>CM060937.1:297688296-300658296 GCA_030765085.1 Allium cepa | reverse complement strand
GGTGTAGGTAGAATCTGGGATGAAGGCGAGGTGGGTCGAAGTGTTGCCTGCACGATATCTTGTGGTGGAGAGACGTTGGAGGTTGGTGAATTTTGTTGAAGGAGGAAGGGTTGCATGGGCTATGTTGTCCATTGCTTCAGGTTGGGGAAGTTCTACCGCTAGAGGGGAGATGGGTGGTGGGTCATATGGAGTTGTCATGGCCGATAAGAATGCGTAGGGAAGGAAATGGGAAAAGAAGGAAGAAGAATGAACAGGTTTGGAAAATAAGCAGGCTAAGAAAAATAAATATTAAGTGAATACGAACTTTGGATATTATAATTTATATCTGGAGTGAGTGCATAGAACCATAAAGGTAACCGACGAATGAATATGAATGAACCTGCAATTTAAATGAATACAAGGAATAATAAAAGCAATGACCGTTCGAAATTCGACCGTTGGGAAATATGAATGGACACGGAAAAAAAGTTAAAACGAATACCAATGTGTTTAACTGCTTCGTAGATATCATCGTGTACTGGACACCGAAATTGACAATTGAATATACTGTAAAGATCAGCACAACGAGACGATCAAAACGATGTACAGATATCAGTGGTACGATCATCCGATCAAAAGTGGATATTCGGTAACGAAAATGCTACTAAAACGCCAGAAATAAGGTAGACGGAGCAATAACAGTCCAAATTTAGAGAAACGAAAGATGATGTCTCACTCAGAATATGATTTACAAATTTATTGTGTAAAAATATACAGGTTTAAAAAACATTTTATTATCATCAACTTTTAACTGGTTTGACTTTGAATAAAATTATACAATAAAATTTACTTTCATATTTTCAGATGAAAATTTAGCATTTGCTATGTTTAATTTGACGTATTTCAAATATCAAATTTTTATTTCTAAAATTTAATTATTTAAAAATTCAAAAAATTTCAGTTAAATATAGTATTAAAAACCAATAAAATTTTAGCGGATCGTTACACTCTCCCCCACTCAAAACTTTTCGTCCCCGAAAAGAAACGAGATAGGAGAATGGAAATAAGCATAAAGAAAATTAGATTTGAAAAACAAAGTAAATAATAAATTTAAACCATATAAATTTCAATTTAAAAAATTAATATTCAATAATTGATTTTAAATTCAAGCTATTTCATTCAGTTGATTTAATATCAATTTATTAATTCCCTCAAACAAAATTTATTTTATTTATCTTATTTATTCATTATCTTATTATTCAATTTTATCTCGATTAACATTTCTATAATCAAAAATTAAGTACATATAATCACTCAAATTTTGATTATTTCCTTTAATATAATTTTATAATGTATATTATTCAGTTACATAGTTAACTTCTGAATAATTTAAGTAAGTTATATTAGAATGCAACTGACTATTATACAAATAAAACTTTCCCAATTCAATTATTTCAAGCTTTAAATATTGATTCAAAATTTTGGTTTCATTTAATAATTGAAATCATCCTTAATCATAAATTTAAGAATTAAATTTTCGATTCACTTCGAACTATTTAGAGATGAATATATATATATATTCAAATCAATTCTATAATCATATACTTATATATATATATAATATAAATCAAGCCATTCTTAAGAAATTCAAATCAATTCCATTTTCCAAACAAAAGTGTGGCAAAGCTACTATATGGTCTCTCCACTTCGAAACTCGAAAATAAATGTCGATGATGTGGTCGCCATCACTGAAATTATTTTCCAACAATAAAAGAGAAGAGCACTGATTTAAAATTTTAAAAGTTCTTTGAAGACAATTTCTATTTGAAGATACTTTTAAATAATATGCATTTTAAAACTTTAAGACCAAAGTTTGAAATCACCGGTTTAAATTCTTAAACCCTTAATTCACATTCATTTAAATTTCCAAAACAGTTTCTAAACCATGTTTGATAATGTTGTTTATTTATATCATGTTGAAATAGTTAAATGTTTACAAAATAGCAAATGAAAATCAAATATTATCTTTTCTGACCATCAATTCATTTAACAATTGTCTTTCAGAAAATTTACTTATATATATATATAATATAATCATACAAATTTATTTCATTTATTGAAACCAATATTGTGTCAGTTTGCTATGTTCAAGTGTTTTGGAACTTCTATCAATAGCGTTGCATAGAGGAATCAATCGAAAACCCAAATCAACATCAACAACTCAAACAACATAATATAAAATATTTCTAATATTAAGTACAAATACACTCCCTCACTCGAAGATTCAATGATGGATTTCAAAACAAAGATAGGGATTCAAATTAAGAGGGATCTTTATCAAGTAGAATTCAAGTTAAGAAGATAGATTTGAAATAGGGATAAGATATTTAGTACAAAGGAGAGGGGATGGATAGACCAATATAAATTGCGGGCGACCTTAACCGGGTCAACCATGACTTCAAGAATAAGATCGATACAGAATTCTGAGGCAAATCGACATCCGATCATAAGAGAAAGCAGCATCTAAACCGAGGATACAGGAATCTTAGGTGAATCAATGCTCGTTATAGTGGAGTTTCACCTCTTTACAATACATACAATGGAGCAACGGGATGCTCCAAAATCAAGAAGAATACGAATATGGGAAGGAAAGAATGGATTTTGGAACCGAAGGGAACATTTCGAAATTCAAAGGAAATCTGAATCATAAAGGAAGAACTCAAACTCAAACTAAGGTGATTCTGTAATTAAAATCTACCTTATATGCTTAGTTTTGCCAAACCCAGAGCTCTGATACCACTTGTAACAACTTGTTATTTCGTGTCATTCGCATTCACACATATCAGATTTGAATTGTTCGAAATATCAGAGTGTTAATTTATATTTGGCAAAAACTCAACATATACGGTAAATAAATAAATCATAGAATCACAGACACAAAGTATTACAACAATAAGCATAGGAATAGATAAAAGATAAACAGTAGTTCATGAAGCTACTATAAAACGACAGTGTTTGAAATAAAATTGTGATGGTCCACCTCTATACTCACGCTAGCCAAGGACACTATAGGGTAATGCCGTCGACTAGCACGAAGAATAAGGCTGTTGAGGAGCGACCATCTATGTAATTTCTTTGTGCGAGTACCGATATGTCGGATAGTATAAAATTCATTTTCAAGAGGGAATCCAACATATCAACTACAAACTCAATGCTCCTACGCAGTGGCTATGTGGTCTGCGAAAACAAATATAGAAATAAGCATAAAACAAACCAGTTATAGATATCCATATCACAAAGGCGGAAACAGATATGAATATATCACATAAAGGTGTACATCAAAGTAGCGGTTATTCAAGATCCACTACATCACAAAAGAATAGGTACAAGTGCTACACAAAAGAATATGTATACAACAAGGAGTTTCTATCTCGAATGTATAATGACAAAAACTACTAAACTAAGTAGTTAGACAAAAGTTAGATGATGGTCCCAGATAAGGAGTCAAGCAGAAGCACCTGTAACATCTCGGTCTGACTCGAGTATTATTTAATAAGAAAATAATAAATGGATCAGTCTAACTATAAATATCAGATAAAATGAGATAGGATAAGAGATATAACAAAAACATATGATAACAATAATGCCATACTATGAAAAGTATACATTTAATAACAACTAGAATCATACAATATCTCAAGAATCTCATAAGTCAAAAAGAATGTCATGTTCTTTATTTTATTCACCAAACCACAAATATTGACAATACATCAATGCCAATCACAAAATTGGTGAAAATACAAATTCTAGAATTCATCAATTTGAAATCCAAAAATCACAAAGTGGGAGGCCTATCACAAATGGGAGCATGAAAACTCACTAACACGTGCATCACAAACGGGTCGCTAACCCATGGTCGCTAACCATAGAGCCGGCGCAATGACATAGTACAATAACGGTACGCTCGAGGAACCTGAAACTCAAGTAATTCAGAACAACGACATAGTACAACGGTACGCCCGATGAACCTTATAAGCCGGAATAACGACGTAGTACAATGGTACGCCCGATGAACCGAACTCCATAAAAGAATATGGGTCGCTAGCCCACAAAAATGAGTTGAAACTCCAAAGAACCCATAGGTCGTTAGCCTATAAAAGAAATGAGACGAAACTCAATAAACGAGGTACAGTCCCCTACGTGGACAAAGAGACCTGGCATATCGTAGTCTAAATCACAAAATGATCATCATTGATCAATAAAAAGTGTGAGGTACACCAAGCTAGTAAATAAATGAGTTTAGCTTCATGTCCCATAACCACTGGCTTAACTTAAATATTTATGAACGAATTGTAGATCTCCACTCAAAAATTGTCACAAGAGTTTCAATCGAACAAGTCCAAAAATTAACCGACGAAGTAAACGCAAGCGTTTCATACCACTTGTTTTGCTAAGCCGTTTAATTAGATTTTCTCATACGAACGAGGTAAAGGTTTGTGTATACTAATAGGTGGGAAAGTGGTTTTAATAAACGAGCTTTGCATTAAAATAGTGTTGAAATTGTTTTTATGAAAGAGTTTTCATATTTACTACTAGTATAGAAACATTTGCATTTTAAAGTGACAAACCATAGAAATGATTGCAGAAGCAATCAATTCATTAGAAATTCACATTCGAAGACGTGAATTAAATCCAAAGAAATCAATACAAAATCCATCAAAATGGATATTCTCGAAATCTTGAAATAGAAGTTATCAAAGTCAATAATGGTGATAACAACAAATCGGATCCTCACGAAACGATTAAAAATTGAAAATCCACACAAAAGGCAGAATTTGCTGAGATAGTAAATTTAGTCGAGTGGACCAGGGTGGTCACTCGACTGACACAATTCCTGGAAACTTTCTGTTTCCAGGTTCAGTCGACTGAACCAGAGTGGTCAGTCGACTGAAACATGCCTGGAAACTTTCGGTTTCCAGGCTCAGTCGACTGACCCAGGTTGGTCGGTCGACTTAACTGGAATTTTCAGTATTCTCGGCCTGACCCCAATGAAGGGCGAAAACCAAACGGAGACGATCGAACAAGCGACGACAACTAGGGATTTAAGCCACGCGACAACCCAGCCTTATAGGCTCTTCGACACACCCCAATAAGCATTAAAGCTCGAATTTTTAAAGATTTAACTTCAAAACACCGAAAATTGGAAAATTCATTAAACCAATTCAATCCAAAGCAAATGGACAAGGAATAGATGTTAGGAATCACTACCTAACAACTATCAAAGATATAGACATAGATGTGAGTTCCAAAAACTCACCTTCAAAACTCAAAAACAATGAAGGAGAAGCTTGAAAACAAAAGGGAAGATCAACTACTCTTCAACTTCAACTCTAAAAGCTCCAATCTAAGATCATAAGCAAATATTTCCTAAGTTGGGTGATAGAAAATTTCTAAAATTGGAGAGAGATTGAGATGGAGAAGAAGAAGAGGATGCTTACCTAAGCTTCTCTTTGATTTTGGAGCTAGAACTTGAATTTGCAAAGGAAACTATGGCTTAGGATTTTAATTTCCAATATCTTCCCCCATTTTTCTTACTAAAGCTTAAAGTGTTAGGAAAATAACATAATGAATGAAGAGGAGAGGGGGTGGTGGAGTTAGGATATAAGATGAGTTGGGTTAGTGGGCGGAAACCCAAACCCAAAGCTCAAAGTGAAAATGTCAAAATTCTACTCAACTCAAAACATATCGATGTTTATACTAAAAAAGGTCGCAAACGCCATTTTGGACTCAATGGAAGGGGTCTCGAGTCCTAATTCGAATGTTTGCAAAAAGTACCTTTTCAGACTTAAATCCGACTAACGATGCTATATTTAAATAAAATATTTAAATATACAATTGTAAAATATGCGGGTTGTTACAAAAATACAACAGAATATCTCAAATACAATGTAGTCTCGAGTATACACAGATGAAAAATCTGAACAAACCACTGGATAGCTGAAAGCTGAATAAATACAGATGGATCTCCAAGTGAAGCTCCAACTTCAAAGGTGGGTCTTAAATGTTGTGACACTCAATCTGAATCGAGCGTAAAGCAAACACAAAACACTCGAGTCAGGATTAACATTCTTAGATCAATAAATCAAACGCAAGTGAAATATCAACTAAAATACAAGTAACTTAAAGGATGTTTGGGATAACCATCCTCTAAGGATCCGTGGAACTATCTACTATGTAGTAATATACGCTATTATAATAATGTTTATAGTAATGTAAACTATTAAAATAGCATTAGGCGTTACCCATATCCCCCTTAACACATTTTTATAATGTCGTAGTCTATACAGATACTGTAAACTCCACTCGCAAGTGGGCTATCAGGGAGAACCCCCTAGGTACGACACAAACCAAACTCGTAGATGGCACGATAGGTATGCGACAAGGCACTCGAGGCAATGCCAGGGTAGATACACTGTTTGCGGATTCGGACTGGTGGTAACGCATAGCAGCTACTGTCGCCCCCTCGTGACACACTCCCAATTCAAAAGGTGCACCCAATCAAATCTCAAAAGCAATATAATGGTATCAAGAAATGTGTTCGATAGGAGGAATGACCTCACTTGGCCCGGCATGGCTCCTGGTTTAGCCGCATCAAGTTGACTCACAAGAGTCAGGGCTACGTAAATACCATATAGAATCGCCACCAAACCATCCTACTTCATTCTGGAATCTCTACCATGTACACAGTTGTTAAAGTGGTTTTCGGTATTGGCAGAGAGTATGACAATATCCGATCCCGGTCTCTTTAACAACCAATCGTTATTATAACACCGCGGTCATTTCAAAATAGTTTATACTTCAAACGCAAAATATCATTTCCATTTCAAAAACCATATCAATACGATGTGATTTCTATTTCAAAAATCATATCAATACGATATCATTTCCATTTCAAATATATCCATTTCCAAAAATCTTAGCACTTTCAAAATTATAACACTTTCGAAACCAAAACACTTGAAATTATAACACTTTGGAAATCATAACACTTTCCTTTAAACAGTTTAGATATTAAGAATAGTATATATGATAAAATAATTTATAAAATAAAATAGTTTATATAAAATGGTTATAAGTTAAAATAGTTTATATTAAAATAATTAGTGTATTAAAATAGTCTATATTAAAAATGATTTATGTTAAAATAGTTTATATTAAAATAATTTATAAAGTAAAATATATAAATAGTTTTATATATAATTTAAAAATACCTTATATAATAAAATATCTTCCTCAAGTTCCACAAATCGATTCAAACCAACTCGGATTCCAAAATTCAAATTTTAATTCAAATCTTAATTCATCAATTTCAATTCAATTCAGTTTCTCAATAAACCACATCAAATTATATCTATTTCAAATACAGATTGAACCACAAAATAAACCATTTCAATTTCAATATATATCAAAGCTTTAAATATTCAACATTTCAATAACTTTTTAGATAAAACTTCAAATTTCAAATGACCTAAAAATTTCCTTCAATTTATTTAAGCTTGAAATATTCATTAAATCACCTTAAAACAAGGCCAAGTTATAAAATCGTATCCTTTAAAAATCTCAAATTCAATAAGTTTCAAATTGATTTAATTCAATAAAATTCTTAATTAAATACCATTTCAAATCAATTTCAAATCTATCTTCCCAGCCTTAATTTATTAAAATTATTATAAACTCTATATTCGAAAATATAATTTTAAATAAATATTTAAACATATTATATATAAATTATCAAACTTTATTAAATTAAATCTTGTTATCAAACTTATTTTATATTAAAACTAATTTATACATATTTTAAATAGTAAAATTATAAGTAAATTCTTAAGATTTAAAATTTTGAAACTAACTTATAATTTCAAAATTTTCAAAACATATAATTTTAAAATCAAGAATTTAAACTTTATAAAATACATTTATATAAAATATTTTGAAATGAATATTTATAAACCATATATTTCTTTCCAAAACCATAGAAATCATTTTGAAAATATTTATATATAGATCGACGATGTCTTTATATAATTTTCTATCCTATGGTCAAGTGACACAGATATTTATCATTTCAATCTGCAATTTAAATACATACGGATATATATCATTTCAACCCGGAGTCCAAAATTCAATTCAAATGAAAATCGCTTGGGTTTATCATTCCAACCCATAACGATTTTCTCATATTCTACAGATCATTCGGGTATGTATCATTTCAACCCATAGGGAATTCTAAACTAACAGGGACTTGCATAGTGATTACAGATATGGTAATAATATAACATGCATATATCATCAATGTAAATAACATATAATGGTGTCTGATGTCACAGGTGAACAAATACAGTTAATATCATATATATAAATATAAATAACTAACAGCAGCATATTTCAACTGTCGTTTCAATTGAAATCAGATATAATAATTATAAGAACATTAATCGTGAGTGATTGCTCATCTTTCGAGGCTAGAGGAGTTTTGACAAAGAAATTGAGTTACGAAATCCATGCATGAATCTTAAAACAAGGCAAGATTGAATTTGAATCGACGAACGAAGCTGATAAATAGGAACTGACAAAATTAAATCAAAACTGGATCGATGTAGATAATTGGTATAAGCGAACTTATGTATAACTATATTCTCTATATATAAAATTATATTCTAAATTCAAATATATATTAAATTATGTATGTGTGTGTGTGTGTGTGTGTGTGTGTGTGCGTGCGTGTGTGTGGATTCCAAAAATCATTATTTCAAATTAAATTTCACACATTAAAGTCCAATGTATATATAAAATAAAATTTGAATCAATACATTAAAACTTAATAGTTTTAATGTGAATTGATATATATAGGCTTATTACAAAATTGCAAGGCTTCTCATATAAACTAAATATATGTGCATTAATATGACTTTTGCACTATACCGCTTACACACATATTAAAACAAAATATATTTACAAGCTAATGTATATATACAACAGGCTAACAGAAACACATAATTATATATATAAATTGTAAAGTATTAATATATTTACACAACTAGATATATATGTGTAGACTAACATATATGCAGGCTAAGCCAATATATATACACAAAACATTGTATTCATTATTATATGGGCAAAATATATGAGCCTATATAATCTAAACTGTTATTTATGTATATACCTACAATTAAAACAACCTGTTATAACTGAAATTTTTTTGTTATATGAACGTATATATAGGTCAAATGTATAACTAGCTATATAGATCAATATAATAAGAATCTACAACATACTTTTTCTAAAATTTGTAAACAGAAGTCTGTATATAAACCCATGGGTTCAAGCACATATAACAAGACATTGTATACCATTTTATATAACCAATATATATTATACTTATCAATAATTATATAACCGCAAATGCTAGTATGCATGTGCAGGTAAATGAAATCACTTCCTATATTATCCTTTATCTGACCTGCCAATATACAACTAACCAATATATAACTTTTATATATATATATATATATATATATATATTAACTAACATGCATACTGACTTATAGGTATGAACTAATAGATTTTATAACTTTCATAAAACTTTATATATATATATATATATATATATATATATAACCAGATCAGACATAAACTATATACTTTAAAAATCAATATTTAATTTAAACCTATATCTTTAACAAAAATCCAAATATAAACTATATACATATTAGAAAACCCAATTGGCATATGCTTATCTATATGAACTAACATATATACACATACATATATATATATATATATATATATATATATATATATATATACGTGAACTTACAAAACATATATATGTAAACTTACAAAACATATAACTATTTATGTTTTAAAACCAAAAGTAAAACAATACTATAAACACATTATTTATATCACGTATATCTAATATATAACATATGTATTATATCAAAATATATGTAAGTAATACATACATACATACATGCATACATACATACATACATACACACACATAGATATATATATATATATATAACGGTAATATAACTAGATGCATATAACGAAACAGCAAATATAGGATATAAACTAATATATATACCTTATATAATGACATGTGTATAACACCCATGTCAGCAAGTCTTAGATAAATAAACTTATAAAAGATGGGAGGCATATCTTTATATAGAAATCTACATATATATATATATATATATATATATATATGCAGTAGCCTACATCTTGTATAACATATATATATATATAAATCGGGAGGGGAAATCACGACGGAGATGGGAGACACGACTGTGCAAATGCAGGGTGGAGGCCGAGGCCTGGTGAAGCTCGGCCTGGGGTTGTTGAAGCTAGCTCGGTTGTCGGTCGGCCACTGTGGCTTAGGGTAGGGAAGGTGGAATCTAGGATGAAGGCGAGGTGGGTCGAAGTGTTGCCTGCACGAAATCTTGTGGTGGAGAGACGTTGGAGGTTGGTGAATTTTGTTGAAGGAGGAAGGGTTGCGTGAGCTATGTTGTCCATTGCTTCAGGTTGGGGAAGTTCTTCGGCTAGAAGGGAGATGGGTGGTGGGTCGTGTGTAGTTTCCATGGCCGATAAGAATGGGTAGGGAAGGAAATGGGAAAAGAAGGAAGAAGTAGGAACATGTTTAGATAATATGCAGGATAAGCAATATAAATATTAAGTGAATACGAAAATGTGGATATTATAATTTATACTTGGAATGTGTGCATAGAACAAAAAAAGGTAACCGACGAATGAATATGAACGAATCCGCAATTTAAATGAATATAGGGAATAATAAAAGCAATGACCATTCGAAATCGACCATTGGGAAATATGAATGGACATAGAAAAAAGTTACAACGAATACCGATGCGGCTATCTGCTTCGCAGATATCGTCGTGCACTGGACACCAAATTGACAATTGAATATACCGTAGAGATCAGCACAACGAGACAATCAAATGGTATACAGATATCAGTGGTATGATCATCCGATCAAAAGTGGATATTCGGTACCAAAAATGCTGTTAAAACGCCAGAAATAAGGTAGATAGAACAATAGCAGTCCAAATTTGGAGAAACGAAAGGTGACGTCTCACTAAGAAGATGATTTACAAATTTATTGTGTAAAAATATACGGATTTGAAAAACATTTTATTATCATCAATTTTTGACCGATTTGAATTTGAATAAAATTATACAATAAAATTTACTTTAATATTTTCAGATGAAAATTTACCATTTGCTATGTTTAATTTGACGTATTCCAAATATCAAATTTTTATTTCTAAATTTAATTATTTAAAAATTCACAAAATTTCAGTTAAATATAATATTAAAAACCAATAAAATTTTACGGGTCGTTACATATGGCATTCCAGATTAGACCATGTAAATTTTGATACCTTGCAAAAATTGATTAATCTAGACTTTACACCGAAATGCAAAATAGATTCCAATTATAAATGTCAAGTTTGTGCAGAAACAAAATTGATAAGAACCTCATTTCACCATGTTAAACGAGAAGCTAAACTCTAGGCCTAATATACACAGATGTATGTGACTTAAAAATGTGTCAACTTAGAGGTGGAAAAACATATTTCATTACCTTCATTGATGATTGTAAAAGGTACTTTTATACGTATCTCCTTAAAAGCATGGACAAGGCATTCGACATGTTTAAACGCGATAAAGCAGAAGTTGAAAATCAACTCAACAAAAAATAAAAGCTTTAACAAGTGGTAGAGGAGGAGAATATGAATTTTCCTTTGAGGAATTCTGCGTCGAGCATGGTGTTATGCAACAAACTACAGCGCCATATACACCACAATCCAACAGTATAACCAAACAAAAAAATAGAACTCTTATAGAAATGACGAATGCCTTAATAATTAGTTTTGGCTTGCTAGATATATTCTGGGGAGAAGCTATTCTTTTCGCAAATTATATTTTGAATAAGATACTGCGAAAGAAAAGTCGTAAATCTCCCCATAAACTTTGGAAAAATAGACCATCATCATACAAATACCTAAAATGTGTTGGGATTTCTACGAAAGTAGAGGTACCTAAACCGAAGAAAGTCAAAATTGAACCAAAAACAATTGATTATGTATTCATTGGATATGCACAAAACATTGCCGCTTATCGATTTTTGGTACATAAATCTGAAATTGATAATATTCATGTAAACACCATCATGGAATCAATAAATGCTAGATTTTTCGAACATGCATACCCTCTAGAACAGGTTAATAAAAATTATACTCAAGAGAGACCTAGGGACACTGAAATCTCCAATTCTCTTGAAGATACTGAACAAAATATAGATAATGATTAGCAAAACAGTGCTGATCAACCAGTGGCAGAACCAAGGAGAAGCAAAAGATCAAAGACGTCAAAAACCTTTGGACCAGACTTCTACACATTTATGTTATCTATTAACATACAAACAAGCTATGTCATCCGCCGATGCCCCTTACTGGAAGGAGGCCATAAACAATGAGATCGAATCCATTATGGCAAACCATACATGAAAGTTAGTTGGTTTACTTCAAGGATGCAAGACCTTAGGTATTAAATGGATATTTAAGAAGAAATTGAACCTGATGGTTCAATAGACAAGTATAAAGCTCAACTTGTGGTTCAAGAATTTAGATAAAAATAAGACCTGGACTATTTTGACACATACTCTCGGTAACTAAAATAACATTAATAAGAATGATGATAGCAATTGCATCCACACTTGATTTAGAAATCCATCAAATGGATGTAAAGACAACATTTTTAAATGCTGAACTAGAAGAAGAAATATACATGAAACAACCTGAAGGTTTCCTAAAAACTAGAAATGAAAGTAAGGTTTGTATGTTAAGAAAATCATTGTATGGGCATATACAAGCGCCTAAACAATAGCATGAAAATTTTAATGAAAATATGATACTAAATGGATATTACATCAATGAATGTGATAAATGTGTCTATTCTAAACATATAAATTTGGGATATTTCGTTGTATGTTATATATAGACGATTTACTAATATTTGGAAGCAACAAGGAGATAATAAAATCTACAAAAGATATGCTCTCCACCAGATTTGGCATGAAAGATCTGGGAATCGCTAATGTGATACTTATAGAAAAAATACATAAAACCAACCAAGGATATGTGTTGTTCCAATCACACTACATTGGAAAAATACTTGAAAGTTTAAACAACAAAATATAATATCAGCAAAATCACCTGTAGATATGAACCAAAACTAGGTTAAAATAGCGATGATGGTATTTACCAACTTGAGTACTCTCGTATACTAGGCAGCATTATATACGTAATGAACTGCACTAGACTTGATGTAGCATATGCCATTAGTAGACTTAGTAGATATACTGCCACCTAGGAAAGAATCACTGGAAAGTTATTATTTGAGTACAAGGATATCTAAGGAATACACAAAGTCATGGACTACATTATGAAAGGTACCCATATGTAATAGAAGGGTATTGTGATGAAAACTGGATAATTGGTTCATCAGATACAAAATCCACTGGTGGATATGTGTTTATCTTAGCTAGTGGGGCAATATCTTGGAGATTCTCTAAATAAATTTGCATAACAAGATCAACCATGGAATCAGAATTTATTTCCTTAGACAAAGCCGTAGAAGAAGCGGATTGACTTTGAGGTTATTTAGAAGGTATTCCAAATTGGGAAAAGCCTGTACCTCCAATAAGCGTACATTGCGATAGCCAATCAGCTATTGTAAGGGCTAATAGTAAGCTTTACAATGGATACTCTACACATACTCGTCGTAGACATAAAACTGTTAGACAACTTCTCTCCAATGGGTTAACACAATTGGCTATGTAAGATCAAATGATAACATTATGGATCCACTAATAAAAGGTTTACCTAGAGAGAAGGTTGATATCTTATCGATGGGAATGGGATTATGGTCCATAAACTAAAAGGTTTCTTTAATCGAAAACCCCACCTAGCTGACCGAAGATCCCAAGATCGAGGTTAAGAGGGTCAACTAAGTTTAGATAAACTTTATAGCACTGTAAATATTCGAACCATTCCTATTATAAGTTAGTGCACTAGCGTAGGAGAATATGATAAGTTTTAGTACTTTTAATGATGTTTATACTTGGTAATATTAAGAATCAAGTGCGGTATTGTGAAATACCATTTATAGAATCATCTACGTGAGTGCAAAGAGGTCGCTTCAAGGAGAAAAGGCCAAATTCTCCAAGAACTCATGAGACCAAGCTAGTGTTCATGGCAAGAAAAACACAAAATGAGAACCGAGGAAGATAAGAAACACCTATTGTGTGTTATCTATTTTAGATTTATCCAAAAGGCTTATAGTTTAAAGACAACCTTAGTCCACTAATTCGCTAGTAAGTCAAAAGGATAAACACTAGGAAAGTTCAAGCCAATGTGCTACTTTAACTGGTACGATAAATGTTTCTCAAAAAATTTAAGAAAAAATTGAGCAATTACTCATTCATGTGGGGGATTGTTAGAAATGAATGAGCATTTCATTGGTAAATGTAAAGGCATTAAATGCTTTAGGAAATGAATAGTCCCACATCTTAGAATAAGATATACATTTTTTGTTTATATATTAAGATATGGACACCATTATAGTTACTATGAGATAAAGAGAAACTTGAAAGGATAGCCATCCTAGCGGGTTGTAATGACCCGTCTTTCATTCCATAGAAAGACGCATCATTAAGAAGAAAGAAAGAGATAGAAAAGAGAAAAGATAGAAAAGAAAGAAAGAAACAACATCAGAATCTCACAGCGGAATGAATAAATTATATTATATCACATAAAACATTACATAGTATCATATACATCAGAGTTATACAGCTAATACAACACAAACTAGACAGTTATAAACACCTGTCTAGTTATTACAATTCAAGTACATCACAGAAAACATATATGGTACTCGCACAGCGGAAACTATATATATATACACACACACACACGCTTAAGCCTCATGCTCCATTTCTCCTCCAGAACTCGTCAAAGAAATCCTGAATCCCTTGACTACTCATACATAATATGAGTACCCAAGAGTTTAATAAAACAGAAAATAAACACTCGGGTCAGACAGGGGTCTGGTGTGAGTAAATGGGTTTAAAATTGCTTAATTTTAGAAAATCCTTTGGAAACAAAAGGTATCACGTAAGACTTCCCACAAATAAACATGAAAAAGTTTTTACCTTACGCTAACCAAAACATTTGATAGGAAATCCAGTGATATTATAATAGGATCTAGGGTTTTCAAAATAAAATACAAAAATAGCTGGAATGCTTACATCTCACGTTCCAATATAGTTGAGCACAATCAAAACCGTACAGGCACTTATTGGATTTTGGATTCCATACAATGGTAGGGCTATTGGGGTACCGCCCGTCACAGTTCGTGGCCTAGATCACCGTACCGAGGATCACTCCCAATCCCCTGCAACACAAAGCCAGAACCATCCCTTACTGGATAGTCCCGAACAAGACAACCCTGCAGATGGCCGTCGCCAACTGCCACACAGCCGAAATAAAAAGGGACTTCTAGATAGGGGTAAATCTCGTTCTACTTGGGCATGACCCACTTAGCCTTGCTGCACCTCCCCTGTTTTAGCCATTGCCGGTTGATGAGTCTGGAGGCTACGATTACCTTCATATGACACATCTATCTTAGAATGCTCATCGTCCACTTGACGATGTTCCGAAAGCATTCAATCCATACAAGTTCGTTCCGGGTTCGAACGAAACGGAAGGCACTATCTCGTTACACTCATTTTAGAATCACCCTCAGAGTTAACGACAATAGCCCTTGCACTCTGAATCTTCATCTCAAGCCTGAAAGTACAACCCCCGTTAAACTCATATTGGAATCACCCTCAGAGTATTATAACGAATAGTCCTTACACCTCAAGTCTTCACTCTACACTTGAGATTCTCGACCTAACGTTTAATTTGGATCGATGTGGTTTTCAGAATTCCAAATTTGAAAACCCGATCCCGGTCTCATCGAAATCCAAACGCCATCTTAATGTCCAAGTGATTTTAGTTTGAACAGTTAATTCAATTCATCAATATCCATATACACACAGATAGATAATTCACATATCACAATAGATAATCACATTTTCATCATAACTAGATAATCTGTATTATCATCACAAACAGATAATCCATATTATCATACTTTAATTAAACATCCATATCATATAGATATTACTCATCTCATTACTGAGATCACAACCATTCAATGAGATATCAATATCATCCATAAGCAATGATTTATTAACCACCATCTATAATTAATTTAAAATGAATTAAATTAATTACTTCTATCTCTAATTAATTTAAAGTAAATTAAATTAATTACTACATCTATAAATTCTGCTTATATATCCATTAATTAACCTAGTTAATTAATCCTTCTCTAAATATTCATCTTGATTAAACACCTTTGATTAATCATTCTCTAATTATAATAAGTAATTAGTCTTTAATTAATTTCACAAACTAATTAACCTTAATCATTAGCAATTAACATTTAAATACTTCATTTATTAATTAACTATAATTAATTACATTCATCCTTAATATATTACATTAATTAATCACTTTATTATTAATTATTCCTTAATTAAACAATTCTTAATTACACCATTAATTATATTAATTAATGATCTCTAATTTATATTTAAATTAATTTCTTTATTTAAATTAATTACATTTAGTAATTAATCTGAAATTTAAAATACAATTATTAATTACCCTTGATTAATACCAATCCAGTAATTACTACCAATAATACTCATTAACAAATTAATTATTCCATAATTAATTATCTTCATTAATTAATCCCTTGATTAATTACAAAAGTAATTACCTAAATTACTTCTTTATAAATCATCTTTCACTAATTACATTCCAGTAATTATCATTTATTACTTCCCTAAGTAATTATGCTCCATTAATTACATTAAATAATTACTCTTATTAAATCATCAAATGATTTCTTAAATTAATTAAACTAAATTAATTAACTTAAACTAAACACATTATCATAATTAATTTCAATAAGAAATTAATCCCTTAATTACTTTATCAAGTAATTATGCTTAACAATTTACAATTGATTATCTTCAATTAATTAATCTAATTAATTATCAAAATTAATCACATTAATTAATTAGTTAATAATCCTTAGATAATTATCTTTATTAACTAATAACATTTTATTTAATTACTTTCTTAAAAATTTTATCTTAGATTAATCATTATTAATCATCTCTAATTATAAATTAATCTAAATCATTAATTTAAAATCAAATAAATAAGTCATTCCTTAATTCTCTGATAAATTAAATTCTTTTATTATCATAATTATTTCTAAGATAATTTATTCACTTTATTAATGACTTCATTAACATTCAAGTGTATTTAAAACATTATACTTCCAAATTTAAATTCAAATACCATTTTGAATTTAAGATTCAAAATGTTTAACCATTTAAATATTTATCCAAATTTAAATAAATTTATAAACCTTAAAATAAATGTAAAGAACATTCATTACTTATATAAGATACTTATATAAGAAAAGCTCAAAACTAAATTACTTAATTTTATTAAAAAGAAATCAAGCTTAGAATAAATTGATTATTTAACTTCCAAATTTAAGTTAAACACTTCATAATTTTTCATTCAAATATTAAAGGAAAAGAATTTTGTCAAGTTTAAACATTTAATTGAAGACAAATTCAATTTTAAAATCTACTTTAAAACATTTAAACTTCTTCAACACTTAAATTTACAAAACTGTTTTAAATTCAAGATTTGAATCCATAGCAAACTTGAAACCATATTTTAGACTTGATTTTTTAAAAAACTTAATTTAAATCTTGCTTAAAATTTAAAATTTCTATTTTTAAAATTTAGGATTCAAAAGTTCATCAAACTTAAACTTTGAATTTAAAACCCTGTTTTAAAATCCTGCTTTAAAATTTAAATTTCACTTAAATTTCAAAAACTGAACTCTGTCAGGTTATAAACCTGAAACTAATATTGACCCGAGACCACTCACAAATACTTCGAGTCATAACCCTAAATACTTCGAGTAAAATCCTCGATCTACCCGAGTAAATCTCGAGCCATATCTCTTTCACAAACCCAAAAATTCACCAGAAGTAAAATATGCACGGTGCATATGCATCGGCGCTGGCAACCTCCAGCCATCATCACCACCTCCATCACGTTGTCGACCATCTCCACGCCTGATCACGACCACCAGATTTCACATAGTATCTCGAAATCAAAATCGAGATAGCCAAACCAACCTGGAATATTACACTGCACACTGCCCCAAACCTGTCAACACCTCGCAATCTCATCTCCGACCATCAGAATTACTGCGACTCCGGCCAACCCTTCATCTACATCCCCTCTTCCAATTCCCAAAACCCTATAACTCGGTGCACCAGAGAAATCGAGGAGCAACAAAATTTCTACCACCAGAAAACTAGGTTTAGAAACTGGAAAGAACAACCACCGTCGCCACCAACCTCTGACCATCCACCTGACATTTTTTCCCCACTCACCTATCATTCCTCCACCTCCAGAAAGAACTACAACATCCCAAATCCACTAGATCATCAGATAAACCCCAAAACCCCTTTTGTGTTCAATCCAGTAATACTCATTCCATACTTAACTAAAAAATGTGATTTTAGTTTTAAAAATCATAATTTCATATATGCATTCATGTTATAAACCTGTTTTAATATTTTAGGAAGTTTGAAAATTTTCTTATTTGAAATAATGACTGTTCAAATTGTCTACAGAGACAACCAGTTTCTTAATTTAACTTAATTAAAATTTACAAAACCTAAATCCATACTAAACAAACACTTTTTGTTCACATAACAAATCCTAACAGAGATCAAATCAAGAGGTAACAGATTTCTATTCAAAATCTTAGTTAAAAAAAAACTGGAATACAGATACCTGGCAACAACATACACACACACACACAAAAAATCTTCATCACCATACAATCATACAAAGCAAACTTATTCTATTAATCCACATGCAACAGATAAATTAAAGCTTTTTAAAATTGTGAAGTTACTCATTTTAAAAATGAAGACAGAGCAGTTTTATTCGTAGTAGTTTTTGATTTTTGAAAGCAGTTTGCATTTGATACTTGAGTTCTAGTATTTGCTTTAGCATTGATTAAAAAAAAGAATTGTTTTTAGAAACAGAAATTTACTCACCAATATGCAGAGAACACTCTATTGCAATTCATTTTCCTGGAACTGATAAATTTGATTTTCCTGTTGAACTTGTTGGTTGTTAGTTGAATCTGGTGTTTTGCATTTGCTTCCAATTTTGATTGTTGAATTAGTTGAATTGAATTTTAGTAGCTGACCTCTATCCTTTTGTTTAGATTTGGAGTTGATCTCTCTTTGAAGTTGAAACTTGAAAAAAAATGATTTTCAGATTTGCATTGCAGATTTTAAACAGATTTGGGTTTTGAATTTTACTTATAATCTGATTTTCAGATTTTTTTTTTGAAGAAAATGTGTTGAACTCCAATAAATTGCTAAGTTTTCTACTTAATATATTTTCAATAAAATGTTTTTAAAAATAAATGAAACCATTGCCACTTGTTACTTTAGTTTGTAAAGTGATTTACAAGTGTCTCCCTTAAGTATAATAACCTTACACATGTTCACTTTAATATTATAATAAATTTCTTAATTTTATAAATGTTTTTAAATCCATTAAATCAATTTCTTATTTATGTTATCATGTTTTTAATGTTTAACTCCACTTAGCCTTTAAATGATTACATATAAATTCCTTTACACAATTACATATTTTAATGTTTATTTGTAACTTTTGAAAATAATATTTTTAAGGCTAAATTTTCAAGAGAGAAAAATTAAAAAGAAAAGATATTGAATTAAATCTTATTTCAAAGTTTCAAACTAAAATATTATACTCTAATGTAAATGAACTAAGTCTATTTCAAAACAATTTTTAAAATAAAACAAAATAAACTTTTATTATAATATACAATTTATATTATTATATTTTTTAAAACAAATAAATATTTACTTTAATTCCTTTTAAAAGTATAAGATAGATTTGTAAACAAACTTTTGAAAAGTTTCTATACTAATTCCAAATCAACTTTTGCAATTCACAATTTATACACATATATATTATAAATTTGAAAATATTCTTATTAAATTTAAATTAAAATTAAAATCAAAATCCCTATTTACAATGTATACACATATATAAATTATAAATAGAATATCCTATAAATTAGCTTAGAAAGATAATTTTATCATTTAAATATTTTTAACTTTGAAAAGAATAAGATTCCCAAATGTAAAATTATCATTATCATTATTATAAATTTAGAAAAGATAACATTTTTCAAACTAAATAATTATTAGTTTTCAAAAGATAATTTTTGTTTGAATTAGATTATCAAATCAACATTTCACATTTTATAATAATTATTAATGGAAATTATTAAATAAATATTGCCCAAATTTCCAGGACATCACATTCCTCCCCCCTTAAAAGAATTTCGTCCCCAAAATTTAAAAACAAAGATAATTTAATAATCTCATACATATTTAATTTTAAAATAGCAAGCATATGCTATCAACCAATTACTAGCAAGCATAGCAACCAATTCAAACAAACAATTCTAACTATCCAGACAAAATTCTAGATAGGATTCCCTAGAGTTTCCCAGGTACAAATACTGGAATACTCGCTCTACAGAATCTAAATTAGCTACACCATTCAGATTCAGAGCTCTTATGTATCTAGGTCTATAAATCTAAACAGGATACTAGACCACAGACAAGTCCTGATCAACTTCCAAATCTCTTAGAACTACTGATTCTAAAATCAGTGGTAGACCATACACGTACTCCCTCAGAGATGCGTGAAATACATAATGAATCCCAGCCGTCCGAACTGGCAATTCAATCCTGTGGACCAAACACTTAACCCTTAAGAGAATACAGAAAGATCCAATACTACTTCTGAGCTAGCTTCCAGCCTTTCCCAAAACTTATAGCTCTTACGATCGAAGAAAACTTATCCAAAATTAAATTTCCAAATGTCCGACTTCAAATTTTGAATTCATTTGTCTCTTATCCACAAATCTCTCTCGTCGATCCTGGGTTGTGCTCAACCTTCTTGATCAATCCAATCTTTGCAGATGCTTGACGGAACCACGCAAACTCTACTTCATAAATATCAGAAGACTTCAAACATACTACTCCTATTTGGAAAACAAAACAGATTCACAAGACTACCTAGCCTCCAGATTAAAAATGAATTTCCTCAGATCCAAGACAAAACACAAATTTCCAATGAATTGGGTGTTGCTTCTATTCTGGAATAGCTACCGCTATGCTTCCGCTGCGCAACTCTGATTTGAGGAATGTTGTTGATGAACACAAGTACAAACTTGATCAATCCATTCCGGAAAGATTGTCCATCAAATTCCATAAAATCTCAGTGACCTATCCGATTCAGTTACAACACCATAGCAAAAATTCAACCAGAAAACTAGATCCGATAAATCCTGCCAGCTTAAACAGACCTCTCTCTCAAAGAACCCTCCTACTAGGCTGAACCACCGGTAAAGCTCCAAGAACCAAGTCGATACACTCAATCTCTCGATGCAGATGCAAATCTTGACTTCTTCGAGGATATCTAGAAAAATATCAAACCACTTTGATAACTCTAACATCCTCTAGAGATGCTTCAATCCAAAAAAAGATTACTCAGAGAACTTTCGAACCATCGTAAGTCACTTTTGCGATTCTACTTAGTTCAGATTCCAAGAAACCGTTCTCTCTTCACCAATCAGAACAGCTTAAGCCTTCTAACCAAAAGAAGAACTAGTGGTCCACCTTCAACCACAAACATCACACCTAGCTGAGCTTCCAAATGGACAAGCTTCACTATCTGCCCGGCCTACTGGAAAAAGAATCACAGAGACTTCTGAACCATCGAAGAAATAGGCCACTCTTCTGCTTCCTGACTCCACCTTTAGGATACAGCTAAGCCAAGAGACTATCCTGATAGCCTACTCAACACCTCCGAGCTACCATTGCTGCTAAAAACTTCCTTATCCAAAAGCTCATCGAATCACAAAGCTACATCAGCCACTTCCACAATAGAGCCTTCAAAATAGACAGATATTTCTTAGGAAACTCGATCTCAAACCAAGCACAAAACACTCTGCCAAACTGAGTCTCAAACTCAAAAATAGACAGAACTCTTCCTAAGGTTGCCAAGATGCCATTGTTGGCTTCAGCACTGTAACGACCCGGAATTTTGGGCAATATGAATTTAATAATATGTATATATAATTTAATTGGTTTGATAATTTTCTTTATAATTTTAATTTAAATTGGTGAAATTAATCTTTTAAAGATAACAAATATTTAATCTAGTAAGTGTGATCAATATCTTTTAACAATTTAAAATTTTGATAAGAATTATTTTTCAAAAGCTAATGAAATTTTATTATGTTTATAATATATATAATTGATATATATTGTGAATAGAAATATATTTTGTTTTAAATAAAGTTAAATTTTCAAATTGTAATATATATGTATGTATATGTTATAATTTGAGTTGTTTTTGAAATTTTACTTAATCTATTATAGTAATTTAAAGTTTTGTTTTAAAACTTAATATTTTTTTCAAAAGTTAAATTAAAGATTAATTCATTTGTTTTCAAATTATAAGATAATTGTTATTTTAAATAAGATAGTTTAAAAATGATTTAAACAAGCTTTGTTTTGTTTTCTTTTATAATGCTTAAATTTTAAATGATTATAAATGTTTAGGTATAATGTTTAGATTTTAAATACATGTATAAGATTATATTTATATTATAATTAGTTTAGGATATTTTCCTTTAAAGGAAAACTTATATTTGTTCATTTAGAGAATTAAATAAGTAAATATCTACATTTTAAAATAAAAAAAATTAATTAAAAATACTTAAGTAACATATGTAAGCATTTTAAGGGTTCTCTAAAACACATGTAAAAAGATTAAGCAAATAGGATGACATGTGTTCAATTTTAAGACAAATGGCAATTTATTCATTTTAATTTTTAATAAACATTTTTTTAAAAAGAAGAAAACTAATTTTCTCAAACACTTTCATTTCTCTGTTTACATTTCTTAACTTAAATTAATGGCAACCTGAAAACTTTAATTCCAAAAACATATCAAAACCTGAGAATTAAAATCTGCAAATTAAGGTTCTCCTCGACAATCAAAACTGCAAATTAAAATCCATAAGCAAACCTGGAAACTTCAATTTGCAAAGCAAAATTAAAGCTGCAAACTTCAAATCTGCATTCAATGGAAAGTTCAACACTTTTAATCAACTCAGCAAGTCAAATTAAAGGCATGCAGTAGAGTTCTTCAGCAATCAAAATCTTTTTCAGTTTAGAGTAATCAAGCCTAAGAATAAAACGGCTCTGCATATATATTAAGGTGAGTAAATTTTTAATTCAAAAACAGTTTCACATTTAAAATTTATCTGGAAAATATGAATAAAATCTTGAAGTAAAGTGATATGAAATGTTTACATGTATGCCTGAATTTGAATACATGTATGTATATATGTTATGTTATGCAAAAGTTAGTATATATGAATATTTACATCACTGTTATATGTTCAGGTTCATTCCCATTCAAAAAAATTCAATGCCAACAACTCAAATCCATATTAGTCTTTAGTATTTGAATGAAATAGATTTGTAATTGTATAATAAAGCTTTTAAAATAGTCTGGAAATTCGAGATATCATAAAATCTTGATTAAAATAAAATTTACAGAGGAATTTGAATTTTGGTTAAAAATTTATATCTTAAATTCAAATTTTGACTACATATATGTAATCTTGATGTAAAATCATGAATTTAGTTATGAAGTTTGTAATTTTTAGTGTGGTAATTTATTCGAATTTTGGGTTTGAATGTTTTGGGAACTTTGGTGAATTGCCGTTGATTCGATTATTGTTTTGAATCGAATTTGTGGGTGAAGCAAGTTTTTGAATGAAGGATCAAGGGAAAAATGCTGGAAATTTTTTTAATGTGTGAATTTCTCGGAATGGATCGAACTAGGTTTTTCGGCTTTGTTTCGTTCGGCATTGTTGTCGAGACGTTTGCAACTCGAAAAGGTGACCGGAGGTGATCTCTTCTTGAAGGAACGATGCTCGTGACGTGGAGATTTGGAGGTAGGGACGGCGAGTTCGTCAGCGTTAAGATTTGCGGCGGCGATGGAGTTTTGGGGTCGAGGGGTTCTGCAGTTCTTCGAGCTAGAAGTTGAAATGTGATTGGCGTATCCATCTTTGGATCTGGGTTGTGGGGAAGGTTGCCGAGCTCATGCGTGGTTGGTCGGCGTTTGGTTCGATGGTCAGAGGGGTTTGGATGGTGGTGCAACGTGCACGATTTGTGTCAGGCGGGGTTCTGTGTTTGGAGAGGACGATGGAAACTCGAAGCTTGGCTCACGTTATTATCGCGTTGGACTCAAAGGAGATAGGGATAGGTTTTAGCTCGGGAGGGTCGCGTGTTGATGCCGTGTATTGTTCGAGTGCTGGGTTGTTGCTTGTTCTTAGTGCTGTGTATATGAGTTGCTTTGGAAGAACCTGTAATTGATACTAGGTTGTATAATAAACACGAGTTGATTAATTTAAGAATCAAACACTAAGTTATAAACAAGTTTATAAAGAAAGTTTTGAAGCAATGTTTTAATAACAGAATTTTCAATTTATATTGAAATAAATTAGTTTAAAACTTGATAATTTAAAGTGTTTTAAATTTTTAAATAATTTATAAATGCTTTATCTTCAAGTAAGATTATTATTATGATTTTATGAACCAAACTTAATAATTGGTCCTTGAATTAATAAGATTTAAATTATTCAAATAATTTATTTATGGAAATAAATAAGGTTAAATTATTTGGGTAATTAACTTAAGAATACTGATTTAATATAATTTGTTAAGTTTAATTAAGAATAATGTTTTCTTAATTAATTAAGGATTTTAGATAAAATAAGTTAATTAATTAATTATTTATTTAATTTTAAATAATTAGTTAATTATTTATTTAATTTTAAATAACCACTTAATTATGAATTAATTAAGTGTAATTACTTAATGAAGTAATCAAGAGTTAATCTTTGAACATAATTAAGAACGAAAGTAATTAATTATGGAAGTAACTAGTAGAGGTTACTCATGGAGTAATTAAAGTTGAGTGATTATTGGGTAATCATTTGATGATATCAATTAAAGAATTAATTAATGTAATTGTTGAAGTTAATTAATTATGAAATAATTAATTAATAAAAGAATTAAGGATTTGGTTAATGATGAAGTAATTACTTGTTAAGTAATTAATTTAGAAGTAATTAAGATTTATTAATGGAAGTAACTAGAGATAATTACTTATGTAAGTAATTAAGAGTTAATTACTTAATTATTTGTTAATTAATCAATGTGATTAATTAATTAATGAATTTAAATTAAGATTAATTACTAAGTGTAATTAATTAAAATTGTAATTAATTAATAAAGTAATTAATTAAGGATTTATTTATTAATTTAATTGTTACTTAATGAGTAATTAAAGATTAATTAATTGAATTAATTAATCAAGAATTAATATAATTAAATTAGAAATTAATTAATTAATTAAGGAGTTAATTAAATTAAGATAAGTAATTACAAGTTGTTAATTACTGAGTATAAATAAGTTGATTAATTACAAGTTAATTATTTAATTATTAATTAATAAGGATCATTAATTAATGTGATTGATGATATTAACCAAGGTTGATTAATATAAGTGATTAATGTAAGTGTGATTAATTAATTGTAATTAATTAAGTTTTAATGTAATTAATTTTGATTGATTAATTAATAGAAGTAAATGGATGATCATTAATTATTGTGATTAATGATAGTAATTAAAGGTTAATTACTGAATATGGTTAAGGATGATTACTTGAATGTAATTAAAGTATAATTAATCAGGGAAGATTAATTGAGGAAGGTCATTAGAGATGATTAATTTATTTATTTGAAATAAGTAAATGAAGGAGGATTTAAGGTTAATCCAATGGATTTAGAGTTCATCAATTCTGTGGATGTATGATTGATTGTTATTGATTGATCGATGTTGGATGGATGGTTGATTTTGGGTAATTGATATTGGGTGTTTGGTTGATGCTGGATGATTTGGATATCTCTGATATATGTGATATGTTGCTTTGTTAGATGAATATTGATATGAGTTATCTATTGTGATAATTATGATTCATCTATATGTTTATATACCCTCCTGAATATAAGTTTAACAGTTTAAACCCTTAAGTACAATTTGGACATTAAAATGGCGTTTGGTTTCGATGAGACCGGGATCGGGTTTCCATATTTGAATATCCGAAAACCACATCAATTCCAAGTAAACGTTAGGTCGTGAATCCAAGTGGAGCAAGTGAAGACTCGAGGTGTAAGGGCTATACGTCAGTATAACTCTGTGGGTGATTCCGTAATGAGTTGACGGAATAGTGCTTATAGATTCGGGATGGTGATTTAGAGTGCAAGTGCTATGGTCGTTGACTCTGAGGGTGATTCCAAAATGAGTGCAACGAGATAGTGCCTTTGGTTTCGTTCGAACCTAGAACGAACTTGTATGGATTGAATGCTTTCAGCACATCGTCAGACGGACGATGAGCATTCTAAGAGATGTGTCCTATAAAGGTAATCGTAGCCTCAAGCCTCATCAACCGGGAATGGCTAAAACTGGGGAGGTGCAGCAAGGCTTCGTGGGTAGCTCCCACTGGAGAGCAAGATTTACCCGTGTCTAGAAGTCCCTTTTTATTCGGCTGTGTGGGGCGGTTGAATTCCGGACAACCGTCGGGGTTGTCTTGTTCGGGACTGTTCAGTAAGGAATGGTCCCGGCCTTGTGTTGTAGGGGAGCGGGCGTACTCCTCGGTACGGTGATCTAGGCCACGTACTGTGACGGGCGGTACCCCAGTAGCCCTGCTATTGATGGAAACCCATTCTTCCTACGAGACCCTACGGTTTTGTTTGTATTACCCACTTTTGTGGCTAGTAGTTGGAATTTAATGAATGTAACAATTTCGGCTATTTCATATTTACTTAAAAACCCTAGAAACTATTATAATATCACTGGATTTCCTATCAAATGTTTTGGTTAGCGTAAGGTAAAAACTTTTCCATGTTTATGTGTGGGAAGTCTTACGTGATACCTTTTCTATTCAAAGGTTTTTCTAAAGTTAAGAAACTTTAACCCGTTTACTCACACCAGACCCATGTCTGACCCAAGTGTTTATTTTCTGTTTTATTAAACTCTTGGGTACTCATATTATGTATGAGTAGTCAAGTGTTTCAGGTTAGCTTAACGAATTCTGAAGGAGTAATGGAGCAGGAGGCTTCCACGTGTAGATATATTATGGTTCCGCTGTGTTTGTTGTATCTGTTTCTGTTGTGCTTGAGTTGTATGAATTAGACAGATGTTTATAACTGTCTAATATGTGTTGTATAAGTTGTGTAACTCTGATGTAGTATGATACTATGTAATATCTTATGTGATATAATATATTTTATTCATTCCGCTGTGAGTTCTCTGATGTTGTTCTGTTTCTTCTTTCTCTTTCTTTTCTTCTTCTATCCCTTTCTTTCTTCAAGATGATGCGATTTCCTGGAAGTTAGGAAGTCGGGTCGTCACAAGCACTTCCAACTGATCCAAACTCTAGAAAATCCACTCGCACGAGTGCAACCAAGCTTACAATCCAAAGATAAACTCCGAACCTTAAAAAGATTCCTTCAGAGATCGGTGAAATCCTTCACACCAAACTGCAAAACTACTCAAGTGCCCAATACTGCCCTAGCAGATTCACTTCCAACCTCAAACACTCGGACTCCAACCATTGGTAGTTGTGTTACACACACCACTACCCTATCTAGCTCTAGAACTTATATTGGAAAACCCAAACAGGTAGCCCAAACAAACAGGTAGAAATATATATATATATATATATATATATATATATATATGTATATATAAAATTACAAATACGCTCTCTCAAGACAGACACCACTCCAGAGCCTAGGTATTTGCTCAACCTGGCTCTAATACCACAATGTAACGACCCGCCTTTCATTCCATAGAAAGACGCATCATTAAGAAGAAAGAAAGATATAGAAAAGAGAAAAGATAGAAAAGAAAGAAACAAACAACATCAGAATCGCACAGCGGAACGAATAAATTATATTATATCACATAAAACATTACATAGTATCATATACATCAGAGTTATACAGCTAATACAACACAAACTAGACAGTTATAAACACCTATCCAGTTATTACAATTCAAGTACATCACAGAAAACAAATATGGTACTAGCACAGTGGAAACTATATATATATATATATATATATATATATATATATATCTACACGCTGAAGCCTCCTGCTCCATTTCTGCTCCAGAACTCGTCAAAGAAATCCTGAATCCCTTGACTACTCATACATAATATGAGTGCCCAAGAGTTTAATAAAACAGAAAATAGACACTTGGGTCAGGCAGGGGTCTGGTGTGAGTAAACGGGTTTAAAGTTGCTTAACTTTAGAAAATCCTTTGGAAACAAAAGGTATCACGTAAGACTTCCCACAAATAAACATGGAAAAGTTGTTACCTTACGCTAACCAAAACATTTGATAGGAAATCCAGTGATATTACAATAGGGTCTAGGGTTTTCAAATAAAATACAGAAATAGCTGGACTGCTTACATCTCACGTTCCAACATAGTTGGGCACAATCAAAACCGTACAGGCACTTAATGGATTTTGGATTCCATATAATGGCAGGGCTACTACGGTACCGCCCGTCACAGTACGTGGCCTAGATCACCATATTGAGGATCACTCCCAATCCCCTACAACACAAAGCCGGAACCGTCCCTTACTGGACAGTCGCGAACAAGACAACCCCGTAGATGGTCGTCGCCAACTGCCCACACAGCCGAAATAAAAAGAGACTTCTAGACAGGGGTAAATCTCATCCTACTTGGGCATGACCCACTTAGCCTTGTTGCACCTCCCCTGTTTTAGCCATTCTCGGTTGATGAGGCTTGAGGCTACGATTACCTTTATAGGACACATCTATCTTAGAATGCTCATCGTCCACCTGACGATGTTCTGAAGGCATTCAATCCATACAAGTTCGTTCTGGGTTCGAACGAAACCGAAGGCACTATCTCGTTACACTCATTTTGGAATCACCCTCGGATTTAACGATAATAGCCCTTGCACTCTGAATCTTCATCTCGAACCTGAAAGTACTACCCCCGTTAAACTTGTATGGGAATAACCCTTAGAGTATTAACACGAATAGTCCTTACACCACGAGTCTACACTCTTCACTTGAGATTCACGACCTAACGTTTAATTTGGATCGATTCGATGTGGTTTTCATAATTCCAAATTTGAAAACCTGATCCCAGTCTCATCGAAATCCAAACGCCATCTTAATTCCAAGTGATTTTAGTTTGAACAATTAATTCAATTCATCATTATCCATATGCACACAGATAGAATATTCGCATATCACAATAGATAATTACATTTTCATCATAACCATATAATCTGTATTATCATCACAAACCGATAATCATCACAAATAGATAATCCATATTATCATACTCTAATTAAACATCTATATCATATAGATATTACTCATCTCATTACTGAGATCACAACCATTCAATGAGATATCAATATCATCCATAAGCAATGATTTATTAACCACCATCTATAATTAATTTAAAATTAATTAAATTAATTACTTCTATCTCTAATTAATTTAAAGTAAATTAAATTAATTACTACATCTATAAATCCTTCTTATATATCCATTAATTAACCTAGTTAATTAATCCTTCTCTAAATATTCATCTTGATTAAACACCTTTGACTAATCATTCTCTAATTACAATAAGTAATTAGTCTTTAATTAATTTCACAAATTAATTAACCTTAATCATTAGTAATTAACATTTAATTACTTCACTTATTAATTAACTATAATTAATTACATTTATCCTTAATTAATGACATTAATTAATCACTTTATTATTAATTATTCCTTAATTAAACAGTTCTTAATTACATCATTAATTATATTAATTAATGATCTCTAATTTATATTTAAATTAATTTCTTTATTTAAATTAATTACATTTAGTGATTAATCTGAAATTTAAAATACGATTATTAATCACCCTTGATTAATATCAATCCAATAATTACTACCATTAATTACTCATTAGCAAATTAATTATTCCATAATTAATTATCTTCATTAATTAATCCTTTGATTAATTACAAATATAATTACCCAAATTACTTCATTATAAATCATCTTTCACTAATTACATTACAGTAATTATCATTTATTACTTCCCTAAGTAATTATGCTCCTTTAATTACATTAAATAATTACTCTTATTAAATCATCAAATGATTTCTTAAATTAATTAAACTAAATTAATTAACTTAAACTAATCACATTATCATAATTAATTTTAATAAGAAATTAATCCCTTAATTACTTTTATCAAGTTATTATGCTTAACAATTTACAATTGATTATCTTCAATTAATTAATCTAATCAATTATCAAAATTAATCACATTAATTAATTAGTTAATAATCCTTAGATAATTATCTTTATTAACTAATAACATTTTCTTTAATTACTTTCTTAAAAAATTTAGCTTAGATTAATCATTATTAATCATCTCTAATTATAAATTAATCTAAATCATTAATTTAAAATCAAATAAATAAGTCATTCCTTAATTCTCTTGTAAATTAAATTCTTTTATTATCTTAATTATTTCTAAGATAATTTATTCACTTTATTAATGACTTCATTAGCATTCAAGTGTATTTAAAACATTATACTTCCAAATTTAAATTCAAATTCCATTTTGAATTTAAGATTCAAAATGTTTAACCATTTAAATATTTATCCAAATTTAAATAAACTTATAAACCTTAAAATAAATGTAAAGAACATTCATTACTTATATAAGATACTTATATAAGAAAAGCTTAAAACTAAATTACTTAATTTTATTAAAATGAAATCAAGCTTAGAATAAATTGATTATTTAACTTCCAATTTAAATTAAACACTTCATAATTTTTCATTCAAATATTAAAGGAAAAGAATTTTGTCAAGTTTAAACATTTACTTGAAAACAAATTCACTTTTAAAATCTACTTTAAAATATTTAAACTTGTTCAACACTTAAATTTACAAAACTGTTTTAAATTCTAAATTTGAATCCATAGTAAACTTGAAACCATGTTTTAGACTTGATTTTTTTTAAAACTTAATTTAAATCTTGCTTAAATTTAAAATTTCTATTTTTAAAACTTAGGATTCAAAAGTTCATCAAACTTTGAATTTAAAATCCTGTTTTAAAATCCTGCTTTAAAATTTAAATTTCACTTAAATTACAAAAACCGAACTCTGTCAGGTTATAAACCTGAAACTAAATATTGACCCGAGACCACTCACAAATACTTCGAGTCATAACCCTAAATACTTCGAGTAAAATCCTCGATCTACCCGAGTAAATCTCGAGTCATATCTCCTGCACAAACCCAAAAATTCACCAGAAGTAAAATATGCACGGTGCATATGCACCGGCGCTCTGGCAACCTCCAGCCATCATTACCACCTCCATCACGTCACTGACCATCTCCACACCTGATCACGACCACCAGATTTCACACGGTATCTCGAAATCAAAATCGAGATAGCCAAACCAACCTGGAACATTACACTACACACTGCCCCAAACCTGTCAACACCTCGCAATCTCATCTCCGACCATCAGAATTACTGTGACTCTGGCCAACCCTTCATCTACACCCCCTCTTCCAATTCCCAAAACCCTACAACTGTAACGTCACGCCTTTTCGCACGATTTAAATCGAAAAACATGCCAATTCAAACTATACGAAAGGGAGGATTGTTATGGGGTAAATAAAAAAAAAACAGAATCTCACAGCGAAAGGATAAAATATAATAATCAAATATACAGTTTATAAATCTGTTTACAAAACTATTCATATAATACATATCAGAGTACACATACCAACAACAATGCAGCGGAACAGTGTGTAGTGCACTAGTATAAGTAATGATAATATAAATTTTCGTCTTCGTCCTCCAGATCTAATCTTCCAATCCTGAAACGCTCGGACTGACCCTAGCGAATTTGAAAAGACAAAAACACTCGAGTCAGAACTAAAAGATCTTATGTGAGTTAAATTAACAGAAATAAATATGAGTGCAGTAACTCAAGAGATGCTCGGGATTTACTTCTCCTAAGGATCCGTTAAACTATTTACTATGTAGTATATTGCGCTATTATGATAGTGTCTAATTGTAAAATAAACTTACTTTTAAATAGCGCTAAGGAGTGACCCCAATATTCCCCTTAACACAATAATAGTCCCAGTAGTCCATCTAATATCATAGTCCCTCCTGATCGGGAAGCCACCAAAGGATACCACACGGGCTACGGGAGAAATCCAAACTCGTACAAGGCGCGATAGGGTAGGTGACACGGCACAACTAGGCAATGCCACGGTAGATATACCAATTACGCTTCCGGGTCGGTGGTAACGCGTAGCGCGCAGCTACCGCCCACCTCGAGCCACACCCCCAAATAAAATCAAAAGTGGCCACTGAATCAATCCAAAAGTCAAAGTATAATATCGAAGGGATGTGTCCGATCAAAGGTGCTACATTATTAACCCGTCGATCGCTCCTGTTTTAGCCACCTTATGCCAACTCACGGGAGTTGGGTCCACGTATTTACTTTACAAGAAACGCCGCCACCAACCTACTTCATTCTGGAATCTCCACCGCGTACACGGTTGTTAAAGTGGTTTTTGGAGTTGGCAGTGAGTATGACAACTTCCGATCTCGGTCTCTTCAACAACAAAACGTTATTATAACACCGCGGTCTTTAAAATAGTTTATACTTTAAAACCAGAAAATAATTATCCATTTCAAAACCCATAAATACGATATTATTTCCATTTCCAAAACAACTCATTTTGATATTATTTTATAAAACCCAAATCAATGTATCATTTTTTTATTTCAAATATATTTCTTTTCCACAATCATATTGCTTTAAATACTTCGAAAATTCATAGTTTTAAAACCATAACTTCTAAAACTTGAATGGTTTGGATATTCAACAGTATATAGAATAATATAGTTGATTTCATATTACTATATAAATTAAATAAATTTCACGGCTTTACAAATTTATTCATTTAAAATTTATCCTAAATCCATAAATTTTAAATACACTTTCAGTTAAGTAAACCACTTCAATTTCAATATATTCCTAACTTTGAGTATTTAACAATTTCAAAACTTAAGGCTAGAATTTCTATTCAATAATTTATCGTCTTATTATTTGTTTTGAAATATTCATAAAATAAATCCATAAAATAAAACTCAAAACTTTTAACAATTAAATATTTCCTTCAATTTATTTATACTAGAAATATTCATTTAATTTATCTTGAATAAAACCCAGTTATAAATATCATACCTTTAAAATTTCCAAGTTTAAATAAGTTACATCACTTATGGAGTTAAATTTTTAAATAAGTTCAATTCTAATTAAATTTCCAATTTATCTTTCAATATTAATTGATTCAAATCATTTAAAACTCTATACACACACACACAAAAGATCTTAAATCTGTACTTAATCATATAATATAAATTATCAATTTCCATTTTTCAACTTATTCATTTTTATTTAACAGATTTATGCATAGCTTAAATTCAACAATTTAACTATATATGTATAAAAAAAAAGGATATTTATATCATATCCAAATTAAATATTTATTAACCCATATCATATCCAAACCATAAAAATCATTCAAAAAAATAATTATATATATATATACCGCGGTGCCTGTATATATTTTCTATCCTATGGTTAAGTGATACGGATATTTATCATTTCAATCCGCAATTTAAAAATAAAATGCGGTTGTGTATCATTTCAAACCGCAATCCTGAATGCAACAAAATGCATAATAACTTGCAGTTTATACAAATTATAGAATACAACATCCATTCACACAATATAAATCATCCACCAATTTATTTCAATCATCATCAATTTAAACAAACATCAATATATAGCATATAAAATAACAGATATCAACGAACAGTTTATATTCAATAGTAAATTAATAACTGTTAAAGTGGAAGTTTATATGCAAATTAAATAAATTTTAACTGTCAATTTATATGCAATAATAATATTAATTAACAGTTAAATTAAATAAATGCGATTTAACAGAGATGATGAATAAAACATGCTAAATAGTCATAAATAAATTTCTACTCATATCTTAAGTCAATTTAACAGACATAGGAAATTTTAGAAGTTGTGAGTGGGTTAAAACACTCACCTTTGGAATTTAAATCGAATTTAAATCCGATTTAAACCCAAAATTGACAGTCTCCAAATCCGTCCAAACTAGCGTTAACAGATCCGGAATTTTATTAAGAACCTAACAAAAAAAATCGCGCATAAAATGGAGTTCGTATGAGAAAACTATACGTGTTTAATCGTTTGAAAAACAAAATAAAATTTTAAATCAAACAAACACAACCTACCATCACAGCTGGCCACGTCATCACCCCCCATCTTCATTCACGCGCAAAAAAAACATCTACAGGAAATGTTTGAACGAGCCGCCCCCTTTTCTATCGTTGACCACGCCTATTGGCCGCCACGACCCCCGTTTGCCACGCCAAAGGTGATCATCCACTCGCCCAAGATGAGCCGCCTCTCCCCTAGCCTCGACCCCACCTTCCAGTGTCGGCCGCTGCCATCCCATGGTTAGGGTTTGCCGAACCCTAAAAGCAAAATTCCCGGCTCCTTAGATCGAAATAGCACAAGCGACCACCACCGTCTCGAAGCCCATGACGCGGTCTAAAATACCTATATTCCAATTTCTCTGATTAAGGCCGAAATCAAAAACCCCCAAATCGTCGCGTAAGGTTCGTGAATTCCTAGCTTTTACCGCGATTTCCCGCTGATCGAAGCGCAATTTTGAAAAATGAACAGCAGATGCTGATTCGTATCGTCGAGGTGTTCGATATATAATTTTTCCAGAACTTTCTGAGGATTTTGAATTTGTGACTTTTGATTTGATTTTTTTGAAATTTGAGTTTAGATCTAGGGTTTGCAGCCATTGGAAAGAGAAAGAGTTGAAGAAATGAACGCACAAACAAATGAGAATATATTAAGGCTATGGTTTATAATTGGGTTTATATATATAGGTTAAAAATAGAGTAGATGGATCCGATAAACAAATGTGCTAACGCTAACATGGCCCAAAAAGCCCGTTCTGACCCCGGAACGAAATTTGTTAAACCCATATATCCAAATAGGTGCTTTAAAATATTCTGAACACGATGGACAAAGTTTCACATCCAAATTCGATCGTATGAAGAAGTTATGCTGAAATCAATATTTTCAAATTGATTTCAATTAAATCGATTTCAAGGCGTTTCGCGTTCGTACGATCAAACGACAAGTCCGATCGCTATGAAACTTGAAACCCTACAATAATTCACTGATACGGATCCGATGAAACTGGCTTCGTCGGAATCCGAGTCCGTGACCAAAATGGCTATTTTTATATAAATTAAATAAATTAAAAATTAGTAAATAAATCCAATTTTTATATTTCAGTTTTAGAATTGGAAATTTCTATCACTTAATAATTCTCAAACATTTAAAATGATTTAACAATTTTTAAATGTCAATTTATTGAATATTAAATCAATATACATCTTCAATTTCATAAAGTTCAAAATTATACGTAAATTTCCAAAATTTCCTTTTTATTGAATTAACCTATATTTATTCCATTCATTAATTTCAAATATAAGGGTTTACCATTGGATTTAAAATTATCACATAAATAGTTTCCGTTTTCATCTTAATTTTTAAATTAACGTAATAATTTCATATTTGATTTCATTCATGTGCAATAAATCCAACTATTAAAAATTAAATAAATTCTCTCACTAATAAATTCAAATCCTATAATTCATAAATTTATAATTCCTTAAACAAATTCCCATCTCAATTTTATATGTAAATTATTTCACCAATTATATTATTTATTTCAATTTCTTAAAATAATCCCTTTATTACACTTTGAATCCAATTCATTTTAATAAGTTTCCAGTTAACGGATTAGATTCAATTTCGACTTTACACATAAGTTTATGTTATAACCAATTTATAACGTATTCCTTTCTTAGTTATTACTTTACATACTTCTCGTATTAATTTCACAATTAGTCATAATTACTAAAGTAACGCTTAAAATAAATACGACCCTAGAATTACTCACTTTTAAACGAAAGTTATTTCACTTTCCATTAGTGTAACATTCATTTGTTTTATTATCACTTATTACAGATTCTAATTCCATTAACAAAAAAAACAGGTAATTTATATGTTACAAATTTTGAATTAATCCCTATTCATTATTATTAACTTTAATTTAGCATTACTTACCTTGCATTAACATTGTTACTTAAAATTCCTATCGAATTTGCAATTAATATTCAAATGAATACATTTACTCTTTCCTTTATGTTAAAAATTATTAACAAAGAAACGTTTATTAATTTCAACAACATTGTAATTACTAATTACCTACATTGATTATATACATTTTCCATTATTATCATTTATTAGAATTCTATTCAACTCTCCATTTATGCATATAGTTAACCTTTCTATTGATTTTACCTTCAAAATTTTCAGTAATTTTCTTAACTTACAAAAAGGCAATGATTAATACATTAAATTGCTATTAACTAAATGCATTGGTAATGAACAATAGTTGTCACCATTATACAATTTATAACATTTGTAATTTATTCTCTACAACAATTATTACCTATCAATATTATTTCGCCCCTACATACAAAACTTGCAATTGTTCTTATTATCATATTCCATTTACTGTTAACAATGTCTATTACATTAAATCAGTTTAATACTTTCCTTAAATTTCTCATATTAAATTTATATACAGGTAAAATTCTTTTCACTACTTAAAATCATTTGAATTAGCTTCGAATTACTATATGTAGGTTTTAATTTATTTTATTTTTCTACTAAATGTAATTACAAACTTATTAATTTAACCAAATTAAATCCATGAAATTTACGGGTCGTTACACTCTCCCCTACTCAAAACTTTTCGTCCCCGAAAAGGAAAGGAAGGGAAAAGAAACACTAGGAAATCAATATACCTTATTCAAACATTAACTTTATAAACAATTAAATTTATAAAATTAATTAATGTAGATAAAATATCTCAATTTATAACCATTAAATCTTTTTATACTTAATTTACTAAAGTTTGGTAAACCTTTTCAAAATATTTTTTATGTCCAAAATTTACGGAATATTTTGGCAGAGTCTCCTTTGTACGGAGAGGCTCGGGAGAAAAATATAATATTAAATATAACAATTATATTACATATATTATCAAAATATGATATCCCAACCCGGGAAAATGTATAGAATATCGTTAAAAATCGAAATCCGAAACGTACCTATTTGTCGGGGAAGTTACGCTTATTTTATGGAAACAAAAGCAGTAGCAATTGCCTCCAAAACCTGCGTTTCACTTATAAAATCTAAAGGGTTAACAATTTATATAAAGTGAAATATTTAAGTGGTTTCAATCACTAACAACAAATCAATACAACAACCATCAATTTCAACAAACAACATACACAACAAATACAAAACAATCATTCAATCAAACAAACAAATAATTGTTCGGGTTCAAAACTTTTAAATTGTACGGAATGAAGAATAAACTAATAGCGCATCATTTACTCAACAGTCTTAGATAAAACTAAATAGATTATTCATTCTTCCAAACCCAATTTTAAAGTATCTTACCCAAACAACCATAACCAAACAACAACCAATTTGAACAACAAATTTTTGTTTATCCTTATTAATTTCATTCATACATTTGTTGTTTAATTTCTCTTTTTATTCATACCACATAAATTTTCCTTTTATAATTTACATTTATTTCTAACAAACTTTTAATTTCATTTACTCATTTAATGTTTGTTTCATTTAATTTCACTTATTACTTACAATTATTCAATTCCATTAACTCAGGTCATGCTAGTTCCTTTTTATTTCGTTTTAACTATTCATTCATTTATTATTGCATGTCCTCATTTATTTATTCCTTAATTTCATTTATTACAGTATTCATGTCCCATTTAATTTCTTAGCATTTCCATTTTATTTACTTAAGTTGAAAATCATCTATTTGAATTACTTACCTTTAATTATATTCACTTATATTAAAATTTCAATTATAACTTAAGTTTATAACATTAAATTCTCATTTAACAGCAATTTCATTGAATACTTTTACTATTTCAAATTTCTACTTGTATAATATTCTATTACAATCTCTTATTAAACATTTCAACTTTTAATATTTGGTAAGTTATATATATGTTATTTAAGGGTGTAATTGAAAGTTATACAAGTTTCTTATTTCTTTTAATTAATTCATTGTTCAATAAATTTTTACCTTTTGTTTTATAAGTTGCTATTTCAACTTCTTCTTTATTTCCTTTATAACTTAGCATTAAATCTCTTACCTAAATTAGAGGTTTCAATTATTAATTACTTACCTTTCGTTTCACTGCAATAATTGAAACAATTAATTAACGGAAATTTAAAAATTAAATACCGGTTAAATTTCAAATTATTAAAATAATAGATAAATATATTCTTACAACTTATATATCTCTAATTATATTTAAACAATTCAAAATTTTATATTTTTCTTTCAAAAATGAATCTGCTGTAAAACTACTACAGTGGCCTTCCCCCTTCGAAACTCGAAAATGAAAATCGATGATGCGGCCGCCATCACCGAAATTATTTTCCAACGACATAGAGGAAAGTACCAAACTTATTTTCTCCAAAATCTTCTTTATAACAATTCTTCCGAATTATATCAAAATATTTATAATAGAAAATACTTCTAAACAATATTATTATATTCCAAAATTCATTCGATAGGAATTTTCAAAACCCCGGAACATAAATTCTAAATTTCCAAATTTCATTTATTTTATTTTTCAATCTTATTTCTATTATTATTTGTACACTTTATTACCTAATAACCAATCTATTGCAGCCAAATACAGATATCATTTGAAAATTTATTTTACATGTAGAAAATATAATAGGCAAAATTATTTCATTCACCTATATTAAAACAAATATTATGTCGGTCAGTCCTATTAAGTGTTTAGAAATCCCTATTGATGTCATAGCCCCATGCATCGACCAGAATTTATAAATACAAAATGGAACAAATTAACACAATATTAAAAACCTTTTTATAACACTAACAAATACGCTCTCTTATATATACACTCAGCGACTCCTATAGGGTATTATTACCCTATTAGTAAAGAGTCAAACCCCACAAAGCTAAGATTTATCGCTAAACCAAAGCTCTGATACCAAATGTAACGTCACGCCTTTTAGCACGATTTAAATCGAAACACGTGCCAATTCAAACCATACGGAAGGGCGGATTGTTATGGGGTAAATAAGAAAAACAAGAAGAAAGAAAACATAATCTCACAGCGGAAGGATAAAATATAATAATCAAATATACAGTTTATAAATCTGTTTACAAAATTATTCATATAATACATATCAGAGTACACATACCAATAACAATGCAGCGGAACAATGTATAGTGCACTAGTATAAATAATGATAATATAAATCTTCGTCTTCGTCCTCCAGAGCTAAATCTTTCAATCCTGAAACGCTCAGAGTGACCCGAGCGAATTTGAAAAGACAAAAACACTCGAGTCAGAACTAAAAGATCTTATGTGAGTTAAATTAACAGAAATAAATATGAGTGCAGTAACTCAAGAGATCTCGGAATTTACATCTCCTAAGGATCCGTTAAACTATTTACTATGTAGTATATTGCGCTATTATAATAGTGTCTAATTGTAAAATAAACTTACTTTTAAATAGCGTTAAGGAGTGACCCAATATTCCCCTTAACACAATAATAGTCCCAGTAGTCCATCCAATATCATAGTCCCTCCTGATCGGGAAGCCACCAGAGGATACCACACGGGCTACGGGAGAAATCCAAACTCGTACAAGGCGCGATAGGGTAGGTGACATGGCACAACTAGGAAATGCCAGGGTAGATATACCAATTACGCTTCCGGGTCGGTGGTAACGCGTAGCGTGCAGCTACTACCCACCTCGAGCCACATCCCCAAATAAAATCAAAAGTGGCCACTGAATCAATCCAAAAGTCAAACTATAATATCGAAGGGATGTGTCCTATCAAAGGTGCTACCTTATTAACCCGTCGATCGCTCCTGTTTTAGCCACCTTATGCCAACTCACGGGAGTTGAGTCCACGTATTTACCTTACAAGAAACGCCGCCACCAACCTACTTCATTCTGGAATCTCCACCGTGTACACGGTTGTTAAAGTGGTTTTCGGAGTTGGCAGAGAGTATGACAACTTCCGATCCCTGTCTCTTCAACAACCAAACGTTATTATAACACCGCGGTCTTTAAAATAGTTTATACTTTAAAATCAGAAAAAAATTATCCGTTTCAAAACCCATAAATACGATATTATTTCCATTTCCAAAACAACTCATTTTGATATTATTTTATAAAACCCAAATCAATGATATCATTTTTTTATTTCAAATATATTTCTTTTCCACAATCATATTGCTTTAAATACTTCGAAAATTCATAGTTTTAAAACCATAACTTCTAAAACTTGAATGGTTTGGATATTCAACAGTATATAGGATAATATAGTTGATTTCATATTACTTTATAAAGTAAATAAATGTAACGACCCAGAATTTTTAGAAATTAAAATTTGAATATTTAATTAATTTTAAATATTAAAAAGTGAATTTATAAGTCAAATAAATTTTTATTTGCATTATTGGATTTATTTGAATAATTAAATCGATAATTTAATATGTTAAATTATGGAAATAATTGAAAATAGGGTTAAATATGATTAAAAATGATTTTTAAAATTTTATTTTATCATGTTGAAGTTAGAAAGATATTTTAGAACTTTTAAAATCGAATTAAGAGTTAATTTGTGAAAATTGAATATTTTAATATTAAATCGACTAGTGAAAATAGTCAATTTTTGAACAGTCTCAGAATTGAACGAAACTAGTTTCATTGGATCCATAATAGTTAGTTATTACCGGATTTCAAATTTCGTGTCAATCGGAGTTATCGTTTGATCGTGGCAGCTCGAAACGCATCGATTTATTTTTAATTTAAATTTGACGAGTGAAAATAGCCATTTTTCAAAAAGTCTCGGATTTCGACGAAACCAGTTTCATCGGATCCGTAATGTGATATTATTGTAAGGTTTCAAATTTCAAGTCAATTGGATTTACCGTTTGTCCGGTACAAATTAAAACGCCTAGAAAATCGCTTAAATCGGTTTAATTCAAATTGAGCGTTTATAGCCATAACTTGCACAGATGTCCGAATTAGCTTTCGAAACCTGTTCCATTGTGTTCGGAACGCGGGGTAAACCCTAGAAACGCTGGTTACGGCGCGTAAATCGGAGTTCGGAATTTCTGGATGAATAGTGTTCGATTTTCTTCTATAAATAGCTCAAAAATTCACAAAAATTAAAAATAAAATTCTAAACCCTAATCTATAAGCCAGCCGCCAGTTCAAGCAACCAATGGCCGAAAATTGCCAACCATTTTCCCTCCGAATCTTCAAATCCACTCAACGATTCAAGAAAGTTTCAACTAGAGAATCGAAGAGCATGGTGATATCTACAAGTTCAACGGTGGAGATCGTGTTTGGAGCGACGATGGGGGAGATAGGGGGTCGCGTGCGTGCCGTGTTCACCCTCGTGCGCGCGCATGTAGAGGGGGTCGAGCTTCGTGTGCCTGGGGCCGAGTGTAGCTAGTGTTGAGTGCTTCGAAATGGCGGTAGTTTGATCGAGTATAGTTGAGTGTTGTTGATGAAAATTCAAACCCTAGTTTGCTATTATGGGTTCGGCGGCCTCGTGTACAACCTGTAGAAGATGCGCGTGATGTAGGAGATGAGCATGAGCCGTTGGATCCGGATCTCACGGTGATGATTTGCTTTGGGTATAAAATTATAAAATAAAGTTGTAATTATAGTTATAAAAACTCGTGTAACTTCAAATATTTGTAACTTTTTCATACGAGGTCGAAAAAATGCAAACTCAGTTGCGTTGGAATCGTATGGACGAGCACTATGCGATGGAGTTGGTTTGGAGTCGTTTGGAGTTAGTGAGAATTTTGGGTAAAATTAAACGTCCGTTTAATTTTATTCGGAATAAATCGCTAAAACGGAAATTAAAATCAATGTGAGAACTTCTCACTCAATCGAATCAGTTTCGATTTTATTTTAAATAGTTAGATTTAAAATATTTGAATGCATGTTTGAATGATGATTGTTATCTATTGATTGTTAAAATAGACATTATGCGCCGTTAGTAAGCGGATGTTATTTATTAAAAACATATACCGCGAATATTTCATAAACAGTGAAATTGGTATTATAAATAATATCAATATATATATATTGGCATATGTATATATTGCAGTTGTTGATTTCCCGTATTTTTTAGCGGATGAGACCCTATTGCGCCGTTATTAAGCGGATAATATTTAATAAAAACATATACCGCGATAATTTCGTACTGGAGCGAAATTGGTATTGTGCTAATGTTTGTGGATGCAGGAAAACAGGTTGGAGGGATCCAACAGGATTCCTCAACAGTATTTATTTGATTTCAGATATTTTGATATTTGATTGATTATCATATCGATATATGATATCGTTGTTGTCGTGATTGACTATTTGGTGTGTAGCATCATTGGACCCAGATTTTGGGATTTTAAAATGATTTTAAAGTGATTTTTGAAAATATGCTATATTTTTGGAATTGATTCATTTTAAATAAATAAACGTTATAATTTTTAAAGTTATAAAAATTATGATTTTTGAGAAATATAGTTAAAAACTGATTTTTGAGAATATGATGCTAATGATTTTATAAAATAGTTAAATCGGAATTTTTGAATTTATTATGAAAAGTTGAAATATAGGGTTTATAAAATTTAATTATTTTATGAATCAAAAGGAAGAAGTTTTTAAAGGAATTTAAAGACGTTTAAAAAGAATAATATAAATTGATTTATATTAAGAGATTTATAAATGGATATTTATAAATTGAAATATGGACATTATAAAACGAGTTTTTATAAGTGTTTGAAGGAAGTGAAAATGAATTTCATAATTGAATGGAATTTATAGAATTTTATACGGTGAAGTTATAAATGGAATTTTATAAGCAGTAGGTTTATAAAATTTATTAAGTTATTAAAATAATGATTTTGGATAAATGAATGAATCTTATAAGTTATAAGATTTATAATTTGGGAAGTTAAAAAGAACGATTTTGTAAAATGATCGTTTTATAAGTATTTAACTTATAATATGAACTTTTAGTTTATAATTGAGTTATAAACTGAAATGGGTTAATAAAAGAATTTATAAAAAGGAAGCTTTTATAAATAAATAGAAATGGAATTTATAAACGATGTTTTATAAATTCGCAAATGACTTATTTTGATAAGTAAAATTGTTGAAACCTATTAATGGAGTTATATTCACGTTTTTGAATAGTGAATAATCCTTTTAAATAAAATGTATAAAAGGATGAAATGTGTTAACATAGTATATTCACGTTTTTGAATAGTGAATAATATGTTAAAGAAATTGTTTTGAATGAGATGTTTAAATTGAATTAAAACGATCTAACGAAGTTTTAATTGTGTTGAGATTCGAAACCATAGATTTCAACATTTATTGTTGAAATAGACGTTTTCGAGAAATGAAAAGGAAATAATGGACTATAACACTGTTGTTATAGTAAATGATTTTCGAAAGGAAATGTTTTGTATAGTATTGGGATTTATATATCTATTTTAATTTTGAATCCCTATACTAGTGATTTTGGGTTGTTGTAACGATGTTTTACGCAACATTCGTTTTGGCCCAAATAAATATGTTTAAGAGAATGATTTCCTTAAAGAATGAAATATATACTTAATCTCGATTTAAGTATACTGAATATTTTCTAAGTGTTGAAAATAAATAAAATTTGTGAATTACTTATGAATAAATAAGTATGGAAATGTTTTTCCAATGTGAAATGAAACGTTTAGAGAATTATCTTTTTGAAGATAAATTGAAATGAATAATTGAAATCGAATATTCATTGATATTTTGGAATAATAAATTCACTAAGGAATTTATAAAGGAAAGGAGAATTTGTTTAAAAGTAAATATTGATTTATTTTTGAAGAATTGAAATTATATATCTAGTGAAGATATTTTGGAAAATAAATAATTTGGAAAATTATTTGGAAACTGGTGATGTGTGCATATCCAGTGATAGTTCAATAACCGACTATCAATATTTCCCTTTGAATGGGTAATGGATGTGATTTGTTTGAATGTGAATGCTACACTTATTTTTGAATAAGCGCTCACTATTCGGGTTAACCGGGAAAGGACCATGGGGTCGTATAACCCATTCCGAATATGTGATACGTCGTTGTGAATTGCATTGAAGATCGGTGTTGAAGACCCGGTATTTGCGAGAGCGATAGGATGACCTGTCGATTTACTCTGCACCGAGTTGCTCCGGTATAGAGTTCTCCATATGTGATGGTGAATCCGATCAGGATTGTGAATATCCGGATTGCAAGGACTTCTTTGTAAGTGCCTTCGGTTTTGTTCGATCCCGGAACAGACTTGTATGGATTGTATGTCTGACATTACAAGTTGAGATATAAAGCCGATTTCTTTCAAATATATTTCTGTTGGTGGCGAAGAATTTATTCTTTAGCTTAACACCCTTCTCTGAGACGTACGAGCTCAGAGGTTATATAGTTGAAGTTATCAGCGATATATTCCCAATTTGGTAATGTGACATGCTGAGTGATGCTGTAAATGATCATTGTGTTGATTATTGTGATAGGATCGTTTATTTGATCGTCTATCTTGGTGATCATTGTGTTGATCATTTGTTGACCCAAAGCATGGCTTTTGTATAAAGTATGTTTTTGTGGACGTGACTTCGTCGAGCCTCACACCCCGGAAATGGTCAAAACAGGAAAGATGCGGCAAGGTTATGAGGGGTAGCACCCTTTAGGGTATGTACATTTCCTTCTGGATAGAGGTGGTATCATGGTATGGAGCCCAGATATTTAACCTATGTGGTTACTACGAATTTATTACTTTGTGGTTGTTGGTTTTCGGGATCCCGTGAGAAAGGTCGTTTACGATCGGGGAATGGCGTGCTCGTGTCAGTAGTTACCCAGTTAGGGGTAACCCGGCCTTGTGTTGGCAGAGTTCCGGTTTGGTTCTCGGGGATGTCTTTCCAGAGGCATTCTCATGTGGCAATGGGAAGTTCCTTGGCCTGACCATTTGTTGGAAATCCAATTCCCAATACGAAACTTGTACGGTTTTAGTTGTAGAACCTGCCATTTACTTATGGTGGTCACCACTGTTTAGATGGTAGCTATAGTAGGCATACGATAATGGTCGTATGTTGGCTAAGATTTATATTCTACTTTCGAAATGAATTTCTTCTACACTATGTACTAGTAATAATATCAAATGTTATTTTTAAATGCGTATCAAGCATCTTTGACTATCATAAGGAGAAATCTCCTCCGATTCTGCGTTTGCATGTGTGTGTGTGCGGGAGGCCTTATGGTAGTCTCATTTTTAAAAGCATTGCGAATTGAAATAAAAATATTCCTCTATTTTGATTTTAAAGATAAATAAACTGTTTTGAGTTCTCACACCAGTCTCATGACTGACTTGGAGTTTATTGTTTTCCTTCCTAAACTCTGGGTGCCCACCAATTTCCACACGGGCAGTCAAGAGTTAAGGTTTATCAGGATATTCTGGAGTTGCTGGAGGCAAGCTGGATGGCATGGCGTATTACTTATATAGTATTTCTTTTTCCGCTGCACTATTTGTTGTTGTTGTTGTATACTCTGATGATATGATGTAATGAAATGTAATGTAATAACTGATATAGTTCTTTGTTTAAAGATTATTCATTTATTATTATATGTTGTTCCGCTGCGAATTGTGAGATTCTGATGTTGTTCTTGTTTTCTGTTCCGTTCTATTTTCTCTATTTTCTTTCTATTCTATTTCTCTTTTTCTTCTATTTTAAAAAATTAAAATTTTCTGTTTTCTTTTCCTCTCCATCTTCTCTCTTTTTCTCTTCTCTTTTCCTAAATTCTTTTTCTTAAAAACCCTCAGTGTTCGGTTTTCCGTCGTTCGATTTCTCGGCAGTCGATAAAGTGAGTGTCGATGTCGAATTTTCGGAAGACGAAATTTCGTGTCCTGACAATGTGGTATCGGAGCTTATGGTTAAGCGACAACCATGGTTCTTTTGGGTATTACTCATTAGAGATAGAGTCAGCAGTACTCTAGATTGAGTTTGAGTGTAATAATAGCTATGAGTGCGTATTTGTTAATGAATATGAAATTGTTTATATTGTGATGATTGGTTTGTTGAGTGGTATATAGATTCTGGTTAATACGAGTAATTAACGTTGTTGATAGGAATCTCTAAACACTTGAATAGAACAATTCGGCACAGTATTGTTTTAAATTGGGTAAATGAAATAATTTTACCTTGATTATATATTTTATATATAAAGGAATAATTTTTCAGAATTATTAAAGTGAAAATAAGTTGACTGTTTAGATGTTTGAATAATCTAAATTGAAGAATAATTGTATAAGCAAAAGAATTATAAGAATTAAATTATAATTAAAGTGATTTACAATTGTGAAATAAACTTATATATGTAAGAAGTGAAACTAATGAATATATTTATGGATATGAGTTATAAATAAAAAATGAATTTAAAGTTAAATGGAAATTTACTTTAGAATTGGAATCTGAATTGATTTATAAGTTGGAATTTAAGTTAAGTCAAAACAAGTGATGTTTGTAAATGAAGTATAACTTAAGTGATATGGAATTAAGTTGATATTAGTATCAAACTAAATTAATAAAGTTAAGTGATAAATATGAACTTAAGTTATTTAAATGAAATTCAACTTTGAAATTGAATTGAATTAATGGACTAAATGTTAATCAATTGAATGTGAATAATTGGTATGAAATAATGAATATAAGTGTTAATTCATTAAAATCCAATGTTATTAGAAGTTGAATAGTTGAATAAAAATTGAATGAAAAATCAATTAAATTAAACCAATTGTAAGCAAAGGAATTTGGTTGAAATTAATATATATACATTGGTTGTTATATGATTGTTAGTTGATTGTATATAATTCATTAAGTGTTAAAGAAGTTGATTTAATAAAATTGAAAGCTAAAGTAATTGAAATTTAATTGGAAGTTAAGTGAATCTTGAATAGAATTGAATTTGATTTGGAAGTGAACCAACTTGAATATGAATTAGTGAATATAAACTAATTGAGAATGAATGTTGATAAAATCCAATGTAAATGAATCAAATGTGATTTAAATTAAAAAACCCAATTCATTGAATATTAATGAGAATATAAATGAATATATATTGATTTTGAATTTGTTGAATGCTAGTTGGTTGATGTTTGAATATGTTGCATTTGCTATGTGACATATATAGTTGTTATGGAGATATATGTTGTATATAGAGATTATTTTCATATATGCATGTTCTCATATTGTTTGTTGAGTGATTAGTAGGTGCGGATCGCGTTTGCTTCGCATTTGGAGCTCGCTTTCGCGCTATATTAGCCGTATATGTTTGCTAATAAAATATAAGGTACATATCTCGGATTAAATATCGTACTTTTACACTTTTTTCCTTCGGGATGCCTCATTACTTGATGAGATGTATATTTGTGATATATATACTGTCATTTTTTTTTTCGGATCGAGCCGCGCAAAGGAGACTATGGCGAATTTTTCCGGAAATTTAAGGCGTTAGAAAATTTTTGAGAAAATTTGGAAATTTTTTGAAAACTTAAACTTTGATTTTGGAATTGAAAGTTAAATGATATAGTTTGTTTTTGAAAAGATAACTAAGTATGATTTGAAACTTAGTAAAGTATTGTAAGAAGTTTAACTATGAATTTTGGGAAAATTAATAAATTCTGTAACTTTTCTTACTTGTTAATTTCGAGGACGAAATTCTTTTAAGTGGGGAAGATTGTAACGACCCAGAATTTTTAGAAATTAAAATTTGAATATTTAATTAATTTTAAATATTAAAAAGTGAATTTATAAGTCAAATAAATTTTTATTTGCATTATTGGATTTATTTGAATAATTAAATCGATAATTTAATATGTTAAATTATGGAAATAATTGAAAATAGGGTTAAATATGATTAAAAATGATTTTTAAAATTTTATTTTATCATGTTGAAGTTAGAAAGATATTTTACAACTTTTAAAATCGAATTAAGAGTTAATTTGTGAAAATTGAATATTTTAATATTAAATCGACTAGTGAAAATAGTCAATTTTTGAACAGTCTCAGAATTGAACGAAACCAGTTTCATTGGATCCGTAATAGTTAGTTATTACCGGATTTCAAATTTCGTGTCAATCGGAGTTATCGTTTGATCGTGGCAGCTCGAAACGCATCGATTTATTTTTAATTTAAATTTGACGAGTGAAAATAGCCATTTTTCAAAAAGTCTCGAATTTCGACGAAACCAGTTTCATCGGATCCGTAATGTGATATTATTGTAAGGTTTCAAATTTCAAGTCAATTGGATTTACCGTTTGTCCGGTACAAATTAAAACGCCTAGAAAATCGCTTAAATCGGTTTAATTTAAATTGAGCGTTTATAGCCATAACTTGCACAGATGTCCGAATTAGCTTTCGTAACCTGTTCCATTGTGTTCGGAACGCGGGGTAAACCTTAGAAACGCTGGTTACGGCGCGTAAATCGGAGTTCGGAATTTCCGGATGAATAGTGTTCGATTTTCTTCTATAAATAGCTCAAAAATTCACAAAAATTAAAAATAAAATTCTAAACCCTAATCTATAAGCCAGCCGCCAGTTGAAGCAACCAATGGCCGAAAATTGCCAACCATTTTCCCTCCGAATCTTCAAATCCACTCAACGATTCAAGAAAGTTTCAACTAGAGAATCGAAGAGCATGGTGATATCTACAAGTTCAACGGTGGAGATCGTGTTTGGAGCGACGATGGGGGAGATAGGGGGTCGCGTGCGTGCCATGTTCACCCTCGTGCGCGCGCATGTAGAGGGGGCCGAGCTTCGTGTGCCTGGGGCCGAGTGTAGCTAGTGTTGAGTGCTTCGAAATGGCGGTAGTTTGATCGAGTATAGTTGAGTGTTGTTGATGAAAATTCAAACCCTAGTTTGCTATTATGGATTCGGCGGCCTCGTGTACAACCTGTAGAAGATGCGCGTGATGTAGGAGATGAGCATGAGCCGTTGGATCTGGATCTCACGGTGATGATTTGCTTTGGGTATAAAATTATAAAATAAAGTTGTAATTATAGTTATAAAAACTCGTGTAACTTCAAATATTTGTAACTTTTTCATACGAGGTCGAAAAAATGCAAACTCAGTTGCGTTGGAATCGTATGGACGAGAACTACGCGATGGAGTTGGTTTGGAGTCGTTTGGAGTTAGTGAGAATTTTGGGTAAAATTAATTCGAAATAAATCGCTAAAACGGAAATTAAAATCAAGGTGAGAACTTCTCACTCAATCGAATCAGTTTCGATTTTATTTTAAATAGTTAGATTTAAAATATTTGAATGCATGTTTGAATGATGAATGTTATCTATTGATTGTTAAAATAGACATTATGCGCCGTTAGTAAGCGGATGTTATTTATTAAAAACATATACCGCGAATATTTCATAAACAGTGAAATTGGTATTATAAATAATATCAATATATATATATATTGGCATATGTATATATTGCAGTTGTTGATTTCCCGTATTTTTTAGCGGATGAGACCCTATTGCGCCGTTATTAAGCGGATAATATTTAATAAAAACATATACCGCGATAATTTCGTACTGGAGCGAAATTGGTATTGTGCTAATATTTGTGGATGCAGGAAAACAGGTTGGAGGGATCCAACAGGATTCCTCAACAGTATTTATTTGATTTCAGATATTTTGATATTTGATTGATTATCATATCGATATATGATATCGTTGTTGTCGTGATTGACTATTTGGTGTGTAGCATCATTGGACCCAGATTTTGGGATTTTAAAATGATTTTAAAGTGATTTTTGAAAATATGCTATATTTTTGGAATTGATTCATTTTAAATAAATAAACGTTATAATTTTTAAAGTTATAAAAATTATGATTTTTGAGAAATATAGTTAAAAACTGATTTTTGAGAATATGATGCTAATGATTTTATAAAATAGTTAAATCGGAATTTTTGAATTTATTATGAAAAGTTGAAATATAGGGTTTATAAAATTTAATTATTTTATGAATCAAAAGGAAGAAGTTTTTAAAGGAATTTAAAGACGTTTAAAAAGAATAATATAAATTGATTTATATTAAGAGATTTATAAATGGATATTTATAAATTGAAATATGGACATTATAAAACGAGTTTTTATAAGTGTTTGAAGGAAGTGAAAATGAATTTCATAATTGAATGGAATTTATAGAATTTTATACGGTGAAGTTATAAATGGAATTTTATAAGCAGTAGGTTTATAAAATTTATTAAGTTATTAAAATATTAAAATAATGATTTTGGATAAATGAATGAATCTTATAAGTTATAAGATTTATAATTTGGGAAGTTAAAAAGAACGATTTTGTAAAATGATCGTTTTATAAGTATTTAACTTATAATATGAACTTTTAGTTTATAATTGAGTTATAAACTGAAATGGGTTAATAAAAGAATTTATAAAAAGGAAGCTTTTATAAATAAATAGAAATGGAATTTATAAACGTTGTTTTATAAATTCGCAAATGACTTATTTTGATAAGTAAAATTGTTGAAACCTATTAATGGAGTTATATTCACGTTTTTGAATAGTGAATAATCCTTTTAAATAAAATGTATAAAAGGATGAAATGTGTTAACATAGTATATTCACGTTTTTGAATAGTGAATAATATGTTAAAGAAATTGTTTTGAATGAGATGATTAAATTGAATTAAAACGATCTAACGAAGTTTTAATTGTGTTGAGATTCGAAACCATAGATTTCAACATTTATTGTTGAAATAGACGTTTTCGAGAAATGAAAAGGAAATAATGGACTATAACACTGTTGTTATAGTAAATGATTTCCGAAAGGAAATGTTTTGTATAGTATTGGGATTTATATATCTATTTTAATTTCGAATCCCTATACTAGTGATTTTGGGTTGTTGTAACGATGTTTTACGCAACATTCGTTTTGGCCCAAATAAATATGTTTAAGAGAATGATTTCCTTAAAGAATGAAATATATACTTAATCTCGATTTAAGTATATTGAATATTTTCTAAGTGTTGAAAATAAATAAAATTTGTGAATTACTTATGAATAAATAAGTACGGAAATGTTTTTCCAATGTGAAATGAAACGTTTAGAGAATTTATCTTTTTGAAGATAAATTGAAATGAATAATTGAAATCGAATATTCATTGATATTTTGGAATAATAAATTCACTAAGGAATTTATAAAGGAAAGGAGAATTTGTTTAAAAGTAAATATTGATTTATTTTTGAAGAATTGAAATTATATATCTAGTGAAGATATTTTGGAAAATAAATAATTTGGAAAATTATTTGGAAACTGGTGATGTGTGCATATCCAGTGATAGTTCAATAACCGACTATCAATATTTCCCTTTGAATGGGTAATGGATGTGATTTGTTTGAATGTGAATGCTACACTTATTTTTGAATAAGCGCTCACTATTCGGGTTAACCGGGAAAGGACCATGGGGTCGTATAACCCATTCCGAATATGTGATACGTCGTTGTGAATTGCATTGAAGATCGGTGTTGAAGACCCGGTATTTGCGAGAGCGATAGGATGACCTGTCGATTTACTCTGCACCGAGTTGCTCCGGTATAGAGTTCTCCATATGTGATGGTGAATCCGATCAGGATTGTGAATATCCGGATTGCAAGGACTTCTTTGTAAGTGCCTTCGGTTTTGTTCGATCCCGGAACAGACTTGTATGGATTGTATGTCTGACATTACAAGTTGAGATATAAGGCCGATTTCTTTCAAATATATTTCTGTTGGTGGCGAAGAATTTATTCTTTAGCTTAACACCCTTCTCTGAGACGTACGAGCTCAGAGGTTATATAGTTGAAGTTATCAGCGATATATTCCCAATTTGGTAATGTGACATGCTGAGTGATGCTGTAAATGATCATTGTGTTGATTATTGTGATAGGATCGTTTATTTGATCGTCTATCTTGGTGATCATTGTGTTGATCATTTGTTGACCCAAAGCATGGCTTTTGTATAAAGTATGTTTTTGTGGACGTGACTTCGTCGAGCCTCACACCCCGGAAATGGTCAAAACAGGAAAGATGCGGCAAGGTTATGAGGGGTAGCACCCTTTAGGGTATGTACATTTCCTTCTGGATAGAGGTAGTATCATGGTATGGAGCCCAGATATTTAACCTATGTGGTTACTACGAATTTATTACTTTGTGGTTGTTGGTTTTCGGGATCCCGTGAGAAAGGTCATTTACGATCGGGGAATGGCGTGCTCGTGTCAGTAGTTACCCAGTTAGGGGTAACCCGGCCTTGTGTTGGCAGAGTTCCGGTTTGGTTCTCGGGGATGTCTTTCCAAAGGCATTCTCATGTGGCAATGGGAAGTTCCTTGGCCTGACCATTTGTTGGAAATCCAATTCCCAATACGAAACTTGTACGGTTTTAGTTGTAGAACCTGCCATTTACTTATGGTGGTCACCACTGTTTAGATGGTAGCTATAGTAGGCATACGATAATGGTCGTATGTTGGCTAAGATTTATATTCTACTTTCGAAATGAATTTCTTCTACACTATGTACTAGTAATAATATCAAATGTTATTTTTAAATGCGTATCAAGCATCTTTGACTATCATAAGGAGAAATCTCCTCCGATTCTGCGTTTGCATGTGTGTGTGTGCGGGAGGCCTTATGGTAGTCTCATTTTTAAAAGCATTGCGAATTGAAATAAAAATATTCCTCTATTTTGATTTTAAAGATAAATAAACTGTTTTGAGTTCTCACACCAGTCTCATGACTGACTTGGAGTTTATTGTTTTCCTTCCTAAACTCTGGGTGCCCACCAATTTCCACACGGGCAGTCAAGAGTTAAGGTTTATCAGGATATTCTGGAGTTGCTGGAGGCAAGCTGGATGGCATGGCGTATTACTTATATAGTATTTCTTTTTCCGCTGCACTATTTGTTGTTGTTGTTGTATACTCTGATGATATGATGTAATGAAATGTAATGTAATAACTGATATAGTTCTTTGTTTAAAGATTATTCATTTATTATTATATGTTGTTCCGCTGCGAATTGTGAGATTCTGATATTGTTCTTGTTTTCTGTTCCGTTCTATTTTCTCTATTTTCTTTCTGTTCTATTTCTCTTTTTCTTCTATTTTAAAAAATTAAAATTTTCTGTTTTCTTTTCCTCTCCATCTTCTCTCTTTTTCTCTTCTCTTTTCCTAAATTCTTTTTCTTAAAAACCCTCAGTGTTCGGTTTTCCGTCGTTCGATTTCTCGGCAGTCGATAAAGTGAGTGTCGATGTCGAATTTTCGGAAGACGAAATTTCGTGTCCTGACAATAAATTTCACGGCTTTACAACTTTATTCATTTAAAATTTAGCCTAAATCCATAAATTTTAAATACACTTTCAATTAAATAAACCACTTCAATTTCAATATATTCCTAACTTTGAGTATTTAACAATTTCAAAACTTAAGGTTAGAATTTCTATTCAATAATTTATCGTCTTAGTATTTAGTTTTGAAATATTCATAAAATAAATCCATAAAATAAAACTCAAAATTTTTAACAATTAAATATTTCCTTCAATTTGTTTATACTAGAAATATTCATTTAATTTATCTTGAATAAAACCCAGTTATAAATATCATACCTTTAAAATTTCCAAGTTTAAATAAGTTACATCACTTATGGAGTTAAATTTTTAAATAAGCTCAATTCCAATTAAATTTTCAATTTATCTTTCAATATTAATTGATTCGAATCATTTAAAAATCTATATATATACACACACACAAGATCTTAAATCTGTACTTAATCATATAATATAAATTATCAATTTCCATTTTTCAACTTATTCATTTGTATTTAATAGAATTATGCATAGCTTAAATTCAACAATTTAACTATATATGTATAAAAAAAAGGATATTTATATCATATCCAAATTAAATATTTATTAACCCGTATCATATCCAAACCATAAAAATCATTCAAAAAAATAATTATATATATATATATATACCGCGGTGCCTGTATATAATTTTCTATCCTATGGTCAAGTGATACGGATATTTATCATTTCAATCCGCAATTTAAAAATAAAATGCGGTTGTGTATCATTTCAAACCGCAATCCCGAATGCAATAAAATGCATAACAACTTGCAGTTTATACAAATTATAGAATATAGCATCCATTCACACAATATAAATCATCCACCAATTTATTTCAATCATCATCAATTTAAACAAACATCAATATATAGCATATAAAATAACAGATATCAACGAACAGTTTATATTCAATAGTAAATTAATAACTGTTAAACTGGAAGTTTATATGCAAATTAAATAAATTTTAACTGTCAATTTATATGCAATAATAATATTAATTAACAGTTAAATTAAATAAATGCGATTCAACAGAGATGATGAATAAAACATGCTAAATAGTCATAAATAATTTTCTACTCATATCTTAAGTCAATTTAACAGACATAGGAAATTTTAGAAGTTGTGAGTGGGTTAAAACACTCACCTTTTGAATTTAAATTGAATTTCAATCCGATTTAAACCCAAAATTTTGACAGTCTCCAAATCCGTCCAAACTAGCGTCAACAGATCCGGAATTTTATTACAAACCTAACAAAAAAAATCGCGCGTAAAATGGAGTTCGTATGAGAAAACTATACGTGTTTAATCGTTTGAAAAACAAAATAAAAATTTAAATCAAACAAACATAACCTACCATCACAGCTGGCCACGTCATCACCCCCCATCTTCATTCACGCGCAAAAAAAACATCTACATGAAATGTTTGAACGAGCCGCCCCCTTTTCTACCGTTGACCACGCCTATTGGCCGCCACGACCCCCGTTTGCCACGCCAAAGGTGATCATCCACTCGCCCAAGATGAGCCGCCTCTCCCCTAGCCTCGACCCCCCCTTCCAGTGCCGGCCACCGCCATCCCATGCTTAGGATTTGCCGAACCCTAAAAGCAAAATTCCCGGCTCCTTAGATCGAAATAGCACAAGCGACCACCACCGTCTCGAAGCCCATGACGCGATCTAAAATACCCATATTCCAATTTCTCTGATTGAGGCCGAAATCAAAAACCCCCAAATCGTCGCGTAGGGTTCGTGAATTCCAAGATTTGACCGCGATTTCCCGCTGATCGAAGCGCAATTTCGAAAAATGAACATCAGACGCTGATTCGTATCATCGAGGTGTTCGATATATAATTTTTCCAGAATTTTTTGAGGATTTTGAATTTTTGACTTTTGATTTGATTTTTTTGAAATTTGAGTTTAGATCTTGGGTTTGCAGCCATTGGGAAGAGAAAGAGTAGAAGAAATGAACGCACAAACAAATGAGAATAGATGGAGACTAGGGTTTATAATTGGGTTTATATATATAGGTTAGAAATAGAGTAGATGGATCCGATAAACAAACGTGCTAACGCTAACGTGGCCCAAAAAGCCTGTTTTGACCCCGGAACGAAATTTGTTTAACCCATATATCTAAATAGGTGCTTTAAAATATTCTGAACGCGATGGACAAAGTTTCACGTCCAAATTCGATCGTATGAAGAAGTTATGCTGAAATCAATATTTTCAAATTGATTTCAATTAAATCGATTTCAAGGCGTTTCGCGTTCGTACGATCAAACGACAAGTCCGATCGCTACGAAACTTGAAACCCTACAATAATTCACTGATACGGATCCGATGAAACTGGTTTCGTCGGAATCTGAGTCCGTGACCAAAATGGCTATTTTTGTACAAATTAAATAAATTAAGAATTAGTAAATAAATCCAATTTTTATATTTCAGTTTTAGAATTAGAAATTTTTATCACTTAATAATTCTCAAACATTTAAAATGATTTAACAATTTTTAAATGTCAATTTATTGGAGATTAAATCAATATACATCTTCAATTTCATAAAATTCAAAATTATACGTAAATTTCCTAAATTTCCTTTTTATTGAATTAACCTATATTTATTCCATTCATTAATTTCAAATATAAGGGTTTACCATTGGATTTCAAATTATCACATAAATAGTTTCCGTTTTCAACTTAATTTTTAAATTAACGTAATAATTTCATATTTGATTTCATTTATGTGCAATAAATCCAACTATTAAAAATTAAATAAATTCTCTCACTAATAAATTCAAATCCTATAATTCATAAATTTATAATTCCTTAAACAAATTCCCGTCTCAATTTTATATGTAAATTATTTCACCAATTATATTATTTATTTTAATTTCTTAAAATAATCTCTTTATTACACTTTGAATCCAATTCATTTTAATAAGTTTCCAGTTAACGGATTAGATTCAATTTCAACTTTACACATAAGTTTATGTTATAACCAATTTATAACGTATTCCTTTCTTAGTTATTACTTTACATACTTATCGTATTAATTTCACAATTAGTCATAATTACTAAAGTAACGCTTAAAATAAATACGACCCTAGAATTACTCACTTTTAAACGAACGTTATTTCACTTTCCATTAGTGTAACATTCATTTGTTTTATTATCACTTATTACAGATTCTAATTCCATTAACAAAAAAACAGGTAATTTATATGTTAAATTTTTTGAATTAATCCCTATTCATTATTATTAACTTTAATTTAGCATTACTTACCTTGCATTAACATTGTTACTTAATATTCCTATCCAATTTCCAGTTAATATTCAAATGAACACATTTACTCTTTCCAATATATTATAAATTATTAACAAAGAAACGTTTATTAATTTCAACAACATTGTAATTACTAATGACCTACATTGACTGTATACGTTTTCCATTATTATCATTTATTAGAATTCTATTCAACTCTCCATCTTATGCATATAGTTAACATTTCTATTGATCTTAGCTTCAAAATTTTCAGTTATTTTCTTAACTTACAAAAAGGCAATGATTAATTACATTAAATCGCTATTAATTAAATGCATTGGTAACGAACAATAGTTGTCACCATTATACAATTTATAACATTTGTAATTTATTCTCTACAACAATTATTACCTATCAATATTATTTCGCCCCTAAATACAAAACTTGCAATTGTTCTTATTATCATATTCCATTTACTGTTAACAATGTCTATTACATTAAATCAGTTTAATACTTTCTTTAAATTTCTCATATTAAATTTATATACAGGTAAAATTCTTCTCACTACTTAAAATCATTTGAATTAGCTTCGAATTACTATAAGTAGGTTTTATTTTATTTTATTTTTCTACTAAATTTAATTACAAACCTATTAATTTAACCAAATTAAATCCATGAAATTTACGGGTCGTTACAACAACACTCGGTGCACCAGGGAAATCGAAGAGCAACAAAATTTCTACCACCAGAAAAGTAGGTTTAGAAATCGGAAAGAACAACCACCGTCACCACCAACCTCTGACCATCCACCTGACATTTTTCCCCCACTCACCTATCATTCCTCCACCTCCAGGAAGAACTACAACATCCCAAATCCACTAGATCATCAGATAAACCCCAAAACCCCTTTTCTGTTCAATCCAGTAATACTCATTCCATACTTAACTAAAAAATACGCTTTTAGTTTTAAAAATCATAATTTCATATATGCATTCAAGTTATAAACCTGTTTTAATATTTTAGGAAGTTTGAAATTTTGCTTATTTGAAACAATGACCGTCCAAATTGTTTACAGAGACAACCATTTTCTTAATTTAACTTAATTAAAATTTATAAAACCTAAATCCATACTAAACAAACACTTTTTGTTCACATAACAAATCCTAACAGAGATCAAATCAAGAGGTAATGGATTTCTATTCAAAATCTTGGTTAAAAAAAAAACAGGAATACAGATACCTGGCAACTACACACACACACACACACACACACACACATATTTATATATGTATACACATAGAATCTTCATCACCATACAATCATACAAAGCAAACTTATTCTATTAATCCACATGCAACAGATAAATTAAAGCTTTTTAAAATTGTGAAGTTATTCATTTTAAAAATGAAGACAGAGCAGTTTTATTCATAGTAGTTTTTGATTTTTGAAACCAGTTTGCATTTGATACTTGAGTTCTAGTATTTGCTTTAGCATTGATTAAAAAAAAGAACTGTTTTTAAAAACAGAAATTTACTCACCAATATGCAGAGAACACTCTATTGCAATTCATTTTCCTGGAACTGATAAATTTGATTTTCCTGTTGAACTTGTTGATTGTTAGTTGAATCTGGTGTTTTGCATTTGCATCCAATTTTGATTGTTGAATTACTTGCTGTTGAATTGAATTTTAGCAGCTGACCTCTATCCTTTTGTTTAGATTTGGAGTTGATCTCTCTTTGAAGTTGAAACTTGAAAAAAAAATGATTTTTAGATTTGCTTTGCAGATTTTAAACAGATTTGGGTTTTGAATTTTACATATAATCTGATTTTCAGATTCCTTTTTGAAGAAAATGTGTTGAACTCCAATAAATTGCTAAGTTTCTACTCAATATATTTTCAATAAAATGTTTTTAAAAATAAATAAAACCATTGCCACTTGTTACTTTAGTTTGTAAAGTGATATACAAGTGTCTCCCTTAAGTATAATAACCTTACACATGTTCATTTTAATATTATAATAAATTTCTTAGTTTTACAAATGTTTTTAAATCCATTAAATCAATTTCTTATTTATGTTATCATGTTTTTAAATGTTTAACTCTACCCAGCCTTTAAATGATTACATATAAATTCCTTTACACAATTACATATTTTAATGTTTATTTGTAACTTTTTAAAATAATATTTTTAAGGCTAAATTTTCAAGAGGGAAAATTTAAAAAGTAAAAGATATTGTATTAAATCTTATTTCAAAGTTTCAAACTAAAATATTATACTCTAATGTAAATGAACTAAGTCTATTTCAAAACAATTTTTAAAATAAAAAAAAATAAACTTTTATTATAATATACAATTTAAACTACTATATTTTTTTAAACAAATAAATATTTACTTTAATTCCTTTTAAAAGTATAAGATAGATTTTTAAACAAACTTTTGAAAAGTTTCTATACTAATTCCAAATCAAATTTTGCAATTCACAATTTATACACACATATATATTATAAATTTGAAAATATTCTTATTAAATTTAAATTAAAATTAAAATCAAAAACCCTATTTACAATGTATACACATATATACATTATAAATAGAATATCCTATAAATTAGCTTAGAAAGATAATTTTATCATTTATATATTTTTAACTTTGAAAAGAATAAGATTCCGAAATATAAAATTATCATTATCATTATTATAAATTTAGAAAATATAACATTTTTCAAATAATTATTAGTTTTCAAAAGATAATTTTTGTTTGAATTAGATTATTAAATCAACATTTCACATTTTAAAATTATTATCAATGGAAATTATTAAATAAATATTGCCCAAATTTTCGGGACATCACACGGGTGGTGCAATAAACCACCCTGCACGTAGGCACATGCCTGTGCTAGAGCCTGAACCTTAACCCGCACCCGCATCCGTAGTGCAAGCAAATGGACATTTGAGGCATATTAGAGGCACGTTGCAGTTGGAAGTTGGCTTGACTCGGCTGTTCAGACTGAACAGTTTTTGTTTTTGTCCATTCAAAGTCAAGCAGTCGTGCTGCCTGGTAAATGGTCGTAACCATTCCAACTGTCGCAATCGTTCGTAAAGGCACCTTCCTGCGTCTATATATAGACAGAAAGGAAACAGAAAAAATATACTAAGTTTTTTCTTCATTTCTTCCCCTCCAACAAAACTTTGCTCTTACTTAAATTCTCTGAAGTTCGTCGTAGCTCTACGATTGTTGCGCAACATCACAGAGATAGGTTCGTTTCATCTTGGAAAACAATTTCTCGATATCCTTAAGCGCGGTAAAGGGAGCAATATTGTTTCAAGGAAATAGTTTTTCGCTGGACTCAAACAATCTAATCGATATTATATCTTTGCATAATTTGTTTACTGTTCAGTTCTATTTGTAAAACTTTTGCAACATAATTGTAACAGTTATATAATTGTAACAGTTCTGAAGTTGTAACAGTTTTGCAACATAATCGTAATATTTTCATAACACCTTTGTAACGTTCTGTTAACACTAGTAACCGACCCAGATGCATTGAAGTGCACATTCACGGGACTGAAAGCTGCCTTACAAGGCACAACACCACCTACAAAAGGAGTGTTCAATGTGACAAGAGTAGGCCAGAATGAGTTCCCTGCCCTATAGGGCCTAGGGGTGTCCTACTGCAACTTGGGCCCAACAGCATTAACGGGCCCCACACTCACCTACATGCATTTAGGATCGTTCTGGTCCTTGACGGATGGTTGGAGGTCGGACTGGTCGACTCAAGCAACATGCTGTTTTACACAAGTCCTAAAAGATGGGGACATGTTTGGTTTTCCGAAAGGGTTGGTTCGTTTTCAAAGGAAAAAGGATGACTTATACCCGGCCTATGCGGCCTATGCTATTGTTGTGTTTGACAGTTCAAACCCTGGAATTGTTGTATCCAAGAAGACACTGTTTGAAAGTGGAATTGCTGATGACGTGCTTGTTATGGCTTTCAACATTAATGTTCATACTATTGTTAAACTATGAGCGAAGTTGTATTTGTAGAGAACTACTACATGATGTATCTGTTTGCTCGGTCTTTGCATTTATTTGGTTATGTTATAGCGTGAATTATGTTATTGTTATTTACGTTAAGTGAATCTATGTTATGACATGTGATCTTGAAACATATAAAACGATGCCAAAGCAACTGCGTCCTTAAATTTTATTCAATTAATTCTTTTATTTTTGAAAGAATATGGATAGTATAGTGATTACACTTCCATCTCCTTCACCAAGTTATGTACCTTGCATGGTGTAGTCATAACCTGAGTAGTTAAATATCGTGCTTTATCAACCAACCCTGATTAAGTCACAAGGCGGCAAACTAAACCATTATAGGCGAGAAAAGAAGGATATTTCTTTTTATAAAAAGGCAAGAAATTTAGAAATATATTTTATAAATTGAATCCATGCAATAGATCTACAGATATTCATCCGTAGTTGTAAGCCTGAGATAAATACTCAAAACTACACCGTCATGCTTTGATACTGCTATGCCACAAACATTGAGCACCTTTGATACTATAGTCAATCTGGGACATTATTTAAATGATACTGCAGGCAATCTGGGACTATATTTAAACAATGTAAACATTGACAAAGACAAAATGCTAACAACTCCATTCATTGTTGACAAGTTTATGATAGTTGTACTTAACTCTAAAATTAATTCTACAATAAAGGTTCATAATAAAATTGTAAGCATTAAATAATGTTTGACTTTAAAGTTGAACTTATATGCTTAATAATTAATCCACTAATTTATAAAGCTTGTAACCAAGAAAATATATATGAAATGCAATAATACAAAAGGGGAATAGTTTTAAAAAAACATTTTAGAAAAAGAGGATTCGAAGACAATGAAGTTTAATATTAGAATAATTTTTATAAAGCTATAACCAACTAAGTTTTATATATATTTGACATTATTATTTTTATAAAACTAATTGTGATTTTCATTTTTGAATAATGCAAAATAAAGCTATTTAAATTTTGTATTTGTAATACTATGTTACTTTTGACAAGTAAAGCTTTTTCATTTACCATTTACAAAAATATTCTACTACAAGACATTTTATGGTAAATTTTACCTTTTGAACATAGAGATGATTTGAATATAAACATAAGAACATATATAGTTAGTTGACCATATCAAAGTGTTACCACAGAACTATGCAAAAAGCTTTACGGATCATTCAGGTTTTCAAGGACATAACCATGCAAGAAGCTTTACGAATCATTCTGGTTTTCAAAAGTTCTACTTGCCATAATCAAGGATATGTAGATAATGTCAAGCAAAACTTTTCTACCAAGAATCAAATTGATTTTGCTGCTTAAATGTAAAATTAACCATTCAATTTCACATGTAGTACATGCCGATGAGAACTTGGCTAATGGAAGATGTGGAGTATATACATTTTGGGCTTAAGATTGCATTTATTAAAAAATAGGTAGTTTGGTACCTACATTCGGTAATCGTCTGAGATTCCTACAACCTTATATATACAATACAGAGCGCAAATCAATTAGTTGAAACTAATACACTGATTCAAGAAACTGTGGAGAAGTTGCAAAAAGTTCTTAATACACATAATATATTTGTAGTTATATTTCGACAACTTGGATAGAAGTTAAATATCCAACATTGTAAATTGGTTACGAAAAAATAGTCTTCAAACCAAAAACAATATGCTCTCCCAACTGCATCACAGGTTGCTGGAATTTCGGTAGAGGGAGCTAAATATGAGGAAATACATGAAAGAGATATTTTAGTTGAGACGAAATCTGGACAACTCATAACTATCCTCAAAATAAATGGTTATTATGATCTATTATCATATCCACTTTTATCACGATACGGAAGTTATGGATGATATATAAATAGTCAAAATGAAAATGGAAACAATTTTCATGTCATGAGTGTTACACTAATATTCTACAGTATATACAATATATTTTATTCATTTGTATATCATTACATTTTACATCTTGGTATATTTATACTATCAATTTTTTCATAGAATCGAGGAAAATATAAATCACTTTTTCTTCGAGGTGTTCGATCGTTCTAATAATATGTCATTGATAACTATGGTATGATAGGTACCAGCAAGCTAAGATGATATAGAAACAATCAAAATACCATTCAAACTGAAATGCACTAAATATTACAAGATGCTTTGATGCAGGGGAAAATAATGCAGGTGTATAGGTTGTGAATATAAATTTTTGCCTTTTATATCTATTTTATTTTTCCAAGAAAAACCGGATTTATTGTTGCCTAGCACTTTTATAATCACTAAAAGCAGGTGTGGGTCTATATTACGACTACACCTACATAGAAATAAAGCCAAGAGTGGTGCAGATTGCACCATCCACTATAGAAACTAAAATAATAGTACATAAAAAGGTACACTAGCTAAGTAGCTAACAATCTTAAGCCATAAAAGAACTAGAGCTAGAGGACCCACCCAATTTGGCCACTCTAGTTGCTTCCAATAACAGTATGATAGTATCTCTCAAAGTGGCAAAAGAGCCTAAGGTGTAAAATGTAATGACCTGGATTTTTCGTCGTTTGAATTTAAATATTTAAATGGTTTTAAATATTCGGTTTGGAATGTAAATTGATTTTCAAATATGAAGATTTTGGTTGAAATTATAGAATGAATTTAAATTTCAAAAATAATGATTTATCGTAATACAGAAATGGTAAATAATTGGAAATTTAGTTGAATATGAATAGAAATGATTTCTAACGTTGATATAAATTCTATTGGCATTATAATTAAATTAGTAAGTTTATAAAACTAGAATTTTAAGTAATTTCGTCAATTTTTAAAATCGTCGATTTTATCGACGCGTTAAAATAGCCTTTCGGGAAACAGCCTTGGAATTGGGCAAAATTAGTTCCATTGGATCCATAATAGTGTATTATTGTTGAATTTAAAATTTCGTAGCATTAACCGTTTGGTCGTATGGGATAGAAATGCGTTGAATTTATTATCGAAAATTTAATATTATAATTGAGTTCAAAACGCTATCTTCTCCATACAATCTAATTAAGGCTCGAGGCTTGTTCCATTACGTTCGAAATAGGGGTATAACATTATAAATGCTGGGCTGCATGCATCATTTGGAGATTGAAATATTTTTACTTGAATAATGACTTTTATTGCCTATAAATATAGGACCATGCCCTTCATTTTTGAGACTAACCATAACCCTAACTATTCCAGCCGCCACCTTTATTTTAGTGGCTAAAATTTAATCGTTTTCTCCCTCTATTTCTGATCGATCCATTAACAATTAGTAAAATCATCCAATTGCAATATTTTCGAGCTTGTCGAGCTCTTCAAATCCATACGCTCGTTCGTTGATCTGAGCATCACATTAGCCAGAATTTGCTCGTGTTTTCTTCGCTTTCGTGTGCGAATTTCGAGACGATGGTGGAGCCGCGTGTCACATGGCTTCAGGCAGAGGAGGCGCTTCATTTGGCAGTTTTTGATCATTTCCTCGGTGATCGTGGAGGGCATGACGTTTGATGTCGGAACGTGGACGATGGGTTCTCACGTGCGTATATAGCAGGAGGAAATGAACGAAGCGGAAGGAGAAAATCAGCGGTCGAGACCTTGTTTCAGGGAGCAAAAGGTCCAAATTCAATTAAGGTTTAAAAAATAATAATTATATTGTTTATATTCAAATGTTTAAATTTTTATAACTTGTTCATACGAGGTCGAAATTGGACGAAACTAGTTGCGTTGGGTTCATTCTCGCGAATACTACGCTGTGGAGCTGGTTTGACAGATTTGGAGCTTGTCTGAATTTTGGATTAAAATTGAATGCTAGTTCTATTTTAACTCAAAAATGAAATGTTTTGGCGAATTAAAAATAAAGATGAGTAAATCTCACTAATTAGAATAACTAGTTTTATTTTAAATGTGTTATAAATTATTTATTAGCCGATTGGATGAATTGATAAATTATTATTATTATCAGTTGGATGTTATGTAATATATATATATATTAGTAGTTAGATATATTCCCGCCGATTGGAGTGGAAGAGACACTATGCGTCCCGCATAATAGAGGATGACCTTATATTACCGTGATATCCCGCTTCGAAGCGGGATTAGTATTTTATGTTATATAACGTCAGTGGTTGTAGGGAAAGATTGGAGGGATTCAACTGGATTTCTCAAAAATATATTGATTGTTTCAAATATTATGTTATACGATGTGATTAAATATTCTGCTATGGATTGTTTTGTGATTTGATATATTGGATGCTATAGTAGCACTGGTCTTAATTTTGGTATTATAAATATCATAGATGATATTTTCTGGTTTAAAAAGGAAATTCAAAGGGCGATTTTGAAATGAAAATATTTATATAGAATTTTGGGATTTTTTTTAAAAAGGAATTGATTGAATAGAATAAATAATTTGATTTGGATATTTAATTAGATATTTCGCAAAATGATTTCAAATGGAAAATTTTAAATTGAGTATTTTTGAAACGATGAATATTAAATGTGATTTCTTTAAATATGAAATGTAAGTTAAAATCAAGATTTGAATGGTTTGGAATCTAGTTGGATTATTTTAGAAATAGATATCCAAATGGAATTTTTAATAGGAAGTGATTTATAATTGGATTTTAGTAAAATAAATCTGTTATAAACTGGAAATGAGTTTATAAATTTATGAACGATGTTTATAAATAAGGGAAATGACATCGTTTGATAAATTGGGATATAAATTCACACCGTGAATTATATCAAGATATAAAAGTTTGTTTTGAGAAAAATAGTGGTTTCTATTATTGAAATGTGAGAATAGTTAGGGAATCAGAATGAAATCGATGTGTTATTAATCGTGAGGAATTTATAAATTGAAATTTGTTACTGGGATTTTAAAAATATATTTTTATTATGAAGTTAAGTTTTGTTTTAAAAGGAAAATTTTATTTATCAACTATGTAATTTAAAGCTGTTTGGTATTGAAATACTTCGAAAAGTGGATTTTTCAAATATCTAATATTAAATGAAATCAATTTTTTAATAAGCTTTGTCAATCGATTTGTTTTTATAACGACCCACCTTTTTGGACGGTTTAAATCGACAATAAACCACACATGTCTAATTCAAACCATTCAAAAGGGAGGATTGTAGTGGGGTAAATAAGAAGATAAAAGAAAAGAAGGAAAATAAAACACAGAATCTCGTAGCGGAATACAAAATATAATAATCAAATAAACAGTTCACGAAGCCGTTTTACAAATAACATGTGATTGCACTTTTACAATTCAAATCAGAGCTATACATACAGTAGGAATAAACAAATAATGCAGAGGAATACATGATGTGGTGGAGTAATTATAATAAATAGTAATAATATATTGAATCTTCATCTTCGTCCTCCAGAAAATAAATGGTCTTCAATACACTGAAAAGCTCAGACTGACCCGAGTGTAATGAAAACAAAACACTCGAGTCGGAACTAAAAGATCTTATGTAAGTCAAATTAATCTAAAATAAAATGTGAGTGCAATGGCTTCAAAGATGTTACAGGATTTTCCATCTCTTATCAAGTGTACAACGTGAATATAATTATTGAAAGATTTCAAATAATTAGAGGTATCAATTTTTAACCACTTTAATTTAAAAAAATAAATCAAAGTTTAACTTAAACCTTTTAAATGATTTAATTCCAATACACAATCCAAATTCAAGAATTTATGTGGATATATATATCATTTCAACCAATATCAAAATTCACATTTTCAAATCAAAGAAAACCATTCGGTTTTATCATTTCAACCCATAACGATTTTCCCCTAATCTATAAGATCATTCAGGTATGTATCATTTCAACCCATAGTGAACTAGCGGTATGATAACGATATAAAAAACAACATCCATTCATCCAATATCAACAATCAAATCATCCATCACAATCATCATCCAAATCTATCAATAAACATCAATAGATAATTTATGTTCAAAAATAAATTAAATAACGATTTAATTCAAATAAATTAAAATTAACTGGGATGATGATTTAAAATATACCAAACAGTCATAAATAAATTTCCAATCACATCATAAATTTAATTTAACAAACATAAGAAGGTTTAGAAGTTGTGAGTGGGTTAAAACACTCAACTTTTAAATTTAAATTAAGTTTAAATCCAATTTAAGCCCAAAGTTCATGCAGCCTCTGAATTCGTCCATACAAATGTTAAAATGTTCAGAATTTCGATACGATCCTAACAAAAGAAACTGCACCTAAATCCGGGTCAGTATGCAAAAGTTATGTAATTTAGAACATTTGAATTTAAAGAATTTAAATTAAATAACACAAATCTAATACCACCAATTGTTTACCGCCATGTCACAGAAGAAATCACGCGCCTTTCAACCAGATCCTCGCTCGAAACCCTAACCGGCTGCCGCTCTAAACTCGCTGCCATGTGCCTCCAAACGCCATCTACGCGCTCGCTGACTTCACCCATGCGCTCGCCTATCAAAACCGCCACCACCAGAGACAACGCGGCCTCCCGCGATGACGCCGCCGCCGATCGAGTGAGCGTTAACCCTAATCAAATTTTTTCCATCGATCAGGCCATTATCGACCCAAGTGACCAGCCGCGATGAACACCCCACGACCCATACCACGCCGCAGCACCCTTGCATCAGGGCATTATCGTCGATGATCAACCACCCAAATGAACAACCGAGGTTTGTTCATCAAATTCCGAACACATAGAAATCTAGATTGAAAAACAAACTACAAATTTGACTTGCACTCGTCGAAAGCTTCAAATTGATATATAATTCAATAGGTTTTGAGGGGTTTTAAATTTTCGTTTGAAATCTGATTTGAAATTGAATTGGGAGTTGGTTTGGAGTTTCAATCTATTTCTGCCGTTGAGGAGGAGGGGAGCAAAAAGAATTATATGTAATGTCAATGAGAAATAAGAAATAATTAGGGTTTATAATGAGGTATTTACAGGCAAATCATAAAAATAGAATGAATGGACGAGATTGATTTGGATTGGAACGATAAACGACCCGAAAAGCCCGTTCTGCCTCCGGAATGAAAATGGGTCAACGCATATATCAGAACAGATTTTTAGATGATTTTTAACTCAATGAAACAGATTTCAAGTTCTAATTCCATCGCATGAAGAAGTTATATTAAAATCAGCTTATTTCAAATTGATTTCAATTGATTTTAATTAAATTGATTTCAATTGATTTTAATTAAATTAATTTCCAAGCGTTTCGAGCTCGTACGATCAAATGACAAGTCCGATTGCTACGAAACTTGAAATCTTACATTAATTCACTGTTACGGATCCGATGAAACTGGTTTCTTCGAAATCCGAGTCAGTGGTCGAAAAGGCTATTTTCACGTTAATTGAATAAATTAATATAAAGTTAATTAATCACCTTTTTCAATTCAAATTTAATAGTTTACCATTTCTGTCATTTTAGATTACCTTGGTAATTTAAAAATCCTTTATAACAAATTTCTATATGAATTTTGTTATTGAATATTTCAAAATTTTCAATGTTAAATGCAATTTCAAATTAGTTCAGTAATTATAAATTTAATTCCAATAAACCCATTTATTTGATTCTTAAGTTTTGTAACCAAGTATAACATTTTAAAGTACAATGAATTGGAATTTCATTTAGATTGTTAACAATTAACTTAAGTTAACATTGTCACATTTTATTTTAGTTATTATTTCATTAATATAACACAAATTTTTATCTCTCAATATTTAGTTACCAAAATCAATCAATTACATTTACAGGTTTATTATTTACAACAAATGTTACCATTTCTTATTAACTAATTCCACATTTATATTTGCTTGCCTATATTTACTTTATAACCAAATATAACACTGAAATCATCTCAATTAATAGAATTTTCATTATAATTATTAATAAATGACTCAAATTAACATTATTACATTTAATTCTAATTATCATTTCCTAATTAAATTACAAATTTTTATTCTTTCAAATTATTAAATCACAAATCCTATTAAATTAACTAATTTAAATTATAGAAAATTTACGGGTCGTTGCAGTTTTTATTTAAAAATGAATTGGAAATGAGTTAACAATGTTTATTTAAAGTGTTCTGATATTTTCAATAATTACTTAAACTTGTTTTAAAAATAAATTATTATACTTTAAAAATACTTATTAGATATAGTGAGATTTGAAATGATTGGAAATTTATTTTTAAATTCTCTCGAGATTTGTAAACGGGGTTTATTTAACAGATGTGATTTTATAAGAGAAAATCTTATAATAAAATTCTTGGAGCTTAAGGAAATTTTCGAAATGTTAGAAACAAGAACTTCGAGATTGAATCTGAATTCATAAAGAAGTTATAAATGGATAGATAAGATTATAAGTGAGTATAATCTATTTTGGAAAATGTAAAGGAATTAATATAAATTCCGAAATTTTTTGAGATAAGTTATGAATATTTTCAAAGCATGGGTATTAGAAATGATTTTTAGGAAATAGACTTATATTATTTTCCTAAGTGTTGAAATGAATGTTTTCTGAATATTTAAGTGACAAAGGGATTTATAAAGGGATATTTTCCTAAGTAATGGATTATAAATCAAATTTGGAAATATTTCACTAAGTGTTGAAGTAATATATGATTTGAAAATATTTCGTTAAGGATATAAGGATTAGAAACTGTTTTCAAACGTTGGAATACAGGAAGAGATTTGAATATATATCTTGGTAAAGATACTTTGAAATGAATTTTTGAAAGATTTATAAAATTGGTCCTAGTATCTTATGTATGTTATTTGATAGTTAAATAACCGACTATCAAATCTGGCCAGATTTTTAATCGTTTCGGAGAGACTGAAATCGGATTTAATTATCCGAAAATCACTTCGATCTAATTTGAGCGTTATGAATTGTGATACAGTGAAGCCAATAAAGGCGGTGATTTTAGGAGAATCGGTTTGTTTAGACCTAGAACAACTTGTATGGATGAATGCTATCATTGCATCATTGCCTGAAAGGCAATTTTAGCATTCCAAGTATGAATGGTATTTAAAAGGTAAAACGTAGCATCAAGCCTCATCAACCGGAAATGACTAAATAGGGGAGATGCAACAAGGCTAAATGGGTAGCGCCCAAGTAGGGTATGTTATCACTTTTCTAGATACCCTAGGATATACTCTAAAATAATTGTGGACGCGGTTGTACATGGAAAAGAGAGCGCTCGATTAGGGTGGGAACACCTGGGGTGATAACATATTTGGTACTATCCAGTAAGGGGTAGGTCGGTCCTGTGTTGACAAGGGTCGTTAGGTATGATCTCAGTACATTTTTCTAGAGGTGTATTGTGATGGACGGTACCCCAGTGGCCCATCATTATATGAAATCCAATATCCACTACGAGCCTGTATGGTTTCAATTGTATACCAACTATGCTGAAACGTGAGATGCAAGCATTTCAGCTATTTTATAGTTTATTTTCTATAGACACTATTATAATATCAGATAATTTTGATATAAAATGTTTTGGCTATCGTAAGGTAAAAACCCATTGTATTTATGTGTGGCGTGGTCTTATTTTAATATTGGTAATAATTCAAATTGAGTGTGTTTTCTCACGCTGGTTTTCCAGACTGACACGAGTGTTATTTTATTATAATGCCCGGGTCAGACTGAGTATTATAGATTCAGGTTAAGATGCTATGGAGTTCAGCAGACGAGCTAGTGGAGTCTCGGGCGTATTCTATATACTTGATCATAATCCACCATCTGTGTATGCGTTATATTCAACACCTGTGAGGACAAGTTATTATAACTGTCTAGATTGATTTATTGATTGTTGTACTCTGATGATTGTATATACAGTTACAGTTTCTTTGTATTTATTATATATTATATTTTATTTCGCTATGATTGTGAGATTCTGTATTATTATTTCCATTTCCTTCTATTCCTTTTCTTCTTCACCCCTAATGATCTGGTATTTCTGGCACTCGATTGCTCGTCGTGTTATACTACGAATGCATTTATGTCAATTTTTGAGGGTCGAAATCCCGAGCCACTACACTTGGTATCAAAACTGAAGGTTAGGCGAGAACCTTGGCTTTGATGGGGATTACTCATTAGAGATAGGGTCAGTAGTACCGTAGAATGAGTCTGAGTGTATTATAGATGTGAGCACGTATTTCTTAGTGAATATTATTGTTTTATATTTTTTGAATTTATTTGTTGAGTGGCTTATAAATTCTGGTCGAGTAGTGGGACGCCACTAAATCGATAGGAGTTTTTAAACACTAGAACATGGTAAACCGACACGGTATGGTTTTGAGGTGGGTAAATGAAATAATTTTACCCAAACAATATTTTGATATAAAAGAAATAATTTTCTAAAAATTATTATAGTATATTGGTGTGTTTGGTCAAGATTATAAAATTTTAAATGGTTTATATAATAATATAAATTGTATAAGTATGATTATACATATGAGTTGTAATTAGAAGTGGATTCAAAACAAAATTTGGAAATTTAAATCTCAGAAATTTTGAGAAATGTATTAAATGAATTTGAACTAAGTATTTGGGAATTTTTAAATCTTAGAGATTTTAGAAATGTTTTCCAAAGTGGTTTGTGAAGAGAAATGGAGTATTATCATGGAGATATTTTTGAATAGAAATTGTTTTAAAATGGGTATTGGAAGTAAGAAAGCACTGAACTCACTTCAGTCGCTGAATAATAATTCTGGTGATGACGGCCACATCATCAGTGTTCATTTTCGAGTTTCAAAGTGATGGATTGCTACCGTAGTGATTAACTATGATTATTTTCTTTGGACTTGTTTGGTAAATATGTTTTGTTTTAGAAATTCCAAAAGGGAATTGTTTTGGGCAAAACCAAGTTATTTTAAAATTTCGAAAGTATGATTTGATATACAAAAGTGGATATACGTATATTTATGATTTGAAATAAAACCGGATGTTTGAATTCAAGAATCCAATCTAAATGTTTTGTGAAAGTAACATGAAATAAGTTTGAACTTGTGATAACCCGGATTTTTGGACACCTGGTAATTGGAAAATTAACTGGTTTTATTTAGTTGAATAAATACAATTCTGATAATAAAAGTTATCTGGATATATATATATATAAATGGATTTAAACTATAATAAATAATTATTTGGGAGCGACAAACCTTATGGTAAATTAAAGATATGTAAATAGACATATGCAAACTTTATAATATTGAAAATTTTAAGTGTGTGTATATACATGTATACAAGTGTGTATATACATTTGTATTATGATTAGGAAGCTATTGTTTTGAGCTCAACATGATGATTTTCAAAAGCTATTTAAGCAAACTCTACATTTTAACGCTAGTGTGTGTGTGTGTGTGTGTGTGTGTGTGTATACATATATATGGTTTTTTAGTACATAATTAGGTTTTATATATCTTTCTTTATGTAATGTAAACATAAACCTAATACAAAGTAATTTAAATAATATAAAGATATTATTTACATGCATTTCACAAATGTAAGGAGATTAATACAATAACAAGTGTAAACAAACTTTATCATATAATTAACAAGTGCCATGGTCTATATTCTTTTTCATTTTTTTAAATAAAATATAAAGAAGAAAGAAAACAAACTAGAAAACAGAAAAGAAATAAAAAAGAAATTCAAGTCATCAAGCAATTCTTTCAAAATTTCAAACCAAAACAGGGATCAGATCAGCCAGCACCAATTTTCAGTTTCAAGTTTTCAACCTGACCAAAGTAAGAAGATTTAAGGATAATGCAAATTTAAGTGAACTAAGTTCTAGGAAATAACTGTTCTATGTTTTCTAAATATGCAGGTGAGTAATTCCTTAACTTGCTATTTCTTATGTTAGCATGTGGTAAATCAGTGAAGTATAATATGAAATATGCATGTATGATGACATAAATAAAATTTATATATGTATGAAGTACTATGTGTGTGCATGTCTGGATATCTCTCTGTTCTAGTTCCAGGTTTCAAAAACCTATTTAAAAATCAAGTTCTTCTTCTTGAATCCATGTTAGGCTTTAGGATCTAAACGAATTACGTTTGTGTAATCATGTTCTAACTACTAAAAAAAAAATTTAAGATAAAATAAAGACAAGTGGGTCAGGAAAGAAGATATACTATAGAAATTCAAAACAATGTCTTAATTCAAGTATCATAATCGCTCGATCCAACTACATAATTGAGTACGACCTAGAAAATCATGATTTTTAAAATAAAATTCAAGATTTTTAAACATGTGGTTGTCGAGATATAGCAGGTTGAATGGAAATTGTCTTTTTGTCTAATTCAGGCGATTTGGAAGGTGATGATCATTAGGATCGATGATGCAAAAAGTTCGAGGTCGGGGAGTCTCGAGAAAATTGGTCGGAGGAATTATTGACCCCCATGTAAGCACAACAGGGCTAATCTAGGGTTTAGGGTGAGGTTTTGATCGAATTGGTTTCTAGGAAAATGTGGCATCGGCGTCGAGTCGAGTTGAATCGGAGTTGTGAGGATAGGAACGTGGGATGCAGGCGGTGGTCCAGGAAAATGACCTTGGTCTCCAGTGAATGGAGATGGAAGAAGTTGAGAAGTTTGACGATGGGGTTTTTGGGGTGATGGGTTTGTATTCACGCGATTTGATTTCTCGAGGGGGTTCGGATTTCTGGGTGGTCAATCGTGGTGGGGTGGTTGTAGACGACTTGTCTTAGGCCACGGTGGCGATCGGAGAGGGGTGGATCAGTGGTGTACGTGCACAGATGCACAATATATCAAGTGAAGTTGGAAGTTTTTGGGCGAGAAGCTGTTGTCTCGGGTTGATCTCGAGAATATTGCGTAGTTGCTCGAAGTAAGTGATAGTTCGTGAATACGCAGGGTCTAGCTCGGGAAATCAAGGGGTAAACTCGGGTTCCTTGCTATGTTAGCAAGTTTTAAACATATAGAAAAGGGATAAAAAGTTTTTAGTTCAAACTTGATCAAGTATAAATAATTTATCAACTATTTCAATTTACAATAATTAAGGTTTGGAATTTATTAAAGGTTTGAGAATAGAATTATTTTGGGTTTAAAGAATTTAAATATTTATAACCTTTTTAAAAGTTTATTTTAAATAAACTTGATAATGTAATTAAATAGGTTTAAGAATAATTAATTAATTAATTAAAATAATAATTAAAGAGTTAATCAATAATTAGTGGAATTTATTAAAAGTTGATCACTTAATGTAATTAAAAGGATAATTCATTTATTAAATAATTCATGAATAGTTAATGAGAATAATAAATTTAAGGATCATTAACTAGTGATTTAGAAGTAAAAATTAATTAAAGGAATTTAATTGGTTTAGTAAATTTAAAGATAACCACTTATGAAAATGATTAAGTATTAATTACTTAATGAAATTAATTAAATGATTACTTAGTATAAGTATTAATGGATAATTGCTAAATAAAGCGGTTAATTACTTTATGGATGTAATTAAGGAGGGATTACTTAGTGTAGTTAATTAAAGGATTAATTAGAGTGAGTAATTAAAGGAGTAATTAATGAAAGTAATTAGAGGATTGTTAATTAATTACTGAGAGTAATTAAAGTGAAAGGTTAAAGAAAAATTTAATTATGAAATTAATTTAAGGCTAATTACTAAATGTAATTAGGAAATGATTAAGCAAGGATGATCAAATTAAAATGGATGATTAAAGAACGATCAATTAATTAGGTTGTAATTAATTATTGTTATGTAAGCAGGATTAAGGTAACCCAAGTGATTCAAGTTGGTGATTAATTTAATTGGAGATTAACTAAATTATTTATTAATTATATATCTAATAAATCTTGCTTATTGATGATTGAATGATATTTGAATGACTTGGATTGTTGATGTCTCTGATGGACGATTGAGATGGGCTAGGATATGGTGGGTTGAACTGTGAATTTGTAGGATGAATTGTTGTGTGGTATGATATCCTGAATATGAATTGTATTATTTTAAAGCATAACAATTTGGATTAGAAATGATATTGATTTCGAAGAGACCGGGGTCGGGTATTGGCAATACCCGAAGCCACTTGGATTATTAATCTAAATTCCTTATAAATTGGATATGTGAAATTAAATAGGCTGGAATGGAATAAATTAAGTAATTTGGGCATTTAAACTAAAAAATGTTGTGTGTGATAAATGATTTACCATAACAAGTTAAAAACTCGTAGAAATTACGAGTTACCCTGGTATTTCGCATAAGTTATATAGCTTGGTATTTCGTATTATATGGGTTTACTCATGCTGATTACCAGCCTGACCCGGGTGTTACTTTAATGTAATGCCCGGGTCTTACCGAGTATTACAGATTTTCAGGTGAGGACGTTCTGGAGCTCAGGAGGCGAGCTGGATGGCAGGAACGTATGAAGTGAATTCCGTTGTGATATATTGTAGTATATCTGGGACATGTTGATTTTAACTGTTCAGTGTTTTGTGTAAATGTTGTAACTTTGATGTATTGATGTAAATTAACTGTAATAGTTTTCTTTTGTATAACTATTATTATTTGATATTATATTTTGTTCCGCTGCGAATGTGAGATTCTGTGAGTTGTTTTCTATTTCATCTTCTATCTTTTTTCTTCTTTTCCTAACTATCTGGAATTTTCAGGATCGAAAATTTTGGGTCGTTGCATTTTGGTATCAGAGCAGAAGGTTAAGCGAGAACCATGGGTTTGGTGGGTGTACTCATTGAGGATAGGGTAGTGGTACCCTAGAATGAGATGAGTGTATGTATGTGTGTGTGTTTATATATATATATATATATATATATATATATATATATATATGAGAGCGTACTTGTTATTTTCTTATATAAAGATTTTAAATGGTTTAAAAAATGATTTTATATAAGTTTATATTTTGATATATAAAGCAATATTTCTTTCTAATTATTATAAATACTAAGAAATTGGTTGTTGATCATTGGAATTAAATAAAAATAATGAGAATTAAGTGGTAATAGTAATACAACCAAATTAACATTAAATGAAGATAAGTTTGAAATAGATTCAAACTAGAATTAAATCCTGAATTTGTAGAAGTAAGAATAAGATAAAAATGAATTGGTATCCAGATATGATAATCTTGGGTATTATTATAAATGGTTATTGTGTTTAATATTGAAATATTTGTTACTGAGTAAGCAAAATGAAGTAAACTTTTAAGACGATTATGACTTATAAATTGAAGTGGGTTTTAAATTGTGAAGTTTTGAATCCTAAGTCTAGAAACATCTGAAATTGTTTTCAAAATGTTAAAAGAAATGATATTATTCAGAGTATTTTGAATGTGATCTTATTTTAAAATAAGAGATGTTTGAAAATTTTAAAGAAAAATTGTTTTTAATTTAAAATCAAAGGTGGTTTAAATATTAAGATATAACTTGGTGTGCAAAGGAAATAAATTTATATATATATATATATATATATATATATATATATATAAGGGATATACATGATATCAAAGATGATTTGAAAATAAACTCTAAGTGTTGAGTTTTAATTTTTTTTCCTTGGAATGTGATATGGAAACCCAAAGTGATAAGTCTTTGAACTTATAAGTAAGAAAGAATATTGGTAGAAATTTAAAATTTGAAATGGAAGATTCAAATTTGAGTAAGGTTAACTGGATTAAATTGAATTTAACTTGAAGGAAGTTAAATAAGTTTGAATGAACAACCTGATTTGGAAATTTCAATGTGAAATTGAGATTTAACTTAGGGAAGTTAAATGAGTTGATTTAAAAGGGAGATATGTAAGATCTCAAACGGGTTTGAGTTCTGGGAATGGGTAATATATGCTATTGGTGGATGTTTTAAATAAATTGGATGTTTATTTACTTTGACTTATCCTAATATCATCCTGCTGTTATCAATAACCTATGGAACTGTGAATTGGTTTGTTTAAAATGAATAAAGAAGTAGACTGAGATAATATCTATTCCATTGTTGGAATTTAATGGAATTAAATTTTAATTTGAAATTACTTAAGTAATTTTGATTTTTAATGATAAAAATTGAACTTGTGAAAATGAGATCACTTTGAACATTAAGATTTGAGTGTTTAAGGTGAACAGATAATCTGAAATGGTTAAGGATTGGTTTCAAGATTGAATTAGGTAATAAATTGAATTTCAAAAATTAAATTGTTTAAAAAGGATTTGAACTATGATTCGAACCTAGAAATAAGAGTGTGAAGAAGTAAAGGTTAATTTGATTTAAGGAAATTATATCAACATTTGAAAATTTAACTCGAATTTATATAATTCGAGATGATTTTAAAGTGGAGATTGAAATTGGGATTAATTCAAACTGGAATTGAAATGAATTGAAAATGGTTCAATTTAAAATTTATTTGAATTAATTGAAATTGTGATTAAAGTTGAATAAGTAAATTCAAATGGAGTTTGATTTGAATTTAGAAAAGAAATTGAGGTTAATTCAATTTGAATTGGGATTGGATCAATTTAATGGGATGGGAAATTGATTGGAAATGGAAATTGGGAAATGAAATTAGTTTAATATGAATAAAAATTAAATCAATTCAAAAGAAAGTGAAATTTTAAATGGAAGTGATTGAAATGAGAGATTGGGAAATTGAATAGTTTGACTCTGAGATTATTTTCAAATAAATTGTTTTAAAGTAAACCGTTTTAAATCTATTTTCCAAGCTATTTACTATACACAACCTATCTTTTTAAAGCCAAACTATTTTATACTTACTTTACAATTATTTTATAACTATTTAACTATATTACAACTGTTTTATAAACTAATTATTATTTTCAACTACTTTATAACCACTTATTATTTTACAACTATTTTAAAAATTACTTAACTATTTTACTACTATTTGCAACTAATAATTATTTTACAACTACTTATTTATTTTAAAAAAATTCTACTATTTTCTAAATATAAGCTGGTCAGAGGGCAAACTGTTTATTATTAATTACCAATTGAGATAAGAATTGAGGTGATAATCCAAATGGGGATTGAAGCAACTATGAACAAGTGAATAGAATCATAAGTGAGGATGAATAGAAAGGCAATTGATTTAACTAATAATCAATGAAGATAAATACGTATGATGTACGTATATTATTCTATTCGCATAGTGATTTGATCCAGATTCGAGCAGAGAATTTCGAGATAGAATATCGATCCGAGTTGGGATTTTTCACTCGATTTTCGACGGCGAACCTGAATATGGATTTTTGATTGATTCTGGAAATTATCTATCATAGTTAGGCTATGCAAGGAGAATGACGGTTTCTGACCAAGAAACCAGATCTGAGTCCACACTAGGAAGATGGGTGGACGATACTAGTTCGGAAGTGAAATTGTGTGATCAAGTGAGCGATTAGATTGATATAGCGTATAGATGATATATGTACATCATACGGGTTTGAATGAAATTAATATTGAAAATTTATGGATAAGAACCGTAAAATGATTTTTGAAATGGAAAAGTATATTTTGAACAATAAATAATGAAATAAAATGGAAATTGGATATTTCTATGATTAAAGGTTCACTTTATAAAGCAATGTAATATGGTTAATAACTTTATAAAGAGTAATCAAATTTGAATATTTGATTGGGAATAAAAAAAGTTATGTATCTTTTTGTATATATATGATAAACTCCCCTTGTTGAATCTATAGCCTGAAGAAAAGGGTTTTTGATAAATATTTAAAGTATAAAAAGGGAATATACAAGTATGACGTGATCCAAAGATTTTCAAAGTTATATATATTTATACATATATAAAGGATCTTATGAGAATTATTTTGGAAAAAGGTTTTGGAACCTATGGATTTTGGAAAGGCTTTTGATTTTTGGAAAAAATCAATTTTGGAAATTATGAAAGCCTAGTTTGAGAATTATCGATTTTGGAAAAATCGATTTTGAGAAAAGAAGATTTATATGGGATTCATACTAGGTGTATGATTTGGAAGATACTATATGTGTATAGTATAAAGTGTTTTGAAAATGGCTCTGGAGAAAAAGGCGCTCCCTTGAAATGAACTTCTCAAGAGCATAATAGGTTGGTAATGCCTTGATCCCCATAGGGGGAGGCTCTAAAGTGGATCCTGTGAGGAATTCCGGACAAATGGAAGTTCCTATGGGTTATTGGGTAGCGGAAGTCGAGGGCGCTGATGCCTACAGAGGCATTTGGGTTATGCTGTGACGATAGTGTAACTCGATGTCGCTGCGATCTATTGTGGGCCATAGCGAAAATCGTGTGTAGGTGAGTGTCAACGGTCTACGCTTGATTTTGTCGGGATGGCAACGTAACACCGGTAGACTGCGATCTATGGTCGAGGGAGAAGTTTCATTCTTTTGGCAGTGAAATTTGAGGGCGCCGATGCCTACAGTTATAAGGGTTTTTGCTGTGATAGCAACGTAACTCCAGATGTAGCTATGATCTGTAGTGGGTTCCATGGCGTAATCGAGGGGCGTGGAGTGCCTACAGTTATATATGGATTTCACCGGGATGGCAACATAACCATCGGGTTAACTACGACCATGGATGGGGCGATGATTTCCAGAGCATTCTCGCCAAAGATGTTTCCTCTATTTTCAAAAAAATGTTTTCTATATTTTCAATAAAATTATTTTTCAAGTATTTTCACTGGGTGTTGAAATGGGTTTACCAAGTACTTATAGGTTTTCAGTCCTACGCCTGATCAACGTATGACCGAATTTCTGTGAGAACGAGAACAGACTTGTTGAAACATCGAGTTATGAAAGTATTTTTTATGAAACTATTTTAGCAATACTATATAGATTCTAAAGTGTTTTAAAAATGATCAAAGAGTAATTTATCTAATTTTAAGTATTGAATAGATTCTGGCTTCGTTCCTTTTCGAGGACGAAAAGATTCAAATGAGGAAGGAATGTGATAACCCGGATATTGGACATCCGGTAATTGGAAAATTAACTGGTTTTATTCAGTTGAATAAATACAATTTTGATAATAAAAGATACATATATATATATATATATATATGGATTTAAACTATAATAAATAATTATCTAGGAGTGATAAACCATATGGTCAATTAAAGATATGTAAATAGACATATGCAAACTTTATAATATTGAAAATTTTAAGTGTGTGCATATACATGTATACAAGTGTGTGTGTGTATATATTTGTATTATGATTAGGAAGCTATTGCTTTGAGTTCAACATGATGATTTTCAAAAGCTATTTAAGTAAAATCAACATTTTAATGCTAGTATATATATGGTTATATAGTATATAATTAGGTTTTATATATTTTTCTTTATGTAATGTAAACATAAACCTAATACAAAGTAATTTAAATAATATAAAGATATTATTTACATGCATTTCACAAGTGTAAGGAGATTAATGCATACAATAACAAGTGTAAACAAACTTTATCATATAATTAACAAGTGTCATGATCTATATTCTCTTTTCATTATTTTTATATAAAAGATAAAGAAGAGAGAAAACAAACCTGAAAACAGAAAAGAAAAAAAAAGAAATTCAAATCATCAAGCAACTCTTTCAAAATTTCAAATCAAAACAAGGATCAAATCAGCAAGCACCAATTTTCAGTTTCAAGTTTTCAACCTGACCAAAGCAAGAAGATTCAAGGTTAATGCAAATCTAAGTGAACTAAGTTCCAGGAAATAACTGTTCTCTGTTTTCTAAATATGCAGGTGAGTTACTCCTTAACTTGCTATATCTTATGTTAGCATGTGGTAAATCTGTGACGTATAATGCGAAATATGCCTGTATGATGATATAAATAAAATTAATATATATGTATGAAGTATTATGTGCGTGCATGTCAGGATATCTCTCTGTTCTAGGTCCAGGTTTCAAAAACCTGTTTAAAAATCAAGTTCTTCTTCTTGAATCCATGTTAGGCTTTAGGATCTAAACGAATTACGTTTGTATAATCATGTTCTAACTGCTAAAAAAATATTTTAAGATAATATGAAGACAAGTAGGTCAGGAAAGAAGATATACTATAGAAATTCAAAACAATGTCTTAATTCAAGTATCATAATCGCTCGATCCACCTATATAATCGATTACGACCTGGAAAATCATGATTTTTAAAATAAAATTCAAGATCTTTAAACATGTAGTTGTCGAGATATGGCGGGTTGAACGGAAATCGTCTTTTCGTCTAATTCTAGCGATTTGGAAGGTGATGATCGTCGGGATCGACGGGGTTGAAAGTTCGAGGTCGGGGAGTCTCGAGAAAATTTGTCAAAGGAATTATTGACACCCGTATGGGCACGGCGAGGCTAATCTAGGGTTTAGGGTGATTTTTTGATCGTAATTGGTTTCTGGCAAAATGTGGCATCGGTGTCGAGTCGAGTTGAATCGAAGTTGCGGGGATAGGAACGTGGGATGCAGGCGGTGGTCCAGGCAAATGGCCATGGTCTCCGGTGAACGGAGATGGAAGAAGTTGAGAAGTTTGACGATAGGGTTTTTGGGTTGATGGGTTCATATTCGCGCGATTTGATTTCTCGAGGGAGTTCGCATTTTTGGGTGGTCGATCGTGGTGGGGTGGTTGTAGACGACTTATCTAAGCTCATGGTGGTGATCGGAGAGGGGTGGATTGATGGTACATGCATAGATGCACAATGTATCAGGTGAAGTTGGAAGTTTTTGGGGGAGAAGCTGTTGTCTCGAGTTGATCTTGAAAATATTGCGTAGCTGCTCGAAGTAAGTGATAGTTCGTGAGTACGCAGGGTCTGGCTCGAGAAATCAAAGGGTAAACTCGGGTTCCTTGCTATATTAGCAAGTTTTAAATATATAAAAAAGGAATAACAAGTTTTAAGTTCAAACTTGATCATGTATAAATAATTTATCAACTATTTCAATTTACAATAATTAAGGTTTGGAATTTAATAAAGGTTTGAGAATAGAATTATTTTGGGTTTAAAGAATTTAAATATTTATAACCTTTTTTAAAATTTATTTTAAATAAACTTGACAATGTAATTAAATAGGTTTAAGAATAATTAATTAATTAATTAAAGTATTGATTAAAGGGTTAATTAATAGTTAGTGGAATTTATTAAAAGTTGATCACTTAATGTAATTAAGAAGGACAATTCCTTTATTAAATAATTAATGAATATTTAATGAGAATAATAAATTTAAGGATCATTAACCAGTGATTTAGAAGTAATTAATTAATAGAAATTAATTCAAGGAATTTAATTGGTTTAGTAAATTTAAAGATAACCCCTTGTGACAATGATTAAGTATTAATTACTTAATGAAATTAATTAAGTGATACTTAGTATAAGTGATTAATGGATAATTGCTAAATAAAGAGGATAATTACTTTGTGGAAGTAATTAAAGAGGGATTACTTTGTGTAATTAATTAAAGGATTAATTAGAGGGAGTAATTAAAGGACTAATTAATGAAAGTAATTAGAGGATCATTAATTAATTACTGAGAGTAATTAAAGTGAATGGTTAAAGAAAAATTTATTTATGAAATTAATTTAAGGCCAATTACTAAATGGAATTAGGAAATGATTAAGCAAGGATGATCAAATTAAGATGGATGACTAAAGAATGATTAGCTAATTGGGTTGTAATTAATTAATGTTATGTAAGCAGGATTAAGGTAATCTAAGTGATTAAAGTTGGTGATTAATTTAATAGGAGATTAATTAAATTAATTAGGAATTATATATCTAATAAATCTTGCTTATGGATGATTGAATGATATTTGAATGACTTGGATTGTTGATGTCTTTGATGGACGATTGAGATGGGCTGGGATATGGTGGGTTGAACTGTGATTTTATAGGATGAATTGCTATGTGGTATGATATCTTGAGTATGAACTGTATTATTTTAAAGCTTAACAATTTGGATTAGAGATGATATTGATTTCGAAGAGACCGGGGTTGGGTACTGGCAATACTCGAAGCCACTTTGATTATTAATCTAAATTCCTTATAAATTGGATATGTGAAATTAAACAGTCTGGAATGGAATAAATTAAGTAATTTGGGCATTTAAACTAAAAAATGTTGTGTGTGATAAATGATTTACCATAACAAGTTAAAAACTCGTAGAAAGTACGAATTACCCTGGTATTTCACATAAGTTATATAGCTTAGTTTTTCGTATTATATGGGTTTACTCACGCTGATTTCCAGCCTGACCCGGGTGTTACTTTGATGTAATGCTCGGGTCAGACAGAGTATTACAGATTTTCAGGCGAGGACGTTCTGGAGCTCAGGAGGCGAGCTGGATGGCAGGAACGTATGGAGTGAATTTCGTTGTGATATATTGTAGTATATCTAGGACATGTTGATTTTAACTGTCCAGTGTTTTGTGTAAATGTTGTAACTCTGATGTATTGATGTAAATTACTGTAACAGATTTCTTTTGTATAACTATTATTATTTGATATTATATTTTGTTCCGCTGCGAATGTGAGATTCTGTGACTTGTTTCTTCTTCTATCTTTTTTCTTCTTTTCCTAACTATCAGGAATTCTCGGGATCGAAAATTTCAGGTCGTTACAGAACTTATAAACTGGGAATGATGCAAATGAAAAATGAAAGTGAGAATTTTAATCATGGAATTAAAGTTTAACTTGAGTAAGTTAAAAGGAAAGGTTGAAATTTAACCTAAGATAAGTTAAATAAAATAGAATTGGATTTGAATTGAATTGAATTGAATTGAATATAAAGCTTAAATTGTAAAATGATTATATAACTATAAGTTATGTTATTGAATGCAATGGATACACTTAAGCTATAACGTGATATATATAATCCAGAGTTATGATTATATTGCAAAGACCCGAAATTTTCAATCCCGAAAATTCCTTATAGTTAGGAAAAGAAGAGAAGAGATAGAAGAAGAAACAGAAATAAAACACAGAATCTCACATTCACAGCGGATCAAAATATAATATCAAATAAAATAGCAATTATACAAAGGAAATCTGCACTTGTCAAATTACATTTTAATACATCGGAATTACACTTTTACACAAAACATTGGACAACTAAAATCACTTGTCTCAGATAAACTACAATATATCACAACAGAATACACTCCATGCATTCCTGCCATCCAGCTCGCCTCCTAAGCTCTAGAACGCCCTTACCTGAAAATCTGTAATACTCGGTCTGACCAAAGCATTACATCAAAGTGAAACCCGAGTCAGGATGGAAACCAGCGTGAGTAAACCCATCTAACAGCATAAAACTTATATAAAACCCGGGTAACTCGTATCAGTTTACAAATTCACAATATGTTATAGACAATGCTTATTTCACACATCAATTTCTAAGTACCAAGACTTAGATTAAATAGTCCAATCATTTAAATTATTTCGTTTAGCCTATTGACTTCACATATCAATCTATAAAGAATCATAGTAGATTACAAATCGAAGTGGTTTCGGGTATTTACTTATACCCGCCACCGGTCTCTTCGACTCACATGTCATCTTAACCCAAGTTATTCAAATGAAATACAATTCACTTTTAAATACAGGATGCCACTTTACACAGAATTTCATCTCCACATTATCACCGTTCAACCCAATTATATCACAAAGCATTCCACATCAGAATATCAATTTATCCAAGGCAATCTATATCATTCAAACATTCATAAGTAAGGCACACCATTCCAATTAATTTAAATAACTAAATGAATTTCTTTAATCACTTTTAATCCTGCTTACATAACATTAATTAATTGAAAACCAATAATTAATCATCATTAACCCCTTAAATTACATTAAGCAATTTGGCCTTAATTTAATAACACAAATTAATTAACCTTTTATTAATCTCCTTAACTAATCAATTATATTAATTAATGATCTTCTATTTCCTTAATTAATTAATTAATTACAATTATTAATTAATTTAAATTAGTCATCCCTTAATTATTCTTCTTAATTAATTCCCTTTGAATTACTACCTTAATTAATCAATTAATCTTTAATTTATAATAAATTAATTAACTTAATAAAAAATCCTAATCACTCAACCTTAAATAATTTAAGATAATTCATTTATCTTAATTACTTACTCAATCATCAACAAAATTTAATAAACTTAGGATTAATTATCATTAACTTGTAAATTTACAAAAGTCCTTAAGTTTAATTAACGATAAACATTCATCATTTAATTCTTACCAAAGTACAATATAAATTAAGATTAAAATAAACTTAAAATTTAACCAAATCTAAGTTAAAATATTCTACACATCTTTACTTCTCCAAGCTTTTTAAAATAATTATTATTTGAAAGAAGAGTTAAGAAATAAATTTTAAAGCTTGATTTTGTTAAGCTTAAAACTTGTTAACATTTTAACTTAACCCGAGGCAATCCGGCTATAATTTGAACTGATGTCCGAGCTTGCTCCTCCCCTTTCTTTTTTTTTCAAACTTGTATAAAAATTTAAAACTGTTATTCCATAAAACATAAAGCGAACACATGATAACCAACTCAAGAAAACCCTCCCCTATCTCGAGACGAAACTCGGGAAAAACATCATCGCTCCAGAACCCAAAATCATGTGTATAGGAAAATTGGTACACGTGCACCGATCAACGACGATACTTCGGTCACTCCTGCCACCACCGATGAGTCGCCTACGACCTCCTCAAAACATCTGACAATCCAGATTCCCCCATCGATCTCGAAATCGAAATCAAGCCCCACAGAGCCCCACTGGAAACCAACCATCGACCAAACGTCGCGTCGTCCTGACGATGCTGACCTTCTGAAATCACGAAGCTCCGTACAAAAGTTCACCATGACCTCACTCTGTATTTTTTTCCAACCGGTCAACCCCGATGCCACGACGGCGATACAGCAGTCAGATAAAAGTCACGACCAAAACAAGGGCAAAAACCCTACCACGACGATCTGCCGCCGCAACGTTGAGTGAATAACTCAACTAATATTTTTGCTGAGCCTGACAACACTTCCTGTACCTCTAGTCATGATCCATACCACCTAAATCATCTCGATCGTCAGGAAAAGATGAAAACATAAACCACGGTCATCTCATGGTTCCTTACGATTTTCTACCCTAAAAATCAAGATTTTACTTTTAAAAATCTTAGTTTTCAATAATAAATCAAATTATGTATTTGAAACAACAAATTGTTAAAGTTGAGATTTTGAAGTGTACTTGAATTCTACTGTTCTTCTTCCCTTAAATTTCAACTACCATCAATTTCTTACTGGAAGTATTTTTATTCCACCATCTTGTGTTTACGAACAAATTTTGTTTGTGAATCTAAGTCTAAAAAGTAACAAAGAGAGAAGTATGATTTTTGATCAAGTTTGTATCCTGTATATCAAGAATAGCATCACTCTGCATACAAACATATACATCCCTATGTTCAGATACTTGTATACATGCAACATATATTAAACAATCATGCAACAATTTGTCATGCATTACTTCAGATATTAAATTGCATGCATCAGATTTTTAAACAACTAAAAAACTTAAATGTGATTGTTTTACTCACAAGCATAAATTTCAAACAGATTTAAGCATTTAAAAAGAGTAGTAGATTACTCACCTGCTTCTCAGAAACCAGACAACCAGGTTTGAGTATTTGGAAAATTTTGATTTTCATCCGAAAAACTTGCTTAGCTTGTTGTTGAGATTTGAATGCTGGAATGCACTTGAATTTGATTTGCTGAATTGATCCCTTTTGCTAGATTGATAGATTGAGTTCATGTTGAATTGATTTTGCTTGCTGTTTGCATTTGATTTTTCCAATCTTCAGTTTCTTCTTCTTGTTCTGGTTTTCAGGTTTCAATTTGATTTTGATTTTTTTTTAGAAATGAAAAAAGAATGGAAAGATTTTGATCTGAATAACCAGATTTCTTTTTAAACAATTTGATATATATGATTTAATTTTTTTTTAAAAAGAAAATATATGCCACTTGTAAATTCAAATTGACAAATGTATAACTCCTTAATCCCTAAGCTGACAAGTGTTTTAGACTTGATTTATATATAAATTTCTATTATTATTATTATTATTATTATTATTATTATTATTTTAACATTAATATATTATGTTTAATAATTTAAAATATACATATATACAACTTTTATACATATATATCTCAAAAATCTTATATATTTACAAACAATGTTTTAAATGTATACACATAAAATAGTACTTAATTCATGAGATGTTTTAAAGAAAGAATATTTTAAATCTATATATATTTTATATACTATTCTATTTTAAGAACTTTTAAAAGAAATCACAATAATTTTTTTATTAAATTTGTATAATAAATATTTATCTTATGTTTTGAAAATATAGAATTTTATTTAAAATAACTTTTGAAAAGTATTGTATTAAATTCAAATATTATCTTCTAAGTCACTATATATTCATATATATATATATATATACGTCATGAATTTGAAAACATATTTTCTAATTAAATTTAAATTGAAACCAAACTTCTTTTTCACATATATATACATTATAAATAGTATACTGTTTTATTAGCTTAAAAAGATTAACTTTTATCAATTACATATTATTAACCTTTGAAAAGATAAATTTTTCCCAATTAAATAATTATAAAAGAAGATTATTAAACTACTATTGGCAAACTTTATAATTATGATAGGAGATTATCAAATAAATATTTATCCAGATATCTTTTATTATCAGAATTTTATCTGTCCAATTTATAAATCAGTATTTTCAATAGTTAATTCAAATGATTATCCAATTATTTGATGCCTAAAAATTCGGGTCATCACATTCCTTCCCCCATTGAATCTTTTCGTCTTCGAAAAGGAACGAAGCCAGAATTTATACAATTACTTAGAATCGGATAATTTATTCTTTGATCATTTTTAATACACTTTTTAAAATCTATGTAATATTACTAAAATAGTTTTTATAAAAATATTTTTATAACTCAATGTTTCAACAAGTCCATCCTTGTTCTCATAGAAATTCGGTCGTACGTAGATCAGGCGTAGAACTGAAAATCTATAAGTACTTAGCAGACTCATTTTCAACACCCGGTGAAAATACTTGGATAATAATTTTATTGAAAATATAGAAAAAAAATTTGAAAATAGAGGAAATATCTTTGGTGAGAATGCTCTGCAAATCATCATCCCCATCCATGGTCGCTGTTACAACCTGGGTTACGTTACCATCACAGCAAAAGTCCATGTAACTGTAGGCACTCTGCGCCCCTCGATTACGCCATAGAACCCGCCATAGGTCGCAGTTACATCCTGGGTTACGTTGTCATCACAGCAAAAGTCCATGTAATTATAGGCATCAGTGCCCTCGATTTTCGCTGCCAAATGAAACTTCACCGCTCCTACATAGGTCGTAGACTACATCAGTCAAATCCCAATGCAGTCGTAGGCTCTCACGGCCTCTCGACTTTCGCTATGTCATCATAGGTCGCAGTCTACCGATGTAAAATAAAACGTAGACTGTTGGCTCTCAACAGGAACCACAACTTTTGCTATGGTCTGCAGTAGATCGCAGCAACATTGAGTTACACTATCGTCACAGTATAACCCAAATGCCTCTGTAGGCATCAGCGCCCTCGACTTCCGCTACTCAATAATCTTCAGGAACTTCAGTTTGTCCGGACTTCCTCATAGGATCAACTTTAGAACCCCCTTAGGGTTCAGTACCACCCCGTGGTATTTCAATGAAGTTCATTTCAAGGGAGCGTCTTTTTCTCCGGAGCCATTTTCAAAACACTTTATAGTATACACATATAGTATCTTCCAAATCATACACCTAGTATGAATCCCATATAAATCTCCTTTTCATAAAATCGATTATCCCAAAGTCGATAATTCTCAATTAGGCTTTCCAAATTCCAATATTGATTTTACCCAAAAATCCGTAGGTTCCAAAACCTTTTTCGAAATCATTCTCATAAGATCCTTCATATATATATATATATATATATATATATATAACTTTGAAAATCTTTGGATCACTTCACACTTGTATAAATTCCCTTTTTATACTTCAAATATTTTCAAAAACCCTTTTCTTCTGGCAATAGATTCAACAAGGGGGGATTTATCTTATGTAACAAAGATATATACTTTGTTTATTCCAAATCAAATATTCAAATTTGATTACTCTTTTTATAAATTTATTCACCATGTTACTTTTCAATAAAATGAGCTCTAATCATAGAAATATTCCAACTTTCACTTTTATTCATTGTATATTTCACAAAATATATTTTTCATTTCAAAAATCATTTCACATTTCTTATCCACAGATTCCCAATATCAATTTCATTCAAACCTGTATGATGTACACATATCATCCGTACACTATATCATTCAGATCGCTCACTCGATCACACAATTTCACTTCTGAACTAGTATCATCCACTCGACTTCCTAGTGTGGACTCAGATCTGGTTTCTTGATCAGAAACCGTCACTCTCCTAGCATAGATATAACTATGATAGAGAATATCCAGAACCAATCAACAATCCATATCCAGATTCGCCGTCGAAAATCGAATGAAAAATCTCAACTCGGATCGACATAGTATCTCAAAATTCTGTGCTCGAATTTGGATCAATCGTTGTGCGAATAGAATAATATGTCTACATCCTACGTATCTATCCTCATTGATTATTAGCCAAATCAATTCTCTTTCTATTCACATTCACTTTAATTTTCATTCACTTACTCACAATTGCTTAAATCCCATTTGGATTATTACCTCGATTCTTATCTCAAGTGGGTATTTAATCATAAACAGTTTGCACTCTGACCAGCTTAAATTTAGAAAATAATTTGAAAAGTTTAAAATGGATAAGTAGTTGAAAAAATAATTATTAGTTTATAAAATAGCTGTAAAATAGTTAAGTAATGATAAAATAGTTATAAAATAGTTAAATGATTGTAAAATAGTTGTAAAATAGTAATTACTTATAAAGTGGTTGGAAAATAGAATTAGTTTATAAAACGGTTGTACAATAGTTAAATAGTTCCAAAAGTAGTTATAAAATAAGTATAAGATAGTTTGATTTTGAAAAAAAAGGTCGTATAGTAATAGCTTGGAAAAAATAGGTTTATATTAAAACAATTTATTTTGAAAATAGTCCAGAGCCAAACAGTTTAACTTCCAAATCTTCATTTCCAATCAATTTTCAGTTTCCAATTAACTTTCAATTTCAATTCAAATTAATCCAATTCAAATTTCCCATTTGAATTTTTAAAATTACCCATCTTCAATCACAATTCTAATTAATTCAAATCAAATTCAATTTAAACTAATTCAATTAAATCTCAACTTTAAACCATCTCGAATTATATAAATTCGAGTTAAATCTTAAATGTTGATTTAATCTCTTAAATCAAATTGACTTTTATTTTTAAATCAACAATCTAAATCTTTAAGTAATTTAATTCTGAATCCAAATTTCAAAATTCTATTTTAAATTATCTTTACTTAATCTATTTCAAAGTTCAAATAATTCAAATCCTTTTTAAACAACTCAATCTTTGAAATTCAATTTATTACCAAATTTCAGTTTTGAAACCAAACCTTTGAAGTTTTATCTTAAACATTCAAATTTTAAGTTCAAAGTAATTCCATATCCTTAATTTCAAATTAAAGTTTAATTTTATTTATCTAATAACAAATATATTACCACACTCCATTTCTTCATTCATTTAAACAAATTCAATTTACAGTTTAAAGATTATTAATAACAATAGGATAGTATCATCCAAATTATTTAAAAACATCCATCCACTTCAAATTTCTAGATCTCAAACCCATTTTGAGATCACATAAACTCCCAATTCAAATCAACCATTTAACTTCCCAAGTTAAATCCCAATTTCATCTTGAAATTTCCAATTCAGGTTGCTTGTTAACTTATTTAACTTTTCCAAAGTTAAATTCAATATACTTTATCCAGTCAACCTTACCCAATTTGAATTCCCATTTCAAATTTTAAACTCCTCGTTAATAATCTTCCCACTTATATGTTCAAAAACTTATCACTTTGGGTATCACATCTCATTCCAAATAAAAATTTAAAACTCAACATTTAGAGTTTATTTCAAATCATATTTGATATTATGTTTATCCATACATATATACATATTTATTTCTTAGCCCACCAAGCCATATTTTAAAATTTTAAACCACCTTTGGTTTTAATTCAAATCAGTTTTCTTTAAAGCTTTCAAACAATTCTTATTTTAAAATAAGACCACATTCAAAATATTCTGAATAATACTATGCATTATTATCTTTTACCATTTTGAAAACAATTTCAAATGTTTCTAAACTTAGAATTCAAAACTTCTAAATTTACATCCTTTCTAATTTACAAGCTATTCTCATCTAATGGTTACTTCCTTAAAACTTTTCATTATTTTAGGATAATAACCAAGGTTATTACAACGGGAAACCAATTCACTATTATCTTTTTGTGAAAAATCTTTTCCAAATTCAAGATTTTAATTTCAGTTTGGTTGTATTTCTATTACTACTAAATTCTCATTACTTTATTTAATTCCAATTATTTAACAACCAATTACCTTAATATTTATTAGAAAGAAATATTGCTTTATATCAAAATATAGTCTTATATAAAATCATTTACCTTTAAAATCATTTAAAAACCCTTATATAAGAAAATAACAAGTACGCTCTCATATACTTATACACTCAACTCATTCTAAGATACCATTGACCCTATCCTTAATGAGTAAACCCACTAGAGCCAAGGTTCTAACTAAACCTTGCTCTGATACCAAATGTAACGACCCGAAATTTTCGATCCCTAAAATTCCAGATAGTTAGGAAAAGAAGAGAAGAGATAGAAGAATAAACATAAATGAAACATAGAATCTCACATTCGCCGCAGATCTAGAATATCAAATAAAATAGCAGTTATACAAAGGAAATCTGTACTTGTCAAATTACATTTTAATACATCAGAATTACACTTTTACATAAAACATTGGACGACTAAAATCACTTGTCTCAGATAAACTACAATATATCACAGCGGAATACAATCCATACGTTCCTTCTATCCAGCTCGCCTCCTGACCTCCAGAACGTCCTTACCTGAAAATCTGTAATACTCGGTCTAACTCGAGCATTACATCAAAGTAACACCTGGGACAGGCTGGAAACCAGCGTGAGTAAACCCATCTAACAGCATAAAACTTATATAAAACCCGGGTAACTCGTATCAGTTTACAAATTCACAATTTGTTATAGACAATGCTTATTTCACACATTAATTTCTAAGTACCAAGACTTAGGTTAAATAGTCCAATCATTTAAATTATTCCATTTAGTCTATTGACTTCACATATCAATCTATAAAGAATCATAGTAGATTACAAATCGAAGTGGTTTCGGGTATTTACTTATACCCGCCCCCGGTCTCTTTGACTCACATGTCATCTTAACCCAAGTTATTCAAATGAAATACAATTCACTTTTAAATACAGGATGTCATGTTACACAGAAATTCATCTCCACATTATCACTGTTCAACCCAATTATATCACAAAGCATTCCATATCAGAACATCAATTTATCCAAGGCAATCTATATCATTCAAACATTCATAAGCAAGATACACCATTCCAATTAATTTAAATAACTAAATTAATTTCTTTAGTCACTTTTAATCCTGCTTACATAACATTAATTAATTGCAAACCAATAATTGATCATCCTTTAATCATCCCCTTAAATTACATTAAGCAATTTGGCCTTAATTTAATAACACAAATTAATTAACCTTTTATTAATCCTTTTAATTAATCAGTTATATTAATTAATGATCTTCTAATTACTTTCCTTAATTAATTAATTAATTACACTTAATAATTAATTTAAATTAATCATCCCTTAATTATTCTTCTTAATTAATTCCTTTGAAATACTACCTTAATTAATCAATTAATCTTTAATTTATAATCAATTAATTAACTTAATAAAAAATCCTACTCACTCAACCTTAAATAATTTAAGATGATTCATTTATCTTAATTACTTACTCAATCATCAACAGAATTTAATAAACGTAGGATTAATTATCATTAAATTGTAAACTTACAAAGGTCCTTAAGTTTAATTAACAATAAACATTCATCATTTAATTCTTACCAAATTACGATATAAATTAAGCTTAAAATAAACTTAAAATTTAACCAAATCTAAGTTAAATTAGTCTACACATCTTTACTTACTGAGACGACCCGACTTTCTTACCACAGAAAATCGCATCATCTATAATTAATTTAAAATGAATTAAATTAACTACCTCCATCTCTAATTAATTTAAAGTGAATTAAATTAATTACTTCATCTTTAATTAATTTCAAATAAATTAAATTAGTTACTTCATCAATATAAATCTTGCTTACTAAACCATTTAATTGAATACAATCAATTAATCAATCATTCAAAATTAATCACCATAATTAATCACCCTTGATTAATTATCCTTAATTACATTCATGTAATTATCCTTAATTAATTTCACAAATTAATTATTCTCAACCAAAAACAGCAATTAACCTTTAATTACTTCAATTAATTAATTAACTATAATTAATTACATTAATCCTTAATTAATAACATTAATTAATTATCTTTAATCACTTGTCATTGATTAATTAATCATAATTAATCAACTTTAATTACATCATTAATTGTATTAATTAATGATTCTGAATTATATTTAATTAATTATCCTCTTAAATTAATTACCTTAAGTAATTAATCCCTCTTGATTAACCATATTCAGTAATTAACTAACTTAATTACTTCATTAAAACAAATTAATTATTCCTTAATAAATTTCTTAATTAATCCCTTGATTAATTACAAAGTAATTTAATCCAAATTACTCCCATTCTCAAATCATCTTAAATTAACTACATCCTGTAATTACCAATTAATTACTTCACTAAGTAATTTCCAATCCATTAATTACATTAAGTAATTATCATTAAATCATCAGGTGTTTAAAATTAATTAAACTTAATTAATCAATTTAAACAATCATATTAAACTAGATTAATTACATTAAGTAATTAATTCCTTAATTACTTCCATTAAGTAATTATACTCAACAATTCACAAATGATTATTATAAAATTAATTAATCTAATTAATTATTAAAAATTAATCACATTAATTAATTATTAAATAATTCTAGTTAATGATCTTTATTAACCATTAGGTAATTAACTTAGGTTAATCACAAATTAAATTACCTTTAATTATCCTTTAGTTAAAGTCTAATTATTAAATTAATTAAGTGTTAACTGTAACTTAATTAATTCTTAACTATTTAATTAATTAACCATGATTATAACTTTTACTTAATTAATAATTCTTTAATCATTAATTTAATAATCTAATTAATGATCATAATTACAAATTGATTAGCCCTTAATTAATATTTATTAATCCCTAATCAATCAATTAATTAAATTAACTAATTATTCCTTAATTACCTCATTAACTAAATTAATTTCAAAACATTAATCTCAATTAAATTTTAAGACAAAACATTCCTTAATTATGTTTAAATTGTCATTAACAAATTTATTTGAAAACAAATTACTTTTGAACTTACTTTATAATTTCATTGCAAATACAAGATTTAAAATGAATATAATTTAACTTAACAAAGTTTAAACAATTTAAAACCTTTTTAAATTACAAGGCTAACAAGTGCTTGTCTTATAAAAGAGATTCATAAGAGTTTGAAACTAAATTCATTTCAAAATTCAATAATTTAAATTTACATTTTGATTAAATCTTTCAAATTTAAAAACTTCTTTTAATTTCAAAAACTGAAGTTCATATTTAATTGTTGATTTCCAGATTTAAATTTAACTTTAAACTTGCTCATATTTTAAAATTTTCAGTTTTTAAAATTTCAACTACTTACTATTTTAAAATAGTTTAACAATTTTCAAGTTTAACTTTATTATTTTATTTTTTATTATTTAAAACTGAGATTTTAAATTTAAACTTGAATTCTAAAAAATTTAAACTTGGATTTAAAACTGGGTTTAAAAACCTTTCTTTACATTTAAAAGCTTCAGGTCTAAAAATTTTAAACACAGATACTACAGGTTTTATCAAAACCTGTAAAACAATGAAATACCCGAGACTCCCCAAAACTTACTTCGAGTCTACAATCCATCCTCCCCGAGAAAAACCATAAGCTACTTCGAGTTAATTACATCATCAACTCGAAAATAAAAAACAAACAACCCCCCACCAGAACATGTTGTGTACATACATGGAGGTTGTGGGTGATTCCGACCCTCAACGCTGATCATCCCACTTTGACTAGCATCTCCAAACACTAATCCAAACATCAGACTAACTCTATCTCAACCCGAAACCGAATTCGAGTTTAAAATACAAACCTGGGAATAAGTGCAGGTTTTCCCTTCAAAACCTGTCAACACCACAACCTCGCCGCTCCAACCACTGAAGGTCAGCCACTCCGGCCTCGACTTCAACCACGATCCAACTATCAATTCCCAAAAACTCAGAACACTCGAACAACCCTACAAGCTGTAGCAATCAATACCTTCCACCTAGTTAAAATTAGGGTTGCCAGAAGAAAATTCACAGTAGCAACCTCCATGGTGAATTGCATCACCATCCAAAATTTTCCTAGCTTCTTTGATCAATTCTCCATCACCTGGAAGAACCCCGAGCCTCCACGATTCATAGATCACTAGAAAATTCAAATAACCCATTTCAGTTCAAAACCCAACCGCACCTTCAACTAATTTCTAAAAATCCTGATTCTAACGTTAAAAATCATATTTCAGTTGATGTTTTTGATATATAGTATTGGATTTACAAATTATACAGTATGAATTTTAATTCATATCAACATTGCATTGATGTTTTATACTTCTAGAGGCTATCAAGCTTTAATTAACTTGATTAAAATTTTTAACAATAATCTAAGTTAAACAAACAACATTTGTTTAAAAAAACAGACCCTAACAATAACACAGTTAAGAGGTAAGGGATTGAAAAGTGACTGGAAACAAACAGAGCACATAATTTATACACAACATGCATACATATAAAATTCACATTAGACATTCACGGAGTATTCATTTTTTTCTCAACATACAAGCATGCAACCAATTTTTAAACTTTAAAATTTAAAAAGTTACTCACAGATTTTTAGAAGATGGCAGAGCCTCATTTGAAATGCTTTAGAAATTAAGTTGCTGAAAACAAAATGTCTTTGCTTCTGATTTTTTTTAAAGACGGTCTTTTTATACTTTGAATCCTTAAGTTGCTTTTTGCTTTCAGGTGGCATGCAGAGCCAAATACCATATTGCAGAAGAAAAAAATACTGCAATTTTGCTTTTGAAGATGTGCAGAAGCTTTTGATATGAGGAGCTTTAAAAATGGTAAGTGCATTGATTTTGAAGAGGTGCAGGCTTTAGATTTTAAATTGCAGGGATTTGTATTTTTGAAAATGCAGGTTTGATTTTGAAGTGAATTGGAAGGCTACAGTTTGAAGAGGAGTTTGATCTGCAATTGTAAACTGATTTTGGTTTGAACATGATTTGTTTACAGATTTTGAAAAAACTTTGAATTTGGGTTTTCATGTTTTCAGATTTGTTTACAGATCTGCATTTGATCATGAACTACAGGTTTTTTATTTTTATTTTAGAGGAAGTGATTTTTTTCAGGGATTTTGAGAAATGAACAAGTTGAAGCTTCTCTTGTCTTTTGAATTGAGAAGAGAAAAGGAAGAAAGAAATGAAGATGTAGGTTTATATAAACCAATTTAAAATTTTATAAAAATTTAAGGAAAATAAAATAAAGGGGTGACACTTGTATAAATTTTTAAAATTTGTCAAATTGAAATGTTTATGTTTTAACATTTGTTATAAGAGGCTTTAAGAAATCAACATATGTTCTATTTAAAAGTAATTTGTATTTTATTTACATGTTAATATATATGTGTTATGCCTAATAAATTAGTTAATTAGTATTTAATATGTATATAAATTTATAAAAGAAATAAAAACAAATTATGCTTATAAATAAAAGATTATGTATATAAAAATTAAAACAATTAAAAATCTATACTTTGGATTTTAAATTCAAATCAAATTCAAAATCTAATATTTAAAAATAAAGTTATGAATACAAATTAAATTTGAAATAACAATTGCCATTTTTATTAAGAATCTAATTGTAAAACAATACATTATTAATATTATTTTTAGAACTGACTCATTAAAAAATTAAAATAATTATAAAAGAAATTATTTCTTTATAAATAAATTACTTATTTAATTAAGCTATAAAACTTTTTGTTAATTCATTTTAAATTTAAAACTCAAGCCAAAATTATTTTAAACATTGAAACATTTTTCTTAACAATTTAAAATCATATATTTATTTATTACATAGCTTTGAAAACTTAATATTAAATTAAATCAAATTTCCAATTTATTAATATATACATTAGAATTTTAAATCAAGATTCATTTATTAAATTTAAACCAAAATTATTTATTTAATAACTTTGAAATGGTTTATATTAAATAAAAACAAATTTCCAAATTACTAAAAATATTGGAATTAGAAAAATATGCTTTATTTATTATATTTAAAACAAAGCTAATCCATTTACAATATAAACCATATATTTATATTATAAATAGAAACCAATTTATTAGCTGAAAAAGATAAAATCTACCAATTTAAATATTTATTAAAGAAAAATTATTAAATCAATTTGTATTATTATTAACAAAATTATCAATTTAATTTTTAATACAGATTATTAAATTGATATTGTCAAAAATTCCGGGATGTTACACTTACCCTAGCTTTTTAAAATAATTATTATTTGAAAGAAGAGTTAAGAAATAAATTTTAAAGCTTGATTTTGTTAAGCATAAAACTTGTTAACATTTTAACTTAACCCGAGGCAATCCAGGTATAATTCAAACGAATACCCGAGCTTCCTCCTCCCCTTTCCCTTTTTTCAAAGTTATATAAAAAATTAAAACTGTTACGCCATAAAACATAAAGCGAATACACGATAACCAACTCAAGAAAACCCTCCCCTATCTCTAGACAAAACTTAGGCAAAACATCATCATTGCAGAACCTAAAATCATGTGTACAGGAAAACTGGTACACGTGCACCGATCAGCGATGATACTTCGGTCACTCCTGCCACCACCGATGAGTCTCGTACGACCTCCTCAAACCATATGACAATCCAGATTCCCTGATCGATCTCAAAATCGGAATTGAGCCCCATTGGAACCCAACCATCGACTAAACATCGCGTCATCCTGACGATTCCGACCTCCTGAAATCACGAAGCTCCGTCCAAAAGTTCGCCACGACCCCACTCTGCATTTTTTTTCCAATCGGTCAACCCCGATGCCACGACGACGATGCAGCGGTCAGATAAAAGTCACGACCAAAACAAGGGCAAAAACCCTACCACGACAATCTATCGCCGCCACGTTGAATGAATAATTCACCTAATATTTTTGCCGAGCCTGACAACACCTCCGATACCTCCAGCCATGATCCGTACCACCCAAATCACCTCGATCGTTAGGAAAAGAAGAAATCATAAATCATGGTCATCTTATGATTCCTTACGATTTTCTACCCTAAAAAATCAAGATTTTACTTTTAAAAATCTTAGTTTTCAATAATAAATCAAATTATGTATTTGAACAACAAATTGTTAAAGTTGAGATTTTGAAGTGTACTTGAATTCTACTGTTCTTCTTCCCTTATATTTTAACTACCATCAATTTCTTACTGGAAGTATTTTTAATTACACCATCTTGTGTTTATGAACAGATTTTGCTTGTAAATCTAAGTCTAAAAAGTAACAAAGAGAGAAGTATGAATTTTTGATCAAGTTTGTACCCTGTATATTAAGTAGAGCATCACTCTGCATACAAACATATACATCACTATGTTCAGATACTTGTATACATACAACATATATTAAACAATCATGCAACAATTTGTCATGCATTGCCTTAGATATTAAATTGCATGCATCAGACTTTTAAAAAAATTAAAACTTAAATGTGATTGTTTTACTCACAAGCATAAATTTCAAACAGGTTTAAGCATTTAAAAAGAGCAGTATATTACTCACCTGCTTCTCAGAAACCAGAGAACTAGGTTTGAGTATCTAGAAAATTTTGATTTGCATCCGAAAATTTTCTTAGCTTGTTGTTGAGATTTGAATGCTGGAATGCACTTGAATTTGATTTGCTGAATTGATCCCTTTTGCTAGATTGATGGATTGAGTTCATGTTGAATTGATTTTGCTTCCTGTTTGCATTTGATTTTTCCAATCTTCAGTTTCTTCTTCTAATTCTGGTTTTCAGGTTACAATTCGATTTTGATTATTTTAGAAATGAAAGAAGAATGGAAAGATTTTGATCTGAATAACCAGATTTCTTTTTAAACAATTTGATATATATAATTTAACTTTTTTTTAAAGAAAATATATGCCACTTGTAAATTCAAATTGACAAATGTATTACTCCTTAATCCCTAAGCTGACAAGTGTTTTAGTTCTATTATTATTATTATTATTTTAACATTAATATTTTATGTTTAATAATTTAAAATATACATATATACAACTTTTATACAATATATCTCAAAAATCTTATATATTTACAAACTATGTTTTAAACGTATACACATAAAATAGTACTTAATTCATGTGATGTTTTAAAGAAAGAATATTTTAAATCTACATATATTTTATAACATATTCTAGTTTAAGAACTTTTAAAAGAAATCACAATAAAATTTTTATTAAATTTGTATAATAAATATTTATCTTATGTGTTGAAAATATAGAATTTTATTTAAAATAACTTTTGAAAAGTATTATATTAAATTCAAATATTATCTTCCAAATCACTATATATTCATATATATATATATATGCATCATGAATTTGAAAACATATTTTCTAATTAAATTTAAATTGAAACCAAACTTCTTTTTCACAACATATATACATTATAAATAGAATATTGTTTTATTAGCTTAAAAAGATTAACTTTTATCAGTTAAATATTATTAACCTTTGAAAAGATAAATTTTGCCCAATTAAATAACTATAAAAGAATATTATTAAACTACTATTGGAAAACTTTAATAATTATGATAGGAGATTATCAAATAAATATTTATCCATATATCTTTTATTATCAGAATCTTATCTGTCCGGTTTATAAATTGGTATTTTCAATAGTTAATTCAGATGATTATCCAATTATTTTATGCCCAAAAATCCGGGTCATCACATATAAGATGTTAATGGACGCAAGTAAGCAATATGATATTTTAAGTAAATAAGTCCTTGAACTTATGAATTGAGAAATGCAATGGTAAAACCAAAGTAAAAATGGTTTGATATTATGGTAAAGAAATGGAAATTCAAGAATTTGAACTATGAATGGAGGGTGAATTGGAATTGGGTAAATTGTATATAAATCACTTGAAAAGTGAGGTAATGAAGCGAACTCCTGAAATGAGTCAAATGAAATTGATAGCGATTGAAATGAATTAATGGAATGATTCCCAAGTGATATAATATAAATTGGATATACTAAGTAAATGGAAGTGAATGAATTAAATGAGAATCAATATAAAATGAAATGGAATTTGATTGCAATGGAAACTTAACGTAAGTGATTATTTATGAAACGATTCATAAATAAGTTAACATGGATTGGAATGTTGTTTAATATAAAATGGAGCGAACAATGTTTGGTGAATAACTTAAATGGGGATAAATGGAAAATAAATAAATTGATTTAGAATCAATTTAAATGGATAATTAATAAGATGGATACGAATATAATAAGTGTGAATGTGAATAGAATGCAATTGAATGGTCTATAAATAAATTTAAAAATTGAGTAAATGGTACAAAAATCAATTTGAAAGTTTATAATTAAATGTTTGAACCCTGTAATTGCATATGCATTCTAAAATACATGATATGGCAGTTTGCTTTACGAAATTCGTATTTAGATTGGTCAAATGAGTGTGATGTTACAAAAATTTCATGGTATGAAACTTATGTGCTTCATTTTAGTATGTATAGATACAAGGAGCTATTTAGCCAGATTTTGGTGGTCCGGATTGCATATAACCTGTGCGAACTCGCTTAATAACGCTAATAAAAGGTACGCTTACGCATTAAAAGCGAAAATGAAATAAATATTAATATATATTGTGTTTTCGACCGTGTAGGTTGATATATATATTATATCTATCATATCTGCGATACTGTGAAAGGCTCTTCGTATAGGGGAGACTCTGTCAAATTTTTTTGAAAATTTATGGTGTTAGAAAATATTTGGAAAATTATAGAAAATTTTTTGTTAACTAAATTGGATTTTAAATTATAGCTTGAAATAATGAAATTTAATGCATAAATAGGAATTAGTGGATTTGGGTGGGACTAAAAGACTTAGGAAATGGTAATAACAGAATTTTAACCAAGTGGTTTTGAAAGAAATGTGTTTGATCGTTTGTCCTACCTTAGCAATTTCGAGGACGAAATTATTTTAAGGAGAGAGGAATGTAACGACACATATTTTTCGTCTTTTGAATTTGAATATTTAAATGGTTTTAAATATTTGATTTGGAATGTAAATTGATTTTTGAATATGAAGATTTTGGTTGAAATTATAGAATGAATTTAAATTTCAAAAATAATGATTTATTGTAATACGAGAATGGTAAATAATAGGAATTTGAGTTGAATATGAATTAAAACGATTTCTAATGTTGATATAAATTTTACTGGGATTATAATTGAATTAATAAGTTTTTAAAATTGGAATTTTAAGTAATTTTTTCAAATTTTAAAATTGTCAATTTATCGATGCGTTAAAGTAACCTTCAGGACACAATCTCGGAATTCGATGAAACTAGTTCTATTATGTAACAACCCGCATATTATACGATTGTATATTTAGATATTTTATTTAAGTATAGCATCGTTAGTCGGATTTAAGTCCAAAATGCTACTTTTTGCAAACAGTCGAATTAGGACTCGGGATCACTTCCATTGAGTTCAAAATGGCGTTTGTGACTTTTTTGAGTATAAACATCGATATGTTTGGAGTTGATTAAATTTTTGATGTTTCCATTTAGGGCTTTCGGTTTGGGTTTCAGCCCATTAACCCAACATATGAACCAACTCCACTCCACTCCTCTTCATTCCTTCATAATATTTCCTAACACTCAAGCTTTAGTAAAATGGAAGAAGAGAAAAGAAATTAGGAAATCCTAAGCCCTATTTTCCTTTGCAAATTCAAGTTCTAGCTCGATAATCAAAGAGAAGCTTAGGTAAGCATCCTCCTCTTCTTCTCCATCTAATTCTCTCTCTAATTTTAGAAATTTTCTATAACCTAACTTAGGAAATATTTGCTTATGATCCTAGATTGTAGCTTTTAGAGTTGAAGTTGAAGAGTAGTTGATCTTCCCTTTGTTTTCAAGCTTCTCCTTTGTCGTTTTTGAGTTTTAAAGGTGAGTTTTTGAACTCACATCTATGTCTATATCTTTGATAGTTGTTAGTAGTGATTCCTAACATCTATTCCTTGTCCATTTGCTTTGGATTGAATTGGTTTTATGAATATTCCAATTTTTGGTGTTTTGAAGTCAAATCTTTAAAAATCCTAGCTTTGATGTTTGAACATGTTTTTGGTGGTATATCGAAGAGCCTATAGGGCTAGGTTACCGATTGGCATAAACCCCTAGCGCCCATTGCTCGTCTGACCGTAATTTGTTGGATTTTTGCCATTGGGAGGGCTAGGCTAAAAATACTTGAAATTCCAGTTCAGTCGACTGAAATAGGAAGTCAGTTGACTGAACCAGAACTCAGGAAATTTCCTAGGCCAGTATCAGTCGGCTGACCACTCTGGGTCAGTCGACTGAGCCTGGAAACTAAAAGTTTCCAGACATGTTTCAGTCGAATGACCACCCTGGTTTAGTCAGTTGAACCTGGAAACAGAAAGTTTCCAGGTATTCTGTCAGTCGATTGAATGTGTTGTCTCAGCCTATCGTTCCTTTTTGTTTTGATTTTCAATTTTTAATCGATTCTAGTAGATCCAATTTGTTGTTATCACCTTTGTTGACATTGATAACTACTTTTTCGAGATTTTTGGGAATATCCATTTTGATGGATTTGGCATCGATTTCTCTGGATTTGATTTACGTCTTTGAATGTGAATTTTTGGTGAATGGTTGTTTTTACAATCATTTTTGGTGATTTGTCCCTTCGAAATACAAAGTTTTCTATACTAGTAGTAAATATTCAAACTCTTTCATAAGGATGATTTCAACTCTATTTTTAGTACAAAGCTCGTTTATAAAATCGTTTTCCAACCTATTAGTATATACAAACCTTTACCTCGTGCGTATGAGAAAATCTAATTAAACGGCTTAGCAAAACAAGTGGTATGAAACGCTTGCGTTTACTTCGTTGGTTAATTTTGGGACTTGTTTGATTGAAACTCTTGTGACAATTTTTGAGTGGAGATCTACAATTTGTTCGTAAATATTTAAGCTAAGCCAGTGGTTATGGTACATGAAGCCAAACTCATTTATTTACTAGCTTAGTGTAATTCATACTTTTTATTGATCAATGATGATCATTTTGTGATTTAGACTAGCGATATGCTATATCTCTTTGTCCACGTGGGGGACTGTACCTCGTTTTATTAAGTTTCTTCTCATTTCTTTTATAGGCTAACGAACTATTGGTTCTTTGGTGTTTTGACTCATTTTTTTGGGCTAGCAACCCATGTTCTTTTATGGAGTTCGGTTCATCGGGCGTACCGTTGTACTACGTCGTTCTACCGGCTTATCAGGTTCATTGGGCGTACCGTTGTACTACGTCGTTGTTCCAAATTACTTGAGTTTTAGGTTCCTCGGGCGTACCATTATTGTACTACGTCGTTGCACCGGCTCTATGGTTAGCGACCATGGGTTAGCGACCCGTTTGTGATGCACGTGTTGGTGAGTTTCCATGCTCCCGTTTGTGATAGGCCTTCCCCCTTTTGTGATTTCTGGATTTCTATTGGATGATTTCTAGAGTTTGTGTTTCACCAAATTTTATGATTGGCATTGATATGTTTGTCAATATTTTCGGTTTGGTGAATAAAATAAAGAATATGACATTCTTTTGATGTTATGAGATTCTTGAGATGTCGTATGATTTTTGTTGTTATTAAATGTATAGTTTTCATGGTATGGCATTATTGTTATTATACATTTTTGTTATAACTCTTATCCTATCTCATTTTATATGATATTTATAGCTAGACTGATCCGTTTATTATTTTCTTATTAAGTAATACTCGGGTCAGACCGAGATGTTACAAGTGCTTCTGCTTGACTCCTTATCTGGGACCATCATCTGACTTTTGTCTAACTACTTAGTTTAGTAGTTTTTGTCATTATACATTCAAGATAGAGACTCCTTGATGTATACATATTCTTTTGTGTACCACTTGTACCTAATCTTTTGTGATGTAGTGGATCTTGAATGACCACTACTTTGATGTACACTTTTATGTGATATATTCATATCTGTTTCCGCCTTTGTGATATGGATATCTATGACTGATTTGTGTTATGCTAATTTCTATATTTTTTCCGAAGACCACATAGCCACTATGTTGTAGCTTTGATTTTGTATTTGATATGTCGCATTTTCTCTTGAAATGAAATGCATGTTATACTATCTGATATATCGGTACTCGCACAAAGCAATTACATGGGTGGTCGCTCCTCAACAGCATTATTCTTCGTGCTAGTTGACAGCATTACCCCGTAGTGTCCATGGCTAACGTGAGTATAGAGGTGGGGCGTCACAGTTTGGTATCAAAGCCAAACTTCGGAACAATGTAGAATAATCTAGCAAGGATCATTGTCCTAAGTTCTTCTTAGGAATCATGCCTTAGGGTTTATTCGAGTCATTGGACCCGTTTTATCCTATTTTCTTTTATAGTGCCTTGTTTTATCAATCATGATTGTTTGATATTCATTTTGTGAATAACTTTTTTCTTCTTCTTTCTTTCTTTCTTTCTTAAAGAAGAGAAATGGTCAGACCAGGCCGTCCCAGCACCGGTCAATCCAATGCTACTCCTCATGGAGTATTTATGTCTGCCCAACTGCTTCTAGATCTTGTAAAGAATGCTCAAGCTATCAGACCCATTCCAGAGCCTACTCACCCTAAATCTGAGTTTGCACGCTTATGCAGTGATTATACCAATTTAGGTGGAAAACCATTTAAGGGTTCCAAAAGCGTTATAGAAGACCAAGCTTGGCTTAGAACATGTGATCGCATCTTTTCTCGCATGAATCTTATTGATTTGCATCGTGTCCAAGTGGCTTCTAGTATGCTCCAAGAAAGAGCATTAGATTGGTATGAGCTTCTGATTTCCGAAATTATTGAAGTGAATCTTACTTGGGAGCAATTCCGGGAAAGATTTGAATTGAAGTTTGTGCCGAAAGCTGAAAAAGTAACTTTAGCTCGGCGCTTTATTGACCTTGTTCAAGGTGAATCTTCTGTGATAGATTACGTTGCATCTTTTGAATCCCTCTCTAAATATGGGGTCGAGTATATAAATACCCCATTGAAGAAAAATCAGAGGTTTGTCTATGGCTTGGATAGGAATCTCAAAAAGCCATTACTTCTAAAGCTAGAAGTTTCTTTCGATCAACTTGTTGATATCGCTCTTCGACTCGAATAAGCTGATAAAGAAGATGATGTTGAAGTTGTGGGTTCCAAACCAAACTTCAACAACAACAAGAAGAGGCCTACTAAGTTCAAAGGTCCTTATCCCAACAAGAAAAGGAAGCAAGCAACTCTGGTAGCATAGACTTCTACCTCTTGTCCTGGGCAATGCTACAATTGTGGTTCTAAGGACCATTTAGCTAATAGATGTCTGAAACCTATCTTTTGTTGTTATTGAAAAAGTTCGGGTCATCTTTTATCTTCTTGTCCAAAACTTCAAAGCAAGAACGAGGGAAAGCTAAATGTTTTCAAGCCCCGAGTAACACTTCTCGTGGTTAAGGTATTTCTCATTCTATCCTTGATGGCATTATTATGTTTCGTGATCATCCTATTCGAGTTCTTTTTGATACGGGTGCATCCCATTCTTTTATATCAAAAGAACTTGTTGATACTTTTTCTTTAAGTGTTATGGCTTTGATGACTTCTTTGAGAATTGAGAATCCGGTTGGTGGATCCACAACACTCAGTTTGCTTTGTAAAGATGTCGAGATTATTTTATGTGATTATGCTTTCCAGTCCGATTTGCATGTTATGCGTTACTTAGGTTTCGAAATGATTTTAGGGAAGGATTGGCTTAACCATTATGAAGCCCACATCCAATGTCCTGAGAGGACTATTCATCTTCGACATCCTCAATCTATTAAGCATATTTCTATTGTCCTCAAAGATCCGGATTCCAAATTGGCAGCGTCTTTATACTCTCTAAACCCTCAGGATGACGATAATGATGATGAGGAAGATGTCATTTCCCTCATTCACGTTGTTCGTGAATTTCCCGACATATTTGAGCCCGTCTTAGGATTACCCCCTAAGCGAGCAATTGAGTTCATAATTAATCTAATCCCTAGAGCTCTACCTATAACTCGTCCTCCTTATCGTATGTCTAATAAAGAAAATGAGGAGATGCATAAATAATTCTCCGAAATGGAGGAGAAGGAATTGATTCGTTCTAGTTCCTCTCCTTGGGAAGCTTCGACTATTTTTATGAAGAAATCCGATGGTACGTTAGGCTTTGTGTTGACTACCGCAAGCTTAATGATCTTACCATTAAGAAAAAATATCCTTTACCTCGGATTGATGATTTATTTGACCAACTTTGTGGCGCTAGATCTTTTCATAGTATGACTTAGCAATCGGTTTTCATCAGTTTCATATTGCAGAGGATAGCATTCCTTTGACATCATTCCATACTCGTTATGGATCTTATGAATGGCTTGTTATGCCATTTGGTTTAATGAATGCTCCAGCTTATTTCGTTGACCTTATGAATCGAGTTTTCAAAGACTTCCTCGATCAATTTGTTCTCATCTTTATAGATGATATTCTTGTTTATTCTAAAACCAGGGAAGAGCATGAAAAGCATCTTCGGATGGTGTTGGAAACTCTTAGGAGCAACTAATTGAAAGAAAAAATTTCTAAGTGCCACTTTTGGCAGTCTAGTGTGAAATTTCTCGGTCATATTATTTCCGAATCCGGAATTTCCGTGGATCCTTCAAAGATCGAAGCGATTCAAAATTGGAAGAGACAGGAGAGTGTGACGGAAATCCATAGTTCTCTTGGATTGGCGGGTAATTACCTTCGGTTCATGAAAGACTTTTCTAAAATTTCCGTGTCTCTTACTAGTTTGACAAAGAAGAGAGTTAATTACATTTGGTCAGACAAATGTGAAGCTTCTTTTCAAAGATTAAAAGAACTCCTTTCCGATGCTCTTATTCTTGTGATTCCCGAAAGGAACCAAGACTTTATTGTTTATACTGATGCTAGTCGTGTTGGTTTGGGAGCCGTTCTCATGCAGGGGGAACGTGTTATTGCTTTTGCTTCTAGGCAATTAAAGCCTGCCGAGACTAGATATGCCACTCATGATTTAGAGCTCGCGGTAATTGTTTTCGCCATTATAATTTGGCGTCATTATCTTTTGGGAGAGAAATTTGTTCTACACATCGATCATAAATCTTTGAAGTGTTTATTTTCTCAAAAGGAACTTAATTTGTGTCAACAACGTTGGCTCGATTTCCTTGCATCTTATGATCTTGATATTCTTTATATTCCTGGGAAGGGAAATCGTGTTGCTGATGCCATTAGTCGTAAGCAACAGGCGGTTGTTTCTATGATGATATCCGAATGGAATGATCTCGAGATTTTATCCACTTGTGAGATTCGAGATCATGAATCCGATTTATGTTCATCTCTTGTTCTATATAGCCTTGACGCCCATCCATCTCTTTTAGACCGCATTATTGAAGTTCAAAAGTTAGATCCCAAATTGCCTCTTTTTAGCCAAAACTGTAGGGATAAAATTGATATTGAAGGATTGAAAGACTTTGATATCGATGCTCGTGGCAGCATTCGAAAATTTGGTAGACTTATCGTGCCAAATATTGGTGATCTTCGTAAAGACATTTTAGAGATTCTCATCGTTCTAAATTTACCATTCATCCCAATAGTAGTAAAATGTACGCAGATATGAAGCGACTTTATTATTGGGATGGAATGAAATCCGATATTGCTAACTTTGTTAAGCGTTGCATGACTTTCCAACTTGTTAAGGCCGAGCATCAAAGGCCCGGTGGGTTATTGCAACCTTTGGACATTCCAATTTGGAAGTGGGATCAAGTCTCTATGGACTTTATTGACGGACTTCCCCGTTCTCGTTCCGGCCATGACAGTTTATGGCTGATTATGGATAGACTTACAAAATCCGCCCATTTTATTCATGTTCGGTCTAATCGGACCATACCTCTTTTGGCCAAACTCTATAATAGAGAAATTGTTAAATTGCATGGAGTTCCTACTTCTATTGTTAGTGATCGTGATCCGTTGTTTACTAGTGGATTTTGGAAGAGTCTTCAAAAATCTTTGGGAATGAAGCTTAATTTTAGCACCGCTTATCATCCTCAGTCTGATGGACAAACCGAGCGTGTGAATCAGACTCTTGAAAATCTTCTTCGTGCATGTGTTCTTGATTTTGGTGGAAGTTGGGAAGATCATATTTCTCTTATTGAGTTTTCCTATAATAATAGCTTCCAATCTAGTATTGGTGTGGCACCTTTTGAGGCACTATAAGGAAGGCCATGCCGATCTCCTTCTTGTTGGCTTGAGGCTAGTGAGAAGCTGGTTTTAGGTCCAGATTTTATTCGTGACTCCATAAAAAAGATTGACCTTATTCGTCATAGGATGAAAGAAGCTCAAGGTAGAAAAAAATCCTATGCCGATAACCGAAGAAGGAAATTAGAATTTTCTGTGGGAGATTTGATGTTTATTCGTGTTTCACCTATGAAGGGTGTTGTACGTTTCAGTCGATCGGGAAAATTAGCGCCTCGATATATTGGTCCATTTTCCATCATCGAACGTATTGGTTCCGTGGCTTATCGCCTTTTATTACCAGCTTAATTTTCTACTATTCATGGCATTTTCCACGTCTCTCAACTACAGAAATGCCTTAGGGATTCCGATTCTATTCTTGAGCCCGGTGTTATTGAAGAAATTGAAGTTTCGCCTAATTTGAATTATGAGCAACATCCAATTCGTATTATTCCATCGGAGGTTAAACGCCTTCGAAATAAAGATGTTCCACTTGTGAAAGTTCAATGGTCCTTAAATCCTAAGGGTTGCTCTTGGGAATCTAGAGAATTCATCTAGCGAACACATCCGAACTTACTCTCCCGTGCCCTTTGAGGTGAACTTCTTATTTCATTATTCTTTTGTGTTGATATGCTTTTATGGTTGTTACTCTTTATTTTCTTCTTAAACATTGCAAGAACGCAATTTCTTTAAGGAGGGGAGTCTACAACAACCCGCATATTTTACGATTGTATATTTAGATATTTTACTTAAGAATAGCATCGTTAGTCGGATTTAAGTCCGAAATGTTATTTTTTTCAAACAGTTGAATTAGGACTCGGGACCACTTCCATTGAGTTCAAAATGGCATTTGCGACCTTTTTGAGTATAATCATCGATATGTTTGGAGTTGATTAAAATATTGATGTTTTCATTTAGGGCTTTTGGGTTTCAACCCATTAACCCAACATATGAACCCAACTCCACTCCATTCCTCTTCAATCCTTCATAATATTTTCTAATACTCAAGCTTTAGTAAAAATGGAGGAAGAGAAAAGAAATTAGGAAATCCTAAGCCCTAGTTTCCTTTGCAAATTCAAGTTCTAGCTCCAAAATCAAAGAGAAGCTTAGGTAAGCATCATCTTCTTCTTCTTCTCTATCTCAATCTCTCTCCAATTTTAGAAATTTTCTATAACCTAACTTAGGAAATATTTGCTTATGATCCTAGATTGGAGCTTGTAGAGTTGAAGTTGAAGAGTAGTTGATCTTCCCTTTGTTTTCAAGCTTCTCCTTTGTCGTTTTTGAGTTTTAAAGGTGAGTTTTGAACTCACATCTATGTCTATATCTTTGATAGTTGTTAGTAGTGATTCCTAACATCTATTCCTTGTCCATTTGCTTTGGATTGAATTGGTTATATGAATATTCCAATTTTTGGTGTTTTGAAGTCAAATCTTTAAAAATACTAGCTTTGATGTTTGAACATGTTTTTGGTGGTGTATCAAAGAGCCTATAGGGCTGGGTTGCCAATTAACATAAACCCCTAGCGCCCATCGCTTGTCCGACCGCAATTTGTTGAATTTTTGCCTTTGGTAGGGCTAGGCTAAAAATACTGGAAATTCCAGTTCAGTCGACTGGACCAGGAAGTCGGTCGACTGAACCAGAACCCAGGAAATTTCCTGGGCCAGTATCAGTCGACTGACCACTCTGGGTCAGTCGACTGAGCCTGTAAACCGAAAGTTTCCAGGCATGTTTCAATCTAGTGACCACCCTGGTTCAGTCGAATGAACCTGGAAACAAAAAATTCCCAAGTATTGTGTCAGTTGACTAACCACCATGGTCCAGTTGACTGAATGTGCTATCTCGGCCAATCTTGCCTTTTTGTGTTAATTTCCATTTTTTAATCAATTCTAGTAGATCCAATTTGTTGTTATCATCTTTGTTGACTTTGATAACCACTTTTTTGAGATTTTTGGGAATATCCATTTTGATGAATTTGGTATCAATTTCTTTGGATTTGATTCACGTCTTTAAATGTGAATTTTTGGTGATTTGTCACTTCAAAATACAAAGGTTTCTATACTAGTAGTAAATAATCAAACTCTTTCATAAGGATGATTTCAACTCTATTTTTAATACAAAGCTCGTTTATAAAACCGTTTTCCAACCTATTAGTATACACAAACTTTAACTCGTGCATATGATAAAATCTATTTAAACGGTTTAGCAAAACAAGTTGTATGAAACACTTGCGTTCACTTCGTCGGTTAATTTTTGGACTTGTTCGATTGAAACTCTTATGACAATTTTCGAGTGGAGATTTACAATTTGTTCGTAAATATTTAAGCTAAGCCAGTGGTTATGGGACATGAAGCTAAGCTCATTTATTTACTAGCTTAGTGTAATTCACACTTTTTATTGATAAATGATGATCATTTTGTGATTTAGAGTAGCGATATGCTATGTCTCTTTGTCCACGCGGGGGACTGTACCTCGTTTTACTGAGTTTCGTCTCATTTCTTTTATAGGCTAACGACCTATTGGTTCTTTGGAGTTTCGACTCATTTTTGTGGGCTAGCGACCTATGTTCTTTTATGGAGTATGGTTCATCGGACATACGTTGTACTACGTCGTTGTACCGGCTTATCAGGTTCATCGGATGTATCGTTGTACTACGTCATTGTTCCGAATTACTTGAGTTTTAGGTTCCTCGGGCGTACCACTATTGTACTACATAGTTGCACTGGCTCTATGGTTAACGACCATGGGTTAGCGACCCGCTTGTGTTGCACTTGTTGGTGAGTTTCTATGCTCCCGTTTGTGATTGGCCTCCCCCCTTTTGTGACTTCTTGGATTTCTATTTGATGATTTCTAGAGTTTGTGTTTCACCAAATTTTATGATTGGCATTGATATGTTTGTCAATATTTGTGGTTTGGTGAATAAAATAAAGAATATGACATTCTTTTTGGTGTTCTGAGATTCTTGAGATGTCGTATGACTTTTGTTGTTATTAAATGTATACTTTTCATAGTATGGCATTATTGTTATCGTACATTTTTATTATATCTCTTATCCTATCTCATTTTATCTCATATTTATAGCTAGACTGATCCATTTATTATTTTCTTATTAAATAATACTCGGGTCAGACCGAGGTGTTACAGGTGCTTCTGCTTGACTCCTTATCTTGGACCATCATCTGACTTTTGTCTAACTACTTAGTTTAGTAGTTTTTGTCATTATACATTTGAGATAGAGACTCCTTGATGTATACATATTCTTTTGTGTAGCATTTGTACCTATTCTTTTTTGATGTAGTGGATCTTGAACGACCACTACTTTGATGTACACTTTTATGTGATATATTCATATCTGTTTCCGCCTTTGTGATATTGATATCTGTGACCGATTTGTGTTATGCTTATTTCTATATTTGTTTCCGAAGACCACATAGCCACTGTGTAGTAGCTTTGAGTTTGTATTTGATATGTCAGATTTCCTCTTGAAATGAAATGCATGTTATACTATCTGACATATCGGTACTCGCACAAAGAAATTACATGGATGGTCTCTCCTCAACAGCCTTATTCTTCGTGCTAGTCGACGGCATTACCCCATAGTGTCCTTGGCAAGCGTGAGTATAGAGGTGGGGCATCACATATTAGATCCGTAATAGTGTATATTATCGTATTTCAAATTTCGTAGCATTTGGAGTTTTCTTTGGTTGTACGGGATAGAAACGCATTGACTTTATTATCGAAAATTTAGTATTACAATTGAGTTCAAAAAGCTATCTTCTCAATACGATCAAATTGGGGCTCGAGACTTTTTCCATTGCATTCAGAATAGAGATATACCATTATAAATGCTGAGCGACACACTTCATTTGAAGTTCGAAATATTTTTGCGTGGTAGTGACTTTTATTACCTATAAATATAGGACCATATCTTTTATTTCTGAGACTAACCCGTACCCTAACTATTCCAGCCACCATCTTCATTTTAATTGCCAGAATTTAATCATTTTATCCCTCGATTTCTGTCTGATCCATTAACAATTAGCAAAATCATCCAACTGTAATATTGTCGAGCTTATCAAGCTCTTCAAATCCATACGACTCGTTCGTTGATCGGAGCATCGCATTAGCTAGAATTTGCTCACGTTTTCTCGGCGTTCGTGTGCGATTTACGAGACGATGGTGGGTTCGAGTGTCAAGTGGCTTCAGGCGATAGTGAGGCAAAGGGAGGCGCTTCATTTGGCAGTGTTCGATCGTCTCCTCGGTGATCGTGGAGGGCGCGACGTTCGATGTTCGAACGTGGACGATGAGATCTCACGTGCATATGTAGCCTGGAGGAAATGAACAAAGAGGAAGGCGAAAATCATCGGTTAAGATCCTGTTTCAGGGAACGGAAGGCCTAGATTTAATTAAGTTTTAAAAAAAGAAATTTAATTATATTGTTTGTATTCAAATGTTTAAATTTTCATAACTTGTTCATACGTGGTCGAAATTGGACGAAACAAGTTGCGTTGGGTTTGTATTCGCGAATACTACGCTATGGAGTTGGTTTGAACGGATTTGTGGCTTATCTGAATTTTGGATTAAAATTGGATGCCAGCTCGATTTTAATTTGAAAACGAAACGTTTTGGCGAATTAAAGATCAAGGTGAGTAAATCTCACTAATTTGGATAACTAGTTTTATTTTGAAAGTGATATAAATTATTTATTGGCTGATTGGATGAATTGATAAATTACTACTATTATTATTATCGGTTAGATGTTATATGTATTAATATATATTAGAAGTTGTATATATTTCCGCCGATTGTAGCGGATGAGACACTATGCGCCCCACATAATAGCGAATGACCCTATATTACCGCGAAATCCCGCCTCGAACCGGGATAGGTGTTTTATATTGTATAACTTCTATGGTTGTTGGGAGACAGGTTAGAGGGATCCAACTGGATTCCTCAAAATATATTTATTGTTTCGTATATAGTTTTATATAATGTGATTAAATAATCAACTATGGATTGTTGAATGATTTGATATATTGGATGCTATAGTAGCACTGGCTTTGATTTTGGAATTATAAATACCATAGATAATGTTTTTGATTTTAAAAAGGAAATTCAAACAGTGATTTTGAAATGAAAATATTTATATAGAAGTTTGGGATTTTTTTTCAAAAAAAAAGGAATTGGTTGGATAGAATAAATAATTTGATTTTGGATATTTAATTTGCTATTTCGTAAATGATTTTGAATGGAAAATTTTTAATTGAATATTTTTAAAAAGATGATTATTAAATGAGATTTCTTTAAATATGAATTGGAAGTTAAAATCGAGATTTGAATGTTTTGGAATATAGTTGGATTATTTGAGAAATAGATTTCCAAATGAAATTTTTAATAGAAAGCGATTTATAATTGGATTTGAGTAACTTAAATCTGTTATAAACTAGAAATGAGTTGGTAAATTTGCAAACGATGTTTATATATAAGGGAAATGATATCAGTTGATAAATTGGGGTATAAATTCACAGTGTGAATTATATCGAGATATGAAAATAGGTTTTAGGGAAAAATAGTTGATTCTATTTTTAAAAGGTGAGAATGGTCAAGGAATCAGAATGAAATCGATGTGTTATAAATCGAGAGGGATTTATAAATTGAAATTAGTCATTGGGATTTTAAATATATATTTTTATGGATGAATGTATGTTCAGACCTAGAAAAACTTGTATGGATGAATGCTATCATTGCATCATTGTTTAGAAGGCAATATTAGCATTCCAGGTGTGAAAGCTATTTAAATGGTAAAACGTAGCCTCAAGCCTCATCAACCGGGAATGACTAAAACATGGAAGATGCAGAAGGGCAAAGTGGGTCGCACCAAAGTAAGGTATGTTATCATTTTTCTAAACACCCTCGGATATATTATAAAATAATTATGGATATGGTTGTGCATGGAAAAGAGAGCACTCAATTAGTGTGGGAACGCTCGGGGTGATAACATATTCGATACTATCCAGTACGGGGTAGGCTGGCCCTGTGTTGGTAGGGATCATTAGGTATGATCTCGGTACATTTTTTTAGAGGTGTACTGTGATGGGCGGTGCCCTAGTGGCCCAGCCATTGTATGGAATCCAATATCCACTACGAGCCTATATGGTTTCAGTTGTATACCAACTATGCTGAAACGTAAGATGCAAGCATTTCAGCTATTTTATAATTTATTTTCTATAGACACTACTATAATATCAGATGATTTTGATATGAAATGTTTTGGTTATCTTAAGGTAATAGCCCATCGTATTTATGTGTGGTGTGGTCTTACGTGATACTTTTGTTTTCAAAAGAACTTTGATAATGGTAATAATTCAAATTGAGTGTGTTTTCTCATACTGGTTTTCCAGATTGACTCGGGTATTATTTTATTATAAAGCTCGGGTCAGACCAACTATTATAGATCTAGGTTAGGATGCTATGGAGCTCAGGAGATGACCTAGAGGAGTCTCGGGCGTATTCTACGTACTTGATCATAATCTATTTTGTGTGTATGTTGTATATTCAGCACTTGTAAGGACAAGTTATTATAACTGTCCTAATTGATTTGTTGATTGGTGTACTCTGATGATTGTATGTACATTATAGTAACAGTTTCTTTTTATAAAGATTGTTATTATATATTATATTTTGTTCCGCTGTGATTGTGAGATTATGTGTTATTATTTTTGTTTCCTCCTATCCTTTTCTTTTTCACCCCTAATGATCCGGTATTTCCAGCACTCGATTACTCGTCAGGTTGTGCTATGAATTTTTCGATGCCAATTTTCGAGGGTTGATAATCCCGGACCATTACACAAATCCTTTTTATGCCCCCTATGTAGTTAAAGCCTCGCTAAAGCCTCGCAAAATATCCATTATGGCGCATAGCGATCTTCGATCGCTATGCTTTTTCAATTTAACGATATTAAAAGTAAATCTGCTTTAAGCCCCTCTATTTTCCTCTACCCCCTCTTAATTAAGGCTTTTTAGCACCTGCTTTAGCAATATGAATATAAAAGGTTGGTTTGACTAGTTCATTTTTCAAGAAAATTAGGGTAAAGACCAAAAATTTAAGGCAGAAGTGCTCATTATAAGTTAAAAATCTATTGCACCAAATATGAAAACGGCAGGAGTGCTCATAGACTTAGGAAACCGTGATCTCTTTGTAGGTTTAGTAAGAGTTATTTTCATAGAAGGAGGCTAGGAGAGTATAAGCAAGCATTAACCGAATGTCTGAAGGAGTTACACTGGGTACAAATGAGAGGATTCATAGGTAATTAACATCCATATTTGCAACATGACCAGGAGAAGGTTTCACTGAAAGAACATAGGCAACGGTCTATCTGACTTTACCTTAATCAATTCCCTAGCATAAACACGTTTATCCGGCCTTGGTAATATGAAAACAAACAAAATTTCCTATCAAATTTTCAAGCTAATTTATACCAACCATGGATTGAAGCTGTGATATCCTGGAATTTCGAGGAATTTAAAATGTGATAATCTTCTTAATAAATTATTTAAAATTGATAAAATTGTTATTTTCAAATATAAATAACTAAAATAATTAATAACATGATGATTTTAAATATAGTTATAAATGGATTCTTAATAGAATAATTATTTGCAAATTTAATTGGTAATGTTTTATAAATAGATTTTTAAATGAAATAATTATTTTCAAATATAGTTGGTGTTGATTTATAAATGAATTCTAAAATTGAATTATTATTTTTGAGTTAATAAGGAGTTTATATATATAATTAAGATTAATTTTAAAATAGATTTTTTAAATAAATTTATTATCTTTCAAAGTGATTTTTTGTTTATAATTAATATATATATATTTGAATTTGAATTGCATTTAGATTTAAATATGAATTTAAAAGGTCATATATGTATATATATCTTGAAATTATTTTGATATAAAATATATGAATGAGTTTTATTTAAAATAAGATTTATTTCCTTAAAAAGAATTTATTAAGAAAGTGTGTATTAAATTGTAAAATAAATACAAAATGTTTATTTTAACATTTTAAAATAGATTAAAAATATTATGGATGATTTTTTTAAATTTTAATTGGTTTATATTTTATTTTCTTTTAAATAATTTATTTATATAAATTTTAGAAGCATTTATTAATTTACAAATGTATTTATTTACTAGGAAAATTAATTTAAAAGCTTTTTAAAATCTTTTAAAGATAAATAAAATGAAGTATTACAAGTGTTAGGATAATAAAGCTTACAAAAACACTTGTAAGATAATTAAAATTAGTAATGACAAGTGTTAATAATTGAGACAAGTGGCAAAATTAATTTTTATTTTCCTTAATTTCAAATAAATCCTAAATCCACATTATATAAACTCATCTCTTCTTTTTCTCATCTCTTTTTCTTATTTCATTTCTAAGAAACTCAACCATGTTCAACTCTTCACAAACCTGAAAACTATTTTTCCAAACCAGAAATTCTTTTGCATTAAAACCTGAAACCAGATCAAAGATTGAAAAACACTTCCTCAAACAAATCAGTAAATTTCCTCAAACCAAAAGTTTAAACACTGCAACATCTTTTTATCCCAGATCTGTAGGCAAACCAACCTTGTTTTTTTTTTCAGCCTGTAAACATATTTTTTTCCCAAATCAAAAGTCTGGAAATATTAGAACCTGAAACCATTTTCAAATTTTAAGTTTCATACCCAAAACCAGATCAAACCTGAAACATTTACAAAACTATGTAATCTTTTCAATATCAAATGCTGTAACCAATATCCTTTTCAAATCAAAAGACTTGAAAGTGTTGGCCTAGAATCATTTTTTTCAAGCTTGTAAGTAAGAATCTTCAAATGCAAGCCTATATTTCTCCTTAGAACAAAAATATCCACCTCTGTTCAAATTTTTGAAAAAAAAATCAAAAGGCTGAACCATTTTCAAAATCTGGAGCTTGCAACCATTTCAAATCTGAATGCAACCTGAAGTTCATTGTCAAGCAATCCTCTCAAGCCTGTAAAAATTCAAAATGCAAAACCTGGAGTATCAAATCTTACATTATCAGGGTGGTTTCAAGTGTTTGAATCATCCCAGTTTTCAAAAGCTTTCCAGTTTTAAAAGCCTCGGCAATTTAAAGCATTCAAGTCTCTGCTTTTAAAATCTGGTGAGTAAACAAATTGAATGAAAATCTAAGTAAGTTTATACCTGATTGCTTGTGAAGTTTGAGATAAATTATGCTTGGTTGTGCATATATATGAGTTATCTCTGTGGTATGAATGTTGTGACTGTGCATGTCTGTTGCATTTGAAGGTATCTCTGTTATTGATTCAAAAAGTAAAGTGATAAAAAAATTCCAAATCTTATCATCTAATCTTGTTAGGGTTTGTGATCCAAACATTTTATGTTTGTTAAATCATGAGTTTAAGTTTAAAATTTACTCAAAGCAATATAGGTTTGAATTTTACCTTGAACCAAGAAATGCAGTGGAAAATTCTAAAATGCATGATAAATCAAATGTTATAATTTGATAATCTAATCTCGTAACTTGAATCTATTTAAAAAATGAAGATTTTTAAAAAAAAAATTCAAATTTTTAGTAATAGGATAGAAGAGCATTTCAGTGTTGACTGGATTTGAGTTTCTGAGCAACTGTTGATGGCCTAAGGGTCTAGGGTGGTCGGGGCTTTGTCTGGTGGTGGAGGACTGTGCGGTGAGGCGAGGAAAAATGGAAGATGGGGTGTTTGATCATTGGGGTGTCGGCGGCAAAGCAAATGGGTTTCTAAACCTAGTTTTGGTCGTGCTGGAAGATTGGGTTTCTTCATTTTCTCTGGTGCATCGAGAGGCTTGGAATTTTAGGAAATGGTAGCTTGGGGTGTCGGCATGGCGTAGCCGGAGGGGTAGCAACTACGATGATCGGAGTAGTGGTCGCGGGAAATTTCCTGGCAATGTTTCTTGTTGCGGTTTCATCTTCCATGCTCGATTTTGATATGAGAATCGTGAGTGTGTTTGGATGATCGAGCGTTGATGTTGAGGTGATGGATGGTGTGTCGACGTCACCGGAGGTGATCATCGGCGTCGGTGTTGATTGTGCAGGTGCACAGGGAAGATTTGGGTTGTCTGTTGTTTGGATTGGTTTTTGCTCGAAGGAGATATCGAGTGTTTGGGGAAGAGACTCGAGTTCATACTCGAGTGGTTTTGAGGGGTTTTGCGTGTAAGTTTTAAAACTTAAATTTAAACTAAGTTTAAATAAAATAAAAATAGGTATAGAAGATGTTTACTCGGGTTAGACCCGAGTGATCTTTGAGTGTGACTCGAAGCAGTAGAGATGATAAGCAGGTTTTAAAAAGGTGTAAATCAAATTGTTTTTGAAATTTAAATTTAAATCTAGTTTAAAGCTTCTTGTTTAAAACTTGCCCTTTTTTAAATTGTTTTCTTTAACTATTAATTAAGAAGTTTTGAAAACTGGATTGATCTAAATTTTGTGAAATTTAAAGTGATTTTTAAACATTAATTTAAAATGAAAAGTTTAAGATTTTAAAAAAGTAAGTTTTAAAATACAAATTGTAATTAGTTTTAAAACCTCTACTTGATAATATTAAAGTTATTTTAAGCAAGTTAAGTTTTGTAAACTTTAAAATTTTCAAGATAAATGATTATTTATTCTAAAAACTTAATTAATGATGTAATTAAGTAAAGGTAATTATAATGTTTTTAAAATGTTAATTGTATTTATGGTATTTATAAGATAATGTTTTATCTTTAAATGATTATGGTTAAATATCTTGATATTAATTAGTTTAATAAAGGGAATTAAGATAATTAGTCAATTTGATTAATTGATTATAAAGGATTAATTAATTAATTAATCAGGAGTAATTAATTGGTTTAATTAATAATTAATTAAAGGTTATAATTTAATTAATTAAGTTTAATTAATTGTAATTAAGAATTATTAATTAAAGATTGTAATTAATGATCAAAGATTAATTAATTGAGTAATTAAGTAATTAAGAATGAATTAATCAAGTGATTAAGATTTGATTAATTTGTAATTAGAAAGTTGTTAATTAAGTAATTAGAGGTTACTTAATTAATATTTAAGATGTACTTAATTTGTAATTAAATTTTATTAATTAATAATTAAGTTTTATTAATTAATACTTAAAGGATGATTAATCTATAATTAAATATTAATTAATTGATTAATCAAAGGTGGTTATGGATTAATCAAGGGTAATTAAGAATTAATCAATGATAATTAAGGATTGACTAATTGATAATTATGGATTAATTAATTTGTAATTAAGGTTGTTAATTAATAATTAAGTTTATTAATTATTAATTAAGGGATAATTAATTAGTTAGTTAATGATTAATTAATTAATTATAATATTAATTATGGATTAATTAATTTGTATTAAGAGATATTGATTGATAATTAAGGTTATTAATTAATAGTTAGTGGATAATTAATCAGTTAATTAATTGATTATAAAAGTAATTAAAGGTTAATTACTTTGTATTGAAGGAGATTAATTAATAATTAAGGATTATTAATTGATATTTAAAAGATAATTAATTTATGATTAGAGATTAATTGATTTATGAATAAAGTAATTAAGGATAATTAATCAAGGGTGATTAATTAGGAGGATGATTGATTTAAGTGATGATAAATCAATTCGATTTTAATTAGTTAATAGTTGTTTGAACAGGATTAGGTGATTAATTCTTAAGTAATTAATTTAATTTAAGGTGATTAAATTAATTATAACAAGGATTAATAATTCATGTTTATGGATGATTGTTTGTGTAGAATATCTGTATTGAATGATATCTATTGGATGATATCTATTGGATTATATCTATTGGATGATACGTTGTGATATTCTATGATATGATATTGGATATATCAGTGATAAATGTGTGATATTTATCTATGTTAAATGCTGTGTGAATTCAAGTATTGAATTGAATTGAAATGAATGGTTTTAAACTTTAAAACAACTTGGACCTAAAAGATGGCGTTTTGGATTTCGATGAGACCGGGATCGGGTTTCCAGATTTGGATATCCGAAAACCACATCGATTCAAATTAAGCGTTAGGTCGTGAATCTCAAGTGAAGATGAAGATTCAGAGTGAAAGGGTTATCGTCGTTAACTCTGAGGGTGATTCCAAAATGAGTATAACGAGATAATGCCTTCGGTTTCGTTTGAACCCGGAATGAACTTGTATGGATTGAATGCTTTGAGAACATCATCAGGTGGACGATGGGCATTCTAAGATAGATGTGTTCTATAAAGGTAATCGTAACCTCAAGCCTCATCAACCGAGAATGGCTAAAACAGGGGAGGTGCAGCAAGGCTAAGTGGGTCATGCCCAAGTAGGACGAGATTTACCCCTGTCTAGATGTCCCTTTTTATTCGGCTGTGTGGGCAGTTGGATCTACAGCCAACTGCGGGGTTGTCCTGTTCAGAACTGTTCGGTAAGGAATGGTTCCGGCCTTGTGTTGCATGGGATTTAGGGTGGATCCTCGGTACGTTGATCTAGGCCACGTACTGTGACGGGCGGTACCCTAGTAGCCCTGCCATTGATGGAAAGCCATTCTTCCTACGTGCCCTTACGGTTTTGATTGTATTACCCACTTTTGTGGCTAGTAGCTGGAATTTAATGAATGTAACAATTTCGGCTATTTTCTGTTTACTTGAAAACCCTAGACACTATTATAATATCACTGGATTTCCTATCAAATGTTTTGGTTAGCGTAAGGTAAAAACTTTTCCATGTTTATGTGTGGGAAGTCTTACGTGATACCTTTTCATTCCAAAGGATTTTCTAAAAGTTAAGCAATTTTAAACCGTTTACTCACACCAGACCACTGTCTGACCCAAGTGTTTATTTTCTATTTTATTGAACTCTTGGGTACTCATATTATGTATGAGTAGTCGAGGGATTCAGGCTAGCCTTGACGAATTCTGGAGGAGCTTTGGAGTATGAGGCTTCAGCGTATAGACATTTAGAGTTTCTGCTGTTATTCTGTATTGATGTTCTTGTATTGCACATTATATAGAAATGTTATAACTGACTAAATTGAGATGTACAGTTGTATACTCTGATGTATATGATACTATGTATATGTTATGTAATATATTTCATTCGTTCCGCTGTGAGATTTCTGATAGGTTGTTGTTATTTCTTCTCTTTCGTTTTCTTCTTCTATCCTCTTTCTTTCTTATTGATGATGCGTCTTTCTGTGGAATGAAGGCGAGTCGTCACATAAGCACAGATGGCATTTTCGTCAATTGTACCCAGACATGAGTAGGGAGTTTCTGTTCAATAGTAGTGTCAATAGATGGAGACCATTCTGTAATAATGAAAGGCATATGTCAATGATGATAGGCTTGGCCTCAACGATTTTCTGATGGTCATCAGACCACGAGAACACAAAAAAGAACATGGCATTGTCATACTGCATTATGATTCTCCCTTTCAGCTTCCATCTTTGCATCAAAATTGATTTCTCCAAATCAAAAGGATGATCTCTCTATCCAAAAATAAACCAGCATGTTGGTCCTTCCATAACAAGGAGCCCTCTTCAATAAGTCCTATTGTTGGAATTAGCACCATGTTAATGCAGTTAATTTCAAAAGACTTCAGTATGTATGAACCCACATTGCGTGGCTGGTAAAAGAATAATGAGGGCCATGGTTTCTTAGCAATACGCGAAGGATGTTAGATAGTATGCGCAACAATATGTATAGAAGTAGAATGAAGAATATGAGGCAATGCAGCACACATAGTGGTTAATAAAGTTTCATTTGACGTTGGCACTCAATAATAACAACAACAAAATCTTCACACTTCTTTAAAGATGATACAGGGATACTCACAGTGGATAAGGATAATGGAAAATCACCAGAATGAGCAGTAGCTACAGTGTGAAGGAAGGGGAAATCGACTGTACTCAGATTAGGTGGGGAATGCAATGAAAAAGGTGCGGCGTGGCTAAATGTGGTTCCCAACCTAGTGACAGATGGTGGTTCGTTGATTTCTAAGCAAATACGAAACTTTTGGCGCTCCATTAGAAGCTAAGGTTTCCAAGCCCAAAATCAGGATGATAGAAGATAAAGCGAGAGGGAAAGTGGGATGATGGATGTACGAGGGGGTAAACGGCGAGAATGAGTAATTAATCATATTTTTTAATTATTTCTCTATATCTTCAGCAAGCCATTAATAAATTATCATATGTTGGAAACATTTGTACACAAACAATACTACCTTCTTTATATATGGATGTCCATGTTGTATGTATTGACGATATCATGATGCAATAGCTTTAGTACATGAATTTGGCAAGCCTGATCTATTCATTACAATGACACGCGATTAAGGTTGTCAATGGAAACCTGCAAAATACGAAATCCGTCTGCATCCATATCCAAAAGGCCGATAGAAATCTGATATTTGAAAAAACAGAGATGAATGTGGATACTAAGGCATCCATATCCGAAAATTATCCTTCCGATCTTTGTCATGATTGTAGCTAATTTTACGTGTATTTTAGTATAATGAAAGATATTTTTTTATTAAGCTAATAGCTTTATATTATAAGCATTAATGCATATTAATTGTCAAAAAAAATTTATCATCATATTTGTTAATTTTGTATACTTTTATAATTGGCGATATTGGAAAAAAATAGATGAAAATTTTCTATTTATATTTCTTAATTAATCAGTCATTAGCGGATAGAATAATTATATGATATCCGTTTGTATCCACGGTTACGAATATCCAATATTCAAAAATGATTTCGAATGCAAATGTAGAGGTACTATCTGCATTCGAATGCAAATGAGTGGTCATATCACATCATATTTCTATAGACTCTCCCTTGATCCGCTCTCATGACCTAAGGGGTCGCCTAGTATCTACCGCGGTGAAATCGTGTATAGATCTCACTTCCTTGGATTGCTCGTAGCCTATAGAAAAGCCTATTGTCCTCATGCTACCTAATCAGACTCACGTCCTAGTCCGCCCGTATCCTGTAGAGTAGCTTAACTTCCACTTATTTTCACCTAGTCCGCCCGTAGCCTTTAGGGGAACAATGGAATACTTGGACCACCCGTAGCCTACAGGATCAATTAACATCCACATACTTCCACCTGGTGCGCCCGCAGCCTTCAAAGGAATAACGTAATATGTAGACCACCCTTAGCCTATAGGATTGCTTAACGTCCACTCACTTACACCTGGTTTGCTCATAGCCTTCAAAGGAACAGCGCAAGACCTATGTGGGAACGTATATTTCCATGGGTCCTATAGTTGGAGATGACCCACATAAGTAGTACTATATAGAGCTGCCAATAGCCCCTTGTGAAGGACAATCTTCCATTGTGTAACTTTATTGACCTTGCATCCAAACCCATCTTAAACTAGATTAATTAAATTAATTTAAATAGTGGTTTAGGCCCACTAATCACACCGGTAGAAAATGTATTATTGATGATATATAATTCATCTACGGAAATTATTACTCCTCCTTAGGGGTGGCAATTAGACCCGACCCGATGCACTCGGACCCGACCCAGTGGGTCTTGGTTCTAGGTGGAACGGGTTTTAGCGAGTCCGAACTATACATTTCAGAAACCTAGACCTGACCTGATCCGTGTTTCAGGTCAGGTTGGGTCGATTCGGGTCCGGTTGGATAATAATACTAAAAATGTATATATTTCAATGTTTTTTGGTCGGGTCCGGTAGGGTCGGTTCAGGTTTGGCCAGGTATTTGCCATATTTTTCATCACCAAGCCTCGACCCGAGATCCAGCGAGTTCAGTTCAAGTTTGGGTTTTTCGGGTCGGTCCGGTTCGGTTTTGTGGTTCTCAGTTCTAATTGTCATCTCTATGCCTCCTAAGTCCATTTATTAGTATTCATTTATTTACTATTCCATGAACTTTCCTTTTATTTTATTTGCTTACTATCTTTGTAACAACCCGCTTTTTCGCACCATTCAAGCTAATAGTAAACCATATATATCCAACCCAAATGGAATAGAAAGACGGATAATTATGGAAAGAAAGAGGAAAGAAGAAGGGAAAAGAAACCAAAAAACGATACAGAATCTCACAATCGCAGCGGAACAACATATAATATAATATCAATGATTTTTACAAAAGAGAACTATTATATACATACATCGATCAAGGTACAACAACAATCACAATTATTAGTCTGGATAGTTATAACAACCTGTCCTCACAATTGCTGATAATTTCAATAACAAAGCAGCGGAGAATATGCATATACGAGAATACGATTTGAAGGCTTCCAACTCGTCTTCTAAGCTCTAATGCATCCAAAGTAATCTATAAACATGCCAGATCTAACCGGAGCATTATAATAAAATAACATAAAAGTCATCCTGGAAAACCTACGTGAGAAAAACATACCAACTGGATTTTAAAATTATTAAAAAAACTTTGAAAACAAAGGTATCTCGTAAAACCACGCCGTACATAAATACGGACGGATTTTTACCTTACGATAACCAAATCATTTTCTATATGAAATTCTCTGATATATATATAATAATGTCTAAGGGTTCAAAATAAATATATAAAAAAGATGAAATGTTTTCATCTCACGTTCCAACATAGTTGTGCACAATAAAAATCGTAATTGCTCGTAATGGAGATTGGTTTCTATAAAATGACTGGGCAACTAGAGTACCGCCCGTCATGGTGCATCTCTAGATAAAATACACCGAGAGCCCCACATGGACTCCATACGAGTCAAGACCGACCCTACCCCTTACTGGATAACATCGAATATGTCATCACCTTTGTTGGGTCAACAACCTAAATGGGCCCCGAGCATACATGATCTATAATATTGATGTAGATTGGGTGATGATCATACTCTAATGGTAGCAAACCACATAACCATGAAGCATCTCTCATGTTTTAGTCATTCCTGGTTGATGAGGCTTGAGGCTACGATTACCTTTTATATAACACTCCCCGCTTGGAATGCTAATGTTGCCCTTCAAGCAACAATGCAATGCCGGCATCCATCCATACATGTTCATTCCTGGACTGAACGAAACACTTGAGAGCTTCATTCTGAACTTCTATCATCCTCAAGATGTCTTCACTTCGCAATGCTTAAGTTGGATCGAAGTGGTTTCCAGATAACATATCTGATCTAGGTCTCTTCAGAACAACATTCGACGGTTTCCTGTAAACTTAACCTCGATTCTTTAGGAAATAAACAAACAAATATAAGAGCGGAATATCTTTAAAATCACATTTGAATTTTGCCATGGCGGTCTCCCCCATCTCTGATCCCGTGATCATTCCCCCTCCTTTTTCTCCTCCTCCTCCTCCAATTCCTCCTCCTCCACCTGTTTCCCCGCCTCCTCTTTCTCCTCCTCCTCCTTTTCATCCAATTTCCCCTCCTCCTCCTCCTCCTAATCAGTCTTCCTCGTCTCAGCTTTCTTCTGGTCCTGCTTCCCATTTTCTTTCTCATACTTCTCCTTTGAAACCTCTTCCTTTTGCTTCGTCTCTGAACCCTTTTTCATCATCTTCGTCTGTGATTGGGGAGTCTGTTCAACCTTTTAATGTTTCTGAACCTAAGTGGTCTTCTCTTTTCAAGAAAAGGCCTAAGAATGCTGGTGTTTACCTTCCTAGAGATTTCAAGATTGATAAAGATGGGAAACCTAATCAATTGCCTGAGGAAGTCAAGAATGAAGGTATCAAATTCTGGAGCGATCATTTGGTTGGTTTTTTTCTTGATGGTTCTCTTTCTTATCTTACTGTTACTAACCATCTTAAAAGAATTTGGAAGCTAAAAGGTGAAGTTGATATTAAATCTGACAATGAGAATTTTTACTTTAAGTTTTCGAATGAACAAGATAAAATGCTTATTCTGCAATCAGATCCAATTTTCATCAAAGGAAAAATGTTCATTATTAATTTGTGGAATCCGACTATTGGATGTGTTCAAGCAAGTATTAGGAAAGTACCAATATGGGTTCATTTTTACAAAATTCCGACAATTGCATGGACTCTTATGGGTATTAATTGGCTGGCATGTCATATTGGTAGATTGATCTGTTTTGATGAGAATACTGAAAAATTGAAGAGATTTAAATATGCGAAGGCATTGATAGAAATTGAGCCAAATCAAAAATTACCTGATTTTATAGAAATTGATGGTTTGGGAGAAAGTGGATATAAAGTTAGAATTGAATATGATTGGAAACCTAGTATTTGTGATTTTTGCAAAGTTTTTGGACATACAATTGATAACTGTATGGAATCTGCTATGGGGAATTCATTTGAGATTTTTAATGAAGTGGAATTTGAGAACAAGCATTCAGAAGATAGTAATTTCGGTAAGGGGATTAATGATGTTAATTTTGAGAGATACAATTCAATGCAAGTTATTCAATCAAGGGATTTGGAAAAGAAAAATTTTGTTCCTTTAAAAAGAAAGAATAAGATCTGGAAGAGAAAGGTTAATTTCCAAGTAGATAGTTTGGTGCACAAGGAAATTTCTAATGGGAATGTATCTAATTTGGAATCAGATGGTCATTTTGGGGATAAACAAAGTTCTAAAAATGTTAAGGATGTGATCAAGGACCATGATACTGTGGTCAATTTTTCAAAACAAAATCACAATGCAGTCCATAAATCTAGTGAGGTGGTTACTTCTAATGCTTTTTCAGTTCTAGCTGAAATGAATGATGATGATAATAACAATTTACAATTTAATATGGTGGATGGCACTAATTCTCCATACTCTCATCTGTCTCCTCCTGATAATATAATTCTTCCTCCTCCTCTTTCAGATAAAATTACACCACCTATTCCACAGCCTACAACTTCTCCTAAAAAATTGATTTCTACCCTGAAGCAAGCTAATTCCATTCCTACTTCTTCTTTAATTGTTTCTTTGAATTCAAAACCATCTTTGAAGGATAATCAACCAACTGAAATATCATCTATGAAATTGTCAGTTAAAAGAGGAAGAAGAGTCAAAACTAATAATTTGGATCAGGAAGCTGAGGAATTGATCAATGATGTTGATTGCAATATTGATGAAGTTCAACCTAAATCTGACTGCATTGTATTAAATTCTTCAGGAAAATTCACAAGGCATACTAGAAGGAATCCTGATAAATTATACTTTCCCAATTCTTGATGATGTTAAAGAATATAGCATACTGGAATATTAGAGGAGGTCACTTGTTCTTCAAGCAAAATGAAATTAAGAATTTGATTAAAAAGGAAAATATTCATATCATGTGTGTTGGTGAAACCAAGTTGAATGCTGATTTATCAAAAAAAGCTTGCATGTTTATTGCTCCTGATTGGCATCATGATGATAATCTATCTAGTGCATCTTATGGTAGACTTTTGGTAATGTGGAATTTAAAATATTATCAACTGAAAAAATTGGATGAATCTGACCAATTTCTGCATTATGAAGTTCTTGCTATTGAAACCAATCTCTCTTTTTTGCTTACTTTTGTCTATGCCCAAAACTGCAGTGAGAGAAGGAATGTTTTTCTTAATCTTGTGCCTACTCTTAATATTTCTTCATTGCCCTGGCTTGTTTTAGGAGACTTCAATTGTATGTATTCTTCTTCTCATAAATCAGGGGGTACACCTCTCTCTTCCAAAGATATATCTCCCCTCTTTCAAATGCTAATTCATGCATCTCTTTCTCCCATTCAATCCATTGGCCCCTTCTTCACCTGGAACAATAAATGTAAAGTTGGACCTAGAACTTTTTGTAAACTTGATCATGCCTTTCAAAATTCCCCTGCTATTTCAATTTGGCCTTCTTTATACTGTAACACACTTCTACCATCAATTTCTGATCACAGTCCTCTGATCTTATCCTGGGGAGAGGTCGCTAAGGCAAAATTTTCCTCTTTTAAATTTTTTAAATGTTGGACTAATCATTTTTCTTTTCAGGATTTAGTTTTACAGGTTTGGCAGGAAGAAGTTTTTGGTAATCCTATGTATATTCTCAAGACTAAACTTTTCAAGTTAAAGTGCAAACTGAAGACATGGGCTAGGAATAATTTTGGAGCTGGTTCTCGTATTTCTTCTGATTTGAGGAAAAGGTTATTAGAGGTACAAAATGATTTACTTTCAGACCCCTTAAATGCTACACTTGCTAAGGAGGAAAATGAACTTTCTAAGTCATTACAAGATATGTTAGAATTTGAGATTTCTATGGCTAAAGAATTAAGTCAAGCCAAATATGATAAATTTGGAGATAGGAATACAAAAGTTTTCCATGAATCTATTAAGGTCAAGCAAGCAAAAGAAAGAACTAATTGTATATTTGATATTAATGGGGTTAAGCATGATAAAGAAGAGAATATTAATTCTGCTTTTGTGGAATACTTTTCATCCATTCTTGCTAATCCTAATCCTTATAATGCTGATGTGAGTCCTCTATTTCATCTACAAACTCCTCACATATCAGAACATCAAGCTAGTAAGCTTATTGAGGAAATCACAAATGAAGAGATTGAAAATGCAGTTTTTAATTTGAATAAGGAGAGTTGTGGTGGTCCTGATGGTTTCAACACTTATTTTTTCCAATTCTGTTGGAAGACAATTAGATATGAAGTACTTAGAGCGGTAAAGTATTTTTTCAGTGTTAATAAGCTATCCAAAGGATTTAACTCCACTGCAATTACTTTAATCCCCAAGATTGATAATCCATCTATTGTTTCAGAGTTTAGACCTATATCTTGTTGTAATGTTGTTTACAAGATTATTACCAAAATTATATCAACCAGAATGCAAGCTGTCCTTCCTTCTATAATATCAAATAACCAGGTTGCCTTTATACCCAAAAGGAACATTAGTGACAATATTTTGTTGACTCAAGAACTTCTAAGGGGATATGCAACTGCCAATATATCTCCTAGATGTATGTTAAAACTAGATATTAGGAAAGCTTTTGATAGTGTTTCATGGGGTTCTATCATTGCAATCATGGCAAGAATGAATTTTCCAAAACCACTGCTAGCTTGGATCTATACATGCATTTCATCTCCATATTATTCTGTGTCTAGAAATGGTTGCTTAAATGGTTTTTTCAAGGGCACACAAGGAATTAGACAAGGAGATCCTATCTCACCATATTTGTTTATTATTGTAATGGAGATTTTGAATGTTCTCTTAATGGAGAGGGTTAGGAATAAATCTTTGGAATTACATCCAAAATGTAAAGATCCTATGATCACTCACTTACTATTTGCTGATGACTTAGTTTTATTCACAAAGCCTACTATTGCAAATATTCAGACTGTTTTGGAGGTATTAGACAAATTTAGAAAGATCACTGGTCTGCATATTAATATCAGTAAGTCAAATATACTAATAGCTGGAGTGGAAGAGGAAAACAAAAAAGAAATAATCAAATTTTCAGGTTTAAATATAATGCCTTCTAATGCTACTTATTTAGGTCTACCTCTTTTAACTTCTAGACTTACAAAAGTTAGCTGCATGCCTTTATTTGAGAAAATCACTGAAAAACTTACATCATGGCCAAGTGCAAAATTTTCTCAAGCTGGGAGACTAGTGATAATTCAGTCTATTGCAACTGCCATGACAACTTATTGGATGAGACATTATATCTTACCAGTAAAGTTAATTTCCATGATTAATAGTGCTATGAACAGATTTCTTTGGCATGGGGATCCTTTCACTAAGAAATTAATTCCTATATCATTCAGGAAGATAATTTTGCCTAAAGACAAAGGAGGACTTGGTATTATAAATTTGAAACTCTGGAATCAAGCTGCAATCTCAAAATACATTGACAAAATTCTTAGCAATAGTGTTGATTTATGGACAATATGGATTAATAGAAATTTGATTAAGAGAAAGAATTTTTGGGAAATGCAAATTCAGAATAATTCTAGTTGGAGTTGGAGGAATATTTTAAGGTTGAGAGAAAAATTCTTACCTATGATACAGATAAATCCGAACAGGAATTTTAATTGTTACTTCTGGTCTGATCCTTGGGCTAAACCTGGGTTAATTTTGAAAAGGTGTATGAACTACTCTAGTGTTATCTCCACTGGTATACCCTGTCAGTCCAAAGCTTTAAATTTTATTCTTCATGATGACATTGTACTTCCTTACAGCAGCTCCAGGGAGGTTAGAATGGTATGGAATGATATTGCAAAGACTAAATTTCCTGAGAGTGATATTCTTGTATTTTGGACAACTCAGAGAAGAAATCATTCAGTTAAATTAATATATAATATGCTTTTGGATTCTGAATGTAGTGAAAAATTTCTTTGGAAGGATAGAATATGGAACAATGATAGTCCTGCTAAAGAAAATTTCATGTTATGGAAAGTTATGGCCAATGCACTTTTAACAAAGGATAAACTTGAGTCATATGGTTTGATTAATAATAGTTGTTGTGTTCTATGCAATGATCATATGGAAAGTAATACTCATTTATTCTTTAGTTGTGAGTTTTCTTTTGATATTTGGAACAAGTTGATGTTTTCAGGCAATTTTCATGCTCCCAATAAAATCTCCAAGGAAGAATGGTTCAACATATACAAGGCTACTAGATGGAGAAATTCAAAAGCTAAAGATTTACTTTCTGTCCTTAAAATTTTTGTTACTGCAATATGGAAGGAAAGGAATGAAAGAATTTTCTCTAATAATTATAAATCAGGCAGTGAACTGTGTGCAAAGATAATGAACTTGTTTCATAGCAGGCATAAAAGATGAGTGATTTCTTTGTAACTGATTATAATTAATTTGGTTAGATAGTATTTTCTATGGGTGCAGATGATTGTAATGGTAGTGAATCACTGAGGCTTTAGACTGGGTTTGAAGAACAATAGGAATCTGAAGGTGCAGACTGTAGCATGTTATCTGTAATATCATGTTGACTGGAATTTATAGCAGGTCTGAAAGATTTGAGGCAGTAGCATTTATCTGTAGTACAGAAGCAATTTATAGTTATGAAGCTTAAAGGAAATAGACTGTTTTTTCTCTGAAGTTCAAGCAAGGGTGGCATCAATTCATGTTTAATTGCAAATATGTTCAGTTGTATTGATATGTAAGCATTCTTGTGTATTTTTCTTCTGAGTGATATGTGCAGTTGTATTTTGATATAAATTGTTATAATAACATTGATATAATAAAAGGGCAAGGCTCCCTTAGCCTATTGAGTTTCAAAAAATATAAGAGCGGAGTTCACGTCCTAACCGTTTGTGAATGGATTTCCTTATCATTCGTCCTATAAGAATGAAGCGTGATTTGTACGCACAGCACAGTATCATCAGAGATGATTATGCCATATAACTAACGTGTCTCTCCTAGATATTTCCAAAGTTACTTTTGGGTCCAAATTCGATAGTCGATTATTTAATCATCGAATAAATAAACATTCAAATCATAGGTTTCATTTCCTATGGAATCCACTGAGTCTCGCATTCATAAGTTTAAAATCACTTTTCAAATACTTGGAAATCACTTGTTTCAACAAAATAAGTATATTCAAAATATTTTCAATACTTGGAAAATATAACTATGTACCTATCCTAACGGTATAAGTATATTTTTAAATCATCCTTTTCAAACATGAAGAACCTTTCCTATATACTTACAAAATGGTATAGGTGCCATAACCAATCACTTAAAAAGATTTACTTATTTCAAGATCATATTAAAATGATTAAACACAAGTATCCTTTAAATAAAGATATAAATATTCCAAAATACCCTTTCTTTCTTTAAATATCCTTTCTTTTTATTTTTAAGTATCTTCTTTATAAGTTTCTAAAATCTATTTATAGAATTCTTTATAAATCTCCAAGTTTTATTTATAAAAGCATTTTTCATAATCTCCTAATCCATTTATAATATTTCCCTTTTTAATCACTAACTATTTAAAATCTTCTTTTCCATAATCATTCAGAGTCTAACTTCTTTCTCAGTTCCAATCCTCAAGATTATAAATTCCTTAACATAAATCTTTTTTATAAAGGAAATCCTTTTTATAACAATTTGTTTATAAATTATTATTTTATTTTATTTTTTATTTACAATGAATAAACTAAAGCATCATAAACTTAGCTTTAATCGTTTTTAAATAATATAAAAGAATTATAACTAAAAATATTTTTAATAAAATAATAAATAAACTCTTAAATTTTTAAACATCTCCAATAGATAAATAATATAAAATAACTTTAAATAATTTTTTAAATAAAATTAATTATATTCAATAATATTTCTAATGAAATAATCATCTAGTTTTAAATAACTAATAACAAAATAGTTATTTTCCTCAAAAACATAAATAAAATAATTTATTTTAAAACACTATGGATAATATAGTAATTAACTTACAAAAATAATTTTTACAAACATTTGTAATTAATTATTAATAAGCTCTTTGTATATTTTGAAATAATTAAAACATTTTTCTTCCAATTTATAAAATTAGAAATTGATCAAATCCATAATTTATGAATCTAGAAAAGGCTCAGCAATCCCAGTGGTACTTAATAAACTACCATTACCTGCCAAAACTTCTCAAGTCAAATTGCCGATATTTACATAATCAAGCATATAACTAAACCAATCCATAATTAACGATCAATTGACACTTAAATATATGTCCAAATTGATATATTAGCAGAACGGAGATTTATTCTTCTAACCAGTGTCATTTAAAGATAAACCCTTATATTTATTAAACGATGTCTATTTGGCCAAATGGATAACACCAAGAAGTATACTTACATTAACTATGTTATAATTTTGAACAACGTAATTACGTTAATTAAAATCAATATCAATTTATCACTACATATATATGATCCATTACTTAAAACAAGTTTGAATACGAATTTAAAACTCAAACAATCCAATATCATTTCAAGATGCTATATCGCGATCCTAAATCAAATTCAATCAATCTAACAACATTTCAAGATGCTATATCATAATCCTAGACCAATTTCAATCAATTCAGGAAGATATAAATAATTTAATCTACATAATATTATATTAGTAAATGGAAAGGTGAGTTTTGTTGGAATCTCGATTTTGATTATGACAAGCCATATAAAATATTATGTGTATACTAACCATCTTTGCAGGAGATTTATTGCAGATTCCTTTTCAGATGTTTAAAGCTGAGTATGGTGTGTCTAGAGTCTGTCTTTACTTAGAAATTTGTTAAAATCTCTCTTGAAATGATACATATACAAATATATGCACACACATGCACAAAGGAATGAATTCAGACGTCTGAATTCATTCATTCAGACGTTTGAATGCTGAAACCTGGATATTGTTTCACAATATTCAGACGTCTGAATGAAAATATTCAGACGTCTGAATTTAGTCAAAATTTGCCTAAAAGCTTGCTGATTGCGTTTAAATCCAATTCAAAAGTATGAATTTTTTATTTAGACGTTTGAATATTTCTAACTGCTATTTTCTTGAAAAGTCACTTCTCTTCACCGAAGAGAAACATTTTCAAAATCAATTGTTGCACCTGTTCTTTTCAATATAACTTTTGATCTATAGTTGCAACTCTTTATACACTATAAATAGACTACAAAATTCAACAAACAATTCACCGAATTTACTTTTATCATTCTTGAATTCTCATCTATTGTCAAGATTTCCAATTGCTTACATGCTTTGATCATTGATCACTTTATTGTAACGACCCGAATTTTTCGATGTTTAAAATTTTTTAATTTAACAAAAATTTTGGTAATTAAATCTGGAATAAATAAAAATTTGGAATTTTTTAATGAATTAATAACGGGAATGAAATGTAAGAATATTAATGCAAGTTAATAAATAACTAATTTAGTGCAATCCCAATTAATTGAAACAATTGTAAGGTTATAATTGATTTTATTTAGTAAATTGGAAAATAAATTCAAAGTTATATTAATTGATGAAATAATATGTAATAAATTGTAATCTGATAGAATCAATGCTAGATAAGTAATTATAATAATTGTTGGTTGATAATAAAGTATAAATTGGATTAAATCAGGCAAATGGTGATAAGCATTAATTGTGTATCCATTTATTTAATCTATTGAATTAGATCTAAATCCGTTGTAATTAAACATAATTAAAATAACGTTAATATGAATTTAGTTGATGACTGTAAAAATATTTGGGTAACTGGATATATACTAATGTAATCTGGATATATACTAATGTTAAATTTATCCATAAGACGATGATTGATTGAATAATGAGATTGAATACAAATTGTGAAATTAAAAATATAATTTATTTGAATTTACTTAAATTGAAGGTAAACACTATAAATTTTGCAATAAATCCTTATTTGATTGACATGGAAATTTTGGTTAACGAATTAGAAGTTTATTTGTAATAAGAAATGATAGAAATGGTAAATAATTAAATTTGAATTGAAGAAGTGATTAATTAATTTAATATTAAGTTATTTAATTTACAGGAAAATAGCTACTGGCTCGGATTTCGATGAAACCAGTTTCATCGGATCAGTAATGGTGAATTATTGTAGGATTTCAAGTTTTATAGCGATCGGGCTCGTCGTTTGATCGTACAGGCTCGAAATGCCTAGAAATCAATGAAATTGAAATCAATTTGAAATAACTTGAAGCATGACTTCTTCATACGATGGAACTAGAACTTGAGACATGTTCCATCGAGTTTAAATTATTTAAAAACATCTATTTCGATATATAGGTTCACATAATTTCATTCCGAAGTCGAAACGGGCTTTTCGGGCTTTGTATCGTTCAACATTCCAAACCAATCGAGCCCATTCCTTTCTATTTTGCTTTGCCTATAAATACCTCATTGTAAACCCTAGCCACTCCTCATTTTCATTTGTCTGTACATACATATTTTCTGCTCCTCTACTCCTCAATGGTAGACAAACCAAAACAGGTTCAAATTCAATTGCAAACCAAAAATCAAATCAAAATTCAAACTCCTCCAAACCCTATTGAATTTTATATCGTTGGAAAGATCTCATTAAATGGAACCTATGTCTACTGGTCGTTTTTCAAGACAGTGACTGGATCGATCATAAATCGTAGTCAAAGTCTAAAATTGGGCGTTTGTTTTCGGCATCGATCCATGAAATTGATATAGGGGTTTTGTAGTGCGTGGCTCCAGGAGGTCGTAGCTGGTGATCGTAAGTGCTAATGCGGCCTGAGGTGGCCGGAATTGGCGATTTAGGGCTGTGAAACTCTAAAAGGAAGCGGCGGTGGTGTCGCCTAGGGACAACCACGACAATGCAAGGTGGAGTGGTGGGGTGTGGCGAGTACAAGGGAGGTGTCGGCGTCAGCTTCGGTGGACGGAGGTGCACGATAATCATGGTCTAACTTGCGGTCAAAGGACGGTTGCATGGTGTTTGGATGCTCGAACGTGTGAATGAAGTTTCGACGCTAACGTGTAACAGTGGTAACGTGTTTTTGATTTGTTTTATTTTATTTTAATATTTATTTCCAAACTTCTAATCTCCGTATCTTTTACGTACGAGATCGGATTCATGTGCGGTTTCATGCGTTGGGATCGCATTGAAATTCTAGACATTTTGGCGATGATTTGGACAAATTCTGAGACAGTTCAAATTTTGGGTTTAAATTAGATTTGAATTCAATTTAAATTCAAAAGGTGAATGTTTTAACCCACTCACAACTTTTAAAATTTCTTATGTCTGTTAAATTGATTTACGATGTGACTAGAAATTTATTTATAACCGTTTGGCATATTTTGAATCATCATCTCAGTTTATTTGAATTTATTTGGATAAAATAGTTAATTAATTTACTATTGAATATAAACTGCCAGTAAATGTCCGTTATTTATTATCTGTTCTATATTGATGTTAGTGATTGAATTGGATGATGATTGTGATAAATGTTTGATGGTTGATATTGGATGTATGGATGTTGTATTTTATATTGTTATAAACTACCGGTTGTTATGGATTTTTATTTCATTTGGGATTGCAGTTTGAAATGATATATAACCGTATTTATAATTTAAATTATAGATTGAAATGATAAATATCCGTATCACTTGACCATATGATAGAAAATTTTATACAGACACAGTGGTCTATATATAAAAATATTTGGAAATGATTTCTATAGTTTTGTAAGGGAATATATGGTTTTATATAAATATTAATTTTATATATTATATAAATGTTATTTTATTCTTGATATTAAGCTATTTATAAAGTTGTTTTAATATAGAATAAGCTTAATAATAAGTTTGATTTTTATTGAAGATAATATTGTTAAGTATTTCAATTATATTTTAATATGGAGTTTATAATGATTTAAATAAATTAAGGTGGGAAGATAAATTTGAAGTTTATTTGAAATAGAATTTATTTAAGAATTAAACTCAAATAAGTTTGATGTGAAAAATTATTAAATTTGAAATTTTAAAAGGTATGATTTTTATAACTTGAGTTTGGTTTAAGGTGGATTAAATGAATATTTCAAGTATAAATAAATTGAAGGAAATATTTAGTTATTTGTAATTTGGGTTTTATTTAAATGATAATGGATACATTAAGTAAAATATTTCAAAACTAAATAATAGAAAATTTAATGGTTGAATCGTAATTACCAAACTTAGCTTTGAAATTGTCGAATACTTAAAGTTTGAAATATATTGAATTTGAATTATGTGGATCAAATCTGTTTTGAAATCGATATAATTTGGGAATTAAATCGTATTGAAATTTATGTTTTGGGATTTGGTTAAATTTAAAAATTTAAAAATTCGAGTTGTTTTGAAATTGATTTGTGAAATTGAAGAAGCTAGTTTATTTTATAAAGTATTTTATTGTTTAAACCATTTAAGTGGTGGAATTTATGTTTCAAAGTTATGAGTTTCAAAGTATTATGATTCAAAAGTGTTATATTTCAAGCGTATTGATTTCGAAGTGTTATGACGTTGAAAGTGCTATGATTTTTGGAAAGGTTATATTTGAAATAAAAAAATGATATTATATTGATTTGGGTTTTAATAAAATGATATCTTATTGGTTCGTTTTTTGAAATGGAAATGATATCGTATTTGTATGGTTTTGAAATGGATATTATATTCTGGTTTTGAAGTATAAATTCGCGGTGTTATAATAACGTTTGGTTGTTAAAGAGACTGGGATATGAAGTTGTTATACTCTCTGCCAACTCCGAAAACCACTTTAACAACCGTGTACACGGTGGAGATTCCAGAATGAAGTAGGATGGTGGCGGCATTCATTTAAGGTACATACATGGACCCAACTCCCGTGAGTTGTCATAAGGTGGCTAAAATAGGAGCGATTCCGAACCAGTGAGGTAGCTCCTCTTATCGGACACACTCCTTCGATACCATTCTATTACTTTGTGATTGATTTGGTCCCTTTTGATTTTTGGGGGGTGTGGCTCGGGATGAGCGATAGCTGCACGCTATGCGTCATCACCAGTCTAGATAGTAATTGGTATATCTACCCTGGCATTGCCTCATTGTGCCGTGTCACCTACCCAAGCGAGCCTTGTACGAGTTTGGTTTCCTCCCGTGGACTGTGTGGTATCCTCTTGTGGCTTCCCGATCAGGAGGAACCATGATACTGGATGGACTACTGGGACTATTACGTGGTAAGGGCTATATGGGTAACCCCTTAACGCTATTTTAAAGTAAGCTTATTTTACTAATAGACATTATTATAATAGTATATATTACTACATAGTAAATAGTTTAACGGATCCTTAGGAGATGTGAATTTCGAACATCTCTTAAGTTATTGCACTCACGTTAGACACTGGATAGGAGATGTCAAATCCCGCAAACATCTCTGACTCCGTTTACACTCATATGTATTTACCGTTGATTTAACTTACATAAGATTTTTTAGTTCTGACTCGAGTGTTTTGTCTTTTCAATTCGCTCAGGTCAGTTTGAGCATTTCAAGGTTCGAAGACTTTATTTCTGGAGGACGAAGACGAAGATTACATTACTATTATTTATTATATTATTCCACTACATTCATATTGTTCCGCTGCATTATTTATTATTCTCCGGTATGTGTAACTCTGATATGTGTTGTATGAGTATAATCAAATGTTTTGTAAAATAGCTTAATAAACTGTTATTTGATTAATTATATTTTATCGTTCCGCTACAAGATTCTGTTTTGTTTTTTCTTTCTCTGCTTTTTCTTATTTACCCCAATAACTATTCGCCTTTCTGTATTGTTTGAGTCTGACATGTGTGGTTTATCGTCGATTTAAAGCGTACAAAAAGGCGGGACGTTACATTTATCTTCCACATTTCTCAAAGCACATCACACCATATATCATAAAGGAGAAGATTATACGAAGATTGTACTTAATTGACTTATCAGTATTATTTAAGAACACACTATAGTCAGATACATTTGTTATTTGTAAAAAAGTCATGTTCGGTTGCTCAGGTGGTTGAAGCCCTATTCGGTTGCTTAGGTGGTTGAAGCCCTATTCGGTTGCTCAGGCGGTGTAAACCTGTTCCTCCGGGTTAAGTGAGGATTGTGTTAGTGAAATTCCAGAAGGAGTCTGGGACTGGACGTAGGATGGTGCTCCAAACCAGTATAAAAACCTCTGGTGTCTTTTACTTTACCTCATTTATTGTTTATTTATTTTTATTCCGCACAAGTAGGTTATCCATATCACTCGATCCTATAGCATAGCTACTCTTCATTTGGTATCAGAGCAAGGCTTCATCTAACCGTAACATAGTTATTTGATTCTTTGCTAATATGGATAGTAACACTAGCACTAGCACTATAAGCACTAGCACTACAGGCACTAACACCAGTTTTATAGAAGGTCAATCCATTGCATGACCTCCATTTTTTAATGGTTTGAACTATAATTATTGGGATACTCGTATGAGAATCTATATGCAATCAAATAGCTTTGAATCATGGAATATCACACAAAATGAATACACTCTTCCTACAAAAGAATACTCCTTATGGACAAACACACAAAAATTAGATGCTTCTGCCAATGCTAAAGCTATGAACATGTTATTTGTGCACTAGATAGAAATAAATTTAATCGTGTTAGCATGTGTCAAACTACTTATGAAATATGGAGAACACTTAAAATCACACATGAAGGAATAACAAAATCAAACAAAGCAAAATCTCCATGCTTAAAAATCAGTTTCAAAATTTTAAAATGAAGCAAGATGAATCTATCAATGATATGTACTCCAGATTTCAAGATATCTATCATTCACTATTAGGATGAGGAGAAAAATTCACTGATTTTGATATTGTATCGAAAATCCTAAACTCTTTAACGGATGAATGGGAAAGAAAAGTCTTAGCTATTGAAGAAGCTAATGACCTCTCTACCATAAAACTAGAAGAGTTAATAGGAAATCTAATGTCCTATGAAGTGAACTTGCAGGTAAAACGAGTACAAGCTCAGGACAAAAAAAAAAGCTTTCCATGCTGAAGAAGAAAATGATGAAGATTCAGATGAAGAAGATCTAGCTTTTATTGCCAAAAATTTCAAAAAGTTCTTGAAATTCCGAAAAAACAACAGAAACAATGGAAAAAGGAACTTTCCAAGCAAACCATCATCTTCAGTACTAGAGTGTTTTAATTGCCATAAGAAAGGTTATATCTAGAAGGAATGTCTAGAACTAAATAAAAAATACTTCAACAAGGGCAGAAAAGATACGAAAACGAAAGCATTCTCTGTGACATGGGATGATTCAGATACCTCTTCATCAGATAGCAGCAGTGACAGCGAAAAGGAGCAAGCTAATGTTTGCTTCAAGGCTACTGAAAACGAGGTAAGTGATTTTACCTTTGACGATATGATAAAGATAGATACAGAGCTAGTTGACACTCTCAAAAAATTCAAAAGAAAATATAAGGAAACTGTGAACATCGGAACAAAGCAGAATTCAAAAGAGATATGCTTAAAGATGAGAAGAAAATACTAGAGGAAGAACTTGAAAAATTACAAGAATCATTCTCTAATATTAATTCTCAACTCACACTTTTGAGTCGAGAAATTAAAACTCAAAAAGAAAAGAATGACGCTCTTTTTTTGAAAATCATGAATTAAAGACAAAAGTAAAACTGATAGAATTAGATAATACTAGTCTCAAAACTAAGTTAGATAGCATCACCAAAAATGTTTCAAACTTTAATAAAGGAAGAGAAACTTTATCTAAAATTATTGATAACTCTCAATCTGTTTCAAGCACGAAAGGATTAGGTCTGTTAAGAAAACAAAAGCTCCACCTAAAAAGAAAATTAGAAGAAATATTCATCCTACTGCAAAATAGTCAAAAAGGAATACTTACCCGAAAAACATATAAGTCTGGGTTCCTAAAACAAACAACAGTTTGATTAGGAAGAAATATATTAACACCTTTTTGCAAACTGTTCATAAAAATAAAGATTACATATTCAAATGGGATACCGAACCCTCTTGGGTTTGGTTTCCTAAGACTTAACTCTTAGGACCCTATTAAAAAAGTGGGTACCAATGTTATCTTATATTTTTTGTAGGTCCCAATCAAGGAAAGAGGAAAATGGATACTCGACAGTGGTTGCTCAAAACATATGACAGAAGACAAAGATATGCTATCAAACATTATTTACTTAGATGGAGGCTCCGTCATATTTGAAGACAACTCCAAAGGCTATATCATCGGCAAAGGCGATGTGAGAAACAACGGTATTTCAAATTTACCTCTTATTTCAAATGTTTTACTAGTCAAAAATTTAAAACATAATTTACTTAGTATCAGCCAATTATGTGACAAGGATTCAAAATCACATTTTTCGAAAATAAATGTAGTATTTTTGATCAAAATCTTATCTTTGAAGGAAATAGAGATAGAAATATCTATGTTCTGAATATGAAAATAAACCATAATTTAGATATGTGTTTAATAGCCAAAGAAAATGATCATTGGTTATGGCACAAACGATTATGTCACATTAACTTCAAAGCTATAAATAAGCTTTCTAAAAATGATTTAGTAAAAGGTCTACCAAAAATTAATTTTAAAATTGATCATATTTCTGATGATGTCAATTAGGAAAATTTACTAAGTCATCTTTTAAATCTAAGAAGATTATTTCAACTTTACAACCACTTGAATTACTACATATGGATTTATTTGGACCAACACAAGTACAACCTATTAATCACAGTAGATATGTGTTTGTAATTGTTGATGATTTTTCTAGATATACTTGGGCTATTTTTATGAAAAATAAAAGTGATACTTTTGATAATTTCAAAATTTTGCGGTGATTGCTTCTTGCTTTACTTTTCTATTTATTCACGCTTCTATTATATTTATATTGCTAATACTGTGATTACTTCTCACGTCAACTCTGTATCTATGTATTTTTAAAGGATTGAAAGTCAAAAACATTAGGAGTGATCATGGAGGTGAATTCGAAAACGAAGCCTTTGAACATTTTTGTAAGAAGAAGGGAATATTCCATAATTTTTTGTTTTCTAGAACTCCATAACAAAATGGAGTTGTATAACATAAAAATAGAACCTTTCAAGAATGTGCAACGACTTTGTTAAATGGAAGTACGTTACCAAAACATTTCTGGGCTGAAGTAGTTGCAACAGCTTGTTATGTTTTGAATCGTGTTTCTATTTGATCACTAGCTAAGAATACTCCCTATGACTTCTTAATAGTCGAAAACCAAATATTTCTTATTTCAAAGTTTTTGGGCTCAAAGTGTTTCATTTTAAACACAAAAGATCAACTTGGCAAATTCGATCCAAAATCCGATGAAGGAATCTTTGTAGGATATTCAGATCAAAGCAAAGCTTATCGAATTTATAATAAAAGAACCAATATCATCGAAGAAACACTTCATGTATCCTTCGATGAAAATTTTAAAACAAATCCCAAGTATAAGAGATGATGAAGAATTCCCTGATAATATCACAAATACAGAAATTTCAAAATTTAAAATAATGAAAACATAGTTCACAATAACAATGAATTAAGATCTCCACCTAGATTATTAAGAGATCATCCTTCCATTAATGTCATTGGAGAACTCAACTCATCTGTTAGAAAAATAAGTCAATTAAATCAAATGGGCCATGTAGCTTTCCTTTCTCATATTGAACCTAAAAATATTAAAGAAGCATCCACCGATGAAAATTGGTTAATCGCTATGCAAGAAGAGCTAAACAATTCGAAAGAAATGACGTTTGGGATTTAGTTCCAAGGCCTAGTGATCAATCAGTTATTGGTACAAAGTGGGTCTTCAAAAATAAAGCAGATGAACAAGGACATATTACTAGGAATAAAGCTAGATTAGTTGCACAGGGATATAATCAAGAAGAAGGGATTGACTATGAAGAAACATTTTCTCTAGTCGCTAGACTAGAAGCAATACGAATCTTACTAGCCTATGCAAGTTTTCATAACTTTAAATTATATCAAATGGATGTAAAAAGTGCTTTTTTAAATGGTTTTATAAAAGAAAAAGTTTATCTTGAACAACCTCCTTTATTCGTACACGAACAATTTCCTGACCATGTCTATAAACTTAAAAAGGCCTTATACGGCTTGAAACAAGCACCTCATGCTTGGTATGACCGTCTTAAAAGATATTTAATAGATTGTGGTTTCGAAATTAGGAAGGTTGATCAAACTCTTTTTATTAAAAGAAACAAGCAAGATATTTTAATTTTTCAAATTTATGTAGATGATACTATTTTTGGATGTACAAATGAAAACTTATGTCAGGAATTTTCTAAAATAATAACCAAAGAATTTGAAATGTCACATATGGGTGAATTAAATTATTTTCTTGGATTACAAATAAAAAAATTAGAAAATGGTAATTTTATAAATCAAGAAAAATATTGTAACAATCTAATTAAACGCTTTGGTATGGAAAATACTTCTACCAAACCAACTCCTATGAGCATAACTATACATCTTGATAAAGATGAAAGTGGCAAAAGTGTTGACCAAAAATTGTATCGAAGGATGATTGGATCGTTACTATATTTAACAGCTCGTAGACCAGACATAATGATGAGTGTTTGCTTGTGTGCACGATTTCAAGTAGATCCCTAAGGATCACATTTGCGAGCAGTGAAACACATACTACGGTATCTTAATAAAACCAAGGACTTTGGACTATTCTATCCAAAGGAATGTCCTTTTGAATTAGTTTCCTATGGTGACGCTGATTTTGGAGGAAGCCGGACAGATAGAAAAAGTACAAGTGGGACTTTTCACTTCATTGGACGGTCTCTTGTATCTTGATTTAGTAAGAAACAAAACTGTGTTTCATTATCGACATGTGAAGCAGAATATATTTCTGCAGCCTTGGCGTGTGCTCAGTTTATCTATATGCAACAAACACTACAAGATTTTGGCTTTAATTTATTCAAATCAACTATTTATTATGATAATTCTAGTGCTATAAATTTATTTAAAAATCCTGTTAATCACTCATGAACAAAACATATTAACATTCGTCATCATTTTCTTCATGATAATGCTGAAAAAGATATGATAAATCTAGAATTTGTTTCCTTTGACAAACAATTGGCAGATATCTTTACAAAACTGTTAAATGAAAATAATTTTTGACGAGAACTTGGAATCGTCTCTTTTAAAGATTTATAATTTTTTCATTAAAAATATATAATAGAACCTTAGTTTGGTTTCCAACACTCGAACTCAGGATCTCGTACTCGGTAGTCTACTGTTCTACCACTTTACTACTTTGCTTTTTTTAATGAAACCTTAGTTTGTTTTTGAATTTCTATTTACCTTTCATTTCATCCTCCTTTTTCTATGGTTATTATTCTCCTAACAATACAAACTCCTTCTATTTTTACTATGCCTTTAACTATATATTCTCTGAAATTCCTTTTTTATTGCACCAGAATTCATACTAGAATTTTACTTTTTTAAAAGTTCCAAATATTGTTTCAAAATGTCTCGGGATTGGTAAATCTACCAACTCCAACACCAATTTATGAATCGGTTTCGATTGTTCCACTATCAACTCATACTGGATATACTCCACGTACTAAAAGAACAAAATGGTCACTCTTTTTTGGATCACCATCTACAAAAGAGAAAATAGATGATATTAATCACTACCAGAGAGAAACATTAGAATTACAGCGCAAGTTATACTCTGAACAAAAGTTTAATGCCGTTGAGCTTTTTGGAATAAGTCGCGTTAAAATTCTATGGTTCTTCCTCCAAAGACACAGATCATCAACCATCTATTGTTCATTCTCCAAATCGTCACAACCCTTGGGAACCATCACCACAACGTCCACCGACATCACCAAATTTTTGGGAACGTGGCAACAGATGGTCTCCACTTCGCCAATTTTTAGAGAACACTTAAATTGAAGAAGATTCGTATCATACTCCAAGCTCTTCTTCAAAATCTCTCTAATTGTTTTGTTGTTGTTTATATACTATTGTTCATTTGTTATTCTAAACTTGTATTATTCAAAATATTTAACTAGATATATTGTTTTCTATATTCAATAAAGCTAATATGAGCCTTTGAGAAAATTCAGACGGCTGTTTTATTTAAACAAACGTCTGAATATTAAAGGTAGAAAAATTTACCCCAGATTCAGACATCTGAATCGAACAAAACAGACGTCTGAATTAGGTCGAATTTGAACTATGACTTTGCGGGTTGCAACTCAGACCAATTCAGATGTCTGAATCAAATAATTCAGATGGCTGAATTTTTCTGAGTCAATTTTTTCACCTTGCCTCTATTATTTTCTTTCCATTAATACCCTTGCTTTTTAACCCATCATATATATTACCTTTTTCACTTCATTCCCAATTATTTCAGAACCCTAGCCTCCATTTTCAACTCTTTCAAACCTTTTAACCTTTCCTCTAACTCTCTAATGGCACCAAGATCAAAACATACTAGAGAATCAACCTCCGGACCATTCGATGATCAAATTCGGCATTGGCTATGCAACGGTGTTGCTGTTTCCCGGTATAATTCTATGAAGAATTCCAACATCTTCGAAGGAGCATTCATGAAATTCCCGGATTTTGCAGCTTATCGTGTTAGAGAGTTGGGGGAACAATTCCACTTCGATAGCTTAATTGGGTATACTCCTAACAATGTTAAGATAAATCATCTTATGATCAAAAAAAATTCTTGCAAATTTGGATTTGGATCATCATAATCCCCAAAACCGTCAAGATTGTGTTTGGTCAATAGTTTATGGCGTAAGAATCTTCTTACCTTTACAAAGACTCGGTCATATTTTAAATTGTCCTTATCAAGGAATTGATATTAGTGAGATTGAAGTTGATATGGACCATCAAGACGAAGTTTCACATCGTTTCTTGTCCGATCAACTTATAAATTTGGGCAATTTAAAATCTACCTTCTTAAGGCCACAAGCTAGATTCATTCACCGTGCACTTATTCGTTCTTTACAACCAAGGACGGAGAGTTATGAAAAAGTTAATAAAGAAAACTTCCAAGCTCTTTATTCTATCTACTCCAATCAACAAGTGAACTGGGGAAAAATTATTTTGGACGAATTTCAATACATCACAATCTGGAGAAAATATAGAATCATTCATTATGGTGCTTATATTATGTGCATCCTCCTCAATGTCGGTGTACCAATGCCCGACTCCGATTTTACAACTATTAGTGAGTTAGGCGCTAAAACTTAGGATTGATGGGTCTTCCACTGCGGCCTCCTCCTCAACAAATCATATCCTTCCAAAAATAATCTCAAAATGTTCAACAAGGTGTTCCTCAACCTCGAGACACTAGTATTTCTTCTTCTTCTCATACTCATCATGAAGAAGAAGAGGAGGAGGATGACAATATTCAAGAAATTGGCCCGGACACTTCTTTAAGACAAGCCATTATCACTCTCTCCCGAAATCAATCAAAGATTCATCGAGACATTAAGGCACTTGAGAAGAAGACGGAAAGAAAATTCAACTCAATCAAAGGCTTTCTCAATAAAATATAGGATCGAATTTCTTGTTTCGGTTCTTCATCCACTCAAGCTTACAACCCATCCCCATTTCAGTGGTCTTCCTCAAGCTCGAGTTCTAATCATGATGATCCATCTATTTCTAGTCAATAATAATTATCTATGTCTATTTTTAAATTATGTTTGATTTGATTATGCTTTAAATTTGATTGTCAAGCAGTATAATAATTTTTTTTAACTATTATTCCTATTGTTCCTTCATGCATTTAAAACTCTACTTGCTTTAATGAGATGATTCGTTTATTGATATCTTTGCTCTTTCTTTTTGTCGATGACAAAGGGGGAGAAATCTAAATTTGTGCATATTGACAGGGGAAGTAACAATATTATAAATATTTATATTATTGATTATATAGCTGTCATCATCAAAAAGGGGGAGAATGTTGGAATCTCGATTATGACAAGCTATATAAAATATTCTGTGTATACTAACCATCTTTGCAGGAGATTTATTGCAGATTCCTTTTCAGATGTTTAAAACTGAGTATGGTGTGTCTAGAGTCTGTACTTCACTTAGAAATTTGTTAAAATCTCTCCTGAAACGTTATATATATAAATGTATGCACACATATGTACACACATGCACAAAGATCTGAATTCAGACGTCTGAATTCATTCATTCAGACGTCTGAATGCTGAAACCTGGATATTGTTTCACAATTTTCAGACGTCTGTATGAAAATATTCAAACGTCTGAATTTAGTCAAAATTTTCCTAAAAGCTTGCTGATTGCGTTTTAATCCAATTTAGATGTCTGAATTTTTTTATTCAGACGTCTGAATATTTCTACCTGCTATTTTCTTGAAAAATCACTTGTCTTCACCGAAGAGAAACATTTTCAAAATCAATGGTTGCGCTTGTTCTTTTCAATATAACTTTTCATCTATAGTTGCAACTCTTTATACACTATAAATAGATTACATAATTCAACAAACAATTCATCAAATTTACTTTTATTATTCTTGAATTCTCATCTATTGTCAAGCTTTCAAATTACACTTAAATTGCTTACATACGTTGATCATTGATCACTTTATCTTCCACAATTCTCAAAGCACATCACACTATATATCATAAAGGAGAAGATTATAGGAAAATTGTACTAAATTGACTTATCAGTGTTATTTAAGAACACACTACAGTCAGATACATTTGTTGTTTGTAAAGAAACCCTGTTCGGTTGCTCAGGCAGTTGAAGTCCTATTCGACTGCTAAGGCGGTTGAAGTTTTATTCGGCTGCTCAGACGGTGTAAACCTGTTCCTCCGGGTTAAGTGAGGATTGTGTTAGTGAAATTCCAGAAGGAGTCTGGGACTAGACGTAGGACGGTGCTCCGAACCAGTATAAAAACCTCTGGGGACTTTTACTTTATTGCATTTACTGTTTATTTATTTTTATTCCACATAAGTAGGTTATCCATATTACTCGATCGTATAACATAACTACTCTTCAAGTTTAACTCACCGAAATTTCTAATGTCGCTAAGGAATTTTGGTTTGGAATTAAAATCGAACGACATTCGATTTTAGCCAAAATTTTTAGCATCTTCAACTTCATCCAAACTAGTTGCATTACGAAGACAACGTCGTTATGAGTGCAGCGCAAAAATCCACGCCTTGATTGGACCTCGTATGAGCCGGATACGAAGGTTATAAGAATTTGATTATATAAATAAAATTAATTTACTAAAACTTAATTAACCTTGCTAATTACCTTCTTATCTTCTCCCCTAATTGAATCTCCCGCCTCTGTGCATACCTTGCACGTTAACACTCAAACCGCGACTTTGCCTTTCGATTTCTTGCTCAAACCTCAATAATTCGACGAACCGATTCTTCCTACGCGTCGAACATTATAAGCTCCATGCCTCGATCATCACCACATCCAAGTCGAACCGCTGAATCAAAAGCTACTCCTTCCTTCATTTATTGTAGCTGATGTCGCACCTCGCCAGAGGCGACAAGAATCCCTCCGACCAACTCCATTTAACCCCACGCGATGCCCCGAGTCTAACCACACTCTCGAAATTGCCCCAGGCCACCATAATAAGTTTGCGACCTGCACTGTTCACTACCCATCCCCACTGTTGCATCCTCCTATATGCCACCGCACCACCCAGAATCCAGGGTATAAGTTCTCTCTATCATCAAGAAAATAAATACAACATCTATAATTAAAATTGAAGACCATGGCATCAATAATCAATAACCCTAGCTATACCTAAGAAGCTTCGACCTCCACTGTATAACCACTGTACCTCCACCTCGATGTCGCACCTCCTCATTGTCGTCCCAGGCATAGATCTAGGATTCTTTTAATTAAAGCTCCAAGCTTTATAATTTTTTTATCTTCCTACAATTTGTTTTTATTTAAGAAGCTCAGCATTCTTTTTCTCTGTAAATCGAATGGAAGAGGGAAAATAACGAGAGGGAAAATGGAAAGGTACATGTGTTGTAATTTTATTTTACTTAACTTCCTACCATAAGTTTTCTTACGCAACTGAACGAAGGAACAAAGCCATAAGACTAAGAAACATGTTTGTATGCTTTATGGCACGAATGTTGTGTGGTGTTTATTTTTATTTCAATATTTCTGGTATCTCGCTGCCCAGTTTCTGGTTCACGTACGGACCCCAAATGACAAAATAAAAAGATGATCGCTCTCAGAATAGTAGCACAACCTCAAAACAATAATAATATACACTGGTTATTAGTTTCTATAAAATCATAAAAACACTATCGTTTGCCATCGTCAAACGATAATTTAAATATTTTTCAAATTAAAAATCATAGAAAAATCAAATAAAATAAATTAAAAATACATCGTCAAAAATCGAGTCTTAAAAGTAAAAATACATTTTCTGATTATTTACTTGAACCATTTATTAATGTAAATAAATTAACAAGGAATTCACCGTTAGCATTTAATAATTTAAAAGGAGTTAAATAAGTTCATTAAATTCATTAAATAAATATTCAATCAAAAATCCAAATATTTAAATCATTATTCAGATAATAAGTCTACAATTCTAATATTTAAATCACTAATCAAATATTTTAAACAATCATCTAATTTAATTCGAGTTTTAAAGTTATTAACCCAATATTTTACTAATTAAAATTAATTAAATATTCAAAATTAAATGATCAAAATGAAGGGTTGTTACAATCTTTAAATTCTATCTTTATTAATGTTATTAAGTGCCATTTACTGCCCTAATTTTTGTGCTTTATAATTTTGTATTCAAATTTAGCGATTATTATGACCTTAATTTGTATGTTCCAAATTTAAATTATGCCTATTTAACTTCGTTAATATCATATTTCGTCGTTGCAATTAAACCCATTAAATGTGTTAACACCATATTTACTTGTTTTATGTAACTTTCTTGATTTATTACATTATTTGTAATTTAGCGTTTTATTTATATTTGGTATGATAGTTGACGTTTTATTAACTCTTCTTTATAAATAAATTTAGTTAGTAAATGAGATTGTTTATATTTCTATTTGTAGCTTCTTAATTTTATATTTAGTGATTTATAAATAAACACTTATGTGTAAATTCCATAAAAACATTTTTTCCTACATCTTAATAAATTTGAACTGTTTCTTTCCCAAAAAGAGACACTACAAGGGGAAGGGGGATTTCCGACGGCTGAAAACCGTCGGCGGCCGTCGGAAGCCGTCGGCGGCCGTCGGAAAAAGCCGTCGGAAATGACGGCGTCGGGGAGCAGTGTTTCCGACGGCTACCGACGGGTGCTGCCGTATAGATTACCGACGGCTTCCGTCGCCCGTCGGAAGCCGTCGGAAACCGCCGGAAATCAGGCCGCCGGGAGCCGTCGGTAACCGATGAAAATTTCGACCTATAAGCCGTCGGAAGCCGTCGGAAGCCGTCGGAAATCTGCTGTTTTTTTTTTAAAATCTGCTGCAAATAGAGCCTTCCAACCACATTTCTCTTCCAAACACTACAATATCAATACTGCACAATCCAATAAACAATAATCCAACCAAACATGCAAACCAATACTCCAAAATATTCAATAGACACAGAAATAAACAAAATTGTAATAAAAATAAAATACAAAATATACATAACATTCCAACATTAACAATAATACTAACAATAACTGTTCTAATCATGCATATCCTGATACAGCTACAGAACCAAGTGTATTATACATAATTATACATATCAACAATTAATTGTTCCATCTACCAAATCATTGTAAACTAAAACTAAACATACCTGCACGAACGAATCAGAAAGCAATGAATCAATCTGCCCCAGATCCAGAGCCAGCCGATGAAGGGAAGCGGCCACCAAACTGCTGCATGTGCTCAAATAACTGTGCCGTCTGCATGGCCTGTTGGCGGTTCTGCTCCTCCAACTGCTGAACTCTAGTCTGCAATTCTTCTATACTTGCTAGCTCGCTCTGAGGTCTACTCCGCCGTCTCCTACTCTGACTACTGGACTGCAATAATTGAAAAATAAATAAAATCAAAGTTTATTGTTTTGAAAAGGTAAGAATATCATATTTTAAGTATTTGAAGAAAAATTAAATTATTTACCGCTAAAATGCCAAATCCGTATCGTCGACCATGCTCTGGTGGACTCATAACGGATTCAAAAATAACGTCCTCTTCATCGGTCGTCAGCTGCTCTCGACCCGTATCAGAAAGGAGTTTCTGTCGCTGCTCCATAAACATCTCCTGCATTGACAAATTAATAATATCATATCTTATTTCATAATAATTTGACAACTAAAACAATTACTAATACTGAATAAAATAAAATATGCTTACATGGCTTTTACTGGATTTATCGTCCTGCCATGTGTACGAAACAGTCCCGTCTGGATTAACATGCTCGACAGCATGCGTACGGGTGAACACGTCCATATAGCTGACAGGACCATGTGCCTCGGCTTCCTGAAGTTGATTGTTACATACAATTATTATACATTTAAAATCATATAGCATAAACTATTTACATTTATTATTCAGTAATTAAATTTACCAACTCCTGCCGATACTGCTGAAACGACTTCGATCATCCGCGATGAGTAACGGGATTCTTATTTCTATTTGCAGAGTTTCTATCTGACTCTGCCTGTACATTCAAAATTTGATACATTATTTTCCAATCACGTTAAATTAATAATTCAAAAAAAATTAGTATACTTGCCTTCGCCTCGTCCGTCTCCCAGTAGCTCAACCAAGCTTGCCACACGCTCTCCCCCATCCACCGTGGTATCTTCCCGGATTTCTTAACCTCAGATATCGTGTCTCTGTAGTTCTTTCGCATCTTCCTCATCCAGTATGCTCGTGCCAGCTGCATATCATCTGTCTGGATGTCTATCTCAGCCTGTGTTAAAAAAAGATTACACTTTAAACAATAAACGGTAGAAAAACGACAAAAACGAATTAAAAATGGAAAACATAAAAATTACACATACTAGGACATCCTGCCATATGCACTCTATGATGTGCGGAGGGATGGTATCCCACTTCGGCCAGCACGCACTCATCCTACTACGATATGCTGCTCTGGAGACGTCCAACACTACCTTAGTGGGTAGTAGCTCGAACCCCCTGTTTTTAAGTACGATACAGATAAGTACGTACGTATAGTATAGAAAAAATAAGATGATGAATAAGATTTAATTTTTACCCATCTGCTTTGGGGACTAACGTAACAACTGGACGGTGTGGCGCTTGCGATGGTCAGACATCCTACTTCCCATTACAAACACAGTAAGCATTTACATTTCGTATATTATTTCGTCTCAAACGATTCAATAAAATTTCGGCAGCATTTCCCTTTTGTTCCCTGCATTGTACACAAATGCGTGTACGCAGGAAACAAAAAAGAAAAGTTAGGGCGAAATTTTATGAACCGTTTGAGACGAAGTAGTATACAAAATGTAAATTCTTACTGTGTTCATAACTTGTCCAATACAGGGACAAATCCGACAAACATTGTACCAGATGAATATAAATGGTCGTTTTTCGAAAAAAACGACTATTTATACAACGATCATGTACAACACTCGTCAGACGGGGCCAAAAACTCTCTAAGGGACATTTGTCGGTTAACATGCGCGCATTTTACTCAAAAATACAGTTTTACTCACTGTTCACATTTATATATTAATTTCACACATTTATTCGACGTATTACGCATCAACTTAGGGCTGGTTTAACATTTTGTCATTTTTCAATACACACAATTATAATTTAGAGTAATGCATTTTTTTTGTGTCATAAGTAAATACGTGCACAATATAATACTCCTAGTTCATTCAATCATTTTATCTTATTCCAAATAACGTATACAATCGTCGAATCAAGGCATACACAACAAAATACATATACATGAACAAGCACAAATTATACATGTTTATCACAATTTCACGATAAAAGATGAAATCGGTATACCATGTGATGCTATAAACCGTTATTACGCTAGTGGAAACAATTGCAATCATTAATTCGCCCTAATTTATCAATTTATGCAAATCTATAATTAGGGTAAAAACTGAATTTTTCATAAAAATAAGAGATTATACCTGAGATTAAGAGTAATGAAGCTTGATTAGAGAGCCTTGGAAGATCCGGAAGCTAGAAATTAGGGATTGGAAGCTTGGGGGTTGAATTTGGGGGGTTTTTTGATTTATTTTCGTATGGAATGGAGGAGGAAGAAAGGGCTCGGCTGGCAGGTATAATCACAAATTTCCGACGGCTTCCGACGGCCGCCGACGGCCCGTCGAAAGCCGTCGGAAAATGGCCGTCGGAAGCCGTCGGTCTTGGCTGTCGGTATTCTGCCTTTTTCTTGTAGTGAGAATGTTGCCATTACAAGCTTTCTTAATCTACCAAAAGTGGAATTGTGTTGCGTTATCTCTTTTTATTTTTTATTGAAATAGACAGTACAAACTACCGAGAAATCCCTAATTTGCATGTCTCTTTCGTTTGGACATGCGAATATTCCTTGTTATTTCAAACAACACACTTTTCATATATAACCGTGAAGTTTGACAGTTTATTGAAATCCATATGGTAATCAATACAACAAAAATGTACATTACATAATTCTAATGAATCAAAATATCGAAAAACTTAATCTCGAAACAAATTAAAACATTGCAAATGAATGATTAACAATTATAATCCAAATAACCAAAAATATGGAATAAGGTGCACAATTATATCAATATCAAATTCCACCAATTCTAGGGACTATTTCCCCTAAATTCCAGATCTATGGTGCATATACTATCCCAACCAAGTTATTATTCACTGAATATGTTGGAAAAGGTTTCAATTTAGACTCATTTATTTAAGCCTACAATTCATAGTTTTCACATAGGCATAATAACAAAAATAGAATCTTAATGATACAAAATTAGTATTATGTAAATCATGTAATTTTCCACTTACTTCTTGGCTATCAGATCTCTAGATCCAATTCCATTCCTCTTGTTCGACTCCTTTTCCAACTAACAATACGTGTATATACCCATTTGAATTCAGATCTAATAGGAGAATTTTGTTTAAGTGGAATCTAAATTTTAAGTGGAATTTAAGTCGTTAGGCCGACGTTCAGTCTCCCACCAGCCCTAACCAATAGGCCGACCGGCTACTTCTAGACTATCAATCGATATGGTCTGAAGGTGTTAATTATGAATGGCGTTAATTTTAATTTATTTCCTTATTTAAATTCATTTGAGTTCCCTTTTAATTATTCGATCCAAAATCTTCAAACGTTGATAACTTCTTCATTTGGACTGCGATCACAAAGCTTTATATATGAAAGTTGATCAGAAAAGTGCCAGGAACGTAATGATGCAACTTTTATGAACAAATTCTAATATTTGTTCAAATTTCATTTTTGAGCCTTATAAATTATTTATTAGTTCTTTTTATTAATCACTGCTTATTTATGGGGTGTTACATTATGTTTGTCAATCATTTATCTATAACTTATTGTTAGTCTTTAAACTGTAAGTTAAAAGGATAAGGTTGAGTTTCCATTACAGGTGATTAGAAAGGTTTTAGATTCATTGTACTTCTAGTTGATTTCACTAACTCTCTTAGCAATCCTTTTGTTAGTAGGTCTGTAAGATTTTCCTTTGATCTTACATAAATAATTGTTTTGACTCCATCTATAATCAATTCCCTGATATATGCATGTCTTCAGCTTATGTTTTTTAGACTTTCCATTATGTATTTTGTTGTGAGCTCTTGACATTTTAGCTTCACTATCATAGTATATTGAAATGGTTGACGATGGTTGTGGCCACAACTCAATTTCTATTAATAAATTTCTTAACCATTATGCTTCTTTACATGTTGCATCTAGGTAATAAATTCAGCTTTCATTGTAGAATGTGTTATAATTGTTTGTTTCTTGGAGGCCCAAGATATAACACCGCCTCCACGCATAAAAATCCATCCAGTATTTCCTCTATTTTCATTTTCAGGCATTGTGCCACTTTCATTTGAATAACCTTCTAGAACTGCTAGAAGGTTTCCTTAACGGAGTGCTAATCCATCTGTTCTTTTAAGATAACATAGGACCTTACAAATTTGCTTTCTAATATGCAACAGTAGGATTATTATGTATATCTGGACATTTTGCATACAACCAAAGCAATGTCTCGGTGGATGCGGTGCATAGCATACATGATATTACCCATAACACTTGCATATTCTAGTTGGGTTATTGCACAACCAGAATCTGAAAATAATTTTATTCAAGAATAATATGGACTACTTGCTTATTTAAAGTTCAAATGTTTATATTTTAGAAGCAACTTCTCAATATAACGAATTGGCATAAATCATATCACCCATTATGTTTCTTTACTTTAATTCCCAATATAGTATCCACCACATTTAAATCTTTCATTTTGAACCATGATGTTAGATATAATTTTGTCTCATTTATGCCTTCCATATTTGTATCAAATACGATGAGGCCATCTACATGTAGACAAATTACGATATCATATTAGACATGTCACGATCCAAATTCCAGCGTTCGAAAATCGACATCTGTACTCCACTTGTCCTTGAATGCCGCAGATTCAAACGTTGAAATTTGACTCATGCTGGAGCTTATAACACATTAAGTACAACACAGTGGAATAAATGAATAGCATATATCAATATACAACATTGATACAATATCTGATACAACAAGATACAATAGATGATACAATGAATATCAATATACATCAGAGCTATGATACAAGATAATAGCAGCGGAACAATATCTCCAAGATGTTCTTCAAGAAAGACTCCAGCATCGGTAATCTCCATCTCCAAGGCACCAATCCAGAAATAGCTCGAACTCCCAATAAGGATGCACAAAGATAAGCAAGTGCAGTCATGATCCAAAGACTAAACTAGCTCCAGATAATCTACTAAACCTGACTATCTGAAAAACCCAACTCTAGACTACCCGTGTGGGAAAATAGTGGGCACTCAGAGTTTAGGAAAGGAACAATAAACTCCAGGTCAGTCAGAGGACTGGTGTGAGCAAACAAAAGCAGTTTGGTCTTTTAAAACAAACAAAACAATTAAATTTGAAATCCGCAATGCTTTTTGGAAAATGAAACTACCATAAGGCCTCCCGCCACACACACAGTGCAAACGCTGAATTGAAGGAGATTTCTCCTTATGATAGTCAAATATGCTTGATACGAGAAAATTTCTTTGATATTATTACTAGTGCATAGTGTAGAAAAACCATTTCGAAAGTATAATATAAATCCTAGCCAGCATAGACATTCCGAAGTATGCCTACTATAGCTACCATCTAAACAGTGGCCACCATAAGTAAATGGCAGGTTCTACAACTAAAACCGTATAAGGCGCGTATTGAAGGATGGATTTCAAACAAATGGTCAGGCTAAGGAACTTCCTACTGCCACATGGGTACGGCTCTGGCGGGACGTCACGAGAACCTAACCGGATCTCTGCCAACACAAGGACGGGTTACCTCTGTAACTAGGTAACTACTACTCGAGCGTGCCATCCCCCGGTCCTTTGGGACCTTTATCCGAGGTACCTCTAATCCAACAACCACAAAGCAATCACAAAGTAATAGATCTCCGGTATCCACATGAGTGAAATATTTGGGCTCCATACCATGATACTACCCTTTTCCAGAAGGGAATGACACGCCCTAAAGGGCGCGACCCTCATAACCTTGCCGCATCTTTCCTGTTTCGACCATTTCCGGGGTGTGAGGCCCTGACGCAGTCTCGTCCACAAAGCTACGCTTTATACAAAAGCCATGGTTTCATCAACAAATAATACACAGCAGCACTCAGATGCCACACTACCAAATTTTGGGAGTATATCACTGATAAATATCAACTACACAACCTCTGAGCTCGTACGTCTCAGAGAAGGGTGTTAAGCTAAGGGCCACCAAGCAGAAATGTATTTGATAGAGATCAGTTTAATATCTCAAAGTGTAGTGTCAGCATTACAACCATGCAAGTCTGTTCCGGGTTCGAACAGAACCGAAGGCACTTCCGAAGAAGCCCTTGCAAATCCGGGTATTCACAATCCCGATCGGACTTTCCGTCACATAGGGAGAACTCTATACCGGAGCAACTCAGTGCAGAGTCAATCGACAGGTTATCCTATCGTTCTCGAAGACACCCGGTCTTCAACACCGATCTTTAATTGCAATCCATAACGTCGTATCACTATTCGGAATGGGTTATATGACACAAGGTCCTCTCCCGGCTAAAGCGAATAGTGAGCGCAATATTTAAAAATATATGGATATGGGATTTCAGTTAAGTCACAACTTATAAATCCAAAGCTTTTCTTTCAAATGGTTAAACAAATTACCATTTCAAATTTTTACCAAAAAGATTCGTTTCACAAAGTTCACCTAGTTTCACAAAGATCTATTCATAGATTTCAAAACAGTTTCCATTTTAATTTGGATTAACTCAATTAAATCTTTAAATTAAAGATTTAACTCATAGCTTTCAAACCCAATCCCAAAGACCTATTCATAACTTGAAAAACTATCTTCATTTTAAACTTGAAATCCTTTTAACACCATTTGGACGTTCATTTCTTATGTGAAAGCTTTTATTATTTGGATACAAACAGTTTTCGTTTTGGGAAAAATCTGGTTTCATTTATACAAGTTAAAATCTTGGGTCAAATTCAAGTTCCCAAAACAATACTTTAAAAATGGTTTAAACCCTATATAAACCCATTTATAAGTTGAATAACCTTTTTAAACCATAGTTTCCAAATCATAGAATTCGATATCAAATATTGAATTCAAATTTAAATCAAATTATTTAAATTTCAAAACTCAATCAAGTTATTCAAAATAACTTTTATTTTTGAAATTCATTTTCAGAAGCTTTCAATTCTAATTCCAAAACTATTTTGGATTCAAAAATTCAATCTTTAAAACTATTTCAAAATTTGTGACTTAGCCCATTTCCACGTGCGATCCATATTTGTGTGTGTATAAGTGGAGCCCAGGGGTTTTACACAATGAAAGTGCCACATCATCAATCAGCACAGATTCAAATATAGCAATATATATTTGATAAGCGGTATAAACTATAACGCTTATATTTGATAAACGGTATGAACTATAACGCTTATCTTCTATTCAAAAATCAACAGATATATATCACAGATAATAAATTACAGTAAACATAGCTCAAATCAAAACAGAGCATCACAAATAGGGATATAAAACAATTCAATCATCCAATAGAATCCAAACATACATAAGTAAGATCAGATAATTGTCTGATTAATTCAAATCAGATTAACTACTTATGAATTATTAATCCTGGTTAATTAATATAAATTTATTACAAATCATTTTGATTAACTATTCTTTAGTCATTTATCAATTAACCTTTAGTAATGGATTAATTAACCTTTAATTATAATTCATCAACTTTAATTATTAAATAATTAACCTTTAATTATTTAATTCACCATTTAATTTATTATCTTTGATTAATTAATTAACCCTTAATTAATTATCCTTTATTAATTTCACTAAGTAATTAGCTTTTATTTAATTACACAAAGTAATTATCTTTTATTTAATTGCATTCAGTAATTAACCCTTAATTGTTAATTTATTAGCTCTAAATTACTTTTACTAATAAATTGGCTCTTAGTTAATTGTAATAACAAGATCATCAATTATTTAATTTATCAAGAGATAAATTAATTACTTTTCTTATCCTTTAGAACTTGTTTAATAAATTATCACATTACTTATTTTAAAGGTTAGGATTAGTTGAATAACATTTTATCTTAATTACCCTTTTTAATTACATTATCTAAATAACTTTAAAACATAAAATAACCAATTTAAATAAATTGGGGTTTAATTACCTTGAAAACATCTTACTTAATTCTTTGATTAATTTTCTTTGATTAATTCAAACTTTAATCCAAAACATCATTTGAAACTATGGGTTTTAAAAAAGTTTAAAATTGAATTTTTTCAAAGTCAAAACTGTTTCTTTTAAAACCAAGTTACTTTAATAACCTTAAACTTGAGAAATGCTTTTGTTTTTAACTTTAAAAAAAAACTGATTTAATTACATTTCTTACATAACCTGGGTACAAACTACAAATGCTCGCGACCTGCTTTGGGAATCACATGAATAAACCCGAGTGAACCTATGTGGTTTCCCTTATTCAAACTTCTTTCCTATAAAACTTTGTTCTGTTAAAAATCAAAATAGTTACATTCATTCGTAAACACACCTAACCTACCCCGAGTTAACCTTCCATTTCCACGAGAGTGAACCCGAGTGAAACTTCTTCTTTCCCAACACTCCAACCACCCAGTCTCAAGTGCACATGCGTGCACATGCACAAGCAATTGGATCGCTTTCGACCCCTTCTACGGCCATCAGCATGTCGACGATCCACCACCTGAATGCTGCAGCGATACAACGTCGACGAATTCGTCATTAAAACAAAATACGCTATCAGGTCGACATGGAAAACCCAACCCAGCTACCTAAATCCACCCCATGCTGTCGACCTCGTCCACCGACGACCCAGCCACCACAACCAAAGCTCCTCCATCGACACCCAAACAATTCCCCCTGGTGCGATGCGACACGATGCAACGAGGATGAAGAAATCATCTCGATTCCACCCTCAACCCAAAACGGTCAAATAACCCTAAAATCATTTCGTTTAATCACCACAGCGATCGAAAATTTAAACGAACATTTTTCTAACAATCTCCTATACATTAGCCTCCTCCACCATCGATCGCAACCTCCCACTCGTCGTTGATCATCGATTTTTGATGAAAATACCTATTATGTTCAACTCACGATTTCGTTCGATTTTTAAACTTAAAAATCATGAAACTTTTACCAAAAACCATTATTTATAGTTTCGAGTGAAGTTATGAATTTGAACCTTGGAATTACACTGATTGATTTTCCACTTATTTTGGTCATCACTGAATATCCTGGGTTTTAAAAAAAATCACTTGATAAATCTGTTTGAATTTATTTTTAAGATTGATGTTACATTCATATGATCATCCTTCATTCAGTAATCACAACCTAAAACAGATTATGTAGGGAGAAATTTGATTTTCTTTCTTATGATCTTGAGCCTGTATATGTATCAGAGGTATAAAATGTGATGTACCCAGGCATATGCATGAATTACAGAGCAATTCATATCATATTCCAGCTAATTACCATGCCATGCAAACAAATTTTCACCTTGAATTAAAACAAATATCAAGGCATAACACAGATTTAAGCTTTATTTAGGATAGTTTGCTCACATTGGAGTTGCAGCAGATAACAGAGCAGAGAGGAACTTTGGTTTTGCTGAACAGAGACAGGCCATTTTATTTCTTTGATCTGCAAAAGTTTATTAATACAAAACTTTGTGTAAATTTCATATTGTATTTGTTACTTACTTCATTAATAACAAACAAAGGAATCGATTTACTTACAGTTTTGAATTTGTTTAAAGCTTCAATTTTGCTTTATTTTTCCAGGTTGAACTTTTGCTTGCTCAGGAATTTCAGAGTTGAAGCTTTGAATTTCCTTCTGTAACTGATTGATATGATTGTTTAAATTTTTGTTATTATTACCGATTACTAACATCAAATTCAAATTTTTTTAAAAAAATTTTTTTGCTTGCCTTCATTCTTTTTTTCCCAGAGAAACTTGTTTCTTCCAGGTTTTCTTTCAAGTTGAATCTGCATTTTAATTTCCAGGTTGAAGATGATTTCTTCTTTTTCCCGATTCCAGGTTGAAAGCTTTTGAATTATTTTGCTTTTACTTTCAGGTTGAAGCTTTGATCTTTATTTTTTCTACAGGTTTGAGATTTTGTATCCTTGTTTCAGATTGATTTGCTTTGAGTTTTTGAGAAGAGAATGGCATTTTGTTTTCCGATTTTTTTCCTTTCTACTTTATCTTTTTCTTGGATGTTGAGACTTGAGATACACAATCTCTTGTTACCGTAGTTTCAGATTTTGCTGAGATGCTTAATAATTTCATATGGGGGACTGAAAAGTTTCTAAAATTTTAAATTTCACTTTTTTATTCAAATAAATGTAATGCCATTTGTAAAGAGAAATTGATTATAGAATCTTAAACACTTGTAAATCTTATATTTACATATGTATGTTTATTCTTTATAATTTTACAAAGACAAAAGAATTTTAATTTTTTTTTTGTATCATATTCATTTTATAAATAAATGTACTTCTTTTTATTTTTATATTTACACAAACAAAAATTTATCCCAAATAATTTTATTGCAACCTTAAATTTTGTTCAACATATCCATACACCTATATATTTATATAATTTACATTCATATTTTTTTTATTATTTATATTTTTTTTGTACAACTTAAAAAAGAAAAGAAGGATTTAAATATTTTGATTTCATATTAACAATTAGTTACATTTATTTATATAAGAAAATCAAATCTTAAAATAAAAACTTCTGGAATTCATTACTTCTTTCAAATATTAAAAATTTAGAAAAACAACTATCATTAAAAAAAAATTATTAATCTCAAAGCTTTTAATTTCTATTTTATTTTTAATACATTTAATTTTTTAAATTCAATATTTGTTTATAATTCTCATATTTTAAATCAAATTTTCTATTTATCCCCAACACACTTATTTTTTTCTAAATCCAATATTTATTTGTAAGATACTTATGCTTAAATTTTCAAATTATATTTCTATTTATAATCAAAAATTATTTATTTTCCCAGAAATCTATAATAAATTCATAATTTATTTACAAAAATTAATTTAATTGCAAAATTAAACTTGGTACATTTTCAGAAATGTTACAGATACCCCCCCTTAAAAAAATTCCGTCCCCGAAATTTGCAAGGGAGACGAGAAAGAATAGATGATAGACAAAGAAATGATTGATCAAATCAGATCGAAATATTTATTCTGCATTCGGTTTACCAAATCAGAATATCAACAAATATGAGAACAAACTCATACAATTATTTCACAAGATATCCGAGTCCACCGGTGTACGAATATGCAAGGGCATTGATTAGTTCGAGGGGATATCTAATCATTGGTAGAATATATCAGATCCCAGAGAATAGATAGATGGATTTAATCTTCCACAATTTCTCAAACACTAGATATGGATTCCAAATTCAAGTCGAAATATCCCAAAGTATATACCAATTTGTCCCTCTTTGGACTCTGATATACACAAGAAATTACAATAGAACACCAGATTTTGTTTTAACCGATATCGTTTTATTGATACAATTCAATTTAGCCTCATATTCTATCAACCAATTTATTAAACTTAAAATTTCCAATTAACTTAATTTAAATTTTCAAATTCATTAAAGTTCAGATCGAAAAGTTGATAAAAAATCGATGAAGATACGAAGTGAGAATTTTCTACAACGATTCGTAGGGCCGCCATCACACCGAAACTTCTTTCTGGAGCTGTCACGAAGCGATCAAAAGAATTTTGGAATCGAATCAAAGGAGATTGAGAAGAAAAAGATATTTTCGTTGTTGCAGGGCATTGACCATTTGTACTGGTACTCCCCTGTCCCCTATCTCATCCTCTTCTTGCATTCATACTCACTACCAGTGGATAGTAAGAGAATTTACTGAGACATTTGAACGGATATCTTAGGGATTACTCATTCTAGGGTGTACTTCACCCTATCTCTAATGAGCTACTTAATGTGTTATACTCCTGAGCTAAAGTTTTAACCCTGAGCTTTGATACCAAAATGTCACGATCAAATTCCAGCGTTCGAAAATCGACATCCGTACTCCACTTATACCTGAATGTCGCAGATTCAAACGTTGAAATTCGACTCGTGCCGGAGCTTACAACACATTAAGTACAACACAGCGGAAGAAATGAATAGCATATATCAATATACAACATTAATACAATATCTGATGCAACAAGATACAATAGATGATACAATGAATATCAATATACATCAGAGCTATGATACAAGATAATAGCAGCGGAAAGAAAAGATAACATCAACAGCGGAACAATATCTCCAAGATGTTCTTCAAGAAAGAACTCCAGCATCGGTAATCTCCATCTCCAAGGCACCAATCCAGAAATAGCTCGAACTCCCAATAACGATGTACAAAGATAAGCAAGTGCAGTCATGATCCAAAGACTGAACTAGCTCAAGATAATCTACTAAACCTGACTATCTGAAAAACCCAACTCTAGACTGCCCGTGTGGGAAAATAGTGGGCACCCAGAGTTTAGGAAAGGAACAATAAACTCCAGGTCAGTCAGGGTACTGGTGTGAGAAAACAAAAGCAGTTTGGTCTTTTAAAACAAACAAAACAATTTAAATTTGAAATCTGCAATGCTTTTTGGAAAATGAAACTACCATAAGGCCTCCCGCCACACACACAATGCAAATGCAGAATTGGAGGAGATTTCTCCTTATGATAGTCAAATATGCTTGATACGAGAAAATTTCTTTGATATTATTACTAGTGCATAGTGTAGAAAAACCATTTCGAAAGTATAATATAAATCCTAGCCAGCATAGACATTCCGAAGTATGCCTACTATAGCTACCATCTAAACAGTGGTGACCACCATAAGTAAATGGCAGGTTCTACAACTAAAACCGTACAAGACGCGTATTGAAGGATGGATTTCCAACAAATGGTCAGGCTAAGGAACTTCCTACTGCCACATGGGTACACCTCTGGCGGGACGTCTCGCGAACCTAACCGGATCTTTGCCAACACAAAGCTGGGTTACCTCTATAACTAGGTAACTACTACTCGAGCGTGCCATCCCCCGGTCCTTTGGGACCTTTATCCGAGGTACCTCTAATCCAACAACCACAAAGCAATCACAAAGTAATAGATCTGTGGTATCAACATGAGTGAAATATCTGGGCTCCATACCATGATACCACCCTTTTCCAAAAGGGAATGATACACCCTAAAGGGCGCGACCCTCATAACCTTGCCGCATCTTTCCTGTTTCGACCATTTCCGGGGTGTGAAGTCCTGATGCAGTCTGGTCCACAAAGCTACGCTTTATACAAAAGTCATGCTTTGATCAACAAATGATACACAGCAGCACTCAGCATGCCACACTACTAAATTTAGGAGTATATCACCGATAAATATCAACTACATAACCTCTGAGCTCGTACGTCTCAGAGAAGGGTGTTAAGCTAAGAGAATAAATTCTCCGCCACCAAGCAGAAATGTATTTGATAGATATTAACCAACCTCTTAAAGAGGACGTGCAGGGATAAGAGTCTCTTGCTCGCCACCAAACAAACCCCCATCACGTTTCACCTAGATAAGCAAGTCGGTTCCGGTTTCGAACAGAACCGTAGGCACTTCCGAAGAAACCTTTGCAAGTCCGGGTATCCACAATCCCGATCGGACTTCCCGTCACTTAGGAAGAACTCTATACCGGAGCAACTCAGTGCAGAGTCAATCGACAGGTTATCCTATCGTTCTCGAAGACACCCGGTCTTCAACACCGGTCTTCAATTGCAATCCATAACATCGTATCACTATTCGGAATGGGTTATATGACACAAGGTCCTCTCCTGGCTAAACCAAATAGTGAGCGCAATATTTAAAAATATGTGGATATGGGATTTCAGTTAAGTCACAGCTTATAAATCCAAAGCTTTTCTCTCAAATGGTTAAACAAATGACCATTTCAAATTTTTAACAAAAAGATTTGTTTCACAAAGTTCACCTAGTTTCACAAAGATCTATTCATAGATTTCAAAATAATTTCCATTTTAAGTTGGATTAACTCAATTAAATCTTTAAATTATTCAAACCCATTCCCAAAGACTTATTCATAACTTGGAAAACTATCTTCATTTTAAACTTGAAATCCTTTTAACACCAACTGGACGTTCATTTCTTATGTGAAAGCTTTTATTATTTGGAAACAAACAGTTTTCGTTTTGGGAAAAATCCGGTTTCATTTATACAAGTTAAAATCTTGGGTCAAATTCAAGTTCCCAAAACAATACTTTAAAAATGGTTTAAACCCCATATAAACCCATTTATAAGTTGAATAACCTTTTTAAACCATAGTTTCCAAATCATAGAATTCAATATCAAATATTGAATTCAAATTTAAATCAAATTATTTAAATTTCAAAACTCAATCAAGTTATTCAAAACAACTTTTATTTTTGAAATTCATGTTCAAAAGCTTTCAATTCTAATTCCAAAACTATTTTGGATTCAAAAATTCAATCTTTAAAACTATTTCAAAATTTGTGACTTAACCCATTTCGACGCGCAATCCATATTTGTCTGTGTATAAGTGTGGCCTAGGGGTTTTACACAATGAAAGTGCCACATCATCAATCAGTATAGATTCAAATATAGCAATATATATTTGATAAGCGGTATAAACTATAACCTTATATTTGATAAGCGGTATGAACTATAACGCTTATCTTCTATTCACAAATCATAGATATATATCACAGATAATAAATTACAGTAAACATAGCTCAAATCAAAACAGAGCATCACAAACAGGGATATCAAACAATTCAATCATCCAATAGAATCCAAACATACATAAGTAAGATCAGATAATTGTCTGATTAATTCAAATCAGATTAACTACTTATGAATTACTAATCCTGGTTAATTAATATAAATTTATTACAAATCATTTTGATTAACTATTCTTTGGTCATTTATCAATTAACATTTAGTAATGGATTAATTAACCTTTAATTATAATTCATCAACTTTAATTATTAAATAATTAACCTTTAATTATTTAATTCACCATTTAATTTATTATCTTTAATTAATTAATTAACCCTTAATTAATTATCCTTTATTAATTTCACTAAGTAATTAGCTTTTATATAATTACACAAAGTAATTATCTTTTATTTAATTACTCAAAGTAATTATCTTCAATTTACTTCCATCAATAAATTAATCTTTAAATTAATTATCCTTTATTAATCTTAAATTAATTGCATTCAGTAATTAACCCTTAATTGTTAATTTATTAGCTCTTAATTACTTTTACTAATAAATTGCATCTTAATTAATTGTAATAACAAGATCATCAATTATTTAATTTATCAAGAGATAAATTAATACTTTTCTTATCCTTTTGAACTTGTTTAATAAATTATCACATTACTTATTTTAAAGGTTAGGATTAGTTGAATAACATTTTATCTTAATTACCCTTTTTAATTACATTATCTAAATAACTTTAAAACATAAAATAACCAATTTAAATAAATTGGGGTTTAATTACCTTGAAAACATCTTACTTAATTCTTTGATTAATTTTCTTTGATTAATTCAAACTTTAATCCAAAACATCATTTGAAACTATGGGTTTTAAAAAAGTTTAAAATTGAATTTGTTCAAAGTCAAAACTGTTTCTTTTAAAACCTACTTACTTTAATAACCTTAAACTTGAGAAATGCTTTTGTTTTTAACTTTAAAAAAACCGATTTAATTACATTTTTACATAACCCGGGTACAAACTACAAATGCTCGCGACCTGCTTCAGGAATCACACGAATAAACCCGAGTGAACCTTTGTGGTTTCCCCTATTCGAACTTCTTTCCTGTAAAACTTTGTTCTGTTAAAAATCAAAACAGTTACTTTCATTCGTACACACACCTAACCTACCCCGAATTAACCTTCCATTTTCGTGAGAGTGAACCCGAGTGAAACTTCTTCTTCCCTAACACTCCAACCACCCAGTCTCAAGTGCACACGCGTGCACATGCACAAGCGATTGGATCGCTTTCGACCCCTTCTACGGCCCTCAGCATGTCGGCGATCCACCAACTGAATGCTTTAGCGATACAACGTCGACGAATTCGTCATTAAAATGAAATACGCTATCCGGTCGACATGGAAAACTCAACCCAGCTACCTAAATCCACCTCATGCCGTCAACCTCGTCCACCGATGACCCAGCCACCGCAACCAAAGCTCCTCCATCGACCCCCAAACAATTCCCTCCGGTGCGATGCGACACGATGCAACGAGGATGAAGAATTCATCTCGATTCCACCCTCAACCCAAAACAGTCAAATAACCCTAAAATCATTTCGTTTAATCACCACAGCAATCGAAAATTTAAACGAACATTTTTCTAACAATCTCCTATACACTAGCCTCCTCCACCATCGATCGCAACCTCCACTCGTCGTTGATCATCGGATTTTGATAAAAATACCTATTCTGTTCAACTCACGATTTCGTTCGATTTTCAAACTTAAATATCACGAAACTTTTACCAAAAATCATTATTTATAATTTCGAGTGAAGTTATGAATTTGAACCTTGGAATTACACTGATTGATTTTCCACTTATTTTGGTCATTACTTGATAAATTTGTTTGAATTTATTTTTAAGATTGATGTTACATTCATATAATCATCCTTCATTCAGTAATCACAACCTAAAATAGATTATGTAGGGAGAAATTTGATTTTCTTTCTTATGATCTTGAGCCTGTATATGTATGAGAGGTATAAAATGTGATGTACCCAGGCATATGCATGAATTACAGAGCAATTCATATCATATTCCAGCTAATTACCATTCATGCAAAAAAAAATTCACCCAGAACTAACACAAATATCAAGGCATAACACAGATTTAAGCTTTATTTAGGATAGTTTGCTCACATTGGAGTTGCAGCAGATAACAGAGTAGAGAGGAACTTTGGTTTTGTTGAACAGAGAGTGGCCATTTTATTTCTTTGATGTGCAAAAGTTTACTAATACAAAACTTTGTTTAAATTTCCTATTGTATTTGTTACTTACTTCATTAATAATAAACAAAAGAATCGATTTACTTACAGTTTTGAATTTGTTTAAAGCTTCAATTTTGCTTTATTTTTCCAGGTTGATCTTTTGCTTGCTTAGGAATTTCAGAGTTGAAGCTTTGAATTTCCTTCTGTAACTGATTGATATGATTGTTTAAATCTTTGTTTTTATTACTGATTACTAACATCAAATTCAAATTTATAAAAAAAAGAAATTTACTTGCCTTCATTCTTTTTTTCCCTGAGAAACTTGTTTCTTCCAGGTTTGCTTTCAAGTTGAATCTGCATTTTAATTTCCTCGTTGAAGATGATTTCTTCTTTTTCCCTATTCCAGGTTGAAAGCTTTTGAATTATTTTGCTTTTACTTTCAGGTTGAAGCTTTGATCTTTACTTTGTCTACAGGTTTGAGATTTTGTATCCTTGTTTTAGATTGATTTGCTTTGAGTTTTTGAGAAGAGAATGGCATTTTCTTTTCTGATTTCTTTTTCTTTCTACTTTATCTTTTTCTTGGATGTTGAGATTTGAGATACACAATCTCTTGTTACTGTAGTTTCAGATTTTGCTGAGATACTTAATAATTTCATAGGGGAACTGAAAAGTTTCTAAATTTTAAATTTCATTTTTTTATTCAAATAAATGTATTGAATGCCATTTGTAAAGAGAAATTGATTATGGAATCTTAAACACTTGTAAATCTTATATTTACATATGTATGTTTATTCTTTATAATTTCACAAAGACAAAAGAATTTTAATTTTTTTGTATCATATTCATTTTATAAATAAATTTACTTCTTTTTATTTTTATATTTACACAAACAAAAATTTATGCCAAATAATTTTTTACATTACACCCTTAAATTTTGTTCAACATATTCATACACCTATATATTTATACAATTTACATTCATATTTTTTTTATATTTTTTTTTGGTACAACTTATAAAAGAAAAAAAGGATTTAAATATTTTGATTTCATATTAACTATTAGTTACATTTATTTATATAAGAGAATTAAATCTTAAAAAAACCTTCTGGAATTCATTACTTCTTTCAAATATTAAAAATTTAGAAAAACAACTACCATTAAAAAAATTTATTAATCTCAAAGCTTTTTCTATTTTATTTTTAATACATTTAATTTTTTTAAATTTAATATTTGTTTATAAAATACTTATTCTCATATTTTAAATCAAATTTTCTATTTATCCCCAATACACTTATTTTTTTCTAAACCCAATATTTATTTGTAAGATACTTATGCTTAAATTTTCAAATTATATTTCTATTTATAATAAAAAATTATTTATTTATCCCAGAAATCTCTAATAAATTCATAATTTATTTAAAAATTAATTTAATTGCCAAATTAAACTTGGTACATTTTCAGGAATGTTACAAGACACTTAACTAGCTTGCATACCTTATGTTCATTTCCAATAGCAATGAAACCTTTTGATTATTTCATATATACTTCAGCGTCCAAATCTCCATTTAGAAAGGCAGTATCATTTGATGCATATACACCTCATCAATAGATGCCAAAGAAAGGAGAACGCTTACTGAAATTAATATAGCGACAGGAGTGTTTGTGTCCTCCTTATGTCTAAAATCTTCTGACAAGATGTCTTGCTTATTGATCCATTTAAATTTTGATATATTTGGCAAACAATTTAATTTCTTGATAGTATTGGATCAATCTCTTCCAATATTGCTTCTTTTCTAGATGCAACATCCCTGAAAACCAACGCTTCTTTAAATGACCTAGGATCTCCTACGATGCTTAGTAGATAAGAAATTTCGTCATCTGTTTTCCATAACAAGACAGACTATATCAGAGGGCATGCAATTGAGAGGGCTTAATTGTTTCTACCGGTGTTTTTTCGTAGCCGGCAAAGCCATTTTGTCAGAGCTTAACTTCGATCTGAACACCCATGTGCCCTAAACGATAATATCAATACGCCAAATCAACAAATCCTTCTGTTCTTTCGTCTTCGACTCAATGTGTGCATGTGTGTGTGTGTATATTGTTTTACAATCAATTATTTTGGCTATGTGGGACTTCAAATTACAATCTCCAAACATGTTTCAATTGTCTGCCAATGCCAAATCAAACTGGTTTATAGTATTATGATTCAATTTTTGGCTGCATATGCATACTGTTAACGATCGATTGGTGCTTAGTTCAGATGCATGCTTTAACTATTTGTGCATGTCCAATTTGTCATAGAGAACTTACTCGCAGACTTTTGTCTTAAGTTGCTTGTGGCATAGAATACTCTTCAAACGGCATTCACACTTTTTTGAAGTGTATTAGAACGCACGTGCACGCACACACAGGAATTTTTTCATTAAACTAGAATTTCAAACCTTACTATAGTCATCTCAAGCATGCACTTTCATGCTATCAAGTCCCATTCATCATATTTACTCATTTTAGATCACCATTTTAAGCGTTCATCTCAATATCTTAAGCATTCCAACCTCCATTTCTGCAGAACTAAAAGCTCAAACTTCAACCAGCTCTATTTAGCTCAACTTGTCAATATTTCGGCCCAGTTTCAAGATGTTCATGTTACATTCCAGCTCAGTTCGTAATATGTTCCTAGTTTCAACCAATTCAGATTTAATATGTCCATAGTTTTTTTCCTTTTAGCTTGTTTTTCATTACAACTTACAAGCCAAGTTTATGTCCATTTCATCATAGTGCATGCAACATTTCAAGCGACATTCACCTTTCAAGCCATCTTCATGTCCAAGATCAGAAGCCCTGTTGTTGTTGGAAATAAACTTGTTTTTAGGAAACGTCAATTATTTTGATGATTATAATCTTTTTATTAAAGAAAATGTCAAATTAAGAATAGAAAAAATCTAGACCTATCAGATATGTAATTTTGAGAATTTTAGAATATGCTTTATCAAGAAAATTCGAGAATATGGAGGATTAATGAAAAGTCTAGAGATTGTATCATGCTATAAATATGAATGTTTTCTCTCCTTTTGTAAGAAAGCAAAAAGAGTAAAAGTGCAAAGAAAATAAAGCTATTTCCTCCTTTATTAAAAATTCTCTCAATCTCCATTAGTAAATTAAAAGTTTCTTCCTCCTTCTTCTTTCTATAGAAATTTTCCAACAGTGGTATTAGAGCCAGGTTGCTAATCAAGGAAGATGGCAAACGGAACAACTCTTTTTCAAGTTCCTTTATAAAAGAAGGAGAATTATGAAAGTTGGAGTATTCGCATAAAGGCGCTGCTTCGATCGCAAGATGTGTGGGATACCGTGGAAAATGGATATGAAGAACCCATCGATATTTTCACTTTATCCCAAATTAAAAGGGATAATTTAAAAAATTTGAAGAAGAAGGATCAAAAGGCTCCTATGATCATCTACCAAAGTTTGGATGATACTATGTTTGAGAAGATAGATAATGCATAAACTAGGAAGGAAGCATGCAAGATTTTAGAGAATGCTTTTAAAGGAATCGATAATGTGAAGAAAATTAGACTACAAACTATGCGAGGTGAGTTTGAATCTTTATATATGAAATCATCAGAATCAATTGATGATTATTTTTCTCGAGTTTTATCTATTGTTAATCAAATGAAAAGATATGGAGAAAAAATAGAAGACTCAAGAGTTGTTGAGAAAATTCTACGATCTTTAGATTCAAATTTTGATTATATAGTTGTAGCAATTGAAAAATCCAAAGATCTAGGATTTATGACCGTTGATCAACTCATGGATTCACTTCAAGCCCATGAAGAAAAATTGAAGAGAAAGGTTAAAGAAGAGCCATTAGAGCAAGCTTTTCAAACAAAACTCACCTTGTGAGAAAATGAGACATTTAAAAATGGAAGAAGTCGAAGCCAAAGCGGAAGACTTCTGGTAAAGCTATAAAAGAAATGACTATCATAGAGAGGAGAAAAGGAAAAATATATACACCCCAAGAGGTCGAGGAAGAGGAGTAAATATAAAGAAAAATGGAAGGCCAAGGTATGATAAATCACAAATAAAATGTTATAATTGTAATAAATTTGTGCATTTTGATTCCAATTGTAGATCGACTTTTTATAAAGTCCAAGAGAGAACAAATTTTGCTAAAGATGATGAAGAAAATTTTGCACTACTGTTGGCACATAAAGGAGATGAAACTAGCAATAATAATGCATGGTATTTGGACATCGTGGCAAGCAATCATATGTATGGAAGAAAGAGCATGTTTATGGAGCTTGGTGAATCAGTAAGTGGAAACATTCATTTTGGAGATGAATTTAAAATTCCAGTTAAAGGAAAAGGAAAGGGAAACATACAAATTAAGTTGAAGAATGGAAAGAATGACTTTATTTCTAATGTTTATTACGTGCCTAAAATGAAAACAAATATATTAAGTTTGGGGCAACTTTTAGAAAAATGATATGATATGCACATGAAAAACAAAAGTCTTCTAATGAGAGATGGCAAAGGAAATTTAATTGCTTATGTGGAGATGTCAAAAAATAGAACGTTTTCATTAAATATCTTGAATAATATTGCTAAATGCCCAAAATCATGCTATGAAGATTCATCATGGCTTTGGCATTTAAGATTTGGGCATCTTAATTTTGGGGACTTAAAATTATTAAAAAACAAAAACATGGTGAAAGGTTTACCATCAATAAATCATGAGAACCAAGTATGCGAAGGATGCTTATTTGGAAAACAATCAAGAAAATGTTTTCCAAAAAAATCAACCACAAGAGCCAAAAAACCATTAGAATTAATTCATACGAATATTTGTGGCCCTATAAAACCACACTCACTTGGAAAAAGTAACTGTTTTGTACTTTTATTTGATGATTTTAGTAGAAAAACATGGGCTTATTATCTCAAACAAAAATCGGATGTATTTCATGCTTTTAAGAAATTTGAGCCCCTTGCACAAAATGAAAGTGGTTATAAGATCAGAGCCATGAGAACCGACCGAGGTGGAGAATTTACATCAAAAGAGTTTGAGAAGTTTTATAAAGAAAATGGAATTCATCATCCATTAACAGTCCCGTACACTCCACAACAAAATGGAGTTGTAGAAATAAAGAATAGATCTCTTCTTAACATGGCACAAAGCAAGTTAAAAAGAAAAAATGTTCCAAAAGAGTTTTGGGATGAAGCCATCGAATGTGTGGTGTATTTATCAAATTGCTCTCCAACTCGAAGTGTGTGGAACAAAACCCCCGAAGAAGCATGGAGTGGTAGAAAGCCATGTATATCTCGCTTGAAAGTATTCGGAAGCATCGCTTATGCCCATGTGCCAGATCAAAGATGCTCCAAATTAGACGAAAAAAGCGAAAAATACGTTTTCATTGGCTGTGACTCACGGTCAAAAGGATATAAGTTATATAATCCTATTAATGGAAAATTTGTTATTAGTCGAGACGTGGAGTTCGATGAAGAAAGTGATTGGAATTGGAACAAGTAAGAAGATGATTACAGTTTCTTTCCGTTTTATGAAGAGGAGTGCAATGATAATGTGGAAGAAGAGCCCATTAGTCTAACACATTCATCCCCTTATCAAGAACATCCATTTGAAGAAAGCTCAAATGAAAGACCACCACGCATGAGATCTTTGCAAGAATTATATGAGGTAACTCCAATTTTCGATGATACTACCTTAATTTTTCTTTTTTCCAATTGCGAACCAATAGATTTTGAAGAAGCAAAACAAGATAAAAGACGGAGAAAATCTATGGATGAAGAAATCAAAGCAACTGTAAAGAACAATGCATGGGAGTTGGCTGCTTTACCAAAAGGACATGAAGCTATTGGTGCAAAATGGGTATATAAAGTGAAAAATAATGCTAAAGGAGAAGTTGAAAGATACAAAGTAAGATTGGTAGCTAAGGAATATAAGCAAAGAGCAGGTATAGACTATGACGAAGTACTTGGTCCTGTTGCTCGCTTAGAAACTATAAGATTATTAATTTCTTTAGCAGCCTAAAACAAATGAAAAATACATCAAATAGATGTGAAATCTGCTTTCTTAAATGTTAAATTAGAAGAGGAAGTTTATTTGGAGCAACCACCGGATTATAAAGTTAAAGGACATGAAGGCAAAGTTTTAAAATTGGAAAAAGCGCTTTACGGTTTAAAACAAACCCCAAGAGCATGGAATACAAGAATTGATAAGTACTTTTTAGAAAATAATTTTGTAAAATGCTCCCATGAACATTCTCTTTACATAAGGAGAAATCAAAATGGAGATATTTTAATTGTATGTTTATATGTGGATGACTTAATCCTTACTGAAAATAATCCAAAAGGTTTTGATGATTTCAAGAAGGAGAAGAGTTTAGAATTTGAGATGACGGACATTGGACTCATGTCATACTATCTTGGAATCCAAGTGATCCAAAGTGAGCATGGTATACTTAGCTCTCAAGAATCGTATGCAAATGAAATATTGAAGAAATTCAAAACGGATGGATGCAAACCAATACGCACTCCAGTAGAAAGTGGTATAAAACTTTCAAAACATATGCAAGAGGAGAAGTGGACCCTATTCTATTTAAAAGAATGGTTGGTTGCTTGAGATACTTAACATGCACAGGACCGGATATGCTTTATGGAGTGGGTCTTATTAGTCGCTATATGGAAGCCCCTACTACATCGCATTTGAAGGCAGCAAAAAGAATCCTTTGATATATTAAAGCATTCACTTGGAGCTCAAAAAAGCAACCAATTATGACAATATCAACCTGTGAAGCTGAGTATGTTGTTGTTTCAACTTGTATACGTCATGAAATTTGGCTTCGAGATTTATTGAAGGAGTTGCATATGTCACAACACAATGCAACAGAAATATTTATGGATAACAAGTTGGCTATAACACTCGCTAAGATTCTATTCTTTCATAATCGAAGTTCGCATATCGATACGTGCTACCATTTTATTCGAGAAAAGATTGCAAAAAAAGAGGTACAAACAAAGTTTATCAATTCAAAATACAAAGTTGCAGATATCTTCACAAAAACATTGAAGCATGACGACTTTGAAAGATTACGAGACATTCTCGGAGTTAAAAAACCAAGTTTACGATGGGATATTGGAAATAAACTTGGTTTTAGGAAACATCAATTATGTTGATAATTATAATCTTTGTATTAATGGAAATGTCAAATTAAGAATAGAGAAAACTCTAGACTTACCAGATATGTAATTTTGAGAATTTTAGAATATGATTTATCAAGAAAATTCTAGAATATGGAATATTAAAGAAAAATCTATAATTTGTATCACACTATAAATATGAATGTTTTCTCTTCTTTTGTAAGCAAGTAAAAAGAATAAAAGTGCAAAGAAAATAAAGCTATTTCCTCCTTTTTAAAATATTATCTTAATCTCCATTAATAAATTAAAGTTTCTCCCTCCTTCTTCCTCATATAGAAATTTCCCAACAATTGTGCCTTATTCAAAGTGCAAGACCGTGCATTCTATTCAACACATTCAAGTCCTATATAAACATACAGCTCAGCCCAACATGTTCAAAGTCACACTTCAGGACATGCTCAAAGGTTCCTTTCAACCAACATATTCAAGCCCTGTAATGCCAACAACATATCATTTATTTAAGCCACAAAATTTATCGACTCCACTTCTATATCTTTTATGAGCATGAAGTGATTAAATTGCATTCTGGATATATATTAGCTTGTAGATTACTTAAAGCACCGTATGTCATAGATCATTTATCTAATGGCCTCTCGTTAAATATGTATCGCTCATATTGTCTATTTACTTCTGCTTTGCCAATCGCCAGGCGTGTTGGTGAACCCTATATTTTATAATAATAAAATAACGAGTGCACTTTCTTCAAGAAATAATAATAACATATTTATTCGCTGTTTATAAAAAATTTATTACTAAAACATACACACAAATATATATTTTGAATTTACAAATTTATATAATTATGTATGTATGTGTATAGTGTTATATGTTCAATCTAGCTTTATTTTCAATTCTGTTTACTAAGTTAAATTATATATCCTGAATTTGAGATTTAAAATTAAAGACTCAGTCAAATATTGTGTTATATAATCAATAAATAAATTTTAATAAATTTTCAAATATTAATATATCCAGGAAAATACCGTCAAGGACAAAAATTCACAACATTTTAGCCTTAAGGACTCACCTTCAAATTTTTCGTCCAATTGACAACTCTCATATCTTTTTTCTGTAGCAGGACTAAAACATTAACGACGAGGACAACGGAAGAAAATTCATTGATGGAAAAGTTATCGCCAAAGTAATTTTATTGTCATCGCCCGAATCTGAATATATAAAGGTTCGAGATTCCTTGCTAAATTTCTTGACGGTCTTGCTTCGACCTTTAGTGCCTGAATTAATATTGATGCATGGCTTATAAGGTTTGCCTGAAATGCTGTCCAGATGAGTTATGTTGACTTGCACATGAATGGAGATGTAGTGTTGATGATGAGATAATTTGTAGAAAAATTGCAATAGGGGTGTTGTTTGATATTGATTGTGATGATGGAAGAAGAAGAGTAAGTCGAGAAAGAAGAAGAGCAAGCCATGGAAGAATTAGTGGAGAAGAAGTGATATCGGCTGTTAGGTATCAGTTTTCCAGTTTGTAGGTATTATTTTTGAAAATATTTGTTATGTTTGAGTTTGTGATTTTTTTTGTACAACAAAATTATTATACTGTAATAAACGCACATTTTGAAGCAAACATTTTTTAGTTATTATTTTGTTTTTGTAAATCCATATTGGTTTGATTGATAATGTATTGTTATGTTGAGTTTAGTGAGGATTAGTTTTAAGGTATCATTTTTTTAGTATCATTTTTACAATAATGCAACATGTGGAAGTTTTTACTGTTTTTGTTGGTTTGATTATATAAAAAATGAAGTTGTTACAGAGTGAATATGATGAATCATTGAGTTGAATTAGTGTTTCATTAGTATCAATTATTTAATAAATTATGTTTAAGTATCAGCTTTACTATTAATTTGAGAGTTGGTTTTTAGGTGTTAAATTTAGTGATAGTAGGTATCATTTCTGTAAAAACTGTTTATTTTTTACCTGGAGATGAACCTCTGTCGTGCTCGCCATTGTGCATACTACCTTAATTGAATGCAATCCATGCTTATGCTAGAGTGAAGTCCCTTGATCTGGCTTGCATCAGAGAATGAAGATGCTTGAGTCAAAGCGTTGTTATATGAGATAACAGTGCAATTTCATGGGCATGATGGATGTTGATTATGAGTGGTTTATTTGTGCTTTAAATATGATTGTGAACTGATTTTCTACGAGGATGATTGTTATGATTGAAATACTTGTTTAAGAATGAAGTATACACTTAGATAATGGTGATCGAATTTGATAAATTAGAGAACCTAGGAGATTATAGGTGGTTTATTTGAGTATCGGCTGTTAGGTATTAGTTTTAGTTGCCGGTAGCAGTTTTTAGGTATCAGTTTTTAGGTAGCTCTCTTTAGGTATCAGATTTTAGGTATCGTTTTTTATGTTAAGAGTTATCGGTAGCGTGCGATGGCAGCAGATGATGTTGGGGGCGGTGGCAAGGCTAGTGGTGTAGGTGATGACGGTGGGTGGTGGTGCAACGAGTGTGGTTGATAATTTTGACGGTTTGTCCTTATAACTAATTTTGAAAGAATGTTTTTCCTTGTCACTGATTTTGAAGAATATTTTTCCTTGTGACTAAAATATTGAGATTGTGTCCTTGATGCAAAAAAATACAAATTTTTGTCCTTTATACAAAAAACCCCAAATATATATGTATAGTGGATGTTAATCCCAACACCCATGTATAAATTTAAACCATGTACACTCTATGTTGTGTTGCACATGCACGCTTTACATACATGAGTATATATTGGTATGTTTATAAGATACATACATCACTACGCCATAAATGGCCTTCTGCAACACAAAAAAATGTTGGCTCAGGCTCGAAAAATGTTGCCATAGGTCTATGGCAACACTTTTAGGGTGATGCAATTTTTGCCGTTGCCTTAGACCTCAAAGGCAACATTTTGACTATCTAAGGCAACATAAGTAATATTGTTGCAATAGAACCCTATTTGGGTCTATGGCAACACCCATAGGTATCTGTAGCAACATTCCAAAAATGTTGCTATAGATTTAACTTTCTGAACTTGTGGGTCCCACATTTTGTAGGGCCCACAATGTGGGGCCCACGACCGAACTGGGTCCATCCCTATGGCAATACGAACTACGATGGTTCATAATAGTTTAGGACAATAAATATAATAATAACACAGATAATAAAAAAGCGGAACACAGATAAAACAAAAAGTCTCATATATATAATAACTGATGTCAGTTACAATACATGTGATACGGTACATATGATACAACTACAACTGTCGACACTGGAAGTTATATATACAAGTACATTATTGACAATAATATACATGAATACATATCATCCTAGATCAGATACACTGACTACTAAAAATGACAACGACTACTCCAAAAGATATGAAAAGACTTCATAGCTCTAGCAGCAACCCAAAGCAAGATATCTACAACCTGTAATAACTCGGTCTGACCCGAGTATTAAATTCAAAAGAAAATAATACACGGGTCAGTCTAATTCAAACTCAGTTACTAATGCACGGAAGCAATAATAATTAAATAACGAATAGATGGCAGTCAAAATACATCTCGTCTATCTAATCCTTTAATAAGAAATCAGATAACGGTAAATATAACACGTAACAATGTTAAACAACAAATCAGCAGTACACGCAATTAACAACAAAATCTAATTATTAAATAAACAATTAGAAACTCATAATCTAATTATCAAATTAACAATAAAATATAATTATTAAATAAACAATTAGAAACTCATAATCTAATTATCAAATAGATAATTAGACAACAACAAAAAGGATCAAATCAAAACAAATCAAATTACAATTTCAAAATATTGAATTGGACACACAAAACAATTCAAGTAATTGAAATATCGATCCAAAACGTCAATACTGTGTGGCTGCAGTATACGCTCGCGTGTACTACCTCGCCACTACAATATATAATGTCATCATGACTCCAAATATTAGTAGCAAATCGAAACTGCAGAGGTCAAGTCACTGCTATCGTGACTCAACATAACTGCAAACAAAATGAAACTAATAGTGCAACAGGCTAGAGGTTCAAGTGCAAAACCACTATCAGAAATGTAGACTGCAATTAAATAGACCCAATGGCTCAAAGCTACTAGAAGCCAGAGAGGCAAACAAGTGGTGGATATGTAAGCAAATGCAGCAACATAGACCAAAGACACCGAACTAAAATATACACAGTGCAGTAGGACCAAAAGGAATTTTACTGCTTCAATAGTTCTAATGCAACAAAAACCACAACTGCATAATCAAAACATAGAGTCGAATAATTAATATATCAATTAAAACGCCAATTCTGATTTGGCTACAGTACAAGCTCGCGTGTACTGCCTCGCCAAAATCAGATATACACCTGAGAACAGGGACTATATCTCAAAGCAAAGCTCTAACCAGCAAAAATAGGTACAACCGAATGCACCAGTAAAACAAAATGAAGCAACATCAATATGCACAGCTGCACATCATGGCACAAGAACCCAATACAGTGCAAACAACTAAAATCAGATGTACTGCAGCCACCACAAGAACACAAGGGCAAACTGCAACAAAACTGCAGCCACCACAAGGTCACAAGGGCCAGACTCGAGACTGCATAGCCAAGTCAATAACAAAATGCAAAGAGACAAGTCCATTGAACTGCAAGTATCAAAAGCAAGCAAGAATGAACTGCACAATAAAACTGCAGTTGCAACAAGCGATTAACCAGGAAACTAAACAGTCAAGCAACGACAACTCAAGTGCCGAACTCAACTAGACAGCACAACCTGGTCAAGGTACATAAAACAGTGGCATACCAAATAAGAACAAAGTAGTTCAGGCTTGAAACCATCAAGTGACAAAGTACAAACTCAAATGAGTGAGTGTACCAGAGGTATAGCAACACAGAACAAAGGCCAGGCAGCACGCATTCATGAAACAAAAGTGCTAACTGACTCAAATATCACAATGCATCAGATTCAAGGATGCAAGTTAGACAATGTACAAGCCGAATGCACTAGCCAAAACAAGTAAAATTGCAAAACAACTCACCCTACAAGGTACAGGTAAAGTGCAATCGTGGACAGAATTCACCAATTACCACATATAAAACAGTGAACACCACAAGCATGTTGATGATAATGCACTGCAAACCAACAAAGACTCGAATGACCAAGGGCACCCAAGATCAAACTACAGCATGGCGATAATGCAACTGATCAGAGGTGGTGACTTGGAGCATCAGACCAAACAGAAGCATGAAACAGTACAATACCCAAGCAACAATAGAAAGAAATGAACCAACTCATGTGCCAGTGGAACAAAGTAATATCAACTCAAATTAACAACACAGTGGGTGCTGCAACTACACGCAGAAGCCTCAAGTTAAGGCCGAAGTCAAATACCATCACAAAACCAAAGTGACCGAGGTCAACAGAAAAACAAAGAGATCATTAAAGATCAAGGCACAGCCGAGATGAACAATCATAGTACAAACTCATGTTCAGGGCATATATACTTGAAGCCAGAAACAAAGACAAGTGCAGAAATCATGATATTCGAGCTGCAGGTCAATGATACAATGACCGATGTCATAAAGCAGTAAGTAAACTCGAACAAAGACGAAAGTGCTACCAGAAGAAAATGCATCAGAAGAGCCATGGAACAAACCAACTTTAATCAGAAACCAGACAAAACAATGGAGCAACATTATGTATGAAATACAATGGTCAGACAATCTAAAGCACAAAGCAAAACAAGTCGATACAACATGATCAAACTCAATTCGCAACCAAAGACAGTAAATGCCGAAGTCATAGAAAAATTTATCAACATCGAGCAAAATCGAACCAAGTCAGAAAAGTCACCAATCACCACATATAAAACAAAAATCGAATTGCAGAAGCGCCATATTAGAGATGAACTAGATGTGAGTAAATAGAATTACTCACCTTATATTGACGAGCACGAAATCGACGAATTGAGCGAAGCCCAAAAAGACGAACCCTAGCAACCGCAAGCATCTCTGAGACGAGCAATCCCTCGGGCAAGGAAATCGATTTCGATCGAACATTTAAAGTCGACGTCTTCGAATTTGCGAAACCCTAGTTATTGAAGGAGGAGGAACGAATAACAGAGAGCCGCCATTATTTCTTTCTTTTTTTTCGTTTAGGTTTAGGGTTGCGAATGGAGTGGTGTTCAGATTGATGAGGTGTCACGTTCTCCAACGTAGGATTTGCTTTGGTAGATTGGCGCAGATCGGTGCGAAAGATATGTAAAGGTCTGATATAGCAACACTATAAAAATTGTTGCATCAATTACACTTGTTTAGCTAGAGCAACACATTTTTATGGCTAAGGCAACACCAAAAATTCAACGTTGCAGTAGGACCAAAATTGTATAGCTATCGCAACATTTTACCTGGCAACACCTTGCAAAAATGTTGCAGAAGGTCATCTATGGCGTAGTGCATATATATATATATATATATATATATATTACATTTAATTAAATTCATTAATGAAATAAATCAAAAATTAAATAAAATATGGATTTATTTAAATTAAATAAATTGAATCTAATTCAACTTTTAGACTTCATTGGTCCAGTAGAACCAAAAATAGGAATTTTTTTTGAAATCAACACGTTTCACTTGCTTCCAACAGGCTCCGATCCAACAAAATCAAATATGTATGTATATAAATGTGTGTGCACGTGTGTTTATTTATATGTGTGTGTAAGCATGTGTCAATGTTGATATAAATATGAGTACAATAAACGTGGTTCAATGTATAAAATGTTAAACTAAGTAAATTGGTCCTAATTCAACTTTTAGATTTCATAAGCCCAATCGAATCAAAAATAAGAATTTTTTTTGAAACCAACCCATTTTACCTGCTTTCAACCGACTCTTATATAACAAAATTTGATATGTATATATGTGTGTGTATTTATATGTGTGTGTAAGCATGTATCAACATTAATATAAATATTGATGAGTTAATCTAGTTGTCTCCAGGGGTTGTCTATGTAGAGTTAGCAGTTACTAAAATTAGGGTAGCAGTTATTTGAGTAAAGTTTATGTGGTTAGTTTTATTTTTAGAAAACATGGATTGTAATGTTAGTGGTGCGGTTATGATTTTGTATTTACATATATAATAAGAAAACCAGAAAATGATGCGGCAGTAGAGCATCACCAAAAATCCTCTGTTTTTATTTTTGCATTTCAAGTTTGTTACTTGCTTTAAGAAAACCAACATTTGGTATCGGAGCCAAGTTGTCGAAGCAATGGCCGGTGAAGTAGGAGATCAATCAAAGACACTTGTAGTGGTCAAGCCGATGGCAAGAGGAGCCACATTCCCGATCCAATATCCAATGTTAAGAGAAACGAACTACGATATATGGGTTGTCAAGATGAAGACAATCTTGCGTTCGCTAGGAGTATGGTCAGTGATCGAAGGTGGAGACACAGACGACGACAAAGATCAAGGCGCCATGGTAGCTATTTCTCAAGGCGTGCCAGATGACGTGATGATGGAAATCGCGGAGAAGCAGACGGCAAAGGAGGCTTGGGACGCACTTAGGGAGATGCGGGTTGGTGTAGATCGCGTTAAGAAGGCACGCGTACAGGTGCTGAAACGGCAATTGAACAAGTTACACATGGAGGATTCAGAGACAATAAACGAATTTTCCATGAAGCTTACCACGTTGGTGGGTGAGATCCGCTCGCTGGGCACGAAGCTCGACGACAGCGAAGTTGTTGAAAAACTATTCAGCGCAGTTCCAGATAGATTTCTCCAGATTATTGGAACAATTTAGCAGTTTGGCGATACTAAGAAGATGCCGGTTTCTGAGGCGATCGGTCGTCTCAGAACCTTCGAGGAAGGGTTTAAAGTGCGACTGCACTCAAAGGGCAGTGGAGAACAATTACTCCTTACCTAGGCCGAGTGGGAGGAAAGAATCCCGAAGACAAAGAGAGATGAAGGTTCCTACAGCAACAAAAGAGGAGGACATCACGGGCGAGGACGTTGTCGTGGTCGTGGGCATGGAAATGGTGGAGGTCGAGGAAATGGTGAATGCAATAACGAAGACCGAAAGCCAAGCAACTTCGACAAATCCAGGTTTAAGTGTTTCAACTGTAATGAATATGGTCACTTTGCAAAAGATTGTCCCAAGCCTAATCGAAGAGAGAGGGCCAATCTTGTTACAACACAAACTGATGACGAACCGGCACTGTTGATGGCTGAAACTTGTGTTCTCAGCCACGCAATACAGAATGAAGAAGTGTTTCTACACGAAGACAACGTGGTGCCAAAGATTAACAGTACCCAAGACAAGGCTTGGTATTTAGATACCGGCGCAAGTAACCACATGACCGGTTGTGTTGAAAAATTTGCTGAAATTGACATGATCATTAAAGGGTCAGTCAAATTTGGAGATGGCTGGGCTGTAGAAATACAAGGAAGAGGTTCGGTTTTATTCGAATGCTTCACAGGTGAACATCGTGTACTTACTAATGTCTACTACATCCCGAAGTTGAAGAGCAACATAATAAGCCTTGGTCAGTTAGATGAGAACGGATGCAAGGTTATAATTGAAGGAGTAATGTCTATCTTGGACAGATCACAAAGGCTACTAGCAAAAGTGAACGGGTCAAGGAACCGATTATATGTGTTTGATACAGTACCAGCCCTACCCGAATGTTTTCTGGCAAGGAGCAAAGAAGAAGCCTGGCATTGGCATGCAAGATACGGGAATATGAACTTTCATGCCTTGAAGTTTCTAAGTCAGAAACAAATGGTGCGTGGCTTGCCCATAATCAAGCATGAGGACTGCATCTGCGATGGTTGTCTGATTGGAAAGCAACACCGAAATCCTTTTCCAACTGTGGCGAAATTTCAAGCAGAATCACCTCTTGAAATGTGGCATGGAGATTTGTGCGGGCCAATTACTCCTGCTACACACGGAGGTAAGCGCTATTTTGTGCTGTTGATTGATGATTGTACTAGATTCATGTGGCAGGTGCTGATCCAAAACAAAGACGAAGCATTTGAGGCATTTAAGAAGATCAAAGCATCAGCATAAATGGAGAAAAACAGCAAGCTGAAGGATTTTCGCACAGATCATGGCGGCGAATTCACCTCAAATGAGTTCAAGACTTACTATGAGTTGTTGGGAATTAAGCGTTATCTCACGGCGCCTTATTCTCCTCAGCAAAACGGAGTTGTTGAACGAAAAAATCAAACGGTGGTCGGCATGGCAAGGAGCTTATTGAAAAGTATGGGAGTCCCAAGCGAATTTTGGGGAGAAGCGGTATCAACTGCCATATATCTCCTAAATCGAGCAACAAAAAGCATCATCGGCAAAACTCCCTATGAAGCATATTACAACCGCAAGCCAACTGTTGATCATTTTCGCATCTTTGGATGTGTGGGACACGTAAAAGATGTTACACCTCACCTTTCAAAACTTTCAGACCGAAGCAAGCCAATAGTGTTTATTGGTTATGACCCGAATACAAAAGCTATCAGATGTTTGATCCAAAGTTAAAACGAGTAGTGGTGACACGGGATGTCGTGTTCGAAGAGGAGAAGAAGTGGAAGTGGAGCAAATTTCCAGAAATAGAAACAGGATCAGTAGGGAACACTCTTACAGCACACTATTTTACCATAGCAGGCACATCTGATACGACAAATCAGAAAGATAAAAGAGGGTGTCAGCAATTCTGGCATTGGTATCAGTAATTCTGGCATGGATTTCCCACAGCGACACAGGAACAAACTGGTAACCGATACCAGTATGCTACACCAGTGATGAACACGAGATCAAGAGCTTCTGTTTCAAACTCACCATATACTCCAGCAGCAACTGTTGAAGAATTAGTATTAACCGAAACACTACAACCCTTGACATCTGATGAGAATTCATCAGTAGGACCACGGGGTAAGTGTGACATCAAAAGCTTGTACGATGTAACAGTCCCAATAGAATTTCAGTATTCGGGTCTGTGCTTCCTAGAGAAGAGGAGCCGTCAAATTTCGAAGAAGCTAAGGCAGATCCGATGTGGAGAAGAGCAATGGGGGAAGAACTTTCCTCTATTCGAAAAAATGAAACTGGGAAGCTCGTTCCATTACCCGATAGTCACAAGCCTATAGGTCTAAATTGGATTTACAAGCTAAAGAAGGACACTCGATGCAGAATTGTGAAGCACCAGGCGATATTAGTGGCAAAGGGTACGTTCAATGACAAGGCATAGACTTTGATGAAGTTTTCGCCCCTGTTGCTCGGCTAGAGACAGTACGTTTACTGATCTCTATTGCAGCACATGTAGGATGGAAGGTGCATCATATGGATGTGAATTCAGCCTTCCTCAATGGTGATTTGGAAGAGGAAGTGTATGTCATCCAACTGCCAGGATTTGAAATAAAAGGAGAAGAGCACAAAGTGTTAAAACTGCACAAAGTATTGTACGGTTTGCGACAAGCACCTAGAGCCTGGAACTCAAAATTGGACAAGTCATTGAGGACACTCGGTTTGAGAGGAGTTGTTTAGAGCATGTCGTGTGCATGAGAAATCAAGGTAAAGGGAATTTAATTGTTGGAGTCTACGTGGATGATTTAATCATCACTGGAGAGTGTATTCAATACATAGACAAGTTGAAATCACAGATGAAGAAATTGTTTAGCATTATGACCTTGGGTTACTAAGTTATTATCTGGGAATTGAAATCTGTCAGAATTCCCAAAGGATTACACTCAACCAGTCGGCATATGCAAGAAAGGTTTTAGACAAATGCGGCATGAAAGATTGCAACCCTTCGCAAATCCTGATGGAACCTCGTTTGAAACTGAGCAAGGAAAGCACAAGTCCACCTGCAGACACAACTCTGTACCGAAGTATTATTGGCAGTTTAAGATACCTACTGCACACGCGTCCAGATTTGGCAATTCTCCGTCGGCATAGAGTGTAGATATATGGAGAAACCCACAACGGAGCACATGACCGCAGTGAAGCACATACCGCGGTACGTGAAAGGAACTTTAAACCTCAGTTGCGTTTATGAGAAGAAGGAAGGAAGCTTGGAGCTGATCGGTTACTCCGATAGTGACCTAGCTGGTGATACTGATGACAAGAAAAGTACCTTAGGTTTAATATTTTTCCTTGGGTCAAATCTTATTAGTTGGTGTTCACAAAAACAGAAAGTGGTTGCGTTATCTTCCTGTGAAGCGGAGTACATCGCTGCCTGTGCAACAACGTGTCAAGGAGTGTGGCTGGGACGATTGTTGGCAGATTTGTTAAAGACCGAGGTTAAGAAAGTGGTTCTAAAGATCAATAATCAGTCCGCAATAGTATTGAGCAAGAATTCAGTTCACCATGAGAGGAGTAAACACATCGATACCCGATTCCACTAGATTAGAGATTGTGTTGAATCAGGCATGATTGAAATTCAACATGTTTGCACAGAAGATCAGCATGTTGATATTCTGACCAAGTCACTTGCAAGATTGAAGTTCATGGAGATGTGAGAGAAAACTGTTGTGTGGATCGTCAGTGGAGGACAACAAGCTTAAGGAGGAGATTGATGAGTTAATCTAGTTGTCTCCAGGAGTTGTCTACGTAGAGTCAGCAGTTACTAAAATTAGGGTAGCGGCTATTTGAGCAAAGTTTATGTGGTTAGTTTTATTTTTAGAAAACGTGGATTGTAATGTTAGTGGTGCAGTTATGATTCTGTATTTACATATATAATAAGAAAACCAGAAATGATGCAGTAGTAGAGCATCACCAAAAATCCTCTGTTTTTATTTTTGCATTTCAAGTTTGTTACTTGCTTTAAGAAAACCAACAGATATCGGAATCATAAACGAAAAATTGGTTTAATGTATAAAAAGTCATATTTAAAGCTGAATATAATTTTATATTCAAACGAAAATTGTTATATACACGTATTAGAACACACACGCAAACATAAGTATGTATCATGATTTATTTTATAGTTGGATAGTCTTATATTTAAATTTGAACTACTACATATAAATGTGTGTGTCTGTATCAGAATTGATACACACGTATACACAACAATGTCAATAAATATCAGTATCATAAACTAAATTTGAGTTTAACGTATCAATAGTACTGTAAAGCTGAGCATAATCGGATATTCATGTTAGAAATAATACGCACGTCAAAATTGTTAAATATTATTATCATGCATGAAATTTTAGTTTAACGTATCGGATGCTATTTTAAAGATGAGCAGTCTTTTAGTTAGGTTAGAACTTCTGTATAGATGAATCAAAACTGATACATGTGTGTGTAAACCGACAAAGATAAATATAATAAACATGCCTTAATTTTGAAAATGATAAAATATGTATGTAAAGGGCATGAACAACTTTACAGATTTTTAGAAAATGAGTTGTTTTTAACATTGGGTCTAAATTTAAAAAATAAACATGTCAAATTCTTAAATAAAACAAAAGCAGATGCTAAATTTTAGTTACTTTATATTAGTAGGTCCGTCTCACAAATTTCCACTACTAGGACTTTGTATTATGAGCAACAGTTTCTCTTATGCCTATTTATTAGCATTCATTTTAATTGATAGAAAACATAGAAAAAGAAAATAGCTTCACCTTCCAAACTACTCTAATATTTCTGGGCAAATGACATATGGTACTTTGGATAAATGTAATATTAGCCGGTTTCGTGTAAGGGACGTTTACCACGAGAACAAGAGGAACAAACATCAGAGTCACAGTCAACTGGGCCAGCAAACATAAAATAATTTATCTGACCAAGTTCAGCCGAGTTGAAAAATATGATAAACTACAAAAAGAACGGTGGCGGTGGGGCTAGGTAAAGTACTTTGAGACGGGTATTGAAAAAGCTGTTGATTTGATGCAAGTATTTCAGTACCTATCTCTGTGTAACTGATAATTTTGTACATGTACCCTGAATATGTTGAGCAAAAACTTGAGTATCAAATAAAAATGAATAGTCCATGATCCTTTATTTCAATCCATATATGTTCTGGGCTACATTCTATAATGGGTGGAAGATCAATAATAAGATATGTTAATTTGTAAAAAAGACCAAGTCCAGAGTCTGGTCATAGTAACAAGAAGAAAACAATTGTGCATGAAACAACAAACATAGCAACATCGTACATTTGTACGAAAAGCAATGAGCATGTAGTCATAAAGATCAACGCCGGCACTCAACTAACTATCCCGAATTGAAGCTTATATATACTCCCTTTTTACGGAACACTCTCCTCAACCAAAACCACTGCTCTAAAGTCTAAACTAATAACAGAAAGAAGAAGAAAAATGGCCTCCACTTCGTTCATAAGCCTTGCTATTATTGCTCTCATTCCACTTCTAACCGTTAATGCAGGGGATCCAGATATCCTTTCGGACCATCTAGTAGCTAACCCGGATGCATCAAAGTTCACATTCAGAGGACTGAAAGCCGCCTTACAAGGCACAACACCATCTGCAAAAGGAGTGTTCAACGTGACAAGAGCAGGCCAGAATGAGTTCCCCGCCCTACAAGGCCTAGGGGTATCCTACGCTTCACTGCAATTCGGGCCCAACAGCATTAATGGGCCCCACACCCACCCACGTGCATCTGAGATCCTTCTAGTCCTTGAAGGATGGCTGGAGGTTGGACTGGTGGACTCCAGCAACAAGCTGTTTAAACAGGTCCTGAAAGCTGGGGACATGTTTGTGTTTCCCAAGGGGCTGGTTCATTTTCAGAGGAATAAGGACGATAAGTACCCAGCCCACGCTGTTGCTGCATTTGGCAGTTCAAACCCAGGAACGGTTGTGATTCAGAAAGCACTTTTTGAGAGTGGGATTGGCGACGATGTTCTTGCTATGGCTTTCAACACTGATGTTCATACTATTAGCAAACTTTGATCCAGTGCAATGAGCAGTGTATCCGTTCTCTTGATTAGTATGTTTCTTTTACATTTGTATTGAAGTGTGAATTTAGTTGTTGTTTCTCACATTCTATTTTGTGCCATGTGATGTGATGTTAGTACTTTATCATTTTTTATAGTTAAACGAAGTCAAAGGAACTCTTTACATGGTTCGCAGTTAAGCCTTACCATATTCAACCAGAGCAGTCCTCTGCGAGATCATCTACTCATTTATCTTGCAAGAATGGTTGTGGTATGGTTACAGTTCCTTTCCTCGCCATTAACATGTTATGCTAAGGATGTATTCACATTCTTTTTCTTTTTCACACATCATAAGTCGTCATCTACATCATAGATTTCACAACTGACATCCAACGCCACAGCAGAAAGTCCAACTGAAAATTCAAAAATTAATGTATGATATCCTTCGACGAATAGTAAGCCAACGCATATGCCAACTTTAACAAGATAAGCTAAGAAAGCATTCCCATTGTCTATAATGTTTTGTTTATTTTCTATCTAAAAAAAGGAAAAAAAAAAGGCCTCCGTACGGTTAGATTGAAAGAAAATAAAAGTAAAAAGATAAAGATAAAGATAAAATTCACAACTTTTTTTATTGTCTTAACTCAAGTACAAAATTATTTCATACGCTGCCAAACTTTAATTCTCAATTTCCCTATCCGTGAACAATGAATTCCGAATTTATTAATTGGTGGCCACTATAACCAATAAGATATATTTTCAAATTTCCTCTAGTTTTGACCATTAAATTAATATATATGGCAATATATTGGAAACAAAAATCAAGAAAAAGAAGTGAGTGACAACATTTTAAAGCAAAGCGTTTGGACTTTCAAAATTAAGATGGTTGCACAAGATGTAACATATATATCTGACATATCTAAGATAAACTGGACGTAATTTTTGTTGCTAGGAAAAACATATCAAAACTCGTATTTTTCTCTTCTGTAACCTCTAACAATAAAAGTAGTTTCATTATCTTCTATTATTGTTGGTTAAATAGTAAATATGAAATGCTTATTAATTAATGATCAATAATTAATAATTGCTAATTATTGCAAATAAAAAATAAACAACATACATTACACAATACATAATATCCAGCCTCTAGCCTTTAATTTGTCCACAAAGATACCAGTTCTTATGTTATATTTCCAAGGATAGATAATCTAATGTTGATTTAAGCAATTAGATATTAGACAACATGAAATGAGCCACATAAATCTTTTAATTTCTATTTTTGGCTAACTAATATTCTTTAGTCCACCACTAATTCACATGTAGGAAATGACCAATGACGTCGGGAAAAATTCAAATCAACATCTTAAACACAGCGAAAATAATAGGATCGTGTTGACGATGAGATAAAACAAACATATCAAAATAAGCAATCACATATGTACAGACAGAAAAGAAAACCATACATATAATTTATAACGATGCCACAATCATGAGATAATATACATCCACTTTGAAGAAAGAAGATTTTATTACTTTTCGAGGAAAAAAAATTACAAGATTGATAATGGAGGCTAATTAGAAGAATATGAAGAAATATAACTTGAGAGAATTGATGTAATCTCCAAAGAATAACTAAATTCATATAAAGTTTGTTACTTGGGTTGAAGTAAATGGTTTACGGTAATAAATCAATACCTCGTCTATTCTCTGATATATATGGCAAATATTTATCTATTTTTTGTCTTCAGTTTTCTATAATACACATGCGCCTAATAAAATGTCTTCTTTAATCAGCTGATTAGAGAATTGATTGATTACTTTCACCTCCAAATATAATACATTCTCATGTAAATAATTCATTGTCTTCTTCAATGTATTAAAGGGGACAAATGATTCAAAATATCTTCAATATCTTCTTCAATTTGAAAATAGTCATCAAAATCTAACAATCTCCAACTTTATAAGATATTTCCATACAAGCTTACAAACTATACATGCATCTTCGCATTCCAAGCAACTCTTAGAAAAGACGTCGCAGATACTTTTCCAATAAGCTTTGGCATGGTCATCACTTATTACACTTAGGCAACGAACTCCGACAATGCCATCGCCCACCAACATAGCGTTGAAAGTACCCTCCGTGTAAGTAGGACCTAAATCTCCAACATCAAATAAAAACGAATGTCTTCATCTACCAGGCCATTCTCTATTTGGCACCTAGCACCTCAATAACCGGATCAAGTTCGATCAATGCTACAACTTTGCAAGTGGTTTCTCTTCATTCATCGGAACAAGAAAGAACTTTCACCTTTATATGCTTTGTCCTCTAAGTGAATTATACTTTAAGTATAACAACTCACCATAACTCCATCATAAATGAACTCTAAATCAAACATCAACCGCTTCAAGTAGAGTGACTCCTTAGTTGTTTCAACAATAGCTATCTACTCTACCTCTGTAGTGGACAAAGAAAATATCATTTGCAACCTCGCTCTTTAACTAATAGTTGTTCCTCCAAGAATGAACAAATAATCTAAGGTTAACCTTTGTCGATATCTATCTTTGGCATCGTCAAAATCACAAAATCCAACCAAGTTGAAACCTCTATCCCCTCCGCCAAAAACTTGCCCATAATATGGAGTTTCTCTAAGATATATGAAAATATACTTCATTATCTCTCATTTTTTCATTCCAAGATTTGCCATATATCTACTAACCAATCCAACAGCTTATGCAAATGTCAGGCCTAGTGCAGACCATAGCATACATCAATCTACCAACTGCACTTGCATAGGCACCTTCTCCATGTAGGTCTTGTCCTTCTCTGAGATCTAAGAGCTTTTTCTAGAAAGCTGTATATGCAAAGACATAAATGTACTAATTACTTTTGCCCCCTCCATGATAAACTGAGTAAACACCTTTCCAATGTATTCCTTCTGAGGAATCCTCAAAAATCCAAGCTTTCCGCTCTTTAGATTTCCATCCTTAAAATCATTTTTTCTTCTCTAAGATAATTCATCTCAAATTCCGCTTTTAATTTTAACTTCAATTTTTCAATTTTAGCTTTAACATTGAAAGCAATCAACAATCATCAACATACAAGAGCAAATATATTGAATCACATTTTACAAACGCTTGAAATAAACACATACATTTTTAATACTACAACTAAAACCAAAAGAAAGCATAAAAGAACTAACTTCTTATACCATTGTCTTGGCAACCGCATAAGTCCATAAAGAGACATCTTCAACTTGCAAACCAAATCTTCTTTCTCACCTACAATGAATCCAATTGACTGTTTTATGTAAATAGTATCCTCTAAGTCACCATGTAAGAAAGAGATCTTCACATCAAGTTGCTCCAACTTTAAATATTTCTCGATTTTCTTGCTAGTATGATTAGCATGTCGATTAGGCACACCCTAGGTTAATCAAAGCTGGCCTACCCATCCTGGCCAATACATGCTAGCCCAAGAATAGTCCTGCCTTAAGACAATCCACATACTCAACAACCCTCCATCTATTACCAGTCGGCTTTGTAACAATCCGCTCTGAAATGGACCTAATTTTCGAAATTCTAAAAGCCCACCGAACTTAAGGCCGTCTCAAAATGAGTGTTGAGTTGATAAAGTTGAACAATACACAGTACACCGAGCTATCTGACTATACTTTCAGAATCTCGCACCAAAAAGGATAAAATATAATATCAGAAACATGCACCCATTTCATAAAAGAAAACCAATTCAGAAACATACAAAATATCATAGAATCCCACGACGTGTCAACATAAAACCTCTACGGTACAATATTTCAAAATACATATTTGTCTAAAACTGGGTACATAAAATACTAGAAAGAAAAACATAAATAGATAGGCAACTTCCATAAGCCTTCTTCTCCGTCTTCATCTCCTAAATCAGTATGGTCTCTCCTAACTTGTGTGCTGTAATAAGAAGGTGGTCAGAATAACAAATGTCTGATTAATTAAATTCTCAGGCTTTACCATAATTGTATTTGGGCAGTATCATCGAGATAAGTAATATGTTTTAGGCATTTAAAATAATAATACCAAAAACTTCAACTAATTTATTTATAGCGATTCGTAATTCTGAACACTTCGTCTTCAAATACCGAAACTTTTAAAATATGCCACTAGAAGTAAAGCTGAAAATGGCGGTAGACTGCAATGATGGAATTTCAGTAGATAAATTTACATCAGATCGGCGAGTGATTTACAAGGGAAAATTTTAGGTTTTTTCTATTTCAAATTTTCAATGGATTGTACTTAAGCAATAGTGTTCTGACCTTCCTGCTTCCTCGACGGATAGTAAGTGGAGATAGTCGAAAACGTGTTAAGTATATGAAACTTGATTTGCATAAGTGATCGTTTATAAAACTAGATAGTCGATTAGTCGACTAATCAAACTTGACCGTTTAACATAGGAAGTATATGAAAGCTTCATGGCTTCATATGGTTTGATATGAAATGTCTCTAGCTTTAAGAATTATATATATACGAGATCCCCTGGAGAGGACTCACTTATATATAGTTTGCTTACTTCTAAAATAATTGGAATTGAGTTACCAAAAATTTATTGTTTAGTTTTTGAAGAGTCCGGGATAAGTGTTTTACTTACCGAATACCACTTCAAAACCAGTATATGAGTTTATGTTTTGAAAGTGGTTGTAAAGTGGAATGTTACAGAGTTGAACTTAGTTGAACTGCCTATCCTAGGGTTAAGTTCAAGGTAGAGGTCAGCGTTTACATTTTAGACTAATGGTATAGGGTTAAACTGTCTATCCTAATGCTAAGTCCAAGGGAGAGGGTAACATTAGCATTTGTCGGTCTACTTGTGTTGGAATCTATGAAAGGATTCATGTTCTGTTCGAGTAACAAAAACTCGTGTGAAAGATGTCAAATGTAACCTAGACATCTAAAATGACAAAATAAAGAGTAGGATGCATAGCCTGAGGTTTAGCTAACCCACAATAGAGTATATCAACTCCATATCTAGAGATGCTTATCGATATTGCTAGCTGAGTTGATGATATTCGGTATCATGTGTTAGGGCATGTACAAGCTAGGTCTACCATAAGTGTAAGTTGTGGAAAATTTCCTCAAGATCGTCTTAAGAACAAAAAACCCAACCTTGCGAAAAAAACCCAAATATGACCGTATTGATGGTAAGGCAAAACAAACAACAGATAGTCACTAACTAAAAGCAATTGCAGTGCAAGAAATAAAATAAATTAACACATGAGATTTATAGTGGTTACGCTACAGCGTGGTAGTGTACATCCATACGAGGAGAGGAGATTTTGTTACATTCTAAGAGGAGAAAATTTTACAAGATTGATAATAGAGAAGAAGAATAAGAAGTACAACTAAGAGAGATAATTCTACTCATACTAATTTCTGCCTTTATATAGAGATTATTACATGGAGTTGAAGTAATTGATTTATGGTCATAAATTAGTGCTTCATTAATTCTCCTATTTAGATAGGAAACATTTATCCATTTGATTTTGCAGATTCTCCTAAGTTACATTCGTCTGATAAGATTCCTTCTTTAATCAGCTAATTAAGGAATTACCTCAATCCTCCAAAATAATTCTTATTCTCGAAATAGTAATTTATTACTCTCTTTAAAAAGAGGCAATATATATTTGAATAATTGTCTCAAACATCTTCCAAATCTTCTGCATTTGGAAATGTTGTATAACTGAAATCAACAATAACTTCCAAATCTTCTACTGTTGGGAATATTATATCACCAAACCTCATCAAACTTACAATCTCCACCTTGATACTATATTTCTCTGCAAGCCTATCAACTCCACCTACATCTCCTTACTCCAAGTAGCTTGCGGAAAAGATACAGAAAATACTTTCTCGATGAGCTTTGGCATAGCCATCAGCCATTGCACTTTGTCAACAAACTCCGGCAAGGCTTCCGCCTGCCAATTAAATGTTGAAAGTACCCTCTCCAAGTAGGATCTATTAATCTCCACAATGAAAATGAAACATCCACATCTACCAACTCACTCTCCCTCAGCCACCCTGTGTCACCTAGCACTTCATCAAGCGAATCAAGTTTGAGCAATGCTCAAACTTTGCAACGGGTAATGACTTGGTAAACATATCCACTGCATTCTCCTATGTGTGAACCTTCTGAAGACGTACAAGCTTCTCTTTATCCATAGAGACAAGAAAGAACTCTATCACCTCAATACGTTTCATGTTTGAGCTGAAAGCCAAATTTTCTACTAAGTGAATTGTACTTTGGTTATCACAATTCACTTCTATACCTTCACACATGAAGCCCAAGTCACATAAAAACGCTTCAAGTAAAGCGCCTCCTTGGCCGCTTCAACCGCAGCCATAAGCTCTGCCTTTGTAGTAGACAAAGCCACAACCGTCTGCAACCTCGCTCTCCAACTAACAGTTGTCCCACCAATGGTGAAGACATAACATGAGGTTTACTTCTATAGATCTCTATCACCGGGATAGTTCGAATCACAAAATCCAACCAAGATGAAATCTCTATCTTTGCCGCCAAAGACAAAGTCATGGTCTGGAGTCCCTCTAAGATAACTGAAAATATACTTTATTGCCTTCTAATACATCTTTCCTGGATTTGATATGAATTCAGTCACCAATCTAACTGCCTGTGCAATGTCAAGTCTAGTGCAAACCATGGCATACATTAGACTAACAGCTACACTCGCATAGGGAACCTTCTACATATAAGCCTTGTCCTTCCCTGAGATGAGAGCCCCTCTACTAGAAAGTAGTATGTGCAAACGCATGGTTGTGCTAATTGCCTTTGCCCCTTCCATGCTAAACCGAGCAAGCTCTTTCAGAATATATTTATTTCGAGTGAGCCTTAACCAAGCTTCCTATCCCTATAGATTTCCATACCCAAATCTTCTTTGCTTCTCCAAGATCTTTCGTCTCAAATTCTACCTTAATCATCAAAATCAAACTATCAATTACAACTTTATCCTCGGAAGCAATCAACATATCATCCACATACCAGAGTAAATATACCCAAATAACCATCCTTCAAATGCTTAAAGTACACATAAGCGTCTTTGATGCTACGATTAAAATCAAGTTAAAGCATAAAAGAATCAAACCACTTGTGCCACTGTCCAGACGACTGCTTAAGTCCATACAATGACTTCTTTAGCTTGCAAACCCTATTCTCTTTTCCATCTATGACATATCCGTCCAGCTGCTTTATGTAAATGGTCGCATCCAAGTCTCAATGCAAGAAAGAGGCCTTCACATCAAGTTGCTCCAACTCCAAGTCATGAGTGGCAACTATAGAAAGCAAAATATGGATAGAGGTGTGTCTCGCTATGGGAGAAAAAAAATCTCATCATACTCCAATCTATTCTTCTGTGAAAACCCGTTAGCAACAAGTCTATTCTTGTATCTTCCATCATCCTTTACCTTGAACACCCACTTGTAACCTATGGCACGGCTTCCTTAAGGAGGATGTACCAAATCCTAATTTTTGTTCTTCGTCAACGAATCTAGCTCCTCTTCCATATTGCACATCTATTTCGAACTGTCACATATCTTCAAAGCTTCATCAAGGTCAAGAAGCTCCTCATGAAGCACATGTAGGGAGTAATCAAATTAATCACCAAGGCTAAGATTTTCATGCTGCCAATCACCATACCTTCAACGGCCTAATAGTCCTACGACTGGTCAGAGTAGGTACAACTACGCCTAAACTCCTTCAGCTCCACCTTGAACTGAACTTCCTCTAGGCTCATGCATATCACTTAAACTACTAGAATTCACCTATGGACTACTCTATGATATCACATCAACTACATCTCACTCTCAACAGCGTCAACAACTTTACTACTAAGCTATAAATAGGAACTTCTTCAATCTCCTTAGGCTTATCAGAAACATCTGATGTGGTAGGTAAGTCTTTCTTAGGATTGAATATTGCTGATTCATCAAATGTAACATGTCTAAAATGAAAAATCTTCCTATCAACAGGGTGCCAAATACAATATTCTTTGACACCATCTGTGTATCCCAAGAGGATTCCCTTGTATGCTCTAGCTTCCAACTTATTGTCACATGTATGGTGAATATACACAGGATAACAAAAAATACAAAAATAACTAAGGTACATAGTTTTACCACTCCACTTCTCTTCTAGAATCTTTCCATCTATGGCCGAGAATGAAATCCGATTGATAATATGCGCCGCAGTCGATAATGCCTCGGCCCAAAAGCCTCTAGATAAGTCGCCATTAATATCAAGCAACGAGCTTTCTCAAGTATAGTCATATTCACCCTCTTAACAACCTCATTTGATTATGGATCAGCTAGTGTAGTGAAATGTCTCTCAATGCCATGTTGTCTACAAAAGTCAAGGAATTCCCCAGAGACGAACTCGCCACTACTATCAGATCTCAGACCTTCAACTTAGAACCAGATTGGTTCTCAATAAGAACCTTCCAAGCCTTAAACTTCTCGAAGCTCTCTGATTTGGCATTTATCACATACACCTAAACTTTTTAGGAAAAATCATCAATAAAAGAGATAAAATACTTCGCTCTCCTAATGGAAGCAGTAGCAACTAGTTCCCAAACTTCTTTATACATAATCAAGTAATATCTCTAATCTATTGAGTCCAACTCCAAAGGATACCTTAGTCCGCTTACCTAACATACAGTTCTAGCAGAAATCCAACTTGTCGAAGTCGCACTTGATTATCTTCCATCCATGACGCAACTCTAAGACCTTCTCAAATATATGACCCAACAAAGATGCTAAAGTCTGGTGGCATCCAAAGCACGAGAACTATCAACTCCAACGCACGACTCTCCAAGAACAGTGATCTCCTTAAGCGAATACAGATCCCGGAACACATCTCCCTTTATATGAACAAGAGCATCCCTCGAAACCTTCAAACTATCCTTCTCTAAAGTGACCTTGCACCCCATAGATGCCAATTTCCCAAAAGAAATCAAGAACTTCTGAAGAACCGAAACATACAAGTAGACCTGTTAACGGATGTCTTCGGCTATGGATAGTGCCATATCCGCATCCGCATCCGTTTTTTCGGATATCGGATATTTATCCGCTCTTCTGATGCAGATGTGGACGGATTTCAATTTTTTCGGATATCCATTGACAACCCTACATATAGGACACTCGTCAAAGTGTGTATCACTACATCAAACATTCTAATATGCAATATACCTTCTCCATGGCTCAACAACTGGCAACATTACCCACAAGGATTGCACTTCCCTCTCTATTGACCAAAGAACCGAAGCAATCCCTATTAGGTGTCATATGAAAAGACGCCCTCGAATCAAGCATCCAATAGTTTGATGCATCTAATACCGCTGCAGATAACACATCATCAGATATCGCTTTCTCCACCGCTAATGATGAAGAACCATCTTCTTCCTTCTTCTTCTTCCGATCCGGACAGTTGCTTTTCTAGTGGCCTAGTTTCTTACAATGGTGACATTATCTATCTTTAGATTTTCCTCGATAATTATTACCGAGCTTTATAGATTTGGAACGTCCCCTTAGAATTCCAATTCTTCTTCTCCTCTCTTCCTCTCTCAGCAAATAGGCCTTGACCACTATTTCCTCCGCTACTTTTATCCATCTCCTTCATCTGATCCCTCAAGAACTTGGATAGAAGAGCCAACTTTGCATGTTCAATGGTCAAATTATCTGTCACAAAGATATGATTGTTAGCGAAACCTTTATAACGCTACGAAAGGGAACATAATAGCACCATAGCCATATGCTCTTCATCTACCTCCAAATCCACAGTCTTTATCTTCATCACTAGATCGTTGAAAAAATATAGATGCTCTTTGATAAAAGTACCATCTCTTACCCTCGTAGTGAAAAATGTTTTCAAAAAAATTGGATGGTTAGTCAAAGATTTCTTCAGAAAGATATTTTCTAGCTTGGTCCGAATGCCCTTAGCACTTCTAATCTCAGCAAAAATATTTTCTCACGTAGCTAATTGAAAAATAGTAAATGCTCATTTTTCCATCTTCTTCCTTTCCGCGGCTGAAATTTCAACCGTCAACTCCTCGAAAGCAAACACCACAGGATGAACTTCGTTTTCCATTAGAATAGCTTTCATCCTCCATTACCACTTCTCGATGTCTTTATCACCGTCCCACTTCTCTTTGCTAAACTAGATCCTGATGGAATATAGGTCCCTTTAACATAGGTCTTGATACAACTTCTGGAGTCTCCTCGTCTCCTACCATAATGCCTAACACACTTCTCAATCAACCTTGTCACTATAATACCAGGCTGCTTGGGAAAAATTCCTCAAGATCGTCTTAGGAACAAAAAAACCCATCCTTGCGAAAAAATAGGAACAAATTGATGGTGAGGCAAACCAAACAATAGATAACCACCGGATAATAGCAATCATAGATAAAGCAATAATACAAAATAACATAGGGGATTTATAGTGGTTCCACTATAGCGTAGTAGTGTACATCCACCTGGAGAGAGAGAGAGAGAGGAGATTTTATTACTTTTTAAGAGAAGAAAATTTTATAAGAAGAAGAATAAGATATACGACCGAGAGAGATAATTCTACTCAAACTAACCTCTGCCTTTATATAAAGATTATTACTTGGGCTTGAAGTAATTGATTTATGCTTATAAACCAAGGCATCATTAATTCTCTTATTCATACAGGAAATGTTTGTCCATTTAATTTTCAGTTTCTCCAAATTTACATGTGCCTGATAAGATTCCTTCTTTAATCAGCTAATTAGGGAATTAATTGATTACCCAAATCTTTCAAAAAAATTCAGCTTCTCACGTAGGTAATTTATTACTCTCTTTAATGCTATAAAAGAGGTAATATATATTTGCGTAATTATCTCAAATATCTTCCAAATCTTTTGCAATTGAATATTGTATCACCAAATCTTACAGAGTATATGTTATCTAGAGATAACGATGCTCAAAAGCTATCTTCTAATCTTTGTTAGGAGGATGACTTTGATTTACTAAGGGGACCTCCATGGAAAATCCATATGTGAACGTACCTTAGCAGTTGTAGACGTGCTTCTACTATTGTTGTGTTGTGAGACGCAAGCAGCATAACTATTTTCTGATTTATATTTTACATCCTAGATGATATCTATAACATCGCTATATTAATTAACAATTGGTTTAGTATAATTTGAAGGGAGAACTGTTATGGTGACTCGTACGATCTCAAAAATTACAGTTACATGGATGCACATATCTTGAGTTCTCATATCATACTTATGTTTGACATGTTTTTTTGTTTCCCTAAATTCCTTATGTACTATAGTCAAAGTAAAGCAGACTTCATATTGGATGAGTCCGAGCTTTAAGAGACGAGCTAGTGGCTTTCGTTTATCTATTTATATTTCCATTGCACTATTACTATGTATGTATCAACATTATAAGGGCATGAAGTTATAACTGTCCAGACCGATGATATAACTTGGGTTTTGTAACTATGAAATTTCTTTGTGTTTTGGAGTAATTCTTTGTATTGACTTTTTGGTATTGTATATTATCGTTCTTTTGTGAGATTCGGATATTATGTTCATTCTTTCTTATTCTATTTTTTTTACTTTACCCTAAGTATCTGTCTTTTCAACAGTTAGGTGCTCAATACACGAATACCATGGATGTATTAGTGTCGAAATTCGAGGGTTGAAAGCGGGATCGTTACATTTTTAATAAATATCATTTTTTTCACATGCTACCAAATTCTATTCTATTTGATTCAATTCTATATAACCGAATTAACCTCTTCATCTTCCTTTGAATAAACTATGCATTTCCATGCCTTATTATAAAACACAATTTGCAAACACCAGACTAAAAAACACGAACAAAAGTAAAGATTTAATGAATTATCCAAAATTTAACACTGCAAAAGAGGCTTCATTTAGCGATGGCAAAATGGCGTCAGCAGCCATTGCCAACCGTTGTTACTTACCTCGTCGCCAACAAAGAAAGCAACAGCATTAGCGACGGCTCCATCGCCATATTAGCGACCGTTGGTGATGGCTAAATGGGCACGTGGCAACTTCCTAGAAGTTTGAAGTCTGTGGAAAACCGACACTAGCCATCACTATTTTGAAATCAAATGACCGTCCTTAGCCGCCGCTAAACCGAGATCGGACAGCCGTCGCTAGTTTGGAGACATTTTTCTGCAATTGCGTTCTCCTTCGGCCATCTAAACACACACATCTACATCCATCTTATTTACAACATATATATATATATATATATATATATATGTATACTCAGTTTCACAACTACTACCAATGTAAGAATCGTATAATCTCATACATATTACATATAATCAAATATATAACGCAAAGATCAATATTTACACAACCTTTTCATCAATCAACACCAATATCTCATCAAACTATAAAACCATATCTACAAAAAAGTTCATCAAACAAAACATCCCAACCAACTCATGTACATCAAACAAAACATCCACTAATCCATCAAACAACCCAGCCAACAAACAAGTATCGAATCCATAAATGTAACATATGTCACATATGTACAAAACAAAATGATCAAAATCCATCAAAAATATAGCCATACCTACTCATCGTCGTCTCGTCCTCCCCTAGAATTGTCCCATGCTCAGCTAAGTATGTTGCAATGTGCTCATCTAGCTGATGCACTAACGCCCCACTCTTTCATCAATCATTGATCTCCGCTAGCTGTTTTTCCAATTGAGCTATCTCATCTTCAGCCTAAGATCTCCTATAGGACGAATGGATCGTCATGGCCTATAAATTATTGATGGTGGGTTATAATTTATTCTTAATATTAAATATTGCTTATATATTAGCTAATAAAGCATTTTACCTCCTGATTTTTGAAACCGTAGTGCCTATTTAGCGAAGGAGGGTCAATTAAAGCATCTCATATATTGTTTGACTCCTCTAAGGTCAACTGACGACCAGTGGGTTGCGCCACTCGACCATGTTCTATGTCATATCTTGCATGCGATCATGAATAAAAAAAATTCACAATAAATGTTTAATTTAGAAGTTGTGAAGTTTGAATAAAAAAACTAAGCATGTTTACCATTATTGATTCAAATTTATCATCTGTTTAGGTATATGACACATCGCCTTCCTCACCTCTGCTCGACAGTGTGCATCATTATGAAGACCTCAGCCATTGTAGGCTCACGATTTAGCTTCCTACACAAATATGATTAACGAACAATGTTATAAATATGATTAAATAATGTTACATCTATTTATAAACGCAATTGTTAAACTTATCAACTCTGCGTGATGTTATTGAAAGGATTTAGATCCACCACGGTGCAAAGCAGGATTTTTATTCCTATTTGCACGGCAGTTCCTATAAATTTAAAGACATGTTTAACTAATTCAATACAACTAATATATGAAATTTAAACAAATTTTAATAACAATATGAAACTAAATAACTTACTTTCATTTCAAGGGTTTCCCACAGCTGGAGAAATTCGGCCCAAACATCGACGCTCGTCCATGATGGTTTCTTTCTCACGTTCTTTGCTTTAAAGAGCGTGCCCCTATAATTTTTTTGCATCCTTTGGTTCCAGTGATTTATAAATACATCCATATCCTACGGATCGACATGGATAGCGGCTGTATATTGGAATTAATGAGAATTATATACATTACATTATTTTCCAACTGAATTATAAATTTATACTCACCATCAAGTCAGCCCATATAGGGTTCTTCACGTAGTTTGGGATGTCATCCCAATGAGGCCAGCATCCGGACATCAACTCATATAAGGCTTCCTAGGTAACTGTAGGATGTAGTCCGAAGGCTCAACTTCAAAACCCTTGAATAAATTTTAATGCAGGAATTTAATCAATATAATTTTAAATATTAAAACAAGCAATAAATTTGATACTTACCCCTATGCTCTTAGGAACAACCTCTACCAATGGACGTATATCTGGTGCAGTGCCGATGGCACCGACACCAGGAGAAGGAGAAGGAGAAGGCTGCGAAGGCTGAGATCTGCTGCCATGTCTCCTAAAAGGCATATCTGCTACAAACAAATCATTTCATATAGTGATAACATATATCATTTCATAGAATTCAAAAAACAAAATACATAGCTTACAACATAGTCCTCAATATTAACATATAACATCGACAACTCAGAATATACAACAACCGATACACAGCTCACAACATAGTCATCATTTTTAACATATAACATCGGAAACTCAGAATACACAATACACAACAATCGATACATAGCTCACAAAATAGTCATCATTAGAATTATCAGTCTTCATCGTTTTCTGATTCATACTCGGCCTCATACTCTACGTCGTTTTCTTCTGTGCTCTCAAAGGCTTTTATTAGTTAATTCGATTCATCATTCAACAAACCTACATCAATATCATAAGTTACTACTATTTCATGATTTGGCTCAAGATCCTCTTGGTACGCTGCTTCATCTGGAATATTAATTCCATCAAATGTAAATATTGCCTTTGTTTTAAAAACAGCCAACCAATCTGCTTTATCTCTTTTTAAGGGTGGATACAGAGCAAAATAAACTTGTAATGCATTCTTGGCTATATGAAAGAATCATACTTATAATAATGTGAGGTATGCTTTATTTCAATAAGCCTATAATCTTTATGCCTATTGACCCCAGAACTAAGAACATTACCGAATCAATTGCATTTGAATAAAAAAAATCTGCGGGTTGCATATAATATGTCAATTCTAAAACCTGTGTTAAGATGCCATAAAATTCTTTTATATGCTCAACTGGATCATTACTACCTTTGATAAAATACCGCTGTTATATGTTAATTTGTCAGCACCATAATCTATGGTGCTGAATTTAAATCCATTAACGAAGAATATTGGATAAGTCTTGACATTTCTTTTTGGTCCGAGTGCAAGATTCTATAATCCTTCATCAAAAACACTACTTCTAGGATCATAAATGTAGTTCGAAAACCATTTAGCAAAGTCTTTACTGAGATCTCTAGATGGATGTCGTGATTCATATATACTGCATACATATATGCAATATGTTCCATTATAAGTAACATGTAAGTATAACTGAAATAAGTATGAATTTATTATTACCTAATAAATGGTGCAAATTCAGCACAATTAAGAAGAACATATGTGTGTGCTATATGGTAATATCTATCATTTAACCATACTTTCACATGTTTTCCAACAGGTCTGCCATATTGTCTAAAAATAGATTACATTGCTTGAGAGGAATCTGATTCAACAGCTTCATCATTACGAGGAACACTTACAAATGATAAATTCACATGGTCACTAAAGTAATGAGAGAAAAAGAATAAAGATTTTTCTTCAGGATATGATTTGCAAATCGATTCTTCAACTCATGCTTTTTGTCTAATCTTTTTTCCATATGATTCAAGTACCTATTAGAGAATTATTTCAATTCAAATTTTCTTATGTAAATTAATTCAATTTAATTTAAAATAACATAAATATTACAGATAGCTAGTTGTAACGACCCGGAAATTTCAATCCCGAAAATTCCAGATAGTTAGTGAAAAGAAGAAAAAGAAAGAAGAAGAAATAGAAAACTCAAACTCAGTATCTCACATTCGCAGCGGATAAAATATAATATCACATAAATAATTTTTTTACAAAGAAGAACTGTATCTGTACACTTATATTTTTATATATCAGAGTTACAACATTTACACAATACTAGACAGTTTTAACAACATGTCTTAGATATACAACTATATATCACAGAGATAAATACTCCATACGTTCCAGCCATCTAGCTCGCCTCCTGAATTCCAGAACGTCCTTACTTGAAAATCTGTAATACTCGGTCCGACCCGAGCATTACATCAAAGTAACACCCGGATCAGGCTGGAAACCAGCGTGAGTAAACCCTTCTAACAAGGAATACAAAAGCATACAACTTATATAAACCCGGGGTAACTTATATCAATTTACAACTTCATAAGTTTTTATAGACATCAACCATTTCATACATCAATTTCTAAGTGCCAAAACTTAGATTTAAATGGTCCAATTTACTTAAGTCATTCCACTTCAGCCTATTAGTTTCACATATCAAATTATAAGAATCGAAGTGGTTTCGGGTATTTACTAATACCCAACTCTGGTCTCTTCGAATCCAATGTCATCTAAACCCAAGTTATCCAGTTAAAATACAATTCAACTTTAATTGCCGAATAACACTTTTACACAGCAATTCATAACTGATTGATAATCACATTATCATCGTCCATCCAACATATCATATGACAAAGCAATTCATATCAAAGATATCAACCAATTCAAAGCACCCATCATCATTTAATCATTAATAAGCAAGATTGATCAATTACATTAATTAATGATCCTCTAGTTACTTTCACCGGTTAATTATTCTTAAATTTCATATAATAATTAACCTTTAACTAAATTAGATTTATTAATCAATCTTGATTAATCACAATCAGAAATTAACTTTTCTTAATTACTTCATCAATTAAACCAACTCCTTGATTAATTATATAAATTAATCTTTCAATTACACGGAGTAATCATTACTTAATTTCTTCCATCAAGTAATTATCCTTTAATTACTTCCCAACAAGTAATTTCCTTAAATTAATTACATCCGGTAATTATCCACTAATTACTTCACTAAGTAATTATATCTCATTAATTACCTTAAGTAATTATAATTAACTCAACATCAATTGATTACTTTTAATAAATTAAACTGAATTAATTAACTAAAATTAACCACATTAACTTAATTATACTGAGTAATTAATTCCTTTAATTACTTCATTAAGTAATTATTCATAATAATTCTTTTGTATTAAGTAATAACCTCTTAATTACTTATTACTTAATTATTTCCTAATTGATTAACATTGATTAATCAATCCTTAGTTGTCACTTTTAAGTACAATAAGTAATTATCCTTTAGTTAATTACACAAATCAATTAACCTTCAAGCATTCATATTAATCAACCTTAAATTATTCCCATAAATTAATAGTTTATTTCATTGATTAATTACCCTTAAATTAACCATCTTCATTAATAAACTAACTCTTTTATTAATTCCTTTAATTGATCATACTTTTAACTAATTATACTAAGTAATAGATTCTCAATTACTTCCACTTAGTAATTATCATTAAATAAATTATATTTAGTAATCACCCATTGATTACCCTTCCTAATTAATGACATTATGCCATTATTCCTTAACTAATGTAATTATTATTAATTAATTACAGTAAGTGATCAGTCTTTAATTATTCATCTTTCATTCCATAGAAATTAATTTTTTTAAACTTCCTTTGAATTGCATATTATTTAATTAATGAAGTGATTAATGATTAATTAGTTACTAATCACTTAATCTTTAATTATTTAATTAATTATCTATTAATTATTATTTAATTTAATCCTTAATTATCCATTAATCCATAATCAATTAATTAAACCGTAATAAATTAATTAATCTAAAATTTATTAATTAATTTAACCTTAATTACCTTATTAATTAAAGTAATCCTTAACCATAAACTTAATAAATTTTCAAAACATAACAATAATTAAAATTATTACATAATTAAAACATTTCAATTTTGTTTAAACTAATTACCTTTTTTAAAAGTTAAATTTAAATGAATAATAAAATCATTTTTAAACTTAACTATTAAAATATAAAATACTTTGAATCAAAAAAAAGTTTAACATTTCACAAGTAGTCTAAATAAAATTTCAAAGTTTCAAAATTAAAACAAATTTAAAACTCTTAAAAAAAAACAAAACTAACTAGGGGTTCAACCCGACCAAACTCGAGCAAACCCAAGAACCAAACCCTACTCTTTCTTCCCTTACCTTCTATAGTTAAGTTAAAACCAAACCCAATTACAATACTGGAAAGAAACAACACTTCCTCACCCATCCTTGCACGAGAAACACAACGTCTCCCCTTGCACGAGCACGAGCAAAAATCCAATCTGCTCGAACGCTAACCCGAGACCTGACGTCAACCCTCTCGTGCAAATGCTCATTTTCCCACAGCAACCCACGCGAACAACACGAGCCAACCTTCTTCCCAAACTCACGAACATCAGCAGCAAGTAAACGTGCACCGTGCACGTGTACGATCGGCCAGGCCACTTTTGACCCTCGGCATCTCCTCCGGCAAGTGACTCCAGACCCCCTCACACGATTACGACCACCAGATCACCACAACTTGCCCGAAATCAAAAGCGAACATTCCAACTTAAAACTGGAACCAACATGATCAACAAATTATGCCTTGATACACCACCACTGACCGCCAACGACTCTGAAACTCCGTCCAGTACTTCCCAGAACAATTATGCATCGAACCCCCTTGGTCCGGCCAAGTCCGATCCTAAATCAATGGCAAAAACCTTCCTAAAACTTCGACCACCAAGAAGAACCAATAAACCCTAAAATGTCGCCATCCAATTACTACATCGAACAGTAAAATACTTGGCTATTTTTCCCAAGATCTCTGCCCCTCAACCTTACTTCAGCAACGATCACGACCACTGTCACATCGCCAGTTGTCGGAATTTGGCCGAGACTCCTTACACGTTCAAACCAAAATTTCTCGATATTTAATTACTTAAAAATATCGAATTCTATATTAAAAATCATGATTTGATATCAAGAATTCATTTATACCATCAAAACTTGAAAATTTAATAATCAAGTTTTAACTTGAATTGATCTTTCCCCTGTAAATTTCTATTTCCTGGCTAATCACTTACAATTTTGTACTTATAAATATTTTAAAAACAAGATTCAGTCAATACAATCGGTTCCCGTTTAATGATCATAATCTTTAAGACATTGAAGCCAAGGAAATTGATTTTGAATTGGGTTTTTGAGACTGCAAACCTATAATAGAGACTATATAACATTTTTATACAAACATGCAATTGATCATCAGCAATTATATTGTGATTTCCAGGCAAATATTTTTATAAATCTATACGAACCATATTTCTATCTTCATTTATCATTCACAATTAATCACAAATGAATTTAAATCTTAATAGTTTAAGTTTCACTCACCTGTTCCTGAAAATATCAGAGAAGCCCCAAAAAAATCTAGATTTATATAAATCTAGGATAAAAGCTTGAGACTAGAAGTTTGATCTGGAGATTTCTTGCATGCCTGCCATTGGAAACCCTTATTTATGAAAACTGAATGCTATGATTCCTTTAAACACTTGAAGATGATACAGGTTGAAACAGATGTTGATTGTAGTTGAATTTCATTCCAATTGAATTGCCATTCATTTGAAGTTGCAGATTTCGTTGATGTTGCAGGTTTGTAAATCTTTGCTTTTGATTAAATTCAGATTTTTACTTCTCAGATTCTAAAGAAAATTTCAGTTTGAGTTAAGAAATGAGAATAAAGAAATTTGAGATGAAGAAAGAAGGTTGGAATAGAAGAGGAAAACAGGTTTTCTTCTAAAAATAATTTATTAAAAATTAAAATGAAATGGTTGCCACATGTTGTTAAACTTACATTTGTCATCTTAATTGTTTAGTTGTTTTACAAGTGTTTATGAGAGGATTAACATGTTTACACATGTTTTAAGTGTTTTTAATTAAATTTTTACTTAATTTAAATGTAAATATAACTTACTTAATTTAATTCTCTTAATAAAATAAAATTTACATATGTATAAATAAATTTATTTTTAAAAGAAATATTCTAAAATTAATTATAATGCAAATATATTTTCTTATACATGTTATTTAAAATCTAAAACATTCATATATACATTTATAACCATATTTAAATTTAAACATTTTAAAAAGAAAACAAAACAAAGCTTGTTTAAATCCTTTTTAAACTATCATATTTTATAAACAAATAATTATCTTATATTTTGAAAACAAATGAATAAATCTTTAAATTAGCTTTTGAAGAATATTAATTTTTTTAAACAAATCTTTTAAATTACAATTCACTCATATATAAATTAAATTTCAAAACAATATCAAACTATAACATTAAAACAATCATGCAACCAATTTATCACACATTTCTTCAGATATTTATTGCATGCAGCAGATCTTAAACAGATTAAACCATTTGTGAAATCAATATCTATTAATTAACTCAATTATCTATCAATTACATATGTCTAAAATTCCGAGATATCACATTAGTATTACCTCTTAAATGGATACATCCATTCATATTGCATATGACCTCGTAGAAGTGCTTTGGATGGACGATGAACAAGTGAAAGCTCCATTACATTAAGAAACCTAGCGGGAATATTTACTCCAGTTTGCAGAGCTGTATAGGGATTTCTACTTTATGATTTCGTATGCGATCGACCTTTAGCGTCGACAAACAAAGTAGTTTATAAAACATACTTAATTCTGTTACAATACTAAACACTTTTATGGGCAACAGTTCTTTAAAAAACCACCGGTAATAAATATTCCATCATGATATGGCAATCGTGACTTTTCATCCCACTAAATTTATTGTTTCTAAAGTCAACACATCTACTGAGATTAAAACAAATCCTATCAAGACATTTTAGTCCACTACAACAAAAAGTGGCTTTTGCATTGTTTTAGAATTGCTGGCATTATCATCCACGGCGTTTCAAAGAACGTTGTATTATGTCCTACTGCAAAACAACACTAATATACCGCAGCGTTTCTGAAAAGTTGCTAAAAACGAATATACCACAGCGTTTTTGAAAGGTTCACTACACCAGAAAAGACTTTTGGTAGCGTTGAAAAAGCGCTACTATAACTTATGGTAGCGTTTTAGAGAACGCTGCTATATGACATGCAACTAAAAAATTTTGTTGCGTTGTAGTAAACGCTACCAAAAGTCACTTTTAAATGCAACTATAGGTATTTTCTGTAGGATTTAAAAAACGCTACCAAAAGTCACTTTTAAATGCAGCTATAGGTTTTTTCTGTAGGGTTAAAAAAACGCTACAATAAATCTTCATTTTTTGGTTGCATTTTTTGTTTATATGCTTTTTTTGATTTTCAGTAGCGTTTTTAAAATGCAACTGTATAATTTTTATATTAGTTTACATTTGTTTCTGTAGCATTTCTGAAACGCTACTAAAAGTTATTGGTTGTTTGGTAGCATATTTTCATATATTCAAACAAACAATTAAATCACATAATTAGCATATACAAACAATCAATCATATGATCATCATATTCAAATAATTGCAAAAACATGCTAATCTCACAATCAAATATAATATCCATAATCAATTCGATAGTAGTTTTTCAACAAAATAAGTCACATACTACAAGCATTCACAGACAAGTTTCCACAAATGGTACTAACAAAATACGACAACATATAATATATAACAATTAAATTCATGTTCGTTGCTTGATTACCAATAGTTCTTTGTTGTCGACAGTCTTCGCTTCGAAATAGCTAATTACCTGCAAACAAGTTTAACAATCAACAATATATATATATATATATATGTATATATGTGTATATATATGTATATATGAAAATCATGTAATCTATAACTCGATATTCTATATTAACACATATTAACAAAAATTGTTCTATTTTTATATGCATCCTATATAGTTCCCCAACGAATACACAATTTTCAATTTACACAGATATTCAGATCAAAACTGGGTTAGAAGTCTGACTGGATTTCATTCTATGTGCTGATTGTGTATTCAGTACTATGGGCAGATTGTGTACTCAGTACTATGGTCAAGTTAAATCTTATAAAATATGAAAAAGTATCTGGAACGTCCATAATCCATCGATGATGCATCCATCCACTAATTGAAATGTACACTTTTTTTTACCCTTGTCGTTTCCTATCAATTCGGTTCTCTAAAACAAAAATATTCCCTAAATTCACATTGCCGTAACTGTATTAGGCAACAACTGTAGTGTCAGTTACTTCCATTTATTTGTGTTAGCCCTCTTGTATAACTACATTTGTGTAATACATGTGCAATGACATAAGGATTAATCTGAGTAGACAGTTTTAGGAAAAATGGTTTATTTAACTTTTAGTTTCAAGTGTATCAATTTTTGTGGCTCTGCAGATAAACACGTTTATTATAGAGGATATGTACTGAAATGTTGTGGATTTGCAGATAAAAACTTAAATGTTGTGATACAGATTTTTATTTTTTTTAATACCCGAATAAACAGAACTAAAACTTAATGTTTAGATATGATGTATGCTGCTGGGCAAGCTATCGTAGTACCAAAGGCATCTTCCATGTACGTACACTCAGATGTAGGTCGCCACAGCAATGCGTCATTAACTCTCACAAAGTTTACCCAAACTTTTACCGCATCTTTTCCCAGTGGAACACAATGAACCATCGTTGTTGGATCAGTTGAAGTGATAGCTCCTTCAGCCACTACTTGTCCCGTTTCACCCACATCAATCAGCTTACAGCTACTATTTGGTACCAGATTTGCACCCTATTGGATAAGCAAATAAATAAATAATCATCAAATATGTCGTAATCATCAAATAAATAAGCAAAAGGATTAACAGTTTCAAACTTGTTTAATCATCAAATATGTCCCGTTTCAAACTTAGTTAATTTTATAAAACTTGTTTAATTTTAACGAAGCCTAGTTAATTTTTATTAACTTGGTTAACTTAATTTATTATTATTATCATTATTATTATTCAAACTTGATTAACTTAATTATATCATTATTATTATAAACTTAGTCAAATGTTATAAACTAAGTTAATTTATCATCACCATCGTTATCTATAAATCTTTGTTAAATTAGTTATATTATTATTATTTATAAAATTTAGTTAACTTAAACTTAGTTAATTTTAACAAAACTTAGTTAATTTTATTAACTTGGTTAGCTTAGTTAATTTATTATTATTATTATTATTACTAAAACTCGGTTAATTTAATTATATTATTATTATTAAATTAGTTAATTTTTATAAACATAGTTAATTCATCATCATCATAATCATTGTTATTATTTATAAAACTTTGTTAAATTAATTATATTATTATTTATGAAATTTAGTTAGCTTAAATGGAACTAATTTTATAAAACTTGTTTAATTTTAACAAAATTTAGTTAATTTTTATTAACTTGGTTAACTTAGTTAATTTATTATTATTAATAAAAAACAAGATTAAATTAATTATATTATTATTATTATTAGTATTATTATTAATATAAACTTGGTTAATTTTATAAGATATCCTAAATCATTCAACTCTACTCTTATAATCAATCAATTATAACTTATACTGACTACACATCGTTCTAGAATTTTTTTAATTATATCTATAAAAATGCAGCACCTGAGAGTGCAACCAAGTCGACAATAATGAGACTGTGTTCTTCCATTGATCGATTTACAGCAAACCAACCAAATACCTTCCTCTAACACTACATTGTTTCCGCCTGCACTGTTCCTACATCTTCCTCTAACATTACACTACACAGTTTCTACCATTTCTACTGTGCACCTAACCACCCACTTCACTGTGCACATCAGTGACCATCACCAGCGTCCCTCTCCCCTATCACACTTCAGCCTTCTCTGGCCACAACAACTGCCTGCCTTCCCCTTTGAACTCTTACAACACCTTCACCATCATCATCATTCACAACAACATCATTCCACCATCATCTTACAACACCTTCACCACAAACAACATAATTACCTCTTCAAACTCTAAGCTGCTGCACCTCCATTCACTGTAGCAAACAATTCGCTAACATAGTTCAAGCTTCACCCATGCATCACAGTCATCACCATCATCAGATCAACACACAGAACTTCATCATCTCTGTTACAAATCAACTGCATTCACAGTTCACCCTTGCAAACTAGGCCTGCCATCACACTTAGCCACATACAATTTTCCCTTCCCTGTGCACATACCACTGTCCAACCCTCTCCACATTCTCACAAAATAGAACAACCTACACCCATCTACATCAGCCATTGCCCCCGACTTCCATATTAGTTCCTCAAACTGTAGTACCATCCTTCAAACCATTACACTGTTATCAATTAGCATCAGTTCATCAAACTACAATATCATCAATACCATCCTTCAACAAACATTCCCACTGAATCACTACACTGCCATTAATTGTTGCCAGCAACCTGCCTGCATCACTTCTAACTACCTGCTACAGTCCTTTTCTAAATACATATGTCTAACTGCACAGTGATATCACCTCCTTGCTACATATTACCTTGTGCACATCACCTCCTTGCTGCACAGAAATATCTGCTTAACCACTGTGCACTCACTATTTCTTCACAGCCTGCCCTATTTCTTCATCACCAAACAGTGCACTGACATCACTCACTAACTCCCATTTGCTATCTCCATACCATACAATTGCCACCACTACCCAGTTTCATCTATGATTAACATACAACAAGTAAATACAACATAAACCTGCCAGTTCAACATATAACATCCCTATTGTCACATCATACAACACATAACATCCCTACCCAACAGCGAGTTCAACAACCCAAGCTACCACTTCTCCTTCTACAACCAAACCACCTAACTGCCCCTAACCCACCCCACTGCCTTGCTTTGCCTCATCGCCAACCCAAAATAGACTTTAAATTCATCACCTTAGCAAATCGCTTGAATCACCAAACTTGACTACCTCAAATCGACCATCCACAAATCTTCATGATACAAGAAGACTTATAATTGAATAATTGAATTTTTTAAGTTAAAGTTAACAGAACCCACACACAAAGAACCAAAAATTAACAGTATTGATAATAACCAACCTACTCCAATCTTCTTCTCTTTCAAAGTGTTAGATCAACTCTGACTCAAAGGAATAGAATCATAGGTAACCATTAACACACTTAAGGTTATGTTTATGCCTATAAATAATGTACTATGAAATAAAAAAACCATGCAGAAATAATTCAAGTATATGAATTAGGACATAAATACCTTAAGTTCTCTTTTCCAAGCTTTAAAACTGAAGTGCGACGATCATATGCTTTAAGTCCTTTCTTATTACAGCAAGTCCCTTCCTTTATCTATCAATTTATTACTGCACAAGGATACAAAATTAGGACATAAATACCTCTCGCTTTTCCTCCATCTTCCACCCCCATAATTTTCTTGAATGTGAAATACACCTAGGTGGCCTACGCTCCTATAAAGTTATACAAAAAAACTTTTAAGTATCACCAAACTACAATATGTTCAATTCAAATTCCAATAATTAGTATTATATAAAAAAACTACAATGTCCAACTATATCTTACATGCTTTAAGTCCCAAATACTTTTTGCAGTATGAAAATCAAAGCTAGAAAGCAACATCTTATCTTCCGTGCCTTCACCATCAATATTTTTTTGACCCTTCATCAATCCCCGTACTGATACCAAAAGAAGATGCAGGTGAGCAAGTAGACATATGTGTTATTTCTACTTCAAAATCTTCACTGTTCTCTGCATCCTACAACTCTTCGTCATGCTCATCCATGTCATAACTAATATTCTCACTAACAATACGCCCCAACACCACTTTAACACCCTTTAGGTTGTCTTCATTTGTCCCACCTTTTCTGCACTCTATCAAAAAATAACATAATATATAAGTACAGCACAAAGACATATACAAAAAAATATACAGGACACCTGTACATGACAGGTAAGTAATGTTTGTCTTTACGGCCGGTGTTCAATTCATGACTCCTACATTCTAGCATTTAAAAGTAAACTATCACTAATTTTGTTCTTCCTGTGCACATTACTATTATACACTACGCACAGAGGTAATAATAAGGTTTAAATTTAACAACAACAACTTCAGTATTTATCCAAAATACAATATACAGTTGATGACAATGTAATAGTATAGCAAAATCACAACGATTGCTCTATATTCAAAGAAACATGAATTGACCTTAAATTTAAAGCAAAAAAAAAAAAAAATCATTTAGATGATGGTACAAATAGTATGTGTATGCTTTATTAAAAGAATATAGAGTTAAATTTAAAGTGGTAACACCTTTACCTGATAATCATCAGTAGGATCTGCAGGAGCAAGCAGGACATTGCCATTTCTCACGGTAAGTGAATAATCCAACGCAGCTTTAGTGTATATCCTTATTGTCGGATTACGAGTTAGCTTCAACTCATTCACATTGGGTATGATTCTCCCTGGAATAAGAAAAGAAATATCAAATTTACGATTAGTAGTGCTTTCATGGTACCACAATCATTGATTAATTTATGAATAAAATAGTTAATATAGTTAAACAAAGTGAAATGGATGGGATAAATAAATTGAGGACATGATGCAAGAAATATTTATGAACAGAAATAGCTACAGATTTTGTCAAGTAAAACCATACCATAGGGCACAATCTTCCAGCGTTGGTTCATTGATTTCTTGTACCATTCATAAAGCACAACTACTGTTCCATCACGGACTCCGCCATGGTCTTTGTCTCCATGGAAAGCATCGAAGTTCATGCTAATGTCATTGATCTTCCTTATGCAACAGAAGCCATCTCCAAGATCCTTACTTTCACTCTAATGGACTGACTCATCAAGGAAGCTAGGATCATATGGAACTAATCCAACCATAAAAAAAATCAACCTAGTGTCACAAATAAAGCAAAAGAAACACAACTATGATTTCATAATTGAGGCAAACTACTAATTGTATACACCTAGTAGTACACATGTTAACTAGAGGATCAAACTGTTTGCTTTCTCATGAAAGAAGATGTGTATGTTTTGTTATATTTATTTTTTTAATTTGGATAAATAAAAGTTTAGAGGATTTGATCTTAGAGTACTATATCTAAAGTCTAAACATGCATAAGATTTTCAACTTGACTAGAGGTTTAATTTTACTAACTAAAAGTAAAACCACATAAGAAACTATGCAACAAAATTACATCCAACTATTAACTGATTTTGATAAGGACTTGCATTTTGATAGATCAACTAAAAGTAAAAATACTGGGTTATTACTTACTTGCTCATACGGTCCACAAGGATGTTGTATAGCTTGATCGGTGGCTTTGTTTACAAGAGCAAAGCTTGGAAATCCTTCACATCCTTTATTCTTATACTGAATCTCAAGTCCTTGATCCAGTGCTATCACACAAACAATATTATGCCGTGGAAAGTTCGTGGAAACTTTGTTATTGAACCAAAATTTTAAGAATTGAATATACAAGTGTTCATTTTTTTCTTGAGATATATAGCCGTCGTTTCTCTTATTCAATATTAATTCTACATAAATTTTGTCAATAAATACCTTTAGATTAATAGCACAAGATTCATCTCTGTTTTATAAAAAAATATCCTTTCAAACGTTTCATCTAGTTAAAAGTATAATTAGTATATAGAGTCTACGTAGTTAACAAAGCTAAAATTTCAACCACAAGTACAAATAAAAATAAAAATAAAACTACCTTATGATCGAAGAACATGGGGAGTGCAACCCCAGCATGGCTAATTACAGCCCTGTAATTGCCACAGTTGGCAACCAGCACCATTCCACTACCAACCACCGCGACCACAGCAGTGGAGCCCACAATTTGACTCTCCAACCTAGACCGTTCGCACTGGCATGGTGGGTCCCCACAATACCCGCATGCATAGGACTTCAGCGCCAGCTCATCCATCCTCTCGAAACTCCTTTTCACAGCTCTGATCGGTCCCTCCTTGTTCAGCATCCCCGTTATTGGCAGGATTATCGGTTCCTCCCCCATCATCGCGTGCATTCTCTCCTTGCACAATGTCGACACCTCAAGACAGACAGATTGGAATCAATTGTAAATTCTCACAAAGCAATAAGCTAAACTAATCATTATTTGGATGCATGATTAAGTTTTCACTCTCAAGACAGAAAGCAATCTTTAGAAATAAATAAGAGATGATTCTAGCATCCTATCTTAACGGAGTGTAATGTAAGGTCAAGAAAACAAGCAGGAAAGGATAGTCAGGAAAACATAAAATTTGCCATATACAAGTTATTTGGACATATTCTTTTCTCTATGCACCAGTTAAATCCTCAAACATTTGTAGCAATATAACCAACATTTTACCCTTGTTAAATATAATGATTGTTCTTGTTTGCTCTTCGCCTAGTTAACTTTTAATCTTTTATTTTGTTTGTCTTTATACCCAATAATTATAAATAAAAAGGGAAATAAGAACAAGCCCATGCTCATCCTATTACTAAAGGGTGCACCATCTGTACCAATAGAAACACAAATGCCAGCATCAAGCATTTCCTTGACTGGGTCAAACCCAAGCATGAGCATTGCAGCTGCAGGGCAATGTGAAACTTTTACCCCTTCGTTTGAGAAGAAGTCAATCTGTATCATATTATTTTATTGTAGAATGATATAATTAGTAAGGGCTGAATGAGTTCTTTGTGTAAGAGTTGATATTTGCAAAGTTAAAAATTGGTATTATAGATTTTTGTTTTACCTCAGCCTCATTCAACCAGACTGAGTGAGCAGCTAATAAATTGCTTCTTAAAAGCCCTACTTTATTCAAGAATGTAACATACCATGCTGGATTTCCCTTGTGTTCCTTACATGCTCATTCTCAAAAGGGATTTCAGCTACATGCATATGGATACCAGTTTGCAATTCTTCGGCCGTATCTCTCGTTTTTAGTAATAATTCTTCAGTTGCATTCATAATTTGCCTTAATCCAAACCATATTCTAATGCACCCATCAGCCGAATTGTGATGCTTTTCGTAAAGATCCTTCTGAATATCTTACCTGACTGTTTTCAGAATATCTACTCTTATTATTATATGATGATCACCACGAACCAAAGGTTTATTTATGTTAGGAACCCCAAACTTTGTAAATTTCAATACCTCACCCAGATTGTGTACTAGAAGGTATATAAAGATCCCTATATCCTTCAATCATCTTTACCTGGGAGGCATATGATTTTGAATATGGTTAGAAACGGACATAGTAGCATGAATAATTTTAGTTTGAATTTCAATATCGAGAAGAGAAAATATTGGATGAATTTAAATTAAAATCATTTTTTTAATATACACTAACAAATCTGATGCTAAGTTGATTATTTGACTCTTCTAAATACTTGTTAGAGCAATATTCATTCACTAGATCTAGCAAAAGAACCCATACATTTATTGAAATTAGAGCAGACTATCAGAACTAAAATTGTTAGCAAAATAGATAGTGGAATACGAAAACATGATTTGTATAATTGCTATTGTTTATCATTTGAAAGTAATAGACGGGATGGAGAAAACAATCGATTTATGGTTATTACTGGTGTTTTTCTAACCTATTTTTTTGTTTGTTGTCTTGTATTACAACAAGCTTAAGTTGTCAAGGATCAGAATAGAAGAAAAAAAATTGTTTAGATGTATTTAAGAGAGTTAAAAAAGGAATAGAAAGGGTCTATCGTCTTTTACTCTGAGAAAATAAATGAATAAACATGAGATTACCTTAGCCATAGTTCTTAATATTGCCTCAATATAATCAACCTTATGTTAGGATACAGATTCTGGCCATATCTACGTATCATGTTTTCTCAGCTACATGAATCAACAATAAACATCACCTGCCCTACCCACATAATATAATGAACAGTAAACATACGATGCATCAATACAAATAGCAGAGCACGATAACTAGCGAGTTAACTGAGATGAGTGAAGTTGAAAAAGTGCATACAAAGATCAGTTAAGTATAACCTTTATGACTCTATCATTGGAAGGAATGAATTTGTGCACTGCATATTGCAGTTTTAATTAAAAAAACTTGCTAACAACATTATTCTACTACATATTTACAACTCACCAGCAAGGTTTTCTATGCATTGAACACACAAATAATATATAAGAACCTTAATTCAATCACACATATAAATAGGCAGATAGACACTTATAATCATCAAGACTCCAAATCAGTTGACTCTCAATAAAAATAGAACAGTCAATTTGTACTTCGAATGTAATATCTAACCCAACAAGCAGGCATAATGCACACCATAAAATGCAATATATCAGTCATGCATTTCATCAAACACCAAACATTCGCATCAAATAACGTATGAATCACAAATCAAATGAGTATACTATACCATAACATGAATCACCTTACATTTCATCAAACACCGAACATTCGCAATATATCAGTCATGTAATATAACTTATGCTCTTAAATTCAAAATAAAAATAAAAATCAGAACATTTACCTATAACATGGTGCCGGCGGCTCCTAATAAAGAGCGAAGAATCATGGGTTACCGAGGAGAAATAATGGGTGGTACATAAGGTTTTGCCGTGGACAGCTCACATGGGGTGGATCGACGAGAGTTGGTCGTGGATGTATTCACCACTGTGGTGAGAGCAACGACGAGATAATGAATTCGTGAGTGGCGGAGAGGGATATGATTAAACGTAGGTTTTCTTTTTAAGTAAAGAGATGGCACGATGAGAGGAAAAGAAGAGAAGAAGCGTTTGTGTGATGCGTTTTTTCCTCTGAAATTATTGGCGGGTTGGGCGATAGTGGCGGTGAGCAAAAGAAATTTAATGAAATCAGTTATATTGGTTGCACTTGTGAAGTAAACGCAACCAATAGGTGCTACTGAAACTAGATTTTCTTGTAGTGGTTGCTAAAAAAGGGATATTGAAGCTTTTATAAAACATTGCGAAAAGTTGTTAATGCAGCGTTATCTATATATTGCGAATGATTGTTGTTTAGCAGCATTTTGCTACTTTAATTTGTAGCACTTTGAAAACTGCACGGTGTATCAAAGTTTTGCTCCATTTTTTCATTTACTGCAATAGTTTTAAATCAGTTATAGCTAATAAATTCAATAACAAACTGCTCAATTTATAACACAATAATGGATATAATATGAGCCAATAATCAAATGTAAAGATTAAACAGAATCAAAGCTCATAAATTTCATTAACTATAAGATTTAGTCAGATACAAAATTTTAAAAACCGTGTTTTAACTCAAATGTCAGCGATATAAAATTTTACAAAAAAAATTTTGTTAAAAAACATAACATAAATCAAGGAAAGTCCAAGCTCTTCTCCTTTAAAATCTAATATTCCTACAAGAAAAGAAAAATAATTAGAGATAAGCGATGGAAGAATGTCATATAGTGCTTGGAAATGGTCATTCAACACACATAACAAGAATGGTTATTCAAACAATAAAGACCTGCATACTCATACTATTTCAACAGAGTTCATCAAAATTCAACATACAATCAATCTAAAAGTATAATCCAAATATTTACCAAATATAATCCAACAACCAATTCATAAGTCCCATGCAACACACGTGCTTTCCACTTTTATACACATATAAAGCCTTTAATCTCATTAACCGGTACAGATAAAAGAAGCAACAATATATGACAAATAAACACACATGTACATCAGTTTAATATCTATATATTAAAATAAATATACTGTACCATGTCGATTTAACAATCCATGATAATTTTCATTAAAAAAAGAAACAATACAAAAAAAAAGAAAAATTAAATGTGCATTTCATTCTGTTACATTTTCTCAATTCATTTAGTCTCGGTTCTTGTGCATTTCATTTGTTTTCCGTTTTAACTTATTTTATTCACCGCTGCATCTAATTTTCATTCACTGTTTTCATTCTCTGCCACACTTCTTGTTTCTGTTTTCATTTACTATTACAGTTGCATATCATTTTAGTTTGCATTTCAGTTTCATTTATTCACAAAAGGTTTCAAATCCCTAAAACAATTTGCATTTCTTTGTTTGCATTTCTATTGTGTTCATATTTACATTTTTGTGTTCTGTTACACAAATTGTTACATGCATTATCGCCTTAAATACTTCCACTTCCTCGCCTTGCAAGATTCAACCAGCATTTCCCTTTCCAAATCCCTTATCAAGCTGAACCTCGAAACATTGCATTGCCTTGCTCATACTGTGCATTGCACATTTCAACCATTACTAACATTGCAGTTCACCATTTCAATTCACCGTTCACCATTAAATTTTATATATTCAAAACTAGTACTTTCAAAGCTGACATATATTCAAAGCTAAATACTATATATATATTCGAGATGCATGCACACACACACACATATATATATCTGTATGTGTGTGGAACTACTTTTGAAACCATATACATATTCAAAATCATATACATACGAAACCACGTACATTTGAAACTTGATAATATATTTCTAAGCCTGTTAAATATTTAACTTTATACATCCAAAACTGTCAATTTAAGAAATTTTATACATATTCGAAACCACTGAAGCTTATATTTTCAAAAGCTTGGTATATTTGAAACTGTGCGTATTCGAAAACATGTATATACATACAAAACTTATATATTAAAGCTTTATATATCCGAAATCTCAAACTTAACAACATTTGACATCTTGTATTTTCAAAACTTACATATTTAAAACCTATATATTCAAAACTATGTATTCGAAATTTTATGATATTTGCTCTGAATCCTTGTCTGATATGATACAGATTGGAAACCTCCACCTTTTGGCATCATAAACTCAACATTGTTATTATCTACAAGCTTGCCATTTTATAAACACGACATTGCTACATTTTTATTTCCAGTTTGATATTATTGCTGGCTACAAATTTGCCATCCTTTGCCTATTTCTCATCATGCTATGATTATAGATTCGACAGCCTTAGCAACATGCTATGCATGATTTATTTCTACTTTAACTTATACGCACAACAGGCGCTACTTCTGTATTTAACTTATAGGCAATGACTGATATACTTATATGTTCCACATGTCTTAATTTATTGGCTCTTCATGCCTTAATCTATAAACTCGACACTGTTTTGACGAATTGGAAAACCTTCTACATACAAACATCGCAACCATCTCCTCAATCACTTCTGCCAACATATTTCACCAACTACTTCCTAGCCTCAACCAACCTATAACACTTAGAAACATCCAATTTTTGCAACCCAAACTCGATTAACAACCTCCCTTTGTTACGCTTCAGGTGCAGTTGGCCAGCTTGTTGGACAGTTTGCTAAGCTAATGGGTTATTATTGTTGGAAGTGCTAGTTCTGATGAAAGGGTACTTAAACAGTAGAAAACATGCATACTTGTTAAGATTATCAATTGTGCATGTTATTTCATTTCATAACATGTGTAGGTTGATCTATCGAAGACCAAATTTGGGTTCGATGAAGCTTTCAATTATAAGAAGGAGAAGGACCTTAATCTAGCATTAAAAAGGCATGTTTCTTCAAAATTTAAGTGTTGTACATTATTTTGAAAAAATTTATAACTTATAGAGCAATGCTAGATGCAATGCTTTTGAACATGAGAATTAAAGGAAGATTTGTAGCATGCGGAATGATTTCTTAGTACAACCTAGAGAAGCCTTAAGGCATACATAACTTGATGTGTATTGTGATAAAGCACATAAAGATGGAAGGATTCGTGGTCTCCGATCACTTCCATTAAAATTGTAAATGAAATACAAACCTTCATCTAACTAAAACATTCAGTCAATTTTTGAATGAAGAAATTTACCTGAGAAAGCTTGACGCCTAAGTATTACCTTCAGCTGACATTGTTGTAGGTGATGCAGAGCATAATGTAACTGCTGCTACAATTGTTTTATTAACTGCAATAGCCAAGAATATAAGTAGTAAGTGACAATAAACTTTGAAATTATGGTTCCATAAAGTGAAAACCAATAGACTGAAGAACATCAATCAAATTCATAATTAATGAGAAGTAGAGAAAACGAGCTATCAAACATATATGGTGCCCTCTACTAAGTTTAGTGTTCTAATTTCCAAAAATTAGGTAGCTCAGTAATAACAAATCTATTATACCATACAATACAATAGAAAGTACACAAAGTTTGACTGGCAATTTCAGTTTGTAGTCCGACATGAGAAGAAGATCGTTATATGTTTATAATCATTTATAAAGGATTCAAGCAACCGACATTCGTCTAGAATAAAAAATGTAGTCTAATATTTCATTTTGAAGTACATAAGACAATCCTTTAAGTTTTTTAGATCTCAACTAAAACCTAATATACATTTTTAAATATATCTTTTATATCAATTTTTCTACTTTACCATTTATCCTCGATATTGGTATCAGAGACCTACAGAATGGATCTTTCCTCTTCCAATTTGATTTACATTTTGATTTGATTTCAATTAAAACCATATTTTAGAAAAATCATTCAAACAATAGTATACATTCAATATGCTTATCTTGATCCACAATTACAATTCTAATGTTTCCTAAACAAAATAAAAACAGAACAAAAGAGAAAAATGTGCTTTTGGCATAAATGTTAATATTGCAAATTTAAGCTTGAATTATTGTGCATTTCACATTAGTTAAATAATTTATGATACACTTTATATGTGGAATGCATACATAACCCATTAACTTGTCTGAATTAAACATTATGTATATTGAAGTAGATTTTATGTGCAAATTCAAAATTTCAAAAAATGACTGTTGAGCATATAACTCGGCACTCGCTGAAAGGGAAGATATTACTTGAGATTTAAGTATCTATGCCACTAGAGATGCCTTTGAAAATAACATAAGGAGTTCTCTTAAGTTTTCTACATAGAAGAACATAAATATAAGCATATAACGTATTTGAGTGCTCATACCTCTCAGTTTATCTTTATTGTTGATTTATTTTTACTGTGTTCACACCTGTAAAAGCACATTGATAAAATATATACGATCAGTGCTTCTGTAGGCTTAGTCAATATCACGTGGGAACAAATAAGCAATAATAAATTACTGTAATCAAGAAGGAGATTTTCAGTCAGTACGTAACTTTGATGATAGTCAATATCCTTCCCTCGTTCTTAAGTTCAAACGAAAGACTTGGAACATAATTCACCCTTTCCTTTTCAATTATAATGACCCGCCTTTCATTCCATAGAAGGATGCATCATTAAGAAGAAAGAAATGGATAGAAAAGAGAAAAGATAGAAAAAAAAACAACCAAACAACATCAGAATCTCACAGCGAAACAAATAAATTATATTATATCACATAAGATATTACATAGTATCATATACATCAGAGTTATACAGCTAATACAACACGAACTGGACAGTTATAAACACCTGTCTAGTTATTACAACTCAAATACATCACAGAAAAACAGATACAACACTAGCACAGCGGAACCACTATATATCTACAAACGCTGAAGCCTCCTGCTCCATATCTCCTCTAGAACTCATCGAAGCTAACCTGAATCTCTTGGCTACTCGTAAAAATTTGAGTACCCATGAGTTTAATAAAACAGAAAATAAACTCCGGGTCAGACATGGGTCTGGTGTAAGTAAACGGGTTAAAGTTGCTTAACTTTGAAAACCTTTGAAAACAAAAGGTATCACGTAAGACTCGCTACACATAAACATGGGTAAGTTTTTACCTTATGCTAACCAAAACATTTGATAGGAAATCTAGTTATATTATAATAGGATCTAGGGTTTTCAAGTAAATAGGAAATAGCCGAAATTGTTACATTCATTAAATTCCAGCTACTAACCATAAAGTGGGTTATACAATCAAAACCGTAGAGGGTACGTAGGAAAAATGGGTTTCCATCAATGGCAGGTCTATTGGGGTACCGTCCGTCATATTACGTGGCCTAGATCAACGTACCGAGGATTACTTCCAATCCCCTGCAACACAGTGTCGGAACCATCCCTTACTGGATAGTCCCGAACAAGACAACCCCGCAGATGGCCATCGCCAACTGCCCACTAAGTCGAATAAAGGAACCTCTAGACATGGGTAAATCTCATCCTATTTGGGTGCTACCCACTTAGCCTTGATGCACCTCCCCTGTTTTAGCCATTCCCGGTTAATGAGGCTTGAGGCTACAATTACCTTTATAGAACACATCTATCTTGGAATGTTCTTCGTCCTCCTAATGATGTTCTGAAAGCATTCAATCCATACAAGTTCGTTCCGGGTTCGAATGAAATCGAAGGCACTATCTCGCTACACTCGTTTTGGAATCACCCTCAGAGTTAACGACAGTAGCCCTTGCATTCTGAATCTTCACCTCGAACCTGAAAGTACTACCCCATCAAACTCGTATTTGAATCACCCTCAGAGTTTTAACGACGAATAATCCTTACACCTCGAGTCTTCACTTTATACTTGAGATTCATGACCTAACGTTTAATTTAGATCGATGTGGTTTTAGGAATTCCAAATTTGCAAATCCGATCTCGGTCTCACCGAAATCCAAAACGCCATCTTAATGTCCAAGTGATTTAAGTTTGAACGATTTAATTCAATTTAAAACATTGAATTCACACAACATCATTCATAGATAAATATCATACATTTATCATAGCAATAATCAATATCACATCATAGCACCACAGATTATCAAACTATAAGCATTATTCAATTCAGGCATTCCACTCAAACAATCATCCACAAACAGGAATCATTAATCCAAATTAATTAATCAACACAAATTAAATTAATTACTTGAGAATTAATCTCCTAGTCCTGCTTAATCATTAATTAATTAATTACAAACCATATAATTAATTAATCACTCTTTAATCACCAATTAATTGATCTTTAATTATAGATTAATTATCCTTTAATTGTTCTCTTAATTAATCATCCCTGATTAATTGTCCTTTAATTACATTAAGTAATTAGTCTTTAAATTAATTATTCTTTAATCACTTATATTAATTAACCTTAATTACTTTTATTAATTAACTATAATTAATTACATTAATCCTTAATTAATTACATTAATTAATTATACTATAATCACTTTATTGATTAATTATCTTTTAATTAATCACATTTATTAATTAATTAAAACTTTTATTATTATCATTAATTAATTAATGATCCTCTAATTACTTTCATTAATTAATTATTCTCCTAATTACATTTAATAATTAATTTCTAACTTAATTACATTCATTAATCAACCTTTATTAATTCCACTTAGTAATTAACTACCCTTAATTACTTACAATAATTAATTAACTTCTTAATTAACAAATCCTTTAATTAATTACCCTGAGTAATTAACGCTGCATTACTTCCACTAAGTAATTATTCTTTAATTACTTTCCATCAAGTAATTTCCTTTTAATTACATCTAGTAATTATCCATTAATTACTTCACTAAGTAATTACACTTCATTAATTACATTAAGTAATTATACTTAACCCATCATCAAATGATTACCTTTAATTAATTAAACTTAATTAATTAACTAAAATTAACCGCATTAACTTAATTAATTACACTGAGTAATTAATTACTTTAGTTACTTTATTAAGTAATTATCCTTAATAATCTTCTTAACATTAAGTAATTAACCTCTTAATTACTTATTACTTAATTTTACCTTAATTAACTAACCTCGATTAATCAATTCTCAATTAAGTAATCATCTACACTTAATTAATTAATTAAAGTTAAAAACTTGTACTTTAATTCACATTTAAATTTCAACAAATTACCTTTTTAATCTGAAAACATTTAGGAACAAAATTTACAAGATTTTGTTTAAGGTAATATTTATATCAATCAAAATTATTTTTAAAACCAAATTTAAAACATTAAATCCATACTTTTAAACTTAAATTTGTTGAAACACTATTTTCTACTCAAACATTTTATACGTTTTAAAAACTAGTTAAAACCTTGTTTAAACTTTAGCTTTGCTTTTTCTTTTTAAAATTTGAAATCATTTTAGTTTAAAAATCTGGACTCATTTAAAAAAAAAACTGGAAACGAAATGTTTCCTAGCCAACACTACAAATTGCTCGAGCAAACAAGGTAAAATTCCCAAGACTAACCCGAGCAATCTCGAGTCAACACAACAGAGCAACCACACTTCGTCACTTTGAGCCGAAAACGAGAGGAAATACGAAATGCTTCGGGTCGAACGTCTCTTTTCCAAACCCAAAAAAACAGATACACGCACTGTCCACCATGCACGTGCACGACCAGAAATTACGCCGACCAACCCTCCGACCTTCGCCAACCCACACTCGACCTCGACAAGCACCTCGACGAAGCAAAACTATGGAATCGATGGCAAACCCAAAAATTCACATCACGATCTACCTGGAAGCGAATATCATCAGCAAAATCATCGTCTGACGATGCAACCAAGCCTCCTGAAACCAAATGGCTATGACCACAGACGTGTCTCGATCCACCGAAGCCATCCCTTTATGCGGTTCGTTTTGATGCATCGAAGACGACAAACTCGCCATGATTCCGACCCAGACCAAAAACAGAAACGTAACCCTACTTTTCCACTTCACGGCCACCACGACCATCGATAACAACTTCCACCATTTTTCCAGTGTTCCCTTACATCCCGGCCACCACCACACTAAACCCTGAGCTCTACGCCTCTGATCACCGTGGGTAGCCAAAATACCCAAAAATGTTCAACACAGAATAACTCCTCAAGTCCCAAATGAAAAACTATAATCTTCACACCTAAATTCACGATATTCTATCCTGAATCCATTTATACAATCCAAATATGAAATTGTAGATTTTGATTTTCAACAAAGTTTTAATTTTTACTGTAATCTTACATTTACAGTCTATTTACTAAATACAATTACTTTAAACTATGTTTAAAAACAAGATCATACTGTTATTTACATTTTCTTTCCAGAATTCAAAGTCTAATATTGAGTGTTTAGGAAGATAGGAATTGACAGAGCACAGATATGAATATATACAGATATTTACATAGGGAACCAAACAATCTCATTCATATGTCCAGATAAAATAACTTATGCAAACCATATCACAACTTTTTCTCATAATATCATCACATGCAATACCTAAAAATTGTTTTTAAAATAAAAGTTTACTCACCAATCATTGAAGAAGCAGAGTACAGTGTTTTGTTTCCTGGAACAGTCAAATTGGTCTGCATTTGAATCTATTGGTTGAGTTGATTTGCTGTTTGATTACTATTGTTTGAGTTCATTTTTGAAGTTGAATTTGCTGAGTGGATCATGCATGTTGGTGTTGAAACTATAGTGCTGAAATCATTTTGCTTTGCCTGCTGTTGAATAGCTTTGAATTCCTTTTGTTTTTGAACTTTCTTTTTTTTAATCTGGTTTTAGCTTTGTTGAGTTTGTTTGTTTAAAGTTGAGCTGAAAACTTTTGTTTATATTTTTAAGAAGAAGGAGGAGAGAGTAGTACAGATGAAATATTTGAAGAATAGCTTTTTTTCTAATATTGTTATATCCTAAATTTCTTTAAAATAAAGTGTTGCCACTTGTTACATTAAGTTGTTAAAATGTTTCCAAGTGTATTTGCATGGTTTAATTGCCTTATACATGTTTCATTCCCATATTAATATAATAACTTATTTTAATAAATTTTTAAAAATTCATTTAAATTGATTTCTTATTTAATTAACATGTTTTAATGCTTATTTCAATTTAGCTTTTAGTGTTTATATATATACAAATTATCTTTATTAATTATAAACTATACTTAGTTCATAGATATATTTTTAAAATATATTTTCCAAAGCTAAATTTTTAAAGAAAGAAAATTAAAAAGAAAAGGATATTGAATTAAATCTTATTTTAAAGTTTTCAAACTAAACATATTGTACTTTAATATATATAAATTAAATTTATTTCAAAAACCAATTTTTATATTGAAAACATATTAAACTTTTATTATAATATATTATTTAAGCTATTATATTTTCAAATAAAATAAATATTTACTTTAAGTATTTTTGAAAATATAAGATAAATTTTTAAATAAGCTTTTGAAAAGTTTCTATATTAAATTCAATAAAATCTTCCAATTCACAATGTATATTCATATATATATATATATATATATATATATATATATATTATAAATTTTGAAAACATTTTTATTAAATTTAAATTAAAACCAAACTTCCTATTCACAATGTATACACTCATATATACATTATAAATAGAACATATTTTAATTAGCTTAGAAAAATAAATTTTATTAATTAAATATTATTAACTTTGAAAAGAATAAAATTTGCCAAAATAAATTATTATCATTATAAATTTTGAAAAGATAACATTTGTCAAATTGAACTACTATTATTTTTAAAAAGATAAATCCTATTAAATCAGATTATTAAATCAATATTACCCATTTTAAAATAATTATTAATGGAAATTATCAAATAAATATTACCCAAAATTCCGGGACATCACATTCCTCCCCTTAAAAGAATTTCGTCCCCGAAATGTAAAAGCATAGATAATTTAATAATTCCATACCGATTTTAATTTTAAAACAGCAAGCATATGCTATCAACCATATACTAGCAACCATAGCAATCAATTCAAACAAACAACACTAACTATCCAGGCAAAATTCTGGACAGAACTTCCTAGAGTTTCCCAGTTACAAACACCGGGTACTAACTCTACTGAATCTAAACTATCTACACCACTCAGATCCAGTGCTCCTATATCTATATCTACAATCTGAACAGGATACCTGACCACAGACAAATCCTGTTCAACTTCCAAATCTCCCTGAACTGCTGGTTCTAAAACCAGTGATCAATCATACACGTACTCCCTCAGAGATACATGAAATACATTATGAATCTCAGCCATTCGAACTGGCAATTCAATCCTGTAGACCAAAATACTTAACCTTATGAGCATACAGAAAGATCCAATACTTTTCTGAGCTAGCTTCCAGTCTTACCCAATCTTATTGTTCTTACGATCGGAGAAAACTTACCCACAAATAAATCTCCGACTTTGAATTCTGAATTCCTTTGTCTCTCATCCACAAAACTCTTCTACCGATCCTGGACTGCCTTCAACCTTCTTGATCAATCCATTCTTCGCAGATGCATCTCGGATCAAATCTTGATTAAGAAATAAACAATCTCCGGATCCTACTCAACAAGATGGTTCTTCCAAGATCCATCGAAATCCACCACAAAAACTCTACCAAACAATCATCATAAGACTTCAAACATGCTACTCCTATTCGGGAAAACAGAACAGATGCAATAGACAACCTAGCCTTCAAATCCCGAATGAACTTCCTGTAGAAATCCTCCGATCCAAGACAAACACAAACTTCTGAGTAGGTTGCTTCTATTTTGGAATAGCTGCTCCTTGCTTTCGTTGCACAACTCTGATCTTAAGAAGATGAGAATGCTATTGATGAACACAATCACAGACTTGATCAACTCATCCCGGAAATATTGTACATCAAATTCCATAAAACCTTAGTGACCTATCCGATTCGGTCATAAACACCACAGCAAAAATCTAACCAGAAAACTAGATCCGATAAATCTTGACTGCTTAACCAGCCCTCTTTCTAGGAGCCATCCCCCTACTAGGATGAACCTCCAGTAAAGCCCCAAGAACCAAGTCGATACAGAACTCAATCTCCTGATACGGATAGAAACCCTGACTTCTTCGAAGATATACAAAAAATCCCAAACCTCTTCGATAGCTCCAACATCCTCTATAGATACCTCAATCCAAAGCAAAGATTACTAAGAGAACTTTCGCACCATCGCAAGTCACTTTTGCGATTCTACCCAGTTCAGATTCCAAAGAAACTGTCCTCTCTTCACAAATCAGAACAGCTTAAGCCTTTCAAAATAAGAAACTAATGGTCCACCCTCAACCACAAACATCAAACCCAGTTGAGTTTCCCGAAGAAGTGGGCAAGCCTTCACCATCTACCTAACCTACTGACAGAAAAATCACAAAGACTCCTGAACCATCAAAGAAACGGACCGCTCTACTACTTCCAGACTCCACCTCTAGGACACTGCTAAGCCAAGAAACCTTCCTGACAGCACACTCAACACCTCCGAGCTGTCATTGATGCCAAAGACTTCTTTATCCAAAAGCTCCTCGAACCATAAAGCTATATCAACCAACTCCACAAAATAGCCTTCAAAATAGCCGATATCTCTCAAGAAAATCGGCTTCAAACCAAGCACAAACATCTTGCTGAACTGAGTCTCAAACTCCAGTACAGACAAAACTTCTTCCTATGGTTGCCAAGATACCATCATTTGCTTCAGCACTTCCAACAGATCCAAACTCTAGAAAATCCGCTCGCACGAGCGCAACCAAACTTACATTCCAAAGATGGACTCTGAACCTGTGTAGTTACTGCCGCACTACAACCCCGCTACAACCCCGCTATATCTCATAACGTATTTCTACCACTACGATTTATCCATATAGCCTCAAAATATAGCCTTTCCGCTTCAATCCCCGCTATTTCCACTATATCCCGTTATTTCCGCTATTTCCGTTGTATCTTTTTTAATAAAATGAATTTAAAAATTGCATTTATACATTATAAAATTATGAAATTAATTTATTTAATTTGATTTTTGATATATTTTTAGAAACGAAAATACTCTAATATTCTACCGAATTCAATTATGTTATATAACAGTTTTTCAATTACTTAAAGTATATTCGCACGTGTTTGTATTTAAAATTATTTATGTATTATTTATAATTCAAATGAATGAAATTTTTTCATTTAATTACCATTTATATATTTGTAAAAACATTAAGTACGAGTTTTATATGTTATTTTAGAGCCATCCGATATATCGTGCTATATCCTCGCTGTATCCCCGCTATGACTTTTTGCACCTCCACCGCTTTGAATCTACCGAGCGCATTAACCGCACAGCTCTGAACCTTGAAAAGGTTTCCTTCAGAGATTGGTGAAATCCTTACACTATGTTGCAAAGCTTACTCAAGAGGCCTAATACTGCCCTGGCAGATACACTTCCAATCTCTACACTAAGACTTCATCCACTTGTGGTAGTCGTGCTACATACACAACTACCTCTCCTACCTCTAGAACTTATATTGGAAAACTCGAACAGGTAACCCAACAAATAGGTAGGTATATAGATATATATACAAAAATACAAGTACGCTCTCTCAGTAAGAAATCACTCCAAAGCCTAGGTACTTACTCAACCTAGCGCCTTGGTACCACAATGTAACAACCTGCCTTTCATTCCATAGAAAGACGTATCATTAAGAAGAAAGAAAGGGACATAAAAGAGAAAAGAAAGAACCAAAAAACATCGGAATCTCACAATGGAACGAATAAATTATATTATATCACGTAAGATATTATATGGTATCATATACATCAGAGTTATACAGCTAATACAACATGAACGAGATAGTTATAAACACCTGTCTAGTTATTACAACTCAAATACAACATAGAAAAACAAATACAACACTAGCACAGCGGAACCACTATATATCCATAACAGCAGAAGCCTTCTGCTCCATATCTCCTCCAGAACTCGTCAAAGCTAACCTGAATCCCTTGGCTACTCATAAAAATTTGAGTACCCAGGAGTTTAATAAAACAGAAAATAAACTCCGGGTTAGACATGGATCTGGTGTGAATAAACAGGTTAAAATTGCTTAAATTTGAAAACCTTTGAAAACAAAAGGTATCACGTAAGACTACCAACACGTAAACATGGGTAAGTTTTTACCAACCAAAACATTTGATAGGAAATCCAGTTATATTACAATAGGGTCTAGGGTTTTCAAGTAAATAGAAAATAGCCAAAATTGTTACATTCATTAAATTCCAGCTACTAGCCACAAAGTGGGTTATACAATCATAACCGTAGAAGGCACGTAGGAAAAATGGGTTTCCATCAATGACAAGGCTACTAGGGTACCGCCCGTCACAGTAGTGGCCTAGATCAACGTACCGAGGATTACTCCCAATCCCCTACAACACAAAGCCGGAACAATCCCTTACTGGATAGTCCCGAACAAGACAACCCCATAGATGGCCACCGTCAACAGCCCACTAAGCCAAATAAAGGAACCTCTAGACAGGGGTAAATCTCGTCTTACTTGGGTGCTACCCACTTAGCCTTGCTGCACCTCCCCTGTTTTAGCCATTCCTGGTTAATGAGGCTTGAGGCTACGATTACCTTTATAGAAAACATCTATCTTAGAAAGCTCATCGTCCTCCTAACGATGTTCTGAAAGCACTCAATCCACACAAGTTCATTCCGGGTTCGAACGAAACCGAAGGCACTGTCTCGCTACACTCGTTTTGGAATCACCCTTAGAGTTAACGACAATAGCCCTTGCATTCTGAATCTTTATCTTGAACTTGAAAGTACTACCCTGTCAAACTCATATTGGAATCACCCTTAGAGTTTTAACGACGAATAGTCCTTACACCTCGAGTCTTCACTTTATACTTGAGATTCACGACCTAACGTTTAATTTGGATCGATGTGGTTTTCAGAATTCCAAATTTTCAAATCTGATCCCGGTGTCACCAAAATCCAAAACGACATCTTAATGTCCAAGTGATTTAAGTTTGAACAATTTAATTCAATTTAAAACATTGAATTCACACAGCATCATTCACAGATAAATATCACACATTTATCATAGCGATAATCAATATAACATCATAGCACATCACAGATTATCAAACTATAAGCATCATTCAATTCAGGCATTCCACTCAAACAATCATCCACAAACAGGGATCATTAATCCAAATTAATTTAATCAACTTATATTAAATTAATTACTTGAGAATTAATCTCCTAATCCTGCTTAACCATTAATTAATTAATTACAAACCATTTAATTAATTAATCACTCTTTAATCACCAATCAATTAATCTTTAATTATAGATTAATTATCCTTTAATTATTCTCTTAATTAATCATCCCTGATTAATTATCCCTTAATTACATTAAGTAATTAGTCTTTAAATTAATTACACAAATTAATTATTCTTTAATCACTTATATTAATTAATCTTAGTTACTTTTATTAATTAACTATAATTAATTACATTAATCCTTTCAATTACATTAATTAATTGTACTATAATCACTTTATTGATTAATTATCTTTTAATTAATCGCATTTGTTAATCAAAACCTTTGATTATTATCATTAACTAACTAATGATCCTCTAATTACTTTCATTAATTAATTATTCTTCTAATTACATTTATTAATTAATTTCTAACTTAATTACATTCATTAATCAATCTTGATCAATTCCACTCAGTAATTAACTACCCTTAATTACTTACAATAATTAATTTTTCTTAATTAATAAATCCTTTAATTAATTACCCTGAGTAATTAACACTTCATTACTTCCACGAAGTAATTATTCTTTAATTACTTTGCATCAAGTAATTTCCTTTTAATTACATCCAGTAATTATCCATTAATTACTTCACTAAGTAATTACACTTCATTAATTACATTAAGTAATTATACTTAACCCATCATCAAATGATTACCTTTAATTAATTAAACTTAATTAACTAACTAAAATTAACCATATTAACTTAATTAATTGCACTGAGTAGTTAATTACTTTAATTACTTCATTAAATAATTATCCTTAATAATCTTCTTAACATTAAATAATCAACCTCTTAATTAATTATTACCTAATTTTTCCTTAATTAATTAACCTCGATTAATCAATCCTCAATTAAGTAATCACATAATTAATTTCACAAATTAATTTACCTTAATTTAATTACTCAAATTAATCATTTTAGTTAATCAAGTAATTATACTTTAATTACCTTAGTTAATAAAAACATGATTAAATTAAGATAAATCATTTATTACACTAACCCTTAACTTTCATTTTACATTAAATTAAATTTAAAAGCTTGAATATGATTTATTAAAATCATCATTCTTTAATTATTAAAGTTAAAAACTTTTACATTAATTCACATTTAAATTTCAACAAATTACCTTTTTAATCTGAAAATATTTAGGAATAAATTTACAAGATTTTGTTTAAGGTAATATTTATATCAATCAAAACTATTTTTAAAACAAAATTTAAAACTTTAAATCCATACTTTTAAAAATTAAATTTGTTGAAACATTATTTTCTACTCAAACATTTTATACGTATTAAAAACTGGTTAAAACCTTGTTTAAACTTTAGCTTTGCTTTTTTAAAAAAAAAATGAAATCATTTTAGTTTAAAAAAATCTGGACTCGTTTAAAAAAAAGGGAAATGAGCCAACACTATAACTTCCTCGAGCAAACAGGGTAAAATTCCCGAGATTAACCCGAACAATCTCGAGTTAACACTGTAGAGCAACCACACTTCGTCACTTCGACTCGAACACGAGAGGAAATACGAAATGCTTCGGGTCAAACGTCTCTTTCCCAAACCCAAAAACAATACACGCGCTGTCTACCATGCATGTGCACAACTAGAAATTACGACGCAGACCAACCCACCGACCTTCGCCAACCCACACTCGACCACGACAAGCACCTCGACGAAGCAGAATTACGGAATCGATGGCAAGCCTAAAAATCGACATCATGATCAACCTAGAAGCGAACATGATCAGCAAAATCATCGGCCGACGATGCAACCATGCCACCTGAAACCAAATGGCTATGACCACAGATGCGCCTCTAGCCACCGAAGCCATCCCCCCTATGCGGTTCGTTCCGATGCATCGACGACGACAAACTCGCCACGATTCCGTCCCAGACCAAAAACAGAAACGCAACCCTACTTTGCCACTTCACGGCCACCACGGCCATCGATAACAACTTCCACCATTTTTCCAGTGTTCCCTGACATCTCGGCCACCACCATGCCAAATCCTGAGCTCCAATTCGCCTCTGATCACCATGGGTAGCCAAAATACCTAAAAGTGTTCAACACCGAATAACTCCTCAAATCCCAAACGAAAAATTACATTCTTCATACCTAAATTCATGATTTTCTATCCGAAATCCATTTGCACAATCCAAATATGAAATTGTAGATTTTGATTTTCAATAAAGTTTTAATTTTTACTGTAATCTTACATTTACAGTCTATTTACTAAATAAAATTACTTTAAACTATTTTTAAAAACAAGAGCATATTGTTATTTACATTTTCTTTCCAGAATTCAAAGTCTAATATTGAGTGTTTAGGAGGATAGGAATTATTATTGATGATGATGTTGAATCTGTAGCTAATAACAGAGCACATATATGAATATATACAGATATTCACACAGGGAAACAAACAATCTCGTTCATATGTCCAGATAAAATAAATTATGCAAACCATATCACAACTTTTTCTCATAATATCATCACATGCAATATCTAAAAACTATTTTTAAAATAAAAGTTTACTCACCAATCATTAAAGAAGTAGAGTATAGTGTTTTGTTTCCTGGAACAGTTAAATTGGTTTGCATTTGAATCTGTTTGGTTGAGTTGATTTACTATTTGATTACTATTGTTTGAGTTCATTTTTGAAGTTGAATTTGCTGAGTAGATCATGCATGTTGGTGTTGAAACTTTGAAACTATAGTGTTGAAATCATTTTGCTTTGCCTGCTACTGAATATCTTTAAATTCCTTTTGGTTTTGAACTTTCTTTTTTTAAATCTTGTTTTAGCTTTGTTGAGTTTGTTTGTTTAAAGTTGAGTTGAAAACTTTTGTTTATATTTTTAAGAAGAAGGAGGAGAGAATAGTACAGATGAAATATTTGAACTGAATAAGATTTGAACAACTTTTTTTTTAAAATCATTATTATATCCTTAATCTCTTTAAAATAAAGTGTTGCCACTTGTTACATTAAGTTGTTAAAATGTATCCAAGTGTATTTGCAAGGTTTAATTGCCTTACACATGTTTCATTCCCATATTAAGATAATTACTTATTTTTATAAATGTTTAAAAATTCATTTAAATTGATTTCTTATTTATTTAACTTGTTTTAATGCTTATTTCAATTTAGCTTTTAATGTTTATATATATATATATACAAATTATCTTTATTAATTATAAACTATACTTAGTTCATAGATTTGTTTTTAAAATATATTTTCCAAAGCTAAATTTTTAAAGAAAGAAAATTAAAAAGAAAAGGATATTGAATTAAATCTTATTTTAAAGTTTTCAAACTAAACATATTGTACTTTAATATATATAAACTAAATTTATTTCAAAAACCAATTTTTAAAGGAAAACAAATTAAACTTTTATTATAATATATAATTTAAGCTATTATATTTTTAAAAAAAATAAATATTAACTTTAAGTATTTTTGAAAATATAAGATAAAATTTTAAATAAGTTTTTGAAAAGTTTCTATATTAAATTCAATCAAATCTTCGAATTCACAATATATATAAATATATTATAAATTTTGAAAACATTTTTATTAAATTTAAAAAAACCAAACTTCCTATTCACAATGTATACACTCATATATACATTATAAATAGAATATTTTTAATTAGCTTAGAAAGATAAATTTTATCAATTAAATATTTTTAACTTTGAAAAGAATACAATTTGCCAAATTAAATTATTATCATTATAAATTTTGAAAAGATAACATTTGTCAAATTAAATTATTATTATATTTAAAAAGATAAATCCTATTAAATCAGATTTAAATCAATACTACCCATTTTAAAATAATTATTAATGGAAATTATCAAATAAATATTGCCTAAAATTTCGGGACATCACATCAACTCTGTTAAATATACATTCAGTTCTTAAATTAAATGGATGTTAATTAGGTGATTGTCTTTTAAAATTATTTAGAACATACATTATCCATCACACATTGCACGAAATTACCAAAAAACTGGAAGCTTTCAAGAACAAATGATCTTTATTAAATAAATGTAATCATGTCAACTATTATAATCAGGTATCAAATTCTTACATTACTCAGTTGATTTAATTAATTGGGCTGCTCACGCTTAATTACAACTCGAACACAAAGAAATTGATGATTTATTTTGACTTACTTTATTTCTAGCTACTACAACAAATCAGGCTATGCAAACGTAGTACCAAATTCATTCTATCTAAACATTTTCTTGAGCCAAGCCCATTGATTGCACACACCCGAAGATGGAAAACAACTTAACGTCAGATTATACAACTGGTACAAGTGTACTTTCTACATACCCAAAATTATGGAAGATCAATACTGTTTAAACCAAGAAAAATAAAAATAAATAAATCAACAGATAATGATAAAAATGTGAATCTCATTAATGTCACTTTAGAGAGTGGAATAAGACTTCTTGCAACACACATGATGATTGTTAACATGACATACCTGCTGCACCTAAAAAGATAGACTAAATGAAAACAGAATAAATCTGAAATAAAAGTATTAATATAGAAATCTCAAGATAGAGAAGTAATATCTTTTGTCTTAGTCTATATTTTTTTGTTTATCTTTTTTATTCCATAGCATTACTTATTTTTGTATAATCATAGCAATAACTAGATGTTTCTCAAAATGTAATAATGTTCCTTTGTTATTTGAAATGTAATAATGTTATATGCTACACAAATCTTTCTGAATCACAAGTAATATCTTAACTATACAAATCTTTCTAAATCACATAAAATTTGTATATATTGCTTTGTTTTTTGTTTGCAACTTATGCTGTTTACATCAATTGGTTTAAATAATTAGGATTGTAATTCTGATTAATATGAAATGTAATAATGTTCCTTTGTTATTTGAAATTAAGTTTATTAGAACAATTATTTTGTTAAATTTATATACATACATACATACATACATACATACATACATACATACATACATATATATATCTTTTTTTAGCTTACTGTTCAAGTTGTGCCTAAGTAATAATGACCCATAACTAGTCAATTTAGTTGAAGTTATATATAAAGCCATATAATATGTGGATTTATAATACCAAAACGTTAACATATATCCCATTAAATTAAGAGGCAACCGTGAAGTTGAGTAAGCTGGGGATGTTAAAAGGATAATGATAAGATATATATATATGTATGTATGTATGTATGTATGTATGTATGTATATTTATGTGTGTATATATATATATAGTCTGACACTTATATTATAAATAAGTCAAGGCTATTGCCATCATGCCATGTTCATGAAAAAAATAAATTAATTACTATTTCATGAAACCAAAATAAAAGAGAACCATATGATTTCATTATACATGATACAGGTGCAGTAATCCAAAGAGCAAACACCTTCCTGAACTACAAAATCATTTATCTATTGAAAACAAAATATTGCAGGAAAATGATGGCTAGACCAAAGGTCCTACATGAGTACAATAATCCACATTTGCAAAAGAACAAAAAGGAAATGCTACTCTTTTTCTTTAGACGACTGAACTCTTGTCGATAAACATAAAATCATGTAAAAAAATAAAAATATCATAAGAAGTGTTCATATACACCGCTTTCGTTATATATTTCAGTATAACTCCACTATAGTCTTCTATGTGCACTTCTTACATTATGGCCATTAATATGTTCGCTTAAATAACTTTCATCTTCAAAACATTTAAGTTTAAGACCTATCAAAATTAATCCATTGTAAGCTGTAACCAATAGCAAGGCATGTGGTAGAATCAACTGGCTAACTGGCATAGGCTTTTTGGAGCATAGCTATAAAAACTTACTATAGCTAAACCTATGATGACAGAAGATCAACTACTGCCCAAATAGTTCTTATACTGAGAAAAAATTAAATGTCAAGTTTATGTTAGCAATTGTGCCGATGACTCACAAACCAATTTGATAAAAAATAATTAAGGCTCATTTCAAGGAAGATAAAGAAAAACATCCTCTTATAAATTACTTTCCTAAATCAAAGGACCGTTCATTAGTATTTTAGTTTTCCTAACATAGAATTAGATATTACTTAAAGAAAAATATTAACTTGATCTAAAGTATAGTCATAGTGTAAGTTTTACCACGAGCATCACAAGCTTCTTAATTCTTTTTTTCCAAAATGAAGAGCATATTTTGTTATGCCTTAATCAGTTTAAGGGAAAATGCCAATACAACCATAGTAAGCAGTCAACTTATGCTAATAATAACTGTTAAAAAGATAATGATAAATATTAGAGTCTGTAAACTGCTAATGGAATTTTATCCAATACCCTTATTTCCCTAGCATAAAAGAGATTAGTCTGCTTTTGATACTGAAAGTGACAACTTTATGCTTTAAAAAGCCATGTCAAACTTCATTAATACCCTTATCAAACTTAAAATTATTCGGTACCTCTGGTAGTAATATTTTCCACTTATGATGGAAATTTATGTTTTTCTAAGCAAATTTCTTATCAAGTCGTAGCAAGCAAAAGAAGTTCTGATCAGACCATATTAAAACACGGGTGCATATCGTTTGGTAATTTTAAACATTATCAAATAACAATGAAGCATTTCCTTCTACATATAGTATTGGATTCTTTGCGAAAATTGGATTCTTTGCGAAAATTAAATCGTGTCAAGGATTGCGCAGTGCCATCACGGGTGCATATCGTTTAGTATTCGTATACATTATGCCATTACGGGTGCATATGGTTAATTTTTTATATTATTTACAGCTTCATGTTTATCATGTAAAAACACATTTATTTTATTTCATTTTATTTTAAAGTTGCATCTACTACCTCCTATTAATTGAATTAAATATCAATATATCATAAAGTTAAATAGGCCTTTGGATGTGAGAACCTTATTATTAAATTAAAAAAACAAGTTTTTCCACCTACTCGTGGATATTTCACAGTTGTTTTTTTTCTTGTATCTTTTTTGTTCAACCAACGCCTAAGGAGTCATGGCTCTCATTTGATCAAGAAGCCAAATCAATCCATAACGCCAAAGGAGTCATGGCTCTCATATATAGTCAAAAACTCTCTAGGTTCAAGCATTCGCAGGTTGGCCAGGTACAAGTGCTAGAATTCAATCTACTAGTAGCAGGAGCAGTGGACAGTCTTGTCTTCGGGTGCGGAATTAGTTTCTAGATAATTTATCCAGTGCAAAGTCATTTCTGGGAAATGTTAAATAATATAATATTTAATTCACTATAATAAGAATTGCATAGCATATTAACCAACATCACAATACAGCTAGTATTGCACATGATTTCCCTATTAACAGAATTGATGCATCTATCGTTGGTCCCAATTTCATATTTGTTTGTGATGGTTTATTGTTTAGTGTTTACTTATGTATGATTTGGACTGCAAAATGCAATGTTATGCGCTGTGTATAATTATGTTATATGCAACATATACAAATTGAATTATATATGCAAATAGATTGTTTGTAAAAACATACATTTTGAAAAAATCAAGTTTGAACATAGATTTTGATACAACTTGTAGCTGCATTGTAATGTAAGCAATTTTTATTTGTATAAAAGAATAACTATTTTTTTGATTAGCTAATAAACCGAACATTCCAACTAAATACAGCAGGTACAAGCATTGGTTAAATTTATAAATATATGTAGGTAATATATAAATATATGTAGGTAATATCTAAATATATGCATTGGTTAAATATATAAATAAATGCAGTAGGTACAAGCATCAAAAACACACTTGTTAGTAATATACAAATATATGTAGGTGCATTCCAACTAAATACAATTATAGAACTTGAAATAAATACAATCATTGGTTAAGTGAAACAACACACAATCAAGACAACTCATTCTCACACAAATCATATAGAAAATAAATAGAACAAAAACGAAAGCAGGAGAATCATGGCAAACAATAAACTATGAAATAGTAGCAAAATCATTAGATTATCTAACTAAGAAACAATGAATTAAGGAATGCTAGCAAAATTGGTAAATCTACTTAATTACGATGCCCAAAATATGCAGATCTAGCAAAAATTTCCATATCTTCTTCTGTAAAAGACGATGGAGGTGAGATGTAGGGCTTATTTTTCAATTAACTGAATAATGTGGATGTCTGCGCAAGAGGAAGAGAAGTCGACGCTGAGGGATAGAGGTACGCGGTGGAGTCGCGGATGGTCGATGGCGTGGTTGATGGCATATGTGGAATCGTGGATGTGGAGTAGCGGATGTGGGGAATGAGGGGACATTAAGGCATGGTCGATGGAGGAATCATGGATGTGGGAGAGATGGGGCTGTCGAGCGCGGTGGAGAACGGAGGCACAAAAGATAGAACGAGAGTGGAATAGATGAGCCGTGAAATTTTTTGGTTTCTCCCGCGTTTGTTTATGCGCAGCGTTTCACAAGTTTTGTTTTTTGTTTTTTTATGATCCACATATTTTCTTGTAGTGCTTACTTAGTAAAATGCATCTTATTTAATAAAAAACTGCTAGACTATGCTGCTAAAAATATATTTTCTTATAGTGGTCCTTCCACCCACTTTAACATGAGTTTTACTTGCTTCCTGTTTAGTTCATAGCATGTTTTGGGCTTTTTGTTGTCATCGAACTTCATATGAAGTTCGAGATGTTTACAAAAGTGTGTTATATCAAGTCTTGAATTCAAATCGTCCTTACTTTTGCAATGTATATTCATAACGGTATTAAATACGTTGTCAATTTTTTTTTCCATTGTGCATCACGTCAATATTATGTCGGAGTAAGAGATCTTTCCAATATCGTAACTCCCAAAATATACTTTGTTTGCACCAATTAGGAATGTCCGATTTACTTGGAATTTCAGTCTGCACGCTTGTTTCATGTATTTTCGGATAGTCCTTCACAATCTCGTATACTTCTTCGCTTGAGCAAACCTTTGGTGTTTGCGTATTCTCTTCTATGTTTGCTTTAAAGTTTTTTATCTCTTTTAAAAGTATGATTGGGATGGACAAGACACCGATGACAATCAAACCATGAAACTTTCTTTCTATACCGTAAAGAAAATGCTCATGTTTCTTTCATGCAATAAGGATAAGGTAGACGACCGGTTATACTCCAACCTATAAGCATCACATATGCAGGGAAATCGCTAATAGCCCATAACAAAGAAGCGAACAAACGAAAATTCTTTTTCCTCGAAATGTCATATGTTTCAACTCCTTCATGCCATAATATTTTCAACTCCTCTATCAATGGTTATAAATAAACATTGATTTCTTGTGTTGGATCATCGAGGTCAGGGATGACAACAGTCAGAAACATATATGGAGTTTTCATACACATCCATGGAGGTAAATTATATGGAGTAACGATAATAGGACAAGATGATATTTACTACCAAACTGAAAAAATGGTGAAAATCCATCTGTACATAAACCAAGTTTAATGTTATGACTTTCTACAGCAAACGCAGAGTATGTTTTATCGAAATGTTTTCATGCTTCTCTAGCCGATGGATGTGTCAAAGTTTCCTCTTCTTGTGTTCCCACACTGTACCATCGCATAAGACATACCGTAACTGCTGTGTAGTTAATGCCCCGCTATTACCCCGCTATATCTCATAGCGGATTTCTACCGCTACGATTTTTCCATATAGCCCCAAAATATAGCCTTTTCGCTTTAAGCCCCGTTATTTCCGCTATATCCCGTTATTCCCGCTATATTATGCTATTTCCGCTATATCTTCTTTAATAAAATGGATTAAAAAATTGCACTTATACCTTATAAAAATTAGGAAACTAATTTATTTTATTTTTAGTATATTTTAAGAAATGAAAATACTCTAATATTCTACTAAATTCAATTATGTTATGTAACAGATTTACGTTTATTTAAAGTATATTCGCACCTGTTTTTTGTTCAAAATTATTTATGTATTAATTATAATTCAATTGAATGATAATTTTTCATTTAATTACCATTTATATATTTGTAAAAACATTGAGTACGGGTTTTATATGCTATTTCAGAGTCATCCGCTATATCCCGCTATATTCTCGATGTATTCCCGCTATGACTTTTTGCACCTCCATCATTTTGAATCTACCGAGCGCTTTAACTACACAGTGTAGCTGAAGATGCATATAACCTTTGAAGTCTAGGAGTGATTGGTAACGCATTCTCTTATATGGAACTTCCTTTCCTTTCTTTTTTCTTGATTTGTATCTTTCCTCATTACATATTTTGCAATTTCTAAGGTTAATGTCATCTTTCCAATACAACATACAACCTTTTATATATGTATTTATCTATTGGTATGGCAGACCGAATGCCAACATAAGTATTTTCACTTTATAATTACCATCGCACATCGGATTATTAGGTGACATATGTTGTTTTGCAGCTTGTACAACTGCTATAATTCCAGCTTTTGTAAAGTTGAATTTTGATTTCATAGTGATGTATTCGATGGTTACTGATAATTTGGTTCCACTTTTACAACCATCCCACAATGGACTCTTAGCAGCATCCAGTAAATCATAATTTTTTTTGCTCTCACATTCTGTTCTTCTTTGATGTTACGTCTTGATCGTCAACTTTGATGGTAGGGAATATTGATCATGCTCCATCTTCCACCATATTTTCTATTGGGTTCGTCATAGCATGATCGTCTCTGACGCTACAGAATTAGGTGTAGGTGCAGCATATTCTCCTTGACGATCCCACATATAATAATTTGACACAGAACCAAATTTATATAAATGTACTTTAACTGTGTCTAGTTGCCAATGCTTCAAATGTCGGCACTTACTACAAGGGCATCAAAGTTTTTCGTTATTTCGATTATTAGATGTAGCAAATCTAATAAATTCATGTACACCATTGTGGAAATGTTGCTTCACCGAACCTTTCATACCAGTTCTGACTTCATACATCCAAGTACGGTCAAAAAAATAATCGAACATTGTTCCTAATTTAAAAATATATGTTAGTAATTTCAACAGCATAATTTACATTCTAATGGTATATTGTTGTTGTATTTTATAAAATAAAGTAATGCCAATTAGGACTAAAGGTTTTACACACCATACTTCTGCCTAATTTTGACAGCACTTCACTTCTCTTCTACGCATAACTTAGCATCCAAGGGGTGTATTTTTGTTCTTGTATTTTCTAAACTACACTAAAACCTTTTGGGACTAAAGGGTTTAGTTCTTTAACGTCAATTATTTGTAATATATAACGCTTCTTTGCAAATCAACATTATATCCCTTTCAATTTTTATTTTAGAAAATCGATTTGGTTATAGTATCTATTTTTTTATATTCATTTCCTAATTTTTATTAGAAAATCGATTGTAGCAAAATATTTAATGTTCTTATACTCATTTCTTCATTTTTTACAAAATCAATTTTACTAGAGTATTTATTGTTGTCTATTCTACAATAAAATAAAGCCAATTAGGACTAAAGGCTTCACACACCACAATTATGTCTAATATCGACCGCACTTCACTTCACTTCTCTTCTTTGCATAACTTTGCATTCAAGGGGTATATTTTTATTGTTGTATTTTCTAAACTAAATTAAAACCTTTTGGACCTAAAGGCTTTAATTTTTTAGCGTCAATTATTTGTTAAAATAATATTTAATGCTTACTTTCGAATCAACATTATATTCATTACTTAATTTTTTTTTGCAAAGTCCATTTTAGTAGAATATTTGTTGTTATTATATGTTTCTTCATATTTTTGCAAAATCGATTTTAGTACAATTCTAGTTGTTGTTATATTCATTTCTTAATTTTTATTACAAAATTGATTTTAGCAAGATATCTAATGTTATTATATTCATTTCTTCATTTTTAACAAAATCGATTTTAGTAAAATATTTATTGTTGTTATATTCATTTCTTAATTTTTTTTTCAAAAATTGATTTCAATGTAATATTTATTGCTCTTGCTCATTTCAAAATTATATAATTCAATCAACTATTTAAATCGCCTATTTAATACATTTGAACTTTTAAAACGTATTTTAAACTTCAGTTAACAATTTAGACATTTTTATCGATTGTAAACGACAATTAGATGTTAGCGCTTGTAATAAATTAAATTAATTTTATTTTATACTAACAACTGAAATTTGTAATGTACACACGCTAATTAAATAAAAAATATTACTTATATTTAACCGTACCAATCTAGCAGCATATTAATCAATAATTATACACTAATTTTCGCGTAAACTATAACAAACATTATTCTAATTAAACTATAACAAACATTCATGTAAAATAATTAATAAGCGTATTGATCACTAATTATAGACTAAGTTTCGGATTCTAAATTAACCCTAGTTTTTAACTATAAAATAAACAATCAAATCACTAACTAATATCCCCGAATCGAACAAATTTTTAATTATCATCATTAATACGCAATAATCATCAATTTATAATCCATAATCAACTAATTTTCTAAATTAGGGTTTTAATTGCATACCAAAATCAACTAATACACTATATTATCATCAACTAATAAGATATAATCATCAATTCCAAATCCCTAAATCACCCAATTTCAAAATTAGGGTTGAGTTTATACCTAAAAACTATCGATATTAAAGAGGAGGAGATACCGGCAAGATTTGGAGAGCTTTACTTGGCGATGGCGGGGCGACGGCGGGCTGCGGCGCTGGCAGCAGCAAGAAGAGAGGTTTGTGTTTTTTGTGGAAAGGAGGCAAATGATTTGTCTGCTCGCGGTTTCGTTTTGTATATACAGACTTTGCGTAGGCTAGCGGCGGTCGTCTTTTTTTTGTCTTCGCTGGCCGAAGCAAACATCTGTTGCAATTCGCAGCCGTTCTAGTAGCGTAAGGAAGACAAAACGATGAATTACTTTTTATTTCTTAAACTCTAATTTTCTTCTATATGTCACTCTAATTTTTTAGAGTTTTTTGTTGTTATTTTAGGATGACATTAATGATCCCATTGGTAACACAAATTTGGACAAAATAGGTTTAATGAGTTGTCATTGAAAATTTCAGCACCGGTTACTACATTATAATGTTTTATTATACAACGTTTAGGCCCTTTTATGTCTTTTCTTTTTTCTGATTTTTTGTTGTTAGATGGAGGACGCCAATCATAGTAAGATCGTGAATGTAATTGTCATTGTTAATGAGAAAGGGTTTAATGTGATAATGTGAAAGAAACTTTTGAATAGTGTGGAAGAAGATAGATTTTGGTATTAGGGTTTAGAAGGGACAGTTATTTTGAATGTTTTTTGGGTGCATGTTGCATGAAACAAAATAATGTAAGTTGTAGGGAAGGAGGTAACCATATTTTTTATGTTGGCAATTATTTATGGTAGATAGAAGTGCTTTTCTCAATGCCAACAGTAATATACAAAAAAATTATGCTTGGGTGAATTCAAATTGCTTAGGTAAAAACACTGTTATATGAAAAAAAAGATCAAGGGTTTTTTTCTTCTGGCATGTAAATAAAATTTGTCTATATAAGAAACATTATGCTGTTTTGATACAATAGGCGATGTGGGATGTTATATAAACATGTAAACATTGACGTTTGAGAAAGATTAAATGCTAACTACTTCGGTCATTATTAATAAGTTTAAGATATTTGTAGTTTTATTTTACTCTAACATTAATTTTATAATAAAGGTCCACCTTAAGTTGTAAGCATTAAATAATGGTTAGCTTAAAGTTGAACTGATATGATTAATAATCAGTCTAACGACTTATAAACTTGGTAACCAAGCGAATATACTCAAAAAAAGTAATGCAAGAGGGGAGCTGTTTTAAGAAAATATTTTAGGAAAAAAATAGAACCAAAGACAATGAACTTTAATAAACTGGATAAAGGAAAAAGACTCCATCAAGTTACATAAACTCAACGCTCATTTTAATTAATCATTCAGTAACTTTAATTCAAAAAAAAAAAAAAAAAAGCAACCATCGAAACTGCAAATGCAAAAAGAATAAAACGATTTCATAAACATTTTAACTGATTAATGTTAGAATAATAATGCATAACTAAGCAGTTTAGAAAGATAAATGATTATAATTTTATAGCTAAAATATAATGTTATTATACATTTACTATTAGGTTTGTGGTTCTTATTGTTGTGGCACAGATGTGTGGATTGTGTGAAATAGTCTCACATCAGAAGATACATGGAGAAAGCATGGTATATATATGAGGTTGGTAGCACATACCATTGGAAATTATTTTGGTATAAGAAGTGATTCCATGATCATGTATGTATCCATTGAATATGCAATATTGAGATGCTTAATCGAGATGCCAGCCCATAAAGAAGTTTGTGTGGATAGACAGTGCGAAGCACAGGGACAGTGCAAGTGAAGAATAGTACATTGAGGAGTGCCAGTGCAAGTATTATGCGCAACTGAAGAAGAGAGCTTCGAGCTTCGTCGGTAGCATGCCACCAACCCTAAAAGAAGTGTGCATGTAACAACGGCTGCCTGCGGAAGAGCCAAAAATGTAACATTTGGAGGCTGGATTAATTAGTAAAATCTAACAAAACATTCACACAAAAATTCTTTTTTGTAATATTAGTTTACATAACATATTCAAAAGTAAGCTCTTAAGTTAATGTTAATTTTATATAACAAGAATTATCTTTTTGTATAAAATTAGTTTTACATGTCATTTATATGTTATGTTCGTCTATCGTTTAAAAAACAAGCTACTTGTAATTCAGTTAACGTTATTTTCTTACAAATGGCTACCGTTAACTATCATTTTTATATGAAAAATCCAGCATACCTTAAGTTTTATATTTACCTGATGCTATTATCTCTACAATGCTAATTTCATATTGTAATATTGAAAAATCCTAAGTGAAGCTATTTTCATTCTATATTTGTTATACTACATTACTTTTGACCATAAAAATATTAGCACTTGGCATTTACAAAGAAATTTTATTTTTTTATTACAAAGCTATTTCAATTTAGCTTTTGAAACTATATTATTTGTAAATAATAAGTTACATATATTAAAATTTCCAACATTCTCTTTTTTCTTATATCTAAAAAAATTCCAAAATTGTTATTTACTTATTCGTGAAATATCGATGAGTGCCTTTGTTCATAAATTCTGAATTTTATGCAATTAACACTTGAAATATGTGCTATGTATAACATAAGTTTGTTGTCTTGAAGCAAAAAAGAAAAACAGTTTTATCCTTAAAAGAAATATCCACTATTTAATCTCTACTGTTAATAAAAAGAATTCAAATATATGATTTCTTGGTTTTGAAATTTCAAAATTACCTTCATCCATCAAAAGAACCACACCATAGATTTGCAACCTCCATCACCATCCCCTTTCCTATCACCCATCAACGGAAATTTGCTATCAATTTGCAACCGGCGCCATCAATAAAATTATTTGAAATAAAAGTGCCGTGACTAGAGAAGATTTTGCACCCATGGTACGCATTCATCTATTAATTTTCTTATTAAATAAAAATTAAATATCTTCAACTATTAGATGGACGTAATATACTAGTACAAATAATTGATATAAGTATTTCCAAAATTCATTATCATTTCTAAAAATATGATTTTTTGTTAAATGATTGGACCCTATTTCAAATAATTTTCCTCTTGCAGCAACAAAAAAAATTGAAAAATACAATCAGCCTGGTTGATCAAATATTCAAAAAATTGAACCTTAAGTTATCATGGTATTCAATTTCAAAAATTTGAGATGATGCCTTATGGGAAGATTTCTATATTCGGCTAAAACTTTAAAAATGTTGGTGTACAACTTCAATGCACTACAACAAAAACACTCTTTCACAACTGCTAAAAACAGTTGTAATAGGTCTATTACAACGGGCCACCGCCTGTCGTGATATCCGAAGTTGTGATAGAAACATAATTTTTTACAACGGTTTTCGACAGTTGTAAAATAATTTTCTGAGATTGCCTAAAGCAGTTGTAAAAGGTCTTTTATGACTACTTTTGACAGTTGTAAAAGACTTATTTACAACTGCGATTGGCTGTTGTAAAAGAATTTTTTACAAATGCGATTGGCAGTTGTAAAAAAAGAATACAAAATAAAAAAAAAAGTTAATTTCTAAACACATTTTGCAAGTGCAGTAAGAAACGGATAAGTAACATTAAAAAACTAATATAAATTCAAAGGAATCTTGATCCATTCATAGAGAAGACATCACAACTTAAATACAAACTATAAATCATACACCATCACAGTAATATATGTTCATTCTTTATTGTTAAAGAATTTGTGGATAGACCAACTATTTTCTGGATCACCGGTGATTTGAAAAACCATTTGTGCCTTGAACATGTCAACTTCCTCTTTTTGATAGCTTGTTGGAAGCAGTTCTATCCAGAATCTTAAAATTTTTCGCCACATAAAATGCACAGTCGATCCTGTCATTGTTATACAAGAATTTAGAAATATAGTACTAGCAAGAATGATAGGTTCTGCTTGGCAATATACTAGCAAGAATGATAAGTTCTGCTGCAGCATATGTGAAGTCGAAATCTTGAAGTACAGATGGTATTATAAAGTTTGTGATTTTACATTTCACTTCAATGATGCAAATGAAGTTAAATTCATAGTCCCGGTATATTTGATATAACAAGAGTGCCTGTGCAATGACTGAGGGTGAGATTTGTAATGAATGTGCTTTGAAAGTTGATGTAGATAGGTAAGAATGATGTATTTAGTCTTCTTAAGTTTAGCAACCAAGTATACAGATTTTTCAAAATGTATTGGCTTGTTAGGTTGGTTTCTCAGCCAACAAACTAGTCTAGGATCTATTATATAGAAGCATATTCTGTTTATTAAATTCAAGTAAAACAGTCGATAATCAAGTAAGGTCAATATACATAAACGTCAAGCCTAAACTAATTGCTACAGCATTTCAGTTGAACAAAATGAAAATATTCTTACGAGTTAAATCCTTTTTGTGGGCATGGCGGTTGTTCTAACTTCTTCTTCTTCTTTTTTCTTTTTTTTTTGAATTCTTTGTTCGGGATTTTATTTCTTTCCTCTTCTTCTCGAGAAAATTCTCAATCTAATTTCTCTGTAAACATGATTAATACTTGCATTTGTTATTAAAAGATATAATGGAATTACCAATCTAAGATTCATGCAATTAATCAATGATTTATAAAAAAATATGTAAATCTTACTGTTTTAACCGTGCAGCAAATTACGCAACTTTCGACTTGCAATTATTAACAGAAGTTGTCACGTCTTCGCTTTGGAAGAGATCAGTTACTCTCTCAGGATAATCCGTTGCTTGCTCGATATTCTATCTTCCTCATACAGCTCTCCAGTATCCTATAAACAACACATTTACATTACGTGTATAAATTATAAAATTTGTCCTTATTTTTTAGTTATATTATCGTGTTTAACCATCTTTGATTCATCACATCAACTCTTTATAAAAATATTTAGTGGGTCATCAAATTCATTTGAAAAATAAAATGTGTTATTTAAAAAGCATGTATACGCACTACACAATCATCATATATCTACAAATACACAATATAAAAGAAGGGTCAATGAAGTACCTTAGAATTCTAGAAATATGACATACTCATTTGTAAAAGCAATGTCACAATTGCATAACATATTTCATTATAGAATCAGGTTTACTTTAAAAGGCCAAACACTTGTTTTCATGAGGCTGCGCTATGTGAAAAGGCCTATGATGTCCAAACACATATATCACTAAATCAAATTAGATAACTCTAATCAGATGAATTTACATATTATGAAAGAAAAGTACCGTTCTATTGTTGCTACAAGAATTTGAACTAATATAACATAACTATTATATAAGTATATAACAAATTAAATTAAGCTAAAGTAACAGTCAGAATTTATAACACTGGTTGTTAATTTCAGGATACCAATGAGGATGATTTGATAAAAGTCCCTAACAAAGTGTAACTAATCTATTATGCCAGATGCAAGGAATGGGGATATTGTAGAGTTACAGTAACAAAAACCAGGAAGCTTGCAATTCAAAATATGCCATTTTGATACATTGATTAGCTTATATACATACACCTATATGATTATAAACTGCAACTGAATTTATCATTGTCTATTTACTTTTATGTAGAAAAACATTCACCGTGGACCATATGAATTACTTGTTAACTCGCCAGCATAAAAAAGGAAAATAAATTACCAATGCAGCAGAACATATCAACGATTTTGAAGGTAGTTTCTATCTATATGCAATATCAGAAGGATTAAGGCGTTTAGGCTGCTTTAGTTGGAGACCTCTACCCTTCCAAACTTCTGTGTTTCCTGACAAAATAATTATGTGGTAACAAGAACAAGTTATTAAACAAAAATTATTACCGAGTTCCTATTCGCTTACAATTGTTGAAAGTTGTTGGATTGCAAGCGTAAGCGCATCAAAAATACTCACTAATATTTAAAAAAATGGAAATTTTTACAACACTAGCAAATGAACTTAATTAACGAATGTCACACCAACATGTAACTAATTTTACAGCAGCAGTAAATGGGCTGATTTCATGAATATCACGGTGGAATCTTAATCACTTTTTTGCAGATATATTATTTAACTGTATGGCTTATGATATTCAGCAGCACACTCAGTAAACCCATGAACATAGTTTGGCTTACAATGGATGCAAAATTATTTCAACAATACTCGGCCTAACTTTGTCCAACTTTAGAAAAACAAAAATTCAAGAAAGCAGACTGGTATATTCTTACCTTCAACCAGCAGACAATGGCTGATGCAAAACTCATTGATGTAGTAATCTAATGCAGCTATTTCAAACTCAACCCTTTTTCAAACGATTGCTTATGCGTCAAACCAACATAGAATTTGGCCAAAGTTAAACCATGCTAGGCAAGTTATATTGGTCGACAATTGTAAGCTGAAATTCGAGGAATAATCAAGATTAACAAATATGGACAACTGGAAGTAGAAATCGGAGGAATAAATAAATTTAACAGAAAATGCGACTAAAGCAAAGGTAAATCTATCATCTATGGACAAATATAAGCAGAAGAGAAAGGAGTAAATAAGATATACCAATACCTGCTTTTACTTCAATCGAATTATGGTTTAAGCCTTAGAATATCTTATATCCTGATGTAAGATTAGGAAAGGTATTTGAGTTGGGGTCATGGCTGCAAGAACAACGAAGCCGAGGAGCAAAATCGAAGATGGTTTTAAGTATCCGAATGGAATTGAGAACCCCCTAATCAAAATCAAAATCGGTCCCTCCACCACCATACATCACCACCCAGATCGAAAACCCCGCCTCGCAACCCCCTAATACGCAACAACTCCACAACATCCACTTCGCAACCCCCTAATTCGCAACAACCACACAACATCCACCTCGTGCATCCACTAACCCTCGAATCTCCACCCAAGTCACCAACTCCATGGGTAGACCCTGTAAAAACATGTGCAGTTGGGGAGTACCGATTTCCGTTGAGGTTGTTGGCGATGAGGTGATTTCGTTGAGGATTTATTTGAGGTAGCGGTATTTGGATTTGGATTAGGGAGTTGATTGAGGGAGATTGGATTAGGAATTTATTGGTATTTTTTATTTTAGTGGAGAAAGCAGAATATGGGTGTTGTAGGGAGAAGTAACATAAGACAAGGACGAAAAGAAATTGATTCATATTGGAGCCAAAAAGGTGGATTCGAGGGCAAATTTTCGTTTTGAAGTCAAATTATTTGTATTTAGAGCCAAAAATAAAATTGTATATATCAAAGAAGATGGTAATGCAAGAAAGCCTCTAAACGCATATGGAAGTAATAATTTGTAACATAATGTTTATATATTTCAAATTATTTTCCAGATAGTTTGGAACTTTCTGGAATTTTAAATTATAGATGTCATGGTTACAAAAGAAAGCGTCTGGATGCATATGGAAGTAATAATTAGAAACATAATATTAATATTTTTCAAAATTTTAATTTTTTTAAACATTTCAGAATTTCTTGAAATTCTGAATATTTTCTACAATTTAAAATTTATTTTGAAGTGTTAATTTTTTTAAATTTGAATTTAATGAATATTTCTTAAAAATTCAAATTTTATAAAAAATTCAAAATTTTCAAATTTTAATTTATTGAAATACTAAATATAAGTAGTTAATATAAATAGTTATTATTTAATATTGATTTTTAACTTTTAATTATTTTTTTGAAAAGCAAAGAGCTATAAGCTCATATTATTGACTAATATCAAATTACAACTCACACTTACAATCCAAAGAACAACACTAATACAACACATACACTACAGGCACTGAAACACAATACAACACAACCTACAGGCACTGAAACAAAAGAAAAACACATACACCACAATACCCACTTTGTCAATAATAACTATAGAACTGACAACCAATTACCACCACCTTATTCATAAACATGATTATAAAGTTTGAAGGAAAAACTCTGAACCAACAAACAGTTACAACATCAACCTGAAGACAGACTTCAATATTATCACATGCCAGGAAACGAGCAATCATCAAACTTCCACCTGAAACAGAGGTTTTAAAATGGAATTCAGGGAGTAGGCATTTCATCAGTAACAACTTGATTTTATTTCATAAAGAATACTGCCATGTATCAAGTTATAGAGTTGAGAAGCATTTTTAACATCAATTCCAAAAACTCTATTATTTCTCTCAGACCACACTGCATGTATCAACTTCTTGAGCAACTTTAGGAGCATAAAAGTCTTTCTTGTTTTCCATCTAGTAGCTTTGAAGATATTAAACCATTCAATAGTACTAACAGTAGAAGGTCTATAGTATCCACCATTAGACAAAAGCTTAAACCAAATTTGATATACAAAAGGACATTCAAAAAACAGGTGAGTATTTGTTTCCTTATCAGCTCTGCATAAAACACAGGTATCTTCTGATATTAAACCCAATCTACACAGTTTTTCTTTAGTATTCAATGCATTTGCCATCACTTTCCATAAAAGTAAATTCTCTTTAGCACTTCCTCCACATTTCCAAATTCTTGAATACCAAGGAAAATATGAACCAACTGCAGATAGAGATTTGTATACAAGCTTAATAGAATGTGGCTTTCCTTTATCAGACCAAATAAGGAAATTATCATTGTTGATAATTTGATTGTTAGTAATAACATTCCAGAGCTTCCTGAGAAGACAAGAACTAGAGTACGGTAGAACAATATTATCATCATGGATAAACTCATCAACTATAGCAGAATCAGAGATGCCAGAGTTTCTTCTGAGATTATAATCCACAACAGTACTTAAAATTAAACCTTTCCTAGCCCAAGGAGAATGCCAGAATGAGAGTCCTTTAATTTTTGTATAGTTACATTGTAATAAGGGGATAAATGTTTGCCTAAGCTTAAGAATACTTCTCCAACTCCAACTGCAGTTCTGTGGAATTTCCATAGTCCAAAAATTCTTATGACCAATCAAGTGATGGTTTACCCATTGAGACCATAAGCTTTTATCAGTTTGAAAAATTTTGTTGAAGTAAACTGATATTGCAGCCTTATTCCAAAGAAAGATGTTAGTTATACCAAGACCACCATTCTTCTTAGTTTCAAACAGTTTGTAAAATGAGATTGGGATTAATTTCTTGGAAAATGGGTCTCCATGCCATAGAAATTTATTAAGAGCACTAGAAATCATTTCTATCAGTTTAACAGGAAGAATGTAATGCCTTGTCCAGTAATTGGTCATGGCAACAGCAATGGATTGAATAATTGTTAATCTACCTGCTTGAGAAAGTTTGTCAATGGGCCAAACAGTAAGCTTTTCAATGATCTTCTCAAAAAGAGGTAAGCAATTATGCTTTGTAATTCTTGAACTCAATATTGGTAAACCCAAATAAAAGGAATTCTTTGGTAATTCAAGCAATCCAGAAAAATCAATGATATCTTTCTTCTGCGATGAATTTATGCCAGCAATGTATATATTTGATTTCTGAAGATTTATTTGTAATCCAGTAATAGAATGGAAAAGATCAAGAGATGAAGTAATAGATTGAATATTTTGGAAAGTGGGTTTTGTGAAGATAATAAGGTCATCAGCAAAAAGCAAATGAGTGATTAATGGATTATTACATTTGGGATGTAGTTGTAACTTATTTTTAACAACCAGATCTTTCAATAGAGAATTTAAAAGCTCCATGACTAATATGAACAAGTAGGCTGAAATAGGATCACCTTGTCTTACACCTTGTTTGCCTTTGAAATAACCATACAAACCACCCTCTCTAGTAATAGAATACCTAGGTGATGAAATACATGAGTAAATCCATGCCAAAAAAGGTTTGGGGAAATTCATTCTGGACATAATAGCTAAAATAGAAGGCCAAGCAATGGTATCAAATGCTTTTTTAATGTCAAGTTTAAGCATGCATCTTGGAGAAATATTTGATCTCTCATATCCATACAACAATTCTTGTGTCAAAAGAATATTATCACTTATTGATCTACCAGATATATAAGCAGCTTGGTTATTTGAGATTATAGAAGGTAAAACAGCTTGCAATCTATTTGACAAAATTTTGGAGATTATTTTGTAGATGATATTACAACAAGATATAGGCCTGAAATCTGAAACAGCAGATGGATTACTTTTTTTGGGAACCAGAGTGATAGCTGTTGCAGCAAGACAATCAGGGAATTTGTTTTGCAGGAAAAAATATTGAATGGCCTTAATAATATCAGATCCAACTATATTCCAACTTTTTTGAACAAAATGAGCATTAAATCCATCAGGTCCCCCACAACTGTTAGAATCCAGGCTAAAAACAGCAGATTCAATTTCATTTTGAGAAATTGCAGTAATCAAATCATTTGATTGAGAAATAGTAATTGTAGGGAGATTAATATGAAATAGAGGATTAATATCAGGAGTGAATAAATTGGATGGAGCCAGAATGGATTTAAAGTACTGAACAAAAGCCTCATTGATTCCCTCAAAAGTATTAACCATGTCACCAAACATATTCTTGATCTGATGAATACATTCATGATTCCTTTTTACTTTAATAAAATTATGATAGTACCTAGTATTCCTATCAGCCTCCTTCTCCATTCTCAAGTGAATCTTTTGTCTAAGTGAAGAGACTTCCTTTTGAATAGCATTGTTCAGAGAATTTTTTAATTGTGATTCCAAATGGATTAAGGAAATATCAAATGGTCTCTCAGTCAACATAGTTTGAATTCTATGAAGCTCATTACTAATTTGAGTGGAAAGATTAAAATCCTTACCAAAAATGGTAGCAGACCACTTCCTAAGATGAAATTTAAGAGCCTTCAATTTGAAAGTAATATTCGACAGAGGATCCCTTCCAAATTGTAAGTTCCACACCTGCTTCAAAATAACAAAATATTCATCTTGCTTAGTCCAGAAATTAAAAAATTTAAAAGAGTGTTTTGTACCATGTATATCATCAATTCCACAATGAAATAATAATGGGCAGTGATCTGACAAAGATGGATTTAAGATATTATAAAAGGAATTTGGCCATAGTTGAAGAAGAGAAAAGTTTAGGAAAATATGATCAAGCTTACATAAAGTAGGATTATCACTCCTATTATTAGACCATGTATAGTCAGGACCAATGCTTTTTGCAGATAAAAGATTAGATTGAATTAGTGCACTGTTTAATGGAGAAATGTCTTTAAGAGATAAAGGGGTGCCACCAAGTTTCTGATTACTAGCATACATGGAATTGAAATCACCACCAATCAGCCATGGAGTAGTATCTGATTTTAAAGAAGGAAGGAAATTAAGAAAATCTTGTCTTAAAGATAAAGAGTTGTGAGCATAGACAGAAGTAAGATGAAAAGAAACATTTGAAGGCAAGTGCAAACAAAGATAGTGAATAAATTGATCAGAAGCATTTAATCTGGAAATTTTGAAAAAATTTGGATTCCATAAAGTAAGCAATCTTCCATGTTTGGCTTCAAGAAAATTATCATCATATAACCATGATTGAGCAATCAAATTCCTAGCCTTCAAAGAGGCATTTGTATCAAGCTTAGATTCAGATATACACATAATATGTATATTGTTTCTAAAAATAAGATTTCTAATGTCAACTTGCTTTGAGGATAAATTAGCCCCTCTAATATTCCAAAAAGCAATATTAATCATTTAGAAGGAAGAGGAGGAAATATAGTGGAAGGATTTTTCCTAGTATGTCTATGATGAGAATTGCTTTTGGAAGAGGATAAAGGTAAGACTTCATGTGGCTTAAAATTTTTGCCTTTATTTAGATCATCAGAATTACCTATAATATTTTTCACAGATTGTGAATCAGAAAGCTCAATAGAAACAGAGGGTGGTGGTAATACAATATTATTTGGAGGGGACAAATGAAGATAAGGTGAATCAGGATTAAGGATGGAAGATTTAGCACTAAACTGAGAGGAACAAGAAGTTGAAGTGGATGTTAATGAGATTGGAGGAACAGAAGAAACTAATAAACTAGCAGATGGTGATGATTTTCCATTTATTATGAAGGAAGCAGATGGTTCAGAGACATATGACACATCATTATTAGCAGGAAGATTATCAAGAACAGAAGCAGAAGAGCTAATGGATTGAATTAGAGTAGATTTGGAAGAGAAAACTTCACAGGCACTATTATTATTAGCAATAAGAGAAGAATCATTCAAGACAGCAAAGGAATTATTATTATCAGAAGAACATGAACTATTATTATTAAGTACTACAGATTCAACTTCTTTGCCTTTTTTCAACTGATTGCCAGCATCATAAGTAAAATTATTTCTATCCATTGAAACCACTTTCTTCTGTTTCCAAACTCCTTTATTCTTTTTATTAACAATTCTCCAATTAACATCAACTGCACTACCATCCTTAATACCACCTTGATAATTATCTACCTTCATACCCAACATATGATTCTTACCATCAGCAGTAACACAATCAACCTTCCCAACATTCTGCTTGCTCACAAACTCACAGGATAAAGTATTGTGCCCAAAGACTTTACAATGAGTGCAGATACTAGGTTTCCAGTCATAAGACAGTTGTACATCAGGACAGTTACTTCCTAATTGCGGAATATTAATAGAACTTGGTAAATCACAATCAGGAGATATCTCCACCAGTGCTTTAGCGTACTTAAATCTTTGTAATTTTTCAGTGGAACTATCAAAACATATCAATCTACCAACGTGACATGCAAGCCAATTAATACCTACTAATGTCCAGAGAATGATGGGTATCCTGTGAAAATGGATCCAAATAGGTACCTTCTTGATCTGAGCTTGCGTTAAACCTATCGAAGGATCCCATTTTGTTATAATGAACATTCTACCTCTAATGAAAATTGGATCCGACTCAAGAACAAGATCTCTATCTTCAAGATTAGAAAACTTAAAGTAAAAATTATAACCATCAGATTTAAAATCAACATCACCTTTGAGTTTCCAGAATCTCTTCAAGAAATTGACCACAGTTAAAAAAGAAAGAGTACCATCCAGAAAAAATCCAACCAGGTGATCATTCCAATACTTAATACCTTCCTCCTTAACAACATCAGGCAAAACAGAGTTAGGCTTATCACGAGAAATATCAAAATGAATCGGTTTATAAGATCCAGCATTCCTAGGTAAAGATTTGAAGAGCGAAGACCAATTCGAATTTAAAGAAGGAGGAGCAAAAGGAACAGATGAATTCAAAGCAGACTCAGAAGCATGAGTAGAAGAAGAAGAAGGAACAGAAGACGAAGAAGTTGAAGCGGAGAGATGAGAAGAGATTAAAGGTGGAAACGAGACAAGAGAGAAAGAGGAGGAAGAAGGATCAGGCGCCATTAAGATTTCAAACGGAAGCAGACAACATGGTTCAAAGATTACATATCCTAAAAATTTAGATAATCTCCTAAAAATCATATTAAAACTTTATTATTAGTTATTAATTAATATTATTACTGTTAATCATTATTTAATTAATTATTATTTATTATTAAAACTTTATTATTAGTTATTAATTAATATTATTTGACATTAATTATTATTAATAATCTTTTAATTATTAATTAAATATTGCTTGTTTATTTATTTATCATTTATTATTATATTTTTAATATCAATTATTAAATATTAAATATTAATATTAATTATTAATATTAATTATTAGTTTTAATTATTAATTTTTAACGTTAATTATTAACTATAAAAAATTAACTCTTATTAACTATTAATTATTTAATAATTATTAGTTATTATATTAATTCATAATTATATTGAATAGTAGTTATTAATATGAATTATTTCATATTTCAAATTAAGTATTATTATTTAATAGTAATTTTTATTGATTATTAATATTCTTATAGTTATTAATATTATGTACTATTATTTAATTATAATTATTAATTAATTATTAAAACGGCACATAAAAATGTTGTAATATGGTCTATTACAACTGCAAAAAAGAGAGTTAAAAATATGCATTTATTACAACCAGCAAAAAATGGTTGTAATAGACATCTATTACAACTAGCAAAAAAAGGTTGTAATAGGCATCTATTACAACTGACAAAAAAGATAAGTTGTTAAAAATAGACATTTATTACAACTGGTAAAAAAAATGTTGCAATGGGTATAAATTACAACTGGCAAAAAAATGGAGTAGTTAAAAATAGGCATTTATTGCAACTGATAAGCCAGAATAGTTGTAATAGGCATCTATTACAACTGACAAAATAAAAGAGTTGTTAAAAGTAAGTTTACTACAACTGTCTAATAAAAAGAGTTGTAAAAAACCTTTATTACAACTGACTATCTGTGACAGTTGTAAAAATACAGTTGTAATAAGGTCCTTTTGTTGTAGTGATGGGAAATGGATCCGTAACGATGATCATTTGCAAGAGCAGGAAAATGCCTATGTTTGTGGACCACTATGACATGCTACTTAAAAGGGAAATTCTAATTCAACCTACCACTTATATTACCGCACAACGGTGGGGAAACCGACCGTTGTAGTATTTATATCAAAGAAAAACGTTTTTGTTTAATTTTTTCTTTATTATTAATTTGATGAAAAATTAACTGCATTTAAAAAAATGAAACTGTGTAAATTCAATCATATCAATGATTGAAAATGTATGTCAACTTGATGCTAAGGATGTGCTATTAATGTATTGATATAAACTACCCACAGATACACATACATATATGTATCAAGAAGGTTCAATATACACTTAATTTTGAGCTTATTTGTAGCTCAAACGTATTAATGAATTTGGAAAAAAAAATCAAAAAAATGTCACCGTAATATACATCATCATATTTTTCAATACCTAATTAAAGAAGACTACTAATGCAAAAGTTGATTTAATAAATAAATCTCATATTATTGAACTACAATATTTTGACACAGGAAAGTCCCAGTGTTATAGTTTGATGGTTGTCTACATCACCAGTATCTACAGACTTATAACCCTACATGTACCCAGCATCCTGTATTTGAGTGTAAATTATAAACTTATGGGATAAAAGTTCATTTTCTTGACCTCTTCATTAGAATTATTACATTATGTAAGGCCATCACACATCTATTATTTTAATTAATATTACTCCATATATTAATACAATTTTGGTACCTCTGTATAATCTCCATAGTACAAGTGCGGCGACGTATAAATTTACATGTGTGCAAAATCACATATATACCCTTGTAATTGCAAAAGGATGATACTTGTGATATAAAGATCCCATCCTTTTCATATTCCCCATGTCCAACTCAATTTCAACTAGCTACTATCATCGAAATTCGATAATTTTCTGTAGATGTGATCTAGATATCATCAAGTATCATTTCTGCAATTCTCCCACTAATTTTTTTTCAAATCGATAACTATTATAAATATTCATAATGCATAATATGTTGCATAATTACTTATGATGGATAGAAGTATCGAAATAAAATAATTTTTGACAGAGATGAAGTTGATGATAATTATAACGCATTTACAAAAACTTATCAAAATCTGAAAATCGTAAATACCTAAAATCAAATTGGGCACAATTCAGGAGTACAGAGAAACCGGGATACGGGTCACCCCTCTATGTGTGTATGTGTGAAAAATTCTTCATTTAGACTACTTTTGGCAAAGTGTTACATAAACAGATCAATTTTGAAATTTATTACAAACATCAGCACGTTTCTACTTTCTACCATGTATGCGAACAACTGAAAATACAATGGCATGGTTTCAAATCGCGTTATCTTATTTATTTTCAAATTAACATGCGATTTAAGGTAACGCCAGTTAAATCCTAACTAGCATTATTATAAATCACTTAACCAGCGGTATTTTAAATCATACAAGTTTGTTTTTAAGAAAAAGTAATAATGTGATGACACGATTCAAAACTGCACCATCATATTTTACTAGGTTAGTGCCAATTGTAGAGTATGCATATGCTTGAAAAAAAAAATCCAAAATATGACATGTTTCTGTAATACTTTGCCAAAAGTTTTCTGAGTGAAGAAGTTTTCCACTCACACACCTAAAGGTGACTTATTTTAGTAAGCACCTTTCCTCACTTTTCAATTGCATTGTTTTATCATAATATTATAGCATACTAATTAACAACCATTTATGACAACAAAAAATTCACCCAAATCTTTTATATCAAAGATAAAGGATCAAAGTATTAGCAACACATCGATAAGTAAACTTACCGGCTTAAATTCAAACTAGCGGTTAAGGTTAACACTGTGTATAATTCATTCACTTCAGCGAAAAATATACTAAAAATGACATTAAAATATGGACTAATATGATAATAGTAACAAAGTAAAGATACACTAACCAACAACCTGGAGAAAACTTTTACTCGCTAGTGCAAAATATAAGGCCATAGGTTAGTCAGACTATACTCTACATCAATGGTCAAGAAATTCAAGAGCAGTTGCAGAAGGCACAAGTCCAAAAGCATCAAGATATTCGTTACTATAGAATTTACTCAGATGCCTCATCCCACTATCACAAAGAATTGTAGCCATCATATGCACAGGTCCCAAATCACATGCTAATCTCACCGCACCAACACAGTTGACTGTTGATGAACTCCCCAAGAACAGCCCATCATTCTTAAGAAGGTACCTAGACATTTCCACAGACTCTTTATCCGTAACTCTATATGCTCCATCCACTTCAGCCATGGAGAAATTCTTTGTCAGTCTGTTAATTCCAACTCCTTCAGTAATAGTATCAAAAGGGTTTTTCATTCTTTTCTCCTCTACTTCTTCTTTCGTGTACATCACTCCTCTAGTGAGCTTATTGAACAGACCTGATCCTGGTGGGTCTGCTAGAAAGCACTTTATGTTTGGGTTCTTTTCTTTGAGAAATTTAGAAACTCCAGCAAGTGTACCACCAGTGCCTGCTCCTGCAATGAAAGCATCCAATTTGCGTGAAGTTTGGTACCATATTTCTGGGCCTGTATCCTTGTAATAGGCTCTGAAATTTGCTAGGTTCTCAAATTGATCTGCAAAGAAGCCACCTTTACTGTTGGATTTTGATTCATTATCTTCTTCTAGCTTTGCTGCTAGTTTATTAGCTTCAGAAGCTCTCCTTCTTGCCACATTGACAAAGTGATCTTTGTGTGTGATGGACACTGGTCTTACTCTTTCTACTGTTGCTACAAGTGCCTCAATAATATGTGGCTGAAAAAGGAGCAATTTATTTAAAGCATTTTACACAAAAACATGTTTTTTGCAACTATAACCATTACTGCCAGGAAAAGGTTTAAAACTGACCAATAATCAGAAATGAAGTTTATTTTTGAGCTATGAAATATGGACTGCAAAACATGATATCTTTATTCATATTCATGTGTTGGATAGCACATACCACTTGAGCCCGAGGTCCTTGACCATGAGACCAAATTTTTATTCAAGGAAAATACATAATTTCTTCATATACAGTCAATCAAAATCCATTTTTGTCTAAGAAAACACTCGCCTGGATAATGGACGGAAAATAATGCATGAGTCTATGTGACACCTCTACACATACTAATATATCCAAATTGTCTGCTTTCCAAAACCCAAAAAAACATAAATTTTTACCTCATATAATAGACTAATACACATTTCAGCGAAAATAATAATAATTGAAAATGGAAGACAAAATAATGTTTCAATATAAATAGATAAACTGGCATCAAACTAAGAAATTAGACATAACTCAATTTAGCTACTGAAATTATGTAATCATAATTCAAATATGAAATTAAAAATCAAGTAATTTGTTTTGAAAATTATATTTTACGTGAAATAAATAACTTCAATCAAGGCTTTGTTGTGGTAACCAAAACCTTCCTATCGGTTATGTTGGCAGTATCCTCATCTAGATTGGAGATCTCTTGATCACAACTATTGCGTAAAACAAATATGATAAGATTCCAAAACAACAGGTTACATACTGTTATTCAACACCGATATCAAAACAGATCGTTTAAAAGCACAGAGTCTACTTACTCTCCTATATTCCATAAACTAACTGGGCTGGGCCTGGAATTTGAAGAGAAGTGGGCGGGGTTTTTACCTGAGGAGATGCGACTGTTCATAAGCGGACGCGAACAGTAACGAGTGCGACCCATTGGAAGCAAACAGGAGCGAGCGAGCCGATTGAAGCGGACGCCGGCGCAAGCGGGTGCGACCCGACTGAACAGGCGCGGGCGAAACAGTGCGAGCAGGTACGAAACAGTACCGTTGGACGGGCGGGTGCGACCCGTTAACGAACAGCAGCGACCAAAAGGCAACGGGTGCGACCCGTCAAGCGGACGCGACTGTTTGGAGGGTTGCGGACGAAATTATAAATAGAAGAGAATACTGATCACATTCTCATTCCATTCCAATCTAATTTCTTCTGCTTCTTTACTCCACTGCTCTATATTCCATACATATCACAGAGTTGACATACTCATTACAATCTCGTGCAGATAACGTCTGTTGTATCTTGGGAGAGTTTTGAAATAAAATTCTTAAGGAAGTTGTTACGACAAGCCTCAGACGAAATTTCCTTTATATACTGGTTAGATTCACTGTAATCTTTCCCGTTTATAAGTTGTACTATTTCTTACAATAGTATAACGTTGTTGTTGTAATTTATTTACAACGTAACTTATTGTTACATTTATCTAATACAGAATTCCAGCGTAGTGGAATTCTAATTAATAAACTTGTGCGACAAGTTTATTGTAGCGTGCTATCTGTTTTAGTACACTAGACAAATAACAGAAACTCCTACATGCTTGTGTGGTTTTACTGTTATTTTGAGTGCTCTACTATAACCGATGATCACACTTATTTTCAAAAAGAACACACAGAGAGAGACTAAGACTGTAGCTTCTTTATTATTGATTTTTCTATTACTCTATTTTGTATTTTAGGAAGGTTTATACCAAGTTTCCAAAAAATCCTTCAGCCTGCAAACTAAACACTAGTTTAAAGTTAAATTTTACATTGATATGTATTCGGACTAAAACTTTTATCTTCATTATTGTTAATATTTTTAGACTTTCGCAGTTTTGGTAAGTTTTCCAAGTATCTCTTGTTGGACTTACGTCATATATCATGTGATTGTTTAATATTTGCTAAAGCTTTCATGATCCATTTTCACGTACAAACAAGTTTTGTAAGGACTTTTAAATTCTGTTGTCATAATTAGCTTCCCATTTTATAACTGAATGATTTTACAACTTCATAATGAAACCGACAAAGGAATATGACTGTATAATCTTGACCACATCATGTCCTATATGAAATTAGTTCAATATTGAAAGGATTAATAAACTCAGAGTTAACTGTTAGGTAATGAGTAAATATGCATGGAAAACTAGTTACCTGATATCTCAAATTCAATATTGAAAAAATATGGCTTTAGTCTGGCAATGACTTTCTTTCCAACAAATTCGTTTCTTCTGTTCGACTGCTATGTGAATGCTATGTGAATGCAACACTGTACATTCAGTTATTAACTTTTTTTCCAACTGCACCATTATGTTCAGTTATACGTCAAAAATTAACTACATATATTCATGTATAATTTATACCACCATTATAGAAACGATAAAATATGGCATTTCTAGATTTGATAATGTTGATATTTCACATTGATTTCTTTCATGAATTCATCAAATAGTAGAAAAACAACTGCAATATACATCATAACTACTATCGAAGCATCCAAAATAAAAAATAATTAGAAAAGAAAAGATTTACCTAAAGCGAGACGAGGGGGAAGTCGAGATCAACCAGCGGGTGATGTAGTTGCGGTAAAATAAAGAGGAGGAGCGAGACGAGAGGCGTAGTCGAGATCAACCAGCGTGTGATGTAGTTGCGGTAAAATTGACGAGAGGCGTAGAGGCGCAAACGAGAGGTGTAGAGGCGCAGACGAGAGGCGTAGAGGCCTAGAAGAATAGCGTTCTTCAAACCTCTGGCACAGGAATAGGGTTTTATTTGGTTCAGGAGAACTAAAGAGGAGAGGGAAGGGGAAAATTGACCGGAGAAAACGGAGGCGAAAGCTTCAAAGAGAGAATACATGGTCAGCTGAAGAAAACTTGGGGGAGAAGCACACGGGAAACAAAAACGAAACAGTGGCAATGTTATTTTGGCTTCATAGTATTTGGTTTTTGGCCAAGTGACCGTAAACAAACCTCCCTATGGTCGGTTTGATTAAAATGAGATCTGACTAGCTGACAAAGTAATCGTAATCAGATTTAATTTTCCGAACCGATGTCTTCAAATTGGCGCATTCCACCTTCTTCAAGCCGAGTTGATGTAGGACCATCTTGCTTAGGATATATCATTTTTGTTAATATAACGACCACTGGTATTGATAATTTTGCTTATGCATCTGGTTGACAAAATTATGTGTCCCTAATTATGCTAATTACCACCAAGGGCGGACTCAGCCCTGGGCTCAACTGGACTACAGCCAAGGGTAAAAAAAAATTCAAAATCACACCCTAGCCCAGCCTCATCTTTCATCCATCATAGTTCAAACTGCCAAGTAATTTCATCTTGCAATCATAATTCACGGAGCCAAAGTCTGCCTCCTCTTTTCTAGGACTCTCATTTTCTCGAAGCTGCCAAGTAATTTCTCTTTTCTCATTTTTTAATGTTCTTTATAATATTTTGCAGAAAGATACATAAAACCTTTAAAATCGTATTTTGTTAAACCATTGGAATTCTCTTCTAGCCGACGTTGATTCTTAGGATTTAACACTTCTCTTGTTTACTGTAACTTTTGATACCCTTAACTTCCATCTTCACCAGGCATCTCAACTTATTTAATAAAGAATAAAAAATGAAAGAGTGTACTAACTGAACTTCCTTGCCATTTTATTCTATATGTTTGTTGGTTTCTAATTTACACCGGCAAATTTACAGGGAATTCACTGAATTGTGTTGTAATACATGGTTATTAATAGAATTTTTTGTACGATTGTTATTTAGAAGCAGGATAGTAACTTGGTTTGATCTAAGAACTCAACTGGAATTCCTAGGTCCGCCCTTGAATGAAAACCCCTTATTTTTAAATTTTTGAACTTCTCATGTCTCAAATCTCAAAAGTTGCAAACTTGCCATTTGCATTACTGACAACTGCAGTCTGCATACATGTCTTTAGGAATTAGGTTGTAGGCAAAGGAAAATTGATTTTTATTTTATTGCAATTTGCAGTTTATCTATTTATTCATTGATGACATTATTACGGTTTGCAAGTTGCAACCATTTTATTAAATTGTATTTTATTGTTTTCTCTAATTGGTGGTTAAAGCGATTGTTATTTTGTTGAATTTCATATTTGATAATGTCTAGTTTAGCTAATTACATGATATAATTTCTAATAGGTTATATTAAAATGTCAAAGAAACAACCAAGCAAGAAACCAAAAACTCTTCTGTCTTTTTTTAAAAAGAGCAACGACGATGGAATATCAAACGAGCGTTCAATATTGGAAGTTGATACACCTCAATTCAACTCTCAATCTCATGTTCAATCTGTTTCAGTTACTATTCCTCAATCCAATTCAACAATAGTTGAACGAGATCCAGCATTACGATCGTCGATTTGTGAAATTGAATCTTTCACTAAAAGAGACGAGGTTCGACGAGCTTATATTAATTTAGGGCCATGTCAACCTAAATTGGCTCAATACCCTAAAACACTTGTTGGAAAGTAACATCGTCGATTTCAAGCTATGTGGTTTCAACAATCTTCTTGGTTGGAGTATTCTGCTACTAATGATAAAGCATATTGTTTTCCTTGTTATCTTTTTGAAGAGAAAAGTAGATCATCCGGGGCTCAATCCATGTTAACTTTAGAGGGATTTAACTCATGGAAGAGGATTAATGATGGAAAAAAATGTGCGTTTTTACAACATGTTGGTCTTACCACTTCGTCACATAGCAAATGTGAGGAGTGCGTAAGAAATTTAAAAAACACCCCCAACATATCGATAGAGTGATTAACTCTCAATCAAGAGAGGAAACTTTTAAGAACCAAATGCGGCTTAAAGCAAGCATTCAAGCTGTTTGCTACCTTGCTCTTCAGGCTGTTGGTTTTAGAGGATACGATGAAAGCCCAAGTTCATTAACCGAGGAAATTTCATTGAATTATTGAAGTTTAAAGAAGAAGGAAATGATAACCTTAGAAGAAATATATTGGAGAATGCCCCTCAAAATGCTAAATGCACTTCTCCTAAAATTCAAAAGGAGATCCTACATGTTCTAGCCAACCAAGTAAGAAATATGATCCGTGATGAAATTGGAGATAACAAATTTTGTATTCTTGTTGATGAATCTCAAGATGAAGCTAAAAGGGAACAAATGGCCCATGTATTGAGATATGTCACATATGACGGTTTAATAGCGGAACCGTTTTTTGATATTACTGGTGTTGAGAGTACATCAGCACTATGTCTTAAGACCGAGATATCTAATATGTTTGGAAGATTTAATCTAACAATTCAAAATTTGCGGGGGCAAGGTTATGACGGTGCTAGAAATATGCATGGAGAGTAGAGAGGTTTGCAAGCGTTGTTTCTTAAAGATTGTTCGTCTGCTTATTATGTGCATTGCTTTGCTCATCAATTACAACTAGCATTAGTTGCAGCAGCAAAAGATGAATCTAATGTTTGGCAATTTTATTCTCATTTAACATGTGTTGATAATCTTGTTGCTACATCTCCAAAACGTCTTTGTGAGTTAAAACATTCTCAAAAAATTGAAATTGAAAAAATGTTGGTTAATGGAGAACGACAAACAAGAACAGGGGCTAATAAAATTGGTACTTTACACCGTCTTGGAGATACATGATGGAGTTCACATTATGATTCTGTAAGGGATTTAATTAATATGTATGATGTAGCTTTCTTGGTCGTTGAATGTATTAAAAAGAGTGGACATCAAACATTGAGAGGTCAAGCCTTTGGTATATTCAAAACTTTAAAAAGCTTTGATTTTCTATTTATTTTGCACTTGATGGACAAAATAATGGGCATCGCCGATGGAATTTGTCAAGCATTACAACGCAAATATCAAGACATTATGAATGCAATGAAATTAGTCTCAACAACAAAAATTCTTCCTTAGAAGTTAAGATTGGAGCAATGGGATACATTTTAAAGACTTTATTATCCTTTTGTGATCGCCGTGACATACTAGTTCCTAATATGAATTCTCCTTATAAAGAAGGTACAATTCATAGTTGTCAACAACGGGATGACATCACAGTTGAACATCATTACCATTATGACATATTTAATTCTACAATTGATTTTCAGTTAATGGAGTTAGAAAATAGATTCAATGGTGCAGTGGTTGAACTTCTTACTCTTAGTTCAGCTCTAGATCCTAGTGATTTTTTAAGTCTTTTAATGTAGAAAACATATGCAAGCTTGCTAAAAATTATTACCCTATGGATTTCAGTGAACAAGACATTCATGCTTTGCAATGTCAATTGATGCATTATCAACTTGATGTTAAAAGTGATCCTCGGTTTGAACATATAACTACACTTGGTGGCTTATGTCAATCGCTATTTGTAACAAGAAAGTTTAAGATCTATTATTTGATTGATAAACTGATCCGTCTTGTGTTGATTCTTCCTGTCACTACTGCAACTACCGAAAGAGCATTTTCGGGCATGAAACATGTCAAAACGGCGATTTGCAATGCTATGGGAGATGAATTTCTCTTTGATTGCATGTCTCTTTATTTAGAGCATGATTTTGCTTGGAAGATTGATTTGGATTCTATAGTTAAAGAATTTGAATCTGCAAAGACTCGTCGAGCATAATTAAGCTAATGTTATGTATTGAAAGTGGAATATGAATCTACATATATTTTTTGAATTTTTTCTTTGGATTATTGTTTTGTTGTAGTGATTGGAATTGCATTATAACTCAAAAAAAAAGTCAGCTTTAAAGTTAGCCCACCCTTACTTTAATTCCTAGGTCCGCCCTTGATTACCACAAGTACACGTCTTGCGTGAGTGCTTGATACAGATTTTGAATTTCAAAACCCTACACATATATCATAACTATGTTAAAAATAATGTGTTGTGAATCCTTGTGACCAATAGATCAGGTAAGATAAGCCTCATATATCAGTATGCTGACTTATGAGAAATACATTTGTTGTTATCAAAAGAATGCATGGTTATGATATTTCTTTGATGCTGGGCTAGGTCATATTTAACCTAATATACTGGATGGTATCATATAAGAATTTCCCATAGAAACAAAAGCAACAAACATAAGAATCTCAATTTATTAGCCCAGCATCCATAAAATATATTTCTAAAAAATAAATATTCTCACCAAGTTCCTTATAAACTACAAAAGGAATTGTGGCATTAGGCTAAGTAAACTATTTTAAGGCAGTTATTTAGAAAGCTGTTAATTTGATATAAGGTATTTGTGTGTTGTACGTGCATCCTGAATATGTAAAGATTGAGGATCATATAAACCTGCATGGTGTAGATATTTTTTATTCAGTCCATGTCTTCAGGGCTACTTTCTATAATATGGAAATTAGGTTGAAGGGCTTCTATTTGAAGGGTAATAAGTTTTAAGGACGACACTTCTGAATAATTAGTTTTAAGGATAATTTACAAACATAATGATAAATTCATTTATCTTTTTAGGTTATATAGGAAAATGATAAAAAAATTTATTATTATTTCTGTATAACTGAAAATGATAAATTCTTTTATCTTTTTCCTATAAAATGTCCTTAGAACTAATTTTTCAGAACTAGTGTCCCTAAAACTTATTTCCCTAAAAAATAATCCCTTGAAGTGAAAATCCCTTCTATAATTGTGGAAAATCAATAATAAGATATGTTAATTTGTGAAAATGACCAAGTCCCGGTTTGGTCCTAGTAATAAGAAGAAAATAAAATATTGTACATGAAACAACAAGCAACAATATTGAATTGACAGCAACAAGCGTGTAGTCATAAAGAATAATGCCGACACACAACTAAGTATCCTGAGAGTTGAAGCTAGTTATATATACTTCTTACTTGCTGATCATTCTCCTCAACATTAACAACTGTTCTTAACTAATAAGATGGAAGAAGAAAAATGGTCTACCCTTCATTCATAAGCCTTGCTATTATTGCTCTCATACCACTTCTTACAATTAATACAGGGGATCCAGACATCCTTTCGGACCATCTAGTAACCAACCTAGATGCATCAAAGTTCACCTTCACAGGACTGAAAGCTGCCTTGCGGGGCACAACACCACCTGCAAAAGGAGTGTTCAATGTGACAAGAGCAGGCTTGAATGAGTTTAGAAAGATTTTGATATGAAGAAATATTGAGAGAACAATTTGACAAAAAGAAAAATGAATTTTATTGATGATGTATTTTTTGTTACACTAATACAATGAAAGAACAGATACATTTATACCGTTGTCGCAGAAGCAATATACAGCAAATAAAATTGTTGATAGTTGGGCTTTAGCCCACAAGCCTGAAATAAATAATCGTAATAAAATGATCGGACCAAATGAAGCTTTGTGAATTTGATGGTTGAGCAACGATGAGGTGAAATATATATGTTGTAAAGATGAAGGGTTTTCTCATTATCATTTTCAATATGCCCCCGCAAACCCTTCATCGGTTAGGGTTCGAAGAAAACATCCCCAAATCTGATCGATTCCACAAATAAATCATAAAATACCTGAAATTGATGCTATAAATCCTCAGAACAGCTTTATTTGACTTTATAAGAATGATTGGAAGCGTTCAATTTTATTACAGCAACATTCGAGTTTGATTTCTCTCGACAGCATGTTGTTTGAAGCTTGAGATCTTGTGACGTTGATGTCTGTTGAGGCTTGTTGAAGCTAAGTTTGCTTTGAAAATTTTGACCTTGATTTTTTCCGGCATCATGTTGTTCTAAGCTTAAGATCTTGCAACTCTGAGGCTCGTTGAGGCTTGTTGAAGCTAAGTTTGCTTCGAGAAGGTCTCTGGCTAAGGATTCCAGTGAGTTTCTTTTGACATTGGGCTGCTGAAGGGAACCTCTGTGAGATGTTAACTTTCAATTTGTCTCTATGACGCACAAAGTTAGCTTTAGACAGTGCCTTATTAGGATGACTGGAACTTAGTACGATGAAGGTATGTGATTAGTGTCTAATTTACCTCTAGCCACTTGCTCACGAACAAAAATAGATCAAGTTCCATATGTTTTGTTCTAGAATGTAACACTGGATTTACAGTAAGCTTAATAATGCTTAAGTTGCCACACCATATTGTTGTTTTACTATCTGACTTGAATTGTAGTTTATCAAGTAATGATTGTATCCACATCACTTCTGCAGTAGCATAAGCTACACTTTTATATTCTGCCTTTGTACTTGATCTAGACATAGTGGGTTGTTTTTTTGAACACCAAGATATTAGGTAATTGCCTAGAAATATACAATAGCCAGTTGTTGATCTTCTGTCATCTGGATCATTGGAACAATCAGCATCTACATACCCTGTATATTAATGTACTTGCTTGATTCTAGTGTCAGTCCAAAGTCTACGGTCCCTTTGAGATATCTTAACATTCTTTTCACCATTTTCCAGTGTTCATCTGTTGGTTTTTGTATGAGCTGGCTGACCTTATTAACACTGTAGGCAATGTCTGGTCTTGTTATGGTTGCATATTGAAGAGCACCAACAATGCTTTTGTACTGTTTTTCATTAGGTATTGCTTCACCTTTGAGTTTTGACATATGTAGATTACCAATCATAGGAGTTGAAATAGAATTGGCTTGATTCATCTTTACTTTGTTCAGTATTTATAGAATGTTTTTTTTTGACTCAACTGAATGGATTAATCTGACGATCTCTTAACTTCAATGCTAAGGAAGTAGTTTAAGATACCAAGATCTTTAACACTGAATTTATGACCAAGCTGATCTATGAGATTGTTGATTTCCTAAGCATCGTTTCCTGTAATAATAAAGTCAACATATATTAGCACATAAAATATTATGGTTTTATTGAATTTTGTACACAAAGTGTTGTCAGATTTTGTAGGATTGTAGCCTAGCCCAATGAGAGTTGCCTTGAGATTTTCAAACCACACTCTTGGAGCATGTATTTAATCTGCAAACAAGACTATCTTTTCCTTTATGCACAAATCCATGTGGCTGCTCCATGTATACTTCTTCCTGTAAAACACCATTTAAGAAAGCATTATTCATATCAATTTGCTTGATATTCCAATTTCTATACAAGGCAATTGCAATAACTGTTCTTATAGTAGTGGGTTTCACAATAGGTAAAAAAGTTTCATTAAAGTCAAAACCACTCTGTTGTGAGAAACCCTTAGCTACTAACCTTGCCTTGTATTTAGAAATTGTATCATCGGTATTTTTCTTTAATCTAAAAGTCCACTTGCACCCAACAACATTTTTATTTTTGGTTAAAGGAACTAGACTCCATGTCTCGTTTCTTATAAGAGCATTGTATTCATCTGACATAGCTGATTTTCAGTTTTCATTTTCCATGGCTTAATAATAAGTACTTGGCTCTTCAGTATCTAAACTTGCATTGTATATTTTGTGTTTGAAAATGCCACTCTTGGACGTTGTGAACATATGATGACCTACTCCTGTAGTTTGTTGCTGATGAATACTCTCATCTTGTTCCTGTTGTTCACTATGAGACATTGTACCCTCTGATGTTTGATGTGAAGCAGATTGCACACTAACTCTTTGTTGAAATGTTTGAACGAGTGTATCTAATACATCAGTTACCCCATGACTTGGTCCACAACTGGACACAGCATATTGTGAGTCTGGTCCTTGTAAATGTGAGTTGATATTGCCTTCAATTGACTCTCTGGGAGCTTGTATCACTTCCTTAGGTAACGTAGATATTGAAGATAGTGATTCTTTTGGGTTGTAAACTATTTTGGATGTTTTGATTTCAGATGCTTTAAAAGGAAACATCCTTTCATTAAATACAACATGTCTAGAAATAAATGTTCTGCCATTACAGTCTAAACATTTGTACCCCCTTTGATTAGTGGCATAACCTAGGGAAGTACAAGAGGCAGATCTAAAATTTAACTTGTGAGTGTTATATGGTCTAAGATAGGGAAAACACAACATCCACATAATCTCAAGTTTTGATAATCAGGTTTAATATTATACAACATTTCCAAAGGACTTTTGAACTTTAAGACCTTTGTTGGTATCCTATTAATTAAGAATACATTTGTAGCAAAGGCATCATGCCAAAATTTTAAAGGCATAGCTACATGAGCTAATAATGTGAGACATGTTTCAACAATTTTCCTATGTCTTCTTTCAATAATTCCATTTTGTTCAGAAGTGTAGGGACAAGTTGTTCTACAAACAATCCCTCTCTTCTGAAAATAATGCTTTAGAGGCATATACTCTGCTCCACCATCAAACCGAATCATTTTGACTTGGTAGTTAGTTTGATTTTCTGCCTAAGCAATAAATTGTAACAATGCATTATAAGTTTCATCTTTAGATTTCAAAAAATATACCTAAAAATATCTGAAAAAAGCATCAGTAAATGATATATAATATTTGTACCCATAATCACTGTGAACAGATATAGGCCCCTATCAATAAGTGGCAATTAGTTCAAATGACTTGCTGTAAATAGTTTCAGAACTTAAAAAGGTAATTTGTGTGTTTTACCCATTTGACAGAAGGTGCATATATATGGCATAGAAACATCATTGAAAGAGATATTGTTATTATTGAAAACATGTTTTACAATTATAGCACTGGGATGTCCCAATTTATAATGCCACATATCAAATGTCATACAATTTTCTTCTTGTTTCAACTTAGAATTATTACACCAGTTTCTTTTAATTTCTGATTTTCTTGAATTAGCGACATTGAACTTGTGCAGCCCTTTATTTTTTTACCCTGCAAGAGAATGTCTTTAGTTAGGATATCCTTAACTAAACAGTTTTATGGGTAGAACTCAAAATAGACATCGTTGTCTTTTGCAAACTGTGGCACGCTTAATAGATTTTTTCTGATTAATGGTACTCTAAGCAAGTTATTCAAATATAGTTTCCTTTTTCCCATAATATATGAACTGCCAGTGTGTGTGATTGCAATAGACTTACCATTTCCTATATGAATAGATTTTATGCCTTTATACTCCCTGTTTCCAAGATTTAAATTGCTCAAGTTGTTTATGATGTGGTTGGTTACCCCAGAATCTAGAAACCAATTTTTATCGTGTATATGCTATGGCTTTGCAACATTAGTTTGTTGATAGTTTTTTTGACAGATTGATTTCTTGAATCACGTTGAACTTGAGCCATATTTGCACTAAGACTTTGATTTCTTTGGCTATTTGGATTTTGTCCTGGTACATATTCAGATGTAATCTGAAATAGCAATTAGCAGCTATATGTTCTAACTTTTCACATATTTGACGTCTTGGTTTATTATTACTATTCCATTTGCTTCTTCCTCTGGATTTGTTAGAGTATCCACCCCTTTGCATTGCTTGATCAGATTTGTTACAGTTTTGACCTTTGCCTTTATAATTTGCTGCATAATTGACTGTGAAATCAGATTCTTGAGTTTTCTTATTATCAATTCTTGCCTCATGAGCCAGTAAGACAGAGTGATCATCATCTATAGATGGTAGAATTTTTTGAGATGACATCACAGCAAACACAACTTCATATTCATCACTTAATCTATTTAGAACAGTCATAGTTTGTTCTGAATCACTGATTTTATGCCCTGCTACCTCAAGAAGGTCACATGTATTCTTGATTTTAGAGAGATGTTCTCTCATATTTTGACCGTATTTCTTGATGTTATGTAACTATCTTTTGTAAAACATGACTTTAGCTGCACATTGAGTATTGAAAACTTTGTTAATGGTTACCTAGATTCCATTAGCTATCTTGCATCCTATAACATTGATAGAAGATTCATATTTATTGAAGATAGTAGCCAAGAACATATGGGTCTCTCTTGTCTATGATATCTAACATATTCTTCGTTGTTGATTGCTTTATTTTCTTTGTCAGTGATGCAAACAGCAGGGATCTGAATAGTTCCCAGAATATAGCTTTCAAATCTATATCCTTCTATGGCAGTTTCAACTTGAAGCTTCCATAGAAGATAATTGTCTTCATTTAGACGAACAGTAAAAAATTGACCCTGAGGACTGATAACAGTTTTGATCAAATTCTTTGCAGTGTCAGCATGTTGAAAACTGTTAGCGTTTGATGATGTGTCTGATTTGCCTTCTTCGGTCATAATGAATTTGAAAAAATCTGAATGAAGGAAGTAGATGAAAGAATGATGCAGATAAATCAACAATTGAGTTCGAGAATTCAAAGACAGATGTAGTATAGGTAAGATGCAACCAAAGAAATGCTTCGATGATTTTGATTTTTCGATAAGATTTCTTTATGGATGGCACTTTTCTGCTTCTTATGTTGGTTTTATGGTTTCTTGATCTGAACTTCTATTAATTTTGATTGCAATCATTCAAGATCCAGTGATGAATCTTGTTGCAACTAGTCAGTTAAAAGCTGGTGAGGCACAGGACTTAGAACTGGATCAATCCCTTAAGTGATGAAATGTAAATATCTGATAAGGGATAAACTCAAATGACGAGATTATCTTATGATGAGAATTTCTTTGCTGTTAAGCAATTTCTATGGCTCTGATACCATGAAAGATTTTGTTATGAACATACATTGAGAGAACAATTTGGTGAAAAATGAAAATAGAATTTTATTGATGATGTATTTTTTGTTACACTAATACAATGAAAGAACAAATACATTTATATTATTGTCAAGGAAGTAATATATACCAAATAAAACCGTTGATAGTTAGTCTTTAGCCCATAAGCCTGAAACAAATAACCACAATGAAATGAGCGGACCAGATGAAGCCTTGTGAATCTGATGATTGAGCAACGATGAGATGAAATATATATGTTGTAAAGATGAGGAGTTTTCTCATTATCATTTTCAATAAGCTCCTTATTCTATAGGACTTGGGGTATCCTATGCTTCACAATTCGGGCCAAACAGCATTAACGGGCTTCACACCTACCACCGTGCATCAGAGATCCTTCTGGTCCCTAAAGCATGGCTGGAGGTTGGAGTCATGGTTCAAAATTCCACCAGAATTTCGGTAATTTTGGTGATTCCATTCCGGTTCTGCTCATAACCGGAATGGAAATCATAACCGGAATACAATCCGGTCAAAATTCTGGTTTTGGTCTAAATTCCGGATTTTCTTTTCAAATATTGAGAAAAAATTTGTAAAAAATTAAAAAAAAAATTACAACAAATATATAGTAATCAAAAAAATAAAAAAAATAACCGGCACAATAAATAAATGGGAAGAAATTATGTAGTTTCATAAAAAATTGTTTTATACTTTTGTTAATTACATTGAATCGTAATAAAAGATTCAATGATCAAAGTTTTAAAATCTCAAATGAACATTATAGAACCTTACACAATGGATTTTTAATTAAAGTGTTTATTTTATATATAATGTAAAAACAATGTAGTATAAATTTATGACGTTATTGGATATTTATTAGCGAATATAGCAAATTAAAGCAAAAAAGTACCGGAATTAGAAAACGGGAATTAAAGCGGAACTTTCGGAATTTCCAAAATGAAATAGAAAATCTTAAAATTACCAATGACCGGAACGGAAATGGAAAACGAAATTTTGAACCTTGGGTTGGACTCGTCGACTCAGGCAACCAGTTGTTTACACGGGTCCTAAAAGCTGGGGACATGTTTGTGTTTCCGAAGGGGCTGGTTCATTTTCAAAGGAATGGGGATGATAAGTACCCAACCCATATTGTTGTTGCATTTGGCAATTCAAACCCTGGAACTGTTGTGATACAGAAGGCACTATTTGAAAATGGAATTATTGATGATGTGCGTACTATGGCTTTCGGCACTGTTGTTTGTACCATCGCCAAATTATGACCAAGTTGTATTTGTAGAGTACTACATCATGCTTTATCCGTCTGTGTAGTATTTGCATTTATTTTTTTATTTTATAGTGTGATTATTATTGTTATTTACATTCTATGAATCAATGCTATACCATGTGATCTAAAAATATATAAAATGATGCCAAAGCAACCGTATCCTAAAATTTCATGCAATTAATTCTTTTATCTTTGATAGTGTTTGGGAAAATTGATCAGTCTAAGGGAATAAAAATCCCAATGTAGCAGAAAACAGCTGGATCATGGTTGTAATTAGACGAAATAAACAGAGATAAACACCAAAACAGACAGTCACAAATCAATGCAATGTAGAGAAATAAATAACACCAGTATTTATAGTTGTTCCATTACCATGAGGCAGTGTACGTCCACTTAGGGAGAAGAGATTTTATTAATCACTGAAATATTATAGCTACAAGATTGATTCACTTTTTGAGGCTATACATAAGAAGAATTTATCATAGAGACAAAATTCTGCAGAGTTTCAGCTTACTAGGATGGGGATCATTGTTTTCCAGAAGCTTCACTATTTATAGAGCAAAGAAATAAGAAGGGGTGGCTGCTATATAGTAGCCCTGAGGTTTGGCTTGGCACATCTTGTCCAGCAAACAAGATAATAGCATTTCGTTCGGCAAACAACACTCAAGATCTGGACCAGCATGGTCCAATACCAATCCTAATATTTGGTTCGGCCTTAACTTGGTTCGACGTCACTTGGACTGGCAGTCCACATCAACGCGGCAGGTTCAGTACAAGCCCAAAGATCAGAAGCGGAAATCATTAGTTCGGCCGTGCTTCAACACCGAATGAAATATTTAGAGCGGCAAGTCTAGATCGACATCCCATCACCACCGGACGAGATATTTGAAGCGGCAATCCCTAATCACCACTGGATCAAAATATTTGGTCTGGCATCTCTCATCACCGAACGAGACTTCCTCTTGCCTTTAATGCCGATCGAAGAACTACCACTAGACCAAAATTCTGGTCCGGTCTTCTACCAAACTAGGTCACCTTCTCACCGAATGAACTCCACCGGACCAAATCTTTGGTCCGGCATTTCCTTCACTGAACTAAACTTCTGGTTCGGCCTCTAAGCTTCTCCGCAATACCGTGACTCAAGGACTCCTACTTCTACCTTGGCATTCTCTTCACCAATGAAATTGGTATCACATCTAACAATCTCCACCTTGATACCTAATTTCATACAAGCCTTCCAATTCCATCTACACCACTATGCTTCAAGCAATGGACACTTACCTAATGAGCTTCGGCAATGCCACCACCCATTACACTCTAGAAATGAACTCCGGCAAGGCCACCGCCCATCAATAAAGTGTTCGAAATACCCAGTCCATATAGAACCTATCAATCTCCAACATGAAAAGAAATGTCTCCATGAACCATCTCACATCCCCCCCCCCTCGTGTCACCCCGTAGCGCCTAGTAGTTCATTAAGCGAATCAAGTCCAAGCAGTGCTCGAACTTAGCAACATGCAACGACTTGGTAAACATGTCTGCAGTATTCCTTTGTGTGACTTTCTGAAGACGAACTAGCTTCTCTTCACTTATTGAGACAAGAAACGACTCTCTCATCTCAATATGCTTTGTCCTCCAGCTGAATGCCAGATTTTCAGCTAAGTGAATTGCACTTTGAGTGTCACAATGCACATTCACTCCTTCGTATGCGAAGCCCAAATCACACAACAATCGCTTTAAACAAAGCGCCTCCTTAGCTGCTTCAACCGCAGCTATGAGCTCTATCTCTATAGTGGATAACGCCACAATCGTCTACAACCTCACACTCCAACTGATCGCTGTCCCACCAATGGTGAACACATATCCGGAGGTTGATTTCCTTCGATCTCTATCATCGGCATAGTTAGAATCACAAAAGAGTCAAATCTCTTGTACCATTGTCTAGACGACTGCTTAAGTCCATATAATAATTTCTTCAATTTGCAAACCAAATTTTTCCTTATCTACAACAAACCCTTCTGGCTATTTCATGTATATGGTCTCATCCAAGTCTCCAGCTCTAAGTCATGAGCTACGACGATAGCGAGCAAAATGTGGATGGACATATGCCTTACTACTGGAGAGAATATCTCATCATACTTCAATCCCTTTCTTTGTGAAAACACTTTAGCAATTAGTCTAGCCATGTATCTCTCATCATCCTTCACCTTGAACGCTCATTTGCGACCTATGGATCGGCTTCCTTGAGGAGGTGGTACCAAATCCAAAGTCTTGTTTTTCTTCAACTACTTTAACTCCTCTTCCATAGCGTATATCCACTTTGAACTGTCACGTGATTTCAAAGCTTCATCAAGGTCAAGCGGCTCCTCACGAACCACATGTAGGGCATAGCCAAACTGATCACTAAGGCTAAGGTTGGTAAATTGCCAATTACCATACCTTTCGGACGGCCTAATAGTCCTATGACTGACCGAGTAGGTGCTGCTTCGTCTAAACTCTTTTCAGCTCCACATTGAACTGAGCTTGCTTTAGATTCATGCATATCACCAGCACTACTAGAAGGTACCTGTGGACTATCCTGTGATGTTTCATCAACTGCATTTTCTTCGACGGCATCAACAACTACTCTACTATTTGGCTGGAAAATGAAAAATTCTTCCGTCTCCTTAGGCCTATCAGAATCTTCTAATGTGGTAGGTAGCTTCCCCTTCGCATTGAACATAGCAGACTCATCAAAAGTAACATGTTTGGAATGAAAAATCTTCCAATCAACAGGGTTCCAAATTCGATACCCTTTGATTTCATCGGTGTATCCCATTAGTATTTCCTTGTATGCTCTAGCCACCAACTTGTCATAACTTGTATGGTGCACGTATACAGAACAACCAAAAATTTGGAAGTAACCAAGATACACTGCTTTACCTCTCCACTTTTTCTCTAGAATCTTCCCTTTTATGGCTGAGCACGAAATTCGATTTATGATATGTGCCGCAATTGATAATACCTCAGCCCAAAAGCCTCTAGACAAGCCCATCGTCATTCTCAAGCAACGAGCCTTCTCTAGTAGAGTCATGTTCATCCTTTCTACAACCCTAATGGATTGTAGATCACCAGGTGTAGTGAAATGTCTTTGAATGCCATGCTGTCTACAAAAGTCGAGAAACCCCCTAGAGAAAAATTCACCGCCAATATTGGATCTCAGCACCATCAACCTGGAACTAGATTGGTTCTCAACAAGCATTTTCCAGTCTTTGAACTTCTCAAAACTCTTTAATTTGGCCTTCATCATATACGCCTATACTTTCCAAGAAAAGCCATCAATGAAAGAGATAGATACTTTTCTCCTTCAAGAGAAGGAGTAGCATCCGGTCCCCAAACATCTATATGCATGTACTCAAGTACTCGTCTCGATCTATGAAGTCCAACTCCAAAAGATACTTAAGTTTGCTTGCCTAACACACACTCTTGGAAAAAGTCCATCTTGTCGAAGCTTTCTTCTTTGATCATCTTCCACCTCCGTAGCAACCCTAAGCCCTTCTCTGAAATATGACCCAATATGAGTTGCAAAAGCCTTGTGGCATCCAAAGCATGAGAACTGTCTACTCTAGCACATGACTCTGCAAGAACTATGGTTCTTTTTAGGAAATACAGATTTCGAAACACATCTCCTTTCATAAGAACTAGTGCACCTCTTGAAACCGTCAGACTATCCTTCTCGATAGTTACCTTGCATCACAAAGATGCCCATTGTCCTCAAAAAATTAAGACTTCCAAAGACCTGGAACATACTGGACACCTGTCAAAGTGCATATCACTCCATCAAACATCCTGATCCTCACTATACCTTCACCCAATGCTTTACAGCTAGCATCATTATCCATGAGAATAGAGCTTCCTCTCACCTAACTAAAGAAGTGTAGCAAACCTTATTAGGCGTCATAAGGAAAGACACCTCCGTGTCCAACACCCAATAGTCCGAGACATCCAACACTGCTGTAGACAATACATCGTCAAATACAGACTTCTCCACCGCAAATGATGAAGATCCATATTCTTCCTTCTTCTTCAAATCTAGACAATCCTTTTTCCAATGACTGGGTTTCTTGCAGATAAAGAACTTCTCATCCTTAGACTTTCCTCTTTTGCCATTATCGGGCTCCGTAGATTTGGAACGCCCTCTAGAGTGTCAACTCTTCTTATCTTCTCTTTCTCTTTAAACAAACAGCCGTGATTACTACTTCCACATCACTTCCTTCACTTATCTCCTTCGTCTGATCTCTCAATCCCTCAGATAGAAGGCCTGACTTCACATCTTCCACTGTCAATGTGTCTCTAGCAAAGATAAAGCTGTTAGCGAAACCTATGTATCGCTCCAGAAGAGAACACAAAAAAATCATTGCCATTTGATCCTCATCCATCTTCAAGTCAGCAATCTTCAATTTCATCACGATATCATCAAAGAAATTAAGTTATTCCTTCATTGATGTACCCTCTCTCATCCGCATGGTAAAAAATATCATTAGCAATATCAGACGGTTAGTCGGAGATTTCTTCAAGTAGAGATTTTCTAGCTTAATCCAAATTCCCCTAGCAGTGGTCTCACGACTAATCTTTGAAATGACATTCACTCCCATAACTAGCTGTAAAGTAGTAAACGCCCATTTCTCCTTCCTTTCCACGACTGAGATGCAACCGTCAACTACTCAAGGGCAAACACTACTGGATGGTCTTCATTCCTCATTATAATAGCCTTCATCCTCCATTGCCACTTCTCAAAGTCTTTATCCCCATTCCATTTCTCAATTGCCAACTATGATCCTAACGTGATATACATCACTCTAGTATAGGATCATGTAACAACTAGAGTAAATTCGTCTCCTGCCTTAACATCTAACACTCCTCAATCAATCTTGCAACTTTGATACCAGACTGTTGTGGAAAATCCCTTCAGATGATCAGTCTAAGTGAATAAAAAACCCGAAGCAGTGGAAAACAACTGGATCGTGATTATAGTGAGACAAAACAAGTGGAGATAAACACCAAAATAGATTATGCAGTAGATATAATACTGATTAGATTGTCCTAGCCTTAAAATAATATTGCTCCCTCTATGGTGCTTAAAGATATCTAGTAGTTATTTCTCAAGATGAAACATACCTATCTCTGTGATGCTGCGCAACAATCATAGAGCAACGACGAACTCAAGAGAATGTAATTTAAGAATAGAGTTTTGTAGAAGAGGAAGAAGTGCAGAAAAAACATGGTATATTTTCTTTTTTTTCGGCATATATATAAGCGTGGGGAGATTGACCTATTCAGTAATAGGTGCCCGTTCGAACAGTTGTGACTGTTGGAAAGGTTGTGACCCTTTGCCAGGTGGTGTGGACGTTTGAGTTTGAATGGGAAAAAAACAAAAACTAATCGGTTTGAACAACCAAGCCAACTGCAAAACGCTAAGTGCCTTTAATACGCCTCGAACGCCCGTTCACCCACGCTGTAGATTCAAATGTGGGCTTAGGTTCGGACATGCGCGTACGGGTTGGTGTGCTCCACCACTAGTCATGGCTATGTCTCTCTTTATCTCATAGGAGTTATAATAGTGTCCACATCTTAGTATATAAACAAAAATTGTTTATTTTATTCTAAGATGTTGGACTATTCATTTCCCAAGACATTAGTGCCTTTACATTTCCCAATAAATACTCATTATTTCTAACAATCCCCCACATGAATGAGTAAATGCTCATTTTGTTCTTAAATTTTGCAAAACATTTATCGTATCGGTTAAAGTAGCACATTGGCCTTGAACTTTCCTAGTGTTTATCATTTTGACTTACTGGCGAATCAGTGGTCTAAGGTTGTCTTTGAACTGTAAGTCTTTTGTGTAAATCTAAAATAGACAACACATAATAAGTGTTTCTTATCTTCCTTGTTTTTCTATTTGTGTTCGTTTTTGCCATGAACATCAGCTTAATCTTATGAGTGCTTGGAGAATTTGGCTTTACGATTCTCCTTAAAGCGGCGCCTTTGCACTCATGTAGGTGATTCTATAAAGGGTATTTTCACAATACTTCATTTGGTTGTTAATATTACCAAGTATGGACATCATTAAAAGTGTCAAGACTTATCATATTCTTTGGCGAGCAGTGCACTTACTTCTCATAGGAATGGGTTGAATATTTACAGTGCTATTAAGTTTATTTAAACTTAGTTGTCCATTTGAACCTACATTTTGGGATCTTTAGTCAGCTAGGTGGGGTTTTCATTTAAAGAAACATGTTAGTTTATGGTCTTTAACCTCATTCCCATTCGAAAAGATATTAACCTTCTTCTGGGTAACCCTTTTGTTAGTGGATCCGTAATGTTATTATTTGATCTTACACAGTCAATGGTGATAACCCTATTGGAGAAAAGCTGTCTAACAGTGTTATATCTACGATGAATATGTCTACATTTGCCATTGTAAAGCTTACTATTGGCCTTTCCAATAGCTGATTGACTATTGTAATGTATACTTATTGGAGGTACAGGATTTTCCTAATTTGGAATACCTTCTAAAAAACCTCGAAGCTAATCCGCTTCTTCTGTGGCTTTGTCTAAGGCAATAAATTCTGATTTATGGTTGATCTTGCTCTACAAGTTTTTTTAAAGGATCTTCAAGATATTGCTCCCCACTAGCTAAGGTAAACACATATCCACTAGTGGATTTTGCATCTGATGAACCAATTATCTATCATAATACGCTTCTATTACGAATGGGCACCTTTCATAATGTAGTTCATGATTTTGTGTATACCTTAGGTATCCTACTACTCGGTTTATAGCTTTCTAGTGATTTTTTCATGGGTTGCTAATATATCTGCTTAGTTTACAAACAGCATATGCTATATCAGGTCTAGTGCATTTCATTACATACATAATGCTACCTAGTATACGAGAGTACTCAAGTTGGTAAATACTATCATAACTATTTTAAACCAAGTTTTGGTTCAAATCTACAGGTCATTTTGTTGATATTATATTAAGTTTAAACTTTTCAAATATTTTTTCAATTGTAGTGTGATTGAGACAACACATATCCATGGTTGGTTTTATGTAATTTTACACCAAGTATCACATCAGCAATTCCCAGATCTTTCATGTCAAATTTGACGAAGAGCATATCTATTGTTGATTTTATTATATCCTTGTTGCTTCCAAATATTAGTAGATCATCTACAGATAGACAATGATATATCGCACATTTATATGTTTAAAATAAACACGTTTGTCACATTCATTTAGATGAAATTCATTTAGCATCATATTTTCATCAAATTTTTCATGTCACTGTTTAGGCGCTTGTTTCAGGCCATACAGTGATTTTCTTAATCTACAATTCTTACTTTCATTTTCAGTTTTTAGGAAACCTTCAGGTTGTTTTATGTATATTTCTTCTTCTAGTTCATCATTTAAAAATGCTATCTTTATATCCATTTGATGTATTTCTAAATCAAATGTGGATGCAATTTCTATCAGTCTTATTGATGTTATTCTAGTTACTGGAGGATATGTGTCAAAATAGTTTAGGTCTTCTTTTTATCTAAATCTTTGAACCACAAGTCAAGCTTTATAATTGTTTATTGAACCATCAGGTTTCAATTTCTTATTAAATATCCATTTAGTAACCTGAGGTTTTGCATCCTTGAGGTAAATCACTTAACTTCTATGTATGCTTTGCCATAATGGATTCAATTTCATTGTTAATGGCCTCCTTCCAATAATGGGCATCAGTGGAGGACATAGTTTGTTTGTACGTTAATGGACCGTCTTCTAACATAAATGTGTAGAAGTCCGGTCTTTTTAGGTCCTTAATCTTTTGTTTCTCCTTGGTTCCTCCACTTGTTGATCAGCACTGTTTTGCTGATCATTATCAGTGTTTTGTTCGGTATCCTCGAAAGAATTGGATATTTCGGTTTTCCTTAGTCTCTTTTGAGTATAATTTTCGGTACCCTGTTTTAAAGGGTATATATGCTTGAAAAATCTAGCATTTCTCGACTCAATGATTGTATTTACATGAATATTATCAATTTCATATTTGTACCAAAAACCGATAAGCGACACTGTTTTGTGCATATCCAACGAATACATAATCAATTGTTTTTGGTCCAATTTTGACTTCCTTTGGTTTAGGTACTTACGCAAGACACCCTCATACTTTTAAGTATTTGTAGGATGGGGTCTATTTTTCCAAAATTCTTGGAGAGATTTAGATGTTTTCTTTCATGGTATCTTATTCAAAATATGATTTATAGAAAGAATAGCTTTCCCCAGAAGTTACCTAACAAGCCATAACTAATTAGTAAGACATTCATCATTTCTTTAAGAGTTCTTTTTTTTGGTTCGGCTCTACCGTTGGATTGAGGTGAATACGGGGTTGTAGTTTGGTGTATAATACCATGTTGGGCGTAGAATTCCTCAAAGGAAAATTCATATTCTCCTCCTCGATCGCTTCTTAAAACTTTTATTTTCTTATTGAGTTGATTTTCAACTTCTGCTTTATATTGTTTAAACATGTCGAATGCCTCATCCTTATTTCTAAGAAGATACATAAACAGAACCTTGTACGGTCATCAATGAAGGTAATGGAATACCTTTTTCCACCTCTAGTTTGGTACATTCTTAAATCACATATATCAGTGCGTATTAGGTCTAGAGGTTTAGTTTCTTGTTCAATATGGTGAAACGAGGTTCTTGTTAATTTAGTTTTTGCATAAATTTGACATTTATAGTTGGAATTTATTTTGCATTTTGGTATAAAATCTGGATTAATCAATTTTCGTAAGGTGTCAAAATTTACATGGCTTAATCTAGAATGCAATATGTTAGAGGAGTCAATAATATAAGTAGAAAATTCAATTTTATTCGTATCATTGTTTGGTACTATAGTGGTTACATTTGCCTTAAATAAACCATCAAACATATATCATCTTTCTACATACACTCCATTCTTTCACAACACAAATTTATTAGACACAAAAGTGAGTTTGAAGCCATGCTTGCTAAGCAGCGATTCGAAAATCAGCTTATTGCGGATCTCTGGAACATGAAGAACATCTGCCAAAGTTAATTCTTTTCAAGAAATTTTCAGTACAATCTTTTCTTTGCCTTCAACTTTTGATGTGGACGAATTACCTATAAAAAGTGGTTCGTCCTTAGTAGTAGTTTTGTAGCTTGTAAACATCCACTTAGTTGCACACATGTGTCCCGTGACTCCTGTGTCTACAAACCATTCCTTCGAGTTATCGACAAAGTTACTTTCAGATACTATTGCACATAAGTTTTAGAAGCACTATTCTATGGTTTCGAAGGCAACAACAATACACATATATATAGCTTATTTACTTGCAAGAAAAGCCTTCAGAGATTAGATTGAAGATAGTTCAACAAGGAGAAGAATCATCAAAGCTAATAATAGTACTATTATTTGTCTAGATATAATTGTAAAATCTCCTTTTAATAGTATCATTTTAACTTAAAGCATTTGCATACAACAAGTTTATAAAATCCTAAAACTGCAAATGTCAGACGTCTGACATTTAATTTCAAACGTCTGATTTAAGTCTCTGTTTTTAAATCTGAACTACACATAGACATCTCTCCATTTTTTCAGACGTTTGAGTATACAGTGTGTTTAAAAATTATACAACGGCTCATACATCTGAACATATGGCCAGACGTCTGTCTTGAGTAACGAGCTTCATTCTTAAACCGACATCTTCTTCAAACAAAGGGGCATCTTCACAACTCTTCAATATATCTCTTCTCTATCAACAGATTCAACCTTTAGAATGAATAAACAAAGTTAAAAGATACTACTCTTCATCATTACTCTTCATTCTCTATAAATATGCAAAGATTTTTTTAGAGTAAAACCACCTAACTTTTCTGAATCTTCTGTCTATTTTCTTTGCATACTATATTTTCAAAAGCAAACAATACTCATCCTTTCTACTTCCTAAAACCAAAGCCTCACGGCTTTGCATATTTATAGAGAATCTTTGCATATTTGTAGAGAATGAAGAGTTATGATGAAGAGTAGTATCTTTTAACTTTGTTTATTCATTCTAAAGATGAATCTGTTGATAGAGAAGGGATATATTGAAGAGTTATGAAGATTCCTCTTTGTTTGAAGAAGATGTCTATTTAAGAATGAAGCCCGTTACTCAGCACAGACGTCAGGGCATATGTTCAGAGGTTTAAGCTGGTGTATAATTTTTAGACAGAACATATGCTCAGACGTCTGAAAAAATAGACAGACGTCTGTGTGTAGTTCAGATTTAAAAATAGAGACTTAAATCATACGTTTGAAATATAATGTCAGATGTCTGACATTTGCAGTTTTAGGATTTTATAAAAATTTTGTGTGCAAATGCTTTAAGTTAAAACAAACTACTAAAAGGAGATTTGATAATTATATATAGACAAATAATAGTACTATTAGTAGCTTTGATGATTCTTCTCCTTTGCTGAACTATCTTCAATCTAATCTCTAAAGGCTTTTCCTGCAAGTAAATAAGCTACATGTATATGTGTGTGTAGTTGTCAAGTTCCTGCAAGTAAATAAGCTGCAAGTAAATAGTGGTTCTAACAACAAGTTCATGTCAGACATGCCTTCTGACTTCTGATTTCCTTTCCTTAGGTGTGCGACATTCGACGGCTTTGTGTCCTTTCTTTCCACAACTATGGCATGAACCTTGAAATTTCTTAGTTTCTTAGGAGCATGCTCACGTTTCCTTTTGTTGGTTTTCTCTGACTCGACTACATTTTTGTTAGCAATCATGGTATGCAAAGTCTTCTTATCAGATTTCTTGCTATCTTCCTCAATCCTCAATCGGACTACAAGTTCCTCTAATGTCATCTACTTGCGTTTCTACTTAAAGTAGTTTTTGAAATCTTTACATGATGGAGGAAGCTTTTCAATTGCAGCGACAACCTAAAAGGATTCGTTTAGAATCATTCCTTTATCGTGCAGTTGGTGAATGATAACTTGTAACTCTTGAATCTGGTTAATAACTGTCTTTGCATCAATCATTTTGAAGTCATGGAATTTCCTGCTATGAATTTCTTCATGCTCGCATTTTTGGTTTTGTACTTTTCCTCTAATACCGTCTAGAGTTCTTTGAAAGTTCGAGTAGTATAGTATACATTGTATAAATTGTTGTGCAGTCCATTTAGTTTGTAGTTCTTGCATATGAAATCGAAACTCTTCCAGACATTCAAGGCTTCAACTTTTGTTGCATTGGGTTTCAATTCTTTGACTGTTGGAGCATCTTTAGTAAGAAACTTTGCAGGGCCCAATGTCGTCAAATAGAACAATATCTTTTGCTGCCAACGTTTGAAGTTCATTCCAATAAACTTTTCCGACCTTTCTCCATGTGACAGTTCCATCGTTGGAATCCGAGTTGCAAACTAAGTAGTTATCACAGTCTATGTTGATGCAAAAGTGTTGCTTTCATGAGACATTCCTATCTACAAAAGCATCCAACAATAGATCAATATTGTTTCAAGATTGTTAATAAGTAACGTTACAAAGGTGTTACGAACTATTACGATTACGTTACAAATTTGTAACAACTACAGAACTGTTACATGTACGGAACCATTACAAATATGTTGCAAAAATGTTACGATTATGTTGTAAAATTACAACAATAAATAAACTGTTACAACTATCCCGCAAAAAATGTTAAGAGTAGAACTGTGCAGTAAACAGATTATGCAGTAGATATAATACTAATTAGATTGTTCGAGTCTAGTGAAAAACTGACTTCTTGAAACAATATTGCTCCTCCTACGGTGCTTAAGGATATTGAGCAATTGTTTTTCAAGATGAAACGGACCCGTCTCTGTAATGTCGCGCAACAATCACATAGCAACAACGAACTCAAGAGAATGTAATTCAAAAATAAAGTTTTGTGGGAGAGAAAGAAGTGTAGAAAAAACTTGGTATATTTTCTGTTTTTTTTTTGCCTATATAAAGGTGTAGGGAGGTGCACCTATTCAGTATTAGGTGCTTGTTCGAACGGTTATGACTGATGAAAAAGTTGCGACACTTTACCAAGCGGTGCGAACGTTTGAGTTTGAATGGATAAAAAAACTGTTTGGTCTGAACAATCAACAACTGTTAACTGCAAAGTGCTAAGTGCCCTCTAATACGCCTCAAACGTCCATTCGCTCGCGCCGCGGATGCCGGTTTAGGCTCGGCACGGGCGCGCGTGTGTGGGGTGGTGTGTTGCACCACCCATCATGGGTGTATCTCTATTTGTCTCATAGGAATTATAACAGCGTCCACATCTTAATTTATAAACACAAATTGTTTATTTTATTCTAAGATGTGAGACTCTTCATTTTCCAAGGTATTAATGCTTTCACGTTTCCCAGTAAATACTCATTCATTTCTAACAATTTGGATATCATGACGTCAATTCAGTTTGGATTATTAACTATTGTTAAAAAAAAATTCTCAGTGGGAAGATCTTAATAGTGAACCAACATCTTGGAAAGTTTACTGCACGACTCATAAAGTCGACTCAAGCAATGATGGATCGACCACTGCTGTATGGATTGACGACGCCGCGAAGCAGTTTGCGATAAGTTATTCAGAAAACTTGATTTAAATAGTATATGCATATAGTTGTGATGCATATAGTTGCAAGGCTAATACGGATGAGAAATAAGAAACATACAAAATATCAAGTTTAGATTGACGGGCCAAAATGTAAATAACCATATAACCATCGTATAAATAAAGGTAAGATCTTTTCAAAAGTTAGGAGCTTTATTCACCGAATTCAATAAAATCTTTTCAAACTTTTTGCAAAACGAATTAGGTTTTTTGATTTTTTTTGAAAAAAATTCGATCTTGCTTGAAATTTGGAAGTGTGTTTAGCCTAAGCACAACATGGTTCGACCATAAGCACTAAAGGGTATGACCCTGGCTAATTGGGGTGGAGATGGGCTTGATCTTGAAAGAGGAAGTCAAGAAGATGATGTAGAAGTGCTTTAAACAAGTTGCTTAAGAGATTTAAAGTGGAAATGAATGGGTTTACAACATAAGAAAATAGTTAAGAAGCTATAGAAATATTTTTACAAGCTTTAGGAAGTTGTAAAGTGAAAAAGAAAATGAGAAAATATGAATGATTTTATAGAAAATTTGCTTTTATAAATTGTTAATAAGTTAAATTGCCAAACTACCCCCTTGTACTTTGCTCTCCACACAAATACCGCCACCTCATCAAAATTTCACGGTCCCCTAGCCACCTTCCTATTAAATCAAAACAAACATGTTTGCCCTCTTTTTGTACTTTTTGTCCAAGGTGGAATCTTTATATTATATAATGCACTTTTAGCCGATGAAAAATCGAATATTCAAAAAACGAATTCAGATCACATCTTCAATCTTTCTTTGAACTAATTATTTGTGTAAACAAAATTTGAAAATGATTTCTCTGTCATTCATTGTTATTTAAAGGAGTTTATTTGGGTTATATAATCCATTGATTAATTATTAAAGATATAATTAAATATCCATATTTAAAGTAATCAAATTCTAGGTCGTTATACTTATTGAAAATTTGAGTTTGGACTAATATTTTTTCTCATTTTTCTTTGTACTTTTTATGTACAACAAAATTTCATATCGATCAATCTTTGCATTCTTAAAGTAGTAACTTCATAACTTCTAACCAAACAAAAAAGTTTGTCTATATGCTACCGACACAAGCTCCATTAGGATAGAGATTACTTTTAACCAAACAAATAAGGTAATAATCATCCGAGTCAAAATCAGTAAATATATAGTAATCATCAAATAGGTTGTAATGAAAGGAAGGAAACTATTTTCTCATTGGATAAATTCCAAATAACAAGATGAATGATGCAGTTTAAGAAAGAATTTAAGCCCATCCTTAAGAGAATAGAATTAAGAAAGTGAGTGAAACACTAATTACAAGACAATACTTGAGGCAAGAAAGGAAAAAAAAAAACAACACTTTGGGCCAATAGTAATAAATATAATAACGATAAAATAAGTTATAATGAAGGGAATAAAACATGCTATTTGAAAATGATAGAATAAATGTTATGACATATAAAGTTATTAAATGTAGGTTCATATGGACGTGCATATACGTAGTCGCACAAATAATTAATATAAGCATCAAAATAAAAATAATAACAAAATAATATTTTAACTAAAGTGCGTGTGTCTAAAGACACCCCGTTTTCCTCTTTCTAGTATCGTTGTTAAAAAATACTTATAAAATTTTACACTATACTTTTTCTAATACTAGACTTTTTTAATGGGCTACGAAGAGATCGTTTTCTATTTTTTTTGGCACGATGAACAACCGCAACCAATACTATTTTTCACGGCGAACAACCACCGAACAATGGTAATTTGGTGGTTGAATGTCGTGGAAAACGATGTTGGTCAGTGACTGATTGTCGTGTGAAACGACTTTGATAGTAGAAAGCACATAAAATTTATTACGTTTATTATCTCTTTCTACAGTATTAGAAAGAGGGAAACTGAATATCTTGGGCAAAACGGTAATTAAAGGTCTGCTTGTAATATTTCCAAAATTCATCATCGTTTCTAAAAATATTATTTATAGTTAATTAATTGCTTGGACCCTATGTTCAAATAATTTTCCTTTTACAACAAAAAATTGGAATGCAATCAGCCCCGATTTTGATAGATCAAATCTTCAGAAACCCGATTCTCAAGTTATCATGGTTTTGACTCACTATTCAATTTCAAAACTATGAAATTGACGCCTTATGGAAGATTTCTATGTTCAGCTAAAACATTGAAAATGCCGGTGTACAGCTTCAACAGAATTGGATCCGTCTACTACAGTCATTCACCGGAGCAGGGAAACGTGTATGTTTGTGGACCACCACCACGACATGCTACCTAAAAGGGAAGTTCTAATTCATTAGTACATAATAACTGCAACAAAACGTACGAAGAAGATATGTGGTAAGGATACGAAATCTCTTCTCCGATAAAAGGCTGTGTACAAATTGTGCTCCCTGTATACATATATACATATATATATATATATATATATATATATATATATGTGTGTGTGTGTGTGTGTGTGTGTATATATATATATATATTCATGTATATATATTCATGATAACTTGGAATTCATAATTAATATTAAAATCATGTGTTGATAATTTTGCTAATGAGCTCACGTGCACGTCTAGCTTGAGTAATTGATACAGATTTTGAATTTCAACCCCTATACATATGTCATAACCATGTTAAAAAAAGGAGTGTTGAGAATCCTTATAACCAACAGACCTGGTAAGATATAAGTATTTCAGTAGTTAAGTAAATTATTTTGAGACAGTTATTCAAAAAAGCTGTTAATTTGATATAAGTATTTCAGTAGTTATTTCTGTGTTGTACATACATCCTGAATACACTACTAGAAAGGCTTCAGAAAGCGGCAAAGCCTAGCGACGGTTAACAACGGTAAAAAAAGACGGCCGATACTAGCCGTCGCTTATCGCGTTATACAAACCTGCTACCCGAGAGAAACATTTTCATTTCCAGCTTCCCCAAATCTACTCAGATCCGTCAACCCCCCCCCCCCCCCCCCCCCCTCCACCCCCCCTCCCCCCACAGCCGCGGCCATCCGCCATCATGAGCCATCGCAACCTTCCGTCGCTAATCTCAACCTCTTCAAACTTGCCGGTATCTCCTATTTTCCATTATCTTTGTTTAATTTAGGTTTAAATTAAATTAGTTGATGATTTAGGGATTTGGAATTGTATGATTTAGGGGTTTGGAATTGATTAACATATGTTATTAGTTTATGATATATAGTTTATTATTTGAATTGGGTATATAATGATAAATCCAATTTAAAAAATTAGTTGATTATGTGTTTGAAAATGGTGATTATTGCACATTAGTTGATGATAATTAGTGATGATTTGGTGGTATTAATTAGTGAATTTATTGTTTACTATGTTGTTAAAAATTATGGGTAATTCAAAATCTAAAAAATAGTCCATGATTATTGAATAATATGTTTATTGATAAGTTTACGAGAATGTTTGTTATACTGTTGTAAGTGCTAACTACTTATTTAATTCACAAAATCGTTAATTAAAATTTATATAGTTAAACAAAAGTTAAAATACGTTTTAAAATTTTAGATTTAATTAATAAATATTTAAATAGTTAAATGAATTATAAAATAGTTCTTGTAGTTGTTAAAATAGTAACTCATAGTTCCCATTTGTGAGATAAGACATATTTTCCGAGTTACTGATAGTTCACTTAGATTTTAATTCATAATTAAACGAATTCTATTTGGCTACATTACTAAAAAAAATTAAGATCATTATTTCACTACAGACCACTAATACTTCAATATTCATATTTTTTAATTTGTACTTTATTTATGTGAACCCCATAGAGAATTTTTGGCCCCGTCTGATAAGTGTTGTATATGATCGTTATATGGATATTTGTTTTTCCACAGAACGGACATCTATATTCTTCTGATACAGCATTTGTTGGATTTGTTGGACAAGTTACAAACACAATAAAGTAACCATATTTTATAAATCATTTCAGTTTAAACGGTTCAGAAAATTTCGATGACACTTCCTTTTTTCTCTGTGTACACGCATTTGTGTACGATACGATACAGGGAATAAAGGGAAGTGCTGCCGAATTTTTTTAGAATCGTTTAACCTGAAATGATTTATAAAATATGACTACGTTATTGTGTTTGTAATGGGAAGTAGGATAACCAGCCGTCAAAGTAAAAAAATAATAAACTTAAGAATTGAAAATTTGAATGCAGTATTTATTTGAATTTGTTAAAATAGCAAAGGTTTATATATGAATTTTTACAAGACTTTAATATGAAGTGTGTTATTCAATCTTCTAACCTATATTTTACAAATCAGAAAATATGTTCGATTATTTTCTTGATCGTAGTTGGATGTATGAACCTCGAAAAGGTATGAAAGGATCAATAAAAGAATGTTTCTATAACGGTGTACACGCATTTATTAGATTTAAGGCTAATAGGAATTATCGGCAAGAAACAAGGCTAATAGGAACAAAAACTCCGCTTTACATCGTGATGGCCCGAAATCCTTCCAACAACATAGGAGGGAATTGGTAAATAAATTAACCAATATTTATGTTATTGATGTATATATTTACTAGTACCTCTTTACCATATATTATATTCTTATATATAATCATGCAAATTATCAATATAATCTATTCTTGTATATATTCAGTGGGCAAAGTATGAAAGGGAGCCTACAACGGCTGAGGTTTTCAAAATCACACATGTAGTGGAGCATACAGATGAGGATGAGAATATTTCATATGATTGGTCGGACGACAAGGCTGCTTCTGTAATGGTAAATATGTTTATTTTTGTAAAGAAATTATTTCATATTCGTTTATTCTACAGTGAATTGTATAGCAATTGTGTCAAATATCTGTTCGTAATTGTAGGAGAGATATATGCAGAGTATGCACGAGCGATACAAGCGAGTGGATGAGAGTCGCTTACGGTTGATGAGTCTAATCGGACATGGGATTCAATCATTGAACCGGAAAGTCGAAATAGGCGTTACAGTTTCGGCAATATGGTATGTCCTCAACGTTTACACAGTAGAAACCTGTATTTCATGAACTTCTTATTCACTTGAGTTTATTACCAATAACTTGAGTTTTCTTATTGTTATTGTATGCCATGAACGTCTTATTCAATTAAATTATTCCATAGGCTCTTAATTTCCAAAGAGCATATAGGAGATCCATATATGAGGAAGAGATTGCTCGGATGCAAACACAATTGGATGAGCTCAATGATTGACGGAAGAGTCAGTTGGCGGCACAGATAGATGAGCGTATTGCTGCCTTCTATCAGGAGCATGGGTCAATGTCCGAGGAAGGAGGTGCAGATGATGATGATGATGCTTAATTGGTTTGTTTTGATGGGTACGCTTTACACACACATACACATTATGATGGGTTTGACATTTGGTACTTTGGATGTTGTGGTTGATACTTAGTGTTTTGTTGGATTTGTATTTTGGTTGTTTTGATTGATACTTTGGCACTTGATATGTACCGGTCGTTTAATTTAGTTATGTGCTTTGGTTTAGTGGATTTTCATATTTGGTTATGTTGATTTTCTTATATGATTTTGTGAATGTATGTTGGAATATGCAATATTTGATGATTTGTTGTGTTGATATTGATTATATGGTATGATGAAATGGTATTATATGTGTGGAATGATGGAATTATATTATTTGGATTGATTGGGATTGAAGGTTGAAGATGCTGCAATGTTGCAGCAAATATATTCCAGTTTTGCAACGGCTAGCAACGACCCTGTGGTCAAATATAGCGACGGCTGGCAACGGCTAGCAACAACAATATTGCAACGGTTTGCATCAACAACTCGAAAAACCAACAACCCCAACGGTTGCTTCCACGTGGACACTTATCCATTACAAGCCGTTGCAAAAAGAACAACAGAGCCGTCGCTTAGGCCGTTGCTTTCTTTAGTTGCAATGAGATATTTTGCAACGGCTATTACCAACGGCTAGCAACGGCTGCCAACGGCTATTAGCCGTCGCTAAACAGTGTTTCTTTTGTAGTGAAATGTAAAGCTTGAGGATCGTATAAACATGCATAGTGTGTATATTTTTTGTTCAGTCCATATCTTCCGAGCTACTTTCTATAATAGTTGGAAGATCTGTTGAGCAATGTAGGGTAGTATAAGACTAATCACTCCAAGGCACGAAAGTATCGTTGTCTTTTAAGAATGTTTTACCCTTCTTTATCACAGCGGGTAGTATGAAACCTTCGTTCAGGATACAATGGAGATTATCTGTGCAAGTTGTGATTACTTGCACAAATCGGAAGAAACACTCAGAAGTAATAATGCCAGACGAGTTAGATATAAAAGAAAAGAGAAGTGTATTATACGTTGATGGAATGTACTGTTATATATATAGTAAGTGAGATGTCTATTCGTCTACAGGTGCCTATTCGAATGGTCATGACCGTTTTCTAACGGTTGGTACCGTTGGTTGTTGAATTTGAATTCAACAGTTACCGTTTTGAACGGAGCGCTGCCCCACACCCCGCGGGGACGTTGCCCTCGGACTCCTACGACCTGACCGGGTAGGTCGAACCCCTAGCGAAGGCGTCGTCCCCGCACCCCATCTTGGAGGTTGCCATCCCCGAGATCCCCTAGGTGATCTTATTTGAAAAAACATCCAACAAGATCAATAACAAGATAAAGAAGACCAAGTCCAAGTCCAAGTTTGGACATGGTGACAAGAAGAAAACAATTGTGCATGAAACAACAAACATAGCAACACTGTACATTTGTACGAAAAGCAATGAGCATGTAGTCATAAAGATCAATGCCGGCGCTCAACTAACTAACCCGAATTGAAGCTTATATATACTCACTGTTTACGGAACACTCTCCTCAACCAAAACAACTGTTCTAAACTAATAACAGGAAGAAGAAGAAAAATGGCCTCCACTTCGTTCATAAGCCTTGCTATTATTGCTCTCATTCCACTTCTAACTGTTAATGCAGGGGATCCAGACATGCTTTCGGACCATCTAGTAGCTAACCCGGATGCATCAAAGTTCGCATTCGGAGGGCTGAAAGCTGCTTTACAAGGTACGACACCACTTGCAAAAGGAGTGTTCAACGTGACAAGAGCAGGCCAGAATGAGTTCCCCGCCCTACAGGGCCTAGGGGTATCCTACGCTTCACTGCAATTCGGGCCCAACAGCATTAATGGGCCCCACACCCACCCACGTGCATCTGAGATCCTTCTAGTCCTTGAAGGATGACTGGAGGTTGGACTGGTGGACTCCAGCAACAAGCTGTTTAGACAGGTCCTGAAAGCTGGGGACATGTTTGTGTTTCCCAAGGGGCTGGTTCATTTTCAGAGGAATAAGGATGATAAGTACCCGGCCCATGCTGTTGCTGCATTTGGCAGTTCAAACCCAGGAACGGTTGTGATTCAGAAAGCACTGTTTGAGAGTGGGATTGCCGATGATGTTCTTGCTATGGCTTTCAACACTGATATTCATACTATTGCCAAACTATGAGCAAGTTGTATTTGTGGAACACTAGTGCATGCTTTATCTGTCTGTGCGGTCTTTATCTTTGAAATGCTATAATAGCATTTGTTTATGTTATAGTGTGAATTACGTTACTGCATTGAGTCTATTTTATGCCATGTGATGTGATCTCAGAACATGTAAACGATGCCAATGCAATTAGTTCATATCTTTCACCAAGCTATGGTCATTGAATATTGTGTACTCACAACCTACAATGGTTAAAAACCGTGCTTTATCAAAACCCCAGTTAAGTCGCAGTACGGCAAATTAAACCATTATAAGCCAGAAAAGAAAAGAAGGATTAAAATAAATGCTGTTGAGAAATATATTTAATAAACCAAAAACCATGCAGGAAACCTACAAATATTCGTCCGCAGTTGTAACCCTGAGATAAATACTCAAAACTGCACTGCCATGCTACAAACACCGAGCACCTTCGATACTGCAGGCAATGTGGGAATTCTGTAAACAATAGACAAAGATGATATGCTAACCACTCTACTCATTATTAACAAGTTTATGATAATTGTACTTAACTCTCAAATTAATTCTCCAATAAAGGTTCACATTAAAATTGTAAGCATCAAATAATGTTTAACTTTAAAGTTGAACAGACATGCTTAATAATTAATCCAATACTTTTAAAGCTTGTAACCAAGAGAATTTATATGAAAAGCAATAATACAAAAGGGGAATAGTTTAAGGAAACATTTTTAGAAAAAATAGATTCAAAGATAATGAATTTTAATAATCAGATTAAGGACAAACCGACAAATACCCCATCAAGTTGTATAATAAACACCAAATTCATTTTAAGTACTCATTTTCAGTTACATTAATTAAGAAAAACAAAAGTAAGAATTAGCAACCACTGAAACTGCAAAAACACAAATAATAAAATAATTTTGAACATTTTTTAGTTGATTAACATTAGACTAAAAATATATAACTAAATAGTTCAGAAAGATGAATAATTATGACTTTGTCATCAAACATATAACGTTAATTATACATTTGCATGCTAATTTAATGAGTAATGTAAACACATATTTGCCTTAGAACTCTAACTATATACGGGTATAGTTTTCTTTTCTAATACATAACACATACGAAAATAAGCTTTTAAAGCTATTTTTATATAACACTTGCAAACAGTAGCTCTGTACTTTTTTTTTTGTTTTTTGTTTTGTTTTTTTGTTTTTTTTTTTTTTTTTTATAAAGTTGGTTTTACAAAAGATCAAACAGTCATAAGTTAGTCTATCCTTTAATTAGCAAGCTTCGTACTTGCAATTCTTTTAGCTTTATTCTGAAAAAAAAAAGGCTACTATATTGACTGTCTTTTTTATTATAAATCAGCCATAACTTAAGTTTTATATGTACTTATACTATTATTTTTATAAAGCTAATTTTGCATTTTATCTTTGAAAACGCTAAATAAAGCTATTTAAATTTTGTACTTATTATACTATGTTAATTTTGACAAATAAAGCTATTTGCACTTAGCATTTACAAAAATATTCTAACTTTTGTTACAAAGCTATTTCAATTTAGCACTTGAAAATATACCATTTGTAAATAAATCTACGTATATTCATATTTCTACGCTGCTTTTTTCCTTTATTCTTTTACCTCATATTAACAAAAAAAAAAGTTTCTAGAAATTTAATCATTTATTTGTGGAAATCAACAAGTGTCCATGATTTAAGAATTCCGAACTTTATCCAATTAAAACATGAAAATCCCCTTGTTGGGCATAACATAAGTTGGTCGTCTTGTAACAAAGAGAAAATAAATTTTACCCATAAAATAAATTAATATCCACTAAAATAAATAATTGAGACGCATTAACACGAAAAAGATGGATAAAATGTTATTTAATTTAAGGTCTCCTTATGATTCAAAAGTCATCTCATCTCTAAAAATATTTGCTTAAACCCCTATTTTTCCAATAATGTTCATTTACAACAAAAATTGAGAAATGGAATTAGCGTTGTTTTCAACCTATCCGATCTTCAAAATCTTAGACCTTAAAGTTACCATGGTTTGAAATTTGACTCATGGTTCAATTTTCAAAACTATGATGCAACACCTTATTGGAAGATTTCTATATTAAGCTAAAACTTCGATAATGTTGGCGATGAGAATTGAATCACTACAAGAGAAACCGGCTATTCCAACGACTCCCAACCGTTGGCGGCCGTTGAGAGCCGTTGGAATAGCATTCACGCTTTTCAACGGCTTCCAACGGAAGCAACGGAGCTATTCTAACGGCTTCAAACGGCATTTAGCTGATGGAGGCCGTTGGAAACCGTTAGTTTAAAATGACCAAAGATGTGACGCCCCACCTCTATACCCACGCTATCCAAGAACACTACGGTGTAGTGCTGTCAACTAGCGTGGAGAATAAGGCTGTTGAGGAGCGACCATCCATGTAATCTCTTATCACACGGTGGCTATAAAATAATCTTCGGAAACAAATATAGAAGTAAGCATAACATGCGAATCAATCACAGATATCCATATCACAAAGGCGGAAAGAGATATGAATATATATCACATAAAAGTGTACATCAGAGTAGTGGTCTAAAAAGATCCACGATAATACAAAAGAATAGCAACGCGTGCTATACAAAAGAATACAACTATGAGTCTATATCTCAAGTGTAAACAACAAAAGCTGTTAATCTAAACAAGTAGCCAAAAGTCTGAGTAGTGAATCACTGGGGGAGGAGTCAAGCAGTAGCACCTGTAACATCTCGGCCTGACCCGAGTATTATTTATAAGAAAATAATAAACGGATCAGTCTAGCTATAAATATCAGATGACATGATATAAAATAAAAGATATGGCATAAACATAAAATATCCATACTGACATACTACTATAAGTATGCAATTAATGATCAACAGGAGATCAACCGATAAGAGATAAATCAATATCACAAGAATCTTCTCAAAGATCCAAAGAGGGCATCATACCCTAAACTTGTACTCATGACAAGTCAAAGAGATAAATTCCAGAAATCAACACAAGAAATCCAGAAATCATAAAAAGGGAAAGAGGCCTATCACATGACGGTCCGAAGACCATGGGGAGCTACCCCACATGTGTGAATGGAATCACACAGATTGAGGTCAAGACTAATCAAAAAGCAGAAAGGTATTTTTGAATGGAATCACACAAGTGGTGTCTAGTCTAACCTTGCAATGAAAGAGACATCGCGCAATTGCTAGTCTAATTCATAAAGCGATCATCAAGATCAACGAGAAGTGTCAATTACACTAAGCTAGTAAATATAGAAGTTTAGCTTCGTGTCCCATAACCACTTGCTTAACTTAAATATTTACGAACAAACTGTAAATCTTCACTAATAAAATTGTCACAAGAGGTTCAATCGAATAAGTCCAAGAATTAACCGACGAAGTGAACGCAAGCGTTTCATACCACTTGTTTTACTAAGTCGTTTAATTAGATTTCTCATCCGAGTGAGGTAAAGGCTTGTATATACTAATAGATTAGAAAACGGTTTAAGAAAAGAGCTTTGTTATTAAAAATAGAGTTGAAATTGTTTGTTAAAAGAGTTTTGATATTTACTACTAGTATTGAAACCTTTATATTATAAAGTGACAAAACACATAAGCAAGTGTAGAAACAATCAGTCACAAAGATCGCATACGGAGATGAGAATAAAATCCAAGGAAATCAGCTCAATGTTTTTCAGATAAGATCCCCTACGGAGGGGGGGTCCAGGGGGGTGGCAACCCCCCAAGGTGGGGCTGCGGGGGCAACGCCACCGCTTACGGGGTTCGACCTGCCCGGTCAGGTCGCGGGGGTCCAGGGGGCAGCGCCCCGACCAAAACGGTACGACCTAGTGAAGACAAAATGAGGTCTAACGACCTAAGGGGAATAGGGTCGAGCGACCTAAGGGTTGCGACCTAGGGGTCCAAGGGGTCAAGCGACCTACCGGGATAAGGTCCAACGACCTATAGGGTTATAATGTCATGTGACCTATCGGTTTATAATGTCATGCGACCTAACGAGCTATGGCCAAACGACCTAGTAATGGTAGTAGGGTTGAGCGACCTAAAGGTTTAACCGGTCAAACGACCTAAGGAAGGTAAGGTCTAACGACCTAACGGTCTAAAGGCCATGCGACCTAGAGGAAAACAAGGTCAAGCGACCTAAAACGTCGCGACCTAACGACCAAAAACGTCGCGACCTAGCGACCTAAAAATGGAAGGCAAGGCCGAGCGACCTAACGAAGAGGGGGTGAGCGACCTACGGTCATAAACGAGGTCGAGCGACCTATAGAGGCATAGGATGCAACGACCTAAAACGTCGCGACCTAGCGACCTAAAACGTCGCGACCTAGCGACCTAAGGGGATAGGGGCCGAGCGACCTAACGTTCGAACGACCTACGACCTAAGAAGATAAGGGCCGAGCGACCTAACATTCGAACGACCTACGACCTAAGAGTCGAACGACCTAAGTGTTACGACCTAAGAGTCGAACGACCTAGCGTGGAAGCGGCCTAAAAGCCAAACGACCTAACGACCTAAGGTCATACGATCTAGCGACCTAAAGCCATACGACCTAACGACCTAAGGTCCATACGACCTAACTCCGAAGACGTTAGAAATGGCCAGGACGACCTACGACCTAAGGCTCAACGACATAATTCCGAGACTAACGACCTAACGCTGCAAGGGGAATTTAAGGCCAGGAACGACCTACGACCTAAGGGTTAGGTCACGAGCGACCTAACTCCGAACACACGAAAATGGCCAGAACGACCTAAGTGCAGAAAATTCACCAAAACGCTAAAAATTGAAGTTTTTCGCCAATCCAATCCAAACCAAATGCTAATATGCATGCAAAAGTGATAGGGAATCATTCCCAACAGTCCAATATGGTTATAGACTAGAATTGTGAGATAAAAATCTCACCTTTGCTCCAAAACCCAATGAAAATGAAGAACAAAGCTTGAAGGCAAATGGAGAAGCAACCACAAGCTTGAATCCGATGTCTTCTTCTTGAATTTGGAGTTGCAATAAAACAAAGACTTTGGAGTTTTAATTTCTCATTCCATTCACCATTTTTGTTGAAGCTTTAGTGTTAGGAAATGAAATGAAGCAATGAAGAAGAAGGGGGGGTGGAACTTGGGCCTAATGGGCTAAAAGTCCAAACCAAAGGCTCGAGTGAAAAAATGGTGAAATTCCACTAACCCCAAACATATCAATGTTTATACTTAGAAGATTGCAAACGACGTTTCAAAATCAATGGAAGTGGTCTCGAGTCCTAATTTGACCGTTTGCAAAAAGTAGCTTCGGACCAAAATCCGATTAACGATAAAATATTTAAATAAAATATTTAAATATTAAAAATCGATAAATATGCGGGTTGTTACAAAAGAGCCGTCGGTAGCCGTTGCTAATCTGAATGAATTTTTTTTATAACAGCAAGCCATTCACCTTCCAGCCACACACAATCAATATATATCCATTTCCATTCCATTTCCATTCAATTTTCATTCTATTTCCACTCTATTTCGCATATATATCACATATCCAACACATTATATCACAAACAATATAAACAATCAAAAATCAACATAAAACATTACATTTTCAAACCAAACTCCAAGTTAATATGTACATAAACAACAAAACCCTCACCAACACCAACTCCAACTCCATATTCAAGTCGATATATACAATGCAAACACTTAAACCTCATCACCTCAAATTCAATATATACACAATAACCATCAAACACAATCATCACCACCTCAAAGTCAATATATAGAATAATCAACCACAAAGACAATAATCATCATACCTCTCAAGCATCATCATCACCTTCGGAAGCACCAGACGATGAAGGGAAGGAACCATGTCTCTGCGCGTACTCCGCTAAACATTGATTCAACTGCTCCATTTGTATAACGCGAAGACGGTCCTGCTCTTGCAGCTGCTCAACCATGGCTCTAAGCTCTTTTATTTCAGCTTTGTCACACGCATTTTGAGCTGCCCGAATTGCAAATAGAATGTGAGATGTTCACATTTGTATTATAATCATTTTCTTAAGCAATACATATTTTAAAATATAGAAACGTAAATGACGTGATCTTAAGCAATGCATATACCACAAGGAAATGCATATTTTATTAAATGATAATGGTGCAGGATGATAAACGATAAAAAATATTACATTTTCAATATCAATTTTGGTGTGTGATGCCAAAATACCAGATTTTCTCCTACTTTACAAAGAATTAATTAAATTCTTAATCCATTTCCACTTGTTTTGAATGAAAAATAAAAATGGAATGTGTTAGAGCTATACAAACTTGATTCGAACTATTGGAATTTTTTTTGAATTTATTTATTTCTACAATAATGTTTTACATTGTTCAATTAAAATAACGTATCAAACGTATAATGTTCTTTTGTGCAATTTTAGTTACTTTTATTGTGCATTGCATTTTTATATCGCAACCTAAACCCGTCACTCCTTTGGTTCATTGCATTATTAGAGTCTAAGGTATAGAATGATTTTAAATTTTGTTGTTTTTGGTAAAATAGTTTGGATATTATATCAGCAACAATAATACATTTCATGAAACTATATAATATAAACATACTAGATATTAAAAATATTATAAATTTGGATTGTACCTTATATTTTAATATTACAAGCAATTTGAATTGACACCGGTGAAATTAATTTGATTTTTTTTTTAATTTGCATTTATAGTTTAGATTATTGATTTTTTATTGTTATGAATTTGAGTGCATTTCATTATTGTAAATTTTAGAGATTTAATTTACGACATGCAAAGAGATATGGAGATTTCATCTATTTTCATAACTAGCAGGGGTATAAAGCATGAGTTTCCCTTTAACTTTATCATATAAGACCTCCATTATTGTGTTCTTTTTAGTTCCATTTATTATTGTTAATACTACTACTATTTTTTTGGTTCATATTTTGGTTCCTAATGTAAAATAGCGAACCATTTTCTTGAAATATATACCACAAGAAAATGGATTCTTTTTAATACAATATATATGTGTTAAAAGTATTCTTATATATTTTTTTGGTTCATCCATTTTCATCACATATTTTTGTATATTTCTCCTTTTTTACTTATCTAATATTTATAAATCACGTATATATTAGATTTAACTCAGGTAAAAATCATCATATGTATAGTGTATCTATAGGTTAATTTATTAAATATAACATTGCAATGTTTATAAGATTACCGCTTGGTTTTCATAGCCATAGCGCATATTCCGCTGTGTCGGATCTATAATAACGTTGAAAATATTATCTTGCTCCTCTACCGTCAACTCATCGTGATCCGATTCCAAAAGCAGCTATGCCCATGCCTCCAGAAACTTTGCCTAAAATAAAGAACAATTATAGGTTAAAATTAGTATAATGGGATTTAAACTTATCGATATTAGTGAAATAAGATTTAAAATATGCATACATATGTAGCCGTCGCCTTATCATCATCATCCCACTGATATGTAATATTGCCAGCATTGTCTGCTTCTCTTGATGCTTGGGTGCGGGTAAATACCTCCATCATAGATACGAGACATCTAAGCGATCTTTCGTGCAATAAATAATTTATATATTTTAATTTTTCATAGCTAATTACTGAACTGATTAATATACAAAATGTAATAACGGTTTAGATTCATAATTGATAAATTTACCAAGTCCTCAAGGTGATGCTGAAAGGACTTGGATCCGCCACGATGCGTTACAGGATTCCTACATCTATTGGCAGAGTTCCTCTCCGACTCCACCTGCAATTTAAATTGAATATTATATTTACTAATTGCGAAATAATTATCTATATATTTGGTAGATTTACCTTGAACTCGTCGGTCTCCCACCAACTGATCCAAGAATCCCATACGAAAGCGCCCATCCAGTTCGGTTTTTTCTTCGATTTTTTAAGAGCCGACATTACCTTCCTGTAATTTTTGGCGACCTTTGAATTCCAGTGGCGCTGAACTATGGCGACATCGGGATCCGTCAAGTCCACTTGCCCCTGTACAAAGAGAAAATATTACTAATTGTTCATTTATACTATTCATATAGTAAAGTGGTATAAACTCACCAGAAAATCCTGCCAGATGGCCTCCCTGACTTGGTCAGGGATCTTACTCCACTTAGACCAGCAATCTGTCATCCTTCTCGTATATGATTTCTTGGTAATGCCAAGCACAACTCCTGAGGGATCCAAATCAAATCCCCTATGTTAAATATAAAACAAAGCTTTAGACAAGTATAACATACCTCTCGAATGGATACATCCATCCATATTGCACAGGACCTCGAAGACGTGCTTCAAATGGAAGATGAACAGGTAAATGCTCCATTACATTGAAAAAAAACCTAAAGGAAATATTTTCTCCAGTTTGCAGAGTAGTATAGGGATTTCTACCTCAATTTTGCAAAGACGGTCAACTTTTAACGTAGTTGAACAAAGCTCCTTATAAAATAAACTAACAACTGTTATAACCTTCCAAACTTTTACGGGCAACAATTCTTTGAAAGCGATGCGTAACAAATTTTGCATCATTACATGACAATCATAGCTTTTCATCCCACTCAGTCTTCCGTTCTTATACTCAACACATCTACGAAGATTAGATGAAATTCCATCAGAAAATCGTAATCCTTCCACCCATTTTAACAGTACTTTAACTTGGTTATTATCTAGTTCATAACATGCTTTGAGCTTTTTACTGTCATTTGGCTTCATATGAAGCTCATAACGATTACATATTTCTTCTATATCACGTCTTAATTTCAGATCATCCTTAGTCTTGCCCTTAACATTCAAAAGTGTATTAAACACATTATCGAATACATTTTTCTCGTTATGCATCACGTCAGTGTTATGATGGAATAAGAGATTTTTCCAATAAGGCAACTTTAAGAATATACTCTGTTTGCACGAATTATGAAACGTCGATTTACCTTGGATTTCAGTTTGCTGCCCGGTTTCATGTATCTTTGGATAATCTTTACAAGTTCATATATATCTTCACTTGACCAAATCATTGGTGGTTGTAAAGTCTCATGTCTATTAGATATGAAGTTTTTTTTGTCTCTTATAAAAATATGATTAATATGGAGAAAACATCGATGACAATCAAACCATGAAATTTTATTCCCATGCCGTAAAGAAAATGCGCGTGTTTCTTCCATATAGTAAGGACAAGCAAAACGACCGGTCGTACTCCAACCCGAAAGCATTGCATATGTAGGAAAATCGCTAATAATCCATAACAAAGAAGCGAACATCCAAAATTTTTTTTTTGATCCATCGTATGTTTCAACTCCTTCATACCACAATGTTTTCAACTCTTCGATTAATGATTGTAAGTAAACATCGATACCCTGTGTCGGATCATCAGGGCCAGGGACGACAATTGTGAGAAACATATATGAATTTTTAGTACACATCCACGGGGGTAGATTGTAAGGTGTAATGATTATAGGCCAAGATGAATATTTAGAACCAAACTGAGAAAATGGTGAAAATCCATCAGTACACAGACCTAGTTTAACGTTACGGCTGTCCGCTACAAAATCGGGATATTTCTTATCAAAATACTTCCATGCTTCTCCATCAGATGGGTATGTTAACGTACCTTCTTCAGGTGTTCTCACACTGTGCCAGCTTATATGATGCGCTGTTACAGATGATGCATATAACCTTTGAAGTCTAGGAGTGATAGGTAAATAATGCATACGCTTGTATGGAATTTCTTTTTCCTTTTTTCCCTTGGTTTGTACCTTTCTTGATTACATATTTTACAATTCCGAAAGACTGACATCATCTTTCCAAAACAACATGCAACCATTTAGACATGTATCAATTTTTTGATATACCAAACCGAAAGACGACATAAATTTTTTCACTTCATAATGATTTTCGCACATTAAATTATCTGATGGCATATGGCGTTTAGCAACTTGTACACCAGCCGATAATCCGGTTTCTGTGAGGTTGTACTTTGATTTCATTGCAATGTACTCTGTAGTTGCCGATAATTGAGTGCCGCTAGTACATGCATTCCAAAGAGGTTTCTTAGCAGCATCCAATAAATCATATATTTTTTGCTCCAACATTTGGTTTCTCTTCGACGTTAATATCGTCGTTATTAATTTCAACAGTAGGGAACATTAATCGTGCTGCATCTTCAAGCATATGTTCAATGAGATTCGTCATACTAACTTCATCACTAATGACCTCTATTGACTATTCTTCGTTACGTGTTATAATTTTTCCATGACGATCCCACACCAAATAATTGGTTACGAAACCATATTAGCACAAATGAATCCTAACCATATTCGATACTAAATGCTTCAATAATTTGCACCTACTACATGGACAACGAATTTCTACGTCGTTTTCAATATTACTTAAAGCAAATTCGACAAACACATTTACCCCGTTAAGAAAATGTTTACTTAATGAGCCTCCTACTTCTCTTCTTTGATACATCCAGCTCCGATCAATAATATAATTGACCATTTTTCCTACTGTAAAACCTATAATCAATAGTAAAAAAATTATTAATCAAATTCGATAAACACATTTAGATTTTACTGTTTTTTATAATCCATTTTAGTTTATATACATAGTTATATTTCTTGATATTTTGTTCACATTTTTGTACCTTTTGTGATGGTCGGTCATCCTACTTCCCATTACAAACACAATTGTAATTATATTTCTTAAATCATATCATTATAAACGATTTCTCAAAATTTCGGCAGCACTTCCTCCGAGTTTCTTGTATCGTACACATATGCATGTACACAAGGAACGAAAAGGAAATACCGTTGAAATTTTATGACCGTTTATAACGATATGATTTACGAAACATAATTACTTTATAGTGTTTGTAACTTGTCCAATACAGGGACAAATCCAACAAATATTGTATTAGATGAATATGAATATCCGTTTTGCAATAAAAAATATATTCATACAACGATCATATACAAGACTTGTCAGACGGGGCCAAAAATTCACTAAGGGATTTAAATTTTGTTTATATGTTACCGTTTTATTAAATATATAAAATAAAGTATATTTTGCATTAGTTTATTTATATTCTACTATTTTATTAAATATATAATAAGTTATATGATTTTTACTATTTCGCAAAATATATAATTCATGTATATATATATATATATATATATATATATATATATATACTAATTATATACTTATCTAATGCAAATACATTTTGTAAAAGATATAATTCATGTCCGTAAAATATTCGACTAATTCATGTTTGCCTATTATTTTACAAAACATACACAAAATAATTTAAATCAACCCTAACTAATCTAACGCTAACTCAAATGCGAATTTACACTAAATTATCGACATATGTATATATGTGCATAATATATATACACAAACAATTTGGATATTTGGATGGTAATAATTGTAATTAACACTTAGTTTGGTATTAAACAATCAATAGGCTATTAGATACAACTATAACAACAAATTAAACACAAAATTAGCAAAATTTAAATTTTTGAGGTTTTAGGCAAAACCTGATTTTGGAGCTGTATTTGGATGGAGAGAGGCCGCTGGTGTTGATTGATGGCGTCGGAGTGGCTGCCGGTTGCGTGGGGAGGCTGGGAGCAAGAAAAGAGGAGGAGTGGAGGAAGATGGTGATAGATTTGGAGGTTTTTTGTAGGAAGAGAAGAATGATTTATGCTCTCGGCTTGGCTGCAGGTTTACACGAATAATTCCAACGGCCGTAAACGGCATTTTTACAACGGCTACCAAAGGTTTGTTAAAAGATAACGAGCCGTTGGTAACCATTGAAAATTCCCGTTGGCGGTCGTTGGAATCCTGTCGTGACTATATACAGTAGTCCTAGTAGTGAATCCATCTGCTTTAGTAGTTTGCCATAGTAGGGAAACAATGATGTTTGTCGACCCCCATAGCATCAACTTTGCTATTGTAACCCATGTGGTTGTGAACCACACACATGAGTGTTTCCCTACTACGGTAAATCACCAAGGTTGTGATCTTGCTACTGTTGCAATTTAACTTTTCTTTCTCTACAACACTAACCAATTATAGAGAAAACTTCCACAAAATTAAAATAGTCCCATATTGCACTGGGACATCATTTCAATAAGGTTAATTCATGAGTAATAACCGCGACAAGATGTATGAAAAAGATTTATTAAAAACATGGTATACCATAACTTAGGATATGACATTTTTTGTCTGATTCTTTGATAGATACAAACTGTGCTCCCTATATACATTTTCTATATTGCCATGATAATTATGTATTCATGATTAATACTAATTTCATGTATTGATAATTTGGCTAGGGACCACATGTACACATCTAGCTCTAGTTGTTGATTTGGATTTTGAATTTCAACCCTTGTAATATACATCATAACCATGTTTAAAAAGGAGTTTCAGGTAAGATAAGACTATATATTAGAATGCTAAGTTGCCAGAAGTAAATTTTTATTATCAAAAGAACACGTGGTTCTGAAATTTGTTTTCATACTGGACTCGGTCATATTGAACCTACTACTAGCCGTTTCGTTTAAGGGTTTACCATGGAAACAAGAGGAATAAACATAAAAGTCACAATTAACTGGACCAGCATCCATAATATATAATTTTGCTGACCAAGCTTGCTGATTTGGGAAACATGATTAATTAGCAAAAAATGGTGGCACTAATATATTGTTTGATATGTAGGCTTGGTCAATTACTCTGAGACAGTTGTTTAAAAGTTGGTTGATTTGAAGTAATTATTTGGATTTGGGTACTAATTTCTTCTTATATCAGATCATTTTGTGCATGTATCAGGAACATATGTAAAGCAATAAATCGAGCATCAAGTGGAGATATACAGTGTATATAGCTTCATTCCAGTTCATGTTTTTTGGACCAGTTTTTACAATAGCGTGAAGCGGTAGATGGAAGATAATTAATTCAAGGATATGGTAATTTGTAAAAAAAAAAAAAAAAAAGAGACCAAGTCTGAAGTCTGATAATTGCAGATGGAAACAATTGTGCATGGAACAACAAAGCTAATTTGTACTAAGAGCAACTTGCAGCATATTATGATAAAAAGGCCGGCACTCAACTAACTATCCTGAGTTGAAGCTTGTATGTATATATATACACTCTTGATTCACTGAACACTTCGATAAACAAAAACAACTGTTCGCTATTGGAAAGAAAATGGCCTTCACTTCATTCATCATTCTCGCTATTCTTCTTATACCACTTGTAATGACCAATGCAGGGGATCCAGACATCCTTTCAGACCATCCAGTAACCAATCCAGATGCATCAAAGTTCACCTTTAGAGGACTGAAAGCCGCCTTACAAGGCACGACACCACCTGCAAAAGGAGCGTTCAATGTGACAAGAGCAGGCCAGAATGAGTTCCCTGCCCTAGAGGGCCTAGGGGCATCCTACGCTTCACTGCAATTTGGGCCCAACAGCATTAACGGGCCCCATACCCACCCACGTGGATCAGAGATCCTTCTGGTCCTTGAAGGATGGCTGGAGGTTGGACTGGTGGACTCCAGCAACAAGCTGTTTAGACAGGTCCTGAAAGCTGGGGACATGTTTGTGTTTCCCAAGGGGCTGGTTCATTTTCAGAGGAATAAGGATGATAAGTACCCGGCCCATGCTGTTGCTGCATTTGGCAGTTCAAACCCAGGAACGGTTGTAATTCAGAAAGCACTGTTTGAGAGTGGGATTGCTGATGATGTTCTTGCTATGGCTTTCAACACTGATGTTCATACTATTAGCAAACTTTGATCCAGTACAATGAGTAGTGCTTCTGTTTTCTTGACTAGTGTATTCTTTTACATTTGTATTGAATTGTATGAATTTTGTTGTTGTTTCTTACATTCTATTTTGTGCCATATGATGTTAGTAATTTATTGTTTTTAGGACAAATTTTCAAGATATGCTAATTTTCGAATCAATTTGCCATCGATGTTGGTTTTGAAACCTATTATCCAACAGGGCTTGTTTCAGCTCAGTCAGCAGTCCAGTCAAATTTTTTGTAACTATCGAGAAAAAACGCAACTTTAATTTGCGCCTACGACAACTTAATTTATATGCATAATTGGGAGATTTCAGATGAAGTATTGGTGAAATATGTTGAATGGATGGAAGTTGAAAATGAATTTATTTCTGAAACTCAGTTTGAAACAATTCCTGAAGCTCAATTTTGAGATAGTTTCACCAGCTAATGGTGTTGCTAATCAATCTGCTTTGGATAATCAAGCTTGCTTAGACGAACTGAATCAATGACCGGGAAAACAAATTAGCGGCGAAAGACGAGTGAAACAAGATACACATCCACTTTGCCACTGTGGAGATGTTTGTGAGGTCGTTGTATGCAAGACTCAAACAAATGCTGGACGTCGATTTTACAGATGTGTCGGTTACCTTGATCATATAACTAACCCGAAAGGTGTTGAATGCTGTAATTTCTTCAAATGGCTAGATCGTCCATTGACCCCTAGCACTACAAGGAGGAACAGAATTTCCGACAGCCAGAAACTGTCGACGGCCGTCGGAAGCCGTCGGTTGCCGTCGGAAAAAGCCGTCGGAAAAGACAGCGTCGGGGAGCAGTACTTCCGACGGCTTCCATCGGACGGCGTCGTATAATATTCCGACGAAGTTCGACGGTTTCCGACGGATTCCGGCGTACGCCGAAATCCGTCGGAATCCGTCGGAAAAAACGAGTTACAGACCGACTCAAAGCGCCGGAAGCCGTCGGAAATTTTGACCAATAAGCCGTCGGGAGCCGTCGGAAATTTGCAAAAATTTTTTTTATATTCGCTGCAAATATAGCCTTCCAACCACATTTCTCTTCCAAATACTCTGATATCAATATTTCACAACCCAATATACAATAATCCAATCAAAGATCCACACCTAAACTACAACATATTTAACAAACGCACAAATAAATAAAAATACAATCAAAATAAGATAAAAAACATACATATCCATTCCAACATTAACAATAACTGTTCCACCATATTGTTAATACATAAATTTATCAATATTCTCATGCATATGTCCTAATAAAACTAGAAAATCAAGTGTATCATACATAATTATACAAATCAATAATTAACCGCACCGTCTATCAAATCATTCTACACAAACAAAACATACCTGAACGACGAACAAGCAAGCAATGAGTCAATCTCCTCCAGATCCAGAGCCAGCCGACGAAGGAAAGCGACCACCAAACTGCTGCATGTACTCTAACAACTGTGCGGTCTGCAAGGCCTGTTGGCGGTTCTGCTCCTCCAATTGGGACACTCTAGTCCGCAATTCTTCTATACTTGCTAAATCGCTCTGTGGTCTGCTCCGCCGTCCCCTACTATGACTACTAGACTGCAATAATTGAAAAATAAATAAAATCCAAGTTTATTGTTTTGAAAAGGTAAAAATATCATATTTTAAGTATTTTAATAAAAAGTAAATTATTTACCGCTAAATTGCCAAATCCGTATCATCGACCATGCTCAGCTGGAGTCATAACGGACTCAAAAATAACGTCCTCCTCATCGGTCGTCAGCTGTTCTCGACCTGTATCAGCAAGGAGTTTCTGCCGCTGCTCCATAAACATCTCCTGCATTAACAAATTAATAATATCATATATTATTTCATCATAATTTAACAATTAAAACAATTACTAATAGCGAATAAAATGAAATATGCTTACATGGCTTTTGCTGGATTTATCGTCCTGCCATGTGTACGAAACAGTCCAGTCTGGATTAACATGCTCGACAGCATGCGTACGGGTGAACACGTCCATATAGCTGATAGGACCCTGTGCCTCGGCTTCCTGAATTTGATTGTTACATACAATTATTATACATTTAGAATCATATAGCATAAACTATTTACATTTATTATTCAGTAAATCTACCAATTCCTACCGATACTGCTGAAACGACTTCGATCCTCCGCGATGAGTGACGGGATTCTTATTTCTATTTGCAGAGTTTCTATCCGACTCTGCCTGTACATTCAAAATTTGATACATTATTTTTCAATCACGTCAAATTAATAATTCAAAAAAAATAGTATACTTGCCTTCGCCTCGTCCGTCTCCCAGTAGCTCAACCAAGCTTGCCACACGCTCTCTCCCATCCACTTTGGTTTCTTACCAGATTTCTTAATCTCAGAGATCGTGTCCCTGTAGTTCTTGCGCATTTTCCTCATCCAGTATGCTCGTGCCAGCATCATATCGTCCGTCTGGATGTCTATCTCAGCCTGTTTGAAAAAAAGATTACACTTTAAACGATAAACAATAGAAAAAGACAAAAACGAATTAAAAATGGAAAACAGAAAAATTATACATACTAGAACATCCTGCCATATGCACTCTATGATGTGAGGAGGGATGGAATCCCACTTCGGCCAGCACGCACTCATCCTGCTGCGATATGCTGCTCTAGAGACGTCCAGCACAACTTTAGAGGGAAGTAGGTCGAACCCCCTGTTTTTAAGTACGATATAGATAAGTACATACGTATATCATAGAAAAAATAAGATGCTGAATAAAATTTAATTCTAATTACCCTTCTGCTCTAGGGACCAAAGATACAACAGCACGTTGTGGCTCTTGCGATGGGCCACTGCCATCGCCTCCTGAAGATCGGGAAGAGCTCCTACCTCTATATGACATACTGATAAACCTGTGACATATACACATCATTATATAAGAGTATAAAAACATGATAATGAAATATATTTCATATGAAAATGACATCAACGGTACAAATTGCAGCTTAATTAATGACTGAAATGGAAGTGTGTTATACCTGATTCATAATACATCAAGAATTCAACATGCAATAGTAAACGGATTTGGTTTCATAGTTACATCAATTTAATAATACATCAAGAATTCAACATGCAAACAATAATAAATGGATTTGGTTTCATAGTTACATCAATTTCATAATACAACAAGAAGTTAACACGGTTACATCAATTGCAAAAAAACAGATTCAAATTTGTATCAGTCATCATCGTCTTCTGATTCAGATTCGGTCTCGTTTTCGACGATATTTTCCTCTGCACTGTCAAACGCTTCTACCAAAACATTTGATTCATCGATCAAGGGACCAAAATCTGTATGATCATCTGTAATTATTATTTCGTTATTTTGCTCAAGATCTGCCTGATAAGCTTGTTCGTCGGGAATATTCTTCCCATCGAATGTGAATCTGGCCTTTGTTTTAAAAACTGCAGACCAATCTGTTTTATCTCTTTTTAGAGATGGATAAGGAGTGTAATAAACTTGCAATGCTTGTTTGGCTAGTACAAAAGGATCATACTTGTGATAGTGCGATGTATGCTTTATTTCGATAAGATTATAATCCTTGTGCACATTAATTGCAGAACCTGAAACATTGCTAAACCAATTGCATCTAAATAGAAACACCTCCTCCGCGGGTCGTGAGAAATATGTCAGTTGCAAAATTTGTGTCAGAACGCCATAAAAATCATTTAAATGATTTTCTGGATCGTCACTACCTTTAACAAATACAGCAGTATTATTTGTTAATTTTTCTGCACCGTATTCTTTGGTGTTAAATTTATATCCGTTGACGAAATATATTGGATATGTCTTGGCCACTCTTTTTGGTCCCATCGCAAGATGTTTCAACCCTTTGTCAACAACACAATTTCTCGGCTCATAAACGTAATTTGAAAACCAAGCGGAAAATTCTTTACTGAGATCTCCGTTCGGATGTTCACGTTCATAAACACTGTTTATATAAACAAATTGTTACATTAGGTTATACACGCGCATGCATATAAGAAAAGAATAAGACACAAATTATTATTTCAGATCACCTAATAAACGGTGCAACCTCGGCACAATTTAGAAGAATATAAGTGTGTGCTACATGAAGATCTCTATCGTCTAGCCATATTTCTACACATTTTCCAGAAGGCCGACCATGTTGTCTAAAAATAGATAACATTGCTTGAGTGGACTCTTGTTCGTCGCCTTCGTCATTACGAGGAACACTTTCAAATGAAATATTCACATGGTCACTGAAATAGTGAGAGAAAAAGAACAAAGCTTCTTCTTCGATGTAAGATTTACATATCGAACCTTCAACCCGTGCTTTTTGCCTCACTTTTTTCTTCAGGTGATTCAAATATCTACGCAACATTAATTTATATTAACTTCATCTTTCAAATGCAATTAAATTACGTTATAACATATATATTACATACCTCTCAAATGGATACATGCATCCGTATTGGACAGGACCTCGAAGTCGTGCTTCAGATGGAAGATGAACAGGTAAATGTTCCATCACATTAAAAAAACCAGGCGGAATTATTTTCTCTAATTTGCAAAGCAATATAGGAATGTCCACTTCAAGTTTACGTAAACGTTGCACTTTTAAAGTAGTCGAACAAAGCTCTTTGTAAAACATACTAAGATCCGTTACTACTTTCCAAACTTTTAACGGCAGTAGTTCTTTGAACATTATGGGGAATAGATTTTCCATCATTATGTGACAGTCGTGACTTTTCATTCCGCTTAATCTACCATTTTTAAAGTCAACACATCTACGAAGATTTGATGATATCCCATCAGGAAATCTTAACCCTTCCACCCATTTTAACACAGCTTTAACTTGATTATTATCTAATTCGTAACAAGCTTTGGGTTTTTTATTGTCATTTGGTTTCATATGAAGCTCAGGACGTTTGCATAATTCTTCTATATCACGTCTTGATTTCAAATCATCCTTCGTCTTCCCTTTCACATTCAAAATTGTGTTAAAAACATTATCAAATACATTTTTCTCATTGTGCATCACATCTATGTTATGGCGAAGCAGAAGATGTTTCCAATACGGCAACTCCCAAAAAATAGTTTGTTTGCACCAGTTATGAACAACTGATTTGCCTTCAATTTCTATTTGCTCGCCAATTTCATATATCTTTGGATAGTCCTTAACAAGTTCATATATGTCTTCGCCTGACCATATCGTCGGTGGTTGTCTGGTTTCTACTCTATAGCTAAAAAGTTTTTCTTGTCTCCTCTGAAGGGATGATTTACATGGAGAAAACATCGATGACAGTCAAATCATGAAATTTTCTTACCATGAGGTAAAGAAAACGCTCGTGTTTCATCCATGCAATATGGACATGCTAGACGACCGGCAATACTCCATCCCGAAAGCATTGCATAGGCAGGAAAATCACTTATAGTCCACAACAAAGAAGCAAACATACGAAATTTTTTCTTCTTGGACACATCGTATGTTTCTACTCCTTCGTTCCACAGTATTTTTAACTCCTCAATCAACGGTTGTAAATATACATCGATTCCTTGTGTCGGATCGTCGGGGCCAGGAACGATAACAGTAAGAAACATATATTGCGTTTTCATGCACATCCATGGAGGTAAATTATACGGTGTGACGATAATAGGCCATGATGAATATTTAGAACCAAATTGAGAAAATGGAGAAAAACCGTCCGTACATAATCCTAATCTTACATTTCGACTCTCCGCTGCAAAATTTGGATACGTTTTATCGAAATGCTTCCATGCTTCTCCATCGGCCGGATGTGTCAACGTACCCTCTTCCTCTGTTCTCACGCTATGCCATCTCATATTAGACGCAGTTACAGAAGATGCATATAATCTTTGAAGTCTTGGAGTTATGGGTAAGTAGTGCATACGCTTGTACGGAACTTCCTTCCCCTTCTTTTTTCTTGGTTTGTATCTCTCCTGGTTACAAACTTTACAATTTCTAAGGTTTGCGTTTTCTTTCCAAAACAACATGCATCCTTTTAAACATGTATCTATTTTCTGATACGGTAAACCAAAAGCCGACATAAGTTTTTTAACTTCGTAGTGATTTTCACACATTAGATTATCGGGAAGCATATGTCTTTTTGCAGCTTGTACAACAGCCGTAAACCCAGCTTCAGTGATGTTGTATTTTGACTTCATCGCAATGTATTCTGCGATTACTGACAGCTGAGTGCCGCTTTTACAACCATCCCAAATAGGTTTCTTAGCTGCATCTAGTAAATCGTAAATTTTTTTAGCTTCAATATTTGGTTCTTCAACATTTCCATCATCGTCGTCAACTTGAACCATAGGAAACATTGATCGTGCTGCATCTTCGACCATATTTTCTATACGGGTCGTTGAAACTATTTCGTTAACGACACTTTCAGACTCTACAGAAGTATTTGCTACAACTTCTCCATGCCGATCCCAAACATAATATTCGAGTACGAAACCGTGTTGGCACAAATGAACTTTCACAATATCTGGTAACAAATACTTCAAATGTCTACACCTACTACACGGACAACGAATTTCTGGATCGTTTCCGTTATTACTTAAAGCGAATTCAACAATCACGTTTACACCATTATAAAAATCTTCTTTTATTGAGTCCTTCAGTCCTTTTCTTTGGTACATCCATCTCCTCCGATCAACAAAATAATCAATCATTTTTCCTATTTGACAAAATGAGAAGTTCAAAAATTAATATTTATTTTGAAGAATACAAATTCAAAAAAGATTATTTTCATGGTCGTATAATATTTTGAATTTAAAGAACAACTTCACAAATTTAAAAATATTTTCAAATGGGTCACATTTCATTTTTTAACGTACGTAACGATTAAAAATATATATAATTTTTTTCATTGGTCAGACATCCTACTTCCCATTACAAACACAGTAAGCATTTACATTTCGTATATTACTTCGTCTCAAACGATTCAATAAAATTTCGACAGCATTTTCCTTTTGTTCCCTGCATTGTACACAAATGCGTGTACGCAGGAAACAAAAAAGAAAAGTTAGGGCGAAATTTTATGAACCGTTTGAGACGAAGTAGTATACAAAATGTAAATTCTTACTGTGTTCATAACTTGTCCAATACAGGGACAAATCCGACAAACATTGTACCAGATGAATATAAATGGTCGTTTTTCGAAAAAACGACTATTTATACAACGATCATGTACAACACTCGTCAGACGGGGCCAAAAACTCTCTAAGGGACATTTGTCGGTTAACATGCGCGCATTTTACTCAAAAATACAGTTTTACTCACTGTTCACATTTACAAAAATATATAAAAATTTAACACAGCTATTCGACGTATTACGCATCAAAAAGGCTGGTTTAACATTTTTGTCTTTTTTTTAATACACACAATTATAATTTAGAGTAATGCATTTTTTTGTTTCATAAGTAAATACGTGCATAATATAATACTCCTAGTTCATTCAATCATTTTATCGTATGCCAAATAACGTATACAATCGTCGAATCAGGACATACACAACAATTTACATATACATGTACAACCACAAAGTATACGTGTTTTTCACAATTTCACGATAAAAGATGAAATATGTATGTCATGTGATGCTATAAACCATTATTACGCTAATGCAAACAATTGCAATCGCTAATTCGCCCTAATTTATCAATTTATGCAAATCTAAAATTAAGGTAAAAACTGAAATTTTCAGAAAAATAAGAGATTATACCTGAGATTGAGAGAAATAGATGTTGAATCAGCAGCGTGGAAGGAGAAAAAATCACGAAATTGGCGAATGGAGGTGGAAAATGTGAATTTGGGGGTTTTTGGTGAGATTGGGGAAGCTGGAAAATGAGGAAGAAAGGCTCGGCCGGCTGTAGGTATTCGCGACTTTCCGACGGCTTCCGACGGCCGCCGACGGCCCGTCGGAAGCCGTCGGAAATTAACCGTCGGAAGCCGTCGCCCTGAGCCGTCGCTATTTCGCTTTTTTCTAGTAGTGTAGGGGAGTGGGGTATGCATTAGAGATGCAAGCCAAAGCGAGACATTTGGAAAAGGAAAAAAGTCTGCTTCGACATCAAGTAGACTATTTGCAGTCCGTAAATCCAATTTGGAAAGGCTTTTAGTAAACTGGGTAGTGCAACTGTAATGTATTGGATCTTTATCAGACTTGTCTAATTGAGCTATGTATGCTTAAGTTTTAATGAAGGCCGTATTATTTGGTTGTATTTTTACTTGCTTGTTGTAATGGATATGCAATACATGATGTATTATTGTTTGTCTGTTATGTTTATTTGATGGTACATGTAAAACAGTGGAAAATTCATAATTTTGCTGCGTATAAATTAAATCAAGTAACATAACATAGCAAATAATTTAAATGTTTGACATAAGATAATCTTTGATAAGAAAGTTGCATACAGAATAAAAATATAAGTTATACAGTTCATGAATGACAGAAGTAGTAGAAACAAGTAAAATATTTATTGCTTCCCATACGTTCTTCTTTTATGATCCAAGTTACCGCGTTGTCCACATCTGTCATGTTTTTTGTCCTCCATTTCGTCCATGACTCCCATTATTCTTGTAGTCCTCGGTCTTCCTGTATTCCTTCGTGTTGGCGGCGGGAGTACAGAAGGGCCTTCATGTACATCCCAATATCTACTGTCGGACACTGGATGAAAAACCGGAGAATAATTATATCTATAAATGTCTGACATAAAGCAGGATGAAATAAGATCATGGTAAGCTCTGTTCGCTCCTCTCTACATCGTGCGCATGCACCTAAAACATGTGAACATAAAAAATGGGCTAGAATAGGAATCAGGAAATTATTGTCAAGGACAAAATTTCACAGCTTTTTAGCCTCAATGACAGACCTTCAATATTTTATCCTGAAGGACAACTTTTTATAGGTATCAGTTTTTAGTTATTGATAGCGGTTTTTAGGTATCGGTTTGTAGTTATCGGTAGCAGTTTTTAGGTATCAGTTTTAGCTCGGTAGCAGTTGTTGTCCTTATGAATAATTTTGGAAAATGTTTGTCCTTATGAATAATTTTAGAAGAATGTTTGTCCTTGTGGTAAAAATATTGAGGTCGTGTCCTTGAGGCAAAAAATATACAAATCTTTGTCCTTTAAATTAATTCCCTCAATAGGAATATTGCATGAACAGCTGCAGTTGCCATTGGCAACATTTACTGTGTAGTTGCGCGCGTTTGTGTCTGTTACTTGCCACTCCGTTAAGCTGAACCTGTTAATGCTCATAGTACGTGCTTCTGCTGAATATTTTTTCATCATTTTGTCATAATTTGGCATGAGCGAAAATGTGTAATCCATTCCATTGGTATGTATTCTGTAGAAGTAGCTATTAAGACGGTGAAAGGTACGTGTCACTAATGCCTTTACCGGTAACGATCTTGCACATTTAAGAACTCCATTGAAACACTTCGAAGCATTGGTAGTCATCATACATAAACGTTTACCGTTATCCTTGTAAAGAACCCACTGTTAATCCTTATGTCGAAGACTTCTATCAATCCATCTGTCAGCAGCCGGACTCATATTTTTTAGTTGCTCTCTGATATGTGAACTCATCTCTTCCTTCAACACAAGTATGGAATAAGATTTGCAAAATCTTACTATCAAAACCATCTTTTTTAAAGTTTGCTTTCAAATAGCAAAGGCAGAAGCGATGATGATGTGGTCTTCTCCACTTATCTTGCAAGGCGGTTTTAATTCCTTTCATTCTATTGGAAACTAATGTAATGCATCTTGCATTTAAAGATGGAATTAAGTGTTCTGTGCATGAAAATAACCAACCCCAAGTTTCCGCCGACTCCGTCCGTACATTAGCAAATTCCAAAGAAAAAAGAGAGTTGTTTGCATCTACTCCTGTAGCCACAAGCAATGTACCTTGATATTTATCATACAGATGTGTTCCGTCGATAGAAAGAACCGGACGACAGTGCTTACCTATAATGCTTGGTCCAAATGCCCAGAAAGCCCCCAAAATTGTACTCCTTCTGTATGTACATGATAATCAGTGCCTGGATTACATTTCTGTATAACACGAAGCTGTTAGTAAAAACCTGTCAAATCTGATATATTTAATCTGCATGAAATACCAGAATCCCGCTTGATGTAGTAATTATTGAACACATTGATCTTCAACCATCCCCATCAAATCTTCGAAACTTTACGAATGATCCAGACAATCCACCAGTTTTACACTCTACAAAACAAAGAATTATAACTTATAGATAATTCAAAATGCGAAAAAGCTTGCAAAAATTTACTATAATTACAAAACAAATAATCTTACACTCATTAACTCTTCAAAATTAGAGCGGTGATTATCCTACATATAAAGCACGCTACCGCCTACCGGTCCGCTTTCTGGTTCTTCATAGTTCATGCCAAAAAACCAAATTTTACAAATCGTTTACAATAAATTAGTGATTCAACGCTTCAAATTGGATTATTAACATGTAAAACAAGCTATTTGACGGTATTTCTATCAAATAAAACCAATTAATAAGCAAATTAGAATTTAATCAATAGAACTAGGGTTTTGAAAATTACCGAAATCCATTTGTGTTGAAGATGATCCAGCTTCCATTGTTGTAGCTTTGGTTTAATCGAAGATTGAAGAAGAAATTTGAATAATTCTTGATAATTTGATGCAAAATGGCTGAAGATTGGGTTTGAAGCTGATAGGTTCGGGCATGGAAGAAGGGGTTGAGATTGGGAAATGTTTTTGAGTAATGAATGGAAGGGTTGTTGCTGCCTCTGGTTTAACAGCAGCAATCTGTTCAAGCGCAACTCTTAGTTGCGCCTGCATGAAATTATAGGAGGCATAACTATGAGTTGTGCCTGCTTATTACAATGCCTATGTGCAACTTTTAGTTAATCACATTTATAAAAAAATTGTGTGCATCTAAGAGATGCACATTGTAAAAAATAAATTGGGATTCCATAGGCGCAACTAAGAGTTGCGCTTTTTCTTGGCAGTTATAAAAAAGCTGACTGGACTGCTGACTGGGCTGAAACAAGCTCTGTTTGGTAATAAATTTCAAAACCAACACCGATTGTGAAATTGGTTCGAAAATTAGCCTACTTTGAAAATTTGTTCTTGTTTTTATAGTTAAACGAAGTCAAAAGAACTCTTTACACATTTGCAGTTAAGCCTTACCCTACTCAGCCAAAGCAGTCCTCGGCCACATAATCTACTCTTTAATCTTGGAAGAATGTATGTGGATTTCCCCACCTTTAGCATGTTATGCTAAGGATGTATTTACATTTTTTTTCTCACACATCATAAGTTGTCTCTACATCATAGATATCACAACTGACATTCAACGCCACAACAGAATGTCCAACTAAAAATTCAAACCTTAATGTACGATAACGTTCGACAAAAAATAAACCAATTGACCGCATCTGCCAACTTTAGCAAGCCATGCTAAGGATGCATTCCTATTGTTTGTAATGTTCTATTTCTATTCTATCTAAAAAAAGGAAAAAAAGCCTTTACATAGTTAGACTGAAAAAGAAAAAGAAAATTGGCTACAACATTTTTATGGTCTTAACTCAATTACAAAATTATTCCATACACTATCAAACTTTAATTCACAATTCCCTTATCTGTGAGTAATGAATTCCCAATTTACGGATTAGTGGTCCCTGTAATCAATGAGATATATTTTCAAATCTCCGGTAGTTTTGACAATTAAATTAATATATATTACAATATATTGGGAAAAATGATCAAGAAAAAGAGGTTAGTGGCAACATTTTGAAGCAAAACGTTTGGACTTTCAAAATTGCAATGGTTGCACAAGACGTAACAAATATGTATGACTTATCTAAGATAAGTTGAACGTAATTCTTGTTGCTAGGAAAAACATATTGAAAACCATATCTTTTTCTCTTCTATAGTCTCTAAAATAAAAAATGGTTTTAGCATCTTCTAGTATTGCTTGTAAAACATTAAATATGAAATGCTTATTAATTAATGATCAATAATTAGTAATTATTGCAAATTAAAAAAATTGTTCATAAACGCCACAAACTCTAACCTTTAATCTTTAATTTGTTCCCAAACATAACATAATATTGTTCCTATGTTATATTCCCAAGGATAGGTAATCTAAAGATGATTCAAGAAATTAGATATTAGACAACATGATATGAACCATGTAAATTTTGTGATTCTTATTTTTGGCTAACCACTATTCTTCTACCCATCGCCAATTCACATGTAGAAATGACTAATAGTTTTGGGGAAAATTCAGATTAACGCCCTAAAAGCAGCAAAAATAATAGAATTGTGTTGAAGATGAAATAAAACAAACATAAAACAAATATATCAAAATAAACAATCACATAGGCAGAAATAGAAAATAAAATTATTTATATGATTTATAATGGGATCACTATCGTGAGATAATTTACATTCACTTTTGGGATAGAAGATTTTATTACTTTTCGAGAAAAGAAAATAACAGGATTGATAATGGAGGCTAACTAAAAGAATATAAAGAAATACAACTTGAGAGAATTGATGTAATCTTTAAAGAATAACCGACTTCATATAGGGATCGTTACTTGAGCTGAAGTAATTGGTTTGTGGAACCGATACCTCGCCTATTCTCTAATTTATATGGGAAACATTTACCTACTTTTTTCTTGAGTTTTCTCTAATATGCATGCGCCTAATAATATTCCTTTTTTAATTAGCTGATTAGAGAATTGATTGGTTACTTTCATCTTCTAAAATAATCCATTCTCATGTAAATAATTCATTAGCTTCTTTAATCTTTAATATATTAAAAGAGACAATTGACTCAAAATATCCAAAATCTTCTTCAATTTGGAAATATTGTATCATCAAAATATAATAATCTCTACCTTCATATGATATTTTCTTACAAGCTTACCAACTACACCTACATTTTCACATCCCAAGCAACTTTTAGAAAAGACACCATGAATATTTTTCTAATGAGCTTTAGCATGGTCATCACATATTGCACTTTATCAACGAACTCCAGAAAGACCATCGCCCACTAACATAGTTTTGAAAGTATCCTTCGTGTAAGTAGGACCTATCAATTTCCAACATCGCCATAAAAACAAATGTCTTCATCTACCAACTCACTCCCCATTTGGAACCTAGCACCTTATTAAGTGGATCAAGTTTGAGAAATGATAGAACCTTGTAATATGCAAGGACATTATAAGCATAACTGCTGCATTATCCTCCGTACAAACCTTCTGAAGACGAACTAGCTTCTCTTCATTCACCGAGACAAGAAAGAACTCTCTCACCTTTATATGTTTCATCCTCAAGCGAGAAGATATATTTTCAGCTAAGTGAGTTGTACTTTTAGTATTACAACTCATCACAACTCCATCATAAATGAATTCCAAATCAAACATCAACTGTTTCAAGTAGAGAGGCTCCTTAGTTGTTTTAACAAAAATTATCTGCTCTATCTCTTTTGTGGACAAAGAAACTACCATTTGCAACCTTAGCTTCTACCTAATAGTTGTTTCTATAAGAGTGAACACATAATCTGAGGTTGACTTTCATTGATCTCTATCTTTGGCATTGTCAGGATCAAAAAATCTAACCAAGATAAAACCCCTATCCCTACCGCCAAAAACAAGCATATGATGTGGATTTCTCTAAGATATCTGAAAATATACTTCAGTGTCTCCTACCGTGTCTTTCCCAGATTTTCCATATGTCTACTAATCAATCCAACAGCTTGTGAAAATTTCAGGCCTAGTGCAAACCATAGCATACATCAAGCTACCAACTGCACTCGCATAGGACACCTTCTCTATATAGGTCCTGTCCTTCTCTGAGATTGAAGAGCTTTTTCTAGAAAGCTGCATATACAAAGGAATAAGTGTACCAATTACCTTTTCTTCCTCCATGCTAAACTGAGCAAACACCTTCCGAACGTATTCCTTTTGAGCGAGCCTCAAAAATCCAAGCTTTCCACTCTTTAGGTTTCCATCCTCAAAATCTTCTTTGCTTCTCTAAGGTCTTTCATCTTAAATTCCTCTTTTAATTTTAACTTAAATTTATCAATATTAGCTTTATACTTGAAAGCAATTAACATATCATCCACATACAAGAGCAAATACACCGAATCACATTTTGTAAACGCTTGAGATAAACACATACATCTTTAATACTATGATTAAAACCAAGAGAGCACAAAATAATCAAACCTCTTATACAATTGTCTAAGCAACTGCTTTAGTCCATAAAATGACTTCCTCAACTTGCGAACTCAATTTTTTTTGGCACTTACAACAAATCCAATTGACTACTTCATGTAAATGATATCCTCTAAGTCAATATACAAGAAAGAGGTCTTCACATCAAGTTGCTCCAATTTCAAATGTTTCTCAATTTTCTTGCAAGTATGATTAGCATGTCGATTAAGCACAACCTAGCTTAATCAAAACCGGCACAGACATTCTGGCCAATACATGCCATCCCAAGAACATTCTGGCCCTAAGACAATCTACCTACTCAACAACCCTCTATCTATTACCAACCGACTTTGTTACAACCCTCTCCAAAACAGACCTAATTTTCAAACCAATAAAAGCCCATCAAACCTAAGGCCTATCACAAAATGAGCTGTGGATTGATAAAGTTGAAACAATACACAGTATAAAGAATAATTTATCTATGCTTTCAAAATTTCACAACGGAATGGACAAAATATCATATCAGAAATATGTACTCATTTCATAGAAAGAAAACTAGTTCAGAAACATACAAATTATCATAGATGTCAACATAATACCTCAATGGTACAATATTTCAAAATGCACTTTTGTCTAAAATTAGGTACATAAAATGTTAGAAAGAAAAACATAAACAGATAGACAACTGCCGCAAGCCTTCTGCTCCATCTTTGTCTCCTAAATCAGTATATTCTCTCCTAGCCTATGTGTTATAATGAGGAGAGAGTCAGAATAGCAAATGCTTGGTGAATGAAAATCTCAGCCTTTACCATAATTGTATTTGTGCAATATCAGGTAGATAAATAATGTGTCTTACACATTTAAAATAATAATACCAAAAACTTCAACCATAGGCCCAATTAGCTTTTTTGGTCTAATTCCAAACTCTAACGCAATTATCGTTAACGATGCAAGAGAAAGCACACGAACCACTTAATACCATTCGATGGAAATTAGGCCGACTCTGACCATTTAATACGTATAAAATAGGCAAGTCCCCGTCATCTAATACCTAACTTAAGGTGGGTCCCTCTATAGTTCCCTTAGCTGACATCGTAAGAAATATGATAGGTCACTTAATACTTCTTATATGGAAAAGAGATGGACTCTACAATAGTCACTTAATACCACCAAACTAAAAGTAGACCCCTTAAAAGATCTCTAACCTAATGTATCCAAAACCTATTTATGACCTCTAACCAAACTGTGATCACTTAGATTAGTCCGACCATTCGTAGTTACTGGTAGTTAGATTATTGGCCAAAATTACACTATAGAATTGAGACTAAATTCATGTCCAATAAGATTATTTATTATAGAAAATGTCTCACATCAGTCCCCAAAGTCACACTACTGGTATCCAGACTTAATTGGGCAGACTTCTGTGTGCTTTAGACTGACCTCACATCCCTATAACTTAGTCATACTTTATATACTTACTAATTGTATATATACTTTCTCACATCGTCAACACTGAAGGCCATATAAGGTAAAACTTCTTATTTCACCTTTATTTATGGATTAATTTCCATAATCATTAATTGCAACCTTCCTAAGAAATTAAATGATATTAAGTATCATGTTAATAATATTCAATACGATCAATATGTTATAATCAATACATTACTATTACAATATATATATATATATACGTGTATATATATATTATTTATTTACACATGAGATCTAAGGTAAACAAATATTCCTAATCACATGCAAAGTGGCCTCTTACTAAATTAATTAAAATGTCAAACTAACACAAGTTCCAAGCTCCAAACAAAAATAGCTAACATCCTTATCCAACACAACTAGACTTGCATAAAAATGGAATAATACCAAACATACTTCATATTAATATAATAGAATTAACTCCTCTATTTCAAGAAACACATCTTCTAATTTAATCCTTTATATTATATTCAACTTTGCAATACCACCTTGGAGTGAAAAGGGGATTCATACTTATTAAATTTATAGAATAAGCAGTGCAAACTACAAATAGACAAATTCATACTTTGCATATAACTTCTAACTTCATTTATTTTTATAATCCTTTAACGCTACAAGAGAAATCCAAAAATATGAAGCGAAATCGATTATAAATTGGTTAAATCTCAAACACAGATCTTATTCTACTATATTAGTATAAGAGAATTGAAATTTCAACATATTCATAATTGGCATTTACTTGGGGAAACTCCAAAGGCTTTAGTTTTATGTTTCATTTACCAAAATTTCCCAAGGCATATATCATACTACACAATTACTAAAATGGGAAAAACTGAAATTTCCTCCCATAGGTAATTTTCCTGCTTCTTATTTTGGATTTGATTTACACCAATCCTAGTTTCCCTTCAAGATATCTTTTTTGAAATGTACAAAAAGAGGACTGCATATAGATTAGTTTAGAATTGGGGATTAGAGAAGAATAGAATTAAAGATTGAATATATATATATATATATATATATATATATATAATCCCTTATCTGAAAATCCTACTGATTCTAAATCAAGAAGAAAACTGATAGAACACTGTTAACGATCCCAAAAATTTATGAATAAAAGTGAGAAGCTAGGCCTCTATTTATAGAGGTTAGAATGCAATAAACCGTTGGATCAAAATAATTCAATCTGGGTCGTTCATGGCCTAGGAAAACCTAACCGTCAACACTTTCACCAGTCGATCGCTAGCCTACAACCGGTTGACCGGCCTTCGGTTATGACCACTATTTTATTTCCTACCATTTTTGTTTTATTTATTACTTAATTAAACTTTATTAATTCCTTAAGATTATCACTAACTTTTACTTAGACCTTAAGCCTCTGTTAGCCTTCAAATTCAAATTTCAAATTTACATTCGTTTGTATTGGTTTAAACTTAGAAACTTCAAACGTCCATAGCTTCTCCGTTTGAACTCCGATTATAAAACTTTATATTTATAAATTGATAAGAAAATCGCCGTGGATGCAATGGTGCACCTTCTGTGACCAAATCTTGACATTTACAAAATTTCCAATTTTAGGTTATTTTGATTAATCAATTTCTTATTAAATTTTACGGGGTGTTACAGGCTTAACCCATGATGGCTCTAGCAACCAACTCACCAGGCAAGAATGGCTCAACCATGATCTGTCTTTGGTCTGGCTTTATCATAGCCAGCCTCCGACTAGACCCTGGAAGTCCATCTCATCATCTTATAGCCAACCCACTACCTCTCTTACAACTTGGTCCTTAACACCATTTAACCTTCATCAGCAAATTTGGGCATTGAGAAACCGACCCACTTATGGCGGCCCGAATCTAATTTGGCCTAGACCAACTCATCAAGACCAACTCCGTTGTTGATGGACACAACTCAAGGCGGCTTCAATATATAACTAATCTATCAACACCGACTCAAGATTGACATGTCTCTGGCCCAACAACACCGTAGCCCATCCTGTCATACTGGCATGACAAGTTCTTTGCACCTTAGTCCTTGGCAGTATTCAAATTCATTTAAGAATCATCTATAGTCGATCGACCATCCTACCTAGGAGAAACCACTTACCCACCTTGCCATAAAGGCACATATGTACAAGAATATGATAAATCATACAACAAGTAGCAGCATTAGGTATTGTAGCAAGGCATCCAAAAGCATACCTATTTCTATAGAATGATGTCAATGTTTAATGTGCATTAAATGCAATGCATGCAGCTAGTACAGAGGGACAATTGGCATACTTCTCGGTCACACATTCCTGCCTTCCGTTACAACTTTCTTCCATAAGTCGAGGGGGCCAGATTAGTGGTCAAGTGCCTTTTCTACCTATTTTCCTACATGATCTCAGTCATCCATCATCTCCTACAGCCATTGTAAGTCCTCCTAACCATGCAACTTCAAAGGGGTTGAAAATTAATTGATTTCTAGTTGAATTTAAGCCATTTTCTCTCAACTCTGTCACTCCTCATAGCAAATCAAAGCATTAAGCTCTAATGATTATCTACCTTTCTAACCTTCGATTTTTTGTTTCTTATTATTCTCTTATAATTCTTTGTATTTTAAGAGAGAAACTTAACAAGAGATCTTTATAGTGGATGTAGGCAAACTTGTCGAACCACTCTACACTCTTGTGTCATTTACTTTAATTTGCTTGCTTTTTTCCTCATTTTACATCTCCAAGCCTAGTGATTAGCAAGAAACCTTTACTTTCACGATACATTAGTCTAATTTTGAGGTTGGCTAATTCTTTGGTCAACATTTTGGGACTAAAAGGAGGGCCTTCACTTAAAGCTTTCATCTTCTATTACTTTTCTTCTCTACAAAAATCTTATATGACCTGTTACCATGGACCCAGTTCTTAAGATTGAAGGTAACAACTCCAATAAGCATGAAACCATGACAATCCCGTTACCAGTGCTGCTTGCCCCATTCCTAGTCTCAACAATGATATATGGCATATTATGTTGTAACAGTTAACAAATACGAGCAATTTAGCCTGTGAAGTGCAAAGTATAAGATGTGGTTGGATTCCCAAGCTACTGTAAACTATGTCACACTTGCTCCTCCAGTATTCAATCTTGTTGACTTGCCTATTCATCAATCCACCCTTCCAGGCACGTACGATCACATGAACACCGCTAAGGCCAAAGATAGAGTGGTGGCTGGTACCTTACTCATGGATGTTCATACTTGTCCAATAAGATATACCACGCACATGCTTAGACATGTTATTGGTATTACCCTAAATGTGGTTGTGTCCAAAAAATAGGACATCATCATTCCTCCACCGTACAATGGCCATCTGTTTTTGAGCGTCTGCAGACATATGCTTTTGAACATATAAACGACAGTGCTCCTTTCATCGATAAAAAGCATTGGTTTCCTCGGCACACTCTAGACCTCATAGGGGTATGGCCAAGAATAGGTCGAGGGAAGGGTGGGCTGGTCATTCGTGGTCACACTCTATGCACAAGGAGAGGAGGTATCCCCCTGCAGATTGTTACCATCATCATCACTCCCATTCTCACCATATATCCTCTACTCCACTAATACGTCGGTTGAGCCCACAACCGATCATCGACCAGACCACTCTGCAACAAACATATGTTTTCCCCAAGGAGGAAATAAACTTCCTTCGTCGATAGCTCAACAAAATGTGAGCCTGAAATACTAAGGGCAAGGCATTTTCTAATGACTATAATAGCAAGCCATTTTTTAAGGAAATCTTGGATACTTACATTCATAGGTAGTATGCCATATCGCCCAATGACTGTTATGATGAGAGTACTGACCCATCCAATCACATCACTGCATTCAACTCCATCACCAGTGCGGTTAGCTTTCTTGACTAGCAAAATGCCTACTCTTTCCATCCACTCTCAAAGGGGGGCCTCCTATTGGTTCTTGCATCTACAACCAAGAAACATCAATTCTTGGACTCAACTATATATGGATTTCAAGACTGGGTTCTTTACTTCCAATATCGATATTATTATGGCTGGTAAGCTGAGTAACACAGACAGAGGTTAATTAAAAACATATGGTCATTTGTCAATCGCTTTAACAAAGAGTCCCATCAAGCTAGGAGTGTCAATGTGAACAGCTTTGTCGTGGCCCTCTAGCAAGGGGTCATCTATAAGTCTTAAATGCAGAAAGAGTTTCAAAATCAGATGGCTGCATCCCTTATAGAATACTATCAGTGGCTGAATGACATAACGAGAATGGAGTACGTCGATCTTTTTGATAGTGACCTTGAAATCTATCGTACCACCCAAACTGTTCCTCACAACCATCAACCTAATGGTTGGCAAAATAATACCAAAAAGCAAGGTGCTAACTATGCTACTTTGAATAAGGATACAGAAACAATATATCTAGCATTTCAAGTTTGGACGAAATTTCAATGACCAAGCTCTTCCAGCGATGGGAGAAGGAAAGTGCTTCGTAGGAACATCAAATACTACCGATTCCAACAAATCAACGACCACTCCACTAATGAGTGCTAGTACTCAAAGAGAAAAGTTAAAGACTCATCGGAGAAGGGATCCTATTAGAGTTTGTTCATTATCAAGTGGGACAAAGAAATAATCGTGACAATTAACCGACTCCACCCTAGCAACCCAATGGAAATGTTGTAGCAATCACCAACATCTTGAGCATATGCAGACGTCTTCATTTGGCCAGCAGCAACTATGGAGCACAATCTCTGTATTAGAGATGATAGAGTAAGGGGCATGCCATAGGGGTAACTACACAATTTGCTACATAAATCTAACTCAATAACCTATTTTTTTCGAAATAAAAGGCATTTCCTTTCTATTATGTACTTGTTATAAAATGGTATAAATAATTATGTTAATTTAAGATTACATGTCAAAAAGTTTATATATGATGTTTTTGTGATAGTAGTTAGAAATACTTGTAACCACGAGTACTATATCACAATATGATAAACACATCATATTTAATATTTCTAATCAAGATGTATCGAAACTGGATTTCAAAGCAGCTGTTAAGACTAGAGTACACAAGCTCGGTGCAAAGGCAAGGCAAGGAAAACCTTCGCTTAGGGAAACACCGCCAAAGATAGTGAAGGGAGCAACAAAATGTCTGAAATTCTTTTTAAAATATTGATCTAATAGTGTAGCAGGGCAACAAGTAAAACAAGTAACTTATAGTACAATGGTTTAAGTCTAAATTTATTCCCTCAACAACCAAGATTCAAGTCCTAGAATCTCAAAAAAAAATTCTTCAATTTTTTCCTTATTTTCTCAAAAGTTTTGTTTAGGGTAACCAATATGGTACGGTCGGCATTGAGAGTACATAACACTCGGCAAATGTCGGGCAGTGTATTACTCATGGCTGCTAGGTGCCAAGGGGTTTCGTACTGATAGTTATTGGTTACTATAAAATGACTCACTTGATAATTTCTATTGGTTAATACAACTAAGGTCAAACAAAAAAATTTCGAATTGATTAATTTACAAAATTCTCTTGACTTGAGAATATTGTTGATCTTCAATATGAAAGCTTCGCTTTGATTATAGTTAACTCATGATATGTCGTTTATCGAACGAATATAGTTAGGTCGAGCGAAAGTGTGACGACCCGGAATTTTGAGCAATATCAATTTAATAATCTTTGTTAATAATTAAATTGATTTGATAATTTTATATCATAAATTGACAAGTTAAAATTCTTTTAAAAGCTAATAATAATAATTTGATAATATCTATTAACATTTTTCCTAACAATATAAATAGGCAAGTTTAATTCTTTTGGAAACTAATAATATTTTAATTTGGAAATATTTATTTTAGCAATTTAAAATTGGTAAGATTTATTTTTCAAAAGCTAATCAAAATATCTTCTATTTATAATGTATATATGTAGGTATATATTATATATAGGAAGTCTCTAATGTAATAAAAGCTATATATTCAAATTGTAATATATATGAATATATATATTGTCGTTTGGATTTGTGTTTTAAAATTTAATATAGTATTATCAAAATTAATGATTAAAAATGTTTTCCATTTGAAGTGTGTATATATATATATTTGTATATATATTAGAAATGGGAAAAATTATTGTTTTGAATTTCATAAAGTGTTTCCAAACTTTATTATATATAATTTGTAATTTGAAATTTTTAATTTGACTTAATACTTTTAAAAGTGATATTTGAGATTTAAATTTTAATAACAAAGATAATTTCTTATTTAACATAGATATATATATTTTAAACTTAAGTTTTAAATAAGATTTAAATTTAAAAGTTCAATTGTTTTTAATATTCTTTTATTTTAAAATTTTAACATAAGATAAATTTGTTTTAAATTTTTTATACAAAGAGTTAAAATAATTTCTCAAGCTTATAAACATATGATACATTTAATTTGATAAAAGTATAAGTTATTTATAAATAAATGTTTACATAAATTCATATGTATATTTACTAAAATCTAAAGCATAAATTATAAAAAAGATAAGTACACATTACATACATGTAAATATTTCATAATTACATATACATAGCTTAAATAAATTATAATAAGAAAAGTAAACACTTGTAAATCAATAATTAAGCACTAAAATACATTACATACATATACACATTACATACTTATACATACAAGGCCTAAATTAGTAAATAAAAAAAAATATAAATAAGTAGTAACATTTGTAAGTGTATTAGGCTTATTAAAGACATTTGTAAGAATATAAGCATATGTGTAAGATAATTAGAACATAAAAGGGGACAAGTGTCAATGCTCTTTGATAATTTAAAATCTAAAAAAAATATGAAGAAGGAAATCTGTTTTTACTTTCAGATCAAACCCTTTTCTTCATTTTCAATTAAAACTAAATAGATCAAAAGAAGTAAAATACTGGAAATCTGAAAATAAGAAGAGGAAGTAAAATCTAAAAACAAGAGGAAGATAAGCAGGAAAATTCAACATCAATGCAATATTTTCAAATGCAATCAGGATTAATCAACAAGCAATTCAGAAAATTCAGCAGCAAGATTTTATTCAATATGTAGAAAGAAATTTCAAAGGCCTGGAAAACTAACATCTGCTCTGTTCTTTGCTAAATAAGGTGAGTAAATGAATTTAAAAGCAGTTTAAATATTGGATTTCATCTTGTTCTTGTGAATGAATATCATGATGTTATCTGAAACACTTGAATTAAATTGGATTCATGTCTAGATATGTGTTCGAATGCCTGTATAGTGATAATATAGTTTCTGTGTGAAGATAACAGGTTTAGATTACTTAATTAATTCAATATCTCAACTTTGAATTCAAATTAATTTATGATTTGTAAATTAAAATTGTTTGTAATCAAGTAACATTCCTCCAAAAAATAATTATAAGAAACTAAAATCAATCTTTGGTTCAAAATTTTAAAATTTACAGTAAAAGAAAATTTTGGGTCAAAAATTTATGAATTCAAATTTAAGTTTTGATTTCAAACAATACAGGAAATCATGATTTTTAAAGTATGTAACATGATTTTTAGATTGGAATTTGTTGTGAAATTTTATGATGAGTGTTCGAGCTTCAATAACCGATTTACGATGAACGACGACGAACTTGAGGACGTGGTTGAGCATGAAGTTCGAGGGGATGTAGGAGTTCATTAGAAAAATGCTTTGGTAATTTTTAGTGGATCGAGATGGCCGAGAATCGATGGGGTAGGGTTTAACACCCTGTGAATGTCGTCGTTGTTCATTTTGATTTCACGGCGAACAGGAGCTATCGGAGATGATCGTGCGTGGTGTCGTGGGTTCTAGAGGTCGTAAGGGAGCTACGGTTAAGGTGGCGGGGTTTCTCGAGGCTAGGGTTGTCGTGGTGGTCGACTTTCTGGTGATGTTTGTTTTGAGCTGATGGGTTCAAAGGGTCGAATTCGATTCTTGAATGAATCGAAGAAGTTAGATGATCGATGAAGTCGTCGTGGTTGAAGTCGACTTGACGAAGGCAAGAGCGAGGTTCACCGACGTTTGGCGGCGCTGTGCACGTGGATGTGCACGGTTTCGTGCAACTGAAGTTTGGTTTTGGGAAGGATCGAGTGGCTCGGTTTTTGTGTCGAGTATGCACGAGTTTTTCTCGAGGCAGGAGTGTGGCGGGGTGCTCGAGTTTTGCATCAGGTTTCAGGGGAGTGTGCTCAGGTTTGTGTTCAGGAAAATTCGAGTTTTACTCGAAGCAGAGAAAGAGTGGATTGCTCGAGTTTCATCTAAGCAGTTGGATGTTTGCTTGAGTATGCTGTGTTGTGCAGATTTGTGTTGTTCAGGTTTTAAGAATTTAACAGCAAGTGTTTTAAAAAAAGTTTTGAAACAAAGAAAATTTGATTTTGTAAATAATTCAAGTTTTAAAAACAAAGGTAAAACAAGTTTTTACTTATTAAACTAAATTGTTTTCAAGAATAATTATTTTAAACAAGTTTTAAATTATTTAAATAGATAAGTTTTTAAAAGGGTAAATAAGTGGATTTTCAAAATGATGTTTGTATTAAAATTTATTTAATAACTTTGGAAAACTTTTAAAGATATAAAAGTTAAAGTAGATGTTTATATGGTTTTAATTATAATTGATTTCTAAAGTGTTTTATTTTAAATAAAGTTAATGATAAGAATTTAGTAAAATCAATTATAATTATAAGGAGTTATCTTTAAGTAATTAAGAGATTTTGATTTATCAAAGATTTTAACATATGAAATTAACAAGGGTAATTTAACTATTGTAAATGATTTAAAAGTAATTAATAATCAATTAAGATAAATGAATTCTTAATTAAGGATCTTTTTAAATATAAGAAGTTAAGGAATCATTTAATTAAATTTAAATGATTAGTTAAATAATTAATTAAGTAATTAATTAGTGATTAATTAAAGATAATCACTTATGGATTAATTTAGTGTAATTACTTGGTGAAGTAATTAAGTGATTAATTAATGGATGTAATTAAGTAAAGAGTAATTATTTAACAAAGTAATTAGAGGTTAATTACTTTATGAAAGTAATTAAGTGGAAGTGATTAAAGGGTTAATCACTTAGTGTTATTAATTAAATAATTTATTTGTATAATTAATTAAAGGTTTAAATTATTTAATTAACGGTTAATTAATAAAAGGATTAAGAGAATTTAATAATGTGATTAATTACTTGTTAAAGTTATTAATTAAAAAGAAAATTTAATAAATGAAAGTAATCATTAATTAATGGAAATAATTAGTTAATTAGTAATTAATAATTAAAGGATAATCAATCTATAATTAAAGTTTATTTACTAAATGTAATTAAAAAGTAATTAATCAAGAGTGTGTAATTAAAAAGTATTAATCAAATGTGATTAATTGAAGTAATTAATCAAATGTGATTAATTAAAAAGTAATTAATCAAGTGTGATTAATTTAAAAGTGATTAATCAGGTGTGATTAATTGAAAAGGATAATTAATAAATAATTTCAAGGTAATTAAATAATTAATCAAGGATGATTAATTTAAAAAAGGGTAATTAAGAGATAATTACTTTGTATAATTAAGAAGTAATTAATCAAGATGATTAATTAAAATTGTAATTAAGGAATAATTACTTAAAGTAATTAAGAAATAATTAATCAAGGGGAATTAATTTAAGTGGATAATTAAGTGATGTTTAGTTAATTAATTTGTAATTAATTAATAAGTAAGTTGAACTGATGATAATCCAAGCGATTAAGTAAGGAATTAATTTAACTAAGAATTAATTAAATTAATTAAGAGTGGTCCAAACTTGTTTATGGATGATTAATGATTGGATGATAAATATCATTAGATGAGTTAATGATATTGGATGTCATTAGTTGATATGTAATGATTTGAATGTGATATATCTGAGATGTGATATATATGCTGCTTTGTGATATGTGTGGATGAATTTGATAATAGTGAATTATCTATCCGTGTGTTATAAATCATCCATTTATGCAAACGATATTCTTGATATCTACTGTTTACACCCTTAAGTACAACTTGGACATTTAAAATGGCGTTTTGGATTCGATGAGACCGGGATCGGGTTTTACATCCAAAAACCACATCAATCCAAATTAACGTTAGGTCGTAAATCCAAGTGAAGTGAAGTGAAGACTCGAAGTGTAAGAACTATGTATCGTTATAACTCCGAGGGTGATTCCAGAATGAGTTTAACGAAGGTAGTACTTTCTGTTTCGAGATGAAGATTCAGAGTGCAAGGGCTATTGTCGTTAACTCTGAGGGTGATTCCAAAATGAGTGTAACGAGATAGTGCCTTCGGTTCCGTTCGAACCCGGAACGGACTTGTATGGATTGAATGCTTTCAGAACATCATCAGGTGGACGATGAGCATTCTAAGATAAATATGTCCTATGAAGGTAATCGCAACCTCAAGCCTCATCAACTGGGAATGGCTAAAACAGGGGAGGTGCAGCAAGGTTAAGTGGGTCATGCCCAAGTAGGACGAGATTTACCCCTGTCTAGATGTCCCTTTTTATTTCGGCTGTGTGGGCAGTTGGATCTGCAGCCAACTGCGGGGTTGCCTTGTTCGAGACTGTTCAGTAAGGAATGGTCCGGCCTTGTGTTGTAGGGGAGTTAGGGTGGCTCCTCGGTACGGTGATCTAGGCCACGTACTGTGACGGGCAGTACCCCAGTAGTCCTGCCATTGATGGAAACCCATTCTTCCTACGAGACCCTACGGTTTTGATTATATTACCCACTTTTGAGGCTAGTAGCTGGAATTTAATAATGCAACAATTTCGGCTATTTCTTATTTACTTGAATTCCCTAGACACTATTATAATATCACTGGATTTCCTATCAAATGTTTTGGTTAGCGTAAGGTAAAAACTTTTCCATGTTTATGTGTGGGAAGTCTAACGTGATACCCTTTCTTTTCAAAAGGATTTCCTAAAGTTAAGCAATTTTAAACCGTTTACTCACACCAGACACCTGTCTGACCCAAGTGTTTATTTTCTGTTTTATTAAACTCTTGGGTACTCATATTATGTATGAGTAGTCAAGTGATTCAGGTTATCCTTGACGAATTCTGGAGGAGCTTTGGAGCAGGAGGATTCAGCGTGTAGATATATAGATAGAGTTTCCGTTGTTATGTTATTCTGTATGGATGTTCTTGTATTGTATATTTGACAGAAAGGTTATAACTGTCTAAATTGAGATGTATAGTTGTGTACTCTGATGTATATGATACTATATATATGTTATATATTATATTTCATTCGTTCCGCTGTGAGATTCTGATGTGTTGTTCTTTCTTCTCTTTCTTTTCTTCTTCTATCCCTTTCTTTCTTAAGTAATGATGCGTCTTTCTGGTGATAGAAAGGCGGGTCGCTACAGAAATATTAGAAGTGAAACAATATTCAAAAGAGGATTCGTCTCCTCGGTTATATGGTGTTAGTATCACGGTCAATTGAAGTCAACTCAAATTCAAAATCTCTAGTCAGAGTAGTTTGGTTAATAATTATTGTTATTAATGAACCAAGGGCTTTGTGTTTGTAGTATAAAGTTGAATATGGATGATAATGGACTTTTGACCATTTCTAGATTCCATAAATCCATAGTGATATAGTTTTTATAAAGAAAATTGGTGTAAATAATCATCACTACAAGTTAATGCTTAACAAAGTTAAATTGGATTTTTACCAAAACCAATTAAGCAATAAATTTGGCCAAAATATCACACCACCTGTTAGGTGATGTGTGAATGTTAATATTCAAATTATTCAATATTAATCATTGAATGAATTTACACCTAAGAGCCATACAGCCAAAACGTTGAATAATCCTTTGACCACAAGATTTAATTTATTTATAGTGGTTAAAAAATAATTTAATTAATTAATATTTATGAAATACTAGTTTTGAAATTTTATTTGATGTATCGAACATGTTTAAACAATGTATTTATAATAGTTATAAATATGTCGAACGACAATGGATATCAGTATTATTAATCGGGTTTTAACCTAGCAGAATTCAAAAGTAGTTAGAACATTCGGATTAAGCCAGAACGACTCAAGACTTGACCAGGAGGCCTAAAAGCATGGGATAAAGGAACCTTGTCGGTTTGACCCAAAATTATGCCAACACTTTGGATTGGTACTGAACCAAAATTTTGGCTTAAAGTTCCTCCAAACCACTTGCACCATATTTTTAACTCTATACTAAGTCAATCTACCAAGTTTGGTAACAATCCAAGCATCCAAGTTCATGAAGTAAAAACTTATCGGATTAAAACTAAAGTTCAGTCAAACTCACAAGTGAATCATCATCAAAACAAGTCAACAAGCTATCAAATTACATGAAGATCATCATATGCAAGCAGCGAAGCCACCATAAAGAAGTTGTGCAAAAATTGCACAACTCTTTGGATCGGTACTGATTTGATACAATTGGATCGGTACCGATCCAAAAGGTTAGCTTGGAATCTCTCCAATTGTTTCGTGCTTCTTCCTATGGACAATTACAGGCTTCTGGTGTAATGGTTCTGATCCAAGCGCTCTCTAAATCTTATAAATACCATCCTACTTCCTAGGTTTGGGCATTTAATTGAGTTAACCGACCTAATCGACTTAACCGACCTTAATCGAACCGTTTTAACTGAAAAAATTGGTTAATCGAACTGTCGGTTAAACGACCAAAATTGGGTTGGTTAACGGTTAACTGCGGTTCATATATCGGTTAACCGTTAACTGAAAATATTTTTTAAATTATTAAAAAAATCCTAAATCCACTTCTATTCGCAACCCGACCCACCCATTTTTCCCTAACCCTAATCGTATTGTGCTTGCTTCAACCGCTATTTCAAAATTTGTTCCCAAAAATAAGTATCTCATTCATTTTCGTTCCTAAAAAAAGAAAACTAACCTACAGAATTCTCGCCCTTACTATTAAACCTTTGAATCCAAATACAAATCGATCCTCCGCAAATCCGCTGCCTCTTAGGTTTCATTCTTTGCTATCTTGATCGTCGATTTGAATTTTGAGCAATGGTGAATGCTCGCAGGAAGAGGAAAACATGAGTATGATTTATTTTTGGTAGTTTTAGTATTTTTATGCTTTATTTAAATTTTATTGAGCGTTTAATTTGTTTATGCTTATAATAGCATTTCATGGACATATATAACAATATTATGGTATAATATTATAGATTGATGTAGCAGTTTATTGATGTATATTAGTTCAAGTCAAAAGAAGCTAAGTTGTTATGATTTTCGAATTCAAACCTTGTTTCAAAACCCTCACATATGCATCAGAAGCATTGCCTCTGGATTACCATATGTATAATCATCAGTCATCATATATCATGTGTAGTTCTGAGGAGCACAAATTTGAGTTAGTTGTTTGCTTGGTTGTGTTCTGTAGTCTCATGATAGTTTGTCATAAGTTATTGTATTAATCAACTTTCATCCGTGCTATGTTGAATCCAACTATATTTTGATGTATATTTCAATAAATAATGCTAGTGCATATGTTTTATGTATGCCTCACTTAAAATTTTGTGATTATATGCTTCCTTTTGTTTATGGCAAGTTTGTAGCAACTTTTTGGGGTAAATAATTAATTGGTACATAGTAATATGTCATAAAATACCAGTTCAACATATTTCATAATATCTATTTTCAACACTAAAATGTAAAATGGAAATGCTTTTTTTATGTTTTTTTGCTGCTGCTTGTAGAAATACTGATGGTTAGGATTAATGTTCTCAACGCTTGGTGATTGTATACTTATAGATATTCTACTTACAGAGCTGATATTATACTTGTAGGAATATTACACTTGGCATATTACACTTGGCGTATTACATTTTATATGAAAATGATATATTGCATTTTAATGTTTTAAACTATGTATTATGTATGCAACTGATATACTATTAAATAGAAATTTTTATATAATATACATGGTATAGACTCAGACTGATACATGCACATGCAACTGATACATACAAATACACACGCATGCACATGCAGCTGATAAATTGTTAGTTCATCTAGTGAACATTCAATGTTGTTATAATTTGCAAACTGATATATATATATGTATGTATGTGCGTATGTACATATGTATGTGTGTGTGTAACTCGCATAATAGTTATATATACTGTAAACTAATAAATATATATTGCTTGTTTAATAGTTATATATACTGTAAACACGCACGCACATGCAGCTGATAAATGGTTAGTTCACCTTGTGAACATTCAATGTTGTTATAATTTGCAAACTGATATATATATGTACATATATATGTATGTATGTATGTATGTATGTATGTATGTGTATATGTGTGTGTAACTTGCATAATAGTTATATATACTGTAAACTAATAAGTATATTGCTTGTATAATAGTTATATATACTCTAAACTAATATATGTCACTTTATTGTTGTGCATAGCCCTATATGTCATTTGATTATATACAGGTACATTAAATGGCTCCAAAGCCCTATCTGTCATTTAATTATACCATGTAAATAACCTATGATTTTCTTCTCTAATGAGTATATTGAACAAAATTGGACTGATTTGTAGTATATGATTACAACTTGCGATTTTTCATTGCTTTTGGACATTCAATATTTTATTTGGTATGTCTTACACCACCTTTTAAATAGTATCAATTTAGCATATGGATATATGTGTGTTTCAATTTAAATGAAGCATCACATAGTTATTTCATGCACATTACTGAGAGTGTAAAGGCGAGCAAATTGGATGGAAATCTTATTTTTTGGTCTACTAGAAGTAAAAAAAGCGTGGAGCAACTAAAATCCAGATGCATATTCAAATCTCGCCATATCGTATTTTTATTCATTCAGTTCATTAAGAAAAGAGTTTGACATCACGTAAAAATTAGGGAAGCCCCAGGATCTAACCTGTTATGTGCAAAGGCTATCCATAAGAGTATTTTAAGAGGGAGAAAGATGTAGTCTTTGTTCTTAAATTTCAAGCATCATTAGAGTCTCATAGATGGCTTCAATTCAGTTTTATTTACAATAATATAGTTCTACAAATTTGCATTTTGTAGTGGAAAATGGATGGACTTGAAGCTCACTAGCTCAGACTCAATCTCCAAACTATATGTCATACTAGCTCAGGCTCAATTTTCATTGCATTTTGCAGTGGAAAATGAACGTAATTGTATCATGTACTATGTCATATTGCACTATCAACTATGAATTGTGGACTGCTTCTGTTTCTGTTGGATTGTGTTGACCATATGAACTGACTTATGCGATCTTCGTTGTAAACTTATGTGATGAGTGATTTTTGCTATATGAACTGATCTATGACATGGATTGTGTAAATTAAACTTAGTTTTATATAGTTTAGTTTATGCTAAGCTATGTAAGCTTATGTTATCTTTGATTTTTTGATGTGCTGCTACCATCCCAGTGTCATGTATATGAACTGACCAATACATGTCATGAAATATTGCAATATATATGGTTAACCATCGGTTAACCAATGCAATGGTTAACTATTTGGCTTAAACGGTTAACTTTTTGGTTTGAATGATTAACAGAATCATTAAATTTAACCGGCTAACCACGGTTAAATTTAACCGGTTTGGTCAGTATGGTCGACCAATTTTAACCGATAAATCGGTTAGCCGAACCATTACTTTTCACTAGTTAACCTCTTAGATTAACCGATAGGTTCGGTTAACCGACTGTGACCACATCTTCTACCTCCAACAGAAACCAGGTTCCTAACTTGATCTCTGCTGAAGCTTTATTATTCCTTTTTCACTCCTCTTCTTCCACACAATAACTATTAAGAGACAATTGAGATCCTCTTTCTGTTTCTAACAATGGTGGCTTAATCTAACGTGAAAAAGAGGAATCATATTGTAATTCAAACCCTTTTGCAACAGCAGTTGATCAATAAAAGCTATAAAGTGGGCGTAAGCTTCGTTAACATCCGATCCACCATAAAAATCTCTTGTCCCTTTACTTTTTCTATAATTTACTATCGTTTTTCCTATTTTATATGCCTTGATAAACATGGTTGGTGCTTTCACGCTCAATCCATGGTATTGATCCATTTTTTGGGTTTACATTTTGGTGTTTTCACTGAGAACCCAACTCAGATCCTGATCTAGCTATCTATTTTGGATCAGATAGGTTTAGAAGTTAGATCCTCAATCTCTACTTAGAAGAATCACTGTTGAGAATTAACGGTGCCAGGAAGAAGGAGAACTGCTTTCAAAAGATCCGTAGGAGCTGCAATAGTTGGAGGAGAAACCAACCCTTAGCAAATTGAATTCATTGGTGCCAACAACCCATTAGTCGGACTAAATTCTAGCGTTAATACAGCAAATCAGGTGCTAGGATCTTCTATTCAGCATGAGTTGTCACTGGAGATGAATTAAATAAAATGGTTAATGAAATTAATCAGAAGATGGAAAAAAACCAAAAGATCTTACGGACAAATTGAATGCCCTCCTGACCTTGCAACAACTTGCTGCTCCAAGAACCATGCCAGAGCCCATAGTTACCATGGAACAAGAAAATTCCTCCATTTCTGACCTGAACAGAAGAAACAGAAAGCAGCAGCAAAAAGGAATAGTAGGTGGGGCTGCGAGAATCACCATAGAAGGAAATACAAGTTACTCCACCAACTGCAAAGTAGCCTACCGTAAACTTGAATATGGGGACGAAAACCCAACAGGAAGATATAGCAGTGGATCTCTCCGACTCAAAAGATTGAGAACAACTTAACGACGACATGTTGAAAGAGAACACTAACGTACTCCATACCGATAGAGAGGTCCAAACTGCCCCGGTACGACCAATCGCAAGCCAGTGGAACTCCAAGGGAGTGGCTCTCCCTAAGACAGAAGAGCCTAGGCTTCATCCCACTTACTAAGACCATTTGCAAAATCCAACACTTGGTACATTCATTGACAGCCAACCCTCAGATTATCGGACATCTGAGGTGTATATCGCGGACATGGTCAAGCACCGAAAGGACTAAAGTAGGAATATGAGAGATGATAAATGGGAATCTTCTCCAAGCCCGACTCCCTTCAATGACGACATTCTGAATGAAGGGTATCCTAAAAAGTTCATTATGCCAACCATCTCATGCTACGATGGAACTAGGTTTCCAAAACCGTACTTGTATAAGTATAGTTGGTACATGGACAGGGTGAATTCTTCAAATGTTGTTCGGTGTAGATATTTTCTAATTTTTTAGAGGGGATCCTTGTGGTTCACCAGGCTCCCACATAAATCTATCTCCACTTTCGATGAGTTAGCAACAAGGTTCCTTAATTAGTTTAGGCATTATACAAAACAACCAAAAGACTTAATGTCATTGTCGGGCCTATTCCAACGATGAAAAGAATCTACGAAATCTTTCATGAGTTAGTTTAACACCACGATCACTGAATTAAGTCACCCAAAAAAAGATATGGTCTTCATGGCTCTGGCCGGCGCCATCCATCCTGACAGAACTTGGAAAATGTATCACAATGAAGCAACCTACCACTAGGAAGGACTTTAGTTGAAAGGCGAGCCGGTACTTAAGATTGGAAGAAGCAGAGGAGTTTGAAGGAAAACCTAGTAACATACAACCAACCAACATTGGCAGAACACTATGATAGCGAACCAAGACACAAATGTTGGATGATAAGGTTTTAAATTGACAAGAGACGAAAGTTCACGAATCTATGACTATGACAAATCCAGACTCATCGACCAAGTTCATATTGATACCGATGTTAACTAGAATTAGTAAGTATATAGAGTCTAGTATAGAGAATTGTTAAAATCTATCCTCAAGGTTCATCGCTCACAAAATCGTTTTATAAAAATTTCATATACACATACAAAATACTTTCGCTGCACTAAAGGTCTAAACAACAGCATTGGTCGACTGACCCATATAAGACAGACGATTAAGGCTGTGTATAGAATTTTAATATATACAGTAAACAGTCGACTGAATTGCCTAGGTCAGTCAATTGACACTGAACATTTTTTGTGTACATTTGAAATTCAGTCGACTACCCATGCAAGTTTAGTCAACTGAATTTGCAACTATCATTTTTCTCCAAAAGACACTTCGAAGGGTTCCTTCTTCCTGGAAGGTCACAACTCCTAAATTCTAATGGATGTCGATTTCTAGAAGCCATATCTCATCGCACACTATATATACACTCAAGATTCATAGATCCAATTACCTATTTTTCTATTCTCTTTTGATCTATAGCACTTAGCATTCTTGAGTTCAATATCTATAAGCTTTCATACAATCATTGCTTACGTATTCATTTCCGTATTCTTCGAGTAATATTAAACTTCCTGTTCTTCATACACACACAAATATACACATCTACTTTGAGGATAAGATTATAGAAAGGGTGTACTACAATGAAAAATCTGTGTTATTCAGAACACACAAAGTCAAGTTAAATCTAATTTGTAAAAAAGTCCTGTTCGGTTGCTCAGGCAGTCAAGTCCTGTACTGTTGCTCAGGTGGTCAAAGTCCTATTCGATTGCTCAGTCGGTGTAATACCTATTCCTTTGGGTTAAGTGAGGGTTGCTAGCTACAATTCCAAAAGGAGTCTGGGACTGGACGTAGAATGGGAGTTCAGACCAGTCTAAAAATCTTTGGTGTCATTTTACTGCTATTATTATTTTACAATTATTTTTCGCACCATTTATTTATTATACTCCATATTACATGATCCTATAACATAGTCACTTCCATTTGGTATTAGAGTAAGGCCATCATATAACCGTAATATAGTTATCTGATATTGTTTTAATATGGTAAATAACACCAGCACTGTTGCTAACACTACCTTTTTTGAAGGTCAATCTACTGCACGACCACCTCTATTTAATGGAATGAACTATAACTATTAGGCTAATAGAATGAGAATCTATATACAAGCAAGTAGTTAAGAAACATGGAACATTATGCAATCTAAATATACTATTCCTACTACTGAATATTCAACATGGTCTAACACACAAAAATTAGACGCTACTGCAGATGCTAAAGCTATGAATATGTTATATTGTGCTTTAGGAAAAAATGAATTTAATAGAATAAGCATGTGTAAAACTGCTCATGAAATTTGGCGTACACTCAAAATCACACATGAAGGTACTATCCAAGTAAAACAGAGTAAAACTTCTATGCTAAAAAATCAGTTCCAGAATTTAAAAATGAAGCAAGTTGAGACTATAAATAAAATATACTCTAGATTTCAAGATATATATCATTCATTGATAGCATTAGGAGAAACTTATACAGATTTTGATATTGTTTCAAAAATCCTCAGCTCACTAATGAATGAGTAGGAACGAAAAGTCTTAGCAATCGAAGAAGCTAATGACATTTAGACCATACAACCGGAGGAGTTGACAGGAAATCTAATGTCCTATGAAGTTAATCTCCAGGAAAAACGAGTATAGGCTCATGATAAGAAGAATATAGCATTCCAGGTAGAAAAAGATGAATCATATTCATATGAAGAAGATATGGCGTTCATTGCTAAAAATTTCACAAAAATTTTGAAATTTAGAAAAAGCAACAAATTTAGAAATAACAAGAATAGCTTCAGCAATAATAACAACACCAATAAACCATCATCCTCTGCTCCAGAATGTTATGAATGTCACAAGAAATGCCACATCAAGAAAGACTGTCCTGAGAAATAGAAAGGCAAACATAAGCACAAAAAAGACAGATTCAAGAAGAAAGCTTTCTCTGTCACATGGGACTATTCAGAATCATCTTCATCATCAGATAGTGACTCGGACAGTGATACAGAACAAGCCAACATTTGCTTTATGGCTACAAAAGACGAGGTAAGTGATCTAACTTTTGATGATCTTTTAGAAATCAATTCAAAATTACTTGATAAATTAAAAGGCAAAAATAGAAAGTACAAATAAAATCTTGAAAAATTGAATAGAACTAAAATTAAAGTAGAAATGCTAAGAGATGAAAAGAAAATTTTAGAAGAAGAACTTCAAGTTACCCAAGAGTCTTTTTCTAATATGACATGTCAACTTTCTTTGCTAAGTCAAGAGATAGAAACTCAAAAAGAAAAGAATGATGCTTTATTAATTGAGAATCACGACCTTAAGGCAAATGTCAAAATTTTAGAGTTAGATAATTCTAGCCTTGAAACAAAATTAGAGGACATTACTAAAATTGTCTCTAATTTTATTAAAGGCAGAGAAATTTTTTCCAAAATTATAGAAAATTCTCAAGCTGATTCTAATAAAAAAGGACTAGTATATAAGCATTCTTCTAAAATTATTCCTAAGAAAAAGAATTCTTCATGTAAAAAAATTAATAAAGTTGAAAAATCTAGTTCAAAAATTTCAAATTTTACTAAAATAATCAAAATCTGGGTTCCTAAAACAAATAATTCTTTGATTAGAAATAAATATATAAAATCTTTTATAAAAACTGTTCATAAAAATAAAGATTTTATTTTTAAAAGGAATACCGAACTCTCTTGGGTTTGGCTTCCTAAGACCTAACCCTTAGAACACAAAGTACAATGGTGGGTACCAATTGTAATTCTTTATTTTGTAGGTACGACCCAAAAAGAGAGGAAAATGGATGCTAGACAGTAGTTGCTCAAAACACATGAAGGAAACAAGAAAATTCTAATGAATATTATCTACTCAGATGGAGGTTCTGTCACATTTAGAGATAACTCCAAAGGATATGTCATCGGCAAAGGCGATGTGAGCAATCCGGTATAACTAATCTACCTCTTATTACTGATGTTTTATTAGTTAAAAATTTAAAACAAAATTTACTTAGTATTAGCCAATTGTGTGACAAAGGATTTAATATTTCATTTTCTGAAATTAAGTGTAGCATTTTTGATCAAAATAAAAATCTTATTTTTGAAGGTTTTAGAGATAAAAATATTTATGTCTTAAATATGAATATAAATCACAATACAAATATGTGTTTAATAGCCAAAGAAAATGATCCTTGGTTATGACACAAAAGATTTTGTCACATAAATTTCAAAGCTATAAATAAATTATCTAAAAATGATTTAGTTAAAGGTTTACCAAAAATGAATTTTAAGGTAAATAATATTTATGATGCTTGTCAATTAGGAAAATTATCAAAATCATCCTTTAAATCAAAGAAAAATATTTCTACTATACAACCACTAGAACTATTGCATTTGGATCTCTTTGGTCCAACTCAAGTGCAATCTATAAGCCATAATAAATATGTGTTTGTTATAGTAGATGATTTCTCAAGATATACTTGGACTATTTTTCTAAAAAATAAAGGTGATACCTTTGAAAATTTCAAGATCTTTACAAAAAAAATTCAAAATCTCAAAAATTAAAAAATTAAAAATATTAGAAGTGATCATGAAGGTGAATTTGAAAATGAAGCTTTTGAACATTTTTGTAATAAAAAGGGAATTTACCATAATTTTTCTTTTCCTAAAACACCACAACAAAATGAAGTTGTAGAAATGAAAAATAAAACATTACAAGAATGTGCAAGATATTTATTAAATGGTAGCACATTACCAAAACATTTCTGGACAGAAGCTGTAGCAACTGCTTTCTATGTTCTAATTCGTGTTTCCATTCGACCTCTAACAAAACATATTTCATATGAACTTTTTCATTAAAAAAAACAAATATTTCTTATTTTGAAACTTTTTGTTCAAAATGTTTTATTTTAAATACAGAAGATCAGCTTGGAATATTCGATCCAAAATCCGATGAAGGAATCTTCATATGATATTCGAAATGAAGCAAAGCTTATCGAATCTTCAATAAAAGAACAAAATCAATCGAAGAAACTCTTCATGTTTCATTCGGAGAAAATTTCAAACTTAATAAAAACCTTAAGGATGATTAAATAATACCTAACACGATTATAAAAACGGTTTCTCAAAATAGTTTTGAAGAAGATGAAAACATTGTTTATAATTTTGAAGAAGATGAAAACATTATTCATAATGAAAATGAATTAAGATCTCCTCCTAGGATTTTACAAGATCGCCCAGTATAAAATGTCATAGGAGAAATTGCTTTACATGTTAGAACTAGAAATCAACTCAATCAAATGGGCCATGTGGCATTTCTTTCGAATATTGAAGCAAAAAATGTAAAAGAAGCCTCTACTGATCACTATTAGATTTTAGCTATGCATGAAGAGCTAAACTAGTTCGAATGAAACAAAGTTTGGGAACTAGTTCTTAGACAAGTGATCAACCAGTCATTGGTACTAGATGAGTTTTCAAAAATAAAGCATATGAACAGGGTAATGTAACTAGGAATAACCCTAGATTATTTGCACGATGATATAATCAAGAAGAAGGAGTTGACTTCGAAGAAACATTTGCTCCAGTCGCACGACTTGAAGCAATACGAGTCTTATTGGCCTTTGCATATTTTCGTAATTTCAAACATTATCAAATGGAAGTAAAAGGTTCTTTTTTAAATGGTTATATAAAAGAGAATGTTTATGTTGAGCAACCTCCTCTTTTCACACATGATAAATTCCCCGATCACGTCTGTAAACTTAAGAAATCCTTATACGGTTTAAAAAAAGCACCACGTGCTTGGTATGAACATCTTAAGAGCTATCTAATAGACTCTAGTTTTGAAATTGGAAAGGTCGATCAAACTCTTTTTATTAAAAGAACTAAAAAAGATATTTTAATTATTCAAATTTATGTAGACGATATTATTTTTGATTCTACAAATGAAAATTTATGTCAGGAATTTACTACAATAATGACCAAGGAATTTGAAATGTCGCATATGGAAGAATTATCTTATTTTCTCGATTTACAATTAAACAATTGGAAAATGGTATTTTTATTAATCAAGAATTTTTTTGTCATAATCTAACTAAACGCTTCGGTATGGAAAATATTTTTGCCAAACCAACTGCAATGAGTACAACAATACATCTCGATAGAGATGAAGATGGCAAAAGTCTCGACCAAAAATTATATTGAAGCATAATTGGATCATTACTTTATCTTACTGCTTGTAGACCTGACATAATGATGAGTGTTTGTTTATGCGCTCAATTTCAAGAAAATCCTAAAGAATCACATATGCGAGCAGTGAAACGAATATTGCGTTATCTAAGCAAAACCAAAGATTTTGGACTCTTCTATCCGAAAGAATGTCCTTTTGAGTTAGTTTCATATAGCGACGCTGACTTTGGATGATGTCGGATGGATCGTAAGAGTACAAGCGGGACTTGTCTCTTCATTGGCCAATCCTTAGTCTCCTGGTTTAGCAAGAAACAAAATTGTGTTTCACTTTCGACTTGTGAAGTAGAATATATTTATGCTGCTTTAGCACGTGCTCAAGTTATTTACATGCAACAAACACTTAAAGATTTTAGTATGGACTTATTTAAATCTACTATTTATTGTGATAATACAAGTGCTATAAACTTATCAAAAAATCCCATCAATCATTCACGAACTAAACATATTGACATATGTCATCGTCTTCTTCATGATAATATTGAAAAAGATTTGGTCAGATTGGAATTTTTATCCTTTGAAAATCAACTAGCTGATACATTTACCAAACCTTTGAGTGAAAATACTTTATTATGCTTAGAAGAGAATTAGGAGTCATGTCTTTAAAAGATTTATAATTTCTATTTTTACAGAAATACAGTTCAATTCATTCACTTTAAAGTCTGTCATTTGATATTTACTTTGCACTATCCTATATGTTTACAAAAAATATATTTAGTTAAAAAAATCATATTCTGTGGTTCTTTTTCTTATTTACTCTAATCCATTCATTCTTAGGAAATTAAAGGCTTATATTTAAACAGTTGCAATCCACTCTTTGTTTTGTCTATTTTTACAAATCTTTCTCTTATAAAAGCCTGTCTTTTTCACTATCTTATTACCATGTATATTTTCTGGAAAAAAGACAAACAACCAAATGTTTTTTCAATCAGTATGTCTTCAGAAAACAACACTGTCTCATCCTCACTTTCTTATACCTCCATTAGCTCAGAATCGGTGAATCTTCCAACATCGACTCCTATATACGAACCCGTTCCTGTTGTTCCACCATCTAACATTCACACTGGTTATACCATTCCCATCAAAAGAGATAAACATTCTCTATTTTTTGGCTCGTCGTCTACCAAATAAAAGACAGAAGACATCCATCACTAACGATGGGAGACTCTCGAGTTACAATGAAAACTATACTACGAGCAGAAGGTGAATGCAAAGTGGCTAAGCTTCCTTGAACAGTGGCTCTTAAATTTTGTGGTTCATCTTCACACAACATGGTTCATCAACCAATGACTCCTTCACGTCGTAATCCGTGGGAACCATCACCTCAACATCCACTAGTTTCTACGAATTCTTGGGAACGTGGACTAGTTTGGTCACCATTACGACCTCTTCTAGTGAATACGAAAATAGAACCGAAAGACTACCACAGTCCTTCCTCTTCCTCAAAATCTACTTAATTTTTGTTCTTATGTTTATATTTTTTTTAAATAATATATTTCTTGTTTTAAACTTTTTTATAAACATTAACCTCCATGCTCAAAACAAAACTTGTTTCATTTTGCCTAGAGATCTGTCTACCTAAAAATTCCTCAATTTCAATCAACTAAACCAGAGAAATCAGTAGAGTGAAACAGCATTCCAGTATAATTTCGACCCTGGAATCAGTCGATTGACCACCCAGACAGTCGACTGAATTAGAAGAATTTACATGCAAATCTTTCAGGATAGGGTCAGTCGACTAAACACCTATATTCAGTCGACCGATTATTAAAATTTTCAACAGTTTAGCCTCTGTAGTAAGTAGACTGATTACATAAAATAGTCGACTGAATATGTCCTATTTGAACATAAAACCTCGGGATGAGTTTAGTTGATTGAACCCTGTTTCGAATCGATTGCCTCCTTTAAATTTGATTTATGTATACCAAATTAGTCGACTGCCTATGCATATTCGGTCAACTGATACTTGGTACCCGGCTTTTGCCCTCTTCCAGCCTCTTCAAATATACGTTTAACCTTTACCAAATTCACTTTTTACTTTTAATTTTTTTTAACCTTCTGCCATTAAAACTTTTCTCTACTTCAAATTTGCTTAGAATTTCATCAATGCTCTCATCTATTTGTCCATACTTTTCCAATTCACAATCTCCAACGTCATCACCAAAACCCTAGTTCTACAAATGGCTCCTAAAAGACATCGGCATTCTCAAGCCACAAAAAGTTCGTATTGATACTGATGTTAACTAGAGTCTATAAGTATATAGAGTCTAGTATAGAGAATTGTTAAAATCTATCCTCAAGTTTCATCACTCACAAAATCATTTTATAAAAATTTCATATATACATACAAAATACTTTCACTGCACTAAAACAACAACATCAGTTGACTGACCCATATAAGACGGTCGACTGAGGCTGTGTACAGAATTTTAATATATACAATAAGTGGTCAACTGAACTACCTAGGTCAATCGACTAAAACCGAACATTTTTTGTGTACGATTGAAATTCAATTGACTGCCCAATCAAGTTCAGTCGACTGAATCCGCAACTGTCATTTTTCTCCAAAAGACACTTCTTTTGATCAAAGGGTTCCATCTTCCTAGAATGTCGCAACTCCTAGATTATAATGGATGTCGATTTCCAAAAGTCATATCTCAAGGCACACTATATATGCACCTAAGATTCATAGATCCGATTACCTAATTTTCTATTCTCTTTTGATATACAACACTTAGCATTCTTGAGTTTAATATCTACAAGCTTTTATACAATCATTGCTTACATATTCATTTCCATATTCTTCATGCGTATTAAACTTTCTATTCTTCGAACACACATAAATATACACATCTACTTTAAGGATAATATTATAGGAAGGGTGTACTACAAATGACAAATCCGTGTTATTCATAACACACAAAGTCAAGTTAAATCCAGTTTATAAGCAAGTCATGTCCGGTTGCTCAGGCGGTCAAGTCCTATTCTGTACTCAGGTGGTAAAAGTCCATTTTCGGTTGCTCAAGCGATGTAATATATGTTCCTCCGGGTTAAGTGAGGGTTGCTAGCTATAGTTCCAAAAGGAATCTAGGATTGGACGTAGAACGGGAGTTCGAACCAGTATAAAAACCTAGGGTGTCATTTTATAGCTATTATTATTTTATAGTTATTTATTTATTATACTCCATATTACATGATCCTATAATACAGTCACTTTCAGCAAATGCCTCCGGCAGCATTGCAGGAAACACAAGGAAGGATGGGAATCAAAAATGGAAGAATCATAATTCCAACAAGTGAAATGGAAATAGCAAGCAACTTAAAGGCTTGATGCCCGAAGACTACACCCCGCTCAATGATACTCCAGAGAACATCTATCTTGCAATACAAGGTACGAAGAAGCACAAAGCCACCTAGAAAGAAAGTCCGAACAATAAAAGCACTCTGGAAAGTACCGTTGTTTCCATGAAACACATGGTCACAACACGAATGAGTGCCGTCACTTGAAGAACCTGGTTGAAGAACTAAATTCGGGAAAACAAGCTTCAGCGGAATGTGAGGAAGCTATAAAATCCTGACCAGTCCGCAGCATTCCTAGCTCCCAAAGATCGGGGGAACCATGTCGGAACTAGCAAAGAGGGATCTAGACAGACCGACCAGAGACTTATTATCGGAACAATTTGAGGAACCTCATCTCACGTAGAACAGTTGGAAGGAGAAATGGAGCGATATGCGAACTCATTCAAACACGTTCTGAAAGATTCAACTCCTGCCAAGCATTAGAGGACCCTGAAAGATGGCATATTGTTTCAAAATATGGACACTAAAGGAATAGAAGCTCCAACTCTCGGCCCTATGGTCGTGACAGTAGGAATCAGACCAGCCATGATCCGATGAGTATTGATAGAAAGTGGCAATTCTATGAATATCCTTTTCTGACGCACCTTTGATTAAATGAAGATCAATATGGAAGATGTAATCGCTTATTGAACAAAGATCCAAAGATTCACAACTGAACCTAAACAACCTATCAGAATAATTGATTTACCCATAGAACTTAGAGAAGGCGATCGAAGAGTTATCCTCATCCAAACCTTTATGATCGTAGATGAAATACCTGCCTATAATTCCTTCTTGGAACGACCCTCTTTGGCAGATTCCACCATAACTTTAGCTCAGTGGCGTCTAAGCATGAAATTTCCAACAAAAAAATAGAGTTGGGGTAACTAAAGGAGATCAAAGTGCCGTTAGAGAATGCTATATCGTGGAATTACGTGAGTCTAAAAGAAGGGAAAAGGGGAAGAATGTGAGCAGAAATCTCCACATTTGTGAACCCACTGAATAGCAACTACAGAGCCGCCCGAGCTTGGGGATCATCGGCTTTGGACCCTAGAAAGAAGAGCTTAAGGAAGGATCGAACAGCACCGACAAAATTAACGGTATCTATCCCTACCGATATGGATGGCCCAACACGAGTCCTGAAAATTGGACCACATCTTGAAAATAAGATGCGACTGGAACTCATTAAATTTCTTTGTGCCAACCTAGATGTATTTACTTGGATAGATTCCGACATGTGCGGAGTGTCGTCGAAGATTATGTGCGCCGCACTCAATATCGACCCTAAGTATACACCAGTTAAGAAGAAGAAGCGCAGCCTGGGACCCGAACGGTCTAAAGCGCTAAGGGAAGAAGTGGACAAACTGATGGAAAGTAGTTTTTTCCACGATGCAACCTACCTCGGGGTATCTAACCCGGTACTGGTTAGAAAGTCCAATGGAAATGGCAAACTTTATCCTAAACAAAACTTGCCCAAAGGACAACATCCCTCTGCCCAAAATTGATCAGCTTCAGGACAGGATAGCTGGACATGAATTGTTGTCATTCATGGATGCTTACTCAAGATATAACTATATCATGGTGCACTAACCTGATCAGGAAAACACCAATTTCATTCCCGCTCTAGGATTATACTGCTACAAAGTGATGCCATTCGGCTTAAAGAATGTTGAGGCAACCTACCAATGACTAGTGAAAACCATATTTAAACATTAGATCAGAAAAATTATGGAAGTCTATGTGGATGTCATGGTTGATAAATCACATCGCCCCGTATCTATCTAAAGTATAGGAACTTCTGAATGACATTGAAAATTGTACCATAACTCATATCGCTCGGGAAAAAATTAAGGCGGACTATCTAGCCAAACTGGCCAGTTCCATAGGTGCTCAGTCATTAGGGCTAGTCCTAGCTAAAACTCTGACCACTCCAAGCAAAAGAGAAATGGATATCGATTGGGTTTTTGAGACAACCGAAGAACCAGAAATGTGGATGACGTAGATCAAGAGTTACCTACTTAGAGGAACACTCCATGCGGACAAGAATCAACGAAAAAAGTTCCTTTGAAAAATACCACAGTTCGTAATACAAGATGGATACTCTACCAAAGGGGATTCTTTACCCCGTTGCTCGGTTGTGTGACCAACGACGAAGCATGAAGGATCCTAAGAGAAGTTCATAAAGGCGACTGTGGAGATCACATTAGGGGGAAAACCTTTGCAAAGAAAGTTCTTTGATATGGGTAATATTAGCCAACAATAAATCGCGATGCAACATAATACACCAGATGGTGCGGCCAACGCCAACGGTTTAACATGATCAGAAGAACACCTTCAATAGAGCTAACGCAGATGGTCAGCCTGTGGCCATTTGCAATCTATGGAATGATCCGATTGGTGCATTAAATATGGCTAAAGGAGGAACAAAATACGTTGTCGCTGCTGTTGATTATTTCACTAAATGGGTCGAAGCAGAACCACAGGCCACTATTACCACAAAAAAGTTATTAATGTTGCCACTCAAAACATTATTTGCAGGTTGGGTGCTATAGAAAATCATCATGGATAACGGGACTCAATTCGAAAGCACTAAGTTTAAAGACTTTTGCAAATGCTTTCAAATGGAGAAAAGCTTTTCTGCTACTGCACTTCCATAAGCAAATGGGCAAGTGGAAGCAGTGAACAAGGTCATCAAGTCCACCATCAAAAAGTGGCTAACTAAAGCTAAAGCAAATTGGGTTGATGAACTTCCACTCAAGCTATGGGCTTACAACACAATGCCCAAATCTGCAACTGGGCACTCACCATTCGCCCTTGCAGATAGTTCAGAAGCAATGATCCCAGTCGAGCTGGAAATCCCTTCTCATTGAAGGTGAAAATTCAATCAACAGCAAACGAGTACCTCATGCTTAAGTGCTATATATGGTCGATAAGAAGAGATAAGAAGCCGAGTTAAGAACTTCGCTCACCAGAAAAGGGTCGCATAATACTTCAACTCCAAATTCTATAACCATACTTTCGAAGGAGGAGACCTTGTCCTGAAATGGCTCTACCTTGTACCAGGAGCATTCAGACCAAACTGGGAAGGGCACTATGTGATCGGTCAGAAGCTAGGGGATGGCACATTCAAGCTAAATTCCCTAAGCATGGAACGGAGAATCGCTGCGTCATTACTTTGTCTAAGACTATTTTATATTTTTCAACCAAATAAGCCATTCCAGAATACCAAGGCTATTGCAAGTAGGCAGAACTTGCCAACTTTTATTAATAGAATTTCTTTGCTTTCTGTACCAATAAAACTGTGTTTATAAAAGTAACTTGTTGAGTCGACGAGGTTAAATCAACTCACCGTTGGATTGGTGGAACCCGATCCCTGCCTTCTAAGAATTGGTGTTGCTCCGATGACACCGGGAAGGCCCAAATCAAAGCCGTGCACCTACATAAGTCAGGCATTACTTCTTGATCCATGGAACCATGCTTTCGAAGCACGAACTCCTTACATTACCGGAAGATTGGCAACGTCAAGAAGTTCCAAACCATCCTGGATCGATGGGTCGTATCCACCCTTTATGCCACATATTTCGTAAGCCGTGCACCGCTTCTTAGGCATGTAATCATGCCTAAGCAAATAAAATTACTTAAGCCATGAATTTCGTAAGCTGAGAACTCTTAAAGGCCATGCACTTCTTAAGTTGTACACTCTTAAAACCCGCGCATTCCGCGTAAACACTACTTGATATTGCTTCGGCACCATCAGCAAACCATTAAGATTTTATAGGTACTATTATTGTCCTGGCAACATTAGGGAAACTTGTATATTGCAGAACTAACAAGACTCAATCCACTCCCACTTTCAGAAGTAATGGACACGAATCCAGCAATGTCACACAACTACGAATCGGCAAAGAATTATGGTCATTGATTGACAAAATCTCTGGAATCGAGGCACTTGGATCATAAGTTCTCGAAGATAGGAACCACAAAATAGGCTCGGTTATAGACAGTTGTGGATTTTCTCGGATCAACTAGTCATTTGTCAAGTGTTTAGAGTAAACAACCCCATGAACTAACGATGCACACACAACAATACTCAACCAAGGTAGCAAATACATCACAGTTCTGTTACTTTAAACAAAGAATTTTGGCAGTAGTTACGGGGCTAAATAAAACAGTAATGAATAAAACTGGCATAAGTGCATGAAACATAGATAAGTAGCAATATAAAACTACAATCGAAATTTCAATAGTTTTATTACTTATAATGCTTTTCATGTGCAACAACAAACAACGAGGGCCATGTCCGCACAATATCGACCAAGAATGGAAAATACAAACACCACTATGGGAAAAAAGCAGAAATGCTAAGTGCAGGCTCTGTACAAAAAGTAATCAAAAAAACAAAAGAAGCAAAAAAAATCAAGACTTCTTCTCACCGCTTCCCTGGTCGCCATTTCCGCCTCTGATCGGCAACTTCTCAGTTTTGACCCCTCCCGAGGAAATCTCGCTCTTCGATACATAGCTACTGGCGGACCCTCCTTTTGCCTTTATGCTTCGTGGTCTATGAGAACTCTTTAATGACCGCTTTTGTTCTTCAACCTTCTCCTTCTTCTCTGCTATTATATGTTGCCCGATCGTTGGCTGCTTGACCTCTGCTTTTTCTGGTTGAACTGCCTGACTCGCTTGCTCTTGTGTATCGGTAGCCACCAAGCCTTCCTCTTGAGATATGAAGGGGTCATTCAAACCATGCAACGCTGCAATTTGCTCAGATTACGAACTAGGCTAAGAGCCGAATGTAGGACAATGGTTGATGCAGTTAGAATGCCAGCAGATCCAGCACTATGATGAGGAGGCAACTTAGCAGGAAGAGAAGGTTGATCTACATTGTCAGAATAAAGGGCGGTTATCTCGGCAATTTCATCAAGCGTGAATTGATAGTCTTCAACACAAGCAAGATAAGAAAATTACCTATCGTGGGGGTTTGTTTATGCATAACAACTTCGAAGCCTTCGTTGTTACCCTCCTTTGACAACTACACGATTAAGGGAGAAGTAGAAACGACCCTTTATCAGCATGAATATGCATAGTGGCTCACTCGAGCCTGAAGGAAAATGCTTAGTAACAGCCTCAGTGGCAGCCGTGGCATTGATGGTTTCATATTTCCTTTCTAGCCTCAAGATTTTTTTGCCTTCCATTGAAGCTAAGTGGGATTCTTCATTCAAGTATGCCTGAACTAACTCCTCTTTGGTGTAACACCCCATTTCTTAAAATCAGGCAGAACCACTTCCTAAAGTACAGTAAGCGTGCGAGGGAACAGCGGGCCCAAGTAACCGAGCCTCCCCTGATGTAGCATGGAATTAACATGGAAGCATAAAATAGTGGCATCCAAGCCTTCTATAACACCCCTAATTTTTGATAACATTATTCAGAAGATTTAATTAGATAAATTAAATAGAATAATGTAATAATTAAAATGATAAGGGGATTGAGATATGTAAATAAAATTTTGGTCATGCTCAATTCATTAATTTAATGGGCTTAAGAATGGTCTTTAAGTTAATTAATTTACATAAGGGCATAGTGTGTATTAGCCGCACCTTTATTCCATAACTCTTATATATATCCACGGCTTGCCACCTATTTGTGTTTATTTCTCATTTTCGACAAAAACGTAAAATGCAAATATAAAGAGGAGCTGGCCATAGTTAGGAAGAAAAGAGAAGAGAATTAAAATCAAGCTAAGGAATTAAAGAAGGGGAATAAATCTTAATCTCAATCCAATCTCCTTATCGTAATCAAGGTGAATAATAAGTTATACCATTTACATTTTTTTATAAACTTATGTTTTCGGGTTTAAGGTTAAATTCGTATTTATGATGATTTGGATGATGATGTGCCTGATAACTTGTTTAATTTAAACAAGATTGTTTAAAAGAGGATTTATACGGTTTTAGGGCAAAATGGATTGTAAATGATCTTTGAATGTCATGGAAAAATTTTATGTTATGAAAAGCATGGTTTCAGAGTTGGATTTTAATTTTGATAATTTCCAAGTCATGGAAAGATTATTATGAATTTCAAAGGAAGATATTGTTAATTGGGTTTAGAAATTTATATCAAAAATTATGTTGTGAATTTGGGTCTGAAATTTTGATATGTTAGATAACATGATGAAAGTGAATTTTTGAAAGTTTTTGGTATTTTTCCTAAGTAATTTGCTATGGAAATTAAATTATTTTAAAAGAAAGACATATTTGCAATATTGGTTTTACTTAATGGAAGGTTATTTGCTAAATTAATCTTGATTTAGATCTGAAATTAAGCGACAATTATTTTGGTAAAGAATTTGAAAAGTTAAGGCAACCAATCATATGTCTACATGTGGCAGGTTAGCTAGAAAGTATTTACTTTAAATGGGCATCAATTAATTTTACTTAGAAAAGTTGTGTCCACCTCCTTTTGAAGAAACTTTCGACTCCAATGCCTCCGCACCATCTCAATTGAAACCAACCTAGCTGAACCCAATACACATGGTGTAGTGGATTGGTGAAGTGCGAAAGGGAGCGTGTCAAAGGCATTGCTTTCGATAGAGATGAAACCATTATTTACTTTAAAAAGACATGTGCCTGCCTTGTTGTTGAAGGGTGTTTTCGACCAAGTCGATACCCAGTTGTTTTCGTACTTGTTGCCACCTTTCTTTTTTTAAAAGTCGAACTTTCAACTAAGACCCTGTTTATAAAAAAATGCTTTCAAAAATTATTGTTCCGACTTAATCGGAACCCTACTACTGTTTTTATACCTTTTGAGTGCGTCGAAGTCATCAAGGCCTTCAAATGGTTTTTTTTGTTTTACACTTATACTAATCCACTCCCTAAATGCTTTCGAAAGGGTTCAATGGTTTCGAAGGCAATGGCTTCAAAAGGGTTCAATGGTTTCGAAGGCAATGGCTTCGAAAGGGGTTTCGATGCTAACCTTCAATGTTTTATTTAAGTGTTTTGAAGCTTTCGAAAGGGATTGTGCCAACGCCATCAAGTGTTCCCCAATATTTTAAGTGATAAAGAATGGTTTCAAAAGAGGTACTTTCGTTATTCACTTTGACCCAAATGCTATTTTTAAATATAAACCCAATGGTTTCGAAAGTGATGCTTCTAAAGGTTTCGAAAGGGGTACTTTCAATGGTTTCGAAGTTATGTTTCTAAGGATTACTAAGTAATGTTTTGATACTTCCAAAAGATGCATTTTGGTTTTGAAAGAGATGATTTAAAGAGCTTTGAAAGGTTTATATGCAATGTTTTGAAAAGAAGTCTTCTATTCTTTCGAAGGAGTTTATCCAGGGGTTTTGAAAGAGATGTTTTGAGGTTTCGATAGCCTTAGTTTTCAAAATTTATAACCCAATCTCATTTTTAAAAGAAAACTATGGCATAAATAAAGTGTTTTGAAATTGAATTTTTGAAGAAGTTTTCCTTGATTAATGGGTTAAAGGGATTAATCAAGTTTTATATAAAATGGTTTCAAGAATATTAAACCATAGGGGATAGTATTATTACATTTGCTTCTTCATATATGTATTTGAATATATTCATATTATAATGAATATGTATTTTATTACATTTTCTTCTTTATATATGTATTTGAATATATTCATATTGTAATGAATCCATAATGGTAATTTAGGGAAGGGAAAAATGAAAAATTAGGTTGATCCAGTAGTAAATATAAGTTAAATTAATTAAAGATATTGCGTGGGGTCAATAGGTTCATAGTAAGCCCATGAAAACTGTGTATAAAAAAAGATATTGGCAGGGTCAATAGGTTCATAGTAAGCCCATGAAAACTATGTATAAATGAAGATGTTAGAAAGATAGGTTCATAGTTAGCCTATGGAAACTATGATTTGCAATTGGCAGGTGCCAATAGGTTCGTAATTAGCACATGAAAACTATATCCGGGTTGAGATATTGATAGATGTCCATAGGTACCTTGTTAACCTATGAAAACTAGGATAAGAGAAAAGATATTGGAGTTACCAATAGGATTAGGGAGAACCCATGAAACATTAAAGATATTGGCAGGGTCCAATAGGTTCTTAGTTATCCCATGAAAACAATGTAATTGGACAGGGTGTCCTTATACATTTAACTGGTTATTAGTCAGCCCATGAAAACTATTAGGTTAATAGTTATCCTAGAAACTATAACCGAGATAGATTGTCAAAAGGAATGGGGATGGATAATCTAGAATTGATTCACTTGTTTTGCATATCATCGTATCATAATATTTTGAATTTTTTAACCATTGTGGATGCAGAAGCACAGTAAATGGTTTTATAAAGGTTTAGGATACTCACGAGGAGAAAATCCATTCCATTAAGCGGCGTGGTCTCGCTAGATATCCAAAATTTATGAGATGGTAGATTGTTATTCATACCAGGCTTTATGCTTGACTCGAAGTTTATGCTTTCCCCTTAAACTCTCGAGTACTCAATTAATTTTGGATAGTTTGAGAGTTGAGGTTTTCAGGTACCTCATTAGATGAATAAGTTTCCGGAGACATGCAGCGGGCATGATAGCTATTTAGAGATCTCCTTTATTCAGATTCCTCTATGTTTTGATATTATAAAGGCAAAGAATTAAATTACCTATATATATGCTCTGATAATCCAAGGGACATCATTATATGTCCCTCTTGGCATATGTTGTAATAAATATATTTTCTCTGAACATGGTTAACGATTGTGGGATTATGTAGTGAATTTCAAATTTTTTGGAATGGAACGTGGAACTTATTTGATGTTTTTAATTTTTTTCATATTCATGTGTTTTTGTGTATCAATGAATCTAACATTGGCGTATTTTGTCGCCGAGGATTGATAACTATGGATGACCGCAACATCCGTAGCCATTAGTTTTGGGCTTCCAGGCAGGGGGATGTTACACCTTCTATCTTTTTCGTAAAGGTGTCTTGAAGTTTGAAAAGCTGGCTTCCATGCTAGCCTTCTCTGCTACCAGTAGATTTTTCTCAATGCTTAGAGTCAAAATTTGCTCACGAAGAGAGGTAGTTTCTTGGGTCTGTTCGATGATGGTTTTCTTCTCCGTCTCGACCATCGTCTCGCTTATCCTTAGTTTTTTATTTATGGCTGCTTCGTCAATGCAGAACTTCTTTATTCATCCCTAAAGAAGAGTGTTGCTCGGTCGGTGGACTCCTTAAGCTCTTTAAAAAAAGAAGCACTTTTACTTTCTCTCTTGAGGGCATCGTCCCTTTCCTTCTTCAGCATCTCAATCTTCGGATCACAATCCGCAAGCTGCTTCTCGTACTCATCCTTTTCGGACTCGAATGAGAGAATTTCTTGGTAATTATTTTAATTAATAGTGGAAAGCTATATACATAGTTTTTCCAACCCCATGGCATGCTCTAAATCGCTCTGAATCATGTGGAGATAGGCCAAGTAAGACTCTACACAAACCAGTTTCAAATTAGGCTTATAAAAACAACCTCACTTAACAAAAAGTTAGGGAATGCAACTTGTAGATGCGGGGAACCAGTGGGTAGAATGTAAGGAGCATGCCTAGAAACTGGAGAGAGGCAGTCATAGCAGCATGACTTGAGGAGGTCATGACACCGGAAGCAGAAATGGTTATTCCAGTAGAAGTAGGAAGTGTAACACCTCAGATTTTTGGTAACATTAAAAATTATTTAGGATATTTAATTAGTTAAATTAAATAAAATAATGTGTTGATTGGGGGGGTTGAGATTTGATTTTAATTAAGGTGTAGCCGTGCCATTTAAGCAATGAATTAAAAGAAGAGTTTAACATGATATAGGGAAGGGGTAAAATGGGAAAGAGGCCATTCCTATATCTACTCCCCCAGGTCGTGTATCCATACACGTTCATTTTCTTTTGGAATTTTTTATAACTCAAGGCTGGCCACTATTAACAAGAGAAAAAGGAAGAAGATAGAGAAAAGTTAGGAAGAAGCTTAAGCAAATCAAACCTATTCATATCTCAATCTCTTTAATCACAAAAGCTAAGGTGAATAATGTTTACATATCAAATTTTTATTATTTTCAGTTTTAAGATGAATTCTGAATATTTTGCATTGATTTTACATGTTTTTGAACGATGGAATGATCATGTATACTTGTTGATGAATTATGGTTGTTCATATTGAATTTATGATATGTTTTAAGGTAAAAACCCTATTAAATGACATCCAAATGCCTTGCGGATTTTTATGAAGATTATAAATACTATTTCGAAAATGAGTTCCAATTTTTAGAATTTTTTGAATTTACGTGGAATTTATATAAATTTTCTAGTAAAGAAAATGTTAATTTGGATTATAAATTATTTACGACTAAATAATAAAAGAATTGGGTCTAAATTTTTTATAAATTGGAAAAACATATTAAAAGAGATTTTTTGAAATTTTATAGAATTTTCCCAAGTGTTTTAATGGTTATATAAAATTATCTAAGGTATGAGACTTAAATGTTTTATATAATCAAGAGAGGAGAATGGGCTTTTTGTAAATTAATTTAAATTTGTTAATTTTGGAAAGCCGGCAGCACTTTTGAAAATTGTAGTACTTTTTATTGGTAAGAAAGAGGCAACCAATCAAAATTTGACATGTAAACCAGGTTAGGTGAATAGAACTATTTGCTACATATTTTTCACTGTTTCGATGCTTTCAGAATCTGCTTGTCTTGATTGACTTTCAATTAAGTCCCTCCACCTTCATCACCATTGAAACCAATGTGCATGGTATTAATGTATTGGTACATAGAGAATTGGATAGAAGGCGAAAGGTATGTAGTCGAAACCAGGGGTTCCGAAGAGGTTGAGACAGTACTTTGCTTCTAAATTAAAAATGTGCCTACTTGTTTTCGACTAAATGGCTTTCGATGAAGTAGCTTTCGACTTAGTTAACTTTCGACTAGATCAAATGATTTAAAGGATACGGTTTCAATTGGGTTACGCCTCTATTCTCAAATAATTTCTTTCGACTAAGTCAAAACTTTTCGCTGCTGCCTTTTTACCTTTCGACCTAGATGGTTTTAAAAGGGTTGTTTTGTTTTCTAAAACCCTGGCTACCTCTCTAATACTTTTGAAGGGATGGTTTCGACACCATTACTTCTTTTTGTTTACTTAGAAAATGCTTTCAAAACAGGCGCTTTCGACTTAAATGTTTTCATGACCCTTTGTCTATGATTGAAGTAAAACCCTAATAGTTTTGAAAGAGACAGTTTTAAATGGTATCACAAGAGATGTTTTGACTTTAACGGGTTTCGGATCTTTTTGCTCTACTTGAAGGCATAATCCAAATGGTTTCGACCGTGACGTTTTACAAAGGTTTCGAAGGGGTAAATTTTTGAATCGTTTTTCAAAAGGTTTCCATATGTTTCAAATTAAACCCAAAGAGCTTTCGAAAGGATTGAGTTTTGGCTATTTCAAAAGGTTTTTATGAATGGTTTTGAAAGGAGTGGTTCCCCTAGATTTCAAAAGGGTTGAAAGGAAGGGTTTTTCCTTCGTTTTCGAATGGCAATATTTAAAAGGTTTTAATTGAAGATGTCTAATGTTTTTAAGCTTTCAAAGGAAAGGCTTTTAATGGTTTCGGAAGGGTCACTTTCATTGGTTTCTATGGGGTTACCTTTAAGGGTTTCGAAAGGGTTGTTTAAAGGTCTAAACAAAGGTTTCGATTGTATTAAATAGGCAATATAGCCTAAGTATTTCCAAATTAAAAAGCGTTTTAACTTGTTTTGGTAGGATAGCCAATCCTCATTAAAAATCCATCAACACTATTTTGAGTAAAATATGTATATCATGGAAAATTAGCTTAGAGCAAAGCTAAGAATATATTTTTCATGTATAAGTATAGTTTAAAAGGTTAAATCATTTTGAAAATGGTTTTCAAGAAAAAAGATGAAAGGTAGTTAATCATAAGAAAATGATTCGGACAGTTAGTCCATTTTGATCCGGACAGTTAGTCCAATTTTCAGACAGTTAGGCCATTTTTATGGACAGATAGTCCACTAGTTAGCATAACGGACCTTGTCAATATGGTATGGGCAGATAGTCCACTTATTACCTGTTCCATGGACAAATAGTCCATTTATTAGCATAAAGGCTATTGCTATTTTTATATAATTAGTTTGATTAACCAGTTTGGTTGCAGGAATGAATTTGCAAAATATATGCTTTAAAGAGGATATTAGTGAGGGGAAACCCGTTTCGCTGAGCGGCGTGGTCTCACTTAATACCACTAAACCGAGATGTAACAGAATTATTCACACCAGGCTTATGTCTGACTCGAAGTTCTTGTTTCCCCTTAAACTCTTGGGTGCTCAAAATTGATTTAAGTAGGCTGAGGGTTAAGGTTTTCAGACTTTGTCTTTTGACGAATAAATCTTCCAGAGACGAGCAGGTGGCCGACAGATAGCAAATTAGGAGTTACAGTTTTTTTTTTATTCCATTGTATATTAAGTCAGATATGATTATATTGCTAAGATCAACTATAGAGGCATCGTCATATGTCGCTCTTACCATATTTTGTAATGATTATAATTAATCTTTACTCGAGAAGCGATATGATATTATGTAACTTGGATATGAATTTGTTTTGAAAAGTAATCAATAAAATATGGTTTTTGAAAATCTTTGATTTTGTTCGTATTCAAGTACTTCTGATATTATGGATACCATTAGCATTACCGTATTTTGTCACCAGAAGTTAATACTATAGATGACTCCTGCATCTGTAGCGCTCAGCTTTTGGCCTCCAAATACGGGATGTTACGACTTGGTATCTGAGCATGGTTTATGAAAAAGTTTAAAACGAAAAATGGTTTCTAAAAAATAATCCTAAGGGATTAGAGTAAGATTGGGGTATGTGATAATGCTATAGAAACATACTTATTTTTACTATATATAAGTACAAACTTTATCTCTAGTCTCATATCCTTGTTAGGTTATTTTTCTTTATCTCATGAGGTTTAAATACAGATATGGAAGATAGAAGAGGAAGAGTTAAGCCAAAAGGGGAGGGCACCGATGGGAATGTCAGACCTAATGCAAGAAGGACCAAAGGTCAGGCACAAGCAGAGAATATAGATGCTGGAGTCCCATAATTTGGATTTGAATCTATGTATCAGTTTTTTTTTATGAATGTGATTCAAGTGGGAGTTGCAGCTGGAGTGTTAGGAGGAGATGCTACAGGGGTAGGAGTTCTAGAATTTTCGATAGTTAACCATTATGCTAAGATGACCGGAGATTACGCTAAGCTTGGGGGGAAGCCATGTCTAGGAACAGAGGATGTCATAGAGGTAGAAAATTGGTAGTTGCATTGCAAAAGGATTTTTGCATATTTAGGGCTCAATGACGACCAGAAGAGGATGTGGGCATTCAAACAGCTTTAAGGAGCCGCTTTGTTTTGGTGGAACAGTGTGACAGCTGGTGTGGATGAAGAAACTAGGTCATGGGCAGATTTTAAAGGGTGGTTCAAGGAGAGGTTTATGTATAGAATGGCACGGTCTTCTTTGATCAGAAAATTTGCTGAGTTAGAGTAGGCAGAGAGGTCTATTCTAGAGTATGCAAGAAAACTTGAGGAGTTGACTAAATATGCGTATGCTTACTGTGATGAAGAGGAATGAGAAATTTATCAGGGGGTTAACGCTTGAGTTATATAGGGCCACATTACCTCATATTATAAATCCTTATAACTTTGTAGTGGAGATGGCCTTATCGCATGAGGAGATTCTTGATTCTTTAAAGAAGAGTGAAGCTACGAAAGTCCATGATAGGAAGAATTAGAAGAGAAAGTTCTTTCTTAAGAAAGGACCTCAGAAGGGTGCAGCAGCTAAGGAAGTGAAGTCTGGGACTGTTTGTTTCAAGTGCGACAAGAAGGGGCACTTCGCTAATGAGTGTCATGTTGGGAAGAATAAGGAAATGGCTGGAAAAAAGAATGCCAGGTGCTTCAATTGTGACCAGATTGGCCATTATAAGAGCCAGTGCAAGGAGCCCGCTAAAGATGGAAAGGGCAAGGTGTATGCATTGGAGTCTGCTGCTTCGAAGTTGATAGCTCAGGAAAAAGGAAAGGCAGTTTTAGGAAGTACGCTTTAGATTCTTGGTATGTTTGTTAGCGTTCTATTTGATAATGGTGCATCACATTCTTTTATATTTTGATGTTTGATAGATAATCTTAACCTAGAACCCCACATATTTAGTCACTTTCTTATAGGTTGCAAATCCAATAGGAGGGTATGCAACTCTAGGATTGAGGTGTGACCAATTAGAGTCATACTTTTGTTTGTAGTTTGCATGTGTTTGGTTTTGTGGTGTTTGGGATTATTCTTAGGATGGATTGGTTAAGTGAGTACGATCCTAGAATATTTTTCCAAGATAGGAAAATATCGCTTAGGCACCCAGATTGTAGTGATCAGATAATTTATGCCATGTTAGGTTCTAGCGGTGAAGTGAATGCTTTGTTGGGTGTTATAGAATCAGAAGATGAGTTGAGTCCAGTTCTCCTGGTTAAGGAATTCGTGGATGTATTTAAGCCTATACTTGCATTGCCGCCAAAATGAGCCATTGAGTTTCAAATAGATTTAGTTCCAAGAGCAGAACCAGTGAGTAGGCCGCCAAGCAGGATGACTCCTACAGAGATGAGGGAGTTAAAGGTGCAATTGGTGGATTTGGAAGGTAAGATCTTTATCAAGCCGAGTATTTCACCTAGGGAGCAGCTGTAGTGTTTACTAAGAATCCAAATGGATCGTTAAGGCTATGTATCGATTATCGTAAGTTGAATAAGGGGACAATAAAGAATCAATATCCATTGTTGAGGATTGTCGATTTGTTCACCAGTTGAGTGGAGCCAAGGTATTCTCGAAGTTGGGTTTGGTGATAGGTTTCCATCAGCTCAGAGTAGCAGAGGATAGTATACCGTTGACGACGTTCAAGATCAGATATGTGTCGTACAAATGGTTAATTATGCCATTCAGACTGACTAATGCTCCAGCTTTCTTTGTGGAATTGATGAACTGGGTTTTCCGAGAGCACTTGGATAGGTTTGTATTGGTTTTCATAGATGATATCTTGATATACTCTAAGGATGAAAGGGAGCATGAAGTTCATCTTAGAGTGGTGCTTGAGATGCTGAGGCCGCATCAGCTGAAATTGAAGTTTTCGAATTTTCATTTCTGAAAGAAGGAAGTGAAGTTTCTTGGTCATGCAGTCTAAGAGAAAGGTTGCCAATAGATCCAACTAAGACTGAAGCGGTGAATAGTTGGAAGAGACCCGAGACATTGACGGAGATAAAGAGTTTTCTTAGGTTGGTTAGTTATTATAGGAGGTTCATTAAGGATTTTTTACGGATAGCGGCACCGATGACCAAGCTAACAAGAAAGGATGTGAAGTTTGTGTGGACCGATAAGTGTGAGGTAGCATTCCAAAGATTGAAACACTTATTGACCCATGCGCCTGTTAAGTTGTTCCAAAAGGGAATCAGGATTTGGTGGTTTATACAGATGCATTTGGAACTGGATTAAGAGCTGTGCAGATGCAAAGGGGTAAAGTGATTGCCAATGCTTCTAGACAGCTTATATCGCATGAGGTCAGGTATTCGACGTATGATTTGGAATTGGTTGCAGTGATTTTTGCACTGGAAGTGTGGAGACATTACCTTTTGGGAGAAAGGTTTGAGTTATATACAGATCATAAGTTGCTGAAGTATTTGTTCTCTTAGAAGGAGTTGAACATGAGACAGCAGAGGTGGTTAGAGTTTATCAATGCTTATGATTTTGGGACTGAGACATATAGGGGAAAGGCAACAAGGTTGCAGATGCACTAGCAGGAAAGATCAAAATGCAGTGTTGGCAATAATCTCATAGTGGAAAGATCTGGAAGCATTAGTAGTTTGTAGAGTGCAGTGGAGATCTAAGGCTGGGTCTAGAGGAGAAATCGTAGTGTTATCTTGTATGGAAGTTCGACCAATGAGATCGAGAGGAATGCCTCTAAACAGGAAGAAGATCCGGTATTAGCTGAATTAATTAGGATGTTAAGAAATGGAATCGAGAGCGATGACTTGAAAGATTTCAAACTTGACCAGAATGAGAGTTGAGAAAGAAAGGAAGATTATGTGTTTTGAGTGTGGAGAACATAAGAAAAGAAGTCTTGGAGGAATGCCATCGTTCAAAATTCTCCATTCATCCAGGAGGTACTAAGATGTATCAGGATATGAAGAGAAGTTTCTTCTGGGAAGGTATGAAGTGGGATATTGCTCTGTGTGTAAAGCAGTGCTTGATTTGCCAGCAGTCAAAGGTCTAACACCAAAAACCAAGTGGGTTGCTTCAGCCATTGGATATTCCGGTATGGAAGTGGGATTCTATTTCCATGGATTTTATTGATGGGTTGCCAAGGTTGAATAAAGGAAATGAAAATATTTGGGTTATAGTGGACAGATTGACCAAGAGTACCCATTTCATTTCAGTTAAGTCAACCAGGATAGCAGCTTTTCTAGCAAGGTTGTTTATGAAGAATGTAGTTAGATTGCATGGAATTCCTAGTAGCATAGTTAGTGATACAGATCCTTTATTCACCAGCGATTTCTAAAAGAGTCTACATGAAGTTTTGGGAACCAAGCTCAAGATGACTACCGCTTAGCATCCGTAGATAGATGGACAAACAGAAAGAGTTAACAAAATCTTGGAAGATTTGTTAAGAGCTTGTGTTTTAGATTTCAGGAAATCATGGGAAGACCATCTGCATTTAGTCGAGTTTTCGTATAATAACAGTTATCAGGCTAGTATTGGAATGACACCGTTTTAAGATTTGTATGGAAGGCCATGAAATATCCCATATGTTGGTTAGAGACTGAGGATATGTTTGTTCTTGGTCCAGATTTGGTTAGAGAAGCTGCAAAAAAGATTGAGTCATTCAGGCTAGAATGAAGGAGGCTTAGTCTAGGCAGAAGAGTTAGGCAGATAAGAGACCGAAAGATTTAGATTTCTCAGTTGGAGATCAGTTTTTCATCAAAGTGTCACCGATGAAGGGTTTGATTAGATTAGGAAAATCAAGAAAGTTAGCACCGAGATTCGTTTGACCTTTTCCTTTGTTGAGAAGATCGGGGAACTCGCATATAGAGTTGAGTTACCAAGCAGTTTAGTAGGAGTCCACGATGTTTTCCATGTTTCTCATCTCAGAAAATGTGTTAGAGACCCAGAGACTACTATTGCACCGGCTGTGCTATATGATATAGTGGTAGAATAGGATTTGACTATAATGAGGAAGCCTATTCAGATTGTTGCAAGAGATGAGAAGAGGCTAGAACCTAGACGGTCATTTTAGTTAAAGTCCATTGGAGCAATGATGACTGGGACTATACTTGGGAGATTGAGAGCAAGATTAAAGATACTTATCCTGACTTATTCGATGGTATGTTTAACCAACTGTTTGATTTGTTGTATAGCTTATCGTAATTTCAAGGACGAAATTCTTCACGGAGGGGAGTTTGTAACACCTAAGATTTTTGGTGACATTATTTAAGATAAATACTATTTTGGAAATGGGTTTCAATTTTCATAATTTTCTGAATTTATGTGGAATTTATATGAATTTTCTAGTAATAAAATGTTGATTTGGATTATAAATTATTTACGATTAAATAATAAAAGAATTGGGTCTAAAATTTTTATATGTTGGAAAACGTATTAAAAGATATTTTTTGGAATTTTTGTAGAATTTTCCCAAATGATTTAATGGTTATATAAAATTATTTAAGGTGTGAGACTTAAATGTTTTGTATAATTAAGAGAGGAGAAAGGGCTTTTTGTAAATTAAATTTGTTAATTCTGGAAAGTCGCAAGCACTTTTGAAAATTACAGTACTTTTTATTGGTAAAGAAAGAGACAACCAACCAAATTTTGACACATAAAGCAGGTTAGGTGAGAAGAACTATCTGCTACATATTTTTCACTGTTTCGATGCTTTTGGCACCTGCTTCCAGCTTGATTGGATTTTGACTAAGTCCCTCCGCCTTCATCACCATCGAAATAATGCGCATGATATCAATGTATTGGTACGTGGCGAATTGGATAGAAAGCGAAAGGTATGTAGTCGAAACTAGGGGTTCCGAAGGGGTTGAGGCAGTACTTTGCTTTTAAATTAAAAATGCGCCATCTTGCTTTCAACTAAATGGCTTTTGACTAAATAGCTTTCGACTTAGTTAGGTTTCGACTAGGTCAAATGATTTAAAGGAAATGGTTTTGAACGGGTTGTGCCTATGTTTTTAAATAATTGCTTTCGACCAAGTCGAAACCTTTTGCTGCCGCCTTTTTACCTTTCGACCCAGACGATTTCGAAAGGGTTTTTTTGTTTTCTAAAAATCTGGCTACCCCTCCAATGCTTTCGAAGGGATGGTTTTGACACCATCACTTCTTTACTTAGCAATTGTTTTCGAAATAGATGCCTTCAACTTAGATGTTTTTAGGACCCTTTTTCTATGATTAAATTAAAACCCCAATGGTTTCTAAAGAGATAGTTGTAAATGGTTTCGAAATAGATGCTTTCTACTATAATGGGTTTCTGATTCATTTGCTCTACTTGAAGGTATAATCCAAATGGTTTCAACCGAGACGTTTTTCAAAGGTTTCGGAGGGGTAATTTTTGAATCATTTCGAAAGGTTTCCACATGTTTTAAATTGAACCCAAAGAACTTTCGAAAGGATTGAATTTTGACTTTTTTTTAAAGGTTTTAATGAATGGTTTCGAAAGCGGTGGTTTCCTAGGGTTTCAAAAGGGTTAAAAGGAAGGATTTTCCAATGTTTTCAAAATGCAACATTTAAAAGTTTTTAAAGGAGGATGTCTAATGTTTTGAAGCTTTCAAAGGATGGGCTTTTAATTGTTTTGAAAATGTCACTTTCATTGGTTTCGAAAGGGCTACCTTCAAGGGTTTCGAAAGGGTTGTTTAAAGGTTTAACCAAGTTTTCGATTGTATTAAATAGGCAATATGGCCTAATTATTTCCAAGTTAGAAAGGTTTTAACTTGTTTTGGAAGGATGGCCAATCCTCATTAAAAATCCGTCAACATTATTTTGAGTAAAGTATATATATCATGGCAAATTAGCTTAGAGTAATGCTAAGAATATATTTTCCTTGTATAAGTATGATTTAAAAGGTTAAATCATTTTTAAAAAGGTTTTGAAGGAAAAAGATGAATAGTTAACCCTATGAAAATGATACGGACAATTAGTCCATTTTGATCCGGACAGTTAGTTTAGTTTGCGGACAGTCAGCCCAGTTTTATGGACAGATGGTCTATTTGTTAGCATAACAGACCTTGGTTTTATGTTATGGGTAAACAGTCCACTTATTACCTATTTTATGGACTGATAGTCCATTTGTTAGCATAAAAGATATTGCTATTTTGATATAATCTGTTTGATTAACCAGTTTGGTTGCCGGAAAGAATTTGCAAAATAAATGTTTTAAAGAGGATATTAATGAGGGGAAACCCATTTCGCTAAGCGGCATCGCATCACTTAATATCAGTAAATCGAGATGTAATAGAATTATTCACACCACGCATTATGTATGACTCGAAGTTTTTTTTTCCTCTTAAACTTTCAGATGCTCAAAATTGATTTAAGTACACTGAGGTTATGTTTTTCAGGTTTTAGTCTTTTGGCGAATAAAGCTTCCAGAGACGAGCATGCGGCTGACGAATAGCTAATTAGGAGTTACAGTTTTGTTTTGATTCCGCTGTGTATTAAGTCAGATTGACTATATTGCTTTGATCAACCAAGAGGGCATCATCATATGTAGCTCTTGGTGTATTTTGTAATGATTATAATTAATCTTTACCTGGGAAATGATAGGATTATGTAACTTGGATATGAATTTGTTTTGAAAAGTAATCAATAAAATGTGGTTTTTGGAAATTTGTGATTTTATTTATATTCAAGTACTTTTGATATTATGGATACTATTAGCATTAGCGTATTTTGTCACCATAACTTAAAATTATGGATGACTGCATCATCTGTAGCGCTTAGCTTTTGGCCTCAAGATATGGGATGTTACAACTTGGTATCAGAGCATGGTTTATGAAAAACTTTAAAACTAAAAATGGTTTCTAAAACATAATCCTAAGGAATTTGAGTAAGATTGGGGTATGGGATAACGCTATAGCAACGTACTTGTATTTTCTATATATAAGTATACGCTTTATCTCTAGTCTCCTATCCTGGTTACGTTATTTTTTTTGTTTCTCATGAGGTTTGAATACATATATGGAAGTTAGAAGATGAAGAGTTAACCCATGAGGGGAGGGCATCGATGAGAATGCCAGATCTAGTACAAAGAGGACCCAAGGTCAGGCACAAGCAGATAATTTAGGTGCTGGAGTCCCGCAAGTTGGAATGGTAGCTATGTATCAGTTTTTCATGAATATAATGCTAGCGGGAGTTGCAACTGGAGTATTAGGAGGAGATGTTTCAGGGGTAGGAGTTTCGAAAGTTCTGAAAGTTACGCTAAGCTGACTGGAGATTACGCTAAGCTTTGAGGGAAGCCATTTCTGGGTACAGAGGATGCTATAGAGGTAGAAAATTGGTTGTTGCACTTCGAAAGGATTTTTTAGATTTGGGGCTCAATGATGAGCATAAGAGGAGGTTGGCATCCAGACAGCTCTGATCAGAAAATTTTCCGAGTTAGAGCAGGGAGGGATATCTGTTTTGGATTATGCTAGAAAGTTTAAGGAGTTGGCCAGATATGGGTATGCTTCAATAGATACTGTGATGAAGAGGAATGAGAAGTTTATCATGGGGTTGAAGCCTGAGTTAGCTAGTGCTACACTACCTCATATTAGAGATCCTTCTAACATTGTAGTGGAGACCGCCTTAAGGCATGAAGAGATTCTTGATTCTTTGAGAAGAATAAGGCTAAGGAAGTCCAGGTTGGGAAGAATGAGAAAAGAAAGTTCTTTCCTAAGAAAGGTACTCAGAAGGATGGAACGATTAAGAATGGAAAGTCTGAGATTGTTTATTTCAAGTGCGACAAGAAATGGCACTTCGCTAATGAGTGTGGTGCTGGAAAGACTAAGCAAATGGCTGGAAAGAAGAATTTCAGGTGCCTCAATTATGACCAGATTGGCCATTATAAGAGCCAGTGTAAGGGGCCCGCTAAAGATGGAAAGGACAAAGTGTATGCATTGGAGCCTGCTGCTTCGAAGTCGACAGCTTAGGAAAAAGGAAAGGATGTTTTGGGAGGTACACTTCAGATTCATGGTATTTCTGTTAGCGTTCTATTTGATATTGGTGCACTGCATTCTTTTATATCTAGATGTATGATAGATAAGCTTAACCTAGAACCCACATATTTAGTTACTTCCATATGGGTTGCAAATCCAATAGGAGGGTATGCAACTCTAAGGTTGAGGTGTGAACAGTTAGAGTTTGACCTGTTAGGGCATACTTTTGTTTGTAGTTTGCATGTGTTTGATTTTGTGGGATTCGAGATTATTCTTGGGATGGATTGGTTAAGTGAGTACTATGCTATGATATTTTGCCAAGACAAGAAAATATCGCTTAGACATCCAGATTGTAGTGATCGAATAGTTTATGCCATAGAAGGTTCTAGCAGTGAGGTGAATGCTTTGTTAGTGTTATGGAATCAGAAGATGAGTTGAGTCGAGTTATCAAGGTTTGGAAATTCGCGGATGTTTCTGGGCCTGTAGTTGGATTACCTCCAAAACGAGGCATTGAGTTTGTAATAGATTTGGTTCTAGGAGCAGAATCAGTAAGTAGGCCGTCAGGCATAATGACTCCTATAGAGGTGAAGGAGTTAGAGGTGTAGTTGGTGGATTTGGAATGCAATAATTTTATCAGGCTAAGTGGTTTGCCTTAGGGAGTAGCCATAGTGGTTGCTAAGAAGTCGGACAGATCATTAAGGCTATAAATCGATTATTGTAAGTTGAATGAGAGGATGATAAAGAATCAGTATCCATTAGCGAGGATTGATGATTTGCTCAACCAGTTGAGTGGAGCCAAGGTATTCTCGCGGTTGGATTTTGGAAACTTGTTTCCATTAGCTCAAAGTAGCAGGGGATAATATACCTTTGACGGCATTCGGGACCAGATACTGTTAATACAAATAGTTAGTTATGTCGTTTGGACTGACTAATGCGCCTGTGGATTTGATGAATCGGGTTTTCCAAGAGCACTTGGATAGGTTCGTATTGGTTTTCATAAATGATATCTTGATACACTCAAAGGATAAAAGAGAGCATGAAGTTCATCTTAGAGTGGTGCTTGAGATGCTGAGGCAACATCAGCTGAAAGCGAAGTTTAAGAATTTTCATTTCTAGAAGAAAGAAGTGAAGTTTCTTAGTCATGTAGTCTCGGAGAGAGGGCTGTTAGTAGATTCGACTAAGATTGAAGCAGTGAATAGTTAGAAGAGACCCGAGAGAGTGACGGAGATAAAGAGTTTCCTTGGGTTGGCTGGTTATTATCGGAGGTTCATTAAGGATTTTTCATGGATATCGACACCAATGACCAAGCTAATGAGTAAGGATGTGAAGTTTGTGTGGACCGATAAGTGTGAGGAAGCATTCCAGAGTTTGAAATACTTATTGACCCATGCGATTGTTTTAGTAGTTCCAGAAGTGAATCAAGATTTGGTGATTTATAAAGATGCATGTGGAACCAGATTAGGAGCTATGATGATGCAGAGGGGTAAAGTGATTGCCTACACTTCTAGACAGCTCAGACCGCATGAGGTCATAAATCCTACGCATGATTTGGAATTGGCTGCAATGATTTTTTCATTGAAGGTGCGGTGACTTTTGGGAGAAAGGTTTGAGTTATATATAGATCATAAGTCGCTGAAGTATTTGTTCTCTTAGAAGGAGTTGAACATGAGACAACTAAGGTGGTTAGAGTTTATCGCTGCTTATGATTTTGGGATTGAGTACACACCGGAGAAAGGCAACAAGGTTGTAGATGCGCTGGATAGAAACATCAAAATGCAGTGTTGGTAATGATCCCAAAGTGGAAAGATCTGGAAGCATTAGCAGAATGCAGAGTGCAGTGGAGATCTGAGGCTAGGTCTAGCAAAGAAACGGTATTGTTATCTTGTTTGGAAGTTCGACCAGTGATGATCGAGAGGATTGCTTCTAAACAGGAAGAAGATCCAGTATTAGCTGAACGGATCAGGATGTTATGAAATGGAATCGAGAGCGATGACTTGAAAATTTTCAGTCTTGACTAGAATAGGAGGTTAAAAAAGGAGGATTATGTGTTCTGAGTATGAGGAACATAAGGAAAGAAGTCTTAGAGGAATGTCATTGTTCGAAATTCTCTATTCATCTAGGAGGTACTAAGATGTATAACGATATGAAGAGGAGTTTCTTTTGAGAAGGTTTGAAGCAGGATATTGATCTATGTGTAAAGCAGTGCTCTATTTGCCAACAGGCAAAGGCTGAACACCAAAAGCCAAGTGGGTTGCTTCAGCAGTTGGATATTTCGGTATGGAAGTGGGATTCTATTTCCATGGATTTCATTAACAGGTTGCCAAGGTCAAAAAGAGGAAATGAAAGTATATGGGTTATAGTGGACAGATTGACCAAGAGTTCCCGTCTCCTTCCAGTTAAGTAAACTAGGAAGACACCTATTTTGGCAAGGTTTTTTATGAAGAATGTAGCTAGACTGCACATAATTCCTAGTAGTATAGTTAGTAACAAAGATCCTTTATTCACTAGCAAGTTTTGGAAGAGTCTACAAGAATTTTTTGGAACCAAGCTTTAGATGAGTACCGCTTACCATCCACGGACAGATGGGCAAATGGAAAGAGCGAACAATATCTTAGAAGATTTGTTAAGAGCTTGTGTTCTAGATTTCGGGGGATCATAGGAAGACCATCTGCATTTAGTTGAGTTTTCATATAACAATAGTTGTCAGACTAGTATTGGGATGACACCGTTTAAAGCTTTGTATGGAAGGCCATGAAAATCTCCTGTATGTTGGTAAGAGACCGGAGATAGGTAAGTTCTTGGTCCAGATTTGGGCAGAGAAGCTATAGAAAAAATTGATATCATTCTGGCTAGAATAAAGGAGGCTCGGTCTAGGCAGAAGAGTTGTGTAAATAAGAGACAGAAAGATTTAGAGTTCTCAGTTGGAGATCAGGTTTTCGTCAAAGTGTCACCAATGAAGGGTGTGATTAGATTTGGGAAATCAGGAAAGTTAGAACCAAGATTCGTTGAACCTTTTCATATTGTTCAGTGGATCAGGAAACTCGCATATAAAGTTGACTTACCAAGCATTTTAGTAGGAGTCACGATGTTTTCCATGTTTCTCGTCTCAGAAACCGTGTTAGGGACCCGAAGACTACTATTGCACCGACAGTGCTAGATGATTTAGTGGTAGAACCTAATTTGACTATAGTGAGGAAGCCTATTTGAATTGTTACGAGAGATGAGAAGAGGCTTAGAACCAGAAGGGTCAGATTAGTCAAAGTCCAGTTGATCGATGATGACAGGGACTATACTTGTGGGATTGAGAGCAGGATTAGAGATACTTATCCTGACTTATTTGATGGTATGTTTTACCTTCTTGTTTGATTTGTTGTCTACCTTATCGTAGTTTCGAGGACAAAATTCTTTAAGGAGCTGAAACACCCCAAATTTTTGGTGACGTTATTTAGAATATCTAATTAGTTAAATAAAATAAAATAATGTATTGATTAGGGGATTGAGATTTGATTTTAATTAAGGTGTAGCCATGCCATTTAAATAATGAATTAAAAGCAGAGTTTAACATGAAATAGGGAAGAGGTAAAATGGGAAAGAGGCCATTCCTATGTCTATTCCTTTAGACCGTGTTTCCATACACATTCATTTGCATTTGAAATTTTTTATAACTCAAGGCCAACCACCATTAACAAGAGAAAGAGAAAGAAGATAGAGAAAAGCTATGAAGAAGCTTAAGCAAATCAAACCCATTCATATATCAGTCTCTTTAATCACAAAAGCTAAGGTGAATAATGTTTACATTTCAAATTTTTATTACTTCCGTTTTTAAGATGAAATCTGAATATTTTGCATTAGTTTTCCATGTTTTTGAATGATGGAATGATTATATATACTTGTTGATTAATTATGGTCGTTCTTTGCGAATTTTTATGAAGATCATAAATACTCTTTTGGAAATCGGTTTCAATTTTCAGAATTTTTTGAATTTATGTGGAATTTATATGAATTTTCTAGTAAAGAAAAATGTTAATTTTGATTTTAAATTGTTTACGATTAAATAATAAACAAATTGGGTCTAAAAATTTTATATGTTGGAAAACATATTAAAAGAAATTTTCTGGAATTTTTGTAGAATTTTTCCAAGTGTTTTAATGGTTACATAAAATTATTTAAGGTATGAAACTTAAATGTTTTATTTAATTAAAAGAGGAGAAGGGGCTTTTTGTAAATTAATTTAAATTTGTTAATTCTGGAATGTCGGCAGAACTTTTGAAAATTGCAGTACTTTTTATTAGTAAAGAAAAAGACAACCAACCAAAATTTGACACGCAAAGCAGGTTAGGTGAGAAGAACTATCTACTACATATTTTTCGCTGTTTCGATGCTTTCGGCACCTGCTTCCGCCTTGATTGGCTTTCGACTAAGTCCCTTCGCCTTCATCACCATCAAAACCAATGCTCATAGTATCAATGTATTGGTACATAGCGAATTGGATAGAAGGCGAAAGGTATGTAGTCGAAACCAGGGGTTCCGAAGGGTTTGAGGCGATACGTTGCTTTTAAATTAAAAATGCACCTGCTTACTTTTGACTAAATGGTTCTCGACCAAATGGATTTTGACTAAGTTATCTTTCGACTAAGTCAAATGATTTAAAGAAATGGTTTCGATTGGGTTGCGTCTCTATTTTTAAATAATCGCTTTCGACTAAGTTGTAACCTTTTGCTGCCACCTTTTTACCTTTCGACCCAGATGGTTTCGGAAGAGTTGTTTTGTTTTCTAAAAACCTGGATACTTCTCCAATGCTTTCAAAGGGATGGTTTCGAAACCATCATTTTTTACTTAGGAAATGGTTTCGAAACATATGTTATCGACTTAAATGTTTTTAGGATCCTTTTTCTATGATTAAAGTAAAACCCCAATGGTTTCGAAAGAGATAGTTTAAATGGTTTTGAAACCGATGCTTTTGACTTTAATGGGTTTCTGTTTCTTTTGCTCTACTTGAAGGCATAATCCAAATGGTTTCGACCGAGACGTTTTTCAAAGGTTTCGAAGGGGTAAATTTTTGAATGGTTTCAAAAGGTTTCCACATGTTTTAAATTGAACCCAAAGAGCTTTCGAAAGGATTGAGTTTTGACTGTTTCGAAAGGTTTTAATGATTGGTTTCGAAAGGTGCGATTTCCCAGGGTTTCAAAAGGGTTGAAAGGAAGGGTTTTTCCTACGTTTTCGAAAGGCAATATTTAAAGGTTTTAAAGGAGGATGTCTACTGCTTTGAAGCTTTCGAAGAAAAGGCTTTTAATGGTTTCGAAAGGGTCACTTTCACTGGTTTCGAATGGAATACCTTCAAGGGTTTCGAAAGGGTTGTCTAAAGGTTTAAACAAATGTTTTGATTGTATTAAATAGGCAATATAACCTAAGTACTTATAAGTTAAGAAGGGTTTTAACTTGTTTTGGAAGGATATCTAATCCTCATTAAAAATCCATCAACACTATTCTGAGTCAAGTATATATTTCAGGCAAATTAGGTTAGCGTAAAGCTAAGAATATATTTTCTTGTATAAGTATGATTTAAAAGGTTAAATCAATTTGAAAAAGGCTTTCAAGGAAAAAAATGAAGGGTAGTTAACCCTAAGAAAATGATTCGGGCAATTGGTCCATTTTGATCTAGACAGTTAGTCCAGTTTGCGGGCAGTCGGTCCAGTTTTATGGATAGATAGACCATTTGTTAGCATAACGGACCTTGCTATTATGTTGTGGGCAGAAAGTCCACTTATTACCTATTTTATGGACAGATAGTCGATTTATTAGCATAAAGGATATTTCTATTTTGACATAATCAGTTTAATTAACTAGTTTGGTTGCAGGAAAAGATTTACAAAATATATGTTTAAAGTGGATATTATTGAGGGGAAACTCGTTCAATTAAGCGACATGGTCTCACTTAATATTAGTAAATCGAGATGTAATAGGATTATTCACACCAGGATTTATGTCTGACTTGAAATTATTGTTTTCTCTTAAACTCTCGGGTGCTCAAAATTGATTTGAGTAGGTTGAGGGTTAAGATTTTTAGGTTTTTTTCTTTTGCCGAATAAAGCTTCTAAAGATGAGCAGGTGGCTATCAGATAGCTAATTAGGAGTAACAGTTTTGTTTTGATTCCACTGGTATTAAGTCATATATGACTATATTGCTTTGATCCACCAATAGGGCATCGTCATATGTCACTCTTGGCGTATTTTGTAATGATTATAATTAATCTTTACCTAGAAAACGATATTGGATTATGTAACTTGGATATGAATTTGTTTTGAAAAGTAATCAATAAAATGTGGTTTTTGAAAATATGTGATTTTATTCATATTCAACTGCTTCTGGTATTATGGATACCATTAGCATTACCATATTTTGTCACCAAAAATTAATACTATGGATGACTGTAGTATCTGTAGCGCTTAGCTTTTGGCCTCCAGATATAAGATATTACAAGAAGCAGATTCCTTCCCTTGGTTTTTTTAGCTTCTTTGGTAAATCTTCCCGCTCAATCAGGCTTTTCCTATTCTCATGGCCACTTCCTCTATCGTAGCCTTAATCTTTCTCAGCATGACGATGCTCTTCCGCCTCCCTGTCCTTTCTTTTCTTCCTTTCCTCGTTAGTCTCTCGGGAAGTGTGATATTTGGAATAATGTGTCTATGAATGTTAAGACTCCAATACTCGATCAAGATCACTGTAAAAGCCATGAGGCATGATTCTTGTAGTAAATGATGTAAATGGCTTTAGGAAAGAGCATTTAACATACTAAAATAACCTTGAAAATAACAATAATATAAAATGTTTGATCCCAGTGAAGTATGTGTTGTAATTTAACGACCCTAATAGAATACACAAACCAGATCAGTCACCGACCGGTACTAAGGCATTGATTCCTCTGGGGATTATTTGAGTAAGCTGGGAAAGGAAATCTTTCCAAGGTGAATTCATCCATCAATCACCCATATTTACAAAAATTTGCTCATATCTCCTCGGTCAATACCGACACCTTCCAACAAAGAGCTGGGAACGGGTTTGTTTTTGGGAGAAGCCTCTTTAGTATGTTCTTTCAAAGGAGGCGAGGGAGTATGTTCTGGTCTCAACTCCAAGGCTTCGACGCCTAAATGGAAATCACCCTCTTCGGTGTTAATCTATTTCTTCTTCATTTAGAGGGCGCCCCTCACTGATATCATCTTCCTCCTTCCCTTCAATCAATGGAGCCTTTCCTACCCATTAAACAAAATCTTCTTCTTTCTCCTCTATGATTGATGGTATTTAAGTGGACTGTCGACCCTGACTTGAACATGGATCTCTTTAGAATTATTCACTAACCCATCAGAATGAGTCACTTTCTTCTTCCTCATCATCGTCATCATCATCTTCACTAGAATCATTGGAAGAGGAAACAAAGCAGGTCTGGGCAATGGAGCGAGAAGGAGCGCTAACAAATCCAGCAGACCTCCTAGGGTGTAAGAGCCCACATCAACAGAGATTTTCGTTTGTGAGCACAAATATGATTGTACGCTACTGAGCATCAACCACTTTCAGGGCACTAAAAATAGTGCCAAGTGCCAGATCCTTGTTAGTCTTCGAAAAAACTATAAGGAATATACGATCAATCAGAAGACTTGTAGAAATTAAAGGTAGTACCAAGCATGGTGAAAGAAACTTACGTGTCATGGTCCATAGACAGGTGAATCCTTTCGGACATTTAGCGAAGAAGAACTGATTCTAGAATAAGGGAACCTTGCTGGGAAGAGCCGGTATGAGTTTCCAACTGCATTGCACCTTAATATAGCAAGCGACGGGTTAGCCTCTCTCTTTTTGAATAATAAGAGATACCATAACATGGCAAAGCTTGGGGCATGCTTAAGCACCCCATAAATAGAACTATAAGCATGTCATCATGGCATACCCATTTAGAAGAATTGGAATGGGGCCAGCCCTATATTTTAAAGCGTTATCATTATGAAATAATTGACAAGGGGCACTGCACCGTACATACACATATAATGGTGACAAGCCACACATCCCGAAGGTGGCCTATGAATGAATTCCCTTCTCGACGGAAGAAGCATGTCATCCTCTATGATACCATACTATAAGAAGATGCTTTGCAACAATCTGTGTGTAAGGATAGACGAAGCTTCCTTTGGAGGATTAAGCAAGACTTTGAAGTTAGAAGGAGTGCGATCGATGATAGGACCAATTGGAATCAGAAAACCATATTGACCTGAAGTTTTAGGAGCAATAGACCCTGTTGGGATTGACGAAGGCTCCGCCTTAGAAATAGGAGAGCTTCCCTCAATTGACTTACATCAAGAGGATTTGCACATCAATCTACATAAGAGAGCTTGTGTTCAATACAATCAGGTGCGCTAAATCTCTAAATTATAAACCCTAGCATAACTGATACTTGAACTTCGAAAGATAATGGATGCGTACCAACCGCTGATCGAATTCCAATTATTAACCGTGGGTGGGTACAATGTGCAATCTAAGCGAGAATGGGTCCAGTGTCCTGAATGCTGTGAACAAAGTATTCCATGTAGATGGCTCACTTACACTAGAAAGAACGATCCATATCACTTGTTAATGTTTTTTCTTTTATACATATCTATTATCGACCAATGATCGATAACGGATCTGTTGTCCGAAGTGACATGAAAAGCTCTTCCTATTCCTGGTATACCGGCTGTGCAATGATATGACCAATCCAAAGCGAGCAACTATAGATCGATGGGTCCAAATCGGAAAGAGAATTCTCAGCATAAGTCAATTTTAGTTCTCTAGAAACTGACAACAGCCTAAGATGTATACAGGATGCTACTCTAAGCTATTATCACCTCATAGAAAACCAAAATCAATCCACAAGACGTCGTGTTGGGACTGACTGTGTGACTTCTTGCAAGTTAATTCTGACTCTGAGGATGAAGATAACAAAACGTGTCAAGCACCGAGGCAAAAACCTAGCTTCATTCCATGAAGAACTTAAGACTTGATTTATTATCTTCTTCCACAAAGTCACAATCAGCTCGAATCTTCAGTTGTATCTATCGCTAACACAACTTCATCGCCAATCGCTGATAATACGCTAAAATCTACATCACCAACCTTCGAATGGAGAAAAGTGGTCTGATCTCTGATACAAGCAACCCAAACTAGGGTGTTTATGGATCATGTCGGTGACGACTAAAAATGGAGAATGGAACGATAGTAGAATGGTGGTGATAGCTTCAAAAGGCAGCGTCAAGTGGTGCTAGAAGCGAAGATCAGCGATGGCGGCTCTTTGGCGATGTCAGGCGTTGGATCGACTGCAACTCAGAATACTTGGATCGGCTCGGCTCGAAATGGTAAAGTGAGAGGATAAGTGATTTGACCCCTTATAAAAGAAAAAAAGGAAAGAAATAAGAAAATCAAAAAATTTGCAAAGTACTCGGATCGACACCGATCCAAATATACTCCTTCGAAGGACTAGACAGTTAGCTGGTATGTCATAGAAAACTGTTCAAGATGCTTAGATTAGACCCATGAAACTCCATGTAAAAAACCAAAAGATAAGAAATTCTAGAGCACACATTGTTTCCAACGAAAGCATGCTCTAGGGGGAAAATGTTAACCGATAACTCGGTAGAATTCAAAAGGAGTTAGAACATTTAGATTAAGCTAGAATGACCCAAGACTTGACCGAGAGGACTAAAAGCACAAGATAAAGGAACCTTACCGGTTTGACCCAAAAATATACCAATACATTGGAGCTGTACCGATCCAAAATTTTGGCTTAAGATTCCTCCAATCCACTTGCGTTATATTTTTACCTCTCTCTAAGTCTACCTACCAAGTTTGGTAACAATCCAAGCATCCAATTTCATGAAGTAAAGACTTACCGGATTCATACTAAAGTTCAATCAAACCCATGAGTGAATCATCGTCGGAACAAATTAACAAACTATGAAATTACATGGAGAGCCTCATAAGTAAGCAGTGAAGCCAATAAGAAGTTGTGAAAAAATTACACAACTCTATGGATCGTTGTCGATTCTATCCAATTGGATCGGTACAGATTCAAAAAGTTAGCTGGTAATCTCTCCAAATTTTACATGCTTCTTCCTATGGACAATTATAAGCTTCTGGTACAATGATTTCGATCTAAGCACTCTCTAAATCCTATAAATACCATCGTACCTCCAACAGAAAAGGGGTTCCTAATTTGATCTCTGCTGAAGCTTTACTATTCTTTCTTCACTCCTCTTCTCCCACACAACAGCCAATAAGAGACAATTGGGATCCTTTTTTGTTTCTAATAATGGTGGATTAATCTAGCATGAAGAAAAGGAATCATATTGTAATTCAAACTCTCTTGTAATAGCATTTGATCAATAAAAGCTATAAAGTGGACGTAGGCTTCATTAACAACTGAACCACTATAAAATCTTTCGTCCCTTTACTCGTTCTGCAATTTTTTATTGTTCTTCCTACTTTATTTGCCTTGCTGGTGCTTTCACACTCAATCCAGGGCGTTGATCCATTCTTAGGGTCAATAGGTATGCGTTTAAACTGGATTTAAATGTGAGAAATTTTGTATGGGCCTAAATATGTTTAAGGTCCATAAAAAAGCATATATAAGCTATCTTTGGTTGCCTTAGGTGTGGCCGGCCATGGTTCGAGTGAATGAAAGGGTTTTCTTTAGTTTAGAAATGAAAATGCTATATAAGTTACAAGGGTATTAATCACAATATTAATTCTCTTTTCTTTGATAAGACTTAGCTCTTTATTTCTTCAACTTCTTCACTCCAAAGCTACATCTCTATGTCAGAAAATTTCGACTATGGAATGTTGAAAACAATATCAAAATTCCCATGTTCATACTACACCAAATTCAAACGATTCGATGGTTGGCAGTTAGCAATTCGGGAGCTAACACCTTTTGATTGGTAATCTGACTCGTGGAGAACACTTCTTCGTTTCAACATAATAATCATAAGAACTGGTGAAAGATACTGCTCTCAATTCAGTTATGTTAAACTTATTTTATCATATTGTACATATAAATTAGTTAGAAATTATTATGAATATGTATACTGATATGCTGTCACATTGAGATGGTTGAATGTATATGTGTACGATAAATAAATAAAATTTAGTTATGCATTCGTGTTAATCATTTCTTACAAAAAAATTATTTTGAAACCAATATTGATTTTATAATCAGTTTCTTTTAGAAATTCAATTATACACCAATATTTACATTTATGGAACATGATTTAATCCATACATACATATACATATGTGCGTGTGTGTATGCATATAACTTATTCCAATACACATATTGTTAGTGAGAGTTCTCGTCTCACCATACCGGATTTTTAAAAAGGTAGTTACATTACCAATTACCCTATTAGTAGTAATCAATAAATTCAAGTAATATTAAATTTGACTTTAACATAGTAATTATGCCGCATCGTGCTTGCTCAAATATGAAGAAACACTTTAACTATTTTTAAATTATCTTGGTTAGTTTAAGTACCAAATTTAGCAAAATAGAATCTAAATAGAATCTACTAAAAGCAAAAATTAATAAGTGCAGTAACATGAAGAATATAGAAATTTGCGTGCATTGGATTTTAGAAAATCCTATGTCTAAGGGTCAAATCTTTTATTATCTTTCTTCTTCCTTGTACAGAGCTTTTAAACAATACAAGAATATAAGGTAAATTTTTAGAGAATTAACGAAAATTCCTAGTTTATAGTATTATAAAGCATATGGATCATTAATTTCCTTTTCAGTCTTTTGTTCTCCATCATCCAATTAGCCTACGTGTTATTTATCCTTCATTTATGCGGTTTTCCCTTAAATTACTGATGTGGCTAAGAGAATTTACGGTCGTAATCAGGTGGGAGAATTTCACTCTTAGGTGGATGTTTTGAAATTTAATTTTTAGGTAGGAGATTTGAATTATGGATGTGTTTTGGGGATAATCCCTTATATTCAACTTGTTAGATGTGCTCCTATTACTCGGTGCACCCTGGATTGATCTAGTCTATCCTTTCGAAGGAGACATTTTAGTTTTTTTTTAATGTGATGAAGCCTTTTTTAATGAAATGGGGTGCGTCTTATTGGAATTACGATATGTCCCACCATCAATGTAGATGACTTTTACAAGTGTGGCACAATTGTTTTTTTTTTTTGCTAATAGATAATTTACGAAAAATGCAGTGCGGTTTATAATTTGATCTTATAGGATTGTACTTCCTAAGATGAGGATGAAGCCATTGGAGAAGTTGGTGTCACTGCTCCTTATGGAAATGGGGCGCAGTCCATGTGTAGAGTCTAGGATGCCTTTCTTAGAGTGCAATCTTTTAGAGCGTATGAGCAAATATTCTTGAAGTGCGGTGCAGCCTCTTTGAAGACTACGTGTTTTATTTTGAAATTGAAGTGCAGTTCGTTGAAAGAGGATTATATACTACTGTTCCAACATTGCGACGCAGTTTGTTGAAGAATGAGTATGTGCTGATGTTTCAGAATTGCGGTGTTGTTTTCTGAAGGAGGAGTATGTGCTACTTGTAATGCCTTGTTAATATTTTCTTATGATTGAGATTTGCGATTATTTTCCTATCCAACCTTATCCTCTTGTTCACATCTCTCATTATCACAATTTTGTTTGATATGCATAGTTTTCTTCATGCGGCTGCAATATAGACATGCCTTGTGCATGTTATAGGAGAAAATAGATGTGTTCTTCGATGGAAATTCTATCAGATTAGAAAACCATCGAATGAATTTATATTGCAAGCACATGACATACAATCATAGTACGTAGCGAGTATGGGTCGATCCGTAGGGAATTGTTGATTTAAGTTTCCTATTCAATCAAATTAACCAAAGTTGAGAGTTGTTTAAGCTAGAAAATAAGAAAAATGACAAAAAGAAAGTGATAAAAATATAAGAGTGTGAAGGCAATTTAGAGTCCATTTCTACTCTCTAGATTACATAAATCAACAAAATGAAGTTATGATATCTTATCATTAGTGTAATTAGTTGATGTGCTTATCATAAGTACGACATATTTATGCTATTAAATACCACAGCATAAGCCATCAAAGTATAACACAACCACTAATACACTTTTATCTTTCATGAAATATGATAACAAAGTTGAAAGCAAAATTTATTTTAAGTACAGACTATTAACTATGGATTAGAAATATAGACCATCAAATTCTGATTTAAACATTCTTTTCATTACCATAATCATATGTAGATGAAGATGTAATTTGTGTTTCTTTAAGTATAGCCTATTTAGCGTCAACAATATAGGCTATCAAAATTTAAAGCTAAAACAACAATTTAAACCACTTCAAATGTCTCCATTAAGCATAAAAAGAGAGCATAAATGATCAAAATGTTGAAGCTACATGATTAAAGAGCTTCATTACCCCTAAATTGAAGGGGTTAGCCTCTCAATTGTATTATCACATCAACACAAGTAGCATGCAACATGAAACACAAAAATATAAAATGAAAGCAAAGTAAAAAAGAGCTATTCTATTTGCATAAAATAAAAGAGGATCTACACTAGTAACATGAAAGTAAATAAACGAGGAAAGACTTGAATTAAAATTTTATAAAATTTTTACATAAAAGAAATGGCTAAGTAGCCATGAAAAGAAAGAGAGCTCTCATTTTATTTTTGATCTAAACTAACTAAGAGAATAGAGCCTAAGAGAGAAGAGAGGAGGGTTACATGAAGATATAGGGTATTTATACATGTTTTAAAACTCTAATTCACTTTTTGAAAACTATCCAAACTACCCTTCTAAGAAGCATGGTGGCCAGCAATCATTAGCACGTATTAATCCTCATTTAGATGTGCATGAAATTTTAAACTCTATTAGCATGTGCATTAGCCTCTAATTTGTGCATTAAGCTTGGTGGGTAGATGGGGTTCTCCATGACCCTTGACTTTGAATTATTTCCATCTTCATTCCTTTGTATCTTCTTTTTGTATGCATGTATATATGAAACCACTTGTATTTGAGTTCAAATTCCTACAAAATAATATAGAAATTTCCAATTAAATTTTCTTAAAATAATACATGCACAAAAATGACCAGTTTGCCCCTGCATAAAGATGAAAATGTGACAATTTGAAAATAATTTTAATTTTGGTTTAAACATGTTAAAACACCAAATATGGTCATTTATTAATTTAATTCGATAAGATATGGTTGTACACATCTACGTGCACATCAAAAACCCCAAAACTTATCTTTGTATTTGTCGAATTAAGAAAAAACTAAGATAAATCCATTTTCATGGGAAACACGATTGCATTGAGTGTATGCAACAAATCGTTAAACCTTTAGGTGTCCCTAATAGGACGAGTGTTGTCTCGTGAGGGTTTTCAGCGGATACTACCCACAAAATTCAAACGCAAGATGAAAATATTTACAAATTGCAAGATTTATTTACAAAGAGATGAATGCGAGTTTTTAAAAATATTTACGATGAAGGATTCATTTTTAAATCGAGACAAAATAAGTTAAATATATGTTTCATTCATTATCTTGAAAATTTAAGTCATTTACTCATCCAAATTTCCAATAAAAATGTAGTTATTAGAGCAAATATACTATAGTTTAACTCGTTGTTTCAGTTGATAACACAGTAGAACTATAAAATATATCCTTAGTCGATTATTAAAGTTTATCAAAGCGGTATTTTCATTTCTTTTCAATAATAAGTCAAATCAAATAAGTTAAAATAGTGTTTGGATTTCATTTGCTTACTCTCTCCAATTTTTTCTTTTGAAAATTTTATTGATATCAACAATATTTACGTATGCCTAACTCGGATAAACCGAGGCCATATATATTACCTGTGCACTGCCTTTGGGCTTATGTGAGGGGAATACAGAGCATGGCGAGTGAACACACGCGAGTGAACACCTATCGACTATAGGCATTATTAATAAAAGAATTTTTATATACATACACCTAGCTTAGATCAAATGAGGCTATATATACCTATCATGCACTACCTTTTGGGCTTATGTGAGAAAGGAACAGATCATGGCGAGTGTACACACAAGCGTGTACACATGTCGACCGTAGGTGTTAATAAAAAATATTTACATATGCAAAAATGTTTTGTTTTTTTATATGTTTTTTTCTAAAAATTTTTTGGAAAGAGAGAGTTTTGCAAAATCATCTTAGCACCACTTAACTTAGAAGACAAAAAATATATTATATCCTTTACTTTAAATCAACCATTTTTAAAACATATATTTTCGGTTAGGATATATTTCATAATTACCACGTATGAACCTACCTAAATACTAGTTAAATTATCGATATTTGTAATCAAACTTCATTTTTATAGTTGTTATGACAAATAAATTTTCAAAAATTTTAATTTAACTAACCAAAACGATATATTTATCCTATAGTGTTTCTTTAAAAATAAATTAAAATGCTTAATTTCTTTTTGAGATTTTATTTTTTATTTTGGAAAGAAAATGTAAAGATAAAAAAATAAAAATAAAAAATGAAGATGACACTCCCCCCACACTTGATATTGATTGTGTCCCTACAGTCAACCCAAGTGGAAGGAGAAAAATAAAATAAAAATAAAAATATGACCTAAATTTACAAGAAAATGAAAAGATTATTTACACGATATCAGAAAATAAATCATCAAAGAGTAAATGAAACGGTCTTTTAAAAACTGATTCATTTGTCTCGCCAAGTATACGAGACACAACTTAAGCGCAGAGAACCAAATCGTAAAAGATTTTGGAATCGAATGTTAATTTGGAAAAATGAATGTCGTTTGATTGAAAACCGTATGAGTTGTTTTATTTTTGACGATTTTCGAGGTTGATAAAAAAATGATTAAAGTTCAAGTTTATTTTCACCAATTTGAAATTCAAGTCTATCATTGAAAACTTCTTTTGAATCATTGATTTCAAAATAAAAATGGTGATTTAAATCTTCCCCTCTAGAATTTGACAAGTCGTTTTTGAAATTTTCAAAAAATTCATGTTCATTAAATTCGTCTTCCTTTATTGAATTATCAAAACCTTCACTACCTGTGTCAAGTTCAAAATCCAAAATTGTTGTGTTCAAATTTTTGCGATCGGAAAAAGGAAGATTGAGTTTTAAAACGAGTTTCACACCCTCAAAAGAATTGAAATCCAAATCAATTACCGTGTTTTCAACAACTTCATTAAGATTGTTATTTTCAATTTCAAAAGTTGTTATTTGAAAATCGTCGATTTGGGTAAAAGCTGGATTATTGTTTGACTCGTCACACGTTGGGATTTAGTTTTGTTGTTCATGTAATTTTTTGTATTTTTCAATTGATAAATCCATGTGATCATCGTAAATTTCGTTCATTTGTTCAACAAAATCCAATTTATAATTATTAACTTGAGAATTTTTGATTTGGACGTGTTGAGAAGAATTTTTTTCACTCGCATCGTAGTCGAGATTATTCCCATTGTCCAAATTATTTGAAAAGTGATTCACATTTCCATTTTGAAATTCGTTTTGGAGTTCGAAGTTGTATTGGCATGAGTTACACTCAAAATCGTTTGAATTTAGAAGTGAATTCAAGTTTTGATGACATTGAAAACTTGGCCTTGAATCATTGCACAAATATGAATTACACAAATCATTTGTCTCTTGATTTTGTTGTGTAGAGAGTTCGAGTAAAGATGAAATCATTCAATGCTATTTTCGAGAGTCGAAGATTGATCATTGTTTTGAAAACTTTGTTGTTCAAAATTTGAATTGTTTATAGAATAGTTGTCGTTAAGATATTCATACGAAATCGGAGTGAAATCATATGTATTATATTGATTTTCACAGCTATTGTAAAATTCAAGTGAATATGGAAATTCAGATATTTTCAAGAACGTTTTATGTTTTTTTTTACGAAGGAAAAATATCTACAGATAGAATTTATTTTTAAAAATGGAAAATTGATTTTTTTTTTTTTTTGGTTTTTCTATTCTTTTTCGTTTTTTAAAAGATTATATATATATATATATATATATATATTGATTTTGTAAAAAAAACTAAGTAATTTTTTTTTTGATTAAAAAATTCAGAAAAAGGATTTAAAAACAAAGTTAAGGAGTATTTACAATTTTTTTAGTTTGGGATTTTGAATTTTTTTTAAATATGCATGAACTAATGCAACTAAATGAATGCAATGTTAATTACAAATATTCTAATCCAATCCAAAATTGTATAATCACACTTTGCCTTAAATCAACAAGATAGTTCTCGGTCAGGTAACAGACAAGATTTATTGGTGCACCAAAAATTAGCTAGCAAGGCAACCTAAGATTTAAGTACCTTCAGAGAAACAACTACTATAATATTTACGAATCACCATAATTTTTATAAATGGTTATTGCTCTGCCATAGCATAGACATCAAGAAATTAAATTGTTCAAAGAAGACGATTTGTCAATAAATGTTATCAAAACCATTATTATTAACAAATTCTAAGATAAAATGCAAAGAAGAAATTAAATGTATATTGACAATGCAACTACAATGAAATTTGTTTTTGTTTTAAATTTTTTTTCCATGCAAATGCAATCAACCAGCATTGCAAAACGAATAAAAATAAGAGATAAGAGTGCAAAAATTTTTTTTAAGCAAGCAGTTTATTTGGCAAACAGAGCAACAACTTTCAGCAAGCTAATCCCTTCTGCTTTTGGCAACGTGAAACTAAAAGCACGATATATACAATCTATTTTTTTTAACATAGAATAGAGGATAACCAAAGCCAACAAATCACAATATAACTAAACTTCAAACAAAAGAAAATTGTAAACAAAATTATTGAAATATTTTCTTTTTCCCTTTTTTGCTTTTCTGAAAAATGGAAAACTAAATTGAAGGATAGGACCAATCCTACAACCCGTCCACTAACCGGTTGAAACCAAATCTACCCGAACACACTTGAAAGAGAACGTTTTTTCTGATCACATGGCCCGTCCCACTTTTAAAAACAAAAACAAAACTAATTCCGCCTAAAAAAAATAAAACAAAACCAGCACGCTAAATTACACAGTGAATCTTCCAAAACCTCATTCTTAATTTTCCAGATTAGCTTCTCAATTCACGAAATCAAATTCAAAATTAAATCTCGCATCTAAAAACTTGTTCAAAGGCAAGAAATTCAAGCTCGTATTTTTCGAATTATGAGGCGGTTGAGGGTCGAAGGTATTGTTGATGTCGCGGTGTTCAAAAGAGATGGTTCCAGCTCTGGCGATTGTTGAGGTTGGAGGAGTTGCAGCATGTCGGCTCGATTTGTGGTTTGGGTTGTAGCTGCATGAGGGGTTTCGATGATCGCTGATGTTCAGGTGAGGCCGCGGGTTTGTTTGAAGTGAGATGTTCAAAGCGGTGGTGGAGTCTGTCGTGGAATTGATTCGCGGCGGTGGGTTATCGGTGGTTCACGATGTGAATTTGATGTAGCTGGTTGCGATTGTTGTTGTTTTTTCTATCTTTCTATTTTGCAGTCGATTGATGGGGAGGGTGGAGGAAACTGTTGGTATCAGGTAGCAAATTGTTTGTTGAAGTATGGGTGCTTATTGCTGTGCAGTGATGTAAATGTAAGACTGGATGTTTCTGAATTGAAGGTGGTGTGGTTGAAGTGCTCATGGTGGAAGGATGGTCATAGCAGATGAGTTTGGTTGTGATGTTAGCGAATAAGCAGGGGAGTTTTAGACAAGTAGTTGAGTGATGCACAGAACTGTGGAAAGCAATTTGACAAGGAGAAGTTCAGGTGTGGAAGGATGGTCGAATGTGCAGGTCCAAGGTGGTGATTGAACTGAAGTGTTGATCTGAAGTATGGTCGAGTATGACTAAAGTGGACGGTCAGGTGTTTATGGAAGCTGTGATTGTGTGCATACCGTTGATGTTTGTGGAAGAAATGCACTTGTGAACAGAGGCAAATTTGTTGGTCAGTAAAGTGTAGAGGCTGTTCAAGTGAAGTTAGTGATGGACTGTTGATAGTGTAGTGATGTTGGAGGACAGAGGCAGTTGAATTGAGGATGCGAATGGAGTTGTTGTTTTGAATGGTTTTGGTTGTGCAAATGAGATGTCTATGCGCTGATGCAAGTTAGGCAGAGGATGTTAACAGAGGGCAGTGGAGGAAGAGTAAGGTGGAAATGATGGTAGCAAGTTGATGAATGTAAATAAAATGTCATGCAATGTAAAATGAAATGCAAGTTTGTACAATAGAAAATGAAACAAATGTTTTTGTTTTTGTTTTTTTTGAAATTGCGGACGTTTTTTTTAGATATATATGGAGATGTAGATACAAAATAAAATGAGAACAAGAAAACAACACACATATACAAAAATCACACACAAACACACAATTTTGTTTAACAAAAAAAAAAATGCAAACACGCAAAATGAAAACAAAAACAAACAATAGTCAAAAGAAAATTAATTCAACGAATAGAAAATCAAAATCAAAACTATTGCCCGGCAATGGCGCCAAAAACTTGTTCGTCGAGGGAAATTTTATCGGATTAGAAAACCGTTAAACGAATTTATAATAAAAATAGCCGCAAGCGCATGTCGTACTATCGTAGTACGTAGCGAGTACTGGTCGATCCGTAGAGAATTGTTGATTTAAATTTCATATTCAATCAAATTAACCAAAGTTGGGAGATGTTTAAGCAAGAAAGTGAGAAAAAAAATAAAAAGAAAGTGATAAAAATACGAGATTGTGAAGGCAATTTAGAGACAATTTTCACTCTCTACATCACATAAATCAACAAAATGAAGTTATGATCTCTCTTTTCTTGTCATTAATGTAATTAGTTAATTTGCTTATCATAAGTATGACATATTTGCGCTATTAATTAGCCCAACGTAAGTCGTCAAACTATAATACAACCATTAATACACTTTTATTTTTCATGAAATATGACAACAAAGTTGAAAACAAAGTCTATTTTAGATATGACCTATTAACTATTGATTAGAAATATAAACCATCGTATTTTAATTTTAACATTCTTTTCACTACCATAATCATATGTAGATGAAGATGTAATTTGTGTTTGTCTGGTTAAGCATAACCTTTTTGGTATCAACAATATAGGCTATCAAATTCAAAGCTAAAACAGCAATTTAAACCATTTCAAACGTTTCCATTAAGCATAAAATGATAGCATAAATGATCAAAATGTTGAAGCTACATGATTAGAGAGCTTCAATACCCCTTAATTGAAGGGGTTTAACCTTTTATTTGTGTTATCATATCAACACAAATAGCATGCAACATAAAACATTAAAAAAAGATGAAAGAAAAGTAAAAGAAGAGCTATTCTACTTGAATAAAATAAAAGAAGATTTACACTACTAACATGAAAGTAATAAACAAGAAAATACTTGAATTAAAATTGCATAAAAAATTACATAAAAGAAATGACTAAGTAGTCATGAAAAGAAAGAGAACTCTCATTTTATTTTTGATCTAAACTAACGGAGAGAAGAAAGCCTAAGAGAGAAGAGAGGAGGGTTACATGAAGATATGTGGTATTTGTACATGTTTTAAAACCCCAATTCATTTTTTGGAAACTATCCAAACTACCTCTCTATTTAGTGTGATGGTCAAGCAATCATTAGCATGTGTTAATCCTCATTTAGATGTGCATGAAGATTTAAACTCCATTAGCATGTGCACTAGCCTCTAATTTGTATATTAAGATTTGTGATTAGGTGGGGTCCTCCATGATCCATGACTTTGAATTATTTCCATCTTTATTCCTTTGTATCTTCTTTCGGCATGCATATATCTTTACGAAACCACTTGTATTTGAGTTCAAATTCCTACAAAATAATATAGAAATTTCCAATTAAATTTTCTCAAATTAATATATGCACAAAAATAACCAATTTGCCCCTGGATAAAGATGAATATGTGATGATTTTCAAAATAATTTGAATTTTGGTTTAAACATGTTAAAACACCCAGTATGATCATTTATTTTATTTAATTCGATAAAATATGGTAGTAAAAATATGCATATTTATGTGCATATCAAGATGTAATATTTGCACTCAAAGTCTACGCTAATGCATGTTAGTGTGGATTTGCAGTATTGTTCCCTTTTTTCTTAACATTCACTTTCATTTAATGTTTCTCTACAAATGTCCTACATTTATTGGTTACATTTCTACCCAATAAGAATATGAATTGCCTTTCCAAAAATTCTTTCTTGTTTTGTGTTTGTGCATTTGTCATTATTACGATCGATAACTATTAGCTTTGTGCCCTTTGGACCTTACGACCCAGATTCCCTTAATCACAGTTTATATAAATTCTTCATTTTCCTATTTGATTTTTTTACTCATTTCAAAAACTTAGAGAGAACTTCTTATGCAGTTTTCTTATTCTCGAATTGTTCTTCTTTGCTCGATCATCGTTCCATAACTTGTAAGTTAGGAGTTTTCTTTCCTTTTTTGTATATTTACATTGTTGTCTGTTCCATTAAGTTTAGGATTTTCTCTACCGTCTCTTTTCTTTGTCACTGTTTTTCTTTTTCTCCATGCAATTCATCGATGTCCTAACTATGTTTGTGGAAATGCATATGTGTGTTTTATCTCTTTGATTCGTGGTTTCGATAACTCCTTTTTTCTCTTACTTAAATTGATTTGATTGACTAGTGACAACGGAGACTAGATTATTCACTTTTCATTGGTCTTCATCGATATATAATGCTCTTTTTCACCCTCGACTTGTTAATTTAAATTGTCTTCCCATTGTTTTTTATTTTCTTCCTTTTTTCTTTTTTTAGGTACAATGTTGAAGTTTGTTGATGTTTTTAAACATAAGCCCATAGCAAGCCACATAAAGCAACGCCTACCATCCAAGGAATGTAATAAAGGTGAGGTACTTGTAGAGAGTTTAAATCTTTCACCTCCTTCCACTCCCAGAGCTGACCCTGCCGTGGGGACATCAGCGATCAGCTCCACTTCTCCTTGAGTTTTGTTTCTCTCCATGGGATGGGCTATATCTACTTTAGCTGAACAAATATGGTGGTTGATGCTTGAAGACATATCCACCTTTGATTTATCCGCATTTTCTCGACTACCCCTACATGCCCCGATGTAACATCCCGTCTTTTTGTACGTTTCAAATCGACGATAAACCACACACGTCAGACTCAAATCATACAGAATGGTGAATTGTTATTGGGGTGAATAAGAAAAAGCAGAGAAAGAAAGAAAAACAGAATCTTGCAGCGGAACGATAAAATATAATAATCAAATAAACAGTTCATGAAGCTGTTTTCAAAACATTTGATTATACTAATACAACGCAAAATCAGAGTTACACATGCCAAAGAATAATAAATAACAATGCAGTGGAACAATGTGATGCAGTGGAACAATATAGTAAATAATAGTAATACAATCTTCGTCTTCGTCCTATAGAAGTAAGGTCTTCAAATCCTGAAATGCTCAAGCTGACCCGAGCGAATTGAAAGGACAAAACACTCGAGTCAGAACTAAAAGATCTTATGTGAGTTAAATCAACAGAAATAAATATGAGCGGAATGGCGTCAGAGGTGTTTAGGGATTTGACATCTCCTATCCAGTGTCTAATGTGAGTGTAGTAACTTAAGAGATGCTCGAGATTCACATCTCCTAAGGATTCGTTAAACTATTTAATATGTAGTAATATTTTGCTATTATAATAATGTCTATAGTAAAATAAACTTATTTTAAATAGCGTTAAGGAGTGACCCAATATTCCCCTTAACACGTAATAGCCCCAGTAGTCCATTCAGTATCAGTGTATCTCCAGATCGGGAGACTACCTTAAATATTCCACCGGCTACTGGTGAAAACCAAACTCGTACAAGGCATGGTAGGGTAGGTGACATGGCACAACGAGGCAATGCCAGGATAGATATATACCAATTACACATCCAGACTGATGGTGATGCATAGTATGCAGCTACCGCCCACCTCGAGCCACACCCCTAAAATCAAAAAGGGCCCCAATCAATCATAAATTAATAGAATGGAATCGAAGGAGTTTGTCCGGTAAGAGGGGCGACCTCACTGGCCCGTAAGCGCTCCTGTTTTAGCCACCTTATGTCAACTTACGGGAGTCGGGTCCACGTATATACCTCAGTAGAACGTCACCACCATCCTACTTCATTCTGAAATCTCCACCGCGTACACGGTTGTTAAAGTGGTTTCCGGAGTTGGCAGAGAGTATGACAACTTCCGATCCCGATCTCTTTAACAACCCAACGTTATTATAACAACACGGTCATTTTAAAATAGTTTATACTTTAAAACCAAATATCATTGCCCTTTTCAAACCAAATCAATACGATATCATTTTCATTTCAAATATATCCTTTCTAAAATCATAACACTTTCAAATTATAATACCGTGAAACTCGTAACTTTGAAACATAACTTCCCCCACTTGAATGGTTTAAATATTTAAAATGCTTTATATAATAAAATAGCTTCTTTAATTTCACAAATCAATTCCAAAAAAATTTGAATTTCTATATTTTAATTTAACTAAATCCCAAATCATAAATTTCAATACAATTCAGTTTCCAAATGAACTATTCCGAATTATATCGATTTCAAAACAGATTTGACCATAGAATAAACCATTTCAAAGTCAATATATTTCAAACTTTAAGTATTCACCAATTTCAAAACTAAGTTTGGTAATTACGATTCAACAACTCAGTGTTCTATTATTTAGTTTTGAAATATTTTACATAATAAATCCATTATCATTTAAATAAATTCAAATTACAAATAACTGAATATTTCCTTCAATTTATATACTTGAAATATTCATTTAATTCACCTTAAACCAAAATCAAGTTATAAAAATAATAACTTCTAAAATTTCAAATTTATAAATTTTCACATCAACTTATTAGAGTTTAATTCTTAAATAAATTCAATTTTAAATAAATCTCAAATTTATCTTCCAACCTTAATTTATTTAAACCATTATAACTCTATATGAAAACATAGTTTAATTACTTAACCATATTATCTTAAATAAAAATCAATTTATTATTAAGCTTATTCTATATTAAAAAAAATTATACGTACCTTAAAATTAAGGATAAAAGAACATTTTTATAATATCAAAAATTAATATTTTTCCAAAACCATATATTTCTTTACAAAACCATAGAATCATTTCAAAATATTTTATATATAAACCACGGTGTCTGTACATAATTTTCTATCCTATGGTCAAGTGATACAGATATTTATCATTTCAATCCGTAATTTAAAACATTTATCACAATCATCACAATCAATAACATCAATATAGAACAGATAATAAATAATAGGTATTTACTGGTAGTTTATATTCAATAATAAATTAAATAACTATTTTATCCAAATAAGTTCAAATAACTGAGATGATGATTCAAAATATGTCATACAGTCATAAATAAATTTCTAATCACATCATAAATCAATTTAACAAACATAAATTTTTTTAGAAATTGTGAGTGGGTTAAAACACTCACCTTTTGAATTTAAATTGAATTTAAATCCTATTTAAACCCAAAATTTGAACAGTCTCAGAATCTGTCCAAATCTACGCCAGAATATCCGAAATTTCAATATGATCCTAGAAAAAGAAACCGCACGTAAATCGGACATCGTATGCGAAAGTTATAAAGATTAGAAGTTAAACGATAAAATAAAATAAAATAAAGATAATAGGCCAAACGTTACCAGCCACGTCACCTTCTATTACATCGTGCGTTTTCTTCTCCGGTCGTTCACAAAACCTATCCCGCCACCTATTCCCAAACTTTGACCAATGATCGTCGCCCCTCTGCTACGAACCATGGCCTCCCATCACCACCATTCGCCAGCGCATGCCGCGCTTCACCTCCCTGTACCCATCCGATCGCTCCATAAGTCACCAGCCGCCGGCGTCGTTTCGATCATCCATGGCCAAATTCCGCCGCCGCCGAATGTTCCAGGCCAAATGACCACCTCCTAACGACTCCACGCAGTGAACTGTATAGTATCCACAACTCAATTTCGCCAAAATATTCTCAAATTAAAAATTTAAAAATACCCAAAATGAATTAGGGTTTCGAGATATTTAAGCTTTGACCAAGATTTGCCATTGATTCGAGCATTAATTCCATAAACGAACACTTGACGCAGATTCGTGTTGTCGAGATATTCGATATATAATTTTTCCGAATTTTTTTGAGGAATTAGAAATTTTGGATTTGAATTTGATTTGCAGTTGGATCTAGAATTTGATTGTCTGCCATTGGAATGAGGAGAAGCAACTGGAATTGTTTGTACAAAATAATGAACATGAGAAATAGGCTAGGGTTTATAACGACGGATATATAGGCAAAGTTGAACTTAGAATGGACCGGATTGATTTGGATTGAATGTTGAACGACAAATGGCCCGAAAAGCCCGTTTCAACTCCGGAACGAACATGGATCAACCCATATATCAAAATAGACATTTTTGAATATCTTAAAACGTAATGGTACAGGTCTCAAGTCCAAATTCCATCGTATGAAGAAGTTATGCTAAAATCAAGTTATTTCAAATTGATTTCAATTGATTTTTAGGCGTTTCGAGTCCGTACGATCAAATGACAAGCCTGATCGCTACGAAACTTGAAATCCTATAATAATTTACCATTACGGATCCCATGAAACTGGTTTTGTCGCAATCTGAGTCAGTGGCCAAAATAGCTATTTTTTACATTATTAAATTAAACTAATATTTAATCAACTAAATCACTTTTTCGTTTCAAATTTAAAAATTCACAAATTCCATCATTTTTGATTTCTTAAAAAATTACAATAATATAAACAAACTTAGATATCAATTTCAAGTTAATAAATTTACCAAGTACAGTGTTTGAATTCAATTTCAGTAAATTCAGATATTATACATTAAATTCTCAATAATTGCATTTAATTTAACTTGCATCCTATTATCCAATCTATTATTATCAAATGAAGAAAATTAACATTGGTTCATGATCTCTTACATTAACATTCTCAGATTTCATCTTAATTTCTATTAGTGTAATAATTAAATATTAAGTTTCATTTAGTTTCTATTAATCCAATTTATTAAATTTAAATTAATAAATCTTGATTCCCATTTTTTTCTTCAGTCAATCATTATCTTATGGGTAAATTTAACATTACTATATATCCAATTTCCCTAATGTTTTCCAGTCATCAACTAAATTCATATTAACGTAGTATTTAATTACGTTTAATTGCAATGGATTTAGATCAAATTCAATGTATTAAATAAATGGGTAACCAATTAATAATTATCACTGTTTTCCTAGTTTAATCCCATTCATACTTTATTATCAACCAACAATTATTACAATTAATTATCTAATATTGTTTTTTCCAAATTACAGCTTATTACGTATTATTTCGTCAATTAATATAACTTTGAATTTTATGTCCCAATTTACTATTTACAATCAATTATGACCTTACAATTGTTTCAATTAATTGGGTTTGCACTAAATTAGTTATTTATTAACTTGCATTAACATTATTACCTTTATTTTAGTGATTTCATTATTGAATTACATATTTTTATTTTCTTTCCGTATTAAGTTACCAAAACTTATTAAATTAACAAAATTTAATTATCGAAAATTATGGGTCGTTACACTCTCCCCCACTCCAAACTTTTCGTCCCCGAAAAGGAAAAAGAAGGGAAAAGAAGGAATTGAGTAAACAATACATCTTATTCAAAAATATTAACTTTATAAACAAATAAATTTACAAAGTTAATCAATTTATAACCATTAAATCTTTTTATACTCAAATTAATAAAATTTGGAAAACATTTTCAAAAAATTTCTAAGTCCAAGATTTACTGAAAATTTCGGCAGAGTCTCCTTTGTACGGAGAGTCTCGGTAGCAAATATAATATCAAATATAACAATATATAACATATATCTTCCAAAATAATATATCCTAACACGGGAAAAGTAATATAGTAACGCTATAAAACCGTAATCCGAGAACGTACCTATTTGTCGGGCAAATAACGCTTAATTATGAAACCAAAAGCAGTAGCAATTGCTTTCATAACCTGTATTTCGCTTATATAATCTAAAAAGAGTTAATAAGTATATAAAATGAAATATTTAAAGTTGTTTCAACCACTCACAAACAATCAATATAACAACAATCACTTGCAACCAACATACAATCATCATATACAATCAACACAATTTAATTTATTCATCCACATCAACCCAAACAAGTAGTTAGTTCAGGCTTAGACACTTTTAAATTGCATAGAATGACAAATAAACTATTAAGTATACCATTTACTCAACAGTCTTAGATAAAGCTGAATAGATTATTCATACATCCAAACAATTAGAAGTATCCTTGCCCAAACAACCACAAACCAAACAAACAACAATTCCAAACAATAGATCAAGTTCATTCTTATTAATTTTATTTCATAACATTTGTTGTTTGATTTCCTTTTTATTCATATAATGATTTATCTTTTTTTGATTTACATTTATTTCTCGCAAATTTTCATTTCCATCCATTGATTCAGTGTTTATTTCACATATTTACACTTATTCCTACATACATTCATTTTTATTCATTCGTATCATATAAATTTTCTTTTCATTGCGTTACATTCATTCATTTCTCAATTTCATTTATTTTCATTCATTTATTACTTAATCTCATTTGTTCATTTATTTATAATACTTACCTTTCTATTATATTTAATTAGTAGCCTTTCATCAACACATCATATTCTTATTTATTAATGAATTTCATTGAATACTTTCATTACTTCAAGTTTTACTTGTATAGTATCCATTTCATTCTCTTATTAATATTTCAACTTTTTACATCTTTTGGTAAGTTATATATATGCCATTAAGAATGTAATTGAAAATTATACAAGTTTTTCTCATTTCTTTCAACTAAATTAATGTTCACTAATCCTATCCTTTGTTTTATAGGTTACAATTTCAACTTTCTTGAAATTTCATTTATAACCTAGCATTTAATCTTTTATTTTAATTAGAGGTTCCAATTATTAATTAGTTACATTCCATTTCACTACAATAATTGTAACTATTAATTAACGGAAACTTAAGAACTAAATACTGGGTTAAATTTCAAATCATTTAAAATAATAGATATATATATATATATATATATATATATATATATACTTACAACTTATATATCCAATTATATTTAATACAATTTAAAATTTACATTTTTTTATCAAAATAAATCTGTAGTGAAACTACTACAGTTTCCTTCCCACTTCGAAACTCGAAAATGAATGTCGATGATGAGTGCACTCATCTCCGAAATTATTTTCCAACAACAAAAAAGGGAGTACAAAACTTATTTCTTTTCAACATTTCTTTAAAACAATTCTTTCAATTTATATTGAAATATTTATATCATAAAATACTTCTAATAATATTATTATATTCCAAAATCCTTTGAAAGAAATTTAAAAACCCCGGAACTTAAGTTCTAAATTTTCGATTTTCATTTATTTTATTTTCTTAAAATTTTATTTCCAATCAATATTTATAAATTTCACTACCTACCACCGAATATATTACAACCAAATATAACTTTTATAAAAAAAATTATTTTATATATAGAAAATATAATAGGCAAAAATATTCCATTCACCTATATTCAAAATAAATATTGTGTTGGTTTGGCCTATTAAGTGTTTAGAAATCCCTGTTGATGTCATAGCGTCCTATGCACCAACCAGAATTTATAAATACAAAACGGAACAAACTAACACAATATCAAAACTTTTTATAACACTAATAAATACGCTCTCTTATATATATATATATATATATATATATATGCCCAATGACTCATCATAGGGTATTACTACCCTATTAATAAAAAATCAGACCCCACAAAGCTAAGGTTTATCGCTAAACCAAAGATCTGCTACCAAATGTAACATCCCGCCTTTTTGTATGCTTTAAATCGACGATAAACCACACACGTCAGACTCAAACCATACAGAAGGGCGGATTGTTATTGGGGTGAATAAGAAAAAGCAGAGAAAGAAAGAAAAACAGAATCTTGCAGTGGAACGACAAAATATAACACTCAAATAAACATTTCATGAAGCTGTTTTCAAAATATTTTATTATACTTATACAACACAGAATCAGAGTTACACATACCAAAGAATAATAAATAACAATGCAGTGGAACAAGGTGATGCAGTGGAACAATATAGTAAATAATAGCAATACAATCTTCGTCTTTGTCCTCCAGAAGTAAGGTCTTCAAATCTTGAAATGCTCAAGCTGACCCGAGCAAATTGAAAGGACAAAACACTCGAATCAGAACTAAAAGTGTAGGATCTAGATTAACCCTAGAGGGGAGGTGAATAGGGTTATAGCAAATTTTCTCGATTTAAACACAGAAACAAACTGCAGAAATAAATATGCTGAAACGTAAATCACACACAAAATTTACCCAGCTTCGGCAACCCCTGCCTACTGCTGCATTCCCAGATTTCTATTAGAATTAAATAGTATCCCACTTACAAACACTCTACTAGACTCGCAGACCCTTTTGCTCCCGCTCACAAACACTCTACTAGACTCGCACACCCTGCTCCGCCTATAGAGTTTCGCTTACTCGCAAACACTGCTCCCGCCTATAGAGTTTTGCAAACTCGCACATCCTGCTCACTGAACTAATTCTAACTAGACAATCTGACACTACCTACAACCTAGGTGGTGATTTACAAATTCTTTTTGACTCGAAAAGTAAAAACAACTTCAAAAATAAAACCAGGAGCAAAAATTAAAATATAAACTTTAATCCCTGATTTTTGCTCAAAATAAAATACCCCTTTATAAAATTAGACCCTAAAAACTAAATCCCCTTTAAAAATAAACAAGGCCGACCCCTTGTTTTCTTTCACTAGCCCGATCCACTTCTATGGTTTGTGACGATGGCGGCTTCGTTCTTCTTTCTCGAATTAGGGCTTCGGCTCTTGTGAGAATTAGGGCTTTCGGCTCTTACTCGTGCTCGGTTTCTAATGATTGATTGTTGCCCTTGCTCACTGCTTCGCTTATGATTATTTCTGGTTTGCGTTGCTCCTCTGTTGATCGATTGTGAAAATAGGGCTTCTGGAATTCGGCTTCAATTTGGTATGTAACTTTCCTTTTTGCTTTTCTGGATTGTATGCTTGAATTCGATTGTTGCTCTGCTTGCCGATGATGAACTTGGGTTTATGTTTGAATTTGATTCGATTTTTCCCCCTTTTCGATGATGGTTTGGGTGATGTATTTATATGAATTCTGGACGCATGAATTCGTTCGTATCAATTCGATACTTTCCAAAAATTTTTTTGCTGGTATAGTTTCTCGACTTGATATTCACGACTTTAATTTTGTTGCGTTCGATTTTCTTGTGTCACACGGCAAAGAACTTTCCCTTTTTAATTTTGCCGACTATTTCAAAGATACGAATTTGATACACTTGCGTTGAATTCTGACTTGACACGGCTTCGGCCATCTTGTGCTTATCCCTGTCTTCGTCTCTGGTCATCTTCTCTGGTTTCCACTTGAACATTGTATTTGTTAATCTTGCTTGCATTTCACTGAGCTGAATATCATGGTGTTCATTTGGTTTTGTACTGCATTGTATCATCCTTAGTTTTTGCATTACTTGTAGCTTTCTGTATTCATGTAGTACTTCTTATTCTTCATTCTGGTTGTTGCATTATTCATTTGTGCTGTTATGTTGTAAATGTTGGTGCACTTGTTATCTTCACTGTGGTTGTCAAAATTCTCGTTATTGCTACTCTTTTGATTTAAATCATCTGGTTGTGATGAATACGAAATGCTGCTGCCTTGCATTTTGTTGTTCGATATACTGTTGGCCAAGGTATCATGAAGGTTTGGTATCTTTTCTACTGGTCTTCCCCCTACTACAAGACTAGTCCATTGCCACACTGTCTTGGCAGCTGAAGCAAGAGCATGTGATACTTTTTCTGGCTGTGTTGATAAAATAGGTTGCTTTAATTCATTCCTCTTATCAGAATTAGGGCAATCAGAATTTCCAATAGATTGTTTATTGCCTTCAGTTGCTTCATTTGCACACTGCTACTTGTCTGTAGCCTTTGTTGAGTCTTTTGTCGTCTGCTCTGAACTTTTGATCATGTTGCCTTCGTGTTGTTGTTTGCTTCATGTACCCTACTGCCTTGAACTTCTGGTTGGTCACCTTGTACTTCTGGATGCACTTGTCTGATTTTCTGGACAACTGCTTTATCACTTTGGCTTCACTGAATTTGTTGTGCACTTGCTTGAGCTTTACTGCCATACTTGGTCGTGCTGTAGTCTTCAAGTATATTGCTGTTATGTCATATCTTTGGTGCACTCACTTGTCTATATAAGCAGTTTGAAGTTGCTGACTTCATTTGTTTACTTGATGGCATTTCTTGATGGTGTTTATGTCTGCATCCATTAATGTTGATTTTTGAAATTTCACTTGAGTTGAATCCAGTTTCAAAACTCGGGTTTGACCTTGTGCTCGTGTCGTGATTTTAAATATATTGCACGTGAGTTGAACCCGGCTTTTCATTTGGGTTTGACCTGTGCTCACATGTCCCTGTAAATCGATCAAGTGTATATTGATGTGCACGGCCTTGTGGCATGTACAGTGATACACTGTGCATGTCACATTGTTCATGTATGATGAATTCAAATGTGAGTTATGACGAACAACCCAAATAACTGAGGAAAATAATATTTTCAAACATCATATTTCATTTTATATTGCAAAAATATTTCTTTTTCAATTTTACTGCGTTAGTGAATATTTTTTCAGATTGCTCAGATGCTGGATTCAAACTGGAATGCAGTTGAAGACAAAATACGAGTGTGAGTGATATGTAGTGAGGAAATTATGTAAACTGAATTGTGATGTAATCAAAAATGTATATGTATAGTGAGAGCTTGAATTTGTACTATTCAAGATTGTAATAAATATTTGTTTGAATAAAATTTAGGTTTGAATTCAAATTCTGTGTAACTTATTCTATTTGAATTCAAATTCTGTGTAATTTATTTTATTCAACAAATATTTATTTAATCTATGAAAAACAAAATAGTACATTACCAAATACATTTAAATGAATATATATGTTTATTATCATCAAACAAAAACATATAAGCGCATATTCATACAATCTCCCCCTTTTGATGATAACAAACATATATTTAAGATTTTGACCATGTTAAATGTATTTGATCAATAATATACTCTAATTGCTCCCCCTATTTTAATGCTTCCTCTCTACATGATGCTCCCCCTACATATATGCATACAAATAGAAATATATAAATGAGCCTATATGTAAATGAAAAAATTATTTGACCTTTGCTTGATTCTATTTGAAAAAATCTTAACTTTTCTCTCCCCCTTTTGTTATTAGCAAAAGAATAATAGTGTTAGAGAAAAATAGAGATTAAGTGATCAATATTAATCAAACATTAAAACTCAAATTGAATATAAATATTAAACTCCAATAAGAATCAAACAAAAACCATAACTACCCTTGTTAGGAGCATATTCCACTTTTAGAAATGATGGATATGATGTTCATATAAAATCATACAATTGTATCAACTTGTGGTACATTTATATCAGGAGTTTGAATATCTACCAATCATGCATAACCGTTAGGACTTTTAAATGAGATTAGTAGTATTCCAATTTAATTTTAAAAAATGAAATCAAGTATCTTCTAACCACACATGACCGTGAGGACTTTTAAATGAGAGTGAATACTTTGGATATTTATTTATTTAAAAATGTGACATGAAAAACAAATGATTCCTGATTATAGTACCACATATCGACAAACTATATTGAATATTTGATAAACCATGGTCGATAGAAATAATGATAGATATAGAAATGGTCATGGAATCTTTACCCAACAAAAAGTATTATAATTCTTGTTTTAAGTCCTAAAGAAATTTTCAAAATATACTCTCTTGAGTAATGTATCAACATTTATCACCTTTTCAATCACTATTTATCTTTTTGATAATTAGTAGGGAGTCGGATTAGTCAAAATTTGTCATTTAAAATCAAATCAAATGACTAATCTGAAAATATGGTCAAACAATTATTTTCTCGAAGGGGTTATATGAGAAAAAAATTCTGCTAAATGAAAAATTATTTCAAGTGAAAAATATGCAGATATTTTCTTTGAAAAACGATGCAGCAAATGAATGTTTCAAAAATTAATCACGTTATACTAGTAATTTTTCTATCAACTATATTACCAGTGTAATCTGCATCTGAATTTCTCTTTCAATCCGAAATATCACTAACTAAAATTGACAATCCAGAAAACCCAAGTTTAGCAACAATTTAAATGACATTCTTTGGATTTGAATTGAAGCCATGTAAACAATCAGAAAACCGTGAATATAGAGCCAGCATGTTGAACAAATCAGAATCAAAAATTATCATTTCTACAATCATCTCAATATTGGCTGATTTCATTCAGAATACGGTGGAGATTATCACAGAAATATACCTTCACCTGTTTTACCTTTACGATAATTTTACATGATTGCCCATTGTGATTCTGTCACCTTTGTACTAGGCTAAGGAACTTTGCTTTGTTGCCCGTTGTGTTTCTGGAACAGCCAAAATCCAGAGAATACCGTTGTTGTTCCTTAGCCTGCCACCACACCTACACATGAAAGATTTTTGTGACCTATTTATAGGTCCATGATTGTTAGTGGCAGAAGCATTATGAATAAACAAACCCTTTGGAACCCAAACTTGTTTAGTCCTTTTATTCTTGTTCCAATAGACATGAAATTTGTTTGTAGAATTCTTAGGAACCCAAACTTGTATAAATTTTGTGTTCTCGTTCCTATGACTACAATCTTCAATACGGTGTCCAATTATTTCACATCTATCAAAGATACTCCTACCTTTTGCATTATCATCAACTTGTATTTTCCCAAAACCTAGTCCTTTTGTGTTGTTAGCAAAGAGTTGATTTCCCAATAGCATGTTGAAAGATTTTTCGCCTCTTAAAAAGTTATTCAAAGATTTCTCAAGATTTTGGACTTTTGTTTTAAGTGATGTGTTTTCAGTTACAAGTGAGGTGCATCAATTTATAAAATCCTTTTTACTAGTGTCTATGGTTTCCTTAAGACTCAAGTTTTCTTTTTCAAGATTCTCAAAGCTATTATTAAGTCTTGTCAATTCTGAATCTAAAATTTTACATTTTTTACATTCTAGGTTTTGAATTTTTTTAAGTTCGGTTTCTAACCTAAAATTTTCACGAGCAAGTTCTCTCCTATCAGATTTCAGTTTTTCAATTTTAGATTCAAGAGCATCAACTACTTTAGTGAGATCAAGACACATAAAAACAAGATCTCTATAGGAATACTCACCTGCCTCACTAGATTCCTCTGAGCTTGCTTCTGAATCTGATTTCGCCATAAGACACAAGTTAGCCTCCTCTGAGCTGCTATCCGAAACTTCTTCTCCTTCTTCATCATCCCAAGTCGCTGCAAAAGCCTTCTTCTTCTTTTTCTTTCCTTTGTTGTATTTGAGAAGTGGGACATTCTTGTTTGAAGTGGCCAGGCTTGTTGCAGTTATAACACATCAGTTCATTATCGGAGTTGTCAGAATCTTTTGACCTATTGCCCTTTGTTTTCTTCTTGCGTGGCTTGAATCTCGACCATTTTCTAAGATTATTGACAGCCATTGCAAGCTCTTCAATCGGATCTTCTTCTCCTTCATCGCTCTCTTCTTTGCTCTTTAAGGCAATCGTCTTCTTCTTTGATTCAGAGTTGTTGCGTTCCTCCTTTGCTTTTAGCTGAAGCTCATATGTCATCAAATTGCCAATCAACTCCTCCATGCTTAGTTTACTCAAATCTTTCGATTCTTGTATTGCCGTGACTTTTGCCTCAAAGTTCATCGGTAAGACTCATAGTATTTTCCGCACAAGCTCTACCTCAGTGAATACCTTCCCGAGCGCTCTAGCGTTGTATACCAAAGTTGAAAAGCGTCCAAACATGTCCTTTATGCTCTCGCCTTTGTCCACCACAAAGTTCTCGTATTCATTGCTGAATAGGGCTAGACGAGACTCCTTGACTTGAGAAGTTCCTTCGTGTGTCACCTCCAAAGTGTGCCAAATTTCCTGTGCTGTTGTACAATGAGAAATTCTATTAAATTCATTTTTATCAAGAGCACAGATCAAAGCGTTCATTGCTTTGGCATTTGTAGTTTTTAATTTCTTATCGTTAGCATCCCACCTATCCTTAGGTTTAGGAATCTCAGTATCACCAACAGTTATAGTAGGAGGTTTATAGCCAGTTTCAATAATATCCCAAACATCATAATCAACAGAACTAAGATAAATACTCATCCTAACTTTCCAATAAGCATAATCATTCCCGTTAAACATGGGTGGCCTAACAATAGATTGCCCCTCAGAAAAAGCATTATTTGATGAATTCATGATTCTAGAGTTAAAAAAAATACCAGGCTCTGATACCACTTGTAGGATCTAGATTAAACCTAGAGGGGGGGGTTGAATAGGGTTATAGTAAATTTTCTCGATTTAAACACAGAAACAAACTGCAGAAATAAATATGCTGAAACGTAAATCACACACAAAATTTACCCAGCTTCGGCAACCCCTGCCTACTGCTGCATTCCCAGATTTCTATTAGAATTAAACAGTATCCCACTTACAAACACTCTACTAGACTCGCAGACCTTTTTGCTCCCGCTCACAAACACTCTACTAGACTCACACACCCTGCTCCGCCTATAGAGTTTCGCTTACTCGCAAACACTGCTCCCGCCTATAGAGTTTTGCAAACTCGCACACCCTGCTCACTGAACTAATTCTAACTAGACAATCTGACACTACCTACAACCTAGGTGGTGATTTACAAATTCTGTTTGACTCAAAAAGTAAAAACAACTTCAAAAATAAAACCAGGAGCAAAAATTAAAATATAAACTTTAATCCCTGATTTTTTCTCAAAATAAAAAACCCCTTTATAAAATTAGACCCTAAAAACTAAATCCCCTTTAAAAATAAACAAGGCCGGCCCCTTGTTTTCTTTCACTGGCCCGATCCACTTCTATGGTTTGTGACGATGGCGGCTTCGTTTTTCTTTCTCGAATTAGGGCTTCGGCTCTTGTGAAAATTAGGGCTTTCGGCTCTTGCTCGTGCTCGGTTTCTGATGATTGATTGTTGCCCTTGCTCACTGCTTCGCTTATGATTATTTCTGGTTTGCGTTGCTCCTCTGTTGATCGATTGTGAAATTAGGGCTTCTGGAATTCGGTTCAATTTGGTATGTAACTTTCCTTTTTTCTTTTCTGGATTGTATGCTTGAATTCGATTGTTGCTCTGCTTGCCGATGATGAACTTGGGTTTATGTTTGAATTTGATTCGATTTTCCCCCCTTTTCGATGATGGTTTGGGTGATGTATTTATATGAATTCTGGACGCATGAATTCGTTCGTATCAATTCGATACTTTCCAAATTTTTCTTTCCTGATATAGTTTCTCGACTTGATACTCACGGCTTTAATTTTGTTGCGTTCGATTTTCTTGTGTCATGCGGCAAAGAACTTTCCCTTTTTAATTTTGCTGACTATTTCAAAGATACGAATTTGATACACTTGCGTTGAATTCTGACTTGACACGGCTTCGACCATCTTGTGCTTATCCCTGTCTTCGTCTCTGGTCATCTTCTCTGGTTTCCACTTGAACATTGTATTTGTTAATCTTGCTTGCGTTTCACTAAGCTGAATATCATGGTGTTCATTTGGTTTTGTACTGCATTGTATCATCCTTAGTTTTTGCATTACTTGTAGCTTTCTGTATTCATGTTGTACTTCTTATTCTTCATTCTGGTTGTTGCATTATTCATTTGTGCTGTTATGTTGTAAATGTTAGTGCACTTGTTATCTTCACTGTAGTTGTCAAAATTCTCGTTATTGTTGCTCTTTTGATTTAAATCATCTGGTTGTGATGAATACGAAATGCTGCTGCCTTGCATTTTGTTGTTCGATATACTGTTGGCCAAGGTATCATGAAGGTTTGGTATCTTTTCTACTGGTCTTCCCCCCACTACAAGACTAGTCCATTGCCACACTGTCTTGGCAGCTGAAGCAAGAGCATGTGATACTTTTTCTAGCCGTGTTGATAAAATAGGTTGCTTTAATTCATTCCTCTTATCAGAATTAGGGCAATCAGAATTTCCAATAGATTGTTTATTGCCTTCAGTTGCTTCATTTGCACACTGCTACTTGTCTGTAGCCTTTGTTGAGTCTTTTGTCGTCTGCTCTGAACTTTTGATCATGTTGCCTTCGTGTTGTTGTTTGCTTCATGTACCCTACTGCCTTGAACAACTGGTTGGTCACCTTGTACTTCTGGATGCACTTGTCTGATTTTCTAGACAACTGCTTTATCACTTTGGCTTCACTGAATTTGTTGTGCACTTGCTTGAGCTTTACTGCCATACTTGGTCGTGCTGTAGTCTTCAAGTATATTGCTATTATGTCATATCTTTGGTGCACTCACTTGTCTATATAACCAGTTTGAAGTTGTTGACTTCATTTGTTTACTTGATGGCATTTCTTGATGGTGTTTATGTCTGCATCCATTAATGTTGATTTTTGAAATTTCACTTGAGTTGAATCCAGTTTCAAAACTCGGGTTTGACCTTGTGCTCGTGTCGTGATTTTAAATATATTGCACGTGAGTTGAACCCGGCTTTTCATTTGGGTTTGACCTGTGCTCACCTGTCCTTGTAAATCCATCAAGTGTATATTGATGTGCACGGCCTTGTGGCATGTACAGTGATACACTGTGCATGTCACATTGTTCGTGTATGATGAATCAAATGTGAGTTATGACGAACAACCCAAATAACTGAGGCAAATAATATTTTCAAACATCATATTTCATTTTATATTGCAAAAATATTTCTTTTTCAATTTTACTGCGTTAGTGAATATTTTTGCAGATTGCTCAGATGCTGGATTCAAACTGGAATGCAGTTGAAGTCAAAATACGAGTGTGAGTGATATGTAGTGAGGAAATTATGTAAACTGAATTGTGATGTAATCAAAAATGTATATGTATAGTGAGAGCTTGAATTTGTACTATTCAAGATTGTAATAAATATTTGTTTGAATAAAATTTATGTTTGAATTCAAATTCTGTGTAATTTATTTTATTCAACAAATATTTATTTAATCTATGAAAAAAAATAGTACATTACCAAATACATTTAAATGAATATATATGTTTATTATCATCAAACAAAAACATATAATCGCATATTCATACAAAAAAATCTTATGTGAGTTAAATTAACAGAAATAAATATGAGTGGAATGGCATCAGAGATGTTTACGGGATTTGACATCTCCTATCCAGTGTCTAACGTGAGTGTAGTAACTTAAGAGATGCTCGGGATTCACATCTCCTAAGGATCCGTTAAAATATTTACTATGTAGTAATATTTCGCCATTATAATAATGTCTATAGTAAAATAAACTTACTTTTAAATAGCGTTAAGGAGTGACCCAATATTCCCCTTAACACGTAATAGCCCCAGTAGTCCATCCAGTATTAGCGTATCTTTAGATCGGGAGATTACCCTAAATATTCCACGGGCTACGGGAGAAAACCAAACTCGCACAAGGCGCGCTAGGGTAGGCGACATGACATAACGAGGCAATGCCAGGATAGATATATACCAATTACGCATCCAGACTGATGGTGATGCATAGTGCGCAGCTACCACCCACCTCAAGCCACACCCTTAAAATCAAAAAGGGCCCTAATCAATCACAAAGTAATAGAATGGTATCGAAGTAGCGTGTTCCGATAAGAGAGGCTACCTCACTGGCCTGTAAGCGCTCCTGTTTTAGCCACCTTATGCCAACTTACGGGAGTCGGGTCCACGTATATACCTCAATAGAACGTCGCCACCATCCTACTTCATTCTGGAATCTCTACCGCGTACACGGTTGTTAAAGTGGTTTTTAGAGTTGGCAGAGAGTATGACAACTTCTGATCCGGTCTCTTTAACAACCTAACGTTATTATAACACCACGGTCATTTTAAAATAGTTTATACTTTAAAACTAAATATCATTGCCCTTTTCAAACCAAATCAATACGATATTATTTTCATTTCAAATATATCCTTTCTAAAATCAAAACACTTTCAAATTATAATACCTTGAAACTCATAACTTTGAAACATAACTTCCACCACTTGAATGGTTTAAATATTTAAAATGCTTTATATAATAAAATAGCTTCTTCAATTTCACAAATCAATTCCAAAACAACTCGAATTTCTAAATTTTAATTTAACTAAATCCTAAATCATAAATTTCAACACAATTCAGTTTTCAAATGAACTATTCCAAATTATATCGATTTCAAAACAGATTTGACCCATAGAATAAACCATTTCAAAGTCAATATATTTCAAACTTTAAGTATTCACCAATTTCAAAACTAAGTTTGGTAATCACGATTCAACAACTCAGTGTTCTATTATTTAGTTTTGAAATATTTTACATAATAAATCCATTATCATTTAAATAAACTCAAATTACAAATAACTGAATATTTCCTTCAATTTATTTATCCTTGAAATATTCATTTAATTCACCTTAAACCAAAATCAAGTTATAAATATCATACCTTCTAAAATTTCAAATTTATAAATTTTCACATCAACTTATTAGAGTTTAATTCTTAAATAAATTCAATTTCAAATAAATCTCAAATTTATCTTCCAACCTTAATTTATTTAAACCATTATAACTCTATATTAAAACATAATTTAAATACTTAACCATATTATCTTAAATAAAAATCAACTTATTATTAAGCTTATTCTATATTAAAACGAATTTTACATAGCTTAAAATCAAGGATAAAATAACATTTATATAATATCAAAAATCAATATTTTCTAAAACCATATATTTCTTTACAAAACCATAGAATCATTTCAAAATATTTTTATATATACCACGGTGTCTGTATATAATTTTCTATCCTATGGTCAAGTGATACAGATATTTATCATTTCAATCCGTAATTTAAAATATATCATTTCAAACCGCAATCCCGAATGAAATAAAAATCCCTAAAAACTTGCAGTTTATAACAATATAAAATACAGCATCCATTCATCCAATATCAATCATCAAACATTTATCACAATCATCATCCAATTCAATCAATAACATCAATATTGAACAAATAATAAATAACATGTATTTACTGGCAGTTTATATTCAATAATAAATTAAATAACAATTTTATCCAAATAAATTCAACCAAGATGATGATTCAAAATATGCCAAACAGACATAAATAAATTTCTAGTCACGTCATAAATCAATTTAACAAACATAAGAAATTTTAGAAATTGTGAGTGAGTCAAAACACTCACCTTTTGAATTTAAATTGAATTTAAATCCAATCTAAACCAATAATTTGAAAAGTCTCAGAATCCGTCCAAACTAGAATCAAAATGTCCGGAATTTCAGTATGATCCTAGCAAAAGAAACTGCGCGTAAATCAGACATCGTATACGAAAGTTATAACGATTAGAAGTTAAACGATAAAATAAAATAAAATAAAGATAATAAGCCAAACGTTACCAGCCACGTCACCTTCTATTACCTCAAGCGTTTTCTTCTCCAGTCATTCACGAAACCTATCCCGCCGCCTCTACCCAAACTTTGACCCGATGATCGCCGCTCCTCTGCTGCGAACTACGGCCTTCCATCACCACAATTCGCCAGCGCGTGCCGCGCTCCACCTCGCTGTACCCATCTAATCGCTCTACACATCACCATCTGCCGGCGTCGTTTCGATCATCTATGGCCAAATTCCGACACCGTCGGACGTTCTAGGCCATACGACCACCTCCTAATGACTCCACGCAGTGACCTCCACGATATCCACAACTCAATTTCACCAAAATATTCTCGAATTAAAAAACCCAAAATGAATTAAGGTTTTGAGATATTTAAGCTTTGACTAAGATTTGCCATTGATTCGAGCATCAATTTTGAAATGAAAACTTGACGCAGATTCGTGTTGTCGAGGTATTCGATATATAATTTTTTTCGAATATTTTTGAGGAATTTGAAATTTCTAATTTGAATTGCAGTTGGATCTTGAATTTGATTGTCTGCCATTGGAATGAGGAGAAGCAAATGAAATTGTACGTATTGAATAATGAAAATAAAAAATAGGCTAGGGTTTATAATGAGGTATATATATGCAAAGCTGAACCTAGAATGGACCGGATTGATTTGGATTGAAAGTTGAACGACAAATGGCCCGAAAAGGCCGTTTCGACTCCGGAATGAAAATTGGTCAACCCATATATCAAAATAGACGTTTTTATATATTTTAAATGCAATGGAACAAGTTTCAAGTCCAAATTCCATCGTATGAAGAAGTTGTGCTAAAATCAAGTTATTTCAAATTGATTCAATTGGTTCCAGTTAAATTGATTTCTAGGCGTTTCGAGTCCGTACGATCAAACAACAAGCCCGATTGCTATGAAACTTAAAATCCTATAGTAATTCACCGTTATAGATCCGATGAAACTGGTTTCGTCGAAATCGGAGTCAGTTGTCAAAATGGTTGTTTTTCACATTACTAAATTAAATTAATATTTAATCAATTAAATCACCTTTTCGTTTCAAATTTAAAAATTCACAAATTCCATCATTTTTTATTTCTTAAACAATTACAATAATTTAAACAAACTTAGATATGAATTTTAAGTTAATAAATTTACCAATTACAGTGTTTGAATTCAATTTCAGTAAATTCAATTATTATAAATTAAATTCTCAATAATTACATTTAATTTAACTTGCATCCTATTATCCAATCTATTATTATCAAATGGAGAAAATTAACATTGGGTCATAATCTATTACATTAATATTCTCAGATTTCATCTTAATTTCTATTAACGTAATAATTAAACATTAAATTTCATTTAATTTCAATTAATCTAATTTATTGAATTTAAATTAATAAATCTTGATTCCCATTCTTTTTATTCAGTCGGTCATTATCTTATGGGTAAATTTAACATTATTATATATCCAATATCCCTAATGTTTTCCAGTCATCAACTAAATTCATATTAACGTAGTATTTAATTACGTTTAATTGCAATGGATTTAGATCAAATTCAATGGATTAAATAAATGAGTAACCAAATAATAATTATCACTATTTGCCTTATGTAATCCCATTCATACTTTATTATCAACCAATAATTATTACAATTAATTATCTAATATTGATTTTTTCAAATTACAGCTTATTACGTATTATTTCATCAATTAATATAACTTTGAATTTTATTTCCCAATTTGCTATTTACAATCAATTATGACCTTACAATTGTTTCAATTAATTGGGTTTGCACTAAATTAGTTATTTATTAACTTGTATTAACATTATTACTTTAATTTTACTGATTTTATTATTAAATTACATATTTTTATTTTCTTTCCGTATTAACTTACCAAAACTAATTAAATTAACAAAATTTAATTATTGAAAATTACTGGTCATTACCCCCAAGGCCTCTTCTACCGAGCTTTTTTGGAGCTTCCATATGAGCTTGTTTTACGTAATGACTGAAAATTCCCTCCTATGTATTTTAAGCTTAAATGCTTATGGTTTATTCTGATCATTTATTTGTTTCTGTTGGGGGTGATTTAGTTATGGAGATGTAGTAGCACATTAAAACCATTGAGTCGGTCCTGGCCATCTCCTAGCATGAGGCCGAAACCTATGAGAAAGAGCTAGGTTAGCATAAATAAAAATACAAAGACCTTGAATCTCACATGAAAAAAGCTGAAGATGCCTCAACACAACTTAGAGAAGAACTATCCTACACTAAGAATTCACTAACTGAATTTGAGGAAAGAGAGAAATAGTTGAAGGATAAGCTGACCCAGTACATAAGGATTTCAAGATCATATCTTATGATGTACTTTACCAAATTCATGCCCAAGTCAAAAGGCAGTTTTTGTTGACCAATTGAATGACCATGAGGCAGAGGTGGACTTTGTTTTCTTGGCTAATGAAGCAGCTACTCAGAAAGTCCTTTAGAATTGTCATCTTTGTAAGTGACTGTGCTATAGGATCGAGTAATATGGAATATATAATACTAGTGCGGAAAATAACTGTAAAATAAAATAGCAGTCAAAAAAAGTGACCAGGAAATTTTATACTAGTTTGAACTCCCGTTCTACGTCTAGACCCAGACTCCTTCTGGAATTTAAACTAGTAGCCCTCACTTAACTCGAAGGAATATATTTACACCGCCTGAGCAATCGAATAGGACTTGACCGGCTGAGCAACCGAACAGGACTTTGACCGCCTGAGTAATAGAACAGGACTTGACTGCATGAGCAACCAAACAGGAATTTATTACAAAGCAGATTGTCTTGAACTCATGTGTTCTGATAACACGAATTTGTCACTTGTAGTACATCTTTCCTATAATCTTTTCCTCAAGAATGACGTGTATGATTGTGCATGTATGAATAATAGGAAGTTTAGAATTGCTTGTAAGATATGGATGTGTGATTGTAAGTAATGAAAATATAAAATCAAATAAGTAGTAGATTTGAAGAATATAATTAGATCAAGAGTGAGAAGTAAATTAAGTGATTTGATCAATGAAACTTAAGTATATTTATAGTAGATAAGGAGTTGCAACTGCTGGTGAAGAGAGCTCTACGAATAACAAAGGCTGCAACCCTTGGCGAGAAAGAAATCTTTTCAGAAAGGAAATGTCTTTTCAAAAATATGATAGTTATACAGTGTTCAGTCGATTGACTTGGTGGCTTCAGTCGATTGAATTCAAAATGTGCACATGCGTTTGAAAATGCACAGATTCGATCGACTGAATGATGCCGTCAGTCAACTGGTCCGTGCAAATTTAAAAAAATTAAGCACATGTTTAGTCGACTGAAGGCATCAGTTTAGTCGACTGAACTACGTATTTCCTGAAGCATAAACGCATATGAGTTATATAATGATAATTTTCAAATCAAATGCAATGCGTGCGAATATATAAGAATGGGTGATGATATCTTGAGGAAAGATTTTGACAAGCAACTAGACTTGACTAGAATAACTCTAATATACATAAGACTTGACTTTAGTTTAAATATACATATGAACAATACATTGAGTCGCTGAGTCTGGTCGTATTAGTCGCAGATTCATGAATCGTTGTGTCACTTGAAATTCTTGTCAACAATCAAAACTTGAGATCCAACATTCTCCCCCTTTTTGATGATGACAACTCCATTTGATATAAATGAACCTCGACAAGCCTTGTTGATCTATATTTCCCCTTGAATATGTGGTAGACACTATGCTCGTTGTTTCTCCCCTGAATCTATGCTTATAGTTCCCTATAAATAGTAATTGAGCAATATCTTTCTCCCCCTTTGTCATCGACGAAAAGGAGAGTTTTTATGATGACATAATATATTGAACATCCTTTATAATTCCAAAATATATTATTTTCCTTTTGTTTCTCTAAGTACCTACAATAAATAATAACCATTTTGGTGCCCCCTTATTATGTCAGGGTCCAAGGATTAATCATAGGATGAAAACCTTACCAAAATAGGTGTGGTTGTACCCTCTAAAATAATGAAACAATTTTAAAAATTACTAGCACTTATAATCAATGGTATCAGGAAAAAAAATTAACATTTAAAGCATGCAATACCCAAGTTTCTTATAATTTCCTAATTTTTAGGAAACCATACATAATTGGGTGTGGTAGAACCTTTACATATATAGTTTTCATTACAAATCACATTCTTATAATAGTTGCTAATATAAAGTTGTTTATCATGATCAATCATATTAGCTGAAATCCATATCTTAATACTAATAGTCATTAGCTTAGTGCTTAAAAACTAATTTCTATCATTTCTAAACAAAGTACTATTATGATTTTAACTGGTTTTAAAACTATCTTGGTTACTAGTATTAACACTAATATTAGTATACAAGAATGCATATCTAGTACTATTTTTAGTTTTAGATTGTTTATAGCCTAAACCGCTTTTATCCTTGTGAGCTATTGAATTTGTAACCAAGGAAGATAAGATATCGTTACCTTTGTTAAAATTTATGATTTTTGTATTTAATCTTCCAAATTTTTCTTTAGAATCACAAACTTCTTTTTGCAAAATATTATTAATAACTTCTAAAATCTCACATTCTTTAGATAATTCTTAAGTCTTTTTAATTAAAGCTTCATTCTCTTTTTCAAGAGACAAAATTAAAGAACTAAAATTATTTAAAGAATTTTCCAAAAATGTATTTTTATTTTGCAAAACATTGATTTCCTCCAAATGATCATTGTTTTTATCTTCTAACTGCTCATTTTCTTTTTGTAGGAAATCTTTTTATAAAACAAGTTCTCCTACGGTGTTTTCAAAACAAATAATTTGTTTTACCAAAATGTAATTTCCTTTTTTAAATTGGAAATTTCTTGCACACAATCTTTTAACTTAGCTAAAGCAATTTTGTTAAATTTATTCATAGTTTTACAGTCTTTTAATAATTCATCATGTATTATAAAAAGATCCTTATATAAAGAATCTAAGCATACTGATTGCGATCTGAGCTTAGCCATGAAACATTTGTTTGTTTGCTCATTTGATTCTTCTTTATTGCTCTTCCTCTTCCTATTGCCTTGACTAGATCTCTTTATAGTCATTTATTCTAGGATGTTGTTACGATCTCTAGAATCCTAGGCTCTGATACCAATTGAAAGTGACTGTGCTATAGGGTCGAGTAATATGAAATATATATTAGATAACTAGTGCGGAAAATAACTGTAACGTCCCGCCTTTTTGCACGATTTAAACCGACACACGTGCCAGTTCAACCATACGGAAGGGCGGATTGTTATGGGGTAAATAAGAAAAAACGAGAAAGAAATAAAAGAAAACAGAATCTCGCAGCGGAAGGATAAAATATAATAATAAAATGTATAGTTTATAAATCTGTTTACAAAATATTTATATACTACATATCAGAGTTACACATACCAATAACAATGCAGCGGAAAAATATGAGTGTAGTGGAATAATAGTAGATAATAGTAATACAAATCTTCGTCTTCGTCCTCCAAAGCTAAATCTTCAAATCCTGAAACGCTCGGACTGACCCGAGCGAATTTGAAAAGACAAAAACACTCGAGTCAGAACTAAAAGATCTTATGTGAGTTAAATTAACAGAAATAAATATGAGTGCGGTAACTCAAGAGATGCTCGGGATTTACATCTCCTAAGGATCCGTTAAACTATTTACTATATAGTATATTGCGCTATTATAATAGTGTCTAATTGTAAAATAAACTTACTTTTAAATAGCGTTAAGGGGTTACCCATATAGCCCTTAACACAGAATATATTCCCATAGTCTATACAGTACCGTAATCTCCCCCGTACTGGGCGTCGTCAGAGGGCACTCCATTGGTATGGTACAAAGCCAAAATCGTATAAGGCGCGCTAGGGTAGGTGACACGGCACAACTAGGCAATGCCAGGGTAGATATACCAATTGCTATCCGGGCTGGTGGTAACGCATAGCCGCAGCTACCGCCCACCTCGAACTAACACCCCAAATCAAAGAAATCAATAGTGGCCACCGAACAATCCAAAGTCAGAGTATAGTATCGAAAGAGTGCGTTCGATCAGAGGAATGACCTCATTGGCCTGAGAATCGCTCCTGTTTTAGCCACCTTATGCCAACTCACGGGATTTGGGTCCACGTATTTACCTTACAGGAAACATCGCCACCATCTTACTTCATTCTGGAATCTCCACTGCGTACACGGTTAGTCAAAGTGGTTTTCGGTATCGACAGAGAGTATGTCCATATCCGATCCCGGTCTCTTTGCTAACCAATCTTTATTATAACACCGCGGTCATTTAAAAATAGTTTATACTTTAAAACTAGAATAAAATTTTCCATTTCAAACTATGAATACGATATCATTTTAAAACCCAAACAATATGATATCATTTTATCCCAAATATAATTCTTTTTCAAAAATCATACTGCTTTAAAATTTATAATATCTGGAAACCAAACATTTGAATTATACTTTCAAAACATAATATTTCGGACTTCATACTTTTAAAGATCATACTTCTAAAACTTGAATGGTTTGGATATTCAACAGTATATAAGATAAATGGTTTACCTTAAGGTTACTCTGTAAAGAAAAATAATTTCCATGGCTTCACAAATATATTTCTTTATTTAAAGTCTAAACCAAAATTTAAATATCCCTTCAGGTTACAAAACCACTTCAATTTCTATATATATATATATCCATTTGGAGTATTAATATTTCAAAACTAAAGTTGGAATTTATCCTTTTAGCAAATTAAACGTACTATTATTTAGTCTTGAATATATAAAATAAAACTCCAATTTCTAGCAATTAAATATTTTCTTCAATTTAATTTATACTAACATATTCATTTTAATTATCTTGAAAAATCGAGTTATAAATATCATATCTTAAAATTTCCAAACTTAAACATTTAACATATGATATAAATTATCAAATCCCATTTGTCAAAAATTTTCGATTTTCATTTGCAGATTTATACCCAACTTGAATTCAAAATTTTAACTTCATATGTATGTATATAGGAAAAAATATACTATTTATAAAATATCAAAATTAAAATTTTTATAAACCGTATCCCATCCAAACCATAGAAATCACTTTAAAAATATTTATATATAGACCACGGTGCCTGTATAAAATTTTCTATCCTATGGTCAAATGATACAGATATTTATCATTTCAATCCGCAATTTAAAAATAAAATGCGGTTGTATGTCATTTCAAACCGCAATCCCGAATGAAATGAAAATGCATGATGACTTGCAGTTTATACAATATAATTATAGCATTCATTCATCCAAATATCAATCATCAATCATCAATTGCAATCATCATCCAGTTTTAAACAATCATCGATACATAACATATGAATTTATACAGAAATCAATAACAGATATTAACTAACAATTTATTTCCATAATAAATTAAATGACTGTTAACTAGCAGTTTATGTGCAAAAATAAATTCTAACTGTCAAATTTTATGCAATAAATAAAATAAATTAACAGTTAAATTAACTAAATGCAAATTAACAGATATGCTGAATAAAACATACCAAACAGTCATAATTAAATTTCTACTCATATCTAAAATAAATTTAACAAACATAAAAACTTTTAGAAGTTGTGAGTGGGTTAAAACACTCACCTTTTGAATTTAAATTGGATTTAAATTCAATTTAAACCCAAAATTTTGACGGTCTCTAAATCTGTCCAAACCAGCGTCAACAGGTCTGGATTTTAATTACGATCCTAACAAAAAAAATCTTGTGAAACGGAGTCCGTATGTACGAGTTATGATTATTAGAACTAATTGAAATCAAAATTAACAAAAATAAATTAAACAAAAATAAAATACCGTGCCACATCCACTCTTCCCTCGTGAAAAACGCGTATGCTTCTTCTTGATTGCTAACTTTGTTCCGTAATTTTTCTTTTATTTCGATTTACTTTAATTTTCCTCCTTATTATATGAATGTATGCATTTTTGAAAGGTTTGAAAAAAAAAAGATTTGAAAAAGAAGAATTGAAAAAGAAAATGATTAAAATAAGAACTGAAAATGGAAGAGAAGATCTAGATTTGAAAAGAAAGAAGAAGGTTTGAAATAGAAGAAAATTTGAAAAAGAAGTATACTTGAAGAGGAAGGAAAAATTAAAATCAGAGATAATAAGGAGATTTGAAGGAAAAAAAAGAAAAAAAGAAGAAGATTATAATGGAGGCTGTGGTTTCATTTGCGTCATATCTTATTTATAAGGTTAGAGTTAGGTTTAGGATCAAAGAGATTTGAAAAGAGAGACCGCTATTAATTAGAAATAAATGAAATGACGTTTCAGAAAATGAAGTTGGAAAATGAATGGAAAGAAATAAAGTAAATATGAAAAAACTTGGTTTTGAAATATAGTAAATATGAACAACCTTTTTAAAAGTAGCAGGTATTAAAAAGAGGTAATTATTTATTAGAAAGGGAATGAATGGACTAACTCTATACTGTAAACATACTTTTAGGATTCAAATTTCAAAACAATTGTTTACTTAATAAATTTTGTTAACCCTAAACACACCAAAATTAACTTCATTAACTCAAGTAATATTCGAATTTCTACGCATTTGGGTTTTTGTCTATGCATAATAATTTTTTATAATTACCTTAAAAATGAAAACATTTGATTTGTTTTTCCCAAAATGATCTCTAATTACCATTAAAACACCCTTTTTGTTTACCATAAAACGCGCGTTTTTTATTATTAAATCTATTAATTGCAATCACCGTTTTCTTTTCTTTTAATTGAAATATTTGAACTACATTAATTGCAATCACACAAAATTAAATTTTAAAACAGACAACTAAAATGCATAAAAATAAAAAAAATAGAAAAATTGTTTATACACAAGAGTAATAAATAGATTATTTTCCTATTCTTGTAATTAGTTTGTAAGCTAAACACAGTTCAAATAAACATATATTTCTTTCTTTAAAAATCAATCTTTCTATATTTTTATTTAAATTATATTAAACCTACATTCATAGATGAAACATTCATTTTATTGATGTAAATGTTTTTTTTTATTGAATCAAAACTTTCCTTATATTTCACAAAACATAAGCTGCTTTTAATTGCACCTATTACAACTAGTATTCTCTCTCCTATTAATTGAAAATTGTTCAATTACATTAATTTCAGTTGATTAAGTTTCAAAATGGGCTAAATGAATGTAATGATAGGTAGAACAATTACTTCCTCTTAACGTAATATTTAGATGTTAAACTTTCATTTATTTTGCAATACTTCAACTAAATTAATAAATATTGCTCTCTATACTTAAATCTATATTAACAAAACGTTAGCTTTGGATTGGTAAAATTTGATTTACCAAAGTTTACTTACATAATACAAACTATATTAATTTGCCATCTATTAGTTCTTAATTATATTTTTAAGTTCGTTACCTATCCACCTTGATTATAATTCCATCTATAAAGCAAATTTAGTTAGCCTTAACATTACTACACTAAATCTACAATCAGTTTCAATTAATATAGAATTATATCTTAAATACTTACCATTTATTTATAAATTAGGTTACCTTCCCATAAATTTTATTCCTAAGTATTTGATTGGATTGCCATCTTTACTATGTCTATTATTAATTAGCTTCAAATTCTACAATTTCACTTCTTAAATCCACCCTTTGCTATATTATAAATAAAATTTACATTGGTTACATTTCACATAAATGTATCATTTATTTACATTTATTACAAACTTATTTCCAATTCCAACTAACAATCTAAATAAATGAATAGGCAACCTACCATAAACATTACCGTTACCTTTTTGTCACATACAAAATCTTTTATTACAAAAATCAATTTTTGCATATATTTTCATACTACAAATTCAATTTACTTATGTTCAAATTATAGCCAAACCTGACTTTTAAATTATTTTATATAAAAAATTGGGATTTCATTAAGTTTATTAATTATTACCCTTAATTGGCATTTATCACCTTGTATTCTCGTTATCATTTCATAGATATGATTCCCAATTCCTTATTATTGACTTAAATTGGCATTACTAACATTGCATTAAACGTTGTTACTTAAATCTCTACCCAATAGTAATTAATACTCTAAATAAATACGCTTACTCCTTTCGTTATTTATTAATTATCACAAGAAACGTTTAATCATTTCAACAACATTGTAATTTCAAATTACAATTACTATATCTAATTCCTACATTTACTCAAATAAAATCTTAAGACTTTTATTTCATTCTAAATTAGATTAGAAATCATATTAAATTAACTCATTTAATATCATCAAATTTAACGGGTCGTTACACTCTCCCCCACTCAAAACTTTTCGTCCCCGAAAAGGAAAAAGAAGGGAAAAGGAAGAATAATAAAAAAACAGTACATCTTATTTCAAATATTAACTTATAAACAATAATTTACTAAATTAATTTCCTTAAATGAAATATACCCATTTTATAATCATTATATCCTTATGTACTAAAATAAATAAAGATTGGAAAACATTTTCAAATAATCTCTAAGTGGTTTCAGCCACTAACAACAAATCAATCCAACAACCATCCATTTCAGCAAACAACATACACAACAAATATAAACAACCATATAATCAACAAACAAATAGTTGCTCGGGTTCAAAGCTTGAAATGGTACGGAATGAAAAATAACTATCTAGTGCATCATTTACTCAACAGTCTTAGATGGGACAAAAATAGATTATTTATTCATCCAACAACTTCAAATTTCCTTACCCAGCCAACTACAAAGCAAACCATATCGATTTAAACCAACAAATCAATTCAACTTATATAAATTCATTACAGACTTTAATTGTTTGATTTCCTTTCTTTTATTCAAACCACATAAATTTCCTTTTTTTTATAATTTACATTTGTTTCTAACAAACTTCAAATTTTATTTCTCATTCAATGGTTGTTTCCTCATTTCTACTTATTACATACCATTATTCATTTTTATTTTATTTAGGTTATGTAAGTCTCTTTTATTTGTATTACATTTAATGCACTTCTTAATTTCAATCATTTATTCTATGCTTACAATTCTATTATATTTAATCATAGTAACCCTTTTTAATTTACCTTAAATTCTTAACCTTATAACCTCCATTCTTATAAATAAAGGATTTTATTAATTTATTTCTTAGGGTTTGCAGCCATTTATTTAAATTACCTACTTTCCATTTTATTCAACTAGTAGCATTTAAATCATACTAAATTTTATAACCATACACATCAATCCTTATTTATTAAAGAATTTCGTTTTATTTACTTAAGTTTAAAATCACCTATTTATAATACTTACCTTTAATTATGGTAAAATTTCAATTATAACTTAAGTTTTATACCATTAAATTCTTATTCATAATAGCAATTCATTGAATACTTCATCATTTCCAAATTCCTACTTGTATAATATTCTATTCCAATCTCTTATTTAACATTTTAACTTTTCATATTTGGTAAGTTATATATGTTAAAGAAAATGCAAAAGAACTTATACGAGTTTTATCTCATCTTTTAATTAAATTTAATGTTAATCAATATTACTTTTTGTCTCATATGGTAAAAATCTCAAATTTCCCTTTATAACTTTGCATTAATTCTCTTACCTAAATTAGAGGTTTCAATTTATTAATTACTTACTTTTATCTCACTAAAATAATTTTAAACAATTAATTAATGGAAATTTATGAATTAAATACCGGGTCAAATTTCAAATTATTTTAAAAATAATAGATAAATAATTTCTTACCACTCATATATCTCAATTATATTTAAAACAATTAAAATTTTAGATAATTTCAAAATAAATCTGCAGTAGAATTTACTACAGTGGCCTTTCCCCTTTGAAACTCGAAAATGAAAGTCGATGATGCGGCCGCCATCACCGAAATTATTTTCCAGCGATAGAGAGGAAAGTACGAAACTTATTTTCTCCAAAATCCTCTTTAAAACAATTCTTCCGAATTCAAAATGAAATATTTATATCGAAAAATATATATAACAATATTATTATACTTCAAAATCCTTTGAAAGCAACTTTTCAAAATCCCGGACTTAAGTCCTAAAATTTCCAAATTTCATTGATTTTATGTTCAATCTTATTTTACCTATTATATATAAATTTTATTCCTAACAACCAATCTATTGCAACCAAATATATATATCTTTAGGAAAATTTATTTTATATATATAGAAAATATAATAGGCAAAATTATTTCATTTACCTATATTTAAAACTGATATTATGTCGGTCTGTCCTATTAAGTGTTTAGAAATCCCTATTGATGTCATAGCGTCCCATGCACCAATCAGAATTTATAAATACAAAACAGAACAGATTAACACAATATCAAAATCTTTTTATAACACTAACAAATATGCTCTCTCATATATATACACTCAGCGACTCCCATAGGGTATTACTACCCTATTAACAAAGAGTCAAACCCCACAAGCTAAGGTTTATCGCTAAACCAAAGCTCTGATACCAGATGTAACGTCCCGCCTTTTTGCACGATTTAAACCGACACACGTGCCAGTTCAACCATACGGAAGGGCGGATTGTTATGGGGTAAATAAGAAAAAACGAGAAAGAAATAAAAGAAAACAGAATCTCGCAGCGGAAGGATAAAATATAATAATAAAATGTATAGTTTATAAATCTGTTTACAAAACATTTATATACTACATATCAGAGTTACACATACCAATAACAATGCAGCGGAAAAATATGAGTGTAGTGGAATAATAGTAGATAATAGTAATACAAATCTTCGTCTTCGTCCTCCAAAGCTAAATCTTCAAATCCTAAAACGCTCGGACTGACCCGAGCGAATTTGAAAAGACAAAAACACTCGAGTCAGAACTAAAAGATCTTATGTGAGTTAAATTAACAGAAATAAATATGAGTGCAGTAACTCAAGAGATGCTCGGGATTTACATCTCCTAAGGATCCGTTAAACTATTTACTATATAGTATATTGCGCTATTATAATAGTGTCTAATTGTAAAATAAACTTACTTTTAAATAGCGTTAAGGGGTTACCCATATAGCCCTTAACACAGAATATATTCCCATAGTCTATACAGTACCGTAATCTCCCCCGTACTGGGCGTCGTCAGAGGGCACTCCATAGGTATGGTACAAAGCCAAAATCGTATAAGGCGCGCTAGGGTAGGTGACACGGCACAACTAGGCAATGCCAGGGTAGATATACCAATTGCTATCCGGGCTGATGGTAACGCATAGCCGCAGCTACCGCCCACCTCGAACTAACACCCCAAATCAAAGAAATCAATAGTGGCCACCGAACAATCCAAAGTCAGAGTATAGTATCGAAAGAGTGCGTTCGATCAGAGGAATGACCTCATTGGCCCGAGAATCGCTCCTGTTTTAGCCACCTTATGCCAACTCACGGGAGTTGGGTCCACGTATTTACCTTACAGGAAACATCGCCACCATCCTACTTCATTCTGGAATCTCCACCGCGTACACGGTTAGTCAAAGTGGTTTTCGGTATCGACAGAGAGTATGTCCATATCCGATCCCGGTCTCTTTGCTAACCCATCGTTATTATAACACCGCGTTCATTTAAAAATAGTTTATACTTTAAAACCAGAATAAAATTTTCCATTTCAAACTATGAATACGATATCATTTTAAAACCCAAACAATATGATATCATTTTATCCCAAATATAATTCTTTTCCAAAAATCATACTGCTTTAAAATTTATAATATCTGGAAACCAAACATTTGAATTATACTTTCAAAACATAATATTTCGGACTTCATACTTTTAAAGATCATACTTCTAAAACTTGAATGGTTTGGATATTCAACAGTATATAAGATAAATGGTTTAACTTTAAGGTTACTCTGTAAATAAAAATTATTTCCATGGCTTCACAAATACCTTCTGGTTACAAAACCACTTCAATTTCTATATATATATATATATATCCATTTGGAGTATTAATATTTCAAAACTAAAGTTGGAATTTATTCTTTCAGCAAATTAAACGTACTATTATTTAGTCTTGAATATATAAAATAAAACTCCAATTTCTAGCAATTAAATATTTTCTTCAATTTAATTTATACTAACATATTCATTTTAATTATCTTGAAAAATCCAGTTATAAATATCATATCTTAAAATTTCCAAACTTAAACATTTAACATATGATACCATTTCTCAAAATTTTTCCATTTTCATTTGCAGATTTATACCCAGCTTGAATTCAAAATTTTAACTTCATATGTATGTATATAGGAAAAAATATACTATTTATAAAATATCAAAATTAAAATTTTTATAAACCGTATCCCATCCAAAACATAGAAATCACTTTAAAAATATTTATATATAGACCACGGTGCCTGTATAAAATTTTCTATCCTATGGTCAAGTGATACGGATATTTATCATTTCAATCCGCAATTTAAAAATAAAATGCGGTTGTATATCATTTCAAACCGCAATCCCGAATGAAATGAAAATGCATGATGACTTGCAGTTTATACAATATAATTATAACATTCATTCATCCAAATACCAATCATCAATCATCAATTGCAATCATCATCCAATTTTAAACAATCATTGATACATAACATATGAATTTATACAGAAATCAATAACAGATATTAACTAACAGTTTATATTCCATAATAAATTAAATGACTGTTAACTAGCAGTTTATGTGCAAAAATAAATTCTAACTGTCAAATTTTATGCAATAAATAAAATAAATTAACAGTTAAATTAACTAAATGCAAATTAACAGATATGCTGAATAAAATATACCAAACAGTCATAATTAAATTTCTACTCATATCTAAAATAAATTTAACAAACATAAAAACTTTTAGAAGTTGTGAGTGGGTTAAAATACTCACCTTTTGAATTTAAATTGGATTTAAATTCAATTTAAACCCAAAATTTTGACGGTCTCTAAATCTGTCCAAACCAGCATCAACAGGTCTGGATTTTAATTACGATCCTAACAAAAAAAATCTCGTGAAACGGAGTCCGTATGTACGAGTTATGGTTATTAGAACTAATTGAAATCAAAATTAACAAAAATAAATTAAACAAAAATAAAATACCGTGCCACATCCACTCTTCCCTCGTGAAAAACGTGTATGCTTCTTCTTGATTGCTAACTTTGTTCCGTAATTTTTCTTTTATTTCGATTTACTTTAATTTTCCTCCTTATTATATGAATGTATGCATTTTTGAAAGGTTTGAAAAAAAAAGATTTGAAAAAGAAGAATTGAAAAAGAAAATGATTAAAATAAGAACTGAAAATGGAAGAGAAGATCTAGATTTGAAAAGAAAGAAGAAGGTTTGAAATAGAAGGAAATTTGAAAAAGAAGTATACTTGAAGAGGAAGGAAAAATTAAAATCAGAGATAATAAGGAGATTTGAAGGAAAAAAAAAGAAAAAAAGAAGAAGATTATAATGGAGGCTGTGGTTTCATTTGCGTCATATCTTATTTATAAGGTTAGAGTTAGGTTTAGGATCAAAGAGATTTGAAAAGAGAGACCGCTATTAATTAGAAATAAATGAAATGACGTTTCAGAAAATGAAGTTGGAAAATGAATGGAAAGAAATAAAGTAAATATGAACAAACTTGGTTTGAAATATAGTAAATATGAACAACCTTTTTAAAAGTAGCAGGTATTAAAAAGAGGTATTATTTATTAGAAAGGGAATGAATGGACTAACTCTATACTGTAAACATACTTTTAGGATTCAAATTTCAAAACAATTGTTTACTTAATAAATTTTGTTAACCCTAAACACACCAAAATTAACTTCATTAACTCAAGTAATATTCGAATTTCTACGCATTTGGGTTTTTGTCTATGCATAATAATTTTTTATAATTACCGTAAAAATGAAAACATTTGATTTGTTTTTCCCAAAATGATCTCTAATTACCATTAAAACACCCTTTTTGTTTACCATAAAACGCGCGTTTTTTATTATTAAATCTATTAATTGCAATCACCGTTTTCTTTTCTTTTAATTGAAATATTTGAACTACATTAATTGCAATCACACAAAATTAAATTTTAAAAAAGACAACTAAAATGCATAAAAATAAAAAAAATAGAAAAATTGTTTATACACAAGAGTAATAAATAGATTATTTTCCTATTCTTGTAATTAGTTTGTAAGCTAAACACAGTTCAAATAAACATATATTTCTTTCTTTAAAAATCAATCTTTCTATATTTTTATTTAAATTATATTAAACCTACATTCATAGATGAAACATTCATTTTATTGATGTAAATGTTTTTTTTTATTGAATCAAAACTTTCCTTATATTTCACAAAACATAAGCTGCTTTTAATTGCACCTATTACAACTAGTATTCTCTCTCCTATTAATTGAAAATTTTCAATTACATTAATTTCAGTTGATTAAGTTTCAAAATGGGCTAAATGAATGTAATGATAAGTAGAACAATTACTTCCTCTTAACGTAATATTTAGATATTAAATTTTCATTTATTTTGCAATACTTCAATTAAATTAATAAATATTGCTCTCTATACTTAAATCTATATTAACAAAACGTTAGCTTTGGATTGGTAGAATTTGATTTACCAAAGTTTACTTACATAATACAAACTAGAGGGAATTAGGCTGAAGGAAAAACCTGAGAACACTTTTAGTCTGAAGGACAGAAGTTTTAAAATTTAGCCTGAAGGACAAAAAATGGTATATTCATATAGCATTACACATCCATAATGCTATATTCATATAGCATTACACATCTATAATTCTATATACAACACAATTTTATAAGTTTCTGCATACACAAACAAGCAGCTGTGTAATGCTATATGAATATAGCATTATGGATGTGCAATGCTATATGAATATATCATTTTTTGTCCTTCAGACTAAATTTTAAAACTTCTGTCCTTCAGACTAAAAGTGTTCTCAGGTTTTTCCTTCAGCCTAATTCCCTGTACAAACTATATTAATTTGCCACCTATTAGTTCTTAATTATATTTTTAAGCTCGTTACCTATCCACCTTGATTATAATTCCATCTATAAAGCAAATTTAGTTAGCCTTAACATTACTACACTAAATCTACAATCAGTTTCAATTAATATAGAATTATATCTTAAATACTTACCATTTATTTATAAATTAGGTTACCTTCCAATAAATTTTATTCCTAAGTATTTGATTGGATTGCCATCTTTACTATGTCTATTATTAATTAGCTTCAAATTCTGCAATTTCACTTCTTAAATCCACCCTTTGCTATTTTATAAATAAAATTTACATTGGTTACATTTCACATAAATGTATCATTTATTTACATTTATTACAAACTTATTTCCAATTCCAACTAACAATCTAGATAAATGAATAGGCAACCTACCATAAACATTACCGTTACCTTTTTGTCACATACAAAATCTTTTATTACAAAAATCAATTTTTGCATATATTTTCATACTACAAATTCAATTTACTTATGTTCAAATTATAGCCAAACCTGACTTTTAAATTATTTTATATAAAAAATTGGGATTTCATTAAGTTTATTAATTATTACCCTTAATTGGCATTTATCACCTTGTATTCTCGTTATCATTTCATAGATATGATTCCCAATTCCTTATTATTGACTTAAATTGGCATTACTAACATTGCATTAAACGTTGTTACTTAAATCTCTACCCAATAGTAATTAATACTCTAAATAAATATGCTTACTCCTTTCGTTATTTATTAATTATCACAAGAAACGTTTAATCATTTCAACAACATTGTAATTTCAAATTACAATTACTATATCTAATTCCTACATTTACTCAAATAAAATCTTAAGACTTTTATTTCATTCTAAATTAGATTAGAAATCATATTAAATTAACTCATTTAATATCATCAAATTTAACGGGTCGTTACAATAACTGTAAAATAAAATAGCAGTAAAGAAAAGTGACACCAGGAATTTTTATACTGGTTCGAACTCCGTTGTACGTCCAGTCCTAGACTCCTTCTGGAATTTAAACTAGCAGCCCTCACTTAACCCAGAGGAACAGGTTCATACGCTTGAGCAACCAAACAGGAATTGACCGCCTGAGCAGTCGAACAGGACTTGACCGCCTGAGCAACATAATAGGACTTGACCGTGAGAAACCGATCAGGACTTGATTACAAAGTATATTTTCTTGACCTTATGTGTTCTAATAAAGTGAATTTGTCACTTGTAGTACACCCTTCCTATAATCTTTTCCTCATGAATGATGTGTTGTGCATGTATGAATAATAGGAAGTTTAGAATTGCTTATAAGATATGGAAGTGAGATCGTAAGCAATGAAAATATGAAATCAAATGAGTAGTAGATTCGAAGAATATAATTCAAGTTAGATCAAGAGAGAGAAGTAAATTAAGTGATTTGATCAATGAAACTCAAATATATTTATAGCAGATAAGGAGTTGCAACTGCTGATGAAGAGAGCTCTACGAATAGTAATGGCTGCAAACCTTGGCGAGAAAGAAATCTTTTCAGAAAGGAAGTGTCTTTTCAAGAATATGACAGTTGTATAGTGTTCAGTCGACTAACTTGGTGGCTCCAGTCGACTGAATCCAAAATGTGTACATGCATTTGAAATTGCATAGATTCAGTCGACTGAATGATGCCCTCAATTGACTGGTCCGTGTAAATTTAAGAAAAAAATTATGCACAGGTTCAGTCGATGAAGGCATCAATTCTGCAATTACTCAGAATTTTGGTCGTCTTGAGTTTAGAATATTAATTTTTAGTATTCAATAATATGGTATTTTAATCAAATAAAAATCATCGTTAAATAACAATTGGCGATAATATATAACCTTAAACCAAGATAGTATTTTGAGTCTCCAGATTTTTATTTATAAAGTAGGAAACTTAGCTAAGTTAATAAAATGCACGTCTAAATTCAAGTAAAAAAGAAAATAACAAAAGGTAAACAAGTAAAAATGGTAAACATAAGTATATATACATAAAACGTTTTTTGGTCAAAAGAAGTAAAGACCAAAACACTTATTCTTACTTCTTTTCAACCTCAAACCATATAAGCTCAAAATCATTTCAATCCATCAGCTGTACAAAACTTTGTACAGGTCTAATTTCTTATTGAGCCCAAAAATCTGGTATGTGCACATCCTTGCAAACATGTATATATAGGCGATATATGTGTTTATGCTCAGTCTTGAAAAATAATCCTAGAAACAAAAATATACTCTGTAAAATAGACACTATAGAAAAAGAAAGAAAAAGAAGTAGCTTGCTCTTTCAATCCAAAACAGAAGCAAGAATTCAAATTTGTAGATCTAAAACTAGGATTCAACTTGAAGATTTCAAAAGAATCTACATGTTTAAGGTGAGAATTAAAAAATTTAAATGCCTGGAATGGATAATATGACTCCGTCATGTTCAATAGAGTAAACCTTACATTTGTGCCTTGATTTCAAAAATCATTTCCTCTCAATCCAAGTTAACAGTAAATGATGTAAACTAATAAAGTGATTTTTTAGTAAAGATCATCTTAAAATAGTTCACGGATTGTTTATACGAGATATTGTGAGAGATTCTAAAAATACAGTAAACATCCTAGTTCCCGACGAAATTCAACTTGTTTAAATCATCGAATCAAGTATGTTGTCTTGTTCACCATACCAAAATAGGATTTTTAGTGCAGAAATTTTGATTTTAGCAGCATAGATTATGTGACAGTTGAAGATGATCAAAATCAACAAAAGAATAAATTTCCAATGGCTGCATCGTCGAGGGTAGTCACGGCTTGGTTGAGGAGGAGCAGAGGAACATGGGTGAGGCATTCATGATGGCCAAATGTTGATTTTGGGTTTGATTTGGGGTAACGAGGGTTTTTAGGGTTTTAAAAGCTAGTTTTCAATGGGTTTGAGTTCGTCGTCGCTAGCGGAAGGGGTGGCGTTGTGTGGCGCCGCGTTTGGCAAGATAGTAGCGTACGACTAGGTGGTTGCTGGGTGAAGGTGGCTGGGTCAAGTGAAGTACAAGGAGGTGGGATGAGGTCGTTTTTAGCGATGGACGAAACTTGAGGGTGTCGTTTTCTTGGTGCTCAGGGTGGAAAACCGGTGGAGGCGGTCGGAGTTGTGGCGGAGGCGTGAAATCGAATGCAGGGAAGAAACCGGACTTGGTGGCATGCTCGGCATAGTGAACGGTGGCCTGATGGGGGTGTGCATATGCACTGATACGAGTGCATGGCGATGGTTCCTGGGTTTTGGAGATGACCAAGTTTGGCCGATGGTGTTTGCCGAAGTTAGGTTGGGTCTCGAAGTCATACGAGAAGAATTAGGGTGTGGAATCGAAGAGTAGTGGATTGATCGAAGGATTTGGCATTGGTATTGGGTTGGATTTTGGGTTCTTATATTCATTTGAAATTTTGAACTGGAAAGAAAAAAAGAATTTAGAGAGAAATGGAGGAGAAGAGAAGGGTAGCGGGTCCTTTCCTTTTGGTATGTGAATTGAGCTTCGGCCCAAACAAAAATGTGAAGAAGTTTTAAAATCAAAAATGTTTGTATATATTGTGAATTTTAAAATGATATAGTTGATGCATACGAAACCCAATTGACGCAAAACTGATTGCAGTGGGGGTTCGTATCGACGAACTCTACGTCGTCTTATGACTTGTTGCTGAATTTGAACTAGTGGAATTTTACTGTATTTTGAGAACGGACAGATTTTAAATACCAATTTAAACACAAATATCGACAATAAATTTATATGACCTTTCTCTGAAGTGATTTTCCTAGATAAAAATAGTGATGAGTTAATTTAAAATAATTACGATGTTTTGACATCTATTTAGCGGAATAAAATACCGTTCCACTAATTATATTTAAAATTGACCCCTATTGGTAGAATAATACACCGTTTTACTATTATTACTGAATATATCTGTTTGTGGATATTTACTGGAAGAAATAAAACCTTGTTCTGCTATTATATATTTACGGACGTCTATTTATTTCCCTGATAAATTATATTAGACAATATGATGTTGAATTGATTGTTGAAAACAGATTGATTTGAATATCTGTATCTGTTATTTTGGACTGTTATGGAACGAATGGTAACTTGATTAATTACCATTGGAATTTGTACATCATTTTTTGATTTGGAGGTGGACTTTTGAACCAAAATTGCTTAAAGATGATTATTATTTATAAATGATATTTTAAAGTTAATTAGTAAATATTTTGATAATGATTTAAAGTAATTATTTTATTATTCTTAAAAGTTATTTAAAAAGTTATTAATTATTGTTTCAAAGCTATTTAATTATTTAAATTTTCTAACATATATTAGTTATTAATTAAAGTTATTTATAGTGATTGTTTAAAGTTAATTATTACTTAAGGGTTAATTGGTATTATAGTACATTTATTCCAAAGATAAATTTATTAAATAGTAATAATGTTTTAAAATAATATATTATATGGTAAACTTTTATAAAAGAGTATTTTACTAAAATAGAACTTGGAAAATATATATTGAATTTTACGAGTATTATTTTGAAAATTATTAAATAATGTTTTCGGAAAGTAATGGTATACTTTCATGGCGAAGTCGGAGGCAGAGAGTGCCTACAGTTAAGTTTTGGATTTCTCTAGGATAGAGACACAACCATTGAGCTGTGAATCCATGTTTTATATCACAGTGGCGCTTTCCGTGTTTATTTAAAAAAAAATTCAAATATTATTGAAGAAAATGATTTATGAATATACTTATTTCGGTGAAACAAGTATATACCTTTTGATAAAGAGATTTAATTTATTTGAATTTAAATTAAACAAGAATTAGTGATTTCAGTGCGAAATGAAATCCTTGATCGAATGATTGTTCATTTGATAGTTAAACAACCGACTATCAAAATCTAGGCCAAAATGCAACCTTGGGAATATCTAGGAGAAATATGAGAATTATATGGTACGGTTAGCGTCGAAGGTGCTATACTGTACATATAAACTCGTTTCGTTCTTCTAGGACGATGATATGGAAATCTGGCCACTAACGATTAGGAGGTGATCTCCAATCTTATTTTCGTCTGTTTATTTCCTAAAGAAGCGGGACTGAGTTTACGGAAAATATCGAATGTTGTTTTGATGAGAACGGGATCAGATAAGTTATTCGAAAACCACTTCGATCCAACGAGTACGTTTTCAAAGTAAAAACAAGAGCATGGAGTCCAAGATGGAGCATTGAAGTGCAAGGGCTATTCGCTACTAATTCTGAGGATGATTCCAAAACGGATGTAGTAGGAATAGTGCCTTCAGCTCCGTTCAAATCGAGAACGGACTTGTATGGATGAATGTTATCAGTACATTGTCATTGGAGGACAATGAGCATTTAAGTGAAAATTCCTTTAAAAGGTAATCGTAGCCTCCAGCCTCATCAACCGAGAATGACTGAAAAGTAGTTGAGATGGAGCGAGGCTAAGTGGATCTTATCCAAGTAGGGCATGTTATCACATTTCTAGATACTCTTAGATATTATTACTATGATACATGGAAGGAGCTCGAAAAGGGTGGGAACACCCGGGGTGATAGCATTTTCGGTCTACCCAGGTTAGAGGTAGTCCGATCATGTGTTGCAGGGGATCCCAACATGGTCCTCGGTACATTTTTCTAGATGTATACTGTGGTAGGTGGTACCCCAGTGCCTAGTCTTTCGTATGAAATCCATTCTCCAATACGTATCTTTATGGTTTTGGTTGTAGAGCCTAGTATGCTAGAATTTAATTAATATAACAATTTCATCTATTTGAATAAGTATTTGTACCTAGACGCTATTATAATATCACTGGTTTTCTATAAAATGTGTTTTGGTTACAGTAAGGGAAAAACATATCGTGTTTATGTATGGCGTGGTCTTACGGGGTACTTTTGATTTCAATAGGATTTGAAAGATATAACGAATAAAATTCCTTATGATTTAAATTCTCACGCTGGCTTTCCCAGACATACCCGGGCATGGTTTTTCCTATATGCTCGGGTCAGACCGAGCATATTTCAGGTTTAGCTGGAAGAAGTGGAGCTTCAGGAGTGGAGCGGGATGCCCGGAGACGTATCGCGTAGATGATTATTTTCCATTGCAATTTGATTGTGTTTATCAGCAATTATAAGGACAAGGTGTTATAATTGTCCGTGCTGAAGAGGCTAGTATACTCCGCTTGTTATCTATTATGTAAATATTACTCCTTGTTTTACGTTAAGATTTATTCTATATTATAAATTATTCGTTTCTGCTACGAGATTCTATGTTGTTCTATTTTCTTTTTACTTTCTTTTTCTTACTATCCGCCTTTCTGCTTAATTTGGATTTGACAAGCATGGTAAATTGTCCATTCGAACTATATGGAAAAGTGGGTGGTGACATCGTGGTATCAGAGCTTAGGTTGAGCGAATACCTAGGCTTTGGTGGGGTTAATCATTAGAGATAGGGTCAGTAGTACCCTAGAATGAGTCTGAGTGTGTGTTTGTGTGTATATATATACGAGAGTGCATATTTGTTAGTGATATAAAATGTTTTATATTGTGTTAATTGATTTATTGAATGGCTTATGGATTCTGGTCAATACGAATAGCTAACATTATTGATAGGGATCTCTAAACACTTAAACAAGGCTAATGGACATACTATTGTTTTAAGAAGATAGATGAAATAATTTTGCCTAGGGTATATTTTATATATTAAAGGCAATGATTTGCAAAAAAAAAATAGTATTTTGAGATGTGTTTGATAAGTGGTGATAATATTTTATCATCTAGGAATTGAGTGCTCATAACCGTTAGCTTTGAGCATCCTCTCTTACCGATTCTTTTGACTTGGGTATTTCCTTAGTGACCTGAGTCCTGTAAGATAGGAACTTTGGAAATTTTGGATTTTTAGTAAATTTTGTTTATTAAAGAAATTTAAATATTTTAAGATAATTATTTAGGAAGATTTTTCATATATAGAATCTAATTTTATAATAATTAAACTATAAAAGGAGATATTTGAGAATTAAAAACTCCATTGATTTCGAAAAAAATCATTTTTAAGGAAAAATGATTTTGGTATTGCTTAAGTAAAGTATTTGAATGGTAGCAATTTAAAAGGAAGAGTTATTTAAAGTGTGTACCTATATATGTACTCTTTAGCATATATGAATTCCTGAAACCTTAGGGTCTCATTCTCAGTCTTGTTAATTGATTGTAGAGAACCCGTAGTATTGTTCGAGGAGGAGAACTTTTGAAGGCTAGGAGAGATGGAGATCATGACTTAGTTAAAAGGATTCTAAAGGATCTTAATGGGCCATCAATATATGAGGAGGAGTTATAGGAGGAAATAGAGCCTATAGAGCAGACATCGCATCAAGAAGAGGAGCTCGAGAAAGAAGAAGAAGAGAAATATGAGAATTAAGAATAAGAATTCGAGGACGAGGAAGAAGAATTCGAGGATAAAGAGGAATTGGAAGTAGAAAAGGAGCCCGAATCGGAAAATGATGACACTGTCATCTGGGAAATGGGCGAGGTTGAAAATGAGCCACTTGCAGATGAGGATAACTGTCAAAGGGAACCAAGCCCGGTGTTTGCATTGGTTTTGGATAACGATGTTGAATCTAGGGAAACGGAAGGACCCAACTCCGACAGAGAGAGTCTGCTGTGAGTGTTGGTTTGGGTTGAGTGGTCTCTTGGTAGTGTATACCTTATTAATATATATAGTAGCCTGTAGACATCTTGTTTTTTGGATTATAGTCCAATAAAGTATCTCAGTAGATGTTTGATAGGACTATATATATGTGCATGTGTGTGTGTGTGTATATATATATATATATATATATGATAATGGTAATTGTGGAGGTATTCGAGTGATACTTGGTATAACGTATATTTTTAACATACACACACACACACACACACACACACACATATATATATATATGTCAACTTGTGTGATATAGGTGTTTATAAATTTGTTAATAAATTAAAATTCGATTATATATGTTTACTATCCCAGTTATAGAAATTTCGGGGACGAAATTCTTTAGGGGGGAGGAATATAACGACCCGGAATTTTTATCGTCTACAGTATTGAATATTAATTTTTAATATTCAGTAATACAGTATTTTAATCAGATAAAAATCCCCGTTAAATAACAATTGGTGATAATATATAACCTTAAACCAAGATAGTATTTTGAATCTCCAGATTTTTATTTATAAAATAGAAAACTTAGCTAAGTAAATAAAAAGCCTGTCTAAAGTCAAGTAAAAAAGAAAATAGAAGTAAATAAGTAAAAAAAATAAACATAAGTATATATACATAAAACATTGTCTGGTCTAAAGAAGTAAAGACAAAAACATTTATTTTTACTTTTTTTTTCAACCTCAAAACACATCAACTCAAAATAATTTCAACCCATCAGATGTACAAAACTTTGTACAGGTCTAATTTCTTCTTAAGACCAAAAATCTGGTATGTGCACATCCTTGCAAACATGTATATATAGGTTGTATATGTGTTTATGCCCAATCTTGAAAAATAAGCTTGGAAACAAAAATATACTCTGTAAAATAGACTGTAGAAAAAGAAAGAAAAAGAAGCAGCTTGCTCTTTCAATCCAAAACAGAAGCAAGAATTTAAGTTTGTAGATCTAAAACTAGGATTCAACTTTAAGATTTCAAAAGAATCTAAATGCTTAAGATGAGAATTAAAAGTTTTAAATGCCTGGATGTGATAACATGACTCTGTCATGTTCAATAGAGTAAACCTTACATATATGCCTTGATTTCAAAAATCATTTCCTCTCAATCCAATTTAAATTAGTGAATGATGTAAACTAATAAAGCAATTGTTTTTTAGTAAAGATCATCTTAAAAATAGTTCGAAGATTGTTTATACGAGATATTGTGAGAGATTCTAAAAATACAGTAAGCATCCTAGTTCCCGACAAAATTCAACTTGTTTAAATCATCAAATCGAGTATGATGTCTTGTTCACCATACCAAAATAGGATTTTTAGTGAAATTTTGATTTTTAGCAGGATAAATTATGTGATGGTTGAAGATGATCAAAATCCATAAAATAATAAATTTTCGATGGTGGCGTCGTCGAAGGGAGTCACGGCTTGGTCGAGGAGAAGTAGGGGAATGTGGATGAGGCACTCAACGTGGCCAAATATTGATTTTGGTTTTGATTTGGGGTAGCCAGGGCTTTTAGGGTTTTAAAAGCAAGTTTTCAATGGGTTCGAGTTCGTTGTCGCTGGCGAGAGGGGGTGGCGCCCGCCGTGTTTGGCAGGGAGATAGCGTACGACTATGTGGTTGTTTGGTGAAGGTGGCTGGGTCAAGTGAAGCATGAGGATGCGGGACGAGGTCGTTTTTGGCGATGAAAGAAACAGGATGGTGGCATTTTCTTGGTGCTTAGGGTGGAAAACTGGTGGAGGCGGTCAGAGTTGTGGCGGAGGCGTGAAATCGAATGCAGGGGAGAAGCTAGACTTAGTGGCATGCTCGGCGTAATGAGCGGTGGCCTGATGGTGGCATGCACATGCGTGTATATGAGTGCACGACGATGGTTCCTGGGTTTTGGAGATGACCGAGTATGGGATGATGGTGTTTGTCAAAGTTAGGTTGGGTCTCGAAGTCGTACGAGAAGAGTTGGGGTGTGGAATTGAAGAGCAGTGGATTGATCGAAGGATTTGGCATTGATATTGGGTTCTTATTTCATTTGAAAATATGAATTAGAAAGATAACAAAGAAGTCAAACAGAAGAGGAGGAGAAGTGAAGGGTAGCGGGTCCTTTTCTTTTGGTATGTGAATTGGTCTTTGGCCTAAACAAAAATTGTGAAGAAGTTTTAAAATTAACAATGTCTATATATATTGTGAATTTTAAAATGATATTGTTGATGCATATAAAACCCGATTGACGCAAACCTGATTGTAATGGATTCGTATCGACGAACGGTACGTCTTCTTACGACTTGTTATAGAATTTGAACCAGTGGAGTTTTAATGTATTTTGAGATTGGACAAATTTTAAATACCGATTTAAAAAAAAATTTGACGTTAAATTTATGTGACCTTTCTATCTAGTGATTTTCCCAAATAAAAATAGTGATGAGCTAATTTAAGTTAATTTTGATGTTTTGACATCTGTTTAGCGGAACAAACTACCGTTCCGCTAACTGTATTTAAAATAGACCCCTATTGGTAGAATAAATCATTGTTCTGCCTTTATTACTGAATATATTTGTTTATGGATATTTACTAGCAAAAATAAAACCCTGTTCCGCTATTATATTTTCCTGATAAATTATATTGGGCAATATTATGTTGAATTGATTGTTAAAAATAGATTGATGTGAATATCTTTATCTGTTATTATGTTGTTATGAAACGAATGGTAATTTGATTAATTACGATTGGAATTTGTAAGTCTTTTTCCGATTTGGAGGTAGACTTTTGAATCAAAATTGTTTAGGATGATTATCATTTATAAATGATATTTTAAAGTTAATTGGTAAATATTTTGATAATGATTTAAAGTGATCATTTTATTATTCTTAAAAATTATTTAAAAAGGTATTAATTATTGTTTCAAAGCTATTCAATTATTTAACTTGGCTATAGTGTATTAATTATTAACTAAAGTTATTTATGGTGATTGTTTAAAGTTAATTAATACTTAAGGGTTAATTGGTATTAAAGTATATTTATTCCAAAGATAAATTTATTAAATATTAATAATGTTTTAAAAATAATATATTGTATAGTAAACTTTTATAAAAGGGTATTTTACTAAATTAGAACTTGGAAAAATTAAATTGACCTTTATAAGTATTATTTTGAAAATTATTAAATAAAGTTTTTGGAAAGTAATTGTATACTTTCGCGGTGAAATCAGAGGTAGAGAGTTCCTGTAGTTAAGTTTTGAATTTCTTTGGGATAGAGACGTAACCATTGAGCTATGAGTCCATGGTTGATACCACAGTGGCGCTTTCCATATTTATTTAAAAAGGTTTTCAAATATTATTGAACAAAAAGGTTTGTGGATATACTTATTCCGGTGAAATAAGTACATACCTTTTGATAAGGACATTTAATTTATTTGAACTTAAATTAAACAAGAATTAGTGATTTCAGTGGGAAATGAAATCCTTGAATGAATGATTGTTTATTTGATAGTTAAATAACCGACTATCAAAATCTGGACCAAAACTAACCTGGGGAATAACTAGGAGAAACATGGGAATTATATGGTACAATTACCGTTGAAGGTGTTGTACTATACGTATAATCTCGTTTCGTTCTTCTAGCATGATGATAAGGAAATCCGACTACTAACGATTAGAAGGCGACCTTTGATCTTATTTTCATCTGTTTATTTCCTAAAGAACCGGGGTTGAGTTTACCGGAAATATAGAATGTTATTTTGATGAGACCGGGATCAGATAAGTTACCCGAAAACCACTTCGACCCAACGAGTGCGTTTTCGAAGTGAAAACAAGATCATGGAGTCGAAGATGGAGCATTGAAGTGAAAGGGCTATTCGCTATTAATCTTGAGGATGATCCCAAAATGGATGTAGTAGAAATAGTGCCTTCGGTTCTGTTTAAATCCATAACAGACTTGTCTGGATGAATGCTATCAGTGCATTGTTATTTGGGAACAATGAGCAGTCTAATGAAAATTCCTTTAAAAGGTAATTGTAGCCTCTAGCCTCATCAATTGGGAATGACTGAAATGCAGGAGAGATGCAGCAAGGCAAAGTGGGTCACACCTAATTAGGGTATGTTATCACTTTTTTAGATACCCTCGGATATATTACTACGATACATGGAAAGAGCTCGAAAAGGTGGGAACACCTATGGTGATAGCATATTCGGTCTACCCATGTTAGGGGTAGTCCGGTCTTATGTTGCAGGGGATCCCGGCATGGTCCTCGGTACATTTTTCTAGACGTGTATTGTGGTAGGTGGTACCCCAGTGCCAAGTCATTCATATGACATCCATTCTCCAATACATGCCTTTACGGTTTTAGTTGTAGTACCTAGTATGCTGGAATTTAATTAATGTAACAATTTCAGCTATTTTAATAAGTATTTGATTATATCACTGGATTTTCTATAAAAAATGTTTTGGTTACCGCAAGGGAAAACCCTGTTGTGTTTACATGTGGCGTGGTGTTACGGGATACTTTTGACTTCAAAAGGATTTGAAAGATATAACAAATAAAATTCATTGTGATTTAAATTCTCATGCTAGTTTTACAAGACTAATCCGGGCATGGTTTTTCCTATATGATTGGGAAAGACCGAGCATATTTCCAGGTTTAGCTGGAAGGAGTGGAGCTTCAGGAATGGAGCTGGAGGCCCAGAGACATATTAACGTAGATGATTATTTTTCGTTGCAATTTGGTTGTGTTTATCGGCAATTGTAAGGAAATGGTGTTATAACCATCCGTGCTGAATAGGTTAGTATACTTTGATTGTTATCTGTTATGTAAAAATAACAGTTTGTTTTATGTAAAGATTCATTCTATATTATTGATTATTCGTTTCCGCTATAAGATTCTATGTTATTCTATTTTCTTTCTATCTTCTTTCTATCTTCTTTCTACTTTCTTTTTCTTAATATCTGCCTTTCTGTTCAATTTGGACTAGAGAAGCGTGATTCGAACTGTACGGAAAAGTTGGTCGTGACAGGTTCAGTCAACTGAACTGTGTATTTCCTGAATCCTGAATGCATGTGAGTTATAAAATGATAATTTTTTAATCAAATGCAGTGCATGTAAATATATGAGAATGGATGATGATATCTTGAGGAAAGATTTTAACAAAGCAACTAGACTTGACTAGACTTGACTCTAATATACATAATACTTGAATCTAGTTTAAAAATATAGAATATATGAACTATACATCGAGTCATTGAGTCTGGTCATCGTAGTAGTCGCAAATTCATGAATCGTTCTGTCGCTTGAAATTCTTCTCAACAATCAAAACTTAAGATCCAACATTCTCCCTATTTTTGATGAAGACAACTCCATTTGATATGAATGAATCTCGACAAGCCTTGTTGATCTATATCTCCCCTTGAATATGTGCTAAACATTATGCTTGTTGTTTCTCCCTCTGAATCTATGCTTATATTTTCATGTAAATAGTAATTGAGCAATATCTTTTCCCCTTTTGTCATCGACAAAAAGGAGAGTTTATATGATGACATAATATACGGAACATCCTTTAAAATTCTAAAATTTATCATTTCCTTTTTTTTCTCCAAGTACCTGCAATAAGTAATAATAATTTGGTATCCACTTACTAAGTTTTATTCCAAGGGTTAATCACAGGATGAAAACCTTACCAAAAATAGTGTGGTTGTACCCTCTAAAATAATGAAACAATTTTAAAAATAACCAGCACTTATAATCTATGGTATCAGGAAGAAAATTAACATATAAAGCATGTGATAACCAAGTTTCCTATAATTTCCTAATTTTTATGAAACCATACCTAATTGGGTGTGGTTGAACCTTTACAGATATAGTTTTCATTACAAATCACATTCTTATAATAGTTTCTAATATAAAGTTGTTTATCACAATCAATCATATTAGTTGGGATCCCTATCTTAATACTATTAGTCATTAGCTTATTACATAAAAAATAATTTCTATCATTTCTAAATGAAGTACTATTATGACTGTAACTGGTTTTAAAACTATCTTTGTTACTAGTATTAGCATTAATATTAGTATACAAGAATGCATATCTAATACTAATTTTAGTTTTAGCTTGTTTATAGCCTAAATCGCTTTTATCATTGCGAGCTTTTGAATTTGTAACTAAGGAAGATAAGATATCTTTACCTCTGTTAAAATTTATGATTTTTTTATTTAATCTTTTAAAATTTGCTTTAGAATCATAAACTTCTTTTTACAAAATATTATTATCAACCTTTAAAATCTCACAATCTTTAGGTGATTCTAAAATCTTTTTAATTAAAGCTTCATTCTTTTTTTCAAGAGACAAATTAATGAACTACAATTATTTAATGAATTTTCCAAAAATGTATTTTTATTTTGCAAAACATTGATTTCCTCCAAAAGATCATTATTTTTATCTTTTAACTGCTCATTTTCTTTTTGTAGAAAATCTTTATGTAAAAAAAGTTCTTTTACCGTATTTTCAAAATATTTAGTTTGTTTTACTGAAAATTTATTTTCCTCTTTCAAATTGGAAATTTCTTGCTTACAATCTTTTAACTTAACTAAAGCAATTATGTTAACTTTATTCAAAGTTTTACAATCTTTTAATAATTTATCATGTGCTAACAAAAGATCTTTATATAAAAAAAATCTAAGAATACTGATTGTGATTCGGGATTAGCCATGAAACATTTGTTTGTTTGTTTATTTGATTCTTCTTTATTGCTCTTCCCCTTCCTATTGCCTTGACTAGATCTCTTTATAGCCATTTATTCTTGGATGTTGTTACGATCTCTAGAATTCTAGGCTCTGATACCAAATGAAAGTGGCTGTGCTATAGGATCCAGTAATATGGAGTATATAATAGATAACTAGTGCGAAAAATAACTGTAAAATAAAATAGCAGTTAAGAAAAGTGACAATAGGAATTTTTATACTGGTTCGAACTCCCGTTCTACGTCCAGTCCCAGACTCCTTTTGGAATTTAAACTACCAACCCTCACTTAACCCAAAGGAACAAATTTACATCGCCTAAGCAACCAAACAAGACTTGACCGCCTGAGCAACCGAACAGGACTTGACCGCCTGAGCAACAGAGCAAGACTTGACCGCCTAAGCAATCGAGCAGGACTTGATTACAAACTAGATTGTCTTGATCTTATTTGTTCTAATAACGCGAATTTGTCACTTGTAGTACACCCTTCCTATAATCTTTTCCTCAAAAATAACGTGTATGATTTTGCATATATGAATAATAGGAAGTTTAGAATTGCTTGTAAGATATGAAAGTGAGATCGTAAGTAATGAAAATATGAAATCAACTAAGCAGTAGATTCGAAGAATATAATTCAAGTTAGATCAAGAGAAAAAGGTAATTTAAGTAATTTGATCAATGAAACTAAAGTATATTTATAGTAGATATGGAGTTGCAACTGCTGGTGAAGAGAGCTCTACGAATATAATGGCTACAACCCTTGGCGAGAAACAAATCTTTTTAGAAAGGAAGTGTCTTTTCAAGAATATGACAGTTATATAGTGTTCGGTCGACTGGCTTGGTGACTTCAGTCGACTGAATTCAAAATTTTCACATGCATTTGAAAATACACAGATTCAGTCGACCGAATGATGTCATCAGTCTACTGGTCCGTGTAAATTAAAAAAAATGCACTCATTCAGTGGATTGAGGTCATCGGTTCAATACGACTGAAATGTGTATTTTCGGAATCTTGAATGCAAGTGATTTATAAAATGATAATTTTCAAATCGAATGAATGCATGTGAATATATGAGAATGAGTGATGATATCTTGAGGAAATATTTCAACAAAGCAACTAGACTTGACTCTAATATACATAAACCCGATTCTAGTTTAAATATATAGAATAAATGAACCATATATCGAGTCGTTGAGTCTGGTTGTCATAGTAGTCGTAGATTCATGAATTGTTGTGTCGCTTGAAATTCTTGTTAGCAATCAAAACTTAAGTTCCAATATTCTTCTTTGGTTTGAGGATCGAAATAGAGCTAACTCTTCGATTGCGGTCCAAAGCTCCTCCAATGATTCAGATGTAGATCAAGCCTCTCAAGATGTGTCTTGTGTTGATGCCAACCGTGATCCTCATACCCTCAACACCGATAAAGTAAATGCGTGAACTCTTGTTTTTGACATTTTAGTGGTCTCTTTTGAGAAATCTATAACTATATTTTTTTAGTATGGTTGAACATTTTCCTTATTGATGTCATTCGTTGATTGTGATTTGGTTTATATGCCTGTTCCTAACAATGAACTATCGCGCTTATACATTTCAATTTTATACTACATGACTTATTTTGAAGTGTTTAGATTTTCTTTGTTAGTCATGGTTTTGCATTAATTCTTATTTTCTTTCACGGAATGGATAGTTAATGTTGCTAAATCTCTTTTGTTAGAGCTTTTTGAGTGTAGTAGATTGTTTTAGACTCAGTGGAACATATTAAGCAAATGGATAAACAAGCTTTAAAGATGTTAACAAAGAGGTTGGTTTTTATTCACAGGAAAGAAGGTGAGATGAAAAATCCACTGCTAGGTTGAGAAAAGAGTCCTAAGATTTGGTATTCAGGATTGGTAAAGAGATTTAAGAATAGGATGCACTTTACGACTTGGTACTACGCCAATAGGGGTCCGTGCTAAGGGATGAGCAATTACCACTAGGGCATCCCTGATAGACTTGGTTTAAAAGTAGGATTAGTCGTGAGTTAAGGTAGTGTTTTTTATGTATTTTCAACCTCCTAATAAATAAAGTATTTTAATGTGTTATATGTACACGTCTTCTTTTCCAGGTCTATTAGTTCACTGATTCTCTACTTGCTTATTTTTTGTTCACAATTTGTTCTTGACTTCCCAACTGACACTATTCAGTTAGATTTTCGCAAACATGATTTTCCTTTACATGTTCTTTGTAGTTCTGGCCTAAAGGAGAAGGTTTCTTTAAACGTTAGTGAAGATCTCAAGACGTGTTTTAAGTTGCTTGAAGCCGCTAATGCGGATCTCATTAAAAAAAAGAATCAAGCTATTGATCAAGTACGGGTACGACTGTGTTCATAATATAAGGAGCAAAATCTCAACTCAAAGAATCTAAATAGGCCAACGTTCGACAATATGATTGTATTACCAAGCAATGCTTGTCAATAAAAGAATTAGAAAATAAGCTTAAGCTTGCTCAAGATTGTATTGCTGAATTGGAAGAATTATTAAAAGATGCAAAGAGTTGTTACAGGGTCATCTATGAAGATGAGAACATAAAATTTAAAAAAGAAAATGATGAATTGTCATAATAGGTCACCATCCAACTATCTAATGAGGAGAATCCTAAATGACTCATTCCCAAGAACCTCCTGCCCCTTCTATAAGTATGGATAAAGTTAAGGCTTCTTAATGGAAGAAACAAGTTATGGATTACTATGAAAATAAAGATGATTAAATGAAAGTTATTTACGAAAATGACTAAAAGAGAATAGTGGTGTGAAGGTAGAGAAACGTTCCTTTAACATCCCATAAAATTAACGTAACTAATAAATAATTAATAAAGCTCCAAAAATAAAATTTGAATAAATGTTGGAATTTGTCCATGAAACTTGAACCATTATGTTCATGGCAATTTTCTAAGAAATTTTCATGTTTGGAGTTTTGCGTCTAAACCTCAAATGAAAATGTTATTAGTGTTTTAAGTTTCGATAGCAAAAATAATTAAAAAAAAGTATAATAATAAATACCATTAATATTGTGGATCCCTCTGGTCAACTCCCACTATGGGCTGGTTGACCGCCTATAGTGTTGCGATTAATCGGTTAGAGCATGACGGCTAGGGTTTAAACCTTGGCCAACGACTCGGATTTAATTATTTTAATTTAATGCTTACGATTGATTCGTGCATTTATAAATAAAGGCATAACATCTCACTTCTCATATTTTCTTATCTAAGCAGTGAAGCTCATTCATTTTTTCTTCTCCACCACTTCTAAAATTTATATTATATATAAGTGTGTGCGTGTGTGTATAATCGGAGAAGGGTAGAAAATAAAAGAGAAGAAAAGAAGGAGAGAATCTGTAATGACACTAATTTAGAATAACATTATTTAAAAAATTTAATTGGATAAATTAAATAAAATAATCTGAAGGGTTAAGGAAATTGAGATTTGGTGACTAAGTAGATCGTGCCTTAGTTAATAAACCAATTAGAGACATAAAAGTTAAAATAAGAAGGAGGAATACGACAAGGGTAATATGGGAATATCCCTCATTCTTACCCCTTAAACTCTACCATCATCATTTCCTTTATTCATTTTACACACTTCATTCATATATAACGAAAAAAAGAGAAGCGAGGTCCGACAGTTAACAAACATTCAAGGGAGAAAAGGCTAGGAACAAGGAAAAGCTTAGGGAAAGTAATTCATGTTCAAATCCCGACTTTCTTAATCAATAAAAGGTGAATAATACACAGACACACATATACATACACATACATATATAAACATATATACATATACATACATACATATACATACATACATACATACATATATGTATATATATTGTTGGCAGCAAAAATGGCCACTAAGACCCCGTTATGTGAAAGCACTAATATCTAGTCATATATCTTAGATATTATCTAATGTAGATAATACAACATGAAGAACAAACAAATTAAAAATGAAAGCAGGTAAAAAGAGACAAGATTTATAGTGGTTCGGCTAACTCCGGCCTACGTCCACTCCAGAATAATCCTTTTTGTTATAATGTAGTTTGTTTACAGTTACAATCCAAAATCCAAGAATAAAAGTAGCATAGTGTAGCCTAGGTTGAAGATAAAGAGAAGCAGAAAAAAGATCCTTTTTCTAACCCATGCCTTCTATATTTATAAGGGAAGATGTGTAGAGATTGGGCCGAAATTTCGACAAAAAAACATCCAGGCCATGACGAGGCCACATAAGAATTTTCAAACCCATTGGGGCCCACTATAGGAATCGGTAGCGATCCCTATTTTGGTGTCCAAATGGGGAGCGATCCCTTTGGGAGGTTCTCTATGATCTTAGCTACTTTTCCTCCAAACTTCTTGCCATTCTAACTTATAGTTTATGAGATATTGCATTTTCCATGAAGTTATGTTGCATGTATTCTGATTTCAATCGATCCCTTTGGAGGGATAAGGGCCGATCCTTCCATAATAAACATTTAATGTGCAATCCTTACGGGATGTTCCATATGTTATAGTATGCTTGTGATTCAAGTGTCATGCCAGTTAGCTTAGTAAAACCTGAGTTATGATTAACCTTTATTGCAACATGAGTTGTTTCCTGATTCTAACCGATCCATATTGAGGGAAGAGGGACGATCCCTCTTGCTTCATTCTTTTGAGGTGCAATCCCTAGGTTAGGCTCCCTAGGGTTGCCACTTCTTACTCATAAAATTTAATATGCAATGGACTTATGGATTTTGAGATATGATTGTTTTCACTGAGTTGCATTCGTTTAGTTGAAATATGCCGACTCCTTCCATACGATCCATTTTACACCAATCCCTTTTACACTGATCCCTTTTATATCGATCCCTTTTACACGATGCCTTTTACACCGATCTCTTTTACATGATTCCTTTTTTATCGATCCTTTTTACATGATCCCATTTATAATGATCCCTTTCTTCGGTGAAGTAATTTGCCTATAACTTGAGCATACAAACTCCAAACGACTTGAAATTTGAAATATAGACACATGGATCTTTCCATGTCACTCTATATTGATCTCACCCAATTAGAACAAAAATTGATGATATATACTAATCTCGTAGGGAAGGGATATGCACCAATCCCCTTCTTAGGAGAGGTACTAATCCATACTTAGAATATTCTAGAGAGTCTATCTCTTGGTCTCGGTTGATCATCTCTTCATACAATTGTCCGCCCTTGATTTTTAGACCTCACAATCATTGTTCTGGGCTAGTCCGTTTGGCCAAATCCGATGGTATACTCTTAGCCAAAAGGCAATATAACACACACACACACACACACATATTATATATATATTGACACACACACACATCTCATGTTTTTAATGGGAAATCCAAATTTAATATTGCAATTATTCCATGTGTTATCCGGGTTTTTAACCCAGAAGATACCAATAGAAAACAAGACAACCTTAAGCTGGCAGGATGGTTCAGGAACTAACCAGAGAAGTTATGACTAGAGATCAACGAGGGCCAAGCTATATGGCTAAGGCGACGATTGTAGTCAATGAAGCCAAGATGGTCTCCTGCAGCCCAACAAGTGCTTGAACGAAAGCGGCTAGTGACTTGCCATCGAAAAATAACGACAACGATGAATGTCAATGAAAACATCTCCACTTTTGGAAACTAGGATAGCCCACTATGACCGGATCGTCAGCAACTTATGCACCTCCTCAAAGCCTCAAACAAATAAGTTACGGAAAACAAAGGAAGGAGGTAAAACTTGGCTCACGAAATGAACCAAGTCTATGGGTCACCAGCGACCCATGGACTGTGGGTCGCTAGGGACCTAAAATCCATTGGTCGTTAGCGACCCCTGGCATTGGTTCATTTCACGAGCTAGAACCTCCTAGGTTGCCTGTAATCCATGCCGAGAGAAGATAATGAAAGGCCTAGCCTAGAAACCCTCCAACCTTTATAAATAGCATGCCACCTGCAACATAAAGAGGATCTTCTTCTGGAAACTGATTGCAGAAGCTCTACTAGGACTATTCTTTACTTCCAACCTCCCTCACAATGATCTCAGATGGAATACACCTTGATTCTCCTGTGGATTCTAACTCTCGAGATCCAGTCTAACTAGGAATTAGCCAAAGCCTTGTAATCAACCAGCTTTTGTAATAGAAATCAGCTTATAATAAAACTATAAAGTGGTCGTAGGCTTTGTTAACTGCCGAACTACTATAAAATCCTCTGTCTATTTTCTTTTACTACTTCTTTTCTATATATGTGATCTGTGATATTTCTCTGTAAATACAGGGATAGTGCTTTCAAAACCAAACCAAGGTGTTGGTCCATTTCTTGGGTCAACATTTTGGTGCTTTCACTAAGAACTTGCAACCCAAGATCCAGATCTAGCTGTCTACTTTGGATTGCATAGGTCCAGATGTTAGCTCTCCACTTTCAACATAGAATCCGGATCTAGCTATCTTCTTTGGATTGCATAGTTCCAAAAGTTAGATCTCTAATCTTTTCTTAAACATCTTACTAATTTAAAAGTCAGTGGCTCCAGGAAGGAGAAGAACTGCCTCTGGAAGGTCCATAGGAACAACAATAGCTGCAAATGGTGTTAGCATCCAACAGACTGAAGTGTGTGCGGCTAACTTAGGGAATCAAGCATCAGGGTCCACTAGTCAGCATGAAGTTATTACCAAGGATGAGTTGAATAAGATGGATGAAGAAATTAAACAAAGAGTGGAAGATAGTTAAAAGGATCTAATGGAAAAGCTCAATTCTCTGATAACTTAATAATCAAACCCCGCTCAAAGAACCATCCCTGAACCAGCTACCGCTATAGAGCATAAAAATTCATCTGTTTTTGAATTATATGGGAGAAAAAAAAGCAGCCATTGAGAAGGGTAACCGTGCGGTGTAACTTGGAGGAAAATGCGAATACCCTACTTGACACAAGACAACCAAATTTTAATTTGAATCAATGGGCTAAAACCAAACCGAAGGATGTGGTTGTGAACCTCTCTGATTCGGAAGGCGGAGAGCAGGGTGATCAGGTAGAGGAGGATGCCGATGCATTTGATAATGTTAGAAACGTCCAGACCGCTACAGTTAGGCAAAATGCAAGCCAACTCGGTCCTGCGGGAACGACTCTCCCGAAGACAGGAGAGCCTAGGCATCAAGTGATGCGTCAAGATCGTTTGTTAAACCAAACACTTAGCGCAGTGACTGACTGCTACCCCCAGGAGCACCAGACATCAGAGGCATATATAGCATACATGGTCAAGCAGTTAATGGACGAGAGTAAGAGTCAAATGGATGATGAGCGGGGATCTGCCCCAAGTCAAACCCCTTTTACCGATCAGATCTTGAATGAAAGATACCCAGACAAATTCACCATGCCAACCATTCCCTCCTACGATGAAACTAAGGATCCAAAATCCCATTTGTACAAATATAGTTGGTATATGGATGGAGCTAATGCTATAAAAGCCATATGCTGTCGATGTTTTTCCATTTTTCTAGAAGGCGTTGCATCCATGTGGTTCACCAGACTTCCCCCAAGATCTATATCTACCTTTGATCAACTTGCAACAAAATTCCTTGACCAGTTCAAACTTCATATTGCATAACTGAAGAAGGTCATGTCTCTATCCGGACTGGTTCAAGGGCACAATGAGTCATTAAGACCATTTATGAGCAGATACAACACAACGGTGATAGAGGTGAACAATCCTAATGAAAATATGGTTTTTATGGCCCAGTCTACGCTATTCATCCGGAGATGAAGTTCGAGAAATGGATCAAGATGAAGCAACCCATCAACAGGAAATATTTTGACCGCAATGCAAGCCAATACTTGAGGTTGGAAGAGGCACAAGAGCTGGAAAGAAAGGTTGCTGGAGTGCAACAGACGAACACCGAACATAATGGCATGACGGCTAATCAAAACACACGCAACCTTGGGAATAACCAAGGGACCATAGGGAATAATGGAAACCAGAAGAGAGGAAATCAAAACACTAATAAGGAATATGGTGGCGGCTGCAACAAAAGGTTTAGAGAGTTTGGACCTAAAAACTATACCCCCCTGAATGATACTTCGGAAAATATTTATCTCGCAACACAAGAAACTGAAGAGTGTAGGAAACCCCTCAATAAAGAGGCAACAGAACAGCAAAAGTGCTCAGGTAATTTCTGCCTATTCCATGAGATGCACGGGCATAACATAAACGAGTGCTGCCACCTTAAGGACCTCAGTGAAGGATTAATTGGCGACAACAAGCTTCAACAACATGTAAAAGGGCCACGAAAACCCAGCTAGGCTATAGTCCCTCAACCACCTAGTGAGTTAGGAAATCATGCTGGAACTAGTAACCAAGGGTCAAAACGAACTAACCAAAGGCTCATCATCGAAACAATATCTAGGGGACCGTATCTTGCACAAAGGAGTTGGGGGGAGATGGAGAGATATGCAACTCACTAAAACATGCCCCGAAGGAATCGTTTTTAACAATAGATGGTGAAACTCCGGTCAAGTAGCTGAAGGTGCTGAGCAACGATATAACATTTTGCATCCGTGATACTGAAGGAAATGAGGCTCCAACTCTTGATCCAATGGTGATAGCAGCATAAATAGAGCCCGTAGTTGTTCGATGAGTGTTGTTTGATAGTAGAAGCTCGGTTAATATACATTTCAAACGTACTTTCGATCAGATAAGGATAGGTATGAAAAACATATCTGTACGCCAAACGAAGATTCAGCGATTTACTGGAGAACTTAAGCAGCCATTGGTAACCATTGACCTACCTATAGAACTTAGAGAGGGAGAACGATGAGTCACCCTCATTTAGACTTTTATGATTATGGATGAGATACCGATATACAATGCGTTTCTAGGGAGGCCCGCATTAGCGGACTTCAAGATAGCTTTGGCTTAATGGTGCCATACGATGAAATTCCTTACCGAGAACGGAATCGGAATAGTGAAAGGAGACCAAAGCATTGCTTGAGAATGTTATATTGCAGAATCACACAAGTCTAGAAGAAAGGAGAAAGGAGAAAGGAAAGGATGTGGGGGAAAGCTCTCCACATCCATGAGCCTCTGAATAGCAACTATATAGCCACCCTAGCTTGGGGACCATAACCAATTCGACAAGACTTTGGATCCTAGGAAGAAGAGCTCAAGGGAGGATCGGGTGGCACCAGCTGAGTTGACGGTGTCTGTCCTAGTTATTATGGATGATCCCATGTGGGTCCCGAGAATCGGGTCATAGCTTGGAAACAAGATGCGGTCGGAGTTGACCAAATTCCTCCGAGCCAACTTGGACGTGTTTGCCTGGACGCATGCCGATATGTGTGGAGTATCGCTCAAAATTTCCTATCATGGCCTTAACATTGACCCCAAATTCACTCCAGTCAAACAAAAAAGGTATAGCTTAGGCCCTGAGCGGTCCAAGGCATTGAGGGAAGAGGTGGGTAAACTAATGGCCAATGGCATCATCCGAGATGCTACTTAAAGCGAATGGGTATCAGACCCGGTACGAGTCAAGAAGTCTAATGGAAAATGGAGAACATACATTGAATTTTTAGACCTCAACAAAGCCTATCCAAAGGATAGCTTCCCTCACCCCAGAAGTGATCAACTGGTGGATGGAACAGCGGGACATGAATTACTTTCATTTATAGATGCTCACTCGGGCTATAACCAGATCTTAATACATGAATCAGAACAAGAAAATACCAGCTTCATCACTGATTTAGGACTATATTGCTATAGAGTAATGCCGTTTGGTTTGAAGAACGCAGGGGCCAGGTATCAAAGACTAGTGAATACTATGTTCAGCGCCAGATCGGGAAACTATGGAAGTTTACATGGACGATATGTTAGTCAAATCCCGAGTAGCTGCTAACCACCTAGATAATCTTTCTGAAATGTTTGAGATACTCTATAAATACGGAATGAAGCTCAACCCACATAAATTTCACTTTGGGGTGACCCCCGGGAAGTTCTTGGCATTCATAGCGAGTGCCAAGGGGGATCGAAGCGAATTTGGAGCAAATAACAGCATTATGGGAAGTCCAGGCCCCTAAGAATAAGAGATAACTTCAAACCTTGAACGGAAAAGTCATGGCACTAAGTCGATTCATTTCAAAAGCCACAAACAAGTGTATACCATTTTTTGACATGCTAAAGAAGGGAAAGAAAACTTTAAATGGAGCAAAGCTTGCCTAACGGCCATCAAAGAACTACTGCGACACATGGAAACTCCACCAGTCTTATCGAAACCAGTCGATGGAGAAGACTTATTTGTTTACTTAGTAATTTCCCCACACGCGTTGAGCACGGCTCTCGTGTGGGTAGAAGCGAGAATCCAACGACCTATGTACTACATTAGCAAGCGATTCACCAAGGCTGAGAAGAATTATTTGAAACTAGAGAAACTAGTGTATTGCCTTTTGATCGCATCTTGAAAGTTGCGGTCGTATTTCCGGGTTCATCCGATTAAAGTGTTGACCGACCAACCATTAAAACAAGTTTTATACCGCCTAGAGACGTTTGGACAATTACTTAAGTGGAAGATAGAATTAAGCCAATATGATATCACTTACCACCCAAGGAAAGCAATCCATGATTGGGCAAGCGCCGGCTGATTTCATTGCTGAGTTCAAAATAAGAGACGATGAAGAAGAAGTTCAGCCGCAAGTGGAGTCACAATGGAAGCTTTTCGTCAATGGAGCATCAAAGAACTCCTGTTTGGGGGCTGGGTAATGCTTGAAACCCCTAAGGGGAAGCCATTGTTATGCTCTACGTCTAGAGTTCCCAGCTACGAATAATGAGGTGGAGTACGAAGCATTGATCATAGGGTTGAAGGTTGTAAAGGAACTCAAAATAAAGTCCGTTTCATATGTATAGCGACTCCCAGCTTGTTGTATGTCAAGTGAAAGGACAATATCAAGTGCGTGGAAAAAATTTGGCCCCGTATCTGCCCAAAGTGCAAGAGATGCTGAGCGACATCGAACACTACACCATAACCCACATACTATGGGAAATAAACACTAAGGTAGACTTCTTGGCCAAGTTGGCAAGATTTGGAGAAGCCCAATTGTTGGGGATGGACTCAGTCGAATCTCTAACCAATCCAAGGACTAATGAAATTGATGTAGAATGGATTCTTGAGACCACCATGGAATCAGACACGTGGATGACACCAATAAAAGATTATCTCCTGGCAAGAACTCTTCCAATAGACCGAAACTAATGAAAGAAATTACTCAAGAAGGTGCCACGATTCATGATACAGGACGGAATATTTTATCGATGGGATTCTCGACCGTCTTCTTATGTGTGTGATCGATGATGAAGCGCACCAAATCCTGGAAGAAGTGCACGAAGGCGAGTGCAGAGACCACACTGGGGGGGGGCAGATGCTGGCAAAGAAAGTTCATCCGTTGGGTAACTTCTGGCCAACAGTAAACCGTGATGCTATAGAGCAAGCCAGGAGATGCGATCGCTGTTAGAGATTCATCAAAATCAAGAGACCTCCATCAACAGAACTGACGCAAATGGTTAGCCCGTGGTTGTTTGTGATATGGGGGATTGATTTGATTGGCGTCCTTCCGATGGAAAAAGGAGGAGCCAAATATGCTATTGTGGCCGTAGATTATTTCACGAAATAGGCCGAAGCAGAACTGCTGGCCACCATAACCACAAAGAAAGTTATTAACTTCGTCACTAAAAACATCATTTGTAGGTTTAGCATGCCACAAAAAATCATCATTGACAATAAAACACAGTTCGAAAGTGCTAAGTTGACTTCTGCAAGCGCTTCTCGATCAGAAAGAGTAGCTCTTCTGCAGGCAAATGGGAAAGTGAAGGCAATAAATAAGACCATTAAATCCACCATCAAAAAGCGACTGACAAACGCAAAGGGAAACTGGGTTGGTGAGCTTCCACTCGCACTATGGGCTTACAGAACAACATACAAAGCTACAACCGACCACATCCCGTTCACATTGGCGTATGATTCAGAGGCGACGTTTCATGTCGAACTAGAAGTCCCTTCTCACCGAAGGCTGAATTTTGACCAAAAACAAAATGAGCAACTCATACTCGAATCGCTAGACATGGTCGATGAAAAGAGAGAGGAAGCATAGTTGAGAATCGCCGCCCACCAAAAGAGGGTCGCACGATACTTCAACTCCAAAGTTCATAGTCTAACCTTTAAAGTCAGCGACCTCATGCTCAAGCGAGTTTACCTTATCCCGAGAGCTCTTAGATCGAATTAGGAAGGACCATTTGTGATTCCATAAGCTTGGTGATGGGACCTTCACGCTGACGACCGTCGATGGGATCGCAATTTCCAAAGCCCGGAACAACAAATCACTCCGTCGATATTTCATTTAAAAGAAACTTTATGTATTTTCTAATTTTTAGAAAATAAGCCATTATGGAAATGTCGGCGGCGTTGTAAATAGGCAAAGAATCTATCATGCTTTTCTTAATAAAATTGGCTTTTTGAATCATCCAAATCGCGTTCATAATAATAACCCGACGAGCCAGTGAAAGTAAACCGACTTAAATCATTAAATTGGCAGAACCCGATCCTGGCCATTTGAAAATGATGCCGTCCGGCTGCATCAGGAGGGCCATGAACTCAAGTTTCTTGCATCTCCTAGAAATATGCGACGCCAAAAACTCTAAATTCAATTTTCTCGCATTGCCCAGAGATAGGCAACGCCGGGGAACTCCAGATTCAAGTTTCTCACGTTGCCCGAAGATCGAAGATAAGCTATACTGAGGAACTCTAGATTCTAGTTTCTCGCGTTATTCGGAGATAGGAAACGCCGAGGAACTCCAGATTCTAATTTCTTGCATTGCCTGGAGATAGGCAACACCAAGGAACCCTAGATTCAAGTTTCTCGCGTTGCCTGGAGATAGGCAACACCGAGGAACTCCATATTTAAGTTTCTCACATTGCCCGGAGATAAACAACGTCGTGGAACTCCAAATTCATGTTTCTCGCATCGCTTAGAGATAGGCAATCCAGAGGAACTCCAAATTCAAGTTTCTCACATTGCCGGGAGATAAGCGATGCCGAGGAGCTCCAAGCACAAGTTTCTCACGTTGCCCGGAGATAGGCAACGTCGATGAACTCCAAATTCAAATTTCCACATCGCCTGGAGATAGGAAACACCGAGAAGCTCCAAGCTTCAGTTTCTCGCATTGCTCGAAGATAAGCAATGCTGAGGAACTCCGAATTCCAACTCCTTATGCCACCCAAAGATAGGTAGTGCCGAGGAACCCCAGTAGCCGCACACTCGAGTTGAAACTTCTTGCATTGCTCGGAGATGTTGAACACTTGAAATTTGTTTGGAGTGAACAACCCTGTGAACTTGGGGCATTTATCTGTACAAAGACAAAATCACATGAATACAATGAGTCCACAAGTCATGTCACTCCAAAAAACAATATATTTGCAAGCTCTATCTTAAAAGTTGACAAGGATCCCAAACAACATTTATCTTGCTAAGCAAACTTTCCAACTTGTAGAAATCGCTGAAGCTTCATGGATTTCTAAATGAGGATTTAAGAAAAATTAAGCAATTTTGGAAATTATCAAAAGTTTTTTGAACATCTAAACACAAATCTTCTATATTCCGTTAATCTCTAAGTTCCATTACAGTCCTATCACTAAGAATGAAGGACTTCGGCTATGGTCGCGGAGCTAGCAAAGCAGGAAATTAGATATGCACACAGAAGATACATGAAAAGATATATAAAGATAAAGTCAAAATACCTTTTTGCTTGTAATGTTATGTACATTGGATCAAAATGTAGGGGTTGTGCCCACACAACAACGGCCAACAAAAAAAATCGATGTACAGACTTTATAACAAGGACACAAAGTGCAGAATCTGCGCTTAACTACTCAAAAAGAAGCAAAAAACAAAATGAGACAAGCTTCCCACAAGCTGCATGACAAAGTCCAGTACTCCCCTATGTGGCCAATTAGCGCTTCTTGCCACTACTCCCCTTTCCACCTCTTATTACCAGCTTCTACCTCTTTTCGGGAAAGGTGTTGCTACAGGTAATATCAACATGAAGCTCAGTGGAAACCTCCTCCTCTTCATCCAAATGTTTCCCAGAAGAGCTGCCTATCCCCCTATGTTTCCTTGACCTTCGGGATTTCTTCAAGGCCTTGACCGCCTCCACTTTCTTCTTCTTAACAGCAACCAAATCTTGAGGAGTCTTGTGTGGTTGCGTGCTTGTATCTCCTGCTCCTTAGCCTCAGTGGCAGTTGTATCACCCTCTAGAGATGTCGAAGGGTCGTCCAATCCACAGAGTGCCTCATTCTTCTCGGTCTTTGGTCCCCATTGTGAGCTAGATACAAAGGTGGGAGCAGGAGCAAGGACAAATACAATCTCGAAGGAAGTAAAGATGGCCGCACGCACAAGCGCGGAAGTTGCTGACTCAGCAACCGGAGAAGCGGATTGACCTATACGATCAAAAATAGAAGCATTAAACTCCTCTTGCTCCCGTGTTGTAAGATAGAGGTCCCTGAATTCGGTAAAAGCATAGGCATTACCTGCGCCGGTTGAAGGGTCATGAACGACAACCTCAAACTCGTCCCATTCACCTTCTTTAGAAAGCTCTACCACATGGGGAACTGCGTCGAACCCCGAGCTCATTGGCTGATTATGAAGTTTCCCTAATGGTTCACCCATATCAATGGCGGTCACCAAAACCGCTTCGGTGGCTTCTCTCTCCCATTCAATTCGAAGAATCTCTTGACCTTCAAGCAATGCCTTCTTGGACTCCTTGTTGAGATAGTCTTCCCCCAACTCTTGGTCCGAATAAATGTCACTGTTCTTGGCAAAATGGGACAAGATTTCTTTCTAAATAAGGGCAAGAGTGCATGGGAACTTCGGGCCAAGGTAGCAAAGGCTCGCCTGATGCAGCAAAAAGTTGACGTAACAATTTAGGATTGTCGCATCCAGTTTCTCCATCTTCTAATCTAAAGCACGCTAGAGATCCAGATAATTTGTTGTCACCACAGCCTTCTCCATCTCAACAACAGTTTTTTCCATCTCGATTGCAGTTTGGTCAGCGTTGAGTTGTGCAATCTAAGCCTGCAATTTTGCAATTGTCTTGGCTTAGTCAGAAATTATTTTATTATCCCCCTCGACAATTAGATTGTGGTCGATAATTGTCTTCATTTGAGCTTAAATAATAGTGTTGCAAGCGACCACATCTTCCTTCAATTTGGCCTCCTCCGCATGTGTCTTCTTGATTTCATCTCTCTAGACAATTTCGACCCTCGCGTGCATGTTTTTTATCTCCTTCATCAACATGGCAGTCCTCCTACTGTCCCGGAATGTTGTCTCTTTCTCCTTTTCCAACTGTTTAATTTTATCATCCCGATCGGTTAATGCCTTTCAAAATCATCTTTTTCAGCTTCAAAGGGGAGGATCTCCTGGTAGTTATTCCTATTAGTGTCTGCTAGTTGCTTGCAGAGCCTCTTTCACTTCTTACCCTGCTCCAAATCATCTTGAATTCCCTGGAAGCATGGCATATAAGAGTCCCTACAAACAGCATGAATATCCATATCAATTTAACACCTCTCAGGAACCAACCCGGGGCCGCCTCAAGTTTAGGCGGGCCTGTAGGAATGAGTATAGGCCGGTCTCTAGCGGGGATGAGAAGTGTCGGGGGCAGCTGCAATAATAGAAGAAGATGAAATATGCACCGAGGGTGGAGTTAGGGCAGAAGAAATGGGAACCTCTTGTCCCACAGAACTATACTTCAGAACGGGCTCGGAAAGATGGATGTGGTGATCAAACTTTGGCTTCTAGACGCTCCTCCCTTTTATCATGAGGCCGTCTTTTCTCATACCCGCTTCGGTACGAATGGGACCTATCTCTTTCCTCTTGGCGGCAGGCATCTACCTCAAGTTCTTTCCTTCGCTATATTCATCTTCCATCTCCCGGACTTAGTGGCGGCTGAAAGAACGCTTCGTTTACTGCTACAAATCAATATAATCCTTAAATTCATCATAAAAGCCATGCCCTCTTGACATATCTAGAAAAGAGAATACACAAAAGACTTCAGAAACATACAAAGAACTATATGAGCATGCAAGAGAATGAAAGATAAGAATAAGTGCAATCCTAATATGTTGTGTCATGCATTCCTAATATGGGCTTAAAGCATCGTTAAAAACTAGAGTGAACTGCTATCTAAGGGGGAATCAAACTGGCTTCGGTTGTTACAGCCAGAATTGGGCTGACGGATGGTGCGATCTCGCATGAACAGGATGGTGTCACGTCAAATTTTAAGTCGCCCTTCATAAGGGTGTCGAATCGACGAATACATCACTGAAGTCTCCAAGTTCTGCCGTGGAAGCCATGCCAGGAGAATCTTGACGTCTGCTAGTTTCCGAGGCCTTGTCTTTTATCATCGATGTTGGAAGGGGTGAATCCAGAAGAATAGGACTCTTGCCCAGCGTCTCGTCGCATGACTTTGAATCCTTGCCTTTAGATTTTGAAGAAAAGTTATCACTGGCCGTGGTTTCACCACTGTTGCTTTCAAACTTCCCCTTCTCCTTCTTTGAGTCCATCGTGGCTTTCCCTTCTCTGTGCTCAGGTTCGACTTTCGGTTCCTTCTAGATTGGAGACAATCTAGTGGAACCACTTAAACGGGCCGCGGTATTGATGTGCACGTTAATGTGCATATATTTACATCCATATTTTATCTATTTTTATTTAAATAAAAGTCATATTTGGGCATTTTAACATGTTTAAAACCAAAATTCAATTATTAATGTGCACATTAGGTATCCTCCCTATAAGTCTTGTCGGGTGGGTTTTTGGAGGGACCGTCTATTTCGTGACACTCATCAGAACCGTGTGAAGAAGAAGAAGGCCTTGTGCGAACTCTGACTCAATTGGGAGGGGGAACTTTAGCCTGGGAAATGAATCTGCTCGAAGCTAATAGTCCAAATTGGCGCAAGTTTTCGTCAGTAAGCAAAACTCTAGCGCACCGCTCCTCAGCGTCAATGGCCTTTAGAGTTTGACAGGTTTCATTAAGAGCCGTGTCTCTATTTGGCCTTGGGATAACTGCAAAGAGCACGCAATCAGTTAGAAACTCTGTCACATCACTTCAAAGCTCGACAAGCGAAGAATAAAAAAAACTTACCACTTGTCGTCGATCGGCGATTAAAATCCCCTGGGGAACCTACTGAAGAAGTACCGCGTCTTAGATTATGATAAGTTGCTTTACAGACGCAAGATGAACTTCCGATTCCACTGGGCCTCAATTATGATTAGAGAGAGGCAATCATATCTCCTCTTGATAGCCAAGATGTACCGTAACTTGTCGAAACTCAAAGTGCGATGGAACGTCCGCATAAAAAGGATGTGCAGGCAAGTGAGGATGGCATAACCATTCGGATGAAGCTGGAATGGGGAAATCCCCAAGTTCGAGAGCATCTCATGAAGGAAATATTTAAAGGGGGTGCGGCTCAATTCAAACACATATATGGATGACAAGCTGTGGACCTCGGGGGAGGCATGTGAGCAAAATCATCTTTCTCCAACAGGCGCATGTCCTCTTCGGGGATCCCGTGTTGTATATAGATATTATGAAAGACCATGGCAGAGACCACTGACAGGGCTTTTCCAAGCGGGTTGATTAGGACTCGAAAGTCGGGAGGCGTGCGATCAATGATGGGCCCAACCGAAACTAGTTGAGAAAATTCGGCTTGTGAGGTGGATGACGATTCAGCTATGGAAAGCGCCATACTTCATCCACTTGGCTTGCGACATGTGGATGGCTATTTCATTCTATATGATAGAACTCATGTCCGTAAGAAGTTTGGTAACTCTATTGACAAATCTATCCAATTTTCATGAGTTTCCCTTATCACACTTGTACTCTAGAGTGACATGAACTTGAGATTAGTGCGTCAGATTTCAAGTATGAACTAGGGGCAACTGCAGTGTGCGATGTACAAGGGTAAATTTGGTGTCCAAAGTGCTACAAACATCCTATCCTATGTAGATAGTTCGCTCGCAGTGGAAGGAGAGAAGAACGTCCCGTGAAATTTCTCTTTCTACTTCTAATTGTACTGCTTGCACACTTACCCATTATCGGTCTATAATCGATAACGGATCCATCATTCAAAATGACATGGAAAACTCTTCTCAATTCAGGGACACCAGGCATGCAATAGGTAAAACAAGTCCGATTCTGGTTCAATAGACGAAGATAGAAAAATGCATCAAGCTTTAGGCGAAAGCCCAAATGTCATTCCAAGAGATGACTCAAGACCCGATTTCCTATCTTCCTCCAAAGAACCACAATCAACATTAAATCTTTTAGTTAATGTCATGAGCTAAAGTTGGGTGTTAAACCGTTATACCAATGCAACACTTAACAACTCAACCAAGCAAACCTTGGTTTAATGGAACAAGAAGGATCATGAATCAAGCTTGGCGAGCTACTGATCAAGGTCGTGGGCGAGCAAACGATAGGTTGGCTGCAATAATTCTTTACATTGGCTTAGATTCAAGTAGGATGATAGATCGGCTAGGGATTTGTAAGATGGGAAACTCGAGTTGATGCTTGGATGAGTTGGTGGTGAGAGGATCAAGGCGGCTGGTCGAATAGAAGTAGACCTGTTCAAGATGAATCGTTGGAAGGAAGTTCGCTCGAAGAGGTTGCAATTGCTCGGGTCCAATGGGGGAGATGATGTTGGCTCGGATATATGTTGGAGAAGGGAAAAGAAAAAAATTTCTCTAAGTAATCGGATTGTAAGCAACCCGCCCCACCATGGGTCGCAAGCGACCTGACTTGGCTTCAAACCAAGAAATTTTCCCAGAGATAGGCCACTAGCGACCCATCTCACATGGATCACTGGCAACCCATCACAAAAAAATATAATAAAATAATAATATATAAAAAAAGAAAAGCTTTTCCCAATCACTACAAATTCGGTAAATCGCGATTGTTTGTCACTCCAAGCATGCTGGGAGACTGCAACCGAAAACATGACAGGTCATGGCAGGCAACAATAGCCAGAACCAAAGGAAAATAACCAATAACGTTGGGCCTAACCTATACGTAGAGATCTGATGCAACCACTTGAAAGTCTGCATATGGATATGGAAAATGATAACTTCCAGAGCATGCCTTGTTTACAACAAGACATAATCTGGAGGGAAAATGTTATCCGGTTTTTAAACCCAGCGGATACCAACAGAAAAAAGACCACCTTAAGCTGGCAGGATGGTTCAGGAACTAAACAGAGAAGTAACAACTAGAGATCGACGAGGGCCAAGCTATACGGCTAAGGCGACGATTGGAGTCAATGAAGCCAGGAGATCAACATCCCCTAGCCCAATAAGTGTTTGAACGAAAGCAGCCAGTGACTTGCAAACGACAAATGACGACAATGATGAATGTCTGTGAAAACATCTCCAATTTTGAAATCAAGGATTTTCCTCTATGGCCGGATTGTCGACAACCCATGAACCTCATCAAAGCTTCAAACAAATGAGTTATGAAAAATGAAGGAAGGATGCAAAAATTGACTCACGAAATGAACTAAGACCATGGGGCGCCAGCTACCCATGGACCATGGGCCGCCGACGACCCAAAATCTGTGGGTCATTGGCGACCCATGGTGTTGATTCATTTCGTGAGCTAGAACCTCCCGGAGCACCTATAATCCATGTTGAGAGCTGATAATGATGGACCTGGTCCAAAAATCCTCCGACCTTTATAAATAGTATGTCCCCCGTAACATAAAGATGATCTTCTTCTAGAAACTGATTGCAGAAACTCTGTTGGGTTTATCCTTCACTTCCAACCTCCCTTACAAAGATATTAGAAAGAATACACCATGATACACCAAGAAGCTTTTGTAATAGCTGTCAGCTTTATAATAAAACTATAAAGTAGATGTAGGCTTTGTTAACAGCCGAACCACTGTAAAATCATGTCTATTTTCTTTTACTGCTTCTTTTCTATATCTATGATATGTGATATTGCTCTGTAAAAACAGGACTGGTGCTTTCAAGACCAAACCAAGGTATTGGTCCATTTCTTAGGTCAACACCATGTTTTAGAATTTGTATGACTATATGTTTGTTGGTGATTTTCTAGAATTTTATAATAAAATTTAGTGATATGCTTGAGTTTGAAAAACCTATCATATAATACCCAAATGACTTGATATTTTGATATGATGTTATAAATATCATTTTAGAAGGTGGTTTTTAATTTCATAATCCAAGTAAGAATGGACTTTATATGAATTTTCGAAGTGCAGAAATTAGTGGATATTGGGTTTAATGATTTAAAATAATTAGATAAAGTTTTTGGCCCTGAAATTGTTATATGTCAAAGAATATGATTAGTTTGATTTATTTTGATTTTTGGAGATTTTTCATAAGTGTTTTGGTATGATAAATAAATTATTTAATAAAAAATGGCTTAATTGTTTTATTGAGAAATTAAGATGGGGGTTAATTTGCAAAAATGTTCAGTTATGATAATTATCAAGTGTGGAAGATTTTCAATAAAGAAGTTGGAAAGTTTTTATTAGCCAATGAGATCTTGATAAATTAAAGAGGTTTGGTGAAGAATTTTTTTTTATAGTAATATTATAGTTGTCAAGTTAATTACCATTCTGCCATGTTGACATTGTCCATGTCAAGCCACATCTTAATGCATCTTAGAGCCATCGATGTAGAACAAATCAATGCGGATGATGTCATCAAACATAACATGAAACATATTGGTTTGGAGCTCGTCGAGGCTAAAGTAACAAAGATAAAGAGAGAGAACTCGATAAGGGCATGTCGAGGCGCATGCATGCCGCTTTTTTACTAAGAAGCATGAACTCGCACACTTCTTAATGTTGTTGCTTTGCCAACCCTGATGGTCATCGAGCCTAACCTAAGCCACATTTAATATTGTCATTGAGGCTAACCCTTGCCGCTTTTTAACTTGTCATCGAGTTATACTATGTCGCTTTTAATATTGTTATCAAGCCTTGTCAATGCTTTTAACAAGTCTTTGAGCCTAACCTATGCTTTTATAGTGATCAACCTTAACCTATAATGTTTTTAGCTATATCGACATCACTAATATCAATTCCGCACCTATTCCAATTTATTTATTACCATGAGAAGGTTTGATGCAAAGATTTTTAGGGTCAACAAATTTTAACCTTTTATAACTTTATAATATTACTTATGAAGTTATGACTTCGACATCATCCCCATATATTTTCAAATAATTACTTCGACATGCTTTTGAGTAGGTAAATTTTTTAATGACGATGGCTTCGTCGAGTTTTATAATTGTAAAGGTATTACAAAATTTTGGCCTTGTAGCCTAAGTTTTGAGATGGTCAAAGACCCCAATGATTCCAAGTTTTCATTAACAATGTTTAATAAAGTATATATCATGAAAAAAGTATTTTTTAAGTAAATGATCAATGTTCTTTGTTTTAAAAATGATTTCATAAATCATTTACAAAGATTTTTTTTCAAGGAAATATAGATATGGCAGTTAACCCATAATTTTACTAAAAGAATGGCTCGTAGATCATAGAACCAGATGGGACTGGAGTAGTGTAACGACCGCCCTACACCACTAACGCTTATATGAACGAATAGTGCACCATAAAAGCATTTGGCCAATGTAGGATGGTTGTCAAGGGAAAGAAAAAGAAACGAAGATGAGGAGTACAAAAGGAGATAATAAATAGAAGAAAAGAGAGAGAAATAAAACAATCACACAATCACATAACCGGTCATATCTCATAGTGCATCAGATAAAATATAATAGTAAACATCTCAGATATAAAACAAGTGAGACGGTAATAACTATATAAACCATAGAATCAGAGTACACAAGTTCATACACTTATATAATATAGTAATAAAGTTTATATAACTGATGAAATATCTTTAATTATATTAAGCCAACACTGTCAAGGATCCACAGTGTCATACAGCGGAATAAACAATAATAACTCAAAATATGATAAAGCAACACCATCTTCTAGTCCATCTACACAGCTCCACATGCTATTTACACCTCTATCTAGTCTGCTCATTTAAGAGCACCCGAGTTAATAAGAAGCAAAGCATAAAACCTGAGTCAGACAACAATCTGGTGTGAGCGATAAAGAATCTCAAAACACTATGAAAGTCGGTATAGTATATGAAACAGATGGTATAGAGAATCATACCTGACCTACCTCTGCATCCACAGAATCGGCACATAACATCGAATATATGCTACTCGATGATAGTCATCATGGGTGTACTATATCAAAGTAATAGGGTTTTTAGATATCAACATCGGTAATATCTACATTGCGTGATGTCCATAAGGTGATGGAAATAGTCAAAAAACATAGCATCCATTATCCAATTCACATTCACTAACTTAGTGTGTTGGATATATGACAACTCAGAGGCTTGGGACTAAGCACGTCATCGCACCAATCCATCCCGATATCAAGAGACCTGATACGTTAAATGCATCAATCCATCCCAGAGACTAAATACATCACCATGTCAATCAATCTCAACACTCGAGGCTATATACGTTACCGCATCAAACCATCTCAACACTCAAGTACCACTGATCCCTTTGCACCCATCATCCATCGTAGGGCTTATCTCAAAACGGTCCTTACAACTTCCATCTAAAGTCATCGTGGCTGGAAACTACTCTAGGAAACCATCATAAGTCATAGAGTGTCATCATGCACCTGTATCCTCCCTCCAATAGTCTAGTCAATTGGAATCATAGTTAATTACTCTACATCTCGAAGTATGACTATCCATCATCGAAGCCAACACTTCCAATCATGGAACTACCATCATCGAACCATAGAGTCATCGCGCCGAAGCATCACATCTTCTCTTCACTGCCTAAACTGCTCGTCGAAGAGCCATATCACCAAAATCAAATGTCGAACAAATGAATGAACCACCACATCCTGCTCCTCGAAGTCGCTCATTGTCTACATCAAAATTAGCCAAATCGGCTATGATCAATAGTGGTGGATATAAACCACTCCAGAGTTGTCGATAACGAACACTTTGGTCATGTAGATAAAAAATATAGTTAAATACTAGCCAAGGGTAAACGTTTGGCATCTATTCCAAAATCTAAAGCACGTCTTCAAATTCGTCTTCCGTCTTTATATCCATCGGCGTACATGATATTCTCTACACGAAATCCTATCCTATCGCACTCGGAAGGCATTTTAAACCAAAACAACCAAACTAACATACATGCAACCATTAATCATTCTAATGTCCATAATAGCTTATACACATCTATAATACCAATATAATACATCCAAGCAACCAATATGTGATAATGTGGGATTTATATCAAGATAGCCTAAATTTATTAATATTGTCAAAATAGTACATAAATGGGATTAAATAAACTATTAGATTAACTTAATTAATAATTAAGTTCCTTAATCACCTTCATTAGCACCTTAATTCTACCTCTCCAACTAGAAATTTCCTGTACATTCACATATCATGTCCAAACCCACTTGTTCCACAATCTCTCTCATCGATCTCTCGACCTTTACTTGACGAAATAACAAATAGATTTCTTTATGCCCTATGCTACGCAAGCTCATCACCTTGGACCTAAAGATTTTTAACTTGGTTGTCTCCTATGAAGTGCGAACTGGATAGATCAAGACTCCCCTTTCACGAAAACATTTCGCATTCCATAACCGAGCTCATCAAAACTTGGACAAACGGTGGTTGTTGCGAGGAGAAGTCCTATGCCGCAAACGCTGTAGTCTCTCTCACCCAAAATCGATGGAAAAATGAAACTCTAATTTCACTAAGAACACATCCATCTCCAAAACCATGATCGTACTCTTCAAATTGGATATCGGTGTGAATACCTCGATCATATGAGTCTAACAAGACGAATTTAGGAATTTTTCTTTTGGTAAGTAAGGAAATTTTGATTCTTCAATCACGAAGATAACTACGGCTATTTTTTTATGAAGTTGCAATGCAACGGTGGTCGACTAATAGGATAACGAGGGTTTGAATTACATATATTAATATTATATTCATTTTATAATTCCTTGAATAAAGCAATATACATTTCAGGCTAATACGACCAAACGACGCATCTGATCATCATGAAAATATTATGCATGAATCATATTATTTTTTTGGTCCTAATGGTACAAATTTTCTCTCAGTTTGGGACTACATCTCGAAATGATAATTTCATGCTTTTTGAGACCGTTACGTCCACTCGTCATTCGATCTTCAAATATAGCGATCCTTTACTCATTTCAATTTGCAATGTCGATATGAACTCAACAGATGTGGTCTCGAGTCTCAATTCGATCGTATGCGAAAATCATATTTTGTGACTATTAATTAATTAATGATTAAATATTTAAATTGTTTATTAAAATATATCATCGTTAAAAATATGGATCGTTGTATTCTCCCTTCCTTCAAAGGATTTCGTCCTCGAAATCAAAAGGATGAGCAACACGACTGAATACCCCCACGAGCAACAATATAAGGAAAATCATCACTTATTAACTCTCGACAACGATCACTAAATATGATCACAACAAAGGGAATAGACTCAAAATCGGTTAGAGCCATGATCCTCATCCCTAAGTACAATCATTATCAGTAATAGATTCCAAAATCAACGTTGTCAAACCAAATATCTAAGTAACACACTTATTTCCAAAGAAACGGACACCGGAAAACAAAAGCGCCAACTCACTAATCAAAAGGTAGGTCAATTAGAACCATACATCACTGGCTCTTTAACTATAGGAAATGTATAACATCTCATACATCGAATTTTCTCTTAATTTTGGCTTATGTCACAGAAAATTTCGACAGCACCTCCTTTGCGTGGCTAGGTCTGGAAAAAGTCCCAATAGAACATAACATATATACATCTCATATCCGAGGCATCTCATTTTCAAGGATAACCAAACAATGTCACCAAATCTACACTATAGATATCACATGACTCTTTTTATAGCAAGAGCATAACATTTAGGTGCAAATATAAGCGGATAAGCATCCAAATAGCCCACACTTACTTCCATGTACCTAATCAAGTATTCAAAAAAGAAGATTAAGCATAATAGTAACATCATGAGTAAATAAGTATACTAGATCATATGTGAGGTAATCATCTCAAGTAGATATGCTATATCAGGGCATAAATATCTTGCATGCCTAATAACTATATAAGCAAAAGTAATCGTATCAAATGCCAACAATCAAACATCAATAGGAACATACAAGATCAAACATCAAAAGTAATAACCATGCTAATCCTAGCATGCAGGATACTAAATAATATGTATAAAACATCAAACATGATATCCAATGTGGAAGATGACAATAAAATAGAAATCGCCTTCATTTTCACTAAACTGAATCTACACTACTCCACTGCCTTCCCCCTAATCCGTTTTATACCAAGTCTATCAGTACGAATGGGCTTATGAGGTCTCAAAGTTACTAATTCAGTCTCGCTATCATCTAATCAATTTGGCGCCAAATCTTATAACCCCTCTTGTAAGTTATCCCATAACCCACTAATGAATAAGGATTTCAGCTACTTACAATGCTCTTAGCATATAATGGAATCACACTATCCATTCCACATATAACTCAACTAATTTGAATGCAATTCTACTGGACCTAATGAATATAAATCTAGCATTTACGTCACTCCAACGACTGTGATCCAAATGCTATCATATTCTCTTCTAGTCCTTGGCATTCCAATGATGAAATCCATCGATATAGTGTAGGATAAACTAAACCAATATCCACTCTAAGAATATTGCTACCAAACTAGTATGTCTGCCATTCAAAGCATTAACAAATGCATTTCCCTTATGGACATATAGGAGATGTCAAAATCATAGAAGTCCAAAAGTAGCGACCATCGCTACTAGCGAGGGTTGAGATCCTTCTCGAAGAAGAGATAATCCAATGATATGGAATCACTAAAAAACTCGAATCCCTCTCCGAATAGATAATGCCTCCAAATCTCCAAAGCGAACTCTATTGTCGTCAACTTTGAACCAAGATTCAATGCTTCCTCTCATGAAATTTTGGCTATCGACTAGCATATGTGACAACCCTACCTTTTGGCTTCAATACCACACCTAGTTAAGTACCACCAGTGTGTGCACTATCGCCTCCTTATTTCCACTCAGAATGAGTAACATCGATGCACTCATCAACCTCTCAATCAAATTCACTAATGCAAGTAAACACCTCGCTTCTTAAATACAAGTCTGATGACTTATCAAATCGGTTAACGGTGCTTCTACCACTGCGAAGTCCTTTGTAAAGCATATATAACTTCTCACCGATCCATGTGAACCTCTCATCATCGATTGATGTCTTCTCAACACTTCCAATATAATCAAATCGTGTCTTGTGCTCCTCTTTCATCCATGGGTAGATGAAAGTATCATGAACAAGCACAATCATGAACGTACTCAAACGATCTCTCGAAACATGGTCCAAAAAATCAACAAAGCATGTCGACTCATTGGTTAGCCCAAACGACATAACCAACCAGTCAAAAATCAAAGTAGCATAGGAAAGCAGTGATCGATAATCTCTCTCTAACTATTTTCAGTAGATGAAAACCCATCATAAGATCCAATAGAGAGGACACCCTCGCATTATAGAGCTGATTGAACAAGCCATTAATAAATGGGAGTGGATACTTGGTCATCATCTCACTCAGCTCACAATAATCAACAAACAACCCCAAAGAGCCATCTGCCTTGTGGCAGACACTATATGTACATCCTATTCAAATGTGCTCCTACAAATGGACACTCACCTCAGTAGGTTATCTACTTGCATGTTTAGTCTCTTCTTCTCTTAGGGAATCATTTTCCTTAAAGGAATAATAGTTAATCATGTCTAACAGATCGATATGGAACTCTATCCGTATGTGGCGGTAATCCTGCCACCTCATCGAAAGTGTCTGGACATTCTCTAGTTATAGGCATAAGATATAACTCATCATGTAGGATATCGAGTGACTATAAAAAGCTAACCATCACCTCATCATTAGATGGGAAGCCTAACACTACCGCCCACTCAGCGTCAGTCCCTATATCATCACTAACGGCCTCTCACGATCCACTACTATTCTATACCCCTCCAGTTAGTAAATTTCTAGGCTCTAATACTAAACCTAATTAAACCTAAGTAATCAATTGGAAATAAACAAGCATCCATGACTCAATGAGACAAGGCTTCGAAAAACTATGTACATAAAGCTAAGTAGATAACCCATGTGATAACATTCCCCCATTTTGAAGCCTGAAACAAAGCGCTACGGATACTGCAGTCATCAACAGTATTAATTTTCGATAACAAAATGTGGTATGTTACACATGAATAATCCAGCTAAGTTCCCTGCAAGGTTTATTATAATCTAAAGGTCGATGAATAATTTAGAGGCCAGTTAACTATTTTTGATCTCAATTCCATTTTATCTATTAAATCACTAGATATGAATGAATATCAAACCTCGACATCAAATAGAACATGTATAAAAATGCCATAAATGAAAGGCATATTCTCAAATTATAATTCTCATTCCCTTCTCTTTCATCTATGGAGCACTTGATGAAATAGAAATGGCAATCGATTCATATGTTTCCATGGGTTGCCTCTAATCAGCTAATTCAGGATAATTCTTCAACACTAGGTACATGCTATCACATTCTAAAGAATTTTTCGATCGACTTCTCAAAGCTCTCGTCAATACAACCAATCAATCAATTCCCAAGATGATCACTCAACCTAATGGTAAATTTCCATCCTTTTTGTATGGATTATCAATGAAAGATGGACCATACTTTAATGTCACAACAAATTTAGTCACATACTCCAACATTGACTTATCGCCTTACTTCACATCAGCGAATATCCTAAACGACATCAAATTTTGAAAATTCAAGATAAACTTCTTTGAAGTGAACTATGAACTGATCCTAAGTAAAGCGATCCTAGGAAATCGAAGCTATAAAGTTACTCCACCGGTTCATTATTGGTCCTTGGGGTCATCTAGAGGTTAACTTCTACCTCATTATATCATATAACTCCAAGTCATCGAAGATCCTTTCACAAACATTCATCCCGTCTTGCACCTCAATGGTCGACTCCTTTCCAGGAAATGGTCTTTCCCTTAGAATCATATAGTCTTTATACAGCTAGGAAAAGTCGGCTCTGGGTGTTTGTACTTGAGCAGCATAACCATTTCGAGTATCCAGACATTCCATAAAATGATTTTCACCATCTGTGAGAACTTATTCAGTAAATTGAGGTTAGTGATCCTCGATCCAGCTCACTCCTCTACTCCAAAGATGGAGTCTATAACAACATTTCTCGTAGGCCACTCTTAATACAAAATAAGAATGATCAGTCTCTAGTAAGGAAAAACTACATTAATAGCACTCGTGTGCAATACTACTTATGTACTATACATACTACTATATATAGTTTTCAAATCCAAAATACATAATAGACGTACTCTCTCATATATAGATATACTCTCGATCTAGTTGAAGGTGAAAACTCCTACCCTATCTCTACTGGATCATGGTATTAACTCAGGTTTATCAATTAACCTTCGCTCTAATACCGAATGTAATGATCGCCCTACACCATCGATGCTTATATGACTGAATGGTGTGCCGCTGGAGCATCCAGTTGATGTAGGACGGTAGTCAAGGAAAGAAAAGGAAATAAAGACGAGGAGTAGAAAAGGAGAGAATATAATAAAGGAAAAGAGAAGGAAATAAAATAATCGCACAATCACATAACATATTGTACATCTTACCGTGCATCATATAAAATATAATAGTAGACATCTGAAATATAAAATAAACGAGACAATAATAACTATATAAACCATAGAATCAAAGTACACAGGTTCATACAGTTATATGAAACGGTAATAGAGTTTATATAACTGACAAATAGACTCAACTGATCATGTGTCCCTAATAATAGTAAGTTAACACTGTCAAAGCTCCATAATGTCACATAGCAAAATAAATAATGATAACTCAAAATATAAATATGCGAAAGCATCACCATCTACTAATCCATCCATATAGCTCTAAGTGCTATTTACACATGTTACCTAGTCTTCTCATTTAAAAGCACTTGGGATAAAAAGAAGCAAAGCATAAAACCTTGAGTTAGACAATAGTCTAGTGTGGGTGATAAAGAATCTCAAAATACTAAAAAAAGTCGGCATAGTATATGGAACAAAGGATATGGAGAATCATACCTACCTATCCCTGCATCCACAGAATTAGCACATAACATCGAATATATGCTACTCTATGATAGTTATCATGGGTGTCTATACATCAAAGTATTAAGGGTGTCTAGATATAGGCATCCGTAATATCAACATCGTGTGATATTTCAAAGGTGATAGAAGTAGTCAAACAAACATGGAATCCATCCTCACATTCACTCACTTAGTGCATTGGATATATGTTAAGTCACAGGCTCAGGGACTGAGCACGTCACTATACTGATCCTCCCTATTATCACAAGACTAGATATGTCAATGCATCAATCCATCTCGGAGACTAGACGCATCATTATGTCAATCCATCTCAACACTCGAGACTAGATACGTTATTACATCAATCCATCTCAATACTCGAGTATCATTGAACCCTTTGCACCATCATCCGTAGCAGAACTCATCTCATAACTGTCCTTACAACTCCTGTTTGAATCATTGCAGTTGGGAACTACTTTAAATAGCCATCATAAGTTATCGAGTTTCATCACATGTCCCATAGCCTCACTTCGACAGTCCCCTCAATACGACTCATAGTCAACTACTCTACATCTTGAAGTATAGCTATCCATCATCAAAGGCGTTACTTTTCATAATGGAACCAACATCGTTGAACCATGGAGTCATCGTGTCGAAGCATCACATCTTCGCCTCATTTCCAAAACCGCTCGTCGAAGAGCCATATCACCAAAATTGAACATTAAACAAATGAATGAACCATCACATCCTACTCCTCGAAGTGCTCATCATTACATGACAAAATGACAAAACGAAGCAATCCATCGCTCCATAATTTCTTGGCCGCTACTTGACGAAACGACGAACTGATTTCGTATACGCGCCATGCTATGCGAGCTCATCGACCCGGACCTAAAAACTTCAAACTCGTCTACCTCCTATGAAGTGCAACCTAGATGAGTGGAGACTCCCCCCTTCATGATCGCATTTCACATTCCATAACCGAGCTCGTCGAAACTTGGAGAAACGATGGTCATCGCGAGGAGAAGTCCTTTGCAACAAACGTCATAGTTTATCTCACCCTAAATCAATGGAAAAATGAAACCCTAGTTTCACCAAGAACACATCCATGTCCAAAACCATGATCACATTCTTTAAATCGAATATGGGTATGAAGATCTCGATCATACGAATTCAGCAAATTGAGTTTGGGAATTTTTCGTTGAGTAAGTAAAAGGATTTTGATTTACGAATCATGAAGATAAATGTGGCCATTGTTTTTCTGAAGTGCAATGCAACAGTAGTCAACCAACAAGATAATGTGGTTTTGGATAATATATATTAGTATTATATTCATTTTGTTTGATTCCTCAAATAAAACAATACACGTTTTAGGCTCGTACGATCAAACGTTGCATCTGATCATCACAAAAAACTTGTGCATGCATCACCTTATTTTCTAGGTCCGGATGGTATAAATTTCACCACTATCTAAGAATATGCTCTGAGATGATAATTTCATGCTTTTCAAGACCATTTTGGCCATCCGATCTCCAAATATAGCGATCTTTATACTTATTTCAATTAGCAATGTCGATACAAACTCAATGGAAGTGGTCCTAAGTCTTGAATCAATCATATGCGAAAAATCATATTTTTGAACCGTTAATTAACTAATGATTAAATATTTAAATCAATTATTTAAATATATCATCAATAAAAATGTGGGTCGTTACATATAGAGTCACACTCTATACTTAACTAGTAGCCTTAGCTAATATAAGTCCAAATTCTAGTGTGTAGGGCTTTGCCATGGGTAAGATTAAAAGAAGGTTACACACATAAAGGAATACATAGAGTAGAGATAGTTTATTGGTGAGCCTGCAAAACCATTAGGATGTTGACCTAAGTAGTAGTAAGTTGTGGATAGATCGTCTAGTTTTTCTCTAATCGCAAGTTGGAACATTATTATGTTTGGTAGGCTCGAGTCAGCCATAGTTTATATTTACCCTGGGACGGATAGTCCATTGATTACCTATTTATTATGCGTACATGTTATTGTGTATAATTTATTATAACTAATTTTGTTGCATAATTTGATTGTAAAAGATATGCTTTTAAAGGATATTAGTGAGGGGAAATTCGTTCCGCTAGGCGGCATGGTCTCACTTAATATCGATAAATTGAGATGTCATATTATTATCCACATCAGGCTTTATGTCCGACTCCAATTTTATGTTTAAACCTTAAACTCTTGGATGCTCAAAATTTAATTTGAGTAGGTTGAGAGTTAAGGTTTTTGGATTTAGTAGATTTTGGCAAATAAAGCATCCGAAGGCATGTATGAAGCAAATCTAACAATGTAGGAGATTATCTGTTTATCTATTCCGCTGTGACTAAATGTTGTATGTAAAGGCAGATGTTATAATATCAATTTATTAACTCTTATCATCCAAGGGGCATGATTATATGGCACTTTTGCCATATTTTGTAATAATTATATTTATCTGAACCTAGGCAATGTTATGGGATTATATATTGAATATGAAATGCTGATTTGAAATGTAATAAGAAAAGTTGTTTAAAAATATGTTTGAAATATTTTATATTCTTATGCTTCTGATATTATGAATACCATAAATATTACCACATTTGATCATCGAAAATTAATATTGTAGATGACTACAACATCTATAGCGGTTATTTTCTGGCATCAAGATGAGGAATTTTACAGAATCGGTATTGTGGAAGAAGTTAATTTTTATTATTATAAATCTATATTCCCCTAAACCCCAAATTCCTTCTCAAATTTGTAGTTCTAATAGCATGTATGCAATTTGTTATACATATTCTTTTGGATTAGAGAGGAAAAGATGTCAAGTAAAAAATTGGATTTAGATTTGGAGATTAGGAAAGCTTAAAGGTAAGTGAGAAATTATATAGTTTATTTATGATACTAAAATAAATCTCGTTGAATTCTTATTAAATTATTATGCATATATAAAATCTGATGAAGATAGGCTTAGAACAAACTTGCATGGTTATCGTCTACATATTCAATAATAGGTAAATGGAATCAGAATGGTATATACAACCTGATCTGAAAATTTGAAACAGTCCCAAATATTTATTTATAAAATGTTAGTAAAGTTGAAAAATTATTCCAGATCTATAATTAGGTTATAAGTTAGGTTTCCTATAGAATGTAAATTTCTATGTTTTGATCTATTTGGAGCGGTTTCCATATAATTTCTAAAAATTATCCAACTTAAAAATATGTAATAAAGTGTAGCATTTAAATTAACAATGGGTATACCAAAATGGGGAAGGGATGTGTATAGTATAGGTATTATTCTCTATTGTTTACATTGTCCATTTCAATAAAAGAAAAGAAACAATTTCTTGTAATTTCAAATAAAGCAAAGATCTCACATTTGGTTAATTTATGGAAAGTTTTAACGGTAATATTATTTAGAAGGATAACACTAATAAATTAAAATGTGGAATTGAATGTTCTAGATTAGAAATTAATTATTAGAAATAAAAATATATATACATGCATAAGTGCGCTTAATGTTCAAATATATATATATATATATATATATATAGCGTAATTTACTACTATATAAGTATCAGTTAAAAGGGTAATAACTAACATATTAGGATTTATGGACATTAATTACTAATTTAAGGGGTAATAAATTTGTAATAAATGAGGACTTATTAAAGAGATTAATATGAAAATTATGAGGGAATTGAATAGGTATAATATGTCAATTTTGAAATTGGTAAATAAATTAAAGGAATTAAATGTGGATTAATTAAAGATTGTTTAATTCTTGCATTAATGGTAATTGATGTCGGTGATAGACATTAAAAGGAAATCAAAGGCTTTGCATATAAATTAGGAATAATAACATGACGAATAAGTTTGATTTTACGTAGAAAGCAATATAATTTTCATTGTGGGAAATTATATAGCCTCAGTTATACGTTTAGGACAAACGTGAATTAGTAGGCATAGCCTAACATTTAGTTTTTGGATGATGGATTTGGTTTAGTGGGTTGGAATGCAATTTCAATAGAGTTACACAATATAAGTCTACCTTTCACCTACAGGCTAGCGGTGTACACTTACTATTGATGTGGGACTTCTCCAACCATAGGACTCGTGGGGAAGGTATATGCAATGTGGATGGGTAGGGTAAAATATACTAAGGGTTCCCCTCAGATTTGAAGTATTAAATGGCCCACGTACTTATAAGAAAATGGGGTCTGCTTCAATTCCAATAAGAGGTGGTAAGTAACTAAAAGGGGCATTTTCCATGACTTACTTAGGATAGTCTAAACAGGATTCAACTATGTAAGGTCGGCGGGCTACGTCAAAGTACTTGGACGACCAGTACATAATAGTAGAGATGATAGATAGATTTTGACCACCAACATTCTCGCGCATTCGTTAGCAAAGACTCGGGATATACCCTGATGGATTTTGCTTCCTACTACTGTAGAATCCAAATGGGATATGCAAAGACATCAAAGTTTTATTTAGTTGTTTGTTTGTTGTTTATTTGGTGAAGGTGGGCTAGTTAACTCTTAGTTGAGTCTTTGTATTACGTTAGTGGTGCGGTAATTAAATTATATATTATACTATAAAGCCATAGATAGGAGTCATTATTTTCCATAGCTAGAGCTGATTAAGTAAAGTTGACGTTGCAATGGGCCTGCTTGATGGACTTAAGGTAGTAAATGACATATGGGTCTGCCTACTCCCTATTTAATAAGTATTAAGTGGTTGTGGTTTTGAGTAAATAAGGTAAGATATATGTAACGATCCATAAGTTGATCACCTTGAACTTGAATATTTAGTATATTTTTAAAATAGTTAAATAATGGACTTTACAAAACAAATAAACAGGTTTTGTGTAATAAATAATAGAGTAAACTTGTTAGAAATCTGTTTACATAAATAAGTAGTTCACAGAAACGTAAAAAATGTGGCTGAAAATCGGTTTATAAGATTTTCGACATTTGATCGATCAAAAGTTGTTGATACATGTTGTGTACATTAGTGTGCATATATACACATTTATAATAATAACAAATACATTTTACTAATGGAATTGTTTAGTTAAAAACAAAGTTTAAAAAAGAAATAAAGTTAAGTTGGACTTTTCTTTTATAATTTAAAAAGAATTAAATCACAAAATCTAAGACAAAGCACACAAGATAAGAAAGAAGGGCATGATGTTGGAAGCGGTGTGTTATTTAAATTCTAATGGAGGGTAGTGGAAAAGGTTATGTTAGTAATCTAACCTTTTTAATTTCTATAAAACATTACCACCTATCCACTTTTTCGCTTTATTTCATTTTCCATTTCATTATCTGTTTGCTCTTATGTCTTCACATTCTTCTTTCTTGCTTTCTTAACTAAAACCATATCAAAATTTAATTATTTCTCCTTTAAATTATAAAATAATCTAGAAAAATATTGTAAACATCATAAAAATTCCAAAGACGCAAGCTTTGAAGTCCAATCTCCCCCTCTAGCTAGTTGCGTCAGCAAACAGGGAGGTTTCCTAAAGTTTTTGTTGAAGTAGAGTACAAGGGTGGTGTCTTGGGATGTTGCTAGATCATTTAAGGCTTGTGTTGTGTCGGTTCCATCGTAGCTTGCTTTAAGGTGAGCTGAACTCACTTTAAAATTGTTTGAAAATCTATAAATCTTCTAAAACATAAAAATGTTGAATCTATTTTTTATACCAGTGTATGTTTACATGTTTGGATTTGATTCTCGCTTGAAAGTGGATGGCATAAATAACATTATTTTGTAGGGGAAAAAAGAGGAAGTCGAAATGTCTTTCACATAAGTCACTGTTGGGCACTTCGAAAAACATAAACACAAGGTAATTCACATAGGACTTTTGTAGAGAGACCCTTAGGGGTTTTCCGCCAATGTTAATTCACTTTTATATTTATTTTGGTTATGAAATATTTGGATGAATATATATGACATATACAATGTTTTATGGAAGTGTCGATGTAGCGACTATCGCTATACCGACACTTTGAAAATATTATCTTTCTTGTAAATCTTTGCGTTGATCACATGCTTTGGTTTTTACAAAACAAATAGTTAGTTGCGTTTTTGCACTTATAGTGCAAAAGTGTGATGATCGAAAAAATTTAGGATCCTCAAAACTAATGTCTTTGAAATCTATAAATAATTTTCTTGGGTATATTCCTGCCTATAGGAGCGGATGAGACCTTATTACATTCATGTGTAAGAGTGGATGGCCCTTTGTATACAAATCCCCCCTCGAAGCAGTTGATTTATATTTTTATGATTATATGTTGTTTGTGATCCAGAGGAATAAGTTAGGGAGATCGAACAGGATCCCTCACCACGGTTGATTTATTTTCATATATATATGCTGATATATGATGTTTTGGATGTCATGTTGGTGTCTTTGATGTGATTTAACCTATCTAATGCTATGGTAGCATTGGGCCTTATATTTGATAATTTGAAATATTAAAATGATGATTTTGACTTGAAAAGGATTTTGAAGTAATTTGGAAGTGTCAATATGTTTTAATGATTTTTGAATTATTAAAAGGAATGGATTTGTTTTTAAAGAAATAAGAGATATTATATTTGATGTTATAAAAATATAGTTTTTATGAAATACTTTGACTTGATATTTTAGAATGAATTTATGTAATAATATTTATAAAGGCAATATTTTTATAAATTAAGAAGTTGATTGATAATCGAAATTGATAAATGTTTGGTAAATGGATTTATAAATGGATTTTGATAGTAAAATTGGTTTATAAAAGAATGGATTTATAAATAGAATTTCGTAAATAAAGGAAATTTATGAAATAGAAGTTATATAAAATAGAAGGGAGATTTATAAAATTAGTTTTATAAATATGGAAATGACTTATGTTGAGATTTAAATATGGATTTTATTTAAAGAAATGTTTGAAAGGAATATTTTGATAGAGTTAAATGTTTTAAAAGTAAGTTTATCTTTTGGAAGTAAAGGTTTTGGAAATAATAATTTCAAATGGAATTTAATGGTTTTGAAATGCTTTAAAATGTGATAAGTAATGGAGACATACATTTCAACATTTATTGTTGTAATCGACATTTTTAGGAAAGTATTGAAGACATGGACTATGACACTATTATTACATTAAATGATATCCAAAAGGAAATACTTTACATAATACACGGGATTTATATATATATATATAAACTTAATCGAATCCCTATACTATTATTTTTGGGTTGTCGTAATGATGTTTTATGCAACATTCATTTTGTCCCAATAAATTATGTTTTGACCTTCTATAGTTAAATACACGAACCAGTTCTGATCTGGAACCTACCCCTCGTGTTGGGATATGCTCCATCAGTTTGAGTATGCAGCATTATAGGAGGTTCTCAATTTCCGTTTGGTGGTGAGCAAGAGACTCTTACCCCTACATGTCCCTGGAGGAAAAGGATTGGTTGTTAGTCCAAAGGCTGGTCGTAAAATAAGAGTCAAGGTATCAATGTGTGCCAAAGTGGTGCTGGGATGGTTGAAAAGCCTACCGGTTGTCGCTATCAATGGTTGAAAATGCTAGATTGTCACATGTGTTATCAGAGCTTAGGATTTTGTGAAACACCTAGGCTTTGGTTGGGTACTCAGGTAGATAGGGTTAGTAATGCCCTAGATTGAGTTTAAGTGTCTTATATATATGAGCACGTATTTGTTAATGATATAAAAATGTTTTATATTAGGTTGTTTGATTTGTTAAGTTTGAATTTTGGGTTCTGGTCGTGTGTATGGCTAACGTTATCAATTGGAATTCCAAAACACTCGAACAAGGCAAACCGAAATAATATTGTTTTGAAACTAGGTAAATGAAATAATTTTACCTAAATTATATTTTATATATAAAATGAATAATTTTTTAGAAATTATTATAGTTATGTATGGATTGTTGGTTGTTAGTGAATGGTAATATTGATTTTTTCATTGTTTGCATTTTAATAAAAGTTGTTGTTGTTGTTGTTATTATTATTATTATTATTATTATTATTATTATTATTATTATTATTATTATATAAACAAAGATAAACAAGTAAAAAATGGTTTTATATAGCCAAAGTGAAATAATATATAAGTATAAATTTATAAATATGATTTATAAATAGAAAAGGATATTTAAAAGACATAAATAGCACTAAACTCACATTAGTCCTTGGGAAATAATTTGGGTGATGACTACAGTATTATTAGTATTCATTTTCGAGTCTCTTAGTAATGAATTTCTACCTTAATAATTTTTATTGGATTTTTGTTTTGATAAAACAATTTTTGATTCTAAAATTCCAAGTATGATTTGATAAACGTAATAAGTTTTAAACTTATAAATTTAAATAATATAGATAAGAAATAAGTTTACAACTTATGAATTTGAACCGAAAAGTAAAACTAAAATTTAAAATGGTTAAAAAAACTAGTTAAGCAAACAAAAGAAAATTTGAATTTGAGATATGAAATAATAAAAGAATTAACATAAGTAAAGTTAAATAAATCGAGTTGGTGAAATGAAGTAAATGAAATGAATTTAACTTAAGAAAGATTAAATGAAGGTGAATTGTATTTAAAGTGAAATAAAAATAAGAAGTATTGTATACAAACTTAAGTAAATAATTTTATGAAATGGTTATTAAATATTGTTAGGATTTAAGGAAATATACCAAGTAAATGAAATAAGAAATGAAATGTTGTTAAACATAAATTGAAATTAAAGTGAAGAGTAATAAGTGAATATTAATGAATTGAATGTAAGAGAACTTAATATGAATAATGATTATGAATAAATGAATGTAAATAAAAGAATTAGAAATAAAAAATGAGATACAATATAAAAATCAATTGTAATAAATATGTAAGTTGTACATATATTTTTTTATTCGCATAACTGTTTGATCCATATTCGAATATACGACTTGAAGGTGATTTACACTGATCCGAGTTAGGATTTTTCACTCGATTTCTTGAAGGCAAACCCCAGATATGGATTTTTGATTTGATTCTAAAATTCTTTATAATAGTATATGACTATGCAAGGGGAATGACGGTTTTATGATTTAGAAAACAGATCTGAGTCTGCAATAGAGTGGTCGTGTGAACGATACTAGTTCGGAAGGGAAATTATATGATCGAGCAAGCGATCAGGTATAGTTTTGCGTACGGATGATATATGTATAACTTATAGGTTGAATAAATTAAAGTTGAATATTAGTTGTTGATGGTTTCTTTTGTTGCATTTGCTACATTTGCATATTGTTGTTGTATTGGTATATATTGTATATCAATATTACTTTCTATATACATGTTCTCATTGGTTATTGAGTGTTTAATAAGTGCGGATGATGTATGCTGGAGCTCGTTTTCACATTATATTTGTTGTATATGCTCGCTAATATAATAAAAGATACTTCTCTTGGTTACTTATCGTACTTTTAAATTCTTTTCCCTACATGATGACTCATCCTTGAGATATATATTAGAGATTATATATATATTATGGATTTACTATGATCGAACGGCGTAAAGGAGACGTTGGTGAAATTTTTGTAAATTTAAGACGTAAGAAATTTTTTGAGAATTTTGGAAATTGTTTTGATAATTATAAAATTATGATTTTACTTTATAAGTTGAAATGATATTAGTTGATTGTTGGAAGAGTATTAGTTGATAACTATGAGGAATTTGAAGACCTAGAAAAAAGATTTTCTAAGAAGTTTCAACTAATTGGTTTTCGAAAAGTAAATGAGTTTTGTGGCATTCTTCTTACTTGGTAATTTCGGGGACGAAATTCTTTTAAGGAGAGGAGAATGTAACGATCCAGAATTTCAGTCATTCGAATTTGGAATATTTAATTGATTTCAAATATTGAAAAGTAAATTGTGTAAGTTAAATACTTATATTTCAAATATAGCGGTTGATTTGATAATAATTTTTTAAATTTAATATGTGAAATTGTTTAAATAATTAAACCTTGGTTTAATATGAATGAAAAATGATTTCAAAAGTTATTTAAATTCTAAATGAATGAGAATGAGGATAGCAAACTTTTAAATTTGAATTAAAAGCGAATAAACAGACATTGTAAATTACCTGTTTTAATTAACATGTAAAAATAGTATTTTTTGGCACTTTCTTTGATTTCGATGAAACATGTTTCATCGGGTTCATAATAGTGAATTATTCTGTACTGTCAAATTTTGTGGCGATTAGACGTATCATTTGATCGAGTACTAAACATATAGAAATTAATTAAAGGAAATCTAATAAAAATAATTTAATTGTGAAAAGCTATCTTTTGAATATGATGGAATCGGCTTCCGATACATATTCGTTTATGTTTGAAATATGGGTATAACGTATAGAGCGCAAGGTGGCACACTCCGTTTGGAGTTTGGAAATTCCACGGATGAATAATGCCGAGTTTATTTTCTATATATAGCCCCTAACTTTTCTTCCATTTGATAACCCTAACCCTAAATAAATTTCCAGCCTCCATTAAAATAAATCCATTCGATAGCCATCATTGATCGGAGCCTCCAGAAGCCGAATTACCCTTTGACTTTAACTAGAGAACTGTAGAGCACATCGATATGAAGCAACGTACAGTCAGATCGTCGAACGACGCACCGATACGGTGGATAATCACTTCCTTTCGAGCATAGCGTTTATGGGTTTCGGCGAGGAGATCCATATGCGCGACGATGGGAAGCAGGCGTCTTGTCGGCAGTGGGATCGCATGACATGGGTGGCTAGTGGTGGCATTGTTCGTAAGGCGCAAGCGAAAGATTCTTTGAAAAAAAATTCACGACCTGGGAAGAGAGATGCATGTGTGCCTAGAGGGAGAAGGAAAGGTTTCAAAGTTTTAATTTTTATTTTAATTTTAGTTAATTAAATGTTAATTACAATCAAATGTTTAACTTTCTCGTACGAGGTCCCTTTCGAGCACGACAACTTTCATTGCATTTGTATCGACGAGCACTAAGCAATGGAGTTAGATTGGATGAATTCGAAGCTAGTAGGAATTTCGAGTTAAATTGAACGACCGTTCAATTTTAATTCAAACCGGAGCACTTAGGTGATTTCTGGCATTTTTGTGAGTAAACTCATCTCTCTGGCCTGCTTATATTTTTATATAAGTGGGAATAGTTTTATTTATGATGGTTTTTGCTTTTTTGGATGATATATCATATATATTGGTTGGTTTGGATATATTCCCGCCCATTGGAGCGGTTGAGACCCTATTACGTTCTCGTGTAAGCGCAGATAACCCTTTGTATACAAATCTCATCTCGAAGCGGTTGATTTATATTTTTATGAATATATGTTGTCTGTGATGCAGGGGAAAGTTTGGAAGGATCCAACATGATTCCTCACCACTATTGATTTAAGTTCATATATATGCTAATATATGATTTTTTTAGATGTCATGTTGATGTCTTTGATGTGATTTGACTTATTTATAGTGGTTTATAAATGGATTTTCATTTTTTATTGGACCTTATTTTTGATTTTATGAAATATTAAAATGATGATTTTGATTTGAGAAGGATTTTGTAGTAATTTTGGAAGTATAAATGTGTTTTTATTGATTTTTGAATTATTAAATGGAATGGATTTGTGTTTAAAGAAATAAAAATTATGATTTTGGATGTTATAAAAATATAGTTTTATAAAATATTTTGATTTGAGATTTTGAAATGAACTTATATAAAAAGATTTATAAAGGTGATATTTTTATAAATAAAGAAGTTGGTTTGTAATCGGAATTGGTGCATGTTTGGTAAATGGATTTATAAATGGATTTTGATAGTATAATTGATTTATAAAAGAATGGATATATAAATAGAATTTTGTAAATAATGGAACTTTAATAAATAACATTTTTATAAAATAGAAGGGAGATTTATAAAATTATTTTTATAAATGTGGAAATGATTTATGTTGAGATTTAAATATAGATTTTTATTTAAAGAAATGTTTGAAAGGAGTATTTTGATGGAGTTAAATGTTTTAAAGGTAAGTTTATCTTTTAGAAGTAAATGATTTGGAAATAAAAATTCTAAATGGAATTTAATGGTTTTGAAATGTTTTAAAATGTGATAAGTAACGGAAACATAAATTTCAACATTATTGTTGTAATAGACATTTTCGGGAAAGTACGAAAGACATGAACTATAACACTATTGTTATAGTAAATGATTTCCAAAAGAAAATATTTTACATAGTATATTGGATATATATATATAACAAATCGAATCCCTATAATAATGTTTTTGGGTAGTTGTAACGATGTTTTATACAACATTCGTTTTGACCTAATAAATTATGTTTTGACCTTCCATAGTGAAATACACGAATTGGTTCTGATCTAGCACCTACCCCTCATGTAGGGGTATGCTCCATCAGTTGGAGTGTGCAGCATGATACAGGATTCTCGCTTTTTGTTTGGTGGCGAGTAAGGGACTCTTACCTCTACATGTCCCTTGTCACGGCCCAAATATATCAATCCATCACACATCATCCAATAACAATCAACATCTTTAATTAAGGTGAATAAATTTGTGTGGTTCTAAATTTATTATCCCCATAATTACGTTCCTAGGTAATTTTTAATCAATGAATAATTATCATAAATTTCAACTGATTAAGTCTTAATCACCTTCATAAATCAATCATTTCTTTAATTACTTTTCTTAATTAATAAATCCTAAATTGTTAATCAATTAGCTCTTAATTACTTTTATTAATTACTTTAATTAATAAACCCCTAATTTAATTAAATCTTAATCGTATTCAATGCCGATTTTCGAAGGTCGAGTCAGGGTCGTCACATCCCTAGAGGAAAAGGGTTGGTTGTTAGTCGAGTGGCTGGCCGTATAATCAGATTAGAGGTATCGATATGTGCCGTAGTGGCTGGGATGGATGAAAAGCCTACAGGTTGTTGCCATTGATGATTAAAAAGCCTACGGTTGTCGACGTCGATGGTTAAAAAGCCTGGATCGTAACATGTGGTATCGTAGCTTAGGATTTTGCTAAACACGTAGGCTTTGGTTGGGTACTCATTATAGATACGTTTAGCAATGCCCTAGATTGAGTTTGAGTGTACTATATATATGTGCGCATATTTGTTAATGATATAAAAATATTTTATATTGGGTTGTTTGATTTGTTAATTTTGAATTTTGGATTCTGGTCGATGCATGGGATTCCAAAACATTTGAACAAGACAAACCGACACAATATTATTTTCAAAGTGGGTAGATGAAATAATTTTACCTGAATTATATTTTGTATATAAAATGAATAATTTTTCAGAAATTATTACAGTCATATATGGATTTTTGGTTGTTAGTGAACGGTAATATTTGATTTTATCATATGTTGTTTGTGTTTTAATAAAAATTGTTATTATTATTATATAAACAAAGATAAACAAGTAAGAAATGGTTTATATAACAAAAGTGAAATAAGTGAAATTATATATAAGTAGAAATTTGTAAATATGATTTATAAATAGAAAATAATATTTAAAATATATAAATAGCACTAAACTCACATTAGTCGCTGGAAAATAATTTGGGTGATGACTGCATCATCATTAGCATTAATTTTCGAGTCTCTAAGTGATGAATTTCTACCTTAATAATTTTCTATTGGAGTTTTGTTTTGATAAAACAAGTTTTGATTCTAAAATTCCAAGTATGATTTGATAAATATATGAAAATAAGTTTTAAACTTATAAATTTCAATAGTATAGATAGGAAATAAGTTTGCAACTTATGAATTTGAATAGGAAAGTAAAACTAAATCTTAGAATGGTTAAATATTTGGTTAAGCAAACAAAAGGAAATTTGAATTTTAGATATGAAATAATTAAAGAATTAGCTTAGGTAAAGTTAAATAAATTGAAATTAGTGAAATGAAGTAAATGAAATGAAATTTAACTTAAAAAAGTTTAAATGAAAGTGAATTGTATTTAAAGTTAAATAAAAATAAGAAGTATTGTTATAAACTTAAGTAAATAATTTTATGAAATGGTTATTATATATTGTTAGGATTTAAGGAAATATACTAATAAATGGAATATGAAATGAAATGATGTTGAATATAAATTGACATTGAAGCTAAGAGTAAATAGTGAATATTAATGAAGTGAATGTAAAAGAAATTAATACAATAATGATTATGGCTAAACGAATGTAAATAAAGGAATCACGAATAAAAAAATGTGATATAATAAGAAATCAATTGTAATAAATACATAAGTTGTATGTATATAGTTTTATTCGCATAGCTGTTTGATCCAAATTCGAATATACGATTTGAAGGTGATTTACACCGATGCAAGTTAGGATTTTTCACTGGATTTCTTGAAGGCGAACCTTGTATATGGATTTTTGATTTGATTCAGAGGTTCTTTATAATAGCATATTGCTATGCAAGGAGAATGATGGTTTTCTGATCAAGGAACCGGATCTGAGTCCGCACTAGAGTGGTCATGTGAACGATACTAGTTCGGAAGTGAAATAGTGTGATTAAGCAAGCGATCAAGTATGATTTTGTGTACGGATGATATATGTACATTGTACGGGTTTAATAAATTAAAACTGACATTAGAGAATGTAAATTGATGTAGTTATGAATTAATTAGACGAATATTAGTTGTTGATGGTTTCTTTTGTTGCATTTGCATATAGTTGTTGTATTGGTATATGTTATATATTGATATTAATTTCTATATACATGTTCTTATTGGTTATTGAGTGATTAGTAGGTGCAGATGACGTATGCTTTGCATTTGGAGCTCGCTTTCTCCTTATTCATTGTATATGCTGGCTAATATAATAAAAGGTACATACCTCAGATTAAATATCATACTTTTATTATTTTTTCCCAACGGGATGCCTCATCCTCGAAGATGAGATGTATATTTGTAATTATATATATACATATTGCGGATTTACTATAATCAAACCACGTAAAGAAGACACTGGCTAAGTTTTTCGTAAATTTAAGGGGTAAGAAATTTGGTAAAAATTATGATAATTAAAAAAAAATGATTTTCAGCTATAAGTTGAAATGATAGTAGTTGATTTTTGAAAGAGTGTTAGTTTATAAGTATGAATGAATTTGAAGACATGAAAAAAAGATTTTATAAGTAGTTTCCACTAATTGGTTTTTGAAAAGTTAATGTGTTTTGTGGCATTCTTCTTACTTGGTAATTTTGGGGACGAAATTCTTTTAAGGAGGAGAGAATGTAACGACCTAGAACTCCAATCATTCAAATTTGGAATATTTTATTGATTTTAAATAATGAAAAGTAAATTTATAAGTTAAATAACTTATATTTCAAATATAGCGATTTAATTGATGATTGAATTGTTTAATTTAATATGTGAATTGTTTAAGTAATTAAATTTTGGATTTAATACGAATGAGAAACGATTTCAAAGTTGATTTAAATTCTATTTGAATGAGAATGAGGATAGTAAACTTTTAAACTTGAATTAAAATTGAATAAACAGAAATTGGAAATTACATGTTTTAATTAACGTGTAAAAATAGTCATTTTTGGCACTTTCTTAGATTTCGACGAAACCAGTTTCATTGGATCCATAGTAATGAATTATTATATGTTGTCGAATTTCGTGGCGATTGGATGTATCGTTTGACTGTCTAGTTCTAAACGCATAGAAATTAACTAAAGGAAATTTAATTAAAACAATTCGATTTTGAAAAGCCATCTTCTGAATATAATGGAATTGGCTTCCGATATATATTCCATTATCAAAATAGAGGTATAACATATAGAACGTCAGGCGGCACACTTCATTTGGAGTTTGGAAATTTCACGGATGAATAATGCCGAGTTTATTTTCCATAAATAGCCCCTAACTTTTCTTCCATTTGCAAACCCTAACCCTAAGTTGATTTTCAACCACCATTAAAATAAATCCATCCGCTGGCCATCATCGATCGGAGCCTATAAAACTGAATTAGCCTTCGACTTCAACTAGAGAAATGTAAAGTACGTCGATACAAAGCTAATATAGGGTTGGATCGTCGAACGATGATCCAAGGCGGTGGAAAACATCTCCTTTCAAGCACACCATTTATAGGTTTCAATGCGGAGATCGTACCTGCGTACGTGCGCGCGACGATGGGAAGCATGCGGTAGGTTGGCGGCGGGATGCGCGACGTGGATGGCTGATGATGGAACGTTCATAAGGCGCGAGCAAATGATTCATTTGAAAATAGAAAATATATATCACAACCTAGGAAGGGAGATGTGTGACGATTCAGACTTTCAACCTTCGAAAATTGGCATCCAATACATCACCCGTATTCAAATGTCGAAGATTCAAACGTTAGAGTTCGTATCGCTGGAGCTATAACACATAGATGATAACAACACGTCGATAAATGATTTCATTGATACATCAAATGGATACAACATTCATACAACGAGAATCCAACATCATCAGAGATCTATACATAATACATGACAGTGAAAAGATAACATAATAGCCGAACATCAACATTGAGTCTTCCAAAAGAGTGTTCAACATACCGCAACTGCATCTTCATATCTTCAAAGATCCAAAGCTCCAAACCAAAAGCTCAGAACCAAAAAGCTTCCAGATCTATATCTACTATCCAAGCCAGCTCTAGAACCTACTGGAATCCTGACTCTAGGCTACATGTGTGGAAAATTATGGGCACCCAGAGTTTAGAAAGGGAACAATAAACTCCGGGTCAGTCATGAGACTGGTGTGAGAAACTAAAATAGTTATTTGTACCAAAGAAAAGAAAAAGAAATTCGTTTGTGCTTTTGGAAAATGAAACTACAATAAGGTCTCCTGCCGTACACTCAAATGCAATCACACTCATGGAGAAGGTTTCTCCTTATAGTTGTCAAACATGCTTGATACGTGAAAATCCTTTTGATATTATTATTAGTGCATAGTGTGGAAAACATTTCGAAAGTATAATATTAATCTTAGCCAGCATACGTACCATTATAGTATGCCTACTGTAGCTACCATCTGAGATGGCAGGTTCTACAACCGCAATCGTAAAGGGCTCGTATTGAGTGATTGGATTTCCAACAAATAGCCAAGGCTAAGGAACTTCCTTACCGAATGGGTATGCCTCTGGAAGGATTCCCCGAGAACTTAATCGGATCTCTGCCAACACAAGGCCGGGATACCTCTGTAACTAGGTAACTAACTGTCATGAGTATGTCATCGCTTGGTTGTAACCGACCTTTATCGAGGTACCTCTTTCACCAACAACCGCATAAGAAAAATATCTGGGCTCCATACTAGAATACCACTTTTTATCCAGAAAGAAATGCACATACCCTGAGGGGCGTGACCCCCATAACCTTGCTACATCCTTCCCTATTTCGACCATTTCCAGGGTGTGAGGTTCGATGAAGTCTCGTCCCATAAAGCTACGCTTTTCACAAAAGCCATGCTTCTATCAACCAATGATCAGCACATAGCATGCCACATTACCAAGTTGGGAGTATATCACTAATAACCATCAACTACATAACTTCTGAGCTCGTACGTCTGAGCGAAGGGTGTTAAGCTAAGAGAATAAATTCTCTGCCACCAAACAAAAATGTATTTGATAGAAATCAGCTTTATATCTCAAAGTGTAATGTCAGACATATATCCATACAAGTCCATCGTAGGTCTGAATGGAACCGAAGGCACTTCATCCAATCAAGGAAGAAGCCCTTGCAAATCCGGATATCCACAATCCCAACTGGACTCCCTATCACATAGGGAAATCTCTATACTAGAGCAACTAAGTGCAGAGACAATAGATAGGTAATCCTTTCTTTCTTGAAAATACCTGATCTTTAACCATCGTCTTCAAATGCAATTCCATTTCTTCATACTTGGAATGGGTTTTATTACTTAATGTCCTCTTCCGGCATAACCGAATAATGAGCGCTTATTTTAGGAATAAGTGGACATATTCAGATCAAAGATAAGTCACAACAAATTTCCATTTTTAAATCTTTTAAACAAAAGATTCACCTTTAAGATTCGATGTGGTATTCGGATAACCCTTTGGAATCCGACTCCCGGTCGCATCGAAATTCGAATGTCGTTTTAAAGGCCAAGTTGTTTAAGTAAACAATTCAATTCAATTTAGAGGTTCACATTCACACAGCAAATCAATCACAGATAGATAACTTACATTATCACGGTTCAATCCAGGCATTACCATATCACAGAGCATCACATATCAGAGATGTCAAACAACTCAAAGCATTCACTATAATCCAATCATCCATAAGCAAGATTAATTAATTGTTCAATCCCTAATTTATTTAAATTTAATCTCCAAATAATTAAATTAATTAATTAAATTACTTTTTAAACCCCGCTTAATTAACATTAATTAATTATAAACCATTTTCTATTACTTTAATTACTTGATGAAAATTAATTAATCCATCCTTAACTTAATTATATTAATTAATTACCTTTAATTAATTACATTAATTAATTATACTTTAATAATTAATTATACTTTAATAATTAATTAACCTTTAATTATTAATTAATTTACCTTTAATTACAAATTAATTAACCTTAATTATTAATTAATTAACTAATTAATTACTTTTATTAATTAATTAATCTTAATTAATAAATTAACCTTTAATTATTAACTTAATTAATTTAAGATTAACAATTTATCTTTATTAAACATTTAATTACATTTAAGTTTTGTTTAATAAACCTTTGAAATTAAATATCATTAACACATGATTCAATTTAAGACCTTAAGTTAATTAAAAACATTTACCTTCTTTAATTAATTTCTTAATTACACTATTAAACTTTATTTAAATAACTTAAAGAATTAATTATAAATAATGGTCACATAAATAAATAATTTAAATTAAACTTATTTAAAATAGTTTACTTTAAAACCTTTGACTAATTAATTAAAACCATTATTATTTAAAAGCAATGGGTTAAGAAAATTGTTTAATTAAAAATTTGATTTGTTTTAAAATTTGAAAACTGGAACATCATGTACCCGAGACAAACTCGAGCCAACTCGTCATTCTCCCGAGGCTAACCCCAAGAAAATCATCTTCTTCCTCTTTTTTCTCTGTTTTATTTTAAAACTTAAAAACTTGTTCCCTGTAAAACACTTGCAAATGACTCGATCAAAAACTCATGCCAATACATCTTTTTCCCGAGCTCTTCCCCGAGACCACCATCCTCAAATCCATCAGCAGACAAAACCCAACCCTGACACCTCGTGCACATGCATAGACGATTTGGCCATCTTCGACCAATGCACCGACCTTCGACACATCGGCGACGGCCTACATGAGCCTCATGAACACCCAAAACTTTGTATCGACGACGAACTTGAAATCGAGTACAAACGAACCTACTGGAACAAATATGATCATCAAAGAATCGCCTCGTGCCAACGCCACCTATCACCAGAGAGCTCAGTACTTCGACCAAAGGTTCGCCGCCGACCCACGCATCGATCCTCCTTGCACCGGTCGACTCCGATGCATTGACGATGACGAGAACATCTGGTAAATTACCCCGACCAAACACCGTCTACAACCCTAAATCATCATCGTACTGCCACTATGATGATCAGGAATTTGCTGGATCATTTTTCCTAAGCTTGCCAACCTCCCAGCTACCCTCAGCCATGATCCCGAGGCCTATCTCATCACCAATCACCAGAATTTGACAGAAATACAATTCCCATTCATCTCACAAATTCACCACGAATACGAACTTTAAAATCATGATTCCGCTTTTAAAAATCATTGTTTTCGAAAACGAACAAGATGATCATTGTTTTCGAAAATGAACAAGATGATATAATTGAAACAAGAAACCCTGATGCTTTAATTTCCAACATGTATTGAGTTTTCCTGTATTTTCTAACTTCCAGAAAATGCTTTAACTAATTTTACTTAAAAATATTTTTTAAACTTAAATCATGTTAATCGAAACATATCTTGTTTAAAAATTAAAGCCTATAAGAGAATGGGTAAAGAGATTTTGGTTTTTGAATTTGGTTTAAACACTGTAAACCTGGAACAGAGCGAATCTTCTTGTTTCCAGACATGCACACATCATTTTCATGTATATATATACATGCAACATATTTTACATCCATGCAATAGTAAACAAGTTATCACTATCTTTCATCATCTTATGCAAACCAAGATTTTAGCCTTTATAAGTTGTTTACTTACCTGTTAAAGAGGAACAGAGAGCCTGGAATTGTTTTGAATTTGAAAAATCTGAAAACTTAGACTTGATCTTTGAACTTGTTTGTTGTTTGATGCTGAAAACTTTGATTTGCTTAGCTAGTTGAAATGAAGCTTTAAACTGAACTGATCTTTGCTTTTAAGTTGAATTACCTTGCTTCAAGTTGAAGTAGTTGTGAAGGTTTGATTTGTTTTGCTGATTGAGATGAACTGATCTTAGTTGCTTTGATTTTGCTTTTTTATTTGATTGCTTTGATTCAGGTTTTGTTTTGATTAAAATTTCTTTTGAAATTGAAAGTTAAAAAAATGAGCGAGAGGGAGAATAAATGTATATATAGCAATGTTTTCTTTATTTATTATTTTTAAAAATGAAAAACAAACGTGACACTTGTATTTTGCATGATTATAATTAAGTTACACTTGTAAAATTTCATATTAAAATGCTTACACTTGTAATTTGCATGACTAAATGTTTTAATAAAATTTTATATTATATTTTCTCATTTTTATAAAGACATTTCCTTTATTTATTATTATATAATCTTAAAAGAACATGTTTTAAAACTAAATTATGTACTAATAAAAATCATATATATCATTTTTAAATCCAATTTATTTTTAATATTTTTATTTTTGAATTTCGAATTCAAATTTTAATTACAATCTATTTACATACATATATATATATATATATATATGTATGTATGTATGTATGTATGTATACGTATAAACAAACACAAATTTTATTTGTTTTGGAATTTTTCAAATTAATTCACAAATTAATTCAAAAATTACATTAATTACTAAATTAAATTTGGTTTAAAAAACGGGATCGTTACAGATTCACCCTTAAGAAAATTTCGTCCTCGAAATTCGAAAGACAAGGAAATAAACAAAGAACATATGAACACATAAAAAGATAGAGAAATGGCTTACCAGATCAAGCTGAAATATCCGCTCTATATTTGGGATAGGACTTCCGCATGCTTTGCTCTGTTTCCCAAGCACAATCATTTGGATCTCCACTCCATTGTACTTTTACCAATTTCACCACTTTATTCCTTAACCGCTTTTCATCTCGATCAATAATCTTCAATGGTTCTCTTTTTACTGCCAAGTTAGGTGTGATTTCTAAATCCTGCTGAGCGGCCTCTTAAAGGATATGATCTGGGTCATGCACATACTTTCGAATGTGTGAAACATGAAATACATTATGCACGTCAGATAACCAATTAGGTAACTGCACTCGATAAGCCAAAGGACTGATCCTCTCAAGTACAGGAAAAGTACCTATATATCACGGTGCTAGCTTACCTGACTTTTCAAATCTCATAACTCCATGCATTGGAGAGACCTTTAAGAAAACTAAATCTCCAACCTGGAATTCTAAAGCTCTTCTCCTGAGATCGGCATAACTTCTCTGTTGACTCTTGGCAATTTTTGATTTCTTTCGAATGAAATCAACCTTCTCAGAAGCTTCCCTTATCATATCCAGATCAAGAACAATCCAATCACCCAACTCAGTCCAACACGCAGGTGATCTACAAAGATGACCATACAATGCTTCGAAAGGAGCCATTTTAATATTGGCCTGATAACTATTATTATACGAAAATCCAACCAAATGCAAATGGTCCTCCAATGAACCTCCAAAATCAAGAATACAAGCACACAAAAGATCTTTCAAGATTCGATTTATTCTTTCAGTTTGCCCATCAGATTGCAGGTGGTAAGTAGTACTGAAGTTCAACTTAGTTCCTAGTGCGGCTTGAAATGCGTCCCAAAATCTTCTAGTGAAGATCGGGTTACGATCACTCACTATACTACTTGGTATTCCATGGAGTCGAACAATCTCCTTCACATATAACTTTTCTAAACTCGCTGCCGTTCGGGTGGATTTAACTAGGATAAAGTGGGCAGTCTTGGTCAGGCGATCCACAATAACCCAAATCGCCTCATTACCCTTCTGAGTTCATGGCAAACCATCTAGGAAATCCATAGACATTTGGTACCACTTCCATTTAGGCACTTCCAGTGGTTGGAGTAAACCTGCCATCATCATTTGATCACTCTTTATTTGTTGAAAAGTTGCACATCGACTAACATAAATGGTTATATCTCTCTTCATTGTATTCCACCAGAAAGTCCTCTTTATATCTTAATATATTTTGTTAACCCCTGAATGGATACCGAACTTGGACTTATGACATTCATCCAATACTTCTCGTTTGAGAACTGGGATATCTGGAACACAAATCCTCCCTTTCAGTCTTATAATTTTACTATTATCGACTTCAAAGCTGGAATTTTCACCTCGACATATTCTCTCATAAATTTCATGAAGAAACTTGTCTCCTTTTTGCTTACTAGCAACCTTCTCAAGAAGAGTGGGGATGATAACAAGATAAGCAAGAACAACATGTCTTCTACTCAAAGCATCAGCTACCATGCTGGCTTTACCAAGTGTATACTGAATATCCAGGTCATATGACGTTAGGAATTCCAACCAACGTTGCTACCTTAGATTCAAATCCTTCTGGGTAAAGAGGTATTTCAAAGATTTATGGTCGGTAAACAATTCAAACTTTTCACCCAGAAGATAATGACGCTAGATTTTCAAAGCAAAGATAACTGCCAAAAGCTCAAGATCATGGGTCGGGTAGTTCTTTTCATGTGGTCGCAATTGTCTACTCGTGTAGGCAATCACTCTACCCTCTTGCATTAGAACAGCAACCACTCCTTCACCACACACATTTTTGCAAACAAATAGATCTTTATTCCCGTTAATAATAGCAAGAACAGGAACAGTGGTCAACCATTTCTTCAATTCCTAGAATGCTTCTTCGCACTTTGGAGTCCAAATAAATTTGGCATACTTCACAGTCAGCTTAGTTAATGGACTAGCTAACTTAGAGAAATCCTAGACAAACTTTCAGAAGTATCCAGCTAATCCCAGAAAACTTTCGACTTCCTTTGGAGTTGTGGGTTGCATCCAATCTAGGATAGGGAAACCTTACTAGGGTCTACAGAAATTCCTTCTTTTGTAACAATATGTCCCAGAAACCTAACGTCCTTTACCAAAAATGACATTTAAAAAATTTGGCAAAAAGAATATTCCTCCTCGATATTTCCAAAACTATTTTTAAGTGTTCGGCATGCTCTTCTTCAATTTTGGAATAAATCAGAATATCATCAATAAATACGAGTACGAACTTATTTAATACTTCACGAAACACTTGGGACATCAGGTATACGAAATATGCAGGGGCATTGGTTAGTCCAAAAGGCGTAATTAACCATTTGTAGAATATATCAGGACCCCTAAAAGCAGTCAAATGAATACAATCTTTCGCAATTCTCATTTGATGGAATCCTTGGGCTAGGTCTATCTTGGAAAAGAATCGAGCATCATGCAATTAATCGAACAGGTCGTCGATTCGGGGCAAAGGAAATTTATTCTTAAGAGTTAATATATTGAGATCATGATAGTCCATACACAATCTCAAGGATCCATCGGATTTAGCTACAAATACGACAGCTGAATCCCAACTAGAACGATTGGGTCGTATAAATCCTTTCTCCAGTAAATCTTGGGTTTACTTGACTGGCTCTACTCTTCCCTTTAGTGTCATCCTATGACTTGCATGCACAATCGGACGGGCATTGGGAACCAAGTCGATTCTAAATTTGGTTTCCCTATGCGGAGGTAAAGACTTAACTTCTTCAAATACGTCATGAAATTCCTGAAAAATAGGTATGGATTCCAAACTCGGGTCAGGATACCCTAATGTATACATTAGCTTATCCCTCTTCGGACTTGGATCCTAACAAGAAATTACAATAAAATTCCCAAGTTTGGTTTTGACCGAAATTGTTCTATCGATACAATCTAATTTAGCTTCATATTTTGGTAACCAATTCATTCTAAGTAAAATTTAAAATTCATTAAAGTCAAGAACGAAAAGGCTGATAGGAAACCGATGATGAGAATACAAGATAGGAACTTTTCTACAATGTAAACAAAGATTTGCAGGACCTCCTACCAAATTCTTCACACAAATTGGTTCGTCTATGAATTCGGGTTCAAGATTTAACTCTTTTACGGTTTGCTGGGAAATAAAACTATGCATGGCTCCAGTGTCGAGCAGAACTCTAACAATTCTGGCATACATAAGAAGTTTACCTTCCAAAACTGCTTCCCTTTATCAGCTCTTGAGGTTGAAGGTTCACCCTTGATTGCATACACCTTTGCTACTTGGGCCTACTTCATTGTCGGGCATTCTCTAACCATGTGTCCTGGCTTATAGCAATAGTAGCATTCCCTGGCTCCTTGTCCTGACTTCATAGGTTGACCCTTCTTCCCTTGCTTCTTGGGATTCTTTCAACTAATAGAGCAATGTCCTTTCTCCAAACAATTGAAATAGGTGACATTCTTGGCCTTGTTCTCCTGATTATTCTTCTTTTCTTGCCACAGTTTCTTTCCTCTAAACTTTCCCTTCTTCCAATTCGGATTGCTTCCACTTCTTTTCTCTTTTGGAATCTCTTGTTTATCTAAGGTAGCATATCTATATCCCATATCCACCAAATCAGCAAAAGATTCCTTCACATGGCCAGTCATCCTTTCATGGAACTTCTTATTCATCCCTCTAATAAATCTCCCATTCTTCTTAAGAGGTGTATTCACCAACTCAGTACTAAATCGGGATAACTCATTAAATTTATTCAAGTATTCTTCAAAAGATAGACTTTCTTGCTTCAAACCAGTAAACTCCTGATACGTCCTGGAGATACCAGCAGACAACATATAATGCTGCCCAAACACTTGCTTGAATCTATCCCAAGTAAATTCATCCTCCGGCTCGGCCAAGATAATGGTCTTCCACCAAGCCAAAGCTTCTTCCTGGAGCTGCCAGGAAGCTATCAACTTCATTTGATCATCCTCCAACTTAAATACTTTGAAAATCCTCTCACAAGATCGGATCTAGACTTGCGCTTCTGTAATAGTCTCCTTTCCTATGAATGGCTTCCCTCCAAGTCTTGAGAAACTCCGATATAACTCTGCCAGATTAGGCTGGGGTTGGATGGGAAGAGCTACTTCTGTTGTTGTAGGGTCTTGACCAGTTGTAGTGGTACTTCCCATTCCCCTACTTCGTCCTCTTCTTGCACTCATTCCCACCATCTATAAATAGTAAGAGAATTGATTTAGGCATACAGACGAAATATCTTAAGGAATATACTCATTTTAGGGCATTTCTAACCCTATCTCTAATGAGTTACCTAATGATTTATACTCCAAAGATAAAGTTATTACTTAACCTTTAGCTATGATACCACATGTGACGACCCGACTTTCAACCTTCGAAAATCGGCATCCAATACATCACCCGTATTCAAATGCAGGAGATTCAAACGTTGGAGTCCATATCGTTGGAGCTATAACACATTAGATGATAACAACACAACGAAAACAAAATGATTTCATTGATACACCAAAAGGATACAACATTCAAACAACGAGAATCCAACATCATCAGGGATCTATACATAATACATGACAGCGAAAAGATAACATAATAGCGGAACATCAACATTGAGTCCTTTAAAAGAGTGTTCAACATACTGCAACTTCATCTTCATGTCTTCAAAGCTCCAAAGATCCAAACCAAAAGCTCAAAACCAAAAAGCTTCCAGATCCATATCTACTATCCAATCTAGCTCTAGAACCTACAGGAATCCTAACTCTAGGCTACTCGTATGGAAAATTATGGGCACCCAAAGTTTAGAAAGGGAATAATAAACTCTAGGTCAGTCATGTGACTTGTTATCCTATCTTTTAGCAAGGCTAAGATATCAAGAAATTAACTGAAAATCAATGATTACTTATCCCAAATATCGATTATACATCACAGGTTCACTATGGATATCGATGAATTTTGTCAGAGTCCAGATCAAGCTTCAATTGATAAGACATGTCAAGCTAAGTCGTAAAATCCAATGTTTCAAATTTCAAGTCAATCGAAGTTCGTATGATTGAGATACGATCGATACAAATTGAGGAAGACATGATGTTCGTATCTATCAGGAAAAGTCTGATTTCGAATCGATCATGTTCGAATCGATCCATGATCGTGCTATTTGAATCCATCGAGTTTGACTCGATGGAAGTGACATCGCCCTATACCCATCGTGTTTGTATCGCTCCAGTGAAGTTTTGTTCGTATCCGTCAAAATTGGCAGTTCGTATCAAGCGAATGATCCCCGGTTCATATCTATCCCTAACCATCAATTCATATTGATCACCCCCTAGTTCGTAAATGCACTTCATATCGATCAGACTTCAAGCCTTTCATATCGATCAAAAGAGCGATAAAAAGAACACACAAAACAACCGATCGACATGAACGAAGTGGCACGATTGATCAATACGAACGACATAAAACGCGACCAATGCAACGATTCACTAACATCGACATGAACAAGACAAGATGATCGATGCTAATAAGGCTCCAATCATGGGTATGAATAAGGCTCAGTCAACTCGGCGCAAAGAGTGGATCGATCCAGGATAATCACGCCACGTTATCTTGTGCTCATGTGCTTGAGATTGAGTCAAAGAGAACGATACGAACGTATCCAGTCGAAATAAGCAGCCATCTGAAAAACCCCAATTCGTATCGATCATCTCTCGCAACCTAGAAGTCCAAATGCAATGAAATTTTCATAGAAGCTTACGTACAAGCTAAGGAATGTTCACGCCTAATTTCGTCTCCATTGAACCTTCATCGATACGAATTACGTTCGTATTTGTATCTATCATGGATTGAGTTTAAATTGCATGGGATCGATCGCGTGGGCCCACTCACATGCCAGAAGGAGTCTTCCAAAGTTTGAGCGAGATATCGGCCTCCTACACCTATAAATAAGCCCCAGGGCCTATAGAAAAGGGATTTTTGACGATCAGAAGTCCAGGCTCTGTCGAAAACACTTTTGCACTATTAAGCTACTGCTGTACTCGTATTTCTTCATTGTAATCTGCTGTAATCAACTGTAATCAACGAAGAAAGTGAATAAAAGATTAACTTTTGGAGTGGATGTACGCCGTACATAGCCGAACCACTATAAATCTCGTGTTTCTGTCTGTTATCCCTCAATTATTGTTCCCTACTTTGTCTGGATTTGAGATTTGTGTTAGAATATTGCTGATTTATATTCATACAATGGTGCTTTCATGATATTCGGGGTTTATGACCAATTTTGACGCAAACACTTTGGTGCTTTCACCGAGAACACCTAACTTGGAGATTCTACCGCTTAGATATTGAATTTAAAAGCTTGAAGAAATCAGATTCGAAAGACAATGATGCGGCAATCAACAAGAAGACAGAGAGGAGAAAGGAGCCAACAAGGGGGAGTCAAGAGGCATCATCCGGAGCTGGAGAAGGATAAGCTTCGATCTACATCACCAGGGACGAGATGGAGGCTATGATGGATTTAATACATGAAAGATTGTTGAAGAGTCAACAAGATATGATGCATAGCTTCTTTGAGCAAATGAGAGCAGCCGGAGCACAGAACCTTAGACCAACTACAGTGGCTGCAAAAATAGGACAAGTGGCTGGAGTCACCGAGACCAACGGAGGTTTAATTCAAGATCGAAACGAAGAACGTAAAGGCAATCAACAGGAACCTGGGGGCAGACCCTCGGGATCAGGCATTGGAAGATCCATAGATGGAGCTCAGCGGGCTAGAGCCAATGCCAGCACGAATAAGTCACATGAAGAGTATTACCCGAAATACCCTTTGAGACATGGGGGGTAGGATAGAAACATGACGAGGGGACAACCCTTGGATGGAGACGAAAGAATGGCTGGACTAGTACGACGGATTATGAGGGAAGGATTGTCGAGCGGAGGCTTAGAAGAAGTTAGTCGGAGCCCATTCACTCCGAACATCAGGAATGCGAGGAACCCTCCAAAGTTCAAGTTACCCATGCTAGACCCTTATGATGGAAAGTCAAACCCGACCATGCATATGACCAGATATATCAGACACATGGAAGTGCTGGAGGGCATCTGAGGAAGTGATGGCGTGATGTTTCCCTCTTTATTTGTCAGATTTGGCTGCGCTTTGGTTCAGGCAACTAGAGAGTCGATCAAGTAGAACATGGGGAGAGCTAGTGGAATGCTTCATGAGGAAGTTTAAGACCCATGTGACGTGACCTAAAAGTGTGATGACCTTAGCAGCGATAAAGCAGAGGACCGGAGAGTCCATAAAGGATTTTCTATTGCGATTCAATGCAACTATAGCTTCAGTAGATTGTCCGGACCCATCGATGATTTTGATGGCGGCGGTGGCAGGGGTTGCAGAAGGCGCAGAGTTCAAAGATTCGCTGGCAAGAGACCCGCCATAAGACCTTGGAGAATTTTACCATGAAGCTGAAAGATTTATTCGGCTAGAAGATTCACGTGTCGTGAGACAAGAAACAAACACCGTGCAAGGCGAAGGAACCACCCAAGGACAATCTGAAGCAGACAAAGGGAAGTAAAAGCAGCATGATATATACGATGGTTCTGATAAACGGAAGAAATTCCAAGAACCCAGGTTCAGACAATACACGTATTTGACGGTAAGCCTGGAATGGATTTATATGGAGACTCGGGGGGCAGCTCCCCTATCAAAAACCACCCAGGAGAGATCCCATAGAATGGGAGCGTAGAAGTGGGAAGTACTACCTATTCCATGAGCTGGAAGCGCATACTACCGATGAATGCCGCCATTTGAAGGATGAGGTGGAAGAGCACGTCAGAAGTGGTAGATTGCCACAATACACCAGAGATCGAACAATGGTCGTAGGACCTGAGCAACTACCGCCTCTGCCCAACCGAACTAATCCTGGATCGGGATCACGACTCGTCATCAATTGATCGTGATGGCGAGGGCCAAGCTAAGGATTTGAACTTTGTTTGATTAGACTCCTTATATTTGATTTCAAAATAAAACGGTTATTCCACTTACACATGTATGGGAACCGGAGAGATCTCCAAACATGCTCTGAGATGGTAATAGGCCGCTCTGCCCGGAGAGGCAATATCTAGATTTTTCCTATTGTTTGAGATTGAACATTTGGAATTCGAATTTAATAAATGAACTTGAATTTTGTAAGAAAAAGCCTTTGACCAGAGCATTAAAGGATGAATATTGAAAACCAGCCGGAAAATGATCGTTTTATGACCCTACCCGGAGAGGCGGGGTCCAGAGTGCAAGAAGTGAGTTGCTTCGCCGGAGAGCGACAGGATCGACTCACTTAACGTCGTTCCCCATTCACCGGAGAGTGATTGGATCTGGTTTCGATAAGAGTCCGGAGTGGCTATGATTGGCCTAGGATTTAGGCCATGACATCGCTTAATGTTCAAAAACACTGAACTAGAGTGCAGGGGGTGTTGCCGCTTTGCCGGAGAGCAACAGGATCGGCTCACTCGACGTTATTTCCCCTTCACCAGAGAGTGACAGGATGAGACCCAACAAGAGCTCAGAGAGGCTATGATCGGTCCAGAACGACCAAGACGTCGCTATATGCCCTCGCTGGGGCCGGAGTGCAAGGGATAGAAAGCAACACCGAAGCACGATAGGATCTTTCTATTCGATCATTAAGTCTAGAACTGACCTGGAATGGGTCCAGAGTGACCATCAATAGTCTGGAGAGGCTGTAGAATTTGATTCTTGACTTCTGCAGGTGGAAATGAATACTAATTCGGCTTTGAATAGCCACAAACCTGATTGACGATACTATAGCCATGGGTAAAACATTATCTCACGGCGTTCGATTTAAAGCTACTCAAAACACGCTTTTTGCCCAAAAGGCATGTTTTACTAGGCAAAGTGATATCCCATCTTTTAGCAAGCTGTGATACCAAGAAATTAACTGAAAATCAATGATTACTCACCCCAAATATCGATTATACATCACAGGTTCACTACGGATATCGACGAATTTTGTCCGAGTCCAGATCAAGCTACAACCGACAAGATATGACAAGAAAAGCCGTAAAAGCAAACTTACAAATTTCAAGTCAATCGGAGTTCGTATGATTGAGATATGATCGATAAAAATTGAGGAAGACATGTTGTTCGTATCCATCAGGAAAAATCTGATTTCGAATCGATCATGTTCGAATTGATCCATGGTCGCGCTCTTCGAATCCATCGAGTTCGACTCGATGGAAGTGACATAGCTCCATACCCATCGTGTTCATATCTCTCCAGTGAAGTCTTGTTCATATCCATCGAAATTGGCAGCTCGTATCGAGCGAATGATCCTAGGTTCGTATCTATCCTTGATGATCAATTCATATCGATCACCCCCCAGTTCGTAAATACACTTCGTATCGATCAGACTTCAATCCTTTTGTATCGATCAAAAGCGCGATACAAAGCACACACAAAACAACCGATCGACATGAACGAAGTGGCACGATTGATCGATACGAACGACATAAAACGCGACCAATACGAACGATTCACTAACATTGATACGAATAAGACAAGATGATTGATGCAAACAAAGCTCCAATCTTAGGTACAAATAAGGCTCGGCCAACTCGGCGCAAAGTGTGGATTGATCCGGAATAATCGTGCTATGTCACCTTGCGCTTGAGATTGAGTCAAAGAGAACGATACGAACATATCGAGTCTAATGAAACAACCAACCGAAAAACCCCAATTCGTATCGATCATATCTCGCAAACCAGAAGTCCAAATGCAATGAAATTTTCACAGGAGCTTACGTACAAGCTAAGGAATGTTCACGCCAAATTTCGACTCCATTGAATAAAATCTTGATCGATATGAATTACGTTTGTATCGATCATGGATCAAGTCGAAATTGCATGGGATCGATCGTGTGGGCCCACTCACATGCCAGAAGGAGTCTCCCGAACTTTGAGCGAGATATCGGCATCCTACACCTATAAATAGAGCCCAGGGCCTATAGAAAAGGGATCTTTGGCGATCAAACATCCAAACTCTACCAAAATCACTTTTGCACTATTAAGCTATAGCTGTACTCGAATTTCTTCATTGTAATCCGCTGTAATCAATTGTAATCAATGAAGAAAGTGAATAAAAGATTAACTTTTGGAGTAGACGTAGGCCAGAGATAGTGTTATAAATCTCTTGTTTCAATCTGCTATCCTTCAATTGTTGTTCTCTACTTTGTCTGGATTAGAGATTTGTGTTAGAATATTGCTCATTTATATTCATACATTGGTGCTTTCATGATATCCGGGTTTGTGACCAATTTTGGTGCAAACTGGACCGGTGTGAGAAACTAAAATAGTTATTTGTACCAAAGAAAAGAAATCTGTTCATGCTTTTGAAAAATGAAACTACCATAAGGTCTTCCACCGCACACTCAAATTCAATCGCACACATGGGGGAGGTTTCTCCTTATAGTAGTCAAACATGCTTGATTCATGAAAATTCTTTTGATATTATTATTAGTGCATAGTGTGGTAAACATTTCGAAAGTATAATATTAATCTTAGCCAGCATACGTACCATTGTAGTAAGCCTACTATAGATACCATCTAAGATGGCAGGTTCTACAACTGCAACCGTAAAGGGATTGTATTGAGTGATTGGATTTCCAACAAATGGCCAAGGCTAAGGAACTTCTTTATTGAATGGGTACGCCTCTGGAGGGACGCCCCGAGAACCTAACTGGATCTTTGCCAAGAAAAGGTCGTGTTACCTCTATAACTAGGTAACTAACTATCACGAGTACGCCATCCTCCGGTCGTAACCGACCTTTATCGAGGTACCTCTTTCACTAACAACCACATAAGAAAAATATCTGGGCTCCATACCAGAATACCATTTTTTATCCAGAAGGAAATGCACATACCCTGAAGGGCACGATCCCGATAACCATGTTGCATCCTTTCCTGTTTCGACCATTTCTAGGGTGTGAGGTTCGATGAAGTCTCGTCCCACAAAGCTACGTTTTTCACAAAAGCCATGCTTCGATCAACCAATGATCAGCACTAAGCATGCCACATTACCAAGTTGGGAGTATACCACTAATAACTATCAACTACATAACCTCTGAGCTCGTACGTCTCAGAGAAGGGTGTTAAGCTAAGGGGATAAATTCTCCGCCACCAAACAGAAATGTGTTTGATAGAAATCGGCTTTATATCTCAAAGTGTAATATCAGACATACAGCCATACAAGTCCATCCTAGGTCTGTATGGAACCGAAGGCACTTCGTCCAATTAAGGAAGAAGCCCTTGCAAATCCGGATATCCACAATCCCAGCCGGACTCCCCATCACATAGGGAAATCTATGTACCGGAGCAACTCAATGCAGAGACAATACAAGTAATCCTTTCATTCTTGAAAATACTCGGTCTTTAACCACCGTCTTCCAATGAAATTCCATTTCATCGTACTCGGAATAGGTTTTATGACTTAATGTCCTCTCCGGGCTTAACCGAAAATGAGCGCTTATTTTAAAAACAAGTGGACATATTCAGATCAAAGATAAGTCACAACAAATTTCCATTTTTAAATCTTTTAAACAAAAGATTCACCTTTAAGATTCGATGTGGTTTTCGGATAACCCTTTTGAATCCGACCCCTGGTCGCATCGAAATTCAAATGCCGTTTTAAAGGCCAAGTTGTTTAAGTAAACAATTCGATTCAATTCAGAGGTTCACATTCACACAACAAATTAACCGCAGATGGATAATTTACATTATCATAGATCAATCCAGGCATTACCATATCACAGAGCATCAAAAATCAGAGATGTCAAACAACTCAAAGCATTCACTTTAATCATTAATTAATTAACCGTAGTTATTAATTAATTAACCTTTAATTACAAATTAATTAACCTTATTTATTTATTTATTTATTAATTAATTATTCTTTAATTACTTACATTAAGTAATTATCCTTTAATTAATTTTATTAATTAATTAATCTTAATTAATAAATTAACCTTGAATTATTAACTTAAATAATTTAAAATAAACAATTTATCTTTATTAAACACTTAATTACATTTAAGTTTTGTTTAATAAACCTTTGAAATTAATTATCATTAACACATGAATCAACTTAAGACCTTAAGTTAATTAAAATATTTACCGTTTTTAATTAATTTCTTAATTACACTATTAAACTTTGTTTAAATAACTTATAAAATTAATTATAGATAATGGCACATAAATAAATAATTTAAACTAAATTAATTTAAAATAGTTTACTTTAAAACCTTTGACTAATTAATTAAAACCATTATTATTTAAAAGCAATAGGTTAAGAAATTTTTTAATTAAAAATTTGATTTGTTTTAAAATCTGAAAACTGCACATCACGTACCCGAGGACAAACTCGAGCCAACTCGTCATCCACCCCAGGCCAACCCCGAGGAAATCTTCTTCTTCCTCTTTTTTTCTGTTTTATTTTAAACTTAAAAACCTGATCCCTGTAAAACACGTGCAAATGACTCGATCAAAGACACGAGCCAATACATCTTTTTCCCGAGCTCTTCCTCGAGACCACCATCCTCAAATCCATCAGCAAACTAAACCCACCCCTGACACCTCATGCATGTGCACAAGTGATCTGGCCATCTCCGACCAATGCTTCGACCTTCCACACATCGGCGACGACCAACGCGAGCCTCACAAACACCCAGAACTTCGAATTGACGACGAACTTGAAATCGAGTACAAACGAACCTATTGGAACGAATATGATCATCAAAGAATCGCCTCATGCTAATGCCACCGATCACCAGAGAGCTCGGTACTTCGACCAAAGGTTTTCCGCTGACCCACGCATCGATCCCCCTCGCACCGGTCAACTCCGATGCATTGACGACGACGAGAACATCTGGTAAACAACCCCGAACAAAACACTATCTAAAACCCTAAATCATCATCGTACTACCACCATGACGATTAGGAATTTTCTTGATCACTTTCCTAAGTTTGCTATCCTCCCAGCTACCCTCAGCCATGATCCCGAGGCCTTTCTCACCACCAATCACTGACAGAAAATTAATTCCTGTTCATCTCGTAAATTCACCACGAATACAAACATTAAAATCATGATTCCACTTTTAAAAATCACTAGTGCGAAACCGTGCTTCGCACATCGATGTGGTGAACATATTATAATTATATATTATTTTGTAGGGAAACAGTTAAAATGGGTATGCAAGCAAATTTGTACCGTGTCCAAAATATATGAATATCAAACATGTAAGTGATGTCTATTTGTTTAACTGATATTTATTTGTTAGATTCTATACTTAAGCATAGAGGTTACGTAGAATTTTTTTTCAAAACTAGCTGTTTTAACTTAGCTTGAACAATCCGAACATATCATAGAAATAATAAGTAAAATTAATACGAATAACATCTGTAATTGATTAGTATTATACTGATTTATTTGACGTACTTGTACGTGGAAAATTAGATAAAAACTAAGTTGTATATAAGTAAATGGTATTTTGGTAGGTCCATGGTCGGACTAAAAGTTTGTGATCATAAGCTAATTATTAATAAAGATTTAAGTCTAAAAATTTGGACATAAAAAAATCCTAAAAATATACACCACCAAACAAATGAAATAAATAGCTGAAGCTGGCAATGTAGACCAACGTACATACTCATTACGCAAACAGAGGGAATAGAACTGACGCAGCTTTCATTTAACTTCAATGCAAAACTTAGATTTTATCAATAGTGCGCAACAAAGAATTACATCAACAAATATGTAGAAGTTGACCTGCCATTCTTGCACATGCAGATTAAGTGATCATATGAAAAGTGAATAATAAACATATAATTAAGTACAATAAAAAAGAGTATCAATGGAAACATGCAATAATTAAAAAATTAACTGGCTGAAAACTAAAACCATATAATATACACTTTAAATCCAGAGTTTTGCGCATGAATAGATAGTTGACAAATTTTGCATGCCATGTGACCAATAAAAATTACAAAAATTAAAGTACGATTATAAATAACATTTGTAAGAAAGAAAGTTGTGCTGACTTGGGAAATTGCAAATGACGAAGTTATGATTACTTTTTCAAATAGTTTCCCCAATAGTAGTTAGGCCTTCCATGTCCCAATCTCACTCAGCTGTTTGTAGAACCTCCATCTGCATTTCTTGAACAATTTCAGTAACTCGTTAACATGATAACATGTAGAAAATCCCAAACATGTTTTTCTCACAATCTCATAGTCATTCATAGCCGTTCCATTTTTACAACTCAGTAACCAAAAAATCCAGATTGTACAAAACCTTCAAAGCTTAATAGTAATCTCTATCTCATATAATGTTGAAAACATTTCTACATGTTTTTAGTTGCACTTTTATACATGTTTGATAAAAAAAATTAGGAAGCAAGGTAAATGAAGAACTCACTTTTATACATGTTTTTAGTTGCACTGCTAGAACATCATGGTACCATTGTGGTAATTACGTAAGCTATGAAAAAATAGATTTGCATACTCATCGGCTACTAAAACTTTGTTTTATGCATTATGGTTGGTTCAAATAGTTAATAATGGCATTGTTCCTATTGTGAAAATATATAGCTATTTCAGAACATGCCAAAACGCATGTGTTAGCAACCAAAAGTCAATTTAATTTTTTGTCAAGTGCAAGTAATATCTGTGGGTGATGAATGAAAATAGAAGTTATAATAAACTTGCTAGCAAAATTTGAATCAATTAAGGTCGTTAATAATTTCTTAGTATGGACACTTATCTATTATGTTTTACAAATAATACATTAACCTATTATGTTAACATTTTACCTATATACATAATAAAGTGATGGACGCAATTAGGTCTAAAGATATAGCATTTATGAAAATACAGTCTAAAGGCACAAACAATATCAAAATTTAAGGATATAAAATTTAGGAAAAATAGTGTACATAACAAACTATTATTCAGAAAAACTATTTGTATATATAATTACGTGAATAAAAATTGTGAAATGTTGTCATTGTTGTCGGATTACCATTTAATAAATATTTTATTCTTTTAAATGTATAATCAATATCACATGATATAAATTGGTAATCATAATGACTGTATTAAATGGCTAAAACATGGCATTTACAATCTTGAATCGCCAAGGACTTATTATTTTGATACAGATTCAGCATTTAAACTCATATTCTATTTCAAAATTGATTCAAGTGTTCAACCATTCTTTAAAAATTTATTTTTTATACATTTATTAATATGCATTAGATGAAAAGAGAACGAAAAGTCATCATCAATGTTTGAGATCTAGTTTTAAGTCTCTGTTTCGGCTTTTTGTAATATAAGGAATTTTGATTTAAGTCTTAAACTCCAAAAAAAGTTGTTTTGGTTTTATTATATTACACATATGCTTGTTTAATTTATACTGAAATAAATTATATATCCTTTCTTTTTGAGTTTCTTTATTTTTTAGTTCTTTCGTTTTTAAACTTAAAAGTGGCCAATTTTGTGAGTTTCTTTCTTTTTTTAAAAATCAAAATTTATATATGTGCATATTTATATTTTTCAATTACAGCAGTTGAAACACTCGCATTTATACGTAATTGCAATGATAGAATGATGTAAAAAAATTATATGGACCTTAACAATGTCGTGGAGGAACATTTAATTTGGTCAATATAATGTTAATTGCGAACTTACTGATGTTTGAAACCGAGTGCAGGGTAAATTTGTTGTAGGACGAATTTTCGGTGTTAAAGCTGTAAGTGCTAAGAACGGTCAGCAAGTCTGAGCTGGTAATGCACACACCCGCAATGGAGTTATTTAGCTGTACTGTAACCTGTTAACAAATAAGGTAATGTTATTTACTCAGAGTGATACGACAGCTAGTTGTGACTCTATTAGTTGGATTACCTTATTGACTCCATTGTTTGATGAGTTTGTGTGGAATGGAATGGAGTTTTCAAGGTTTTTTATTTTTTTGTCTAAATTTTTTTCCGAGCACATGTATTTATGGACCTTGTCTCAGCTGAAGAAGCGTAAAATGTAATTCAGTGAATGCATTGACGGTGAACATGTATTTCAGGTGCTGGATGGTGTGTACCCTTTTTGAGCGGATTTGTTGCTTCAGGCAGTGAAGACGTCCTTTTTCAATCCTCGCTCGCTCCAAGGTAGAAGTTAGTTCTTGTGGGACCTGCAGCGAAATAGATGATAGCATGAGTATAATGTTGAAACCAAATAGGTTTAGTTACTATGTTTTCGTTATATGTAAGTGGAGGACATAACCATTAGCAGGGATATAGTAACTTGGATTCCCCTAGAGCGCAAAATGTATTGTAGTAGTGTTATGTGTTAGTCAACCTGTTGAGGATATCATTGAAATAAAATGGCCAGCAATGCATTAGGATAATTAGTAATGGTGAAGGAAAGAAAATAGTACGTGAGAATATAAGTTTATTTTTTGGGTAAGCATAGGCATTGAATTAATACCTTAAGTATTGGAAGGAAAGATTTGTTGTCCTGTTTATATCGGTTAGTGGCAGTTGGTGGTTTGAGTGGATTGTTCGATACATAGAGTTCATAACCCCAGTTCCGTGCATGTATTATATAAGTATTACCTACATTAAAATTGACGGAAGAAATGTGGATATGTATGCAAATGCAGCAGAGCAAGAAGTTTGGCTTTTTATGTGGGTAATTGAGGAGAGCTTAAATGTTTGAATCATATATTCATCGCTATTTGCCGATATTTGTGTAGGTGTTGTTGATAATGACGACGATATGTATAAAGAGTTTAAAATATTGTATGTTTGAATTGTCATTGCAGGCTGGAGCAAGTATGTAATAGGGCAACTGTTAGTGGATATATAGTTTTAAATCATTGTTGTAACTGCACTGAGAAATGCATATAGCACAGTTAAAAGAATGTTAATTGTGTAGGTTGTTGATTACAAACGGGTGCGATGTGTTAGGTAGTATTTGTAGCTGGGATGAATTTATATAGTTGTGGGATGTTGAAATTGTAAAAGTGCTATGTACGGAACAGTAAATGTATTTGCATTAAAGTGGTGTGGCCTGAATAAGTTTTCAGTATATTTAGAGATATGTATGGACGAAAAGTTGTAATGCTTTATTTGAAACCAAACAGAATACATGTAATAGAAGACGGACAACAAAGAACAGAAGTACTTGCACTACAACAATTAAGATAACTTGAGATGCGCTAAGAAATAATATAGAAGCTAAACGGAAGCCATACGATTTTTCTTTCTGGGTTTTCCTTTAAGATGAGTGACCTTGCTGTCTGAGGAAGCTGGAACCTGTAGTGTTATACCATGTTAGGTAATATAAAAGTTAGTTTACAAACAAATGGTTTAGAGGTACATGGAAAAAAGCAGGTATAAATGTAGTGTCTTGGACATAATAGTTGTTTGCAGGAAGACATACATACATTGATGGTGAAATAGGTACCTTAGTATTGCTTTGTTCAGGTGGCGTACTGCTGCTGTCGGCAGATGTAGGAGAAATTTTAGTAGCAATTAATTTTTTCCTTCCAGCAGAATTAGCATATGTGTCAACCTTGGCTTGAAAATTTTCAGTTTTACCTATTAGCTGTTCGAGAATGGTTGTTACTTTTTTCGCACCCCCAACCTTCAGGCAAAATAAATGTTTTGTTAGTGGCAAATGTCTTGTATAATGTTGCAACGCAGGAGGTAGACTAATTTTTGTTTAGTGAGTTGTAGTAGGCATGTTATGACTGCAATGAATTCAGAAGTTCCTCATTTGTTTGAATTAGATATAAAGATTCAGCCTTTTGTCTCAGAACAAACTCTGCCACCTTGTGAAATAGGATGATTGGAATAGACGCGATGCCATCATCAATGATTATTTCCAAACGAAACCTAGTAAGGGAGAAAAGATAAAGGATGATGAGTGGTAAAAGTAGATATACGTGGAAGCATAACTGTGATGTCATTACCTATGCAATGGAAACTCGATATCTCTCTCGCATTTGCTGTAGTAATTCTTATGTCCCGATGTTGTTATGCTGGATTTGCAAATGTTGCAGGATAAGTATTCACATCCATTGTCGAGAGAAAGTCCTGTTATTTTTTCTTCGAAAGCATAGATTTTTTCCTAAAAAAGAGAAGTTGATGTTGTGAGTGGTTGAAATAGTATCATAAATGAAGTAGAAGTCTATTATGGACATGATATGTAAATCAATTTTGTAAATACAGTAATGAAGCATCCTGAAGATCAAATATTTATTTGTCGTTGTGGCAAGAGAAAACAAATAGGGAAATGTAGTCAGAAAACATAGTAACTGTAACAATGGTAGGCATATAGATATAAAACAGCAAAGATAAGTCAGGAAGGTATAAATTGTCGACGTTTAAACTGTTAAAATTAATTTGTTGAAACACTAAAATGTAAGATAAGGATGTAATTTTCCCTAATTCTAGCCTTGCTGCAAGCACAGTGAGAAGTAAAAGTGAGAACTGTAATATGGTGAGAAGGACAAAAGTCGATTGTGACAAATAGAGAGGCTAAATGTTGGGAAGAGGAGTTAAAAAAATGGATAGCTTACTTTACTAAGAGGACCTAAACGTCAAACATACATAAATTGGCTAAACCAGAAGATGGGAGGCTGAGTATGGAAAAGTTAGGAATGGACATGATCAGGTAGTTAAGTTGTTGGGCAAAAAAAAATTTCATGCAGTTTAGAACAGTCAGCTTTCGACGATGAATATGAAGTACTGCATGCAAAGCTTTGGCAAAGAGCGTAAGAGTAGTTATGTAGGAATACAATTATCACCCCAGGTAAAAGGCAAATGTTTTAACAACCATAGTATAAAAAACAGTTCGTTAGACGGATTTTTGAAGGAGTGCATTGTTTGGAAGAAAAAAATTATGCCAGGCCAGGGTGCTAGGCAGGCAGTGAGGAGTACTATACTTACCTCATACACAGATGGGAGATCCGAGCTGATTATTTCGGATATGCACTTATCAGTGATTACCCTAATTGGTTTTTTGGAACGAACGTCTTCAGATGAAAACGCAGGGAGTTTCCTTTTGCGGAAGCTGGGAAAACAGTAGAAAAATGGGAGTGTTTGTAGTAGGCTGAAAGAAGTTTTTTTTTCAACCTGTTAAATAGAGACAGATAAAAGAGAGCAAATGATTTTTTGTTTCTGTTTTTTGTCTGCATATTTCCCATTTACATAGCAAGTAATATTGATATGTGGTTAGTGTGATTGACCTCTTAAGTATATCAGATCCCTCAGCAATATCCAAATCGGTGTAAACAAATGTTGCTGTAGTTGAGCTCAGGCTTGGCTTACCTGTACGTCAAAGCAGAAGCAATGTGTTAGGAGTAACAAATATATAAACAAAGTATAAGAGGATATGTAGATACAGGAAATATACCCCGGTAATTCTTTACGGTCATTGACGTAAGGATAACTATTTTAGTGGTGTCAGTGACAGCGGAGTCGTCTGTCAAGTTTGTTTTGTTGCCCTACAGTGTAGCGGCAATGCGGTTACCACTGCAGTTGAGGTAAGTTAATGGTCATCTAAGAAAACGTTAGAAATTAAATGGCATGTATGTCGAGGGATGAAAAAACACATAAGCAACAGATACCAGTGAAGATATAGGATAAGCTCGCGCTTAGGAGTCACTGAACCATTCCCGACAGATTGATTGACGACATCACCAACATGGTGGACTCCTCCAATGACATCTTATTTAAGGGTTTTATTCATATTTGATTTGGAAATAGGTAACTGGCAGGCTAATAAGATGAAATGGAAAGTAGATGGATGTAGTATACTTACCAGTCAAGTATTTAACAATATCGGTTCTGTTAATTTTGGACTGATAGTCTACAAAGGAAAACTTATGTGCAGGTATGGTGTCATCATGGTTGTCGACTTCGGTAACTTTTATCAAAGCAGTGAAGTCGATCTTAATTGGTTTGTGCACCGAAAGATAACTGTCACCAACAGGTGTGATGTTGAATTCACCTGTGTCGTAGATAAAACCTTCCTTAAGCTTGCCGAGGAATAGAGGCATAAATACAGGTACAGATGGTCATATTAATGTATTTCTCCATCCTGAAATAAGAGAAAGAATTAATACGCGACTACGTGTATACTTTCATTTATTAACTGTGAAACACAGGTACAGATGGTCATATTAATGTACTGTCAATGTAAAAACCTGATGATAAAAATATACGATTTTGAAACATTAGCCATGAGTTAATGTACTGCAGCCTTTGCCATTCTATGAAGGTAGGCTATGCAAAAGGTAATATTTTAAAGTGCCGGAAAATAACAATTGTTAGTATTGTTTAAATATGAAAGGGGAAAGTATAACAGCAGGCTTACAAAATTACCCTATATTGGGAAATTAATGCAGAGTTAGAGTAATTTAAAATTTATAATAACAGTAAATGTGAAGTTTGAATATAAACGTTTGGAGTAGAATGGATACATCAGTATCCGTTGTATATGTACTACGATAAATATCAAAATAATTGGATAATGGACATGAAGAAATAGTAGATGAACATGATCGACAAAGAATTCAGCTCAAATGAAGTAAAAAAAGGCAGATAAAATATGTATACGACTAAATGTTGGATTAATGAAATTCATAAGAGCCGGGGGAAAAAAGTAGAACACAACAGTTTAATATGTACACTCACATCAATATAAGAACAAAATAATATCCAATGCAGCAACAGATAACTTAGTAATTTCATCGATTATTTGCTACAAATCAGGCAACTTTATACTTATATGGAATCTAAATACGCAGAGCACAAAAAAATGACTAATAAATGTATTGGGGATGCATGCGTCTGTGGCACAAACACTAAACCTGTAAGCATGATTATCAGGTTAGCATGTATGCAATGTGCTAAATAAAGACAAACTGATATAACCAATTGGAACTACATGGTTATCGGTGATCCATCCCTATCACATGGCATCACACATGTAGTAATATAAGTGGGATACAGGGCAAATTATCAAATATGCAATCAATTGCAATTAAGTAAAGGAATTTCATGGTAATACCGAAGAGGAATATATTTTTCCAAACTTAGGCAACTGACCTTAGGCCATCACAATTGTAGAAATGAAAGTAGCAAAATAGAAATATGTGTACAATCTAAATAGACTCAAATATTGTTAACAGGCTGACTTGAGTTTTCTAATTGCAAAAAAAAGCATGTTTGTAGGTTTAAATTCTCTACTGTCCAAACTGACGAAGGAAAGCATATTATAGGTTCGTATTTTAAAAAATCGAGAAATTATAAAAAGTTAAACATGAAAGGATGAAAAGAGAAAATGAAATCAGAAGGAGAAGATATTATCATAAAAAATTGGAAAAAATATTTTAGAGAATAGTAAAAGCCAAAATTATAAATTTTTTAAAGCAAAGGATACATAGTATTGCGTAAAGAATATATATTATTTAAAGGCCAAAGATAGATTAGGAAATGCCAAATACAGTTTGGAAGCTAATAATTTCAAGGCCAAAAAAAGCAGGAATTTGACGTTTTATTTTAAAACTCTTATATGCAAAACCGTATAACATTTAAAATCTGAAAGCACGTTACAAAATTTTAAAGACCATTGTAAGCTTTTAAGTCATCATTGAGAGCATAAAATACATAGTTAATATGGAATGTAAAAGTAGATAAACGCATGTACTAAAAATTTGGGGCAAAAAACAACTGAGAAATTGAATCTAAAGTTAATATTTGGGAATATTATCCAAATCCGTCGCACAAAAATAGAAAATGAAAATATTTCAGAATTTATGTTAGTTATACAAAAGGCACAACACGTCACCGTCATTTTAGGTATATAAAAGTACATATAACAATGTAATCCAGACTTGCACTGACAGTAGTTTGTAAAACAACGAAAATAAAACGAATGCATGGGAGGTGGGTTAAATCTAAATTTGGAAATGAAGAAGAGAACAAAAGTTCAGAGATTTAAGAGAAATAAAGCAACATTGTGAAAATGTAACATTGTGAAAATCCTGTTAAAGGCAGTAACGATCAGCAAAAAACATACAGGGAAAACATTAGGATGTAGAAAACGAACAAAGGCAGAAATGTCTCGAAGGCTAACCTTGTTATCGAGCAACTGCATATTAAATCCAAAAACACCATTGCTCTTTAGGTTTATGGAGTCCCACAGCCTTCCAACACGGACTCGGATTATTGCTCCAACACTGTCAACAGTCAGTGAATCTATAGATGAGTGTGAAGTTTCCATGACAGTGAGAAGAGAAGAAAATTTGATGTGATAAGGTGATTTGTATATGAATAATAGATAGCTAGCAGGTTATAAAGGATTGCAATTGTAATACTGGATGTCTTTTCGTAATCTGTCAGTTTAAATGCGATGGAGTCTAAATAATTAAAAAACTGCTAATTTTAATTTATGTTGTGATGTAAATGGCAGGAGGTGCGAAATATAAACAGGCATTATCATAAATTATGAGTACAATAACTCTGAAGTAAGTAGTCCAGAAGTCATACTTTAGACAGTTTAATATTGTAGTGTAATTTGTTTTCTGTGGGGCAATAAATGCACCTATTATTGCCTTGGTTTGTTATGCTATTTGTCAAAACAGCGTTTTCTTTTCCTGCATAAAATAATAAGACAGAAAACTGAAATATCCTACTGTCTTCTTTATATCGTACTGAAAATACAATGCAGCCTGAAGGTTGTACGCGTTTTAAGAATACTGCATATACAGTAATAACCTTCATTTATTTGTAGTCACTTGCATGATTAAATATCCTTTAATATAGCCAATTTGAACATAATGTTATTTTTTTTAGTAGATGTGTATTGCCTAGGACTTTTGAACATGCTCTACCATTGCACTTATAGGTTGAGGAGCAGCATGAAATCAAAAAAAAAAGTTGACTCGGTAGTTTGGGACATTAAATAGCTTTATAATTTGAAGTCTGTTTGTTTGCATATTATAATTACCTGTGTATGTCAATTTGTTTTAGTATTTAAAAATTTCTAGTGTACATAACGTAATGAATACTGTAAACCACCATTTAACATAAAACAAAAACAAAGGGAAGAACATATCAACTTCAGCAGCAAATAAGTATGGATAGTATCCACTCAATAGTCAGCATACCTAAGAGTTGTTGCATCTTTCTTTTTTCCAACATGCAACGAACATAGTTACTTAATTGGAAACTATTCTTCCTCCAAAGCATTTAAAATAATTTGCAACTTAAAATATATATTAAAAGCTCAAGTTTCATCTATGAACTTTAAGGACACATTGTTGGTTTTTTAGTTAACTGTATTGTTATGTTTACAAACATGGATAAATAGTAAAATGGTTCCAGATGTGGATAATATGTTCTATTTATATGTTCTAGTTCAAAGCCAGGTAAACTTTAATTTTTTTTTTTTGAATTATGCAAAAAATACACTGGAAAAGTTAAGTTCGACTGGTATTATTACTTCATTTTTTAACGGGATAAGGGAAGAAAAAAAAGAGTAATAGTTTACAATCTGTATTCATTTATTTTCAATGAGTGTAAGAGAAGTTTGTTTTGGATATTATGTACCATTGAAATGTTATTATTTAGCAATGGGCAAGTATCTTTATTCAGATAGTAATTAAATCTAGCATTATGCATGTTTGAAAAGAAGAAAACGTAGGTAGATCATAAAATCCATTAAGAACATAGCAAAGTAACCATTTTTCATATAAGCTCTGTTGGAGTATACAATCAAAATAATACGCATCGTGACAAATGTATCGCAGGCCTAAGAAAAATTGAAAAGTGTACCCATATAAGTTAGCGCTATCCTCATGCACCTTGAAATTCATGAATGAGAAACACTAATGGATTCACATTTTTCTATCAGTATTTTTGGTATAAAAAATACAAAAATAGATTGATAATAATTTTGCTGCACTTGAATATATGCACCCAGATATGTTGATGGTTTATGTTAGGTAAGCAGTCACGATCATCTAATCTTATTTGTCGAGTAAACTAATTTTATCTATGTTCACAAATGTAGATTTAGTTATGGAATGTAGATTCAGTTATGGATATATTAACTGTCAGGGGATGGAGCACAAATTAACAGGCCTTCAAATATGTTCTCTGCCCTTAGTTGCAATTGAAGCTACTCATATATCGACTTGGCTAATAGATAATTATATCTAGCACCTTTCCCCTTGGTGGTCTGTGAATGAATTTAATATGCATATGTCCAATATTAAGAAGGTGTCAAATATTTACTCAAAAAGATCCATATTATTTATTGTTAAAATATATTTTGTCTTCACCCAGTATGATGTCGTGGAGAAAATACATAGCATAATGAATTGAAAAAAAAAACAAACGTCCACTGCATACCATTCGTTTGAAGCTGGAGTAGTAAACTGCTCACCATCGACATCAAAAGGATTTTTGGAATTTGATTGATAGTAATAAATGACGAAGTTGGCATTTTCTCCGTCATCTGAAAGTGGAAAAAGTCCAGTAAGACTTAAAATGAGACAGAAAATAAGCATCAATAATCCTCTTCGTAATCATTAGCCGGTTCATATCTGTCTTAAATATCAAAGAAAATCTCATCTGTAGGCCTAAGCAGATCAATTCCAGGCTTTAGTTCAGTCTCAGGGTTGTCTGTTTCAGCTTCAGACGATACAAAAGCAACATATTTCCCATTTGGTGAAACATTGTGTGTATATGAAACACAAAAGACATACCTATGAGAGAAGAGCACAAATGCATAAGCTTAGGCTTGCTGATCATGAAATGATATTGCTGTAGTCATAACTTACATATCTGATTTACGGCCAAGTTGCTTTTATGGTAGAATAAATTGTACAGAGTGTGAATCATTAGTATCTGGTATGGGATGACTCATTATGCATATTGCTCGACATATTCTTCCAACCTTTTTAACCTGTTAATATATCAAGATTTAAAGCAACATTTCTTATATTATGTTTTGAAAATATAATCTTATACGATGGATATCATGATACAACAATAAATGATGCAACTAAGCTATCCAAACATCTTCAATGTGGAATTTACCTTGTCGGGTAAATAGGAAGGATCACAGACAACTTTTTTGCATTTAGCAGTTTCGCCGTCTGATGTTACTCCACAACTCTTACCGCTTTCGTCAAACTCTACCTGCCACCGTTATGATATATTTTAAATTCTTTTATATTATCCATCATGAATTTTCTATGCAACGATCATGAAGCTATATGTGTGTGCGTGCGTGTGTGTGTACACACCACCGTTATGTATGAAACTATAAATGTGACAGATTTATAGTTTTAACTACATATAAAGAATTATGTGATAAATATAAAAAACCAACAGAGAAAAACGACAATTCAAAATACATTTATAGTTTCATGCCATGTTCAGCAAATATATTTCATCGCACTATGGTAAAATAACCAAATGTTCAATATATAAAGAGTTTTACGGCCATGCATCATGCAAAGCGCAAGCAACTTTGAGCATCCTATCCTATTTGACGCAATGAAAATGGAAGAAAGAAAATCCTAAAAAGTTCAACACACAATAGAAAATCAGTGAAACTCACCTTCATCTTCCTTTAATCTACCTGGTCAGAAACAAAACAAATTTACAACTTACAGCTCCACGTGTATATAACCCTCAATGGATGATATACAAATTCGGATACTAAGGTTGTTAAAAATACGTAGTTAGAGTTAACTCGTGCAAGCATGGACGTTGAATGAAATAGTATGATTTCAGCATTCAAGAAGCAGTGAACAAAGTGGAATATAAAATATACCATACTTTAGTTCCAATCAGTAGAGTATATATCTAATATTGGTAACATAAATTGGCATTATTTATATTTTCATAGTAAGCTAACATCGAGGTACAATTCAATCTAAGTACACAAAAAACACCTTGCGAATCTATAAAAACATTCAATAAAAAAACAATTTTTTTTCATGTTACTTCTACTTGTTTGTTGAACTGCCACTATGTGTTAAATGTTAGCAATATTTCAGTTCAATTTGAAATTTAAATTGTTAGTTTCAAATTTTATGAGGCATATCGTTCATTACATAAATTGAGTAGAACGGGTGCTATTTGTCTCATTAGAGTGGATTTTATATGTCATCAGCGCTGCACCTTTCAAAATATGATGTAGTCTGATCGATAACTTCTACTTACGATGTTAGCCTACTCCCTGAACTATAGTGCTATAGCTATGTGTGTATGTGTGTTAGTCAGCTAACTGTTGACTAAGTAGCATGAGGGGCAAACTATTTATCCATAGCTAGTTCTTGTAAGAACCTATGTGAATAATGGACAACCTAGTCTCAGACTTTCAGTAATAAATCACGATACAGTAGTGGTCAAGTTTTCTTACCATTGAAGTTAGGATCAGTTGATAGCCATATTTGACATTCTTTCCACCAATCAACTGCAGAATCACCTTGGTTCAACGGAAATAAAAAAATAGATTAGCTATAATAAATAACATGTTTTCTTACTCTTGAATGGGTTTAAAAAGTAAAACATAGCTCATGGTAAGAGAACATGCAGGGGGAAGAATGTATATCTTCCGCTAACAGAACAAACCCGTTGTCGAAGCAATAAGACTGCACCTGAAGGGACAGTTGTGATACAGTATAAATTGTTGGCATACTTATTCTCTGTATATGTTAATTAAACTGTCAAACAAAGTACGATTCAAAATTTTCATATAATTTAATTGAATTTTATTTCTTGATGAAATATGACAACTATATAAAATAATGCAACATTTTCAGCAAGGATAGTGGTAGAAATTTTAAGCTGAATCTAAAAATTTACTGAGTTGAGTATATTATTATTCATCAATTATACATATCCATGTAACCTCCAAAGATAGAAGTTTTGATTGAGATAAAATATGTCACTAAAGCTAACATTTTCATTTCAACTTTAATGTCCAGCTGATTGTAGGCAACAATATGAAGTAAATATACTGACCATTATATACATGATAGTATAATTTTATTGACCAAAAACACATGAGCTGGATGTAATTTGTATTGAATTTTGTATAGCTTAACTGATTACTTATAAACGGTAACAACGTTTCTGAAAAATGGAAAAGTTGGTCAATCATTGTAGAAAATAGGAACCTAAGCAAGAGAAAAAATCAGTTTCAAAAATGCAAGCTCTCATTGTCAAAAACCTACGTATATAAATTAGAACGATCCCGAAATAGAAATCACACCTAATATTGCCTAATATTAATTAAACAAAAAAATTAGATTTGGTAGGTCATTATTTTGACCTACGCTTTATTTTGAAATAGGATTAAATTAACTGATGAATAAAATTTGAAATTTCCTAAACTACTAAATTGAATTTGGTGAAATAGTCATATGCTGTTATAATATGAAAAAACAATTTAGGGAAGAACAAAAATATGATCAGTATTATCTAGGTTGTATTATAACATATTTTGTTCTTGTTGGCGCATCATAATTTAGTTCGAGAGGAATAGGAGAAAATTCGTAACATCAAAGAGAAGTAATATGGCTAAATGAATTAATTTCCATTTTACTAAAACGTGACCATCAAATCCAAATATTTTGTTGAAACCTTTAAAAATGAAGCAATTCATATGTAATGATATAGTTGTCCGATTTTAGCCCATAATAGTAAATAAATATACAATTGTACTATAATACTTCTTAATTCACCAAATAAAGATATGTGGTTCACCCATTAGAGTAAACATTTGCTTGTCCGATTCACTATTACTATAAAAAAATAAGTCGAAAATCTAAGTGCAGGATATATCAATGTGAAATTATTTAATGGCTCTAATGAAATGGTTTTTTTGGCACAATGAAACGCTGTAGAGCCTCAAGTTTTTTTTAGTTTCTTACTTTGAAGTTAATAAGCCTAGAATTTAAACTAATTAGCGTAAGGGAGCATGAACAAACCCTATAGTGTTTGTGCCCCTGTCGCGTAGTTTATACATGCGTATACACATGCCAATAAAGTGATAAATACAATCTAATATCAATAAGTGCCAACAAATACACAACCTAAGATTAGCTTGAAGTAATTTTGTATATTCTTTATCAAATAAAAGCATATAAATCTGATATAGTAATTCATTTATGTGAATTAGAAATTTGTCTGTATTTCATATATAACATCATATTTGTAAAAATTGGATATAACATTTCATCGAAGTCTGTAGAAAACTGAAGATATAAAATTGAAACAGTTTAGAGTGTGGTACCTTATCAAATTCTATTTGACTTAACAAAAGCACTAAATTTATATGCTTCATTGCATTGAGAGCATAGGTTGAAAGGTAACGAGTATTGAAAATAAAAGTCCACTAAATAGAATGAACAAAACTTTTAGCCATGCCGACTACTGGGAAAGCAAAGACCATAAACTAAAATCCATGTGACATGATTTATTTTGCGGAAGAATGAATGACCAAAATGAGCAATGGTTAAAAATATCCATAAACATTTAAACCCAAATTTTTTATGGCAATCTTTTAAAATGAAGCAATTCATATGTAATGATATAATCGCCTAGTTTAAGCCTTTTATCAAATAAGAGTAAACAAATATTTACAAACGGATAACTGTGGTCAAGTTGGAGATCTTAAAGTATTAATGCGTTACGCATAAATTCATGACAATGTAAAAGTTGCTACTACTGCAATCAGATTCCATTATTTTAAACCTCAGAGATAACCTAGACCATCATCTTGCAGGATTATCTCCAACATATTCCCTTATATTAAATGCAACAAAATTGTTCGCCTACATAGTAAGGTACATAATATACATGGATAAAATATGTTTGGTACATGTTGTTTCCTCAAGTTCAAAATTGACGTTATATGAAAAAACGCATATTCTCAGCTTAAAACAATAATTATATGATATCTTGTATCTTTTGAACAATAATAAGAAAAGGTGCTGAATACTTTGCTATGAATCTATGAAGAACGTTTGTCTCTTTGTCTTAAAATGAATCATTTCTTTCTATATGTGTATAAATTTGGGAAAATGAAACCGGCAAACATAGTTTGCTCAGACAATGGTTAATCGAACACAAAAGGTGGGCGACTAAAATTTCTATGTGGTTTAATTATCAGGAGAGGCAAAGCCTTTTATTAATGTGAATGAAAGCCCAAGGAAAAAAAATCGTATGAAGAAGGGAAAAAAACACTGCACTTTGAAAACGAAGCTGAAAAATAACAATAAGGCAAGTAGGACTTCCGAACAAAAAAAATATAGCTTCTAACATTGTTAGGTAAAATAAAAGGGGAAAAAATACGATGAAAGTAGCTTATCACATCGTTAAGCCATAATAGTAATCAATGATGAGTTACTTAGCATAAGTAAAAAAGTCTATCAGCCATGCAACAGTACTGCATTTAAAAATTTCAGTAGAGCATGTCGATATTGTTCAATCTGTCAGTAAAGTTACCTACTAAGAAAAAGGAAACTTAAACACTAACCAATAATTACACCAACCACTAATCACGTGAGCGAAAATGAAGATATATTTCATCTTCTGTTAAAAAATATATATCTATCTTTAGTCTAAGTTTTAATCTAATGGGTGGAAAAACCAAAACGCGATAGAATTAAAAATAAGGAAGAAGACAAAGTGGGAACTTCCGTATTGATCGATGAAAAATTAAAATGTCGCAAACGATATTATTTGTTTCTCAATTTTTTGCAGTCAACAAAAAGGTATCATGCTTAATGTGTTTAAACCTTTGTTATGGTAAAACAAATTTATGCTTTTAGAAAATGAACATGTCTTTTTATAAATTAATACCTATCAATAACAATTCAAGCCGAATCTATCCAATAGTTTGTATATCGTTTTTCTAACTTCCATGAATCACGTTGAGATATTTGGATGGACGTTATTTTCATCATTATTTGCACTGTCTGGGGAAAAAAAGATCAACAAATTTATAAGCAAAAGAAAGCAAGAACGTATAATCAAAATCATACATATCCACATTTAAGATGGTGTACATAGGAGACAAAAATTGTGAATCATTGACCAGTGTGAACAAATGTAATCTATAAAAATTACAGTGGAAACACACGTTGTTATACTTACAACAACTATGTCCAACATTCGTGAAAACATACTAATGAAGGAGAATGACAACCAAATATGAAAAAAAAATAATGATGAAGTGGGCAGTCTGGTAATTTGGAATTGAATGGGCGATTTCACAATTAGAAAGAGTTTGAGAATTCAAAGGTGATAACCAGTGAATTTTTTAGTCGGGAACTTAAATTGTTTAAAGTTAGGGAAAAAACTCATGACAAACCATTAACATCGATTAATGGGCAATAAATAATTATTTGGTGGTAGTTGGACAATTAATTAGTACATTAACATTAACAAATATATCTGTAGTTATCCAGTATGTTTATTAGACAACAGTGAGAACAAAAAGTATAAATTTTGTAATTTCAACAGCTTAAAGGATTAACAATATACAGCAGTAGAAGTGACTTACTGTAATGATCCACGTTGAAGATAAGTGGTAACAGAAATGTTATATGTTAAACCACTCGGCAGATAAATCGAGTAATTCAATCAATTAATTAACTAAGAAAGTAAGAAGTTCGAACAAATTTCTGCTAGTAGGCAGAAAGTCGAATGATTTTTTCAGTCAAGGTAAAATCGAGCATTGAAAAGAGCCTCGTATATCATTGCCAATGAAATGCAGACACTAATAGTAGGGTTAACAATGGATCAATGTCTAGAGAAAAATTGCAGAAACAATATTGTTATGGCAAAATCCTTCGATTGGTAATCATGAACATTTTTTACAACATAGGAGAAAATGTAGCACAGTACACTAAACGACACAAGAATCAACTTCTCTAAATGGGTTTAAACCGGAATATTCATCACAAACAGAGTGAAGATAGCTACAAATCTTCGAATATTTCGCGGAAAACAATATTTTCAGTACAGCCAACTTCTTCCGCTCCTTGTTGTTTGATTAGCATTTTAAGACCTCGGTGTGATGTTGTTCTTGATATGGCGACGTACAGTTGACCGTGGAAAAACACAGGTCATGGCAAATATACACCGACATGATCTAAAGTCTATCCTTGACTTTTATTAATTGTCATGGCGAAGCAAACTTTGATTGGAAACTGCAAGCGACGGAGAATAAACGGCCATTTTATATTTGCTGATGTATGGATAATCCGAGGAATGAAAACTTTATTTCCAACATAGGTCCCAGTAATAAGTTCATCTTCAATTACTCTTGCAGCTAGTTGGGTAATGATCAAACGTGTTCCGCTGCAGAGGCCTATACTTTGATTTATATTACGAAGAAGCATTATCAGAATTCCTACTTTAAGGTTGAGTTTATGGCCAGGAACACCTGAAAGGTGCAAAGTGTTTAAAAATTCAGTAGGAAATAATATATGTTGATCCTCAATTCCTTCAGAGGCCGGGCTTATTGTGTCCGCGCTTAGGTATGTATTCAAAGATCCTGAAAGAGTTGATGTTATGTAGCAGTTAGTTTCTTCAACGCAATCATTTGTTGGAACCAAAATGCATCGAAGACGCAAATATTTGGCTCCTTCAATCATTTCTACAAGTCAGGGTATGTATTACCTACTATTGCTGCAATTGGATTTGAAGTTTCGTCGATCAACAAATCTCGTGGTATTTTTATCCACATTGGCTCAGCTCCTTGTTGTAGTGCAGTGGCAGGAACTTTTCCATCACCCACAGCGAGGACCTATTTTGTAAAATTTTCCATTTTTTTAACTTTAGAAGGTGTACCGTCAGTTGACTTTAGACGCATGTTAATGTTTAGTTTGAAAGCACGACATTTGGACCATAACTGAGATTTGTTTATGGAGGATTGGACGAATGCGTTTTTCGATCCTTTTGGTATGATAGGAAGAACTTGTCTAAAATCTCCCTCCAACAAAATAGTTTTCCCACCAAAGGTACGTTCATCCAAACAGTTGACGTCGTCATCCATTAAGTCTCAAAGGGTGCGATCAAAAGCTTCTAAAGAATTTCGATGAACCATTGGAGCCTCATCCCAAATAATTAAATCTAATCGTATTATCAACTGTGCAAGGTTTGATTGCTTTGAAATGCCGCATGTCGTGTCTTCTCCGACGTCAATTGGTATTTTAAACCTAGAATGGGAAGTTCGACCACCTGGAAGTAGTAGAGATGCTATGACGGACGATACAACCGCTAAAACAATTTTACCTTGTGAACGCATTGTTGTAATTGTCGTATTCCATAGGAAAGTTTTTCGCGTGCCCCCGCTTCCATAAACGAAGAAAAAACCTCCTGCCTTTTCATATACTGATGTAGAGACAACATCAAAAACATTCTTCTACTCCACGTTTAGTTGACACAACATCGTACACGCTTCCTGTTGTAAAGTAGGACAATCGTAGCTTAGTTCCTCCTCTATTAGCCTATTGTGATGTGGACGCGTTAATGATAAATTTGGCATTGGCATAAGGGGAAAATCAGCTAAAGAACGATTGTTCAAATTAAGTATATTTTCAAGCTCTATCAAATAATAGTTCTTTACTTCTTCTTCCGTTAACAACAAATTTGTGTTATTTCAAATGCATCGTTGTTGCCATTGTATATTGTCGGAGAGCAGCTCCCAGTTGTTGTGCCAAAGCTCAAATGGGTTGGAAATTTCGCAGAAAAGTAGCATCGTCGCAAACATTTGACGTAAGGTTTTTCCAGAAGACCAGTTTCCTGCTTCAAAGAGCGCAGTATTCCATTCATTGTCATTTTCTAACAATCCTAGAGCAACACATGCAGATTGGAAGTCTGAATATAGCGTACCATTTACTGTTTTAATGTCCTCATAACAGGTTGGACCTTTAACAACAGTTAAAAGCATTTGTAAATAGAACCTTTCCCCGGAAGTCGGATGCGCATAGTATATTCTGCCTATTTTATCACCTTGTTTCCTTCTTCTCCACTGCCTATCTTTTTCGTACCATACCCATTTTGACGGAAAATCCATATATGTCAAACATCTTGCATCTACATGTAGCGTATTAGTTCTCATCCATTCTATGAACATAGTTCTTTCAATATTTCGCCTACCTACAATTTTAGATATGTTATCATTATCGGTGAAAGTAACTGTATGCTCCCTTGGAAGATGAAAATGTAGTCTTTGTACTGATGGTTTACGATATTGCACCTCAAATTCAAATATACGCCAGCATGCTTCAGAAGCAGAGACATATCGACAATCAAGATACCTTTTGATCTCATCATGTTGATACGTCGCAATTTCTTTATTTGCAACGTTTTCTTCGCTGATTAATGTTGCTCTATCATGTCCCTTATTGATATATTTGAAAAAATATTTAACAGACTTAGTTTTATTACATACCTCGACATTTATATGCGCATTATATTTAACCAATAAGTCAACGTTATGAGGGACAATCCAGCGACTGTCAACTGTTCTTTCTGTAGATGTGCGTATGGAATGCCCATTTTGTCGACGTTTATAAATCGAAAAACCATCTTTATCAAAGCTTGTATCATTCGCAAAAGATTTTGAGTAATGTTTTCCACATACACCACCTTCCATACACTGTGCACGTTTATAAGCCACACCACATGGGCCATGCACCATGAATTTCCCAACTGCATCATAACCCATTGGATCTACGGCAGGGTTTGCCACTTCAGCGCTTACAATCCGGTCAACCTGCAACGTGGTCTTTGGTTTGTCATCAGAGTGTAGAAACAGTAAGATATGAGCAGGTGGCAGGCCTCTTTTCTAAATTTCTATTGTGTATGTAACTGTACAGGAAAAAGAAATCGTAAAGCTAGAGATCGATGAGTACGAACAAATATGAAATATAGATGGATGGTACATGTTTGTCTATATGTAATTAGGAACGAAGATTGTACCTGCTTTAGCTCGTCCAAAATGTCCATTTTTAAATACATCTTTGATAAATTGTTTAAGTTTTATGTGGAAGACACGGGCAATGATGTCGGGTCGATGATGAGGTTGTCGACCTGGAATTAATTCAAGCATATATCTGATTTCTGGCCACTTTGAATTACAGGTAAACGTTATAAACAAATCTGGACATCCACCCCATCGACAAATAGCCAGCGCATCTTGATAATTTTAAACCATATATCTTGGACCACTGGTGAAACTGGAAGGCAAGATTGTTCGTTTACCAATCGATTTAGCAGACGTATCCCCTACAAGCACAACATCCTGCAAACCTTTATAAAGGACTAATCGTATGTTCGATTGATTATGTCTAATCCATCTCAATCTATCTTCCTCAATGCTTTTGTATGCGTCAACAATATATTGTTGAAGCAAACAGCCTCCTCTAAGTAAAGTTTGCCCTTCATTCTGTCTATTCTGTAGTCGAAAAGCATTGTACTCATGAATCGTTAGAAAAATTCTTTCACCATCAGAGGCAAGCTGAGCATTGCGATATTCAATACATGACCTATATCCATCTTCAGCGTAAGGGAATAGAATTGGATACTGCATTTCCATGAAGCTTGGATGCTTTTCGTTTATACGACACAGGATGCCTGTTTTCTCTTCCAGCACAATATCTCTATGGACACCTGCTTGATTGTCATTACCAACTATTAAAGCAGCTATCTCAGAAGAAGTGGGTAAGTTATACTTCCTACCATCATTGTTCCTTCCTGAAAGAATTCGAATGCCAACATCACGTAAAGTGCCAACTTTGAATCTATCTCTTGCCATTCTAAATACCTTTGCAAGTTCGTTTGTTTCATCAAACATGTGTATTAGTTTTTGTACTAAATTTGGATCCACATCTCTAGTGTTGTTTCTCGAGCAAATGCGCAACCTATTTTCCCGCTCATTTTCTGTATCATAAATATACAATTGTGGCGCAACCTATTTTCCCGCTCATTTTCTGTATCATAAATATACAATTGTGCAAATTTGGGAACGCCATCAACAGGTAGCAGAGATCCAATTTTATGATGATTTTGGCCATTTAATCTGAATACATAAACTCCTTTACCATCATTAACACTATTGTCCACATGTCCGCCCATTGATGTGAATGCAAACATAGAATTATACATTCGGATTTGTTCTTGGAAACGTGAAGCCGTTCTGCCTTGTTTATAATCCAATAAATTTTTCAACAACGGCGGGAGTTTCGTTTAACAGAGGTAAGCAAACTTTTCCACCTTGACAACAAACCGAGAAGTTTGCAGAGCAGGGGAATACATCCTTTCGATTTCTCTCCTCGAACCAAACATTAGCACCGCAATTACGGCATGTGTTAGTGGGAGGGCCGAAATCCCATGATTTAAAAATACAACCTAACATAGGTAAATGAAGGGAAAGAAATTAAGCTCACATGACTAAGTAACGTGAGAACACATACAAAAGATTGAGGATTACCTACGTTGATGCATGTTATTTTTAGCTAAGTTAAGGTTGGCACAGAAAACATTTGCCAGTGGACTACAAAACCAAAGCTCGGAGTTGGATATGTCACTATCTATTATATTTTGTACGCTTCTATGCCTCCTTGTACTTGTGTCCGAAGAACATAAATGAAGAGTGCACACTGCAGTGAAGATTTTGTTATTAAGTTATGAAGCCTTCATATTAAACTTTGGACAACTATGAAAAAACATGTAGGAATCGGACGAATGAAAAATTGATCACCATTCCGTAAATTTGTTGAATTGTAGATTTTCTTTGATTGCAACAAAAGAACTCGATTGCGTCGTTTCCTCCATTTACCTACAGGTACGTTATGCTTGGTCAAATTATTTAAATGAACAGGAGCATAAGGAGGAAAGACAAACTATTAGTTGGAACAACACTTATATCTTGAAGCAGGTAAACTGGATGCAAAGAAGTTGAGGGTCTACTTGTCGCTGGTTCAGCCAAACTATTAGTCGTAGGAAACGAACTTGGTTGGAGAACGGGAGGCGCACCTGCAACATGTTGTCAAAACTTTTTGAACATACTGAAAGTAACATATAGGCAGCAGCAATTGGAGTTTTCTTTTCTCCAGCTATGCATTAGCCGACAGTGGGATTATTTTGTATAGAGAGAGATATGAAAACCACATAATGGGTATAATGCAATAAAATGATTTTTTGTACGGTTTAACTGTAATAAAAGTTTGTGAGAAATTAGGAATGACTTTGACACCGTGGGGAACATTTTATGGAGCCATGATTTATAATATTTAACGAATAACTTTGAGAGAGGTGCGTTGGAGGGAAGATAACTTAGGAAACGTACCAGTAATCACTGAAATGGACGAAGGGTTTGTTTGGTTGTTGCACGGTGGTTCACGAGTAGAGCCTAATGGATTAGAATTAAAGGAAGGAACAGTAGAGGAGATAGAGAATGGTGCTGGAGACGGTGACGGAGAACAATTTCCGTTATCATCCAATGTACGCAGATTGTCTGTTCGATGATATGCAACGTCAGAAACATCGAGGGTTGTGGAAGTGAATTTCTTTAGAACTGCGGCTATCGAATTTTTGGTTGATTTGTTGTATCTTCGTTGTACAGTTGGAGCAGAAAGGCCCGCAGCCGATGTACGCACCGGTTATTACAAAAGGAGATGTTAGATATGTCAAGTAATATTTGTCAGTAACAGAGCAACAAAAAAAAAGGAGAAAACATACAATAAACACGGATAAGTCTAATTGGCTAACCTGTGTACTGGATGTCGATGTTGGGGGAAGATCAGTGCTCCTGTGTACACCACCAACACAGTGTTTGGCAGCAGGTTCAAACAATGGGGTTGAATTGTCAGAAGGGGAGGTTGTCCTGCTGATTGATTTTCTCTTTCTATTTTTGTTAACTACCTCCATCCCCAAAATTATATCTGGTACAAACAGAAAAGGTATGAAATCCCTATTGGTATTCTTCATTATATGAAACCCCTGACGCATCAATTATGTTTGAAGCGTTTAGAAATGAAGAAAAGGGGTTAATATATGCACAGGTCATCCTCAAACATATCCAAATTGGTTTTTGCATTTGCTGTCATAGCTGTTGCGTGTGGTTATCTAAATATACGCAGATATATGGAGTAGGAGAAGAAAAAGTAATACGTGTGCAAACTATGCATCCAAACTATATATGCTTGGTTAATTATCATGTGTTGCTTAAATTGAAGGTTCGTAAAACATATAAGAAAAAAATAGAAGCATCTTAAGTCAATCAATTTTATAAAGAAAGAGAACTATTTGTCGGTTTATGTACTTCGCGAAGTGTAATATTCATGCCCCAGTTGCATATATTAATTTGAGGATACAACATAGTACTATTTCAAACTGTGCATATTATTCTCACCAATAGAAAAAAATTTAGAGAAGATCTTGCACAGGTAAGGAATAAATTATCGAGGTAGTTTAAATTCAAAAAGGGTAGTACAACTGTGTTTATGTATTACAAATTGTTCAGGCCTTTTTGTGAAGTCATTAAGTGGCAATACTATCGGTTTCCATACATAAGACCAAATTTTGTACCATTTCGTACATGCTTGGATTACAATTGGCTTAAACAAATAGTACATAACATATGAACTGGGAAAAGGAGAATGAAGGAAAAAGAAATTACTGGACTAAAAACAGAACTAATGTGAGAATAGTGAACGATAAAGCTGTCGGTTCCATGTCGTAGGCAAAAAACCAGGATAGCAAAACTAAATGTTTATTTAAAGCAGCAGACAGCAGTATCCTATTCGCAGTATGAGGGAAAATAAAGGCACTAAAAATTACCTGCAGTTGACGAAGACGAAGGCCAACAAAAAGGACAGCTGCACTACAGTTGTAAATTGTGTTGAACGAAGCGTGTGTAAGATCCGCTGCGCAAAAAGCAGACCATGTCGTATAAAAGTAAATTATCGAACCGGCTTGGAAAATAAGGCAGCATGTAGAGCATCTTTATTTTAAGACAAACTACATATACAAAAATTAATTTTACCTACGACTCTTTGAAGATTAAAATGTTTCTAAATTAATCAAAACATGTTATGCGTATATGACGCGAAACATCATTATAATATCTTCGTCAGTCAGGGAGTGGATTCCACCACAATTGGCATTATGGTTCGACCGAAACGCTTTAGCCGATTAAAAAAGAAGTCCATGAAATTGTACGGTTGATGATAAAAAGCCTTAAAATTAGGTAAACAAAAATTATTCGAAACATATAAATAAAAATTGGCTAATTGCCAAAATTGAGTACAGATATTTAACTTTGTTGTGTTCCATTGCATATAAAATAGTACGTCCTCGCAAGATACATAGAATGAAAACTAAAAATTCAGGTTGGAAAAGGAAAGAAATGCACAGGTCGATCTAGCAACTGTTATTAAATAAATTTTATTATGTTGTACGACACTAAAGATATATTGATTTTTATATGTATTGCCAATTGATAGACTGCCAAATGTACTAACAAATATGATGAAACAGGATTGCATTAGCCATTGTCAAACAAATGGAAAAAAAATCAATACTATAGGAATAAAAGTTTGAAATACATTTGATCAAAAGAATTTGAGTATCTACACTAAAATCGAAATATATGACACGGAATTATGTACCAAACCGAACACAAAGTATGCAAAATTAACATGCATCAATATTTACATATATGAAAAGTGCATAAGAAAAATAAGTAATGTTTGACATAAACCGACACCATAGAAAGGAAAAAATATACTACAAAAATGCTTCTTATAAGCTAAAAGTGGAACACAATAAATTGGTTACAATGTCAACCACGTATGAGTCAGTCACATAAATCATCGCTCTATTATGGTGAAAAATTGTAGACACGTTCACATGGTGGCTATTTTCGAATTTTATTCAGACCTCTAACAAACTTCAAATAAATTAAGTAGCCCTGAACCAATGTAGACAAACTGAATTAGCGTAGTTTAGAAACATAAATATATTGAATTTAATGATGCAATCTTTCTCTTATGGCATGTCAACAATGTCCTATTAGTTTTATACTTCTGTTTTTGAGAATTTCACATATAATAAATTTTTGTAGAAGATTTCACTTTTCCACTTCGTATTTACCTAACTTAATTTTCATTTTTTTACGATCATTTGTTTTGATTTTTTATTTGTTTATTTCTATAGATGTATGAAATGAATTTGATGTGCTTCTCAGTCAATTTTGAGACGGACCTTACAAATTCCTCAACAGTTATTTGTCAAAAGGTATATGCCCAGACTTATGATTTTTCATTAAATGATATTAAATTTTCCCTTAATTTTTTTGCTTTTACTGTACATGGATCACAAATTCCATATTCAGTACTATGACAACGTAGCTTACATAACTTATGTTGAGTCTATGGTTCACGAAAGTTGTTACCAAACTGAACATGGAACATAAAAAACTCCACAAAAGCAAGTAAAATGAATCCAAAAGCAGCATGTTGAATTTGGTATAAAAAGAATAATTTTATGACACATTCTACTTATCTTAAATAGATGTGGACTTATATTTTCAAATATGTCGACCCTCTCAATATTTCCATTTTGAATCTAATATGCTATTTTTAAAATGCTAAATAAAATAGTTATGTAATATCTAGCTTGGTTTTTTTCAAATTGTGATTCTTCTCGAATGAGCATTATAACATAGTGATTACCACCGAGAGTGGTCATTTTGAAATCGTGACATGGAGAAGAAATTAATTCCATCACACAGGTTTGTTAACAGGTCCATGAACCATTAAGTGTTGATTTCATTGTTTAAGTTTAGAACATGGATGGTATGAGCTTCAACTTATGAATCATGATGATGAATCCTTCCTCTGCTGGATGTGTATGTCTTATATTGATAGCAAACCTTTTTTTCTTTTAATTTAACTAAAAGACCTTGGATTTGAACTTGTTTCTTAAACTCATTTACATCATGGATTTTTGGAGGAAGAAGAACAATGGATATAACTTCTTTCAAGGTATATGAGCTTTCAATTTTCTATCATGATATCAATTCAACACACTTATTGTATCCTTAGTGTAAACTATTTTGTAAAAAAAAGCACATGTTGTATAGATAGAAAATTTCCATATATAGTATAAAAACTTGACTTAACAGTCACCTTTCCATTGAGATAGTGGTATTATTTTGACATCCTATAGTTAGTTATTTGTTTATATATTATTATTTTAGTCCCTCCAGTCAAGATTTATTGGACAAAATATAGGAAAAATAATACCGACACATGTGTAAAAGTTTGGAAGTTGGCAAGAAAGAATAATGCACTCTAAGTCAAACAACCTTAGCTTGAGATTCTTCATCAAGGGGACTACTTGGTTCTGAATCTAAGTGCCCATTCCGTTTATTTTTTTCCCTTACCTTTTGGAGTAATTTTATGTTATTCATAGTTTTAAAACCTCCAACACTACCTCTTTGAATCTTAGTTTATGTGAAGTACGCGGTGCAAAACATGCAATTAGCATTATTCACATGATGAGTGTTAATTTCAAGGAGCAGTATAACTCAGTAGTTTTATTGTAGATATAGTCTGGAAAACTGATATCTACAGAGTAGTGCCTGTGGGTATATAAATTTTAATAAGGTATACACTTATTAATGAAATACAAATAACTAAGTATGCTAACCCCTTTAAATTTCATGATGTGTGCTTAGCTTCTTAGACATTTAAAAGCTACTTTGGATTTTGTGTTACCTTATGTTTCTTCCTAAAAAGATCCAATTTTGTGCAATTATTACAGCTAAATCATTGTTTTCGAACATATGCTACTCGAATGCAACTGTTTTAACCAAGAAGATTAGAAAGTATAGTTCGCATGTTAATGTTTTGTTCCAAATTTTTAGATACTGAAATGCAGCAGTTAAGTCTATGCCTTAAAATATAATTACCATACGCTACAAATTAAGTATTATTCATCAGAAAATGAATTATCACATTGTAAAATCAGTATAGTTGTGCCTTCTTACCAATATATTACAATAAGAAACTCTAACCGAAACGGTATCCAAAAAAAAAACCAAAGCATAAATGCTAGTATATTCAAATAACATTGGAAAGCAGGTTAGAAAAAGCATATTAGTAAAATATGAAATTAACATCAAAAGATGTAGCCGCAAAACAGTGAAGGAAGCAACATAAGAATCGAAAGTCATGTTTTTGACATAACAAATGAACAACCCTAGTCGAAGCGAAAACGAAAAAAACAGGGACGTAACCAACGCAACATCGGTGAGGAGAAGGAAGGAACAATAAGCACTTATATGGGGAGAAGATCTAGCAGCCGCGCAGAAAATAGCATGTCGAACCAATTCCGACCACTCGGAATTCGGAGGCGAGATCGATAAGAAGCGTGTATTAAGGAGGATGAAGTGGATAAGCGTCATACCGAGCAGGACGCCTTCATTTAGGCCTGGCGAAATGGAGGACGGTGAACACATGGTCTAAGAGGGGGGAATAGAAAGGCGAGAGCGAGAGGTAAAGGAAAAGGTACCGCGTCGTTTCATTGTCAAATTTGAGGGGGGGCTTCAGCTCTCTTGAAATCAAACTGACTAATAATATAATAGTATAGATTGTTTTCGAAAATGAACAAGATGGTATAATTGAAACAAGAAACCATGATGCTTGAATTTCCAACATGTATTGAGTTTTCCTGTATTTTCTAATTTCTAGAAAATGCTTTAACTAATTTTACTTAAAAATATTTTTTAAACTTAAATCATGTTAATCCAAACATATCTTTTTAGAAATTAAAGCCTATAAGAGAATGGGTAAAGAGATTTTGGTTTTTGAATTTGCTTTAAGCACTATAAACCTGGAACAGAACAAATGTTCTTGTGTCCAGACTTGAACACATCATTTTCATGGTTGTGTGTGTGTGTATTCATGTAGCATATTTTACAACCATGCAAAAGTAAACAAGTTATCACTATCTTTCATCATCTCATGCAAACCAAGATTTTGGCCTTTATAAGTAGTTTACTCACCTGTTAAAGAAGAACAGAGAGCCTGGAATTATTTTGAATTTGAAAATATGGAAACTTAGACTTTATCTTTGAACTTGTTTGTTGTTTGATGCCGAAAACTTTGATTTGCTTAGCTAGTTGAAATGAAGCTTTAAACTGAGTTAATCTTTGCTTTTAAGTCGAATTACCTTGCTTCAAGTTGAAGTAGTTGTAAAGGTTTGATTTGTTTTGCTGATTAAGATGATCTGATCTTAGTTGCTTGATGTATGAATATGCATTGTTTATTTAATTGCTTTGGTTCAGGATTTGTTTTGATCAAAATTTCTTTCGAAATTGAAAATTAGAAGATAAATGTGAGAGAGGGAGAATAGATGCATATATAGCCATGTTTTCTTTATTTATTATTTATAAAAATGAAAAACAAATGTGACACTTGTATTTTGCACGATTACAATTAAGTTACAGTTGTAAAATTTCATATTAAAATGCTTACACTTGTAATTTGCATGACTAAATGCTTTAATAAAATTTTATATTATATTTTCTTATTTTTATAAAGACATTTCCTTTATTTATTATTATATGTTCTTAAAAGAAAATGTTTTAAAACTAAGTTATGTACTAATAAAAATCATATATATTATTTTTAAATCCAATTTATTTTTATGATTTTTATTTTTGAATTTAAAATTCTAATTCTAATTACAATCCATTTACATATATGTGTATGTATGTATGTATGTATAAAACCAACACAAATTTTATTTGTTTTGGAATTTTTCAAATTAATTCGCAAATTAATTCAAAAATTAAATTAATTACTAAATTAATTTTGGTTTAAAAATGGAATCGTTACAAGATGCACGCGTGCCTGGGAAGGAGATGGAAAGATTTAAATATTTTAATTTTAATTTTAGTTTTATTTAATTAAATGTTAATTACAATCGAATGTTAATAAATTCATAACTTTCTCATACGAGGTCCATTTTGAGCGCGACAAGTTGCGTTGCATTTGTAACGACAAGCACTATGCTATGGAGTTGGATTAGACAAATATGGAGCTAGTAGTTGAGTTAAATTGAATGACCGTTAAATTTTAATTCAAACCGGAGCACTTAGGCCATTTTTGGCATTTTTGTTAGTAAACTCACTTCTCTGGCCTGCTTATATTTTTATATAAGTGGGAATAATTTTATTTCTGATGATTGCTTGTGTGGATGATATACCCTACATATTAGTTGGTGTGGATATATTCCTGCTTATTGGAGCGGGTGAGACCCTTTTACGTTCCCATGTAAGAGCAGATGACCATTTGCATACGAATCCCGCCTCGAAGCGGTTAATTTACATTTTTATGATTATTTATTGTATGATGTAGAAGGAAAGTTTGGAGGGATCCAACAGGATTCCTCACCACTATTGATTTAATTTCATATATATGCTGATATATGATGTTTTGGACGTCATGTTGATGCCTTTGATGTGATTTGACTTATTTGGTGCTATGGGTAGCATTGGGCCATATTTTTGATTTTTTTTGAAATATTAAAATGACGATTTTTATTTAGGAAGGATTTTGAAGTACTTTTAGAAGTATAAATACGTTTTTAATGATTTTTGAATTACTAAAAGGAATGGATTTGTTTTTCAAGAAATAAAAGTTATGATTTTGAATGTTATAAAAATATAGTTTTATAAAATACTTTGATTTGAGATTTTGGGATGAATTTATATCATAAGATTTATAAAGGTGACATTTTTATAAATAAAGAAGTTGATTTATAATCGAAATTGGTGAATGTTTGGCAAATGGATTTTGATAGAAAAATTATTTTTATAAAAGAATAGATTTATAAATAGAATTTTGTTTATAAAGGAATTTTATAAAATAGAAGTTTTATAAAATAGAAAGGAGGCTTACAAAAATAATTTTTTAAATATGGAAATGTCTTAGGTTGAGATTTAAATATGGATTTTTATTCAAAGAAATGTTTGAAAGGAATATTTTGATGGAACTAAATGTTTTAAAAGTAAGTTTATCGTTTGGAAGTAAAGGTTTTTGAAATAATAATTCCAAATAGATTTAATGGTTTCGAAATGTTTGAAATGTGATAAGTAATGGAAACATAGATTTCAACATTTACTATTGTAATAGACGTTTTCAGGAAAGCATGGTAGACATGGGCTATAACATTTTTGTTATATTAAATGATTTTCAAAAGGAAATATTTTATATATTGTAGGAGATTTTTTTTGTGTGTATGTGTGTGCATATATAATTAATCGAATCCCTACACTAATGTTTTTGGATTGTCGTAACGATGTTTTATACTATATTCGTTTTGACCCAATAAATTATGTTTTGACCTTCTATAGTGGAATACACATTTGGTTCTTATGATCATACTAAAGGCTTGGTGGTGTAGGAGCATTTCTTCCTATGATTAACACCCATCCGGAGGCATACAAACTCTGGAGTTGTACAGTTATAGAAATCTATTTTGCGTGTCTCATAATGGTAGTGTTATTAAATATGCTTATACCATTGATATAAGTATATGGATATATTTTTCTGAGTGCTGAAATGAAATGATTTGTGAATATGCTTATACCATTAATATAAATATATAATTTTTTTCCAATATTGAAAGATTTGAAATGGTTTTGAGGATATATCTTTTTAGAGGTAATTTGAAGGAAATATTTGAAGATTGATTTAATTAATAAAAGGTTAATTAAATGGACCCGGTGATTGCTTATGTGCTAGATATTGTTTGTTGCTTTGATAGCTAAATAACTGACTATCAAATATTTGGTTTCTATATCGTTGTTGATCTAGAGAGACGGGTTCGAATTTATCCAAGAACCAATATGGACCGACGTATATGCCTTTGCATGTGCAGGCTTGGAAGGTATTAATATTTGGAATTTTCACAATGAAGGACTGCTTATTGATCATTTGGGGATAATCTCCTAATATACATATAGTACGAGTGGTCTCTTCGTAATGAAATATCCAATGCAATGACTAATCACTACTAATCCTAAGGGTAATTCCCAACCGGATGTGGTAGGAGAGTGCCTTCAATTTGTCATGTTCCTGGACAACTTATATGGATGGATATATGACATTGCATTTTTGAGATTACATCGTTTACTTTTATAAACGTGCATCTATTTGGTGGCGGAGAAGGCAAATTCTCTTAGCTTAACACTATTCTCTGAGAAGTACGAGCTCAGAGGTTGTATGTTTGTGGAAGTCAATAGTGATTGAAGGAATGACAATGTGGCATTCAAAGAGAAAAGATGATGTATGTGAAAGGTAAATATGAACTCAGGCCTCTTACCCGGAAATGACCGAAACAGGGTAGATGCAGCAGAGCTATGTGGTTTGCAACCATTAGGAAATGATCATCCCCTTCTAGATAAATTTATTTCCGCTATGACTTTCGGGTTTTAAATTATTGTGGATGTATGTTATAAGGGCCCTCGGATAGGTCAGTAATGGTCGGGGTGATGACATATTAGGTACTACTTAGTTAGAAGTAGGCCAGTCTTGTATTGGTAGAAGACCATCAATTGGGCCTCGGTACATTTCTCTAGAGATGTACTATCAAATGGTAGTCCCTTTACCTAATCATTTGTATGGAAATTCATTCTCCATTATATGCCTGCCTTTTTGTTTATAGAGCCTAATATGCTAGAATTTAATAATAGTAACAATTTTGGCCATTTGAAATATTATTTGTATACTAGGCACTAGTATAATATAACTGGATTTGATATGAAATGTTTTGGTTATCATAAGGTAAAAATCATACGTGTTTATGTATGGGCGTGGCCTTACGAGATACCTTTGTTTTGATAAAAGGAAAGTTTTACAACTTTGAAGTAAATTCAGTTGAGATGTGTTTTCTCGCGCTGGTTTACCAGACTGGTTCAGGCATTCTTCCCTTTCAATGCTCAGGTAAGGCCAAATATATTTTCAAATGTAGATTTAAATGCTTTGGAGCTTCAGTAGACGAGTTGGATGTCTTCTAATTGTATTCAGGTATGTGTTTATTTTCCCCTGCATTGTCGTGTAAATTATCAACAATTGCAAGGATAGGTAATTATAACAGTCCAAGCTGATGATTAGCGATCGATTATTGTACTCTAATGGATGTATGTATATTATATTACAGTTTCTTTTTTGTAAGGATCATTAGTATGATTTATATGTTTTTCTGTTGGGATTATGAGATTTCGTAATTGTTTTGGTTTCTTTCTCTCTTCTTCTTCTCTTCTCTTATTCTCTCTTTCTTTCTTTCTCATGATTATCCATCTTTCCATTTCAGTTTGGGTTGGACATGTATGGGTTATTGTCAGCTCAAATGTGGTAGGATTTGTGGGTCTTCACAACTTGTTTGACCATACAATGAATTATGGGATAGAAATGTTAATTAGTTTATATAATCCCATAATTAACTAATTAATTATTAATGATATAACTGATGACCAGTGGATGTTGTTATGAGGATACAATTATCTAAACACCTTGATCATAATTTAGATATATTTTTTATGGATTCAAATTTGGTAGAATAATCTGAATTGGTCAATATAATTATATTAATAGGGTTAATTTAATATTTGTAATAGAAGTTTACTCATCTGTATGGCTACCAGTATTCATAACTATGAATAGTGTCTATCCACCAGTGTGGCTATCAGCAATTACAAATTATTAGATTATCTCTTGGTTGAATATTAGATATTATCGGTAAGAAATATTTTAATAACCATCTGAGTATTTGGTGAGAAAATATTATTTCAAGTAGTAAAAATCCAAAAACTACTCTTATTAAAAATACATGGCCATGACATTTATACACATTTCCAATTTATATTGTGCACATCTAATAGTTTACGTAAAGTACTATTTTGACAGTTTTATAGTGTATGATTAATAATTATGAAAATATACATACTGCTAGTTTTATTATGTATATTATAGAGTTTGGGAAAGAACTGATATTTAGAATATCAACGTGTTATTTAAATACGACAATGAAGTGGATAAGACAATTAATTAGGTGATTGAAATATAGGATACTGTGTAATGGCAGATAAACTTCTAACATTTGATAGTATGGGTTGTCGGGTGTTAGTACTTTATCTACATCCTATTTTACTCTAATCAATTAATTGTGAATTGATTATGTGGACAATATTATGAGTTGTGAAATCCCATGAGCTGCTCGAGTTATTTCACTTGTAGTGCTAATATGAGTTTAGTATGGTGATTTAATATTTAAGTGGTAAGCTACAAGTGTGGTTACTCATGATTATCTGTTAATGCAATATGGAAAAGAAATATGATTAATATGATAAATAAATAAATAAGTGCACATGAATGTTGAATACGGTCCACACCACATTTTAGAAATTTGAGCCTACCTTATGTTGAAAATTTATTGTATTATTTTTACTAAGAAGATTTTGTAAGAAAATACAATGTCCTTTATGATAAACCGGATTTTTAATATCTGTTATTTGAATAATTAACTAATTTTATTTAGATAAAAACATTCTGATAATTAGGAATGTCTGAATATATATATATATATATATATATATATATATATATATATATATATATATATAAGTGGATTTGAAGACTATAATAACTGTTGAATCAACATGATGAATCCTATAGCAAATTAATAAATATATTAATAGATATGTGTAAACTTTGAAATTTTATGTATACACATACACAGGAAATATAGGTGTGTATATAAATGTATAATTTGAAAACATTGATTTGAATATAAAAACAAGAATAAATACAAAGTTTTAGTTTATATATATATATACATATCTTTTGAAATTAAATAAGATTTAATATAAATTGTAACATAATACATTTTCTTAGAATATATATATAAACATTTGAAAAAAAGGAAAAAAATGATTCATAAATTAATTAAATGAAAGGGTTTAAAACAAAGTTATAAATTTAATTAAAAACAAGGACTTAAACATAATTTAAGTGATAAGTGACATTTGTAAAACTATGAATATAAGGAATAAACATTTGTAAACTTATGATAACAAGTGTCATTTGTCTTCAAAAATAAATATTTAAAATTTAACCAAGGTCATATAAACATACTTCATTCATCTTTCCATTTCTTTTATCTTCTTAACTTCTAAAAAAAGAAACAATGAAAATTTCTTAAATCAAACACTCTAAACCAAAATCATGATTCAAATCAAAATCAGTAAGTTTGCAAACCAGAAATTCATCTGAAATCTAAGCCTGCAAACATTTCTTAAACCTGGGATCTATTCAAAGCAAGCTCAAAAAAAAGAAAATCAACTCTTAGGTTATCTTCAACAAGTTTCAATAGCATGCAACTGCAATTCTTAAATCAAACATTTGTAGCAACTCAGAGTTTTAAGGATTCAAAAGTTTTTCAAAATCAAAAGCTGTTTCAAAGTTTAAAAGTGCTCTGTTCTTCATTCTAGGCAGGTGAATAACTTTCTTCTTTAAAAAAAGCTTAAGCATTTGAATAAATCTGGTTGCACGCTAATTTCTGAAAACAAAATATGATAGTGGATATATGAATTTTCTGGACATTTGTCTGCATATATATATATGTGAATGAATATAGCTGTGTACATGCTGCTGTATATCTGTGTTCTTCTGATATTAGTTTCCAGGCTCAAACTTTACTCAAAAATTTCATATCCACTTGAACTAATTGCTGTTAGAACTTAAGATTTAAACAGAATTTGTTTGTTCAATTATAAATTAAGTTTTAAAAATTTAATTAAGCTAAAGTAAATCTGGAATGGCTCTAGAAACCAAATGGGACAGGCAAGAACTAGTTTGATTGAAATTCAAATTTTTGTAATTCATTGATCCAGGTTTATAAACTGATTATTTAATCAAAACCATGTTTTTTAAAGGAGAAATCAAACTTTATAGTTGGGTTTAGAATAGGCATTGCTGGGTTGAACAGAAATGAGGACTTTGGAGGTTACTGATGATCCAAGTGATTGAGAATGATGGGGTTTCCACTGAAGGTGGTGGAGTGATGTGTGAGCTCGGCAAAATTGTCAACAAGGTGGATTGACCACCGTGGCGGCGGTAGGAGATCGTTTTATTCTGTAGCCCTAGTTTTTGGGGTTGATCTAAAAATGCTCGTCCCATCGCCTCTGGTGGATCGAGTTCCACCAGAATTTGGGAATCGATAGCGTGAAGGTCGGTGACGTTGTGACAGGAGGCATAGGTGCTCCGATGATCGGCATTTGGAGTTCGAGGAAATTTCTAGTATTGAGTTTTGTTCCAGGTTAGTGTAGACGACTTGATCGCGATTTTGGTTTGTTATGTATGAACTGATGATCAGGATAGAGTTTGGAGGTGATGGTCGATGTGAGGAAGTCGACGTGAATGATCAGAAGTGGCGACATCGTTGGTGCAGGTGCACGGTGGTGAGGGTGTGTCAGCAGTTTTGATTTGGACATCATCTCAAGGGCAGGCTCGTGAATTCGTATGGGCGACTCGAGTAAAGTCTCGGTTCATTCGATTGAGTTCTGTTTCCATTTTTTTTAAAGAAAACTTTGAAATTTACACAAAATTTGAAAATAAGGGTAGAAGGTGGGTTTTCTCGGGTAAGAGCTCGAGTGGGGTTAGGGTAAAACCCAAAGCAGCAGTTTGAACGGTTTTAAAATGTTTTAAAATAAATTTGTTTTAAAATCTAGTTTAAACTTTCTTGTTTAAAACCTACACTTTTTGTAATTGTTCTTCATCAATTGATTAAGAAGTTTGGAAATTTGTTTAAACTAAATTTTGTGAAGTTTAAAGTGATATTAAACTTAAGTTAAAAATTGAAATTTTAAGACTTTTTTATAAAGCAAGTTTTGAAATACCAAATTGAAATTAGTTTTAAAGCTTCTACTTGACAATGTTTTAAGTTATTTTCAGGAAGTTAAGTTTTCTTATTTTAAAATTATCAAGTAAAATGATTATTTTATTCTAAAAACTTAATTAATGATTCGATTAAGTAAAGGTAATTATAAAGATAAAGGTTTTAAAAATGATAATGGTAATAAGGCATTAATAAGATATAGTTTTATCTTAAGATAATTAAGGTTTACTAATTAAAAATTAACGAAAAATTAATCTATAATTAATTAAAGATTAATTAATTGGTTTATAGGATAATTAAGGGATGAATTACTTAGTTTTAATTAATGAGATAAATGTGATTAATTAATTTTTTAATTAATTAAAGATAGTCGCTTGGTAACTGACTAAATATAATTACCTAATGTGATTGATAAGTGTAATTTCTTAGTGAAGTAATTGGTGGATAAATTACCGGTTGAAATTAATATAAGAGAAATTACTTTATGGGAAGTAATTAAGGTTAATTAATTAGGAAAAGCAATTAAGGATTAATTACTTGGTGTAATTTATTAAAGGATTAATATAATTAACTAAGAAGTTAATTTAATTAAGGAAGTAATTACAGGATGGTTAATTACTGTTTATAATTGATTAAGGTTGATTTATGGAAGTAATTAAGTAAGGATCATTAATTAATGTAGTTAATTAATGTAATTTATGAAGTAATTAAAGATTAATTACTGTAAATGTTAAGGATAATTACTTTGTGTAATTAATTGAGAGTTTGATTACTTATTGTAATTAAAGAATAATTAATCAAGGGTGATTAATGAAGAAGGATAATTAAAGGTTGATTGATTAATTGGTTTATAATTAATTAACATTAAGGAAATGGTAATCTAAGTAATTAAAGATTTGTAATTTATTTAATTAAGATAAATTAAATTAATTTAGAAATGATCCATCTTGCTTATGAATGATTGAATGATGATTAAATGTCTTGAATTGATTCATATTTCAGATATAAAATGTTTTGTTGATATGATATATTTTGAGTGAACGATGATAATGTGATTATCTATTGATGATAAATTGCTGCGTAAAATGTGACATCTTTTATTTAAAGTTGAATTATTTTACTTAAATGACTTGGGTTAAGATGGTATAGAATGTGAAGAGACCGGAGTCGGGTATTAGAATTACCCGAAACCACTTCGATTCTTTATAGATTGATATATGAAATCAATAATCTGGTTTGGAATGATTTAAGTAAATTGGACCATTTAATTTAAGTTTGGCACTTAAAAATGGATGTGTGAAATAAGTAATGTCTATAACAGCTTGTGAAGTTGTAAATTGATATAAGTTACCCGGGTTATATAAGTTGTATGTTTTTGTATTCTTTGTTAGATGGGTTTACTCACGCTGGTTTCCAGCCTGACCCGGGTGTTACTTTGATGTAATGCTCGGGTCAGACCAAGTATTACAGATTTTCAGGAAAGGATGCTCTGGAGCTCAGGAGGCGAGCTGGAGGGAAGGAACGTATGGAGTGTTTCCCGCCCTGATATGCTATTGTATAACTAGGGCATGTTGTTTAAAACTGTCCAGTGATTGGTAATGGTTGTAACTCTGATGTATAAAAATATAAGTGTACTGGTATAGTTCTTCTTTATAAAACTGTTGTTTATGTGATATTATATTTTGATCCGCTGCGAATGTGAGGTTTCTGTGTTTTGGTGTTTCTATTTCTTCTTTTTCTTCTATCTCTTCTTCTATTTCATAACTATCTGGAATTTTTGGGATTGAAATTTCTGGGTCGTTACATTTGGTATCAGAGCAGAAGGCTAAGCGAGAACCTTGGCTCTGGTGGGATTACTCATTAAGGATAGAGTCGATGGTACCCCAAAATGAGTTGAGTAAATATACATATCAGAGCGTACTTGTTATTTTATTATATAAATATTTTAAATGATTTTATAAGAATATATTTTGATATATATAACAATATTTCTTTCTCATAAATATTAAGGTATTCGTTGTTAAATTATTGGAATTAAATTAAGTGGTAATAGAAATACAACCAAATTGATATTAAATTAAAGATAAGTTTGAAATGGATTCAAAACTGAGATTAAATCTTGAAGTTAGGGAAGAATTTCAAAATAAGATGAATTAGAATTGGTTTCGAATCGAGGAAATAGAATGGTTATTGTGTTTAATAATGGGATGATTGTTTTCCAATAAACAATAAAATGTTTTATGGAAGTAACCATTAAAAAATAGAATAACTTGTAAATTTGAAAGGATGTAATTTAAGTGGGTTTCAAATTGTGAAGTTCTGAATTCTAAATTTAAACATTTGAAATTGTCTTCAACATGTTAAAAGAAATAATACTATTCAAACTATTTTGAATGTAATCTTATTTTAGAATAAGAAATTGTTTGAAAACTTTAAAGGAATTTTGTTTTGAATTAAAAGCAAGGATGGTTTAAATTTTTAAATTTTTAAATTTGGCTTGGTGGACCAAGAAGTAAATATGTATATATGTGTGGATATACATAATATCAAAGATGGTTTGAAATAAACTCTAAATATTGAGTTTTTAATCTGGAAGGAGATATGATACCCAAAGTGATAAGTTTTTGAACTTAATAAGCGGGAAGATTATTTATGAGAATTTCAAAATTTGAAATGGAAGATTCAAATTGGGTAAGGTTGACTGGATTAAGTGAATTGAGTTTAACTTGGGAAAAGTTAAATAAGTTGGAATGATCAAGCTGATTTGGAAATTTCAAAATGAAATTAAAATTTAACTTGGGAAGTTAAATGGTTGGTTGTAATTGAGAATTTGAGTGATCTAAAATTGGGTTTGAGATCCGAAAATTGGAAATGGATGGATGTTTTGAAATAATTGGATGATATCATCCCATTATTATTGAAAATTTTTAAGTTGCGAATCGGATTTGTTTAAATGAATAAGAAATGAAGCGTGGTGATATATCCATTATTGAGATAAAAGAAAAATCTAACTTTAATTTGAAATTAAGGATATGGAATTACTTTGAATTGAAAATCTGAATGATTGAATTTGTAAATTAAAACTTGTTTAAGAATTGATTTCAAACTAGAAGACAAAATTGGGTGATAAGTTGAATTTTTAAGATAAAAATTGTTTTGAACTCTTATTTAAACTTTGAAATAAGTAAGTAAAGATATTTTAAAATGAAAATTCTAGAATTTGAGCTCAGAAATTAAATTTTTTAAAAGCTTTTAATAAAGGTTAACTTGGTTTAAAGGGTTAAACCAACCTCAGTGAATTTAACTCGAATTTATATAATTCGAGATGGTTTAAATTTGAGATTGAAATTGAATCTGACTTGAATTAATTGGACTTGAGATTGAAGGTGTATAAGTTTAAAAAATTCAAATGGAAAATTTGGGTTGAATTGAAATGATTGTAACTCAAGTTGAATATGTTTAATCGAATGGAATTTGATTTAAATTTGGAAATAAATTGAGAATTAATTCAACTTGAATTGGGAATAAATCAAGTCCAACGGAAATTGGAGTTATTTAAATTGGGATTGGGTCAATTTAAATGGAAGTGGAAATTTAAATTAAATTGATGAGAATGGAGATTGGGAATTGAATAGTTTTGAATCTGGACTATTTTCAATAAATTGTTTTAATATAAACTTATTTTTTTAAGCTATTAAATATATACAACCTTTCTTTCTTAAAGCCAAATTATTTTATACTTGTTTTACAAATATTTTTGGAGCTATTTAACCATTTTTCAACTGTTTTCTAAACTAATTACTATTTTTCAACTATGTTACAAATTAATTACTAATTTACAACTATTTTGCAATTATCTAAATTTTCTGAAACTATTTAGCTATTTCTCAACTATTTTACAATTACTTAATTATTTTACAAACTAACAGTTATTTTTCAACTATTTATCTATTTTTAACCTTTCAAACTATTTTCTAAATATAAGCTGGTCAGAATGCAAACTGTTCATTATTGAATATCCATTTGAGATAAGGATTAAAGTGATAATCCAATGGAATTGTAAGAATTGTGAATAAGTGAATGAAAATTAAAGTGAATGTGAATAGAAAGGGAATTAATTTGGCTAATAATCAATAAAGATAAATACGTAGGATGTACGTTTATTATTCGCATAGTGATTTGATCCAGATTCGAGCACAGAATTTCGAAATAGTTATATCGATCCGAGTGGGATTTTTCACTCGATTTTCGATGACGAACCTGGATATGGATTGTTGATTGGTTCTGGATATTCTCTATCATAGTTATGGCTATGCAAGGAGAATGACGATTTCTGATCAAGAAACCAGATTTGTGTCCGCGCTAGGAAATCGGGTGGACGATACTAGTTCGGAAGTGAAATTGTGTGATCGAGTGAGCGATTAGATTGGTATGGCGCACGGATGATAAGTGTACATCGTGCAGATTTGAATGAAAATGATATTGAAAAGACTAATCAAATTGGAATATTTGATTTTGAATAAACAAAGCTATATATCTTTGTTATATAAGATAAATCTTCCCTTGTTAAATCTATTGCCAGAAGAAAAGGATTTTTGAAGGTGTTTGAAGTATAAAAGGAGTTTATACAAGATTGAAATGATCCAAAGTTTTAAAAATTATATATATTTATTTATATATAAAGGATTTTATAAGGAATTTGGAAAAAGGTTTTGGGAACCTTTGGATTTGGAAAGGCTTTTGATTTTTGGGTAAAATCAATATTGAAATTTGGAAAGCCTAGTTTGAGAATTATCGATTTTGGGATAATCGATTTTGTGTGAAGGAGCTTTGTATTGGATCATACTAGGTGTATGATTTGAAAGATACTATGTATGTATAGTATAAAGTGTTGATGATGGCTCTGGGGAAAGAGGCACTCCCTTGAAATGAACTTCTCAGGAGTGCCACTGGGTGGTGCTTCCTTGAGCCCCAAGGGGGGTTCTAAAGTTGATCCTGTGAGGAGTTCGGACAAAACTAGTTCCTGGGGATTATGAGTAGTGTATACCATAGCGAAAGTCGTGTGCGCTGTTGAGAGCCAACAGTCTGCGTTTGATTTTATATCGGTAGACTGCGACCTATGGTAAAATAGCTAAAGTCGTGTGTGCTGCTGAGAGCCAACAGTTTGTGTTTGATTTTATATCGGTAGACTGCGACCTATGTAGGAGTGGAGAAGTTTTATTTTGACAGCGAAAATCGTGTGTGCCGCTGAGAGCCAATAGTTACATGGACTTTTGCTGTGATGGCAGCGTAAACCTAGAATGTAACTGCGATCTGTTGTGGGTTCCATGGTGTAATCGAGAGGCGCGGAGTGCCTACAGTTGCATGGACTTTTGCTGCGATGGCAACACAACCGAGGATGTAACTGCGACCATGGATGGGAGTGATGATTTCCAGAGCATTCTCACCAAAGATATTTCCTCGTTTTCAAAAATATCTTCCATATTTTCGATAAAATTGATTTCCAATAATTTTCACTGGGTGTTGAAATCACGTCTGCTGAGTACTTATAGATTTTCAGTCCTACGCCCGATCAACGTATGACCGAATTTCCGTGAGAACGAAAATGGACTTGTTGAAACATCGAGCTATAAAATTATTTTTATAAAAACTATTTTTGTAATATTATATGGATTTTAAAAGTGTTTTAAAAATAATCAAAAAGTAATTTAACTGATATTAAGTATTTTAATAACTTCTGGTTTCGTCCCTTTTCGAGGACGAAAAGATTCTAAGGGGAAGGAATGTGATAAACCAGATTTTTAATATCTGTTAGTTGAATAATTAACTAATTTTATTTAGATAAAAACATTGTGATAATTAGGAATGTCAGAATATATATATATATATATATATATATATATATAAGTGGATTTGAAGACTATAATAACTGCTGAATCAACATGATGAATCCTATAGCAAATTAACAAATATATTAATAGATATGTGTAAACTTTGAAATTTTATGTATACACATACACACGAAATATAGGTGTGTATATAAATGTATATAATTTGAAAACATTGATTAGAACATAAAAATAATAATAAATACAAAGTTTTAGTTTATATATATGCATATCTTTTGAAATTAAATAAGATTTAATATAAATTGTGAACATAATACATTCTTTTAGAATATATATATATATATATAAACATTTGAAGAAAAGGAAAAAAAATGATTCATCAATTAATTAAATGAAAGGGTTTAAAACAAAGTTATTAATTTAATTAAAAACAAGGACTTAAACATAATTTAAATGATAAGCGACATTTGTAAAACTATGAATATAAGGAATAAACATTTATAAACTTATGATAACAAGTGCCATTTGTCTTCAAAAATAAATATTTAAAATTTAACCAAGGTTATATAAACATACTTCATTCATCTTTCCATTTCTTTTATCTTCTTAACTTCTAAAAAAAAGAAACAATGAAAATTTCTTAAATCAAACACTCTAAACCCAGAAATCATGATTCAAATCAAAATCAGTAAGTTTGCAAACCAGAAATTCATTTGAAATCTAAGCCTGCAAACATTTCTTAAACCTAGGATCTATTCAAAGAAAGTTAAAAAAAAATCAATTCTTAGGTTATCTTCAACAAGTTTCAATAGCATGCAACTGCAATTCTTAAATCAAACATTTCCAGTAACTAAGAGTTTAAGGATTCAGAAGTTTTTCAAAATCAAAAGCTGTTTCAAATTTTAAAAGTGCTCTGTTCTTCATTCTGGGAAGATGAGTAACTTTCCTCTTTAAAAAAAGCTTAAGCATTTGAATAAATCAGGTTGCACGCTAATTTCTGAAAACAAATTATGATAGTGGATATATGAATTTTCTGGACATTTGTCTGCATATATATATATATGTGAATGAATATAGTTGTGTGCATGCTGCTGTATATCTGTGTTCTTTTGATATTAGTTTCCAGGCTCAAACTTTACTCAAAAATTTCATATCCACTTGAACTAATTGCTGTTAGAACTTAAGATTTAAACAAAATTTGTTTGTTTAATTATAAAGTAAGTTTTAAAAATTTAATTAAGCTAAAGTAAATCTGGAATGGCTCTAGAAACCAAATGGGACAGGCAAGAACTGGTTTGATTGAAATTCAAATTTTTTTAATTCATTGATCCAGGTTTATAAATTGATTATTTAATCAAAAACTTGATTTTTTAAGGAGAAATCAAAATTTATAGTTGGGTTTAGAATAGGCATTGCTGGGTTGAACAGAAATGGGGACTTTGGAGGTTACTGATGATCCACATTATCGAGAATGATGGGGTTTCCACTGAAGGTGGTGGAGTGATGTGTGAGCTCGGCAAAATTGTCAGCAAGGTGGATTGACCACCGTGGCGGCGGCAGGAGATCGTTTTATTCTGTAGCCCTAGTTTTTGGGGTTGATCTAAAAATGCTCGTCCCATCGCCTCTGGTGGATCGAGTTCCACCAGAATTTGGGAATCGATAGCATGAAGGTCGGCGATGTTGTGACATGAGGCATAGGTGCTCCGATGATCGGTATTTGGAGTTCGAGGGAATTTCCAGTATTGCGTTTTGTTCCTGGTTAGTGCAGAATGACTCGATCGCGATTTTGGTTTGTTATGTATAAACTGATGATCAGGATAGAGTCTGGGGGTGATGGTCGATGTGAGGAAGTCGACGTGAATGATCAGAAGTGGCGACATCGTTGGTGCAGGTTCACGACGATGAGGGTGTGTCAGCAGTTTTGGTTTGGATATCATATCGAGGGTAGGCTCGTGAATTCGTATGGGTGACTCAAGTAAAGTCTCGGGTCATTCGAGTGAGTTCTGTTTCCATTTTTTTTAAAAGAAAACTTTGAGATTTACACAAAATTTGAAAAGAAGGGTAGAAGGTGGGTTTTCTCGGGTAAAAGCTCGAGTGGGGTTAGGGTAAAACCCAAAGCAGCAGTTTGAACGGTTTTAAAATGTTTTAAAATAAATTTGTTTTAAAATCTAGTTTAAACTTTCTTATTTAAAACCTACACGTTTTGTAATTGTTCTTCATCAATTGATTAAGAAGTTTGGAAATTTGTTTAAACTAAATTTTGTGAAATTTAAAGTGATATTAAACTTAAGTTAAAACTTGAAATTTTAAGACTTTTTTATAAAAGCAAGTTTTGAAATACCAAATTGAAATTAGTTTTAAAGCTTCTACTTGACAATATTTTAAGTTATTTTCAGGAAGTTAAGTTTTGTTGTTTTAAAATTATCAAGTAAAATGATTATTTTATTCTAAAAACTTAATTAGTGATTCGATTAAGTAAAGGTAATTATAAAGATAAAGGTTTTAAAAATGATAATGGTAATAAGGCATTAATAAGATATAGTGTTATCCTAAGATAATTAAGGTTTATTAATTAAAAATTAACAAAAAATTAATCTATAATTAGTTAAAGATTAATTAGTTGGTTCATAGGATAATTAAGGGATGAATTACTTAGTTGTAATTAATGAGATAAATGTGATTAATTAATTAAAGATAGTCGCTTGGCAACTCATTAAATATAATTACCTAATGTGATTGATAAGTGCAATTTATTAGTGAAGTAATTGATGGATAAATTACTGGATGAAATTGATATAAGAGAAATTACTTTATGGGAAGTAATTAAGGTTAATTACTTAGGAAAAGCAATTAAGGATTAATTACTTGGTGTAATTTATTAAAGGATTAATATAATTAACTAAGAAGTTAATTAATTAAGGAAGTAATTACAGGATGGTTAATTACTGTTTATAATTGATTAAGGTTGATTTATGGAAGTAATTAAGTAAGGATCATTAATTAATGTAATTAATTAATGTAATTTATGAAGTAATTAAAGATTAATTACTGTAAATGGTTAAGGATAATTACTTTGTGTAATTAATTGAGAGTTTAATTACTTATTGTAATTAAAGAATAATTAATCAAGGGTGATTAATGAAGAAGGATAATTAAAGGTTGATTGATTAATTGGTTTATAATTAATTAACATTAAGGAAATGGCAATCTAAGTAATTAAATATTTGTAATTTATTTAATTAGACGATTTGATCTAAGTTTGGTACTTAAAAATGGATGTGTGAAGTAAGTAATGTTTATAACAGCTTATGAAGTTGTAAATTGATATAAGTTACCCGGGTTATACAAGTTGTATGTTTTTGTATTCTTTGTTTGATGGGTTTATTCACGCTGGTTTCCATCCTGACCCGGTGTTACTTTGATGTAATGCTCGGGTCAGACCGAGTATAACAGATTTTCAGGTAAGGACGTTCTGGAGCTCAGGAGGCGAGCTGGAGGGAAGGAACGTATGGAGTGTTTCCCGCTGTGATATGCTATTGTATAACTAGGACATGTTGTTTAAAACCGTCCAATGATTGGTTATGGTTGTAACTCTGATGTATAAAAATATAAGTGTACTATAGTTCTTCTTTATAAAACTATTATTTATGTGATATTATATTTTGTTCCGCTGCGAATGTGAGGTTTTTGTGTTTTGGTGTTTCTATTTCTTCTTTTTCTTCTATCTCTTCTTCTATTTCATAACTATCTAGAATTTTCGGGATTGAAATTTCCGGGTCGTTACATCCTTGTACTAAGGCGCTATGGCATTATCTCCTTTATATGTTGATGCTCTATTTGTTACCACCTATTGATTATTTATTTACACTCCCATGCTTATATCGTTATTTATCCTTATGATATTTTTTGGGTTTTGCGTTGTGAGTACAATGAGATAGACTCTGTGTGATTAGATCTGCACCTAGCAGATTCTGTGAGATCTATTTGAAATTTAAGGATATTTTTAGTGGTAAATTCTAGTTTATTATCAAAAAGGATGATATCCATCTTCACTGACTGATGATGGGTGTTATATGGATTTTTAGCCCGTCAAAATCTTAAAGATGTTTGAACAAATTGATCAAGTCAGAATAGCATAAAAGCCAGCCAAAAGGACTCGAGTAACAAGCTAAATGAAGCCAAGAAAGAAGGATGAAAAAGAACACTAAGGACATAGATCGCTAGCGATCCATTCTCTGTGGATCGCTAGCGATCCATGTGGTTAGCTCGGGAATCAACCTATTCTATTGCATCATGATCCAACACATATTCTAGATGCAATGACTGAGTTTGATGAGATTCCAAGTTGGTTAAATCAGAAGACATGCATCTATCTAGTCCTATTTGTGGCTAAACAAAACTAGCAAGTAAACCCTCATCAGAACAAGGAAACATGCAATGAGACTACACAAATGACGTCGATATGTGACAAAGAAGACTTCAGAAACCAAATTCCAAAGTATCCTAAGTGTATGGATCGCTAGCGATCCATACACTGTGGATCGCCTGTGATCCATGCATTCTCGTTAGATCACTACGACTCATGAGAAGCAAAGAAAAAGCGATAAGGGGTTGTCTCGCATTTAAGAAAAAAACATGGAATGATAGCGATCCATAGTTTTAGCTCGGGTCGTGACGCCGACTTCACTGGCTCCTTCATGTGATCATCTGCAAGTAGTTGGCGAATAGGCTTACCCCAAGAGCTCTCTAATCTCTATAAATATCTCCTGCTTGCAACATAAAAGGGGATCCTCCAGATTGGATGCTGAAACTTTGCTAGAAGATTTCTTCACTCTTCATCTCCCTCACAACAATCTCCAAAGAATTTCATTGTGATTCTCCAGTGGATTATAAACTTGGAGATTCAATCTAGTTGTAACAACACAGGTTTTATTCACTTTAATTATGGACATTTAAATGTATTTTTAATAATTAATTAATAGATTTTAAAACTCAAATTATACTATTTTAAATAATAACTAATGATGTTGAAATAGTTTTTAATTTTTGTTTACAAAAATAATTAGTTCAAAACAAAATAGAAAATGTGATCGAAAATCGTTTTTCGAATTTTCAACTTTTCGATGTCGAAAAGTTGTAGGGAAATTTTGCGCACATTTGGGATAAAAATTTGCGCACATTTATAAATGAATTACAATTTTCTAATTAGACATACCTAATAAGTATAATTAGATAAAGTTGAATAAGGTACTGTTCTTTCCACTAATGGGCAGTTAAAGTTGGCGTTCGCATCGGTCGCGTTGGACATATTGGACGTGGGACCCACAACATTGCCCAGTTAGGGTGAACTGTTGTTGGGTGGTCGTTCGCGTTCGACGCGTCATACACGTTGGATGCGCCGCGGACGTGAATGGCTCACCCTAACAGTTCACCCAAACTATCACTCCTATGCAATCTTACGTAACATGCCAACATACTCATATAGTGTTTAAGTAAAAACTGTCACTGCTACAATGGCTATTCATAATTTCATATGAAGGTACAATGTTAAAGAACCTGATTTTATGGAATATGACGATAATTGGATCCAGTGCCCGAAGAATATATGGAAGAGTATTATAGCATCCGGAACCATGAAAATAATGATCAAGAACAAGTTCAAAGAAGTGCAACAACAAATGCTATGGCTTTAGTTCGAGATACCATGTGAAATGAACTAGTTTCTGCTGGGTTTCATTAAGAAATTATATATTTTTTATTATGCATTCTTCATTCTGTAGTTTGTATTTGTAGATTCGACTTTGTATTTCATATTTTGTATTCTGTATCCAGTATGTATCTATTTTATTTAAAAATAATTAACACAATTAAAAAATAATAATATAAATAACAATTTTGCCCTTTTCGTGCTGCCCCTTCGTAAAAAGAATGCTTTCCCCTTTCGCAAACTTACCCCATCCCAACCCCTTTCGTTTACCCCTTTCATTTCCCCATTCGTTTAAAAAAAGGCACCCTAAATATAATAACATGACACATTTGTAAATGTATGTAAAAGTGACATAATTTGTCATTTCTTTAGGAACACAAAGTACATAAAGTACAAAGGCATGTTTTCTTATGAAAATGAATGGGGAGACAAGCTTTACACATTGGGGGAGGGGGAGGAAGAAGCATGGTTGATGATGCGGCAACAAGATAAGGGAGGGTATGTACTTTAAGGTAATATGGTAATTTAGTTAACGTACTTTGTATATATACAAATCATCAAATTTTCTATCATTTTATCCTTCCATTTCCATTTCATAAGAAAGAACTCTTCATGTTTCATGGCACTTTAATAGCTTCCAAAGTAGTTTCTCAAGTTTAAAAAATCTAATTCATCCACTTATATACTCCTAAAACCATGTCTAAACTCACTTCCTTCCGTTTTCAATACCTCTCCTTTAAAAAACTAACCCCCCTCACCATTTCTTCACTTTGGCCGAACTATAATGTCCCCATAGCTGAAACTATTGCCATTGAAGCCACCAATAACACCACTTTTCCAAGCTAGAAGCAAAGGCCTAGGTCATATTTGGGTTTTAGTAGAAGTTAGTATGATTTTTCCCCATTCGATGAGTAAAATTTCACTCTTTAACTAAGTTATTATAAACATACATGTATATGCATGTATGTGTGTGTGTGTGTATGTATATGCCTAACCTGTTCCATAAATGATGTTGTGTTTAGGTAAAATAATGTTGGATTATAGTATGTTGGTTATGTAAATGTTTAAATGTTGTGATGTTGTGGTTATGTAATCGTGTAAGTTGAGAACATGAAACTCATGATGGTATGCTAATAAGTTCACATCTTACTAGTTTAAAGCGATATGTTATCTGTTAGCACCAGAATTGGTCACTAACACCATTAAGAAAGATTGTGTAGAGAGATTAATTAAAAAATTAAAGTTAAACAGAGAATAGTATGCTAAATAAAATGCAGAAAACAAGAACACCAGATTTATAGTGGTTCGATGTAATTGCCTACGTCCACTTTGAGGTTAATCTTTATTGCTTTTCTTAACAACTGGTTATAGATACAATCCGTTCACCAACTATTTGAATACAATTGCTAAGTAAAAAATAAAAGTCTTGAATGAGTCTTGAATGCGGCAGAGTCTCCCCGGTGTTCTCGAAAAACAGTCCATTTCACTGTGCCTCTGCCTCTTATTTATAGATGAAGATGGGTTGGACTTCCATGATGGGCGTAGTAGCAAGATATCTCGGCCCAAAATGAGTGACTCCTATATGCCGAGCCACAAATGCCGAGCGGCAAATGATCGAGCCATGTCTCCAAGTCGAATGAGGCGGTATGTTGAGTGAAATGTGTATGTCAAACGAGGTCCGACGCCGATCGAGGGGAGATGCCAAGAGGCATGCTTATGCCAAGCGAGGCCATGTGCCGAACGAGGCTGGAATGCCAAACGAGGCTAGAATGCCGAACGAGGCTGGGATGGCGAACAAGGCATGAATGCCGAACGAGGCATGAATGCCGAACGAGACTGAATGCCGAACGAGGTTCATGCTGGTCGAGACTGAATGCCAAAAGAGGTCAAGCTGGTCGAGATTGAATGCCGAACGAGGTTATGCCGGTCGAGACTGAATGCCGAACGAGGTCATGTGCCGATTGATCCTGCTATACCGACCGGGGCCTGATGTCGAACGAGGTTGGTTGCCGAACGACCTCCCTATGCCAAACGGGGCTTGGATGCCGAAAGGTGCTAGATGTGCCGAACGGCCCTTTATGCCGAACGAGGCTTCCACTTCAAGTCTTTGTTTACCTGGTCAATCCACTAGGTAACACTTGCCACCCAAAGTGTATCATGTGGATGAACATGATATGCTTTGAACCCCGATCTCTCCGTGCCTTGCTTTGAGGCCTTATTCTTAATGCCGGTCGAGGCAATGCATGCCGAACGACATACTAATGTCGAGCGACATCCAAATGTCGAATGACATACAAATGCCGAACGACCTGAATGCCAAGCGAGGGAAGTGTTTGACCGGTTCTACCGGTCGCTGTTCCTTCGACTTCTCTTCTCTCTATATAAGCTGATGCTCTTTCTTCTTTTCCTTTTTTACTTTCGCCTCCTCTTTCCAGTACTTGCGAACTTTGCATCTTAAGAGACTTCAGAGAATTACCTACTCTCCCGTTCTCAAACACCATACGTTGCCTCACTTCCTTCCCAATCAGTCGAACCTAATTAAAACCGCGTTCCCCACTACAGAATCTCCCTGAGTCTTCGATTCACTTCATAGATAAAAACCTTTCCCCCGAAACACTTTACCTTGATTAGGGAACCTTGCACGAGATTCGAACTCGTGAATCTCTGTAAAATCGAGGTCAGTAGTAATTGCGTGGAGCAGGAAGTGTTAAGGGTGAAGCGTGGGTATTTTAAAGGATTTTAAGGCTAGTTGGAGTGGAGGAGAGAAGAGGATGATAGAGATGCTTGAAGGAGGAAGTTGGTGGAAGATGTATTGAGTCGGCTCGGCATGACTTCTTTATGCCGAGCGACGGAGGGGAAGTATTATAGTGAAATTGGAGTTTAAGGTTTAGTGTGCCAAGCGATGCGGCTCAGCATGGCCATGGCTCGGCATGATTACCTCATGCTGAAAGAGGTAGGAAGGAAAGTAGAGGAGAAGTAGGAGCTGGGTAGAATGACGAGCGATGCAGCTCGGCGTGAATGTGGCTCGACATGACTCCTTTATGCCGAACGATAAAGAGGATAGTTGGGAGAGTGGCATGCCGAACGGCATGGCTCGACATGTTTGCGGCTCGGCATGTCTTGCTGCATGCCGAACGGTGATGATGAGTGGTAGGTAAGTGTTGTCGCTGAGGATAGAATGCCGAACGAGGTGGCTCGGCATAATTGTGGTTTGGCATGACTAGTTGAATGCTAAACGATAAAGTTATTAGGTAGGAGGGTTGTGTACAACAACAACGCAGTCGAACCTAATGCATAATTGACTCAACACATGTTTTATGCCTAAACATAGGATAATGAACAAGGCAGACTCAAACAACAAAGCATATCGGATACTCCGGACTGATAAATTCCGTGTTTAAACAACTAAAAACTTGGACTTTCACTTGCTTAACAGTTAATAACTTTCGAATGCAGTGACGATGTCGAGTTCAAAATATAAACCGTCTTACGACAAGCTTTCGTAGACGGTAAGCGATGACGGTCTTCGAAGACGTCAATTCAAAGCTTAGACTTATTTAATCGATCCAGTGTCTTTTCACTGCTTGGCACTTACATTTGAATGATCGCACTAGTTCACACACTATACGGGGGGAATATTTTTGTTGTTAAATCTAATGTTAATTGCTTTTCAAGTATAGTTCAAACAGGTGCCTTGTCGGATTCAATCTTCATTAGAGATGTCTAGGAAATCTAGCTCCGCTACGATCTCGGACAGACCTGGCCATCCTCTCGATAAGAAGTTTTAGGAACTTCAAATCTGTCAACTACCCCTGCTCAATACTTACCAAACCTTGTGACGGCATCCGTCGACTTGGCTCCCGACGCTCTGGAGGCAGCAATTTCCTTAGATGACCCAGACGATTCACAAGCCTCGAGGATTAATGAATTTACACTCCGTCGGATATGTTCTGTCCATGGAATCCCCTTCGACGACGTGTTAGTTCCATCGAGGCATGATCGTCCGCACTTGCCCCCAGTTGGATATACATCTTGTAACAGATTCATGTGTTGGGTTGGCATTCAACTCATTTCTTCGAGACGCAATGCAGTATATCGAGATTGCCCCATCGCAACTGCATCCGAACAGCCATGCATTCATATATGGCACTTGCACCCTCTTCATGAGTGTTATCGTTAGGCTTCCGACTTCGGGCGATATCTGATACATTTATCGCGTCAAGAGACGGTCGGATAGCCCGTTTTTCATGTTTCTCGAGCCGCACAGCAAATGCCAAATCTTAACTAGGGCATGAAGCAAGTTTGCCCAGTATAAACAAGAGTGGTTCTATATGCGCTGTGCCCCTAGCTTCGCAAGGAGATGGGTGGAAGGATGTAAATCTTTTTCCTGGACCAAAACTCATGTTCGGTCGAAGATGTAACTTTTCTAACACTTCTTCCATATGTTCAGGTATTTACCTACGTCTCGAGGTCCCCGGATATTCCAAAGCTGTCGAAGCTATCCGAGCCATTCCTGCCGAAGACCGGGACATCATAACTCTCATTTCGAATGAGTCGCTCACGAGATTTGGGTTGCTGGCAGAAGGTCGCCAGACAAGCCTCCCCCAAGGTATTTCCATACCCAAGCCTGCTTCGGGCAAAGGAAAGAAGATGACCGAGTCCTCAGCACATAAGGCCCCTGAGACGCCAGAGGAGGGGGAGATTAAAGAAAATGAAACACCGAAGTATCGGGCGAAAATGTTAGCCCACCTCGAAACCAATAGTTGAATTCCATGACATTGAAAAGATGCCTTCCCCTTCGAAGAGGAAGAAGAAACTGACTTACAAGCCGAGGAAGAAAATAGTCGGCGGAACTTCTAAAGTTACTCTTGTTCCAACGGAGAAAGTAGCTTCCTCGCAGCACTTGGAAAGTTCTCTGAAAGGCCTGTCGAACCTCTCCATAACCGAAGATCTGCTCAACTACGATTTTGACAATCCAGAGGCCCTTAAGCTTCCTTCGCCTATGCGAGGCGATACCTGTGCTCAAGCCCAAAATAAGGGAGAGAAATCTCCTAGTAGTAAAGAAACTGGTCCGTCGGGGGGAAACATTAGGACACACACAAACACATGCACTTCACCTTGCACTTAACTTTCTGTCATCACTCTACTATTTTCTAACTTTTCGTTATTTAAATTCTGTGTATGTGACATGAGGCGTACACATGGACTTGACTGCCTTCATGGTTCATCGATTTTTTACCAATCCGATCGGGATTCGGGTTCTGGCAAGCGTCAAGATAGAGACGACTCCAGTGATCGAGATTACCACCGTCGAGAATCGTCCTACCAGAGAAAATCTTACAGTCAGTCCTCCTACCCTCGTGATACTCCTTATCAACCGGAGCATAACAAATAGAAAACTGCACATAAGGGGTCACAGCCTGAGGCTCATCGAGATTAACACTTTGGTTCATCAAGTACCAGGCAATCTCGAGATCCCTACAGAACACCTACAGTCTCCAAGCAGACTCCTCTTGCTCCTGCATATGATCCATCGGTCGCTGAGCGACTTGCTGAGCTTAAAGCCTCGTTTCCAAAGATATGCTTCGATAGCTTAAAATTCCTTCCGACGATTCACCAGATTCTGGGACATGTCAAGCAAAGTGCCATCGCATGTATAAATGACGTCTATGTTTAGCACGATGCGTTTCGTGTACTTAGCCAACAAAGTTTCAGAAGTTTTCATAGAGCGTCAGCATGAGATCGATCGCCTGAAGCTTGAGGCTATCCATGAAAAAGACATTATCAAAGCTCAGGACGAAGATCTTGCTTCTTACAAGTCTCAGCTTGATGCCGCCCAGCAGAGCGCTAAAGACACTGCCGAGGCCGTCACTCGTCTGGAATCAACTCATAAAAAAGAAATTGATGAGGTGTTCCAATGCTGTGGTGCCCTAGCTTTAGAGAAGGACTCGGTGCAGAAAGAGAGGGATGTGTTTGGCCTCCGAGTCAAAGAACTGGAGGAGCAACTCCGTAGAGAAAGAGAAGAGAAAATTGCTGCCCAAGAAGAGTTGCAACGATTTTGCGGCGAGATCATTGCTACATGACTTCTAAAGGCGAAGCTTGATGATGAACTTGCTAAAGTTGGGATGTTAAAGGATGTGGCCTGTGAAGAGGGCAAGAAAATAGCATCTGCGGAGATTGACTCTCGCTTGGAGGCGGCTAAAGAGGCTGGCAGGGGAAGGTCAAATGCGTGTTCGACCCATTGATTGCAGAATGCAACGCCCGCGTCCTCATGCATCAAGGCTTAACTTTTCTAGGAGAGGGCTACCTCAAATCCCTAGCTGAGTCGTGGGAGACTTCAAAAAAATTAGGAAGGTTGAACTTAGCACCGAGGAGGTCGATGAGGATGCTTTGATAAGGGAATTTCTAAAGGAGAATGAGCCTTTAGACCTGTCTACGGTGAAAGCTCTTTACTGCAAAGGCTCGCCCTCATCAAAAGGGAAAGATGTTATTGCTGGTCCATCCGGGATTGGGTCTCCAGCTCATGCGCCTACTTAGTCGGCCGATCGATCGATACTTGATCCATTTGAGCAGCATATCGCTTATGACCCGGAGGACCCTAGCCTCGGCGTTCACATTTTGTCTCCCATTCCAGAGGGAGAGACCCCTCGGATGGCAGAGAGCCTGCCAGAACGTGGTAGATAACCCTTTACTTTAACATTCGAAAAGTCATCGTTTTTCAGAGGGGCTATTGTATTCTAATGCTTGTTTTTCATGATTTTGTGTAGGCCGTTCTGATCCCGAGCCCACTCCGAGGAGCGACGTCGCCAAGGAGGTGAAGGAAAAAACAAGTGAGGCTACTCACACAGGGGAGACTCCCAGTCTAGACACTCAAGTGATCGGAGCGCTTGATGTGGATAAGTCCGAGACTTCCTCTCCCATCGATGGGAGTTATGAAGTCGAGATTACAGGCGCCTCTGAACATACATCTAAACTGAGCATGAAGGAGCAGCTTAAGAAGGAGAAGAAAAAAGATGGTCGAAATCAAAGTCGAGCATCAAGTTGTGGACCTAGACGATCCTCTGAATAAGATGTTGAAGGTCATCCTCCCTAGTGGGTCCAGGGCAGTGGAAGTTCCCCGTACTTCTTCAGTTGTTACCTCCCCAACAAAGAAAATTACCAAGGGAAAACGCACGGGAGAGGAGTCGTCTGGGAAGAAGTCAAGAAGTCGAAGAAGTAATCGTTACTCTCGTTCAACGAGAGTTAGTTTAGATCATGTAATTATTTTTATTTATTTTCATAGTCCATGTAAATAGACTTGTGACTCCAAACTTTGGAGAAGTTGTAGCAGAAACTTATTTTTGAATAAATAAAGCCTAGTTCTTTTGTCTTTCGGAAGACTTTTTTCATTCAGCTTTCTATGTGATTGTGGTTGAAACCCAAGCAATTGTGAGTTAAATGAACTTTTCAATTTATCTTCATATAACTCTGAAATTCTTTAGCGTTGTTCACCCTGTATTCCATCTTTAAACACTTAGAACATTTTTTAGTCCATACGCCGTGGACTTGATGATTTTAAGTCATTCATGTCCCAATTCACACTCCGGGGACTTAGAGATTTTTAAACTGTTTATACTCTAATCCGCACTCAGGAGACTTAGAGTTCTCCAGTCCGCACTCAGGGGACTTGGAGATTTTTAGTCGTTTATACTCCAATCCGCACTATGGGGACTCTATGTACTTCAGTCTGCACTCTGGAGACTTGGAGATTTTGAGTCGTTTATACTCTAGTCCGCACTCTGGGGACTCAGAGTACTCCAGTCCACACTTTGGAGACTTGGAGATTTTGAGTCGTTTATACTCTAATCCGCACTCTGGGGACTCAGAGTACTCCAGTCCGCACTCTGGGGACTTGGAGATTTTGAGTCGTTTATACTCTAGTCCACACTCTGGGGACTCATAGTACTCCAGTCCGCACTCATCGGACTTAGTGATTTTTAATCGTTTATACTCTAGTCCACACTTTGGGGACTCATAGTACTCTAGTCCGCACTCTGGGGACTTGGAGATTTTGAGTCGTTTATACTCTAGTCTGCACTCTGGGGACTCAGAGTACTCCAATCCGTACTCTGGGGACTTGGAGATTTTGAGGTGCTCATGCACGTACGTACGTCAGACAGAATAATGTGTCTCTTAGTTATTCGTCACAAAGTTATTATACACTGAAACATCGACAATTCATGGAACAAATGGCTTCAAGCCTTTGTTAATGCAAACAAGCTAAATTGTCTTATTACATGCCGTAAATTAGGAATAAAAACATGCTGGAAATAGTTGCAACTAAAATATGAAATAAATGAACTAAGTATAATAATGGTGCAAATGCTCGCTATTCCAGGCTCGGTGGAGTGTCGCACCATCAACGGTCGCTAGTTTGAAAGTTCCTTCTCCAAGCCTCCGTTCAATGACGTATGAACCTTACCATGCGGGGCTCATATGTGATGGAACTAGGAAAAATCGTTCCAAAACAAGGTCACCCACACCAAAAATTCTCGGTGAGACTTTTTCATTATAATATCGAGCGACTCGGTGTCTGTATGAGCTGCTCTTAAATTAGCTTCTTTGCGCTTTTCGTCAATGAAGTCCAGTGATTCTAGCATAAGTTCCTGATTCGACTCAGAGTCATAATGAGTTACCCGATGTGATGGAACTTTAAGTTCTACGGGTGTAACAGCTTTCATGCACTATGCTAATGCGAATGGAGTATGGCCAGTCGCAGACTTGTGGGTGGTTCTATAATCCCAAAGCGTTGTTGGAAGCTCATCCACCCACTTGCCTCTAGCCTTTTCCAAATGCCTTTTCAATATGGATTTGATTATTTTTTTCACGGCTTCCACTTGTCCATTGGCTTTCGGATGAGCAACTGCTGCAAACTTTGGCTCAATACCATATTTTTGGCAAAATTCTTTGAACTCTTCGCTTTCAAATTGAGTTCCGTTGTCTGTAATGATGGTTCGTGGAAGGCCAAAATGACATATAATATTTCATACAACGAAATTAATGACCTTTTTGGTGGTGATAGTGGCCAAAGGCTCTGCTTCTACCCACTTGGTAAAGTAATCGAACGTAACTATCGCGTATTTCACACCACCTTTGGATATGGGTAAGGAACAGACTATGTCGATCCCCCACATTGCAAACGGCTAGGGACTAACCATTTGCGTGGTTCCGTTGGCGGGGCTCTAGGGATTTTTGCATATTTCTGACATTTGTCACATCTTCTCACATAGTCTGCAGCATCCCGATTTACAGTTGGCCAATAGTATCCATAGAGGAGGATTTTCTTCGCTAATATCTACCCCCCAGTATGGTCACCACATTCCCCTTCATGGACTTCCTTCAGGACTCATTTTATTTCATCATGGGCAATGTACCGGAGTAAGGGGTCGAGAATCCCCTCCGATACATTACCCCGTCTTGGAGTACATAACGCGAAGCCTTACGAACGACTTGTCTTCTTTCGCTCCTTCTTTCAGGTACGACCCCGTGTAATAAGTACTGCTTGAATGGGGTCATCCATGATTCCTTCTCGATTTCTGTCTCTAACATGAAATCTACCTCCATCATATTTATGCTCGGAGCATGTAAGGTTTCAATGGGAAACAATCCCATTTGTTGCGCATCGCCAGTGCTTTCAAATTTTGCCAACGAATTGGCTGCTTTGTTTTGTTCACGTGGGACATGTGAAATATCATAATACTCCAGATTTGCCAGTAGCTCTTGAACCCGTGCCGGGTATCGGGCAAGTCTCTAGCCCTTTGCTTGATAGTCCCCCCGGACTTGGTACACCACCAGTTGTGAGTCACAAAATATTTCAACTGATCTTACCCCCAATTCTCCGATAAGTCTCAAGCCAGCAATCAATGCTTCATACTCGGCTTCGTTATTCGTTGTTGTAAATTCGAGCTTCAAAGCGTAGCAAACTGATCGGTTTTCAAGAGTCATGTGAACTATGCCAACCGCCGAACAACGGTCGTTAGATGCCCCATCGGTGTACATCTTCCATCGAATGGGAGATATGACATTGTGGCCATTTGATTCATCTGACATGGTGAATTCGGCAATGAAATCTGCTAGCGCTTGCCCCTGTATGGCCCTTCGTGGCAGGGAGGTAGTATCGAACTGACTCAACTCGATATTCCATTAAACATCCTTTCAGAAGTTTTCGGCCGTTGGAATACCTATCACAAGGGTTGATCAGTGTAAACACTGATCGAGTGTGCCTGGAAGTATGGACGAAGCTTACGTGATGCAATCACCATGCAGTAAGCTAGTTTTTCAGTCTTAGGGTAATTTCCTTTTGCCCCCGTCAATCGTTTACTGACATAATACACTAGCTTTTAAACTCAGTCCTCCTCGTGAACCAAAGCCATACAGATTGCGTGTTGGGACATAGCCAGGTATACATACAGCATTTCATGGTCAATTAGTTTTGACAGCACCGGAGGACTTTCTAGATGTCTAACCAGAGCTCGGAATGCTTCCTCGTAGTCAGAGGTCCACTCGAAATTCCTCTTTCCTTTCTTTATCACATCGAAGAAGGGAATGTACTTATCCGTAGCTCTGGATATGAATCGACTCAGCGCGGCCACCTTTCCGTTCAAGCTTTATACTTGCTTTATAGTTCTGGGCACTTGTATGTCACGAATAGCCTGAATCTTTTCCGGTTAGCTTCAATTCCACGTGCATTCACAATGAAACCCAAGAACTTTCCTGATGCAATGCCAAAAGAACACTTCAAAGGGTTGATTTCCATCCCATAATGCCTAAGTATATCATACATCTCTGCTAAGTCTCGAATGTGGCCGTTTGACAGTCGTGACTTCACGAGCATGTCATCCACATTGACTTCCATTGTTCTTCCAATCTGATCTTTAAACATTCGGCTCACCAAACGCTGATAAGTCGCTCTAGCATTTTTTCATCTGAAAGGCATCACTACATAACAATACAACCCAACGTCTGTGATGAAACAAGTGTGTTCATGGTCTGGAATGTGAATTAGGATTTGATTGTATCCTGAGTGTGCATCCATAAATGACAATAGCTCGTGTCCGGCAGTTGAATCGACCAGCTGGTCAATCCTAGGTAAGGGGAAACTATCCTTCGAGCATGCATTGTTTAAATCAGAATAATCAATGTAAGTTCTCCACTTCTCATTCACTTTTCTTACCAGCACAGGGTTAGATACCCATTCAGGGTAGAGGGCGTCGTGGATGAACCTATTGGCTTTAAGTTTGTCCACCTCCTCTCCGAGAGCAGCGGACCTCTCCGGGTCCATGCCCCTCCATTTCTGTTTTACTAGGATGTACTTCGGGTCTATGTTCAACATATGACTTGCAATGGCGGGAGAAATCCTGCACATATCAGAGTGTGTCCAAACGAAAACGTCCAAGTTCGCTTGGAGGAAATCAGTAAGATCCTCGACCAATGGCGGGTCGAGTTGCGATCCAATCGTAAGAACCCACGACGGGTCATTCCGGCTGACTGTAATGTCAATCGTCAGCTCAGCCGGTGCTGCATTAACTTCCCTGAGTCCCCCATCATCATCTCTCGGATCTATGTCTCTGTAGATTCGAGAATGTTGCCCGAGCCAGGGCTCGGGCGCTACTTGTCAACTGTCAGTGTTTTGGATGCGGACGGAGTTGTCCGCAGCCTTCCCTTTTTCTCTCCGCTGAGCCTCTCTCAGCTCTACCACATAACATGCGCGACTGATCGCCATGCACTACGCCAAACTCCTTTGTCTGTCGAAAATTTTAATGTCAAATACCATGGGGCCAAAGCTGCCCTAAACTCTGCCAGGGCCGGACGACCCAGAAATACATTGTAGGGAGAATCAACATCTATGAACGGTAGGATTCACACTCTCCTACGCTCACCTACTCCCAGTTCAACTGGTAACTCGATATACCTCATTGCGTCAGTTGCGGCACCATTAAAGCCGTGAATACGGGCTTTAGATAGTTTTAAATCTTTTGTCCCCATCTTCATTTGGTCATAAGCCTTCTTGAAGATGATGTTGACAAAGCTTCCACAATCAATCAAAATCCTTTTGACGTAAGCTGGCCCGATCATCATAGATATGACCATCGAGTCGGTAGTAGGAGCCTCCACCTTGTCTACATCTCAACTCCTAAACACTATATCGTTTGTCATCATGCATTGTTGTTTCGCAGGGGTTCCATCTCCACATTCGAGCAACATTCATAATCTGCATGCCTCAAGGAGGTGGCGTATCGTTCCATCTCCTGCCAATTCTTGTCTGTAGGATGAGGTCCTCCGACTATAGTGTTTATGATCAACCTACCCACGGTTCGGGCAGGTTCCTCTGGATGGCGTGGACCGTCCCGTGTCTGGGGTCTGACGTTCCTTTCCTACCCTTTGGTGGGTTCTTAACAAACTCCTACAGCTTTTTCTACCTAATCAACTTTTCTATGGTGTCATGGAGGTGTCTACACTCCACAGTATTATGCCCGTGGGTCTCATCGAAGTGACAGTACTTCCTCGTCCGCTTCTGTTCCTCTATGGACTCCTTTGGGCGTGGCTTTCTGTATTGAAAGGTATTACTGGTAGATAGGTAAATATTTTCAAGAGACGTATTCAGAGGGGTGTATTCGTTGTAGGTTGGAATCCTCGACTTCCATTTGCCTGTCTCTCTTTTCTTTCCAGGATTTCCACCTCCGGATCCTTTAGACTGCCCAGGCTTGTTTTGGACGTTGACTTGAACTTTTCCCGAGTTGTCGCCGACTTGCTTCACGGCGATGTTACTTTTCACAGTCTCTTGAACAGGCTCCGGTTCCTTATCTCGTCTTGTCCATCGAGCTTCCTGCCTTCTTATGAATTGATGAGCTTTCGAATAGAATCGCTCCAAGGTAGTTGGGAGCTTGCCCGCCAACCAATCTCCAAACTCCGAGTCTGGATCTACACCTCGCATTACTGCCATCAGAATTGCGTGGTCGTTAGGGTTACTAACTTCGATAGCAGCAACATGAAATCTCTGCAAGTATGCTTTCAATGATTCCTCTGGAGCCTGGATTACGCTCGACAAGGACATCACATCCTTCGGACGAGTAGGATGTATGCTGAATTGTTCTAAAAATTTCATTGCCATTTCGTCAAAGCTGGATATAGACCGTATGATATCCCGGAATTTTTTACAATATCAATTTAATAATCTTTATATAAAATTAAATTGATATTGACAATATTGATTAATAAAATATGTTTTGGCTTAATAATCAAATTTAAATAGTAATTAATTTATGATTTTATCTTTTAAATTCTAAAATAAATGTTTAAATTATAATGTATATATATTTGTATATATATTATAGTTTATCTTTGTTTGAAATTTAATTTACATGATAATAAATAAATGAAGTTTGTTTTTAAATTCTAATAATATATCTAGTAATTAGGAAATTATGTTTTAAATTAATATTTAGCTTTTAAAAAAAAACTTATTTAAATTAATAACTTTATGGTTTGATAATATTCATAATAAATGTTATATTGTTTAAAATTTGTCTTAGCTAAATTTTTATTTTAAATTTAAATAAAAGTTGACTTTATTAAAATATTATTTGATTAAATATGAATTGAGTATATTTTATATAAGTTTAAATATAAGATAACATATGATTTAAATTCATTTAAATATACAAGTGATTTATAATTTCTTTATAAAGAATATAAAATTGTAAATTGTTATTTGAAACCTTATTAATAAATATTCTATTTTTCATAAATATAAAAGGGAAAATAGAATCTTCATTTTTAAATTGATTTTGGTTTTTATTTCAAAGAATTAATTTGATTTGGCAATTTTATTTTGAAATTCAAATTTATTGATTCTTTAAAATATTTTGTAGGTCTTAAATTATAAATTGTTTTATTTACATTTACTTTTAAATAAGAAAATCATACATATTCATTTAAACATAAAATAAACTAAAGAAAAACCTATATAAACATTTAAATATATATACTAAATTTTATAAAAGACAAGTGTTGAGTCTTAAACAAATCAAACTACATGTGTTAAATTGTAAATCAAACACAATGACAAGTGTCATTAAATCTTTATTTTCTTTTAATAATTTTGTTAAATTTATTTCAGCCTCTTTTTTTCTAAAAAAAACATTTCCATTTCCCCTCATTCTTATTTTCAAAACAAAAGATAATTGAATCAAAAGAAAAGCTTAAACAAAATCTGAAATCACTCAATAACAAAACCTGCAAAATTCATATTGGAATCTACAGTTGTACCTGAAGCTCACTGCATTTTCCTCTCTGCAAATTTTGAACAAATCAAATAAAGTCTGCATTTCAATCTACCTGAAGATCATAGCAATTTATCTCTGAAACCAATTCCAAGATCATGCAGCAACCCTGTAATCTCATTCCCAGTTGCAAATATCAACTGCATGCAAGGAATTTGGACAGGGGAGCAAGAGCATTTTTGTTTCTGAACATCTCAGCACCCAGGTTTTAAAAGTTTAAAAGATTAAAAAGCTTTTCATAAAAATTTAAGAGGCTGCCTCTGTTTTAGATCAGGTGTAACATTTTTGTTAAAATAAATTTAAGTTTATTATGGTTGCATAATTGATTTTCTGGATGGATATGGTTTGTCATAAGTAGGATTCTGTATGTATATCTATGAATTATCAGTAAATATGTGGATGATATGTGTGCATGTACGCTAATGACTGCAATGCCTCTGTTCCCAAGTTCAAGTCCAGATCTTTTGTTTTTTTTTTGATTTAATTCCCTATCTCTTGATCAGGTCATTGATATGATTTATGTGACAAACAAAAATAGTTTGTTTAATCATATGTTTAAATTTAAAATTTTAGTTAGATTAAAATAAAATTAAATTTGCTCTGGAAAACCCAAAAGGGTCAGGAAGACATGAGATTTGTGAAAAACCAAATACCCTAATTCATTAGTTTAAGGTTATGATTTGAAAACTAGTATGATAACATGATTTTTAAAACCAAAATCATAATTTTTAATTTGGGAATTTAGTAGCAGTTCTAGGATGAAATGGAAATGAATATGTGGGGTTTTCTGGTTGATCAAATGTTTGGAGAGGTTGGAATTATGGGTAGAGATGGGGGAGTGATTGTGGTTGAAGGGGATAATGGCTGCTGGTGATACATTTTGTCAAGGAGGCAGCGGTGGTGGATTATTGGTTTGGAACCCTAGTTTTTGATCAAGTTTTTAGTTCAACTGTTCCTGCTCTATGCTTGATCGAGTGTTTAGGGTTTTTGAAGGATGGTTGTTGGACCCTAGGAGAATAAGTAGCCGAAATTTTAGCTTCATCGATGCTCGGAGGAGGGAGTAATTATTGTTGACAGGTTTTGAGATGGGGTTGGCACAGTGATTTCCAAGTTTAACAGTGGAAAAGTATACTCGAGTATGTCTCGGGTAATCCTAGTTTTTGCTTGGAGTTAAGGCAAGGATGACTCGAAGTAGACTAGCTTTTGTCTCGGGTAGTTGTAGTTGCAGTGTGTTTCCTGTAGCCTGAAACATTTTTCAGGTTTTTGAATTCTAAAACCAAATTTTAAAATAGGAAAGCAAGGTTTGAACTAAATAAGCAAGTTTAAATATGAATTCAAAGTGATTTGAATTCTAGTTTCAAATAAATAAATTTGCAGAAATGAAATATTTAATAACCAAATATGTACAGCATTTTATAAAGTGACCTATAAATTTGGAAAAAAAGAGATTTGAAACCAGGTTTTAAATTTAAGTTTAAAATCTGGATTGAATATTTGTATTCAAATTTGAATTTGAATCTGAAAGTTTCAAAAAGAAAATTGGTTGATAAATTCAAATGATATATTTTAATTTGAGTATTTTATAAAATCTGAAATGAAGATTTAAAAACAGAGTTTTAAATTTTAATATTTAAATTTGAAACTGAAGCATGAATTTGAATTTTGGTTGTAATGTAAATAAGATTTGAATTTTAATGTTTAAATGTCATTTGAAATATTTAAGATATTTTAAATTTAACTGAATATAGGCTAAAGTTAAATGATTTTTCTAAAATTTGCTTTAAGAGGTAAATGATTCTTTAAAATGAGAACTAAAGAGATTTTAAATATTTAAAATCTTGTTAAGTTTGATTTCATTTTAATTTTAATTTAAAATGGAGTTTAGAAAATTTAAAAGCAAGTTGTTTTTAAATTTCTTTGATAATAATAATTAGATCATTAATGAAATTAATGATTATCATTAAGTTGTTTTGAACTTAATGATTTATTAGTTAATCAAGGTAATTAAGTTTATAATGAATTAATTTAATAAATAAATGATTAGGATATTAATTAAATAATTAAGGATTTATTTAATTAATTAAAAGATTAAGTAAGTTAATTAAATTTGATTAAAGTGTGATTTAAAAATTAATTCGATTAATTTAATTTAGTTTAAGAATTGAATTATTAATAGAGTAATTAATAATTAATTAAGTTTAATTATCACTTGATTAACTTAATAAATAGGAATTAATTAATGAGTTTTTTAAATAAATCAAGAATTAATATTGATTAATTCAATTAATTTGAAAAAGTAATTAAAGATTTGTTACTAGTTAATGATGATCATTAACTTAATATTATTTTATAATTAATTAATGTAATTAATTTTAATAATTAATTGGATTAATTAATATAAGATAATCATTTGAATTGTTTAAGAGAACTACTTAGTGAAAGTAATTAAGGAAATTAATTACCAATTGTAATTAATTAAGTTTATTTTGATTAATTAAGTTTATTTTGATTAATTAAGTTAATTAATTAAGTTTAATTAATTTAAATTAATCATTGATTTGATTGAGAAGTAATTACAAATGGAAAATTACTTAGTGAAGTAAATAAATTACTGGATGTAATTTAATGGAGGAGTTTTAGAATTAATTACTTGTGTGATTAATATGTAATTAGTATGTGGATAATTACTTAAGTAAGTAATTAATAATTAACTACTTAGTGTAATTAATATAGGTTTTGATAATTAATGGAGTTATTTAAAATAATTTGAGATCATTAATTTATATAATTAATGATACGATTAAGGATTTATTAATTAAGAAAATTAATCAATAAAGGTATTAGCTAATTAATTAAGGATTAATTAATGAAGTAATTACAGGTTAATTACAGGTTTGGTTTGGATTAATTAATTTGTGAAATTAATTAGAAATTAATTACTTGAATGTAATTAAAGAATAATTAATCAAGATTATTAATTAGGGTAATTTGTTAAGAATAATTATTTGATGTATAAGAAAGATTTATTTGGATGAGTTATTAATTTAATTCATTTTAAATTAATTTAAGGAAGAAGTAATTAATTTAATTCATTTTAAATTAATTATAGATTGGATTGATAAGTCATTGCTAATGAATGATGATTGATATTTATTACCCTGAATGGTTGAGATCTCAGTTATGAGATAAATATTGTTGTGTGATTTGGATGTTATGGTTGCATTGAGTTGATAATTTGATTTGTCTGTTTGAGATGATAATGTAGATTATCTGATGTTATGATAATATTGATTATCTATTATAATGTTGAGAATTATCTATCTATGTGTCTATAGATAATATTGAATTGAATTATTTTAAACTTTAAAACAACTTGGACCTAAAAGACACGCTTTGGATTTCGATGGGACCGGGATCGGGTTTCCATATTTGGATATCCGAAAACCACATCGATTCCAAATAACGTTAGGTCGTTAATCCAAGTGGAGCAAGTGAAGACTCGAGGTGTAAGGGTTATACGTCAGTATAACTCTGTGGGTGATTCCGTAATGAGTTGACGGAATAGTGCTTATAGATTCGAGACGGTGGTTTAGAGTGCAAGGGTTATTGTCGTTAACTCTGTGGGTGATTCCGTAATGAGTGTAACGAGATAATGCCTTCGGTTTCGTTCGAACCCGGAACGAACTTGTATGGATTGAATGCTTTCAGAACCTCGTCAGGTGGACGATGAGCATTCTAAGATAGATGTGTTCTCTAAAGGTAATCGTAGCCTCAAGCCTCATCAACCGGGAATGGCTAAAACAGGGGAGGTGCAGCAAGGCTTCGTGGGTAGCTCCCACTGGAGAGCAAGATTGATCCCTGTCTAGAAGTCCCTTTATATTCGGCTGTGTGGGGCAGTTGATTACAACAACTGCCGGGGTTGTCTTGTTCGGGACTGTTCAGTAAGGAATGGGTCCGGCCTTGTGTTGCAGGGGAGTGGGAGTACTTCTCGGTACGGTGATCTAGGCCACTTACTGTGACGGGCGGTACCCCAGTAGCCCTGCCATTGTATGGAATCCAAAATCCAATAAGTGCCAACGGTTTTGATTGTATTACCCACTTTTGTGGTTAGTAGCTGGAATTTAATAATGTAACAATTTCGGCTATTTCTTATTTACTTGAAAACCCTAGACACTATTATAATATCATCGGATTTCCTATCAAATGTTTTGGTTAGCATAAGGTAAAAACTTTTCCACGATTATGTGTGGGAAGTCTTACGTGATACCTTTTCTTTCCAAAAAGTTTTTAAAGTTAAGCAACCTTAACCTGTTACTCACACCAGATCCATGTCTGACCCGGAGTTTATTTTGTTTTTCATAAACTCTTGGGTACTCAAATTTTTACGAGTAGCCAAGAGAATTCAGGTTAGCTTTGACGAATGATGGAGGAGCAATGGAGCAGGAGGTTTCTGCGTTAGATATAGTTTTCCGCTGTGTTTTCTCTGTGTTGTGTTGTATTGAGTTGTAAATACTAGACAGGTGTTTATAACTGTCTAGTATACGTGATGTGTATGCTGTGTATCTCTGATTGGTATTGTATATTATGTAAATACTTATGTTATTAATATAATTTATTCGTTCCGCTGTTGAGATTCTTGCGTTGTTTCTTCTTTCTCTTCTTTCTTTTCTTCTTCTATCCCTTTCTTTCTTAATTCATGATGCGATTTTCTGGGAGTAGAAAGTCGGGTCATGACAGTTGGTATCAAAGCGTTAGGTTGAGTGAATACCTAGGCTCTGGAGTGGTGTCTATCTTGAGAGAGCGTATTTGTAATTTTTAATATATATATATATATATATATATATATATATATATATATATATATATTAATTCTGCCTATTTGTTTGGTTACCTGTTCAGGTTTTCCAATATGGGTTATAAGGTTGATAAGGTAGTTGTGTGTATAACACGACTGCCATTGGTTGAAGTTTGTATGTTAGGTTGGAAGTTTATCTGTCGAGACTGTAGACCTAATACCGTCTCGAGTAAGTTTTGAAGTGGTATAAGGACTTCATTGATCTATGAAGACAACCTGTTAAGGTTCGAAGATTCATCTTTGAAGTTGGATGAGTAGAGTTTAGATCTGTTGGCTGAGCAGAAGCGAGTAATGATATCTTGATATCTCAAGGAATAGTAGCTGCGTGATGAGATGCAGTGACTATGGATGTTTCCGAAGATGTTTCTTTGGAACAATTTTAAGGATGTAGGTCTGCTTCAGTGTTGTGGCTGAGTTCAGTAGGGTGTTATTGTGTGGTTTGAAGTCCGAGTTTATCAAAGAATTTTGGATTGAGGATTCTTTGGCATTGGTGTCACCGATGCAGCTCGGAGTGTTCTGGGTGTTAGCAGAGTTGTCTGGCTTAGCAAGTTTTCTGGAGATGGAGTTCAAAAACAGCTGAGTGAATCTATTTCTTCGATGGATTGGAAAGACCAGCAAAAGTTGTTCTAATTGGTTTTGAGAAAACAGTTTTCTTTGGAATTAGATTGAGTTGATCGCAAATTGACTTGCAATAGTTGAGTGTTCTCTTGGGTTGTTGGAGTTTTTTCTGAATATTTTCAGTAAAGTTAGAGTTTGTCTTCATCTAGAGATTCGGTGGTACCGGTGGTTCAACTAGTTGAAGGTTGATTCCTTGAGATGGAATTTGTTGAAGCAACTCAGGATTTGAGGAAATTCTGAATTTTCTCTTGGTTATCGGAGATCTTCTTGGTTATGCTGTCCAGTTGAGCTTGTGTTCTTCATTTGCATTCTTTTCTACTCCAGATCAGAGTCGTGCAGCGGAAGCAGTTGGGGAGTGCATCTGCTTTTCTTTTCCGGATAGGAGAAGTTTATTTTCTTCCGATGGTTGTGAGTGGAGTTTGTTCTTGACCTTGATTGATCCTGGAGGATCATTCTGGTGGATTGGGATGGTCTAGATTATTTCTTATGACATCAGCAAGGATTTAGCTGATCCGGTAGGATGTAGGCAGCCCGAGATCGTCCGAAGAGTTTTGTGGATCTGAAGTATGATTTTGGATAAGTTCTCAGTTTTTTTAAGGGCTATAAATTTTGTAAGGTTGAGTAAGCTAGCTCTGAGATGTTTTGGATTTCTTCTGTGTCTTGTTTTGGATAAGTGTTTGATTTTCTGGATCGAATTTCCAGTTTGGACAACTGGAATTCGATGTGTTTCACGTATCTCTAAGGGAGTACATGTATATCTAGTTCTGGTTTTGGAATCAGCTGTTCTAAGAGATTTTGGTTGTTGAGTCAGACTTGTCTACAGTCTGATATCTTGTTCAGTTATAGATATAGATGACTAGGAGTTCTGTAGCTCAGTAGTGTTGATTGTTTGGGTTTTATAGGGCGAGTATCCCAGTGTTTACTTAAGAAACTCGAGGAAACTCTATCCAGGATTTTGTCTGGATAGTTAATTTTGTTTGATTGGATGAATTGATTGCTATGGATGTTAGCATATGTTTGATATATGCTTGGTTTTAAAAATTTAAATCTTAAATAGGTTATTGAATTACCTTTGTTTTAAATTTCGGGGACGAAATTCTTTTAAGGGGGAAGGAATGTGATATCCCGGAATTTTTGACAATATCAATTTAATAATCTTTATATAAAATTAAATTGATATTGACAATATTGATTAATAAAATATGTTTTGGCTTAATAATCAAATTTAAATAATAATTAATTTGTGATTTTATCTTTTAAATGCTAAAATAAATGTTTAAATTATAATGTATATATATTTGCATATATATTATAGTTTATCTTTGTTTGAAATTTAATTTACATGATAATAAATAAATGAAGTTTGTTTTTAAATTCTAATAATATATCTAGTAATTAGGAAATTATGTTTTAAATTAATATTTAGCTTTTTAAAAAAATCTATTTAAATTAATAACTTTATGGTTTGATAATATTCATAATAAATGTTATATTGTTTAAAATTTGCCTTAGCTAAATTTTTGTTTTAAATTTAAATAAAAGTTGACTTTATTAAAATATTATTTGATTAAATATGAATTGAGTATATTTTATATAAGTTTAAATATAAGATAACATATGATTTAAATTCATTTAAATATAAAAATGATTTATAATTTCTTTATAAAGCATATAAAATTGTAAATTGTTATTTGAAACCTTATTAATAAATATTTTATTTTTCATAAATATAAAAGGGAAAATAGAATCTTCATTTTTAAATTGATTTTGGTTTTTATTTCAAAGAATTAATTTGATTTGGCAATTTTATTTTGAAATTCAAATTTATTGATTCTTTAAAATATTTTGTAAGTCTTAAATTATAAATTGTTTTATTTACATTTACTTTTAAATAAGAAAATCATACATATTCATTCAAACATAAAATAAACTAAAGAAAAACCTATATAAACATTTAAATATATATACTAAATTTTATAAAAGACAAGTGTTGAGTCTTAAACAAATCAAACTACATGTGTTAAATTGTAAATCAAACACAATGACAAGTGTCATTAAATCTTTATTTTCTTTTAATAATTTTGTTAAATTTATTTCAGCCTCTTTTTTAAAAAAAAAAACATTTCCATTTCCCCTCATTCTCCTTTTCAAAACAAAAGATAATTGAATCAAAAGAAAAGCTTAAACAAAATCTGAAATCACTCAATAACAAAACCTGCAAAATTCATATTGGAATCTGCAGTTGTACCTGAAGCTCACTGCATTTTCCTCTCTGCAAATTTTGAACAAATCAAATAAAGTCTGCATTTCAATCTACTTGAAGATCATAGCAATTTATCTCTGAAACCAATTCCAAGGTCATGCAACAACCCTGTAATCTCATTGCCAGTTGCAAATATCAACTACATGCAAGGAATTTGGACAGGGGAGCAGGAGCATTTTTGTTTTTGAACATCTCAGCACCTAGGTTTTAAAAGTTTAAAAGATTAAAAAGCTTTCAGAAAAATTTAAGAGGCTGCCTCTGTTTTAGATCAGGTGAGTAACATTTTTGTTAAAATAAATTTAAGTTTATTATGGTTGCATAATTGATTTTCTGGATGGATATGGTTTGTCATAAGTAGGATTATGTATGTATATCTATGAATTATCAGTAAATATGTGGATGATATGTGTGCATGTATGCTAATGACTGCAATGCCTCTGTTCCCAAGTTCAAGTCCGGATCTTTTGTTTTTTTTTATTTAATTCCCTATCTCTTGATCAGGTCATTGATATGATTTAAGCGACAAACAAAAATAGTTTGTTTAATCATATGTTTAAATTTAAAATTTTAGTTAGATTAAAATAAAATAAAAATTGCTCTGGAAAACCCAAAAGGGTCAGGAAGACATGAGATTTGTGAAAAACCAAATACCCTAATTCATTAGTTTAAGGTTATTATCTGAAAACTAGTATGATAACATGATTTTTAAAACCAAAATCATAATTTTTAATTTGGGAATTTAGTAGCAGTTAGGATGAACTGGAAATGAATATGTGGGGTTTTTTGGTTGATCAAATGTTTGAAGAGGTTGGAATTGTGGGTAGAGATGGGGGAGTGATTGTAGTTGAAGGGGATAATGGCTGCTGGTGATACATTTTGTCAAGGAGGCAGCGGTGGTGGATTATTGGTTTGGAACCCTAGTTTTTGATCAAGTTTTTAGTTCAACTGTTCTTGCTCTATGCTTGACCGAGTGTTTAGGGTTTTTGAAGGATGGTTGTTGGATCCTAGGAGAGTAAGTAGCCGAAATTTTAGCTTCATCGATGCTCGGAGGAGGGAGTAATTATTGTTGACAGGTTTTGAGATGGGGTTGGCACAGTGATTTCCAGGTTTAACAGTGGAAAAGTATACTCGAGTATGTCTCGGGTAATCCCAGTTTTTGCTCGTAGTTAAGGCAAGGATGAATCGAAGTAGACTAGCTTTTGTCTCGGGTAGTTGTAGTTGCAGTGTGTTTCCTGTAGCCTGAAACATTTTTCAGGTTTTTGAATTCTAAAACCAAATTTTAAAATAGTAAAGCAAGGTTTGAACTAAATAAGCAAGTTTAAATATGAATTCAAAGTGATTTGAATTGTAGTTTCAAATAAATAAATTTGCAGAAATGAAATATTTAATAACCAAATATGTACAGCATTTTATAAAGTGACTTATAAATCTGAAAAAAAGAGATTTGAAACCATATTTTAAATTTAAGTTTAAAATCTGGATTGAATATCTGAATTCAAATTTGAATTTGAATCTGAAAGTTTCAAAAAGAAAATTGGTTGATAAATTCAAATGATATATTTTAATTTGAGTATTTTATAAAATCTGAAATGAAGATTTGAAAACAGAGTTTTAAATTTTAATATTTGAATTTAAACCTGAAGCATGAATTTGAATTTTGGTTGTAATGTAAATAAGATTTGAATTCTAATGTTTAAATGTCATTTGAAATATTTAAGATATTTTAAATTTAATTGAATATAGGCTAAAGTTAAATGATTTTTCTAAAATTTGCTTTAAGAGGTAAATGATTCTTTAAAATGAGAACTAATGAGATTTTAAATATTTAAAATCTTGTTAAGTTTGATTTCATTTTAATTTTAATTTAAAATGGAATTTAGAAAATTTAAAAGAAATTTTTTTTAAATTTCTTTGCTAATAATAATTAGATCATTAATGAAATTAATGATTATCATTAAGTTGTTTTGAACTTAATGATTTATTAGTTAATCAAGGTAATTAAGTTTATAATGAATTAATTTAATAAACAAATGATTAGGATATTAATTAAATAATTAAGGATTTATTTAATTAATTAAAAGATTAAGTAAGTTAATTAAATTTGATTAAAGTGTGATTTAAAAATTAATTTGATTAATTTAATTTAGTTAAAGAATTGAATTATTAATCAAGTAATTAATAATTAATTAAGTTTAATTATCACTTGATTAATTTAATAAATAGGAATTAATTATTGAGTTTTGTAAATAAATCAAGAATTAATATTGATTAATTAATTAATTTCAAAAGTAATTAAAGATTTGTTACTAGTTAATGATGATCATTAACTTAATATTATTTTATAATTAATTAATGTAATTAATTTTAATAATTAATTGGATTAATTAATATAAGATAATCATTTGAATTGTTTAAGAGAATTACTTAGTGAAATTAATTACCAATTGTAATTAATTAAGTTTATTTTGATTAATTAAGTTAATTAATTAAGTTTAATTAATGTAAATTAATCATTGATTTGATTGAGAAGTAATTACAAATGGAAAATTACTTAGTGAAGTAAATAAATTACTGGATGTAACTTAATGGAGGAGTTTTAGAATTAATTACTTGTGTAATTAATATGTAATTAGTATGTGGAGTAATTACTTAAGTAAGTAATTAATAATTAATTACTTAGTGTAATTAATATAGGTTTTGATAATTAATGGAGTTATTTAAAATAATTTGAGATCATTAATTTATATAATTAATGATACGATTAAGGATTTATTAATTAAGAAAATTAATCAATGAAGGTATTAGCTAATTAATTAAGGATTAATTAATGAAGTAATTACAGGTTAATTACAGGTTTGGTTTGGATTAATTAATTTGTGAAATTAATTAGAAATTAATTACTTGAATGTAATTGAATAATTAATCAAGATTATTAATTAGGGTAATTTGTTAAGAATAATTATTTGATGTATAAGAAAGATTTATTTGGATGAGTAATTAATTTAATTCATTTTAAATTAATTTAAGGAAGAAGTAATTAATTTAATTCATTTTAAATTAATTATAGATTGGATTGATAAGTCATTGCTAATGAATGATGATTGATATTTATTACCCTGAATGGTTGAGACCTCAGTTATGAGATAAATATTGTTGTGTGATTTGGATGTTATGGTTGCATTGAGTTGATAATTTGATTTGTCTGTTTGAGATGATAATGTAGATTATCTGATGTTATGATAATATCGATTATCTATTATAATGTTGAGAATTATCTATCTGTGTGTCTATAGATAATATTGAATTGAATTGTTTTAAACTTTAAAACAACTTGGACCTAAAAGACACGCTTTGGATTTCGATGGGACCGGGATCGGGTTTCCATATTTGGATATCTGAAAACCACATCGATTCCAAATAACGTTAGGTCGTTAATCCAAGTGGAGCAAGTGAAGACTCGAGGTGTAAGGGCTATACGTCAGTATAACTCTGTGGGTGATTCCGTAATGAGTTGACGGAATAGTGCTTATAGATTCGAGATGGTGGTTTAGAGTGCAAGGGTTATTGTCGTTAACTCTGTGGGTGATTCCGTAATGAGTGTAACGAGATAATGCCTTCGGTTTCGTTCGAACCCGGAACGAACTTGTATGGATTGAATGCTTTCAGAACATCGTCAGGTGGACGATGAGCATTCTAAGATAGATGTGTTCTCTAAAGGTAATCATAGCCTCAAGCCTCATCAACCGGGAATGGCTAAAACAGGGGAGGTGCAGCAAGGCTTCGTGGGTAGCTCCCACCGGAGAGCAAGATTGATCCCTGTCTAGAAGTCCCTTTATATTCGGCTGTGTGGGGCAGTTGAGTGCAACAACTGCCGGGGTTGTCTTGTTCGGAACTGTTCAGTAAGAAATGGGTCCGGCCTTGTGTTGCAGGGGAGTGGGAGTACTCCTCGGTACGGTGATCTAGGCCACGTACTGTGACGGGCGGTACCCCAGTAGCCCTGCCATTGTATGAAATCCAAAATCCAATAAGTGCCAACGGTTTTGATTGTATTACCCACTTTTGTGGCTAGTAGCTGGAATTTAATAATGTAATAATTTTGGCTATTTCTTATTTACTTGAAAACCTTAGACACTACTATAATATCATCGGATTTCCTATCAAATGTTTTGGTTAGCGTAAGGTATTTTTTTTTCCATGTTTATGTGTGGGAAGTCTTACGTGATACCTTTTCTTTCAAAAAGTTTTTAAAGTTAAGCAACCTTAACCTGTTACTCACACCAGACCCATGTCTGACCCGGAGTTTATTTTGTTTTTCATAAACTCTTGGGTACTCAAATTTTTACGAGTAGCCAAGAGAATTCAGGTTAGGATTCAGGTTAGCTTTGACGAATGATGGAGGAGCAATGGAGCAGGAGGCTTCTGCGTTAGATATAGTTTTCCGCTGTGTTTTCTCTGTGTTGTGTTGTATAGAGTTGTAAATACTAGACAGGTGTTTATAACTGTCTAGTATATGTGATGTGTATGCTGTGTATCTCTGATTGGTATTGTATATTATGTAAATACTTATGTTATTAATATAATTTATTCGTTCCGCTGTTGAGATTCTTGTGTTGTTTCTTCTTTCTCTTCTTTCTTTTCTTCTTCTATCCCTTTCTTTCTTAATTCATGATGCGATTTTCTGGGAGTAGAAAGTCGGGTCGTGACAGACCGTGGGGGAAGTCGAGTAAACCACATGATGGCGATTCTGGATAAAGTAATTAGGAAGCACCTACACTTGGTCGCATCATTCGCTCTTGCAGAATCCATGATCCATTCGTACCTCATCATGTGTTGCCTAGGGTCAATCTTCCCTTCGTAGGCTGGGATAGTCGGCATACTAAACTTCCTGGGATACTCAGCCTGTAGAATAGTATTTGTGAAGGCGGTATGACTTCTCGACACTCCCCAATCTTCATTGGTCAAACCTTGGTTCTCTCTCATTAACTGCCTGACCATGGCTGATAAGTCTGGAGTTTGTATGGAGGATGGAAGGTTAGGTTCTGTTCCACGGGACCGTTCAGGTTGATGTCCCCTCTGCTGGCGATCGGCCAAACGTGCATCCTGAAGGCCAGCTTCATTAGGGTCTTGATGATCCGGGCTTCCGGTCTCTTCACATGCCTGATCCCTAGTGGATCGATCAGTGGCACCTGCTTGTACAGCTTCATTCTTACGGCGTCTACGTCTAGGAGGTTCATCGGCTGAGGTCATGCTATCAGACGAAGAATAAGGAGCAGGGCTAGCTCCAGCATTCTGATGCTCTTGTTGAGTCAACTGAGTCATGAGATTAGTGTTGGCCTGAATTTGCTCAGCGAGTTGCCTTCTACTTTCATGGAGTTCCCTCATCAAATCATTGAACTTCGTCCTAGTGACGACTTTCGTTTGAGTTTGGGTGGTAGTCCCTACACCTAAATTTGCTTGTTGATTGCTAGGTCCAACTTGTTGCATGCTAGTAGTCTCGTGGATGTCCGCATTATGAGAGGCCGATTGGGTACTTGGTCTTCCCATAGTAGAGTTATCGATCGAAACTCTAAATAGATTCAAAGGGCGTCCTATGAGTAGGTCGGATTTCCTTCGGGGGATTTTTTAATTCAGTAGCTACAAAGTAGATCCTATCGGCCTGAGAATTCGATTCTCAATGAGAGCACCAAAATGTTAGCACCAGAATTGGTCACTAACACCCTTAAGAAAGATTGTGTAGGAGACCAATGAGGAAATTAAAGTTAAACAGAGAACAGTATGCTAAATAAAATACGGAAAACAAGAACGCCATATTTATAGTGGCTCGGCGTAATTGCCTACGTCCACTTTGAGGTTAATCTTTATTGCTTTTCTTAACAACTGGTTACGGATACAATCATTTCACCAACTATTTGAATACAATTGCTATGTAAAAAAGATAAGTCTTGAATGAGTCTTGAATGTGGCAGAGTCTCCCCGGTGTTCTCGAAAAAAGGTCCATTTCACTTTGCCCCTGCCTCTCCATTTACAGACAAAGATGGGTTGGACTTCCCTGATGGGCCTAGTAGCAAGATATCTCGGCCAAAAATGAGTGACTTCTGTGTATCGAGCCACAAATTCCGAGCGGCAAATGTCGAGCCATGTCTCCAAGCCGAACGAGGCGGTATGTTGAGTGAAATGTGTAGGCCGAACGAGATCCGACGCCGATCGAGGGGAGATGCCCTAGTGGCATGCTTATGCCGAGCGAGGCCATGTACCGAACGAGGCTGGAATGCCGAACGAGGCTGGAATGCCGAACGAGGCTGGAATGCCGAACGAGGCTGGAATGCCGAACGAGGCACGGATGCCGAAAGAGATATGAATGTCGAACGAGACTGAATGTCGAATGAGGTTCATGCCGATCGAGACTGAATGCCGAACGTGGTCATGCCGGTCAAGACTGAATGCCGAACGAGGTTATGCCGGTCGAGACTGAATGTCGAATGAGGTCATGTGCCGAACGATCCTGCTATACCAATCGGGGCCTGATGTCGAACGAGGTTTGTTGTCGAACGACCCCCCTATGCCGAACAGGGTTTGGATGTCGAACGGTGCTAGATGTACCGAACGGCCCTTTATGCCAAATGAGGCTTCCACTTCAAGTCTCTATTTACCTGGTCAAGCCACCGGGTAGCACTATCCCTTGTATAAAATTCAAAATCTTTGATTTTAAAATTTGAAAAAAGGTTTTCAAGTATTAAATACTTGTTAGTCTTTCAAAATATGCTTTGATGTTTCGGTAAAGATATTCCAAGAGTTAAAATTTTAAAGAATTCAAGTTTGTGAAAACGAACTCTTTTCAAAATCTAAAAATGTTTTCACTTATAAATCTTTTTGGAAAATATTTTAAAACTTATGTTAAGTAATTAAAAATGTTATTATTATATAATTATTTATTTATCCAATAAATGATGAATTGATTAATTAGCACTTAATCATTGGTTAATAAAGGTAATTAATACATAAGTGTTAATCAATTAAGTTAATTTAATTAGTTAATTAATTAAAGGTTAATTATTATTTAATTAATAATTAAGGATTAATTATTTTTAATTATTTATCAATTAATTATTTACAAATGGGATTTAATTATTCATTAAGTAATTGCTGATTAATTTAATTTAATTAACACTATAATTAAGAGTTAACTAAGATTTAATTATTATTTAATAAGGGTTAATTAGTTTTAATTATTTATTAAAAATTAATTATTAATTAATTATTTATAAAGGGGATTCAATAAATTATTAATTAACTAAAAATTAATAAAATTTTATTAAGATTTTAATTAAGACTTAATTAAGGTTTAATTATTATTTAATAAAGGTTCAATTTGTTATTTAATTAATAAATATAGGTTTTAAATAGCTTTGTTTTTAAAATATTGGTTTTGTTTAAAGCTAATTTTCTTTTCCAAAAATGTTTTAAATCAGGGGATTTCTTTATCTTACCCCTAAGTAACCTCAAGCAAAATTGAAATCAAAGTTAATGTGTCATGTTTAAATTAAGTATATGGTTATCCATATGCAAACTCTGCATAATTACCCCAAGTAGCGGATTGTCCGCTATTTATGACCTTTTTTAACTCAGGAAGTACATTGTGTATATTAGAGTTCCCTTGTGAGGACTCAAATACTGGTTACATGCTTCTATAAGAACTGGAATTGAGTAGCCGGAAATTATTGCTTAGTTTGGAGACCCTAGTTTTGAGTAAGTATAATTTATCCGAACTACTCCAAACTAATAATTTCTATGATGGATTGTTAAGAAGTATACCATGGAGATGTACTATTCTTCCCAAAGGCGATTTCAAAAATGGAAGATAGTAAATGTTGATTTTTTGTTCAATACTGGAATAACTTGTACAGGTGAATGCTAGCATTGCATTGGTTTCCTGGGTGCAATGTTAGCATTCCAATATTGTCTGCTCAAAGAAAAGATAATCGTAACCTCAAGCCTCAAAACTGGGAATGACTAAAATTAGGGGATATTACCATAAGGGTATGGTTAGCACCCAATCCAGATCGATATTATACATTATGTATGCTGGGGGACATATAGGTTGTTGATCGTAACCGAGATAATGACATATTCGACCCTATCCAGCAAGAGGTAGGGTCGGTCTTGACTCATAGGGAGTCCATGTGAGGCTTTTGGTGTATTTTATCTAGAGATGCACCATGGTAAGTAGTACCCAGTGCCTTGTCGTTGTTGGAAATCATTTTCCAATACGTGCCTTTACGGACTTAGCTGTGCTCAACTACTAAAATGTGAGATGCTAACATTTCAACTATATTCAATATTTATTTTAAACTTAGACATTATGATAATGTTAAATGATTATATATAGAATTGTTTTGGTTATTGTAAGGAAAAAACCTGACCATGTTTATATGTGTTGTGGTCTTACGAGATACTTTTGTTTTGAAGTTAACTTATGCTTTACTCACCCCAAACCCATGTCTGACTTGTAGTTTTATTTTCTTCCCTAAAAATCTTAGGTACTCAAATTTGTATGTGCAGCCAAGTGTTTCGGGTTTCTCATGGAAGCATTTTAAAGGAGCTTAGAGCAGGTGGCTTCAACTTTATCTAGCTACTATCTTATTCCATTATATATATATGTATGTATTTTGTATCGGTGATGTAAGGAAGGGTAGTTATGACTATCCCAGTTTGGAATCTTGTACTATTATGACTCTGATGTACTACTATGGTAATATCTATATTTTATGTTGATTAATATATGTTGTTTCATTTAGTTGCGAGATTTATGATTATGAAGTTTCTTCTTACCTCTCTTTTCTTTACCCTAATGATTTGTCTTTCGAAGTAAGAAAGGTGGATCATTACATGTGGTATCAGAGCTTAGGTTAAGCGAACACCTAGGCTTTGGGTTAGGGTCAATTTCAAGAGCATGTATTTGTAAATTTTATTCGTATACATAAATATTCCTGTTAGTTAGATTAGCTTTGATAGGTTTGATTAGTACCCTTTCTTAAAGATTTATCTTATCTAAGTATCCTAAAGGTAACTTACTTTATTTAGGTAGTGAGAATGATTTTGAGAAGGGGTCAAGGAAGGGGTAACAGTAGCACAAGAATCACAAATGGAAGAATCCCAAATGTTAAAAGGGGTAGAATAGCTTTTAAGGCCATTGCTCTTGTATAGCCTCGAGTAAACTTCGCAACTCTATGCAAGAACTTGATAAATCTAGAGGGAAAACCTTTCAAGTTAACAAATCTATCATTGAAGTACAAGCTTGACTGTGGTCGTGTGAGAAGATTTTCAAAGGTTTGGATATATCTGATGACTAGAAATGGTTCTTGACATTGTAGCAATTGCGGTGCAGCTGCATGGTGGGATTCTGTCACCGCCAATGTTCTAAAAGATGAGTTCTCGTGGGATAGATTCAAAGAAGTATTCAAAGACCACTTTATGCCAGCTGCCAAAAAAACTCGATTATGTAGAAGTTTCATGGATCTCAAGCGGGGGACCTGTCAGTGGCTGAATATGAGATGAAGTTTAATGAGTTATACTACTTTGGTCCTGGACTTATTGATACCCAGTTAAAGAAGAATGAGATGTTCTTATTGGGTATGAGGGAAGATTTCCATGAAAAGATGATCGCTTATATAAAGGAATCATTTATGGATCTAGTAGACATAACCTTGAGATATGAAGTGCTTTTGAAGAAGAAGCCATTAGCAACAACATCTAGTGGTGGTATCGTTAATAAAAATAACCCAAACTAGAAAAGTAAGCAGGAGGAGATCGATGAAACAAATATAAAGATGTTGTTTATTTCAATTGTAATAAAAGGGGCATATTTCAACACACTATAAGTAGGCGAAGGCTATCTCTCCAATGGTCCAGAAGACAATTTGGTATATTTGCCATCAATGTGGACACAAGGTTAAGTATTGCCCACTATTAAAGAAGGGTCGGCAGATTAAGGTCTATGCTATTAAGGATGAGCCCTCATCCTCTGAAGATGTTAAAGGGAATGGAGTCTTGGAAGGAACTTTACTTATTAATAGCATTTTTGTTTGAGCTTTGTTTGATACCGGAGCTTCTCATAGTTTCATTTCTAAAGAATTGGTAGATAGATTAGAACTTACCTCAGAATTTGTAGAAACTCCTATTTTTGTAACAAATCCAATTGGTGGTATGAACAATCTATGTTTAATTTGTAAGAATGTGCAAATTTCCTACCTTAAACATGTTTGTGCTTGATTTTAAAGGTTTTGATGTTTTGCTTGGAATGGATTAGCTAGCTAAGTATAATGCTATCCTTGAGTGTGTTAATCGGAGCATAGTGTTGAAAGCGAAGACCGGAAGGGTATTGGAAAGAATATTGTGTGAGGTCCCAGATAGTCGTATGAATAGCTTCCTTTTTTCCTTAGAATCATCCCAAGAAGAGCTAGAGTCTATATTAGTAGTTAGAGATCTCCTGGATATTTTCGACCCAATTAGCAGTTTGCCTCCCCATTGGGAAATTGAATTTCGTATTGATCTAGTCTCGATGTGAAATCTGTTATTCAACTGTTATGTAGAATGGCCCTAAGATGAAGCAGGAGCTAATAAGTCAAACCAGTGATTTGTTAAAAAGAGGGCTAATTAGACAGAGTCAATCAAATTGGGGATCGATAGTAGTTTTTTGGCTAAGTTTGATGGTTTTTAAGATTGCGTGTGGAATATAGGGAGCTAAGTAAGCTGACCATTCGGAATAAGTATCCATTACCACGTATATATGATATGTCTGACCAACTTAATGGGGCTAGAGTATTTTCCCAATTAGACCTCACTACGGGTTTCCATCAGTTAGAGGAAGATAATAGACCCTTAACTTCTTTTAGAGGATCAGATCTTTTCCATGAATGGTTGGTTATCCCTTTTGTGCTAACCAATGCATATGCATTTTTTGTTGATCTTATGAATCGAGTTTTCAAGGATGTTCTGAATAAATTCGTGTTGGTTTCCATTGATGACATCCATATTTATTCCAAGACCGAAGAAGAGCGTAAACTCCATATGGAACTAGTGTTAGAAACATTAAGGAAAAATGTTCTAAAGGCTAAGTTTTCAAAGTGCACTTTTGGCAATTAGAAATAAGATAACTAGGTCATGTTGTATCGTAAATTGGCATTTCCGTTGACCTGGCTAAGATAGTTGTCATGCAAGACTTCAAAAGACCCTAAACTCCTACAGAAGCGAGAAGCTTTTTAGGGATGGTGGGTTATTATAGAAAGTTCATAAAGGATTACTCTTAGATTGCCTGTCATCTAACCAAGCTGATGAAAAAGGATGTTAAATTTGAGTGGACTCTAAAGTGTGTAGAAGCATTCCTTAAGCTAAAAAAAAGGTTGACCAGTTTCCCAGTTTTAGCAATACAGTTGGAGGAGGGGGTTAACTATTTATATCGATGCAAGTAGAGTTGGGTTGGGTGCAGTGTTGATGCAGTATGGGAAGGTCATAACCTATGCAAGTAGACAGTTAAAGCCTCACGAGAAGAATTATGCAACACATCACTTGGAACTCTTAGCCAAAGTATTTGCACTGAAGATGTGGTGGCACTACTTGTTGGGTAAGAGTCATTCAATTCCTCTTTAGTTTATTGCTGATTTTTAGGATCCGAGTATTAAATAGGTGAAAGGTTCAAGCTCCTTATGGATCACAAATCCTTGAAGTACCTTTTCACTCAGAAAGACCTGAACTTGAGGCAGTATCGATGGCTAGAATTCTTGGCGGCTTACGATTAGATATTCACTATACGCTAGGAAAAGCAAATGTAGTGGCAGCAAATCTAAGTACGAATGCAGTTTTGGCCCTATTAGAAGTCACTCCGACTCTTTTCGAAAGAATTGTGAGCAAACAAAGGGAATATAGTCTTCTATTGGAATTTATTCAAGGCATGAGAAGGGCTAAAATTCTAGTTTCAAGATTGATAACCATGGTAGTTTAAGGGTGAACGGAAGATTATGCGTTCCTGATATAGATATTCTTAGACAAGAAGTTTTAAAGGAATGCCATAGGTCTAAGTTAAGTATCCACCATGGAGTTAATAAGATGTACAAGGATACGAAGCAAGTGTAATGGTATCCCGGGATGAAGAAAGATATTTCAATCTATGTCAGCCTATGTCCATTCTGTCAGCAGACAAAACGTGGTCACCAAAAGATGGCTGGCTTACTTCAACCCTTGGAAATCCCATATGGGAAATGATATCAATGGATTCTATCGATGGGTTACCCAGAACAATAAAAGGAATTTAAGATATGTGGGTCATTGTAGATCGGCTGAAGAACAGCAGTGATTTTATTTCAGTAAAGTCGATGAGAACTGCAGCTTCTTTGGTCGAAATTTATATAAAAGAGATAGTAAGATTACATGGGGTCCCAGTAAGTGTAGTAAGGATCAAGGTCCAATCTTTACGAGTCAGTTTTGGGAGGCGTTGCAAGTGTCTTTAGGAACAAAGCTAAGCTTAAGCACATCATATCACCCCCAAACAGATGAACAAACAAAGAGAGTGAACCAGATTCTAGAAGATTTTTTGAGGGCATGTATTCTTGATTTTGGAGGATCATAGGAAGATCGTCTTTATTTAGTGGAATTCTCCTACAAGACTAGCTATCAAGCGATAATTGGCATGTGTAACATCCCTCACTTGGAGGCCTAAAACGAATGGCTACGAATGCTGCAATCATCTATAGTTATTAATTCTTTTATGTACCCAAAGTGAACAAAACAGGTTTCCCCTCACTGGTATCTTAAAACCTTTAAAAAAACCATTTTCTGTGCCCTTGCATCTACAATGGTTAATTCAATTTAAAACATTATTATGTGATGATATGCAAAACAATTGAATCAATTCTGGATTACCCATCCCCAATGCATTTTGACTATTTGTTATAATTATAGTTTCTAGGATTACTATTAACCTAATAGTTTTCATGGGCTAACTAATAATCGGTTAAACTTTTAAGAACTCCCTGTCCAATTATATAATTTTCATGGGATTACTATGAACCTATTGGTAACTCCAATATCATTTCTTTTATTCCAGTTTTCATGGGCTGTCTAGGAAACTATTAACTAACAGTCAATATCTTTATTTTACCTAGTTTTCATGGGCTAATTAGGAACCTATTGACTATCTATCAATATTTCATTTTCTTATCTGGATATCGTTTCCATGAGCTTACTACAAGTCTGTCTAACTGACGTCTTCAATTTTACATAGTTTTCATGGGCTAAATATGAACCTATTGACCTTTGGTAATATCTTTTTCCTTATATAGTTTTTGTGAGCTTAATATTAACTACTAAATCAGTCTAACTGGTAATTCTACCTTTTTCCAAAATACAGTTTTGGATTCATTATGAAGTGAATATATACATATATGAAGAAGCAAACAATATAACTTGGTTAATTCTTTTAACCCCTGTAAAACTTCTTTATAAATTCCATTTTAAAATACTATGCCTATTATTATGCCATGGTTTTGCTTTTAAATGAGATAGGGTTATTGTTTTTGAAAATTATACTTTCGAAATCTACGAAACCCTACCTTCGACCTTACTGGATAGCCTCCTTCGAAAGCATGTATCTCTTTTCAAAACATTAGACTTCTGCCTTTAAAAACACTTTAAAATCTTTCTTTCGAAACCCTTCGAATATAATAAAGTATTACTTATTAATGATTAGAACCATAGCTTCGAAACCATTGGAAGTATCTCTTCCTGAAGCATTGAAAGTCCCCTTTCGACATCATTGGGTTCACCTTTAAAAATATCATTTGGGTCCAAGAAAATATATAAACGTAAGTATATCTTTCAAAACCATCCTTTATCATATAAAAATATTGGGGAATTTATGATGGCGTCGAAACCAACCCTTTCGACTGAGTCGAAAGCATACATTTAAAATATTGAAGAATAGCTTCGAAACCCCTTTTGAAATCCATAACCCTTTCGAAAGCATTTAGAAAGTGGTTTAATATAGCTTTAAAGCAAACAATACCATTCTATAGTATTGATGACTTCAATACACTTGAAAGGCAAAAGAATCGACGGCAGGGCTTCGGCTAGGTCAGAACCCTTCTTTCAAAAGCATTGATTTATAATTAAAGGAACTCCTTCGAAACCCCTTTTTCTTTTAAAATAAACTTGGCAACCCATCCAAAAGCTATTATAAACTTCTTTCAATAACATATGTATTGACTAAGTCAAAAGCTTAGTAAAACAAAGGCAGGCACTTATCTTCTTAAAAAAATTGAGGTAACAACCCATCGGAAGCTATGCTTTTGACACCATACCTTTCGCCTTTTTTCATTCCACTACGTATCACCTTGATAATGCCATGTGTATTGAACTTAACTTAATAGGGTTTCGACATAGTCGAAGGTGAAAGGTAAGGGTGAAAGGTACTCTAAGTAGAGGCGAAACGTGTTTTTTCGAGGTTACAGCCTAAATTAAGTAACATATAAAACCTGCCTACATGTAAATTTCTTATTGGTTGCCTTAACTTTTCCCATGCTTTTCAAAACTAACCGCCTTTTTATTTTGGATAAGTATCAAACTTAAACTTTTGCAGATAAAATTTTCCTCTTTATTTATACGTAAATCATTTTGATCCTCTTCTTAAAATAATTTATTTTATATATCAAATCACTTAAGAAAAATTCCCAAAATTCAAAGAAATTTACTTTGACCATATTATCTAACATATCAGAATTTCAAATCCAAATTCTCAATATATTTTCAGAAATAAATTATTAAACCCAATGTGCTACATTTTTATTCCAAAATTGATAATTACTTTTCCAAAGCTTTGAAAATTATCAAACTTAAACCCAACTCTAAAATCATGTTTTGCATAACATATAATTTTTCCATGACATTTCAACATCAATATCACATGGTTTTGATCTAAAACCGTACGAACCATTATTTAAACAATCTTGTTTAAATTTTAAATAAACCATACTTCAAGCAAATCATCATTAAACATCGCATATACGAATTTAAACTTAAATATGAAACATATATTGAACAAATAAAGATAAAAATTATCATTCACATTAACCTTCGATTAGGAAAGTGGATTGAGATTAGATTTATTTCCCTTTCTTTAATTCTTTTCCTTTTCGTTGAATTTCCTCTTCTTCTTTTACCGTTAATGCCAGCCTTCTTTCTTTTGCTCACGTTTCTTATTTTTATGAAAATGATTATGAGTCTCAATGGCTAAAGAAGTAAATATATATATATAAGTGTGTAGCTAAATCCTATTATACCCGTATATAACTTAATTAATCTTTAAACCATTCTTTAGCCCAATTAAATTAATAAGCACGGTCACTTAAGTTTATTCAAATCTAAATCCCCTTATCACTTAATATTTTCATTATTCTATTTAATTTATCTAAATAAATCTCTCGAATAATCTTATTTAAAATTAGGAGTGTTACAGCATGACACTCTATGAAGCTCTATATGGATGTCCTTGTAAGTTGTCGGCATGTTGAGTTGAGGCTGGAGATCGGTTGGTACTTAGTTTAGACATGATTCGAGAAGCTACTAAAAAGGTTACGGTGATAAAGAGAAGGATGAAGGAAGCCTAGGATTTCCAAAAGAGTTATGATGATAAAAGGAGAAGAGATTTGGAATTTGAAGTCGGAGACTCTACATTTGTAAAGATTGCCCCAATTAGAGGAATTGTTCAATTTGGAAGGGATGGGAAGTTGGCACTTAGGTATATTGGACCTTTTAAGATTATTGAAAGGATTGGACTGCTCGCCTAGATTGTTGAATTACCAAAAAGGTTGTTGATGGTTCATAATGTTTTCCATGTGTCTCATTTGAGAAAGTATGTTCATGGACCATCATTGATTGTGGAGCCGTCGGTTCAAGAGGATTTTGAGGTACAACCGAACTTGATGGTGATTAGGCATCCATTTCATATTATAGATCAGTATAAGAAGAGGTTGCACAATAAGGTGATGAAGGTAGTAAAGATCTAGTGGAGCGAGGATCCCCAAGATTGTACTTGGAAGATGGTGAATTGCATGAGGAAAGTCTATCTGGAGTTGATGTAAGAATAGTCACTGTTTGTATGTATAGTGTATGATTGTGCTAATGGATACATAGTGTATGTCATTTGTATGGATTTTAAGCTATATAATATATGACCTTTTGAGTTATTATGAGTTATATCTTTGTTTACTAATTTCGAGATGAAATTCTTTTAAGGGGAGGGGGGTGTGTAACGACCCAAGATTTAATCACTTTAATTAAGGATTCGTAAATATTTCTTTAATATTTAATAAATTTTATTACTCAAAGTAAACTATTTTTAATAATAACTAATGATGTTGAAATAGTTTTTAAATTTTTTTTACAAAAATAATTAGTTCAAAGAAAAATAGAAAATTTGATCGAAAATCGTTTTTCAAAATTTCAACTTTTCAGTGTCGAAAAGTTGTCGGGAAATGTTATGCACATTTGCATAAAAATTTGCACATATTTATAAATGAATTAATATTTTGTAATTTTATTTATTTAATAAATATATTTAGATAAATTTGACTAAATATAATAACATGACACATATATAAATGTAAATAAAAGTGACATAAGTTGTCATTTCTTTAGGAACACAAAGTACGTAAAGTACTAAGGCATGTTTGCTCATGGACATGAATGAGAAGACAAGCTTTACACATTAAGGGAGGGGGAGGAAGAAGCATGCTTGGTAATGTGGAAACATGATAAAGGAGGGTATGAAATTTAGGGAAATATGGTAATTTAGTTAAAGTACTTTGTATATAAACAAATTATCATAATTTTCTATCATTTTATTCTTCCATTTCCATTTCATAAAAAAGAACTCTTATTGTTTCATAATACTTTATTGGCTTCCAAAATAGTTTCTCAAGTTTAAACAAATCTAATTTATCCACTTTTGTACTCCTAAAACCTTGTCTAAACTCACCTCCTTCCATTTCAATACCTCTCCTTCACAAAAATAACCCACCTTACCATTTCCTTACCTTAGCCAAACTCTAAAGCCCCTATATCCAAAACTATTTCCATTCAAGCCAACAAAAACTCCGCTTTTCCAAGCTAGAAGCAAAGGCCTAGGACATATTTGGGTTTTAGTAGAAGTTAGTCTGATTTTTCCCCATTCGATGAGTAAAATTTCACTCTTTAACTAATTTTTTCTAAAAACACACATATACACACATATATGTATGTACGTACATGCCTAACTTTTTGTATAAATGATGTTATGTTTAGGTAAAATAATGTTGGATTATATGTATGTATCGTGCTTGGATTATAACGATGCTTGGATGTAATCATATGTCCTTGGTTATGTGGATGTATAGTTGGAATACGACAATTAAATCGTCATTTTAGTTTGCATGTTATAATCTAGCGTGTGTATGTTAGTTATAGAAATGTTTACATGTTGTGATGTTATGGTTATGTAATCATTTAGGTTGCGAACATGAACTCCTAATGATATGCCAAGAAGTTAGCATCTTACTAGTTTAAAGCGATATGTTATCCTTTGTATAAAATTCAAAATCTTTGATTTTAATATTTGCAAAAAGGTTTTCAAGTTTTAAGTACTTCTTAGTCTTCCAAAATATGATTTTATGTATTGGTGAAGTTTTTCCAAGAGTTAAAATTTTAAAGAAGACTTAGAGAATGAATTTTAAATTTGGAAATTTCGGATCGTATAGCGATAGTCGCTATAAGTGTAGCTCGTGAAAACGAACTCTTTTTGAAATATAAAATCGTTTTCACTTATAAATCTTTTTGGAAAATATTTTAAAACTTATATTAAGTAATTAAAAGGTAACAATTATTTAATAAATAATGATTTAATCAATTAATTAATTAAGTAATTAGTACTTAATTATTTGTTGATAAAGGTAATTAATACTTAAGTGTTAATCAATTAAGTTAATTTTAATTATTTAATTAATTAAAGTTAATTATTATTTAATTAATAATTAAGGATTGATTATTTTTAACTATTTATTAATTATTAAATAACTATTTATAAATTGGATTTAATTAATTATTAATTAATTACTGATTAATTAAATTTAATAAAGATTTTAATTAAGACTTAACTAAGATTTAATTATTATTTAATAAGGGTTAATTATTTTTAATTAATTATGAATGATTAATTATTAATTAATTATTTATAAAAGGGGTTTAATTTTATTAGTTATAGTAATTAATAAAATCTAATTAAGATTTTAACTAAGACTTAAATAAGATTTAATTATTATTTAATAAAGGTTTAATTTGTAATTTAATTAATAAATATGCGTTCTATATTGCTTTATTTCTAAAATAATGGTTTTGTTTAAAACTATTTTTCTTTTTCGAAATGTTTTAAATCAAGGGATTTCTTTGTCATTACCATTAAGTGACCTCAAACAAATATGAAATCAAAGTTAATGTGTCATGTTTAAATTAAGTATATAGTTATCCATATGTAAACTCTCTATGTTACCCCAAGTTGGGGATTGTCCACTATTCATAACTTGACCTATTTTAACTCAGGGAGTATGTTGTGTATATTAGAGTTCCCTAGTGAGGACTCGAATATTGGTTACATGGTTCTAAAAGAACTGGAATTGAGTTAGTCGGAAATTATCGCTTAGTTTAGAGACCCCGATTTCGGATAAGTATAATTTATTTTAACCACTCCAAACAAATAATGCCCGCGATGGATTGTTAGGAAGTATGCTACGGAGATGTACTATTCTTTCCGATGGTGATTCCAAAATGGAAGGTAGTGATTGTTAAATATTTGTTCGATCCTGGAACAACTTGTATGGATGAATGCCAGCATTGCATTGGTTTCTTGGAAGGCAGTTCTAGATTCCAAGATGGTTTGTTCAAAGAAAATGGAATATCTATACGATTCATAATCCCTTATTCTTTAGATTCATATCCTTTGAACCTCAAGCCTGACACCCAGGAATGACTAAAATCAAGGGATATGCTTCGAGGCCATGTGGTTCGCTACCATTAGGGCTTAGTCATCACCCAATCTAGATCAATATTATATATTATGTATGCTCGGGACCCGTTAAGGTTATTGATCCCAACCAAGGTGATGACATATTCGACGCTATCCAGCAAGGGGTATGGCCGGTCTTGACTCATAGGGAGTCCATGTGAGGCTCTCGGTGTATTTTATCTAGAGATGCATTGTGGTAGGTGGTAACCTGGTGCCTTGTCATCATTGGAATCCATTTTCCAATACAGGCCTTTACGGACTTAGTTGTGCTCAATTACTGAAATGTGAGATGCAAGCATTTTAGCTATATTCAATATTTATTTTAAACGTAGACATTATGATAATATCAAATGTTTTTATATAGAATTGTCCTGGTTATCATATGGAAAACCCTAACCATGTTTATGTGTGGTATGGCCTTACGAGATACTTTTGTTTTGAAGTTTTTTTTAAAGTTAAAAACTTATGCTTTACTCACACTAGAAGCATGTCTGACCATGAGTTTTATTTTCTCCCTAAAACTCTTGGGTACTCAAATTAATATGAGCAGCTAAGTGATCCAGGTTTCTCACGAATACATTTTGGAGGAGCTTCAAGCGGCTGGCTTCAACGTTAGCTAGCTACTACCTTATTCCACTGTGTATATATATATGTATGTTGTATTAGTGATGTAAGGACAAGTAGTTATAACTGTCCTAGTTTTGAATCTTGTACTATGATGACTCTGATGTACTAGTATGGCAGTATCTATGTAAAATCTTATGTTGATTAATATATGTTGTTTCATTCCATTGTGAAAATCTATGATTATGAAGTTTCTTCTTATCTCTCTTTTCTTTACCCTAACAATTTATCTTTTGAAATAAGAAAGGTGCATCGTTACAGTTGCTAAGGATAATCAAGATCTTTGTAATCAACTATACCTTGTAACAGCAATCAGTCTGCAATAAAAACTATAAAGTGGACGTAGGCTTCGTTAACAGTCGAACCACTATAAAAATCTTCGTATCTTCTTTCTCTTCCCGCTTCTTTCTATATCTATTATCTATATTATTGCTCTGTGAGAAAGGGCTGGTGCTTTCACACTCAAACTAGGGTGTTGATCCATTTTTTGGGTTAACATTTTGGTGCTTTCACTAAGAACTCTAACTCAGGATCTAGATCTAGGTATCTACTTTCGATTTGATAAGTCCAGAAGATAGATCCTAAATCTTTGCTTGAAAAATCTACTGCTTGAAATCAATGGCTTTGGGAAGAAAGGGAACTGCCTTTGGAAGGTCCATAGGGGTAGTAATATCCGGAGAAGATGTGAATCCTCAACAAAATGAAGTGAACAGTGCGAACTTAGGAAATCAGGCACCAGCATCCTCCAGTCAATGCGAAATCGTAACTAGGGATGAGTTGAATAAGATGGTTGATGGGATCAATCTAAAAATGGAAAGTAGCCAGAAGGCTCGGATGGACAAGCTTAACGCTCTCCTAATCCTATAGTAAGTTCCTGCTCCAAGAACTATGCCTAAACCCACGACTGTTATAGAATAAGAAAACTCTTCTGTTTATGGTCTAAATAGAAGAAATGGAAAATAGCCACTAAGAAGGGTGACCACAGGGACCATGAGACTCAACATGGAAGGAAATACAAGTACTCTGCTTGCCACGAGGCAACCAACTTTGAATTTGAATCAAGGGGCAAAGATCGTATAAGAAGATATAGCTATGGACATCTCCGACTCAAAAGATGGAGAACAAATTAATGAAAACAAGTTAGAAGACAATGCCAATGCATTCGATAATGCTAGAAATGATTAAACTACCCTAAGTAGGCCAACTGCGAGCCAATGGGACCCTATGGGAGTGGCTCTCCCAATGACAGAAGAGTCTAAGCTTCAACCCACTCCACAAGACCATTTGTGAAGCCAAACACTTGGTGTAGTGATTGATTACCGCCCCCGAACATCAAAGGCATTCATCGTAGACATGGTCAAATGATTATTGGACGAGAATAAAAATAGAAGTGATGATGAATGGAGATCTGCACCAAATCGGACTCTCTTTATTGATAAAATCTTGAATGAGAAGCATATGTAAAAGTTTACGATGCTAACTATTCCATCCTATGACCGAAAAAAGACCCAAAACCCAACTTATACAAGTATAGTTGGTACATGGATGGAGCTAATGCTTCTGAAGCTGTTTGGTGTAGGTGTTTTCCCATCTTTTTGGAAGGAAATAGTTCCATATGGTTCACTAGGCTTCCCCGAGATCTATATCTACTTTTAACTAACTAGAAACAAGATTCCTTAATAAGTTCAAGCTCCATATCGGGCAACCAAAAGATGTAATGTCCCTATCCGGATTGTTCCAAGGACGAAACAAATCATTGAATTTTTTCATGAACTGGTTTAATACCGTAGTGATGGAAGTAAGCAATCCCTACGAGGACATGGTTTTATACCAATTGTCCATGCTATTCACCCTAAGACTAAATTTGGAAAGAGGATTAAGATGAAGCAACATACTACAAGGAAATACTTCAAGCGCAAAGCAAGTCAATACTTAAGGTTGGAGGATGCGCAGGAGCTAGGAAGGAAGTCTACCAGTGTGCAACCGATGAACGTCGAGCAGACGATGGGTAGTAACTCTCGAAGCTGTGAAATCACACTCCTAAAACTTAAACTCCTCAAATTTCCCGAAGATAGGCAATGCTGAGAGTCATCAAAAGCTGTGCATTTCATAAGCCGCACACTAACTCTAGAAGCCATGAAATCACGCTCCTAAAACTTAAAATCCTGACATTGCTCGAAGATAGGTAGCGCAAGAAGTATCAATAGACGAGTATTTCGTAAGCCATGCATTAACTCTCGGTGTCGTGAAATCACGCTCCTAAAACTTAAGCTCCTCGCGTTGCCCGAAGACAGGCATCACTAAAAGTATAAACAGCTGCGCATTAACTCTTGGAACCATGAAATCATGCTCCTAAAAAGTATACTCCTCACATTTCCCGAAGATAAGCAATATCGAGAAGTATTAAAACTGTTCCGGATTGACGGGTCATATCGATCCTAAATCCCGTGCATACTTCCAAAAAGCCATGCATCCTATAAGCCGCGTGCACTTTTAACCACCAAAGTTGCCCCAACAATACTGAGAAACGTATCCACCATAGGAATAACAAGAATCAACCCACTCCCATTACTGGAAGCAATAGGCATGACTCCAACAAAATCGGAGTGCTACAAACCAGTGGAAAACTCCAACTTCCGACATTTAATGACTAATTATAACTTTAACATGGATAATGTGCAACTGCCTACAGTTAACTCATACAATGTGCATGCTTTAAGCAATGAAGTGCACATTTGAAGATTGCAAAAATCCTAAGAAATAATACTCATTAGTATTTAGCTGCGTTCTTCATGCACATTTAGTCAGTCCTATAACTACATGTTAGTCTTATACCTTTATGCTTAGAATTCCGAAAATTCTTTAACTATATGTTTCTGAACATGCATGTGTTGCACACTTTCAAGAATCGCATAAAAACATAATCTATAGACTAAAGTTACAAGTCTTGCAAAAGGAAAAAATTGAGTTGTAACTTAGTTAAATTCCAAGCCTTGGAATGCCAACCATTCAAGCCATAAGTTACTGATCGTTGTCAAGTTTTCGAAGTAAACAGCTCTGTGAACTGGGAGGCATACACCGTCACTTAAATAAAAATGATTAGAAACAAAAATTTCACAAGTTCTATAACTCCAAATAAAGAATTTTGGCAGTAATTACAGGACTAGATAAAGTGAAATGGAAGTAAACAAAATAAACATAGGTGCATAGAACACATATAAGCAGATAAGTGTGAACAAAATAAGCACAAGTGCAAAAAACATATATGAGCAGATAAGTAAAGGTACAGTCAAAATATCAGCATTGTATTACTTATAACTTTCTTTTATACAAGGTCAAAACATGGGGGGCGTACCCATACAATGCTGGCCAGAAAAGGAAAAGGTACAAAAAGCATGACAAAACACTAAGTGTAGACTCTGCATTTAAAAAAACAACACGAAATGAATCGAAAGCAGATCAGCTACCGTCCAAGCTTCTCAGCACATTTTCCACCACTCCCTTTCCCGCCTTTTGTTTGGACTTTTTGCTTCACCTGAGGAGTATTGTCGCTGCCAATAATGTCAATGATTTCCTCGACGCTGACATCTGCCTCCTGCTCTTTAACTTTTTCAAAAGACTTGCCTTTCGCTTTACACTTTCAAGATTTCCAGGAGCTCTTCAAGGCCTTGGTCGCTTCAACTTTCTCTTTCTTAATAGCAACCGGTTCTTGTTGAGATTTTCATGGTTTCTCAATCTGGATTTCCTACTTCCAAACTTCAACCGCCGTTAAGTCACCTTCCAAACATACAGAAGGGTCATCTAAGCCATGAAGTGCGGCGATCATCTTAGATTATGTCCCCGGCTACGAGCCAGACATGGAAACAGTGACCGGAGTAGGTATAGAAATGAGAAAGGAAGCAGTGGAGATAGCAATAGGTCTAGGCATCGAGGAAACTGGTGGTTCGGCAAACAAGGAGGATGGACATGTAAGACCAAAAATGAAAGTGTTAAATTCATCCTGCTCTTACAACGTGAGTTGAAAGTTCTCGAACTTGGGAGAAACAAGTAGATTGCATGCACTAGAAGAATGACCGAGAATGTCAATTTCATATTCACCACCTTCACCCTTCTTTGATGGCTCCACAATCCAAGGGGAAGCTTCAAGCCCAGAACTTGTTGGCGAATCGTGGGGCTACCCTGATGGTTCTCCAGCACTAGAAATAAAAGGCTCCGTAAGCACTTTGGCAGTTTCGGTCATGGCAGCATCGGAAGCTTCTTTCTCTTTCTCGATCTAAAAATTCTCCTGGCCCTCTAGCAATGCCTTTTTTGATTCTTCATTGAGGTAGACATTCTCTAACTCTCACTCGGTATAAACAAGCCTTCCATTAGGAAAGTGGGTCAGGATTTCCTCCCTAACCATTGCAATTATGCATGGGAATTTAGGGCCTAAGTAGTTGAGACCTCCTTGGTGCAGCAGGGAGTTGACCTAGAAGTTCAAGATGGTTTCATCCATCTTTTCCATCTTCCTCTCAAAAGTACTCTGAAGCTCCAAATAATCCGCCATAATGGCAGCCTAGTCAACTTTGACACGAATTTTATCAACGCTAAGTTGCATGACTCGGTCCGGGAGCATTGCAATCATCTCATCCTGGTCGGAGATTGTTTTTTGCACGACTTCATGACTTCTTCATATTGAGCGATTATCTTATTATGATCTTCTTCGATCTTGTCATGGTCAGAAATAGTCTTCCTCTATGCTTCAGTGATTTTTTCACAAGCTTCATGTTCTGCTTGCCGTTTAACTTCTTCGGCATGCACTTTTTTGATCTCTTCTCTCAGGACGATCTCGATCTTCGCATGCGCCTCTTTTAGCTCCTTCAGCAAGCCGGCGTTATTCTTGCTCTCTCGAAGCATCGCATCCTTTTCTTCTTCCAACCGCTTGATTCTGGCATCGTATTCCGCCAATGCTCTTTCAAAATCGTCATTTTCCGATTCAAATTAGAGGATTTCCTGATAGTTGTTGCGGTTCAGATCCGCCAGCTGTTTGCATAATTTCTCCCACTCTTCGGCTTATGCTAAATCATTTTGGATAGACTGAAGATGTGGCATATATGTATCTCTATGGACTGGATAGAGATCACGATCAAATTTAACCCTCTTAAAAACCACCCAGGAAGTGCTGCCTCAAGCCTGGGAGTACTAGATGAATGAACATAGGCAGATCTCCGGTGAGGGCATGAAGAGCTGCGTCGGAAGACACATGAGATGACATAATGTGATTTGAATGTGGAATGTGTATAGAAGAAACTAGGATGTCAGAACCAATTGAGGCAGGTGTTGGAGGGAAGGCCTGCTGTTCGGAAGTATTGGAACCGCAATCGAATTTTGACTTTTTCGGTGGCTCCTCTCTCTAGTCGAAAGTCTTTCTTTTTTTCACACCCGCGTTTATATATCCGGCCCCGTTCCCTCTCGTCTCAATGATGATCCTAGGCCTATAAATTTTTTCTTCTTCGATACTTCTCCTCCGTCTCGCGAGGTTAGTGTCGGCTAGAAGATCGCTTCGACCAGTGCCGAGAGTTGGTAAATTCATCAAGGTCATCATAAAGGCCACGTCCTCTCATGGTACATGACATGAAAAATAAAGTCTTAGTAACGGAGAATAGGCACGAACAGTATGTGTGTAAGTGAGTGTAACGCTAATGAAACGTGTAACGTATTTTGGAAGAGAGCCTAAAGTGACGTCATGAACCGGATCCAGTAGACATCGTGAAAGGAATCATACCAATTTCGAGTGCAATACGGCCTGAATGAGGAGACATCTCTATGAACTTGGGATCTTCCCTATGAGTGAGTCAAAATCGATATACACGTCGCTCATATTTCCAAATCTACACCAGCATCTTTAATCGAGGAATAATGACGTTTTCCAACTTCTAAAGCATCATCTATTTCACCTATCTTCTAAGGAGGAGAGCTCGAGACAACGAGATTCATCCTCGTAGTCTTATCACACGGTTTAGAATCTTTATCATCCGAATCTGCATCAAAGTCGTAGCCATCACCGGAGGAGGGCTTATCACTTCTCAAATCAATTTCACCCTCCTCCTTTTCTATCGCCAGTGCAGCTTTTCCCTCCCTCTGTTTAAACTCTTCTTCCTATTCTTATAGAATCGAAGGAATTCTAGCCGGGTAATTGACTCCGATTGCAGCATCTTTTACCTTGCGAGTTTCTTCGGCTGATTCTTTGGACAAGCCTTCCCTTTTTTGAGAAGCGCCTTCTTCGAAACCATAAGATGAGGGGGTGGATCACAAGCGTTCCCTAGATCGAGAGGGAGATGGGACATCAACTGGAAATGCAGATCTCCTCGGATGTAATAGTCTACATCGAAGCAAGTTTTTGTCAGTCAACAAGACTTTAATGGATCTTTCACCAACATCGATAACCTTCAGAATTCGGAAGGTTTCATCGAGAGACAAGTCCCCGACGGCCCCCAAATAACTGTAAGAAGTAATTGACTTGTTAGAAACTCCGTAGCTACACATCGAAACTTAATGAGTAAGAAAGAAAACTTACCGCCGGTTGTCCAAAGTCGATTGAAACCCTGAAGACATCTGATAAAGAAGTATTGAGTCTTAAATCGGGATAGGTTGCTCTATAGTTACAATAAAATCTTACGGTTTATATGACCCTTAGTCACTACCAAGGACAAACACTCACCTCTTCTTTTGAATGAAAGAAAATAAGGCAACTCGTCGAAGCTAGGGGCATGATTGGATGTTCGCATGAAGAGGAGGTGCAGACAAGTTAATATGGAATATCCATTGGGGTAAATTTGGAACGGAGCAATTCCTAAGTTCGAGAGGGTCTCTCTCAAGAAGTCGTTGAATGGGGATATGGCTCCGTTTAGGCATATATACTGATGACAAGCAGCATAACCCGAAGGTGACATGTGAGCAAATTCATTTTTCTCTCAGAGACGCATGTCTTCATTTTGGATGCCATGCAGCAAGCAGATATTATGGACGACTTTAGCTGAAATCATGGAAGAAGCTCTCTCTAGTGGGTTAATAAGGACTCTAAAAATATGAGGAGTTCGATCCAAGATCGGACAGACTAGAACTAACTGGCCATACTCAACCTGTGAAGTGGAAGGAGAAGGGGAAACCGATGATGATTCAGCCTCCAAAAGCACAGGGCTTCCCCCTCTAGACTTATGGCGGGAAGATGGGTTCTTCATTCTAAACAACAGATCCCACGTCCGAAATGGTCAGCTAATTCTATTATAAACTAACAACCCCCTACAACACTTGAATTTCAAAGAGACATTGATCCATGATAACTCTTCGGAATTCAAGTATGCACTAGGGCAAGTGGAGTAGGTGGTGAGCTTGGTGTCCTAAACACTACAAACGTTCTATGCCATACAGATAGTTCGCTCGTAGAAAAAAAAGAAAAGGACTTCCCATATCATTTTCTTTTGTTTTTACTTCTTCTACACTTACCCGTTATCGATCAACGATCAATAACTGATCAGTTGTCCGAAGCAATGCAGATAGTTCTTCTCTGTATATGAACACCGAGCATGCAAAAGCAAGTAAGACTAATCCAACTCCTCCGAAAGGGCTAAGGTCCATTTGCAATGCATCATACTATATCGACAATGAAACTCTATGCAAATAGGTTTTGATTATATGGACAAAGATAGCAAAACATGTCAAGCACAAGGCAAGGCCCGAATGTCATTCCATGAAGAACTCAAATCTCGATTTACTATCTTCCTCCATACAATCACAATCAACTGGAACTTTCTACGACGAACATCAAAGGTGCAAATCCATCGCCGTATCCATAAACGAACATTGCAATCAGAAAACCCGCCTTGGATTAATGCTCTAAATGCAAAATTTGTCAAATCTTTAGGATCATTGAGAAAAAAATAAGTAGGCAGCAATCTAAGAGTAGGTCGACAATGATCAAATGCAGTGGACGAAATAGGGTTTGATCGAAGGCGATTCGGAGAGGCGACGACAAAGCACTGGAGTTGGCGGCGTAGAAGGAACCACGGTAGAGGCTTGGACAAGGCTGGATTGCTGGAGATGATGAATCAAGTCGATCGGGAGATAGGTCGAATCGTTGTTATAGGTTAAGTCATAGAAAGAAGCTCGACTTAAATGACGAAAGATGAATGGATTGGCTCAAAGGTACTTAATTAGGAATAGAAAATATGCACCAAAAATTTCCTAAGTAATTGGATCGCTAATGATCCATCACGTTGGATCGCTAATGATCCATATGATTGCTTTCTCTTTGTCTCAATTTTCCTATCAACATCCATACACTACTTCGAGGCATTTCGGAAAGCTATAGTGTGAAATTTGGTCTTTTCTGGTAAGCAATGATAGTCCAAGGTGAAGATTAGTAAGCAAGAGTCTAGTCTAATTCAAATTTGTATTGTCCTAACAAGACTACATGAAATTTAACAAGCGGAAACTGAAAAACGCAATTACTTCCAATGAGCACCTTGTTTTCAATGAAGACGTACTCTAGGAGGCAAATGTTATATTGGTTTTTAACCCGTCAGAATCCAAGAGATGTCATAAAAAATTGATCAAGTCATAATAGCACAAAAGCCAGCCAAAAGGACTTGAGTAACAAGCCAAATGAAGCCAAGATGAGGGATGAAAATGAACACTAAGGACATGGATCGCTACCGATCAATCCCTTATGGATCGCAAGCAATCCATGTGGTTAGCTCAAGAATCAACCTATTCTACTGCGTCATGAACCAACACATATTCTAGAAGAAATGACTGAGTTTGACGAGATTCCAAGTTAGCTAAATCAAGAGACAAGCATCCTTCTAGTCCAATTAATGGCTAAATACAACTAGCAAGTAAGCCGTCATCAAAACAAGACAATGTCGACATAAGACAGCAAAGACAGTTTAGAAACCAAAGTCTAAAGATATGCTAAGTGTGTGGATCACCTGTGATCCATATATCCTCATTTGATCACTATGACTCATAAAGAGCAAAGTAAAAGGGATGTACTAAGGGATCGGCTCGCATTCGAGCAAATGTTATGGTTATCTAGCGATTCAAAGACTATGGATCACTAGTGATCCATAGTTTTTGCTTGGGTCGTGAGGCAGATTTCACTAGCTCCTTCCTGTGATCATTTGCAAGTAGTTGGCTAATAGGGTTGGCCTAAGAGCTCTCCAATCTCTATATATACTCTCCTACCTACAACATAAACGAGAATCCTCCGGACTGGCTGTTAAAACTCCACTGGAAGCTTTCTTCACTGTTCACCTCCCTCACAAAAATCTTCAAAGAAGTTCACTTTGATTCTCTAGTGGATTCTAAACTTCGAAATTATATCTAGCTAAGGATAATCAAGAGATTTGTAATCAAATACATCTTGTAACAGCAATAATCCTATAATAAAAACTATAAGTAGACGTTGGCTTCACTAACAGCTGAACCACTATAAAAGTATTCTTGTCCTTTTTCGCTTGTTGCTTCTTTCTACATCTATTGTCCATATTATTGCTCTATGAGAATAGGGGCGGTGCTTTCACACTCAAACCAGGATGTCGATCCATTTTTTGGGTTAACAATGGGATAGCACCCTTGGCAAGTGATGAGTTACCGCTATAGTCACTGGTTAAATAGTCTGCTACTTGGGATTTCACTTGGAATTTGATTGTAATTTTTGGTGCAAGACATCATTACGATTTTGATATTATTTCAGGTAGCAAAGAGAATGTGTTTATGTACGTGCACCCACTGTTTGAGTTACATATTTCCCCTATTTTTGTACTCAGTTGCTCATACAGATAATATAGATTTCCAATAAATATTTTCACTAATTTTGAAAAAAATGGGATTTTATAAAATATAAGGAACATGTATGGGAAAGGATTTTGAAGATAATATAGCAAATGAAATATAAACCCCAAACAAATAGGTATGGACATTAGAGACAATAAATGCGTATTTTAAGATGAGTGGGGTTGATTATTGTATTGTGTAACATTTACCTATATACCTTGATGATTTATTATGCGGTGACTATCTACATCATTATGGTGCCAAATAGGACTAGAGTAGAATGTTAAGATATACTTACTCCTGAGCTGTCTATGCCACTAAGTATGACTCCTATATTGTATCATTATACTTCATATTGGTAATGTCGTATAAATGTGCAATGGATAGTGGTCATTCATTCTGTGTCGAGAGATTCAGTTAACCTCTGTATTTTAGGCATACCACAATAGAAAGCTTATAGATAGAAACTTTATAATTTGCACTACTATTATCTACATTATGCTAAGAATTTGTGATATTATTTTCTATGTGTGCGTTAACTCTATGATGTAGGAGAAGAGAGGAATTGATAGAGCATCGAGTTTTCTTTCTTATTTAGTTATCAGATGCTTTTCTATCATGGAATGCTTGATTGTTATTATATACCATTGCACTAACTTTGCGATTGTGGGTAACCCGTTTTTTTCATCTACTCTTAATTAGGCTCTACTAATTAGTAGTAAACAAATTGGGCTTAATCCTATAATGGATACACAGGCAGTCACGTTGGCACCCATGACATAGTCCACTTTCCATTCATATTTTTATCTGTATTTGTATATGTTTGCGCCAAAATTGGTCACAAACACCAAATGTCATGAAAGCACCAGTATATGAATGCAAACCAACAGTAGATAATCAAAAATCATAGATCTAAGTAATATAGAGGATAAAAATGAAGAATAATAAATTTAAAACATAAAGAATTAGGCAGAGACAGAAGATTATAGTGGTTCTGCTATCTTCGGCCTACGTCCACTTCAAAAGTTAATCTTTTATTGACTTTCCTTGCTGGTTACAATTGATTACAGTGAATTACAGTGGTGAAATTCGAGTACAATAGCAGCCTTGTAGTGCAGAGATGTTTTCGGCAGGGTCTGGACGTCGGAGCGCCAAAAATCCCTTTCCTATAGGCTTTAAGGTGCTACTTATGGGCGTAGGTTGCAAATATCATGCTCAGATCTTGGAAGATTTCTTCTGGCACATGAGTGGGCCTACGCGATCGATCCCAGATGATTCCGACCCGATCTGTGATCGATACGAACGAATTTCGTATCGATCAAGATTTAACCCCATTGAGTCGAAATTTGGCAAGAACATTCTTTAGGTTGTACGTAAGCTCCTATGAAAATTTCGTAGCATTTGGACTTGTAAATCGCAAGATAAGATCGATACGAATTGTAGTTTACGTAGAAGCCAAAGCATTCTTCTCCATCTGTTCGCCTCCATCCCTTTATATCAACTGCATTGATGACATGGCTCGAAAGTCCAGGGAGATCCACTTCTGACACCGAGTTGACTACTTCCTTCGTATCGATCGACACAAACACGATCGGTACGAACATGGCTTATTCGCTTCGATCGAATGCTACGCCCTTCGTATCCATTACCACTCACAATTTGTATCCATGTGCTACCATCATTTGTTAACGTTTTCGGTCTTCTTCGTATCCATCAACTATGCCTCTATTTGTATCCGTCGACCAACCCTCCTTCACATCGACTCGAAGTACTTAATGTTGATCAATACTAATAGTATCGATTTAAAGTGGTCATGCGGATCGATATGAACATCATCGATTCGAAGCATGCTGTTGCGCTCCATCTCGATCAACATGAAACCATCGAGTCGAACAAACCATCACACGCCTGCCATTCGATCCAAATCCATGGCCATCGAGTCGAAAACTGCTTTACCTTCCTCACCGATCGATGTGAACATCTTGTTCATATCCATAGGCATCGATACAAATAAGACCTCCTTAAGCATGAATCCATTAATATCTCAAGCAAACAAACTCCATTTGACCTGAAATTTGAAATATAGCCTTTTCTAACGTTTCTTTCCATTTTCTAGTAACTTCACCTCGATCGGAGCTCGGTCAAACTTGGTCGACATCCATCAAACCTTGTTTTCAATCGATCTCCTATCCTAATATCCATCATTTCTAGCCAATTTGTTGATAGTCCAGCCTTGACCAAAAGGTGGAATAAAATTTGCCCCCCCTTCCAAAACATGCCTTATGATAAGAAGGTGTGTCTTGAATAGTTTTGAATCTGACATCCGAATTCCATATTCTGTCTATAGTCATACCATCCAATTCATGATCCAATCCATTACTAAGCCATCCAATCCGAGTGCATCATTCTTGAATGCTCCGAGTTGATGTCCGATTCCAAATACAGTAACTAAAGACTTAGCCAATTCCATATCCATCCAAACCTGATAACCGGTTCCTAATCCATCCTTATCCAATAACCAATAATCGAATCTAAGACCTCTCCAGGTTGATATCCAAATCCTTTGTCCTTCACAGCCGATATTCGTATCCATAACCTCTCCGAGTTCTTTCCAAGAGTAATCCACACTAAACGACCCATGCTAAGTAATGCCTTGGCATCCATAGTCTAGTGTCCCTGAACGTTGAGTAATGCCATGACTTAAATCCTAAGCCAAATCATGGTCGCTTCATACCCTTGCCGAGCATAGTCCATACCCAATGACCTGAAATAATAACCAATAGATATTGTGGGGCCTAAGTCTTAGGCCAAATCCTGGTCTCTCCAGACCCTTGCCAAGCATAGTCCATAGCTGATGACCCGAAATAATAACCGATAGATACTGTGGGGCCTAAGTCCTAGGCCAAGTCCTGGTCGCTCCGGACCCTTGTCGAGCATAGTCCATGCCCGATGACCTAAAATAATAACTGATAGGTATTATGGGGTCTAAGTCCTAGGCTGAATCCTGATCTCTCTGGACCTTTGCCGAGCATAGTCCATATCTGATGATCTGAAATAATAACCGATAGATATTGTGGGGCCTAAGTCCTAGGCCGAATCTTGGTCTCTCCAGACCCTTGTCGAGCATAGTCCATACTCGACGACCTGAATAAGTCGATTCACCACACTCGGACAAAGCGAGTTACCCCTTATCAGGTATAATCCATACCCGACGACCATTTACCAAAAGCCAGACAAAAATCCAATCAAAGACAAATCCAAAATCCAAATCAAATCAGTGAACCAAAAATCCATCCCAGAAATCTATATCAATATCCAAAAACCAGAAAACAATCATCCAAACAAAAGTCCATACTAGGAAAAAAATAAAACAGAAGTTCAAACCAAGCTCCAAAACCATACCAAAAAAAGAAAATGATCAAACCAAAAGAAAAAACAGATTTCACAAACCATGGCATCACAGTTTATCATCAATTAGAGCATACCTAGGGTCATCTCCATCCTCGTGCATGAGTAAATGACTTGGTCGTTGGCCTGTGTTTGCTACTTATTCCATATCATCCTTGTCAGTTGATAACCAACCGACCATCATTCCTGGAGCTCGCACTATTGCCAATAGAAGTGGATGGTGGCTTCCCCTGTTCCACCGCCGCATTCCGAACTCTGACATATTGTCGCAACTGACCATTCCTTACATGCTTCTCAATTATATCCTACAGATGCCTGCAGCTGTTGGTATTATGTCCGTCTAAATCGTGAAAGAGACAGTCCCGTCCTGATGCCCTCTCATGCTCCAAGGGTTCTCTCCTTGTAGGCCTTCGGTAGGGAAGGCGATTCCGAGTCTCCATGAATATCCACTCTAACGTCTCGTTCAATCATGTGTAAGTGTAGAATTTTGGCTCTTTCCACTGCTTCCTAGATTTTTCTGATTCGTCATCTAGCTTCCTTTTTCCTTTATCCTTATCTTTATCTAAGCTTCCACTGGATGGCCCTCTATTCCCAACCGCATTCACCTCCTTTAGTTTCATATCTGAACGTGCATCTTCCCGCCGAAAGAATCTTTCAGTTTCGTGAAAGAGTTGATCGTGATCCATTGGTGGGTCTCGTATTAGAGACACTTTGAAATCCGAATTCTCTCTGACTCCTGACACCACTGCCATTAAAACCATCGATGGATCCAATCGATCCACTGAAGCAACCGCTGCATTGAACTGAGTTAAGAAAGCTTTGAGTGATTCCTCTATCCTTTGCTTTACTGATGTTAGCGTCATTACGTTCTTCGGCCTTTTGATATGAACCCAAAACAACATCAGAAACCTATCCATCAATTCTGTCCATGTCATAACAGATCCCTCTTCAAACTGTCTAAACCATATAGCAGCTATATCTATCAAGTACAGAGGAAAACATCGAGCCATCACTTCCTCCGATTCCCCCAGCACTTCCATATGCCTTGTGTATCTCATGAAGTGATCAGTTGGATCAGCCTTTCCATTGTACATTACCAAAGTAGGTAGCTTGAATTCTAGTGGGTTACGGGCCATTCTGATTTCATGGGTAAACAGATTCATGTTTACTCCTTCCAGATCTCTGTTTGTCAAACCTCCACGCATAGTTCGCCTGATAATCTCAGCCAATCCAGCGTTTTCTGTCAAGGGTTGCCCCTCGAGTCCCCGAGGGAATTCTAGTACATTCTCTTCATCACGCGCTCCTGCATTCCTGCCAGCATCTTATTGAGTGGCATCACCTGGAATTCCTCCATAGATTGGTCCATCTTTGTCGGGTGGTGTGCCCCCATGTCTGGATCCATCTTGATTAACAGTCGTGTGCTAATTAGGGGATGCGCCTTGTTGAGCTGCTTCATTTGATTGCTTGTTGGGTCCTTCTGTTCCAGCTCCGTGACCTGAACTCCAGCAACTCCAACTGTCCCTGCTTGTCCAAACTGCTTGAGGAGGTTCTGCATCATTTCCTCCTGTCTTTTTAGAAACTCTTCATGCATAGCTCCCATCATCTTTTCCATCTCGTCCCTAGTGATGAAAGCTAAAGTCGGATTAGCTCCTAAGGATGCTTCCTGGCTTCCTTCATGCTGACTTCTCTCTGCTCTTTTCCTCTTTGTTGATTGCTTTGTCATGGTTCCTTCTAGATCTGATCCTTTGGCCTTTCAAATCTGAACGCCAAATCTGGGATAGCATGTGCTAGCTATTCTCAGTGAAAGCACCAATGATTGCGTCAAAATTGGTCAAAAACCCCAAATGTCATGAAAGCACCAGTATATGAACGCAAACCAACGGTAGATAATCACAATTCACAGATCTAAGTAACGTAGAGGATAAAAAATAAGGAGTAATAAACTTAAAACAGAAAGAACTAGGCAGAGACATAAGATATATAGTGGTTCGACTATCTCCGGCCTACATCCACTTCAAAAGTTAATCTTTTATTGACTTTCCTTGCTGGTTACAATTGATTATAGCGAATTATGTGGTGAAATTCGAGTACAATAGCATCCTTGTAGTGCAAAGATGTTTTCGGCGGGGTCTGGACATTGGATCGCCAAAAGATCCCTTTCCTGTAGGCTTTGAGGTGCTATTTATAGGCGTATGTTGCAAATATCTCGCTCAGATCTCGTGAGACTTCTTTTGGCATGTAAGTAGGCCCACACGATCGATCCCAGTTGATTTCGACCCGATTTGTGATCGATACGAACGAATTTTGTATCGATCAAGATTTAAACCAATCGAGTCGAAATTTGGTAAGAACGTTCTTTAGGTCGTACATAAGCTCCTGTGAAAATTTCATAGCATTTAGACTTGTAAATCGCTAGATATGATCGATACGGATTGTAGTTTACGTGGAGGCCAAAGCATTCGTCTCCATCTGTTCGCCTCCATCCCTTCATATCATCTGCATCGATGACGTGGCACGAAATCCCAAGGGAGATCCACTTCTGACGCCGAGATGACTGCTTCCTTCATATCGATCGATACGAACACGATTGATATGAACACGACTCCTTCGCATCGATCGAATGCTACGCCCTTCGTATCCATTACCACTCGTAGTTTGTATCCATGTGCTACCATCCGTTTGTTAACGTTTTCAGTCTTCTTCATATCCAGCAACTATGCCTCTATTCGTATCCATCGACGAACCCTCCATCGCATCGACTCGAAGTACCCAATGTTGATCAATACGAACAGTATCGACTCAAAGTAGTCATGCTAATCAATATGAACAACATCGATTCGAAGTATGCTGCTACGCTCCATCTCGATTGACACGAAACCATCGGGTCGAACAAACCATCACATGCCTGCCTATTCGATCCAAATCCATAGCCTTCGAGTCGAAAATCACTTTACCTTCCTCACTGATTGATGCAAATGTCTTGTTCTTATCCATAGGCATCGATACAAATAAGACCTCCTTAAGCATGAATCCATCAATATCTCGAGCAAACAAACTCCGTTTGACCTAAAATTTGAAGCATAGCCTTTTCTAGCCTTGCTTTCCATAATCTAATAATTTCACCTCGATCAGAGCTCAGTCAAACTTGGTCGATATCCATCATAACTTTGTTTTCAATCGATCTCCTATCCTGATATCCATCCTTTCTAGCCAATTTGTTGATATTCCAGCCTTGACCAAAAGGTGGGATAACAGTATATATATTCATATAATGAGATTGCAAGATAGGTGGACATTGATTCTACATTGGAAAAGAATAAGCAGGATACCACTTTGTGTTTTGATTATAATTATACGTTACAAGATCATTAAAGCATATTTAGTGAGTCAATAACTATTCACCACTCTGATATTTACTTATCATGTGGATTATATCGATCCTACCACATCTTAGCCAGTTATTTTATAAGTAACGCTTTATCTTGGAAATATATTATGCGATTGTTGGATAGTTAATTAATAGTTTTGGTTGACGCTCTTAGTTTTCAGTGCTTTATACCGAGGTTGAAAATGAGGATGTAACATTTAGTATCAGAGAATAGGTCAGATGCCTAAGTTAAAATTTACCTAGAAATGATAAAATAACCTTGGATAATTTAATAAAACCACTCCAAAATTAATACTAAGATTGATAGGAATGGGTATCTTACTTGCGATCGGGGTTGTGTGTTATGCATATTAATAGGATGTACTTGATAGTTCTGATATTTTCCTCAATATCCTTTTTTCATCCTTAAAAAAATTCTCATTTTATGTCTATGTTAAGTGTTGGAAATACATGTCCGAAAGGGTGTGAAATGCAAATAAGTGCCAAAAGTGAAGTTGATAAGGAAATTTTATGAAAACTGAGAAGTGGAATTGAAGTTACTTTGTTTCTACTGGAATGCGGTTAGAGTGCGCAATAAACAATTGAGAAATCATGAATCGCTCAAGTTGATGGTAAATTTTATTATTATTCGTACTATAAATTATGAGGCACAATTTGTTAAAGGGGAATCTATAACAACTGGTTTTTGTTCTATATTTTATGGATATTCATATTTGTAAAATATAATGAGATTTCGTTTAACATTTTAGAGGCGTTCACATAAAAATTAAATTTTGATAAATTAAAGTAAACTATGAAAAATTATAATCAGTATGGTTTGGCAAACCTCTAATTTTATTTTAATAAAACGATGGAAGAAAGCGGGCTCCGTGTGCACTGGTCAGATCTAGAAACAAACCCATATATACACACATTAATATAAAACAAATATCTTTTCTTTCTTGCTGCATGCACTCATCAACTTGCTCTCATTTTGGCAAGGTAAATGACAAAAGGAAGTGCATGCAACACTTGACAAAATGTTCGATACATGTCAGAAACGTGGAATACTTGGCTTTATGAATGGTATTTGAATTTTATGAAAAAATAATATTGTAAGGTACTAAAACGTAAAAATTACCACCATTAGAAATAACTCATGTGAGCTCATTTTCTTTACATATAACTCATGTGAGCTTATTTTCTTCAAGGGAATGATGATAGAAAGAAAAAATATATATCCATACATGCTGCATCTCTATTCATTTTCTCTTTTAAAACAAATTAAACTTATGTGAATATTTATATAAACAAATCAAAGAAAGAAAAGGAGAAGAAATAAAAATAAGAAGAGGGAATAAGTTTATACTTAGGAAAGTAAAAGGGTTCTAGCACTTCGGACTAAGATCAAGATCATACAACTTTGGGTGAGAAAATTGTATTTTACTCTGTAATTTTTTATTATATTATGATATGGTATATGAACTTTTTCATAATGATTTAAGTGGCTAGGAATTAACCCAATACCTTTTAGTATTTCAGTTATAAAATTTGATTGATTAAACCATTTTACTATTCTTTAATGTTCTAGAAATCTACTTCAAAGACCTACAATTTTTAACAAGGTGATGTTTTCCCAATTCGGCCATTTATGGATCGAAAAAAATGTTATGATGTCAACCACATTTTCTGCCTATTTTAACTAAATGCTCTAGCAAAAAACCCTTTATTATTTTTCAAGCGTGGATTCTTGAATATTGAATAGATTTTAGTGATTTTTTTCTGTTAGAAAGATAAGCAAATTATCTACAACTTATATTTATATCATAGTCCTTCATTTCAAAAAGTTACTAAACTGGAAAATTAGTTACAAAATAGGTTTAGTTTTCTTGTTGACATTAATAAGAATTTAAGCTAGAATTCCTCTCGGTATTTTAAGCATACCTTTTAATAGACTAAGTGGATTTTTATGAAATTTAGTTTTCTAAAATGGTAATGAAAATACATACATATTTTTTCCGTTACTTTTCCTAAATTTCAAAGTTTATTGATAGAAAATCTATTTGCAAATATAGCTAAAATTTCTGGCCGTGGAGATAAGTATTCCACACAAAAACACCTTTTGGTAATATATACTTAACTTCATGTATCCTTAGTGGATTTTGATTTTTTTTCCTTCTTTTGCTAGCAAGCTAATCCAACTATCTACAACTTTTGTTTTGCTTTCATATAGGAAGCACTTCACTTGCTAGGGATTCGGATTTTATGGATGTAGGAATTCCCTTTAGGATTCCCTTGTAAAAAAAACCACGAAGCGATTTTGATTTTCCTGTTTCGATGAACAGGTTTTCCTGGTCTAATGAATGAGCAATTTTTTAATCATAGTTACCAATTCTAATGGTAGTTGCTATTAAAAATTGATACAAAATGTATAATGTTCTATGATTCGTTAGCATAGCACAATCCAAACACCTTTCACTAATTTGTACATGACCTCTTATACTCTTAATGAATTTTGATGATTCTGGTCTTTCTAGAAAGATAATTCAAATACATAAAAATTATTTTTTAATCAAATCCATAAATTCAAAAAATAATTTCTATTGAATATTAAAACTGTTGTTATGTGATTCAAATATGTGCCTGTGATGGTGAGGATTGAAAATATAGCGTAGAGCCTCATACTGAAGAAGTTAGGAGTTTGATTGGAGGAAGTGGAGATGAAAAGAAGATGGAGGAATGCAAGTTATAGGAGGTCAAACGGTTGACACATCAGATCAGACATCTGGCATGATGTAGAATTGTTGGTCAGGAGTTTTGCCAAACGTCTAACAAATTTTTCCTAAGGATTGAATCGGTCATCTGGCCCATCATGCCAAACGTCTGAGGCGCTGCCAGTTTTTTTATTGATTGTTTTCCTAGTTCGAATCTTGAACGGTATATTCTTTGTTTCATTGCTTGGTTCTTCTTCATTAATGGTTCAGATTCTTTTGATGTGATCGGAAGGCCTAGAGTGATTTATGCATCTACACATTATCTTCTACGTCTCTTATTTCTGTTATTTTGTTTGTGTAATTGCATAATTGAATTTGATTTGCATTAGAGTCCAAATAGGAAATACTAGATCCAGATCATAAATCGCTTCCGCTAAATCCGTTTATTCTCGCAATAGCTTGGTATCAAAACTAGTGTTATTATTCCATTTGGGTATTAATAGCTACTTCTAGAAAGTCTATTGGAAGATTTGGAGTCAATTATAGAGTTACATGCTTAGATGGAAAATGAGATTTTGTTACTTGGAAGATGAAGATAGAGGCAGTATTAAAGAAGGGGAAGACTTTTAAGGTTGTTTCTACGCCTAGGAAATTGAAAGACACTAAAGTAGATGTTTTGGAGGAGATAAAAGATGAAGCCCTTACAATTCTAAAGTTAATTCTTTCAAATGAAGTTCTTCAAAAGTTCTCTCAAAAGTAGATGGTGAAGGAATTATAGGATGCATTCAGATACATATCTAGACAAGTCTCTCACAAATCGGATTACTCTTCAACAGTAACTCTACTTGTTTAATATGAAGCCTGGAGTTGATCTTATGGAGCACGTAGATGCTTTGACCTTGATTACGAACCTAAAAGCAGTGGATGTTGATATTACTAATGAGGCTTAAGCAGTGATCCTCTTTTGTTTCATGGCTAAGAATTATACTGCTTTTGTTAATTCCATGACATATGGTCACAGTAAAATTAGCCTAATAAATGTAAAGGCTAGTCTTCATAATGAAGAGTTGAGAAGTAGATTGGCAAGTACTAGCTTAGATATGATACAGAGGGCTTATCTGTTTAAAGAGGTAGAAGCCATAGTAAGTCAAAGAATGGTAGAGGTCGAAGTAACTCAAGGTCTCAATCTAAGGGATCTAAGTGATTGACTTGCCTATTGTAAGAAACCAGGACACTTTATAGCTCAATGTCCTAAGCTTGAAGGAAGAAGATAAGACCTAAAGTAAGCTTCAGCATCTATTGCATAGAAATCATATAGAGAGTGATACCGATGTATTTACAGCTTCTATCCCTTTTGGGAAGAATAACTTATGGCTGATTGATTCTGGCTCATCTTATAATGTAACACATGATAGGAACTGCTTTTCCACTTACTGTGAGATTGATGGAGGAGAAGTTTCGATGGGCAATGATGCTTCTTGTCGTATGGTTGGTGTTAGTAGTGTGAAGGTTAGGATGTTTGATGGTGTTGTTCGTATTAATACTGATATTAGGCATGTACTAAATTTGACAAGAAGCTTGATTTATGTTGGGGCTCTGAGTAGATTTGGATTGAAGATTGTAGGTGAAGGAGAGGAAATTAAGATACCAAAGAGTTCTATGGTTGATATGAAAGGTGTGAGGGCTGGAAATATGTATCTATTGAAGGGCGCTACTATAGTTAGCGAATCAGTTTCTGCAACTTCTGCTTAATTAGATTCTTCCATATTGTGGCACTTGCGGATGGGTCACGTTGGTGAATGTAGTTTAGATAAGTTGAGAAAGCGAGATTTTGTTGATGAAATTCAACATTCAAAGCTCGGCTATTGTGAAGAGTGTGTTCTTAGAAAGTAGACAATGATTTCTTTGGTATAGGAGAGCATAAAGCAAAAGTGCCTTGGAGTATGTTCACATTAATGTATGGGTCCCTCCCCTTCTCCACCCTTGGGTAGAGCCAAGTATTTCGTTTGATATATAGATGATTTCTCTCATAAAATATGGGTATATTTCCTATAGTCAAAGAGTGAAACCTTTTTCAGGTTTCAAAAGTGGAAATCTATGGTTGAGAAGCAATCAAGGAAGAAGTTGAAAGTTCTCTATTTGGAAAATGGCAGTGAATTGTAGAGTATTTCATTGATTGTTGTGAGTCCGAAGGCATTTAGAGGTATTACACCATACTAGGCGACCCTCAATCCAATTGAGTTGTTGAAAGGATGAATCGAACATTATTGGAGAGAACTTGTTGCCTCAAATTGACTGCTAAGTTGAAGAAAGAATTTTAGGCTGAAGCTTTATCTATAACGGCTTTACTCATTAGTCGCATGCCTTCTACTGCCATAGATATGAAAATCCCTGAGAAAGTATGGAAAGGAGAGCCGGTTAGCTATTCATTTCTTAGAGTGTTTGGTTGCCCAGCTTATGAACAAGAAAGTAAAGGAAAGCTAGAACCTAGAGCTTGCAAGTTTACTTTTCTAAGTTATAGAGGTGGAGTGAAGGGTTATAGGTTGTGTGTCCTATTAGCAAGAAGATCATTACCAGTTGGCATGTGACTTTTGATGAGAAGGCTATATTGAAGGTGGAAACTTCCTCATCCAATGACAGTGTGTGGACAGATGCAGAATACCAAACACAAGGCAATTCATCCTTAGATTCTTTCCATAGAGGTTCAGATGGTTTTCCCCATGGCACCATGCTTAATGAGAATAGTATAGTTAGTACAGAGGATCAAACTCACTGTAGATCTAATTTAAAGACTAGTCTAGTCAGTAAGAGAAGGAAGCTTAGGTGGCTTGATGAGTTTGTTGGATTGAGTATCGAAGACATTGACCTTGACAGCATGGAAACATATGCATTATATGTTATCCATGATGAGCCCAATGATTATAGAGAAGCTATTGCATTAATTGACAACTCTAATTGGTTAGTTGCTATAAAGGACGAGATTGGATCTTTGAAGAAAAATTGTACTTGCGATTTAGTACCACTTCCTACCGACAAGAGAGTTATTGGATGTATGTGGATCTATAGAGTGAAAGATGATGACAGTGATGATTTCAGATACAAAGAAAGGTTAGTAGCAAAGGAGTATGTTCAGAAGAAAGGTAGAGTATTATGACATCTTTGTTCCAGGGCAAACATCCATTCATATTCTTTTGGCATTAGTTGCTAATTATTGTAGCAAGCAACTATATATCAAAACTATATTTTTGCATGATGATCTGGATGATGAGATTTGTTTAAAGCAGCTGGAGGGGTTCATTAATAGTAGCAGGCCAGATTATGCTTTTAAAATTAACAAATCTCTATATGGACTGAGCAGACTCCTAGACTATGGCATAAGAGATTTGACAAGTTTATGTTGCCATAAGGATTCTCTAGAAGCTTCAAAGACCAATATGTTTATTACAGAAGGTGTAAGTTGATATGATATATCTTTTATCATATGATGATGATATATTGATGGCGTCTCGAAGTATGGTCAGAATTAAGGAGTCGAAAGTGGAGCTCGGCAAGGAGTATGATGCAAAGGATTTGAGGAAAGAAAAAGAATTTTAGGAATAGAGATATTCAAGGATAGGAAGAGAAGAGAGTTGAGACTCACCCAGGCATAGTACAATAAGAAGGTCCTCACTCGATTTGGTATGGAGAAAGCTAAATCGGTTGGCACTCCATTAGGCTCTCATTCAAGTTGTCGAAAGATTTAACTCCTTCACTGGATGAAGACAAAAGCTATATGGCTGATATAATGTATTCTAGTTTTGTTGGTGGTCTCATGTATGATATGGAGTGCACGGTACCAGATTTGGCGGCCCATGTAGTGGATGTTGTGAATTGATATATGGGTAAACCAGGCAAAGAGCATTGATAAGCAGTGAAGTGGATACTTAGATATCTTCATGGCACTTCGTAAGTTAGCTTGTTGAATAGTGGAGTGGATGGGGACATCACTCTTAAAGGCTATTGAGTTTTAGATTATGGTGGGGATAGAGACGTACAAAAGTCGATATTGGGCTATGCTTTTACACTTGGCATAGGCTCAATTTCATAGAGATCGGAGCTGCAATCTATAGTAGCTATCTCCACTACTGAGGTTGAGTTGATGTCAATTGTGGAAGCGATTATGGAGGGACTGTATTTACTTCATTTGATGGATGGTCTTCCGGTGGTGCAATGGACAGTGGAGCTATTTTCAAATAGTCAAAGTGTGATCCATTTGGCAGAGAATCAGGCATATAGTTCTCTGACGAAGCACATTGATATTAGAGAATTTTTTATTATGCTTGAGGAAGAAAATTTTAAGACCAAGTTAGCGAAGGTGACTTTAGACTACCCCTCAGATACGACGACGAAGTCACTTTCTAAGGACAAATTTGAGCATCGTTTAAACTTGATCCATTTGATTTCAATTGCTTGAGCACTATAGGTGCACGACCTAATAATCCTTACGTTGATTGATGATGAGACCTACATATTGAATAAAGGTGGAATGTTGTTGTTATGCGATTCAGATATGTGCCTACGAGTGTTTGGATTGCAGATATGGTGTAGAACTTTGTATTGGTTAAGTCGGGAGCCAATTCGAGGAAGTGAAGATCAAAAGAAGATAGAGGAATGCAATTGATAGGATGTCAGATGTCTAACGCATATGGTTAGATGTCTGGCATGAAGCAAAATTGTTGGCCGAGAGTTTTACCAGATGTCTGGCTCAATATGCCAGACATCTGAGCCTTCTTAGGAATTTTTCTTGAGAATTGAGTCAGACATCTGGCCTACCATGCCAGACATCTGAGGCGCTGCTAGTTTGTTTCCTTTGCTATTTTTCTAGTTTGAATCTTGAAGGGCATTTTCATCGTTTCAGTTCTTGATTCTTCTTCATTAATGGTTTAGATTCTTTCTACATTATTGGATAGCCTAGAGTGATTAGTGCATCGATAAATAGCCTCCTAATAATCTTCCTAAATAGGAGAGTATAAGAAATTAATTATGAGACCAGATTTTCAATAATTTTAATCAATAGAAATCTTAGCTAAATCAAATTGGGAGTTTTCTATTTTGAGTGTTCTATTTTGTTATCGCTTCAAATGAGTGTATGATTAGAGAGAGTCTCCACATATTGTAACTCTCTAATCAAAGAATTGGCTGGTAATCTTTGGTAATTGAATAAAAGGGGTTGTTGGGTCTCCGCGAACGTTGGATACTTATATCCAAACAACGTTATCTTCCATGTCTCTTATTTCTGTTATTTCATTTGTGTGATTTCATGATTGAATCTGAGTTGCATTGGTTACCAAGCAATACTAGATCATGATCATAAATCACTTCCGCTCATCGATTTTTATCACAACGGGATCAATATGACCGATGTTTTTTGGTCTGTTAGCACAAAGCGGTCCAAGCCCCTTTTTGTAATTTATACATATCTTTTTATGTCCTTGATGGATTTTAATGATTTTGGTCTCGCTGGAAAGATATTGAAATATTCATAACTTTTCTTTTAATCACGTTAACAAATGCAGAGGCTAGTGGCTGTAAAATCTTAAAATAATGTTAAATATTATTTTCTGGCCTAATGCCACAACCCAGTTCAAGAATCTTTCGGTAATTTATACATAATTTATTGTATTCCTAACGGATTTGGATGATTTTACTCTTAGCTAAAGATTAATTCATAATTATTATGTTCAACGCTTTTGATATTTAAAGTGTTGATAAGCAAATATGCTATAACTTCTTCGTGCGTAATCCGTTTGGGATGCAATTCACGTCCTTAGGTTTGTTACGGAATATGTCATTTTAGTAAGAATTATTTAACCATTTGAAGACATATTAAATTTTGGAATGAAAACATTTTTTAGATTATACAATCCTATAATTAATTAATTAATTAGTAACTAGGTAATGATATAACTGATGACTCGTTAATGTTGTTATGATGATACAATCACCTAAACACCTTTGACCATAATTTAGGGATATTTTGTATGGATTAGTAATTTGGTAAATAATTTGAATGGGTATATAAAATTATATTCGTAGGTTTAGTATAATATTAACAAAAGAATTCTACCCATTTATATCGCTACTAGCATTCTCAACTGTGATAGAAGTATGCCCACTAGTGTGGCTACTACCACTTACAAATTATTAATTAACCCATAGTTGAATATTGAATATTAGTGGTAAGAAATATTTTAGTAACCATTTGAGTATTTGATGAGAAAATATTATTTCAGTGGTAAGAATCATAAAACTACTCTTATTAAGAATATATGTCAATGACATTTGTACACATTGCCATTTTATATGTACACCTTAAAGTTTGCATAAAGTACATATTTGACAGTTTTGTAGTGTACGAATAATAATTGTAGTAATATATATACTGCTAGTTTGATTATGTATGTTATAGAGTTTGGACAAGAATCGTGATTTAGAACATCAGCGTGTTATCTGAAAAGATAATGAAGTAGACAAGATAATTAATTAAGTGATTGAGATATATGATACTGTGTAACGCAGCAGATAAGCTTCTAACATTTGATAACATGGTATGTTTGGGTGTTAGTACTCTATCTGCACTCTATTTTTATTTTGATGATCAGGCAATTGTGAATTTTTATACGTGAACAATATTATGAGTAGTAAAGTCACATAAACTGCTTAATTTTTTTAACCTGTAGGGTTAATATAAGTTTAATATGGTGATTTAATGTTTAAGTGATCAGCTACAAGTACTGTTACTTATGGTTACCTAGTAATGCATTATGGAAAAGGAATATGATTAATATGATAATTAAATAAGTGCATAGTTGATAATGTTTAATATGGTCCACACTAGAGTTTAGAAATACATGCCTGGCTTATGGCGAAAATGTATCATATTTTTGTTACTTATAAGATGTCGCACGAAACTACCCCATCCTTCTATTAAGGCATTATAGTATTGCCTCCTATTGATTATTTATGTGTACTCGTATATTTATATAGTTATTTATCCTTATGATATTTTCTGTATTTCAGGTTGTGAGTACGATGAGACAAACTATGTGTGATTAGATTTTCACCAAGTAGATCTTGTTATATCCATTAGGAATGTGAGGATATTTTTGGTGGCAAATTCTAGTGCAACATCAGAAAGGCTAATATCCATCTTAGCTAATTGACCACAAGATAGAGCCTCGGTTCTATGATGAGTAAGCCCTATTGTCACTGATTAAACAGTTTGCTACTCGAGGTATTCCTAGGATTTTAATCATAACTTTTAGTGTAATATATTTGATGGAGACATTGTTATGATTTTGAGTGTTATTTGGGGTAGCAAAGAAACTAAGTTTGTGTAGGGACAACCACTGTTTGAGTCACTGAGTACTTTCTCGTATTTGCGTGCTTAGCTTTTGGTATAGATAATATCAATTTCCAATAAATATGATTTTGCAATAATTTTGGAAAAATCCAATTTTTTTAAAATCTAAGGAACGCATCATGGAAAGGAATTTGAAGAATAAGAAATCCAAATAATTTGGTGTGAACATTAGAGATAATATATGTGTATTATGAGATGAGCGGGGTAGATTATTATATTGTGTGACGTTTACCTTTGTGCCTTAATGATTTATTATGCATTAACTATCTACACCATTATGGTACCAAACAGGATTGGAGTGGAATGTTAAGATACAGTGATTTGTTTGTGCCACTAACTATGACTTCTGTATTGTATCACCATAATTTATATTGGTAGATCTCCTATGAATGTGCAAAGCACGGTAGCTTCACTCGGTCCATGTTAAGATATTCAATTAGACTCTTTATTCTGGGTATCACAACATGAAGCATGCAGATAGAAACTTTTAAGCAGCACTACTATTCTCTACATTACGCTAAGAACTTATGACATTATTATCTATGTTTGGGCTAACTCTATGATGCATAAAAGAGCAGAAATTCATATAGTATTGACTTCCTATCTTGTTTATTTGTTAATTGCTTGTATATTTTGTAATTATTATTACTATTATTATTATTATATATCATAGTGCTAACTTTATGATTGTAGGTAACCTCCTTTTTGATTATTTACCCTTAATTAGGGTTTAATAATTAGTAGTAAAAGAACTATGTTGGGCTTTATACTGTAATGGATACATATGCAATCACATTTAGTACCATGACATGGTCCACTTTCCATCCAATATATATTCATATTGTGACATTACAGGGTAGGTTTGGAAAAGAATAAGTAAGATACCACTGTGGATTTTAATTTTGGTCATATATTACAAGATGATTAAAGCACGTATATTTAGTCAGTAATTATACACCACTCTGATATTTACTTATGTTATTGATTATATAGATCCAATCACATCTTAGCTGATAACTTTATAAGTAGTGTTTTATCTTGTAAATATATTTTATGATAGTTGGGTAGTTAATTGATTTTTTTGGTCGAAACATTCAATTTTCAGTGCTTCAAGCTGGGGTTAAGAATTAGGGCGTTAAGGTTTTTGAATTGCAATTTTTAGAAACGGGAAGTGAAGTTTCTTGGCATGCTATTTCTTTGAAAGATTAGCGGTACGTCCATCGAAGATAAAAACTATTAATGACTAAAAGAGGTTAGCGATGGTTATGGAGGCGAGGAGTTTCTTGGGACTAGATGGCTATTACTGCAAATTCATTAAGGGTTTCTCATGTATAGCAGCACCCTTGACTAAATTGACAAAGAAGAATGAGAAGTTCGTGTGGACTGGTAAATGTGAAGTGTCATTCAAGAAGTTGAAGAAATTATTGACGAACTCTCATGTGTTCATTATGCCTGAAGGGAACTGGATGTAGTAGTGTACACTAATGTTTATGGAACAAGTTTTGGGGCATTGTTATTTCAAAAAGGGAAAGTTAGAGATTATGCATCAAAGTGATTAAGACCACATCGGGTTATATATATAACTCATTATTTGGAGTTGGCAGTGGTGGTGTCCATGCTAAAGATTTGGAGACATTACTTGTTAAGAGAACGATTCGAGTTGTATACTGATCACAAATACCTCCAGTACTTATTCTCTCGAAAGGAGTAAAATATAAAGTAGCAGTGGCTAGAATTTATAGAGGTATATTGATTTTGGAATAGAATATACGCTATGAAAAGGAAACAACGTTACCGGTGCTTTAAGCAGGAAGCATCATAATGGAATGTTAGCCATTATTGAAGAATGGAAGATATTAGATATGTTAGCTTCTTACGGAGTGCATTATAGGAAAAAATACTGGATCAAGTAGAGATCTATGCATTTTAGCAAGTTTGGAGGTACATCCAGCACTTGTGGATATAATTGCTACAAGGAAAAAAGAGGACCCATTAATTGCAGAAAGAACTAGGCAAAGATATAAGGAAAAATGTTGAGGACCTGAAAGGATTTGAGATCCACTCGAAGGGGTGGGTAAGCTAAAAGGGAAGTCTGTGTGTTTTGGAAGTAGTGGATTTTTAAGAGGAAGTCTTAGAAAATAAATCATCAATCAAAATTCACTATTCATCCCAAAGGCATGAAGATGTATCATGGTATGAAGAGAATCTTCTTTTGGGAAGGGATGAATGGAGATGCAGAAGAATGTGTAAAGAAATGCTTTACCTATCATCAAGTGAAGGTTGAGCATCAAAAGTCGAACTATTTATTTCGACCTTCAAAAATACCAATTTGGAAGTGGTATTCAACATCGATGTATTTTGTTGATGGATTTCCTAGTCGAGGACAACAAATGATAACTTTGGGTGATAATTGATAAACTGGCTAAGAGTGCTAACTTTATCTCGGTGAAGTTGCCGCGAATGATTGCTAGCTTAGCGAAGCTTATGTGAAGAATATAGTGAGATTACATGGGATATTGAGTGGTATGGATAGCGATAGAGACCCATGGTTTACGAACGAGTTCTAGAGAAATTTGCAGAGTCGGTTAGGTATGGAGTTGAACTTGAGCACATCTTACCACCCCTAAAATGATGGTTAAACCAAGAAGGGTGAACTATATGCTCGAGGATTTTTTGAAAGCATGAATCTTGGATTTTGGAGGATCTTGAGAAGATCATTTACATTTAATAGAGTTTTCCCACAATAATAGTTACCAGTCGAGTATTGGGATGGCATCATTTGAGGTGCTAACCGTGTAAGTCACATGTTTGTTGGTTAGACATAGGAGATAGACTTGTGTTAGGACCTAATTTGGTAAGACATGCTACTGAGAAGATAGAGTTGATTCACGTTAGGATGAAGGCAATGCAATTCAATTAGAAGAGTTATGCCGACAAGTGAAGGAATGAGCTTGAGTTCGCGTTAGGCAGTTGTGTGTTCATTAAGGTTTCTCGAGTGCAAGGAGTTATGTGCTTTGGGAAGGTAGGGAAATTAGCATCTTGATATGTAGGACCATTTTTGGTGATTAAGCGAATAGGTAAACTTGCTTATCAAGTCGAGTTACCTAATAGTTTGGTGGTTGTGCATAATGTCTTTCATATATTGCATTTAAAAAAAATAAAGTTATCATACTTGTTCACGTCCAGTGAAGTGACGACAAGGAATAATACTTGGGAGGTAAAGGTTAGGATTACGAATATCTATCCCAAGCTATTTTACACGTTCACATTATAGCAGTATACTTTGTTTTTCTATTGTATGGACTAGTAGGGTACTAATATGTTCATATATGATTTACATGTGTATAAGTGTTGCATCAATACATTTTGATTGATGATTGATGGTTTGTGATAGTAGGATACTAGTGCAATCCTTTGTACTTGTGCGTATTTATGTGATAATGACTGCACTTTCAAGGTGTTGATGTAAATTTTGTTTTCCTTATCAAAATTTTAGGAATGAAAAATTTAAAAGCAAGGACTTTAACACCACATATTTTAGAGGATCTATAATATAGGAAATTAAATTAGTAAGAATATATTATAAAAGGACTAAATAAGATAGTTTATTGCAAGAATTGCCCAAGGATGAATTGATTAATTAAGTGTGTGAAACTTCATAAAGTTAATTTAATTAACTAGGGGTAATTAGAGAAATTATGGCTAGCCTTGTCAATGAAAATAAATTTAAATTTTTGGATGTAAAGGTTAGTGTTAAAGGAAATGTAATAGTGTGACTAGGCCAGAATGTGATATTAGTCCAAGCCAAAAGCACTAGCCCACTTTTCTAATAGCTAACCCCTCATTCATTCCATTTTCACTTCATTTTATTTTCATAAAGAAATCCCATAAACTTAAGAACTAAAGCCAGTCATTATTCTCGAGAAGAAGATTTCAAATCTTGAAGATTAAAAGTTTTCAAATTTAAGGAAAAGGAAGATTAAAACAAGATTTCTTAAACCAAGGTGAGTAAAATCTTTCTTTAAAACCTATCCCCACCCACTTTGGTTCAGATTTGATTGTGTACCATAGTTTTGGGTACTGATAAACATATTGTTTGAATGATTAAACAATATGTGTTTACAAATTTAAATGAAAAAAATTGGCTCATGTTTTACCCTGGACTAAAATTTTCTTAAAAGGTAAAAAATGTAATTTGATTTTTGGTGAATCTTTTGGATTTTTCCATCAATTTCTAATTTTATATTAATTGATTAGCTAAGGGGATTAACTAATTGATGATATTTAATTAGCTAATAGAGGAAGGAGTTCATTCATTTCTAAAAAGTAAACTACAAAGAAGAATATTTGCCAATGAAAATTCAACACCAAATGGATTTGGTGTAAAGTTAACACCTAGAATGGAAAAGAATCAGATCTCAACATAATTATATACATGCCATTGAACTAAAGGATGCCTTTGTAGAATACTCATAAAGGCCTATGATAACCCACAATGACCCCAAATGGGTCTTATATGCGATGGTAATTGAAGCCATCTACCCATAAATGCTAAGTATAAGTCTTAGCATGAGATAGCTTGAATAGAATTAGCATGCAATAGCTATGAATAAGATAGCTCATGAAGGCTAAAGAAGGGAAAGCTCATGATGGCTTCAAGATGAATGGCATGCGATGATTTCTATAAATATAAGGCGCATTAGCTTTGAGCGAGATGATGGTTAAGTATGGAATAAGATGCAATGACTATGGACAAATAAGGCATGAATAGCTAGATGGAAATGTTATGCGATGACTCCAAGTGGAATTGAACATGATGGCTATAAGTGTTATAGTAAAATATGTCTTTAGTGGATTGTTTGTGATAGCTTGGTTGGAAATAGAACGTGATGGCTATGAGGAAGACAACCCATGAATGTTACTAAAGAGTAATGCGTAATAGTTTGGGAAGTTATTGTTCCATGGTGGCTATGGGATAGCCAAACATATGATAACCTAACCTAACATTCAAAATCTATGGGACAGCAAATCTACGATGACTTGTCATTATTAATGAAAGCATGGGATGCTTTATTTTCCAAGTAAAATGAGAAAATTCTTTAGGCACTTTGAAAGACAGTTTCTAAGTATTATTGAACTATTTTATAGGGATGAAATAAAGAAAAGATTTTTATAAGTTAAAGTGGTGTTAACTTATTTTGAAATGGAAGCTTAGAGAAGCTAATAAATGGTAGTGCTATCCATCCTTTTGACCTAGCTATATTCAGGTTGACTAGATGAGTTAGACCCGACGTTTATCATGGCAAGCAGCCCAGAGAGAGGATCTTAGGATCTAGGAATCAAGCTGAAGTGCACTGCCCTAGAGTACACTAAGCATGGATCGGCATTCCACCCTACATAAGGGATCCATACTGATCCCTAAGGGTACACCTAAAGTGTCCCTAACTTTTATGGCACTCTTCTCTATCTACATAGAGCTTGATTCAAGTGTTGTCTCAGAATTCCTATTCTTTGTATTGGAACTCTCTATATGTAGTCTAAAGCAGAAATTCTGCCTTCTTTAGATCCATCACTTGGACCAAAAAACATCTACGTGACCATGCAAAGCAACCTTGGAATCCCGAAGCCAACAAAGAGACAAGTCAATACAAGAAATCGCAAGCACTACTACATATATAGGGATTGGTCTCTACCCCCAATAGGGATTGGTATGGATCCCCAACCATAAGTGATATGGAGTTGAGATTTTCTAAGAGACTTGGTCTTAATGGCGAGGTTATGTAGGAGAAATATCAATGAGATATTTGGTCTCTATCCTATAAATATAGAAGGCATAGTTCATTCTAGGGATCTTTACATTGCCATTATTCTTTTAATTTCTTTTATTCAATATCTATTCTAATCCCACTTTCGTGTAATCACAAAAATCAATGCAACAACAATAAAACCATTCGAGTGGACATAGGCCAAGATTGCCGAAACACTATAAATTTGTGCATGATTATTTTCTATCTGTTTTCCTCTACTTTACATTTACTTTCTTCATGTAATCCTACTACTTACTTTTTTGGGTATTTGTACCAATTTTGGTTCAACCATTTTGGTGCTTTCATTGAGAATGAGAATCTCAAGCTATTTGGATCCATCATCTGCTATTGGATTTTCTATATCCAAGAGATAGGTCCAATGTACCTTCCTTCTAATTCTGTAACTTAGATTTTCAATGACCTAGTAGAAGATTTCTGCCATGGCCCTACCAAGGAAAGAAACACGTACCATAATAACTAAAGCTACCCTCAATGATGTTGAGAATCTAAATCCCTAAAAAGGGAATAAAGCTAAACAACCGGAACAGATAAAGATCCAGACTTCATCTTACATTGTGACCAAAGTGGAGATGGATAGAATAACGAAGGAGATGGAAAATAGATTCCAGGATATTCAGCACGAGATGAATCAATCAATGCAGTAGAGCTTAGGGCTGCTAAATGAACTAACTCAAAACAACCGTAGATGGAGTAAAAGGGATTCCAGATCAGAATTAGAGAGTTCTCTTCATTCGAGCAAAAGAGTAGGGATAAAAGGTAGAAGTGGACCCAAAATACTGTCGGAACATCGTACCAGGGGAGAGAACCAACTTAGGTTGCAAGTTTAGGGATCGGTGCCAATTCCTGAAGAGGGGTCAATACCAAACCCCATTATCGTATCCCCATCACCCAAACGTTTGAAGATGGTGTGGATGTGGTCTCTGGACATGCTGTTGATCTTCAGAATGTGGAGTTTCAGGCTACTCCTTACAATACAACTCATGGAAATCAAAGAGGAGGGCTACTGGATGAATGGATCCTCTAGAGTTTTGGTATCCTAGGTACTGCTCATCTCCCCGAGAGCATTTGCCAAGCCGAAGACTCAAGACAGGACATGATTACTGTTGTTTAGTCCAACCTTTTGACTCGGGCTATATGAAAGACATGGTTAGCAGATTGATGAGTGAAAACAAATTCAGAACCAATAATGAATAGGGATACCAATGCGAGTCGGAACCAGTTCTTAGAGGACATTCTTTATGCAAGATATCCTTAGGGATTTAATATGCCAATGATGTCATTGTATGGAGGAATGACAGATTCTAGGCAACCCTTATTGAGATATGAATGGCATATGGATTCAGCTAGAGCCTCATACGCTGTGAAGTGCCACTGTTTCTCAATTTTCCTAGAAGGGATGGCTATAATGTAGTTCACTCTGCTTCCATCGAAGTTTATATCGTCTTTTATTGAGCTATCGCAAAAGTTCATGGGGCAGTTCCACTTACTCATCTCCTTCGAAGCACATGATGTCACTATCCAACATTTATAAAGTTGAAGGAGATTCATTGAGGGATTTTTTGAACCAGTTCCACATGGCTATAACATAAGTAAAAGATCCTAAGGGAGACATGCTACTAATGGCACTATGTGAGGGTGTTCACCCTGACTCAGATTTTGAAGACCAGTTGGAAGGAAGCAACCATCGACGATTGAAGCTTTTTATAGGAAGGCCAACGAATATTAATGCCAAAAGGATGCATGCAAGCATCCACAAAGGACCATCGTTGGAAATAAAAATAAGGTAATACCAAATAATGTCACTGTAAAGCAAATTGAAGAATGTTCTAAGCATGTAAACGTGAAGATTGGAAATCAGAATGAAGGTCAAGAATAGAATAATTATGGGGCTAAGATGAGTAAGCTAGATAATCATAATCGTTTCTAGACTCTTGAGCAAAAAAATTACACTGAACAGAATAGTTAAATAGATAATATCTACCTAGCTACTGAGAATACTAAACTATATAGGAAGTCGGCTCCTAGAAAGTCAATCGAGAAAGAGAGGAAGTAGGGCAAGTTCTGCATATTTCATGAGACTTACGATAATAGTAACAATGTGTGTAGGCACTTGTGCGACATGATTAAATATTTGATTAGAAAAAATAAATTGCAGCAGTATGTGAAAGCCCTGCAGGATGGCAGGAGAGGAACTTCTAACTCCTATGGATCATCTTCATAGTAGGGGCAAGCTTAGCCTAGTGCTAATCCACCAAAGCAGCCAGAAATACATTTGGTGATTAACACAATCATTGGTGGGTCACATCCTGCCGATAAAAGCTTTGCGAAAATAGATAAATACATTGGAGCTATAAAACATGCTGGGAATGAAAGCTTCTATTTTGTTAAGGATGGAGCTTCGGTGGAACAATCTCAAACCATGATAGATGATATTGTTTTTCGGAATAGAGATGCTGACGGAGTGGAAGCTCTGACGATCGACCCACTCGTGATTCAGCCACGATTCGTCCTACTATTGTACAAAAGGTGCTTGTTGACAATAGGAGTTCAGTCAACATCTTATTCAAGAAATCATAGGATCAAATAATGTTGGAGGAGAAGGATTTGAAACCTTGTAGGTCTCGAATATAGGATTCAATGGGATGGCTAACGAAGCCATTGAATTTTTCGAATTATCGATAGTACTTGGTGAGGGCGACTGCCAGAGAGTGCAAGTTGTGCCATTTTTTGTGTTGGATATACATTCTGCTTATAACGCATTTTTGGGCTGACTGGCCCTAGCAGAATTTAGAGTAGCTATCGCTCCCTAGTGCTTAATTATGAAGTTCCCTACAGATAATGTAGTGACAGTTGTGCATAGAGATTAGGCAATCGTGAATGCTACATCGCCAAGCTAAAGGAGTCAAGGAGAAAGGAAAGAACGTAAATGAGGCCTTCTGCATAAAGGCTTTGGATGCATAGAAACTACAGCCTGAGCCTCAGCTCGAGCAGACCAGTCGACTCTATGATGATACGGATCAACGATAAGAGCTAGAAGGTGTATATGTAGCTTCTGTCGAGTTGACTATCGCTGTTCTAATCAGTAGGGATGATTCAAGGAAAGTGTTAAAGGTTAGATCTTGGCTCAGCGCTAGTGTGATAAAGGAGTTGGTTTGATTTCTCCGGGCTAACCTAGATTTTTTTCCTGGACACACTCGAATATGTCTGGGATCTCGCCCGGGATAGCGAGACAAGCATTAACCATCAATTCTAAAAGTGTTCCTATAAAATAGAAACGCTGCAGCCTGGTTTTGGAGAGATACGCTGCACTCAAAGTGGAAATGGATAAGCTAAAGGACAATGGCTTCATTCATGATGCCTTTACCCAGATTAGGTATCAAACCTTGTCTTGTGAGAAAACCAAATAGAAAGTGAAGGACATGCATTGACTATTTGGACTTGAATAAGGCATGCCCTAAGGATGGCTTCATGCTTCTAAGGATAGATCAACTGGTTGACTTGACCGCTGGATACGAGCTACTTTTTTTTCTGTATGTGTACTCTAGATACAATAAAATCTTGATGCACATCTTGGATCAGAATTACACCAACCTCATTACCGATCTTGAACTGTATTGCTATATGGTCATGCCTTTGGATTAAAGAATGCAGGAGCGACTCGTCAACCAGATGTTTAAGGAACAAACTGGATGATTAATGGAAGTTTACATGAACGACATGCTTGTGAAGTCACAATGCTCGAGAGACCATATTGATGATCTGGCAAAGATGTTTGGTTTCCTCCAACAATATGGGATAAAGCCCAATCCTTTGAAATGCTCTTTTTCCATTGCATCGGGGAACTTCTTGGGCTTTATTGTCAACTCTCATGGGATTGAAGCCAATCCAAAAAAGATCAAGGCTTTGAGAGAGTTCGAAGCCCTAAGGACGATTAAGGAGGTCCAAATCTTAAATAGGAAGGTTTCCACCCTAAGCCGGTTCATCTCTAGGCCATTGACAAGTGCATTACCTTCTTTGAAATGATTATGAAAGGGAAGAGAAACTTCGAGTGGAACCAATACTGCAAAGATGCATTCTAGGCTATGGTGAATTACTTGAAGAGACCTCCTATTCTCTCAAAAGCAGTGAATGATAAGGATTTGTTCTTATACATGGTAGTGTCGGTGCATGCCCTGAGTCCTGTACTTGTATGTGAGGAATCTCTCATCCAGCTATTGGTCTACTATATCAGCAAGCGGTCCATAGGAGTAGAAACAAACTATCCAAGATGGGAAAAACTCTCTTAATGCTATTAATTGCTTCTAGATAACTCCACCCCTATTTCTAGGCTCATCCGGTCAATGTCCTCACCAACCATCCTTTACAACAAGTCTTGCAATGACCTAAGACTTAAGGCTTTTGAAATGGAACATTGAATTAACTCAACATGATATCACCCATCACCCTCGAAGAGAAATCCAAGATCAGGCCTTGGCGGATTTCATAGCCGATTTCACTACATGAGATGATCCATTAAAAAGCAATGGAAAAATGAAGTTCGGTGAAAAATGTACATGAATGGCACACCTAGTGGTCAGTGTTCTGGTGCTAGAGTCATATTGTCACTCTGAAGAACATCCGATCAGTTATGCTTTGAAATTCAGCTCTCCAATGATAAACAACGAAGCTAAATATAACGCACTGGTTGTTGGACTCAAAATCGCCACGGATTGGGAATAAAGACTTTGCACATTTTCTACGACTTCCAGCTAGTGGTATGCCATGTTAAAAAAGAATATCAAGAAAAAGTAGCAGGATTAGCTCCGTATCTAAATTGGGTTCTTGAGCTGCTCGATGACTTTGAATACCACACGATAGCGAATATTCCTAAAGACTAGAATGAAAAGGTTGAATCACTTTCTAAATTGGCTAATTTTGGAGATGCACAACTCATGAACTTGGTTCTTGTGGAAGTACTTTTAGCTTGGAGCATTGACTGGAGGAATGTTGATTATATCTTGGAGATTGAACCTGAAACAGAGTCATGGAGGACTCCAATTCGGAATTATTTTCAAAGAGGGATCCATCTAGAGAGAAGGGAAGAATGATGAAAAATCATTCACGAAGCTTCGATATCATCATGCAAGAAGGAATACTGTACAAGAAAGGTTTCTCTGTCCCCATGCTTCGATGTGTCACTCACGACGAGGCCAAACAAGTCCTTAGAGAAGTTCAAGAAGGGGCTTGCAACGACCGCATTGTGTGGCAAACCGTAGCAAAGAAATTTGTTCGATACAGATATTAGCCAACTATCAATTGATTCATGGCTGATTATCCCAAAAGATGTGACAAATGCTAGAGATTTACTAAAATTCCAAGAGCCCAAGTATTGGATTTACTTAAATGGTCAGTCCTTACCCTTTGTAGTTTGGGGCATTAATATCATTGGCGTTATATCGATATCTAAAGGTGGTATGAAGTACGCCATCATAGCGGTTGGTTACTTTACCAAATGGGCTGAGGCAGAGCCATTGGCCATTATTACAACAAAGAAAGTGATCAACTTTGTAGTTTGAAATATTATCTATCACTTTTGAGTTTCACAGGCAATCATTATAGAAAATGGAACCTAACTCGATAGGAAGTTCAAGGATTTCTACCACCAACATCGCATAGTGAAGAGATTTGTACTAGTAGCACACCTCAGGTGAATAGACAGATTGAAGCTATAAACAAAATTATCAACTCCATTATTAAGAAGTGATTGGAGAAGGCCAAGGGAAAGTGGGTAGACGAACTTCCGTTAACACTTTAGGCTTATCGAACCACCCACAACTCAACTACTGGTCACTCTCCATTTGCCTTGGCATACAGTTTGGAGGCTATGATTCTGGTCGAGCTGAAAGTACCTTCTCATCGAGTGACGCATTACATTCGGTAAATGAACGAGAAACTTCTTTTTGGAGTCCCTTGATATGATCGTTGAGAAGCGGACCAAAGCTGAGTTGACAGCAGCTGCGTATAGACATTAAGTCGCATAATATTACAATACCAAAGTCAGGATTTGAACCTTTGAAATTAGAGATTTATCCCTCAAATGAATCTTCCATAGCCCTAAGAGCTTGGGCCCGAGAGGGGAAGGTCTGTAAGTAGTAGAGGAAATGCTTGGAGATGGCACTTTCAAGCTAGCAACTGTGGATGGGATCTCACACTTGAGGGCGTGGAATAGCAAGCACCTACGACACTATTTCACTTAGCAATAAACTTGTAAATAATTGGCTAGAGCCACATAATAGGATAGATCCTATCATTTTCCGTCTTTTATGAAATAAAACGGCCTTTTCTGTTTGAAAATCTATCTCTCCATTACTTAAGAGTTGTGATTTGACCGACTCAAATTAATCTGCATATGATTAATATAGGTGTGAAGGTACCTGAAGATAGGTGTCAATCAAACTTCTATGGCCCATGATCGAGCTGTGAAGTCCCTCTTGGAGTCCGGAGATCGATGCCAACCAGATGTTCGTTTCAGATTGAGGGAAGGAGTATGAACTTAAGCTAGACATGACATGATTGTTCACATGTTTAACTCTTGCCTTCGGATTAGGGGTAGGAGTATAAACTAAACGGACATGATCGACCGTCCATTAGCCAACTCTTGTCCTCGAAATGGGGACAAGAGTATAAATCCAAACTGGATGTGACATTAACATCCGCAAATCAAGTCCTGCCTTCAAATTAAAGGCAGGAGTATAAACTAAAATGGATACGATATGACTATCTGCAAGATAACTATTACCTTTGGATTGGGGATAAGAGTATAAATCGAAGTGGATGTGATAAGACAGTCCAACTCTTAACCTCCTTCCTAGAGTAGGCAAAATGGAAGATCCATTCCTGGAGTAAGGGGCACTTAACTAACAGGTCTTCAATAGATGCTTGGAGTTAGGCATAATTATGTATAAACATCCTCGATAAGGATATGCAGACTACAACCCTAAGTGGTTGACTTAAATCAACACTCGGAGTTTGGTGCGACCAAAAATTATCATCTTGGAAAAGAATACTTAAGTCACTAATCCTAAGTGACTTACCCTAACTAATGCCCAACATTTGGCATTTCAGTGGTTATCTTACGTTCTTTAGGATGGTGAAATGCTGGTGAACTATGAAACGAGATAAGGACTTAGTCTAAAAACAATCGTTGAAAGAGATAGACCATAAGTATATTGAATGAAAAGCGTATTTCTTAAGTACATAGGTAAATCAAAACAAAGAGTTGACAAAGCCAAAAAAATATTATTCATATGAAATTCAAAAGCTGAATACAAGTGTTATCAACACTAGTAACAAAAAGCAAAAGCGTAGGCTGAACCCGCATAGTACTAGCCAAACAAAACAAAAGTAGGGTACTAGGAAAGCCTAAGTAGAGCTATATAATCAGAAGGCGAGAAGAAGACAAATAATCACTTCTTGATCCTCTTCTTTATTTCTTTCCTCTCATTCTTCTTCGTAGAAAACGGTGTGTTGGAACCTTCTAATTGTTTTCTTGTTCTTCCTCTGCTTCCTTTGCACTTGGGTGGAGTACTCTAAGAAGAACCAGTAGGCCATTTTAAGCACTTTCAGGTAGAGGAATGAAGGTTGGGGTACTCCGCAAGGATCCATTTAGGTATGCCCTGAGCACTCCCGAGCAGAGGAATATAGACTGGATGTAAACGATCTGCTCAGGCAAAGCAATGGATAAAAGACGAGGAATGACTTCCAACCTCTCTTGCTTGATCTGTATGGCAAGGAGGATATCCATCTCTATTTTTTGCTCAAGTCCGACTATGGTCTGACCCGAAGAAGACTCAGAAACCTTAATGATAATTATATTGACATCAGACTGGGCTCCCTGTAGGTCATCAGCTCACTTACCTAGAAAAGGTCAATCATTTGCTCCTCAAGTCCTAGAAACTCTTCATCGGAGCACTTGGAATTGTTGCTAAAGTAGCAACGGTTACTAACTCTATCATGGGCACTCGTTGGCCCAATTGGGAATCTTTAAGAGGAAGCGGAGTGACTACAGGCTGACCTGAAGCCAAAGAGACATGAAAAGAGAGGCTAGTGATGTTGATAAGCAACATGTTAACTCTCTGAAATATAGGAGACGTCAAGGAGATACCTTCTTAGGTTTAGAGCTCTACATGAGTTGGAGTGCCACCGGAGACCCCCTTTGGAATAGGAGAGAGAAATATTTTTTCGAACCTTAGGCCTTTTCAAATCATACCCGAAATTAGCGGTGGAGTCGAGAGCAGCTTGTGTAGCAAGAGTTTGACTAGCCGAAGCATCGTGGTGCGTTAGTACAAAACCTTCACTTATTCCCTTTCGCGTGGTTGAGGCAAGTTCTGGATAGATAACAAGTAGGCTATTGTGTAAAATCTAGGGCTCATCTATCACCAGGTTATCCTTCTCCAACTGTTCCAGCGCCCTGGTGAAATTCTTTTTCTTCCTTAATGATTCGCTCCTATGCACGCACAAGGAGTCTGGGATAATCATCTTTATGTCACTCTAGTTTTCCAAACTTGAGCACATTGGCATTGTATTGAGTAAGCAATAGCTCTAACATCTCCATAATCCACTCTTCTGCATGTTGCTCCACGGCTTCGGCTTCTCTCTTCATAATAGAATCAACACCCTGGCTCGTTTAAGCACGTGTCCCTCTCTTCCCTCATGGTAACCAGCTCACCACATGATTCCTAAACAATTTGTTGCCCTTCATATTTTTCTTAAGTTTCACGCTCGAGTTTGGTTTTTAGCTCAGCCGCATTCATTTTGGTGGCATGTCCTTCTAGAACTAGCTCATGAATTTGGTGTTGCGCCTCTTTGATTTCACTAAGTTGCTTAGCCTTTTCATCTTCGAGAGCTTTAATAGCCTCCTTGGCTTTCTTCTCAGCTTCAACTTGGGATTTTCTCAAATTCTCAACCTCAATATCAAGGGCAGATATGATTCTTTTATCGACGGCCTTGATAAGCTTTTGATTCTCGATTTCCTGTAGCCTTACTCTTGGAAATTTAGAAATCTTTTTAGCAACTAGTGCCCACTAGTTATAATGGGATGAATGTCGGTTACGTAGGCCATAGCCTTTCATGGATTTCCATCAGAACTCTCTTTAGATTGCGCGTGAGCATAAATCCACCAAAATAGATGTTTGAGAATTGATCCTTAAGTTCGACCATTTGAGTGTCGATCGTAAGCTATTTTGCTGTATTGACCGAAGTAATAATGGTCTTTTTGCTAGGCATTTGATGAGGAGTTTCGAAACCACCTTTATGGTATCTATACTTGAAAGATCAACTAGAATGAGATACCGCTATGGGCTATATAGGAATAAAGGTAGAAGGTGGAGCTTAAGAAGTGTCAACCGATGGAATCTCATCATGACGATCAGGTTTCCTTTTCGGACCCCTAAGAGGAGGTGATCTGGATCTAGGTTGGCCCTTAGAAGCAGAATCGTGTAAAGAAATATTCATATCGTTACTATCCATATCTCAATAAACCCTGTCGCAGTTAGAGTGGTGGCTTAGAGCATAATCTTGACCACTCCCTTGACGGTACAAACCTGATCGGAGCCATTGAGCCAGATACGCTTTCACTTCCAACGATCGGTAGTATATTTTCTCTTCTCCACAGAACTTGGAAAGGAAGCATGAATGAGTTATATTTGATGAAAATGGACATACCGCAAGTGCAAGACATATGAATTGCATGTGTATGTGAGTGTCCTAATGTCCCCCCAACCGATCAGGTACTCGCGCCTTGCTCATAGGAGTAATCTCTTCCATACTAACAGGAGTGGTGTTATCATAAAAATGAAGAGGAGAACCATCTATGCTCATGTTTCCTATATCAAAGGAACTGAACCCTGTAGGAATTGGTCACATCTTTGAAAATGTCTCTATAGAAGGAAGAGATGGAGTCTGCTCCACTATTGTAACAAGTGAAGGTTGCCTAGAAATTTGCCTTTTAGGAAGCTTAAAAATGAGCTTCCCCTTAGAAGCAAGTGGTTGCTCATCTAAAGACTACTTAGCCACTAGTTCATGACTTAAATGTACATCGCCATTGCTAGCCCCATTACCACCATCTACTATTTCACCTTCCTCGATGTTGCCTCGAGCCTCCTTGACTTCCTAACAGGGGATGAGGGGCATGTCAAGGCCAATATGACTTGCTTCTAACTAAATATGAGCACCTTCTACTACTTGTTAACCTGACTTTTGGCAAGGCCATAGGTAGAAAATTTTAACTAAAATCGATTGCTCGTTTGTTGAGACTAGAATATGATGGGTTTGAGCCAACTGGATGGATAGACGATCGATCATGGATGGTTCAGTGTGGGTCGCTCGATCAATGTGGCTCGGTCGTACATGGCTCAATCAAGGAGAAGAAATCATGCATGGTTCGGTCATGGTGCATAAGCCAAGATGGCCTAATATGACTGGCTCGGTGAGTATAGCTCGTCAAACATGGCTCGATACGAGTGGGTCGGTGTTGTGAAGGTTTTGGGTTGGTAGGAAGGTGGTTCAGTCATAATGAAGTGGGTCGGTAGCGGTATGGATAGGTAGTGGTATGGATCGGTAGTGGTGTGGATCAGTGACTGGAGTGGGTCGGTAGGAAACTGGATCGGTCATGTTGGAGTGGATAGGCAGAAGGTGGATCGGCTTCAAGGAGTGCTTCAGGTCGACACATTCGTAGCTCCGGGTCAGTACTCCATTTTTCTTAAGCTGGCATTTGGAAATTGGGTCAGCATGTATCGTTCGGTCATGGTAGAAAAGTTAAGGTGGGTCAGCCAGATATGATTCGGCATTGGTGATTTGGCACATGTGGCTCGGCCTTAATGAGTCGGCAATAAAATTATGGATGGGCATGTTAAAGGATAGGATTGGCTTCATTTCGCTTTGAGTTCTAGCCTAGTTTACTCCGAGTCTTGGATAGGCCAGCTTTGGGTCATGCCTAGGGGATATTGGATTGGCATATTATAAACTCGGCGTCGGTCATGGTGTTTGGGGTATGGATCGACTATGGTCTTGGTGGGCCTGGACCACTCAAGATTCCCAGTAACTTAAGTTTTGCCTATAAATACTATATGCGGGGATTTAGAAAAGGAATCTTCACTCTGCTTCCCTTCTTCTTCTTCATTAAGGCTACTCTTCCATTATCGTTTTAAAAACTCTAGATGCTAATTGTAATTGATCCTCATATCAATAGAAAGGAAATTTCTGAAGTGGACGTAGGCCGGAGTTAGCCGAACCACTATAAATCCTGTGTTATTACTACTTTCTTCTTAATTTTCACTGTTCCTGACATTCATACTCTCTGTGATCTATGCCTGTAATTTGATGCTTTAATCTGGATTTGGGTGTTAGTAACCAATTTTGGCACTAACATTTTGGTGCTTTCACTTAGAAAGCTAGCACTCAGGGATTCAAAAGCTTGGATTTTGGATTTACAGGCCTAGGAACTTGGATTATGGAGACTATGGCAAGACAATCAACAAGGAGACAAAGGACGGAAAGGAGTCAACAAGAGGAAAATCAAGAGGCTTCCTCTGGAGCTAATCAAGCCTCAATCTATATCACTAGGGATAAAATGCAAGTCATGACGAATCCCGTGTAGGAGCATTTAAGGAAAAGGCAAGAGGAAATGATGTAGACACTTTTCAAACAATTTGGAAAAGCAGGAATTGCAGGAGCTCAGATCCATAGGGTTTGATCAGAAGGACTCAACCAGCAAGTAGATGGAGTGGTTTAGTAGGGGAAGCCCTCAATCAGCAAACAAATATCAATCTAGATGGACCTAGACTCAGGGGCATACCACCAGGTAATGCTGGACTGATCCGTAGAGGATAACAGTTGACGCTGCGCAGCCCGGTGCCAACAGGAATACAGGAGTACGTGACGAGGAGTATGTACCGGAATTCTCCACGGGCTTGGAGGGCAATTAAGAATTATGGATGGAGGGCAACCCTTAGTAGGTAACACTGGATTAGCTGACATTATTAGGCGAACTATTCACGAAGGTTGGATAAACAGAGATTTGGAGGGAGTAAACAAAAGTCCGTTTACTCGTAACATCAGGATGGCTAAGAGTCCACCCGATTTTAAGTTTCCCACTCTATAAGTATTCAACAGTAAGACATATCATATTGACCACTTGATGAGGTACACAAGAATATGGGGGTGCTTGGCGCATCAAAGAAGTTTATGGCTGGTGTTTCCCACTGTACTTGATCGATATAGCTACTATGTGGTTCAGACAGCTAGAAGATGGATCTATTGGAAGATGGACAGAACTGGTGGATAGGTTCTTGAACCAGTTTTGAGTTCACATAAAAAGGCCGAAGAATGTGACGACACTGACGTTAGTTAAGAAGAGGCGGATGAATTGCTCGGGACTTTTTTAACTCAGTTTAGTGCAGCAGTTGCTTCGGTAGATCGACCAGATTCATCAATGGTTCTGATGGCGACAGTATCAGGAGTCAGGGATAATCCAGATTTCAAAGTAACATTGATATGGGATCCACCAATGGATCTTGGGGAATTCTTTCACGAAGTTGAGAGGTTCTTCGACAAGAGGATGCATGTTTGGATATGAAATCAAAGGAAGCTAACATGATTAAGGATTGAGAACCATCCGGTGAAAGCTCGAGTAAAGACAAGGATAAAGGGGAGAGGAAGCATCGGGGAGAACCAAAATTCTCCATTTACATAAGGCTAAATGAGACATTGGAACATATATACTTGGATACTCGGGATCGCCTTCCTTAGCGAATGCGGCAAGGAGGGAACCCTCACAACGTAAAAGGGCATTAAGAAGGCAATGTCTATTTCATGAACTGGATGGGCATGATACTAATAGCTGCAGACATCTAAAGGATATAATCGAAGAGCATGTAAGGAATAGTCAGTTGCAGCAATATGTTGAAACTCAAAATACGGTGGTGGAACAGTAGCAGCCACCACCTACCTTGAATGACGATGGCGCAAGGCCTACGAATGGTGTTCTGTTGGTCATCAACTAATCGTGATGGTTTGGAATAAGTAACAAACTCCGATAAAATAGCTAAATCACTTACTCATGTAGGGGCGAAGATAACCCTTAGGCATGCTCTAAGATGATGATAGACCATGACCCTCTGTTTTGTGGAATCTGTTTTATCTTTTTGGCTTGGACACTTGCTTTTTCTGCTTTGGTTTTGGAGTTAGGTTTGAACTCCCGCTTTTGTTGGTTTTATAGTTTGGATTTTGGTTTGGATGCTTGATTTTTTATTTGGATTTTGATATGGACTTTTGATATGGATTTCTGGTTTTCTAGTTTGAATCTAGCTTTCGAATCCAATTTTGATTGACTTTTATCTAGTTTTTGGCTAAAAGGTCATTGGGTATGGATTATGTTCTGCAAGGGTCCAAAGAGACCAGGATTCAGCCTAGGACTTAGGCCCCGTATTATCTATCAATTACTAAAATAGGTCGTCGGGTATGGATTATGCTCGATAAGGATTTAGCTTAGGAATTAAGCCATGGTATCACTCAGCGTTCGAGGACACGGAACTAAGAACACTAAAGGATTGATTAATACAGATCGCCAAGCATAGATTACGCTTGGCAAGAACCCGGGGAGGTTACGGATTTGGATAATGGCTATGAACAGCTAATGATTTGGGCATGGACCCAGAGCGGTCCCGGATTTAGATATCGATCCAGAAAGGTCATGGTTTTTGTTATTAGTTATTGGATATGGAAGGATTAGAACACGGCTAACGGATTCGGATTTTGGCTTTGGATCTAGACCCCGCGAGGTCCTGGATATGGATTTTAGGACCCGGCGAGGTCCCGGCTTTGGATTTGGACTCGGTAAGATCCTCAATTTGGATTATCAGACCCGGAGAGGTCTTGGTCTCGGATAAAATGATCTGAGAGATCGTGGATTCGGTTAATGGATTTGGGATGGATTCAGAATTTAATAATGACTCGAAACAGTCGCGGAGTAGACTATCGGATGTGGGTGGAATTGCTTGATAATGAATGGAACAATGACTTCAGAGGATTTGAGACTGTTCAAAACACACCTTCCAATAGCAAGGCATGTTTTGTAGGGCATTGGCAAGGCCATAGACAGGTGGATTTAACTAAAGTCAACTGCTCGTTTGTCGAGATTGAAATACAAAGGGTTTGAACCAGCTGGATGGATAGACGATCAGTCATGGATGGTTCGGTGTGGGTCACTCGATCAGGGTGGCTCAGTCATACACGGCTCATTCAAGGAGAGGAGATCAAGCATGGTTCGATCATGGTGCATATGCTAAGATGGCCCGATACGACTGGCTCGGTGAGTATGGCTCGGCAAACATGGCTCGATACGAGTGGGTCGGTGTTGTGAAGGTTTTGGGTCGGTAGGAATGTGGTTTGGTCATGATGAAGTGGGTTGGTAGTGGTATGGATCGGTTGTGGTGTGGATTGGTGACTGGAGTGGGTCGGTAGAAAACTGGGTCGTTCATGTTGGAGTGGATCGGCAGAAGGTGGATCGGCTTCAAGGAGTGCTTTAGGTTGACATGTTCGTAGCTCTGGGTTAGCGCTCCATTTTACTCGAGTTGGCATTTGTAAATTGGGTCGGCATGTATTGTTCGGTCGTGGTAGAAAAGTTAAAGTGGGTCGGCTAGATATGGTTCGGCATTGGTGGTTTGGCACGTATGGTTTGACCTTAATGGATCAGCAACCGAATTGTGGATCAACATGTTTAAGGGCATGAACGGCTTTATTTCGCTCCAAGTTCTAGCCTAGTTTACTCTTAGTCTTGGATAGGCCTGCTTCGGGTCATGCTTTGGGGATATCGGATCGGCATATTATAAACTCAGGGTCAGTTGTGGCGTTTGGGGTTTGGATTGGCTATGGTCTTGGTGGGCTTGGACCACTTAGAAGCCCGATTACTAGGGTTTTACCTATAAATACAGCAGGCGAGGCTTCAGATAAGTGATCTTCACTCTGCTTTCCTTCTTCTTCTTCAATATGTCTATCTACCACTATCGTTTTAAAAACTCTAGATTATAACTATAATTGACTCTTCTATAAATAGATAAGAAATTTCTAGAGTGGACGTAGGCCGGAGTTAGCCGAACCACTATAAATCCTGTGTTATTACTGCTTTCTTTTTAATTTTCACTATTCTTCACATTCATACTCTTTACATACATTATATCTATGAACTGTGACTGTGATTTGGTGCTTTCATCTGGATTTGGATGTTAGTGATCAATTTTGATGCTAACACTACTTCATTATCTTCCTCGGCCAGGCCAGTGCTACAACCATCTTCTAGCAAGTTGAAGACCAAAAGACGCCCATCAGTAATACGGGACTTGATCTCCCTATCTTCCTCTAGATTGTTCAGGAGTGTTGTAATGGTGGTTCGATAAACACCGCCTTTGCGCCTCAAAGGAACTTCTGCATGATTTAGAAAATTATCCTAATTATAATACGACTTGACTAAAGCTTTCACGCTATAGTTTGGAAAAGCACTTACGTCATACTAACCACCATTGTGCAAACCCGAGTGGGCAGTACACATAAAACCATTTACTTTTAAAATAGTTAAGCTTATTCCAAGCATTGGATAAACTTGACAACTGTTGACTAGCTCAATATAAGTGAACGATAGACTTTCTTTTCATCGCTGGAATCTATAAATCAATTAAATTTCTTTATCGGTCAGCTCACGATTTAAGAATTCAAGGAAAACCATGTATATTCCTTGGAGAAATATGTAGCTTTTTGGATGCAGTTAAACTGGAACAAGTCTTCTAAAATGGAGCATTTGATGGATGAACGGATTAAATGGTTGTACACCCCTATAAAGCACATATACTTGTTACAGACAGTATACCCTTTTGGAGGAAGATGAGCCCTTTCATCGAGAGATGGGACCAATATGTCATTAGATGGGATTCCATGCTTAATTTAAATTCGACGAAGAGATGCCTCATTAACCTTTGAAGCGGTCAAGTCTGTTGGATCTTCTAAGAATACGACATCCACAAGCATGTCAGGAGCTAGCTCAACAATATCATTTGGCTTGGACTTAGAGAGTTGGCTGGAGCATGTAAGCTTTCAGGTGTTTCAATTGTTCAGCTGAAGTGTATCAAGCAGAAAGTGTCATTGAACTCGACTTATGATTTGATTCAATATGTGTGGAAGCTTGATCACCAGTCCTTACAGCTAAACGCTCAAAGCGTCTGGAATCCATAGCTATTAAACTCAACAAATAGTTAGATTAGCCTGAACCCCCTCCCCCTATGTTAAGTGTAATCTAGTGTGGTGTTTTGCAGTGCTTGTTATACAGTTCAGAACCATACAATGGTGATGAAAAGATTCGAGAGTTCAACCAGAGTGATTATCATCACTGACTATCTCAGCCTGCCTTTACGTCGATGGTTGTACATAAGGATTTTGTCCGAGTTTAGGGATCAGCTATTGGCATGTTAGAGTATGATGTCCGTATCCGAGACTATGCATTTATCAAAGGTTTGAGCTCTACATATGCATTTTTCCGAGATATAAAACATTCAATTTCCCAAATCTTTGGAATTGGATTTTTTACCTAGGATTTTCTAAAAAAATCAGTTTGGGTGATCGAAATCTACCAACTCCATCAGTTAGCTCAACAGAACCAAGAACGACCAATTATCAAGAGACTATACTCTGGTATTTATAGTGTCAGATACCAATAGAGCATCATATGAACATTTCATAGGAACGATTCAAAGGAGGGATAGAAACCATTTGGAAAATAGAGTGGAATCCTTCACGGCGATTCTAACTTGTCTCTATTCAAAGAACATCACGTTCGAAATAATATGTACTATGGGGGGCAAGTGTTATCCAGCCTTTTGGGTCGGCTATATTCAGGTTGACTGGATGAGTTAGACCTAATGATTATTGAGGTAAGCAGCCAAAAGAGATGATCCTAGGGTTTAGGAATCAAGTACGGACAAGACCAATGACAACGATCAAGCAAACTTAGAAGTGAAATAACCTAGAATATGCTAAGTATGGATAGGTGATCCACCCTACATAGAGCATCGGTACCGATCCCTAGGGGTGCACCTAAAGTGGCCCTCACTCCTATGGCACTTTTCTCTATCTACATAGAGCCTGACTCAAATATTGTTCTAGAATTCGTATGCTTTGTATTGGAAATCTTCATATGTAGTCTAAAGCAGCAATTCATCCTTTTGTAGATCCATCTCTTGGACTAAAAACATCTAGGAGACTACACAAAAAAACCTTGGAATCCTAAAGCCAACAAGAAGATGAGCTAATACAAGAAATCGCAAGACCCTATACTGTATATATGGGGATCAGTAACGATCCCCCTATAGGGATCGGTACCTATCCTCAACCATAGGTGATATGGGGTAAAGATTTTATAGGAGACATGGTCTTGGCGGTGAGGTTCTGTAGATGAAATATCTGCGAGATATTTGGCCATCCACCTCAATAAATACAGAAGGTATGGTTCATTCTAGGGATCTTTACGTTGCCATTACACTTTTACTCTTTTATATTCAAGGATCTGTTCTGAACCCACTCTCTCGTAATCATAAAAAACAGTGCAAAAACAATAAAATCGTTCAAGTGGACGTAGGCCAAGATTGAAAAACTGCTATAAATTTGTATGTGCTTGTTTTCTAATTTTTTTCTTCTATTTTACATTTACTTTTCGGGGTATTTGTTCCAATTTTGGGTCAAACAGATGGTGTATCATTTAAATGAAAGACAAAAATGTTTTATCTAAAGGAAGTGTATAGTACACTATGAATGAATGAAAGAAATTAGTTGAACTATGATCGTAAAGATATACCGTCTTATGGAGTTACTGGATAGCAAAGCACCTTGACTATTAGTCTAACGTCCAAAGGTACATTGTAGGGTACCACAATCAAGTTCAATCCTATATTTTTTATGAATTCTAAAGGGGAGTTAATGTTAATAACTTAGTTATTGATTTTGATGATAGCAACCTTGATAACAACAATATAAATTTATATAAAATATGGGTACTAAAGTTTTTCCAAGTTAAATAGTATATAGTGCAGGATATTACAATAGTATTAAATCGAAGACTGTATAGTATGAAGACTCAAGAGGACAAGAAGACTAATGAATATAATAACCAATATATGAAGATCTTAATGCTGTAGAAGCATAGAATATTGTTAAAGTCCCTGGTAGAAATATTTGATCTCTGTTACTCATTTTCTTATCCTTAATTTTAAATACAAAATATAATTTTAAAATATTTTATAAGATTTTTTTATGTTTAAAATTTTACAAACTATGTTTAAACAATTTTACAAAGTATCAATATATTTTACAAAGCATAAATTTTTCAAAATATATAAAAACAATAGAGTTTTCAATTTTTATAGGGATATGTATACATATACCCTATGTGCATATCGACATACATGCCACAAATTTGAAATCCAAATTTTTAAATGAAGACTTTATTCATCATAACTCTTTTCAGATGGACATCTTTGTTTATTCTCTGTAAATACGGGGTTTTAAATGAATTTTTAAACAATTACTTTCTTGTTTCTTCTCTCCTCTTACTCTGCCAAAATTTATAGTGAAAAATTTGTTAAAATCTCTTCAAATTCAACCAAATCAATTCAATAGATTGATTATCTAATATTTACTATCTGATTTCAATCATCACTCTTTCAATTCAAGATCAAAGTGCTACTCAAGTTCCTATAGGATCCATTTTAACCAAAGATCAAGAAACTTTATAAAAAACATCAAACTCTCTTTGTATTTGCTTAGGTGTGATTATAGCCCATTCAAATCAATTCGTGTGCTCGTCAGCCCAGAATTCAGAGTGAGTGTGTTCATAGTCCGTTCAAATCAATTGGGTGTCCCCTAAGCTTGGAAAATCAGAAGAGTGTGTCTTAGAGCCTCGGAATTGAGACTATAATTGGTTTTACCTTCTGCCGGTTTAAAGATTGGTTTTTGAAAAGAATTTGTACGAGCACTTGTGCTGGACTAGATGTTGAAGAAATCCAAACTAGTATAAAATCTGCAGTGTCATCCCTATAACTCTCTACTTTACTTTACTTTACTGCATATATTTTTATTTGTGTTTGCATCTATGTTTGATTTTTGATACGACTTTATGTTTAAAATCTGTGATTTAACATTTAACTTGATAGAAATTTTAAAATATTCACAAAAGTTAGAAAACACTAGTCACCTTCCTTTCCCTCTAGCATTTATTTAGCCTTAAGATCCATAATTCTGCAACCCACACTTGGTATCAGAGCACTTGGATTTCAAAAGCTCGTAATTTGATTTTTGAGAATTTTAAATAGCTAGTAATATTCTTAATGCTTTTCTAGAAAAATAATTTTGTGAAACCAATATGTTATTAGAAACTATTTTTAATGGCTAGTAGTTGCTTTTATCTAACCCATCGAACAAAAAAATCCAAATGAAGCATCATTAGATGATTCTTGAATTCTTGTTATGCAACAAGAATTGAATCAATTTACCAGAAATGATGTCTGGGAATTAGTCCTAAGACATAAAGGTAAGTTGTAATCGGAATTGAATAGATATATAGAAATAAAATGAATGAGCAAGGAGATGTTATTAGAAATAAAGCACATTTAGTTGCTCAAGGTTATAATCAAATAAAAGGAATGGTTTTGATGAAATTTTGCTCCTATAGCCAGATTGGAGGCTATCATAATTTTACTTGCTTTTGCAAATCATAATAACCTTAAATTATTTCAAATGGATATCAAAAGTTCCTTTTTAAATGGATTTATTAAAGAAGATGTCTACGTAAAATTTACCTAATCACGTTTACAAATCAAAGAAAGCTTTATTTGGTCTAAAACAAGCTCCTAGAGCACGGTTGGTATGATAGACTTCAATCCTATTTATTATAATTTAATTCTGAAATAGGAAAGGTAGATAGTACTCTTATTAAAAGAAATAATAAGGATATTCAACTTATACAAATATAAATAGATGATATTAGTTTTGGATCAACAAATGAACGGTTTAATAAATAATTTCTAGATATAATGACTAAGGAATTTGAAATGAATCATATAGGAGAATTAACATTCTTTTTAGGACTATGAATAAAGAATTTAAATAATGGAATTTTTATAAGTCAATAAAAATATACCAAAGGCTTAGTTAATAAATTTGGTATGTAAAATTTTAGAGGAAAACCAACTTCTAGGCTATATATGAGAAACAAAGTAAAGACGAAAACTCAAAAGAAGTAGAAAATTATATAGTGGTATGATAGGATTATTACTCTATAACTGCTAGTAGACCATATATAATGCATAATGTCTCTCTATGTGCAAGATATCAATCTCAACCTAAAGAAACTCATCCAAAATCAGTGGAAAGAATATTAATATATGTGAACAGTAACCTAGACTATGGAAGATTATCCGATTTAATATCATATATTGATGCTGACTCTACAAAATACAAATCAGAGCAAAAAGGTACAAGTAGAACTTTTCACTTTTTACGATACTCTCTTGTTTCCTAGTTTAGCAAAAACAAAATTCTGTATCCCTATCCACAATAGAAGCAAAATATATTTCAAGTACATTAGCTTGTTCACAGGTAATTTATATGCTACAAACTTTAAAGTGGTTTAAATTTTATTAAATCACCAATATTGTAACAACCAACATTTTAACCATTTAAAAATATTGAATTAAAGAATGATTCTAAATAAAAGTATTTAAAATAGATTTTATGATTTAAAAATGTGTTTTAGTAAGTTTAATATGGAAAAAAAGTGTAAAGTTTTAGTGCTAAATTTGAGATTTGAAAATATTTGCATTTTCCAAATATTGTTAGTGTTAATTGATTGTATGTTAATCATGATAATATAATAGGATAATACATTTGCTACATCTTTTTATCATATGTTCATATTACATGTATAATTTAAATTCAATTCATTTTTAAAATGGATTTATATACGCCTAAGTCGTTCAATCTGATTAGTGCCATTGTTTTAGTAATTATTGTTTTTTCTTAACAAAAGGGAAATGATATATACAAACTATTTTGGATTGGAAACTAAAATTGATTAATTGATATACTTAGTATCTAATCATATACACAAACATAAATTAACTTTACTTGTAAATTAATAAGGTCACTTTGAAGATTGACTAAATGTTTCACATATTTGTGGTTATGAACAAAAATTTTGGTAATTGTTGACAGTCGTTTAAAAGATGTTTCAACCAAAAAAGAAAAGAAAACATTTGTAACAACCCGCATATTTATCGATTGTGTATTTAAATATTTTATTTAAATATTTCATCGTTTGTCAGATTTTAGTCCGAAAACCTACTTTTTGCAAACAGTCGAATTAGGACTCCGGACTACTGCCGTTGAGTTCAAAACGCCGTTTGCGACCTTTTTGAGTATAAACTTCGATATGTTTGGAGCTAGCTAAATATTTGACCTTTTCACTTAGGGTTTGGGTTTGGGTTTGGGTTCAGCCCACTAGCCATAATAATACCCCAAACTGAATCATCCCTCCCCATTCACTCTCACTTCCTCCTCTTTTCAGTTCTAAAACAAAAATGGTGGAAGTGAATGGGAAATAGAAATCCAAAACCCTAGTTCACTTGCAAATTCCAAGATCTAGCTCAAAATCCTAAGAGAACCTATTGGTAAGCATCCTCTTCATCTTCTCCAACTCTTTCTCCATTCCATTTCAGAAATTCCTAAACCTAACATAGGAAATATTTTACTTGTAAGCTTAGATTGAATCTTCTTGAGTTGTTATTGAAGAGGAATTGATCTTAGCTTGTTTTAAAAAGCTTCTCCTTCATTCATTTGGGTTCAAAGGTGAGATTTTTATCTCACATCTTTGTCTATAATTATCTTCGATTGTTAGGTATGAATTCCTAACACTTATTCTTGTGCAATTGATTTTGGTTTGGACTGATTTGGTGTATATTCCAGTTTTTGGTGTTTTGAAATCAAAACCTATGAAAATCCTTTTATGGATATTTGGACATTGATATTTGAGGTGTATCGAAGAGCCGTTAAGGCTGGGTTGTCGCTTGGCGTAAATCCTTAGTCGTTGTCGCTCGATCGATCGCTTCCGGTATTCGTTTGGCCATTTTTGGTCTAGGTTCAAGGAATGCCCTGAACCCCAGTTCCAGACGTCTGAAACGTAGTATTCAGACGTCTGAATATTATACTGGGAAGATTTGTATTCCCAGATTCAAACGTCTGAATCTTATTATCCAGACGTCTGAATTAGTTTGTTTTGGACCAGAAAGGAAATAGGCTAAAAATTGCCTACTTTAGACGTTTGAATCCTTGATTTCAGACGTCTGAAATATACTCTGGAAAACCTTTGGTTTTCCAGATTCAGACGTCTGAATCCTTGATTTCAGACGTCTGAATCTGCACTATTCAGACGTCTGAATCTGCACTCTTTTGCCTATTTGCTTGAGAATTCCAACTTTAATTGATTCGTGTTGATTCCCTTTTGTTATTATCACTTATTATCGACTTTGATGACATTTTCTTCGTGATTTTTGGGAATATCCATTTTGATGGATTCGTTATCGATTTCTTTGGATTTTATTCGCATCTTTGAATGTGAATTTTGATGATTGATTGTTTCTACAATCATTTCTATGATTTGTCACTTTAAAATATAAAGGTTTCAATACTAGTAGTAAATATCAAAAATCTTTTTTCAAATGATTTCAACACTATTTTATTATAAAGCTCGTTTTCTCAAATCGATTTCCAATCTATTAGTATATACAAACCTTTACCTCACTCGAATGAGAAATCTAATTAAACGACTTAGTAAAACAAGTGGTATGAAACGCTTGCATTTACTTCGTCGGTTAATTCTTGGACTTGTTCGATTGAATCTCTTGTGACGATTTTCTAGTGGAGATCTACAATTTGTTCGTAAATATTTAAGTTAAGCTAGTGGTTATGGGACATGAAGCTAAACTCATATATTTACTAGCTTACTGTAATTGACACTTCTTGATGATCATGACGATCATTTTTGTGATTTAGAATAGCAATGTGCGATGTCTCTTTTTCCACGTCGAGGACAATACTTCATTTTTTGTGGAGCTTCGGCTCGTTTGGAGGAGCTTCGGCTCGTTTGGAGAAGCTTCGGCTCGTTTGGAGGAGCTTCGGCTCATTTCGCGATACACGTGTTGGGAGTTTTCATGCTCCCGTTCTTGTGATAGGCCTCTTTCCCCCTTTTTATGATTTCTGGATCTTGTGTGTTGATTTATGGAACTTTTATGCTTCACCAATTTTAGTGATTTTCATTGATATGATTTATCAATTTTTGTGCATTGGTGAATTCGTGTGTCATTGACTTGCTGTGAATACAAGATTTTGGTATGGAACCCTTTTTGGATCTTTGAGAAGATTCTTGTGATATTGATTAATCTCATGTTGATTTTCAATTGCATACTTATAGTAGTATTCCATTATGGTTATCATATGTTTATGCCATATCTCTTATTCTATATCATGTCATCTGATATTTATAGCTAGACTGATCCGTTTATTATTTTCTTATAAATAATACTCGGGTCAGACTGAGATTTTACAGGTGCTTCTGCTTGACTTCTTTTCTGGGGTTATCATCCTGACTTTTGGTTAACTACTTAGATTAGTAGTTTTTGTTGTATACATTTGAGATATAGACTCATAGTTGTGTACTTATTCTTTTGTATAGCACATTTGCTATTCTTTTGCGTCATTGTGGATCTTTTAGACCACTACTCTGATGAACACTTTTATGTGTTATATTTATTCATGTTTATTTCCGCCTTTGTGATATGAATTAGCTGTGACTGATTTGTGTTACGTTTATGTCTATATTTGTTTCTGAAGATATTATAGCCACTGTGTAGTAGCTTTGAGTTTGTGTCGGTATGTCGGACTTCCTCTTGAACAGAATGCAAGTTATATTTTATCTGCCATATCGGTACTCGCACAAAGCAATTATACAGATGGTCACTCCTCAACAGCCTTATTCTCCGTGCTACTTGAGGGCATTACATTGTAGTGTCCTTGGCTAGCATGGGTATAGAGGTGGGGCGTCACAGCTTGGTATCAGAGCCAAACTTCGGAACAATGTAGAATAATTTAACAAGGATCATCGTCCTAAGTCCATCTTAGGAGTCGTGCTTTAGGATTTTATTCGGGTCTTCGTACCGTCCTATCCTATTTTCTTTTATGATTCCTTGTTTTATCTATCAAGATTGTTTGATATTTACTTTGAGAATAACTTTTCTCCTTCTTTCTTTCTTAAAGAAGAAGAATGGTTAGGTCTAACCGACCCAGTGCGGGTCAGTCCAGTGCTACTCCCCAAGATGGAGTATTCATGTCTGCTCAGCAGCTTTTAGATCTCGTGAAGAATGCTCAAGCTGCAGGACCCAATCCAGAGCCTACTCATCCTAGATCTGGTTTTGCACGCTTGTGCAGAGACTATACCGATTTGGGTGGAAGGCCATTCAAAGGATCCGAGAGTGTTATAGAAATTCAGGCTTGGCTCAAATCATGCGATCGCATCTTTTCTCGCATGAACCTTATTGATCTACATCGAGTCCAAGTGGCTTCTAGCATGCTCCAAGAAAGAGCATTAGATTGGTATGAGCTTTCAATTTCTGAAATCGTTGAAGCGGATCTCGCTTGGGAGCAATTCCGAGAAAGATTCGAATTGAAATTCGTGCCGGAGGCTGAAAAAGTAACTTTAGCACGGCGTTTTATTGACCTTGTTCAAGGTGGATCTTCTGTGACAGACTATGTCGCATCTTTCGAATCTCTTTTCAAATACGGGGTTGAATACATTAACGCCCCACTGAAGAAAAATCAGAGATTTGTCTATGGCTTGAATAAGAATCTTAAGAAGCCATTACTTTTGAAACTAGAAGTTTCTTTTGATCAGCTTGTTGATATCACTCTTCGTCTTGAAGAGGCTGATAATGAAGGTGATGTTGAAGTTGTGGGTGCCCAATAGAACTTCAACCATAATGTGAAGAGGCCATTTAAATTCAAAGGCCCCATTCCCAACAAGAGAGGGAGGCAAGAAGCTTCGGAAGCAAAGACTCCAATCCCTAATCGTGGAGAATGCTACAATTGTGGCTCTATGGACCACTATATAAATCAGTGTCCTAGACCTATCTCTTACCGCTATTGCAAAGGTGTAGACCATTATATGTCTTCATGTCCCAAACTTCAAAGCAAGAGAGAGAGGGAGCTAAACAACACTTCTCTCGGTCAAGGTATTTTCCATTCAATCCTTGATGACATTTGCTTTGTGATTATCTTATTCGAGTTCTTGTTGATATGGGTTTCATCTCATTATTTTTATATCAAAAGAACTTGTGATTCTTTTTCTTTAAACATTTCTGGGCTTGATGACTTCTTTGAGGATTGCGAATCCGGATGGTAGATCCGCAACACTCAATTTGCTTTTTATTGATGTCAAAATTGTTTTATGTGATTTTTCTTTCCGAGCCGTTTTTTACTTAGGCTTCGGAATTGATTTTTTTGAAAGGATTGGCTTAATTATTATGAAGCCATATCCTTTGTCCCGTGTGGACTATTCATCTTCGACATTTTTAATCTGTTAAGCCAATTTCTATTTTTCTTTGTGATTTTGATTCCAATTTGATGGCCTCATTTTATTCTTTAAGCCCTCATCATGAGAAAAGTGTTATTTCTCTCACTCATGTAGTTTGAGAATTTTTCGGTATTTCTGGAGTTTGTCTTAGGATCATCACCTAAGCAATATCTTGTGTGGTGTTAAGGTCTTTTCAGCTCGACCTTGCCACCGGTTTTCATTTGCTACGGGCAGTTAGCATTCCACTTACCGCATTCCGCACTCGTTATGATTCTTATGAATGACTTATTATGTCATTCAGTTTGCCCATCTTGTTTCATCCACTTTATAAATCGAGTATTCTATGAATATGTCGATAATACCATTCTTGTATTTATTGATTTTGGATGAAAGTAGAAATTTAAAATTTTGCAAATCTTTTTCATAAGATTTATTTATAAGTACAATTGGATTTTGATCTTAAACGAGCAAAGAATATTCTCAAAACTTTTAAGAGACATTTTCATCATACAGAAGACGATTTTGTGATTTTATTGCCCGTTGAGTGCTTTAAGAATTCTGGTCGATGCGCTTGATCAACGTTATCGATAGGAATTTCCTAAACGCTTTGATGAGACAGTGAGACATAATAAATTGACTTGTAAAAATGTAAATTTTTCTAGAATTATTATTACATAAAGATAAATGTACTTTTGAAAGTTTTAACTTTTCAGGGAAGAAGATTATTTAAAAGAAATTCTTTCTTTTCGATACTCTTATTCTTGTGATTCCCGAAGGAAACCAAGACTTTGTCTTTTCGTACCAATGCTAGTCGTATTGGTTTGGGTGCCGTCCTCTTACGGAAGAGAACGTGCTATCACTTGTGCTTCTAAAATCATTAAAAGCCGATTGAGACTAGGTATGCTACTCATGATCTAGTGCTCGCGGCTATTGTTTTCGCTTTTAGGATTTGGTATCATCGTTTTGGGGAGAAATTTATTCTCCACCTCGATCATAAGTTTTTGGAATATTTATTTTCTCATAAGGAACTTAATGTTGGCTAGAGTTCTTTGCATCTTATGATCTTTTTACCAAGTTCATCGGACGTTTTGATATACTTCGTTTTATTGAGCTTTATCTCATTTCTATTATGGACAAGCGTCCGATGTTCTTTTATGGTGTTCGGTTCATCGGATGTACCGTTATTATACAACATCGATGTTCCGTCTTATCTGGATCAATGGATGTACCATTATTATACTACATCGTTGTTCCGGTTTATCGGTTCATTGGACGTACCATTTTTGTACTACGTCGGTATTCCAAATTATTCGAGATTCCGATTCTATTCTTGAGGCCGGTGTTATTCAAGAAAGTGAAGTTTCACCAGATTTGACTTATGAGCAACATTCCATTCGCATCATTGCTTCGTAGGTTGAGCTCCTTCGGAATAAAGATGTTCTTCTTGTGAAAGTTCAATGGTTCTCAGATCCTAAGGATTGCTCTTGGGAATCCTGGGAATTCATCGAGCGATCCCGTTCAGGCTTACTCTTTCATGCTCTTTATGGTGAACTTCCTATTTCAAATTTATTTTGTGTTGATATGCTTTTATGGTTGTTACTCTTTATTTTCTTCTTAAGTATTGCGAGGACGCAATTTCTTTAAGGAGGGGAGTCTGTAACAACCCGCATATTTATCGATTGTGTATTTGAATATTTTATTTAAATATTTCATCGTTCGTCGGATTTTAGTCCGAAAACCTACTTTTTGCAAACAGTCGAATTAGGACTCGGGACTACTGCCATTGAGTTCAAAACACCGTTTGCGACCTTTTTGAGTATAAACTTCGATATGTTTGGAGCTAGCTAAATATTTGACCTTTTCACTTAGGGTTTGGGTTTGGGTTCAGCCCACTAGCCATAATAATACACCAAACTGAATCATCCCTCCCCACTCACTCTCACTTCCTCCTCTTTTCAGTTCTAAAACAAAAATGGTGGAAGAGAATGGGAAATAGAAATCCAAAACCCTAGTTCACTTGCAAAATCCAAGATCTAGCTCCAAATCCTAAGAGAACCCATTGGTAAGCATCCTCTTCATCTTCTCCAACTCTTTCTCCATTCCATTTCAGAAATTCCTAAACCTAACATAGGAAATATTTTACTTGTAAGCTTAGATTGAAGCTTCTTGAGTTGTTATTGAAGAGGAATTGATCTTAGCTTGTTTTAAAAAGCTTCTCCTTCATTGATTTGGGTTCAAAGGTGAGATTTTTATCTCACATCTTTGTCTATAATTATCTTCGATTGTTAGGTATGAATTCCTAACACTTATTCTTGTGCAATTGATTTTGGTTTGGATTGATTTGGTGTATATTCCAATTTTTGGTGTTTTGAAATCAAAATCTATGAAAATCCTTTTATGGATATTTGGACATTGATATTTGAGGCGTATCGAAGAGCCGTTAAGGCTGGGTTGTCGCTTGGCGTAAATCCTTAGTCGTTGTCGCTCGATCGATCGATCGCTTCCGGTATTCGTTTGGCCATTTTTGGTCTAGGTTCAGGGAATGCCCTGAACCCCAGTTCCAGACGTCTGAAACATAGTATTCAGACGTCTGAATCTTATTATCCAAACGTCTGAATTAGTTTGTTTTGGACCAGAAAGGAAATAGGCTAAAAATTGCCTATTTCAGACGTCTGAATCCTTGATTTCAGACGTCTGAATCCTTGATTTCAGACGTCTGAATCCTTGATTTCAGACGTCTGAATCTGTACTCTTTTGCCTATTTGCTGGAGAATTCCAACTTTAATCAATTCGTGTTGATTCCCTTTTGTTATTATCACTTATTATCGACTTTGATGACATTTTCTTCATGATTTTTGGGAATATCCATTTTAATGGATTCGATATCGATTTCTTTGGATTTTATTCACGTCTTTGAATGTGAATTTTGATGATTGATTGTTTCTACAACCATTTCTATGATTTGTCACTTAAAAAATATAAAGGTTTCAATACTAGTAGTAAATATCAAAACTCTTTCTTCAAATGATTTCAACGCTATTTTATTATAAAGCTCATTTTCTCAAACCGATTTCCAATCTATTAGTATATACAAACCTTTACCTCACTCGAATGAGAAATCTAATTAAACGACTTAGTAAAACAAGTGGTACGAAACGCTTGCGTTTACTTCGTCGGTTAATTCTTGGACTTGTTCGATTGAATCTCTTGTGACAATTTTCTAGTGGAGATCTACAATTTGTTCGTAAATATTTAAGTTAAGCTAGTGGTTATGGGACATGAAGCTAAGCTCATATATTTACTAGCTTACTGTAATTGACACTTCTTGATGATCATGACGATCATTTTTGTGATTTAGACTAGCAATGTGCGATGTCTCTTTGTCCACGTCGAGGACGATACTTCATTTTTTGTGGAGCTTCGGCTCGTTTGGAGGAGCTTCGGCTCGTTTGGAGGAGCTTCGGCTCGTTTGGAGGAGCTTCGGCTCATTTCACGATACACGTGTTGGGAGTTTTCATGCTCCCGTTCTTGTGATAGGCCTCTTTCCCCCTTTTTATGATTTCTGGATCTCGTGTGTTGATTTCTGGAAATTTTATGCTTCACCAATTTTAGTGATTTTCATTGATATGATTTATCAATTTTTGTGCATTGGTGAATTCGTGTGTCATTGACTTGCTGTGAATACAAGATTTGGGTATGAAACCCTTTTTGGATCTTTGAGAAGATTCTTGTGATATTGATTAATCTCATGTTGATTTTCAATTACATACTTATAGTAGTATGCCATTATGGTTATCATATGTTTATGCCATATCTCTTATTCTATATCATGTCATCTGATATTTATAGCTAGACTGATCCGTTTATTATTTTCTTATAAATAGTACTCGGGTCAGACTGATATTTTACAGGTTCTTCTGCTTGACTTCTCTTCTGGGGTTATCATCCTGACTTTTGGTTAACTACTTAGATTAGTAGTTTTTGTTGTATACATTTGAGATATAGACTCATAGTTGTGTGCTTATTCTTTTGTATAGCACATGTTGCTATTCTTTTGCGTCATTGTGGATCTTTTAGACCACTACTCTGATGAACACTTTTATGTGTTATATTTATTCATGTCTATTTCCGCCTTAGTGATATGAATTATCTGTGACTGATTTGTGTTACATTTATTTCTATATTTGTTTCCGAAGACATTATAGCCACTGTGTAGTAGCTTTGAGTTTGTGTCGGTATGGACTTCCTCTTGAAAAGAATGCAAGTTATATTTTATCTTGCATATCGGTACTCGCACAAAGCAATTATACAGATGGTCGCTCCTCAACAGCCTTATTCTCTGTGCTAGTTGACGGCATTACACCGTAGTGTCCTTGGCTAGGGTGGGTATAGAGGTGGGGCGTCACAACATTTTAAACACTTTTAATCCCACTTAAGCTAAAGTTAGATTTCAATTTGTTACATTAAAATTTTAAACATATAATAGAGCACAAAGTTTAAATATATGTGTGTATATATATATTCTTTTAGTTCAAAACAAAGTTTGTGGTTATTCATATATGTATAAAAATATGGTTTTAATTGTCTGAATTATTTTGAAATAGTATTAAAGATGAGTAAAAGGATACGACTCCTCCACCTATTCCTCTCCTTATTAATTGCTTGTTGTAATATGATTGATTGTTATTTTAAATATATGCAAACTTTTGATTTGTTATAATAACTTTACAACATGTGACATATATATAAGTAAAAATAAGTATACTATAAATATACATATATTGTTATTTTGTATAATTTCAACATGTGTTATGGATAACTAAGACATATATAAAGGACGTCCGATGATGAACATTGGGATTTGAATCTAGGTATAACTCAATGATGGAATCCTTCACTTATTTCATTTATTTATTCGGTTCTTTGATAGTTCTTTTTTACGTGCACATCTTTACTTTTTATATATTGACTGCGGTGCATGTTAAATTTTAATATTGAAATTTATTGCAATTAATTTGATGTGGAATCTTTCAATTAAAAAAGAAAGATAAGTTAATTGTAATTAATGGTTTTTATAAAAGACACTTGCAAATGTATTAAGAAATGTACATTTAATTACACGCGTTCACATATATTTATATTTCCATTTTATGTATTGTCAAAACCTTGTAAATTTATTGCCATAATTACGACAACGTGACCGTTACAGTAATTAGAAAAGAAAAGTAAAACTTCTTAAATCATTTTTTTGAATTGCATATATATATATATATATATATATATGTATGTATGTATGTATGTATGTATATAATGCTTGAATTAATAAATTGATTCGAGTAATATAAATTATGATATAAATAAATTGATTACTTGATTGTTAAATTGAATGATTGATTGATTGTGTTAATGGAATGTACCCATACTAACATAAAAGAAAGTTTAAATATATAAATAATATGTCTAGGAAAGTGTCTAGGTTCGATGTATTTAATTTAACGGCCCTAATTGATTGCTTGCATCTGAAGAAATTGATGATTGGTTTAAATGATAATTCATGTTAATCTAATGACCCTAAACCTAACTCTAGCTCTATAAATAAGATACTTATGAAACCCTAATTCTTTCAAGTCTTCATTGCAACTAAAATTATACTTCAATCCTCTCTCCCTCCACTTCAATTTTTTCTTAAAATAAAATTAAACTCCAAATCAAAATCCGAGCGGCCATTCTAACCTTTTTCTTCTTCTTTTCTTTTTCAAATCCTGATCTTTTTTTCAACTCTTGTTTTTCATATCTTTTTTCAAACCTTGATCTTTTTTACTTTTTCAATTCTACTTCTTCAAATCTTGATCTGTACAAACTTCTCTATCTCTTTCAAAGCCTTTTAAAAAAATTAATAAAATAAGGAAGCAAATCAAATCAAAAGCAAAATTTAGAAGCAAAGTAAGCTATCAAGAAGGAGAATAAGGAAATCTAATGGGAGCTATTGATTAGAAGTGTATTATCATAAATCTAGAGTTTAGGCTAAAAGGTGAGTTTTTGAATCCATGATCTATATTTACTTTGGTAACTAACTTGAAATCTGGTTGGTGTTGAACTGCATCGAAATTTGATATTGTGTCATATTAGTATTGAATTGAAATAACTTGAAATCTGTTTGATTGAAATAAATATTTTAATTTAACATTTTTTTGTGAAGATAGAATAAAATTAATATGAAAATAAGATAAAATTTTCATTTTATTTTGGAATTTAAATATGAAGTTTATATTGATTGAGATCTGAAATGATTGAATTCAATGTTGGTTGATGAAATTATATTGTTGAATAGTTGTTACGAATGTATTGTATAATTTACTATCCTATGTCATTCTAATTAATTGATTATTATGACACCCTGTTGACATTATATTAAATCTTATCATCGTTGATTGTTTATGGATGTTAGTTGATTTACGGTATAGCTAAACAATGAAATTTAAAGACCATTGACTTTTGTATTGAAATAAAAAGATTTGAAATAGAAATTTTACTATTTTGGCCTTAGATTAGAAAACCTAAATTAAACGTTGTATTGTCCTTATTTCAAATTTATTCACAAATGAATGCTTTTGTCTCTAAATTTTTGATACATTAACATAAATGATATTTTGAATAGGATAGTGGAAAATTGGATAGGAAGTTCACGTGTATTTTTTTCCAAATAAAAGAATTAATTAAATTGGAATTTTGAAATTTGAAAATAGGAAGTTCACGTGTAATTTTTTTCCAAATAAAAGAATTAATTAAACTGAATTCAATCATGTAATAATTTCAATATTTTATCATTTGAAAATATGATTTTTGGAATTTTGACATTTTGTAAAACATTAAAATAGTCTGAAACTTTTTCTATAGCACTTGCATATTATTTTAAAATATTTAATAAAGAGACGTAAATTTAAATGAGCCATCTAATAATTTCAATGATTTATTTTTGTAATTAGTAGTTTGAAAATTAGGAAACATTATTAAATTGATTTGGAAGAAATAGAAAATTTTGAGATTATACCGAAAATTCCATAAAAATATTTTAAGAACTTTGAAATTTGAATTTGAATATTCAGCAAAATTTTAGGCCTTTAGTGATATATTCAATATAAAAACTGATGTGTATTGACTATGAAAAATATTAAATATTTCTGGAAATTTATCAAACTTTTTCTTGTAATTCCTATAGTAAAATGAGTGCTTTTCATGTTGAGCACATTTTGAAATTCGTGACTGATTTTGCTGTAAAAATTAAATTGGACAAAATATCACCCTTTATAAAACAAACAATTGGTTATTAAGAGGTCGAGGTCGAGGCCAGATAATGGCATGCTCTCTATCATTTGCTAGGACCACTTTAATAACCATGTACGCAAAGAATGTTTCCAAAATGTAGAGGTTTAATTGGTCAACGTTTGCTGGAATGAAGAAAGAGAACGATGATGGATGACCCATACACTTGTGTCAATTTGAAATGACTAAAACAGGAGCTATACCTGGCCAATGAGGTTGTCTACCTCTATGAACATCTTTCCCTCATTTTACTATTTTGATTTTGAACTTAATTGGTGAACCTTGATTTGGATTGATGGATGCGGTCGGCCATTAGGGGTTATGGCCAGTTAGGGAGGAAAAAACGGTAGTATCCTACCTTAGGCATTGCCTTATATGCCTTGTCATACGGTTATCCCTATGTGAGACCACTACTACTTTGTTTTACTATTGTACCTGTATGGGACTCCCTGGATAACAATGTTACTGCTTATGTTATAGGACCTGCTAGAATACATGCTCAAAAATATGTTAAGGGGGATTAATATAAAGCCTTAATGTTATTTTAATATTTATATTACTGAAAGACATTACATGTATAGCATATCTTACTACATATAGATAGTTTAACGGACCTTTAGGAGATGAAAATCTTGTAACATCTCTTAAGTTATCGTTGCTTGATTTGAATTTACTTGCACAAGAATGTATAGTCCTGACTTGATGTATTGTTTTCTATATGCTCGGGTCAGTCTGAGTTGTTACAGTGTTTCGAAGACTTTTATTTCTTGAAGATGAAGTCGAAGTTTAGAAGATCGTATTTATAAGAATTATTCCGCTGCATTGTTTTGTTACTTTTGTTAAATGTGTAATTCTGGTTATATTGTAAAGGATAATCAAATGAATATTGTAAAACAGTTTCATGAATTGTTTATGTAATTATTATATTTTGTCATTCCGTTATGAGATTTTGTATATTGTTCTCTTCTCTTCTTATATTCTTATTACAAAACTTATTGATAATCTGTCTTTTAGACTGTTTGAGTTAAACATGTGTGGTTTATTGTCGACTTGAATTGTCACAAAATGGCAAGTCATCACAAATGTATTATAATAACACTAGTACAATAAATCTATCTAAAAATCTGACACTTCATGTTAGAACTAAACATATGGATATAAGACATCATTTTCTAAGAGATAATGTAAAAAAAGAAGTAATTACACTCGAATTTATAAATATTGAAAATCAACAACTAATATTTTACAAAACAGTTAACTCAAACATCTGTTTTTAAAATTAGAAGAGAGTTAGGAATATGTTTTTCTCTGAAACATAAATATAGTAAAATATAAATTATATATTTAAAAGAAAAATAAAACGTCAAAATTAAACTACATACGTCGATATACCCTTTTCCTATATGTCGACATATACGAGAAATTTCTTGAAATAGATATCCCTCATAAACTCAACATTAAAATATAACTATATAACGACCATATTTTGAAATAATTCTCATTTATCTATCTTCTATCTTCTATCTTCTACAAATTCTAAATACAAATAAATGAATGGCTTCCTTGAGTTCCAGACATCCAAGAGAAGAGAATGCACCTTTTTTCTTCCGAACTCCCACTCTAGGCCCTTTCCAAACCACCACCTTTACCATGACCAAAATTTAAGAAGATCTAAAGCATACACCCAACATGCTTTTAGAAATAGAGGTATTTCAACTATGCCTCTTGAAGGAACAAAAGAAACAAGGGCAAATTCTATGCAATCTTTAGAAATATCTGTTGGATAATCCAACGAATCCCATTGTAATCGAAGAAGATACTCCTAACCTTTGCATTCACAAACAAGTGAATAATTAGGAGGAGGAAGAATGGGAAGAAGAGGAAGAAGAAGAGAAAGAAGAGGAAGAGGATGATTATGAGGGAAAATGTGTTGGTCGAGTATGCTTCGATCGAGACAGAAATTTCGTCGAACAAAAAGGAACTTTCGTCTTCACTACCATTTTGTCCTATCCACAATCTCCTATAATCAAAAGATAACCATAGATTTAAGTATAGTATGAAATAGCATAGCTGTTAGGATTAGATTTGGTGTATTTTAAATTGTTATCTAGAATTGCGTGTTTTAGTTTGGATTGTTTGAATTTGTATGTTTAATTTGGTTTGATTGGTTTGTATTTATGAATTGGATTTGTATGTTTTGAATTGCATAAATAAAATCTACTTTATAAATTTTTCATTACCATGCATCATCATTGTTAATATAGAACAGTATGTTTTTTATCATATATTTATCATATATACCATTTCAACTTAGATTATTGATTTTTGAATTTATTGTTTCTAAGTATTTCATCTGAGGGGAGTTTTTACTTTTTCGCCTATTTTTTATAATGACAAAGTGGGAGAAAATATAAAATATGCATATGCATACATTCAGGGAGAGTTATCTAATTTAGAGGGAGTTATATGATATTTTATACAGAGGACATTAATGGTTGTCATCATCAAAAAGGGGAAGATTGTTACTACCTAGGTTATTGATTTTGATGATAACAACCTTGATAACAACAATATATATTTATATAAAATATGAATACTAATGATTTGCTAAGTTATATAGTATATAGTGCAGGATACTACATAGGTATTGATTCGAAGAATCTACGGTATAAAGACTCGATAAAAGGAAATGAAGACTCATGAGTATAAAGACCAAGATATAAAGATCTCAAGACTATAGTATAGTCTATAGAGTCGTAGAGTATTGTTAAAGTCCCGTGTAGCAACCTTTGATCTTTATTTCCCATTTTCTTATCCTTTATTGTTAAAAATAAACTATATTTTTAAAATATATTTAAAAACATTTTATAAAAGTTTTTTATGTTAAAATGTCTATAAACTATGTTTAAATTATTTTACAAAGTTTCAAAATATTTTACTAAGCATAGGATTTTCAAAATATTTAAAAACAAAAGAGATTTCAATTTTCAAAGAGATATGTCAATATATACCGTATGAGTATGTCGACTTGTATGCCACAAATTTGAAATTCAAATTTTGAAATGAAGTGTCTATTTGTAGTAACTTTTCACGACTGGACATATATGTTTATTCTCTATAAGTAGTGGGTTTCAAATAAATTTTTTAATGATTAATTTCTTGTTTCTTCTCTCCTCTTACTTTGCCAAAAATTTCTAGTGAAAAATTTATCAAATCTCTTCAAATTAAATAAGAGTCAATTTAGTCTCTATTGATTGATCCTCTACTATTTACTATCTAATTTTAATAATCTCTCTCTCAATTCAAGATCAAAGTGCTACTCAAAAGGTTATAAGATCCACTGTAATCAAAGATCAAGAAATTGTCTTTAAAAAATCATCAAACTCAAGTTGTATTTGCTTGGGTATGATTTTGCCCATTTAAATCAAATGGGTGTTCTTGGTAGCCCAAAAATCCAAGTAAGTGTGCTTATAGCCAGTAAAAAAAAGTGGGTGTAACCAGAACCTAGAAAATCAAGTGGGTGTGTCTTGTAACCTCGGAATCAAGATTGTAACTGGGTCTGCCTTCTGCCGGTTTAAAGATTGGCATTTGAAAAGAATTATGTACAATCAGTTGTACGTGACTAGATTTTAGAGAAATATAAACTAGCATAAAATCCCTAGTGATATCTCTCCAACTCTCTACTTTACTTTTCTGCATTTATTCTATATGTGTTTGCATCTGTGATTGATTGTTGATACACTTCTATGTTGAAAATCTATGATTTAACATTCAAGTTGAAAGAAGTATAAAAAGGTTTGCAAAAGCTAGAAAACACTATCCATTACCCCTTTACTATTTGTTTAATCTTAAGATCCATAATCCACAACCCATAGTTAAGGCAGGGTGCTAAAACATCAGGGTGGTGTTTTAACTGAAAGGAATAAATCAATAATGTGAACGATGGTGGTTCATGGACTGAGAGGGGCTATTGATGCTTAGTAAGGATGCTTACAAGAATATATCCAGAGTGCTTATTCAACTTCTTAGAAGAGTCGGGATGGTTGTAGTTAGGATAGCTTCCATTGGTGAAATGAGTGTTCATTTCATCATGTGACATTATTCAATAAAAGATAAATTAGTGATAGACGGGCCTAGGAAGGTAATCACTAAATAAGGTAATAAAAAATTAATGATGAAAACCTAACACAAGAGTTTAGGTGATGATTGAATGGATAATGAATGATTGTATGACATGGTTCATGACTGATGATAAGTATAAGGTATACTTAATTTGAATAAATATATGACATGGTTCAAAATTGGATGATAAGTGTAGGGTACACTTCTTAATTTGATATGCACATAGTTTCTTTCTATGTAAAATTTGTTTACATAATTTGATATATTATGCTAGGATGATAAAGTGAGGGGACAAGCCATTCCATATTAGCGGGGTGGGCTCACTATGGATGACTAAGGCAAAGGTTTTACTCATACCAGGTTTTATGTCTGACCCGTGTTTTTATTATTTACTATAAACTCATGGTTACTCATTTGAGTAGGCTGAGTTTATGGATTAGGCGGGAATCTTCTAAAGGATGAATCAAGATTTCAAATAAAAAGCAGGAGGAATGATGTTTATAATAAAAGTTATTTTGAAATACGTTATGTAAAACCAGGATTCATAATTGGTTATGTGTTGTATTGGAAACTTCGTATATCGAATACAACACTACTTTATCTACATGTTATTTTTATTTACCCCTACATGGGAAAGGATTTGGGTTAAAATGATGTAATGAATTATGAAATTCAAATTGATGTAGTGAAAATTTATTTAGCAGCTCTGCTTACTAATGTTGTGCAAAATAGTACTAAACTCACTTTGTCAGTGGAAAATGGTTTCGCCGATAACTGCAGCATCATCGGCATCTATTTTTGAGTCTCAGAGTAGGGGATGTCCTAATATGTTGCCCTCATCTTCTCTTTAGACTCCCAAGTTCTCTCTACTAGGTCATTTCCCCACCGCACTCTAACCAATTTCACCATCATATTTCTAAGTCGTTTCACTCCATGTTCCACAATATAGGTTGGACCACGGGATGAACTTGGCACATTCCCTGATTCCACCTCATCCAATTTACTAGGCGTTATCACAGTCACTGGATTATGTTCACATTTTTGCAAATGTGACACATGAAACACATTGTGGATTCCTACCATATTCTCTAGTAGTTCCTCTCTATAGGCCAAACTCCATATCCTCTCCAACACTACAAACAAGCCAATAAATATAGGTGCTAATTTTCTTGAATTTTCAAATCTTATTACCCTTTTTATAGAGAAACTTTGACAAAGACTAAATCTCCTACCTCGAACTCCAAATCTTTTCTCATCCTATCCGCATATGACTTTTGCCGATCCTATGCAGCCTTCATCCTCTTCCTTATGAGTTTTACCTTCTCCAACGTATCATTAACCATCTCTGGTCCTAAAATAATCTTGTATATAGATTCACACCAGCACGAAGGTGACTTACACAGCTTCTCATTTAAATCTTCAAATGGTGCCATGCCTATACTAATTTGGTATCTATTATTTAAATGCAAACTCCATCAAAGGTGAATGATCTTCCCAAGATCCTCCGAGGTCCAATGTACAGGTCCTTGGCTGTAACAATCCTGTTTTAAAGTTGTAATGCTAAATTAATTTAATTAAAATAGAAGTATTTGAATTTGAAACTAAGCATAATTATTTTTGGAATCATATTATTGTTCAATTAAAGTCTATTTAATGAAGCATTTTGTTATAAAAAAATTGAATTACTTCATAAATTCCTTTTTAGACAATATATTAAAATTCAAATGAAATGTTTTAATAAATATAAAATATATTAAAATGTAAATAATTTATACACTTGAAATGGATGAAAATAAGATTTCTTTGATATTCGGTAAAATCAATAAATTGTTGAATATGAATAAGTTCATTTATATATGTTTAACGAATAATTAGATAGAGTAAAACAATATTGAATTGGAGCCGCTATCTCGATATATCTTTTGGAATAAAGTGTGAATCAATTTAAATTCAATCAAAATATGTTAGAAAATAAATAAATAAAAGTGTTATTTGAAGAAAAATAATAATAGTATATACTTATCTAATTTAAAAGACAAAACCCAAATAAACTAAGCCCCACTTCCTTAATCTCTCTTTATCAACCTAGTTCCTTGTTATTTTAAAAGAGATCCTGTTTATACTTTCAAGCCCTAGTCCCAAATCCATAAATCATTTAGGAAAAAATAGTCGATCGGGTGAAGTACATCGCGACTAATGATTGATGGACTAGGAGGCAATACGCGGTTATGGGCACCTAAGACGCAAGGAGGCATGACTTGGTAATTGGGTCATAATTTAAGCAACAGAGGGAGAAGGAGGGACAGTACAGTTGCAATCTTGTAGTGGTGTTTATGGTGAAGGCTGTGACTAAGATGGCGAAGTGAGATTAGTGGCATGTTATGGTCGGTGATGTTTGGCAACTATAGGATAAGTATTGCATTGTGAAGGTTATGCTAGGTTTTGGGTATTGGCTGGAAAGCAAAAATAGGATTTTCAACAAGGATTAGGTGAGTTATTCTTACTCACTATTCTATACCTACCTTTAGGAATTCCGTTGCATGCCTTGAAATGGTTATTTATGTGATAATACTAAAATGTTATGATTAACATGAATTAAATATCGTTGCATACTATTGTTTGGTGGATTGTTTGGTGATAGTTGTTGAATTTTAATTGTTGAGTTAGTTAAAGTATGAATGCATCTGATAATTGTTATATGTTTTACACATAGTTTGGATAAACTTGATCGGTTTGGGATGTTGATTCTTTGAATAAGTCGATAGTATAAATTTACAAACGTAACTCCATTCATTTGTGAATTAAATTTTAAAGTATGTTAATGCTGGTATGAATTGTCGAAAACAAACTCAGATCTCTAAGAAATTTCATATAATGGAATGATATTTTATAGAGCGATGTTAGCTGAAGATGCAATTTTGACGGATTTATTCTCTGAATTGTCTAAATGTTTTAAAAGAATTTCAAAAATAAGATTTTATCTGTTTCGATCCATATTGGAGTTTAGTTTATAAAATATAGTTAAATTATATTATGTTCTTAACTTATATCTTAAATCAAAATTTCTATTTAAAGCTTTTAAAGATGAGTAATATTTATTCATAAAACTTTTAAATTTTTTTATTATAATTATATTAAAATTTTGGAAATATTTCAGAAGCAAATGATACGGTGTAATATTATTTTATAGAAGTCGTTATGAAAGTAATAATTTCAGTTTCAAGTGATTTTGGTTACAAAAGAGGTTTAAATGATTTAGAAAGAGTTCCAAAGCTTTTGTAAATAGGTATCCCTTCTTTAAAATATGTTCATGGATTTAAAATTGATTTTGAAAAATTATATCGTTGTAAATAAAATTAATTTAAAACCCTTTTATTTATTATGGATTTGAAGTTTTATTGATCGTGCTTTTCTATAAAACAAGGTATTTTAATAAACGATTGAATTATTGAATTGGTATGAGACTTTTCATACAATTCTTTAGATTATTATTATAATTTGTTAAATAAAGTTCAAATGGAAATTGCTAGCTTTTAGTAAACAATTAAATTCATTATCTGATATGGGAAAATTAGTTAAATTCTTGTGATTATTTGAGTGATAGTAATTAATACTTATTGTATTATCTTAGGTGTTTCAGATTTCAAACCGACAGATCCTTGAGTGATAATGACACATTTTTTCCGTCAATCTAAGAGCTGTTAGCGACCTTGTGATTTGACGAAATTGTGGGAGAGAGGTGTTAGCGACCTAACCAAACTGCAAGTAAGGCATTAGCGACCTGGCCTAAACTACTTAAGAGGTGCTAGAAATCTTGTCATTGGACGAAATTACGAGTGAGGTTTAGTGACTTAGACAAACTGTGAATATGGTGCTAGCGACCTGACCAAACTGCAAGAGAGGTGATAGTGACCTGTCAAACTATAAGAGGCTGTCATAATCTTTTCGGATCTGAGATTATGATTATTTATTAGTGATGATTGTTTCTTCAAAGATGTTTGGATGGATATATAGTAGTTTTGTTCTGGAGAATTTTGAATTGTTGTCATTATATTTTTTTTATGATAATCCATTAGAGGGTTGATATGGATTTATGAAATGGTGATTTTGATTAATATGCCTTATTATTATGATTTTGGTTTCGGGCATATTTTTTTAATGGTATTGTTATTATTGTTAAGTCATATAACTATGATATTAGTATCTCATCTCTTTATTAGATGTAGTCTGACCTATTTATTTTAAGATATTCGTGTTGGGCCGAGACTTTACATGTATAGGGACTTGTTGACTTTTGGATTTGTGTTAGCTCTGGAGTAGACTATTTTGACCATTTCAATGTACTTCATTATTGTATATATTGACATTTAGGAGGATGTCACGTATATTATTTAGTGGTCACTATGTACCTGATATAGTATTTTGGATACGATATACATAAATGTGGGTCTAGCACCAATATTTTGTAGACTCACATTTTATTATGTATATAATGAATATTATTCCGCTGTGATCTATGACTCTGATTCTGATTTTATCTACATTATATGCTATTCTGAATATTTTTAACTAATGTGTTTATTACTTTGTATTAATACTACACACGTCAAAATTTTCAGTTCTGATCCTCAAAAGGTAATAAAGACATGTCAGTATTAGTAAAAAATATATTTACATTCAATCTCCCTTAACCATCTGTATTCTTGGTGTTATTAGACGACATTACTTGTAAAGTTTTTTAATAATATGGGTAAAGCATTTTGGTGGTTACATTAACAAATCCTCAAACACCTTATCTACTCTCTCCTTCTGCCGATTGGTCTCTGGGTGATATGTAATGCTTAGGTTCAATTATGTTCCCAATGCCACTAGTAGACACCTCTAGAATTCACTAAAGTGGATCCATATCGCTCACTATACTAGCTAGAATTCCATGTAGTCTGACCACTTCTTTGCTATATTGCGTCACTAACGTCATTGCGGTTCTTGTGCTCTTCATTAGAATAAAATGCACAATCTTCATAAGACAATCTACTATCACCAATAAATTATCATTTCCTTTTTTACTTTGAGGTAAACCATCTATAAAATCCATAAATACACACTCCTACTTCCATTATTACATGTCTAACGGAAATAATAAACCACTTGGCTTTTTATGTTTGCCTTCACCCTTTGGTATGTCATACGCTTTGCCACAAATTCAGCTACATGCCTCTTCATTCCTAGCCACTAGAATACTCTCTTAACGACTCAATACATCTAATCTCTCATGGATAAGTAGTCATTCTAGGGCTATGACACTCACTCAAGACCTGCTCTATCATTTCCTTAACCCGTGGTACAGATAGCCTTCCATCTCTCCTCAAATAACCTTTTTGATCTTTGGAGTAACAATCCAAATGGCTCAATCGTTCACCCCATTCAAATTGCTCCTTACTGTCAACCAATAGTGCATCTTGCCCTTGACTTATTCTACAATCCATCAACGCCAGCCTAACCTCCATTGCTGTAAACAATATGTATGTACTCCAATCTTGGTCTAAAAGCAAGCTCTAATACGAACACTAAGTTTCTCCACTCTAGCAATGTAGCATTTGCGTATGCATGCTTCCTACTCAAAGCATCTACAAACACGTTTCCTTTTACTGCAGTATAAGAAATTCCAAAATCATATGATGATAAAAACTTCATCCACCATTGTGGTCTTAGATTCATGTCCTTTTAGGAATACAAGTATCTAAGAGATTTATGGTCCATAAATAACTCGAATCTTTCGCCCAACTGATAATGCCACCCCAACTTTAATGCGAATACAATAGTGGCTAACTCCAAGTTGCGTGTTGGATAGTTCTCCCAGTGGTTCTTCAACTGTCGGCTTGCATATGCTACTATCCTTCCTTCTTGTATAAGAACAGCGCCAAGACTAGTACAGCGTGCATCATTATGCATGGTTAATCGTTTGGTACCATCTGGAATAACCAAAACTGGAGCACTCTTCAATAATTCCTTTAGTTGAGCAAATGCCGCTTCATACTCCAAACTCCAAAAATAAACCAGATTCTTTTTTGTTACACGGGTTAGAGGTGATGATATCTTTGTAAAATCCTCGATAAATTTTTGATGGAATCTAGCTAAACAAAGAGAGTTGTGGGACTCTGAGGCATTCTTTGCATTTTCCAATCCCAAACTTCATCTAATTTTATTGTGTCTACAGCTAATCCATCTGCTCATACTACATTCCTAAGGAAATGAACTTCACTCCACAGAATTGACACTCGGAAAATTTAGCTTTCAACTGATTCCTCCTCAAAACATCCATCAATTCCCTTAAATGAACTTCATGCTCCTCCTCACCTGTAGAATAAATTAAAACGTCATCCACGAAGACCACTACAAACCTATTTTACTGCTCCTATAACACTTTGCTCATCGAATCCACAAAAGTAAGTCGGAGCATTTATCAGTCCATATGGCATGGCCAACAATCAAGCACAGTCTTATGGGTACTATCTTTAGCCACTCACAACTGGTCAAAACCAATCACTAAATAGAGCTACAAGAAACCTACTCTTAAACAACTGGTTAAAAAGGTCGTCAATGTGAGGAAATGGGTAAAGGTTTTTTTTCATCGGCTTATTTAATTCTCGACAAATGATGCATAATATGAGGAACCATTTTCCTTAGTAGCAAAAATGATAGAGACTTCCCATTTCAAAATAATATGAATAAATCTTTTCTGCAACAATTCGTAACTTACCTACCAAGTTCTTGTCATTACATTGAAGCCATATACCTAAAGGCATTACAACTGAACTTACATCTTTCTTGAGATCAATATGAAATTAATATCTTATGTGAGGAAGACTGAAAACTTCTTTGAATACATTGGGATAGTCCTTTGCTACTGGTGTAAATGATAGCTCTTTCTATGACATGCTGAGAGGACATCGATATGTCCCCATCCTAGAAGTATCGGGCTCACAACATAGATTCAAATCAAGTCCATCATTTTTCCTTAATCGAACCATCCTCCTATCGTAATCTAACACCAGTGCATAGTGAGACATTGAACCCACTTTGAAAATCAATCCATACCCTGAAATGCTTAGTACATATGCATCATAAGGGAACTCCACACCATGAATGACCAACTTTAGGTTATGAAATAACATCAATAGATGAGTCGTTCCCCTGACAGCATTTGACAACAAAATAAATTTGTTCAGAAGATCAGGTTTAAGAGCTAAACTATCGACTAACGCACTAGATATTAACAAACTATATGCACTGGTATTAAAAAAAGTATGAACAGGAGAATCGTATAAAATCAACAAACCTTCCATCACAACATGCTTTATTTTCTTCTGTGTTGATGGTGATGCCTTATGAAAGTTGGAATGGCATCTAGAGAATATGCCTTGACAATGTGACCTTCATCCCTCAAAGTTGGAAAATCTCTTTTATATGCCTAATCTAATCACAATTATGGCACTTTAACTTCTTCGGACCTGGGGTGCCTTACAATCCTTAGTTATGTATCCCACTTAGTTGTCGTTATAACATCTACCCTTCGAGAGATTCGTCCTACAACTCTTTGCCAAGTGTCCCATCCTCTGAAATGTCTGACAAGTAAGTACCTACTTTTTAACTGCTCTACTTCTAGTCCATTTCCTTTATATTTCCCCCGTTATTGTCGCCCTTCCACTTCCTTATTCTATTCCTTGACCATATTTCTATTCAAAGAGTTTAATAATATTACCTCTACCAATTTTTCGAACGTTGCTCCTTACAGTAACTGTTTTAATGCCAACTCCCTTAAAGGTGAATTTAGTCCTTTCACAAAATTTAATGCCTTCTTTACCAAGGTATTCACTAATTGAAACCTAAAATGAGCCAACACATTAAACTGAGTGATACTGTTCAATTGTCATTTCTTCCTGCTTCAGATGAATGAACTTTTTTCAATAATACATACTTCTAAGTGCTATAAAGAAATTGTCTTAAATCTCGACTTGAACATTCTCTATGTAATAGTGTTCTCATTCACCTCAGTTGTTAAGACCTTTGACAAACAACTTGCTTCACCATTCAAAAGCCAAGTTGCTAATTACCTTTTTGCCACCTTATCAAGTCCTAACAGGCTGAAAACCTTTCCAAAATCATTAAGCCATGCTCAACTCACCTACCCCAAGAAATGGCTTTCCGCCATGGTTGGAGAAATTCTTACACAACTTAGTAAAGTCGATAGTTGGTGGTGTAGGGATTGGAATCACACCCTGATAAGTAATGTTATTAATGACTACGAGTTCGGTGAGGTTGGTACTAGCTTGGCTCTTTGCCTAAAGGTGGCATCTGAACCATACTAAAGTATTAACTCTAGGTAGTTGATAGTCCCTACTTTGGTTTCTATCCCATTGGCATTGACCACGTTGGTCTCTGTTCCGACTTCGATTGAATTACTCATTTGAACTATCTATTAAAATGGGATTTATTGGCAACTTCTTAATATATTGTAAACAAAATTAGAACAATAAATGGGTGCGTGCATATGTACTTTGAACTTATATATATATATATATATATATATATATGTATGTATATGTATATGTATATATATTACTGCAAATATTCATATCGAGCTTCTAAAGTAGTACATATTAAGTTTGACAATAATAAAGGTGTCGAGCCAGAAAAGGGCTAGGTTATTAAGCACTATATCTAACAAACGGTAACAAGCTTCAAACGGATATCAAACATCCAAAAACAGAGGGTCGTTAAACTTCTATAATAAGAGGTATGATGCATATTCAAGTAATTAACAAGGTATCGAACCTCTAAAGATGCCAAGCTTTAAGCGTTTAACAAACATGAGAGTTGTCAGGCTTGAATAAAGGAAAGAGGAAGTGTCAAGCGTCAATAACCATAAAACTTGCCGAACATGAAAGGTAGAGGTGGTGTTGAATCTCAACGACTATAAGGAGTGCTAAGCATATAACAAGCAAAAGCAATGTCAAACATCAATAATAAATTAAGGTCTCAAGTTTACAAGAAATGGAGGTGTTGAATCAATAAGCACATACAGATGTCGAGTTTCCATAGTGCAAAGGTTACAAAACCTAAAGAAAACCAGGTTGATAAGGATAAAAATGGTGATATTGAACCAATACACTAAGGAGTGCAAAAGAATAAGTAAGAAAAGTGGATATCATGTTGTTAGAAGATGTCAAATATTTATTCTTGGGATGAGAATATCGAGCTTTGAAGGATGATTAGCCTATGATACCCTAACTATCATCTAACTACTACCAAAGTAACTACTGTCGAGTACCTACCATAATAAAAGCTATTGAGTAGTTACCAGAGGAAGATTGTATTGCCGAATTTACAAGGAAAATGATGATGATTCTCACCACAAGGATGTTGAATCTTAAAAGAAGGCGAGGATATTGAATATCAAAAATTTAGTCAGATAACACATCGTATCAAGGGGACAGATGTCTGCTAGCCCACCTGTTACTGCCTCTATAAATAGGCCCCTTATACTATTTGGAAGGGATGGTTTATTCTTTTCTCTTTCTTAAATTTTCAAGTCGTTAATCCAAAATTGAATTGGGGTCATTTAGAGCCAATTGTAATTTTTTGACTTTTGCATATAAGGACTTGAACAAATAATTTCACATAACATATGTTACCAGGCCTTTTGGCCCGGTTGTATTCAGATTAACTGAAAAAGTCAGACTCGACTATCATCAAGGCCAGTATCTTAGAGAGAAGATGTGGGGTCCATAGATCAAGCACAGACGATAATATAAAGTAGCAAGATGGACTCTAAAAAACATTCTACATATGGAATAGCTCATTCCTAGGCAAGGGATCGGGTACGATCCATCCCCCTAAACAATGGATTGAGTCGTATCCTCTTAACGTTTCAATTCAATGGGAAATGACCAACATCTCAAAATCCATAAGTCAACTTTAGGAACATGGAGCTAGCATGAAAGGGACCCAAAAGAGGATTGCAAGCCTCCACGTGACCTTTAAGAGGGATCAAGGATGATCCTTATTCCTTGGGATTTGGGCGTAGCAATCGCTCGTGTGACCTCGTCAACATTTGAAGATTCTCCTGATGATTTTTCAGGTAGATATTTGGCCATCTCCCTCTATAAATACAGGCTTCATGGTTCACTTTAGGGATCTTTATGCCGTTGTTTTCTTTGTAGCTCATTGTGTTCACGGATTCCGATCTGATCCATATTGTACTCAAAATTCAAAGTTATTAATAAAGCAATTTCTTTGAAATGGACGTAGGCTTTCAATGCCCAACCATTACAAATTGTTGTGTTCTTGTTACTGCTTATTTTCTGTTATTTAATTGCTTGTTTCCTCCGAGTTCATTAGAATTTTTCCATTTATTTCTCTACGAAATCTTCGTTGGATGTTTGTGAAAAATTTTTGTGCAAACAACATACTTCTATTAAAAGAAGATATTTGACTATTTGGACTCGCATATAACTTAATTTTAAACTTGCTACTTGGACTCCCATGTAACGGCCAAGTCACATCCACTTCTAGTTAAATCTTGATCTCGCTAAATTTTGGAAGGGGCATAAGTATCTTGGTGAACTTCAAGTAAAAGTTAGGAAGTGGATAGTTGGGTAACGTCCACTCCAAGTCTTCAACTAGTCCAAGTCAAGTATGGAGGTTGACGTGTGGATGGTCAGTCGTGTCCACTTTGTATTGGAGTTTGACTTTGCCGAGCTTTGAGCAAGGCATAGATGTTCTATCTGAATTGAAGCAAAAGATAAAAGGTGGATGGTCGAGTCACATCCACTTCTCATTTCGAGTTCTTGCCCCTAAGCCAAGAGCATATGGTAGCTGATGAGCGGTCAACTAACGCTCATCTTAGTGAAACTCCCAAGGTCCGATCATTATCCATGGAGGTTGTTTAGCACCTAACTTTGGGTATTTGGTCACCTGCATCGTTAGCATGTATTTTAATTCAAGTTGGTCGTAGTTCACAACATAATTACATAAAGATAGAAGTACATGACCTAAGGGCCATTTTATTCAAAAATAGAAATAGAAAAGTCTATGTAATGAAGCAGTTTAATGCAAATCAAAATAAATCTTATTGGTAAGTGAAGCACCGTCGTGTGCTCGCTACTCCGCTTTGCTCCAGCCTTTCTCAGTTGGAAGTTGATGGTCCAGTTGATAACCAAAGGTCTTTATTGGGAAGGGTCAGACCTTCCTTGCTCGCCATCCCATGGAGCTTACATATACTATTGAAGCTTTCCTTTCCGGATCAGCTCATCGATTACATATCGGAGGAGTCTATAATCGCCAATGTTATAGTAGTGTGTCTCATGAAATATGCAATATTTCCTAGATTTCTTCTGAGTTTTAGCGGACTCTCTCGGGAGTGACTTCCTATATTGCTTCAAGTTGTGAGTCTCTAGGTGGATGTTTTCACTTGAATAATTCATTAGAGTGTATGTGTTGAATTTCGGGATCTTGGGTTGTCTTCTAGAAACCGAGTCCTCATCTAGGGCATCATCATTGCTCTTATTTTCAACCATTTCGACCAATGGGACTGCACTATTCTTTTTCCCAATTTTGCCTCCTCATTGCATAAATACCGGTTCCCCTTGGAGTAAAAAATGATCTAAGGTAGCAGGAGGTTTTCCAGCTAGCCAACCATAAAAATATGTCTTGGGGTTGATTCCCCTAATCAATGCCATCATTACGGTATTCTCTTCGAGATTGCTCACTTCAGTTATGGTGGAATTGAACCTTTTCATGAAGTCTTTGAGTGTTTCCCCTTGCTCCTGGAATGGGTTTGATAGTGACATTACATGCTTGGGGAAGTCATTTGTATTCAGAATTGCTCAATAAACTTTTATACTACTGGCCAGACGAGGAGATGGACCCGGGCAGTAATCGTGTAAACCACAGGGTCGTTGCTCCTTCTAGAAAGATTGGAAAGCATCTGCATTAGATTACATCTGTTGCTCTGATGAAATCCATATGCCAATCGTATTTCACGGGACGTAGTCCAGGATCGGTTTTCCCACAATATGCCGGTATACTTGACATGTTGAATCTGCGAGGATATTCTGTACAATGAATGGCTTCAGTAAAAGAATTATAGCTCCGGGACTCTCCCCAATCGTCATCGGTTTGGCTTTGGCTTTTTCCCATAAGTTGTAGTACCATTGCCGCCAAGTCAGGTGTCTAAAATCTGGTCAGTTGGGAGTGGTAGTCATCTACCTTAGAAGCATGGTCCGGTAATCCAACTCAGTTTGCTCCATATCACCTTTATTCTGTTGCTTTCGGGATTACCATTTGAATAATAATTCTTTGTTCATTCCTTAGCGGTAATTTAATAGTATGAAGGGTGATTACTTTGGGTATTAGGCTACCTTTCAAATTTCAAGTCGATCGGAGTCTGTATGCTCGAAGTATTGATGGATCGGTGATGACCATAAGAGTATGGTTTGGTGGTAATTCACTTGGAGTTCGACCTGAAAATTTTTCTACTTACTTAGATTCAACACATAGTTTTCTTTGAGTCATAGAAATTTAAAGTGTTGGGTCGGTGACGAATGGTTCTTGGAGTCATTTGCAAGTTTGCATGGGATCCGGTACCGAACCTTAGGTATCGTTCGGTGACGAATTCGACTTGGAGTCAATTGCGATTTGCTTGGAGACAATCTTGGTTTTACCTGAGTCCAACTTAGGGGAAAATTTTCTAGAGTTTGCTTTGAGTCAAATAGGTGAATATTTCGGGTATGACTTAGGTCAAATCTAAAGTGAGTTTTTCGATGACCGTTTCGATGATTTTCGATGATGACCATTCGTGACTAGACGATGGGAGATCCATGATGGGAAACATGGTTTTGATGATGGATATCTATACTTCAAGAGGCAGAGTAGGTGATGATGGGTCAGATTGAGTGGAGTGCTAGAGGCGGGTCTGAGGACCCTGTTCTCTTATATTTGTTTCTATGATTCTGCACGAGTCTGCAGTATTTCCATATCAGCACTAATGATAACATCAGAAGAGGGCCTACATGCCAAGCACTCCTTTTTGCGCTCCATCATCTAGAAGAGTAACCTCCATGTACTCTACTGCTTCGTCAAAAGGTCGTGAGGAGTTAGAAACGACCTTTTCCATCCTAGGAGGTATGGTAGATAGCTTCATTTTAGATCTTATTTAAATTTGAGTAAAAAATAAAAAGTGTTCGTAGAAAGCTCGATCTATTTCGTGAATATGGGAATCCATAAGTAGATGATGAGATCTAATCAAGTTGAGAATTCCCTCTAAGTGAAACAAGAAAAATGTTGCACCAAAATTGGTCACAGACACCCAATAGAGTTCTAATAGAGATTAAATAATGAATAATATTAAAACATAGCAGAAAAATTAAAGTAGACACAGATTTTTATAGTGGTTTGGCAATTTAGGCCTACGTCCACTTTTTATTTTTGTTGATCTTGTACTTAATTATGATTACAAGAATGTTTGAGTTAGTTGGGATCTGAGATTACAAGAATAAAGAATGGCAATGGCTAAGCCTCGGCAATCGAAAAGAAGCTCCTTCTTATAAAGATGATCACTATATTTATAGGGGAAGATGACTTGAATATCTTGTAGAGTCTCACAATGGAGACAAGGTCACCTAAAATGTTTTGTGGCCCAACTCCCAAGTATGAGTGATCAGGGTCGATAGGTCAAGATGGCCGTATGAGGCCATGCGGTCGCTCCAGTAGGTCCACCTTGATGTTGGCTTCGTGCGTTTGATTTTTTTTGCATAGCCGCCTACATATTTTGGTGATATTGATGAATCTTTGAGGAGTTGAATGTTGGGATGATACGATCCAATCCTCTACATAGGGAAGTAGCATGATCCAATCCCCTAACGAGGGAAGTAATACGAACTGATCCCTTGCCAAGGAAGTAATACGATCTGATCCCTGCCTAAGGAAGTAATATGATACGATCCCTTATGCAAGTAATACGATCCAATCTCTTAGAGGAAGGATAGGTACCGATCTCTTGCCTAGTGGATGTACTAATCCATACTGAGAATGTTCCGAAGAGTCCGTCTCTTGGCCTCGCTTAGTCGTTACTTCACATTACCATCTGTGTTTGATCTCTGGTCTTTATGATCGACTTTTTGAGCTGTTTTCCTTATTTATCTTCGAGTCTAACTTGTCCAATTAGTCATATTATAGTGGGTCATAAAGCCGAATAACGATGGGGAAGGTTTCGACATTCCCCAAGGTGAGGATTAGACCCTTGATCATTCATATATCTATTTTGCAAACGCCTAAGTTACCCTCTACTCTCATTTCCCATAAAAGAAAAATCAATAAAAAGCTTCCTAGAATAAATATTATAAAGAAACTCTACTAAAGTGTCCCTACCTTCAATAAGCATCCAAAAGAGTTTAGTCAGATCTGTATTCTCTTTTATAAATCTTTCTCGATAAAGGTGGGATATTTCCTAGAGCTAAGCTACCCGTTTTTCTTTAAAATTGTTAATTGACTAGCATAGATGAGAAAATTCTTATATTTGTTTGCTAAACTATTAGTCTCTTCAATTAGCTTCTCAATTTCTCTATTTAATCACAGCACTTCCCTTTCATTTTTCTTGTACAAAATCTCAAAATGATATTCGTTTCTTTTCCTTAACTAAAATAAGTAAACTTATTAATTAAAACTAATAAGTAATTTTAGGTATTTAAGAAATGATAAATTTCATATCTGCACTATGGGAGTTTGAGAAATTAAATTTGATTTTTCTCTTTTATTTGATGGATAGAAGGAGGGGCATCTTTTGATGGGACGTCTTCCTAAGGAACATTCTGAGATCCAGGATGATTATGATATATCATGGGAAGACAGGCCTAAGTCATAGCCACTCAATATGCTACCACCATCTCCTGGTACTTTAGGCCCCTTATTCCCATCACCCTCATCCTCGTCATTATTTTCAGAATTATCATAATTAGCATTTTCATCTTCATCACCATCCTCTTCATCATTTTCACCTTCATCAAACAGAGGATCATCAAAAAATAATAGTTGTTGAGGATTAATCGGTTCCTTTTTTGAAAATTCATCTTGAAATGACCCAGGAACTCTTCTTAGCTTGAGGTCAAACTTCCTTTTAAATTTATCACTTAAATCCAAGAGTGAAGGAAAGTCTAACTCTAAACACTTCTCTATGTTATCAAAATATGCAGTAAAAAGGGCATCATGGTAGCATCATTCCTAAAATTGGGGAGGGCTTGATTGATAAAGTGGGAAACTTTTCATTTGGCGTTTTTAACAATGTTATTCGCATAAATGAGTGCGGCATCTTTACTTTCCAACAGATCTGACATCTAAGCCTTTTCTTTTCTAACTTGCTCAAACTTTGTCTCTAGGGCCTTCGCTCTCTCTTCAGCCACTTTCCTAGTTTTTCTCTTCTCAACTAAGTAGAAGGAAAATTTATCCTTTCCTAAGATAGAATTATACTTTTCAACCATAGCATCGAATGCTTAACCCTAAAGGAACCTAACTTTAGATGCCAATGAAGAAATATACTCCATAAGGTCTGGAACTTGACTGGAAGATTCTTAAGAATCTTGGTGGATGAAAAAACATGTTCTTGACCACATGAAACATATGAAAATTATCTGATAAATAAGGATATATGAATTCCAAGTTTGAATTAACTAAGTATGTAAAGATACGTACCCCTAGAAAATGTTGAAAGAGAATGTGAAGATGGCCCTTGGAAAAATTCAAGGGTTGCAATGGCATTAGGGAAGCCACCGATCAGAACATGATGATTGAGTAGACAAAGTTATCAAAACCCAAGGGGATGGATTGAACTTGGTCCTTCAAGGAAAGAGATTCAGGGGAGGAGGAGTCAAGCCTAACTCTTGATATAAACATTGAAAAGTAGAGAATGCTGAACTAGCAAACTGAGATCAGCAGATGCAACGATCCACCTTTCTTACACCAAAAGACGAGCCATGGGGTAAAAAGAAAATAAAGATAAGAATAAAGATTCATAGAATCTATTAACTTAAGGAAATCACATATAATAGTCAACATAAGATAGTACATTACATAATTCCCAAATGAACATCAGAGTTACACAAATACAACTTCAGCTAAGGACAGTTTTAACTTCCCATCTCCACAAATGCTGACACAAAATATACACATATATAGCAAAACTATAAAATAAATAGCTAGATAATGCTGAATCACCTACTTTATGCTCCTCCAAAATGCATCCATTGAAACCTTGACTACTTGGCTACTCATACAAATTTGGGTACCCAAGAGTTTTAGAGAAAGAAAATAAAACTCTGGGTCAGACATGGGTCTGGTATGAGTAAACTACAAACAACTAAAAAATTTAAACTTATAAAAACTCTTTTAAAAATAAAGAAATCATATAAGATCATGCGACACATAAATACGAATGGGTTTTTACCTTACGATAACCAAAATTACTTTTATAGGACATCCAGTGATACTATAATAATAACCAGGGTTTAAAGTAGATATGAATATGGCTAAAATGCTTGCATGTCACATTACAATATATTTGGGCACAACTAATATTGGAAGTTGGGTTCCATGAATGATAAGGCTACAAAGATACTGTGTGCCATAGTACACCTTTAGATAAAATGTACCGAGGTCGAGCCTATCGACCCCTGCAAATTCGGACAAGCCTACCCCTCATTGGATAGTACCAAATATGTTATCACCCGATTTTTGATCAACAACCATAAGACGCACTAGCATACATAAGTTTGATGATATCGGCCTGGATCGTGTGATAATCATACCCTAATAAGAGTGATCCACATAGCTTTGAAGCATATCCAATGTTTTAGTCATTCTTGGGTATGAGGCTTGAGGCTATGCTTTACATTTCTTTAGCAATTCCCACTTGGAATGCTAACATTGCCCTTAGGAAATATTGCAATGCTAGCATTTGTCAATTCAAGTTATTTAGGACATGAACAAACCGTAGACACTACTTCTACTACATCCATTTTGGAATCACCCTTAGGACCAGTAGCAAGTTTCCCTTGCACTTCAAAGATCTTCACCTTCGGCCCCGACGTCTTCAAGATGTTTTTCCAAATTCAAAAGCTTATGTTTGTTCAAAATAGTTTTCAGATAGCACATGCATTTTAAATGGGTCAAGTTCCCGATAGTGGAAAAATCCATTATCTGTGGTGTGTATTGGTTTTTCATATGAAAAATAAGGCATCTTATACTTATCCTTACATTTTGATTTCAAACAGCAGTATCCTTTAATTCATAATGAAGTTGGACAAATTAGAAACTAAACTTGATTTGACGTACACCCTTGCACCTCGGGATAAAGACAAGTTTTCATATCTCAGAATTGGGCATAAAGTAGATGATGAAATAACTTCTATATGCTTAATTTAGCACGACCCAATTATCAAAATTAACTCCCTTATATTTACCACATTTCTTATGTTTCGACTTCTCGCCCTTCGCCTAGAAAAAGGTTCTAGATCTCACATCTAGAGGAAAGCCTACTCATCGGCTTTCAGTGCCAAATGCAAGACAATTTACTTTTATTAAGACGTGTCAATGCTTTAAATATAATTTATTCATATTTATTCGGCTACTGAACGGCGCAAACAAAAAGAATCCCTTGTTTTAACACATTCGCTTATAAAACAAAGATGCCTTTAAACAAAACAATCCTCGTAAACAAAGTTATTAAAAATAAAACCTTTATTTAATAATAATTAAATCTTATTTGAATTCCCAATTAAATTAATTTAATCTTAATCAAACCTTAATTAAATCTTAATTAATTAATAGTAAAACCCTACCTGATTAGTAATTAATAATAATTAAACCATAATTAATTAATTAATTAATTAAACTTAATTAAATAAAAATTAATACTTTTAATTAATAATTAATTAAAACTCTCTTAATTAATTAATTATAATTATCTTACTTATTTAATACGTATTAATTATACTTAATTACTTATTTAATACTAATTATCTTAACTTAATTAATTAAGTGATTATTGAAACTCATACTAAATTAATTAAGTAATAATTACCTTTTTATACTTAAAATATGCTTTGAAAATAATTTCAAAAAGTACTTAAAGAGAAAAATATTTTAAATTTGCAAAATGTGTTCGTTGCTATGAACTGCATCCATAATGACTATTGTAATGAATATCATAACTTATAAACTAATTTACTTGCCAAAAATCCTTCAAGTCTACCCTTTTTCAACTTAAAACTTTGAATAAATGTTTGGAAAACTAAAGTTTAAAACTTATAAACTTTTTAGGAAAACATAAGTAAAAAAATTTGAAAAATGGGATCTTGATGTCAATGACAACCTAAATCAAATACTAACTTTCCTTTTAGCTTACTACACTCTTACATAAGCTTATATTTCCAAACACATGCCGTAAGCAACATATACAAATAAAAATTACACTTGCAACTAAAACTAAACTTTTCGAATTATTTTCCTAGTTTAAACAACCATAACCAATAAACACAAATATGTAAGCATAAGCTACACTATTTACATCCAAACAACCATTACATACTTTTAAAAATATAAATTCACAACTTTATTTAAAAAATGAGCTTACATGCGAAATCAAACCAAACTTCTACTACACTCCGAATTAACCTAGATCTCGGATTCTCCTTAGTAAAAATTGGATTTCAGACTTCAAAAAGTGGAGTTTGGGTTCGGCATTGAGGTGTAGAGGGTCGACCTAGGGTGGCAAAGGAGGATGTGGGCTTGCTTTTGAAGTAGGAGATGGTGTAGGGTAGAAAATAGGGCTTTAAAAATGTTATAAAATGTTTTAAAGTAGGAAAACTATATCTTTTTATTTGAAAATCATAAGAAGCCATTAAAGAGTTATTAAGAAGTTAGAAAGAAAATGGACTTTTCGAAAATAAGAATTGAAATGATAAAATAAGAGAAAAATATGGAAATTTGTTTTATAAAAAATGAAATAAACAAATTACTAAAAGCCCTTTAAGTTTATACCCTTCATCCATATTTTGCCACATCATCACCATCTACTTCCTTCTCCTTCCTGAAAATGCAAGGACCCAAGCTCCCCCTTTTATCCAATAAGTGCTTCATTTCCATGTACTTTGATGTTAAATGCAATGTAACATTAGCGTTTTAATTTATTTTTATTTGATTTTTTTTGAAAAGGTGCTACATATCATTCTTTTACTTAAGTTAATATATATTTACCATATTATTACCTTATCCATACACTATAAATATGTGTGTGTGTGTGTGTACATTTATACTAAAGTGTTTACAATATTTTTGACAACTTTTATATAATGAAAATCAAAAATTCGAAAAATGATTTACAGTCACATTTCTATTTTTCTCCGAACTAATTAATTTTCGAAAACAAATTCTGAAAACCATTTCACCATCACTAGTTGTTATTTGGAAAGTGGTATATTTGAGTTATAAATCCATAAATTAATTATTTAAAATATATCAAATATTCATATTTAAAGTGATTAAATTCCGAGTCGTTGTAGCAAAGTTGGATTCTTGGTGGAGTTCGGTCATATCTACATTTGATTCTTTAGTGACGGAAGTAAAACTTTGGCCTTCTTTGAGATAGGTCCTTTTATTCAGCGAAGTGCTTAATGATTTAGATAAATCATCGGAATACCTCTTTCTTTTGTGAGCCTCAACATCAATATTCTTAAGGGACTTAGCAATGAAGTACCCGATAGGGGCCACGTTAGTAGAGGCGATTAATGAAGAAGCACAAGCTTTGGCCTTCTTGGACTTAGAAGTTGCGACAGTAAGAGACGAACCTAAATCAAAAGGAAAATCGTAAGATACTAAAGAAGGAAACTTTGTTGAAAATCATTATAAGATCTTACTAGAAGAGTCATGGTGAATGGGGAAAGAATTAGGAAAAGCATTTGGGTTACCGAAAATTAGGGCTTATATACTATGGGTATCTTTTTTTACCATGGAGGGCTTCTCGAGCACCATATGGTTCTCCAGGATCAATGATTTCTTTCTAAGGTTGACTTCAGCTAAGATTCTGCATCTATCTCTTATAGCTTGGGATGCTTGACTCAAAGCACCAATTATGCCAACAATAGAAGGGTTCATCCCCTTATAAGCGGTGTTTGAAAAGAAATACTTATCATAAGGCAACAACAAAATATAGTATAAGAAATAAGGGAAAAGAAACAAGTCTTACTAGGGTGATAAAAAGTCCCTCTAATTCTAGGGTTATGGCCCTTAACATAAAAGAATCGATTCTCCTAGTCTTAGCTCTGTTGATCAAATTAGTGATCAGACTCTTTTGAGGGAGAAGATGTTATACAGTACACACCAGTTAGTTCCTCACTTTGACAGGATTTACTAAAGAGTGAAGGGTCTCAACATCAATAAACGAGAGTGCAACTTCCCTAGCTAGGATTTTAAGACAGCTTAGATAAGTATAGGAGCTGGACAGCAATTATATCAGGGCAACGCCTAGATGATCCAAAAATTGAATGAAGAAGTCAAAAAAAGGAAGATAGTCAGAATACCCAATATGGATTAAGGTGGAAGCAAATAAACCTTACAAAGGATTATTTATCATTCGAGATGGGCCTACTGCTCTAGCCTCTACATCAATTGTCTCGCATTGTTGAAGAATGGTATTAACTTCATCCTATGTGGTCATGAGATTAAACAAGCCTATAGCCGCCTTTCTCCAAAGAAAGAGAAGATTTAGATCCCTTATTGGCTTTCTTGCCAGCCATTTATCTATTATGATATTCATAAGATCGGGGAAGTATTGCTTGTCTTATAAAAGTTTAAAACATTTAAGAAAAATGAAAAGGAAAATTTAGATCCCTAAATATAGATATAAGAATGGAAAATTGGGGATCAAACCAATAAATATTCCATAATTAGTTGAAACCCATTTAGCTAGTTATCACGCTCATAGTGAAATGCCAAACCCGTAAATAGTTATCAAATTTATGGTTGCATAGTAATTCACTAAGTAGTTTTTAAGCCCACTGCTAGATATCGAGTCTATAACAAGATGTTGAGTTTGTAAATGGTGGGTAAATTCATAACTAACTGAAATTTCATTAATTACGTATGAGTTCACAACGAGATCACAAGCTCATAACCAGTCATTAGAACCACACTAAGATATCGAATTTACATCACATTTTTATTGAGTTCAAAGTAGGATGTCAAAGTTATGACTAATTATCAAATCCATCATAAATATCAAGCTCATAAATAATTAATGAGTATAAAATTATTTAAAAAGTGCTTCGACTAGTTGTTCGAGTTTGCAACGAAGTGATGAATATATAAATAGCAGTTAAATCCATTATTAGTGGAAAGCACTATCAAAGTTAGTGAGCCCATAGTAAGATGTTGAATTTATACAAGATTTTGAACTTGTAACTAAGTTATAACCTCTCAAATAGTTGTTGAACATATAGAAGGTTAATAACTCATTACGAGGCTATCGAATTTATAATTAAATAGCAATTCTTTAGTCAATTATTAGATCTACAACAAGTTACCAAGTCTCTACCAATAGTTGAATCACTAACTAATTATCAAATCTATAACTAGTTAACAAAGACTTAACAGGATAAAAAATCTCTAACTAGTTGTTGAGTTTTGAAGTGGTTGATGCATTTGTGAACCAAAAACTAATTACCAAACCTCCAACATGCTATCAAGTTTAAGGTGGATATCGAATTTTTAACAACTAATTAAACACACAATTGGATGTCGAGTATTTAAATAAATAGCGATCTTATATTTATCAAAAGTCTAATAAGTTACCCAATCTCCAAAAGGATACCGAGTTTGTGATAATCATAAAAATCTATAGATTATTGAGTTTTCGTTAATCAGTAAAGTAATATATCGTAAACCGCAATCCAAACATAGAAATTCTCAAAATTACAAGACTATACAAGTCCAACCATCAATCGAACCATAGAAGGCTCATAAAAATGCTCAATCACTAAAACCTTAATTCTTAATTTAAAATCACCCTTTATCTTTCGTTTAAATGGATTGGAAATAGAGGTCGCACCTTAAAATCAAGCTTTAGTGCTGCAAAAATCTAAAAATTTTAGTTGAAATAAGTAAACTAAAATTGTATTTTTGAGTTTAGCTTGCAGGTAAAGCTTGTAGAAGGAGAAACAGGTATTTATAGGAAGACATAAATGACATGAGGTGTTGATTTCAATTCAAATGAATAATGAAATTGAAGCAGAATGCCAATAGGTGGCAATGTCAATATCGAAGCTGCAATGTTAATATCGAGACAGCAATGTGAAAAGTTAAGATTATACTAAAGTATAATCATGTTCTTCTACATAAGAGGAGAGCGTAAATGTTACTACAAATATTTGTATTCAGCTTTTGAAGGAGAATTTATCGAGTTTGACAATGGTAAGGGGTGTCAAGCTAGAAAAGAGCTAGCTCATCAAGCACTCAGCATTCAACAAAGGGTAAAAAGCTTCAAACGGATGTCGAACGTCTACAAGCAAAGGATTGTTGAACTTCTATGATAAGTGAGAGACGCATGCTCAAGTAATTAATAAGGTGTCGAATCTCTAAAGATGTCGATCTCAAGAGTTTAACAAACATGAGAGTCGTCAAGCCTAAATAAAGAAAAGACGAGGTGTCCACCCTCAACAATCATAAAGGTTGTCGAGCATGAAAAGAGGGGGTGGTGTTGAATCTCAATGACTCTAAGGAGTGTTGAGCATATGACAATCAGAAGAAATGTCAAACATTAATAATAAATCAAGATGTTAAGTTTACAAGAAAATAGAGGCATTGAATCAACAAACCCTTACAGATGTCAAGTTTTTATAATGCAAGGGCTACCACGCCTAAAGACTACAGATTAATAAGGATGAAGGGGGTGATCTTGAATCAATAAAACAAGGACTGTTGAAGAACAAGTAAGAAAGAGGATATCTTGTTGCTAGAAGATGTTAAGTATTTAGTCTTGGGATGAGAATGTCAAGCTTTAAGGATGGTGAGCCTAAGATACCTTAACTATCATCTGGCTAGTACCTGTCGAGTGCCGACCATAATAAAAGCTATTGAGTAGTAACCAGAGGAAGATTGTATTATCAAAATTATAAGGCAAGTGATGTGGAGTTTCACCATGAGGGTGTTGGATCTTAAAAGAAGACGGGCATGTCAAATATCAAAATTTTGATCGGATAACACGCATCATATCGAGTGGACACATGGAAGCCAGGCCACCTGCTGCTACCTCTATAAAAAGGAACCCCACTGCTAATTGGAAGGGACTGATAATTATTTTATCTTTCTTAAATTTTTAAGTTTTGAATCCTAAATTGGATTGAGGATTTTCAGAGCTCATTGTAATTTTTGAACTTTTGCATATAAGGACATGAACAACTAATTTCGCAGAGCATAATTGTATTGAATGAAGATATTTGACTTTTTGGACTCGCACATGACTTACTTTTGAACTTATACCTAAAACATGGAAACATATATAACTCAAATCGAAATTATACTCACATTTAAGGCGTTTTAAGCCCTTATTCAGACCAGACTCAATTTTCCTTGCATAGTTGGTTAACAAAAATTTTATAACACATACATATGTGAGATAGGACAAGTACAATCTCTCAATAATTCATACTTCTTATCGTAGTTTCTAACATGTGCTCTGATACCAAATGTAACAACCAGCATTATCGATCTTTGGTTTGACGCCTAGACCGATGTTGACAACTTGAAAACCAAAAAGACAAGTTGTTGTAATGAGATATAAAACAAATAACTATGAACTAACTAGGATGGATATCATATATTAAAGAGTACTAACTCACACTACAAACTTTCTGAGTCTCACAGAAAAACGAATTAAAATATAATGCATAGTCAATACCATAGTCACATCATCATAGCATGTCTAAATAAATACATGTACAATCCAAACTCATATATAAAATCAGATGCAGGCATAGTACTTATTACATCATGTATACAACATACCAATAAATTTCCCTCTCTGATAGCATCTCATCTCTAAACATCAACAAACTGAATTTATATACCAAAATGAAAATAGGATGGGGTCAGACATAAGTCTGGTCAGTGATCCATACTCTACCTTACATACGTCACAAAAAGAATACTATAATATGAAATGAATCTATTATCCGACAACCATGATTTCTCTCACCACGTCGAATCATATTTGTTCGGAATCATGCCTTTGTCTGGCCTCATTTCCTATAGATTCTCATGTTACCCATCATCCCCTAAATCACGTACATGAATCACTTCTTTGGACCTCTCGAAGCCTATTGGAAAGCATGTTATCCTCGTGCTACCTAATCGGAATCAGCCGAGGTCAAGTGTAGCCCATAGGGTCACATAACATCCATCAACTACCTCATCCCTTCCATAGCACTATAGAGAAGAAAATCGTCATGCACAGACCATTTACTAAGTGTCACAGGACTGCATTCGCATACACACTCTAGCTTATTTACCTACGCACCTGACTCGTTTTTGTTCGCTTTGTTATCTTATCATGTTTCCGTATCATAATACATATACATATCCACTTCAAATGACAATCAAATCATTCCATACATTCATTCATTCATAGCACTGTCATGTATCTCATAACACCTTATTCACCTCACAGAATGCAAGAGAAAGCTAGAGATGAATCGTTAATTATTTATTTATGCAGCCTTTAACATACTAACGTTCATACTGATAGTTTCAATGTGCACCGATTGATCGGTTTGAATGGACCAGTGCACTGGTGTACGCTTTTGAAGTAGATTTTAGTTTTAGGGTTTTTGAAGTTTCTGCCTTCCGTAACCAACGCTTCGCCTTTAATCGTCGGGGATCATGGCTATACCCGGCCCTAAATTTTTATGTCGTATTTAATCATTTATTTTACCAATTTTGATTTATAATCACCAAATTACTAAGTTATTAATAACCCTAGTTTCCAAGTACTATTATCGTTCAAATCCTTCCTAATTCCCCATTAATTCCTAATAAAATTATTTATACAGGATTATCTACAACATTACAGTGTGCAAATCATCTTATAGCATCAAAAAAAAATTATACGGGGAGAGGAGCATAGATCAATCATCAAACTGATTATTCTTGTCTAGATCCTTACTGTTCGAGCTACTACGCCTCCTCATTTTGAACTTCCACCTCCAAATCACTACTGGTATGTAGTCTTATCCACTAGCTTTGTGATGCTTTTGATTTCATTTGATTCAGTAGAGTTCTGAGTGAGATATTTGAGTTTGACTAGAAGTTGTTTTAGATAAAGATGGAGGAGGAAGAAATGATACAGGTGGTTTTTAAAAATAATTATATGTATTTCTTTCTTAAGTAGTTGGAGGGAAAATCAGATGTACGCCTGATTTCAAAATTCACATTTAAACCATTTGGTATCCGCTCGACTCAATGACCTTTCCAAACATAATTCCTTCATAAGAGCTCCAAATGAGACAAACCAAGGTTCTACATGGATTAAAAAAATAAGAAGATCACAATAATATTAGTTTCATCATTTTTATCCCACCTTTTGGCAAGGCCATGATATCATCGATTTGGCTAGGAACAGATGGTTATAAGCTATAAGAATCGATTATATACAATGCACTGGACGATGGTCAGGCAAATCCGGACCGAGTCCCAATTGAGGTGCAATAAGTATAAAGTGACTGGCATAGCCCCATGAAGTCATAATTCAAATTTCAAGATGATCAATGTTCATATGCTCAAATTACAGACAAAGAAAAGGTGTATATGGATCAATTGGGTACGATCTATAAAACAGCTCAAATCAGTAAAGATCGATCGATATATCAAAATCCACAAGGCCGATTCACTTGAAACTTTCAGATCATCAATATATTGAAGAGTGAACCCTACAAAAACAATCGTAGGTTAAAACCTTAAGATATAAAGAACGTCGATCATTTTAGATCAATCATTTTTGTCGATTCTTCATAACGATCGATGTAGCTTGGTGAACATTTCAAATATGACAAAGGGTTGATCCATATCTTGCAATCTACAACTCAGAACAACATCATATTTTAGGGGCAAGTTCGGGAGGCACATGGAAGCACCCAAAAACAATTGCAGATCATTTGAAGATCAAAATAACGATCGACATAATATAGCCTATCATTCTTAAATATCAAGGGGCCCTATGGACCTAGAGAGCCTTCTGTCAAAATCTTTGTGACATATCTAATCGTCTTTCCTTATAAATATAGGCCTTTTGGTTCATTTTCAAGATCTTTACGCTGCTTCTTATTCTAGACTCCATCGTAATCAAGCGCTTGTTATTATCTACTGTTGTAATCAGATTTATCAGTAATTAATAAAGGACAAAATTCAAAATGGACGTAGGCCGACAATGCCGAACCACTATAAATTTCTATGTCTTTGATTATATTTTATTCTCTATTGCTTGCTAACTTACCTGCTCAGTTTAATTTTTCTTTTCTTCATTTACTTCTCTACAAAAACCATTCTTGGATGTTTATGAACAATTTAGTTGAAAACATTCATTAAATTCTAAAGTCTTAAAAATAGCCATTGGGCCCCTCCCTTTATTTAAGTAATCCATAAGTTCCAATTGTTTTCATACTATTATATTATTAATATCTATTTTATCAAATTATTCGATATTATAGTGATAGTCTAGTGTCCTCCTCAAACATGTCCGGATACTCCGTAGCAACAGAAAACGATGATAACTTAACATGTTAGATATCGAGTGAATATAGAAAGTTATCCATCACCATGTCATCCGGTAGGTAGCCTAACAATACCTTCCACTCATTTTCTATCCTTGGTATCACCAACAACCTCTTACGATCCACCATTATTCTGTATCTCTAAAGTCAACCCATCTCCAATATAACCCACAAAACCCAAAATAAAATCACAAGAAAAAGTACATCCACAATCCGATAAGACCAAACCACGCAAACCATAAATAGACTAGTATTGCCTCCAACTGGGTTCGTCGAAATCAAATATTGGTTAACAATCTCATATTTCAATCCTTGTCTATTTACTAAGTGACTAGATATAATGGAATGTAGAGCCTTGGTATTAAACAAAATACATATTGGGACACCATAAATGGAAAGCATACCTTGAATAATGATGCCTTTTCCTTTTTCGTATATCGATGGAGCACTTGATAAAGTTGGAACAACATTGAGAACATATGCATTCACCGCCTGCTTCTACTTTAGCAGCCCTGGACAATCCTTCTAAATGTTTTCAATTTTATTGCAATTAAAGCACTTCTTCCCCTCAGCCCGGTTGTTTCTACTAAAGTGACTCTTCTATCCACTGTTGCAGTAAGTTGGTCCAACTTTGCTCTTCTTTTGGCCGTTCTTTTTTTGAAATTGCTTCTTCCTTTTATTATTACTCCATTCCCTCTTGCATCCTCTATCCGATTGTAGTTTTGGCTCTTCTTTTGGGAATAACACTCTTCAGCATTAAAACTCTAAGCTTCGACGTTGGTTACAAAGCTAGAATATGTCTCGGAACGTACTTAGAATCACTTTCGATAGATTCCCTTAGGCAACCACTAAGAGAGGTAGAGTTACACTTTTGAACCTAAGAATGGCTTCTGGTGTTATATTCAATCAGGGCCATAAAATTTATGAAGCAATTATAATATTTTCAGTTTCAAAACCCTGTCTATTGGGTGTTGTTTTGAAAACATTGAATATTATTGAAAAACTTTGTCTTAGTCTTGGATAACAAACTTAAGTTGATCAGTCAAAGTCAAAATCTTGTTTGTCAACCTGGACGGCTTATTCCTAAATGACTTAATGAGTTTAGCACAAGACTTGTCATGAAAATCCTTCACATTTTAAGATTATAAGCTAAGTTAATGTTATGCAGTCTACTTGGGTGAAGACAACGCTTAAGGGTACTAACAGTTTTCAACAATCGGTAGTTTTTGGTCTTGCTATAAATCTATAAAACTTTGTAATGCTAAATAGAAATCAAGTTCGCCTTACGTGGCTTATTATAAGAAAAAATAAAGCATTTCAATAGCATGGTAGCAATAAAATGCAATCAATGTAGTAAAAGCATCTGAGTCATCAAGACAACTAAACTAAATGTCAACTGAACATAAAAGAATTTTACAGACCAAAACTTAAGATGGATTGGGATCAATTTTTATCAACATTGCCATTAGAAGTAATATCGTTTTCTACCTCAAAAGGATTTGGGTTATCAACAGAAGCAACCCCATCTTTTTTGGCCTCCTCGTAATGCTAACCAAAGCTTGTTTCGATGATAGAAGAGTTTTCTCCAAGAAAATCCAAAGTTAAGAGATGGCTCTTGTCTCGGCTCTCGACATAGGCATTAAACAAAACTTCAAAAGCTTTTAAGATAGCCTCTTCTTGAGCTTTCTCTAAAGCTATAAAACGTTGGCTTCTTCCTTCATCTTTGTCAACTCCTCCCCTTGGACTCTATGATCCTCCCTAGGTTGGAGTAAATCATCTTTTACAGCCTCAAGGCTATCCTTTGACTCCTTTATCTCTTCGTTAAATAGGGCCTTAGCCTCCCTAGCTTCTCTTCCTAAGGCTTCATTTTTCTATCGCAGACTAGCCATTTCCTCTTTAGAAACTTCAACTCCTTGAATAACTTCTTTAAAACTGTCAAAACAATAAAGAAAAACCAAGAGTTTAGTAGCTACTAGAACACGCACACATATACATGTAAATGTGTGTGTGTGTTTGTGTGTATGTATGTGTATATGTAAGTATGTATGTGTATATGTATGTATGTATATGTGTATGTATGTATTATACACACGCTCAAGCATAAATATTACAAACGAAAAAAAAGAAAAAAAGATAAAGGTATTACACTTAGAGAATCTTAGAGACTATATTCCAAGATTCTCTCAAAATCACCAGATGACTTGGGAATTACAACACCATGCTCATCTATAATGGTAGACATTGTACCTTCGATGGTCTGTTTAAAAATTACCAATGCTTGATGCTTCAACACCAAAAGAAGAGGATGCCTTGAAGGAGAACGAACTATGGAGCATAATGGTCGATGACATTTCTCTTTCACTTCTTGGTTACACCTATAGTTTCTTTAGAAATTTGCTTTGACCCGAAGAACTTTTTAGCATCGTGCTTGCATTTTGACAGTAAAAGGAGAGCTTTTTAGTTTCCTTTTATTAGGATCCATCTCTGAAATATAATAAAGAAGTTAAGTAAAAACAATCAACCAAAAGCTAATAGAAAAGCATAAAAGTAAGCTACTCCTAGATGAAGATAACTCTATGAACAAAGGGTTAAGCTCAAGGTTTCCCTCGGTTTCAGTCTCGAAAGAACTACAGCTAATATGGATACGCAAATTATCCCCTTCTTTTATACCCAACTTCTCCAATATCACTTGGAGAAGCTTTAGAAACTATTGGTTGTGAATACCCCTTGAATATAACATTGGGAAGCATCAAACTATAAGCTTTCAAATTATCAATCGTCAACACTCATTAACACTGTCGTTGACTCGCCAGAAGGTTTGAAACATTCTTGAAACAAGCTACAAACTGCTTGACCTGTTGTTCTTTTGGGTCCACCGGCAACAAATGAATCCCAAAGTTAGAAACGACATATCAATTAACAAATAAAATTATGGGGCATTTCACTAGAAGGATAAACTTTGCAGTCCAATTAGTTTCTAGAACACACATCCATAGAAATTAATTTCAAGGCCAAAGTCAGCAGAATAATTACTTTTAAGGACAAAGTCAGCAGTCCAATTACTTTCAAGGACATAATTTCATAGATTTTTAGGCCTTAGAAACTAATTATTTTGCATTTTTTCCTTAAAAGTAATTATTTCAGTTGTATGTCCCAGAAACTAATTGCACTTGCTAAAAAGGCCTTTGTGGCTAATTTCCACTAAAATTATTCATGTATAAGTTCAATTTACTAGCCTTCAGGAAAGTAGTGACGATCCGACGATCGTTGGCCTTAACAAAGAACCATTTTTTGGAAGAAATCTTACCGGTAAGATGAAGTAAATCTACTTCTTTTGACTTTTTAAGTAATGCATTGGAAGGGGGTTAGGTTTGATTCTTTGAAATCAAACAAAATTTTAACCTCGGTCACCGACGTTATGGTGTATCCGTTTTGAATGTACACAACTTTCAATGCCAAAGGAGTGCAATAAGACACTAGTGGAAGCTAAGGACCAAGATTATTTAATGATTCATTAAAGAAAAGGGCCAACTGTAAAGATATTCCAATCAATAAATATTCAACGATCCACATGAAACAATCCTCCGAAGGAGCATCCCAAGTATCTTCCAATAGGAGCTATAGCTTCAACTCCCACATTACCATAGTCATATAAGATCCTATGGAGAACTGCTTGTAAGTCTATGCGAGAACTCATTTTCAGTCTAAGAAGATCAAACGCGTTAACAATGTAGTTCAAACTAAACAAAGAAAATTAGGTCTTAACCTTACAATGAATCATTAAAATTAAGTAAACATAAATATATCTTTTTGCTACAAACTAAGCACCCTAACAAATGAAGGGTCGGATGCACACTAACAACTCAAATGTAGTTACAATTTCAAAGGTTATGAATCTCTCTAATAATAAATGAACCCCAAAAGTTCAACTATGGTTTAGATGAGCATTTCTAAACTAGTTAAGGGCCACAAGAGAAAAGTACGATTGATTAGATCCTAAACAACTATTGTGAATCAATTATTTGTTCAAAAAAAAATGAAAATCCATAGAGTTAACAACTTCACATGATTCAGTGAGTCAAAAGATCATTATACGGCAAGGATGCTTCAAATATTATGAAAATTTTATAAAAACAAAATCATAATTCAAATAAATGGCTGATATTATCATTGCAATCAAGATATAAAAAGAAAGAACAAATAGACTTGTTAATACTATTGACAAAATGAAAAGTTTTCTAAGTTTTATACGAGCTTCAATAGAGCAGCAAATTCCAATGAGATAAAATAAAGGAAGAAGGAGGAGGAGGAGTCCCTTATACGTTGATACTAAAATTAAGAAAATAAGTGTAAAGAAAATTTTGGCCATCCAAACAAAATGGTCATTAAAAAATAGTATTTTAAAAGCTGTTAAGTCTCAAGTCGTCTTTGCATGATAAATGAGACACCACTTTTTCACAACGCCCATTCAATTGACGCCATATGGTGGCTACGTTTGATGCGTAGTAAAAAGGTCATTCCAAAACTAAGTTCGAAAAGAAACCAAAACCAATGCTGCACAGTATACGAGACTCACCTCATTTTCAATGCTTAAATATAAAGCCAACGTTAACTGTTACCTCTTACGACATTCATCTACTAGGTCTTGCGACATTCAATCAACTAAACCTTGTGACATTCACTCAACTATGCCTTATGACACGTTACCAACTATGCCATATGGCATTCAGCATTATCAACCATGCATTACGGCATTCAATTAACCAAGGCTTTACAGCATGTTGTCAATTATGCCTTATGCTATTCCGTCAATTACGCTTTAGGCATTCAACTACTAAGCCTTACGGCATTCAATCAACTAAGCTTTATGTCATGTTAACAATATTCAACTATAAACCTTATTGCATTCAATCAACTAAGTCTTACAACATTCACCTAAATACGCCTTATGGTACGTTATCAACTATGCATCATAGCATTCAACTAATAAGCCTTACGGCATTCAATCAATTAAGCCTTATGGAAAACTATTAATTTTACCTTACAACATACAATCATTATGCCTTATGGCACGTTATCAACTACACCTCACAGCATTCACAACTAAACCTTGTGGCTTTTAATCAACTATGTCATACGACATTTAACTACTAAGCTTATGACATTCAATCAACTAAGCCTTACGGCACATTAACTACTATGCCTTATGACGTTCAATACTAAGCCATGTACATTCAATCAACTAAGCATTATAACATTCACTCAACTATGACTTGTGGCACGTTATCACCTATACCTCATGACATTCATCTACTAAGACTTACAGCATTCAATCAACTAAGCCTTATGGCATGTTATTAATTTTTCCTTACGACACTTAATTAATTACACCTTACGGCACGTTATCAACTACACCTCACAATATTCAACTACTAAGTCATATGACATTCAATCAATTAAGCCTTTTAGAAAATGATGTAGTATAAATTATATTGGTGTGAATGGATCTTACGGCTACTTTAACATTAGAGGAGGGTGGATAGTGTTTTATAACTTATATAAAATTTTCTAAATAGTTTTAAGGTTTAAATCAAAACATAGATAATACACAGATAAGTATTACAGGCAGTAAAACATATATATATATATATATATATAGTAAAACTAAAGTAAAAATAAAACATATAACAGTAGGAGTTTTATACTGGTTCAGATTGATCAATCCCACATCTGGTCTTATACAATATCTGTAAGATTTTCTTTCAAACGCCTACTTTAATTAGATAGTAAACAAATTAGAATACAATCTAATTTAAAGGTAACAAGACACACCCTCCTGACAGACCCTCTTGATTTAACCAAGCAAAAAGATCACTCACTTGATTTAAACGGGCAACAATTGAATAGACAATAAGTGTACCCACTTGATTTAAATGGGCAACAAGCATGCCTACTCAAAATACTAGTACCATGTTATTGATTCCGAATACAAATAGTTGTTACTTTGGATACAAGATATCCTATAGCATTTTTGTAGCACTTTGGTCTTTCAGTTGTTGAGACAATACTTGCAAAATTATGAGTAGTTTATAGAGAATGAATATTGTGAAGTGGAGATTGAAATTGAGTAAATCTTAAGATTATAGAAAGCATATTTTGAGAAATATATAATAAGAATTTGGGGTATGAAGAATGAAGAGAAAGTAGTTATAAAAATTCATTTCCGGTCCTCTTTATATAATATTTGAATGGACATGCTTATTTGTAAAGTGATGGAGCCAAAAATCACAACTCTTCAAAACAAAATAAAAATTCACGGTATAAATGTCGACATACATAGGAAGGGTATGTCGACATACCCGTGTATGTTTTCAAAAACAATAACACCTTTAAGGTGTTTTAAAATTCTGAAATTTTGTAAAATAATTTAACATAGTTTTTAAATATTTTAATATATAAAACTTTTATAAAATATTTACAAAAATATATTTTAAAAATAAAATAAATATTTTGGTAATAGAGTATTCAAACAAAAGAAAGTTGTTATTGAAGGACTACAATGAATTTATCTAATATCTATTAACTAGTATATATAGTCTTGAACTCTTCATATCTTTATCTTTAAACTCATGAGTCTTCAATAGTCTTGATCATCTTTGTATCTTGATCTCTTGTCTTTTTACTGATCAGTCTTCAAACACGATTATCCTATAAAATATTCTTACAACTTGGAAAAACATTATTTTCTATATTTATATAGTTGTTATCATCAAAATCAATTTTTATGGTATTTTCAAGCCGTACAACACAATATCTACTGTGCCTTACAACACTTAACTACTAAGCCTTACGACATTCAATCAACTTAGCCTTAGACACCAAATCCTTACTAAATATTAAAGGGGTTCTCCACTCATAGCTATATGGTGAGGTTAGATTAAAAGAACCCTCACCACAAGGTAAAACTACATAAATAGCCTTCGACATAAAATTAACTTCTCCTCACGATGCTTGTTGTACATAGCATTTTGCATACAACTAATTTCGCCTTATGACGCACTATTATATATAGTTTTCAGCATACAACTAATTTTTCTTCATGGCATCTAAAATACATAAGCTTCGGCGCACAACTAATTTAGCCATGCGGCGCCTACATAGCCTTCGGCATACAACTAATTTTTTCTTACGACATTCTAATATACATAGCTTTGGCTTGCAACTAATTTCGCCTTATGAAATTCTACTATACATAGCCTCTATGTAATACCTATTTTCAACCCTCGAATGTCGAGACCAAATACATCCAATTTATCATGTCCCGTGCACCCAAGTGCTAGAAAGACAGAAAGTTAGGGTAAATTTAAAAGAAAAAATAGAACATTAAAGAAAGAACACAACATCAGAATCTCACAGCGAAACGATAATATATAATATCAAAAGAACAATACATAGGGTTACTTCAAATATGAAAATTTTAAAGTTATAAAACCTAAGTACTACCACCAACCTGAATAGTTATAACTGTTTGTCCTTATAGTGCTAATATATATACCTGTGCAAATAAAGCATTTAGTGGCTGCATAGCGGCGAAGGTGTAAAAGTTTATAGCGGTGATATATCGTGTTTACACCAAAAATTAGCATAAACACCCAATAGAGATTTTGTAGAGAAATAAATGAAGAATATTAAATGTAAACAGACAGAATGTGGTAATAAAGCAATAAGAATTAAGCAAATAATAAAGACATATCAATTTATAGTGGTTCGGCGTTGTTTGTCTACGTCCACTTTAAAGAGATGACTTTATTAATCACTTTGTAAATTGAGTAATAGGGATTAGATGAAAATCCTTAGTTGCAATAAAGTACAAAGCAAAAGGCGCTGTAAAGATCTCAAAAATGAACAACCAAGCATGCATTTATAGAGGAAGATGATGCAATTTCTCCTTAAAAATTAGGTAGCAGGATCTCCAGAGCCATAGGGGCTCACGGAAGGGATCGCACCACCCAAATCCCAAAAAATAAGGATCAGGGCCGATCCCTGTTTGGAAGAGTTTGGAAGTGCGATCCATATACAATCTTCTACAAGTTGTATTATGCGTAGCCTCCAAGTTTCATGTGAATTAGACTTGTAGATGTTGAGTTATTGATCGATCATTGCTGCAAAGCATGTTGCTACCAAATTCTGGCCAATCCCTAATCCCTCTGGAAGGAAGAGGGTCGATCCCTCTTGCTTGCCCCTTTTGAGGTGCGATCCTTAAAGTAGACTCTCTAGGTCCCCATACTTTTGTCTTAAAGTTTTATATGCATTGGTCTTCTGGATCTCGAGATATCGATTATTTTTCATTGAGTTTCACTTATTTGGCTAAAGTAGGCCGATCCCTATGGTTGATAGGGATTATAATCGATCCTTTTTCTAGAATAAACTATACTCCATACTTTGAACATTCTACATTGCATATATCTCAATTTTTTTGGATCACGGCTTCATTTTATCATCCGTACTTGATTTTTGGACCCCATAATCATTAATTTGGGCTTACTGGCCTTAATGATAGTTAAGTCTAACTTGTCCAATTAGTTTGGATATAGCCTTGTCAAAATGTCGGATAACACTTGCCCCTCAAGGTACATCTTATGTTGAATATGACGTGCTTTGAATCGAAGCAAGTTAGAGTCACCGGAAAGAAACCCATCCAGTTTTCTATATGGTCACTATCCCTTTGTTGAATTATTTTCTCAAAGTGTCGTATCTCTCTTTGATCATCTGACGTTTGATTGATTTCCAATAGCATAAATTCAAGATTATATTCCATCAATTATTATCTATGTCCGGTTCTATGAGGCTAGTCAGCTTTGGTTATCTGATCAAGTTTTGACTTTGAAATCTTCAGATGAGAATTCAATTTTATCAATCCCAAAAATTGAAGTTTTAGAATATACGCATGCACGTTTAGGTACACGTTCTTATTGTTGGCTACCGAATGTGTGTTGCACGCTCATGGATCATCACCGATTTTCATTGAATTATATGCTATTTCATTGTGTTTTATATTTATTTACTTTATATAGTTTTTATGTACATGTTTTCATGTATATAGGGTTCGTACCCGATCCTTTTCCTCTCCCCCAACCCTTTCTAGTATAATAGGGATTTGAATTCTCCTATAGCCAACCCCTTTCTCTCCCATCTTCATTCTTCTCTCTTTCTTTCTTTCTATATATATATATATATATATATATATATATATATAAGGATCAGACTGAATCCCTAAGTTGAGGGATCATACCCGATCCCTTTATATTGGGGCTTAATCTTTTTGGCATCGTAGAGAAGCTAAGGTAGGCCGATCCCTCTAGCCTCGTATATAAACTAATGTTTTCCACTCCATATTTTACTTAGCTTCATTTCTTTCTTCACTGTTGCTTCCTTCAAGCTCATCTCTAAACCCTTCTCTTCCAATTCGCCTTTGATCCTGTTAGTCCCTAAGAAGATGGTTTTGATGACAACAACCTTAGAATAAGATTATAAAATAAATATTAACATTATAGTTTAGATATATATGTATATGCAGGATTTAAACATGTAGGTATCAAGAATGAAGACTGTACAGTATGGAGATTCAAGACTCATGAGTATCAAGATTATCAAGAGCTCAACATTTCAATATAAGTAATTCAATTAGGAATTTTGTCAAAACTCCTAGAAAAGAACTGGCATCTTAAAATCCATTTTATCCATGGAATGGGATCCACTTCGAGACCGTTAAAGGGATGAAACCCTAAGTAGGATGGAACTATGAAAAATCTAGTGGAACATTGTTTTGTATCCACTAAGTTTTATTCAAATGTTTTTACAAAATTATATCTTGTTTTCAAAATGATTTCAAAACCTTTCTTTAAAAGAATCAAAAACATCTATCCTGGTTTTAAAATACTTTTAGCCTCAAAATAATCTTTATCTTCAAATTCAAATTATCCTTGGTTTTAAACTATCTTTTAATTATAATATATTTAACTTTTAATATTCATACTTAGATTTAAATATATAGTAGAATTTTATATATACCAAAATATTATTCTCTATACTTATTTATGTATTTTAACTATAGTTAAGTATATTTATAAGGTTTAAAAATAGTTTTAATACAAGATAGAAGTTATTTTCAAAGAAAAACAAATTACCAAAAATTGCTTAGGCCTATCGACAACCCCAATATACCCTTGTCGACAAGGTGGCAGTTGATTTCAAAATTTTAAATTTCAAAAGAAGTGTCTATTCGTCATATCCTTTCATGAATGGACATGGCTGTTGTTCTACTGTAAATAGGGGCAGTTTTAAATGAATTTATATACATTTTTTCTCTGATTTCACTCCTCTTCTTCTTCCACATTTCTTTATATATATATTTACCATTACTCTGCCGAAATCACCATTGAATCTAACTAGATCATCTCTGATTTGATTCTCTATCACTATCTCAACAAGATCTCAGTGCTATTCAGAGTTATAGGCTTCTTTGTAATAAATTGAGCGAGAAAAGGTATGAGTGTAGCCTGTGAAATCAATCAAGCAAGAAAAGGTGTGATTATAGCCTGTGAAATCAATTAGGTGAACTTGTTGCCTGTAAAATCAAGTATCTCTACCCAGAGGATTGTGAATCTGGAGTGGTGTACCTCGTGGCCTTAAAATCGAGGGTGTAATTGTAAAAATTGATTTTGAAAGGAAATCCATACTTGTATGCGGGACTGGATGTAGGGTAACCCCGAACCAGTATAAAATTCGATGTGTTCTTTTCTTTATTGCTTTTACTTTATTTCTGTATCTGTGTTTGATTCTGTGATCATATCTGTGTCTGAGTATTGCATACATTTGTGTTCAAGTTAATATAAACTCAAAAAGATTTAGTAATTCCTTAAAACACTATTCACCCCCCCCCCCTCTAGTGTTAATTCTAGCTTTAAGATCCATTATCCGCATTTCTCACATTTGGTATCGGAGCAAGGTTTTCAAAATTTCATAATATGATTTTTGAAAAAGCTTTTAAAACGGCTATGTTTAAATAATTTTTTAATATTAGTTTAGAAATATTCAGATCATCATTGTCTCTTGAGTCTGCATATAATCAATACTCAAATTCAAGTTGTATACCATAATTGTATGATGTGTAGGAAACATGCTTTATGGGTGTTGAGGAATCAATTCACAATGGACAAATTTTGAAGATCAAAAAGAAGAAATGGATACTTAATAGTGGACGCTCTAGACACGTGACTGGTAATCCAAACATCCTAAATGATATAATATACAAAGACGGAGGACTGGTTAACTTTGGAGACAACTCAAAATGATATGTGATGGGCATCGGTAACCCTGAAACTCCTATTATTACTAATGTTTTGCTAGTTAAGAATCTAAAACATAATCTGCTAAGTATTAGTCAACTTTTCGATAAAGGATATAAAATTAAATTTGAAAAAGATAAGTATCACATTGAAGATAATAATTCAACCATTATATTTGAGGGAATTAGGAAAAAGAATATTTATATTCTTAGTATGAAAGTCTCAAATGATAACCTATGTCTTTTGGCAAACACAAGTGACACTTGGATTAGCATAAGAGATTTGGGCATTTGAATTTCAAACTCTTATCTGGACTGTCAAAACATGATCTAGTAAGAGGTCTCCCTAAAATGAATTTTAAAGTAGATAGTTTATGTGATGCGTGTCAATTAGAAAAACTTAGAAAAAGTTCCTTTAAATTAAAATATGTGATTTCAACTTCAAAACCTCTTGAATTACTTTACCTTGATTTGTTTGGTCCGTCTCAAATTCAGTCAATAAATCATAGTAAATATGTTTTTGTAATTGTAGATGATTATTCTAGATTTACATAGACAATATTTTTGAAACATAAAAGTGATACTTTTGAATGTTTTAAGAACTTTACAAAAAGAATTCAAAATCAACTTTCTCTAAAAATTATAACCATCCATAGTGATCACGATGGTGAATTTGAAAATGAAAAGTTTGAGAAATTCTGTAATAAAAAGGGAATAACTCACAATTTTTCATTTCTAAGAACTCCACAACAAAACGGAGTAGTAGAACGTAAAAATAGGTCGATTCAAGAGTGTGCGAGAACTATGCTTTCAGATTGTAAATTACCAAAGTATTTTTGGGCAGAAGCAGTTGCTACCGCCTGTTATATTTTAAATAGAATTTTAATTAGACCTTTAACTGATAAGACATCTTATGAACTTCTTCACTCAAAGAAACCTAAGGTATCTTATTTTAGAATTTTTGGAAGTAAATTTTTTATTTTAAATACAAAAGATAACTTAGATAAATTTGATCCTAAATCCGATAAAGGTATCTTTATCGGATATTCTAATAGAAGTAAAGCATACAGAGTGTTTAATTTAAGAACTAACACCATCGAAGAAACAATGCATGTCTCATTCGATGAAAGTCTCAAAATTTTTGAAGATACAAATGATGAAGAGGATTTAATCACTCAATATCAAAAGTCAACTGAACTAATAACGAAATTAATCATCCTAACAAAAAGATTAAACTTTTAAAAGATCATCCTATAGAAAATATACTTGGAGATATGCAATCTGTTGTTAAAACTAGAAATCAACTAAGTAAAATGAGCAATGTAGCATTTGTATCAACTATTGAACCCAAAAATTCAAAAAAAAACATCAACTGATGATTCATGGATTTTGGCTATGCAAGAAGAACTAAATTAATTCACTAGAAATGATGTTTGGGAACTTGTTCCTAGACCTGAAAATAAAACTATAATTGGAACTAAATGGGTTTATAAAAATAAAATGAATGAACAAGGAAAGGTTGTTAGAAATAAAGCCCGGTAGTCGCTCAAGATTATTGTCAAGAAGGAGGAATAGATTTTGATGAAACCTTTTCTCCCGTAGCAAGATTAGAAGCCATTAGGATTCTACTTGCCTTCGCAAATCATAATAATTTAAAATTATATCAAATGGACGTTAAAAGTGCATTTTTAAATGGATTTGTAAAAGAGGAAGTATATGTTGAACAACCACCACTTTTTGAAAATGAAAAATTACCGAATCATGTTTACAAACTTAAGAAAGCTTTATATGGTCTAAAACAAGCTCCTAGAGCCTGGTATGATAGACTAAGATCTTACTTATTACAATCAAACTTTGAAATTGGTAAAGTAGATAATACTCTTTTTACTAAAAGAAAAAAAATTATATTCAACTAGTACAAGTTTACGTAGATGATATCATTTTCGGATCAACTAATTTTGAAATGAATAAAGAATTTTCTAAAATAATGACAAAAGAGTTTGAGATGAGTTATATGGGTGAATTAAACTTCTTTCTAGAATTGCAAATAAAACAATTAGATAATGGTATCTTTATTAGTCAAGAAAAATATGCTAAAGACCTAGTTAGTAAATTTGGTTTGACTACTGCAAGTGGAAAACCCACTCCCATGGAAACTAATGAGTACCTAAGTAAAGACGATCTCTCGAAAGATGCAGATCAAAACTTATATAGAGGAATGATTGGATCGCTACTCTATATCACTACTAGTAGACTTGATATCATGCATAGTGTTTGTCTCTGTGCAAGATATCAATCCCAACCTAAAGAGACCCACTTAAAAGCTGTAAAACGTATCATAAGATATGTTAAATACACCTTTGATTATGGCTCATTTTATCCTAAAAACGATTCTTTTAAATTAATATCTTACTATGATGTTGATTATGTTGGTTGTAAATCAGACCGAAAAAGTACAAGTGGAACTTGTCACTTTTTAGGGCATTCTCTGATTTCCTGGTTTAGTCAAAAGCAAAACACAGTTTCTTTATCAATAACTGAAGCAGAATATATTTCTGCTGCTTTGGCGTGTTCTCAAGTAATATATATGCAATAAACTTTAAAAGATTTTGGTTTAAATATCTCAAAATCGCCAATTTATTATGATAATACTAGTGCGATAAATTTATCCAAAAATACTACTCATCATGCTCGAACTAAACATATTGATATCAGACATCATTTTCTCAGAAATAATATAAGGAAGTAATTACTCTCGATTACATCAATTTCGAGAACCAAATTTTTGATATCTTAACAAAACCCTTAAATGAATCTATATTTACTAAACTAAGAAGAGAATTAGGTATTTTTTCAGTAACTAAAATATAGAATATAAATAACAAAGTATAATTATAAATTAAATTAAAATAAATCAAATAGCACAAATAGCAAAAATATCAAGTACCATGTCGACAACCCCCCTTACCCCTGTCGACATGTAACGATTTTTTTATTTTTGAAATTTTCCCACCAAAATTCAAATAAGTGGTTATATTCTTCTATTTCGAAATTTTGTTCATTCTTTCTGTCCTTTTATGATCTATCTTCTGAAAACAATTAAACAATGGTCTCCTCTTCCAAATCAAACAAAAATTCAACCTTTTCGTTCCCTTCTCCTTCTAGTGGACCATTTCAACGAACTACACTTGCACGAATGATGAAAATGGAGGATTCTTTGAAGGATGCACTGCAACTAATGATTGAAATTCAAGTAGTGCAACTCAGAATGGCAAAAGAATAAGAACGGTAATGCAAAATCCATAGAAATTTGCAAAAATTTCTAATGGATAATCACGCTAATCCGATCTTGATTGATAAAGAATCTTCAGGAGATCAAGTGCAAGATGATAGCGAGGAAGAAGAAGAAGAAGCCTTCATGGAAGAAGAGCACGCTGAAGCTGACGGCAAAGTCGTTTGCGTTGGCGAAGTATGCTTGGACAAGGATGGAAATCTAGTCGAACAACGTGGAAATTTCTGTTTCCACTACCCAAATTGTCGGTTCATAAATCTCCCATTTTCAAGGACATTCATTAGTTTCTTTTCTTTCTTTCTTATTGTTATATGATCTTACTTTCGTCTTCTACGCAAATGTAAAAATAACAATATATAGTTAATAAATAATTTGTGTTCTTATATTTGATTTCTCACACTATCACTATTATAAGTATTATCGTATATGGATTCTTAGTTAGGATAGTTAGTAATTAAGGACTAAGTTTTAGTTTTAGAATTAAGTAATGATTATGTTTGGTAACACTATCATTATAATCACATGTCATATAGTATTAAACTAAGGGGGAGTTATATAGTTTGAAGTTAGTTTTTTGTTGATGACAAAGGGGGAGAAGTATAAAATAGAATAGTTAGGCATAGATTAAGGGGGCGTTATTAGTTTTAGGCGGAGCTATTAGGAAAGAAGTAATATTTTATAAACAAAGGTTGTCATCATCAAAAAGGGGGAGATTGTTAGTCCCTGAGAAGATGGTTTTGATGACAACAGCCTTAGAATAAGACTATAAAATAAATACTAACATTATAGTTTAGATATATATGTATATGCAGGATTTAACCATGCAGGTATCAAGAATAAAGACTGTACAGTATAGAGATTCAAGAGTGAAGATAAAAAGAATGAAGATTCAATAGTATCAAGATTATCAACAGTTCAAGATTTCAATATAAGTAATTTAATTAGGAATTTTGTTAAAACTCCTAGAAAAGCACTGGCATCTTAAAATCCAATTTATTTATGGAATGGAATCCACTTCGAGCTCGTTAAAGGGATGGAACCCTAAGTAGGATGGAACCTACAAAAAATCTAGTGGAGCATTGTTTTGTATCCACTAACTTTTATTCAAATGTTGTTACAAAATTGTATCTTATTTTCAAAATGATTTCAAAACCTTCCTTTTAAAAGAATCAAAAACATCTATCCTGGTTTTAAAATACTTTTAGCCTCAAAATAATATTTATCTTCAAATTCAAATTATCCTTGGTTTTAAACTATCTTTTAATTATAATATATTTAACTTTTAATATTCATACTTAGATTTAAATATATAGTAGAATTTTATATATACCAAAATATTATTCTCTATACTTATTTATGTATTTTTACTATAGTTAAGTATATTTATAAAGTTTAAAAATAGTTTTAATACAAGATAGAAGTTATGTTCAAAGAAAAACAAATTACCAAAAATTGCTTAGGCCTGTCGACAACCCCAATATACCCTTGTCGACAAGCAGTTGATTTCAAAATTTTGAATTTCAAAAGAAGTGTTTATTCATTATATCCTTTCACGAATGGACATGGCTATTATTCTACTATAAATAGGGGCAGTTTTAAACGAATTTATACACGTTTATTCTCTGATTTCACTCCTCTTCTTCTTCCACATTTCTTTATATATATTTTTACCATTACTCTGCCAAAATCACCGTTGAATCTAACTAGATCATCTCTGGTTTGATTCTCTATCACTATCTCAACAAGATCTCAGTGCTATTCCGAGTTATAGACTCCTTTGTCATAAATTGAGCAAGAAAAGGTGTGATTATAGCCTGTCAAATCAATTGGGTAAACTTGTTGCCCGTAAAATCAAGTATCTCTACCCAAAGGAATATGAATCTGGAGTGGTGTACCTCATGGCCTTGAAATCGAGGGTGTAATTGTATAAATGGATTTTGAAAGGAAATCTGTACTTGTGTGCGGGACTGGATATAGGGTGACTCTGAACCAGTATAAAATCCGATGTGTTCTTTCCTTTATTGCTTTTACTTTATTTCTGCATCTGTGTTTGATTCGGTGATCATATCTATGTCTGAATATTGCATACATTTATGTTCAAGTTAATATAAACTCAAAAAGATTTAGTAATTCCTTAAAACACTATTCACCCCCTCTCCCTCTAGTGTTAATTCTAGCCTTAAGATCCATAATCCTCATTTCTCACAGATCCCTCTCCTTGAATCATTCACTGCTTCCATCTTTAGATCCACCATCCTTGCTTGCTTTGGACCACCTCTCCCCCTTTGATTTGAATCGAAATACAACATATCCCTTCAAGTAACTCATATTTTATACACTTAGGTAGGTATTCTTGCATTTATCTTTAATTTGTGACGAGATGATGGGTTCGGTTGAGCTTCTTGCTTTGAGCATGGGTTGAATTAAGAGGATTCGAGATGAGAACAGTGGCGATGTTGGGTTTGGTGAGGTGGTAGGGGAGGAGAAGGTAAGGAGTGAGGTGATTCATGGAAATGAGGCATGGGAGTTTGTTAAGTGGAGGGATCGGTATTACTCGATTAGAGAGGGACCGGTCATGGTTAGATATGGAGAAGGATTTGTCGTGAGAAGTGTGAATACAGCTAGGTAAAGGAATCGATTGCTGATGTTTGAGGAGGAAGGGGTTGGTTGCATTTGTGGATGAGGGATGAGTTATTTATGGAGCGTGGAGGGATCGATGTTGGTGTACTCGGCTAAGGGATCAGTTGTTATATGGATCGGTTATTTGCTTTAGGAGAGAGATCGGCTATGCAGACTTAGCCGAGTTTAAGCCATTGAATTGAGCATGAACACTTGAGTAAACAAATCCATATTAACTTGCATGAACAACAAAAACCAATCTCATCTTAACGAATTTGAACGTATGACGATAATGGACAACAAGACTTGCTTATCCAACTTTGAATTTGAAATTGAACTAACTAAAATGCTAGGACTTTGAATATGAATTAACTTAACATATGGACTTCAATAACGAACTTCACACTTCAATATGTCGATGGTCGATCCCAAAGCTTACACAAACAATCAATCTGAACACTGTTTGAGATGGTCAACGATGATGGTTACTCTGGTCGAAATCCAAAGTCTCGTCGCTTACTTTTGATTTTAATTTGGAACTGGTTATCTCTACGTTGCATAACACTGCACCACACTACATACACAAGTTTACACTTAGCACGGGAGATAGGTAAATTCTTCTAATCTCTTTTATCTTCTGAGTTTAGTTGATATGGGTTCTAGATGTTCATAGCATTTAGCCGCTATGCCTTTTGGATAACCTTCATGTCATGGCAATCCAGGTGCCAAGTTAAGTTCTGTGACTGTATCCGGTAGACTTTCTCCTGAACATCAAATTGAGCAACCAGAGAAATTCAGTCTGTTGGTTAACCTTTTCTTGATGTTCCAATCCTTCCACTGAAAGAGATAAATCTTTCCCTTAACACTATAGAGGGTGTTGTACTCCTGGATAACCTAATAGACTTCCAAGCCTCCAGAATTGGTAAGGTTGCTCTCCATAGGTTGTACTCTAAATATGGGATTTCATTTGGAGATACTCTAGTTCCCTCAGTGAATGACAGGGCTCATTCACCTTTAGAGGGGTATATGACATGCAATAAATTTATGTGCTAGATTGGATTGTGCCGCCTTTTAATTCTTTCATCCAAGAGATGATAAATCATCTAGGAATAGCTCTTGCTAACCTGCATCTGAACAAATATGCTTTTCTTCATGGCACTTACTTGCTATTTATGGATGTTTAGTTCCGCCCACCATCTCCAAAGACATCAGGTTTATATACAATTTCAAACGACGGACAGGAAGCGTTTCTTATACTTTCCTCGAGTCTTCACCCAGCTATCAAGTTTTGGCTCGTGCTTGGAACAAACTTTGTGTCTTTAAACACGAATGTTTCTACGTTCCTTGTCTGCCTGGCTTCGCAAGGAGATGGTTGGAAGGACGTAAGTGTTGCCTTCACTTTATTTTCAAATTCATTAACCTGAGCCATATCCTAAACTAACAAATACTTTGAAAATTTGCAGATGTCCATCCACGACCTGAGGATGATAATTATTTAAGGACGGTCTTTGCAATCCACGCCACCTCATTTGTGAACAGGGACATTAGATCCCTTGTAACCGATGAAAGGTTATCTCCTTTTGGGCTATTAGAAGAAGGTCATAGCATCGGTCTTCCAGAAAGTGTTGCACCACGAAGGAATGTTGCGGAATAAGAAGGCAGTATTGATAGCCATGTTGTCCCCAAATCGAGGAGGCTTAGGATGATGCCGAAGAAGGTGAAATTAAAGGCGATAAAGCCAACAAGCTTGGTAATACTAATGTAGGTCTTGTAATGTGCTTGTGGTCGAACCATCACAAGGCGTGCAATATCATGTGTCAACAAGAAAAGGAAAAAAAGCTCGCTTACAAACTTCATAGGAGAAAAACCACCAAAAACCCCAAGTTTATCATCACTACTATTGAAGATGAGTCTTCCTATCAACCTTTAGAAAGTTCAATGGAAGGGTGCTCGAGTCTTCTGATCCAATAACGATATCATGACCTATGACTTTCTCAACATTAGTGCTGGAGGGCTTAATTCTCCCACAAGTACTAATGATGAGATTCCTCCCACTAGCAACGGGAAATCACTCTTATGAGCAAGGCCATAGTAGCTGGTCCGTTGGAGAGACACTAGGACACTCACAATCACGCGCACTACATAATTTTTGTTTATTTTTTATTTGATGGTTACATATACGCTCTTGTTTGATTTGCAGGTGTTATGTCCCATTTCCATGCCTTTGATCGCTTGAGGGGCTCCTCGACATAATATGGATCCAATCATGGTCTAGACTCGGGCAGGCCTCGAGAAAGGGATGATAGTCGGGAAATAAGCTATCGTTCAAGGGAGTCTTCATCCTCTAAACACAAGTCCAAATCTCAATCATCTCATCAAGAAGTTCGGCCTGATCCTCTAATACATAGCGAACATTAGACCTCTTCCCATGTTCCCCAAACTGTTGTGCCGTCTGAGCATTATTCAGGTTCATCTAGTTCTCGACAGCCTCACGATCGTAGGTCGAGAAAATTTCCAATTATTACATTTGATCTAGCTTTGACTACTATAGCTCCTGAGGCCTTGCAGCAGATAGGTTGGCCGAACTTAAGTCAATGGGCTAAAGTTTCTTCCTTTTATCCATATAATTCCAGGGAGTGCTAAAGAAAATTCACTTGCATGCGTCAATGATATTTTTGTGTAGCATGAAGCATTCTGGTACTTAACTAAGAAAATATCTAAGATGACTACTGAAAGGCAACATGAAATCAGTTTCCTTAAGCTAGAGGCGATTCACAATAAAGATACAATCAAACACCAAGCTGATGAAATCACATAGTTGACAATAGAGCTAGCTACGACAGAGAAGAGTGCTAAAGAAACATTCGAGGTGGTTAGCCATTTGGAAATGGCTCATAAAAAGGAGCTGGATGCTGCCCTCAATTGCAACGGTGTGTTTGCTCTAGAGAAGGACACGCTACAAAAAGAGAAAAACAATCAATATCGCCGCATTGAGGAACTCAAAGAATTTTTTAAGAAAGAGAAGGAAGAAAAACTTGAAGCTCGGGAGGAGTCTCAAAGGTATTGTGAAGAGGTCGTCGAAGCTCAGGAGAACATTAAATCTAACGAGCAACTCGCTCAAATCGAAGTCCTTAAGTAAAAGGCTAGTGGAGTTGGTCGTAATGAAGTTAGAGAAAAAATCTAGGCCCTATTAGAGGATACTAAAGAGGCTAGCCAGAATGAGATTAAGGACATGCTCGATCATTTGATTGTTGAATACAATGCTTAAGTTCTAATCCGTCGTGACTTGACTTTACTTAAGGAGGACTACCTTGAATCATCGCTTGCCGAGGCTTGGGAATTATCGTTGAAATGAAGAAAAAAGCCCTTGGTGAAGCTGATTTGGATAAGGAGAAACTAGTACGAAAGGTCCTTTATTGGAATGAACCTTTAAATCTTACTGCTTCAAGGCATTGATACTTTGATATTTTAACACCCTCCCGCAAAGGTAAAATCATCGCTGAAGTTTCAAAGTCCGATCCCAAAGATCCCCCTTCACTTCAAACAACAAGATCATCAGTTTTACTTGGCTTGGGACAGATATCCTGCTCTGCTCTCCATTATTCGAGAGGTTTCGTTCATTATGTTCAATAGTTATGGGCTTATTTTCTTGTTCCCACGAATCTGTAGGTCTTTGGGCTCCTAGTCAAACTCAAGGAAGCGGTGCCACTATGGAGTAACAAATGATGTTCGAAAGTCCAATGGCTACTGACATTCCAGGGTCTGATTCTTAAGTTATTGGAGCTCTTACTGATGAAAAGGCCGACGATCAGCCGTTGTATGAAGAATCTAATGATATTATGATCACGAATACCTCCAAACACACCGATGAGCTTAGCTTGAAGGAGTGCATCGAGAGTGAGGAGTCATTGAAGAGAAAAGCTGAATTTGAACCCATTGATGTGGACGTCGATTATACAAATCTCATCTCACTGCAAGTCATTCCACCAGACGGGTCAATTCCTTTAGAATTCCCTCCAACTTTTGAAAGCTCTCCTGCTAAGGCTAGTAAAGGATCGAAGTGAAGGATAGTTGGAGGCTCGGATGGGTCCACTCCTAAGAAATCCAAAAGGGAGAAGAGGAAGAAGAACTAGCTGTCGCTTTAGCTTAGTTTATATATAGCTTGTATAGTTATTTCTCCTTTCGTTGGCAGTCTTTGTATAAGTACAGCCTCCACTTTTGGATAAATTTGTATTATGATTTTTAAGTTTAATGTGCAAATAAAAGTTCTTTATTTTCCATTGAACTCTTATGTGAATTTAGTCTGAGTAGTCGAGCTATTACTTTTTCATTCAATTTACTTGTAATTCATTGCTCATTGATTCAAATAAGCATTCGTTAATTTTTACTTAAGGCCTCCATGTGGTCACGGTGCCAACTTGTATCAAACACTAGGTTGATCCCTAGTGTTACGCCATTAGATGCAGCAGTTTAAGTGATTATACTCTTTCCCCCAGACTTGGGTTAGCAGAGTTAGATAGTAGATGGTCGAACTCCATCCTTAGCGAGTTTATACTCCTCCTGTCGATTTCAGGTTGGAGCTTGTGGAGTAGTGAGTGGTCGAACCGCACTCATCTATTTTTTTATACTTATATCCACACACTTTGGATAAGAGTTAGTTGGTGGGTGATCGGATCGCACCTATTTTTTTTATACTCCAACACACACATTTTGGGGACTCAGGGTTATTTCAAAAAATAGTCGGATCGTATTTTCCTTAATTGATTTCTTTGCCCCTGAGGCCGAGGTTTGACTTAGAGAGCGATCGATCGTGTCACGATCGCTTCTAATTCATGTCTGTCTCATTGCTCGGTAGGATTAATTTGATTATTGGATGGTCAAATCATATCCATGCCTCATTAGGTACTTCATACATTGGGCTATGAGCAAGAATCATCAAATAAATGGTTGGACCATATGCATTTTGTTTTTTTAATCGTGAACTTATTTAATTGGGTGGCTCCAAACTCTAGGAACCTGCATGGACATGTCAATATTAATTCGTCGGGTATCATAACTAATACGTAATGCTACAACAATCATAGACATAAAGGAAATTTCAAACTTTATTTGCCAAATGGAAAAAATGACATAATTTATCTTATTACATATCTATAAAATCAGACGCTAAAGCAAATTCGAAAATTGAATACAAATTAATGAATAAGAATAAACTAAGTGAAATAGCAATATAAATGTTTGCTATTCCATGCCCTTCGGGGTGTGATGCCATCGACAATCACTAATTTGAAAGTTCCCTCTCCAGGCCTCTTTACAATGACATATGGTCCTTCCCAACTAGGATTCATGTGTGATGGTACATGAAAAACCCATTTCAAGATAAGATCGCTTATTTCAAAGGTTCCAGGTCGAAGTTTAGTGTTTTATTACCAGGCGACTTGGAGTCGATGTACAACTGCCCTCAAATCAGCTTCATTGTGCTTCTCATCTACAAAGTCTAGAGATTCTAAGAGGAGATCTCTATTCATTTTAGGGTCACAGTAGGTCACTCGATAGGAAAGGACTTCGAGTTCAATGGGAGTAACGGCTTCCGAGCCGTAAGTTAGGGCAAATGGAGCATGGCCAGTCACGAATTTGTGGGTGGCTTTATAAGCCCGTAATGCTAATGGTAGTTCATCCACCCACTTGCCTTTAGCCTTTTCCAAATGTTTCTTCATAGTTAGCCAGTAATACCCCTAATGGAGTATTTTCTTTGCTACGATTCGCCCCCCGGTGTGATTGCCACATTCCCCTTTATAGACTACCTTTAGGACTCATTTCATTTCATCATGAGCGATATAATAGAGCAGGTGAATGGAAAAACCCTTTCTATACATGATTTCTTCCTAAACGATATATCGTGAAGCTTTGCGGAGGACATGTCACCATTCATTCCTCCATTCGAGATGGAGTCCCTATAGAAAATAGTCTTTAATCAGATTCATCCATGACTCCTTCTCAGGCTCTGTCTCTAGTACCCGGTCGATTACCATCTATTTTATTCTTAGATTGTCTTGTACTTCAATTGGAACCGAGCCCATTTGTTATGCATCCCCAGTGCTAGCAAACTTTGTTAATACGTTGGCCTCTTTGTCTTAATCCTGGAGAATGTGCATAATGTTATAACACTCAAAGTTAGTCAATGGCTCTTGAACTCGAATAAGGTACAAAGCGAGTCGTTGTAGTTTAACCTAGTAATCTCCCTTCACTTGGTATACCACCAACCATCGCAAAAGATTTCAAGAGATTTTATCCCTAATTCTCTGGCAAGTTTGAATTCAATAATTAGAGCTTCGTACTCAGCTTCGTTGTTCGTTACAGGGAATTTAAGCTTCAAAGTGTAGCAAATTGATCGATCTTATAGATTTACTAGAACGATTCCGGCTCCAGAACAACGATCATCGGATTCTCCGTTCGTATACATTTTCCACCGAATGGTAGAGGCTCCACTGCTCTCAGGGAGATCATCCTGTGCAGTGAATTCTTTTATAAAGTCCACCAGATCCTATCCTTGGACGGCTCTTCGGAGGAGATAAGTGATGTCGAATTAGCTCAGTTCGATGTTCTACTTGAGTAACCTTCCATATGTCTCAGGTCGTTGTAAGACCTATCGTAACAGCTGATCGGTGTAAACGTTGATGACATTAGCCTAAAAATAGGGGTGGAGCTTTCATGAAACAATCAATAAGCAGTACGTCAATTTCTCTATCTTCAGATAATTCATTTCATCTTTTGTTAATCACTTGTTAACATAATAGACTGGTCTTTGGATTCGATGCTCCTTGCAAAGCAGTGCAGCACTTATAGCGTGTATCGACATGGCCAAGTAGATATACAAGTCTTTCTGATCCATCGGCTTTGACAAGATGGGAGGTCTCTCTAAATGGTTCATCAAAGCTTGGAATACGTCTTTACATTCCTATTTCGACTCAAAATTCCATTTCAGTCTTCTGATCAATTCGAAGAAAGGAATGCATTTGTCGATAGCTCTGGAGATAAATCGATTTAGGGTAGCAACCTTCCTATTTAGGCTTTGTACTTTTTTGATGGTCTTTGGCGGTTAGATGTTGCAAATTGCTCGAATCTTCTTGGGATTGGCTTTAATTCCACAAGAATTAACGATGAAACCCAAGAACTTCCTGATGCAACACCAAAAGAACACTTTAGAGGATTGATCTTCATTTTGTAATATCGAAGGACATCGAACATTTCTACTGTCTTTAATGTGGTCCCTTAAACGTCATGATTTATGAGCATATCATCAACATATACCCCTCATCATCTTTCTAATCTGATCTTTAAACATTCAGTTGACTAAGTGCTAATAAGTTGCTCAGAATTCTTCAATCCAAATGGCATTACCACATAGCAATACAATCCAACGTCGGTAATAAAGCTGGTGTGCTCTTGGCTGAGGATGTGCATCAAGATTTGATTATATCCATAGTACGCATCCATGAAGGTAGCGATTCATGTCCTGCAGTTGAGTCCACTACCTGGTCGATCCTTGGAAAGGGAAAATTGTCTTTTGGATACACCTTGTTTGAAGTCTGAATAGTCAACACATGTGCACCACTTTCCATTTTCCTTTCTTACGAGTACAGAATTAGATGCCTATTTGGTAGAGGGCATCTCAAATAAAGCAATTGCTTTTGAACCTATCCACCTCCTCTTTAAGGGCGGATAATATCTCGGGATCCATGCCACGTCTTTTATGTATTACCGGTACATGCCTCGGGTCGATATTTAATGCGTGGCTCGTAATGGCAGACGAGATCCACACATGTCAGAGTCGGCCCAAGCAAACACATCAAGATTTGCTCTAAGAAAACTAGCAAGTTCTTTCATTATCGTGGAGCTGAGCCATGATACGATCTTTAGGACCCGTGACAGATCGTCACGCTGATCATGATGTCGGTTGTCAGCTCAGCAGGTGCAGCCTGGGTCACTTAGGGCTCCTCCTCGTCATCCCGTGAATTTATGTCTTTATAAAATCGACTGTGGTGTTGAGCCAAGGCTCATGCGCTGGCTATCAATCTTTGGTTGCTTGGATGCAGAGAGACTTGTCCACGCCATTTCCTTTCTCCTTCCGTTGAGCGTCTCTTAGTTCAGCCATATAGCAGGCACATCCGATCATCTAGTCACCATGCACAACTCCAACATCATTATCAGTTGGGAACTTCAAAGTCAAACACCATAGGACAAGAGCTGCCCGAAATTCAGCTAGGCCTAATCAGCTCAGAAAATCATTGTATGGAGACTCAACATCCAAAACAAAAAATGGAAACATTAGCACTCTCATGTGGGCACCTTCTCTCAATTCGATGGGCAATTCGACTTAGCCGATAGCTTTGGCCGCAGCACTGTTAAGCCATGAATGCAAGCTTTAGATGATTCCAAGTCCTTAGTTTCCATCCTCATCCGCTCGTATGCCTTTTTGAAAATTATATTCATGGAACTACCACAATCAATCAAGATTCTCCTCACTAAGGTGGGGCCGATCATAGCTAAAATAACCATTGGGTTGATCGTCGGTGCCTCCATCTTATCTACATCTCTGTTTCTAAATACAATATCATCTGGCATTATACGCTGTTTTTTTGTTGGAGCTCCATCTTTTGTACTTGAAAAACATTCAAAAGTCATATACTTGATTAGCGCTCCACCTCATGCTAGCTCTTATCAGATGGAAGCAGTCCTCTAACTATTGTATTGATCACTAATCTTCCACCAGGTTACGCAGGCTCCCCGGCCCTATGCAATGCTTGTCTTTGGTTGGGGCCGGATGTCCCCTTCCCTCTACCAGGCTTTAACAACGTACTATAGTTTTCTTTCTCAAATCAATTTCTCAATAACATCCCGGAAATGCCTACATCCATACGTGTTATGACCATAGCATTTTTGGAACCAGTGGTATTTTCCAATCTGCATTTGTTTCTCTATTGATTCTTTCAGAGGTGACTTCCTATACTGCATGGTGTTGCAAGTAGACAATCTCCACATATGTATTTAGTGGTGTAAAGGTACCGTACATGGGAATACTTGACTTTCCTCTTCTAGAATCCATCTTTCACTCATGGTTTCGATCACCGTCTTTCTTTTGCTGATTCGGTTTATTTGGGACATTTCCTTGAATTTTTCCAGAACTCTCCCCTGACTGTTTCACTGCAATGTTACTCTGCACTCCCTGTCCACTTGGTCCCACAAAAATTCTTCTTCTTGAAATATCTAGCTTTCTCATTCCTTAAATATACAGCTACTTTTGCATAAAAATGCTCTAACTTTGCAGGTGGTTTCCCACCTAACCAATAGTCAAAGTCAGATTCTGGGTTAATCCTTTTTGTTACAGCCATCAATATTGAATGGTCATTCAGATTACAGACTTCTATGATGGTTGTGTGAAATCTCTCTAAATAGTCTTTAGTGATTATCCTGGAGCCTGGATCATGCTTGATAGGGAGATTGCATCCTTAGGGCAAGTTGCATACATGTGGAGTTGCTCCGTAATTTTTTTTGCTAAATCTTTAAATCTAGAGATCGACCATGGGGGTAATCTTGTGAACCACATCGTTGCTATGCTAAAGAGAGTAATAGGAAATTTTTTGCATTTTGTGGCATCATCAGCTCGTGGAAATCCATCAATCATTCATATTTCATGATGTACTACCTGGGGTATATTTTTCCCTTATAGGCATACATCGACAGTATGTCGAACCTCCTTGGATACTCTACATGTACGATATTGTTGGTGAATGGGGTAGGGCTTCTTAAGATTCCCCAATCAGCATTAGTCAAGCATTGGTTCTCCCTTACTAGCTGTCTAACAATAGCTGACAAGTCCAGCATTTGGATAGTTGGAGCCAAGCGGTAGTCATACACCACCTCACGCGAATGGTCCGGTCAATGTCTATGGGATGTTCACGCCTTCTTGGCACAACATCCTCTCGATATATATCACATGCGTTTTACTTTATCATCATTCCGAGGAGGAAACAACTTTGCATCCACCTGAACTTCATCATCCAAATCAACCATGGTGACTCCATCTTGTGCTCCATCGAGAGGAGGCAAGTTTCCTCCTTTGGAGGAGGGATCAGCCCCGATCCCTCTAGAGGGATTGGACCTGATCGGTCCTGGAAACCCAGGTAAGCTCGTTTGTTGATGTCCAAATGCTTCTGTGTGATATCCATCAGTTCTATGGCAACTGCATATATGATAATCATTTGATGAAGTAGAGGTCTCCGATGCAGAATAAGGGGTCGACTCTCTCCTAGTATCCCGCGTTGTTGCTCCATGAGTTGATTCATTTGATTGATATTGGTCTGAGTCTACTGGTTTAGCTATCGAGGGCTATCCATGAGCTCTCTCATCAATTCTGGAAATTAGTGCTTGTGATGGAATCGGCTGGATTCTAGACATCAACTGGATTGGTAACATTAACATCTACGGATAGATTGTTCTGACCTCCTTGCTAAATGCTAGCATATTCATTTCCTTTTGCATATTAAAAAGTAAATCTGGTGTTCCTAACCATTGTTAATAGCTTTCCTTAGACTTTTTCAAATCTGAATAATATAGATAAACTACTTGAAGATAATCCTGGGTCTTTTTCTAGGATTTATGCAATCCAATAGCAGCAAAGGTATGCAAATAGAGCCGAGAATCTCCTTTTCAGTGAAAGTATCAAAATGTTTGCAATAAAAGATGGCACAAACACCCAACAGAGATTTTATAATAAATAAATGAAGAATATTAAATGTAAATAGAGGGAATATGGAAATAAAGCAATCAAAATTAAGCAAATAACAGAGACACGGCAATTTATAGTGGTTCGGCGTTGTTTGCCTACGTGCACCTTGAAGAGATAGCTTTATTAATCACTTTATAAACTGAGTACAATAGTATGGATGAAAATCATTAGTAACAATAGAATACAAAGAAAAATGCAAGGCCCAAATCCTAGGAAATAGGGAAGATAGCTTTATAGAGAAGATGATGAAATATTTCCTTGAAAATTCGGTAGTAGGACCTCCAGAGCCATAAGGGCCCATATGAGGGATCGCAAGGCCCAAATCCTAGGAAATAGGGATCGGGAACGATCCCTATTTTGGAGGAGTCTGGGGTGCGATCCCTATCGTAGTTTCTATATGTTGTATTATGCCTAGGCGCCAAGTGTCATGTCAATTGGACTTGTAGATGTTGAATTATTGATCGATCGTTGTCGCAAAGTGTGTTACTATCTGATTCTGGCCGATCCCTTTAAAGGGAAGAGAGCTGATCCCTCTTACTTGCTCCTTTCGAGGTGTGATGCCTAAGGTGGACTCCTTAGGGTCCCCACATCTTGTTCTTAAAGTTTCATTTGCACTGAAATTCTAAATCTCAAGATACGGTTATTTTTCATTGAGTTACACTTGTTTGGCTGAAGTAGACCGATCCCTATGGTTGAGAGGAATTATAATCGATCCCTTTTCTGGATTAAACTATATTCCATACTTTCAACATCTTGCATTGCATATCTCTCAATTTCTTTCGGTCAAGCTTCATATTATCATGTGTATTTGATTTTTGGACCTCATAATCATCGCTCTGGGCTTATTAGCCATGATGACAGTCGAGTCTAACTTGTCCAATCAATTTTGATATAGCTGGTCAAAATACCGGATAACATAGCGGAAAATAATGAAGGTGCAAAATGCTTCACCAAGTATAAAATTAAATATTTAAAGCTAATTTATATTCATTTTCACATCATTTATGTAGGAAAAATAATTTATTCCTGTATAATAAAACAGAAGAATATCATGATTAATGTAGTCTAGATTCGATGACTAGTGTAGATTTCTAAATTATATTGTGCAATTATGCCGTAAAATTAGGTCATTACCCTAAATTTATTGATTTGGTTTAAAAGAGAACTAGTCAAAACCAACATTTTCATATTAATGTTGCTAAAGAGGGTGCTAAAAAGCCTTGATTTAGTAGATATAGTGGAAAATAATAGGGCTTAAAGCGGATCTACAGTTTAATAGTGCTACATCGAAAAAGCGTAGCAGTCGAAGAGCGCTATGCGCTATAGTAGGGACTTCATAGGAACTTGATGTGGCTTTAGCTGCACAGGTACATACATAATATAGTGCAATAGAAATAGATAGATAACAGAAGCATTCAACTCATCTTATGCACTTGAAGCATCCAAAGTAAAACTTGCTTTACTCGGTCTACTCAAAAGAATACATGAGGAATTTAGGGAAAACAAAAACCAAGCGTCATACATAAATCGGGTATGAGAAAACTTGAGATACATGAATACATATAATAGTAACAAATGAGACCATATGGATTTTCGTATCGGTTTTTCTCATAAAAGAAACGAACCATTCATTAAGTTTAATGTAGTGATATGTTAGATGATGTTTAGGGTATAGACTATAAATCATGTCAAATACATGTGATGCTTACATTGATTATACCAAAACATATTTAGGGTGTAACCAAAACTGGTAAGGTACGTTTTGCATAATGCACTTTTCACAGAGATCTCTTCGGTCAAGCCGAAATCCAATATCACTACATAAGGATTAGAAACCACCTTCCAAGTGTTGTATATCTCTAGATAAAATATAACATAAAGTAAACGCAAAGGCCCATACCCAAACATAAACATAAACCATGTAGAACCAAATATCATAAACTCTCGGTACCAAAATATCGATAAGCATACCCTAGATATTGAGTTGATGATACTCTATTGCGAGTCAGCCAAATCATAGATTATGCACCCTATCTGTCTTTAGCATTTCCGATGTCGAGGTCATGTTCGGCATCTATCCTACGAGTCTTCATAACTTGAATAAAATATGAATTCCCAAATGGATTCCAACATCTCGAATAGATCATGAATCACTACATGGACTCGAACAACTCAAATAGATCTTGAATCTCCGTATAGATTCCAACATAAGTTGTCCGACGAATGCTAATGCTGACCTCTTCCTTGGAATTAACCTTAGGATAGATAGTTCAACTCTATAGATCACTCTTTACATTTGCTTCCAAAACATAGATTATGTATACTATTTTTAAAGTGGTATTTGATAAGTAAAACACTTATCAATCCTGGCCTCTTTAAAACCAATTTGATGAATTTTTGATAAACCCAATTATGGTTCCTTCAGAAGTAAACGAACTATATAAAGAAGAGTCCTCCCTAGGGGATCTCATATATATAAGTTTGTAAGCTAGTGACGTTTCATACCAATGCTCCTCCCTAAGGGTTCTTAGAGGGTACGAAACTACGAAGCTTTTAGATAATTCCTAAGTTTATATTAGGTCAAGTTCGATAGTTGAATAATTGACTATCTAATCAAAAACAATAGCTTATACAAATTAGTGTTTGTATATTTAACTCGTTTCCAAAATTCTAACTTATATTATCCCTTCATAAAGGGTGAAGTCAGGTGAGGTAGAGCGTTGGTTGCATACCAAAGTCTTGCCTAAACACTTTATTCTCGGGTCTCACAGATAGACAACTCTTGCTCATCGGCTTTTAGTGTTAAATATAGTATTAATGACTTCCATAAATGAACGAGAAATAAAAACAATTAATACTTTTTCGACATTCCCGACTTAACTATTCCTCGGTCAAAATAGAAGCTAGTGGGTCAGAGCTCAATTGCTTTTATCCTTACTCAAATATCTATCTTAACTCTCACACGGATAAGCCTATTTCGTCGGGCTTTTAGCATTAAGCATAGTTAATCACTTTTTAAACAAGTAAGTAATCAAAACACTATTTAGAACCCCATTTCAAACCTTTGGTTTTATAATTCGAAAGCCTTTTTAAAATGATATGTATATATATATTAATAGTAATTTATATATATATATACAAGATAGTTAATAAAACAATTTAAAGGATGAGAAATTTATATAGGATATTAATAAAATAATTAACTTCCTTTCTAAAAACTATATATACACCTAAAAATGCTTTCAAAATAAATATAATAGGTTTTAAAATATTTACTCAAAATATTACTTGAAAATAACAACTTTATCATTTACTAAAAAACTTGGAAAAACCATGTATTCTATGTATTTTTAATTAAACGGTCTTTTTTAAAAATTCATAATTAATTCTTAATAATTCATAAAATTCTCAAACCACGTTTAAAATACTCTAAAAGGAGTTAGTAAACACTTGTAAAAAGAATGAAACAAAATAATTAAATTTGTATATCTTTTCAAACCTCTAAAGTCCAAAACAAAGGCTAAAAGGGGTAGTTTTACACAAGTGTAAGTTTGGCCATATTTCAATATGCTACTCAACTTTTCAGATTCAAACTTTTCATGGCAGCAAGCGTACATATAAAAAATAACAAATATGATGAGAAACCAAATAGGATCTCTCTACAAAGTTCTATAGAAATAGATTAAAAAAGGCAATTCCTTAGTGCATCCCTGTGACTATCGCGATAAGAGCACTTTCAAATCCAAGTCCACTTCTAACCTATGTTCAACTACAACCTATGTGCTTTGTTTCAAGGTTATTCCATAAGTCATACATATCCATTCAAGTTCATACATGTGGATTACATATGATATTTTCTTTCAAAACAAGAATCGAAAGAATATTACAAACAAACCTCTTTACAAGTGTTTACTAACTCCTTTTAGAGTCCCAGTGTGGTTGAAGCTTTCCAACATACCTCTTTACTGTTGGTCACACTTGGGGATAAATTGGTTAGCTACGAGGATAGGAAAGTTCCTGTGTATGGACGAGAACACTGAAAAGATGGGAAGAATTGGGTATGCCAAATGTTTGGTGGAGGTATCTGCACAAGTTGAGTTGCCTGATGCTTTTATGGTTAAACTTTTGGACGGCTCTGAGCAACAAGTAAAGGTTGAGTACTTGTGGAAGCCCTTGATATGCGTGGGATGTAAGGCATTTGGGCATCAGGAAAGTAGCTGTATGGTGGTGAAAAGAATAAACGTAAGCAATGAGGAAGGAAAACATGGTGTGTTATGCGATGCGGCCATAACTGCTGTTGAAAAAGATAGTTCTGACAAAGGAGGTGGAAAAAGCAAAACTGATGACTCAAAAGTGAAGTGGAAGAAGGTAGCTTTTAGAAAGGATAGATAACATGTTTCTTTGAATAAGAAAAGCAAAACAGTAGGTCAACATTCTGTTAGTGGAAAGGAAACAGTCAATATTGGGAGCATTGAATTGAACCATAGAAATTTATTAAATGAAGAAAGAAGAAAAGAACTTAATGCTAATGCTGTGCTTGTTACCCCTGATGGAAGCAACAATGTTATTGTTGTGCATGTTACCCCTGATGGAAGCAACAATGAGGTAACAACTATCCCTGTTCAGAGCCAGCAAATTAATCCACTGATGCAAGATGCAATATTGAATGCTAAACCTTTTTCTATGCTGATGCATGATCTATCAGAGTATAGTGAGAATGAAATTAACTTAAATGAAAATTTGGAAGGAGAGGCATTACCCAGTGATGATATTGTTTATGGTCTTCCTGTTGACCATGTATTAAGTTCAAAAGAAGTCATGCAAAATTATGCAGTATCAAAATCTCACAGAAAGGATAATGCACATTTGAAAAACAAAAGTACAACTACTCAACTCTCTCATACTACCAAATCTTTATCAATGAAATCATTCTCCCATGCAAAGTTGATGACTTTAGACCTTGAACCACTCTCATCAGAAAAAGCCTTCATGGAACAGACTGAGAATCAAATCTTTGACCTCTTTAAGCCATTTGTCCCCTGTTCATCCCCATCATCATCCACACCACGTTCTAAAACCACCATCTCGAACCCCACACCCTATTCTTTTTCAGGATCTATTCCTGGATGGGTATCGCCACCTCCACGACCTGATGTTACATCCCCTGGTGCTCTGAAGCTTTCATCTTTAGCAGCAAAATTACAGTCAGTGCGATCTGACCCTCCTGCAACTAGGAGTAGGGCAAGAGTGCTTCTCCCCTCTTACTAGTTTTTGATGTATAACCTTGCATCTTGGAATATCAGGGGGACACACAACCAAGTTAAGCTAAATCATGTCAAAGCCCTTTTAGATGGAATGGTGTTGGATAAAATGGTGGTCAAAATGTTATGGTGGAGTTTGCATCATCTTGACGTGAATTTCAAGCATGAAACTGAGCTATGGTGGAATGGAAAACCTCATAGAATTGGTAGGGTCTATGGTACTCTGTTACATATTGATGCCAATACTAATTTTCCTGCTGCTACTGTTGCATGGTCTTCTCACTCAACAGCTAGTGAAAACTTGATGTTTTGGAGAATTATTCAAAAAGCCATACTGACTAGAGACAGATTGGTTGCCGTGGGGATGCAGATTGTCCTCCTCTACCTGTTTTGCAATGTTCAACCTGAAACTTGTTATCACATTATTTTTGAATGCGATTACCTAATAAACATGGTTTGTACCCTAATGGATAAGGTAGGTATTTCAAGACATGATGGTAACATTAATAACTTGTGGAATGCGTTGACGAAGGCAAGGAAGTGGAGCCACAGCCGTAAGGACATTATTTTTTATGTTTTGAAGAATTATGTTCGTCAGATCAGGCAGGAAAGGAATTCGTGGAGCTTTGTGGGTGATGTCACTGTGACGCACATGCTCTGGGACAAAACAAGGCAAAGATCATCTATGGCGTACGATTTTCCAGGCGGGGTTTCTCCCCCCCCCCCCCCCCCACTGACATGTAATGTGGAATTGACTTATGCCCTTGGTGTTTTCATTCATGTGCACTCTCCTGTGCATGTCTGTTCGTGCACTCTGGGTTGCTCATCTTCATTTGCTCTGGTTTGGTCATAGTAGATATGTGTTGTGTGATTTTTTTCGGTGTTTGTCTGGGTTCCCTCTCCTGTTCAGTGTTTTCATGTTGTATTTTCTATGTTATTTGCGACTATAGTTTGGTATAGTCGTGCCTCTTTTCTTTTTTTACAATATATCCTGGTTGGGGACCAGTCAACCCCTTTTAGTTGCTCTGTGCATGTGCAGAGCACCTGTTCTCCCATTTTTATATACAGTGGCACGACCCACTATAAAGCCGGCTTGCTTTGCTAAAAAAAATATTAATATTACAACATATATCAATATCCACTTAATCACAAAGAAATATTCGATCACAAGAAAATATATGCAATATATTTTCATTCAATGTTGTGAGTTAACTCATTCTTAAGAAAGAAAATAGGAAAGTCCAAGAAAATAAAGTACAACCTCTACCTTGCAACACCTTACATCCTACCTTCTTTCTTGTTTTTGCACTACCCTAGCCTTAAAAGCCCAATAATGCTCACAACCTTCCTTTAGGGGTTGAGATGTGCTTTGAATTTTCCAAGTCTAAGTAGCTAGGATTTTTTTTGATGTTTTCATAAGCCTCTAATCCAAGTTTGAGTTGAATTGGAGTTTTTTTGAAATTTATTTTCTTAAGAAATTTATAAAGAAAAAGAGTGAAAAAAATTTGAGTAAAAATTGTGAAATGGATTCAAGGGATATGTCCCTCCTTATATAGGTTTAAGATGGTGTTGCCTACCCTTACTCTCACCCCTCTAGCGTTATTCATTATTGATATTTCTTTTGTAAACAAATTTCTTTGATATTTCTTCGAAGAATATATTTTGTAAATGGCTTATTCAAGATGGATCAAAAAGCTATTTTTTGATAAACCGATTTTCGATCACATTGTCGATGTTTCTTCGAAGAATATATTTCCATAAACAAATTTCAAAAACAAGTTTCTTACTATTATTCATTAATTAAAAGATGTTTAGCAAGGTTATAAAATCATATTTATAATACTTAACTATATTCAAAATGTTTCGATATTCGAAGACGAAGTGTTTGAATTTACGGGTCGCTACACTCTGGCATACAACTAATTTCGCCTCACAACACATATCGTATATATCCTTCAGCATAAAACTAATTATCCTTACAGCATCCTACTTATATAGACTATAGCATACAACTAATTTCATCTCACGGCACTTGTTATACATAGCCTTTGACATACAACTAATTTCATCTCACGGCACCTACTATACATAACCTTTGGCATGCAACTAATTTTTCCTTACGATACTCTATTATACTTAGTCTTCGACATCCAAATCCTTATTGTAAAAAGAGGAATTTATTATTTTAATAATTATTGGAATTAATATAGACTAAGGAAAGAGCAAAATAATGAAGCACAAAAGTATGATCTAACTCTCTCTAGAAAATCCAAAGTCTTCTTTGTGTTCATCACACGAAGTGAACTTTGGAGGAACGCGTGTTATACCATAATTTTTAATTAGATTCACTTAACCTTTAAACCATGTAAGCTTTTTCCTGTACTGAATTCCTCATAAGCATTAACGTCAATTAGTGTGTCAATCCAAGACACAAGTTCATACGCCAAAGTATAAACAATATTTGAAAGCAATGGTCACCCAACTGACCTAGACTAAGGTTATATGTAATGAAACTATAACCTAACCAAAAGCATAGGCCTCAAAGATGGCATTCAACCGAAAGCACAAGTTAAGGGCTAACTCCCTACTGAAAGTCAAAAACACTTTAAAAGCAATCAAGATCAACGGTTAAAATGGCCTCAATACATATCAACGGTTTAGATACGTTAAAGCTTATATGAAGCCTACAAGCTCCAAATCACAAATTTGTATACAAAATGCCATATCAGCAATTCACATTTGTTAGCAAATGACCAAATGACAACACATGTTCAAATCTTAACCTTATAGGAGACCAAGTCGGAAATCTAAGAGAAAGCTCCCCACCAATATCAATGCAATAAGGTGCTTATAAATAGGCATAGATCCCCATGCATTAAGGATATTTTGGCACCTGCATAATACAGTTATTAAGTGATTGTATTTTACTATACTAGAGCTTCTTTTAAAAACTCAATAATGGCGGACTTAGCTACATCAATAAGTAATAGCCTCTCAGCCCTAGTATAGAATTCTAAAGGAAAGGACAATAGATGTAGAGATTTAGCCAATCCACTATAAATCGTGGTGTCATTACTTTTAATATTTTAGTTTTCGGCTTTGCTTATTGCACTAAGTATCGGCTTAGTCTAAATTTTTATCCCTTTCGGTATCAACCCTTGGAACTTCAGCTTAATTTCAAACATCCACCCAAAAGCCTTTGGTAACTAGCCTACTGAGTATGCTGTTAACATAATAAACTGAAGATTACCCTTTAGTTTTGGGGTATTGGTTAGCGACAAAAAATTAAACCAACAAACAGGATTGCAAACAACCACAGTTTCACAAAAGATTTCAAAAGATGACACAAAAGAAAATCATTTCCATGTATTTCCTAAAGAGTCAATCTTGTTCCTGTATATCCAAAGTAGTTGTTTAAAACAATATTGTACTTGATTTGAAATAAATGAACGGTATCTTTCGTTTTCATTGGAGGATTCGATCGAATAAAATCAAAAACCAACTTCATAACTAATTTGCTAGAAACAAGTCATGGTTAACATCTATAATGTCGGCTCCACAAGAATGATTAAATTGCATAGTTTTAATAACCAAAAAACCAAGAAGCTTAAATTTACGAGAAGCGTGAAAACAAAATATGCAAGCTTCCCATGCATGTACTGGTAACACGCTTCATATCATTCTTAACAACGTTAAATTTATATTCATTTTTAATACAATGAATCATAAGAGACAATCAAAAATCTTCATCACCATCAGGAAATCTTCCGCCAACACTAATAAACACTAGATTGCTAGAATTGTTTTTTATTTCAAATATGAACTAGAAACAACCAAATAAACAACCATTGAAGAACTAGATGAACCCACCTCGGTAAAAGAACCAACAAATAAAGAACTATTAGAACTTATGTCAACTGAACTGCTTAGACTGCTTTGAAATAACCGAATGAAGTACAAAATCATAGCGATTATGAGAAACAAGAAAAAATATATTATACAAATCATAATTAATTTCAGTTACCTTTTACCATTATCTCTTTCATAAACCAATCCAATGGAACCAGTTATTAATTCAAACCATGGTCACATATATCATTTCTCAATTTCAACGTACAATCACTCCAACCAAGTAGCCAACTATAAGTGTTGTCTACTATAAGTATTATTACTCAACATGAAAACAAAAAACATCACCAATAATAAACCTGCATAAATACATATCTAATATTAATGTAATAAAACAAAAACATCAACAAAAAAATCAAAAATATTAATCTACCGATTATCATACTAATACTACATGGATAATATTTGACTGGCAAATATTTGTCAGACAAATATTTGTCTAGCAAATATTTGTTATAACAATACTAACCTTTATCATATTTGATTGACAAATGTTTGCCATCCCATTCATTTTCTATCATTCTACACAATGCTAAATATTCATTAGCGTAAAATCATTTTTAAAAACACTACACAACATAATATAGCTATACCAATTACCATAATGATAAAGAATAACAACAATTAGACCAATAAAAGCCTTGACCTCATTCTTCAACAGCAAATGGATTAAAACTTAATAAGAATTCTGGGAGTGACATAATTCTTGAACTAAAAAAGGAAAAATAAAGTCATAACAAAAGGAAAGTATAAAAAACAAACAAATAACCTAAAAATTTAATGTAAAAAACTGAAAGTCTGATGATCCAAATTTTCGGACCAGTCAAAATTACTATTCACACATTCATTCTAAAATAACGAATGAAAACTACCAGTTTAGACTTATATCCTTTCATTCATATTTCTTTAATCTGATTAACTTTATTATTTTATAATATAATTCACACATTCATTCTAAAATAACGAATGAAAACTACCAGTTTAGACTTATATCCTTTCATTCATATTTCTTTAATCTGATTAACTTTATTATTTTAAAATATATTACTTTACGTAAATAATATCTTCGAACTAAATTCCCGGTATCATTTTAAATCCTTTTGAAATAATAATGTATATCTTTTGTATCAAATCATACTTTCCTTTGGGATTTTCAAAAAAATCACTTTTGGAAATAGCATCAAATACTCTGTATAATAATACAATATTATATTAGATATAATTATTAGAAAATCATAAATGCTCTACTATAAAAGCATATCAAATTATATGCAAACAAATCGAGAGGTTTTCTCCCATATCAAGGAAACTGGATCACAACGCTTCCAAAATTAATTAGTATATCCCTTAATACCAAGAGCAGTCTATGCCGAGGTTACACCATCCTCCGCCCACTTTTTAGTTATGGGTTACCCAAAAAACGTTAATATAACAAAGCATTTTGTTTCAGGAAGTGATAAACCATTTTGTATTGATATTCACAAAATACTTTCTAAACATGATATTGTTTATTTCCTCAAAATATTTGGTAAGCCATTTAGAATCATTGAAAACAAAAGGTATCACGTAAGACTCCCCACAAATAAAATGGGTAAGTTTTTACCTTACGCTAACCAAAACATTTGATAGGAAATCCAGTGATATTATAATAGGGTTTAGGGTTTTCAAGTAAAACACAGAAATAGCTGGAATGCTTACATCTCACGTTCCAGCATAGTTAGGCACAATCAAAACGTACGGCGCTTATTGGAGATTGGATTCCATATAATGGCAGGGCTACTGGGGTATCATCCGTCACAGTACGGGGCCTAGGTCACCGTACCGAGGATCCACCCTAAATCCCTTGCAAAACAAGGTCGGAACCATTTCTTACTGGACAATCTCGAACAAGACAACCCCGCGGATGGCCGTCACCAACTGCCACACAGCCGAATAAAAAGGGACCTCTAGATAGGGGTAAATCTCGTCCTACTTGGGTGCTACCCACTTAGCCTTGCTGCACCTCCCCTGTTTTAGCCATTCCCGGTTGATGAGGCTTGAGGCTACGATTACCTTTATAGAACACATCTATCTTAGAATGCTCGTCGTTCACCAGACGATGTTTTGAAAGCATTCAATCCATACAAGTTCGTTCCGCGTTCAAACGAAACCGAAGGCACTATCTCGCTACACTCATTTTAGAATCACCCTCAGGGTTAATGACAATAGCAGTTGCACTCTGAATCTTCATCTCGAACCTGAAAGTACTACCTCGTTAAACTCGTATTGGAATCACCCTCAGAGTTTTAACGATGAATAGTCCTTACACCTAGAGTCTTCACTCTTCACTTGAGATTCACGACCTAACGTTTAATTTAGATCGATGTGGTTTTCGGAATTCCAAATTTGGAAACCCGATCCCGGTCTCATCGAAATCCAAAACGCCATCTTAATGTCCAAATGATTTTAGTTTGAACAATTAATTCAATTTAGAACATTGAATTCACACAGCGTCATTCACAGATAAATATCACACATTTATCACGGCTATAATCAATAACATATCATAGCACGTCACAGATTTATTCAAACTATAAGCATCATCCAATTTAGCCATTCCACTCAAACAATCATCCACAAACAGGAATCATTAATCCAAATTATAATTAATTTAATCAACTTAAATTAAATTAATTACTAGAGAACTAATCACATAATCATGCTTAAACAATCATTAATTAATTAATTAATTACAAACCTTTTAATTAATTAATCAACCTTTAATCACTTTATAAACCAATTAATTAATCTTTAGTTAATAGATTAATTATCCTTTAATTATCCTCCTTAATTAATCACCCTTGATTAATTATTACTTAATCACATTAAGTAATTAGTCTTTAAATTAATTACACAAATTAATTATTCTTTAATCACTTATTAATTAACCTTAATTACTTCCATTAATTAATTAATTATAATTAATTACATTAATCCTTAATTAATTACATCTTAATCACTTCATTGATTAATTATCTTATAATTAATCATATTTATTAATCAATTAAACCTTTGATTATTATCATTAATTACATTAATTAATGATTCTCCAATTACTTTAATTAATGATCCTTTAATTACTTTCATTAATTAATCATCCTTCTAATTATTTTTTAATAATTAATCTTTAATTAATTACATTCGTTAATCAACCCTGATTAATCACAATCAGTAATTTACTTCCCTTAATTACTTATCAATTAAACCAACTCTTTGATTAATTACATTAATTAATCCTTTAATTACACTGAGTAATTATCACTTAATTACTTCCCCTAAGTAATTATCCTTTAATTACTTTCCATAAGTAATTCCCTTTTAATTAATTACATCGAGTAATTATCCATTATTTACTTCACTAAGTAATTACGCCTCATTAATTACATTAAGCAATTATACTTAATTCCATCATTAAGTAATCCTCTTTGATTAATTAAACTTAATTAATTAATTAAAATTAATCACATTAACTTAATTAATCACACCATGTAATTAATTACTTTAATTACTTCATTAAGTAATTATCCTTAATAATCTTCTTAACATTAAGTAATTAACTTCTTAATTACTTATTACTTAATTATTTTTAATTGATTAACCATGATTAATCAAGTATTAATTAAGTAATTAATTACACTTAATTAATTATATAAATTAATTCATCTTAATATAATTACCCAAATTAATCATTTAAGTTAATTAAGTAATTATACTTTAATTACTTTTGTAAATAAAACTTGATTTAAATTAAGATAAAACATTTATTACATTAAACTCTTGCCTTCCATTTTAAATTGAACTAAACTTAAATTTTGAATTTGATTTATTTAAAATCATCATCTTTTAACTTATTAAGGTTAAATATCTTTTTACCTTAATCACAATTAATTTCAACAATTATATTTAAGTTGAAAACATTTATAACTAATTACAAAATTATTCTAATACAATATTTACATAAATCAAAACTATTTTAAAACAACATTTAAACTTTAAAATCCATTACCTTTAAATTTTAAATTTGTTTTAAAACATCATTTTTTTAATTTAACATTTCATACCTTCACTTTCAACCAGTTAAAAACTTTGCTTAAATTTTAAGTTTGCTTTTAAGATTTGAAAAACTTTTTAGTATGAAAACTATACTTGATTAAGTAAAAACTGGAAACGAAATGTTTCCAAGCCAACACAGTAATTTCTCGGGTAAACAAAGCAAAACACTCGAGACAAGCTCACACAGACTCGTAGCGGCAAAAACAAGCTTCCCTCCTTCATCTTCCCCGAGTCGAACATGAAAGACAACACGCAAAACCCCCGGCCATATTGTTCTTCCCCAAACCTAAATCACTGATGCACGTCAAAGCCACTGTGCACATGCACGGCCGGAAATATCGCCGCCATTCAATTTTCGGGCCTTTGGCAACCCTGCCTCGACCTCGACAAACTGTCCAGCGAAGCAGATCGGCAAACACGAAAGAAAACACAAAAACGACCTATCGCACAAAACAGGGAGACGCACAAGATCAGAAAAACCCTTGGTTGCCGACCAACCACTCCACCCGAACCCAAACGATGATAACCTCATACGCCTCTCGAGCCACCGAAGACATCTTCCCTAAAGCGATCGAACCCGGTGCGCTTCAGCCGCCGCACGAACCCCATCAACATCGACAACCCAACCGAGCACAAAAATCCTACTTCGACCAAATTCGATCGTCACCGCCAATAGAAAAATCCAACAATATTTTTCCATCAATCTACCATCCTCCAGCCTCCTCCGTGCTAAGGCTCGAACCTCCAGTCATCGTCGATCATCGGCAAATGGCCAAATCCCAAAAATCAAACATCATTCAGTATCTCGGCCAATACACCATTAAAAAATACAAAATTTATTGCTAAATTCATGATTTGGATTCACTAACTGGATTATAAAATCAGATATATAAATTAACATATTTGATATTTACCTTTTCCTAATTTTTACTGTAATCTTTAAACTTACAATATTTTAACAAATAAAATAACTTAAAATTTATTTTTAAAAACAAAAATTCATTGTTATTAACAATTTTCTTTCAGGATCCAGAGTCAAATATTGCTTGTTTGAGAAGGTAGGAACTGTTTGATGATGATGGTTGAGTCCGTAGCTAATAACAGAGCACAGATATAATCATATACTACAAATATTCATACATATATCAAGCATTTTCACACATAAATTCAGATAAAATAATGCATGCAAACCATATCACAACTATATCACACAAGATTATCACATGCAAAACCTATAAATTGTTTTTAAATAAAAGTTTACTCACCAAATATGCAGAGCAGAGGACAGTGTTGTTTGCAGTTGAATTTACTATTGCTTGAGTTCAATTTTGAATTTGGATTTGCTGATGATCTTAGAAAAACCCTTGCAGTCATTGTAGTAAACCTTCAATTTTTCCTTAGATTGCAAGATCTCATCTATGAAGATTTTTGAATAGATTGCACTTGAAATTGAAACTTGCTACATGCTTTAGAACTTTTGATTTAGGCTTGAAAATTTTTGATTACAGGTTTTGAAACTTTGTTTAAAAATTTGATTTTTATTTTTTAGAAGAGAAGAAAGGTTTGAATTAAAATACATTTATTAATAAAATGTTTTCAAAAATAAACAAACAAATGCGACTTGTTACTTAAGATTATTAGAATGATTCCAAGTGTTTTTGTATGATCTAATATCCTTACACATGTTACGTTTCAAATGTTATAATAATTACTTATTTTTATAAATGTTTTTAAATTGATTTCTTATTTATATTATCATGTTTAAATGTTTATCTCAATTTAGCTATTAATGTTTACATATATAAATTACCTTTATTAAGTACATTCTTTTATGTTTATTTGTATATTTTTAAAATATATTTTCAAAGCTATATTTTAAAGAAAGAAAAATTAAAAAGAAAAGAATATTGAATTAAACCTTATTTCAAAGTTTCAAACTAAAATATTGTTCTTTAATATATATGAACTAAATCTATTTCAAAAACAATTTTTAAAGGAAAAAAATTAACTTTTATTGTAATGTACTATTTAAGCTATAATATTTTTAAATAACATAAATGTTTACTTTAATTACCTTTGAAAATATAAGATAGATTCTTAAACAAGCTTTTGAAAAAGTTTCAATATTAAATTTAATCAAATCTTTCAATTCACAATATATACATATATATATATTATCAATTTGAAAACATCTTTAATTAAATTAAAATTAAAATTAAAATCAAACTCCCAATTTAAAATGTATACACTCATATATACATTATAAACAGAATATCTTTTTAATTAGCTTAGAAAGATAAATTTTATCAATTAAATATATTATTAATTTTGAAAAGAATAAAATTTCAAATTAAATTATTATCATTATTATAAATTTTGAAAAGATAGAATTTGCCAAATTAAACAATTATTAGTTTTTGAAAAGATAATTTCCGTTAAATTAGATTATTAAATCAATATTGCACATTTCAAAATAATTATTAATGGAAATTATTAAATAAACATTGCCCAAATTTCCGGGACATCACATTTCTCCTCCTTAAAAGAATTTCGTCCCCGAAATTTAAAAGCAAAGATAATTTAATAATCCCATACAGATTTTAATTTTAAAACAGCAAGCATCTGCTATCAACCATATACTACCAACCATAGCAACCAATTCAAACAAACAACACTAACTATCTAGAAAATATTCTGGACAGAACTTCCTAGAGTTTCCTAGGTACAAATACAAGGATACTCGTTCTACTGAATCTAAACTGGTACACCACTCAGATTCAGAGCTCCTATGTATCTAGATCTACAATCTAAACAGGATACCGGACCACAGACAAGTCTTGTTCAACTTCCAAATCTCTCTAGAACTGCTGGTTCTAAAACTAGTGATGGACCATACACGTACTCCCTCAGAGATATGTGAAATACATTACGAATTCCAGCCATCCGAACTGGCAATTCAACCATGTAGATCAAAATACTTAACCTTAAGAAAATACAGAAAGATCCAATACATTCCTGAGTTAGCTTCTAGACTTACCCAATCTTATCGCTCTTACGATTGGAGAAAACTTATTCAAAATCAAATCTCCGACTTCTTATTTTGAATTCCTTTGTCTCTTATCCACAAAACTCTTCTACCGATCCTGGGCTTCCTTCAACCTTCTAGATCAACCAAATCTTTGCAAATGCTCTCGAACCCAATCTGGACCAAGAAATAACGATCTCCGGATCCTACTCACAAGATGGTTCTCCCAAGATCCATCGAAGTCCACCACTCAAACTTTACTATACAATCATCAGAAGACTTCAAACATACTACTCCTATTCGAAAAACAGAACAGATGCACAAGACAACCAAGCCTTCAAATTTCGAATGAACTTCCTATAGAAATCCTCTGATCCAAGACAAACACAAACTTCTGAGAAATCCAAGGTTGCTTCTATTCTAGAGAAGCTGCCACCTTGCTTCCGCTGCACCACTCTAATTTGAAGAATATGAGAATGTTGTTGATGAACACAAGCACAGACTCGATCAACTCATCCCGAAAACATGTTCATCAAATTCCATAAAATCTTAATGACCCATCCCATTTGGACACAAATATCACAGCAAAAATCCAACCAGAAAACTAGATCCGATCAATCCAGACTGCTTCATAAAAACCTCCCTCTTACTAGGATAACCACCGGTTGAACCCCAAGAAGCAAGTCGATACAGAACTCAATTTCCTGATGCGGATGCAAACCTTGACTTCATCGAAGACAACCAAAAGTCCTAAACCACTTTGATAGCTCCCACATCCTCTAGAGATGCCTCAATCTTAAACAAAGATAATTAAGAGGACTTCTGAACCATCGCAAGTCACTTTTGCAATTTTACCCAGTTCAGATTTCAAAGAAACTGTTCTCTCTCACAAATTAGAACAGCTTAAGCCTTCCTACCCAAAAGAAGAAACTGATTGTGATATCCCGGAATTTTTGACAATATCAATTTAATAATCTTTATATAAAATTAAATTGATATTGAAAATATTGATTAATAAAATATGTTTTGGTTTAATAATCAGATTAAATAAATATTTAATTTGTGATTTTATCTTTTAAAAGCTAAAATAAATGTTTTAAATTATAATGTACACATATATTTGTATATATATTATAGTTTATCTTTGTTTTAGAATTTAATAAATAAATTAAGTTTTGTTTTTAAATTCTAATAAAATATTGAGTAATTAGGAAATTATGTTTTAAATTAATATTAAGTTTTTAAAAATCTATTTAAACTAGTAATTAATGGTTTGATAATATTTAAAATAAATGAAATTGTTTAAAATTTTATCTTAACTTAATTTTTGTTTTAAATTTAAATAAAGGTTGATTTTATTTCTTTTTAGATATTATTTGATTATATATGATTTAGAAATATTTTATATAAGTTTAAAATACAAATAGCATATGATTTAAATTCATTTGATAATAAAAGTGATTTATAATTTCTTTATAAATCATATAAAATTTGTTAAATTGTTATTTTAAGCCATATTAATAAATATACTATTTTTCATAAATATAAAGAGGAATTAAAATAAGGAATTAGAATTTTTTTTTTTAATTAAATAAATTGATTTTATTTTGGGATTCAAAGGATTAAACTAAATTGAAATTGTTTTTGAAATTCAACATAATTGATTCTTTAAAATATTTGTATAAGTTTTAATTTATAAATTGTTTTATTAACATTTACTTTTAATAGGAAATTCATATATATTTACATAAACATAAAATAAATTAAAAAAAACTCTTTTTAAACATTTAAAAATATAACTTAATTAAATAAAGATAAGTGTTAAGTATTTAACAAATCTAAGCTACATGTGTTAAGTTGTAAAACAAACAAAATGACAAGTGTCATTTGATCTTTTCATTATTTTAATTAAAATTTATTTCAGCCCTTTTAAAACATTTTTCATCTCCCTCATTCTCTTTTTAAAATAAAAGAAAACATTACACTTAAAATCTGAAAACTCAAAATCCCTCAAACATAAAATCTGTAATTCACTTCCCAAACAAAAAAAATTACAAATCTGGAAACGGAAAAAAAACATATCTACAAGTTTTCTTCAATCTGTAAATCAAAAGCATTATCAAGTCTGCATTTTCATCTCTGGAATATCATTAGCATGCATATGGTTTTGGTCAGAGTTCAAATGCAAGCAACCTGGAGGCCTACATGCATATATTTTACAAGTTTTCAAAAGGACAAGAAGCATTTCAGTTTTTAGATTGGGAATTTGTACTCTGTTCTTCTGAATAACGTGAGTAACATTTTTGATTAATAGTTTAAGTTTAATATGGTTTTATGATTTATTTCTATGATAAGTATGAAGGGTGATAAGTAGGTTTCTGCATATATATATATATATATATATATATATATATATATATATATATATATATATATCTATAAATTACCAGTAAATACTTTGATGAAATATGTGAATGTTTATCTTTGATCTTCTGCTTCTAATTTAAACTCAGATTTATTTTAAAATTATACCCCTATCTCTGTATCATGGCATTGATTATGATTTAAGTTACAAACAAACTTGTTTGTTAAAAAAATAAATCTGAAGCATAAGAACTTAAAATAAGGTAAATTGAAAACAAGAACTTTTCTGGAAATCAAAAATGACCTGAAACATGATTTTGTTTAAAAACTAAAATTTCTTAATTCAGTAAATTAAGATTGTAATTTGAAACCACATATGAAACATGATTTTTTTTAAAACAGAAAACAAAATATTTAGCATGGAATTTGGGATGTGGTTCTGAGATGAAATAAAAAATTTATTTTGAAAATTCTGATTGATTTGAGATTTTGATAGCTTGAGATTTCTTCTGTATGTAGTATAGTGATCAGAGATATCAGGAAAATTATCAGATTTGTGAATTTAACTTTGAATTAACAGCAGTGATTAAAAATTGATCTGTAACCCTAGTCTTGTGAACAGTTAGAAATTCAATCATTTTTTCCTCTAGGGTTGATCGAGTGTTAAGCGTTTTGGAGGGTTGGTTGCTGGACACTAGAGGCGTAAGTAGCCGGAATTGCAGCTTGAACGATGGTCGGAGGAAGGAGAACATGCCGTTCACAGGTGTTGAGGTATTGGGAAGCACTGTGTTCCAGGTTTTGAAAAGAGGCTGTTCTGTTTGATTTTGGATATTTGGAGATTTTTGATGTTTTGGGTGATCATGTTGGATTTAAGGGTGGATGGGGATGATCATCACTGATGATCGGAAAGTTGCCCATAGCTATGTGCATGTGCACAGAGGTCATTTTGGAGGGGGTTTTGTTTTCCTGAAATTTGTAAGGGAAGACTCGAGTCATTCGAGTATGTGACTCGAAGCAGTAGGGCTAAGGACTCGAAGCAAAACTTGTATGTGCTCGAGTACAATTTAGTTACAGGTCTTGTTGTCTGTAACCTGACAGTTTCAGGTTTGTTTGAATTTGAACTAAATAATAAAGAAAAAGAAAGAAGCAAAGCCTGATTTAAAACAAGATTTGATGCAAGTTTAAATTATGAATTCAAATAGATTTGAATTCCATATTTTGAATAAATTTACAGTAATAAAATAAAGTATTTAATAAAATAACAAAACCTGTGCAGTATTTTATAAAGTGATTTTTAAATCTGAAAATAAGATTTTAAAACAAGATTTAAATTTCTAAGTTAAATCTGAATTTTAAATCCTGAATTCAAATTAGAAGTTGAATATGAAAGTTTCAAATAAAAATAAGTTATAAATTCAAATGTTATGATCAAGTTGAACGTTTTAGAATTTTATAACATATGTAATGAAATTTAAAACAAGGTTTAAATTTAAATCTTTGAATCTAAATCTGAAAGCATGGTTTGAATTTTGGTTGTAATGTAAATAAGATTTGAATTTAAATGTTTCAATGTCATTTGAAATATTTAAGGTATTTTAAAGTTTATTTAAATTGAATATAGGTTAAAGTTAAACTATTCTTCTAAAATTTGCTTTAAGAGGTAAGTGATCCTTAAAAATGAAAACTAAAGAGTTTTTAAATACTTAAAATCTTGTTTAAGTTTGATTTCATTTTAATTTTAATTTAAAATTGAATTTAGAAAATTTAAAAGTAATTTGTTTTTAAATTACTTTGATAATGATAATTAAATCATTAATGAGATTAATGATTTTCATTAAATTGTTTTGAACTTAATAATTATCTGATTAAGATAATTAAGTTTATAACTAATCAATTTAATTAATTAATAATTAGGGTATTAATTAAATAATTAAGGGTTTATTTAATTAATAAAAAGATTAAGTAAGTTAATTAAACTTGATTAAAGTGTGATTTAGAAATTAATTAAATAAGATTTGATTAATTTAATTACTGAATTGAATTATTAATCAAGTAATTAATAATTAATTAAGTTTTTAATTATCACTTGATTAATTTAATAATTAGAAAATTAATTAATGAGTTTTATAAATAAAGAATTAATATTAATTAATTCAATTAATTACTTTGGAAAGGTAATTAAAGATTTGTTACTGGTTAATAAAGGTCATTAACCCAGGATTATTTTATAATTAATTAATGTAATTAATTTTAATGATTAACTGTATTAATTAATTTAAAAATAATCATTTGAGAATTATTTAAGTGTAATTACTTAATGAAAGTAATTATGAAAATTTATTGCTAATTGTAATTAATTGAGTTTATTTCAATTAATTAAGTTGATTAATTAAGTTTAATTAATTTAAATTAATCACTGATTGATTTAAGAAGTAATTACCAATGTAATTAAGAATGAATAATTACTTAGTGAAGTAATTAAGAAGATAAATTACTTGATGTAATTTAAATGAAGGATACTTGAATGATGGAGGAGTTTTGGAATTAATTACTTTGTGTAATTATTATTAGTGTGTTTAATTACTTAAGTAAGTAATTAATAATTAATTACTTAGTGTAATTAATTTAGGGTTTTGATAATTGAATTATTTGAAGAAAATAAATAGATGTAATTAATTTAATGTAATTACTTAATGTGATTAATCAAGAATGATTAATCAAATATGGATAATTGATAATAAATTCAATAGGGTAACTTTATAAATAAAATAATTTGGGATCATTAATTTAAATAATTAATGATGTGATTGAGGATTGGTTAATAAGAACAGTTAATCAATGAAGGAATTAATTAATGTAATTAATTAAGGATTAATTAATGAAGTAATTACAGGTTAATTACAGGTTTGGTTTGGAATAATTAATTTATGAAATTAATTAGAGGTTAATTACTTGAATATAACTAAAGGGTAATTAATCAAGATGATTAATTAGGGTAACTTGTTAAGAGTAATTAATTGATTGATTTACAATTAATTAATTGATGTGTAAGCAAGATTTTTATGGATGAGTAATTAATTTAATTTATTTTAAATTAATTAAGGAAGATGTAATTAATGTAATTCATTTTAAATTAATTATAGAATGGTGATTAATAAGTCATTGCTTATGAATGATGATTGATATTTATTACCCTGAATGATTGAGATCTCGGATTTGAGATAAATGATGTTGTATGATTTGGATGCTATGGTTGCATTGAGTTGATAATATGAATTATTTGTTTGAGTTGATAATATAGATTATCTGTTGTGATGATAATATTGATTATCTATTGTGATGTTAAGAATTATCTATATGTGTGTATATAGATAATATTGGATCGAATTGTTCTAAACTTTAAAACAACTTGGACCTAAAAGACACGCTTTGGATTTCGATGAGACCGGGATCGGGTTTCCATATTTGGATATCCGAAAACTACATCGATCCAAATTAACGATAGATCATGAATCTTATGTGAAGAGTGAAGACTCGAGGTGAAAGAACTATACGTCAGTATAACTCTGGGGGTGATTCCATAATGAGTTTGACGGGACTAGTTCTTATAGGTTTGAGATGAAGATTCAGAGTGTAAGGGTTATAGTCGTTAACTCTGAGGGTGATTCCAAAATGAGTGTAACGAGATAATGCTTTCGGTTTCGTTCGAACCCGGAATGAACTTGTATGGATTGAATGCTTTCAGAACATCGTCAGGTGGGCGATGAGCATTCTAAGAGATGTGTTCTCGAAAGGTAATCGTAGCCTCAAGCCTCATCAACCGGGAATGACTAAAACAGGGGAGGTGCAGCAAGGCTTCGTGGGTAGCTCCCACTGGAGAGCGAGAATGATCCCTGTCTAGAAGTCCCTTTATATTCGGGCAGTTGGTTGCAAACAACTGCGGGGTTGTCTTGTTCGGAACTATTCAGTAAGGAATGGTTCCGGCCTTGTGTTGCAGGGGAGTTAGGGTGGCTCCTCGGTACGGTGATCTAGGCCACGTACTATGACGGGCGGTACCCCAGTAGCCCTGCCATTGTATGCAATCCAAAATCCAATAAGTGCCAACGGTTTTGATTGTATTACCCACTTTTGTGGCTAGTAGCTGGAATTTAATAAATGTAACAATATCGGTTATTTCTTATTTACTTGAAAACCCTAGACACTATTATAATATCACCGGATTTCCTATCAAATGTATTGGTTAGCGTAAGGTAAAAACTTTTCCATGTTTATGTGTGGGAAGTCTTACGTGATACCTTTCTTTCCAAAGGGTTTTAAAAGTTAAGCAACCTTAACCTGTTACACACACCAGACCCATGTCTGACCCAGAGTTTATCTTTGTTTTCTTAAACTCTTGGGTACTCAAATTTTTACGAGTAGTCAAGGGATTCAGGTTTGTTTTGACGAATATTGGAGGAGCAATGGAGCAGGAGGCTTCTGCGTTGTAGATATATAGTTCCGTTGTGTGTTCTCTGTGTTGTGATTGTATATGTTGTAAATACTAGACAGGTGTTTATAACTGTCTAGTATATGTGATGTGTATGTTTTGTATCTCTGATTGATATTCTATATTATGTAAATACTTATGTTATTAATATAATTTATTCGTTCCGCTGTTGAGATTCTAGTGTTGTTTCTTCTTTCTCTTCTTTCTTTTCTTCTTCTATCCCTTTCTTTCTTAATTGATGATGCCATTTTCTGGGAATAGAAAGTCTGGTCGTCGCAGTTGGTATCATAGCATTGGGTTGAGTGAATACCTAGGCTTTGGAGTGTTTTCTTTCTTGAGAGAGCGTATTTGTAATTTTAATATATATATATATATATATATATATATATATTTTATTTCTACCTATCTATTGGGTTACCTGTTCGGGTTTTCCAATAAGTTATAAGGTAGATTGGGGTAGTGGTGTGTATAACGCGACTACCATTGGTTGGAGTTTGTATGTTTGAGTTTGGAAGTGTATCTGTCGAGGCTGTAGACCGAATACCGTCTCGAGTAAGTTTTGAAGTGGTGCAAGGGCTTCATTGATCTCTGAAGGTAACCTGTTAAGATTCGGAGTTCATCTTTGAAGTTGGATGAGTAGAGTTTGGATCTGTTGGCTGAGCAGAAGCGAGTAATATATCTTGATATCTCAGGGAAGTAGTAGCTGCGTGATGAGATGCAGTGACTAGGGATATTTCTGAAGATGATTTCTTTGGAATAAGTTTTAGCAAGTAGATCTGCTTTGGTGTTGTGGCTGAGTTCAGAAGGGTGTTTTTGTGTGGTTTGAAGTCCGAGTTTCTCGAAGAGATTTGGATTGAGAATTTTTTGGCATTGGTATCAGCAGTGCAGCTCGGAGTGTGTTGTGTGTCGGTAGAATTTTCCGATTTAGCAGTTTTCTGGAGAAGGAGTTTAGAAGCAGCTGAGTGGAATCCAATTCTTCGATGGATTGGCAAGACCAGCATAAGCTGTTCTAATTGGTTTTGAGAGAACAGTTCTCTTTGGATTTTAGATTGAGTTGATCGCAAAAGTGACTTGCGATAGTTGAGTGTTCTCTTGGATTGTTGGAGATTTTTCTGAATATTTTCTGGAAGTCAGATTTTGTCTTCATCTAGAGATTCAGTGGTACCGGTAGTTCAACTAGTTGAAGGTTGGTTCCTTGAGATGGAGTTTGATGAAGCAACTCAGGATTTGAGGAACTTCTGAGTTTTCCCTTGGTTATCTGAGATCTTCTTGGTTTTGCTGTCTAGTTGTGCTTGTGTTTTTCATCAGCACTCTTTTCTACTCCAGATCAGAGTTGTGCAGCGGAAGCAGTTTGGGAGTGTATCTGCTTTTCTTTTTCGAATAGGAGAAGTTTGTTTTCTTCTGATGGTAGTACGTGGAGTTGTTCTTGATCTTGATTGATCATGGAAGATCATTCTAGTGGATTGGGTTGGTCCAGTTATTTCTTGAGACATCAGCAAGGGTTGAACTAATCAGGTAGGAAGTGGGCAGCAGGAGATCGTCCGAGGAGTTTTGTGGATTTGAAGTCTGATTTTGGATAAGTTTCTCAGTTTTAGGAGCTATGAATTTTGGTAAGGTTAGGTAAGCTAGCCTCGAGATATTTTGGATTTCTTCTGTGTTCTGTTTTGGATAAGTGTTTAATTTTCTGGATTGAATTGCCAGTTTGGACAACTGGAATTCGGTATGTTTCACGTATCTCTGAGGGAGTACGTGTATGATCTATCTCTGAATGTGGAATCAGTTGTTCTGAGAGATTTGGTGGTTGAGTCAGACTTGTTTGTAGTATAATGTCTTGTTCAGCTATAGATCTAGATGAGTAGGAGTTCTGTAGCTTAGTAGTGTTGATTGTTTGGATTTTATAGAGCAACTAACCCGGTGTTTACTTGGGAAACTCGAGGAAATTCTATCCAGAATTTTGTCTGGATAGTTAATTTTGTTTGATTGGATGAATTGATTGCTATGGTTGTTAGCATATGTTTGATATATGCTTGATTTTAAAATTTAAAATCTTAAAATAGGTTATTAAATTACCTTTGCTTTAAATTTCGGGGACGAAATTCTTTTAAGGGGGAAGGAATGTGATATCCCGGAATTTTTGACAATATCAATTTAATAATCTTTATATAAAATTAAATTGATATTGACAATATTGATTAATAAAATATGTTTTGGTTTAATAATCAGATTAAATAAATATTTAATTTGTGATTATATCTTTTAAAAGCTAAAATAAATGTTTTAAATTATAATGTACACATATATTTGTATATATATTATAGTTTATCTTTGTTTTAGAATTTAATAAATAAATGAAGTTTTATTTTTAAATTCTAATAAAATATTGAGTAATTAGGAAATTATGTTTTAAATTAATATTAAGTTTTTAAAAATCTATTTAAACTAGTAATTATATGGTTTGATGATATTTAAAATAAATGAAATTGTTTAAAATTTTATCTTAACTTAATTTTTGTTTTTAATTTAAATAAAGGTTGATTTTATTTGTTTTTAGATATTATTTGATTATATATGATTTAGAAATATTTTATATAAGTTTAAAATACAAATAGCATATGATTTAAATTCATTTGATAATAAAGTGATTTATAATTTCTTTATAAATCATATAAAATTTGTTAAATTGTTATTTTAAGCCATATTAATAAATATACTATTTTTCATAAATATAAAGAGGAATTAAAATAAGGAATTAGAATTTTTTTTTAATTAAATAAATTGATTTTATTTTGGGATTCAAAGGATTAAACTAAATTGAAATTGTTTTTGAAATTCAACATAATTGATTCTTTAAAATATTTGTATAAGTTTTAATTTATAAATTGTTTTATTAACATTTACTTTTAATAGGAAATTCATATATATTTACATAAACATAAAATAAATTAAAGAAAACTCTTTTTAAACATTTAAAAATATAACTTAATTAAATAAAGACAAGTGTTAAGTATTTAACAAATCTAAGCTACATGTGTTAAGTTGTAAAACAAACAAAATGACAAGTGTCATTTGATCTTTTCATTATTTTAATTAAAATTTATTTCAGCCCTTTTAAAACATTTTTCATCTCCCTCATTCTCTTTTTAAAATAAAAGAAAACATTACACTTAAAATCTGAAAACTCAAAATCCCTCAAACATAAAATCTGTAATTCACTTCCCAAACAAAAAAAAATTACAAATCTGGAAACGGAAAAAAAACATATCTACAAGTTTTCTTCAATCTGTAAATCAAAAGCATTATCAAGTCTGCATTTTCATCTCTGGAATATCATTAGCATGCATATGGTTTTGGTCAGAGTTCAAAAGCAAGCAACCTTGAGGCCTGCATGCATATATTTTACAAGTTTTCGAAAGGGCAAGAAGCATTTCAGTTTCTAGATTGGGAATTTGTACTCTGTTCTTCTGAATAACTGTGAGTAACATTTTTGATTAATAGTTTAAGTTTAACATGGTTTTATGATTTATTTCTATGATAAGTATGAAGGGTGATAAGTAGGTTTCTGCATATATATATATATCTATAAATTATCAGTAGATACTTTGATGAAATGTGTGAATGTTTATCTTTGATCTTCTGCTTCTAATTTAAACTCGGATTTATTTTTAAAATTATACCCCTATCTCTGTATCATGGCATTGATTATGATTTAAGTTACAAACAAATTTGTTTGTTAAAAAAATAAATCTGGAGCATAAGAACTTAAAATAAGGTAAATTGAAAACAAGAACTTCTCTGGAAACCAAAAATGACCTGAAACATGATTTTGTTCAAAAACTAAAATTTCTTAATTCAGTAAATTAAGATTGTAATTTGAAACCACATATGAAACATGATTTTTTTTTAAAACAGAAAACAAAATATTTAGCATGGAATTTGGGATGTGGTTCTGAGATGAACTAAAAAAATTATTTTGGAAATTCTGATTGATTTGAGATTTTGATAGCTTGAGATTTCTTCTGTATGTAGTATAGTGATCAGAGATATCAGGAAAATTATCAGATTTGTGAATTGAACTTTGAATTAGCAGCAGTGATTAAAAATTGATCTGTAACCCTAGTCTTGTGAACAGTTAGAAATTCAATCATTTCTTCCTCTAGGGTTAATCGACTGTTAAGCATTTTGGAGGGTTGGTTGCTGGACCCTAGAGGAATAAGTAGACGGAATTGCAGCTTGAACGATGGTCGGAGGAAGGAGAACATGCCGTTCACAGGTGTTGAGGTATTGGGAAGCACTGTGTTCCAGGTTTTGAAAAGAGGCTGTTCTGTTTGATTTTGGATATTTGGAGATTTCTGATGTTTTGGGTGATCATGTTGGATTTAAGGGTGGATGGTGGATGGGGATGATCATCACTGATGATCGGAAAGTTGCCCATAGCTATGTGCATGTGCACAGAGGTCATTTTGGAGGGGGTTTTGTTTTCCTGAAAATTTGTAAGGGAAGACTCGAGTCATTCGAGTATGTGACTCGAAGCAGTAGGGCTAAGGACTCGAAGCAAAACTTGTATGTGCTCGAGTACAATTTAGTTACAGGTCTTGTTGTCTGTAACCTGACAGTTTCAGGTTTAATAAAGAAAAAGAAAGAATCAAAGCCTGATTTAACACAAGATTTGATGCAAGTTCAAATTATGAATTCAAATAGATTTGAATTCCAGATTTTGAATAAATTTGCAGTAATAAAATAAAGTATTTAATAAAATAACAAAACCTGTGCAGTATTTTATAAAGTGATTTTTAAATCTGAAAATAAGATTTTAAAAAAAGATTTAAATTTCTAAGTTAAATCTGAATTTTAAATCCTGAATTCAAATTAGAAGTTGAATCTGAAAGTTTCAAATAAAAATAAGTTATAAATTCAAATGTTATGATCAAGTTGAACATTTTAGAATTTTATAACATATGTAATGAAATTTAAAACAAGGTTTAAATTTAAATCTTTGAATCTAAATCTGAAAGCATGGTTTGAATTTTGGTTGTAATGTAAATAAGATTTGAATTTAAATGTTTCAATATCATTTGAAATAATTAAGGTATTTTAAAGTTTATTTAAATTGAATATAGGCTAAAGTTAAACTATTCTTCTAAAATTTGCATTAAGAGGTAAGTGATCCTTTAAAATGAAAACTAAAGAGTTTTCAAATACTTAAAATCTTGTTTAAGTTTGATTTCATTTAATTTTAATTTAAAATTGAATTTAGGAAAATTTAAAAGTAATTTGTTTTTAAATTACTTTGATAATGATAATTAAATCGTTAATGAGATTAATGGTTTTCAAATTGTTTTGAACTTAATAACTATCCGATCAAGATAATTAAGTTTATAACTAATCAATTTAATTAATTAATAATTAAGGTATTAATTAAATAACTAAGGGTTTATTTAATTAATTAAAAGATTAAGTAAGTTAATTAAACTTGATTAAAGTGTGATTTAGAAATTAATTAAATAAGATTTGATTAATTTAATTACTGAATTGAATTATTAATCAAGTAATTAATAATTAATTAAGTTTTTAATTATCACTTGATTAATTTAATAATTAGAAAATTAATTAATGAGTTTTATAAATAAAGAATTAATATTAATTAATTCAATTAATTACTTTGGAAAGGTAATTAAAGATTTGTTACTGGTTAATAAAGGTCATTAACCCAGGATTATTTTATAATTAATTAATGTAATTAATTTTAATGATTAACTGTATTAATTAATTTAAAAATAATCATTTGAGAATTATTTAAGTGTAATTACTTAATGAAAGTAATTATGAAAATTTATTGCTAATTGTAATTAATTGAGTTTATTTCGATTAATTAAGTTGATTAATTAAGTTTAATTAATTTAAATTAATCACTGATTGATTTAAGAAGTAATTACCAATGTAATTAAGAATGAATAATTACTTAGTGAAGTAATTAAGAAGATAAATTACTTGATGTAATTTAAATAAAGGATACTTGAATGATGGAGGAGTTTTGGAATTAATTACTTTGTGTAATTATTATTAGTGTGTTTAATTACTTAAGTAAGTAATTAATAATTAATTACTTAGTGTAATTAATTTAGGGTTTTGATAATTGAATTATTTGAAGAAAATAAATAGATGTAATTAATTTAATGTAATTACTTAATGTGATTAATCAAGAATGATTAATCAAATATGGATAATTGATAATAAATTCAATAGGGTAACTTTATAAATAAAATAATTTGGGATCATTAATTTAAATAATTAATGATGTGATTGAGGATTGGTTAATAAGAACAATTAATCAATGAAGGATATAATTAATGTAATTAATTAAGGATTAATTAATGAAGTAATTACAGGTTTGGTTTGGAATAATTAATTTATGAAATTAATTAAAGGTTAATTACTTGAATATAACTAAAGGGTAATTAATCAAGATGATTAATTAGGGTAACTTGTTAAGAGTAATTAATTGATTGATTTATAATTAATTAATTGACGTGTAAGCAAGATTTTTATGGATGAGTAATTAATTTATTTTATTTTAAATTAATTAAGGAAGATGTAATTAATTTAATTCATTTTAAATTAATTATAGAATGGTGATTAATAAGTCACTGCTTATGAATGATGATTGATATTTATTACCCTGAATGATTGAGATCTCAGATATGAGATAAATGATGTTGTATGATTTGGATGCTATGGTTGCATTGAGTTGATAATATGAATTATCTATTTGAGTTGATAATATAGATTATATGTTGTGATGATAACATTGATTATCTATTGTGATGTTGAGAAATATCTATCTGTGTGTATATAGATAATATTGAATCGAATTGTTCCAAACTTTAAAACAACTTGGACCTAAAAGGCACGCTTTGGATTTCGATGAGACCGGGATCGGGTTTCCATATTTGGATATCTGAAAACCACATCGATCCAAATTAATGATAGATCGTGAATCTTATGTGAAGAGTGAAGACTCGAGGTGTAAGGACTATACGTCAGTATAACTCTGGGGGTGATTCCGTGATGAGTTTGACGGGCTAGTTCTTATAGATTCGAGATGAAGATTCAGAGTGCAAGGGTTATCGTCGTTAACTCTGTGGGTGATTCCAAAATGAGTGTAACGAGATAATGCCTTCGGTTTCGTTCGAACCCAGAACGAACTTGTATGGATTGAATGCTTTCAAAACATTGTCAGGTGGACGATGAGCATTCTAAGAGATGTGTTATCGAAAGGTAATCGTAGCTTCAAGCCTCATCAACCGGGAATGGCTAAAACAGGGGAGGTGCAGCAAGGCTTCGTGGGTAGCTCCCACTGGAGAGCGAGATTGATCCCTGTCTAGAAGTCCCTTTATATTCGGCTGTGTGGGCAGTCGGTTGCAAACAACTATGGGGTTGTCTTGTTCGGAACTGTTCAGTAAGGAATGGTTTCGGCCTTGTGCTGCAGGGGAGTTAGGGTGGCTCCTCGTTACGGTGATCTAGGCCACGTAGTGTGACGGGTGGTACCCAAGTAGCCCTGCCATTGTATGGAATCCAAAATCCAATAAGTACCAACGGTTTTGATTGTATTACCCACTTTTGTGGCTAGTAGCTGGAATTTAATAAATGTAACAATTTCGGCTATTTCTTATTTACTTGAAAACCCTAGATACTATTATAATATCACCGGATTTTCTATCAAATGTTTTGGTTAGCGTAAGGTAAAAACTTTTCCATGTTTATGTGTGGGAAGTCTTACGTGATACCTTTCTTTCCAAAGGGTTTTAAAAGTTAAGCAACCTTAACCTGTTACTCACACCAGACTCATGTCTGACCCAGAGTTTATCTTTGTTTTCTTAAATTCTTGGGTACTCAAATTTTTACGAGTAGTCAAGGGATTCAGGATTGTTTTGACTAATGTTGGAGGAGCAATGGAGCAGGAGGCTTCTGCGTTGTAGATATATAGTTTCGCTGTATGTTCTCTGTGTTGTGATTGTATTATGTTGTAAATACTAGACAGGTGTTTATAACTGTCTAGTATATGTGATGTGTATGTTGTGTATCTCTGATTGATATTGTATACTATGTAAATACTTATGTTATTAATATAATTTATTCGTTCCGCTGTTGAGATTCTAGTGTTGTTTCTTCTTTCTCTTCTTTCTTTTCTTCTTCTATTCCTTTCTTTCTTAATTGATGATGCGATTTTCTGGGAATAGAAAGTCAGGTCGTCACACTGATGGTCCACCCAAACCACAACATCAGACGCTGCTGAGCTTCCAGAAGAAGTGGATAAGCCTTCACCGTCTGCCCGGCCTACAGACAGAAGAATCTCAAAGACTCATGAACTATCGAAGAAACAATCCACTCTACTGCTTCCGGACTCCACCTCTAGGATACTGCTAAGCCAAGAGACCTTCCTACCAGCACACACAACACCTCCGAGCTACTACTGCTGCCAAAGACTTCCTTATCCAAAAGCTTATCAAATCACAAAGCTATATCAGCCAACTCCATAAAAGAGCCTTCAAGATGGCCGATATCTCAAGAAACTCGGCTTCAAATTAAGCTTAAACACCTTGACAAACTGAGTCCCAAACTCCGATATAGACAAAAATCCTTCCTAAGGTTGCCAAGATACCATCACTGCTTCAGCACTTCCGACTGAACCAAACTCTAGAAAATCCGCTCGCACGAGCGCAACCAAGCTTACACTCCAAAGATGGAATCCGAACCTTGAAAAGGTTTCCTTCAGAGATTGGCGAAATCCATATACAGTACAGCAAATCTTACTCAAGATGCCCAATACCGCCCTGGCAGATACACTTCCAACCTCAATTACTCAAACTTCTTCCACTAGTGGTAGTTGTGCTATACACATAACTACCCTTCCAACCTCTAGAACTATATTGGAAAACCCGAACAGGTATCCCAAAAAAATGGTAGGTATATGAATATATATATATATATATTTGCACACATACACAAATACGCTCTCTCAAGAAAGAAATCACTTCAAAGCCTAGGTATTCACCCAAACTAGCGCTCTGATACCACAATGTAACAACCCGCCTTTCATTCCAAAGAAAGACGCATCATTAAGAAGAAAGAAAGGGATAGAAAAAAGAAAAGATAGAAAAGAAAGAACCAAATAGCATCAGAATCTCACAGCGGAACGAAAAATTATATTATATCACATAAAATATTACATAGTATCATATACATCAGAGATATATAATTAATACAACACAAACTAGACAGTTATAAACATCTGTCTAGTTATTACAACTCAAGTATCACAGGAATACAGATACAACACTACACAGTGGAACCACTGTATATCTACACGCTGAAGCCTCCTACTCCATATCTCCTCCAGAACTCATCAAAACTAACCTGAATCCCTTGACTACTCATACATAATATGAGTACCCAAGAGTTTAATAAAACAGAAAATAAACTCCGGGTCAGACATGGGTCTGGTGTGAGTAAACGAGTTAAAATTGTTTAACTTTGAAAACCTTTGAAAACAAAAGGTATCACGTAAGACTCCCCATAACTAAACATGGGTAAGTTTTTACCTTACGCTAACCAAAACATTTGATAGGAAATCCAGTGATATTATAATAGGGTCTAGGGTTTACAAGTAAAATACAGAAGGGCATTTCACTAGAAGAACAAACTTTGCAGTCCAATTAGTTTCTAGGACACACATCCATAGAAATTAATTTCAAGGCCAAAATCAGCAGAATAATTACTTTTAAGGACAAAGCCAACAGTCCAATTACTTTTAAGGACATAATTTCATAGGATTTTAGGCCTTAGAAACTAATTATTTTGCATTTTGTCCTTAAAAGTAATTATTTCAGTTGTGTGTCCAAGAAACTAATTGCACTTGTTAAAGAGGCCCTTGTGAAGCCAATTTCCACAATACAGAAATAGCTGGAATGCTTACATCTCACGTTCCAACATAATTGGGCACAATCAAATCGTACGGCGCTTATTGGAGATTAGATTCCATACAATGGCAGGGCTACTGGGGTACTGCCCGTCACAGTACAGGGCCTAGATCACCGTACCGAGGATCCACCCTAAATCCCCAACAACACAAGGCCGGAACCATCCCTTACTGGACAGTCTCAAATAAGACAACCCCGCAGATGGCCGTCGCCAACTGCCCACACAGCCAAATAAAAAGGGACCTCTAGACAGGGGTAAATCTCGTCCTACTTGGGTGCTACCCACTTAGCCTTGCGCACCTCCCTCGTTTTAGTCATTCCCGGTTGATGAGGCCTGAGGCTACGATTACCTTTATAGAAAACATCTATCTTAGAATGCTCATCGTCCACCTGACGACGTTCTGAAAGCATTCAATCCATACAAGTTCGTTCCGGGTTCGAACGAAACCGAAGGCACTATCTCGCTACACTCATTTTGGAATCATCCTCAGAGTTAACGACAATAGCCCTTGCGCTCTGAATCTTCGTCTCGAACCTCAAAGTACTACCCCGTTAAACTTGTATTGGAATCACCCTCGGAATTTTAACGACGAATAGTCCTTACACCTCGAGTCTTCACTCTTCACTTGAGATTCATGACCTGACGTTCAATTTGGATCGATGTGGTTTTCGGAATTCCAAATTTGGAAACCCGATCCTGGTCTCATAGAAATCCAAAACGCCATTTTAATGTCCAAGTGTTTTTAGTTTGAATAATTAATTCAACTTAAAACATTGAATCCACACAGCGTCATTCGCAGATAAATATCACACGTTTATCACAGCTATAATCAATAATATATCATAGCACATCACAGATTTATTCAAACTATAAGCATCATCCAATTCAGCTATTCCACTCAAACAACCATCCACAAACAGGAATCATTAATCCAAATTATAATTAATTTAATCAACTTAAATTAAATTAATTACTAGAGAACTAATCACATAATCCTGCTTAAACAATCATTAATTAATTAATTAATTACAAACCTTTTAATTAATTAATCAACCTTTAATCACTTTATAAACCAACTAATTAATCTTTAATTAACAGATTAATTATCCTTTAATTATCTTCCTTAATTAATCACCCTTGATTAATTATTACTTAATCACATTAAATAATTAGTCTTTAAATTAATTACACAAATTAATTATTCTTTAATCACTTAATAATTAACCTTAATTACTTCCATTAATTAATTAATTAATTATAATTAATTACATTAATCCTTAATTGATTACATTAATTAATTATATCTTAATCACTTCAATGATTAATTATCTTATAATTAATCATATTTATTAATCAATTAAACCTTTGATTATTATCATTAATTACATTAATTAATGATTCTCTAATTACTTTAATTAATGATCCTTTAATTACTTTCATTAATTAATTATCCTTCTAATTATTGTTTAATGATTAATCTTTAATTAATTACATTCATTAATCAACCCTGATTAATCACAATCAGTAATTAACTTCCCTTAATTACTTATCAATTAAACTAACTCTTTGATTAATTACATTAATTAATCCTTTAATTACACTGAGTAATTATCACTTAATTACTTCCCCTAAGTAATTATCCTTTAATTACTTTCCATAAGTAATTCCCTTTTAATTAATTACATCGAGTAATTATCCATTAATTACTTCACTAAGTAATTACACCTCATTAATTACATTAAGTAATTATACTTAATTCCATCATTAAGTAATCCTCTTTGATTTATTAAACTTAATTAATTAATTAAAATTAATCACATTAACTTAGTTAACTACACCAAGTAATTAATTACTTTAAGTACTTCATTAAGTATTTACCCTTAATAATCTTCTTAACATTAAGTAATTAACCTCTTAATTACTTATTACTTAATTATTTTTCAATTTATTAACCTTGATTAATCAAATATTAATTAAGTAATTAATTACACTTAATTAATTATATAAATTAATTTGTCTTAATTTAATTACCCAAATTAATCATTTAAGTTAATTAAGTAATTATACTTTAATTACTTTTGTAAATAAAACTTGATTTAAATTAAGATAAAACATTTATTACATTAAACTCTTGCCTTCCATTTTAAATTGAACTAAACTTAAAGTTTGAATTTGATTTATTTAAAATCATCATCATTTAACTTATTAAGGTTAAATATCTTTTTACCTTAATCACAATTAAATTTCAACAATTATATTTAAGTTGAAAACATTTATAACTAATTACAAAATTATTCTAACACAATATTTACATAAATCAAAACTATTTTAAAATAACATTTAAACTTTAAAATCGATTACCTTTAAAATTTAAATTTGTTTTAAAACATCACTTTTTTTAACTTAACATTTCATACCTTCACTTTCAACCAGTTAAAAACTTTGCTTAAATTTTAAGTTTGCTTTTAAGATTTGAAAATCTTTTTAGTATGAAAACTGGACTCGATTAAGTAAAAACTGGAAATGAAATGTTTCCAAGCCAACACAATAATTTCTCGAGTAAACAAAGCAAAACACTCGAGACAAGCTCGCATAGACTCACAGTAGCAAAAACAAGCTTCTCCTTCATCTCCCCCAAGTCGAACACGAAAGACAACACACAAAACCCCCGGCCATATCGTTCTTCCCCAAACCTAAATCATTAATGCACGTCATAGCCACTGTGCACTTGCACGGTCGAAAATATCACCGCCGTTCAACTTTCTGGCCTTCAGCAACTCAGCCTCGACCTCGACAAACTCTCCAGTGAAGGAGATCAGCAAACATGAAAGTAAACACAAAAACGACCTATCGCACAAAACAGGGAGATGCACGAGATCAGAAAAACCTCTAGTTGACGACCAACCACTCCACCCGAACCCAAACTTTGATAACCTCAGACGCCTCTCGAGCCACCAAAGCCATCTCCCTCAAGCGATCGAACGTGGTGCGCTTCAGTCGCCACACGAACCCCATCAACATCGACAACACAACCGAGCACAAAAACCCTACTTCGACCAAATTCGACCATCACCACCAATAGAAAAATTCAATAATATTTTTCCATCAATCTACCATCCTCCAGCCTCCTCCGTGCCAAGGCTCGAACCTCCAGTCATCGTCGATCATCGGCAAATGGCCAAAACCCAAAAATCGAAAATCATTCAATATCTCGGCCGATACACCATTAAAAACTATAAAATTTATTGCTAAATTCATTATTTGGATTCACTAACCGGATTATAAAATCAGATATATAAATTAACATATTTGATATTTTTACCCTTTTCCTAATTTTTACTGTAATCTTTAAACTTACAGTATTTTAACAAACAAAATAACTTAAAATTTATTTTTAAAAAACAAAAATTCATTGTTATTAACAATTTTCTTTCACTATCCAGAGTCAAATATTGCTTGTTTGAGAAGATAGGAACTGTTTTGATGATGATGGTTGAGCGTGTAGCTAATAACAGAGCACAGATATGATCATATACAAATATTCAAACATATATCAAGCATTTTCACACATAAATTCAGATAAAATAATGCATGCAAACCATATCACAACTTTATTACACAAGGTTATCACATGCAAAACCTAAAAACTATTTTTAAATAAAAGTTTGCTCACCAAATATGCAGAGCAGAGGACAGTGTTGTTTGAAGTTGAATTTACTGTTGCTTGAGATTAATTTTGAATTTGGATTTGCCGATGATCTTAGAAAAACCCTTGCAGTTGTCGTAGTAAACCTTTAATTTGTCCTTAGATTGCAAGATCTCAGCTATGAAGATTTTTGAATAGATTGCACTTGAAATTGAAACTTGCTACAGGCTTGAAAATTTTTGATTACAGGTTTGAAACTTGTTTTAAAATCTGATTTCAGTTATGTTTTTTTTAAAAGAGAAGAAAGGTTTGAATTAAAATACATTTATTAATAAAATGTTTTCAAAAATAAAAAAACAAATGCCACTTGTTACTTAAGATTATTAGAATGATATCAAGTGTTTTTGTATGATCTAATATCCTTACATATGTTGCATTTCAAATATTATAATAATTACTTATTTTTATATTTTTAAATTGATTTCTTATTTATATTATCATGTTTAAATGTTTATCTCAATTTATCTTTTAATGTTTACATATATAAATTACCTTTATTAAGTACATTCTTTTATGTTTATTTGTATACTTTTGAAATATATTTTCAAAGCTATATTTAAAAGAAAGAAAAATTAAAAAGAAAAGAATATTGAATAAAACCTTATTTCAAAGTTTCAAACTAAAATGTTGTTCTTTAGTATATATGAACTAAATCTACTTCAAAAACAATTTTTTAAGGAAACAAATTAACTTTTATTGTAATGTACTATTTAAGCTATAATATTTTTAAATAACATAAATATTTAATTTAATTACCTTTGAAAATATAAGATAGATTCTTAAATAAGCTTTCGAAAAAGTTTCAATATTAAATTTAATCAAATCTTTCAATTCACAATATATACATATATATATATATATATATTATAAATTTGAAAACATCTTTAATTAAATTAAAATTAAAATTAAAATCAAACTCCCTATTTAAAATGTATACACTCATATATACATTATAAATAAAATATCTTTTTAATTTACTTAGAAAGATAAATTTTATCAATTAAATATATTATTAATTTTGAAAAGGATAAAATTCCAAATTAAATTATTATCATTATTATAAATTTTGAAAAGATAGCATTTGCCAAATTAAACAATTATTAGTTTTTAAAAAGATAATTTCTGTTAAAGTAGATTATTAAATCAATATTGCACATTTAAAAAAAAATTAGTAATGGAAATTATTAAATAAATATTGCCCAAATTTCCGGGACATCACAACGGTGTATATATTTTATTTTTGAAGAAAGTTTTGTGGTACTCAGCTATACAAAATCACGTCTGCGTATGAGTCACAAATGATAGAAATAAAAATACGATTGCGCACAATAATGCAAGATGATCTTAAAAATACATAGGTTATCTTATTATGTGAAGTTTCAAAAATACCGATATATGTCGCAAATGCATCAAACAAAAATTTAAATATTTTCCAATTTGTATATTATAGAAAATTCCTATAAATTAAATTAAAAATATTACAATAAAAATCGGGTAGCTATTTGAAACATAGATTGCTATAATCAAATTCAAATTCAAAAATTAAATAAATTAAATATTCAAATTTGAAGACTTAAAAGTTATGGGTTGTTACAATATCTCCCATTTGAAAGAATTTTATCCTCGAAATTTCATGGAGCGAGAGATATAACGAAAACAAAATAATTAACAAAAGTTAAGCACACCAAAATAACACCACCCATAACCCCGATCGGAGGTACGGTTTCTTATCCTATCCATTTTTATCTACCAAATTAAGGTGGTTTAATTTAGAATTCCTAGGTTGATTTGCTGACCTTGGGTGAAATTTTACTTAGACACCAAACCTAAGCTCTAATACCAACTTTTACAACTTAAACTTTCGAACCAGCCAAAATTGCCGAAAACCTGTCTGTTCTAAAACTACGATGAAAACTACTAACTTAGGCTTATATTCTTTCATTCAAATTTCTATAATCAGATTAACTTTATTATTTTCAAAATATAATCCTTCTTGAAAATAATCTCTTCGAACTAAATTCTCGCAAATCCTTTTGAAATAAATAGTATATATTTTTTGTATCAAATCATACTTTTCTTCGAGATTTAGAACAAATCACTTTTGGAAACAGTATCAAATACTCTATATAATAATGCAGTATTGTATATGATATAATTATTAGTAGATTCCAAATACTCTATTATAAAAGCATATTAAAGTATTTGCAACCAAATCAGGAGATTTTCTCTCATAACAAGGCAATGGGTCACATCCCTTTCAAAATCAATAAGTACATACCTCTATACCAAGAGTGGACAATACCGAGGGTTATACCACCCTCCACCTAGTTTTTAGTTATGGGTTATTCAAACATCAATAATATAACAAATCATTTTGTTTTCTTAAGTGACAAATCATTTTGCACTAATATTCGCAAATATTTGTAAAACACGGTATTGTTTATTTCCTCAAAATCATTGGAAAGCCATTGTAGAATCACCTGGGTTTTAGTCCTCGAAATTTTCCTTTCATTAATAAAACACATTTTTATAAATTTCTTTATATAAATCACTTTTATATAAAATCACTTTAAAAAAATTTATGTCTATATATTTCTATTTATTTAAAGGAAGACATTTCATTTTAAAAGATAAGTATCTTTTCCTTTTAAGATTATAATAAATATCTTTTATTAGAATTATTCCTTTACATATATTTTCATTAAACACCTTATAGTAAAACTGTGAAATTCTATTCACAAAGTGTTTGTATCTACCCGCCCCATGCATAAAACCAATTGTTCACAAACTGTTTGAGTGCCATTCAAACAACCAAACAATAATAACAAACACATTATTATCAACCATTAAAAATCAATAGCTAACACATCATTTATCCAATATGAATTAATTCACATACCAATTAACTTCAAAAAATAATCTTTTTACTTTGCAAGCATAGAATGTGGATTTATTTTGCTCAATAGATGTCCAAAATAATCTATTTAATTTAATTAAAGAAGAATGGTTTTCTATTCTGCTAATTGAATGTCACAAATGAAATATAATTATTCAACTATGGTATTTATTTAAATCAACGTTATAATATTTTACCATAATTTATTTATCACTATTTTATACTTCGTTAAACTATCAACATGCTAATATTATCATTTTTCACATGTTGATATGAATCTAATATAAAAATTCGTGGGTTAAATTGATTTAAAATGAGTGAGTTATCCCCTTTCAAAGTTTATCATTTAACTAACTAACTTAATTAACTAAAATTAAATCAAACCCAAAACAAGGCCTAAAGCCCAACTCAATCAACCTGCCTTTAACAATGTTATCTCCCATGAATCCTTGATGCACAACCAAACAAACCCATCCACTATCAGTGCACGTTCACCACTGACATGGAGCCATGCTCCAAAAGAAGGAATTTGTCTGCTCCGTCGAACTGCTCTTTGTGAACCCAACCTATCGACAACAACCACCTGAAGCTCAGCCACCTCATCACTGTTGCAACCTGATGCTTCCCCTTCACTGTTCAAAATATCACAACCCACAAAGCTCGACTGCAACTCACTAAAACGCCCCTACAAGCTCCCCTTCACACGAGCAACTCAATGCCAACCTTCATTTCTCCCATCGCTGCTTAACTCTCCTCCAATCCCAAATCCTAATTTCGGCCATCGTCCTCCACCATCACCAAACCCCATCAAAAGTTTACAAAAATATGTCATCTTGCCATGAAGCCAATGCTACAGACGGCGTCATCTAATCCAAAGTGGATCAAGAGAAATGATTTTTCGAAGTTTATGATAAAAATTTCCCCTCTTACTGTCCTCAAGCAACCATGGCCACTACAGTCGATGAAAAATCAAGCGATCATTTTTATAAAATAATAGGGACTACACTTGACAACTTTCATTATGGAAGATTTGACTAATTGTGAGTTTATTGAGAGATATATTATTTTTGAAGTGGAAAGGTGGAGTCCATTTCCATTACAAGAAGAAGAAAAGAGTAGAGATCTATTGTTTTTGTCTGTGCTCCTCCCCTGTATTATGTGTGTAGATGTTTATATAGGCAAGAGGAAAAGAAAATGTAGGATGGAGGAGAAGTGAAAGAGAAGAGACAGGGCATGGATAAGTGAAGAGAGGAATAAGAACAGAGGGGAGTAAGATGATGGGAAAATGTTGTTCCAACCCATATTTTCACTTAGTAGCCTTCCATTTAAAAAAATAAATTTTTGAAGGTAAAAATACTCTTAAAAAGCTTTCTTCTTAATTCTTCAAATTCTTACGTAAGTTTTCACTGTCTTCTAAAACATCGAAGCTCCAAAACCCTAATTTCCAAATCCTTGAAGAACAAAATCGTTTTTAAAATAGTAGATGATGGATTTTGAAGAGGAGGATGATTTTTTGTCGCAATCACAGTAGGTAATTCAAAAAAATTGATAAGTTTTAAATATTTGCAAATACAGTCGATGGTTGTCTATCAGTGGGATTTGTGATAATCCACGTATGGCCTCTACTAGGTTATAGGCTTAAAAGCGCAGAGAAGCGGCGTGATTATTACAATACCATGCTTAGAAGCTGCTTGGTATTGACACTAACCACGATGCCCCCCACATGCTACTGACAATAACCACGCACGCAATAACCCTGAATGGTGGTTTAATTTTTTTCTGTTTAACTTTTTGGTGTTTGATACTTGTTTTCTACAGATCGTACCATTTTCAAGTGATGAAGAAATGTGCGATGAAATAGTGTTGGATTATTCAAATGAGTTTACGACTTATGATGCAAGTTTACTTTGATTAATGTTCGAATAAATCCATATTACTTACATTTTATTTAATATTTTTAATGCAAATATTTCCTTTAAGAAAAAAAATTGGTTGATTGGGTTCGTGATAAGAGAAAACATCTTGGTTTTGTTATCATAATTATAAAATCGGATACTGGTGCTTCAATCAAAAAACCAAGAATTATGTTTGCTTTTGAACGAAGTGGTGTGTATAAGAGTGAAAGACAAAAACCCGAAGAACTTCCGAATGACCGGTACAAAATGCAATTTCCCATTTAGACTTAAAGGTGAGAAACTTCCTACTTTAGATGATTGGCGATTGCATGTTGTTAATGGTGTTCATAATCATTCGAAATCAAAAAATATTGAAGGACATTCATATATTGGTCGACTAGCTGATGATGAGACCAAGTTAGTTAATGAAATGCATAGGAACATGGTAAAATAAAAGGAAATTTTACACGCCATTAAAATAAATGATCCTACAAATTGTACCACCATCAAAACAATTTACAATGTTATACGAGCACAAAATGCTATTGAGTGAGCAGGGCATTCTCAAATTCAATATTTTCTTAGTAAATTGAAAAAGTTTGGTTACTTTGAATGGCACCGTAAAACATTAGATGAAATAGATATTATTAAAGATATTTTTTGGGTGCATCCTACCGGCTTGGATTTTCTACATACATTTCCCCGAGTTATCATATTAGATTTCACATATAAAACTAATAGGTACGGAATGCCTTTACTTGAGGTTGTTGGCGTTACTTGCACAGATCTTACATTTTGTATCACGTTTGCGTACTTAGTTGCTAATACTGAGGAAAATTATATATGGGCCTTAGAACGGTTGAAATCCGTTTTGGTTGACTATGAAGAGGAATTTCCATCAGTCTTTATTTCTGATAGGGAAACAGCACTAGTTAATGCTATTGGATTTGTTTTCCCAAACTCTAAACATATATTATGCACATGAAAAATTAAAATAATGTTCTAACGTACATGTAAAAAAAAGTGAAAGGAATGGAAGTTGAAGAGAAGAAGTCCATTTTATTTGATTGGAATGAACTTGTTTGTTCAAAAAAATTAGTTGTGCATAATGAGAATCTGCAAGTGTTACATGAAAGTATGCGAAGCATACTTCACATTTGAAGTATATTCATGAGCAATGGTTGGATACGTACAAAGACCGAAAGCATGGATGGATTATTACAAGCATTTCGGAAATTGTACATCTAATCGGTAATTTTCTTTAATAATCATGTTAATATTTATTCCAACTAGTAATTATTGTTTTAGTAATCATATGTTTGTGTCATATACAGGCCTGAGTCCGCTCATTCAAAATTAAAAAAACATTTAGTTAGTTGTCAATGTAATTTCGAACAAGCATGAACGAAGATGCATTCACTCTTGGAGCTCTCGTTTACCAAACTTAAAGCATCATTTGAGCAAAATTTAACAAAAATAAAGCACATATTTCATATACGAGAGTTTAGAAATTTACGAGGCTTCATTTCTATCAAGGCACTTGATTTGATTCATTTAGAAATACAAAGAATAAAAGATGTTGGTGAGGAAGAATTGTTATGTGGATGTGTCATTAATAGAACACATGGGCTGCCTTGTGCGCATGATTAGCTTATCTTGGGTCAGGTACCGCAATATTGCTTGATATGATTGATGTTCATTGGAAAAGACTTCATCTTGTTGAAGTAAGTGGAAAGAAAGATGTGGGGGTAGTAGAAAAAATGGAACTACTATTAAATGATGTGAAAAAGTTGGATACTAGTTACCAAATGCAAATTTATAAGAAGATGTTGGAAGTTTTTGAACTATGTATGTCATCTCTCGCATTCCAATAAGAAAAATAAAAACACATGGAAGAGAAAGCAAAATAAATGCTAACACTTCAACTAAAAGAATGCCTTTGTCATTTAAGCTTGCCGAAAGTGTTTACTCTCAAAGTTCGTGTACTTCAAAAAAGGCTCGTACCGATAAACTTCCTATTCGTAAACCAAAAAAGGTATGTATAATAAATATTATTTTCATACACATATAAGCACTATATTAACTTACTAAATCATAATTTTTTTCCAGTTGGAAGAACTAACTGTAGGCATGAGAACTTATTTGCATCAAATACCATTGGAGTTGAAGGCATTTGTTACTGATATATTTTGACGTTCGATCAGATGGTAACTACGGATATCGGTGTGTGGCAGCTTTACTTGGTTTGGGAGAATCAAGCCGGAGGCAAATTAAGATGGAGTTATACGAAGAATTATATGAAAATCAGAATTTATACGATCACGTTTTCATAGAGCATGATAGAAGTATTATTCTTCTCAAAAGCCTTATGCATGAAGATGAAGAGTTTGCACCGAGGGAAAAGTGGATGTCACTGCCCGATTTTGATTATATTATTGCAACTAGATATAATGTTGTAGTATTCAACATTAGTGACATATTTTTGTTGACAATACCTCCATTGAAAGGAAAAGTGCCTCCACTGATAAAGCGCACTGAAATTGGATAGCTTCTGTTAACCAATATCATTTTGTTCAGGCACGCAACTTATAGACTGGTAAAATTCAAAATTATTTCATTTCTTTTCATTCAAACTGAATTACACATTACCAATCATAAGTAAAACTAGAGCCTAAACATCTGGTACCGCCAATTTATTCAAAGTGGTTCGCGGCTTGTGATATGGATGCAAGTAAATAGGAATACATTTACACTGATCGAAGACAAGCTTGGAATGAAAGAAATGAATACGCTAAATGGAAGTATTCGTGGCACCATTTTGGAGTTGTTAAATTATATGTTAAACTTAAGTGAATGTTTGCAAATTATTATTGCTTAGTAACTACAATTTACTTTGTTAGCAACTAGTTGAATTACAATGTGTATCGTTGTTTTGAATTTTCTTTAATGAAATGTGGATTAAAATGTGAATCATTTAGTTTAAACTGTGTTTATTTGCGGCGATGAAGAACCGGTAAAAAAAATTCTAGTTTTGGATGTACTACGTAGGGAACATACGTGAATGTTGTTCCAGTACGGGGATAGAAAACGTGGTTGGTAAAATAACACGTAGTTCTGCTAAGTGATTTGGTGATAAACCATGCAATCTCTCAACGTGGTTAGCTCTTTAACCACATATTGTCAGTGCATGGTGAACTCAGAAACACACAAAAATAATACAGAGGCCTTTCCTCACATTGTCTCTACGTGGTTAGGTCTATAACCACATCTTGTCAGTGCGTGGTAAACTCCAGAACTAAAAAAAATACAAAAGCCAGTTTGCAACAGAGACAGCCAACATAGACAAAATACCATTACCATATGATGTTAACATACATATAACATAGCCATACATTCAACCATTACAAAAACAAAGTCAATTATCAAACCTACATACCATATCACAAAATACATGCAGTCAAATATCAAACCTCAATACCATATGACAAAATATATGAAGTCAAATATGCATCGAAATACATGCAGTCCCCAAGAACATTATATTAACAAACTTTACCAATGGGTTACTTAAATTAAAGTTGATGATAGATGTAGCGTCCATTAGCAACTCTAGCACTAGCAACTTGAGTGTTAGCTTCGTCCAAAAGGCCATGCACATCATGTAGAGTCTGGAAAAGAAATCAAGCTTAAGATTTATTGAAAATGAAACTTCATCCTAATTTATAGTGAAATTAAAGGTGAAAAAATAAATACAACATATCGAGTACAATTGATATAGGTTGGCTAAAAATGTGATGCTCCAATCATTATATTAGTAGGTAAGCGTACCGGATTGTGAACCCGTAAAACATTATGATCCCTGTACCATTCAATTTAATCATTCATGCAACTCAGAAAAGACTGATGGAGTGATATTGATATATGCCCTTCTATGATTAAATGATGGTGCCAATTCTTCCATATACTTTCCAAAAATTGATACGCACCCGAGTGTATGTAGTTGATGCTGTACCTCGACATGCATTTATTGCTACTGGAGGAATAGGCGCCATCGGAATGTTTAGAACTCTTCCAAACTGCCTAAGTACTCTATCAGGATGATACGGCTCCACAATGTTGAGGTAGAGAATGCAACTGCTATACCAAGATATAGCATGAAATGGATGATAGTGCCGTGCAAAGATGTAACGATCAAAAATAACCTGTTCAAAGATGTAAGAAATCAAAATTGTGCTAGTAAATGGATTGATTACTCATGGCATACAACTCATCACAATTAGTGCTATTAAATAATAAATGAAGATAATTATCTATTCAATTTGAATAGTATCAAGGAATATACGTAGATCGATGATTGATGCACTTATCTGAAGATGGATTCCATCGAGCAGCAAGGGTAAATTTTCGTAGTATAGATTTGTGGAAGGATGAAAGCATGAAAAATGATCAAATATCCATGACTCAAGTAAGCAAAGAAATCCTACAATCTGTCTCACACTTATGCAGGTTGCTAATCCAGGTTTCCTGTAGAGAAAAGTATATGCTACCGAACCCCAAGAGTAAGTGTTGACAATGTCCAAATTTTTTAGTGGATCCAACAGCGATATGTGCACATGAGACTTGCTTTTGTCTGCAAATAATGTGTTTCCAAGCAAGAATAAAAGATAAGCACGAGCGGCACGCCTAATTGCCCAATCAGTCCAATCATCGCTTGCATCTTTAGATTTATCAACTAACGCAGACAAACTTAATTTATATCCAACCCTCTCATTCATTTCCAACATAGCTTCTACTTTATTAAGGCCAAGATACTTTGAAACAATTACTAACTGCTTGTTCCATTTCATATGACATACTCTACACATGTTTACCTTCGATTGGAATGTGTAATAAAGAAGCTACATCATCAAGAGTAATAGTTATCTCACTGAATTGGAAATGGAAGGTATTAGTCTCAGGATACCATCGTTCTACAAAAGCTGCAGCATCACCGATATTCATTTTCGAGTTTCGAAGTGGAGAGACCATCTATAGCTTTGCTACACTTTTGTTTTACAAATTTAAATTGATTTGAAATTCTTAAGTATGATTTGATTTATATATACTATATATATCAAATCAAATCAAATTTAAAATAATATACCTATATATATATAAATATGAAGAACACTAAAAATTAAAAAAGAAAGCAGTAATAACACAAGATTTATAGTGGTTCGGCTGACTCCGGCCTACATCCACTCCAGAAATTTCCTTTTTATTGATGTTAGACTCAATTACATTTACAATCCATAGTTTTTACAACAACAATGGTAGAGCAACCTTAGTAGGAAAGAAGAAAAGAAGCAGAATCAAGATCCCCTTTCTGAAGCCCAACATGCTGTATTTATAGGCTAAACCTGAGTTGCTGGGCTTCCTGAGTGATGCGGACCCATTAAAACCATCACTGAACCATTCCTCCCAGACCGAACGACCATCAAAGCCGACCAACTTACATGGCCGAACTCCTCTGACCGACCCACTCATGACGCTGAACCACCTTGACCGAACCACTTCGATCGAACCACTTCAACTCGTCGACCATACATGATCTCCTCTCCTCGACCGAGCCACATCCACTGCCAAACCATCTTGATGCTCGATCAACCCATACTTCCTAGGCCGAATGACACCATATTGACCGAGCCACATCCACTGCCGAACCATCTTGATGCCCGACCGACCCATACTTCCCAGACCGAACGGCATCATCTAAACCGAGCCACATCCATTGCCGAACCACCTTGATGCCCGACCGACCCATACTTCCCAGACCAACTGACATCACCAAGGCCTAACCAAACCATTATGCCCATCCAATTCACCTCCGAGCCATTGACACAGCTGAGCCACCCATGCCGAGCCACCTAGAAGACTTGAAGAAATCATCCATATGACTCGAAGCTCGACTCCATATGACTCGAAGCAAATCCAGGGCGACTTCCGACTCATCGAAACACAAGTTTCAAGTATACAATAACCTTCATCCATCGATTATGCTGAATTTCGATTGTAAATCCATGATTATTATCCATCCTTGATCGTCCATCCATCCAGTCTACTAAATCCACTGTAACCCAGCCTCGACGAACGAGCAGTCGGTTTAGTTGAATCCGCCTGTCTGCAGCCTTTCCAAAAGGCGGGTTAACATTTGCCTCCCAAAACATGCCTTGCTATCGGAAGGTGTGTTTTGAATAGCCTCAAATCCGATATCCGAAGTCTATATGTTATCCATAGCCATACCTTTCTACTCAAATCCAATCCAGTAATGAAATCCTCATCCAATTCCACATCCATTCAAAATCAATTGACCAAATCCACGATCTCTTCGGATCATTTTATCCGAGTCTGGGACCTCTCCGGGTCCAAATCCTAAGTCAGGACCTCACCGGGTCCTAAAGTCCATATCCGGGACTGCTCCGGGTCCATGCCCGAATCCTTAGCTGTTCGTAGCCGATATCCAAATGCGTAACCTCTTCGGGTTCTTGCTAAGCGCAACCTGCACCTGACAACCTATGTCAAGTAATGCCATGGTGTTCCCGACTCAATGTCCCTGAACGTTGAGTAATGCCATGGTTTAAGTCCTAAGCCGAATCCTGGTCACCCCGGACCCTTCCCGAGTATAGTCCATACTCGACGACCTATTATAATAACCGATAGATAATATGGGGCTTAAATCTTAGGCCGTATCCTAGTCTCTCCGGACCCTTGCCGAGCATAGTCCATACTCGACGACCTTTTGGCCAAAAACCAGATAAAAGTCAATCAAAATTGAATTTGAGACCTAGATTCAAACCAGAAATCCATATCAAAAGTCCAAATCAAAATCCAAATCAAAAATAAAGCATCCAAATCAAAATCTAAACCAAGAAACCAACAAAACCGGGAGTTCAAACCGAACTCCAAAACAAAAGCAGAAAAAAGCAAATGTCCAAGCCAAAAGGAAAAAACAGATTTCACAAACCGTCATCTCAGAGCATGCCTAAGGGTTATCTCCGACCCCGTAAATGAGTAAGTGATCTAGCCATTTTCCCGGAGTTTGTTACTTATTCCAAACCATCAGGATTAGTTGATGACCAACCGGCCACCATTCCTGGGCCTCATGCCTTCGTCGTTCAAAGTAGACAGTGGCTGCTCCTGTTCCACCGCCGCGTTCTGAGTTTCGACATATTACCGCAATTGACCATTCCTTACATGTTCCTCGATTATATCCTTCAGATGTCGGCAGTTGTTAGTATCATACCCGTCCAGGTCATGAAAAAGACAGTGCCTTCCTGATGCCCTTTCGCATTCTGAGGGCTCCTTTCTTGTCGGCCTTCGATACGGAAGGTAATCTCGAGTATCCAAGAATATCCGCTCTGATGTTGTACTCGGTCCTATGTAAGTGGAGAATTTTGGTTCTCTCTAGCGCTTCTTCCTCCCTTTATCTTTGTCTATACCCAAGCTTTCACCGTGTAGTCCTCCATCCTTAACCATGTTTACTACCTTTGAATTCATATGCAAACATGCATCCTCTTGTCGGAAAAACCTCTTGGCTTCATGAAAGAATTCCCCGAGATTAGTGGTAGATCCCGTATCAATGATACTTTGAAATCCAAATCTTCCCTGACTCCTGACACTGCCGCTATCAGAACCATCGATGGATCCGGCCGACCCACCGAAGCAATTGATGCATTAAACAAAGTTAAGAAAGTCCTAAGCGATTCATCCATCATCTGCTTAACTGACGTCAGCGTCATCACATTCTTTGGTATTTTTATGTGAACTCGAAATTGACTTAAGAACTTGTCCACCAGTTCTGTCCATGTTTCAATAGATTTATCCTCCAGCTGTTCGAACCACATAGCAGCTATATTGGTCAAGTACATAGGGAAACACCGGGTCATAACCTCTTCTGATGCCCCCCAGCACCTCCATATGCCTTGTGTACCTCATCAAGTGGTGAGTGGGATCCGTCTTACCGTTGTACACTTCCAAAGTGGGTAACTTGAAATCGGGTGGATTCCTAGCTATCCTGATGTTACGGACGAATGGACTTTTGTTTACTCCTTCCAAATCCCTGCTCGTCAGACCTCCACGAATGGTTCGCCTGATAATGTCAGCCAATCCAGTGTTACCTACTAAGGGTTGCCTCCCATTTATATTTCTTAATTGCCCTTCAAGTCCTCAAGGGAATTCTGGCACATACTCCTCTTCACGTACTACTGTGCTCCTATTGGCACCGGGCTGCGCAGCGTCATCTATTATCACTCCATGGATTGGTCCATCATTTCCTGGTAGTGTGCCCCCGAATCTAGGTCCATCCAGATTGATAGTCGTTTGCTGATTGGGGGCTGCCCCCTACTGAGCCACTCCATTTGCTTGCATGTTGAGTTCTTCTGATCCAACTCCATGGACCTGAGCTCCTGTAGCTCCTGCTGTTCCTTCTTGTCCAAATTGTTTGAAAAGTGCATGCATCATTTCGTCTTGTCTTTTCATCAACTGCTTCTGCATGGAATTCATCATGACCTGGATCTCATCCCTAGTGATGTAGACGAAGGCTTGATTAGCTCTAGAGGAAGCCTCCTGACTTCCCTCTTGCTAACTTCTTTTCGTCACTTGCTTCCTTATCGGTGGCCTGGCCATTGCTTCCTAGAATCCAAGTTCCTAGCTCCAAAATCCCCGAGTGCTTGTGTTCTCAGTAAAAGAACCAAAATGTTAGTGTCAAAATTAGTCACTAACACCCAAAATCCAGATGGAAGCACCAAATCGCAGTCACGGATCATAGATAGAATGTAAACACAAGATTTATAGTGGTTCGGCTGACTTCGGCCTAGATCCACTGCAGAAATTTCCTTTTTATTGATGTTAGAATCAATTGCAGTTAAAATTCAGAGTTTTTAGAATAAATATGGCAGAGCAGCCTTAGTATGGAAGAAGAAGGAAAGCAGAATCAATATCCCCTTTTTGAAGCCCCACAAGCTGTATTTATAGGCAAAACCTGAGTTACCGGGCTTCCTAAGTGATGCGGGCCCACTAAAACCATCACCGAACCATTCCTCCCAGACCGAACAACCATCAATACCGACCGACTTACATGGCCGAACTCCTTTGACCGACCCACTCGTGACGCCGAACCACCTTGACCGAACAACTTCGACCGAACCACTTCAATTCGCCAACCCATACATGATCTCCTCTCCTCGACCGAGCCACATCCACTGCCTAACCATCTTGATGCTCGACCGACCCATACTTCCCAGGCCGAACGACACCATCTAGACCGATCCATGACTCCCAGGCCGAACGACACCATCTTGACTGAGCCACATCCACTGCCAAACCATCTTGATGCCCGACCGACCCATACTTTCCAGACCGAACGACATCATCTAGACCGAGCTACATCCACTGTCAAACCATCTTGATGCCCGACCGACCCATACTTCCCAGACCGAACGACATCACCAAGGCCGAACCACACCATTATCCCGATCCAATTCACCTTCGAGCCACTGACACTGCTGAGCCACCCATGCCGAGCCACCTTGTCGAGCCACTTATGCTGGGCCACCTAGAAGACTTGAAGAAATCATCCATACGACTCGAAACTCGACTCCATATGACTCGAAGCAAATCCAGAGCGACTTGCGACTCATCGAAATCCAAGTTTCAAGTATCCAATAACCTTCATCCATCGACTATGCCAAATCCCGACTGTAAAGCCATGATTATTATCCATCCTTGATCGTCCATCCTCCAATCGACTAAATCCACTGTATCCCAGCCTCAATGAACGAGCAGTCGATTTAGTTGAATCTGCCCGTCTACGGCCTTGCCGAAAGGCGGGTTAACATTAACACTCTTGTTGCAAGTGCTAGCAATGGAAAACAAGCCAGACGAGTCAATAATGGCTTTGAATCTAGTAGCATTATCTGTAGTCCTCCACTCCGATACCTTTTGTGTATGGTTGACACATGTGAGCGGTGATCGTTCCTACACAAATAAAATTTACGTTTAGTAAACACAGTAATTCCAAATCGATCATTTAGAATAATAATAGCTACATGCCCAGCCAATCCATATCACAGAAGCAACATGAGTATCAAACTCTCTAATCACATCACCAATTCTTGGTCCACCTTTCCCGTTTACATCTTCTTCGGCTTAACCTTCTACCTTAGGCTCATCATCTGTCTCGTCGCCAGCATCCGTTCTAAATCATCCTTTGTATCGTCTCCATCTTCTCCCGATGAGTCTGAATCATCTCCATATTCCTCATCTCCCTCTCTCCTTCTTCATGTTGCTCCCCATCTTGCCTTACAACCATCTCAAAGTTAGCTGCATTTGTCTTATGATGCCCCTCTTCCGTACCGTCTTGCGTTGCAACTACATCAGCCATATCTTCGTTCATATCCGCACTAGTACCTTCGGCTGCTTTCTCCATTCTCCGTTGTCTTTCGGATGTCGTCATTCGAGTTCGACCCATCTGAAAATAAGCAAAAATCTAGTTAGCACGACAATATACATAAAAAAACACTGAACCGAAAAAAAATTATCGCCGTTTCCAGCAACAATTGTAAATAACTGCGTGGGAGGCATTTTTTTCCATTTCACGCAGGAGAACTATGTGGAAAAAACGGCTACCACGTAGTTTTCAGACGTGGAAAAAATTACTTCCACACTATAGCACTGTGTGGAAGGCATTTTTCCCACACTAGACCACTATGTGGTGGCAATTTTTTCCACGCAGTGCTCGTGCGTGGTATGCTGTAACCAGCAAAAAGAAAACGTAACTCACCAACTCTCCTACTTTTCTCCTGCACCAAATTAGTAATTGAATTTCAACCCTATACTAGCAATCAAATTTCAACCCTAAATTCACTACTGACTATTTCCTCAATCGAGTTATATGCAGTGCATTTCGCTCACAACAAACTAAAATTCGAATTAATAGCTTACCTTGGTTGCTCCGATGATGTTGAAGTCACGCGTGAGGAGGAAGAGAATCGCTGGCGTGAGGAAGATTGGCCGCGTGAAGATGAGAATCGTGTGGGGAAGATATTGCGTGAGGAATGGTTAGGGGTACTTTTGGAACAAACAGGGGACTACTAAGTAAGTTTGGGGGTTTACAAACTTTTTTACATTTCGGGGGGCTAATAAGTGAAAATATGGGTTCGAATAGAATTTGCCAAGGTGATGGGTATGGTGTTTACTAAAAGGAAAAAATAAATAAAAGAAAGAGGAAAAGAGGAAAAGAGGTGGAAGGGTACGGAAGAGTATGGTGTATATATTTTGTTTTGAAAAAAGTTTTACAGTACTCAGCTACACAATATCACATTTGCGTACAAGTCAGGAACGACAGAAATAAAAATACGATCGTGCACAATAATGTAAGACGATCTTAAAACAATACAAAAATACACAAGTTATCTTATTCGGTGAAGTTTCAAAAACACCGATATTTGCCGCAAAATGCGTCAAAATGAAAATTTAAATATTTTTCAAATTAAAAATTATAGAAAAATCTTAATTAAATTAAAAATACTACAACAGAAATCGGGTAGTTATTTGAAACACGGATTTTATTAAAATTAAATTTAAGTTTGAAAATTTAAATAAATTAAATATTCAAATTCTTAGACTTAAAAGTTACGGATCGTTACAGAAACAGAACTAGAAGACAATGAAAATGAAGTCGAAAATTATAAAGATGCTCGAGATTTGAAAATGAAGCTAAAGGCTATGACCAAAACTTAAAATTGCACGGGGTTTTAAAATTGATGAAATTGAAATCGATCACACGAGATTTGAAAATAGGAAGAGACGACAAAAGGAAATTAAGGGAAATGGTAGATTTGAAAAATTAATAACTAAAATGAATAAAGTATGATGTTTAAATTACTGTAAGAGTCGTAATTTATACAATTATGAAAAATAAGGACGTAGCCCCGATTACCACAAATAACAAACTATTAAAATTTATTTTTTCAATGCGAAAGACTGTAGACAAGCAAATGTTTTACTTATAAACGGTAAAACTTTGTTACAAACTCAGCCCAATCACTACCAACCACAATCGAAGTATCCGTCTGTTGACTATTCTAATTGATAATTATAAAATTTTATAAATTTTTCTATTGTATATATCAATATGGTAATGGATTCGAGTATAAATTATCGTTACAATACAAGAATTTTCGTTTTTTCACACAAAATTACGAGGTGTATTTCTCTTTAAAAAAATTGCAACAAAGGTCTACGTCTTACGATGGTACCGTCATGTCAGCTTACAACTTTGGGCTTACCTTTTTATCATTTGAATAATTGGCGATAACAACATAAATAAGTCTATCAATGAACTTTCAGATGTAGATAGTGCTATATCTGCATCAGCATCCGAAATCTTTTTCGAATATAACATATCGGTATCCGAAAATATGGACGGATATTGAACAATTATCCTATTCGTTTAACAATCGATAAACCAAGAAACATTAATTGAAAATTTTAGTTTAACATAATTTTTTTTAATCTCATTTACTGTAAGTGCTAAAAATAAATAGAGGAGAAGAATCCACAACCCCCTCTATTCAACCTTAACATAGCATCCACTTTCAATCATTTGTTCCTATTTAAATATTATTATTATTATTATTTAAATCAAACTAGAAGGCTGCATTTGAGGCTTAATAAAGGGGACCGCGGATCCTTCTCCTAAACAAATATAACTGTCATTGTATCAGCATCCATTCTTTTCGAATATTAGATATTTATCTACTTTTCGACTACAAATTTTAACGGATTTTAAAATTTTCAGATATTCATCTGCAGCTCTGAACATAAATTTGATTCTTCCAACTTATCGTTTAACACGTCACGAAACTAGTATTCTAAGGTAACAGTGTTCATTCGTTCCTATTGAAAATAGAACTTCGGTTTCTGTTTACATAACACTTCACAATACGCTGAAAGAACAGTCATCAAACAGCACAACACAGAATGAGTCAATGACCAGTATCTATGAATGTTGCAGGTATGATTCTAATACTCAACTACAGATCTTACTCGCAGATATGGGAATCCTGGAAATAGCAGCTGAACAAAAAGTTGTACATAAAAGCATAAATATCACACGATACACGTGAACTACTTAGTATTAGAGTTGCATAAAAGCATAACGATCACACAGTACAGGTGGACTACTCATTAGAGTTGCATAAAAGCATTATATGGAACTTGAACACGGACAAACGGTGGTAGTAAGTTCCAAAAGACATCATAACATCAAATAAAAAAGCCCAAAAGAAAAAAAGGAAAGTATAATACAAGACAAGCTGAGAGAGATCGATGAGTGTTGATCCCGACTAAGCGGCCGGCTTCTCCCATTTAAGAGGCTTCACAACTTCCCAAGTAAAGTCAGGATCATCTCTCCCAAAGTGCCCATAAGCCGCAGTCTTTAAAAACCTTCCATTCCCTCCCCTCTTCAAATCAAGGTCAACAATAATCATCCCGGGCCTGAAATCGAAATTCTCTTTAACGATCTTCAAAATCTCCCTATCTGGAATCTTGCCAGTGCCGTACGTATCAACAAACACGGACAAGGGCTCAGGCACCCCAATCGCGTAGGAAACCTGGACAATGCAGCGTCTGGCCAGCCCGTTGGCCACGATGCTCTTGGCAGCCTGCCTCACAACGTAGGCCCCGCTCCTGTCCACTTTGGTCGGGTCCTTGCCTGAGAAGGCCCCGCCTCCATGGGCCCCCCATCCGCCATACGTGTCTATGATGATCTTACGCCCGGTGAGCCCAGCATCGCCGTGGGGCCCTCCAATCACGAAGCGGCCAGATGGGTTCAGGTGGAAGATCGTCTTCTCGTCCAGGTACCTCTCCGGAATGACCGGTTTGATCACATGCTCCTTCAAATCCGCGGCGATCTCGTCGTTGGTGACCGTCTCGTCATGCTGGGTGGAGATGAGCACGGTGTGGACCCTGATCGGAATCATGGCACCATGGTCGTTCTTGTACTCAATCGTCACCTGAGCAAGGTTTTCAAAACATGGTTCAAATCTTAAATCATAAAATCTTAAAATTCAAAGGCATATGCATATATGCCGTAACATATGTACATGTAGTTTATATGTACGCATGTGTGTGTAAAGCTTCACATTCATCAGTCCTAATGGTCTACTCAGTGCACAAAGCTCCCACTTAAGTGGAGTTTGAAGTATACAAGTTGTACATAATCTTATTACCATGGTTAGAGAGACTATTTCCAAAAATTGATCGTTAAACTAAGTTCCCATACAAACCAAATTCCTTGATACAAGTATATAGCTCGCAATACGTTTACATATTTAAAGCAAATAATGTTGCATATAACATCCATGTTACTACCTGCTCACAGAGTGAAATAATCAATGAAGATAACATATAGACAACGAGGCAATATTCGAAGGCTTTTATATTGTTTGTGTATAATACTTGTATGCTAATAATTTTGAATCCATTTGCATCTGTAGCTCAAAATATAGAAAATATCCGATATTCGAAAAACGTTGCAGATATCTAAACTCCAAAAAAAAAATGATATGCATGTGGATAGATGGTATTCATATCCGAAAAATATCCATTCTGTGTGAGCTTAACATTTTTATTTATGGTATACAGTTTAAAGAGATAAATCAAATCTGCATGTAAAAACTGTATTTTTTGCTGAAATTTAATTGTTTTTAAATTCATTTCTGTCCAAATTTCTATAGGAAATGCAGTTAAACATCAATAAATTTATATCATGTCTTTAAACATTAGATGATTTCAAGTAGGCTTCGAAGAAATTCATTTAATATTAACAAATTAGTATCAAATGTATTTGACCATCCAATGTTTTTGGATATGTTAACTTTTATAATACGAATTACTATTTGAATGCATTTGATGGTGAAAAAGTTTAGTTGAGACTTAAATAAAGATATAGTTTATTGTTTTATGATAATTTTTTTAGATTGATGTAAAAGCATGATTGAAAAATGCAATTTATAAACTGTAGGTCTAAATAAAAACTGCATTTTTTTATTATTAAAAAAATGCAAATTTGAATTTGGAAACTGCATTTTTTTTGAAATGTAAAAGCATGATTGAAAAATGCAATTTATAAATTATAAACTGTAGTTCCAAATAAAAACTGCATTTTTTTAGTATTAAAAGAAAAGGCAAATTTAAAGTTAGAAACTGCGTTTTTTTTTAAATGCATGTTTATTTTACAAAAACGCATTTTTTTAATTAAAAAAAAAGCATTTTGAAGTTAGAAACTGCATTTTTTAATGCATGTTTATTTTAAAAAATGCATTTTTAAATTAAAAGATGGATTTTAAAAAAATAGAACACATTTTTGAAACAGAAATTCTAATTTTTCATTAGATAGTTTAATTTTTTTATTAAGAAAATACAAAATTAAAAACTTCATTTTTTAAAATAAAAATCATAAAATTTTTGATACAAAACACCGTCAACCATCTAAAACTACCCACATTTTAATTTTCAAATATATATATTTTGGATATCCAAATATATCCGTATCTTACTCTTCAAATATGAATATTTTTGGATATCCTAAAACATTCACTGATGCAAACACAGATATGCACTTTCGATGTCCAAGACTAGCACTATTAGCATGTGAAAATACAATATCTTCTTGAGTCACGTTACTAGTATTAGCATGGATATCCACAATGCCCTATTTTTTTAAAAACATTATTGGTACGTGAAAATACAGAATTTTCGTTCTATAATAATAATTTATATTTCTGAAATATTTTTAATGTTATTCAAAAGATCATCTGAAATTATTTTCAAAGCTAGTCTTAAAAGTCTAATTTTCTCTTCCATTTTATTTAACTTGAGTATTGAATCAGAAATCAAGATTTGATTCAAAACTAGAGAGAATGGATTTAAAACAGGATTCAAGTCGTAAGAATTCAAGATTTTTGTAAACAACGACTCAAATTGTAAATCACTGAGTATAAATTTTGACTTGAAACACAACTTGTATGGTGGATCATAGATTCAAGCAAACAGAATTTGAATCATAGATCGTAGATTCAAAAGCTTCATATTGTATGCGTATAGTGCTTGCATATGCTAATAATTTTAATCCACATAGGTTTTTGAATGACATTATCACTATATGAAAATAGAGAACCGCCTTTCTAAGATTTTTGTAAACGTCGACTCAAATTGTAAAGCATTGAGTATAAATTTTGACTTGAAACACAACTTGAATTGTGGATCATAGATTCAAGCATACAAAATTTGAATCATAGATCGTAGATTCAAAAGCTTCATATTATATGCGTATAATGCTTGCATATGCTAATAATTTTAATCCACATAGGTTTTTGAATGACATTATCACTATATGAAAATATAGAACCGCCTTTCTATGGTAAAACATATGTTTCTGAAATTGTTTTTAATGCTCAATGGTTCACATTTCTCAGACTTAAAAGTTCAATTCTCTTTCATTTAATTTGACTTGAATATTGAATCGGAACTCAAGAATCAAATAAAAATTGATTAATCGATTCAAATTGTAAGATTTAAAGACTTCTGTAAACAACAAACCTGAGTCTTCCCATCCGGTCTCAACCATGGACAAGTCCCATTTTTGCGTACTTCAGTTAATTTTGCACCAAGCTTCGTGGCAAGTACGTGAGTTAGAGGCATGAGTTCGGGGGTTTCATCGGTGGCATAACCGAACATGTGGCCCTGATCTCCTGCACCGATCTCTTCTGGTTTTTTGGTGAAATGACCATGGACGCCTTGAGCGATGTCAGGCGATTGTTGCTCAATGTTGACCAGGACTTTGCAGTTGTCGGCGTCAAGGCCTACATCGTCTGAAACAAACCCGATAGAGCGGCAGGTATCACGGACAATCTTCTCATAGTCGACGTTGGCTTTGGTGGTGATTTCTCCAAAGACCATGACCATGTTTGTTTTTGTGCATGTCTCGCATGCTACCTTGCTGTCCGGGTCCTGGGCAAGGCAGGCATCAAGTACTGCATCAGAGACTTGGTCACAGAGTTTGTCTGGGTGACCTTCGTTGACCGACTCGGAAGTGAATAGGAATGTCTCTTCCATTTCTCGACACTGAAAACATGATGTGCAAAATATATATATAATTATAATAGATTTTGGATTGGTGTTAAATATATTAAACAGGATTGTAAAAGGTAACGAGGAGAGAAATGAAAATCTGTGCGCTAATACAAGTTCACAATGAAATATAAAAATATAAATTATGGTGGGTGCAATGCATTAAGCCTCCAAAACCAGGAGCTTAAGTGCAAGAGCTTGGCAAATTAAGCTTAAGTGAGTGACAAAAAGATTTATCCCTTCCTTCATAACGCATGATGAAATTAGAACTCAAGTGAGAATCAAATTTACCTTTCAAACCAACGTATCAATCTTCAACAATAATACGTGAAAATATCCCACCTTTATTCAACTAGTATGAAATATTCACTACTAATGCATAAAAATATTCCAACTTTATGAAGTTAGCATGCGTACTATTTACAAAGTAAGTGTTATCCACAGCACATATCGATTCTTTCATCATAGAAAAATCAATAAAACACAAGGAATACTGGCAACCATGATAATATAAGAATCTTGGATTGCTTACTCTACAATTGTAACTAGAATAATTGACTTGGCAAATACTGACCAAGAAACAAAAACTTGCCTATTAATATGAAAGCTCTCTTATAACACCAAAAAATCAGATACAGGGTTCATTCATTGAGTATGTACTTATATTTAAACAGGTCACGCTACAGATTAATAGAGCTTGGATGAAACCCATCAAATGTGTGTATACTTCTTTTGTACAATCAGATTCAAAATTTAGTGGTTCAAACTTGCAAGTGAACCTCTAGATTTACAGAAAAACTTCTTCAGTGAATCACTAGAGTAGATAATCCTGAAACCTTACAGCCTATTGATATACTAGAAATGCTAGGCTCCCACTACTCTGATCTGAGAGGGTGCACTTCACCTAATTGGTTAAAACCAACTTTTAAAGAATATTATTCTATCAAAAAAAAAACTTCTAAAGAACACTAATTGGTTGGTAATTTATATATTTGCACCGATCATGAAGAACCCATAAGCTCATCCTCTTTTTTAGAGCAAACTCAACAGTGTAGATGCTTTAGCGATCACCATTAAAGCCCGGTATACCAAAGAGCCAAACAAAACAGATTCGTGACTCATGCGGAATGTTTTTTTTTTTTTTTTTTGGGGGGGGGGGGGGGGGGGGGTTGTTTGATTTTCCCATTACGTAATCGTTGTTTATATCATCATACCGCGGTCGTATTTTTCCCCAATGCCATCACTTTTCATTCCTCTATACACAAAAATATATATGCAAATTTCCTTTTCAAAGTATTCGATTTAAGAAAGCACAACAAAAGGCAGGACTTGCGTATTTTTGCACCTTATGCCTAGGCATGCATTTTTTTGCCCCTTCCACCTAGGCACATATCTTTTGCACCTTGCGCACCCAGGCATGTGTTTTTTCATGCAAAATTGAAAATGTTAATTTCATTATGTCGAATCAAAGCTTAATGTATTTTGTGTTTTATTGGGCACCCAGGTTCGAGTTAAAAAACAGCATCTTCGCAATGCGAGGGAAAGGTTGCGTATATTATCGACCTCCCCAGAACCCGCTATCGTGCGGGAGCCTCGTGCACTGGGTTCCACCTTTTTTTATATTTCTCCAAGCAGTTCAAAACCTCGAATCTAAAAGTATACTTGTAATAATAAATTAATAACATTCTAAATCAGCACCAAGAACACTTTTTTACTTGATATAAAATTTAAAATTTATTTTACTAGATTAAAAACATTCTAAATGAAAAATAAAAATTAGAAAAAAATGCAATCACAAATAAAATTAATAAAACAAAATCCAATAGTTCTTTTGATCAAAGTTTTTTCTTGAAAAAAATTATAGTTAAATGACAGACTGAATTTTTCCTCATCTTAATAATTCTAGGAGGAAGAAATTAGATTCTAAAAGAAACTGGTATAAAATAGAAGTGAACGAAAAAGAATGGAATGGAATAAGAAAAAAGTGTTAATATGATTGTATTATTCCTAAGGCATACAATAGTGCACTTTACACCTTTTAGTGTTTACAAGAAACTACCTCTGTGTTCACCTTTATTGACAAATGTGATTTTGAAAAACACTGATTCCACACCTTATGAATTTTTGTATCTAAGTGTGCCATGTATCATTTTTCAGCTTAGCTTCTTTTAAAAAGAAGTTATGCTCTAAATAAAAAACAATGTCAACAATCTGCTTACCGTTGAAGAAGTATTTCTACAAATGCAATATAAACAAGTTACAGACATAGAACAATATAAACAACGTGGAGTAGAACTCGAATGGGTTTTGCTATTTGATATCAGAATCAAATTTCGAGTGGAAACCAGTTCGTTGTCGTGAAATGAAGTGTTCTATTTTAATAGCTACCAAGACTAATGTTGGACGATGATTTCACCTATATATTGTTTATCCAAAGGATTGCCCCATTTATAGTTGATCGATCCACCACTACCTCGAAAAGCTATTTTAAATCTCAAAGCATGTACTAGAAATACTTCAAGTTGAATTAACTCAAAATAAGGCCAAGTACAAGATATAAAAATATGGGGTGGTATCCAAATTAAAAATGTAAGGGAATATCATATATAATACTGCAATTAGTTTATTTGAAGTACTAGTTAATTATTGCATATACTTTGATTGATGTATAATCGAAATATCAAATTATTGTTGAATCGAGAAAGATTAGATGTCGTTTCAATCCAATTATGAAATATATGGTTAAGTTATTTAATGTAACTGTATTATTTAATGCAATCATGTTGTTTTAATATAATTGTGCTATTTAAAATAATTGTGTTATTTTATACAATTGTGTTAGTTGATATCATTCGTTATTAATTTAGGAAAAACATTCATCAAACATAAAATATATGTGTATAATATATAAATATCACAATCGCTAATGTAGCCTTGATTAAAAATGAAATATTATAATTGGGCAAAAAGTATCAATCACTTACAACTGATGATCACATAATATTACTACTCAAGCAAAAATATGGTTAGGGAGAAATATTGGAAGAAAATATGGTCTACAAAGGACCAAATGGAGCGATTTCAAATCGAGCAAGTGCAAAGTGCCGGACTTGATGCCAGCATGACAAAAAATGGTACAAATTTGAACTTTTTATCAAAGTGAGCCATGTTCATTATTATGTCTATGCATCCGATACATTTACTGAATTATGTCATGATGACAACCGATACATTTACTGATTTATGTCTATGCATCTGCAGAACTCTTGAAAATGGTGTATAAAAATAATATAAAATAAAAAACTTCAAGGTCTTTACTCTCTAGCCACCGGATTACTTTCTAGTACTGTAGTAATAGGAACTAATATCCTTAAAAACATATGAAAGAGATGATGATCATTTGGTTCTGATAAAACGTTAGAAAGAAAAACAGACAACTTATATGTAAATCCAAAAATCAAAAACTATAAATATTTTCACTTCGACAACTTCTCTAAACAGAGGTGAAAACAGATCAGAAGCAAAACTAGTAGAAAATCCCTTAATCAAAGATCGATTATCCAAAACCTAGATAAATAGTAAGATAACATATCTATATTCGGTCAAATTTAAATATAAATTAACTAAATGCGAATAAAGAACTGACCTAGATCCACTCCGAGTCAAAGGAGACGATTTTTTCGAATTATAAAGAAAGATGGGGCTAATTGCACGACTTCCATTTATCTTCCTGAGACCGGGTTTTATAATAGAAGAAACGAGTAGGTGGGTTAGCAGCGGACGGTTCAGATTAGTTGGTATGGTGAGATAGTTGAATTTGAACGAATACTGGGCATAGATTGTGACATTTTTGGAAGTTAGGCTGATTTTGAATTGTAAATTTGTCCAGCGCACAGTTTGTGGCAAAGCATTGGAAAATAGAAGTATCTCGTATTATTTACCTTTATTTTGGAATTACAGCTGTAGTTTTGAAATAATTTTATTATATCATTTTGAATTGAATCATATGATACTGATTAATTATATCTCAAACAATTAAGGGCTATGCATCTATTTATTGGAAGCATAACAAGAGTTAATGTACTCTTCGGATTGATACATATATGTATATAATCGTAAGTCTATTAATAGCAAAATGGCTACAACTACTTCGTCATATTCACCTATGAATTATCATCAACATGGATATGTGTATTTGATACACATGTAGTATGTCTATGGTAAACTCACAGAGTATAAAACATAAATAAATAAAATAGCATACGGTAAAAATGATTTGATTTGATCAAATGAGTGGGTATATTGGAAAACGTTCCAAACATATCTAAAATGAATAAAGATTCAATCTCAAAAAGCACTCATCCATGTGATACGTAATGATGCATCGATAAGGAGTGATTAAAATTTGTTGGACAATGTACGATTAATTGTGAGTGCAGTTGAACTAATTTCTTTCTATAAGGTCATGTACTTAAGAGAAGTACAGAAGGTTAATATTGTTTCATCTAAATAACAATTTACAAAATCACATAAGATAAGAGTTTATAAGAAACTCCAATATATCTTAGGCCAAGGAGTGGCAGGTTGTGCGAGGCGAAAGATTGCATGTAATAATTGTTTATGAAGAATCTTATATGAATCTCCCCGAAAGGATTTTGGAAAAGATTGTCATTGGATGACATATTAATGTTTTGAACGTATACTAAAACCAAATCAGTTTTATAAATAAATAAATTCATGTAATGTTTATGAATACCTTCTGTTGCACTGAGAAACAATTATTGTTTCAAGAAATACTAACTTCATTACGAAGAAATTTCATTGAAGAATTATTAGCAGCCAAATGGAATTGGATATGATCCATAGATAGAACTGATTAGATGAGATGCAAATTAACTAAGCTAAACGAACACATTGCATTGAAGTTTCTAATAAGTATTCTCGCACGTTGAAGAGAAACTATGAGTTTCTTATCGATGTCGAAAATATATAATCCACGGTTGTTTAATTAAACCATTAGAAGTGTTGACTTTATATGGTATGATGCGCAAATCTGAAAGAATTCCAAGTACGCTATCAAATATGATTTTGATGGTCATAACCGAATGGATGTGATCCATTGGCCGCGATTATATCTTTATGAGCAAGATTTATGCGGTTGGAATTAAATAAGCAATGTCAATAAGAATAATATCGCAAATTTCAATTGTTGAAAATAGAGTAATAGATTTGTATTCAACATGCTCAAGCTAATTCGGATTTATTCACAAAATTATCACTTTATAAGACTTAATATTTTGGTACATATGTATTTGAAATAGAAAAGTCTAAATAACGATTTAGAGAAAGCTGTTTACACATATTAATCGAAAATATCTCGAAGTTGGTGGGAGTTATATTGAGCTTTTGAGTCTTTGGATATGATCCAAGAAATGATATGAAAGTATCATTTTATAAGCATTAAGATTAAATAAGTATTTTTATAGGAACATAAAATAGTTTGATTTTCAATCAAAGTGCAGAGGAAACATGTGTTCATATGAAAGAACGTTAAAAGGTACATTGATATTTCTAAACTATAAGTAAACAACACGTGTTAATTTTAATGATATACTTGTGTTAAAATCAACTATGTTGTTTTAATACTCAACATTGGATTAATAAATGATGCCTTTTATAGTAAGTATAAAAGATGTCGAGAATGTCCCAAGTGATATGTAAGGACACCTTATTAAAATGTTTAATATGGAACATGTAAGATTGATTTTTTTGCATTGGCAAAAGGAATTACCATACATGGTATGTTGTCTACGATATCATGATTTGTTTATGTATTTGATATATGAAGCAAATATCAAATCTAAAATGATATTACTAAATAGTTGTTTGAAGTGTTCTCGTGTATTTATGAAATACTAAAGAATTGTCTGTAGAAACAAAAACTCCTTATGAAGGAGTGTTCGAACTCAAACTGCATAAGTCATATTGAGTGTATTATGTCAATAATAAATCCAAGTTAAGAATCTTTAAGTTAAAAATGTTCCAAATAAAAGACTATGGCTTATTCAATGAAAAAAGGCTACGTACATTGCCTAGAATATTTTCATAATAAAAATAATATATATAAAATTATAATTGCACAATTTATATCTGAGCTGATTCCAAATGTTGAGAATCCCATAACATTGTTATATGATAACAATGTTGCGATATAGTTCATAACAGAACTTAAAGCTCACTACAAGTCAAGAGACATACTCTGAATTGTTTCACGTGATAAAATAGTATATTACGTCGGAGAGAGTTGATTGATATACTGGATAATTAAAACATAACAGCATAATGATTCATAAAGGGACTGACCCAATTGGTTTTGATAAAACCGATTAGAAAAGTTGGAAAAAGATTCCATAATTGACACCAAGTGCAAGTGGAAGATTGATAGAGTTAGAGGTATGCCCTAGGGACAGTTATGTAATTTTTTACATATATCTAACTTGATGACCAATCTTGTTCAAACTAAAGGGTATTTTTTTTTTCTATTATATACTTGATATAACGTGTTATATTAATTAATCAATTTAATTAAAAGTACATTTAATAGAAAATCCATAAATAGTATGTTTTGTGATAGTAGTTACAAAGAATTGTAACCATAAGTAATTTATCACAATGAAAATAAATATACCATTTTAAATATTCCTAGTCAAGATGTATCGAAACTGGACATCGATATATCTGTTGAGACTAGAGCATGTAACGCTCTACAAATATTGGACAGTGTAATACTCATGATTGCAGAGGGCACTACGGGGTTATGTACTGATAGTTATTTGATAACTATGAAATGACTCACTTAATAGTTTTCTGTTGGTTAATATAACTAAGGTCAGACGGAGAATATCGATGTGACTAATTTACATAGTTCTCTCGACTTGAGAATATTGTTGATTTTCAATATAGAAGTTCTGCTTTAATTATAGTTAAATCATGGTACAACGTCCATCGAACTACTATAGTTAGGTCGAGTGAAATCATTGGAAGTGAAACCCTATTCAAGAGAGGATTCATCTCCTTAGTTATATGGGGTTGGTATCATGATCAACTGATGTCAACTCAAAGTCAGTCTATGGCCAGAGCAGTTCGGTTAACAATAATTGTTATTATTGAACCAAAGACTTTGTGTTTGGATTATAAAGTTGAGTGTGGACGATATTGTAATTTTGAACATTACCAAATTACATAAGTCCTAACGTGATAGAGTTTTGACGAAGAGAATCACTATGAGTTACCGCCTATAATAAGTAAAGTTGGATTTTATCAAAAGATGTGTAAGCGATAAATTTAGTCAAAATGTCATACCGCCTACTAAGTGATGTGTGAACATTAATATTAGAATAGTTCGATATCAACCGCTGGCTGAATTTACACCTTTGATTTGTACAACCGTAATGATGAACACTCTGAATGAACTACATGGTTTAATTAGTTTATAAATTGTTGTAAATTACTTAATATTAATGAAATATTAATTATTAAACTTCATTTGATTTGTTTGAATTAGTACTTAATAAAGTGCATCTATAAAAGCTATAAATGCGCGTATTGATATTCGATATCAATAAAATATTTAAATTGGATTTAAATAAATTAATTCCTAAGTGTTTTTTGAAAATTTCCATTTAGGCCCACATGCATGGAAAAATAGATAGTTTTTAAATGCGATTTGAAAATCTAAAGGAGGAATTAATTTAAAAAAAGGAAATAAATCTTCTTTTCATGAATCACTTGAATATCATTTACAAAACGAACTTTGTTGTTTTCTCTTTATTTTATTCTATCGAATATATGAAGAGGATGGAAAAGGATTTGGTGATTTAATTTGGAATTAAACAAGGAAGGTTTTAAAGGAGAAACTTGAAAAGGTTTTATTGTTTTCTTTTGAAACATATCCTCTCTCTCGTCCTCGTTCACGTTTTGTTTTAGACAGACAATTTCTCCTTCCTTCTTTCTTAAGCTCGCCTCCTCTCCTTTAATGGCCTCTATGAAAATAAATTTTCATAAACAAAATAAATAAATTCAAGGCGGTTCTTGTCTCTTGATCCTTGCAACATCTGGAGGCTGATTTTTGAATCCATAAGGTTTGATCCACCGTTCAAGATATGATTCATTAGCTACATCTAAACGAAAAAAATAAATCTTCTAAGCTGTACCTCAAGGCTTTGGAATTAGGTTATGATCTTCTTATTCTAATAATTTTGATATAATGTTTTAGTGAATAAAATTGAATATCATAATTTATATGTGTATAATATTATCTCATTTGATTTATAAATGTTTTATGTAATTTGAATTGTTTATTATACGAATTGATTGGTTTTTATTTTTAGATAATCAAAACTGAAACTTGTATATGATTAGACAATATATTAATTTTACATCTATGTTTAACCATTCAAACCAAAGTGTAATTCTTTTGATTTGAAAGTTTATTTGTTCTTATTATTTGCATTTGTGCTGTAATAGAAACTTACATATTATTAAATGATGTTTTGATAGTAAATTGATTACAATAAATTTCTAATTTGTTACCTTAATTGACGTCATAATTATCCTTCTTTAAGTATTCGAAGGATTTTAACATATTGCTTAATTCTATATATGTCACCATTTGTTTTATAATAATAATAATAAATTATTTATTCATATAGGTTGAATCTCCTTAGATTTGAAGGTTTATTTATTCTTACTATCTGCATCTTATTGTGATTGAAACCCACACATGATTAAAGGATGTTTTGATAATAAATTGATTACAATAAATTTATAAATTGGTTACAGTTTTTGACATGACTAATATCTTTATGTAAGTATTTAAAGAATTGTTAAAATGTTGCTCAGTTTAGCATGTTTCATTTTTGTTTAAAAATAAAATTTCATATAGGTTGAATCTCTTGATTCAATTGTACACATACACATATATATTTTTAACTAATTTAAGTTTACATAAGTTCATGAATACGTCAGAAAATTTAAATGTAATATGGTTTAGTTTGAATTAATTAAGAAGTTTTGGGTTAACCTTTATATATGAACAATTACATCCATATGTATATGTATATATAAAATTTAGTGTTTATATTTCAAATTGTATAATTTAAATGCTTTATTAATATCAAACAATTTTAAATGAGGAAGTAGTATATGCATATGAATTATTGTTGGTTATTCCTATTCTTATGTCTTAATGATTCATTGATTATTATTGAATGCTGCATAAATCAAATTTGTCAAAAGAGGAGATGAACCAATCATCTTTGTCATCTTTTTTTATTTCCCTTTTGTCCCTTATGTGATTGCCTGTAAACTTATTCTTATTTATTCATATACATCATGTTATCAATTGAGCATACTCGCCTTGTGTTTAACCGTTTTGTCACACAATTAAGTAATGAATATATTTGATATATTCAAACCTTATTTTTATATCCCATTCTTGATTGTTTTAGAATTTAATTAATAAAACAAAATATGGCATTAAATAAAATAGTGATTTTATTTAAAAGAAATTTAGATAAGATCTAAATACATTTAGACTTCATAGGCCCATTAATGATCCAAAAATGGTAAAAAATTTGAAATTCGTTTATTTCTTCCGTTGCAAGCTGGCCCAATTCCTTCACTAATAGTAGGCAAACCTCCCTAATGGTCGGTTTGATCATCTTATCTAAACATAATTAGATCCAATGGTTAAAATCTATTACATTAGAATTCGTGTTTCTTTTTATGTTTAAATAACTGCTCCATTTTGATTTACGGGAAATGAAAGGAAAAATATGAAAAAAAAACATTTTTTTTAATATTTGGATTCCATTATGTATAAATATGAATATTGCTTTTAAAGTTCTTCAAATCTTGTCGAGTAGGGGAAACTAGATTTACATTCCTATATCTTTTGGAAAAAGAAACTCAAATCTTCTTATTTTTAAAACAAGTCTCTATCATGCATTCTTACAAATGTTTTTTTTTTCCAAACTTTCTTATGTTATATTATTGAATGAAATGACATGTTTATTCATTAAGGATTTCTCGCGGATAGCAGCACTAATGACCAAGCTAATAAGGAAGGATGTGAGGTTTGTGTCGACCAATAAGTATGAGGAAGCATTCCAGAGTTTGAAACACTTATTGACACATGCACCTGTATTGATTGTTCCAGAGGGGAATCGGGATTTGGTAGTTTATATCGATGCGTGTGGAACTGGATTAGGAGCTGTGCTGATGCAGAAAGGTAAAGTAATTGCCTATGCTTCTAAACATCTTAAACCGCATGAGGCTAGATATCTAACGCATGATTTGGAATTTGCTGCAATGATTTTTACTTTGAAGGTGTGGAGACACTACCTTTTGGGAGGAAGTTTTGAGCTATAAACAAATCGTAAGTCGCTAAAGTATTTGTTCTCTCAAAAGGAGATGAACATGAGATAGCAGAGATGGTTAAAGTTTATAGCCGCTTATGATTTTGGGATTGAGTACAAACCAGGGAAGGAAAACAAGGTTGCAGATGCGCTTAGCAGGAAGCATAAGAATGCAATGCTAGCGATGATTACTGATTGAAAAGTTTGAAGCACTAGCAGATTACAAAGTGCAGTGGAGATTCGAGGTTAGGTCTAGTGGGGATACAGTTGTATTATCTTGTTTAAAAGTTCGACTAGTGTTGATCAAATGGGTTGCTTCTAAGCAGATGGAGGATCCAGTGTTAATTGAGCAGATCAAGAAGCTTAGAGAAGTAACCGAGAGCGATGACTTGAAAGATGTCAGTCTTGACCATAATGGGTGGTTAAGAAAGAAAGAAAGATTATGTATTCCGAGTGTAGGAAATATAAGGAGGAAGTCTTAGAGGAATGCCATCATTCCAAGTTCACAATACATCCAGGAGGTACTAAGATGTATCAGGTTATGAAGAGGAGTTTCTTATGGGAAGGTATGAAGCGGGATATTGGCTTGTGTGTAAAGCAGTGCTTGAATTGCCAGCAGGCGAAGGCCAAATACTAGAAACCAAGTGGTTTGCTTCAGCCGTTAGACATACCAGTATGGAAGGTGGACTCTATTTCTATGAACTTTATTGACGGGTGGACAAAGTCAAGTAGAGAAATGAAAGTATATGAGTCATAGTGGGCAGATTGACCAAGAGTGGCTGTTTCATTCCAAGTAGGTCAATCAGGACGACACCTGTTTTAGCGAGGCTATTCATGAAGCATGTGGTTAGACTTCATGGAGTTTCCAACAGTATATTTAGCGATAGAGATTCCTTGTTTACCTGTTAATTTTGGAAGAGACTCCAGGAAGTTTTAGGAACCAAGCTTAAGATGAGCACCGCTTACCATCCGTAGACAGATGGAAAAATAGAAAGAATTAACAAAATTTTGGAAGATTTATTAAGAGCTTGTATTCTAGATTTCGAAGGATCATGGAAGGACCATTTGCATCTAGTCGAGTTTTCATATAACAACAGTTATCAAACTAGTATTAGGATGGAACCATTTGAAGCTTTGTATGGAAGGCCATGAAAATCTCCCATTTGTTGGTTGGAGACCGAGGATAGATTAATTTTTGGTCCAGATCTGGTTAGAGAGGCTGTAGAAAAGATTGAGGTCATTCGGGCTAGAATAAAGGAGGCCGGTCTAGGTAGAAAAGTTATGCAGATAAGAGACAGAAAGATTTAGAGTTCTTAGTTGGAGACCAGGTTTTCGTCAAAGTGTCACCTATGAAGGGTGTGCTTAGATTTAGGAAGTCGGGAAAGTTATCTCCTAGGTTCATTAGACCTTTTCCTATTCTTGAGAGGATCGGGTTGCTCGATATAGACTTGAGTTACTGAGCAGTTCAGCAAGTGTCTATGATGTTTTTCATGTTTCTCATCTCATAAAGTGTGTCAGAGACCCGAAGACTGCTTTTGCACAGATAGTGCTAGATTATTTAGTGTTAGAACAGGACTTGACATAGTGAATAAGCCAGTTCGCATTGTAGCGAGAGATGAGAAGAGGCTTAGAACCAAGACGTTCGGGTTAGTCAAAGTCCAGTGAAGTGACGATGACATGAACAGTACATAGGAGGTTGAGAGAAGGATTAGAGATACTTATCCCGACTTGTTTGATGGTATGTTGTACCTTTTTGTTTGATTTATACTGTGCCTTATCGTAATTTTGAGGACGAAATTCTTTAAGGAGGGGAGTCTGTAACACCCTAGATTTTTGGTAACATTATTTAGGAGATTTAGTTATTTAAACTAAATAAAGTAATGTGTTGATTAAGGGATTGAGATTTGATTTTAATTAAGGTAGTCATGCCATTAAAACTAATAAATTAAAGAAGGGTTTTTAATGTATTAGAGGAGGGGTAATATGGGAAAGTGGCCATTCATATATCTTCAAACCTTGGTTATGTATAGCTTACACATCCATTTCATTTCAAAAAAATTATAATAGAGGCCGGCCACTATTAATAAGGAAAGAAGAAGAGATTAAAAAAAGCTGAAGGAAAGGCAAATTCAAATCGAATCCATTCAAATCTCAAGATCCTTTAATCTCTAAAGTTAAGGTAAACAATGTTTACATCTCAAATTTTTATTGGTTTCGATTTTAAGATTAAATCCGAATATTTTGCAAGTATTGCCATGTTTTTGAACAGTTAGTCCAGAGGACAGTTTGTCCAGTATAGGGCAGTCAGCCCAGTTTATGAACAGATGGTTCATTTGTTAGCTAACGGACCTTGCTACTTCTTAAGGATAGTTAGTCCACTTTTTACCTGTTTTGGATAGATAGTCCATTTATTAGCATAAAGAATATTGTTATGTTGGTATAATCAGTTTTAGGACAGTTAGTCTAATAAAGGGCAGTTAGTCAATTTATTTCTTGTTTTTAGCATAATGGATTTTGCTATATTATTATAATCAGTTTGATTAACCAGTTTGGTTGTAGGAAAGGACTTGCAAAAGGTTTGTTTTGAAAAAGGATATTAGTGAGGGCAAACCCGTTCCCCTAAGCGACATTGTCTCACTAAATAGCAATAAACAGATATGTAACAGAATTATTCATACTAGGCTTTATGTTTGACTCAAAGTTTTTGTTCCCCTTGAAACTCTCGGGTCCTCAAAATTTGATTTGAGTAGGTTGAGGGTTTAAGTTTTTAGGTTTTATCAGTTTTGGCAAACAAAGCATCCGGAGATGAGCAAGTGGTTGTAGCTAATTAGGAAATTTTGTTCTTCTTGTTTGTTTTCGTTGTGTATTAAGACAGTTATGTCTATATTTTTTTGATTATCCAAGGAGGCATCTTCATATGTCGCTCTTAGCGTATTATTGTAAATTATATTTGATCATTGCATGGGAATACATTTTGGGGATTTTGTAAATTCGATATGATTTTATCATAAATGTAATTATTATAATTATTGTTTCGAAAATCTATGATTTTGTTCATATTCAAGTGCTTCTGATAGTAAAACACTCAGCCTGTAATCCCAACAAAGTGACATCACGGATCTGAGGTGCGACCTCACAATTAGGACAGCTAAGATGGATAACTAGCCTATCTAGTGGGTCTAATCCATGTGCTCTCTATAATGACATGACCCTTATGACATGGTTCCCAAATAATACTCTTAACTATATTTTTCCTAATGAGAGTAGTAACTAATACTCTTAACTTTAGGAGTCCCGATGAGAGTGACAACTGATACTCTCAAATGGATGGGTCTTAGTTAGAGTGATAACTAATATTCTTGACTCGATGAGTTCTATTGAGAGCCACGTCGAATATTCTCAGCTCTAGGAGAGCTAATGAGAGTGACCACTTTCGGCTATACAAGTCCTGATGAAAGTATCTCAATATGACAAATCCTCGACTACTAAAACTAAGAGTAGCTAATAATACTCAAATAGTTAATACTTAAAGGATACAACGAAATACCCTCGACGCGATAAGTCTTAATGAGAGTAATAATATATACTCTCGACTACATACGTCCTAATGAGAGCATCACAACATAATAATTTCTCGACTACTAGCTCAAAAAGTAAATTATAATAGCACTCGGTTAGTTAGTTCTAAAAGGATAAATATGCAAATATCAACATATCTCCAACTTGTAGCCCTTGGAGAGTAATAGAACTATCGACTATTAAGCTCTAAGGAGTCATCTCTAGATAATATAACAAATTCCTGACACATCTCCAAAATATAAGTGACGTCTACTCACCAACAATAATCGAACAAGTATTACTTAAGCATCCCATATTACTTAGTATTACTCGAACGTTTACTATAAGCTAGTAAACTGCACTCATCAAACAACGAATATTCTATAATATTATCAATAGAATAACCGAAAAAATATTATCAAGCATCTCATACCATCCAATACTACTAATTTATTTATTCAACATCCTCGTTACATAGAATTAAATCATAAATTCATCAAATAAATTAATTTCAAACCATTAAATATATAAAAAGTGAAATAAATTTCAAAATTCTTAAAAACAGATTTTGATAATAAAAAACTTACATTTTAAAATATCCTTTAAATCCTTTCAATCAAATATATTCTTCTACAAAAGAAATCCCCTTTTGGATATTTTATAAAACCTTCCATTTATTCTTATAAAAATTCTATACATTCAATTACTCTTGAAAGTTCTTTACTTTCAATTTTAGAACAACTTATATATACAAAATAAATTCTAATAAATCATTTTTATTTTCTGATTACTTTATTTGTTTACAAATAAAATTCAATCTAATTTTGAAATCCCATAACTAATTTTCATAACTTCAAAAATCTTTTAAAACCAGACAATCAATCAAACATCCCAAATATAAATCATGGAGCAAATTTCTCCAAAATCATCAACCAATCATCAATACAATTCTATTATATGACCCGATTTAAATCTCAGCAAACTCTAATCATCCGTGTAATGCACTTACAACATATAAATAAACTACACACATTAAAAATGCAATTGGACAGTATATTCTTTGCATTTCGATGATCCAACATTCACAAACCACAACTTCAAATTCAAATCATATCCAATATCACACAATCAATCCAATATCCAAACCAAACAATTCAACCAATATATAGGATAATTATTTATTAAGCAATCATAAATAAATATAGTTGCAAGTTTAGAAACTTACCAAAACGACGCTCGAGTTCCAAAATAGCAACTACCATCGGCTCAACATAATTTCCAATCACTGCCTTCAGACCCTAGTCACCATCAATTTCATGCCATGTTATAAGCAGCCACTGCGCTCATTATCATTGCCTCCAACCTCTGCCAAACCCGCACACACAGCCAATCATCATCGCCATCTTATCGCCTAAAGTTGTTTGTCCACCTACCACCCTCAAGTACATCATGTCCCTCCCCTATTCCATGTCGCCTGTGGCACTAGTCGCCGCTGATAGAGTTATGGATATGCCATAGAGAAAATTATATAATTTTTTGCATGTATCTAATTCGATAATCAATCTTGTTTGAAATAAAAAGTGTTTTTTCCTATTATATACTTGATATAATGTGTTGTATTAATTAATTAACTTAATTAAATTTATTTAATAGGAAATCTATAAATGGTATGTTTTGTGATAGTAGTTACAAAATGATGTAACTGTGAGTAATTTATCATAGAGAAAACAAATATATCATTTAAATGTTCCTAGTCAAGATGCTTGGAGATTGGATATCGATGTATCTGTCATGACTAGAGTGTGTAACGCTCTCCAAATTTTGGGCAGTATATTACTCATGACTGTTAGAGGCACCTAGGGGTTATGTACTGATTATTATTGGATAACTATAGAATGACTCACTTAATAGTTTGTCATTGGTTAACATAACTAAAGTCAAATAGAAAATATCGATATGACTGATTTACACAGTTCTCTCGACTTGAGAATATTTTGGATCTTCAAAATGAAAGCTCTACTTTGATAGTCAAATCATGGTATGACATCCATCTAGTGACTACAGTTGGGTTGAATTGAAGTACTGGAAGTGAAGCACTATTCAAGAGAGGATTCGTCTCCTCGGTTATATGAGGTTAGTATCATGGTCAACTCAAGTCAACTCGAAGTAAAATTCTTTCGCTGGAGCATTTTGGTTAATAATTGTTATTGTTGGATCAAGGACTTTGCGTTTTGAGTATAGAGTTGAATATGGATAATACTGGAATTTTGATCATTACCAAATTCTGTAAGTCCAAAGTGATATAGTTTTGACGAAGAAAATTGGTGTAAGTAAGTGTCACAACCGGGTAACGCTTAATAAAGTAAAACTGGATTTTACCAAAACTAAGTAAGCAATAAATTTGTCCAAAATATCACACCACTTGTTAAGTGACGTCTGGACGTTAACATTCGAATAGTTTGATGTTAATCGATGATCAAATTTACACCCGAAGAGTCACACAATTGGAATAATGAATTTTCTTTAGACCAAATGATTTAGTTAGTTTATAATCATTACAAATTAATTAAATTAGTTAAACCATGAAATCTTAGGTATAAAATTTTGAATATGATTTGAGGAATAATACTATTAAATATATCCATAATAGTTATATGATATTTGATATCGATAAGCAATTAAATTAGATTTAATTAGTAATATTTATTTAGGCTTAAATGAGATGTTAGCCCATGATGATATGGTGATAATTCGGCTATTATGAAGGCTATAAGGGGCAGCTAAAAATAGGCTAGATGGTTTAAAAATGAATGGCTCAAATAGTGAGAATTGGTATGAGATATGATCCATGTCTTTATCTCTTTCATCCACTATAAAAAGACCTCTAATCCTAATTGTTTGATAACTTTTTGTCTACCGCTCTTTTCTTTTGCTGGCCAATCACATCCATAAGAGCTTAAGCAAATCCAACTTAAATCAATTCAAAACAAGTACTATTTAAAGATCTACGGTTCAAGGATTAACAGTCTGCTGAATCGAAAAGCTTTCAAAGGAGAGAGAGTTCATTATTACAAGGTATGCTTTAAGGCATTAGTTTCAGGTATGTCTTTACTATATTATATTGCGTATAATATTATAATATTATTTTATTATACATACGTACATACATATACGTACATACATATATATATTATATTGTTATTTATGTGAGGGTTCTTATATGTGTTGATGTTGTCACATACTAGATTGGTTGTATATATATAATAATAATAATAAAAATCGCATATAAATAAGATATGCACAGCCAAATATTTTATACATAAAATTATTATTTTATTAATTAATATTTATTTATTTTATATGCTATTTAATTATAATTATATGATTCGCATTTATTTATATCATCATATCATGCTAATAATTGAATATATATTTTATACATGAATATTTTATATAAATATAATTTTTGATAATAGAAAAGTATTTTTAAATAATTATTTAATATTAAATAATTTATATAAAATAAAATATGTTGCTAAAATTCATTTTTAAATTTTAAAAATTATTTTATCATGAAATAAGTTCTAGACCAAAGAACGAGAATTTAATAATCAATCTTTGTTTTTCTTAAAATAATTATAATATACGCTAATTAGTTATTATAAAAAATTGACTATGAAATACTATGGAAAAATTTTCCAAACCCCAAAAAGTATAAAGATAGATTTTCTTAAAATTTTAAAAATATGTTTCAAAATTATTTTTATCGACATTTAATTGTTTTCGACTGATTAATTAATATATATATGCAGTAAAACTTATAATAAAATTTGGTTATGCTATGTATAGGATCTGGAAGTAAAAAATTAATTTTATTTTAGGTTTATTAATTAATACACACATACACAGATATATATATATATATATATTCAAATATTATGGTATAATGCCTTGATTTGCAAATATTTAATAAATTTTAAATATTAAAATAATATATTTTATAACTAAAATATAACTCTTTTAAATGATAGTGAATGATGGTAAAATAGATTTGTAACAACCCAGGATTTTTCCACTTTAAATAAGTTATTTAAATATATTTTATATAATAAATAAATGGATTTTATTAGAAAATAAACCTATTTTAATAATTTAATAATGATGAGAAAATAGTTTTCAAAATTTGTTTACCAATATAGATAACTCAAATAAAAATAGAAAATGTGACCGAATAACGTTTACCCACATTTCGACTTTTCGCCACCCGAAAGTCATCGGAAATATTGTGCACCCTTGGTGCATCATGCACACATATATATGATAGAATTAGTAATAATAAAACAATGTTACTTACATACTAACACATATTTAATTAAGCATGAAAGTGGATGTGACAAATTATGTTATAAAAGGGATATATATATATATATATATATATATATATATATATATATATAAATATAAACACGCGCGCGTGTGCACGCTCACACACACAAATCATATGTAATACCTTAAGTACCCTACAGCATGGCCTAGGGGGAGGGGGTAACATGTATAAGATATAGTGGGGAGGTGCGTAGTGCATGCATGTGTATATATCTAATTATAAGCAATTTATATTTTAAAAATTATTCCTAAGGCTATAAATACTCCTTCCATTTCATAATTTTTATTTTACAATCTCCATCTTCATTTCTAAAATTCCTAAGATCTTGATAAAATACATCCATGGCTTCTCTTGATAAATTATAAAGTAAGAAAAATCGCTTTTTTCGCTCAAAATCTTCTCTTTAGTCCAATAAACCACTTTTACATACACTACAACACTTTTTCTTCTAAAGTACAAGTGTACACCCTCCATAAACATGCATGGCCAAACCTATTTTTGGTGTAAAAGCATCTAAAGTCTTCTCATTCTGCAAGTTAATACTAAGATCTAGGTCGAATTCAAGTTTTAGTGAAAGTTTGGTGAGTAAAGTTCATGTTTTAAAACTCAAGTTACTAATTTTTTAAAGTTGTAAAATCTATGAGTTAAAATGTTGTTCAAGCATGTACTAATGTCATATGTTGTGTATGCATGCATATATGTTGATTTGGTGTTGATTGCTTATGCGAAAATTTGAGTAGGCGATAAAGATTATACCTTGAATATTAAAAAAGTTAGTTAGTATTATGAAGTAATACTTTATTTATGATGATGATATAATATTATGATGTGATATTATGTTGGAATGTTATATTTTTTGTATGTGGTTTCATGACACAAAGGTAGTGACTCGTAACCAAAAGCGACGTACGCTTTTGGTCGAAAGTTTGATTTTTGTTTCAAAGTGAAAAGTTTTCAAGTTTAAAACTTTGATTTGGTTTTCAAAAGTTTATCTTCATGTTTCAAAGAGGATAAGATTCAAAAGAGATGTTTTAAAATTTAGAAAAAAAAGAAGTTTCAAAATTATAGGGTCGTATAGCGGTAGTCGCTATACGCGTAGTTCGAAAAAATTTTAACTAATTTTCTAATTTAAACTTATTTTCACCTAGAAATCCTTTTGGAAATGTTTTCTAACTTCAATAAAGTAATCAGAGAGCAATTATTTAATTGTTTAATGATTATTAATTAATAAAGGTAATTAGTACTTAATCATTTATTAATAATGGTTTATAAACTTAAATGTTAATCAATTAAGTTAATCATGATTTGTTAATTAATTATTATTATTTAATTATTAATTAAGTGTTAAATAATAATTATTTAATTATTTATTTAAGATAATCTTTAATTAATTATTATTTTAAAAGGGGTTTTTTAAATTAATCTTTGATTAAAGTTAATTATATTTTAATAAAGGTTTAATTATTTTTAGTTAGAGTTTAATTACTATTTAACAAGGATTCGATGCTCATTTACAAGGATTTTTTATTTATTTTAAAATCGCTTTGAGTTTAAGTAATAATTTTTGTTTTAAACTGTTCTCTTTTCAAATTTGTTTTAAATCAAGGGATTTCTGTGTCTCTTACCGTTAAGTAATCTTATACGATTAGGAAAACTAAATGACATTTAAAAGTACAACAACTACCATTTTGATATTACAATTAATCTGGACATTTCTTAAGTTAATTGATTGATATGTGTCGATCCTTTATATACCTTTTGTTTTGTGATGCCATTTTAAACCAGATAAGTAAAACCAAATTAAAAGCACCATTATGGTCATTAAGCGTCCGTTTGATTTTGTAAGTAATATTTCATTTTCCTTTTGAAATGGTTTCAAATTTATTACATTTTGAAAAAGATATTTAATGAATGATTTGAAATATGGTTTTACTAAAGATGTTTTTAACTAATGAGGATTATTTTCCATGTTATAAAAAAGAGTTTTTATAAAGAGTTTTATAAAGGAATTTGGGAATTTATAAGGTGTTTTGGAGTAAATGGATTTGAGTTTTTAAGTAACGAAGATTTCGTAAATAAGGGAGATTTATAGAATGGAATGCTTATTAAAGAAAGCTATTTGATTGAGGTTATTTAGGAAGTTGTTTAAACATGAAAGGTTTATATATGATTTTGAATATTTATAAAGGGTTTTTATAAATAAATTTGGAAGTTTGGAATGGATTTTGAAATGGATTTGGATTTCAAGTAAAAGAGATTTCATAAATGAAATAGATTTGATTAAAAAAGGATTTATCGAAAGAAATATAAAGAGAATTCGAGATCTAGGTTTCTCTAAACCAACCTTTTAAAAATAGTGGTATGGAACATTCTTCAGACTTAACACCAAGGGGATAGTGTTTAAGGTTGTCCTTACCTCCAATTTAAACAACATTTGTTTAATCCTTTTTAACTTGATTTATAAGTAAGAAGTTATTCATAAATGCTTTATGAATGTACTTAAGTTGGAGAGATATGTATATGATTGTTTTAGAAAAAAAATTTGGAAAGAGATTGATTAAATATCGATTTATTTTAGGTTTAGTAGTTGCTATGGATAGATAAATCTCAAATGGAATTCCCCGGTGGGAATTCAATTGCTTAGTGCGTACTCAATAGAACCGGAATTGAGTTTGCTAGAAGTCGTCGCTTAGTTTTGGAGATATCGGTCCTCGAATTTATCCGATACACTCCAAGCTAATAACGAACGATGTTAAATCATATTGAAGTATGATATGGAGTTATACTATTTTTCCTATGGGTGATTCCAAAGTAGAAGGCAGTAATGTGGAATGTTTATTCCATCCCGAAACAACTTGCATAAATGAATGATGACATTGTATCACTGCCTGGTAGGCAATGTAATAATTCCAAGATGGTTTGCTGGTAAGAAATTAAAGAAGGTAAATCATAATCTTAAGCCTCACAACCAAGAAAAATGACAAAAATAGGGAATGCAGCAGAGCTATGTGGTCAGCTACGATTAGAAGCCGCCATCCCATTCTAGATTGTCCATATTCAAGTTGTTTTGAACGCAAACACCATGGTAATATAAGGCCTCGGTGTTAAAAAAAGGATGCGACAATCTTGTTCACCATGTTAACATGGCAGTCGGCTCTGCATAGCAGGGGTATAAGAAGTTCTTGTAAAACTCCGGTGCATTTTCTAGCGGTATACCATTGGAAGATAGTCCATTACCTTGCCATAGTATGGAATCCATTATCCAATACATGCCTTTAGGTTTTACGTGGTACTCAACTATGTTGAAATGTGAGATGCAAGCATTTCTCCTATATTCATATTTTATTTAGAAACCATGGACATTGTTATAATATCACTGGATTTTATATATAAATGTTTTGGTTATCATAAGACAAAAACTCGTCCGTATTTATGTGGTGCATAGTCATATGAGATGCCTTTGAATCATAGGTTTCTATAAAGTTAAAGACTTATGTTTTACTCACAACAGACCTATGTCTGATCCAGAGTTTAGTTTTCCCTTTTCCTAAGCTTTTGGGTGCTCAAATTTAAATAGGCAGTCAACTAGTTTAGGTTTTTCTGCATATTCATTTTGGAGGAGTTTGGAGCAGGCGGCTTCATTGATAGCTTGTTATTACTTTTTCTTCCGCTATATTAAGTGTATATGGTATCCGTTAGGTAGGGTAGAATTTGTACTAGTATGACTCTAATGTAGCATTTTTGAAATGACTTTGTAATATAATACGTTGAGTGATATATTATTTCATTGCATGTTGAGATTCTATATTATTTAGTTTCTTCTCTTCTATCTTTTCCTTCTTTTCCCCCCAATGACCAGTCTTTAAATGGCTAAATGATTGACACATGAATACCGAGGATGTATTAAGTGTCGTCTTTGGTAGTAAGAAAGGTAGTTCTTTACATTTCGTATCAGAGCGAGGTTGAGCGAACACCTAGGCTTTGGTAGGGTAAACTCATTATATATAGGGTCGGCAGTTTCCTAGAACGAGTCTGAGTGTAATGTATATATGAGTGTGTGTTTGTTAGTGAATGAAAATGTTTTATACTGTGTTTTTTGACCTGTTAAGTGGCTTAAGAATTCTGGTCGATATACCTGATCAATGTTATCAATAATAATTTTCTAAACACTTGAACAAGCTCAATCGACATAATCATGTTTTAAATTTGGTGAATGAAATAAATTTACCTAGGGATATATTTTCTATATATAAAAAAAGAATGATTTTAAAAATCTATATAGCAACTATGAGGTGAGTTGGTTAGGAGTTAATAATATTAATTTATTAGCATTTAGGGTTTACTAGTCATGCTCATCTAGTTTTGAGCATTGACTATTGTCGGATTTAATAGTAGATTTTCTTTTTTCCACCATAGATTTGGTAGGTAGAATTTATAGGAACGTTGAATTAACCACCTTGTGAATTAAGTTTCATAATTTGACTATAAGGCATTTGACGATATGCAGGGTTAAAATCAAATTTTAATAAAGGCATTTATTAAAAAGAAAAATTCCCAGATGATTTTATAAGGTAAATTAAGAGAGACGATTTTACAAATTGGAACTATTAAATGTGTTTTAAAAATGAAAAAGGATTTGAGAGTATTAAATCCTGGTGCTTTGATAAAGATTCAAATGACGTTGGGAAAATTGTAGTAGTCTTTCTTATAGATATTTTAAGATATAGATATTTTAAATAAAGTTTGAGAGTGAATTTTTCTTTGGATGGTTCAAATCTTTTTTGCGATGATTAGGATAATCTTCTAAGTGAAAATCGAATGTTCACTTAGGTAGATATGATAATGCACTTAGTAAATTATCCTCTTTATCATTGTACAATCAGGACGAGTTCAAATCCTAATGAATCCAAAGCAAGTGGATGATTTTGTTAAAAACTATTTGTCTATAAATTGTATTATTTTGAGAAGAAATTTGAAAAAAGAAGAAATATTTTTTTTATTAGCTAGTTCGAGTGTCTCGAAAATGGCTAAAAATGGATAGGAGATGTGTTCGAATGACAGACACTTCTCTTGGGTATTGCCCTTCTTAGTAAAGGGGTATATGATACTATTTGGTAGCACCTAGTTCATCGACATCATTTTGGAGTTACTCGGGCTATATATATGTTTTCAAGGTTTTTAAATAAAACCCAAGTATTTTGTTCTTGGGTCCCTTAAAAGAAAGAGTATTCAAACTAAAAAGATATTTTGAATTTGGATTAATAAATGAAGTCTTAATTAGGTTATATTAAATAAGGAGATTTAATAAACTTTGTTTATTTAAACTATCTTTTGATTTTAACATCTAGGATGTGAAGAATTATTTAACGTTATTAGGCCGACTAATAGACATTTTTACCTTAGTAGTGTCTAAGAAAAAGTAAAATCTAGGATAGAGTTTGGATACCAACATCCTACTCTTCTTAGCTACGTGCCAGGCCAATTAGGGTAAAGAGGTTGACTCGGTCAACTTAGTTTCAAGACCTAAATTATTTTTGGCCTATATCTAATAGCTAAAATTAAATAGAATTAAAAATCAGATGTTTGTATATACTCTTAGGATGTAGAAGAGTATTATGCAAGTAAAATAAATTTAAAAATTGATTCTTATGAAGCATGGTTGAAAGTAGTTAGATAGTAAGAATCGTTAGATCGGTACATAGGCTATATGAAGATTATTTTTCCTTTTCACATAGTTTTGGATCCTAGGTTCGAGTATATGACTAGATGTGTTTTACACTATTCCGAACATGGATCTATCACTCAATTTTTGATGGCAAGCATTGGTGAGGATTCTTACATGGAACCAAAAGTTGTCTATCATAGTTTAAGGCTATGCAAGGAGAATATAGGTTTTCAATTAAGAGGCCTGATCGAAATCTGCACTAGGAAGTCAGGTGAGCGATACTAGTTCGCAAGTGAAGTTATGTGATCGTGTGAATGATCAAACCAGATTTTATATAGGAATGATCTACATACATCATACGAACTGATGAATAGTTAATGTGTTTCTGGGAATTAAGGTTGTGGTATAATTCCGGGGACGAAATTCTTTTAAGGGGGAAGAGTGTAACGACTCGGAATTTTACCGCCTTGATTTACGAATATTTAATAAATTTTAAATAGTAAAATAATAGGTTCTATAATTAAAATACAACCCTTTTAAATAATAGCGAATGATGGTAAAATAGACTTGTAACGACCCAAGATTTTCCCATTTAAAATAGGACTATTTAAATATATTTTACATAATCAGTAAACGGATTTTATTAGCAAATAAACCAATTTTAATTATTTAATAATGATGAGAAAATAGTTTTCAATTTTTTTTACCAATATAGATAATTCAAATAAAAATAGAAAATGTGACCGAAGAAAGTTTTTCGGGATTTTGACTTTTCGACACTCGAAGGTTGTCGGAAAGGTTGTGCACACTTGGTGGATCATGCACACGTATATATGATTGGAATAATAATAATAAAACACTCTTATTTACATACTAACACATATTTAATTAAGCATAAAAGTGGATGTGACCAATTATGTTATAAAAGGGGTATATATACATACAAATACACTTATATATACAAATCCTATGCCATACCTTAAGAAACCTACAACATGGCCTAGAGGGAGGGGGTAACGTGTACAAGAGAGGGAGAGAGAGGGGAGGTATGGAGTGCATGCATGTGTATATATTCAAATATAAGCACTTTATATTTTAAAAATGCATTCTTAAGACTATAAATACTCCTTCCATTTCATAATTTTTATTTTACAATCTCCATCTTCATTCCTAAATTCCTAAGAGCTTGAGAAAATACATCCATGGCTTTCTTCATAAATTATAAAATAAGAAAAATCCCTTCTTTTATACTCAAAATCTCTTCTTTAGTCTATTGAACCACTTCTACATACACTACAACACCTTTCTTCCAAAGTATAAGTCCACACCCTCCATAAACATCCACGCTCGAGCCCAAATACATGCTCGGTCGAGCCTAATTTAGGTGTAAAAGCATTCATAGTCTTCTCATTTGCAAGTTAATGCAAAGATCTAGGTCAAATTCATGTTTTGGTGAAAGTTTGGTGAGCAAAGTTCATTTTTTCAAACTTAAGTTACTAATATTTTAAATTTGTAAAATTTATGAGTTAAAATATTGCTCAAGTATGTAGTAATGTCATATGTTGTGTATGCATGCATATACGTTGATTTGGTGTTGATTGCTTATGTAGAAGTTTGAGAAGGTGATAAAGATTATACATTGAATATTGGAAAAAGTTAGCTATTATTGTGATTTGTTTATGATGGTACTATAATGTTATTATGTGATACTATTTGGAATGTTATATTTGTCACGACACAAATATAGCGATTCGCTAACCAAAAGCGATGTAAAAATCCGCTTTTTGTCGAAAGTTTGATTTTGTTTCAAAGTGAAAAGTTTTCAAGTTTCAAACTTGTTTTTCAAAAGTTTATCTTCATGTTTCGAAGAGGATAAAAGTTCAAAAGGGAAGTTTTAAAAGTTAGAAAAAAAATAAGTTTCAAGTTTTTGAAATTGCGGGTCCGTATAGCGATAGTCGCTATACGTGTAGTTCGAAAAAAAAAATCTAGTTTTCTAATCCAAACTTGTTTTTCACTTAGAATTCCTTTTGGAAATGTTTTCTAACTCTAATAAAGTAATTAGAGTGAAATTATTTAATTATTTATCTGTTTACTGATTCTTTAATTAATTAAGGTAATTAGTACTTGGTCATTTGTTAATAATGGTTTTTAAAATTAAATGTTAATCGATTAAGTTAATCATATTTTATTACTTAATTAAAGTTAATTATTATTTAATTATTAATTAAGGATTAATTAGTTATTATTTAATTATTTATTTAAGATAATTTTTAATTAATTATTATTTCAAAGGGGTTTTATTTAATTAATCATTGATTAAAGTTAATTATGTTTTAACAAGGCTTAACTAAGGTTTAATTATTTTTAATTAGATTTTAGTAACTATTTAACAAGGATTTGGTTCTCATTTACAAGATTTTTAATTTACTTAAAATCGCTTTAAGTTTAAGTAATCAGTTTTGTTTTAAACCGTTTTCTTTTCAAATTTGTTTTAAATCAAGAGATTTCTTTGTTGCTTACCCTTAAGTAACTCTATATGATTACGGAAACTAAATGACATCTATTAGCAGAACAAAACACCATTCTGCTATTACAATTAACCTGGACATTTACTTAAGTTAATTGATTGTTGTGTGCTAATCCCTTATGTACCTTTTGTTATGTGATGCCATGTTAAACTGGAAAAGTAAAGCCAAATAAAAAAGGCCATTGTGGCCATTAAGCCTCCATTTGATTTTGTAAGTAAATATTTCATTTTCATTTTGAAATGCTTTCAAAGTTACTTCATTTTGAACAAAATATTTAAAGAATGATTTGACAAATGGTTTTATTAAAGATGTTTTAAATTAATGTAATGGTTTTCCATGTTATAAAAAATATTTTTTTTATAAAGAGTTTTATAAAGGAAATTCAGAATTTATAAGGTATTTTTGCATAAATGGATTTGAGTTTTTAAGCAAAAAAGTTCTAATAAATAAGGGAGATATATAAAATGGATTGCTTATTAAAGGAAGCTAATTTGATTAAGGTTATTTAGGAAGTTGTTTAAACAAAAAAGGTTTATAAAGAAGTTTTATAAATGATTTTAAATAGTTATAAAAAGGTTTTTATAAATGAATTTGGAAGTTTGGAAAGTATTTTGAAATGGATTTGGATTTCAAGTAAAAGAGATTTCATGAATGAAATAGATTTGATTAAAAAGGATTTATCGAAAGAAATATAATGAGAATTTGAGATCTGGGTTTCTCTAGACCGACCTTTTAAAAATGGTGATACGGAACATCCATTCCATACTTAACACTGAGGGGGTAGTTTCTAGGTTATCCTTACCTCCAATTTAAATAACATTTGTTTAATCCTTTTTAACATGATTTGAAAGTAAGAAGTTATTAGTAAATGTTTTGTGAATATACTTATGATAGAGAGATAAGTATATAAATATTTTAGACAAATGTTTTTGAAAGAGATTTATTAACAATGATTTGTTTTGAGGCTCAGTAGTTGTTATGGATAGATAAATCTCTAATGGAATTGGTTGTTGTTTGTTTGCTTGATAGTTAAGTAACCGATTATCAAATCTGGACCTGTTTTGACTCAGGGGGTATATAAGGTATATTCGAGTTCCCCGGTGAGGACTACATTGCTTAGTGCACACTTCAAAAAGAACCGAAATTTAGTTATCTAGAAATTATCGCATATTTTTGGAGACACTGGTCCTTGGATTTATCTGAACCACTCCAAACTAATAACGAACGATGTTAAATCATATTGAAGTATATTATGGAGTTATACTATTCTTCTTATGGGTGATTCCAAAATGGAAGATAGTAATCTGGAATTTTTGTTTGATCTCTGAACAATTTGCATGGATGAATGCCAACATTGTGGGACATCGTTAGCATTCCAAGATGGTTTGCTGATATGAAAGAAGGTAAAGCGTAGCCTCAAGCCTCACAACCAGGAAAAATGAAAAAAAAAAAACAGGGTATGCAGCAGAGCTTTGTGGTCAGCTACCATTAGGAGCCTCCATCCCATTCTAGATTGTCCATATTCGAGTTGTTTAGCATGCAAACACCGTGGTAGTATAAGGCCTCGGTGTCAAAAATGGATGAGGTAATCCGGTTCGCCATGTTAAAAGGTAGCTGGCTCTGTGTAGCAGGGGTACAAGAAGTTCTTATTAGACTCTGGTGCATTTTCTCGGGATGTACCATCGAAAGTTAGTCCCATACCTTACCATTGTACGGAATCCATTCTCCAATATGTGCCTTTACGGCTATAGATGTACCCAACTATGTTGAAACGTGGGATGCAAGCATTTTAACTATATTCATATTTTATTTGGAAACCATAGACATTATTATAATATCACTGTATTTTATATGCAAATATTTTGGTTATTGTAAGGTAAAAACTCATTCGTGCTTATGTGCGGCATGGTCTTACGAGATTCCTTTGATTTAAAGGTTTTTATAAAATTAAAGAATTATGCTTTACTTACACCAGACCTATGTCTGGCCTAGTGTTTATTTTCCCATTTTCCTAAAATCTCGGGTGCTCAAATTTGAATGGGTAGCCTAGTAGTTCTGGTTTTTCCACAGATTCATTTTGAGGAGTTTATAACAGATACCGCCGTATTATATGTACATTGTATCTGTTATGTAGGGACAGGCTATTATAACTATCCTGGGGTAGACTTTGTATTAATATGACTCTAATGTAACATTTTTGAAATGACTTTGTAATATATTACGTTGAGTAATATATATTGTTCCGTTACATTGTGAGATTCTGTGTTATTTAGTTTCTTCTCTTCTATCTTTTCTTTCTTTCACCCTTAATGAGCAGTATTTCAGATGACTAAATGATCGGTACATGAATACGAAAGATATATTAAATGTCGTCTTTGGTAGTAAGAAAGGCGGCTCTTTATAGTACTATTGATATGTTGAATAAACGAGGTAAGATAACTGCACATATTTATTGAGCTTTCCTCAGCGTATGTTCATTATACTAAAACCGTCGCAAAATGATTTGTCCGAGCAAATAATATCACTTTACATTTTGAGATTTGCTCAGGGTAAAAGCGAGATTAGGATAATGAACCATGGGTTAGGAGTTGTATGTGACACAATGATAAGGAGTTATCCATTGTATATGGACCTATGATTTGTTTAGCTATCCTCAAGGTCAGAATCCCAAGGCATACAACTCCTAACACCCACGAGTGAAGTCAAAAGACTTCTATGTTTCTCTTAGGATTTGATGAAACATAAAATTCTAGTGAAAGCCTTATTACAAAAATGAAATAATAACATTTAACCTTTCTAATACTGTAAGAACATATGCCATATAATGTTATAATAATCTACATCAATAAATTTGTGCACTTAAAAAGATTGATAAAACATTTATCAATAAATATATACAAATGAATTGAACTAAAAATTGGTAAATAGAAATATAACATATACTTACTAATAAATGCTTCTTACATGTTTAATGTTTCAATACCCTTGCAACTGCCTGATTTTACAACTACTAAATACATTTGTAATTTGGTTGCTTATATATTTTTTTGGCTGAGACCATGTATTGCATTCAATGAGTCTCGAACTCTAAAAGCAATACAAGACTATGGATATTTGATCCATATACTGTTAGATATAAGCGTTATCTGGGGAATAATCACAGTTTGTAATGTACGATACATCGATGAAGTTAGTTCAATTGAAATATGCCAATAAACAACAATTTGAGATTGCATATTCAATTTGATTGATTATAAAAGGATTGTATTGTGTTAAAGTAACACTAGACTAAAAATACAAGAAATATCTAAGAATTCGATCTATAATGACCTGCCTTTTCGATCCTCAGTCGACACTTAATACATTTATGGTATTCAAATGCCAAGCATCCAAGCATCGAAAAGGTGGACTGTTAGGGTAAAAAGAAAAATAATGAAGAAAAAATAGAATCTCACATTGGAACGATCACATATAATATAACAAATACAAAAAAATTGTTGCTCTAAGATACAGAGTATATCAGAATTAAATAAAAACCTCATCAGCCTGGACATTTATCACTTCTTGACATTACAATTGCTGGTGGATATACATAATAATACAGTGGAAAATATACTACGATAGGTGAACATCCAACTCCACTCTAAGAGCTTCGTGTCCCACCAAAGATAACTTGAAAAAACTCGATCTGACCCAAGCATTATAATAAAATAACAACACGATCAGTCTAGAAAACCAGCGTGAGGAAACTCAAGAAATACGATGAGCATATAATAATTCTATGAGACCACATCGCTAAACATGGAATGAGTTTTACCTCACAAGAACAACTTTCATACATGAAGGAATGGAAAACAAATTAGAAAAAACTCAAACTTGAAAGAATAGGCATAAAGAAGATCAAAATCCAAACTTAAAGAATGGACACAGTAATTAAACATCGCGAAGCGTGCAAGACACTTGCCAATGCAGCTATGAAGAACTAATTCAGATATTTGAATCAAAAACAAGGAAAGAGAAATTTCCCACAATGACTAGAAGGGTGCTCACCGTTACCGAAAGACACCTGTAGAAAATATACTTGAGAACTATAATGGCTCTCGAAAACCTCCAAGCCAGACCCCTCTAACCTTAACAAGTATTCGAGTATTTCACATCTCCACGTGCATACAACTGTACCAATCTAGAGTAGATGTGATAGTACCCTAATGGGAGCAACCCCACATAGTTTGGTCTCTACACGCTCTTTGGTTTTAGTCATTTTTGACAAAGGATATCAAAATCAAAAGTTACTGAATAAACCATCGAAAATAAACTATTACTACCGTAGGGAAAAAATGAAGCCAAACAAGTTAGGGCAGTGTTGCTTCCTATCTTGACTTGACATCATTCATAACTTCAAGAATAGCAAGAGTTTAAACGCCTTAAACGAGCAACAAAATCATCTTGAATCAATGAACATAAAGAAGATAGCAGAATCGATAGTCAATAAACCAGCAACCTGGAAGATAATAAATCAATTAAAATACTATTATAATTTTGAAACAATGCTAATTATTCAGAAAAGATAATTTATACAACACTTTTATAAATTTTAAACCACATTAATTATCCCGAAAAGAAAAGAAATCAAATTTATAACGTTTTTATAAATTTTAAACAACATTAATTATCTTGAAAGAAGATTAATCAAATTTATAAACTTTTTAAAAATTTAAAACAAAACTAATTATCGATAAAAATGATTAATCAAATTTATAATCTTTTATAAATTTAAATCGACATTAATTATCCCGAAAGATAGTTAATCAAATTCATAACTCCTTTTACAAATTTTATACAACACTCTTCCTTTATTTCAAAATTCTCAAAAATACTTGAAAATATAGTTTAAACAACTTTCAAAGTGTAAAAACATGACCACACATTTCTTTTGTAAAATATAAGCATAAGTTCAACGTATATAGAGGTTTTAGGAGATGATATTTCATAACTAATGGTATATCAATCATCGTTATAACGACATTCATACAAATCAAACAGTATGTAACAAATATTTCAACCAAACATAAATACTAGCAATATAAGAATATAAGTAAATTAATATTGGCGAGCAACCCTTAGGGTCTATCTACAGAAGTCCTCTGTAAATCACACACACACACACATATATGTGTGTGTGTGTGTGTGTGTGTATTTCAAAGTCATCCGTAGCTATCTATTCGCTACGTCCACTTCAACTTCAACTTCCTCTTACTTTTAATGGTTATTTAAGTCATCCACTTTCAATCGGGAATCAAGTACAAACAAACAGTCAAACAACAATATATAATCTATCATCTAAATATTCACTAATAATCTATAGCAACATGGATATCATATAGTTTATTTGGAGATGAATAAACTCATCAAAATTCCACTTGACACTTTCGCATTCCGATTTGATCTAAAATCGAATGACATTCGATTTTAGCTCAAAATTCTACTATCTCCAAATACAAAGAATCTATGCATTTATTACATTGACATGAGTCCAATGCAAAAGACCGTATCTAAATCTGACCTTGTATGGAGAAGATATTCAATTTATAAGAATTTGGAATTTAAATATTATTTAATTATTTAATTAACACCTAATCACCATCATTACCACAAAACCTCTTTCTGCACCAAATTGGTTTCCAGGTCATGCACGGGTATGCACATCCAACTATATACGCAACCTTCTCTCCACCACCGTACATACCACAGTTGACGAAATCGACTACAATCACCTCCGTTCATCCTCAGTTTGCGAGAGCTTCCATCTCACCAAAAAATTCCATGCTCGGTCATCTTCAGAGAAATGTGACTGCTCCCCCTTGTGCCACTGTAACCGACATCACTTCCCCATGTGTGACCGGACTTTTCCCCATGAGTGCCTAAAGTTGCTAGCCACCAAGAGAAACCCAATGGTACCGTCCACTTTGCCTTAAATCAAGGAAAAATCAAAACCCTAGTTCGATGGTTAAAAGTCAATCATTCTCAGCCAAGGCCACACGCCACTTCGAGCATATAGATTTAAAGATCTAGTCAATACAAACTCAAATGATCTAGTCTCATGATTTTTATTTAAGTAAATCTTTTGATTTTTATAATTGAAGGTGGGAATCAAATTTTCTTTTACTAGAAGATCAAAATAAGAGAGAGTAGAGGGAAGTTGAAATGAACGAAAGAATAGTCTAAGTGTGTTGAAAAGTATGTGTGGTGTTTGATTTATTTTGTGATTTTTGACATGTCGCTGCATAGAATTCCGTTCGCATATGAACTGCAAACAACAAAACAAAAATACGATCGTGCATAAAAATGAGACACGATCACAAATAACAATAAAATACACTGGTTATCTTATTTAATAAAATTTCAAAAATACCATCGTTTGCTGCAAAATACGTCAAATGATAATTTAAATAATTTTCAAATTAAAAATTATAGAAAAAACCTGTAAATTTATTTAAAAATACGTCAATAAGAATCAAGCCATTTTATTAACAATTGATTTTCTTGTTATTTATTCAAACTATTTATTATTGTAAATAAATTTACAAAATGAGTTTGCTATTATAATTTATTAATTAAAAGGAATTAAATAAGGCTCTTAAATCCATTTAATTAATATTTAATTCACAATCCTAATATTTAAATAATATCTATATTTGAATATAAGTTATTTATATTTTAAAAACCAATTATTTTGATATTCAAAACTAATTAAATTTACAAAATTAAAATGATAAAATTCTATGACGTTACACGATCGCAGAACTATCAGTTTGATCAATTTACGTAAAGTGCAACATATTTGATGTCCTTAAATGTTAAGGATAATCGAATGCGCTTTTGTAAAGAGTGCGTTGTGATATTATAGTAAGGGTTTTCTTCTGAATGGTTTGACCATTTAGAATAAAAATGAACATATAAGAGTAAATATGATTTAAGGTACAGTTGGATTGAAGAAAGTGAATTGTCACTTTTGCTTCATAAAGAAACAGTGAAAACAAGATTTGTAGTTATAATGATTGATACTTAACATTGAAACAGGAAATATGATTTCTATTCTGAAATGTATTTCGTATAGAAAATTATTTTGTTTGAGATTTGTTTTTTTGAGTTCTAGATATTTGATCAAAGAACTCTCCACTGTAAACTAGTTCCAGCATATGAAATAAATAACTTATATTAAGTGAATGATGGACCTTCGAATTAAGCACGCTATTATAGTAATGGTGGAAATAGTAGGAGTAGGCCATTAGAACTTAATGAATGTATCAAATTATGAAAATTATACTCGTAAAAGTACTAAACATTATTTATGAAATAATGTTTACTTTTAGTGTTGATTGAAAAACAGATATAGTTATATTTCAATGAGAATACTGTAAATATTCGTTATGAAATAAACTATAATATGGCATTTTTTTACAACAAAAGTGATGCGTTGGAAAATACCGAAGTATCTAGTATTACTTAAAAGTATTTTTGTATTATAGATTAAGTCGTCTTATTGAGAAATAATTTTTATTAAATGATTATAAATAACTAGTTAGTTATATCTCAAACGATCAAGGGTTATGCACCAATTTACTGGGAGTTTCATAAGAGTTGATGAACTCTTCGGATTACATGTAGATATATGCAATCCTAAGTTTATTAATACCAAAAAGGTTTCACGTACTTCGTCATGTTCACTGATGAGTTATCACAGACATGGACATGTGTATTTGGTATGCATGTATGGTCTATGATAAGCTGATATAATATAAAATGGAAGTACATAATATAACATGTAATAGAAATGATTCGATTTAATCGAATGAGTGAATACATTGGAAAGGGTTTCGAATGTACCTAAATGAATAAATATTCAAATCAAAAGTTTGTCCTTCCCATGACACATAATGATGCAATGATAAGAATAATCGAACTTTGTTGAACGAAGTACGATCAATTATGAGTGAAGTTGAGTTTATTTCTTTCTATAAGGTCGTGTATTTATGAATAACACACAAGCTTAAAATTAATTTCATCTAAATAGTAGTTTACAAAATCTTACAAGATAAGGATTTACAGGAAATCCCAGTGTATCAAAGGTGAAGGAGTTGGTATGTTGTGCAAATTGAGAGATTGCATGTAATAATCATCTGTAAGGAACTTGTATGAATTCCCTAAAAGGAGTTTGGAAAAGACTGTCATTAAACCATGAAGAGTGTTGACTCTGTGATGGTACGATGTGCAGATCCGAAATAAATTCCAAGCACATCATCAAAATATGATTTTGGTAGTTGTATCCAAAAAATGTGATCAATTGGCCATAAATGTGTCTTTAAGGGAAAGACAAATGTAGTTGGAATATAATGCTATACTGATAAGAATTATACCGTGCATTTCAACCATTGAAATTAATGTAATAGATTTACCATTCAATGTACTCAAGTTGGTTTAGATTTACTCATAAAATTATTGCTTAGTATGAATTTGGCTTTTAGTATGTACTGAAATTCTAAATAATAATTTAGAACAGACTATTTACACATAATAAGCAAAGTGTCTCAAATTCAGTAGAAGCGATATTTGAATTTATGTGTTTTTGGATATGTCCAAAACAACTATGATAGTATCGTTCGACAAGAATCAAAATTAAAAAAGTGTTTTGATAATATCAAATAGTTTGATTATCAATCAAAATTCAAAGGGAGCGTGTGCTCATAAGAAAGAATGCTAAAAGATACATAGATATTTATAACACTATAAGTAAACAATACACTACTAATTATTAATGATGTACTTGTTTTAAAATTAGCTTTAGTTGTATTGATACTCGATGTTGGATTTGTAAATGATGTCTTTTATAATAAGTATAAAAGATATTGTAAATGTCCCAAATGATATGCAAGGGCACCTTATTAAAATGTTTGATATGGAACATGTAAGATTGATTTATGCATTAGCAATAGGAATTATCGTACATGTTATGTTTTCGATGATATCATGATTTATTTATGTATTTGATACATGAAGTAAATATCAAATCCAAATTGACATAATTAAATGGTTATTTGAGGTGTTCTCGTGTATTTATGAAGTACTGGAGAATTTTTTATAGAAGCAACAAACTCCTAATGAAGGAGTGTTAAGTCACTATCGGGTAACACTTAATAATGTACAATAGGATTTTATCGAAAATAAGTGAGCGAAAAATGTGACGAACCAGCTCACTGCCCCTAGGAACAACACTTAAAACATTCTTGGTGTTCACGTACACCGAAGCATCAGAAAGATAAATTGTCGTGGGTGAATTAAAGAGCAGAAAACCTCACAACGAAACTATTAGATAAAACATAACAGTCAATAGTACATCAGATTACTTGTTAACAGGGAGTTACCAGAGTTACAAAAAGTACTAAAAATTAGCTTAGGCAGTTATAATATCTTGCCTTTACAAATGCTGAAAAGACAGCTAAATAGATAAAAGCCTCCTTCTTGGACGCCATCTTCAAATGAGATCATAAAGACTTGCTACGTTCAGACTACTCAAATAAAATGAGTTCCTAAGAGTTTAGGAAAAACAAACAACTCGGGTTAGACGATAAGTTTGGTATGAGTAAAACTTTAAACAACAGGTGTGAAATTAAATACAAACACGTGAGGCCATGCCACTGAACACGGAATAGATTTACTGTCATATAAGTCAACATCCGAACATAAAGAATGGATAAATAATTAAACACCATGAAGATTGGTCGAATCTTCCTGATGCAAATAAGGGAATAAATTTGAAGATTTGAATCAAATAAGAAAAGAAAATTCTCCAACAAATGACTAGAAAGGTGCAACACCCTTGAAGTGTACCTCTAGTAATATACTTCTGAGAAGCTCATATACTCCATGACACTTCTCGAAAATGTACCAGCCAGACCATGCCAAACCTTATCGAGTATTCGAATATTTCACATCTAAATGCGCAAATGAATCCAATCAAGATGAGATGTGAAATACCCTCTTAATGGGAGCAACCACACATAGCTGGACATCCATTCATGTTATGGGTTCAGTCATTTACCGACAAAGGATAACAAAGCTCAACGGAGCCACAAATCATCTTAAAACGACAATAATAAAGTAGCTAAAGTAACCAATAGTTGAGAAACCAGGTATCGAGGATATAAAACGATCGTATATGGAAATTAAGTCCTGTTAACTTACCACCACTCATCTAAATCAAACTTGTACTATTTCTTGATTAACAATAATACTAGACAAGTCAAGGTAGTATTACCTCAAAGTCATGTCCCACAATCATTCTAAACTTTCGAAACTACGACAACTTCTTCGATGTTTAGTGCTAATTATACAAATAAATCTCTATACAAGTGAATCGCTTTAAGAAAATTAATTTATTTACATAAACAATCAAACTTTTCTTTTTAAAAAACTGAATTCATACTTGGCCTCACATTACAAGTATTAGCTTTAAAACCCTTTGTTAAAGAGTTTATTAACTTTGAAAAATTATTATAAAAAGGATTTAACAACTTAAAACATCCTTCTTACATTTATTAATTAAGTTTAAACTTCTTAACTAATCTAATTAATTTACTTCAGTAACCTTTAATAAAAAAGGGTAAACTCCTTTAAAACATCATTGATTCAATTAACTAATGATATAATTAATTAAATTAAATAATAATTAAATATCATTATTTAAAAGTGATTATAAATTTAGAACTTTATTTAAGGATAAATAAATTTATCAACCTTTAAAAGTCATTAGTTAAAAAGATTAACTGATTTAAAAACATCATTAGAAAATTGATTATTTAACTTTAATCCATCATATTAAAAGATTAACTAACCTTTAACATCATTAAATAAAATGATTAATCAATTTCCAAACATCATTAACCAAGTGATTAGTTAGTTTTAAACACATCGTTAATAAGTTAATTAGTTAACTTTAATCCTTATTAATTAAATAATTAATTGAATTAAATAATATTTATCAAAATAATTAATTATTTTTGAAAACATCATTAATAAAAAATTTGCTTAACTTGTAAAATAATTCCAAGCACGATAATGAAACCAAAAGGTTTTGACAAAAGATGATTTTCCGAAAGTGCCGATATAATGACGATCGCTTTACAGGCAGTTCAGCAAACAAGTTTATGCCATTTGAAACATAACCGCACATTACATAGCAAGGGTATGAGCATATATGCATGGTGATTTACAATTGATACAACATATATTAAGAATTTATTTCCAAAGGCATAAATTTAACTACTAAAATGTCGTATGTCTTATGATTCACTTGCTAACTTTTCAAAGCGACTAACTTTCAAGCAACAACTAATCCAACAACCGAACTATTATGCACAATTACAACAAGCATTATATAGCCATAACATGAACACGAGTATAGTTTGAAAACAATTGGGTCTGAAGGTGAAGGTTTACTCACAAAAACACTTCTAATTTAATCGGATTGCCACGACAAGTTGTCGAACTAACAAACTATCTTCACTACACCTCAACTTGGACTTTTGGACCCTTAAAGGGCCGGGTTTGGGTTTGGGTTCATCCTAGGAAATATGGGGCTTGGCCTTGGGGTTTTGAGGTGGGAATGACTTTTGTTTTGGTGGAGGGGTATTTGTATATGAATATATGGAGTTTAACTTGATTTTTGAAAGTGCATTCACTAGTTTTTGACTTTGGAAATAATTTTAGAAGCCATGAGTATTCTTGAACATGAGGATAAGAGAAGTGAATATGAAAATGAAGATGTAAAGTGGAAATGCATGGAAATGGCGGGTATTTATAGGAAAAGAAGTGGAGTATTAATTTAAATTAATTCAAACACTTAAAATATATTAAATGTTGTCATATGCATGCTTCAATACCTCCATCCTCACCTTAGAACACATGCACCCCCCTTAGGTCCACCCTCCACCATGCCTTAGGTGCTTTTTTAGGTTATGGTTAGGTATTAAGTTAATTTCCTAGGGTTATTTATTATATTTTTGTGCATTTTATGTCAAATCAAGTTTTATATTAAACTAAGCTTGATTATTAACTTTAACATATTGATCACCTTATCGCATGACATATGTGCATGTGTGTGTATGTGTATGTGCATATGGGTAGTAAAAAATGTGCATAACATTTTCGATGACTTTCCGATACTAAAAAGTCGAAATTTTGGAAAGTATTTCGGTCACATTTTCTATTTATATTTGAACTAATTATTTTGGTAAACAAAATTTGTTTCTAATATCATTTGTTAATATTTAAAATATAATTATATGCTTATTAAATCCATTATTAAATTTAAATTGATTTAAATATTCAAATACAAAGTGATTAATTTACGGGTCATTACACTCTCTGTCCCCTAGAAGAATTTCATCCCCGAAATTAATTCAAGGAGACAATCAAAAATGTATTATTATACCAAGAAATCCATATAACAATGCAAAGCAACTATTCCATAAAAGAACATACATAATGCATTCAAACAACAAACAACTAACCTGACATTACGTCAGGGTAAGTTTCTCTAAGTCATTACTCCACTGAACCTTCACAAGCTTCACCACCTTATTTCTAAATCTCCTTTCATCCTGATCTACAACATGAACTGGATGTCACACTACCATCAAATTCATTTCTATTTCTAAGCCTTCTAGAATAAACATCTCAGCAATCAAAAATGGATCATGAACATGCTTTCTCAGATGAGATGCATGAAATACGTAATGAAATTCTAACAGTCTTCCAGGAAATTATACTCTATAGGCCAATGATCCAAATTCTATCAAAGATTCTAAATGGTCCAATGAATATGGGTGCTAGCTTTCCATCTTTCATGAACCTTACAACACCTTTAGTTGAGGAAAATTTCACAAATACGAAATCCCCGACCAACTCTCAGTCCCTTCTCCGTTGATCGGCATAAGTTTTTTGTCGATCCTGGGCTTCTTTCACCTTTTCCTTGAGCATAGCCATTTTCTATGATTTTTCCTGAATCATCTCTGGTCCAAGAATTAATCGATCTTCTGTCTTAACCCAACATGAAGGTGAGTTACATGGTCGTCCATACAAAACTTCATAGGGCACCATGATGCTAGCTTGGTAACTATTGTTATAAGAGAACTCTACCAAATGTAGATGATCTTCCCAAGAACCTCTAAAATACAAAATACATGCTCTTAGGAGATCCTCAAAAATCTAGTTCACTCTTTCAGTTTGTCAGCCTGTCTATAGGTGATAGGCTATGCACAAATTCAATTCTGTCCCTAGAGTGGCTTGCAATGCACCCGAAAAACGATAGGTGAAGTTAGGATCTCGATCACTAACTATGCTTACTGGAATTGCATGCAGTCGAATGATATCCCTCAAATAAATTCATGCAAAAGAAGTTGCAATTCTTGTTGACTTCACCGGAATAAATTGGGTACTCTTCATTAACCGACCTACAACTACCCAAATGTCTTCATTACCTCTTCTTGTTCTGGGCAACCCATTGATAAAGTCCATGGGTACTTGCTCCTACTTCCATTTGGTATATATCTCCAATGGTTGGAGTAACCCAGCAGTCTTCTGCTGGTCATACTTCACATATTGATAATTTGCACATGGCTCATGAAGAGCTAAATGTCCCTCTTCATCCTTTTCCACCAAAAGGTTTTCTTCATATTCTGAAACATTTGAGTTACTCCTAAAAGGATAGATAACTTTGACCAATGACATTCTCTTAGCACATCTTATCTTATTCCATTAACATCTAGCACAAAATCTGACCATTTATTCTTCAAATACCTCAGGAGTCAATATGAAAACTAGAAACAGTTCCATCTTCAGCATCCTTCTTAAGCCGATCAAGAATAGGGTCTTCTTCTTGGAAATAGGCAATTCTCTCCATTAGTGCTAGCTTAACATCCAAATTTGCAATCGTCATCACACTCCTACTCTACGCATCTGCAACGGCGTTTGCTTTCCTTAGGGTATAAGTAATCTCTAGGTCATAAGACGCAAGGAATTCAAGCCATCTTTGCTTCCTTAAGTTCGAGTCCTTTTGGACAAAAAGATACCTTAATGACTTGTGATCTGCATACAACTCAAACTTTGCACCCAAAAGATAGTGCCTCCACACATTTAATGTGAAGACAACCGCCAAGAGCTCCAAATCATATGTAGCTTAATTCTTCTCATGAGGTTTCAACTGTCGACTCCGCTATTACTTTCCCATTCTCATCAAAACTGCTCCCTATGCGGTCCTACAAGCATCCATATAAATTGTTAATACTATACTCCTATCTGGAATAGTCAAGACAAGAGCGCTAATCAATTTCTTCATTAACTAATTGAATGCTTGATCGCACTTGGATGTCCAAATAAACTTAGCATTTTTCTTTGTCAACTTTGTTAGATGAGAAGCAATCTTTGAGAAATCTTTAATAAACCTTCTATAAAAATCTGCCAATCCCAAGCAACTTCTGACCTCAGTCGCATTTTCAGGTTTCTTCCAATCTTGAACCGCAACTACTTTAGCTAGGTCCATTGATATACTTTCTCCTGAAACTACATGCCCTAAAAATCAAATTTCGAATTTCCGAAAATAGCACTTACAAAAAATTTCCTTTAAAACATGACTTCTTAAAGTACTTAGAACAACATGAAGATGGTACGTATGCTCTACCTCCGTTTTAGAATAAATGAGTTGTCATCTATAAAGATTAGGACAAACTTGTTAAGAAATCCTAAAATACTCTATTCATCAAATCCATCAAATAAGCAGGTGCGTTAGTCTTGATAATCCTCGAGTTCAAAAAGTTGTTAAGAGTACACTCTTCTCTGCTACCCTTAATTGGTGAAAACCAGTGGCAAGATCCAATTGAGAAAATATCCGAGCTCCATGGAGCTGGTCAAACATGTCATCAATCCTAAGTAAATGATATTTATTCTTGATGGTCCTCTTAATTAATTCGCAATAATCCATACATAATCTAAGAGAACCATCAGTCTTGGCAATAAAAACTACTAGCAATCCCTACCTAAATCTGTTGCGTCAAACGCTTCCGCAATAAATCAAACCACTGCTCCTTTAACTCTCTTCTTTCCTCTCGAGCCTACCTTCGAGGAGGTTGTACAATAAGTCTGGTTCCTAGAATCAAATCAGTGTGGCACTCCACTTCTTGGTGAGGAGGTAAACCTTTCATTTCTTCAAAAAATATCCTTGAAGTCCCAAATAATTGGTATATTCTTTATCTCATGTTTGGGTTCTTCAAGGGAATAAAGAAAACTACTCATAAACTTATTACCCATAAAAGATATCAATACTTCTACCTACTACATCTTTTATCATGACAATTCTTCTACTACAATCTAGGATGACAATGAACTTAGATAACTAAGCCATCCCCAAAAGTAACCCAAAACCCATGAACCCAAAAACGAATAAGTCATAAAAGAAAGGTCGGTCATGATAAGAAATAGGCACATTCAAATATATGGTATCAAGATTTGTCGGACCGCCCATGGGGTTCGACACACAAAGAGAATTACGAAGAATGACATATTTAAGGTTTAATTGATTCATTAGGTTATATGAGATAAAACTATGGGATGCGCCGGTGTCGAATAATACTTTTAATAGGAATACTGAAAATGGATAATGTACCTTGTAACAACTACTTTCCTTTTGGAACCGTAGAAGTAGGAGGTATCTCTTCAATAGTAAAAGCTTTCCCTTGAGCCTCCTTCTTTGGAAATGGGCACTCGTACTTCATATGTCAATGTTTATCGCAGTTGTAGCAGAGTGGTCCACTAGCCGGGTTCGGGCACTAATTTACAAAGTTGCCCATTTGGTTGCACTTATAATAAAGAATCCTGGAGAAGTCAGTCTGCTTTTTCGGTGCTGGAGCTCACCCTCTAGGATTCTTTCTCGACCACTTCTTTTACCCTTTGCGCTTGAAAATTGGCTTACTGGTAACTGGTATCACCGATAAAGGTTGGGCATTAACTGTTGGCAATAATCCCTTCTGAACACCTTGCTCAATATCAAGAGCTTCAAACGTCAAAGTTATACTGATCTGATTGGTAAAGGTATGTTTTGATGATTGGCCATTTCACGATGAAACTCTGGTTGCATTCCTTTCACAAACATTTCACTCTTTTTGAGTGGCATATCAATCAGTCCTAATCCAAAGCAAGACAATGCATTGAACCTATGCTCATACTGCGCCACTGTCATCTTACCTTGTTTCAAATCCATAAAACTTCTTAAAAACCGAGCCCTTCCCGCCTTTAGGAAAACTGAGCTTCAAAAACAACTTTGAATTATGCCCAAGAGAAATCTTCTTCTGGTGTATTTATGGTGACTGAATCCCACCACTCCATTACTGCTTTATGAAGCTGACGCGATGCCAACAATCACTTTCTATTGTCTCCCAACTGAAGATCCCCGAATATCCTTTCACAAGAGTGGAGCCACGTCTGAACATCCAAAATATCTTTAGTTCCATAGAAAGGCTTACCATCTAACGAAGTGTAATTCTTTCACAAGCTCGCAAAGTTCTTGGCAGCTGAACTTGCATCACTGCTTCCACTATTGGCTCTACAACTGGCTCATTTCTAGGAGCTCTGCCATTTGTAGCCGTGCTAGTTCCAGATCCCCTTCCTCCTCCTCATTTTCAATAACCTGGATAAGTGGTAGGCATTATCAAAATAAAAAGATAGGGTCAAAGATTGAAAAAAGGAAATTACAACAAAGGTTCTGAACCATACCTTTAGGGGATCTAGAATACAAATACAACGTATTACTCAGTGGCTTTACACGATCTCCGTCAGCCTCCAATACATGTCCGTTTCATCATCTTAAGGCAATAGATGCCTTACATTCCTCATAATTGATAGCCTGAAATATGTTCTACAGACCACATAGTTACCCGTATCATCTCTGGGATGTGAGGCTACGCTCAATTTCTTCAAAGACATGCTTTGCTTTTAACAAATCCATGCTTTATTCTTCCATAAAGCGCTTTCCACTTAGAATGCCACATTGCCATTCCTTAATCACATGACTAATTTCTACAAACGTATAAATCTCAAGCTTGTACGTCTCAGGAAAGGGTGTTAAGCTAAGAGAAGTTGCAAATTCTTCGCCACCAAGCAGATAATATGTTGATAGAGATCAATTAATATGATCAAAAATGCACTGTCATACAAGTTCGTTCTATGACCGAATGATATTGAAGGCACACCTACTACCATGTCCATTTTTTATGGGAATCACACCTGGGATCAGTATCGAGTAGTCCTTGCAATACAAAGATTTCAGAATACGACACGACCACTACTATAATAAATATCTCTATATTAGGAGTGAACTAGAGAATGTCAACAAGTTGTCCTTCCTCTATAAAGATCTTCACTCTTCAATACAACGAAGATTTTCAAAATACAGACACCATCACCATATAAATATAATATGGGGTAAACCCCTGGGACTCGTGATAGTAATCCTCACATTTTGAAGATCCCTGGTTTTCAATTATTATCATCTTCAATAGTCTTCACTTCTAAATGTATTCATTAGTTCGAAGTGGTTTGTAGATAGAAATTTCCCAAGTCGAACCCTGGTTTCTCCATCCCAACCATCGATTAAAAAGCAGTTAAGTTCACATGTGATTATCAACCATAAATCAATTTATTTCATCTTTTTATTCATTCATAAATATATGAGAGAAACAATTTATTTTAAATTATCCCATCTATCTTCTTAATAGAATATGGAATCATTAAGCCTCATTTATCAAATCTTTTAGTTAATTAAAATACCATTCTAAATCTTGGAATGATTTTAAATCATTTTCCTTTCTAGGAAAAAAATATCCAAATTATTTATTTAAATATCATATTGGAAAATATTGTTTTAGAGCATCCGGGATTTCCTTTTGATCTATTCCACCTCTCGCCTACAAAGAGAAAACAGAGGCTTGGTAAGTTTAGGGCATTGGTTGCTCCATTCCTAACCTTAGTTACGCACCTCGTTTTACTTTTCTAGATCTTACAAGCGGACAAATGTACTAGTCGTTTCCGCATACTCCTTTCATTTTAAGAAATGATTTTTAAAACTTCCAAAACATTATTTAAAACACTTAATTATTATTTTAAAAAACAATTATAATAGATATGAAAAAGAATGGTTTTCACAAGTTATTTAAAAGTGTTGTGTGAAGTGTTTTAAAAGCTATATTGATCAAAACGACTTTTCTATCTTCTGGAAATTCAGTTATATTACTCAAATTTCCTTCATTAATACATTTTAAAATATTTATAAAATTTATTTTATATTTTTAAACATTTAAAAACATTCTTTTTAAATCAATTTAAATTCGGATTTTATAATACACAACCGCGATTTTTCTAAGAACTTCTTTAAAAACTTACTAGATGAAATCTTGATTTTATTTCTCCATTTAAAAACTATGGATACAGTATTATGGAATATTATTATCTCGAAAAATTTCGAGCTATATTCCATTTCATATATTTATTTGAATTTTTTGGCACGAAATCGTGAACTACCGTTAAGTGACTAGTTTTGACTTGTTTTTCAATTTCTTTTCAAACTTCATGGAAACATTTTTATACGTTTATAAAACATTTCTAAATAATTTAAATTCATTTAAAAAAATACTTTTCATATTGCAAACTCATTTTCCATTTCATTTCATATTAAAATATTATATTATTATAATATTAATTTCAACCTTTTTATATGTTTAATACCAATAAGAGGCTAAACAACTCCGTACACCCTTTATATGGACTTAATTCTCATTAAATTAATTATGGTTAATTACTAAACATTTCTCTTATCATTTATCAAACCAACTAATCATCCGTATTAAATCCATATATTCAAACAAGTAATCACACATTTAATCATCAAATATATACTATATTTTCATATCATTAAACTTGGAATTATTTAGAGATTAATTAGTAAATTAAATGTGAGTACTCACCTTTATCTCTAACTAATTCTTTCTACCAACATTCTTATCCAACAACACTTTACTAAACCATTGTTATCTTCAACTATCCAACAACACTTTACTAAACCATTGTTATCTTCAACTAATCACCATCTACTCCATTCCTCCTTCCCAAGCTCTAGAAAATTCGACAGAGCTTCCGCAATACTTCAAACTTCTTCCAATCTTCATGGAATGAAATCGACGACACTTTTTTTTCTTGCATCGGAGCTTCCCGATCTTCACTTCTCCATATGTTGAGCTCGGCTTCCATAAGTGTCATCCCTTCCTCCATCATTTCTTCAATTCTTAGATGTTAAACCATGTTTTAATGATGAAAAGAAATTTGGAAAATTATGGTAGAGTTTGGACTAAGTTTGATATGATTTTAAGAAAGTTAGTAAGGAAAAAGAAGAGAAGAAACCATTAAAATGGAGAGGAAGGAGAAGAAGAAGCTAAGAAAAGAATGAATGGAAGTGTGAAGAAATGAAAGCATAAGAATCCATATTTATAGCCTTAGATCCTTAACCCTTAAGTTTGTCAAATGACATAAATACTCTTCCTTAACCTTTAAGTAAACATGTTTTATCAACGCCTACCATCATCACACCACTGCATTACTTTATGTCATCTTTTCTTAATACTTAAGGGATGAACCTAATTGGAAAAGTGGACTAAGGTGGAGATTTGGTTTGATTTGCTTTTGTTTTGATGTGATTTGATTTGACTTGTGTTGGATTTGGTGAAGATATCTTCTTTAAGTACTTTTCTTTACTTAATTAAACTCTTAGCTTAATTAAACCTTATTTATTATAAGTGTGGTGTTTATTTCTTTATTAATGTGTTTATATAATAACTATTCAAGTTGTAAAACGTTTACACTACTTATATTGAACAAAACGTTGATTTTCGTCAAAACGTTTTCCGGTCATATTTTCTGTTTGTAATTAAACTATTTATATATGTAAACAAAACTTGAAAATAAGTTTCTATCATCTTTAAATAATTAAAACCAGTTTATTTTAGTTATAAAACTGTAACGACCCAGAATTTTTATTAATTAAAATTTGGATATTTAATTAATTTTAAATATTAATAAGTGAATTTATAAGTCGAATAAATTTTAATTCGAATAATTGGATTTAATTGGATAATTAAATCGATAATTTAATATGTTAAATTATGGAAATAATTGAAAATAGAGTTAAATATGATTGAAAATGATTTGTAAAATTTTATTTTATCATATTGAAGTTAGAATGATATTTTAGAACTTCTAAAATCGAATTAAAAGTTAATTTGTGAAAATTGAATATTTTAATATTTAAATCGACTAGTGAAAATAGCCAATTTTTGAACAGTCTCATAATTGAACGAAACCAGTTTCATTGGATCCGTAATAGTTAGTTATTACCGGATTTCAATTTTCGTGTCAATCGGAGTTATCGTTTGATCGTGGCAGCTCGAAACGCATCGAATTATTTTTAATTTTAATTTGGCGAGTTAAAATAGCCATTTTTCAAACAGTCTTGGATTTCGACGAAACCAGTTTCATCGGATACGTAATGTGATATTATTGTAAGGTTTCAAATTTCGTGTCAATTGGATTTACCGTTTGTCCGGTACAAATTAAAACGCCTAGAAAATCGTTTAAATCGGTTTAATTTAAATTGAACGTTTGTAGCCATAACTCGCACAGATGTCCGAATTAGCTTTCGAAACCTGTTCCATTGTGTCCGGAACGCGAGGTAAACCCTAGAAACGCTGGTTACGGTGCGTGAATCGGAGTTCGGAATTTCCGGAATGAATAGTGTTTCGTCGGTTTCCTATAAATAGACCACCTTCCTTCATAAATTAGAAAGTAAAAAATTAAACCTAATTCTAAAACCCTAGCCACCTCAGTCAAAACCCACGGCCAGAATTGTCAACTTTTTCTCCCACAAATTCGCTCAATCCATTAACAATTACGAGAAATTATCAACTAGAGAATCGAAGAGCTTCGTGAGATCTACAGATCCAACGGTCACTTTTCCGTATCGTCGTCGTTTGGAGGCGTTTATGGCCCGCGTTCGTAGCCGTTCATCACGCAAATTCGAGCAGCAATAAGTGGCCGAGCTCGAAGTGCTTTGGGGCGGTGGTTGCTCGTGCTATGTTCTTCAATTTGGAACTCTTTGATCGAGATATAGGTTGGTGATGGAGAGGCAAGAATAAACCTTAAATATCAAAGTTGGGTTCGGCCATGTTGTTTACTGCGCATGAACATGAGAAGGGGGAAGGAGATGCGTTCTATGGTGTTGATGAAGGGGGTGTAGGATCTAACGGCCTGTAGTGAGTAGGTTTAAAATTTTATAAATTATGTTGTAAATTAAAATAAAAATTTGTATTAACTTGTAAATGCTATAACTTTTTGCTGCGAGGTCAAAAAATTATGAAACAGGAAGCGTTGGAATCGTATGGACGAGCACTACGCGATGAAATTGGATTGGAGTCGTTTGGAGTTAGTGAGAATTTTGGGTAAAATTAAACGTCCGTTTAATTTTATTCGAAATAAATCGCTAAAACGGAATTTAAATCAAGGTGAGAACTTCTCACTCAATCGAATCAGTTTCGATTTTAATTTTTAAATAGTTAGATTTAAAATATTTGAATGCATGTTTGAATGATGATTGTTATCTATTGATTGTTAAAATAGACATTATGCGCCGTTAGTAAGCGGATGTTATTTATTAAAAACATATACCGCGAATATTTCATAAACAGTGAAATTGGTATTATATATAATATCAATATATATATATATATATATTGGCATATGTATATATTGCAGTTGTTGATTCCCCGCATTGTATAGCGGATGAGACCCTATTACGCCGCCTATTAAGCGGATAATATTTAAAATCCCATATATCGCGATAATTTCGTACTGGAGCGAAATTGGTATTGTGCTAATGGTTGTGGATGCAGGAAAACAGGTTGGAGGGATCCAGCTGGATTCCTCAACAGTATTTATTTGATTTCAGATATTTTGATATTTGATGGATTATCATATCGATATGTGATATCGTTGTAGTCGTGATTGACTATTTGGTGTGCAGCATCATTGGACCAAATTTGGAACTTTAAAAATGATTTTTAAAGTGATTTTCGAAAATATAAAATATTTTTGGAATTGATTCATTTTAAATAAATAAACGTTATAATTTTTATGTTTTAAAAATTATGGTTTTTGAGAAATATAGTTAAAAACTGATTTTTGAGAATATGATGCTAATGATTTTATAAAATAGTTAAATCGGAATTTTTGAATTTATTATGAAAAGTTGAAATATAGGATTTATAAAATTTAATTATTTTATGAATCAAAAATGGTGAAATTATAAAGGAGATTAAAGATGTTTTAAAATAATAGTATAAATTGATTTAATAAAGGATTTATAAATCGATATTTATAAATTAAAAATATTTGAGTTATAAAACGAGTTTTTATAAGTGTTAGAATGAATTGTGAATGAATTCCACAAATGAATGAAATTTATAGAATTATAAACGGTGAAGTTTTAAAATGGAATTTTATAAACAGTAGGTTTATAAAATTTGTAAGGATATTAAAAGAATAGATTTTGTAAAATAATCGTTTTATAATCGTTTAACTTATAATATGAACTTTTGGTTTATAATTGAGTTATGAATTGAATATAGGTTAATAAAGGAATTTATAAACGTTGTTTTATAAATTCGTAAACGACTTATTTTGATAAGTAAATTGTTGAAACCTACTAATGGAGTTATATTCACGTTTTTGACTGTGAATAATCCTTTAAAATAAAATGAATAGAAATGATGAAATTTGTTAACAAAGTATATTCACGTTTTGAATAGTGAATAATATGTTAAAGAAAATGTTTAGAATGTGATATTTTAAATAGAATTAAAACGATCTAACGATGTTTTTAAACATGTTAAGATTCGAAACCATAGATTTCAACATTTATTGTTGAAATAGATGTTTCGAGAAATAGAAGGAAATGAGGGACTATAACACTGTTGTTATAGTAAATGATTTCCGAAAGGAAATGTTTTGTATAGTATTGGGATTTATATATCTATCTTAAATTCGAATCTCTATACTAGTGATTTTGGGTTGTCGTAACGATGTTTTACGCAACATTCGTTTTGGCCCAAATAAATATGTTTAAAAGAATGATTTCCTTAAAGAATGAAATATATACTTAATTTCGATTGAAGTATACTGAATATTTTCCAAGTGTTGAAAATAAATAAAATCTGTGAATTACTTATGAATAAATAAGTACGGAAATGTTTTCCAATATAAAGTGAATATTTTGGGAATTTATCTTTTTGAAGATAAATTAAAATGGATAATTGAAATCGTATATGCATGGATATTGTGAAATATAAATTCACTATGGAATTTATGAATAAAAAGGAGAATTTGTTTAAAAATAAATATTGATTTATTTTTGAAGTGTGAAATTATATATCTTGTAAAGATATTTTTGGCAAATAAATAATTTGGAAAATTATTTGGAATTTGGTGATGTGTGCATATTCATTGATAGTTCAATAACCGACTATCAATATTTCCCTTTGAATGGGTAATTGATGTGAATTGTTTGAATGTGAATGCCACACTTATTTTTGAATAAGCGCTCACTATTCGGGTTAACCGGGAAAGGACCATGGGGTCGTATAACCCATTCCGAATATGTGATACGTCGTTATGAATTGCATTTGAAGACCAGTGTTGAAGACCGGATCTTTTTGAAAGCGAAAGGACAACTCGTCGATTGTCTTTGCACCGAGTAGCTACGGTATAGAGACTCCCTATGTGATGGGAAGTCCGGACGTGATTAGAGATTATCCGGATTGCAAGGACTTCTTTGTAAGTGTCTTCGGTTTTGTTCGATCCCGGAACAGACTTGTATGGATTGTATGTCTGACGTTACAAATTGAGATATAAAGCAGATTTCATTCAAATATATTTCTGTTGGTGGCGGAGAATTTATTCTTTTAGCTTAACACCCTTCTCTGAGACGTACGAGCTCAGAGGTTATGTAGTTGAAGGTTATCAGCGATATATTCCCAATTTGGTAATGTGACATGCTGAGTGTTGCTGTAAATGATCATTGTGTTGATTATTTGTGATAGGATCGTTTATTTGATCGTCTATCTTGGTGATCATTTCTATGATCATTTGTTGACCCAAAGCATGGCTTTTGTATAAAGTATGTTTTTGTGGACGTGACTTCGTCGAGCCTCACACCCCGGAATGGTCAAAACAGGAAAGATGCGGCAAGGTTATGAGGGGTAGCGCCCTTTAGGGTATGTGCATTTCCTTCTGGAAAAGGGTGGTATCATGGTATGGAGCCCAGATACTTACTCATGTTGAAAACACTTTATGATTGTGTGAATTGATTACGAGCGCTCGGTTAAAGGTCCCAAAGGACCGGGGGATGGCATACTCGTGTAGTAGTTACCTAGTGATAAAGGTAACCCGGCCTTGTGTTGGCAGAGAGCTGGTTAAGTTCTCGGGGATGTCCATCCAGAGGCATTCTCATGTGGCAATGGGAAGTTCCTTGGCCTGTTCATCCGTTGGAAATCCAATTCCCAATACGAAACTTGTACGGTATTAGTTGTAGAACCTGCCATTTACTTATGGTGGTCACCACTGTTTAGATGGTAGCTATAGTAGGCATACGATAATGGTCGTATGTTGGCTAAGATTTATATTCTACTTTCGAAATGAATTTTCTCTACACTATGCACTAGTAATAATATCAAATGTCCTTTTTAATGCGTATCAAGCATCTTTGACTATCATAAGGAGAAATCTCCTCCGATTCTGCGTTTGCATTGTGTGTGTGTACGGGAGGCCTTATGGTAGTCTCATTTTTAAAAGCATTGCGAATTGACTTTAAAAATATTCCTCTATTTTGATTTTAAAGATAAATAAACTGTTTTGAGTTCCCACACCAGTCTCATGACTGACTCGGAGTTTATTGTTTTCCTTCCTAAACTCTGGGTGCCCACCAATTTCCACACGGGCAGTCAAGAGTTAGGTTTATCAGGATATTCTGGATATTCAGGAATTGCTGGAGGCAAGCTAGATGGCATGGCGTATTATTAGTATATAGTATTTCTTTTCCGCTGTTTGTTGTTGTTTGATGTTGTACACTCTGATGTAATGAAATGTAATGTATAAAATGTAATAACTGATATAGTTCTTTGTTTAAAGATTATTCATTTATTATTATATGTTGTTCCGCTGCGAATTGTGAGATTCTGATGTTGTTCAGTTGTTTTCTTTCCGTTCTATTTTCTATTTTCTATTTTCTTTCCTCTCTATTTTTCTATCTTTTTCTCTCTTCTTCTACTTTTTCTTTTTCTTAAACATTGATAATTCGTATTTCTGTTCATCTTGAATTAATCTATGGAGATTAGTGTATATTCAAGGAGTACGGATTTGCGGGTCATCACAGGTGGTATCAGAGCTGTTGGTTAAGCGACAACCATGGTTCTGTTGGGTATTACTCATTAGAGATAGAGTTAGCAGTACTCTAGAATGATTTGAGTGTAATAATAGATATGAGAGCGTATTTGTTAGTGAATATATAAAATTGTTTTATATTGTGATGATTGGTTTGTTAAGTGGCATATGAACCTTCGTCAGCATGGTCTCGACAACTATGCCGAAGGGGTTTCTAAACACTTAAATAGAACAATTCGACACAATATTGTTTTAAATTGGGTAAATGAAATAATTTTACCTTGATTTTATTTTATATATAAAGAAATAATTTTTCAGAATTATTAAAGTGTATATAAGTTGATTGTTAAGTTTTTTGAATAATCTAAATTGAAGAATAATTGTATAAGCAAAAGAATTATAAGAATTGAATTATAATTAATGTGATTTACAATTGTGAAATAAACTTATATATATGAGAAGTGAAACTATGTGGATATATTTATGAATATGAGTTATAAATAAAGAATGAATTTAAAGTTAAATGGAAATTTACTTTAGAATTGGAAGCTGAATTGATTTATAAATGTGAACTTGAGTTATGTAATGAAATTCAACTTTAGTAATTGAATTGAATTAATAGATTGAATGTTAATCAAATAATTGATATGAAATAATGAATATAAGTGTTAATTCATTAAAATCTAATGTTATTGGAAGTTGAAAGATTGAATGAAAATCAATTTAATTAAACCAAATTGAATGAATATAAGCAAAGGAATTTGGTTGTAATTAATATACATTGGTTGTTATATGGTTGTTAGTTGATTGATTGTATATAATTCATTAAGAATTAATGAAATTGAAAGCTAAAGTAATTGAAATCCAATTGGAAGTTAAGTGAATCTTAAATAGAATTAAATTTGATTTGGAAGTGAACCAACTTGAATATGAATTAGTGAATATAAACTAATTGAAAATGAATGTTAGTAAACATCCACTGTAAATAAATCAAATGTGATTTAAATTGAAAACCAATTCATGGAATATTAATGAGAATATGAGTGAATATTTATTGGTTATGGATGATAGTTGATGGTTGAATATATTGCTTTTGTTTCAATTGCTATGTTGACATATATAGTTATTATGTTGCTATATGTTGTATATCGATACTATTGTCATATATGTATGTTCTCATGTTGTTTGTTGAGTGTTTAGTAGGTGCGGATCGCGTTTGCTTCGCATTTGGAGCTCGCTTTCGCGCTATATTAGCCGTATATGCTTGCTAGTAAAATATAAGGTACATATCTCGGATTACATACCGTACTTTTATACTTTTTCCCTGCGGGATGCCTCATTACTTGATGAGATGTATATTTGTGATATATATACTGTCATTTTTTTTTCGGATCGAGCCACGCAAAGGAGACTATAGCGAATTTTTTCCGAAAATTTAAGGCGTTAGAAAAAATTTGAGAAAATTGGAAAGTTTTGAAAACTTTGACTTTGATTTGGAATTTAAAGTTAACAATGATAGTTGTTTTTGAAAAAAAAATAAATAAATAAATAAGTATGATTTGAAAACTTAGTAAAGTATTGTAAGAAGTTTAACTACGGATTTTGGAAAATTAATAGATTCTATAACTTTTCTTACTTAATAATTTCGAGGACGAAATTCTTTTAAGGGGGGAAGATTGTAAGGACCCATAATTTTTATTAATTAAAATTTGGATATTTAATTAATTTTAAATATTAATAAGTGAATTTATAAGTCGAATAAATTTTAATTCGAATAATTGGATTTAATTGGATAATTAAATCGATAATTTAATATGTTAAATTATGGAAATAATTGAAAATAGAGTTAAATATGATTGAAAATGATTTGTAAAATTTTATTTTATCATATTCAAGTTAGAATGATATTTTAGAACTTTTAAAATCGAATTAAAAGTTAATTTGTGAAAATTGAATATTTTAATATTTAAATCGACTAGTGAAAATAGCCAATTTTTGAACAGTTTCAGAATTGAACGAAACCAGTTCCATTGGATCCGTAATAGTTAGTTATTATCGGATTTCAATTTTCGTGTCAATCGGAGTTATCGTTTGATCGTGGCAGCTCGAAACGCGTCGAATTATTTTTAATTTTAATTTGGCGAGTTAAAATAGCCATTTTTCAAACAGTCTCGGATTTCGACGAAACTAGTTTCATCGGATCCGTAATGTGATATTATTGTAAGGTTTCAAATTCCGTGTCAATTGGATTTACCGTTTGTCCGGTACAAATTAAAACGCCTAGAAAATCGTTTAAATCGGTTTAATTTAAATTGAACGTTTGTAGCCATAACTTGCACAGATGTCCGAATTAGCTTTCGAAACCTATTCCATTGTGTCCGGAACGTGGGGTAAACCCTAGAAACGCTGGTTACGGCGCGTGAATCGGAGTTCGGAATTTCCGGAATGAATAGTGTTTCGTCGGTTTCCTATAAATAGACCACCTTCCTTCATAAATTAGAAAAAAAAATTAAACCTAATTCTAAAACCCTAGCCGCCTCAGTCAAAACCCACGGCCAGAATTGTCAACTTTTTCTCCTACAAATTCGCTCAATCCATTAACAATTACGAGAAATTATCAACTAGAGAATCGAAGAGCTTCGTGAGATCTACAGATCCAACGGTCACTTTTCCTTATCATCGTCGTTTGGAGGCGTTTATGGCCCGCGTTCGTAGCCGTTCATCACGCAAATTCGAGCAGCAATAAGTGGCCGAGCTCGAAGTGCTTTGGGGCGGTGGTTGCTCGTGCTATGTTCTTCAATTTCGAACTCTCTGATCGAGATATAGGTTGGTGATGGAGAGGCAAGAATAAACCCTAAATATCAAAGTTGGGTTCGGCCATGTTGTTTACTGCGCGTGAACATGAGAAGGGGGAAGGAGATGCGTTCTACGGTGTTGATGAAGGGGGTGTAGGATCTAACGGCCTGTAGTGAGTAGGTTTAAAATTTTATAATTATGTTGTAAATTAAAATAAAAATTTGTATTAACTTGTAAATGCTATAACTTTTTGCTGCGAGGTCGAAAAATTATGAAACAGGAAGCGTTGGAATCGTATGGACGAGCAATACGCGATGAAATTGGATTGGAGTAGTTTGGAGTTAGTGAGAATTTTGGGTAAAATTAAACGTCCGTTTAATTTTATTCGAAATAAATCGCTAAAACGGAATTTAAATCAAGGTGAGAACTTCTCACTCAATCGAATCAGTTTCGATTTTAATTTTTAAATAGTTAGATTTAAAATATTTGAATGCATGTTTGAATGATGATTGTTATCTATTGATTGTTAAAATAGACATTATGCGCCGTTAGTAAGCGGATGTTATTTATTAAAAACATATACCGCGAATATTTCATAAACAGTGAAATTGGTATTATATATAATATCAATATATATATATATATATTGGCATATGTATATATTGCAGTTGTTGATTCCCCGCATTGTATAGCGGATGAGACCCTATTGCGCCGTCTATTAAGCGGATAATATTTAAAATCCCATATACCGCGATAATTTCGTACTGGAGCGAAATTGGTATTGTGCTAATGGTTGTGGATGCAGGAAAACAGGTTGGAGGGATCCAACTGGATTCCTCAACAGTATTTATTTGATTTCAGATATTTTGATATTTGATGGATTATCATATCGATATGTGATATCGTTGTAGTCGTGATTGACTATTTGGTGTGCAGCATCATTGGACCAAATTTGAAACTTTAAAAATGATTTTTAAAGTGATTTTCGAAAATATAAAATATTTTTGGAATTGATTCATTTTAAATAAATAAACGTTATAATTTTTATGTTTTAAAAATTATGGTTTTTGAGAAATATAGTTAAAAACTGATTTTTGAGAATATGATGCTAATGATTTTATAAAATAGTTAAATCGGAATTTTTGAATTTATTATGAAAAGTTGAAATATAGGATTTATAAAATTTAATTATTTTATGAATCAAAAATGGTGAAATTATAAAGGAGATTAAAGATGTTTTAAAATAATAGTATAAATTGATTTAATAAAGGATTTATAAATCGATATTTATAAATTAAAAATATTTGAGTTATAAAACGAGTTTTTATAAGTGTTAGAATGAATTGTGAATGAATTCCATAAATGAATGAAATTTATAGAATTATAAACGGTGAAGTTTTAAAATGGAATTTTATAAACAGTAGGTTTATAAAATTTGTAAGGATATTAAAAGAATAGATTTGGGTGAATAAATGAATCTTATAAGTTATAAGATTTATAATTGTGAAGTTTAAAGGAACGATTTTGTAAAATAATCGTTTTATAAGCATTTAACTTATAATATGAACTTTTGGTTTATAATTGAGTTATGAATTGAATATAGGTTAATAAAGGAATTTATAAACGTTGTTTTATAAATTCGTAAACGACTTATTTTGATAAGTAAATTGTTGAAACCTATTAATGGAGTTATATTCACGTTTTTGACTGTGAATAATCCTTTAAAATAAAATGAATAGAAATGATGAAATTTGTTAACAAAGTATATTCACGTTTTGAATAGTGAATAATATGTTAAAGAAAATGTTTAGAATGTGATATTTTAAATAGAATTAAAACGATCTAACGATGTTTTTAAACATGTTAAGATTCGAAACCATAGATTTCAACATTTATTGTTGAAATAGATGTTTCGAGAAATAGAAGGAAATGAGGGACTATAACACTGTTGTTATAGTAAATGATTTCCGAAAGGAAATGTTTTGTATAGTATTGGGATTTATATATCTATCTTAAATTCGAATCCCTATACTAGTGATTTTGGGTTGTCGTAACGATGTTTTACGCAACATTCGTTTTGGCCCAAATAAATATGTTTAAAAGAATGATTTCCTTAAAGAATGAAATATATACTTAATTTCGATTGAAGTATATTGAATATTTTCCAAGTGTTGAAAATAAATAAAATCTGTGAATTACTTATGAATAAATAAGTATGGAAATGTTTTCCAATATAAAGTGAATATTTTGGGAATTTATCTTTTTGAAGATAAATTAAAATGGATAATTGAAATCGTATATGCATGGATATTGTGAAATATAAATTCACTATGGAATTTATGAATAAAAAGGAGAATTTGTTTAAAAATAAATATTGATTTATTTTTGAAGTGTGAAATTATATATCTTGTAAAGATATTTTTGGCAAATAAATAATTTGGAAAATTATTTGAAATTTGGTGATGTGTGCATATTCATTGATAGTTCAATAACCGACTATCAATATTTCCCTTTGAATGGGTAATTGATGTGAATTGTTTGAATGTGAATGCCACACTTATTTTTGAATAAGCGCTCACTATTCGGGTTAACCGGGAAAGGACCATGGGGTCGTATAACCCATTCCGAATATGTGATACGTCGTTATGAATTACATTTGAAGACCGGTGTTGAAGACTAGATCTTTTTGAAAGCGAAAGGACAACTCGTCGATTGTCTTTGCACCGAGTAGCTACGGTATAGAGACTCCCTATGTGATGGGAAGTCCGGACGTGATTAGAGATTATCCGGATTGCAAGGACTTCTTTGTAAGTGCCTTCGGTTTTGTTCAATCCCGGAACAGACTTGTATGGATTGTATGTCTGACGTTACAAATTGAGATATAAAGAAGATTTCATTCAAATATATTTCTGTTGGTGGCGGAGAATTTATTCTTTTAGCTTAACACCCTTCTCTGAGACGTACGAGCTCAGAGGTTATGTAGTTGAAGGTTATCAGCGATATATTCCCAATTTGGTAATGTGACATGCTGAGTGTTGCTGTAAATGATCATTGTGTTGATTATTTGTGATAGGATCGTTTATTTGATCGTCTATCTTGGTGATCATTTCTATGATCATTTGTTGACCCAAAGCATGGCTTTTGTATAAAGTATGTTTTTGTGGACGTGACTTCGTCGAGCCTCACACCCCGGAATGGTCAAAACAGGAAAGATGCAGCAAGGTTATGAGGGGTAGCGCCCTTTAGGGTATGTGCATTTCCTTCTGGAAAAGGGTGGTATCATGGTATGGAGCCCAGATACTTACTCATGTTGAAAACACTTTATGCTTGTGTGAATTGATTACGAGCGCTCGGTTAAAGGTCCCAAAGGACCGGGGGATGGCATACTCGTGTAGTAGTTACCTAGTGATAAAGGTAACCCAGCCTTGTGTTGGCAGAGAGCTGGTTAAGTTCTCGGGGATGTCCATCCAGAGGCATTCTCATGTGGCAATGGGAAGTTCCTTGGCCTGATCATTCGTTGGAAATCCAATTCCCAATACGAAACTTGTACGGTATTAGTTGTAGAACCTGCCATTTACTTATGGTGGTCACCACTGATTAGATGGTAGCTATAGTAGGCATACGATAATGGTCGTATGTTGGATAAGATTTATATTCTACTTTCGAAATGAATTTTCTCTACACTATGCACTAGTAATAATATCAAATGTCCTTTTTAATGCGTATCAAGCATCTTTGACTATCATAAGGAGAAATCTCCTCCGATTCTGCGTTTGCATTGTGTGTGTGTGTGTGTGTGCGGGAGGCCTTATGGTAGTCTCATTTTTAAAAGCATTGCGAATTGACTTTAAAAATATTCCTCTATTTTGATTTTAAAGATAAATAAACTGTTTTGAGTTCCACACCAGTCTCATGACTGACTCGGAGTTTATTGTTTTCCTTCCTAAACTCTGGGTGCCCACCAATTTCCACACGGGCAGTCAAGAGTTAGGTTTATCAGGATATTCTGGATATTCAGGAATTGCTGGAGGCAAGCTAGATGGCATGGCGTATTATTAGTATATAGTATTTCTTTTCCGCTGTTTGTTGTTGTTTGATGTTGTACACTCTGATGTAATGAAATGTAATGTATAAAATGTAATAACTGATATAGTTCTTTGTTTAAAGATTATTCATTTATTATTATATGTTGTTCCGCTATGAATTGTGAGATTCTGATGTTGTTCAGTTGTTTTCTTTCCGTTCTATTTTCTATTTTCTTTTTTCTTTCCTCTCTATTTTTCTATCTTTTTCTCTCTTCTTCTACGTTTTCTTTTTCTTAAACATTGATAATTCGTATTTCTGTTCATCTTGAATTAATCTATGGAGATTAGTGTATATTCAAGGAGTACGGATTTGCGGGTCATCACATGGTTTAATATATATTAAAATCCAATTGTAAAAATACGACGTCGATTTGTCAAAATGCTACAAAATTTGTCAAACATTATAAAATAAGTATTTATATAGTTATAAAACTTTATCAACCAATTACTATCACTATATAACAATTTTAAAAAAGAATCATTTATCACTAAAAATATAAAATAAATGTATAACTAATTTTATCGAAAATTGGCTTTTGTCACTTTTTGACAAAAATCCAAACTTCTTGATTTTGTAATCGAATTCTAAAAATAAGTTTGTCATTTTTATTTATCGTGTAAAGTATGATTATTTAAGTTGGAAAATTCTACATTTGAATAGTTTAAAGTTTATTAAATATTCCATTTAAAAGTGATAAAATTAAAGGTCGTTATAATGAATGTCAATTTGTCCATAATAATACTAACAGACATTTCCTACGATAGTTATGTATAATTACTAATTTTCAATTAGTAATCTTTTTATAATTATTCCATTTGTTAGTCCTATTAATTCATTTACACCTATTAATTGTAACTTTTAATTCATTCCTCATTTATGTACCCATCAATTGGAGTTACTATCTTCTATGTCATATTAATTAATTGCAACCCTCAATTCATTTCACATTTATTGTCCATGAATTGGATTTATAGTCTTTTATATCCTATTTATTATTAGCAACTCCTAATTTTACTGTCCATTAATAGAAATTACCATATTTCCTGATTTCTCCTATTCGCTTTAGTGCTCTACCTAATAATAAACTATCCTAAGCGAACATTATGCATAAATAGAGGTTATTATTTAAATTTATACTTATTTATTAGCAATAAATACGTATAAACTACCTATTCCTATCCAAATATATTCTAGTTATAAATATTGGACTAGTTCTTTCCATATTTAATTTGTTGGAATTAGATTATTTAGGAAGATTTTCTGTTATAATTTCCATATATTAGTTTAAAGCAAAAGATAACAAAGGGAAAGACTGACTTCATTTGAAACTACAAGGAATGAGCAATTCCTTTTTATTTGGAAAGATAGTTTAAATTACGAAGAATAAATCTGTACTTTACACATCCCTTTCTTTTTATTTGCATATATTCCTTGTTAAATCAAACACCGTATTTTTCTATGAAAAATGAAGAAATAAACCAATTTATAAAAATCGATAGATGTTCTTCTCATAAATTAAACTATGGAAAATCTACAATTCAATATAAATAGTGCAATATTCAAAATCTTATCAATATTTTACACCCCAAGTATAGATCTGAATAAAACTATACACCATTCTAGATTAAATATCTTTGGAACTAATTTCCAGATCAAGGTGTATAAATATTCAAATCAGATCTAAAATAAGAATATGTAGGCAATGGTTTTCTACACTAATTTGAGCATACAATTCACAAATAAAATAGATTTGAGCGTCAAAATCAAACATATGCTAACGGAATAGATTTAAAATCACAAACAATATATAAAATTTTCTGCTCATCTTCTAAAAGCGTTACAAATCCCCAAATCTGAAATAAACTTTTGATTCAACTTCATTTCCTGCTTATTCCAAGAAATATGTATAAAAATAGTATATACATATATTAGAATTATAGATTTGAGAAGAAATTTGGGTTTGAAGGGGAATATATATATATATATATATATATATATATACACATACATGCATACATACATGCATATGTATATATATAACCTTGTTATTGCATAGTGTTGATTCACTATTCTTCTTCTCTTATTTGATTTCTATTCTTCTCCAATTTGTGTATATATAATTATCAATATTGTATTTTATAATTTAGAAAATAGTGAAGAAGAGAAAATGGCAGAGCTTCGCTGCTGCTTTTAGAAAAATATGAGAACAGAAAATAGGGTTAGGCCTGAATTTATAGGCACCTGAATCAACCACAACCTTTGAAATATATTAAATTTGGATCGTTTGGCCAAGGCTAACCGCTTCAGTGTAACGACCCGCCTTTTTGATAATTGAAAATAATCAATTAAATAAGGCCTTAGAATTTAATATTGTGAGAAATTAAAATATATGATTTGTTAATGAAAAAATTATTAGAATATAATTTGATAATACGACAACCGTTTTAATGTAATCCCAATCAATTGTAACAATAATGGTTAATAAGGAATAAAATAAATGATGCATTAATAATGGAAAATTATGTTATTTAATTGAAATTGGTTTTAATATGGAATATGAAATCAATTATTTTGTACGTAAATTTATTAACCATTGTTCGTAAACAATAAATTTACAAATGCTTTTAAATTACTTAAGTGTAATTATTGTTTTATTTCTCATCCTATTATTTAACCGTTTGAAATTAATTTGAAAATCAATGGAAATTAAATGTAATTGAAATATTGAATATAGGATAAGAAAAGACATTAACTATAGAACAATGAATGTAATAAAATGGAAACTTAAGTTAATAACATATAAGGGATTTATTGATTTAATAATAAGAATATGTAAATCAAATAAAAGAATCGTTGAAATTTAAAATATAATGAACTGGTATTTTATTACCGTCGTAATTTATGTTGAAGGTAACGTAATATTTAAATCTCGGATTTAACATGAAAAAATTTAATTTTAAATGATTATTAATTCCCGTTTAATCTAGAATGATGATATGAACTTTTAATTAGAATTAGAAGTGATTAAACCAATTTAATGATAATTCATTTTAATTAACACATAAAAATGAATATAAATTTATTTTTAAAGCTAACTTCTACATACAATATAATTAGGGTTTGAAATTAGTTCCATTGAATTTAAAATTATTGAAAACCTATATTTCGACATATAGGAAGACCTATTTTCATTTCGGGAACGAAATGGGCTTTTCGGGTCTTTGTTATCGCTTTGACCCAATCAATTTGTTCCATCCATTATTATTCAATCTTTGTCTATATATATGCTGTTATAAACCTTAGAAATTTTCTATTTTATTTTCTGTACATACAATTTCTGTTCTTATATTCTCCTTCTCAATGGAGATTAGACGAAACCCTAATTACTAATTTCAAATTAAATCCAAAAAGAATTCAAACTGATCAAACCCTATCAAATTATATATCATCGTGAAGCTCTTGATGAATGGAATCAGCAAAATTTATTTTTGATTGGAGACTCCATATGTTTAGAAATTGGCGAAACATTCTCAGCCATCCATGTTAGGGTTTGGATTCAACGGTGGATCATCAACTAAACGAGATCAGAGGGTACCAGGCATAAAGATTGGCAAAAAGAGTTGATCTACAGTGGCCGATCATCATAGATCGCCATGAGTTCACCAGCTTTTGGCTTCAAAGAGGCAGTGGCGGAGGTTTCTGGTAAGGCAAAGGTGGTCGCATGGGGGACCAGGGGTGCGGCTGGATGAGGGGGTTCTCGTAGTGGGGCCGGACCATCGTATCAGGTTGGAGTTATGTATGGTGGCGATTGGAAGATAGGCGGCTATGTGGGTTTGACGTTGCCTGTAGGGTTTGTGCATGGTGAGGATAATTACCATTTTAACCTTTTCTATTTTAATCTAATTTTCAATTCAAATGTTCAAACTTGCATAACTTTTCCATATGAAGTCGGATTCGCACGCGGTTTCTTCCATTAGATTGATATCAAAATTATGGACAACATGAAACTAGTTTGGTTGAATTTGAAGACTGTTGAGGTTTTGGGATTTTATTGGATTTTTAATGGGCTATAAATCAGAGGTGAGTGATTTAACCCACTCATGCAGTACTAAATTTTCTGATGTTAGTTAAACTGAAATCATGAAGTGATAAAATTTTATTAGTTTGCTGTTTGGTAGATAAATTGACATTTAAATTAATTTGAATTTTTTTATTGAATTAACTTGACATTTAAATTAATATTGAATTTAATTGCTAGTTAAATACCGAAAATTGATGTTTAGTGACTGTTATGATATATTGATTGATTTGAATGTTGATTGTAATTGGATGCCTATTTACTGATATGTTGGATGCATGGTTGTTATTTATTTTGATAAATCCCTATTATTATCATATTTATTATTTGAAATCGTATAAATTGTCACTTGTAATATTTTAAATCAATTAAGAAATAGGTTGAAATGATATATACCTACGTCATTTAATTATGGGTTGAAGTGAATATACTCATCCATGTAATTAAAATTGAAATAAATGATCACTTTGCCAAAGGATAGAAAATTATATACAGACATCGGATTTGGTTAAATTAAATGGTTTTAAAATATTGATTTTGCATTTATATGAATTTAATTATTTTCTAATTCAAGACTTGAAATATTTAAATTGAACTGTTTAGATGAAATTGTTTAAAGATTTAATTTGAAATCTTAAAGTTGAATTGAGATATGATTTGAATTTATTGAAAGTGAATTGTTTTAAAGTTTAAATTTAAATTTAGACGCTGAATTTACTTAAATTAAAATGGTTTTAAATTGGTATTTTCAAGTTTGGACGTGAAATGGATTTAAACAAAAATTGTTTAAAAATGTGAAATTGAATTGAGACTTTCAGCCATATGAATAGGACTGTTTAGATTGAATTTCAAGCGAAGTTCCAAGTTGTTTTGAATTGAGGCTGATGTAAATAGGAATTAGAATATAATGTTGACTTGAAATTGGATGTTGAAAAGTTGAATTTGTTGCGATTTGAAATGGGAACATGAGTTCAAATTGTTTTGAAAAGGAAGAAATGGTTTTAATATAAATTATTTTAATATACGAACTATTTATCCAAACTATTTTCAGTATTGAAATCTATTTTATATTCAAAACTATTTCCAATCTTTAAACTATTCTAATTATTCCAAACTATTTTTCAATATTAAAACTATTTTAAATTATCCAAACTATTTTCAATATTCAAACTATTTTAATTATTCAAAACCATTTCCAATATTCAAATTGTTTCAGAGGAGAATTATTTAGATTTAAATCATTGATTGAAATACAAATGCTTTGATATAAAGGTATAACCTCTTTTGAATTCGAAAACATTTTGAAGTGAATATGATATTTTGATATGAAATATGACTTGTTTAGGAAATGTAAAATAGAACCGATGTGAAAAATGACATTTGGCTGTTAAAGAGACCGGGGCCGAATATTGGCATACTCTCTATCAATATCGGAACCACTTTAACAACTGTGTACGTGGTGGATGATTTAGAATAAAGTGGTTGAATTGGCGAACGATTTGCTGAATTTAAAGAAAGTAAATGATGATGGATGACCCCGACACTTGTGCTAATTTAAAATAACTAAAACAGTGTGGCTTGTCAGGGACAAGTGTGCTAGCTACCCATAGTGGACACACTTCTTCATATTATATATTGATTTTGACTTGATCGGTGCACCTTGATTTGATTTTGGAAGTGTTGGACGTGGTTTGTGGTCGTGGCTACGATGCGTTACCACCAGCCCTACGACCCAAACTGGTAGTATCCTACCTTAGGCATTGCCTCATGTGCCTTGTCATACTTTTATCCTTATACGCACCCACTAAGATTTTTTTAGTATGGTACCTATAGGGGACTCATTGGCTACCGACGTTACTGCTTGTGTTACATGACCTGCATAGACTATCTGCTTAAAAATGCATTAAGGGGGATTAATGTAAAACCTTAATGCTCAGAAAATTATTTATTTTATTGATTAGACACTATATATAGCGTATCTTACTACATATAAATAGTTTAACGGATCCTTAGGAGATGGAAAATCCTGTAACATCTCTTAAGTTATAGCACTCATGTTGTACACTTGATAGGAGGTGGAAAATCCAATAAACATCTCTGAAGCTATCGCACTCGTATTTACTTGTTATTGATTTAACTTACATAAGAACTTTTAGTTATGACTTGAGCATTTTGTCTTTTCATTACGTTGGAGTCAACCTGAGTATTTCAATGTTGAAGACATTATTCCTTGAAGATGAAGATGGAGTTTGTTAGACTGTTTATTTTCCGCTGCATTATTTTGGTATTTTTGTTGATTGTACTGTGGTTATGTTGTAAAAATTGTGCAATAAAATGTATATTGTAAAACAGCTTTATGAACTATTTATTCGATTATTATATTTTGTCATTCCGCTGGGAGATTCTGTATTTTGTTTCCTTTCTTTTCTCTTATTTTCTTATTAAATCTCATTGATAATATGCCCTTTTGAATGGTTTGAGTTAGACATATGCAGTTTATTATTGATTTAAACCGTCTAGAAAGGTGGGTCATCATAATTGGTATCAGAGCTTTGGTTTAGAGATACCTTAGCCTATTAGGGTCAACTCATTAGAGATAGGGTTAGTAATACCCTGGAATGAGTTTGAGTGTGTGTATATATGAGAGAGCGTATTAGTTGGTTGTAATGACCCAGAATTTTTGTTATTTGAGTTTGGAATATTTAATTACTTTTAATATTGAAAAGTTAATTTTATAAATTAAATAACTCGAATTTCAAATATAGCGATTTATTGGATAATTTAACTGTTGAATTTAATAATTGAAAATCTTTTAAATAATTAAATCCTAGGTTTTAAGTTGGATAAAAATAATTTAAAATCTTATTCAATTTCTATTGATAATAATAAAGAAAATAAAACTTTTAAATTGGATTTAAAAGTGATTTAATCGATTTTGAAAATAACTCGTTTTTAATTAATGAGTGAAAATAGCCTTTTGGGGCTCTGTCTTGGATTTCGATGAAACCAGTTTCATTAGATCTGTAATAATGAATTTTAATGCACCAAAAAAAATCATGGCGATCAAATGTACCATTTGGTCGTGCAAGATCGAAATACGTAGAATTTAATATCGAAAATTTAATATAATAATTGGGTTCAAAAAGCTATTTTCTGCAAATGATTAAATTAGATCTCGAAACAAGTTCTATTGGATTTGGAATAGGGGTGTAAGATATAGAACGCTAGGCGGCACATCTCAATCGGAGTTAGGAATTTTCGGATGTTTTGTAGCTTGATATTTTTGAATATAAAAGATACACACACACACAATATAATAGGCTATTACCCTACCTGTTCAAACATATGCTCCATCACCATCAACTGCTATGCTCCATCACCATTAGCCCACACCACTTGCCATTGTTCACCATAGCCTCCCCTTCTATACATACCGTTGCAATCAACCAACGTTAAAAAAAAGAGAAATTCAACAGCCTCATCCTACGGCTGTGGTCGATTTTGGACTAGCAAAGGCCATATTAGGCCTTGAGTTCAACTAAGATTATGGTCGCGACAACAAAATGAGGGGGTTATACGCTTGGATGAAGGCGCGACATAGTGTGGTAGCCGCATTTTTAGATAAATGGAGGAAGGGGATTCTTCGATTCTGGAAATTTGGTGGGCCTAGAGGTGATGGCGTGTGAAGAAGAAATGTACAGGGGAGATAGGGGAGTTTAATGGTGGTCGTGGCTGGGCCAGCGGTGGTCGGACGGCGAAGATAAAAGGGGATGAATGGGGCTAGGTCGGAGGGATCTTTTGTGAGCTATGACTGATGTGGATGGGCGATTTGCGGTTGGTTGAGTTCGACCGAGTCTGGGTTGCTTCGGTCGGAAGTGGTGGCCGAAGGTGGAGGTGCGAGATAAGGGAAGCACAGTCGTTAATAGGTCGTGTTTTGGCCTGGTACGAGCGTGTAGGAGGGGGGTTGATTAAGGTTTAAAATTTAATCATTTAAAGTTAATTATTACTTAATCTATTCAAACATTCATTTATCCATATTAAATTCACACGAGGTCAGTTTTGAGTGCAATGGTTTGCATTGCGATCGTGTTGACAGAGGCTTGACGATGGATTGGATGGATCAGGAGCATGTTGAAAGTTTGGTCTAAAATCAGACATCGTTTAGTTTTATTTCTAAACCGGAATACCTCGACGACAACAAAAAATTTCGATGAGTTCAACTCATCTTTTAGATTAACTAGTATGATATATTGTTGATAAAAATTATTGAATGACTGTTTGGATGAACAATTATATTTATTAGTTGGTTTGGATATATTCCCACCTATTGGAGCGGATGAGACCCTATTACGTTCCCGTCTAAGAGCGGATGACCCTTTGTATATGAATCTCACCTCGAAGCGGTTGATTTATATTTATGATTACATAACATTTGTAATGCATGGAAAATAAGTTGGGAGGATCCAATGGGATTCCTTGCTATTGTTCAATTGTTTCCAATAAGATTTCTTATATGGATTATTGAAAAATAAACCTGATTGTGGACATTATGGTTATAACATTTTTATACGTTGAAAACTAAAACCCAATAGTGATAGAAAATCAATATTGATATTGGTTAAGTGTGGGGTGGCTATTGGCCTTAAAATAGTATTTTAAAAATACTACAAATTGCCGTTGAGTCAGAATTGGTTGTTGAGATGAGAAACGATTTTAAATCCGAAATTGGATTTTGGAAATATTTTGTTTTAAGGATTATTTATTTAATTATAGTAATGTTGTTTAAAAGTTATTTAATTATAATATTATTTTAAAGTTATTTAATTATAGGAATACTATTTTAAGGTTTTTTAATTATACTAATATTGTTTCAAAAGTTAATTAATTATAGCAATATTATTTTAAAGTTATTTAAATTATATTAGTATTGTTTAAAGTTATTTTTTATAGTAATATGGTTTTAAAGAATTTATCTAAACATTAAAAGGTTAATTATTTCAAGAAAATTATAGTTTGAAGTTAAAAATAAGGATTTATTAATAAGGTTTTGAAATAAATTATTATTATTTATAAAATGGTAAAGGTTAATTATTATTACTTCTTAAACAATATTTTGGAAGTATTAGTTATTATTTAAATATATTTTAAAGTTAATGATTTCCGTTTATTTATAATGTTCATTGTTAGTAATTATTATTATATAGTGATGTTTGAAGTAAATGATTTAAATTATTTATAAATGTTCCGAGACTCGAAAATGGAGTCGAAAGACTTGGGATTTATAAAGGAAGTTATAAAATGATTTGAAGAACTAAAGGAAGGGGTATTTGCAAGGTGGAAGAGTTTGTAAATGGTTATAAATTTATAAACCAATTTTAGAAACGGGTTTATAGAATCATGAAAGAAGTTTTATAAGTGGTCATATGGATTTATAAAGGCTTTACAAATGATTTTTGAAAGGTACAAAAAGAATTTGTGAAAGATTGGAATGTATAAAAGAATTTTATAAATTGTCTAAAGGATTTATAAAAAAGAGTTATAAATGTTTTAAGAAGGATTATAACGAGTTTTATAAATGATTGGAGAATCGAATAAAAGAAAACTTTCTAAATTCTGTGGATACACTTACACCATTGAGATAAGTATATGGATATTTCTAAGCACTGAAATATAGAGATTCGCGAGTATATCTTTATAAAGGTGTATATAAAATTTTTACAAAGTGGGTTTTATTTATGAAGATTTATAAAACATGCTAGTGATTGTCTATATGCTTAACCAATGTTGGTTTTTCCTATGAAATAAATCCTCAATTGAATGTTTGTTATTCGATAGTTAAATAACTTATTATTGAAATTGGACCCAAAATGTAACTTTGAAAATATCTAGGAGAAACATATGAGTTATATGGCATAGTCATCTTCGATGATGTTGTATTGTGCATATAAATCCCATTTCATTCTTCTAAGACAACGATAAGGAAATCCATCCACTAATTGTTAGGAGGTGATCTGCGATCTTATCTTTGACAATTTATTTCCTGAAGAACCGAGGTTGAGTTTACCGGAAATTATCAAACGTTGTTTCAAAGAGACTGAGATCGGATATGTTATCCGAAAACCACTTCGATCCAACGAATGCATTATGAAGTGACATCGGAAAGAGTATGGAATCAAAGATAGAGATGTGAAGTGCAAGGACTAATCGCTGCTAATCCTGAGGATGATTTCAAAATAGATGTAGTAGGAATAGTGCATTCGATTTCGTTAAGTCCCGAACCGAACTTGTATGGATGAATGCTATTAGCACATTGCTAGTGGAAGCAATGAGCATTTTAAGTGTAAATGTTCTTAAAAGAAAATCGTAGCCTCAAGCCTCATCAGGCGGGAATGACTAAAATAGGGGAGATGTAGCAGGGCTAAGTGGGTAGCTTCCAAGTATGGTATGATCATCCCTATCTAGAGTCGCTATTATCTCTCATTTGTATGCTTCGGGCCCATTAACGGAGGTGTAACGACTTTTTGATTGTTGAATATATTAAATTGAATGAGATTTTGGAAATTAATATTGTCAAAAATTAAAATTATGTTTTATAAATGGAAAAGAATTATTAGAATATAATTTAATAATATGAATTGAATGAAACTGACAACTGTTTTAATGTAATTTCAATCAATTGAAATAATTGTAAGTTTAATAAGGAATAAAATAAATGATGTATTAATGGTGAAATTATATGTTATTTTATTGCAATTTGTTTTAACATTTGTAAGTAAATTTATACTCCTTGTTTGTAAACAATAAATGTATTAATGTGTTCAAATTATTTAAATGCAACAACCACTCATTTCTCATCTTATTTTTAAATCCATGTAGTAATTTATTTAGGAATCAATGAAATTAGATGTAATTAAATGTTGCGGTTAATATAAGAAAAGATGTTAACCGTAGAATTTGAGTGCAATAAAATGGAAAAGTATGTTCATAGATTACATAAGGAATTTTTGATTTAATACAAAAAAAACTTTTAAATCAATTATTATGCATAAGTGTTAATTTAATAAAGAAAAAAATAAATAAGTTTAGTAAAGTCGTAAACATATGTTTATTTGTTTAAAATGTGTTTTAGCATACAGATTAATTATAGGGATGAGAAACTATTACTTAGTAAGAAATGTATAACTCTTGTTTCTATACAATAATGTATGTATATGTTTAAATTACTATTAGATAGGAAATAATTGTTCTATTTTTCATTATATTTATTTAGTCCATTTTGAAATTCACCTTTGTAACCAATTGAAATAAATATAATTGAATAATTTCAATTAATAGGAGAAAGGACACAAAATTGTAAATTAATAGGTGTAATTAAACGTAGCTTATGCTTTGTGAAAATATAAGGAAAGTTTGATTTAATGAAAAGAACATTTCAAATAAAATAAATGTTTCATTTGTGAATGTAGGTTTAATTTTATTAAAATAAAGAATAGAATGATTGATTTAAAGGAAGAAATATATGTTTATTTGAAATGTGTATTAGCATATAGATTGATTACAAGAATAGGAAAATAATTTATTTAAGTAAGTTAATTAATACTCTAGTGTATAAACAACAAATTTATAAACATATTTAAATGACTAAAGGAAACAATTTTTCTATTTTCATTCATTTTAGTTTGCCTATTTTGAAATTTAATTTTGCAACTAATGTAATTGAAATATTTCAATTAAAAAGAACGAAAAAGTTGTAATAGATTTAATAAAGGAAACTCACGTTTTGTATTAAACGGAAAGGGCGTTTTAATGGAATAAAAGATCATTTTGAGAAAACCAAATTGAACATTTTCATTTTTAAGATAAGTATAATTTTATTTAATATGTGTTGATAAAAAATTAAATGTGTACAAATTGAGTATTATTTGAGTTAATGAAATTAATTTGGTAATGTCTCAAAAATTGGATTTCAAAAGGTTGTGCGATGTACATGGTCCTTGCATTTCTTTAGTTATTAATTGTTGCCTGTACATTTTATAATAGTTACCTCATTATTAATACTTGATTCATTTATTTCTCCTTCATTTTAATACCTGAGCCTCGACTTTTAGACTATATTTAATTCTTGCCATCTCATTTTTAGTTGCACAAGATTTCATTTTCCTTTGCTCTGCAAACATTCTCATTCTTATACATTTCCTTATGCATTAATAATGCCCGATGCTTTCAAAACAAAACGTGACATTTATTTTTGTCCCTCCACCTTTGTTTTCTTATTATTAAATAACCTGCAATTTTATTTCATCATTTGCGTTATGTTTCTTCCGACACCTCACATTCATTTAGTTCCAATTGTACTTGCTGAAGGTATATTTTTATCATAAAATTGTTCACATTTTAAACTTATCCCTTCATTTTTTTGTCACCACCTCGTTTCCTATGTTCAGATCTCCATTTCAAATCTTCCTTTTCCCCGAATCATTTTAATGTGAGCTTTCAAATTCAAAAGCTCTCATTTTTGCAAATTTAAAAGCTTTTTATGAAACATTATTTTTCATTTTTCCTTCACATCCTGCCCTCATCTTAGTTTATTCTTCCATCTTTGCCTGAAGCCTCATCTTGAGAAAAATATAAGTATTAAACTTTGTTTTTTTTATTAAATGTGTACTGATTATTATTTTAATAATATTTCTTATAACATGAATATCTTTTGCATATAAACTTCGATTCATGCACGATTTTTTCTGTTGGATTCATATTTAAAATTCGGACAACATGAAATTGTGGTTGAATTTGGAGACTCTTGAGATTTTGCGTTTCTATTTGGACTTTTATGGGCTAAAATCAAAAGTGGGTGATTTAACTCACTCACGCAATACTAAATCTTCTTATGTTCATTGAATTAAATTTATGAAGTGATAAGAATGTTATTGGTTGCTGTTTGATAGCTTAAGTTGATATTTTAATTGAAATTGAATTTTTTTTGAATTAAACTGCCATTTAAATTAATATTGAAATTGAATTGCTAGTTAAATACCTGATATTGATAACCAATAAACTGTTATGAATTATTGGCTGATTTGGATGTTGATTATGATGGATGTTTATCTGTTGACATTTTGGATGATTGGATATTAATTTATTTTTATATAGCTCCGTTATCACTCTGTATATTAAGTGACAGCATATCAACTATTATTTAAATTATTTCGAATAAATTAAGAAATAGGTTGAAATGATATATACCTATTACACTTTAATTTGGATTGAAACGATATATATCCATCCCTATAATTAAAATCGAAATAACTATTCACTTGGCCATAGGGTAAAAAATTATATACGGACACCAGATTGGTTAAATTAAATGGTTTTGAAAATATTGAATTTGGATTTTGATTAAATAATATTTCTTAAAAGAAATAAATTTTGGATTTATATAAATTGAATTATTTTCTAATTCAAGCTTTGAGATGTCGAAACTAAAATTGGTTAAAAGGAAATTGTTTTGAAGAATTGAATTGAAAATGTGAAGTTGTAATTGATATATGACTTTAATTTTGAAAATTGAATTATTTTAAAGAGACCTTAAAATTTAACAATGAGGGTTAATTTGATTTAAGTGTTTTAAATCATCAAATTGAAATTGGACTTGAAATTGATAAATTGAAATGGTTTAAAATAAGAATTAAATTGATATTTAAATCATTGAATTGAATTTTTGAATCGAATTTGGAGTTAAAAATGAATGTTTCAAAAATTGAAGTTAATTGGAATTGAAATCAAGTTGATTTGAAACTAAATCGAAATTGAGTAAATTAAATTTGAAAGATTGAAAATTGAGCTTTGTTGATTTGAGATTTGGATATAGGCCTAGATTTGTTGAAATGGAAAGAAACAGTTTGATTCGGTACTATTTTCAAAATAAATTATTTTAATATAAAATGTTTAAAATCTATCTTTTTTATATTAATTTATTTATATTTCCCAAACTATTTTACTATGTAAACCACTTTCAATACTCAACCATATTATATCAAACTATTTTAAAATCTTTAAATCTTTAAACTATTTAACTATTTAAAACTATTCAAAATATTTTCTAAAAATTCAAACTGTGCAAGTTGGAATGTTTATATTTAAATCGTGGATTTAAATGCGAAGTGGATAAATGAGGTTATAACCTAAGTTGGGATTTGAAATGATATTTTCAAGTGAAATGACATATTTTGAGTAGATAAGGTATTTTGAAATGAAGTGAATATGATATATTGATATCAAGTATGAATCGTTTTCGAAATATAAAAGAATCAACCGGTGTGAAAAATGATGTTTGGTTGTCAACGAGACCAGGGCCTCTTATTGGCACTCTCTTTGTCATTATTGGAACCATTTTAATAACTATGTACGCGGTGGATGTTATTCAGAATGAAGTGGTTGAATTGGAGGCGTTTGTTGGATTTGAAGAAAGAGAACGATGATGGATAGACCCTGACACTTGTGTAAATTTGAAATGACTAAAACAGGAGCCATATCTAACCAATAAGGCTAGCTACCTCTAGCGGACACACTTCTTCATAGTACCATCTTGACTTTAACCTTGATTGGTGCGTACCTTCGGATTTTGGAAGTGTTGGACGCGGTGGGCCGTTAAGGATTACCACCAGTCAAGAAATGCAAAATGGTAGTATTCTATCTTGGGCTTTGACTCACGTGCCTTGTTATACTCTTTATCCTTATTCGCGACCACTACGATTTTGCTTTAGTATGGTACCTATAGCGGACTCACTGGTTACTGACGTTACTAGTTGTTTTACAGGACCTGCATAGACTACCTGCTTAAAAATGTGTTAAACGGGATTAATGTAAAGCCTTAACGCTATTTTAATATTTACTTTACTCATAGACACTACATATATAGAGTATCTTACTACATATAGATAGTTTAACGTATCCTTAGAAGATGGAAAATCTCGTAACATCTCTTAAGTCACTGCACTCACGTTGTACACTTGATAGGAGATGGAAAATCCCAAAAACATCTCTGAAGCTATTACATTCATATTTACTTGTTTTGATTTAACTTACATAAGAACTTTTAGTTCTGACTCGCGTGTTTTGTCTTTTCATTACACTCGGGTCAGCCAGAGCATTTCAGTGTTTGGAGACATTATTTCGAGAGGATGAAGATGGAGTTTGGTATATTATATTATTAGTATTATGTTGTTGCATCATTATTGGTATGTTTGCTGATTGTACTTTGATTTTGTGTAAAATTTGTGTAATCAAATGTATATTGTAAACATCTTCATGAACTCTTTATTTGATTATTGTATTTTGTCAATTCCGCTATGAGATGCTGTGTTTTATTTTTCTTCTTTTCTTTTATTTTCTTATTTACCCCATTAACAATCCTCCTTTTTAAATGGTTTAAGTTAGACATGTATGGTTTATTGTCAATTTAAACTGTCCAAAAAGGTGTGCCGTCACAGTTGGTATAAGAGCTTTGGTTTAGAGATACCTTAGCTTGTTTGCGGTTAACTCATTAGAGATATGGTCAGTAATACCCTAGAATGATTTTGAGTGTATATATACGAGAGAGCGCATTTTAGTGCAATACAAATATTTTGTATTGTATTAATTTGTTCTGTTGAGTATTATGAATTCCAATCGGTACATAGGACGCAATGACATCGATAGTAATTTCTAAACACTTGAACTGGGTAAACCAACACAATAATGTTTTTAAAAATTGGTAAATGAAATAATTTTACCTAATACTATATTTTATTTTGTATTTAAAAGAATAATTGTTTATAAATTGATATAGTTATTTTTGGTGTGTTGTTTGTTAGGAAATGATAATGTTTAATTATTGTCATTTATTGTTTGGATAGTCAAGGTCCTTAAAATTGTTGACTATTATATGTTATAAGAAAATGTAAATTTACTAATAAAACAAATTTAAATTGGAAATTAGAGAACTTAAGTTTCAGTATTTTGGCGTGGGATTTCAAAGATTTTGAAAAAATATATTAGTATTATTTGGAAGTATTTTCGGATAGAAATATTTTCAATAAAATTTGAAAGAAATATTTTAAAAGAAATTTTAAAGAAAATAAGTTCTGTACTTCCCTCTTTTGTCGCTAGAAAATAATTTTGGTAATGACGGCGTAGCATATTGACGTTTATTTTCGAGTTTCAAAGTGGAAAGACCACTAAAGTAGCTTTGCTATCCATTTGTCTTGATAGACAAGATTTGATTTAAATTTCCTAATTATGATTTGATATACAAAAGATATAAGTATATATTATTTCAAGATGATTTGAAATAAAACCTGGTGTTTAGTTATTAATTTGTCTATAAATTAGGAATTTCAGTTATTGTAATGAAATGAATCTTGACTATTTTAATAGTTGGAAACTTCCAAAATGAGAAATAAGAAATTAGAAGCTAAGTGTTTAATGAAATGGTAAAGAAATTAGAGATTTTTCACTTGCAAATTAAAGATAATGAAAATTAAGAAGATGTAAATTATTGAACATTTTTGTTAACTAAAATGAATAAGATAATTTTGCATAACACTCAGTTACCTTCTAAAAGCATATATAAAACTTACTAGAAATGTTTAAAATGTTGAAATGTTAAATATGAATATGTAATAGAATATTATACAAGTAAAATCTTAATGACAAAACTGCTTCAAAGTAAACATATGTTTATAAATAAATGAATTAAGATTTTCAATAAATGTTATAAACATAAGTAAATGTTTGAAATGCTTAATCATTAAGTTGAATAGTAAAATAAAACAAAGTGAATATTATTTAATTAAATGATTATAAACTTAAGAAAATGTTAAAATGATTCGAATATATATATATATATATATATATGGAATATTGAATGATACTATATATGAAGGAATAAATGTGAATTAAAAAGGTAGAATAACTTAAGTATGAACTGATTCATTAGTGAATATTAATATTAAATGGAAATCAAATTTATATAATAATAAATGTGAATTAAAGTGCAATGAAATGTATATAATACTTTAACAATGGATCCACTGATGATTTCAAATATTGAAATGGAAATAAATTATGTAAGTAATGAATGTAAATTAATAAAAAAAAGATCTTGTATGAAATAAGACGTCTTAGTCCACGATCGGATATGCTTTTTCTCGAGTTTGAACATCTTAGTTCATGATTTGATGAGTCTCCTCTTGGGCTTGGACGTCTCAGTTCTTTGGACATCTTAGTCCATTATTTGATGAGCCTCTTCTTGGGCTTGGACATCTTAGTCCATTGTTGTTTGGTGCTTTTGGTTAGCTCACCTTAGAGGCTGGAACCAAGGACTTAACCAACCTCCCTTCAGGAGGCACCTGCCCTGGCCCTTTTGCGACACTAAGTGGGCTTGTTCGGTGCTTTACCCTGGCCATCTTATAGCGCAGATAAAGGCTTACTCCGTCCTCCCTTCTAGAGGTGTCTTGACCTGGCCCTTTTGCGGAACGGATAAAGGTTTGTTCGATGCTTTACCCTGGTGATCTTATGGCATGGATAAAATCTTACTCTGTCCTCCCTCCAGGAGGTGTCTTGACCTGAATAAAGGTACGACTAAGGGCTTGACGGGTGCTTTAACCTGACTATCTTATGGCACGGCTAAATACTTACCCGCCCTCTCTCCAGGAGGTGCTCTACTCTGGCCATCTTGGCACGGACAGAGATTTTTCTACCATCTTAGGTAGACTACCATCTTAGATAGTATCCAAAAATAAGGACCATTTCACTCTCAACCATGTAGATTTTCTCTTTATAGAAAGTTGCTCTTTATTGACTTTATCTCAAATTCTTTTTACAAACTCGTGGATTTTTCCTTGACGAAAGAAGTTTACAATCATCCCTTCTAGGGCTCTGAAATAGTTAGTCTCATGACCATTCATCATATGATAGTGGCAGTAGGACCTTCCTAAATTCCTTTCATGTTTTGGCTTCTTTTTCTGTGGTGGCCAATAATTGAGCCTATCCTTTGTAAGCAAGTAGACGTTCTCAATTAATGTTGCTAAGTTGTACTCCTTTGGAAGTCTAGACTTGAAGCTTTATTCTTGTGGATGGATTCTTGACTTTTTATTCCTTGGACCTGTGTTCTCATGCCCTTTCAATTGTTTTTCTTTTTAGCACTCTTTGTACATCTTACGTAGGGAGTGTTCTCTTTACAATTTGTTGTTGCCATTTATTTGCAAAGGCATTGTGATCAGCCATTATTTCTCTCTCAAAGATTGTGCCTTTGGAATAATATTGAATGGCTCTTCTTATTTGATTAAAGACGTTGTCACTTCCATTTGTCCTTTTTCCGAGTGCAAAGATAGGGATAGGACCAACATGAATAGGATTTAGACTCCACTTCTCCAGATCATAAGATTATGCTTTCTTCTTGTTTGTAATTCTTAGGGCTTTGAGTCTTAACCTTTGTTCTTCATCTTGATTGGAGTTTTTGATAATTGTTTGGGGGAACCTTGCCAAATATGGTTCAGAGGACCCTTGTTTAGATATCTTAATTCTTGTAGCCATGATTCACCAATATAGATAAACTTGATGTAGGATTGATCCAAGCAGGTCTAGAGAATAGTTGTGTTAGGAGTTTATCCAAGTCGGAGGTTTAAGCTCTCCTTCTAGCGACAAAAATGTTAACAAAATTTCTTGTTAACACCACAAAGTAATGTTAAGGAAGATGGATAATCCTTTATTTGAGTGGTGAGAGTAGATTCCTTAGGAATCGCCTTCCAATTTGGCTTTATTTATTAATATTCCTCAAGTCAGACCTTTCGAAAACATCGAAAGGTATGTTCTTCAGATGAAGTGACCTTTCGATCCAATTGAGTTAGAGTGATATCTCCTTTGAAAGCCTTCTTTTAGTTAAATTGAAATTCCCTGAGTTAAATCCTTTTAAAGTAGGCTTCGAACTTGTCGAAAGCTATAGGATTGCCTTCCTTTGGGTTGAGTTTGTAAGTCTATTTTTTGGTGTTTTGAGATTAGGTTTCGACCTTGTCTAAAGCTATAGACTACAGGGTTGATGGCCTCGAAAGGTTACAAAAGTGATTTGAGCCTGAAGAGTTGTCGACCTCATCGACAAGTTCCTTTCGAGGATGTTAAACCTGAAATTTAAAGGTTAATCCAACAAGATATTTCATAAACAGTAAAGAGATCAAAAATACACAAGACTTTCCTTTCTCCATCAAAAGAAACTTTATTTCATTAAATTCTTAAATCCACAATCTCCAAATTAGGGTTACAATGCTTTGTAAAAGAAAATACAAGTTTGGAATGAGAGAAATCGAAATCCCAAAACGTGACACCTTGGGTCTTATTTATAGATGCAGGTGGCCTCCCTTCCGCGCCCTTGCTTTCGACAATGTCGGAAGGTCTTCCTTTTATATGTTGTTGTGAACTTTCGACCTGGTCAAAAGCTATGCCTCCTTTCGATGTTTTCGAAAGGTGTTCCTTTACATGTTGTTTGAACCTTTCGACCTGGTCAAATGCTACGCCTCCTTTCGACATTGTCGAAACCTACGTTTCCCTTCAATGTTGTCGAAAGCTCTGCTTCCCTTCAATGTTGTCGAAGGCCCTGCTTCCTTTTAATATTGTCTAAGGCTATGCTTCCTTTCGACGTTGTAGAAAGGTGTCCTTGTTCTTTTGTCATGCTCTAGTAATTCCTTCATTCTCTCTTATCCTTTTAACCTGGTCAAAATCCATGCCTCCTTTCGACGTTGTCGAAAAGCGTTTAATCATTCTTTCTCCTTTGCTGGCTTCTGAGTGTTGCTTTCTTCATAGCTCCTTTTGACGTTGTCGAAAGGTGTCCTGGATGGATCTTTGTCTTCTTGTTTCTAGTGGAAATGAATTTGAAGCCTTCGACACGGTCGATACTTGACTTTATTGGTTTCAAAAAGATTCAACTGTCATTAGTTTCGACCGATTCGAAAGGCTTACTATAGCTTTCGAAGGGGTTACTAATTCTTGCTTCGACTTCTTCATCTTTTCCGAAAGGTCTTGAACTTTGAAGGCAGCATCCCTTCGACTTATTCGAAAGGTTTGGCCTGAACTCTTCTTTTCTTGATCTTTGTTTAAGGTCCTTTTGACTTAGTCGAAAGGTGGATTTTTTGGTGTAACACCGATAGAATAAATTTAAATGATATTTAAATTTTATGTTGCTTGTGGCAAGTTTGGAAAATGATACTTTAAATTATTTAAGGTTGTATGAATAATCTATTAAGTAATTATCTTAGGCTATTGAGCTTAAGGTACACTTGATAGTTTATCTATCATCCTTATACGGTGAAAGGTTCTAAACCTAGACAAACCATTAGTTTTGGTTGCTACGACGTGTGGTGGATTCTTTTGTTGCATATAATGGTTATACTGCTTTTGTTTGCATATGATTATATATGTTGTATGTTGCTTGTACTATTAATTGAAACAACTAATATAATGTTCTTTTTACATAATTTAACTCTTTTGGATTATGTAAGTAAAATACAGGTTTATGAAAGCAATAGCTTTTGCTTTTGGTTTCATAATGAAGTTTGTTTGCCCGACAAGTGGGTATGTTTTTGGATTACAATTTTTGGAACAATATTTTATTGTTTTCCCATGGTTTGAGATGTTTATTATTGAAATGTGATATATATATATATATATATATATATATATATATATTAATGATATTGTTATTTTTTCTAACCTATCTTCGCAAAAGAAACTCTGTCGAAATTTTTCATAAATTAGGACTTGGATTTTTTTTTGTGAAAGTTTAGTTATTTTCAAATTTTATATAAGCTTAAGTATGTAAATTAATTGTTATAAATTGTCTGTTTTGAATAAAATATAACAAATTTCTTGATTTCTTCTTGTTCCTTTTCGGGACGAAAAGTTTTGATTGGGAGAGATTGTAACGAACCATATTTTTGATAGTTGAAAATATTAAATTAAATGAGATTTTGAAAATTAATATTGTCAGAAATTAAAATTTACGATTTACAATTGAAAATAAAATTATTAGAATATAATTTAATAATGTTGATTGAATGAAATTGACATTAATGTAATTTGCATCAATTGAAATAATTGTAAGTAAAAAAAGGGATAAAATAAACGACGTATTAATGGTGAAATAATATGTTATTTTATTGAAATTGGTTTTGACATTTGTAAGTAAATTTATACTCATTGTTTGTAAACAATAAATGTATTAATGTGTTCCAAATATTTAAATGTAACATCTATTCATTTCTCATCTTATTTTTAAATTCGTGTTGGAATTTATTTGGGAATCAATGAAATTAGATGTAATTAAATGTTGCAGTTAATATAAGGAAAGATGTTAACTGTAGAATTTGAGTGAAATAAAATGGAAACTTATGTTAATAGATTACATAAGGTATTTTTGATTTAATATTAAAGACTTTTAAATCAATTATTATGAATAAGTGTTAATTTAATAAAGAACAAAATAAATAAGTTTAGTAAAGGGGAAAACATATGTTTATTTGTTTGAAACGTATTTTAGCTTACAGATTAATTATAGGGATGAGAAACTATAATTTAGTAAAAAAATGTATAACTCCTATTTGTATCTAATAATGTATGAATATATTTAAATTACTATTAGATAGGAAATAATTGTTCTATTTCTCATTATATTTATTTAGTCCATTTTAAAATTCACCTTTGTAACCATCTAAAATTAATGTAATTGAATAATTTCAATTAATAGGAGAGATGACACTGAATTGTAAATTAACAAGTGTAATTAAACGTAGTTTATGTTTTGTGAAAATACAAGAAAAGTTTGATTTAATGAAAAGAATATTTATATCAAATAAAACGAATGTTTCATTTGTGAATGTAGGTTTAATTTCATTAAAATAAAGAATAGAATGATTGATTTAGGCGTCGATATGGCATCGGTAAGTACCCCTAGAAAACACCGATAAAAATTTTCGATGCCTATTATGGTGTTAGTGCAGCATCAGTAAGCAGTTTACCAACACCCCACCAACGCCATTTTGGCATCAGTAAAATTGCTTTCTTTTGTACTTTCTATGCATTTCTATTCATTTTAGAAATACGCATCTCGAAAAATTATAGAGATATAAATAGAATGTAGCATGACCCTTATCTTTGTGTAAGAATCTAGATCCTACTATCATTCACTACCCTACAACACCCCTTCATCTTTCTGTGTAGAATTTTTTTTTCGATCGAAGTAAATTCTTGCATATGTGTTCATAAGAAAAATTATTTGTGCAAAATTAGTGTCGTTCTAAAACATCCATCTCCTTCAAAATTGCATTTCAGATCAATTGTTAAACTTATTTTTCCAATGATCTTACGTATTCAGACACATACATGCACACACACACACATACACACACATATTTATGTATGTATGTATTTCATGTTTCCTCCTCGGTCTCTTAGTGTAATTTTTTTAGAAACCGAGTAATTTGCAACAAATGTTGTATGTGTTAGTGAGCCATTTATGCAAATTGACCATTAAATTTCTAAACTGATCAAAATTAAATTGGCGAAAAAATTAAATGTTTTTGACAATTCGTATTGGCTTACAATTTTGAAGCGGTTGAAGTTTCAATATGATTGTAATAATTAAATAGATGATTCAAAATTTGAAGCATTCAAATAATTTCATATTTTTGTACTTTTGAACAGGCTAAAGTTTCAAAAATAATTTAATAATTAACATATATGGTCTCAATAACTAATCAATCTAACATATTCATAAAATTTAACGTAATTTCGAAATGATTTTGCCTCAAAAGAAAAGTGTGGGATGAGAAAGAGATTTATAAGAGAGGGGTTTAGATACCTTATATATATATATATATATATATATATATATATATATATATATCTGTGTGTGTGGAGGGATCCACATACCTAGCTTTTTGTATTCTCGATCCGTGTCTAACTAAATTTTTGGTATCTACAATAAGTACAATCTAGTAATTTTTTGTATGTGATCCACTTGCCATCATCATCATTTCTGCGAATATTTATCCTATTTCAATACATTTAAATCATAAAAAATAGCCATTCGTTAAATTGTATGTTGTGATTATTTATTTCACTCATTAGTCAAAAATACTAATATTTGGTGGGAAAAAATATAAGAATAATGTAATTTTATGCAGAGATGGTATTAATGATAAGTAAAACATAACACCAAAATTTATTGAATTCGATAGTTGTTGATATCAGAAATAAAAATGGGCATAAATCACATACAAGGAACAAATGGGATGTAGATCCCTCCATAACTTCTCCCCCCTATATTCTCTTTCTACACACACATAGATATACACATACACATATAAAACGAGAGAGATGAAGATTTATAATCCCCTCTTTTGCAGAATCCTTTAGTGCCTCTATCGTATTTTAAGCTACACTTTTATTAATGCTACAAAAATTAGTAAATAAGTTCTTATCGTAAATAAAATCATCTCGACAAAGTTTGGATTTTGAGTCCAACTAACCTTATATATATGTTTGAAATTCACTGTAAATGGAGACTTAACGGATCGTTGAAAGTTAGATTTGATAAGGATATATTCTTTTTTGACTTTTCATGTCCGGAGGAAAAACATAAAACACATGAAGAAGACCCTATTGTTATACTATATAAAATTTTCATTATCACTTAGTAGGACTCGTCTATCGACTCATCTTATGAGTAGCTGTTGTCAATGGCCATCTAGGTTAAGTTCTAGAACCTCCTCTCCTCTCTAAAGCCATTGAAAGTAATTGACTGGTTAGCCGTCATGTTGAAGAGCTTATTTTTTTTGCCGAGTCTACAGAGAGGAGAGATGGACTCGAGTATGCCTGAACACTTATTGAGATTACTCATCGCCATTTATTGCCTTCCACCTATTTATGGGTCTTTCTAGGATGATCGGTCACGTTGGTGTCTCTTAACGTTGGAAAACACCTCTTAGACAATAGAGAGTGAAGAGTCCATTTGTACCAAGTCCAACATTGATTGATACACCCTCTTTGACTGCTGCACCACCTCTACCTCAATTCTAGGAAGTCGCATGGTTTAATGACTTTCTTCTAGCCACTGCATCTTCTGATAATTCCATGGGTACGATTACTATCCTACCTCCTACAGAGCTCGTGATGTTATTGACACGGTTACTATTCCCCCGCGCTACTATGTTTAATGATGTTCCTTCGTCAAAGTCTCTTGTGACCTCTACATCGTAGTTCCAAACCTCAAGTTTAACTTAGTTTATAGAGGCACCAAATCTCAACTACTTGGATGATGACAATGAGTACACTATTGATGTCTTGTTTCCATCGTAGATCGTTGATGCTACATATATTAGGTGGCGTATGTCTGTTACCATTTCTTTTCTGTTCTCGCTACTTCTATCGGTAATAGATGTATTGGCCTCACACATGTATTTGTTTCTGTAAAAATGGTAGGGGACCGTTCAATTCTGTCTTGCAAAAGAAAAATAAAATAAAAAAGGATAGTGAATATTACATTATAATAAATAAAAAAAATAGAGATGATTATCACTATAATACTATATAGATTTAACACATAAATTTTGTAGTATTTAAAATAATGCAACTAAAAATATGATAGAAGTATTAAAAAGGATACTCCATTCAAATGGTACTAAAAAAAAAGGTGTCAGTGAATGCTCAAACTATGCATACACAAATCTATACATATAGGGTGTTACTATATACATCCACTAATACATTTCCTAATGTCAGTTAAAGAGATATTAAAAGAATGTATAAAAAAAACACTTCAAACACCTACCATTGTTGTTAACCCAAAAGATTTAACATATTTCAAATTTATTTATAAACTTGAAGAAATTGCTTCTTTGTAGGTTATCATTATGATATCTTCAATTCTAAACATTAAGAAAAGATTCCAAACTAAGTCGTCTAACATCCTACATACCAAGGTATTAAAACTAATAGATTAACCAACGCTTTGGATCGAATTTTGATTTGATAGAAATTAGTGAAAAAAAAGATAAGAGTTAATAAAATTTTGGATACACAATTGTTTACGATTATATTTTAAGCAAGACAAATGAATGAAGGATTGTTTTTTTTTTTTAAAAAATAAAAAAATATTTTAATAAAATGGGAAGTAGATGTACAAGGATGAGAAGTATTTTTCCAAAATATTAGCGGACGAGAAAAGTGGCAGAGAAAGATGCAAAGAAATGGACGGATATAGCAACACCATACATATAACACAATAATAAAAATGATGTATCAAACACTTATTTTATTTATTTCACTAAGCTATGAAACTCTACATGTGTTCTGCTTGTCATTCCAATTTCCCCATTTTTTTGCAAACTTGCATCACTATCCATAAACACAAATCAACACGGGTAAAGGAAAAGGAATCACAAGGATAAATTACACTGGTGTAAAGATCACAACATAATAATAAAAACCACAATTCTCACATCGATCCATATCTCAGTTTCTCCCACCTAAATGGATGGACCACACCGAAAACTTCAGGCGGTCCTTTAAATAGCAATCCTACACATACACACACTGCGGCAATTGCAACCATTGACAACATTGTTGGTCTGTAGAGAAACGGCCTTGCAACGGTTGGGCGATACATCATCTGCTGACTGCAGAACTTACAACTAATCGAACCTCTTTTCTCGGTTTCAAAAGCTTGCAGTTTATTGAATATCACATGCGGTATAGCGATAATGTGTGATTTATCGTTCATTTGTTGCTTCTCTATTTTCTTTTGTACTAGGTTAAGGTAGGATTCATGGCCTCTAGATCTTGCATAGTCTTCAGGAGTAAGACCAGTGATGTCTCGAGCAGCTTTCCATGCTTTCAACCCAAACTGAACATATGAATGAGAACAAAGAGTTAGAATACTTGAAAAAGGAATATGGGTTTAAGGGTGGGAAAGCAAAGCAGCACCTGTCCTGGGTCATCAGTTAATGCATCTAACACGCTTTCTGAACCACTAATAGATGCTGCAACATGAAGAGGAGTTATACTGGTGGTGTCCAATGGAAGATCTGGTCTAAACAAGAAAGTGTCACTGTTCACAGGTTTATATCTCAGCATAGCCTCTACCATTGACCTACTGTTCTTGCAAACAGCAGTTTGAAGCAGACACTCCTTCAGAGCAATCTCATTCGGAGAAGTTCCATCTGTATCTATTATTGTTCCTTCAAATAAAATGTCTAACAGATTTTTTACCACAGCATGCCAGTCTTGATCCATGGCAAAACTTATGAGCCATTTGAATCTTACGAGGGAGAAATATGTATTTGAGCAAGTACTTTTCAGCTGCTTCTGCCTGAGAAGCCATCCCATTTCATTTAGGAAATTCAAGGCTTCTGTTCTTGCATCCATTAGATCGTCTTCTAATAAGGAAACTTCAATCAGTTTCTCAAGTGTTCGAATTTCAGAACATATATCGTGTTTTGCAACTATAAAGGGAAAGAAGGAGCTGCCCAGGCAATCATCCTCAACCTAATTATGGTATGAAACTAGTAAGAAGTAGTTAAAATGATATAACACAATAGGAATAGAAAATAGCAGAAAACGACTAATAGGTGAGCACCTCAATGAATCCTCTTCCCATTTTATTAGGGAGTAGGCATGTGAAGCTCAAACACTGAACATTGTCGTGATTGCTGCCATTTTCAGCATTTTCAGCAATGTTTTCAGTAGTTTCTTGTGCCAAATAATTCCCCTCAAATGCACAGAGTAACCTGTAGAATATGATTGTAATTATGTAGTACAAAAAACCCTTGCATGTTCTGATCAGTTGAAGATAAGAAACAATAATTGATGCAGTTGCTACAACTAATTGTAAACCAGAATGAACTTCACTGAAGGGCACCTGCTAATTTATCACATACTAATCATGCTAATATTATGGTTTATTCCAATTTTGACAGAATAATCATATACAAGGAGAGGATACATACCTTCCAGTGGACTGAGCTAAGTCAAAACCTTTCACGGTAAATTTGACTCTTGAAGAGATGGCAACGGCAATGGGTGATACAGATGCAATCTCATAAAGGTAAGGACTCCCAAGCACCCTAGGCGTGCTAAGCAAAATTTTACCTGCAGATGAACAAAATCTAGTGCTATAGTATGAAATAGAATTCGATAACCTGACACTATGTTTCTTTTGTTTCAAATTTTGTACAGTCTCCTTAGCATGTTCATCAATATAAAATTATGTACAAAAAATGTTTTTTTTTTTATTTACTTTATTTTTCATATCATGAAATAGGTTTTTTTTTATTGAAAGGAAAAAATATAATTCAATTTCGATATTGAACTGAAATGAAAATTTATTTAGTTAAATCTTCCAGTCATTTTATCATAAAACTGAAATGATGCATCTACACTTTTTATAAATTTATTATTATCGAACAGAAGTTGAAAATCGGTTTATTATTCTTGTCATCTTACTGTCATAATACAAAATTTTATATGGTCAAGAATTACCTTTTTTTTCATTATTATTTTAATATATTTTTCGAGGCATCCATATTTCACGTAGTTTTTCATTTTTCAATTTATTCGCTTTGAGAAAATATAGATTGCTTACATAAACTAGAACAAATCCATCTTATTATTTTTTCATAACATTCAAGTCCAAATATTATTGTTTTCATAAATTTTCAACCTTTATTTTTATTTTTATTTTATTTGGAGCATTCTAATCACTTATTTTTTTCATTTCCATTTTCTCCCCAGTAAAGAAATAACTAAACTTCTTACATGATAATTTTACACACTTCCATATTCTCAATGGCATAACATTCAACTAATCAACCATCAACTAGCTTGCTTTTGACATTAAGCATTAAAATTATGTTTTCAAAATACAATTTCTGTTACTACACAAAATATGGTGTATTGCCAAGGACACCTTATGTTCTTATTTGCACTTCATAATACCATGTTTGTATTGTAATAGTACACCGAATAAATTAAAGATTGCTCCAAAGAACAAAGTTCAAATGAAATCATTTTCTCTTGTATGGTAATTTATTGCAGAATGAACACAAGTTTGTTGTGTGAAAAGTATCCAAACAAGTTATCTGAGAATCAAAAAAAATTGTGATAGCACCATCATTAGGAAGTATTATTAATAAAATAATTGGCATTTCAAGGTTTGTACACACTCTGAAATTGATTTTGATGTTTGAACTTCAACGTCTAAACCTAACACTCATTTTTTTCCTATTGTTCCATTTTTATTCTATTTATACAACTTAGAATTGGAGTTGTAGACCAAAACCAATATAGTGAATATATCAATATGCATTGAACAAACTTTCAGTACCACAATTTTGGACAACGATGGACCATATTATCCCTTTTTGAATATAATTATGTTAATTAATCAATATCATCGAGGAAAAAGGTTTTATTTTTAATTAGGCCCTTCAACAGAAAAATCATAGTATGCAAGTGCTAATCTAAGAATACACATTCCCCCTCTCAATCCAGCAGCTTAATCAACCTGCGCAAAGTGATACAGAAAGTTGTTTCTATATACAAATCAAATCAGTTCTGCATCACCCCTCAATATTCATATATCCATACATACACCAAAAACAATAATTCCAAAAGCATACTCTAGCTAGTTAACTATTCAAAATTTCTGCAGGACCAATTCCATTTTGGAATGTTCAATCTATTAACTTGAACGTGACAATAGATTGTTCTGTGCTTTGTTCTGATTACTACTCAGTCTTGAAATTATCTACAGAATTATTAAAAAAATACTTTCAAACGTCAAGGCCATCTAGAAAATTAATTCCTATGTTCAGAAATCAAAGCATTAAGCAGTGGTGATTTAAATTATTCTTTAACTTTTGACAAAGGGTGGGTGTGTGTGTGTGCAACGAGAAAAAGGAAAGAAAAAAAACTTTTAGCGGTTAACTAATTTCTAGTTATGGTTTTTCCCTCGGTACAGAGAAAGTATCAAGTTCCGAGTCAAAATGGTTTTTATTAGTGGTTTGAACTTTAAACATTCACCAAAAAATATGTGAACTTAAACAACAGGCACTGTTTTAAATCTCGGCCATCTCGGCCAATATCTCGGTAGAAGACTTGAGCGAAACGAAACATGAGATATCGGTTGATATCTCATTTCGATTATATCGGCCGAAATTTACATATATCGGCCGATATATGGAGCGAAACGATATTCCAAGATATCCCCGATATATTATTATTATTATTTCAAAAAAATTAGGCACATCTCAGTCTATCATAAAAAAAATGAACAAAGCCTTTTTCTTTCTGATTCAACTTTTCAAAAAATCACGTTACTCGTCAAAATATCGAACTCCCTCTTCTCCAGAGAAAGAAATCGAACTCCCTCTTTTAAAAAAATTAAACTCCCACTTCCAACATCTGACAGCTCGTGGTTGATTTTAATTTTCGACTACTCGATCTCGCTTTAGACAGTCTGCAGCTTCGTCTTCGACCAATCTCTCTACTTTCTACATGTATGTAAATTATGGTTGTTTCTATTTTAATGAAATTCAATTTTTCAAAAATTGAATATACAGTATAATTTGGAGTAGATTTGCAAGTAGATTTAGTTTGTTTTTCTTACTGCATAACTTTCTGTAAGTAAATTTACATTGCCTGAAACCCTTCGATTCCTGATATATCTTATATGCATTTGCTATTATTTGCATCAGCTCCTGATACTGTTATTATGTTATTCTTACTGCATATATGTAATTGTATAGAACCCGCTTTTTTCAGTTAATTTATCGTCTTTCATCTACTTATACGTAATTGCTAAAACTGATGATGTTTTGTAACTTTTGTTGAACAATTTCATATAGTTGAAGTATAATTGCATTATTATTTTTAGTTAGAATAGTGAGATTAGTTGCAATGATTCAGTAAATGTTAAATAAACCGATACCATGCATTTTTTGCTATAAATTATGTGATGTGTCATACTCCGATATGGTCCCGAGATGAACTTTAGGTTCGAGATGTAAATCCGATATTGGCGTCCGAGATGCACTCGTCTCGTCCGACATATCATCCGATACGATACCGAGCCACTAAAATCGTCAAGACGAAACGTGCCCGATATCCGAGATTTAAAAACCTTGACAACAGGAAAACTAGTTTTGTGGAATTTGGACAAATCATTAACAATATAATGTTTGGTGGATATATGAAGTTCGATATGTAGAGGAACCGTTCCTCCAGAACGCTGCAATACCAGTATTTCAAAGTTCCAGCTAAGTATTTAATTTTGGAAAATTTCAGTTAAACTTTGGCAAAATATCGGATATGGGACTTTGACCGTTTTATTTTTAAAACTTGATTAAAACATTAAAACATAGGTAGCGAAATATTAGTTGAAATTTAATGATAATTTGATCAGAAATTTTACTTCATGTTAGAAAAAGGAAAAAAGAAAGGAAAAAAAGTGGAACGTTTGTAGTTTTTCAACATGTAATGATGAAAAATAAAGGGATTGATAATATTGCACTTTTCACATTCTACTGACATAAATGATGAATAATCCAACATAAATTATATTTTATTATGCATGCAGGATTCCTGGGATTCCTCTTTTATGTTTGCCGATTAATAACTTTCAAACAAACAAGAATGCTTCACAATTCTTTTTTAAAACCTGATTTGTGTAGGGCTTATTTCTCTTATTTATTCAGATTTTATAACACACTAATCTACTATAATCCTTTTATCTCTATAAGTTATTTTTTTCTATGTTTTTCATTTTAAGTTTCATATAATTATTTAAATTAAAGCTTCTTGTACACAAAATTCACAAGCAAATCATTTTGAAATTTGTATCTTTGATTTTCAATTGTGACAATTATCTCGGACCGGTTAACAATTATTTCCATAACATTCAGATCTATATATTACTGTCAAGATAAATTATATTTCAAGATGTCTTAGCTTTAAAAATATGTATTTGACGGATATTACTTAATATTTTTAAATATCACATTTTAGTACTTGACCAATATATGGTCAATACTGATATTATAACATATCCAATTTAATTCTAATATTTTCAAATATCACATTAGATAAATGACTGATATGCAGCTGATGACAATATAAGCGACTAAGATTTCCAATTAACATGTTTTTTTCCCCTGTAAGATCTTTCCTCTTATTTTATTTTATTTTAAAATAAAAGGCTCAATACGAAACATCGCATGACTGCTACTTATGTCTGTTAATCAAGGGATGAAACAACAATTCAGTACTTTTGAAGAAATCAACTCACCGTTGTATATAAATGAAACATGCTCCTGGATTCTAGCATATATCCATCCTGTCCTCCAGAAACTATAGGAAGAACTGTACAAAAGCCTATTCAAGTTGGAAAATAAATTGTTGCAAAGCTGTACACATGGAAACAATATACAACCAATTATTGGGATGAGAAAAACATATGGTATGCATATAAATTCGCATAAAACAGAACAGAGTTACAAACACACACCTCCCCCCATGCTGACTCGGTTTGGTGAAGATAAATTGTCAAAATGATACAACCAGGTCTAATGTAGCTCTCGATGTCTGTTGGGCTATTGCATAACCAATCAAGGATCTGTCAATTCAATTTATCGTTCACATTAGAACAGTACTGCAAACAGAGCAGATGGAATATGAAAAAGAACTGGATTCAAAGAAGCTAGAACAAGATGCAACTCAAAATTATAATTACCTGTGAGCGCAGATGAGGAGGCAAATCATTTGGATCTTTACCAAAGAGTTTAAACACAATTTTACCTGTTCGACTCTGGATAAAATTACAAAGGTAGAACCATTTATCACAGCACAATGTATATGAAGAAACACCAAGAATTTGTGAGTCGTGTCACAATACCTTAGTATTACCAACCGAAAGTGACTGTGGCTGAACTGATGTTGAATCGGAGTTATTACCGCTCATATGTTGCGGACTTGACTCATGTGAATCCTGTAATATGCATGAAGGGGAGATCGGGGAACCGGCACCGATGTTATTCCTATCATTGCAATTTTCGGTATCACTGTATGTGTTGTTCAAATCAAATTCTTTATGTTTCACCTTATCAACGCAAGAATCTGTAAACGACGAGCAGTTCGTTAAGTACTCAACTTTGTAATTATTTTAATCAACGGAGCTTTAGTTAAATAACCTCAACCAGTGGTTTAATTCAACTAAATCAATCAATTTGATTTCAATTTGGATATTGTGAAGGTATAATGGTAATATGTTATCGACGAATATTATCTGTCAGTAAAAAATAAGAATTGTGTTTTCATAACCCTTAAAATCATACCATGCAACTGAAATTCAAGGAGAATAAAAATGCTTTGTTTTGCAAAACTTGATCTTATTTAGTTTCCAAACCATACATACATAACAATATTTTCCGATAAATATTCATCCACAAGTGAAGTACTTGTTCTGAAAAATGAAAATATTTGAATTAAAATGTGCTATTCAGTAATAAACAATACAGAGTACAATCTACAAAGGGGAAATAGAGTTCTTGTAGTTGTTTAAATCTGCCACTTAGGTGAAAGGGTTTATTTGACATTCTGGAGTTAAAAAACACCAAGAGATGGAAAAAATGATATAAATAGCACACACTGACCAGGTAACACCTCTGTGTATTGCTTCCTTACTGAAATATCAGTTCCATTGAGTGAAGGCTCACTAGATATCGGTTTACGAATTAAAGGTTGTTCTTTGGCTGATGTGTGCTCAAGAATACTACTTGTAGTTAAACCATCAGGTATTTCTGAAGTAATTTCAGCAGACTTTGCAAATTTTTGTGTATCTTGAATCGCTTGTAATAACGCAGTAAAAGATGATGCATCATATGAACCAGCCACAGTGGCAAGAGTTTGAAGGATTTGAGATACGAGTTCATTGTTTTTTGATTGATTAGACGTACCAGCTGCAAGGATGTCAAGGGAAATGGGAACAAAGTCAGCTCCAGTTAAGATGTTACTAACCAATGAATGTTCTATTCACAAATAGAATATGAAACACTAATTTCTATTATGTTGTAATGAATATATCCTATAATAGAAGAGAAAAGATTATAGATCTGATGTTGAAATTTAATTTAACTTCAAAACACAAAGCAATTTCGGAAAAGATTAACATGAAACACTTTAGACAACAAACATGACATCTGAATGTAAGTCACATTATTCTGTGTGAGTGTCACTCGTCCGTAGTTGGTACTACAACTTGCATTTAGCACATGAAGTCCAAAAGAGGTGAACGCAATAATTACTCACAAATGCTCTAATCACTGTTAAAATACGCTAATCAAAATAGCATGACAACCTACAGTGTAAACTGGAGAGTACTTGAAGTAAACTTATTAACAAGTAATAGGTAGCTTGATTATCAATTGTAGAACGACCATTATTTGTAGAGCCCTGATTGGTTTTCCTCCTACGTTTGTTATGGCCATCCAATCGACGTCTGCAGCTTCTTCTCTCTTCATCAAATTCTGTAAGATGGTGAAATCTGGCAGGAAATCATGAAAACGTTTAAAGTTTTATATTAAACAAATGACCACGTGTGCACACACACAAAAAAGCACAAATCACATTGGCACGTAATAGTAAACAAAAATTGCAGAATGAAACTAACACCAGCATCCACAAACAAATATGCACCTTGTATTCCTTTAATATTGCATAAGAACTGAACCTGTAGTACATAAAGCTGTTATGGTAACGATTACGTTGCCATTTCGCGAATACCGTTACCACACCGTTTTTACTGGTAAGCTAAAATTGCTTACCATTACCGATCGATTGGTATACCAAAGACTTGTATACCGATAATCTGGTAATCATTATTACATTGGTAATGATAAATTACCGTTTATCCAAAAAAGTTTGTAATTTGACATGTTTTTATACTATAATGCATCTTCATCGTACTATTTATAATGTTACTTAAAAAGATATAAATGAGAAAGAAAAAAGTGTATTTGACATTATTTCACCTAGTTATTGAACTAAATTTAATCATTTGTTCAATTCTAAATACCTATAATAAAGCATATCACATGAATATACATGTGCTTTAAATTGATTGGTAAAATTACCATTACCGCTGGTTTTGAAAAAACGTTGCTGATAATTTACTGTAGAAAATGGTAAATTTACTGATATACTAACCGATTTCAATCAAAAATTGTAACCAATTGACTGAAAATAGTATGGTAATGAGAAATTTACCGTTACCTTAACAGCTCTAATAGTACATGTTTTTAAGTTCATAAAGTATTATTGAGCACTAGAAGTTATTCCTTATGCAAAACCTAGCGGTCATCTTATGCATTTCAACACATTTTGACATTTGAAAAATGACTCGTGTAACCAAATAGAATTATAGAAGCCTGCAGTGGAAAAGAAAGTGGACATATTTATGACATTTTTTATGTTGATTTCAAAATAGTTTTATTTTTATTTTAATGTAAATTTTGATTTCATTTGTTTCCAGATTTTTGCCATCATAAAAGTTTATCAAAACAAACTTCTTAGTTGTTTAGTGGGTAAAAAAGATTGATATATAATATCAAAACCTATGTACATTTTAGATGCTTATAAACTAAAAGAACCGAAAGTATTTTTCCATCGTTGTCTTTTATCTAGTGAAGTTGGTATGAAAAAAGGGACTTGAGTTATGTTTGAATCTACACAATAACATCATAATATTTGATGGTAGTAGATTGTAAATTAAGATTTTTGTTGTTCGGTTGAATGACTAATTTCTCATGAAAAACAAATTAAAAAAGGGCATTTGTTATGCACTGAGATTTGGTACCTTGTGCTGAATAATTTGCTTTCTTATACGGCTAAAATAAACTAATCCATGAGATCAGTTTCAAAGTATTTGTCAAATAACACTTTTGAAGCATGAGAGATGAAATTTTATTATGTTTCATAAAATGAAAGAACTCTGCTTTTAAGAGTTTTTTCAAAAGAACTTTAAAGAAAAGGAGGATGTTCAGCCTTCATACCTTTTCAATGTTAAAAACGAGGTAGATAACAAAATCCGATGTTGCAAACTATTAAGTGAAATTTTTTTTAAGCATTAAATGTGGTAAATAACATCATTAGCAAATTTAAAATGAATTTTTTTAAGGCTATAAAGTTTCCACCTATTAACATAGCTTAAAAAAACAAAAAAACATTAACCTTTTCCACATAAGCGTTTTAAGTATGATATGCCTACCAAAAACCTATATTCAATTTTATTTGAAAGAATCATGGTCATTCTTTGATAAATGATTTTGATTTATTACCGAAGATATGATTGGTTAGTCTGCACATGTCCTAGTTTGTGTCATTCAATTTCATTTGGGCTTTTTTCAATGTACACGCATAAAATATATAAACAAAATAGCACGTTATTTGAGCTATTCGCTATTTTGCACTATACATGACACGTGCGATATTATAAGTTAAATAGTGCGCACCGACGTTATGGGCAATTTTGCGCTATAGCATGCTATAGCGCGTGCCAGGATAACTATGAGCACAGTAAGTCAACTTCAGGAAATACATATAAATCACATGCTAGAGTCCTAATACAACATTTGTCCCTTCAGGTATATTCTTCATTTCAAATAATATACAAGATTAAAAAAAGGCTATAACCCAGAAAGTCATCATGCAGAGAAGTATTTATCTATCCATTGAAACATACAATATCGTATTTGAGTAATTGAGGATTATTTTGAAGGATTATTTTGAAGTGCGTGTATTGTCCCAGAAACGGACAAGTAATTCTCTGCTTCCTGAGATTTCCCTGCTTATTCTTCTTAAATTGTCACACAAATGCAAGGGTTCGAACTTCTAACAAGTAGATGGTTGTTGATTAATGAACAATCGACTCATGGAAGTAGAGTAGAATTTTTCAGTAATCAAGGATTATTATCAAAACTATCAAGGTTAAATCAATTATTATTTTCTATTTTGGTAAGGGAACTATCAATTTTCAGGTATATATGACAGTGGCTATCAGATTATTACTCTTATCAATATGGTGCATCAAATCTGATTTTGGACTTACCTAATTTTTCTCTGATCAGAATGTGATGTCATTAGTGAAACCTTATAATTTTATGGTAATACTATAAAGCTTTGAGCCACTTTAACATGGTTTACCACGTGAATGTACTTTAAGATAATTAGAAGTTCCATTAAAAGTGATTGTTATCACTGTTGTTATTTCAAATAGGACCTGTAATATAGTGAAGCCTTTTGATATTAATTTTTTAATATACCTTTTTTTAACGAAGAATGAATATATAATTATAATTAATTAAAGACAGTTGGATCATACTTTTTTATTTCATTTTTTAAAATATCTTGATCTACTCTGAAATCACTACCAGTGATTTATTTCAACAAAGAACGGTTTACGAAAATATAATGTTTCTTCGCAACATAAATGAAGATATATATTCAAAGTTAAATCATACAATTCATGATCTAATAATGACATACATCTTGCATATGTTGAAACAATGCTATGCGATCTTGTGTAATACCTGTGCATAATACTATTTGAGTTTAGTTATATATCCTTATGTCCAGATATCAAGCTAGATTTCAATGAGAGAAAAGGATGTAACCACTGTGATGGGAAGGCAGGAGTTCATGTCACATTCTTGAAATGGGAGGAAGCCGGATAACGTATATGTGTTTAGAAGTATGTTCTCACCATATGAAACTTAAAAAGATTTGAGATGAGGTTTGTGGAGTTGGTCTGTGAGCTAGTGAAAAGTTCTAGCCATGAGGAAGAGGATAGGTGTAATGGATGCTGTCAGATGGTGTGTGATTCACAAAACAAAACAAATTTTCACATGCATTGTGATAGTGTGCACAGTGCATTTAGCACATTAAAGAAAAGAATCTCTAACTAACAACTAGATATTGTTGGCCTATATATAAATGGCATTTCATGTTACTAGACAAATATTGACATGAAACTAAATCATAGAAACAAGCGAACAAATTATAACCTGCTGCATTGCTGACAAAATCGTTGCACAGCATCATTAACCATAGCACTAGCCGCCTTTGAATGTACCTCACAGACCTTATGTCTTCTATGATAATCTTTTGCGCACTTTAAATCAGCATTACATCCTTCAACTTGGCAAGAGGGTGATCGATTCCTAACACCAACTTGTAGCACTTCGCTAGTCCTAGCCGAATTCCCAAAAAGATTTAAAGTCACGTTACCACCACAGTTACCTACATTTGTATCAACCTCATCATCTTCAATTACTATAGTCTTTCTCTTCTTGTCTATATCTCCGAAATCAATGACTTGGGAAAGATTTTCTGGACAATGAGATTTATTTATATTCAAAGGAGTGGCTAAAAATTCATGACCATCCCATTTCCAATTATTCAAATCCCATTCCACCCTTTTTTTCCCCAATCTACTACTAGATGGAGCTTCCATTTCTCAAATGACAGATAAATGCTAATCCTTTTTCTACAAACACGTTGACAAATCCAATAAAATCAGCAGCGGTCACCCCAACACAGCCCAAATTTCACCCAAAAAAAAAGTAATAATAAACCGGACGCAAAGAACTAGAAATACTACTATAAAGTTAATTCCCACACCAAATTACTCTTCTTTATCTCACAATATAAAAATAATTGAACTATAACACTATAATTCAGTAAAGAAGGCTTTTCTATCAAATATCTACGACCTAGCTTGAAAATTCAGACAAAAACGAAAAGAAAACTCAGCCAAAGAAAGTTTTGTAGAAATTAAAAAACTATTTCAGTCTACTATGCTATCGTTTAGAAGGATTCGAAGAAGGCAAACTGTTTATTAGGAGAAATTGAGGAAAAAGAAAAGAAATATTAAAGAAAAGGGAAAGAAAACGAAACTAAATGGCCGTGCGGAAGCAGGAGGACCTATCGAAGGTGTCTTATTGAAAAGAGCATATTAGACACTGCTTGCTGCACTCAAACTTGCACCCTCAGTTGCATATGGGAGCCACAAGTAGAAATCGGTGGAAACAAAGACAATGTGCCCTACCGCGACAGTTACTTTGGGGATGGCGGTCAAAGTTTGGCTTTGAAAGTTGGTTTGAGATGGTGGTAAATGTGTTTTTATCCTAAACGGGTTATTGGGCTGAAATAATTCTTTGGTTTCGTCTGACCCAAAAAAAAGGGGAAAAATAAAAATAAAATGAGCTGTGCTCTTGACGGCAAACGGTGGTATAGTTTGTCCCCGTGCATTACCCACAGAAAAAAACGACTGACCATAAGTGTAGCCTACGACAAACGATGGTTGTTCAATTTTTTGAATTTCAATGTTCATCTGTAATTCATGGTCAGTTGGTGTGAAAGACGGCATGATGTTGACCAAAACATAGTGTAATAGCACAACTTAAAGAAACAGAAAACTAAAATGTAACGTTCTTGGAAAATTTCGATATTGTTATAATATATGTAAATTATAGAGTGAATATGCTTTTATGTTGTTTTGTTTAGTCTCACATCGTGGAAGAGATTAAATCCTTAGCTCCAAAGCCTTTGTATAAAGAAGGCTGTGTAATGTAAATAGACATCTATTCTTAGGAATGAATAATATATTTTCTGCCTCTCTCTCTAATGACTTCTTATTTCTTCATTTTATAACACGTCATCAGCACGATCTCTAAACAAAAGAAAAATTTCAGATCTGATTATAAATCTTCAAAGCGATCTTGTTTTATTGTAGATCTAATTTTTCAGATTTCATTATATATATATATATATGTGTGTATGTATATATGTATATATGTATATATATATATATATATAATCTCATAGATCTTTCTCTATTAATCTTATCATTTTAGATCTCATTTCATTATTTGGTTAAAAAAAAAGGTTTTCATTTTGAAATTTTTTTGTTTGGATTTTAGTTTGAATGAGAACTATAGAAATGATTTTGGCACATGATTTATATTTTCAGAAAAAATATTTCATTGTTTCTTAGAGAAACAAATATAAGGATAATCCGTATCTAGAAGATCGTATTAAGTTTATATAAAAGAATAGGAACTTGAAGTTCATATGTGCGAAGGTGAAAGATTAAAGTTTTCATACGCTGAAATAAAACCTTGAAAAAAAACGAGCAATTCCAGAAGAAGATGTTAATATGTCCATAAGACATAACATAAAAACAATATGTTGGAATAACATTACAAATATGGTAAAAACTATTTCCTCGAAGAGAAATAGTATTATGATTCTCATGTTCGAATACAATCATGAATAGTCCTCTTGTTTCATTGTGTTTATTTAATATTGGAGAACTGAAGTTCTCAAATAAAAATTATACATATAAGTTTGCATTTCAAAAAAAAAAGATTATATATCAAAACTCAAATATATAAATTTGAAATGTGAAGCTTTGAATTATTAGAAAAGCTAATTCAGATTATGGTAAATTCCAATTGCAATCAAACCTGAAGTTTGATAATAAAAATAAAGTTGTACCATTTAGGATCTAAAGTACTAAACAAAGACTTTATTTAAAGTAAAATTGGAACCTGAAGTTCTAAAATATTTGTCAATGGTATTAACTAGTAAACCAAATAAATGTATAGAAACTTGTTCACTCCAGAAGTAGTGATAATAATATATTAAAAAAAAGTCTCCAGAAGAGATTTGTTGATATATTTGGTGCTTTTACTAAACCAAATAAATACATGGAAGCATATCTACTCTCCTACTCTCTTTCTTTTTAATTAAAAATAAGGTATTCTAATAGAAAGTTTCTTAATTTTTTTCCTTCTTCCATGCATTCAATCGCCTTTCAAAAGGTAAAATATAATAGATCAAATATGATAGATCTGAAATAATCTTAAATTCCTAAATTTCTGAAATATCTTGTATTTATTTGAAGATTTACATGTTTGTTTTGATATATTTGGTAAAGAATTATGAAGTTAGTTTGTTATGAAAATAATAATAATTTGGATCTGAGATGTATAGTTATTTATGACTATGAATGATATGGATAGATTTTAGATGATAATTCTGTTTATTTAGAAATTCAGATTATTGGGAAATAAAATTTCACTTTAAGATATTCATTTTAATTTTATTATTGAGTAATATTGAACCTAGATTTGAGATGAAATTGTGTTGCTTTAAGTACTATTTGTTCGATTGGTTCATATATATTTATAATGAAATTATTTTGCTGTGACAGTAGTTATATCCTAGACCACGTAAAGGTTAATTGTAGTTATTTTTATCATAAATGAATAAATTGCAAGTGTTATGGTAATAAATTAAATTATTTATTATCATAAATGCATTAAATGCATTGATTACAGTAAATTAAATGATGTTGTATTTTTATGTCTGGAATAAGAATAGACATATAGTTTATTATATGGTGTATTCATTTTGGCAAACAATGCTCGATATAATGAAAGAAATAAGTTTGAACAACAACCTGAAGTTGTGCAAAGATTTTTTTTCAACCAGAAGTTGTATACTCAAAGTCCAAGACCTGAAGTCTTGAATTATGCAAAAAAAAAATCTGATAAACTTTACAAGCTCGAATTCTTGTCGGTATTTTTTTTTAGTTTGTCAAAATGTATAAGTCTTGAAATAAGAATAGACTTTTATTTTGTAACAATATGGTACAAAAAAAGGGGGAGAAGTTTACACAAAATTTGAGAACCTGAAGTTCATAACAAATTAATGAACTTGAAGTTCATGAATTAGAAGCCCGAAGCTCTACTGAAATTATGTAAAATGATAAGGTTATACTTTCTGAAGAAGTTAAAGAAAATTAATAAATTATCATATGAGAAAATGATGTTGCATTCAAGAGATTACAAAAATCTCCAAATGAGTTATACCTTACCTTATATCTTAACATTTATACTAAATTAACCAAATATCCTGAAGATATTATGTTATATGATATTTCAAACATCATTGGATGTGTGTCTGTGTGTATTAATCTGTTGAAAAGATGTTTTAGAGATTTATTTATATTTATACTGCAAAATCTAACATCCTAGAAGAGATGTTATAAGAATTTTATTTTTGTTACATTGCAATTCCTTAAAAGGAAACACTATATTCCCTGAAGTAATAACCATATAAAATTTTTTTTGAAGCAATAACAATAATTTTTGAAAAAAAAAGATATTGTATGCCAATATTACACTCCAGAAGTAGTGGTTTTATCTCTTACATCTTACTTTCATTTGGTGAATCTAATTTTGTTACTGTATTTAAAAGTTTGATATGCCATTTCAAAGACAGTTACAACAAAAATCTCCAGCAGAGATATTTTATGCCACTGTAAAAATAGTAGTTACGTAATTTATATAAAAGAAATATTGTATATTGATATGGCATTCCAATAATGCATATATATATATATATATATATATATAAAAGAGATAAGTTCACTCCAGAAGTGATGATACTAAAATATCTCTAGAAGAGATTTATAAATTTGAAAATGATAACATATCTCTAAAAGAGATTTGTTTATATATTTGGTAATTTTATTAAACCGAATAAATGCATAGAAATTTGATACTTGAGATACAATTGAGGAACAAAACTTAACAACTTGAAATTGTGTGTATATATTGTTCGAACCAGAAGTTCGATATGGTTCCAAACCAAATGTTTTGAACATTATCATGCGGTTTTGATAGGTTTGCATTGACATTGATTTATAAATAGAAATTAATAGTTTGAATCCTTGTAATAGTTTGTTCTAAAAATCACTAATTCAAATGAGAAAGAATATGAAAATTTTATAATATATGTGTGATACGTGGATGCACGTATACATCCATATATGTAAATATTTAGCTAACAACCTGAAGTTTGTTATAAGCTCATCTTATAGATTATGCATAGATATTATTTAGTGATTTAAAATTCAATCAACATAAATGTTGAATGACCTGAAGTCATGTATGTATTCAAATGATCTGTACAATAAGTAAATTCCTCCAATTGGTTAGATCAATGAACGAGAACAAACTCTAATAAGCTATATCAATTGAATGCATCTTATCAACTAATAAAAGAATTATCCTCCTATTATTAATATTTATGATGTATTTGCTAGTAGCAATATCATAATGGATCAAAATTAGAGTCCAAAGATGATTATTATTTAATGTGACAATGTTTGTCAACATTGAGGGGGAGGATAAAGGGATACAAGTTCATTTTGATCATCAGTGTTAAATATTAATTAAAATATACAATGATGCAAAATATTATCAGTATTATCCTTAGTAGACTTTTTCCAATATAGATTTAAATCCCTGAAGGATCAAAATGTGAAAACCACATCTGAAATATGGTTCAAAAGTCAGTTCAAAATACTTTTGGAGTAAGTAATAAAGATGCAAAATAAAGGAGGTGAGTGTTCTTGAAGAAACACTTAAGGGTGCTCTGAAAGAGATCCATGACATGATTGTCAAATAACCCTAAAAGCGGATTAGGTACCTAAACACATGATAATTAAAGAGATCTCAATAAAATCATGTCTAGAACTGACAAAAAATAATCATCGATGATAAATTTATAAATAATAAAGAGCTTATGTATATAAATGGATTAAAGATCCTGGATTAGAGAAAAACATGATTGGCCATCATGAAATTCTCATAAATAAGAAATGTGAACCTGTAGTTCGCATATATATATATATATATATATATATATATATATATATATATATAATAGAAAAACACACCGAAATTACCGAAGCACATGTAGTGCTACATCGTGTTAAATGCTCCATATGTTTTTATAAATAATTGAATTCATTGAAGCAGTGAAAGTGTTCGAACACTTAAAATACCCTGAAGGTATAAATATTGTTGAAACATTATAAACAATAAAGTACACAAATTCCTGAAGAATATAAATAACTTTGGTGGTTATAAAGAAGATAAAGAACAAGACCGTAGATTACAACTTCTTTTAAGTATTGTTGTAATGAAAATCTTGATATAATTCATGATGAGTAGATTACTTCCTATTTTTAAGTATTGTTGTAACGAAACTCTTAATATCCATTGAATGGTAGTTGCGATATGGAAATACTTATTAAAGTATACAAATTCTTGAAGAATATATATAACTTTTGTAGTTATAAAGTATGCAAAGGACATGAAATGTAGATTACAACCTTCTTCAAAGTATTCTTGTAATGAAAATCTTGATATACTTTAAGATGAGTAGATTACTTCCTGCTTTTTAGTAATGTTGTAATGAAATTTTAATATTCATGAAAGATGTATAGTTGCAATACGCAAAACTGATTTGAAGCACAACAATGAAAGCACATGAAGTGTTTTTCATAAAAGTAGCATACAAAATGCATAAAATGCAAACCATATTTGGAAGAAACAATCTTAGAAAATTTGATTGTATCGAAGGAAACTATTAATAAACTATATTATTAATAAGATACATATTTATGGATTCAGAAGTATCTATAACCAACTTGAGTTATCGAAAGACGAATATGCATTCAGAGGAAAATTTAAAATCAGGGGGAGCATCCATAAGTATTTTATAATGCACTCTTTTTCCTTAACTAAGATTTTTCCCACTGGGTTTTTATTTGTAAGGTTTTAATGAGGCATTATCTTGATCCAGAAGTATCAACTCTCAGGTAACATTTGAAAATAAGTTACAATGTACTCTTTTCCCTTATTTAAGACTTTTCCCACGGAGTTTTTCTTACTAAGGTTTTAACGAGGCATTATCTTGATCTAGGAGAATCAAACATCTTTTCAAGAAATAACATCTCAAATATGTTATTTAAGTTAAATTATATTTTTATCCTTGACTAAGGTTTTTCCCATCGGGTTTTCCTTTATAAGGTTTTTAATGAAGTATTAAATTGATTCCGAAGTATCAAACTCTATCTGATGCAGTAAATTATTGAAATATGACATACTATATTGTACTCTTTTTCCTTCACTAAGATTTTTCCCACAGGGTTTTACGTAGTAAGGTTTTAATGAGGCATTAGTTTGATCCAGAAGTATCAAGCTTCATTTAAAGAAATAAGAAAATAAAATATGTCATTGTACTCTCTTTCCTTCACTAAGATTTTTCCCATTGGGTTTTTCTTAGTAAGGTTTTAATGAGGCATTGTTTTGATCCCGAAGTATCAAACTCTTAGAAGGAATATCATTTTTAGTATGATATCTATGATTTCACAAGTTGCACACTTTTCCTCTTTCAAGGTTTTTCCCAATGGGTTTTTCCTAATAGAGGTTTTTAATGAGGCAATGGACAATATCTATATCGACTGAATCGATAAATGCAAGCAAGATAATAATAAGGGGGAGCAATCATCATACATGTTTCGAAACGGAAAAAATTTCAAGTTATCTGAGCATTCAAGATTTTGAAAACGCATATTCAAGGGGAGTGTTACAATATATGTAAATTATAGAGTGAATATGCTTTTATGTTGTTTTGTTTAGTCCCACATCGTGGAATAGGTTAAATCCTTAGCTCCAAAGCCTTTATATAAAGAAGGCTGTGTAATGTAAATAGACATCTATTCTTAGGAATGAATAATATATCTTCTGCCTCTCTCTCTAATGACTTCTTATTTCTTCATTTTATAAAAGATATGCTTTTCTCGGTTAATAAAAATGTAACCATACATTGAAACTATTACTCTACTCATTTTTATTATCTTCATATATTTCACACCGAGATCTCTCATACTTTAAGATCCACATGCATTAATATCATTGTTTATTTTCGTTTTCGTTTTTTTTATTACGCTACATTCAGGAGAACCCGAGAGACCGGTAAACTCTTAAGAAAAATTACATTGTATCTGTCCACTTCAACTCATGCCATCTATAATTTTTGTTGTTTTTAGTTCGAAAGTAATTTACATTACATTACATTGAATAATGGAAATATATATAATCGTTTTTAATTTGTGAAGTTTACTTTTTATGTTATAACTACTAATGGAAGAATATAAGTTTGGTCTCTTTTATTTTAACATAAATGTTTGATCACCTTTTGGACTAAGATTAATTGTATGCCAAACAAGATTGAAAAAACAATACGATCACTCACATGCAAAATCTAATTTTCAAGTTTTCTTTTATTTTTTAATTTATAGCTAAATAGTTTGTTCAAAATAATTTTTGAGGAAAATTGAGTAATTCTCGCAAGGAGAAAAACGTGCGTATAATTTTATTCTACACTTAAAATATGTTGTCAACAAATCTGACAAGCAGCAACTCCCTCTCAAAAAAAAACCAATACAAAGAAGAGAAAAGAAAAGGAAACCCCTCGAAACCCCTAAAAAAAACTTACAATCGGAACTGTTATCTAGAGACTGACATTTTTCTGTCTTTAATTAATATGCAATTAATGATCAAAATATTCAGTCTTTAATTTTAAAAATTATGGACTAAAATTCAGTCTTTATTCGGTTTAAATTCGTTAAGACTGCTTAGATCTTATATTTCGGTCTTTACTTTTATCTTAAGTTTGTATTTACATTAAGCAAACATCTAAAGGTCTCAAGTTCGATTCCTACCAAGTTCTGGTAAAGGAAGCATGAGTTCTGGTAAAAAGATCCAAGTTCGATTCCTACCATACGCTTTCCTATCCTATATAAATTTACCCAGGGGTATGGAGGCTTGGATCAGCGGAAGGCTTTACTGTACCCTCCTCAGGAGTTTACCGACATGTTGGATTCTCTTGGGTTTTCAAAAAAAAAATCTAAAGGTCTCGACTGCATTTCATTATGGATCCAAAGGACATACATGGAGATCCACATCATTTAAAATTGATTAGAAATCCACTTTTGTCTAGTAATATTTATTTCAGCTTTAATATAATTAGTTTACGCAAAAATAGACTTTATATCGGCAAATTTTCCGTAAAATCAAAGTCACGATCCCATCACTTACCCCACCACCGATTCACTATTTCTCACATTAAATTAACTTCCTCACACAACAGGTATAGCAATTTCTCTTCCGCCTCCCTTCTCCATATCTGACCTCCATTTCACATACTCTCTCCCTCACGTCGTGGTCGTACCTTCTCCATATCTATTTAATCCCTTTCTCCACCCTTTACAAATATTTACAACTCCTTCTAACTCAATTCCAACTATAGTTTCCCTTATTTTTATCTGACCATGGTTTCAATTTGAGTAATAATATAAGCAAGAATATCAAAATTTTCGAAGATGGCCGTTGTTTTGGACATCGCTGAGAAAGGATTTATTAATTGAAAATATATTTTATGCTAGGTTTCGTTTATATTAGGGTTACTGGATTTGATGTCAATTTGAGGTGTTCATTTTACTGTTTTTGTGTTTCAATTATTAGGTTAGGCTATGGAGGAAATGCATTAATCTATAATGTGGGTTTGTTGTTTTCAAAGAATGGATTGTATTGTGATTACATCGAAAGAAGAGAGATGGGGAGTTTGTTGATTTTAAAGAATAGATTGTACAATATAGTCAATACTGGATTGTGTATCACTTTGCATTATATGAATAGAATGGATCATTTTCTTAGTATACACACTGTTCAATATTACTTGTATATTTATATATGTATATGTTTGCTTTTATACGTATATATGCATTTACACGTATACATATATGTAACAAGTTTGTATTATAATAATATATAAATGTAATTTAATGTATTTCTTCAAGATTCTACATTATTCAATATATTAAAAAAAATTGCAGAATTTAAGACCGATTACCTACTTCATTTCAGTTTCAATCATTTAGTTTTTAAAGGTATTTGAAGCTGAACTTTCAATCTTTAAATTTTAAGATTGACATGTCAGTTTTAAATTACTTTTGGGACTTGAGAATCAAAGACTGAGATTGATCGGTCTTTAAAACTTACTTAATGACTGAATTGTTTAACTAAAGACTTAATTTTTCAGTCTTTAGTTTGATGTTTTTTGGCAATGAACCTAAATACTAGAATCTTGAGTAACCTAATATGGTTCAAAGTATAGAGTAAAGGTACTAGTTGAGAAGAAGACATGACGCAGTTAGCCTAGCCAAGCTGAAAAACATAGCTAACAACCAAGTGTATCAATAAAAGCGGAGAAATAGAAGCTCGTTTGTAAGATAAATCATTGTAGGCAGTTATGATGAAGGGTTTTCAAGAGGTGTCCGGTGGCATCAACGTTGTGCTCACTGAATTGCCAAAGCATGGTCGGTTCTATCAGTTACAACCTACTAAACCTAAATAAACTCAACAAGAACGTGAATTCTACACTTATATATGTATATGTGAAGCTTATATACATATATGCATGTGTTTGTAAATAATAAAGCAATGACCGAAATGGAGTGATATTAGTTTTCACACAAAAGTAACATACTCGATTGGATATTTTCATTAAAAAGGCTGACAATGTCGATGCTAACAGTCATATTGCGATTCGTACTGTTATAAAAAGTTTAACATTTAGGCTGTCAATGCTTCTCTTTATTTTATTAAAAAAAGTGTTGAAGTGTATATTTTTAGCTAATATGTAGATAGACTTGAAATCTATAACAACCCGCATATTTATCGATTTTATATTTAAATATTTTATTTAAATATTTTATCGTTCGTCGGATTTTGGTCCGAAAAGCTACTTTTTGCAAACAGTCGAATTGGGACTCGAGACCACCCCCATTGAGTTCAAAATGACGTTTGCGACCTTTTTGAGTATAAACTTCGATATGTTTGGAGAAAGTTGAATTTTGCTACTTTTCACTTAGGGTTTTGGTTTGGGCTGAGCCCACTTATGTATTCAGTCCCAACCCCTCTCCTCTTCATTCACTTCTTTTCTATTTTCCTAACACTCAAGCTTCTTCAAAAATGGGGGAAGAGAAAAAGAATTAGGAAATCCTAAGCCCTAGTTTCCATTAGCAAATCCATCTTCTAGCTCCAAACACAAGAGAACCCATCGGTAAGCTTCCTCTTCATCTTCTCCAACTCATTCTCTCTTGATTTCAGAAATTTCCTAAACCTAATTAAGGAAATGTTTCTCTTTTAAGCTTAGATTGAAGCTTCTTGAGTTGTTATTGAAGGGGAATTGATCTTAGCTTGCTTTCAAGCTTCTTCTTCTATTGTTTGGGTTCAAAGGTGAGATTTTTAATCTCACATCTATGCTTATAATTCTCTTCTATTGTTAGGTATGAATTCCTAACACTTATTCATGTGCATTTGATTTTGATTTGGATTGCTTTTGTGAATATTCCAATTTTTAGTGTTTTGAGTTCAATTCGTTAAAAATCCTAGCTTTGATGTTTGAACATGTTTTTGGTGATGCATCGAGGAGCATATAGGGCCGGGTAGTCGATTGACATAAACCCTTAGCGTCGTTGCTCGTGCGATTGCAATTTGATCGAGAGTTGCACCTCTTTTGAAATAGGGTAGGAAGTGCAAGCATACAGGTTCGGCCGACCGAGCCTCTGGGCCGGTCGACCGACCTGTAGTCCAGGCACTTCCTGCCTCTGTTTGGAAGTGCTGGTTACAGGCTTCGGCCGACCGAGCCCCCTGGGCCGGTCGACCGACCTGGTGCCCCGAGCACTTCCAACCTCTGGTTCGGTCGACCGACTCAGGGAGTCTGGTCGACCGACCTGCTACTATTTGCCAGATTAGCCTATATTGCTAATTCGTTTGAATATCCAACTTTAATCGATTCGTGTTGTCTCCCTTTTGTTGTTGTCATTTATTATCGACTTTGATGACCTTTTCTTTGGGAATTTTAGATATATCCACTTTGATGGATTTTATATCGATTTCTTTGGATTTTATTCACGTCTTCGAATGTGAATTTTTATGCCCGATTGTTTCTACAATCACTTCTATGATTTGTCACTTTAAAATATAAAGGTTTTCTATACTAGTAGTAAATATCAAAACTCTTTCTTCAAATGATTTCAACTCTATTTTAGTACAAAGCTTGTTTCTTAAACCGTTTTCCAATCTATTAGTATATACAAGCCTTTACCTCACTCGTATGAGAAATCTAATTAAACGATTTAGTAAAACGAGTGGTATGAAACGCTTGCGTTTACTTCGTCGGTTAATTCTTGGACTTGTTCGATTGAAACTCTTGTGACAATTTTCTAGTGGAGATCTACAATTTGTTCGTAAATATTTAAGTTAAGCTAGTGGTTATGGGACATGAAGCTAAGCTCATATATTTACTAGCTTACTGTAATTTACACTTCTCTTAGATCATGACGATCATTTTATGATTTAGACTAGCAATTGTGCGATGTCTCTTTGACTGCAAGGTTAGACTATACCTCATTTGTGTGATTTCGACTCACACCTATCTCTTTATCTGCGAGGTTAGTCTAGACACCATTTGTGTGATTTCGACTCACACATACCTTTTTGCTTTTTGGTTAGCCTAGACACCATTTGTGTGATTTCGACTCACACATATCTTTTTGTTTGCAAGGTTAGGCTAGACACCATTTGTGTGATTTCGACTCACACATATCTTTTTGTTCGCAAGGTTAGGCTAGACACCATTTGTGTGATTTCGACTCACACATACCTTTTTGCTTTTTGGTTAGCCTAGACACCATTTGTGTGATTTCGACTCACACATATCTTTTTGTTTGCAAGGTTAGGCTAGACACCATTTGTGTGATTTCGACTCACACATACCTTTTTGCTTTTCGGTTAGCCTAGACACCATTTGTGTGATTTCGACTCACACATATCTTTTTGTTTGCAAGGTTAGGCTAGACACCATTTGTGTGATTTCGACTCACACATACCTTTTTGCTTTTTGGTTAGCCTAGACACCATTTGTGTGATTTCGACTCACACATATGGGGTAGCTCCCCATGGTCTCCGGACCGTCATGTGATAGGCCTCTTTCCCTTTTTATTACTTCTGGATTTCGTGTGTTGATTTCTGGAAATTTTATCCTTCACCTATTCTTGTGATTTCTGGATTTCGTGTGTTGAATTCTGGAATTTATGCTTCACCTATTTTCGTGATTTTTATTGATTTGATTTATCAATTATTGTGGCTTGGTGAATGAAATTAGGAGTATGACATTCCTTTTTATCTTGAGTAGATTATTGTGATATTGATTAATCTTTTGTTGATTTTCAATTACTTATTTATCACAGCTTGACATTGTGATTATTATATGTTTATGCCATATCTCTTAATTCTATATCACGTTATCTGATATTTATAGCTAGACTGATCCGTTTATTATTTTCTTATTAAATAATACTCGGGTCAGACTGAGATTTTACAGGTGCTTCTGCTTGACTCCTTATCGGACTTTCATCTGATCTTTTGGCTAACTACTTTAGATTAGTAGTTTATTTTGTTGTATACACTTGAGATATGGACTCATAGATGTATTCTTTTGTATAGCACGTGTTGCTATTCTTTTGTATTATTGTGGATCTTTTTGACCACTACTCTAATGTACACTTCCTAGTGTAATATTCATATCTATTTCCGCCTTTGTGATATGAATTATCTGTGACTGATTTGTGTTATGTTTATTTCTATATTTGTTTCCGAAGACCTTTATAGCCACTGTGTAGTAGCTTTGAGTTTGTGTCGGTATGTCGGATTCCCTCTTGAGATGAAAAGTTATATTTTTATCTGGCATATCGGTACTCGCACAAAGCAATTATACAGATGGTCGCTCCTCAACAGCCTTATTCTCCGTGCTAGTTGACAGCATTACACCGTAGTGTTCTTGGCTAGCGTGGGTATAGAGGTGGGGCGTCACAAAATCCAACTATAATTAAAAAGTGCAACAGCGTAGATCGGATTATCGAATAGGGTGCTAACATTATTGAATATCTTTTAGCTTCTTTCAAACCATAAATAACAATAAGTATCTGTTAATACAGTGTAAAGTAAATTCTATAGCACTTGGCATTTCGAAATCTTAGTTCATTCCAGTAGTAGTCACAGTTAAAATCGATGTTTGTCAAATATAGGTCAAACAATATAAGATTATTCGTAAGCATATAGTCAGTTAAGGAAGAATGTTATAATATAGGTGTGTTATGTTTTCTATACCTAAATTACAAAAACGAATTTTTTTGTACGCAAATAACTTTTTTTCGTTAATAATTGGATAGTGTTTAATTCCTTGTTGATGATTAGCCACATTTGTAATTTTGTTTTAGGGGGTGCATTAATTCTTCAACTTAATTTGAAAAACTTCTGTTTAGTTCCAGAAAAAATTTAAAAACTTGCAACGATATTTTGAGGAGCATTGTCCCAACACCTAATTTTGATATCACTTTCATTGTCTAAGTTATATTATTCAAGCTTAGTGCACAGTGTTATAGATTAGGTCATGGTAGTTCCTTCAAGAGTACGGTTGAAACTAAAGTTCTAATGAAATTCGTTGAAGAGACTGAAAACCTCACAAATTAAGGCAATTCTGAAATTATAAATATCAAAGAGTTCTTTGCACTCAACTCTCAATGGTATAGCAGAAATCCAGCTGCCAAGCCAAAAGGATGTTTTATTGCCAGAGTGGACTACATTATTAATGCCAAGGTTAAAAATATTAGTGTGTTTAAAAATAGATTTCCAAAAGCGATAAAAGTTATTGTTATTAGATGAAATACAGTGAAGGTTATAAGTTCCAACATAAAATTGATTTGAGATAATTTCTTTCCAAATAAGATTTTTCTTATTATTATTAAATTTCTAAAGCCATTTACTTAATACAGACATATTAAAATTACAAAGATCTAAGATTCCTAAGCCACATTCTTCTTTTGATTTAGAAAGTTAATACCACAGCAAGAATTATCCCCCTAGAGGAAATCTCTTCCCATTTTATCAGTTAACCATTTTGAAAAGGATAATAGGACACCCAGTAGATTGGTGGTGCCCATAAAACAGAGTTAATGAAGATAATTCTACACACTCTAGATAAAAACTTATTATTTCGATTAAATAGTTGTCTTTTAATTTTATCAGTTATCACTTGCCAATTATCATCTTTAACTTATTGTCTAATCACGAAGCTTAGGTAGTAAATAGGAACTTCATGGTTGTACAATTAAAAGTAGAGGCTACTAGATTTTTAACATCATCTACGTTATTTAACACTAATACCGAGCTCTTTTCAAAATTAATCTAACGCCTCTAAAGCATTTCAAAGCTATATGAAATAAATTTAAGAGCAGTAGTATGACAAGGTAAATGCAAAACAAAAAAGCATTGTATCAGATCATCGCTGGTGATATCATTGCCTATGCTTTCCAGAACCCCATCTATGATAGATAACTTAATGATCCTTGAGAAAACATCAGCTGCTAAGTTGGATAGTAAGGACGATAAATGATCGATGAAATATTTAGGATTTCTTGTGAAACTATTAAATATGTCAAAATATACCAATCAAATTTATTGTACTTCTAGTTTTGGATGTCTCACGATGCTCATATGCTTTGTTATCTAATCATGTAATAAACATCAAATAACAAACCCAGAATTTGCCTAAAAATTATTTATCAAACCAAAATTGGTAAATTTAAACACTAAATAATTAGATGAATATGCCATTTTAAAAATAAATGTAGTTAACTAAATGGTTGTTGAATGTTATAGACACATCAATAAAATTAAAGTTAATCAATACAATAAAAACTTAAGGGCAACCAACAAATGTAATTTATGTTTTGACTTTAAAATAGTCACCCTCACTTAAACATACCTCCATAATAATTCAAATACTAAATAGTGGAAACTCTTGTATGGAACGTATTTTGTAATATCCTTATAGATTCAAATATTGGCAAAAATATCCATGCTTCGGAAAAAAATTGCAATTTTTTGCAATTACTATTGTTTTGAAGTAAATAATGTCGAATATAGTTATTTAATGCAAACACTTGCATCTGCATGCGCTTTGAAATATCTTGTAAATATTAGCAAATTGGAAGCAAGTATTTATTTGAAAACTGGGGTGGGAATAACACAATGTTGGATCTTAAGGCTATTCAGACACTAGAAGTGGTGAATTGTGTATTAACTACTTACTTATGATTATAAAACTGTACTTGCTAAAATTTCAAACAGAAAGAAGTAATCAGAGAATAAGTAAGTAATAAAGTAAAATACAGTAATGCAAATAACAACCGGATTTTTATACTGGTTCGGATTAACCAATCCTACATCCAGTCCTGCACTCTATCATGCAGAATTCCACTATAATCGCTTGCTTTCCACGGGTGGCAAGAACACCTTTACAATCTTGGTTTTACGGGCTATAAGACACACCCTCTTGATTTTACAGGCTATAAGAACACCTTCTCCTTATCACCAACAACAAACTATGGCAAGTAGTTGTGTCTTCAATACAGATTCTTGCAGATTCGGTACAATGATCCTATAGACCTTCAATGGCAATATATCTTTGAATTCTTTGAGAAATAGGATGAAATCAGAGAGAGAATGATGTGAATTAAAGTACAACTCTCTGATATTGTGTGGCTTGCAAATCAGTGAAGAATTGGAGTGAAATAGTATCGATTCGCAAGGAGATTTGAAGAGTATGCAATGGATTTCTTTTGCAAATGTTTGAAGAAGAAGGAGTAAGAGAAAATGAGAATTCTTTATATGAAAATTCGTTTTCAGAGGCCTTTATATAGTGGTTGAAGAGACGTGTCTTTTGGTGAAGAGGTGGCGGGAAATGTCTCTTCATTTAAAATTTGAAATTCTGAAAACTGCTAGTATGTCTACATACTAGGTACCCCCATGTCGACATGGGTGTGTTGCAAAATGAACAGCAACACTAATAAGTGTTGCAAATTTTTAGCATTTCAAGTTACCTTATATTTGTGGATTTTTGTGATTCGGTTAAGGTCAATGGTTGATGATCTTCAAGAATAATTGCCATGAGATCTTTAACAAGACATTCTAAGTTTCAACCAACTCCTCATCACTTCAAACACCTTTATCCTTCAGCATTCTTCTCTAATTTGGTTTTGTTCTTCAATTTCTCTGATTAACCTTCTTCTATAATTCATATGCTTCCACTGTAATCTTGTTTATCTCTATAAATGTCTCCATAATCTATCTTATATGACTGCATAACTCGAAGATATGTTAGTAGTAATATTTATATGGTTGTTGTCATCAAAATCAATACCTAGGGTATTAACAATCTCCCCCTTTTTGATGATGATAACCATATAAATATTTGAGAGATAAAATAAAATATTTTTATATTTAACTCCCCCTAACTCTATGCACCCCCCATCGTTTTTCCTAGTATATTTATACATTTTCTCCCCCTTTGTTATCAACAAAAAGGGCGAAAAAGAGTCGCTTAAGTCACTGCTAGACAATACGTAGAGTTTGTATGTAGAGATAAATACATATAAATAAAACACTTGAGGGGAAACCAAATCAATTCAAAACATGAAATAAACTTATCAAATAATAAGATGAGTTTTAGAGTTACTGACTTTGCCGACACCAATAACAAATCTTTTTCATATTTATCCAATGTTCAATAGATTTCTTGTCATATGCTTTTATCATCTGCTATCTAATATACATTGTTTGATACCTGAAAAATGATAAAATATGCACACTGATACCCTTTTTATTTTGGGGTCCATGGGGTTAAGTTTTGGGATGCCAAACCCATAAAGAGTATGAATGTCCCTTCAAAATATAATCATTAGATGAATGAACCTTATTAATAAAATTATCAATATATTTTTCCTTTTCAATATCACCCAACCTTTTTGGAACCCATAAGTTAATGAACCTATTTGGAGGTTTTAATTTTAATTTCCTAGGTTTTGGTTTGAACTTGGTAGCTTTAACAAACTTAGCACTTTGAGTACTATTTTTCATTGATTTAGCCTTAGGGGTGTATCCAAGTCCATGTTTATTCCTAGTGTGTTTAGATGCAGATAATAATTTCTTTAAATTATCCTTCCCTTTGTTAAATTTATCAACATCAATTTCCATTTTGTCAAAATCCTTATTACGGTTAAGAATAACATTGTCTAGAGATGTTATTTTGTCATTTAGATCCGTGATCTATGACTTCATTGAAAGATTTTCTGATTTTAAGGATTCATTTTCACTTTTTAGTTTTCAAAACTTCTAAATGTCAAATCCTTTTCATCATTATACCCATTTAGTCTTTCAATTTCATCTTTTAGACATTGTTTTTCTTTAGTTAACCTTTCAGTAAATGTTTTTAATCTATCTATCTCTGCCAAACTATTGTTGTACTCTTTCCTAAGTATTTTATATCCCTGATTCATATCATTCAAAATATTAGTAATTTCTTTATTAAAATTCCATACCTGGTCATCCTTTTCCATGAAGAACATGTTGGCATTTTCTGTTTCTGAATCACTATCACTTGATGATGTATCTGAATCATCCCATTTTGCATTGAATACCTGTTTCCTCTCCTTATTGAAAGTGTTTGACTTTGATTTCATCAGTTTGGGACAGTCTCTTTTCAAATGACCGGGTTTATCACATTCAAAACACTTAACAACATTTCCATTTCTAGAATTTTTGTTGTTAGTTTTTCAAAGTTTGTTTGTTATCCAATACTCAAGAATTTCTTGAACTTCTTGGTCATAAACTCGATATCATCATCAATAACATCATCATCCGGTTTATCTTTGTCGATCATAGCATTGAGTGCTAGTGATTTCTTCTCATTTGCCTGATTCTCTTTTCTAATCTGCAACTTTACTTCATAAGACATTAGGTTACCAATTAAGTCTTCTATTTTCATAATACTAATATCATTGGCTTCTTCAATTGCTAGAGTCTTCTGATTCCATTCACTAGGAAGTGAATTCAAGATCTTTCTGACTTGGTCTTCTTCAGTAATTTTCTTTCCTAATGATATTAAAGCATGTACTATATCTTGAAATCTAGAATACATATCGGAAATAGACTCATTTGGTTTCATTTGAAAGAGTTGAAACTGGTTCGATAGCATAGATATCTTTGTTTGTTTTACTTTATTAGTGCCTTCATGTGTGACTTGTAGTGTTTTCCAAATTTCATATGCAGAATTACAAATAGACACTCGATTAAATTCATTTCTATTTAAGGAGAAAAATAAAATGTTCATGGCCTTAGAGTTACTAAGTGCTTGTGTCTTTTAGTCTAATGTCCATTTTGAATATTCAGTTTGAGGCTCTATATACTCTATTTGGGTTATGTTCCAAATATCCAAACTATTAGACTGCAAATAACATTTCATCCTACAAGCCCAATATGCATAACTACTGCCATCAAATAGAGGGGGTCTAGTGGTAGATTGCTCTTCTACAAAAGTGTTAAAAAATGTGTTACTAGTGTCATTAACCATTTATACTTTTCAAAAACCAAGTTATGAATTTTTGAAAACCAATGCTCTGATACCAACTGTTGAAAACTGGGGTGGGTATAACACAATGTTGGATCTTAAGGCTATTCAGACACTTCTTGGAGTGGGTATAACACAATGTTGGATCTTAAGGCTATTCAGACACTAGAAGTGGTGAATTGTGTATTAACTACTTACTTATGATTATAAAACTGTACTTGCTCAAATTGCAAACAGAAAGAAGTAATCTGAGAATAAGTAAGTAATAAAGTAAAATGCAGTAATGTAAATAACACCTGGATTTTTATACTAGTTCGAATTAACCAATCCTACATCCAGTCCTACACTCCATCGTGCAGAATTCCACTATAATCGCTTGCTTTCCACGGGTGGAAAGAACACCTTTACAATCTTGATTTCACGGGCTACAAGACACACCCTCTTGATTTTACAGGCTACAAGAACACCTTCTCCTTATCACCAACAACAAACTATGGCAAGTAGTTGTATCTTCAATACAGATTCTTGCAGATTCGGTACAATGATCCTATAGACCTTCAATGGCAATATATCTTCGAATTCTTTGAGGAATAGGATGAAATCAGAGAGAGAATGATGTGAATTAAAGTACAACTCTCTGATATTGTGTGGCTTGCAAATCAGTGAAGAATTAGAGTGAAATAGTATCGATTTACAAGGAGATTTGAAGAGTATGCAATGGATTTCTTTTGCAAATGTTTGGAGAAGAAGGAGTAATAGAAAATGAGAATCCTTGATATGAAAATTCATTTTCAGAGGCCTTTATATAGTGGTTGAAGAGACGTATCTTTTGGTGAAGAGGTGGAGGGAAATATCTCTTCATTTAAAATTTGAAATTCTGAAAACTGTTAGTATGTCGACATACTAGGTACCCCCATGTCGACATAGGTGTGTTGCAAAATGAACAGCAACACTAATAAGTGTTGCAAATTTTTAGCATTTCTACTTACCTTATATTTGTGGATTTTTGTGATTCGGTTGAGGTCAATGGTTGATGACCTTCAAGAATAATTGCCATGAGATCTTTAACAAGATATTCTAAGGTTCAACCAACTCCTCATCACTTCAAACACCTTTATCCTTCAGCATTCTTCTCTAATTTGGTTTTGTTTTTCAATTGCTCTGATTAACCTTCTTCTATAATTCACTTGCTTCCACTGTAATCTTGTTTATCTCTATAAATGTCTCTATAATCTATCTGATATGACTGCATAACTCGAAGATATGTTAGTAGTAATATTTATATGGTTGTTGTCATCAAAATCAATACTTAGGGTATTAACAATTTACACTTTTGCTTGCAATTTAAAACGATTGGTGAAAGTATACACATTTACCACAACCTTGATATATAATCTTCAAATTTTAGTCATCTATCAAAAATATTCGCTCTTTGTAATAATAATGAAAACTATATTCATTTAATGTAAATGTATTAACTCTTTGTAGCCATCAAAGTACATTTATCTTAATTCGAAAATGTATGCACTTTAATATAAGTTAAATTTTTGCAAATTGATATAAAAGTGACAAAAAATTTTACCTATAATAATATATAAACAACATTTCTAATTACCAAAGAATTATAGTTTGTCAATTTTTTACAAATATAGAAACCAAATTTTAGTTCCTCATGCTGAAATTGTATCTTCCTAAGCACATGCTTCGTTGAGTGTGGTAATGTGGGGTCACTGAATGAATCTTTCTAGTACATAGCGCCTTGATTAAATATCCTAACATCAAACGCGTTATGTTGTTTCTTCGCAAGAACACAAACTTCACAAAAGTTAGACATTTTGACCGAGAAATGTTGAATATGCTAGTATATGATTTTTGTTTGATGATAATATATATATATATTCATTTAAATGTATTTGTTATTATATTTTATTTTTCACATAATTAAATAAATATTTGCTGAATAAAATAAATAACACAGAATTTAAATTCAAACAGATATTTTATTCAAACAAATATTTTATTATAATTTAGAATAGTACAAATTTGAGCTCTCACTATATATATATATATATATATATATATATATATATACATATACATTTTTTGATTACATTACAATTTCGATTACATCACAAATTTCACTCTATAATGTTCACCTCACTACATATCACACATTCACTCGTATTTTATCTTCAACTTTTCTGCAACCTGAATCCAACATCCGAGCAATCTGCAAAATAAACATTGATGCAGTAAAATTAAAAAGGAAATATTTTTAGAGTGTAAAATAAAATGCATTTTTTTGAACATATTATTTGCCTAAGTTATTTGGGTTGTTCGTCATCATTTAATTCATCAAATACGAACAACCTATGACATGTACAGTGTATCACTGTACATGCCATAAGGCCGTGCACACCGATATACACTTGATAAAACTGTAGGGAAAGGTGAGAATAAGGTCAAACCCAACCAAAATCTAGGTTTAACTCAATTGTATTACAAATAAAGTCACGGCATGAGCCCAAGGTTAAACCCGAGTCGAGGTTGGATTTAACTCAAGTCAAAATGCTCGACCAAAACAAAACTTCACATGCAACAGAGAATACACATAGAGCTCGAAGCAATATAAGGATAACAAGACCAAACTTCAAATGCAACTGGATATTTAACTCGAAGTACAAATGCAGACAATTACAGTAGAGTTCATTCTCGACCAAAACAATGTCCACATCAAAACAAGGTATGAACAGCCAAAGTGTAGAGAAGACTTAACACACCAATACAACAAGATAAATAAAACATAAGTAAAAATCTAGATAGCATGAAGTACATGATGCAATAAAACAATGGACATAAAGTCAACTTGAAAGTCTTTCAGGAATGAAGTAGTGGAACATTACTGGTGCAAAAATCAGTGAAGCAACATATATATATATATATATATATATATGTGCAACAAAGTAAAGATGCAAACATTTGTTTTCATCAAACAACAAGTGAACAAGACTACATGAATGGCACCAAACTTTAGAGGATGACAGACCGGCTCAAAATGACTCAAGTCAAAACAACACTTGAACCGAGACAAAATGTTCAATTGAAAACAAAATGCAAAGTGACATACACAAGTGAAAACAAAGTGGTGAACTATATGAATATGCAAGCATTCAAATGATACCAGTCATCATCAACTAAAATGAATGCAACATGAACTCAATGATAGCATGCAAGTGAAACAACACCAGACATGTTACAAGATCGGACTCAAGTAAATCACAGTCAGAGGCAATAGCAGATCAACAACACATATACACACACATACATATGTATGTATGTACATATATGGTGATACGGCAAGTTCATACACAACAAACACAATCATTACAGAAACAAGCAGTAGTAACAACATGACTCAAATCAACATGTAATGCATAAGCATTGGTGAACCAGATCAATATTTCAACCCATTATTAAGAACAATGACAACTCAACATGAAGACACAAATTTACAAGAACAAAGATGACTACAGTTCAAAGTTTCAAATGCAACAGACCAGTGAACAAGGAAATAGGTCAAGCAACATCAAGTGCATGATAGAATCGAGGCAATGCTCAAAGCCACACAATAGAAAATGAATCAAGCAGTTAAATTTACTCAACATACATCTGTGCACATGTGCATGGGTGGAATGCAGTTAAACCAGATAAGTGAAACAAGACCAGACCCACATATACAACATACATATATACATATATGTTCACACATGTATATATACAGTGTATACATACGAAACAAAGACTCAAATGTATCGAGACATCAAAACCAAATATCAAATGGCACAAGTACAACCTCAGTAGTGAAGAACAGTGAGCAAATCAATTAAGACTCCAAGCATGAAAATACAAGATAGTTTTTAAAACCAATGTACACATGAACGCTTGAACACAGACCAACATATGTACATAGTATCAACTGCAGCACACATCAAATAATAAGTGATCTAGGAGGAACCACATTGTGACAAGTCTCGACGAAGTGGATAAGCGCAATAATTATACACATATATACATACATATATATGTATACACATGTTTATATGTGCACTGTTACTAACAGTAGAAACAATTTCTTAGCCAAGACATAGTGCAGATCAACATAACTCGAAGTAGACCAGCATACATATATACATAAGTGAAAACAGTTTCAAGATTAAATCAAGGTAACATGAAGACAAGAGCAATGAAAACTACAGGACAATAGCTCTACACATAATGGAATGCAAGACTACCAAGTTCAACAGCAGTTTTAAACTCATAAACCATGGAATATGCTCAAAGTTCGATGAGTCACGGATAAAAATCAACAGGGGTCAACTATACACTAACACGATGAACAAGTCAGAGCAGAAAAGAATGAAATTTGCAGTTAATCGAATTCAAATTCTCATCACAAATTCTAAAAGCTGAAATCAAAGGAGCATAAAGAACGAAACCAAATCCAAAGCAAAAACAAACTGTGGTAATCAAGCAAAGCACATCAATAAAATATTCAAATTGAACCGATCTAAACAAATCATATGAATTCAAGCAAAATCGAACAGCAGAGTAAAATTAACCGACGAATTCAAATGAAATATTCGAACGAAAATTAAGGGAATCCATCCCTATTTAAACCATTAACATCATCGGCAATCAAAGCATCGAGTTCAAGCATATCAACGAGAGTAAAAATGGAAATCACATACTGTCACGACCCATTTTTCTGTACCGATTTAAACCGACATTAAACACTCTTGTCAGCTGAACCATTCGGAAAGACGGATAATGAAAGAAAGAAGGTAGAAATAGAAAGAAGATATAAGAAAAGAGAACAAATCAGAATCTCACAGCAGAACGAATTAATTATAATATAAACAAATCTTTACACAAAACCAAAACTGTTACTTTGATAATATATACAAACTTTATATCAGAGTTTACAACCACACAAACTCGGACAGTTATATCAATCCTACCCTTACATCAATAACCACATGAACAAAAACAGACTAAATATAAACATCTACGAGAATACGTCTCCTAATCCAGCTCCTTCTCCTGAAGCTTCCACTCTTCTAGTTAACCCTGGAAATATGCTCGGTCTGACCCGAGCATATACGAAAAATACCAAGGCCCGGGTCAGTCTGGTATACCAGCGTGAGAAACACAATCAACTTGATTATTAAATTTTGAAAATTCCATTTTGAAAACCAAAAGCATCTCGTAAGATCACGCCACAAATAAACATGTCGGGTTTTTACCTTACGATAGCTAAAACATTTCTTATGAAATCCTCTGATATTATAATAGGGTTTATATACAAATACTTATTAAAATAGCCGAAATTGTTACATTATTAAATTCCAGCTACTAGCCACAGAGCGGGTTAAACAAACAAAACTCGTACAAGGCGCGTAGGGAGAATGGATTTCCAACTAATGACTAGGCACTGGGATACCACCTGTCACGGTACGTAGCCTGGATCACAGTATCGAGGATCACTCCCGACCCCCTGCAACACAAGACCGGGACTACCCCTTACTGGATAATCCCGAATAAGATCACCCTACGGTTGGGATCAGCAACCACACCACTAAGCCGAAATAAAAGGGACATCTAGACAGGGATGACCTCACCCTGAAATGGGTGCTACCCACCTAGCCTTGCTGCATAACCCTGATTTTCAGTCATTCCCGGTTGATGAGGCTCGAGGCTAAGCGTTACCTTTTTTAGACATATCCCTTAGAATGCTCGTCGTCCACCGGACGACGTTCTGAAAGCATTCGTCCATACAAGCCCGTTCCGGGTTCGAACGGAACCGAAGGAACTATTCCTACTACATCCATTTTGGAATCACCCTTAGGATTAGTAGCAAGTAGCCCTTTCACTTCACTGCTCCATCTTCGACTCCAAGCTCTTGTCTTCATCCTGAAAACGTATCGTTGGATCGAAGTGGTTTTCGGATTTCAAATTCGATCCCGGTCTCTTCGAAACAACGTTCGCTATTTCCCGGTAAACTCAACCCCGGTTCTTTAGGAGATACACCGACGAAATACAAGATCAGAGTTCACCTCCTAACCGTTAGTGTACGAGTCTCCTTATAATTCATCCTAGAGAACAACGAGTATATACGTACTGTATAACACCTCGATCGGTAACCGTACCATATAATTCTCGAGTCTCCTCTAGATATTTCCAAAGTCAGGTTTTGTCCAATTTTGATAGTCGGTTATTTAACTACAAAGCAATCAATCAATACCACAAAGTTATTTCCCATTGCAACTGTTAAACCTTGTTCACCTTTAAAAATCCAAGAGGATTACTATTTATTTAACAAAGCTTATTTCATTTGAAATATATATAAAACTATTTCCTTTCAAAACATACTTATAAATTTCCAAATATCATTTCAAGTTTAACAAATAAAATATTCTTCATAAAAGTTATTATAATTTATTATTTAAACTACTTTTATTAAAGAGATTTTAATTTGAATAAAATATGCTTAAATATTAATAAAAATTATCCTTTAAAGTGTTATTACAAAATGAGTTAATACTTGAAACAATTTAAAATTTATTTATTTATAAAAATTATAACTTAAAAAGATTTTCAAAGGTAGAAATAAATTCTACTTTCAATATTTCAAAATATTTATAAATCTTTAAAACATTTCTAAAAATATTTTTTTTATACAAAACTAATTTCACAAATCAATCCAAATCGAACAAGGCTTATCAGTCCAAACGGTACTTATCACTTCATTTTTCACAATTCACTGTCACAGATATTCACATCAATCAACTTCCATAGATTGATTCACATTATATTCTCAACAAAATTAACAGGCACATAACAGATATATGCAAGAATCAATGGATTAGAGATTATCATTACTAGAACAATTATTCAGACACAATCAGATCAATGGCTTACACCCTACACAACAATTAGATTAATTATACAACAGAACGGTGTCAGTTTCCGCTGTCCGAATGTCATTTAGTTTAAACAATCTAAATAAATACAACTAATCAATTGGAAACACTTTAACAGTTTGGCCGTGAAATTATTAAATGGCATTCATTTCCGATTGATAATTAGATCCTATCTAAACAAGCTTATACAATTTCACATTTTTAACTTCACAATGGATCATACGACGATGTAACATTCGTCGATATGAACCATTTATTCCATAACACTTTATTTTATGAAATGATTATAGTATAACCTAAGGACTCGAATTCACTTCAAAATATAAGCATTTATTTCCCCTTTATTATTTTAGTTATATTTCACTTTTTAAATTAATCATCCTTTATTAATTATTTTCTAATTAAATTAAGTAATTAACTTTTAATTAATTACATAAGTTAATTATTTTTAACCATTTCAGCAATTAACCTTTAATTGCCTTGTTAATTAATCGACTATAATTAATTATATTAACCCTCATATAATTTTAATTAATTATTTGATAATCATTATATAGATAAATTATTCCTTAATCAATCAATCAACCCTTAATCATTTTATTAATTATTATAAATTTTAAAATTTCTTAAGTACTTGATTAATACATAAGCTTAATTATAATAATCTTCTTAATCATCTTTACCTACTCAAATTATTCAAATAAACTTAAGTAAAAGAATTTTATCTTTTAAGTTAAATCAAATACCGATAACAATTTACTTAAATAAGAATAATTAAGTATTAATATAAACAAATTATATTATTATTAAAACCCATTGTTTTTAATTAAATCTTAATTAATATTTAAGATCAAAGATGTTGTTTAAATGATTCACGTATATCATCATACTTGTTAAAATGTTGGAAAACAATATGAACTTAAAACTTTATATATCATATTCTTTAAAATAATAAACTTAAATAAACATTACAATGTAAAAGTGGATTTGTTCAAAACATATACTTTGATTCACTCACTTATTTCATGCTTATTATATGTTTTTGAAAACAAATGGTTATGATTAAATTTTTACTTTATAACAAATTTCTTTATTAACAAAGCTTGTTAAAAATAAAACCACGTACCATCGGTTCGAGGCCCATAACCTAAAGACAACAAAATAACCGAACCTATTTTATCACAACACAAATGGGCCAAAGCCCAATATAAACAAAACAGGAAGAACCCGCTTCTCCCAATCTCTTCTCCTCTCTATTCCCAGAAACCAGAATAGCATCTCCAAACTGATGAAAATCCGATGCCATGAACCCAACGAGACCATCTCTAATCATCTCGAAGACCACCCTCCTGAACATCGGCAACACGAACAAACACAACCCGTATCGAACCCTCATTCTCGCCTTTCCAAATTCCACTATGACCGGCATCACGTGCACACAGTGCACATGCACAAATGCTCCGATTCCCATTCTAACATCGCGAATCCCTGGGCCGATGTCTTTTCCCCTTCTGGTCACCAGCGCCACCTCGACGAAGACTCGAATCCACTCCCTCGTAAAACACCTCTTCAATTCGAACCATCGGAAAAACTCAAGTTAGATTTTCGTCGAACTGGTCCAAACTCCCCTCACCGATCGACACAACTTACCCACCTCTGGTAAGTTCTACTCCGACACTTCCTTCCTGCCAAATCTTAAAGGTCTCGATTGTGTCCTTTCTTCTGAGATTGATCGCGTTTACGGGCCTCCCATCGCCACCTCAAAACCCTACAATCCATTTACCTACCTAATCAAAAGCCAAATCGAACAAACGACCATGGTCGCCACCTTCCCTAAGTCACCCAGCACCCTCCAGTCCTGGTCGCACCACCCCACGGCGATGAAATCGCCGAAAATTAATTTTTGAACAGAAAAAGTTCATCCCCAAATTTCTTACAATCTAGGCTGTTAAAAATCAGAATTTAACCCCTAAAAAGCCTATTTCTAACAGGAAACCAACATGCATGCTTGAATCTTTGATTCAAATATATTGAAATTTCACAAAAATATGATTTTTACTGTAAAACGAGCCCCAAACTAACTACACAGCATAAATCGTTCATGAAAATATTTTTAACTTAAACTACACTAGAATATAAACATATTTCTAGTTTACACCAACATCATTCATGAATCAGGTTAATAGATATTTATTTTTAGAACTGAAATGAACAAAATGTTTACTGTCAACAAGAGCAGAATAATTCATTTCTATATTTTTGAAAATTAAGTTTCTCACCTTAAACATTTGCTTCTAGATGCTTTTAAAACTTGAAGTTGAATTTGAAAATTTGAAATCTTTGAACTTGCTTTCAGGTAGCTAGATTCTTTAAACAGAGATTGCTTCAAGATCTCCTTAGTTTCCCAGATTTTAGTTACAGAGCACTTTCTTCTATTAACTTTGATTTCTAATTGAAAATATTTGAACAGAGGACTTTTTTTAAAGTTACTTGTTTAAATTTTCAAACAACAGTACAGACAATATATATATATATATATATATATATATATATACACACACACACGATTTTGCAATATCAATGTTAGACAGAAATGACTTTTGGAAGCTGAAGTAATATTTTCTAAGCAGAGAGAACTTTGAAATGAAACTTGAATAATTATGTTGGATTTTCATATTTTAAAGTGCCAAATGTTAGTTTGTTTTACTGATACAATTTCTCACACATTTACCCATTGTTTAAATTTGTTAAAACTGTTTTCAGGTTTTGTTAATCTGTGTTTATTTAACAGTAAATAGTTTACAACATTTTCTTTTAATGTGTATTAATATAAAACATAGGCAAGTGTAATTCAAGAATTTAAACAGCCTATTAATATCATTGTCAAAGCAGTGTTGTGTTTTATACATTTAAAACCAAAAGAAAATACAAATGAGAAACTATATTGAAATAATACTTTATTTAACTTAACATTTGGAATTTAATAATTATTATCTAAATTCACTCAAGACCTTCGATTAATTCAAAGGTTTTAATTTTTAAAATAAAGGTGAGAAATAAACAAGAAGATTAACACTATCTATATATAAACAAAATGAAATAAACACTATTTTGATGATGTTAGATAGCCCATATTTACGTATTGCCTTATACAATGAATGCTTGCACTTTACATAATTTTTTTTTAGAAATGCACTTGTTATTCTAAATTTTAGAACAGAAAATAATACTTATGAAACATTCTCTAGTCAACATATTTTCCTATACATGTGTTGCAACACAAAAGCTACAAAAGTGTTTAAAATTATTTTAAGTATTCATGTATATATGTACTGTATACACAATTTAATTTAAAATGTAGAAATATATTATTTCAAAATAAATTAAGTCACTTTCTTCATTTATAATATAAAAATATATGACTTCGAAACAAACTAAGTCTCATTGATATTTATGTGTAAATAGTTTCTCCTATTTATTTAAGTGATTTTATACACATCAATTTATAACATTTTTTTTCAATTAAATATTATAAATTTTTCTTTTAACTTATCATAACATATATATTAAATTCTCTGATTCAAAGTACATATATTTTTAAGAAACTTAAAATTATTTTATTCAATATTAACAACATTGTTTGTATATACCAAATCAAAGTATCACACTTTCACTTCATTAAGAATTTTCAATAAATTTAAATTCCTATTATATTTCAACTTTGGAATAAATTTACATATTTATCCTTGAAACAAATACATATATTAAATCTATACAATATATACATATTTTACTTTAAAACAAAATATATATTTAAGAATTTTTTTTAAATCAACTTAATAATTTGATATAGTTTTGAAAACCCAAGTCATATTGATTTAGAAAAAAAATTATATAATGATTAATCATTGATAAATGGAAATATTATATATTAAAATACAATATCATTGAATATTATATAAATAATATTCACAACTCGGAATGTCCAAAATCCCGGGTCGTTACATTCCTTCCCCCTTAAAAAGAATTTCATCCCCAAAATTCCATAGTTAAGCTAGTAAAAAAATTATCCACTCACAATAAAATAGATCAATAACATCTCAAACTACACCGGTAAACATAAAGATTCACATAGTATATCAAAATATACATTACATTAAGAACTATCCAAAATATTCCTACAGATGTTATCACCATCCATCAACTATACATATATACACAGACATGTAACTACCCTACCAAACACTTAACATCCATGACGTCAATGGGTCAAATCACATACAAAAACTATATATACATCGAAGAGAAAACAACCCAACTCCTACTACGGACTCCCACTATCGGAGTCCTCCCTCTCAGGCCCTGACAACTCCCTAACCTCTCTATCATTATCAGGAACCTGAACCTCCTTTGGATTAGGTACTCCATGAATGAAATATTCACCAGCATCTGGTCCCTCAACAACTTCACCAATATCCCAATTGATAGCATCATCGTTCTCAGATTCAGGATCTTCTTCCACCTCGAATTCCTCCTCCTCGTCGAACTCCTCTTCTTCTTCGACCTCAAATTCTTCTTCGTCTTCGAACTCCTCTTCTTCTTCAACCTCAAATTCTTCTTCGTCGTTGAACTCCTCTTCTGAATCTTCTTGATGAGGTTGAGGCTGGGGTAGAGGTTGGGGCTGAGGCTGGGGCTGAGGTTGGGGCTGAGGCTGGGGCTGAGGCTGGGGTTGCTCAACCGGCTCTTTAGGTGCCTCCGGCTCTTCTTCATACAAGGAAGGTTCATTAAGTTCCGTCCTGATCCTTCTAACTTCATCCAAGTCACCCTCTCTTCTAGCTCGGGCCAAAGCTCCACCACGATGAATAATACAGGTTCTCTATAATCAAAACCAAGTCCCAAAAATGAGATCCTAAGGTTTAGAATTCTACAAGTTAAGGAGTTCATCAAAGTTTATACTTCAAATTCATTCTACCACTTTGAATTCTCATTATCCAGGATTTTATAAAACCATCTTTCAAAATAATCTAAGTATGTATATATATTTGAAAAGTAATTATAGGTAGAAAAATATACATACACATATATAGTAAGTTTTTATAAACACTTATTTCTTCAATTTGTAGGTCCATGTATATATATATATATATATATATATATATATATAACAAATAAATTGTTATAAGGTTTTAAAATTTCAAACATTCCCAATTAATTAACCTAATTAATAATTAAAATTAATCACATTAATCAATCATCACATAATCCCTAGTTAATGACCTTCACATTAACTATTAACAATTCTTTTTAATTATAATTTATCTCTAATCACTGAATTAATTAAGTGTTAATTGTAACATAATTAATCTTTAATTACTTGGTTAATTAATTTTATCTTTAAAGAGTGGAAAACTTCTCAAAAATTTACTGGTTTAAATTTTTTTCAAATATCAATTTAAGAGTTTTCCAAATTTCTCTTGTAAATTAAACTTATTAAGAATACATTTTCCACAGATTCAAATTCTAAAGGGTCAATTTCTAAGGGTATACTCTAGTCAAAAGGACAATCCAATGCATATACTTAAGGTTGTCAGCTAAGACCACACAGAATCCAGATGATAAATTATTATCATCACAACCACTCATTTTAAATTCCATATATATTTAAAAATCATACTTTTATATGGAAAATATATTTGGGTAAAATTATTTCATCTACCCCTTTTTAAAACAATATTGTGTCCGTTGGCCTGGTTCAAGTGTTTAGAGATCCCTATCAATAACGTTAGCTACTCTTATTGATCAGAATCCATCTGCCACTTAACCGATCAATTTACACAATATAAAACCATTTTTATATAACTAACAAATACGCACTCTCGTATATATATATATATACACGCTCAGACTCAACAGGTTGATATAGACTCTATTTCTAATGAGCAACCTACTAGAACCTAGGTATTCACTCAACCTAGGCTCTGATACCACAATGTCATGACCCATTTTTTCGTACCGATTTAAACCGACATTAAACTCTCTTATCAGCTGAACTGTTCGGAAAGACGGATAATGAAAGAAAGAAAGAAGGTAGAAATAGAAAGAAGATAGAAGAAAAGAGAACAAATCAGAATCTTATAGCAGAAAGAATAAATTATAATATAAACAAATCTTTACACTAAACCTACTTTGATAATACATACCAACTTTATATCAAAGTTTACAACCACACAAACTCGGTCAGTTATATCAATCCTGCCCTTACATCAATAACCACACGACCAAAAAAAGACTAAATATAAACATCTACGAGAATACGTCTCCTGATCCAGCTCCTTCTCCTGAAGCTTCCACTCCTCCAGTTAACCCTGGAAATATGCTCGGTCTGGCCCGAGCATATAAGAAAAACACCAAGGCCCGGGTCAGTCTGGTATACCAGCGTGAGAAACACAATCAACTTGATTATTAAATTTAAAAAATTCCTTTTTGAAAACCAAAAGCATCTCGTAAGACCACGCCACAAATAAACATGTCGGTTTTTTACCTCACGATAGCCAAAACATTTCTTATGAAATCCTCTGATATTATAATAGGGTATGTATACAAATCCTTATTAAAATAGCCGAAACTGTTACATTATTAAATTCCAGCTACTAGCCACAGAGTGGGTAATACAAACAAAACTCGTACAAAGCGCGTAGGGAGAATGGATTTCCAACTAATGAATAGGCACTAGGGTACCACCTGTCACAGTACGTGGCCTAGATCACAGTACCGAGGATAACTCCCGACCCTCTGCAACACAAGACCGGGACTATCCCTTACTGGATAATCCCAAATAAGATCACCCCACGGTTGGGATCAACAACTGCACCACTAAGCCGAAATAAAAGGGACATCTAGACAGGGATGACCTCACCCTGAAATGGGTGCTACCCACCTAGCCTTGCTGCATAACCCCTGATTTTCAGTCATTCCCGGTTAATGAGGCTCGAGGCTAAGCATTACCTTTTTAGAACATATCCCTTAGAATGCTCATCGTCCACCTGACGACGTTCTGAAAGCATTCGTCCATACAAGTCCGTTCCGGGTTCGAACGGAACCGAAGGCACTATTCCTACTACATCCATTTTGGAATCACCCTTAGGATTAGTAGCGAGTAGCCCTTACACTTCACTGCTCCATCTTCGACTCCAAGATCTTGTCTTCATCCCGAAAACGTATCATTGGATCGAAGTGGTTTTCGGATTTCAAATCCGATCCCGGTCTCTTCGAAACAACATTCGCTATTTCCCGGTAAACTCAACCCCGGTTCTTTAAGAAATACACCGACCAAATACAAGATCAGAGTTCACCTCCTAACCGTTAGTGTACGGGTCTCCTTATAATTCGTCCTAGAGAACAACGAGTATATATGTACGGTACAGCACCTCGATCGGTAACCGTACCATATAATTCTCGAGTCTCCTCTAGATACTTCCAAAGTCAGGTTTTGTCCAATTTTGAATGTTGGTTATTTAACTATCAAAGCAATCAATCAATACAACAAAGTTATTTCCCATTGCAACCGTTAAACCTTGTTCACCTTTAAAAATCCAAGCGGATTACTATTTATTTAAGAAAGCTTATTTCATTTGATATATATATATATAAAACTGTTTCCTTTCAAAACATACTTATAAATTTCCAAATATCATTTCAAGTTTAATAAATAAAATATTCTTCATAAAAGTTATTATAATTTATTATTTAAACTACTTTTATTAAAGAGATTTTAATTTGAACAAAATATGCTTAAATATTAATAAAAATATCCTTTAAAGTGTCATTACAAAATGAGTTAATACTTGAAACAATTTAAAATTTATTTATTTATAAAAATTATAACTTAAAAAGATTTTCAAAGGTAGAAATAAATTCTACTTTCAATATTTCAAAATATTTATAAATCTTTAAAACATTTCTAATAATAATAATATTTTTTTTATACAAAACTAATTTCACAAATCAATCCAAATCGAACAAGGCTTATCAGTCCAAACAGTACTTATCACTTCACATTTCACAATTCACTGTCACAGATATTCACATCAATCAACTTCCATAGATTGATTCACATTATATTCTCAATAAAATTAATAGGCACATAACAGATATATGCAAGAATCAATGGATTAGAGATTATCATTACTAGAACAATTATTCAGACACAATCAGATCAATGGCTTACACCCTACACAACAATTAGATTAATTATACAACGGAACGGTGTCAGTTTTCGCTATCCGAATGTCATTTAGTTTAAACAATCTAAATAAATACAACTAATCAATTGGAAACATTTTAACAGTTTGGCCGTGAAATTATTAAATGGCATTCATTTCCGATTGATAATTAGATCCTACCTAAACAAGCTTATACAATTTCACATTTTTAACTTCACAATGGATCATACGATGACGTAACATTCGTCGATACGAACCATTCATTCCATAACACTTTATTTTATGAAATGATTATAATATAATATAATTTAAGGACTTGAATTCACTTCAAAATATAAGCATTTATTTCCCCTTTATTATTTTAGTTATATTTCACTTTTTAAATTAATCATCCTTGATTAATTATTTTCTAATTAAATTAAGTAATTAACTTTTGACTAATTACGCAAATTAATTATTTTTAACCATTTCAGCAATTAACCTTTAATTGCCTTATTAATTAATCGACTATAATTAATTACATTAACCCTCATAAAATTTTAGTTAATTATTTGATAATCATTATATTGATTAATTATTCCTTAATCAATCAATCAACCCTTAATCATTTTATTAGTTATTATAAATTAAAAAATTTCTTAAGTACTTGATTAATTCATAATCTTCTTAATCATCTTTACTTACTCAAATTATTCAAATAAACTTAAGTAAAATTTTTTATCTTTTAAGTTAAATCAAATACTGATAACAATTTACTTAAATAAGCATAATTAAGTATTAACATAAATAAAATTTATCATTATTAAAACCCATTGTTTTTAATTAAATCTTAAGTAATATTTAAGATCAAAGATGTTGTTTAAATGATTCACATATATCATTATACTTGTTAAAATGTTGGAAAACAATATGAACTTAAAACTTTATATATCATATTCTTTAAAATAATAAACTTAAATAAACATTACAATATAAAAGTGGATTTGTTCAAAACATATACTTTGATTCACTCACTTATTTCATGCTTATTATATGTTTTTGAAAACAAATGGTTATGATTAAATTTTTACTTTATAACAAATTTCTTTATTATCAAAGCTTGTTAAAAATAAAACCACGTACCATCGGTTCGAGGCCCATAACCTAAAGGCAACAAAATAACCGAACCTATTTTATCACAACACAAATGGTCCGAAGCCTAATATAAACAAAACAGGAAGAACCCGCTTCTCCCAATCTCTTCTCCTCTCTATTCCCAGAAACCAGAGTAGCATCTCCAAACTGATGAAAATCCGATGCCATGAACCCAACGAGACCATCTCCGATCATCTTGAAGACCACCCTCCTGAACATCGGCAACACGAACAAACACAACTCGTATCGAACCCTCCTTCTCGCCTTTCCAAATTCCACCATGACCGGCATCACGTGCACGCAGTGCACATGCACAAATGCTCCGATGCCCATTCCAACATCGCGAATCCCTGGGCCAATGTCTTTTCCCCTATCGCCACCTCGACGAAGACTCGAATCCACTTCCTCGTAAAACACCTCTTCAATTCGAACCATCGGAAAAACCCAAGTTCGATTTTCGTCGAGCTGCTCCCAACTCCCCTCACCGATCGACACAACTTACCCACCGCTGGTAAGTTCTACTCCGACACTTCTTCCCTGCCTAATCTCGAAGGTCTCGATTGTGTCCTTTCTTCTGAGATTGATCGCATTTATGGGCCTCCCATCGCCACCTCAAAACCCTACAATCCATTTTCCTACCTAATCAAAAGCCAAATCGAACAAAAGACTACGGTCACCACCTTCCCCAAGTCACCCAGCACCCTCCAGTCCTGGCCGCACCACCCCACGGCGATGAAATCGTCGGAAATTAATTTTTGAACAGAAAAAGTTCATCCCCAAATTTCTTACAATCTAGACTACTAAAAATCACAATTTAACCTCTAAAAATCCTATTTCTAACAAGGAAACCAACATGCATGCTTGAATCTTTGATATAAATATATTGAAATTTCACAAAAATATGATTTTTACTGTAAAACGAGCCCCAAACTAACTACACAGCATAAATCGCTCATGAAAATATTTTTAACTTAAACTACACTAGAATATAAACATATTTCTAGTTTACACCAACATCATTCGTGAATCAGGTTAATAGATATTTATTTTTAGAACTGAAATGAACAAAATGTTTACTGTCAACAAGAATAGAATAATTCATTTCTATATTTTTTAAAATTAAGTTTCTCACCTTAAACATTTGCTTCTAGATGCTTTTAAAACTTGAAGTTGAATTTGAAAATTTGAAATCTTTGAACTTGCTTTCAGGTAGCTAGATTCTTTAAACAGAGATTGCTTCAAGATCTCCTTAGTTTTCCAGATTTTGGTTACAGAGCACTTTCTTCTATTAACTTTGATTTCTGATTGAAAATATTTGAACAGAGGACTTTTTTTAAGTTACTTGTATAAATTTCCAAACAACAGTCCAGACAATATATATATATATATATATATATATACGATTTTGCAATATCAATGTTATACAGAAATGACTTTTGGAGGCTGAAGTAATATTTTCTAAGTAGAGAGAACTTTGAAAAGAAACTTGAATAATTATGTTGGATTTCCAGATTTTAAAGTGCCAAATGTTAGTTTGTTTTACTGATACAATTTCTCACACATTTACCCATTGTTTAAATTTGTTAAAACTGTTTTCAGGTTTTGTTAATCTGTGTTTATTTAACAGTAAATAGTTTACAACCTTTTCTTTTAATGTGTATTAATATAAAACATATAAAAATAAAACATAGGCAGGTGTAATTCAAGAATTTAAACAGCCTATTAATATCATTGTCAAAGCAGTATTGTGTTGTATACATTTAAAACCAGAAGAAGATACAAATGAGAAACTATATTGAAATAATACTTTATTTAACTTAACATTTGGAATTTAATAATTATTATCTAGATTCAAAGGTTTTACATTTTTAAAATAAAGGTGAGAAATAAACAAGAAGATTAACACTTTCTATATATAAATAAAATGAAATAAACACTATTTCGATGATGTTAGATAGCCCATATTTACTTATTGCCTTATACAATGAATGCCTGCACTTTACACAATTTTTTTTTATAAATGCACTTGTTATTTTAAATTTTAGAACAGAAAATAATACTTATGAAACATTCTTTAGTCAACATATTTTCCTATACATGTGTTGCAAAACAAAAGCTACAAAAGTGGTTAAAAATTATTTTAAGTATTCATGTATATATGTACTATATACACAATTTAATTTAAAATATTGAAATATATTATTTCAATATAAATTAAGTCACTTTCTTCTTTTATAATATAAAAATATATGAATTTAAAAAAAATTAAGTCTCATTGATATTTATATGTAAATAGTTTCTCCTATTTATTTAAGTGATTTTATACACATCAATTTATAACATTTTTTTCAATTAAATATTATAAAATTTTCTTTTAACTTATCATAACATATGTATAAAATTTTCTGATTCAAAGTACATATATTTTTAAGAAACTTAAAATTATTTTATTCAATATAAACAACATTGTTTGTATATACCAAATCAAAGTATAACACTTTCACTTCATTAAGAATTGTCAATAAATTTGAATTCCTATTATATTTCAACTTTAGAATAAATATACATATTTATCCTTGAAACAAATACATATATTAAATCTAAACAATATATACATGTTTTACTTTAAAACAAAATATATATTTAAGAAATTTTATTTAAATCAACTTAATAATTTAATATAGTTTTGAAAACCCACGTTATATTGATTTAGAAATTTTTTTATATAATGATTAATCGTTGACAAATGGAAATATTGTATATTAAAATACAATATCATTGAATATTATATAAATAATATTCACAACTCGGAATGTCCAAAATCCCGGGTCGTTACACATACCAAAATTATTTAAATCGAACTCAACAAATTAAAGCAGTCGAGTGAAGTCATAGCAAGACGATCGATCGTTAAAGCAATCAACGCAAAAATATCTATTCAATCGATCAACTGGAATCGGCGAATTCAATTTCCACAAATCCCTATTATTTTAAAAGCGGAATGAACGTTCTTAAGCAAAGGAAGGAAAAGAGGCAGATATTTTCACAAAGGATATGGGCCGAATAGAAAGAAATAAAGGATATATTTTTTATTAAATGGGTTGTTTTTGTTTTATAAATTTAGGCTTCAACTTTATATAGGGTATTGTATCTTGAATTTATTTTTATTTTGTAATTTCTTTTTAACTTATGTAATTGTCTAGTCGTGTGACTAGGGGATGAAGTACGATAGTGTAATTCGAGAATTCGCAACTCAGTGGCTGAGTTGTGGTAGGGTTTTGGGCGTAGAGTTAGGTTAGTCGATAGCAGGTGTCATAAGTTTACGTTTGTAAGCGTCTAACTACTTAATTTCTAGTAGAAACCTTGGGAGCAGCACGTAGGCAGGGTTTTGCTGAAGCTGGGTAAATCTGTGTGGTTCTATTTCTGCTTTTATTATTCTGCTATTTTCTATGCTGCATTTATTTTATATATTTCTGCATTAATTTCTATTATTATTAGTATCACCCTATTCACCCCCTTCCAAAGTGAAATCGATCCTACAAGAAATACCATCAATCAACCTTTTCTTTTGTAATACATCGACACTGTGCTTATTAACATGACCTTAACGAAGATGCCATAATCGAATAGAATCTGTAACACTAAAATCAGTGCAAACTACCAACTCCCTCAATGTTTTCTTTCTTTGAAGCATACAAATATTACCATCTCATATCTCATTCACCATTACTACAAAACCCTTCACCACACTGAATTTCTTATCATTCAATATTATTCTCATACTAAATATACTCAAAGCTTCCATTGACAACAAACTCATACGCAACATGAGAACATACCTAATGTATGTGATAGTCCTACGATGCCATTAAACATCCTACACCTACACTTCCAACACCCACAACGTGATAAGATTTGTCATTCCCCATATGAACTACCCTACCATCGATCTCCCTATAAATGCTAAAACAACATCGGTCTAGCATTATGCAATAAGAGGTTACAGAATCAATTACCCAACTTGTACTCCTTGACGATGAAATATTTGCTGAAAACACTGATGTATCGCTACCACTACTATCTGCATCTAAACTAATGTTGAATTAGGTCCATTAGGTAGTGGTTGGAATAGGGTAAACTTCAAAAAAAATCCCTAATAGGATCTTAATCGACCTGTGTAAATATATTGTTAAACATATAAATCCATTCTAACTTTAAGTGACGTGTTATTTTATTCAATAATTTATATTTTAAGTGCTATTATGTATACATACTATATAGAGTGATATATGAGAATAACATTATAACAAAGTAAATATCATGTAATATATACATGTATAGATATTGAGATTTAGCTCTATTATGTGTATAATAAGCATACACACATACACACACAGAGTATTATTTGAATTATTTAATATTAATATATACTATTAGAATCTCGAAATTTAAATTTTATAGAATATTAAATTAGACATTGTTAAAATATTTATACAATTTGACTAAGTCATAATTTCAAATTCAAATTCAGATTAATTATAATATTTAAATTTGTCTAGTTAAGCTAAGTCAATTTAATAATTCAAATATATAAAATGTCTTCATATTTAAGAAGTACGATTTTTATAATTAAGCCAAACTATATTATTAAATTTTATGATATATATAGAAAGAAATGAATTTGAATCAATTTAGTGGTAACACTTACAGCATTCATCATATTTCCTCCAACTCTAACAACATGTCCCACTTTTAGAAATCTACTTTAAAACACTTTAATATTTTCAACTAGGTATTAGTAACATAGTTTATTCAAGCAATAACACAACTTTTTGGCATGCTAGTTGGATTTTTGTTATACCCTTGAGAGTTGAATATAATGAATGTTTTGATATTTGCAATTTCAAAGATGCCATAACTTCATAGGTTTGTAGACCTAATAATGAATTCCCATGGAACTTTGATTTCATGGCCCTTGAAGGTATAATTATGACCCAATTGGAACACTTTGTACTAGTTTGAATACTGCAACATAGATAACGAAAATGATACTAAAAGCTGGTGTTGTAAAAATAATGAAATATACTCCTCAAACTTAGTTTACAAGTTTTCAAATCACTTTTGGACTAAACAAAGCATCTTTAAATTTATTTGGAAAGTTAATAACCCCCCCAATGAAAAATGCACATGTGGTTAATCTTGTATAAGAAATTAAATTGAATTTTTAAAGAAAGAGAACCTGCTAATAGATAAAAAATGTGTTTTCTGCAAATTAAGACTTAGAAAATGTTACATAATTATATTACAACTGTCTACTAACTAATTCTATTTTTGTAAGCATCCTTTCTATTTTGACTTTAGCATGACTACCGTAAATTTTAATTGTGATTGCTACTGGGACGACCTTAGATTTCAATATACAAATGTCACATGATCCTAGTAGATACCATTCTTCTATCCATGATGTTTGAGGAACGATTCGTGTAGGTGGGGTCCAAGTTGAGGAAGGATGGGAGGATTGATTCAGAAGAAGGGGAAAAAGGTGATACAAGTAGGGCAGTATAGTAAATCAGCCCCAAAACCCATTCATTCCAAATCGGCAGCAATTAAAAAAGACCCAATCAGATAAAGATTTGTGATCCCTAATGATGCTAAGAAAGCTAACTATGTGGATGTAGTTAAAGGAAGGGAGGCGTGTCTTAAATCTGTTGAGTTCGAATTCATTGAACCCAAAAGCGAAAATGGCCAAATCAAAGGAGCATTATCGACAGAGGCCATCAGAGGAGCGGACAAAGGATGGGAATATTGAGTTTTGCTATACGTTGTAGGAAATAGACCATATTTCGAGACATTTGATGCTTAAGCAAAGAGAATGTGGAAGACATAAAAGAGCTTTGACATGTAGACAAGAGATAACAGATTCTTTGAGGTAAGGTTTGGTTGTAGCGATGATTTTGACAAAATCTTGGAGGAAGAACCTAGGTGTTTCGAGAATCGACTAGTTATCTTTACTACTAATTAAGAGAATACCCTAACTAATTTCATCCGTTTATTTTTGAAATACCTGAAATGCCCTTCTGCCTCGCTTCTTTTTGCCTCTGTTATTCTCCTGTCATTATCTCCTAAAGTAAAATAAAAACCTAAAAAGCCACCACACTTATATCTCCCTCTGTTCTTCTCCTACCATCCTCTACATCCAACTCGACTCAACATCCATCATCTTCTCCATCGCCTTCTCTCACGACCGATCGCTGATCAGTCCCTTCCAATTCTAGATCCATTGTCTTTTCCAGCATCAGTGTGATCCCACAAACTAGGGATATTTTATATGCTTTCAGATCCACCCTCTTCTCTGGCTATCTAGCTGCGATTAAGGTTAGTTCAACGAACACCGTTCAAGATCTATAATCAGTTGTCGATTTTGTCCGATTAGGGTTAAGTTCAACGAAATATCCTAATTCATGCTATTCTTTATATTGCTGGCGGTTGATCTATTTCTAAATTTGTTGTCAAAGATAAAGCGAGCTACAATCTACTTATCCTTTTAATTTATTCGATCATATTAGTTGCAACTATGACCTACATAATTGGTTAGGAAAATCATGGATCGATGCATATTTACCATTTCAAAAATTGTAGAATTTCCAATTTGATTTTCTCTCAGATCCAATAGTTGTAGTATTTAATTGCTAAGTACATAAAAGGCTTACTTCCTGTTAAAAAACATATCCAAACTCTCCAAAGATGTTTAGACGTTTGGACGTTCAGTAGTTTGAGAAGATAATTTCCTTTTCATAGGTTTTGATTTTAGAATTGGACCCAAAATTTGAAAGTTATTTAGATATGGTTTGAACGAGGTTTAACGGAGGCGGATACTGAATGATAAAAGAAGAAAGACAATGTGATGTTGACATATTGGACTACAAGCAACTATAAAAAGTTAAAGAAAAGGAAGGCCTAATGCCTGGGAAGGATTTTGACATATTGTGCTAGAAGCAAGAAATAATGTTAGCTAAGTAATGAGCTTATAAACTATGTTTTATAGGTAGAATTAATGGACTTTGATTACGAAAGGTTGGTATCTATGGCATAACTGGCATCAAAGAACTTAAAAGATAACTAAGTCGAAAACCGAAGTTTAAAAAGAATTTCTAAAATTTTCAGAACTGAACCAAAATTTTAATAATTTCAAATGACTAGAATGGAACAGAAAACCATAAATTTAAACCTTGCTTGTTACTAAGAAATTTGTAAATCAATACAAGTATCAAATGTAAACTCTATAGTTAGAGCTTTAACCTTCTCTCCTTTGCTTGGATAATAGAGCTTATTCACAACCACAAATTCTAAAGTTATCTTCTTGATACAAACTTTTCAAACCCCAAGTAAATCTATTAGTAAAATCAGTGTAGTGTGTAGTAACTTTACACGTAAGGGTGGAGTTCGTAAGATCATTTATAACCAAATTTCCATACAAAGAAGAGATTAAGGTGCAGTGTTGAGTTATTTGGAAGATGTAAAATGAGAGTAAGATTGAAGTTGAGTTGGAAATTAAAAGATACTAACTATCTATGGGCAAGATGGGTGAGAGAAAAATATATAATATAAATTTTCTAGATTTCTAAAGCAGATAAAAACGATTAGGTAAATGAAAGGCTATTTCAATTAAATGAAGTGAATTAACAAATATGGTGGAGAGACGCATACCAATGGAGGAGAAACCGCTATACTGTACGACCCATGGATCAAAGGCACCGACTTAGTTAATGAACTGGGATGGGGCTGAAAGCAGTAGTTTCAAACAGATAATTAAACACATGCCATTGTATAACGACAATCGACCAAATTTGTAGGTATGGAAAATTGATAGTGGTGAGTTTTCATTCAAACAAGAATGGAAAAGTGCCAGGATCTCATAACATCATGAGCAAAAGTGGGAAGATGTAGTATACATGAAAGTAAATAATCCTAAATGGCATTATGCGCATACAGTATAGTCATAAACCGACTACTCAGATGGATTACAAAAATGGGGTGTGTGTTATCATATAATGTACTATATGAATCTACTATTGGAAATAATAAACTATTTTCTTCCGGTATTCATTCTCAAAATACATATGAATAGTATGCAAGTTGAAACTTTAAATTATCTTAAGAACCTTATTTCTTTATAATTCAAACACCACTCCATTATAATGGTAATGTAATAAAGAACTCATATATTCTTACGATGTGAGACATTTTAAAATTTTAGATAAATATTTTTCTAAATATTTGTTCGCTGTAGATGAATTGCCTTTTTTAACGCATTATTTTTTTGAATTCAGTTCCTGCGATGTCATGGCCCTCTTGCCAACCATCAGCCTGGAAAAGCTTTATTGATGTTAGAGGCTTGGAGGAGGTGTTAATTATTAAATGTCAGGCTATATTCTATTTCCTAGAAACTTTACTATTAACATGTGTTGAACTACATTATTTCTCAGTAATTAATTTTTTAGAAGTTTGTTGTTCCTATCAAATTATCAGATTATGTTTTTGATTTTATTCTTTCTATGGATTTGTAAGTTTAGTTCAAAAATGAAGCTGAAGCGCGTGCATGGATTCCAAATCCCATGTTATTTTCTATGTGGCGAAATCTTCCTCTAAAACTTTGTGCTCGTTTAATGAAAGATAAATTGGTTAAAATATTTCGATCAATAAAATGAGACCCACTTGATTTGATTAATAGAAGGCAATACAAAAGATTACATATGTCTCTCATACGTGCCTCTTTGACGACTAAACTATCAGCCGACAAATTGTTTTTTGTGTGTTGACCAAGCATTGACTTGGACGTAACTGGCATATATGATTCATCTGTGTTATAACATTCAACAACCAAAAAGTATTCAGCATGGACTTAGAATGACAGCTGAAGTAGTTGCCAACTAGGTTGGATTGGAAGAAGTAAGATAAGCTTATTTTATTTTGTTTTTCTCATCAATCGTTGGTATTTCTTGAAAATTTTCTTCTTCTTATTTACTTTTAGTGATCTCGGCCACTTAATCCAAGTAACTAAGAGAAGATCATGAAGCAAAAAAGAAAAGGTGAAAACATAAAATAAATAAAATAAAGTACAAACAAGACTGGTAATTTATACCTTGCTTATATAAATAGGTTGTTACGAATTACATCCATATAAACACTTACGAACACCATACACAGGGTGATTAGATGCAGGCACACCTAGACATGCATATATACTCGTAATGAAGAGGTTAACTCCAAAAAAATAAGAATAGACCAAGATCTCTTGACGACTATATATACCTTTATGGATTAGATTATCGGGATTGAGTTTTAGATTATGGGTACCGAAAGCTATCAGTGATCTAGTGAGATCAATTGACATTCCTATTAAAATGAATGAAGCAACTAGGATAAAACTAGAATATTCTTTGCAAGAGTTTTGGTGGATGTCAATGCGATTACGAGATTCCCAAGCAGTGTAGAGGTGATAAATGAAAATGGAAAGATTTTCCATTAAGAACTAATTTATGAAAATCCCCCTCTAAGATGGGAAAATATACGTGTTTTGGACATTTTAAGCATCAATACCCTATGAGTAAAGTTTGGAAACCCAAAGAAAAAATGGGTGAGAATGACGAAATCATATTACAACAACAGGGAAAGGTCAAGAGGTGTTAGTAGGAGAGGAGATCAGTATACTAGGTTCTAGTGTGGTAGGCGATGTACATGTGGATAATTAGAAATTGAATCAAGAATGTCAACATAAGATAGAGTAGGAAAATTATGGCAGTGAATAGGCATCTGAGGGAACAAAGTTTGCTGGAGTTAGAATTAAAAGCCCGGAGATGACCATCTTACAAAAAAATGAGGCCATCAATTAGTTGCTTCAAGCTAGATGAGAAATAGGCAACAAGTATGGGATAGGTTGTTAATGTAGTGAGGCAGAAAGCTCAAACAAGGCTGAAACGCATGAGATGAGAATATGTCCTCAAACAGACACGAGGAGGGGGAAATTAGCCCATCACCTGAAATAACCTATGCTACTTCGACCATGACTGCTAGCAAGCCAATGGAAGCAATAGAATCAATTCACACGCAGGACAAATCACCATCATCTCCTATCAATATTCTTAAGAGTTCATTTTCATCGAAGAACAACGTTGGATTAGCCTCGGGGCTTACTGTTATACGTCTAGTATACCAAACAGAGAATAAATAATTATAAACTCGTCTCAAAAGTTTATAAATCATAATTCCAGTACTCTGGAATTCGGATAATGTCTGAGGCTTGTCGTAATAATTTCCTTAATGATTTTATTTCAAAATTCTACCAAGATACAACAAACGTAAGCTGCTCGAGATTATGGTGAGTATGTCACTCTGTGATTGATTATTAAGATAGCAGCAGGAGAGAGAAGCAGAAGAAAAAAACTCAAATCGAATTCGATTGAGAATGTGATCAGTATTCCACCTATTTATATTTTCGTCTGCACCCCTTCGAATAGTCGCGTCCACCTGACGGGTTGCACCCATTGCCTTTCATTGCTGCTGTTCGTTAATAGGCTGCACCCGTTCGCTACTGGTTCCGCGTTCGCACCCGCTCGCGTCTAACGGTTTGCACCTTCTTCCGTCGGCTAATGGATGCATCTGTTCGCCAAAAAACCTACGCCTGCTTCGGAAGCCGTACCTCCTCAGTCAAAAACCATGTCTGTATCCTCACAATAGATCTGCACCCATTTGCACAGCCTGATATTGTTTTAAAAAACCTGGCCTAGTTTTAAATAAAAATAGGATCATGTTAGATCCAAACCCGAGACTGACCCGGCCCGGTCGGACGGGGGCGGTGGCGCGCGCATGTGTTGAAGAATGACTTCCCTCCTCACAACAAAGCACACATTTAGGAGCCTCAAGGCTCCAACCTCCTCATGAGAAAGCTATTCATATACTTAGCTTTTTTTTAGTTTTGACGATGTGGGACAAGTGTATTTTATTTACACTTACATTAGGAATTCCAACACTTACTTCCCCCATTTCATCAATTCCTGGTAATGTAAATATTGATGCTAATAGAGATGATGTTTTTTGCAGTATATGGGTCCCAAACCGAAGGCTGGATTGCAATCAGGAAAGGACAACAAGTGTGACACGAATCACCTACTTGACGAAAATTCTGGACATAAAATCCAGAGTGCACCTAAGAGCCCTGCCAGTGAATTGGAAGAAAAGAAACTAGACAAAGTTATAATTGATTTATTAATGTAGTAGAATCCTGAATAGGGTGAAGATAACAAGGAGGAAGTCTTGGAGAGTAAGAGTGCTAACTACACAAGGCAGGGTGTTAAAAAAGCTTAAGTAAATCTAAATAAATGTCAATTATAGGTTGGAATGTAAGGGTTCCCATATCCCAAATAAAGTAGTAAAGGTCAAGAAAATAATGAATAAATATAAGGTAAGTTGTATTGGTAGTTTGGAGAATAAGCTGAGGTGATGTCAAAATGAAGTTTTGAGAAGACAGTTTGATAATAATATGCGTTATTCGTAATATCTCATGTTATTACAAATGTCGTATCCTAGTCATTGTTAAGGTGGAGGTTTATAATTTCACATCCTTAGTACGAGCAATAAGCATGTACCTTTAGTCCTTATTAATATGGGAGGAGCCTGATGTAACCGTACCTTTGTATATGCTCAATACTTTGAAAGTCTTCGAACTAAGTTAAGGTATAATTTGGAGGAGGACGTAACATATATTATTAGGCCTTGGATTATCCTAGGAGACTTTAATTACGTAATGGTAACCGAGGGTAGAAGCGGGGGAAACATTGTTCAATTTAATAAGTTGATGGAATTGGAATTCGTGATGATACGTTTAGGCGTCTGCGAACTTAATGTGGGTGGTTTTGAGTTCTCCTGGAGGTCAAGTCCGAAGAGGAACATATTGTCAAAATTTGATGCAGTATTTGTAACACCTCGTGAAATGAACCATAAATAAATAAAGTAAATTGAATTGAATATGATAAGGATTAGGCATGAAAATTTTATAAAAGTTGCAATTTGACCATGAAAGTTATTTCTTGCATTTGTGGCGAAATTCTGATCTATTTCCATACATAATATGCTAAGAATGGAACTCAAACAAAAAAAGTTATGAGCATTTGAAGTTCTCATATTTAAATTAGTTTAGTTTGAATTCAAATTCAAATGAGAAATCAAACTTAGGATTTAAATTTAAAAAATTAGCTTTGGGACTAAGTAAACGATTAATTAAGCCTTAGGTTAATTAAGGAATAAAATAATATGGCAATGGAAACAAAAACAAATGCCCTGAATAAAAGAGCGGTCAACCTGAATAGGTCTATCGGTCAATCGATCATCCAAGGGTGGTCGTCGACTTGGCAACATCAGTTGCTAGTGGCGGCTAGGGTTTTACATTATGTTCTATTCGGTTGCACGCTCCAGATTTACCCGTTTCCTACCTACTTTCATCCTACGATTCTTGTACGTTTCAACGCCTATAAATATAACCCTATCCTTTCCACTTGTATTCATATTATTTCGGAGAATACGATGAAACTCTTCCATTGTTATCTCTCTAATAAGATTTAGAAACTCCGTAGAGAATTCAAGTAAGGATTCAACATTTAGGAACTCCTATCTACAAGTTTTGATGACGACAAACCATATAATTATAATTGTACCTAATATCTCGTAATCTTATTCCTACGGAGACTCAAGGATACAAATCGAAGCATGGATCATGGATTACAACAGTAGAGAGATAAATAATGTATACAAATCTTTGAAATAATATGTAAAGTCTCCTTGGGTTTTGTATATGATATAAAATACACATATATTTACACGGAAAACACATTTTACAAAATCCAAACATCTGGTACTATGCCCCCATACATTTGGTCCCAGCCTTTGGAAATTTTCCAGATAATACATGACTAGACGTCTAGTCATCACAATCCAGATGTTTGGATTTGGCTTCGGGATTTTTTTAAAAGGCAAAATCATAAAATCTAAAAAGGTTTTTCTATATCTCTTCTCCAAATCTCTTCATACCTGAATAGAAGCAAGTCTAGATCAAAAGAGAAATAGAAGCAATAATTTATCACAACTCTTTACAACTATAAATATGTAGAACAAGATTGAGCTTGGATCACTTATCTTCTCTATCTCTAAATATCAGTTCTTACTTTTGCCTTCTTGCTTTTAAAGTATACAATCAAAATTATAATCATTTTGATCTAAACCCTTCTATATTCTCAAGCACATACACGTATACATTACTCAAGGAGATTATAGGAAGAAATTGTACTTGTAGACAAAATCAATGTTACTTAGAACACACACTTGTCAAAGAAATACTCTTGTATCAGAAGCCTATTCCTCCGGGCGAAGCGAGGGCAATTAGTTAGTGAAATTCCGAAGGGGAGCTTTGAGACTAGACGTAGGATGGGAGGTCCGTACCAGTATAAAAATTCTGGAGTGATTACTTCAATTTTTATCTGCTTTATCATATTGTGTGATCCATACTATCATACACTTACTTGTCATATACTATATACGATCCATATAGACTTTCAATTTCCTATTTGTTTCTTCTTCCTCTAATATATTCTTATCCTATTCTTCTCCAATTATTCTGAATCTAATGACCTCTTCCTTATTGTATGTGTGTATACCAAAAGAGAGAGATTCTGGAAGAGATCGGAAGGCTACAAATCCATTTAAGTAAAGCTAAGGCTAATCTGTGAGTGGAAACTTAGTATTTCTTTTCAGCAATTGTTTAGTGTATTTCATTTTGGATTTGAATATGCCTTAGGGATTTTGGGATTTCGAAACTATGATAAATAAAATCCCCAAAATTTCTTTTTATTTCAAAATGTCAATTCTATGTTGAGATTCTTAATTATTTGCATTAATTTAATGAATTTTGTTTCATTTATGCAATTTTTGATAATTTCATAGTCTATTCCATTTTTCTTCTTCTTTAGTTCAAATTGTGATACTTCCATGAAATAAAGAGTTTGGATTACGAATTGTATTTGTAGCTTACATCACGTTTTCTTATCTATTTCTTTTTAAAAGAGGAGTTGAATAGAATATGAAGTTTAGATTGCAATTTCTATTGTCCATTGAATTGGTTTAACAAATTGAGTTTCTATTTTATTTATAAGTCTGTTATTACAGTTTTCATAATGAATAATTATTCCCTATTTGGATATTGAAATCCCTTATTTTGATATGTTGGAATCATGGAAAATAGAAGAAAAAGGACCTGTAATAATAATTGGTCAGGGAATCGACATTTAGTGCTAGTTTAGTGCATAAAATCCATGCATTTAGAACTTATTAAGCGTGAATATTTATTTATCTTTATTTACATAATTAATGTTTCTATTTTATTTGCATTTTATTTTCCCCTATTGGGAGGTAATTGATTTTGACGCAAAAATAAGAGGAAACTCTTATATATATAGCTTAATTATTAATTTAAGGCATAACACGGAAGATTCCTTATAATGCCTTAGTAACGCCTCACCCCGAGACCCACCTTAATAAAGAGAATTAACAAGTAATTCCATCTACTAAAGCAGAGAATAAAGCTGGTTAAGGGTGACTATCTATAATTTTGTCTTAAACATCTACTGAATACGTCGATAAATGCAATATAATTTTTTTCCTACTTAGGTGGATCGACATACCCAGTAAATTCTTAATTAACGGATCTATCAGAACAAAATATAGTAACTAAATGTAAAGCACATCACAAAACAATAATCAACATCATATATATACATATACGCTGATACATGTTTAGTACAATACAATATGAATACAATAAAGGCCGTACTCGACCACACCATATACATTGAATCAATATAAATACATCCGAGTATGCGAAAGAACAAAAATTGCTCAAGAGAATGGAGAGATGATGTCCAGCATCAACTGCAGGCTATGTCCAATAGATGATACCTGAAATAACTCGGTCTGACCCGAGTATAAATACACAGGTCAGTCTAGGTACATGAATCAGTCAATATCGATAATATGAAGTAGAATAGACATGAAGATACTTCTTCTCGAAAAAGAAGAATGAATTGATAAAATCATAAGCTCAACACTTAAGTAATAAACGCTACTTAAGTGAACAAATATCTCGAATGAGGTAACTCAAACTCAATATTCAAATCAAACACAAGTGCCTCATATCATCGGCGACATCCCAAAATGTCTACATTGTTTCCATGAACCATATCTCCTCAAAAGGAGAAATATCAATACAAACTCTCACCAAAATGGCAAACATAAAACATTCTCTAATAGGATGATCCAAAACTCAAATATAGATGAATCTCCAAATTCAATTATACCTCATCTCATCGGTATAAATGTATATAAATCTCAATCTCTACTCGCCAAAATGGCAAAACCCAGAATATCCTATAAAATCCTGAAATTATCAAAACTCATAACTCAAACAACTAGATAAGAGTTCAAAACATCATAATTTAAATCACCATTTATATAACATTTCATATAGCACTAGGCTATCGATGTAATAAAGCATCTTAAAAAGGTGAAATCATAATAAAACAGAAAACTTAAAAAATCCAGATTGGCCAAATCCCCGATTGTAATGCCGTAGCAATGCTGCATGTGCAAAACTCAGAGGGCCGAAGCCTCAGATAAGGTCGCTAACACTTCCCAAAGCAGTTCGTCCTCATGACAAGGTCGCTAACACCTCTCCAAGCCATTTTGTCATCTCTAACAAGGCCGCTAACACCTCCCAAAGCAGTTCTTCCTCATAACAAGGTCGCTAACACCTCTCCAAGCCATTTTGTCAGCTCTAACAAGGTCGCTAACACCTCCTAAAGCAGTTCCCCATGACAAGGTTGCTAACACCTCTCCAAGCCATTTTGTCAGCTCTAACAAGGTCGCTAACACCTCCTAAAGCAGTTCGTCCTCATGACAAGGTCGCTAACACCTCTCCAAGCAGTTCTGTTAGGTAAACATCATGAATGTGACACAAACTAACGGATAGAAACCCGAAAAGTGTTAACGTGTGTCTCATACCATACATTCGCACTTAGCGGTTTACTATCCGTTAGTCGATGCCACACTAGAAACGTCATAAAACTTAGAAAATTATATCTCACCTTGTCTCATTGGCGATGATAAAGAGACACCATACTTGTCTCATCTCATCGACAAGTATTAAATGGCATCGTAACTTGTCTCATACCATCGACAAGTGAAAACATCACGATGGTTCCTCATAAACCATAAATCTCAAAATATGAAATCATAAACTCAAGGCTTGCCTTATGTCATTGGCAAGTACATAAAACATCGTGATGGATCTCATCGACCATACTCCTGTATAGGAGATCTCAAACCATAATATTTTCCAAATATTGGCGATTTTAAATAACTCCAATAAATAGGAATTATAGAAATCGAAATATGCCATAAAATGGCAAAACATCTCAGAATCAATAATCTCAAATAGCTTCGATCATACAAGTCCAGAATTAACCGAAGTAGTAAGCGCACATGTCCCATACCACGTGTTTTACTAAATCGTTTAATTCTCTTCCTCATACGTTCGAATAGCGTAAAAGTGTATGTTTTATATCTAAAATAGTATACTAGAGAAAACAAGCTTCTAAAACATTTTCCCGAAAAGATTAATAAAACCAATATTTGAAATTCCTTTATTATAGGGAATAAATAGGCTTTTTTATTAGAAAAATAATTTTAAAATAATATATAATAAAAATTTGAAATGTACATTTATTTCAAAAATCCCTTCAAAAATGGTTTAGTGAAAATCGTACTCGAAAACAATGAAATACAAGAAAGATAACTCAAGACCGATAACTTGAGTTCAATATGAATTCAATTCAAATTTAACCCAAAATCAATTCAAATTCTATTTAAATTTGAATTTCAAATTCTCCAAATATATCTAGCCTATTGATAGGCATCATAGCTCTCAAAAATCTCAAAAGCATCGCCAAAACCAAACGAGAATAAGAGTAAAAACGGGCTAATACAATTCCAAGGTCAATGTTTATTGTTGCTATCATCTTGCTCTCAGGACAGCAACATATAACCATAATTTCGACCAAACAAACTTCAAAATTTCAGAAAAAACAATGAACAAAACTTGTATCAAATGATCTAAGCTTTCCAAAACATCGAATATTATCAAATTCGGTTAAGAAACGAAGAAGTTATGGCCAATTTCGTTTGAGCTTCAAGCACAGAGCAAATATTGGTTTTGCTCTCGGGTTAGCAGTAAAAAAATTAGATTTTGACATAGCTAATCTCAAAATTATAAAAAACTCAAAACATGAAACTGGTAGTAAATGATTTGTTCTTTTCGAAAAATCAAAAATTATCCAAATTGATTAAGAATCGAAGAAGTTATGGCCAATTCCGTTTCATTTTCAAGCACAGAGCAAATATTGGTTTTTGCTCTCGAGATAACAGTAGAAAAATTGGATTTTGACATAGCTAACCTTAAAATTAAAGAAAACATAAAACATAAAAGTTGTAGTACATAACTTGTGCTTTTTGAAACATCAAAAATTATCAAATTCTGATCAAAGACGAAAAAATATGGCCAAAATAATTCTGTGTTTCAAAGTTGAAATTAAAAACACGGGACAGAGAGGTTACTAGCTCTTCAAAAACATATTACGATTAGCAAAATTTTGATTTACAGAAAATGATAAACATAAATTCCTTATAAATATACCTTCTAACTGGAAAAGTCCCACTCAATTCCGATTTATCATTCAATAGTTATGGCGATTTTAAGATCGGGTTTCAACAAAAAAAAATACACAAAGTAGAGCTGTGTGCATCAGTTAAATTTTGACCGTATAAACCATAGTATTTCAGAAAGTAATTAAAAGAGAAGTTGCAGCTAATATAATTTTTTTCAACTGCAAAACGATTGAGCTAATTCGAATAAATTTGCACTAAGATATTGCTGTTTTACTGCAGCAATTTTTCACAAACAATTTTCAGCAAACCACAACCAACTTGAAAGCAATTCAATCAACATCTCATCCAATTAATTCAAATAGAAACTAACAATTATTCTTGTATATTAAATCTAGTGGTGTGAGTGATTAACTCACCATGATGTAGGAATGCAAAAACTCGAATTAATGTGGAAAGGTTGGAGCTTTTGCTTGAATTTTAGCTTGTAGAACCTATAAACAACATTACAACAACATGCAAGCAAGGAAACCCTATTACTAACAATCTACCTATTGCAAAAATCCAATTTTGATGAAATAGAATAAGTTTTGGAGTTTATTATCTGAGAAATATAGCTTTAGATTGATTATAATTAGCAAATCAATGTAGGAATTGAAGATTTAGAGCTCTAGGGTTTAGAAAGAGGAATGGTTTCTTTTTTTTACTGTGAAAGAGATGAACATACTGATGTTTGAGGAAGAGAAAGATGTTTCTCCTTTCTTTGCTAACAGTTTAAGTGAAGTATGTTAATGGGCTAGAGTCCAATTGTTTAGGTAAATTAGCTTAGGTTATAAATTAATCACTTAGCTACATGTTAACAAGGCACACCTTTAAATTCAATCATCTATTCAACTTTATTTCATATCAAAAATTTATAAAACTTCATATTCATGATGACAAAATGTTAGATACTCAAAATAAAAGATTATTTATATTTTTAAAACATTTTATCATCATATCTCTTTTTTTTAATAAATAATAAATTACATCTTTAACTACAAATCCCATTGTAATTAACATTATAAATTACACAAATATAATATTTTTGTGTAATAAAATTTTATAACCCATTTCAAATATAATTTTACACCTAAATTATATTTTTAAACTCAATTTCATCATTATTTTAAATATATCTCATCTTAAAATTAATTACTTCTTTTTAAAAATTATTAAAAGAAGCAAATAGCAATAATTAACAAAACTATTGCATTAACTCTAAATAAAACACATTTTCCTCATTTTATTATCTCAAACCATCTTAATAAAGTTTCCAAAATTCCATTTTCTCATTTTTCCTCAAATATATTATTTATTCCCAATAAACAATTTAAATTCCTCATTAATTATTAATTTACACTATTAAATTATAATTGTTGTTATAATTTAATATTCTCAGATAATCGTTAAAATCAGGGTTGTTACACCTTATTTATGAAACTATGAGATGAGTGTGTGTGTGTGTGTGTATAGAGTAATTAAATTATAGCTAAGTCATAGGGATGTGAGGTCAATAGAGTTACATGATGGAGGTATGCCCTTCACTTTGAGGCTACCAATAGTTGTGTACACTTTTATTAATGTGAGATATTCTTATGACAAATATTGTAATGACGCGAGGTTAGCTCCAAATTCTATAGGGAAAATCTACCCAGCTAATCTGGCTACAAGTTCCTACGAATAGTGGACTAATGCGAGACGTCATTATGGGTATAACCATAAGACGAAGGGCCTGCTTTGGGATTTGAGGTATTAAGTGGTTCGACCCGCCTTTTTCCACAGATGAAGTATTAAATGGCCAAGGAGTTATGTTAGGTGGTATCTCTATAGGGGTCTGCTTCTGGAAATAGGCCTTAAATGACGGGGTCTGCTTATTTTTCACTTGGAAGAATTAAGTGCATATGAGATTCCATATGATGTCAGCTAGATATACCATTGAGGAGCACGCTTCTGGAATTAGGCCTTAAATGACATGGTCTACCTATTTTCCACTGGACAATATTAAGTGGCTTAGGTACCGTCTCTTACATTATAGCTATTTATGACATATGATTTGGATATGGGATCTACTTCTGGACATGAAGGAATTAAGTGGTTAGACCCGCCTCCATTCCTTATAAAGAAGTATTAAATGATTTTAATGATTTTTTGTTCGCAGACATACTCTTATTTTGAAATATACTACCAAAAAACTGAAAAGGTAAGACTCGAGGTTTTTATTTACCCGACACTTGTTGTTCCGACTCTCTCCTCATTACAACATAGGTTGAGGATGGAGTGATGGCGGTGACGATACTTAAAATAGAGAAGCTTGGCTAGCAGCAGTATTTATTATTATTTGCTTTTATGTGTATCCATGGATTTAAACAATTGTTGTAACAGATACTGTATTATAGTTTTTACAGGATTTTGTGTTATGACATTTTTCTGGTTTTGAAATAAATGGGTGCACTTTACTATTATATTTTGTTCCAACTGCCATGAGTTCTGAAAGTTTAGTTATTGCTCTGCAATGTTATTTCTTTTTATTACCAACAGCTTGCCTTAGAATGGACTTAAGTTTCGATGGGCCTTTTTCTAGGGCCTGTTTCGGGATGGTTTATTACCTTTGGTATCAGAACTCTAGGTTAACCAATCAACGGGAAAAACTATACGTATAAGAGATGTATATGTTATTTCGAAAAAGGTTTCTCAAAAAGAATTTTCAAAAGGATTCTTACTAGACACACACATATATATACACCTATACCCCCTCTTATTGAACATATGAACATACACTAGGCAAACTTCTCTTTTCGTTCAACATGTCAATACTAATTAAGGGAATCATCACTAAAATGTTTAACCTACAAATAGTCAATATGACTGATAATCAATCTTCTTCCGAACAAGGGAACCATACCCGTGGAAGACCACCCATTCGTGGAATGGTTGAATGGTTTAAACAATATCTTAGGACTGTCAGGAAGATTCCAGTTCCTCTAGCTACACCAGTAGCCTCCATTGCCCCGGCCGCTGATGCATCACCCTATCCTACCGAATTTCCTAAGTTATATAAGGATTTTCTCAATATGGGAGGGAAGACATACTCTAGAACTGAAGGATATTCAGAAGCTAAAGCATGGATTGGTAACCATGAAAAATATTTAGAGAGCTTGTTTTGGATGATTGTTAAGAAGAACTTGGCACCTCAGGGAAGAAGCTTTAAATTGTAGGAACTTTGTGACTAATGAGCACCCGGGCAGGATATTCTCTTGGGATGAATTCAATTGACTGTTTCGAGATAAGATTCATGTCTAGAGTAGAGGTTAGCTTACAATTGGAAAAGTTCATTCAGCCGAAACAAGAAGATTCTACCCTAAATGAGTATATAGCTAAGTTTATTAAATTAGCTAAATCTAGGATGAACCTGATAGACACACTTATAAAAAAGGCCATTCGTGAAGGGCTTAAATTCCCCGCTAAGAGAAATGTTGTTGACCAAAGTACCTACGGGGGACACGTATGAGATGTTGGTAGAAACAATGATGTTGCACGTAGCAAATGAGAAAGATCAGAGAGAGAAAGATAAGTCTACACAGACCTAAAAGCAAGGAGGGTATAAGAAGTGGAGTTTTTAGGCCAATAAGAAGTCAAAGGGGAATTTTAAGAAGGAAAGAAAGAAGTGTATGAGATGCTAAAGGAGGGGTCACAAAGCTAAATATTATTGGATGAGCTTGATGAAGGAAGCCTTTAAAGGAAAGTGCTTTAACTGCCATGAGGAAGGGAATCACAAGAATCAATGTCCTAAGATAGCTAAGGAAGGGCCAAGCAGGCAAGCCTACGCTATTGAAGTTATCCCTATTGCTAGTAAGCTGCCAAGAGACCCAGGAAAACGAGCTCTAGAAGGTATAACCCTTATTTTTGGGGTTACTATTCATACCCTATTTTATTCAGGGGCATCACATTTATTTATTGCTAGGGATGTAGTGAATTCCTTAAACCTTAAAACCGAGATGGTTAATATCCTGCTAGAGGTTTTCGATCTCATTAAGGGTTCAACCCATCTTTCTCTTATTTACAAAGAGCTAGTGTTAGACATATGCGACGTAGATTCCTTATGTACTACATACGTATTAAATTTCAAGGGGTATGGACTTATCTTGGGTGTGGATTGGTTGTGATATTATGGAGCTATTCTTGACCGTGATAAAAGGGCAGTACGATTGTGGAGTCGTGGAGGTCGTGACTTAGAAGTTCTATGTATACCCAAAGCTTTAGTTGAGTTAACCCCATTTATATTCACTGATCTGCTTATTAAGGGCCGTTATTTATATCCGTAGTTTGTGAATTTCTTGATGTCTTCGAGGAGGTCTCAAGTCTCCCACCCTATAGGGAGATTGAGTTTTGAATCGATTTAGAGAAGGACAGAAGATCTATCACTCTGCCTTTGAGACATATGCCTCCCAAAGAAAGAAGGGAATTGGATATGTTGAATATGCGCTTATATGATTTTTGTTTGATGATAATAAACATATATACATTCGTTTAAATGTATTTGATAATATACTATTTATTTTCACAGATTAAATAAATATTTGCTGAATAAAATAAATAACACAGAATTTGAATTCAAACGAATATTTTATTCAAATAAATATTTATTACAATTTTGAATAGTACAATTTCAAGCTCTCACTATAACTATACAACTTTGATTACATTACATTTTTCACATTTACATCAGCACCTCACTACATATCACTCACACTCGTATTTTTATCTTCAACTGCATTCCAGTTTGAATCCAGCATCTGAGAAATCTGCAAAAATATAAACTAACGCAGTAAAATTGAAAAAGAAATATTTTTGCAATTCAAAAATAAAACGTGAATTTTTGAAAATATGATTTGCCTCAGTTATTTGGATTGTTCGTCATAATTTAAATTTGAATTCATCATACACGAACAACTTGTGACATACACAGTGTATTACTGTATATGCCACAAGGCCGTGCACACCGATATACACTTGATTGATTTACAGGGACAGGTGAGCACAGGTCAAACCCAAATGAAAAGCCGGGTTCAACTCACGTGCAGTATATTCAAAATTTCGACACGAGCACAAGGTCAAACCCGAGTTTTTGAAACTGGATTCAACACAGGGCAGTTAACATGTCAAAAACAGTTGCAACATGGATATCACAAGAAATGAAACACCAATCAGTAGCATGCTAAGGAAGACTGCATCAAAATGCAAGCACAAAAGTGCACAGCAACCATTAACTGCAACAAGTTGATCATGCAAACTGACTTGAAGATGGCCACCAACATAAGCAACAACATGAACCAACTATATGAAGTACACAATAGGCCGAGTTTCAAGACACTAAGCAGCAGCAACATGAATGTCACAAATATACAACAACATAGCAGTATGGAAGAATGCAAACCAGAGAACATCTACAAAGCAATGCAAGTAAAGATAACACAAACTCAAGCAAATGCAACAAAGATGCAAGTTGCAGCATACCAGAAGTACACAAGTACAGGCCACATCATCAAGTATGGCAGTGAAACAACTCAAGTGACGCCAGCAAATATACCAACAACAGTATGCAACAGTAAACCAATGAACCAACACAAGCATACACACACACATACATATGCATGTGTATACATGAGGAAGATTACAGATTCAAGTCCAAATGCACAGTTCAAACTACATGCAGGTGAACAAATGACCAAGTGCAACTGGAAACAACAAGTAGTGCATCAGTGTGCAAAGAGCTTGAGCACAGCAAATATGACACCAAGCTTCAAATATACAGAGACGATAACCACATCACAAAAGTCAAAGCATATTCAAGTTGAAGCCAGGCAGTGAAGAATACTGAAGTGAATGAAGAGTAGTAAACAGGTGAAAGTGCAACATGTTATACACAGCAACGACCATCAAGTTTATATATACAATACTGCAAAATTAAATCCCATCAGATGTATAAAATCACATCGAAGATAACTGCAGTATAAAATCAAGAGCTAATGAACTAGCACATGAATTCACAAATGAATTTCAATATGAACAAATCAAGTCGTGATGAACAGAGCTACAGATCAGTCTAGTGAAATGCAACAATGCAGACTCGAGCACACAAACAAAAGACTACAAGTTCACGTCCAGTCACAACAAAGAAAATGTAAAGTCGACGTTCACAGTAAAGATCAATTTCAACAGTATGACCAAAGAAAATAAACTGGTCAAAGAAAATGTCAGTGCAGAGATGAACAAGGTGTTGAATAATTCACAAATCAGAAATCAAGTGTGTGTCAAATTGAAACAGTCAATGCCAAGTCGAACCAGCAAAATCATGACCGTGATGAGCAAGACAATTTCAAAGCCGTGAGTAGCAAGTAAATCAGAAATATACGTTTATGAACAAGTCAAATCAATCTCAATCATTCAAGCATCATCAAGTGGTCGAAGTGATTCAGTAGACAAATTCAAATAAATTTATACGAACGCAAATCTAGGGTTAAAAACCCTATATAAATCAAATTCACATCATCGGCAATTGTATGGAGTTCAATGAAGCATAACAGAACATCATAAATAAAAATCACATACCGAATCGAAGTTGAACTTCATCAACTCGAAGTAGCCAGAGAGAGAGAGAGCAACGAGAAATCGATCGAGCTAGGCAATTCTCGAAACAATCAACAATTCGATCGAATTTAGGAACGGTACTTCAAAAAGCCCAAAGATCAGAGCGCAAGAGGAACGAAAGCCCCAAATTTTTCACAAGCCCTAATTCAGTTGCCGCCATTTGTTCAAGCCAGAAAGAAGTATCGGGTCAACTAATAAAGAAAAGAAAGGCCGGCTAATCTTTTGTTTAGAGTAAAAGGGTTTTAAATATAAAAAGGGGTTTTAGTTTATATTTATAGGGCTTTGTTTTTTAAATTATTTTTTAATCTGTATTTTCTTTTTTAACCGTTTAATTTCTAGTCGTGTGACTAGGGGACAAGCTACGGTGTGTAGCTTGAGAATTCGCAACTCGGTAGTTGAGTTGTGGCAGGGTTTTGAGCGTAGAGTTAGATTAGTCAATAGCGGTGTATAGCGAGTTTACGTGTGTAAGCGAGGGACTATCTAATTTCTAGTAGAAACCTTGGGGGCAGCACGTAGGCAGGGTTTTGCCGAAGCTAGGTAAATTCTGTGTTGTTCTGTTTTATTCTGTTATTTATATTCTGCGATATCTGTGCTGCTATTCTGTGATCTGAATTGAAATTAATTTATAAGCTTCCGCGATTAATTTTTATACTTTACACTATCACCCTATTCACCCCCCCTCTAGGGTGAAATCGATCCTACAAGTGGTATCAGAGCTAGGAAAAGAAGTCAACATCTGTTTTAAAAATTCGATTTTTTTTGAAAAAATCAGTTTTTGTTTTAAAAATTTGAAATTTTGAAATGGCTTCTTTTAATAATGCTTTTGCAGAGGGTCAGTCGATAGTTAGACCACCAATGTTCAATGGTGAATATGCTTTTTGGAAAAATAGGATGAAATTTTTTTTGAAAACCATTGACGCTTGGGATATTGTTGAGACAGGTTATAGGATACCAACTATAACTGTAGATAATCAGGAAATAGAGAAACCAAAGGAACAATGGACAGAATTAGAAAATAAATTACAGAATACTAATGCTAAAGCTATGAATTCTATTATCTGTTCATTAGATCAATTTGAATTTAATCGTGTCTCACATTGTCTAACTGCGCAGGAAATATGGCACATACTAGAAGTGACTCACGAAGGAACATCTCAAGTCAAAGAATCTCGCCTTGCCATGCTAAGCAGCGAATACGAGAATTTCACAATGGCGAAGGATGAAAATGTCAAAGAGATGTACGGACGACTCTCCAATATCGTATACAAATCAAAAGCTCTCGGAAAAACATACACCGAATTAGAAATAGTCCGGAAAATCCTCAGAGTCCTTCCACGAAGCTTTGAAGCAAAAGTAACTGCCATACAAGAATCGAAAGATTTAAAACAACTTAAAGTTGAAGAACTCATTGGAAATCTCACCACTTATGAGCTAGAAATGAAATTCAAGGAAGAGCGTGAAGGAAGTGACACTCAAAAGAAATCAATAGCTCTCAAAGGAACAATCGAAAGTGATGATGATAACGATGAAGATGATGGAGCAGCAGAATTGGAGCTGTTAATAAGGAAATTCAAAAAATGGAATCAAAAACATGGAAATTCAGCTCGAATTCAAAAAGCAAAAAGCAGAATAGCCAAAGCACTAGACTACTCAGAAGAACAAAAGTTTATTTGTTATAATTTCAACAAACCCGGCCATATCAAGCCCGATTGTCCACAAATTAAATCCAGCCATGGAAAGAAACAGAAAAAGAAAAGTTTTGCAGCCACTTGGGATGAAATAGAAGAGAATGATCAAAGCACTGGCAGTGAAAGCGAAAAGGCAGAATTGTGTCTTCGAGGTGATACAACTGACAGTGACAATGACGAGCCAAGTGAGGTATCAAAACTTACCCATTCTGAGTTACTTATATATTTTCATGAAGTAAACGGTTGTTTTGAACGACTTAGGGAAAAATACGCCAAACTTGAATCTCAAAAAGATACTTTGATAGAATGTAATAAACAACTTGATCAATTAGTTAAAACCTATCAAAGTAGGACCCCTAAGTGTGATAAGTGTCCAACATTTGATGAAGAAATTAAAAAATCAGAAATTAAAATGAAATCGCTTGAAAATGAAATTCTGATTTTAAAAGAGAACGAAAATACTAGAAGAGAGAATTCTATTAAAAAGTGCACACAATTATTAAACGAAAATGAGTCTCTCAAAACACAAGTCCAACAATTGTCTACTACTTTAGATAAATTTTCCAAAAGTGAAAAATCATTGAATATGCTATTAGGAAAGCAAACTGTTAATACGGTTAGACAAGGACTTGGATATAATAATTCGAAAATTGTTGAAAACAAGATTAATCAAGAAAATTCAATGTGCACGATTTGTAGAAAATTTGGACACGATCACAATAATTGTTGGTATAGACCCAAACATGTGAAAACTATACCGATTTGGGTTCCAAAAGGCACAAATATAAAATCTCTCAAAGTTAAACAAATTTGGGTGCCGAAGGGAACAAGTATAAACAGTTTTGGGTCTACACAAAATTATTTTTCAAAATTTTCAGCCACTAACAACCATGGACCTATAAAAACAAATAGGTCACATAAATCTTTCATCGTGTAGGTGTGGTGGCAGGCTAAGGAACAACAACAGTGTTCTCAGGATTTTTGGCTGTTCCAGAAACACAACGGACGACAAAGCAAAGTTCCTTAGCCTAGTATAAAGGTGACAGAATCACAACGGACAACAACGGAAAATATCGTAAAGGTAAAACAGGTAATGGTATGTTTTGAACGATATATTAAATGTGATAATCTGCACCGTATTCTGAAGTAAAATCAGCCAATATTGAGATGATGAAAAGATGATGATTCTGACTTATTCAACATAGTTGGCCAATTATACTCTTATGCCAAAAACACTATAAAAATCTCTAGATTTTTTGAATTACTTCTTATATATCAGTTTGGATTAAAAATAGTGTTTTTGTTGGATAATACAATTGGTTATAATATGGCTAACTCTATATTCACGATTTTTGATTATTTACATGGCTTCAATTTCAAAAGAATGTTATTTAAATTGTTGTTAAAATTGAATTTGAAATTCTTGGTGCACACTTCATGGTTTTGTCAATAAAATTCAATGAGTGATAATTGAGTGAAAGTAAAATTCAGATGCAGATTACACTGGTAATATAGTTGATAGAAAAATTATTAGTGTAACGTGATTAATTTTTGAAACATTCATTTGCTGCATCGTTTTTTTTCAAAGAAAATATCTGCATATTCTTCATTTCAAATAATTTTCAAATAGCAGAAAATTTTCTTTTAAAACCCCCTGGAGAAAATCATTATTGACCATATTTTCAGATTAGTCATTTTGAAAAATTGGTTTCATAATTATTTTTGAATTTGATTTTAAATGACTATATTGACTAATCTAACTCCCTAATGATTATCGAAAAGAAAAATGGTGATTGAAAAAGCGATGAGTGTTGATATTGATCATATATTATAACTCGAGAAAGTATAATTAGAAAATTTCTTTAGAAATTTAAACAAGAGTTATAAAACTTTTTGTTGGTACAAATTCCATGACCATCTCTATGTCTATCATATTTCTAACAACCATCACTCATCAAAATTCTATATAGTTTGTCAATATGTGGTACTTTAAACAGGAATCGTTCGTTTTTCATTTTCACATTTTTAAAAATAATAATAATAATAATAATAATAAATAAATAAATAAATAAATAAATACCAAAGTATTCACTATCATTTAAAAGTCCTCACGGTTATGCATGGGTGAATTACTTGGAATTTGTTATGTGCTTCCATGCTCATTTAAAAGTCCTAACGGTTATGCATGTATGGAACGCATATCAAAAGTTGATTTTTAAAATAAACAAGTTGATTCTAATCCCATTTAAAAGTCCTCACGGTTATGCGTGGTTAGAAGATACTTGAATTCAATTTTTAAAAATAAAATTGGAATACTACTAATCTCATTTAAAAGTCCTAACGGTTATGCATGGTTAGTAGATATTCAAATTCCTGATATAAATATACCATAAATAGACACAACTGTATGGTTTTATATGATGACATCATTTCCATCATTCTAAAAGTGGAATATGCGCCTAACAAAATATTTATGATTTTTGTTTTATTTTTTATCGAAATTTAATATTTATATTCAATTGAGTTTTAAAGTTGAATTAATATCAATCACTTTATTTCTATTTTCTCTAACACTATAATTCTTTTGCTGATAACAAAAGGGGGAGAGAAAAGTTAAGATTTTGTCAAATAAAATCAAGCAAAGGTCAAATAATTTTCCATTTGCATCTAGGCTCATTTTTATTTGTATGCATATATGTAGGGGGAGTATTGTGTAGAGAGGAGCATTTAAATAGGGGGAGCAATTAGGATATAACTATGATCAAATACATTTAATATATTCAAAATCTTAAATATATGTTTGTTATCATCAAAAGGGGGAGATTGTTGAATATGCGCTTATATGATTTTTGTTTGATGATAATAAACATATATACATTCGTTTAAATGTATTTGATAATATACTATTTATTTTCACAGATTAAATAAATATTTGCTGAATAAAATAAATAACACAGAATTTGAATTCAAACGAATATTTTATTCAAATAAATATTTATTACAATTTTGAATAGTACAATTTCAAGCTCTCACTATAACTATACAACTTTGATTACATTACATTTTTCACATTTACATCAGCACCTCACTACATATCACTCACACTCGTATTTTTATCTTCAACTGCATTCCAGTTTGAATCCAGCATCTGAGAAATCTGCAAAAATATAAACTAACGCAGTAAAATTGAAAAAGAAATATTTTTGCAATTCAAAAATAAAACGTGAATTTTTGAAAATATGATTTGCCTCAGTTATTTGGATTGTTCGTCATAATTTAAATTTGAATTCATCATACACGAACAACTTGTGACATACACAGTGTATTACTGTATATGCCACAAGGCCGTGCACACCGATATACACTTGATTGATTTACAGGGACAGGTGAGCACAGGTCAAACCCAAATGAAAAGCCGGGTTCAACTCACGTGCAGTATATTCAAAATTTCGACACGAGCACAAGGTCAAACCCGAGTTTTTGAAACTGGATTCAACACAGGGCAGTTAACATGTCAAAAACAGTTGCAACATGGATATCACAAGAAATGAAACACCAATCAGTAGCATGCTAAGGAAGACTGCATCAAAATGCAAGCACAAAAGTGCACAGCAACCATTAACTGCAACAAGTTGATCATGCAAACTGACTTGAAGATGGCCACCAACATAAGCAACAACATGAACCAACTATATGAAGTACACAATAGGCCGAGTTTCAAGACACTAAGCAGCAGCAACATGAATGTCACAAATATACAACAACATAGCAGTATGGAAGAATGCAAACCAGAGAACATCTACAAAGCAATGCAAGTAAAGATAACACAAACTCAAGCAAATGCAACAAAGATGCAAGTTGCAGCATACCAGAAGTACACAAGTACAGGCCACATCATCAAGTATGGCAGTGAAACAACTCAAGTGACGCCAGCAAATATACCAACAACAGTATGCAACAGTAAACCAATGAACCAACACAAGCATACACACACACATACATATGCATGTGTATACATGAGGAAGATTACAGATTCAAGTCCAAATGCACAGTTCAAACTACATGCAGGTGAACAAATGACCAAGTGCAACTGGAAACAACAAGTAGTGCATCAGTGTGCAAAGAGCTTGAGCACAGCAAATATGACACCAAGCTTCAAATATACAGAGACGATAACCACATCACAAAAGTCAAAGCATATTCAAGTTGAAGCCAGGCAGTGAAGAATACTGAAGTGAATGAAGAGTAGTAAACAGGTGAAAGTGCAACATGTTATACACAGCAACGACCATCAAGTTTATATATACAATACTGCAAAATTAAATCCCATCAGATGTATAAAATCACATCGAAGATAACTGCAGTATAAAATCAAGAGCTAATGAACTAGCACATGAATTCACAAATGAATTTCAATATGAACAAATCAAGTCGTGATGAACAGAGCTACAGATCAGTCTAGTGAAATGCAACAATGCAGACTCGAGCACACAAACAAAAGACTACAAGTTCACGTCCAGTCACAACAAAGAAAATGTAAAGTCGACGTTCACAGTAAAGATCAATTTCAACAGTATGACCAAAGAAAATAAACTGGTCAAAGAAAATGTCAGTGCAGAGATGAACAAGGTGTTGAATAATTCACAAATCAGAAATCAAGTGTGTGTCAAATTGAAACAGTCAATGCCAAGTCGAACCAGCAAAATCATGACCGTGATAAGCAAGACAATTTCAAAGCCGTGAGTAGCAAGTAAATCAGAAATATACGTTTATGAACAAGTCAAATCAATCTCAATCATTCAAGCATCATCAAGTGGTCGAAGTGATTCAGTAGACAAATTCAAATAAATTTATACGAACGCAAATCTAGGGTTAAAAACCCTATATAAATCAAATTCACATCATCGGCAATTGTATGGAGTTCAATGAAGCATAACAGAACAACATAAATAAAAATCACATACCGAATCGAAGTTGAACTTCATCAACTCGAAGTAGCCAGAGAGAGAGCAACGAGAAATCGATCGAGCTAGGCAATTCTCGAAACAATCAACAATTCGATCGAATTTAGGAACGGCACTTCGAAAAGCCCAAAGATCAGAGCGCAAGAGGAACGAAAGCCCCAAATTTTTCACAAGCCCTAATTCAGTTGCCGCCATTTGTTCAAGCCAGAAAGAAGTATCGGGTCAACTAATAAAGAAAAGAAAGGCCGGCTAATCTTTTGTTTAGAGTAAAAGGGTTTTAAATATAAAAAGGGGTTTTAGTTTATATTTATAGGGCTTTGTTTTTTAAATTGTTTTTTAATCTGTATTTTCTTTTTTAACCGTTTAATTTCTAGTCGTGTGACTAGGGGACAAGCTACGGTGTGTAGCTTGAGAATTCGCAACTCGGTAGTTGAGTTGTGGCAGGGTTTTGAGCGTAGAGTTAGATTAGTCAATAGCGGTGTATAGCGAGTTTACGTGTGTAAGCGAGGGACTATCTAATTTCTAGTAGAAACCTTGGGGGCAGCACGTAGGCAGGGTTTTGCCGAAGCTGGGTAAATTCTGTGTTGTTCTATTTTATTCTGTTATTTATATTCTGCGATATCTGTGCTGCTATTCTGTGATCTGAATTGAAATTAATTTATAAGCTTCCGCGATTAATTTTTATACTTTACACTATCACCCTATTCACCCCCCCTCTAGGGTGAAATCGATCCTACAGGATAAGCAAATCTCAGAGCTATTCAAATTCAAGAAAGGATTCATCCATGGGAGTATTTTTGAATGGGAAGCCCCTGTTTTTTTCTACTAAGGCAGATGGTTCTTTAAAACTTTGCATCGATTATAGGGAGTTGAATAAGTTGACAAGAAAAAATAGGTACCCTCTACCTAGAATAGATGGCTTGTTTGACCAACTTGTAGGAGATAAAGTCTTTCCTAATTAGACTTAGAAATAGGATTCCATCAATTAATGACTGTAGAGGAAAGCAAGTCGAAGACTGCATTCTGTATGCCAGATGGACTCTATGAGTGGGAAATAATGCATTTTGGACTGATGAATGCCCTAACATACTTTGTAGTTCTAATGAGTAGAATATTTAGAGGGCAACTTAATAAATTTTCCATGGTATTTGTTGATGATATCTTGGTTTTCTCCAAAAGCAAGGAGTATGAGGACCACCTTAGGGAGGTATTGGGGACCTTGAGGAGAAACCAACTCAAAGCCAAGTTTTCTAAATGTCACTTTTGGAAAAATGAAGTTAGGTTCCTTGGTCATATTATTTTAGAGAAAGGATTGGCAGCGGACCCTAATAAAGTGGAAGCTGTCCAAGGATGGAAGGTTCCTAGTAATGCATCAGAGGTTAGAAGTTTTCTAAGGTTGGCAGGCTACTATAGGAACTTCATCAAGAGCTTTCCACAAAGCATAGCCCCTTTAACCCGATTGACTAAGAAGAATCTATTCTTTGTTTGGGATGATAAGTGCACTAAGGCATTTGAAAAGCTTAAGAAGTCATTAACTAGTGCACCCGTGCTCACTATTGTGGATGGAACGAAGCCATTTACGGTATTCACGGATGCATATGGCACATGATTAGGTGCAAATCTTATGCAATTAGGGAAGGTAGTTGCCTATGCTACTAGACAACTGAAAGATCATGAGAAGAAGTATCTCGTGCATGATTTAGAATTGATAATCATTGTTTTTGCCTTAAAGATATGGAGGCATTATCTCTTAAGGGAAAGATTTGAGCTATTTACTGATCATAAATCACTCAAGTACCTATTTTTCAAAAATGATTTGAATCTTAGACAAAAGAGGTGGTTGTAGTATACAATATCCTTTGACTTTGGTATTCGATATACCCCTGGAAAAGGGAACATAGTCGCTGACGCTCTTAGTAGGAGATACGCTACCCTACGTGCTATATATGAATGGAGACAGCTGGTGTTTCTCTTGAATTTTAACCTCCAACCATCAACATAACCCATCCAATGTTTTCTATCAGTTATGGAGGTTAGACCAGACTTGATGGATCGTATAGGGCACGAGCAAGTAAAAGACAAGGAGTTAGTAGAGATTTTGGAAAAAATAACAAAAGAAGAGCATTTTCCCCATGATATGAGGTACTCAGTTGATGAGAAGGGATATTTGAGAAGAGGTGGACTTCTTTGCATCCCAATGATTAATGACTTGATGAGAGATGTTCATATGCAATGTCACCACTCAAGGGTAACCATTTATCCCCCAGGAGATAAGATGTACAATGACATAAAGAGATTTTTTTTTGAATGGAATGAAGAGGGGCGTAGCTAAATTTGTGGCTAGGTGATTGACATGTCAAGAGATAAAAGCCAAGTAAGGGAAGCTTGATGGATTATTATTACCTTTTGAAGTTCCAACTTGGAAGTGGGAGCATATTTTGATGGATTTTGTAGAAGGATTGCCTAAAATCAAAAGGGCAATGAGGCTATTTAGCTTGTAGATAGACTCACAAAGAGTGCTCTTTTATTCCGATTAAGAGAAATAGGACTAGCACCTCTCTCGTACAGATTTATATTAAAGAAGTAGTTTGTCTATGTGGTATTCCTGTAAGCATAGTCAGTGATAGGGACCTCTTGTTCACTAGCTAGTTTTGGAGGAGCCTGCATACAACTTTGGGAACTTCTTCGAACCTTAGCACGGGATATCACCCATAAACTGATGGATAAATGGAGAGGTTGAATACAATTTTGGAAGACTTGTTGAGAACTTGTGTCTTGGATTTCGGAGGATATTGGGAGCAACATCTACCTTTGGTTGAGTTTGCATATAATAATTACTATCAAATTACAATTGGTATGACCCCTTTTGAAGCACTTTATGGTTTTCCATCCAAATCGCCTAGTTGTTGGTGGAAAACCACCAACAAAGTGTTGCTTGGACCCGATTTGATTCGTGATACCATGGAAATAGTAGATTTGATCAGGCAGAGGATGAAGGTAGTGCAAGATAGTCAGAAATCTTATGCGAATAAAAGAAGGAAAGAGATTGAATTTGAGGTTGGAGATATGGTATTTGTTAAAATCTCCCCTTTTAGAAAAGTTATTGGATTTGGAAAGTCTATAAAATTGGCACCTAGATTTATTAGGTCATTCAGAATTCTAGAAAGAGGAAAGTTGGCATATCGTGTGGAGCTTCCTGACAAGTTCGCAGGAGTCCACAATGTTTTCCACGTTTCTCACCTTAGAAAATACCTACATGACACCGCAGCAGAGTAGAGCCTGATCAATTGGAGGAATTTAAGATGGAGCCGACAATGCTGTACGCCACCGCACTCACTATGAAGCATGGTACTAGGAGACTCCACAATAAAATAATTAAGTTGATCCAATTACGATAAGGGGACAATCCGATAGAAAGCACATAGGAGACCGATGAGAAGATTAAGAACACTCACTCAGGGTTTTTCACTGGTAATTTTTCTCTTCAAAATTAGGATTTTGGTTGTATCGCGGTGCTAGATTGGATGGTAGGAGATGGCTGTTACACTTTTTCACAAACATTTTACACTCACACAGAAATTTTTATGAATGTTTAAGATATTTACATATTTACATGAGACGATTACACACTCATGCTTGGATTGAGCTCGTTTTAACATGTCTATAGTATATAATCTCATTGCCATAAGGGTTGAGTGGATAGTTCTGTAGAGAATTTGGTTGTATAACATGGATGTATTGCGAGTTACATTGTTTGCCCCTTGGAAGATTTTGGGACGAAATCCTTTTTAAGGAGGGGAGAATGTAACATCCCATAAAATGAACCATAAATAAATAAAGTAAATTGAATTAATTATGACAAGTATTGTGTAAGGAAATTTTAAAAAAGTTGAAATTTGACCATGAAAGTTATATCGTTGCATTCGTTACAAAATTCTGATTTATTTCCATATATAATATGCTAAAAATGGAGCTCAAACAAAAAAGTTATGAGCATTTAGAGTTCTCAGATTTAAATTAATTTAGTTTGAATTCAAATTCAAATGAGAAATCAAATTTAGGATTTAAATTTCAAAAAAATTAGCTTGGGGCTAAGTAAACGATTAATTAAGGCTTAATGTTAAAAAGTTAATTAGAGAAAAATAATAATACAGCAATGGAAACAAAAATAAATGTCCTGAATAAAAGAGCGGTTGACCTGAATAGATCAACCGATCGACCGTAGCGATCGACTGGTCGTCTAAGGGTGGTTGATCGTTTGCCAACGGTAGTTGCCAATGGCAACTAAGGTTTTACATTATGTTCCGCTCGGTTATGCGCTACAGATTTACCTGTTTCCTACCTACTTCCATCCTACAGTTTTAGAGCTTTTCAACTTCTATAAATAGAACACTGTCCTCTCCACTTTTATTCATATTATTTTAGGGAATACGATGAAATTATATCACCACTATCTCTCTAATAAGATTTAGGCTGATGTGAGACATCGCTCATAATAAATAACTTTAATGAAGCGACGTTAGTCCCATATTCTATAGGGTAAATCTATCCAGCTAATCTAACTGCTAGTACTTACAAATGATTGAGCTAATGTGAGACGTAACTATGGGGTACGGGTTATAATACAATGGACCTTCTTCATAGGTTGAAGGTAATAAGTGGTTGCGTGAGGGCCTGCCTCTTCTCTAAGTAGGAATTAATAAATAGTCGGGATTATGGATTAGGCACAATAGAGGATATCTCGGAAAAGGAGACGCTTTAATAGAAAGTATTGAGTGGTTAAAGAGATTCCGTGCATTTGTCAACTAGATAGTTACTATTGAGGTGTCCACCTTGGGATAAGAAGTAAATGACATGACCTGGCTTAAATAGGGTATTAAATGGTTAGAGTCTGCCTAATTCCAACTAAAATGTATTAAGTGACTTGATTATGATCTCTTGCATTGATGGACATTATGAACGATAGATATGGGTTATTGGGTTGATAGCAAGTTGGCTATATGCTTATATTTGGAGACCTTTTTATTAATGTTTGAGAAAAGCCTTTGGGCTTATATTTGAAAAGATAATGTTGGTAAGACACGTAAGGCATGTTCCTATTTAAATCATATCGTTTAAGTACTAATATAGTAAGGCTCGAGACTTTCATTCTCCAAACATATGTTGTTCTAACCCCCTCCTTATTACATCACAGGTTAATAAGGGGGACGCTGAACGCGGAGACGTTGTTAAGACTTGTGGCAATAGTGTTCTTATTATTTTCAATAGTTTTTGATGTACCCATAAAATTCAAATGATTTTGTAATTTTGCAATACTATACGACGGATCTGTAGCGATGATTATGGATATTCTATTATGGTTTTCAATGACGTTTTGAAGTTTGAATAAATGGGTACTGTTGTTAGTATAATATTTTATCATTCCGCTGTGAGATTCTGAATGCATAGACAAATAGCTATGCATTATTCTTTATACCAACCAATAGCTGGTTTTGGAATAATTCTGAGTTTTGATGGGCTATTTTTGGGTCAGAATATAGGTACATTTAAGAGCGAGTTATTACATTTGGTATTAGAGCCTAGGTTACTTGGTCAATGGGGATATATATACGTATGAGAGGCGTACTTGTTATTTTTGAAAATTTTTTTCAAAAATCCTATTATATATAAACATATATATGCACTTATTATAAACAAACGCAAAAACACTATGCAAATCTTTACATCAACATATAATACTATCTTAGGAAATGTAGATGGTAAAGATTGCAACTCCAAGGTTAATAAGGCAATAAATAAGGAGTTACAAGAATTTCATAAGGAAATAAATGGACCAACTAAAGAGATTCTTAGGGTAATTATAAAGAGATAAGGAAGTAATATGTAAAATTTGAATGAATAAATAAATAACTTCAAAAATTGTCCATTAGAATAAAAATCATTGATTATAGACAATTGATATTTATAAAAATAACAAATAAACATATTAGGTAGTAACTAAACATTATAATTTAGTATAATATTCATTATGGTAAATTATATAGACTTAATTATACAGACAAAGATTAGTAGGCCTAGCCCAATACATAAAAATAGATGAGAGATAAGGATCTGTGTGTTGGAAACATCTAGTAAGGAATGATTGGAATAACGCAAGATGTGAAGGAGGAGTCGAGCAAGTTCCCACAGTAAGATATACATTAATCGCCACAAGGAGATAATCAGATTTTTATGAAGATCGAGTAGGGAACAAGGGAAGTTCAATAGAAAGGACGATTAAGGTCAATCAAATCCTATATGAGATAATTTGATATAAAAAATTTAGGAAAATTCCTTGATATGTTTTGAGTAAATTTCCAAAGAACTTATTGAGAAGTTGTTTAGAAATAAATTTCCAATATCTACATAATCATAATTTTCATGGGTTTGCTATGAACCTATATCCCAGACAACTTCAAGGTTTAGGCATCCTATATTTTGGTCTCCTTGGCTCCCTGGATGCAATTCTACTCATTCAGAAGTTTTATCGAATTTTATTAACTACTGGGTTAACCTAGCTGGTTTTTCTACCCCTTTATCTCCAAAATACAATTATGGGTTCTTTATCGTGTGAACATACTCATATTTGAAGAAGCAAACTTAATAATTTAACAATACAACTCCTGTGAGTTTTAGCTTCTTGAAATACATTTCATATAGAATATAATTTATCCCTTTTATATTTTTATCAAGGCCATACTTCTTTAAATTTACATACTTAAAGTCATTTCAAAACTCCTTTATTTAGCCAAGGGTTTTTCCTTTAAAATTTGAGTTTGGGTTTTAAAACCTTTTGAAACCTTCGAAATCTTGCTTCTGACCATATAGGATGACCTCCTTCGAAAGCATAAAAATCTATCTTTAAAACACTAGGCTCCCACCTTTCGAATATATTAAAACATCTCTTTTGAAACCTTTTGACCATATTAAAGTTTTATCATATAAGTATAGAAGCATAGCTTCGAAACCATTTAAAAGTACCCTTTTGAAACCATTGAAAGTCCCCTTTTCGAGAGCATTGGGTTTATACTAAAAACATTAATGTGGGTCAAAGCGAACATAGACGAATGCATCTCTTTCGAAACCATTCTTTAATTCAAAAAGTATTGGGGAAGTTTAATGGTGTCTAAACCATCCTTTCGAAAGCAATAAAATACCCGGGTAAAAAAATTGAAGGTTAGCTTTGAAACTCCTTCCGAAACCATTGCCTTCGAAACCCCTAACCCCTTTCGAAAGCATTAGGAAGTGGCTTGTATTTATAAAAACAGCTGAATCTTTCGACAACATTGAAGTCTTCAATACCATTGGAAGGTTATCAATTCTAAGAAGGTTTTCGACTTGGTCGAAACTACCCCTTGGGAAGGCTTTAACAAAATCTAAGTAACTCCTTTAGAAACTAGTTCTTTTAAAACATAGGCAGCAACTCTCTTTCGAAAGCCTCGTTGAAATGCCACTTTGAAACCATAGGTTTCGACTGCTTCGAGACACATTTATAAACTGGCAAGTGCTTTTCTTTTAAAACAAAATAAAACAAAGGAACCAACGCCTTGGAAAGCTACCTTTCGACACCCTACCTTCCGCCTTTCTCCAATCCACTTCGTACCACCGAAATGATACCATATGTATTGGTTCACTAGTTTCGACCTAGAAGGTTTCGACTAGGTAGGGGGCAGAAGGTCTGAGTTGAAGGGTCCTTCTAAAAAAGGCGGAACCCCTTTTCCTGAGCAAAAGGCTGATTTTACCAAATAAAGTAAACTTTTTGTAACAAACTTGCCTACTTGTAAACATTTGATTGACTTTCATAAACTTATAAATAATTTATATATTATTTGTTGCATTTTCTCAAATCTAAAAACATGATAACTTTTAACAATTAAGCCATTCCTATTAACAAAACAATTAAGTTATTTAGGTCCTCCTTTCAAAATAATTTAGTTTCCATACTAAATCACTCAGTAAAAATCCCCAAAATTCCAGAGATTCTTTTTAATCATGTTATCTAACATATCAAAATTTCAGACCCAATTCTTAATATATTATCCAAAATAAATTTATAAACCCAAACACCCATATTTTCCTTTAAAAATTAAAAGCTAATTCTCCACGGCTTGGAAAATTATAAACATTGAAACTCAACTCCAAAATCATGTTTTCCATAACATATAATTTTTCCATGGCATTTATAAATCATTTAACTTCGGTTTTACCCTAAAACCGTACATATCTCTGCTTAAACCATCTTAATTAAACCATATAAATCATAAACCAAGCATATCATCATTCAATAAATCATAAAAATGAATTTACCCCTTAAATCCGAAATCATATGATTATATAACCAAATATAGAGATGCAGTGTTTATTATTCACCTTAAATTAGATAAGGAAAGTGAAGTTTGGTTGAGATTGATTTCTTCTAGCTTGAATTCTAAGCTTTACTTTGAATTTCTCTTCACTTTTTTCTTCCTAATGGCCGACCTTGCTCTTTCTTTTTCTAACGTTTTTGTTTAGGATAAAATGAACATGTATGATTATGGAGATAACATAAGGGTGGAGAATATGGGGGGCAATTATCCTAATGCCCTTATATTTATTTAGCTGACACTTAACCATTTATAAGTTCATTTAATTTAAATAAGCACGGCCACTACATATTTATTAATAAACCTCAATCTATTTATCTACATTATTCTAGTTAATTTATTCTAATTAAATCTCCAGAATAATGTAATTAAAAATTAGGGGTGTTACAGATTTTGCGGGCTCACCAATAACCAATCTTTATACAAGTATATATTCCCTTCTATGTGTAAACATCATTTTAGTTTTACTTGTAACAAAGCCGTACATATTGGAATTTTGACTAAATTAGCTTGGGTTAATAGCTAATTTATAGGGAGTGACCCTATACCAGTCCCATCTAGTATTCTAATATCCGAGTCATTTTACTTAGGGTAATCTTCCTAAAATGTTATTTCAAAACCTTTTCATCTCAAATTGATTTTAAAACTTTTAAACCAAATTTAAACAAGGAATACTCTATTCTTTACTCAAAATCACCTCGCCATGTTATATATACTTTAATCAAATCTTTGTCGATGAAAACATTTAAACCTTCAAAAGTACCCCTTTCGAATCTATTGAAAGTACCCCTTTCAAAACCAAGCAAACCCCTTTCTTTCGCTTAGGCAGAATGGCCAAAACATTCCTTTCGAAACCATTCATATAAACCTTTTGAAATCATTCAGAAACCTTTCCTTCGAAAGCTATAAAACCTTAAACATCATTCTTTAAAACCTTTAAACATTGCCTTTCAAAACAGTTGGAAAACCTTTCCTTTCAGACCTTTCGAAACCATAGGGGAACTACCCCTTAGAAACCTTTCTTTAAAACCTTTCGAAGTCATCAAAACATTTGTAAACAACAAACCTTTTGAAAGCATTGGTTTTAATTTAAAACATGTGGAAACACTTTTTCAAAACATTGGTTTCAATTTAAAACATGTGGAAACACCTTTTGAAACCATTTAAAATTAACTCCTTCGAAACCTTTGGGTTCTACCATCAATAGAGCAAAATGGTCATAACACATTTAAGTCGAAAGCACTCTTTTAAAAGATATTCCAAAAGAAAGAAGTGATGGTGTCGAAACCAACCTTCTGAAAGCATTGGAGAAGCGACTAAGTTTTAAAAACAAAGTATGCCTTCCGAAACTGTTGACTTCGAAGGTAGAAAAGCGGCAACTAGAGGTTTCAACCCCATTCGAAAGCATTTACTTAAAAACAGAAGGCGCAACCCATTCGAAACCATTCCTTTAAAACATGTAACTCAGCCGAAAGCCAACCAAGTCGAAAGCACTTCCTTTGAAAGAAAAGCAGGCACATTTTCAGTTTAAAACAAAGTCATGCTTTGACTCCATCAGAGCTTATGGTCCCGACCCAGTGCCTTTCGCCTTAGTCCAATTCACTCTGCACTAAGTTATTAATACTATATGCATTGGTTTCGATGATAATGGAGGCGGCAGTACCTGGTCGGAACCCCTATGTCGAAAGTGGCGAAACATGCTAAAAGCATGTAAAATGATATTTACTCCAAAAATAATTTTGTTTTCCACTAACCTGCCTTGTTTGCCAAAATATTATTGGTTGCTGATTTTCTTTTCTAAAAGCGCTTTCAATATTTCAGAAATAAACAATTTAATTTATTACAAAATACCCCTTCTTCTCTTATAAATATATAAAACATTTAAGTCTTATACCTTAAATAATTTTATATATGTGATAAAACACTTAGGAAAATTCTACAAAAATTTCAGAATCACTTTTAATATGCTTTCCAACGTATATTAATTTCAGACCCAAAACATATATTATTTAACCGTAAATAATTTTAAACCCAATTTATCATTTTCCTCACTAGAAAACTAATAAAATCCACATCAACTCATAAAATTATGAAAATTTAAACCCATCTCTAAAATATCATTTCTGATCTAAGTCTAAAATCGCTAGACGTTTGGATGCTATTTAATAGGGTTTTACATCAAAACATATCATACACTCTATATGAACAAGCATAATTCATCAACAAGCATATATAAACATTTAATCATTCAAAACATGGCATAATCATGCAAAATACTTCGGATTCATCTTAAAATGGAAAACAATTAGAAAAATAAGATGTATTCATTATTCACCTTAGCTTTGAGATTATGGACTTTGAGATTTGAATAGATTAAGTTGATTAATCTTCTTCCTTTAGCTCTTTCTTCCTCTTTTTCTTGCTAATGGTGGCCGGCCTCTAAATTTCATTTTTGCAAATGAATGTGTGTGTGTGAGACTAAGGGTTTAGGGTATTAGAATACACTTTTTCCTAATTTACTCCTTCTCAATTTCATTTTAACTTATCTTTAATTTATTATTTATATGGCATAACAACCCCTTAGTTTAATCATAAATCTTAATCCCTGAATCATCACATTACATTATTTTATTTAATTTAGCTACTTAAACATCCTAAATAATGTTACTGAAAATATGGGGCGTTACAAACTATTTCTTTCACATCTCCAGTTTCTTATACAAAAAATTCAGTTCTTTTCTTCACCATTGTATTCTCCTTAATTATTTTTGAATCTGTTCATCTTTTGCAATGATTTTTTTTCTGGTGCATTTGGTTTCCATATTTTTGTGGGAAAATATCTAGAAGCCGACAATAACCTTTGTTTAGTGCATCAATGAACTCGAATAAATGGTTAGAACTTTATTTTATTACTTATTTTCCTTTTAGTTTGAGTTTAAATTTGTTGTATTTGTAATAAATTTCCGACTTTAGTCTCTGATTCAAATATTATGTCCAAATTCTATTTTCCTCTTATATTTTTTGTCGAGCAAAGTGCTTATGAATCTGGGTTTCTTCATTCATTATGCAAGAGTTTATTGGATTTATGCATAAGCATCTAGGGCTATCTATGGGTACCCAAAAAATTCCGTATCCATCCAAATCCGTATCCAAAAATATGAAAAATATCCGTTATTCGAAAACCGGATATGGATATCCAAAAATCTTTTCGGATACGGATATGGTTATTATGGTATCCGTATCTAAAAAATATCCATCCGATTAATCGATGTATATATATATTTAATTAATATATGCTTTTCAACTATTTCCTAACCATTGGATGTTACCACGATATGTTTTTCCTCATTTTTATTGAAAATAGACAGTTTTAGTGTTTAATTTTCGAATATTTTTGGTGTAACATTCCTGAAATATTAGCCAAAATAATTCAATAATTAAATTGATTTTTGAATTTAAACTGTGAATTTAATTGTGAATTAATTTGAGATTTCCAAAATAAACTTAAAATTTTAGATTATAAATAGAAATTTGGTGGGAATTTAAGCACTATAATTTGAATAAATATGTATATATTGAAAGTTAAAATTTTAAATAAGATTTTGATTTTGAAAATTCAAAATGTATATATTTATAAATTTGGATTTTAAAACCACATAATTTTATACTAGTAGAAATTTGGTAATATTTCTTTTGAAAATTTTATTTTGAATTAGATATAAATGATATAAAACTAAGCTTAAAAATAATATTGGTTTAAAAAGTAATATTATAAAATTGATATAAATAAATAAAAAATTTACAAAAGCTATTTCAGAATTTTAATTCAACCCTATTATATACTTTTTTATTTGATTTGATTAAAAGATTTAAAATACATCTTCTTTTGGAAAAGAATATAGTTTTATATTTCCAAAATTTGAAATGTAAAAATATTACAAATGTTAGGAGTATGAAAATATAAATAATACAAATCACTTCCATATTTACAAATCAATAATACAAAAGGGGTAGAACATGAAAATATATATATTGTACATATGTATATGTACAAACAATGTAATCATACCTTTAGATCTTACATGTTTATATACATACAAATAACATCATTTCTTTTGTTTAAAATAATGAAATTTAAAAAAAAAAAAAAATACAAGAAACTTCACATCTTCCCATATGCCATCATATAGTATCTTAGAAAATCTGAAAAGAATAGTAGAAAAAGATTTGGCTTCACATCTTTCAAAGCCATAAAGCTGTTCAAAACATAAGATAAGAAAAAAAAAAAAACAATTCAGTTTGAACTCAAAACAAAAGAAAAACCCAAAATCTTCATTCTCAAACCATATACAAAACTGCATTTCTCAAAACCTGATAACATATGCATTCAATTCCTCTTCATAATCAAGCAAATATTCAGACCTGCATTTCAAATCCAAATCAGTTAACACTCCTCTTTTTCAAAACAAAGACCTGCATGCAATTTCTTTGAACTCTGCATTCATGAAATCTTCATAATCTGGAACAAGAAGCTAGAAGCCTGCATGTTAAAACAAGTTAAAGCTTTGCATATCATTTACAAACAAAGAAGGCCTGCATGCATCATTTAAAAGCAAGAAAAGAGGTCTGCATTCAAGGAGCCTGCCTGCATTCATTTTCAAGTCTGATAGCCTGCATAATGAAATATGCTCTGCACTTTGAATAAAGGTGAGTAACTCAAACTTTTAAAATTGTTTAATAGGTAGTTAATCATGCTTATGAATTTCAGATAAATATTTATGAATTTATCTGCAAGTATGTGTTTGGTGAACATGGTTATGATTGTGCATGTGTGATTTCTGAAATTTCAAGTGATGTTTGATATTTGGATTTTTCTTTGACTTGGTTTTGTTGTTGTTATTACTTAGTTTTGAATAAATCATGATGTTTTAGAATAGCATAAGTACTAATAGAATCAGTATGTAAATTTCAAGAATTTTAAAACTAAATTTTTAAATTTACAGTGAAGAGAAAAATACAGTTTCATGTTTACTGTATTTTACTTTTTGATCAAGATCCTTTGATCCATGCATTTGAATTGAGTGAATTGTTTTCTGGAAGTAGTTTATAAATCATAGATCATAGGAAAATTATTGGATTGATTTTCAATTCAAGTTTGGATTTGAATTTGGGGCTAAAAGTATAGAACCCTAGTTTATTGGGCATAGGGAAAAATTAGGTGATGTTGCTTCTAAAGTGAATCGAGTTCAAGGATTCTTTGGTGAATGGTAGATGGTGTATTAATGAAGCTAATGCCGGAGTTTGGTCGATGATGTTGGTCGGAGATGGTAGTTAATGGTGTTGACAGGTTTTAGGTGATATTGGGTGAAGGCTGTTTCAGGTTCAGGGGTATTGGGATTGCAGTGTTTTGACTCGGGTTGGCCTCGGGGGAAGTAGGAAATAACTCGAAGCAGTGAAGCTTCTGACCCGAAGTAAGTTCATGTTTGCTCGAGTGCATTGTTTCAGGTTTCTCAAAAAAGAACCTGTTATGTTTTCTGAAATTTAAAAGCCAAGTTTAAATTTAAATCTGAAATTGAATGAAATTTGAATCTGAAAATGAATTCAAAATATTTGAATTCTGATTTTGAAATAATGTAAATGCAGGAATTCAAATTAGTTTAAAAAAAAAAAGAAACAGGAAACTGTTTCTGTTTTATAAGATTTGAGTGCAAACTTAAAATGTGACTTAGAATTTTGAAACTGAATTTGAGTTGAATTCAAATAAGTTTGAACTCTGTTTATTTTGAAATAGTTTAAATTCTGGAGATTTCAAAATTTGATTTTTTTTATTTAAATAAAACAGAACTGTTTCTGTTTTAAAATGTAAAAGGGTAAGTTTAAGTTTTTAAGTGAGATTTAAACTGAGTTATATCTGAAATTTGAATATGAATTCAAATTTTGACTGTCTGAAATTTGAAATCAATTATGTTTTTAAATTTAAATTTGATTTTTAACTCTCAAGTATAAAATGCATTGTTGTTTTGCATTTGAAGTAAAAGGTTAAGTATTTAATTTAGGAATTCAAATGAATTCAAATCTGAAGTTTTAAAAATCTGGATTTTAAATTTAAATTTCAGTTTTAAAGTAAAGATTTAAATTTAAATTGCTTTCAAATGATTTTCATTTGAATTAAAGGTGTAAATTATAGAAAGAGTTTTAAAGAATTTAAAACTAAAATGAGAATGAAAGTTGTATTTCAATTTTGAAGTTTTAAAGTAATTTTTAAAATTGATTTGAATTTGATTTGAATTGAAATTTAAATCCTTTTCAACTTATTAATTAAGTATATGTTTCATGTAAACATATAAGATTAAGTTGTGTATTGTTTTAAACTCTTATTTAAGACAAATTTGAGTCTTGAGTTTAAAGAAAATGTTAAATGGAATTTAATGTAAATTTAAAAACATTTTGTTTTTAAATGCATAATTTAAATAAGGAATGTTTATCTAAAGATAAAGAAAAGTTTAATGATTTGTAATTCATTTATTTATTAAGGTAGTACAAATGGATAATTAATATAATTAATTAATTAAGAAATGGATAATTAATTAAAGTAATTAAGGGTTTTAATTTGATTAATTAAAGTTTAAGATTAATTTTTCTTAGAATAATTAATTTGTAATTAAGAAATCATTAATTGAATGATATTAGGTTTTAAATTAATAATTGAAGATTTATTAATTGAATAAATATGGATAGTTAATTAATTAGGAATAATAAATGAAAGTAATCATGTAGGTAATAAATTTAAAACCACCCAGTTTATTCATCTTAATTGTAGATGCTGATTGTTATTGAATGTTGTGTGATGGATTGATATATTTGATATGTGATGTGATGCTATGTGATACTTTGTGCTGACCTGCTATATTTGTGATGAATATACTGTTGTATGAATATGAAACCCTTTGACCCGTAAAACGACATTTGAGTTTCGATGCGACAGGGAGTCGGATTCCAGTTGGTTATCCGAAACCCACATCGAATCATATTAGTAAATTTTTGTGATTGATAACTTACTTTATCTATGAATCTGTGAATATAAATAAGCGCTATGGGTTATACCGCTTATCTTTATGATTGAATCTGTGATGATGATGTTGTGCACTATTGTGTTGAACCCCTAGACCACACTTATACACACACAAACATGGATTGCACGTGGAAATGGGTTAAGTCACAGATTTTGAAATTGTTTTAAAATTTGAATTTTTGAATCCAAAATAGTTTTGGAATTAGAATTGAAGTTTTTGAAAAAAATGAATTTCAAAAAAATAAAAGTTATGTGAATAACTTAATTGAGTTTTGAAATTTAAATAAATTGAGTTAAATTTGAATTCAATAATTGAATTGAATTCTATAATTTGGGAACTAGGGTTTAAAAAGTTATCCAACTTATAAATGGATTTATATGGGGTTTTTAAACCATTTTAAAAGGTGATGTTTTGAAATTTAAAATTAACCCAAGATTCCAACTTGTATAAATCGGACTTTTCTGAAACGAAAACTGTCGTTTTCAAATAATAGAAGCTTTCATATAAGAAATGGTTTTCCAATGTGTGTTAAAAGGAATTCAAGTTTTGAAATGAAAATGGTATTCCAAGTTATAAATAAATCTTTGGACGTGTTTTGAAAGCTATAAATTAAATCTTTAATTTAAAGATTTATTGAGTTAATCCAATTGGAATGGAAGTTGTTTTGATCTATGAATAGATCTTTGTGAAACTAGGTGAAACTTTGTGAAATAAATCTTTTTGTTTAAAGATTCAAAATGGTAATTTGTTTAACCATTGAAAGAAAAGTTTTGGATTTTATAAGTTGTGACTTAACTAAAATCCCATATCCATATGTTTTAAAATATGGCGCTCATTATTCGGTTTAGCCGGGAGAGGACCTTGTGTCATATAGCCCATTCCGAATAGTGATACGACGTTATGGATAGCAATTGAAGACCGGTGGTGAAGACCGGATATTTCCAAAAACAAAAGGATAACTCATCGATTGTCTCTGCACTGGCTGATCCCCGGTATAGAGATCTCCATATGTGATGGGAAGTCCGGACGTGATTAGGGATTATCCGGATTTGCAAGGGCTTCTTCGGAAGTGCCTTCGGTTCTGTTCGAACCCGGAACAGACTTGTATGGTTGTATGTCCGACATTACACTTTGAGATGTTAACTGATCTCTATCAAATACATTTCTGCTTGGTGGCGGAGAATTTATTCTCTTAGCTTAACACCCTTCTCTGAGACGTACGAGCTCAGAGGTTATGTAGTTGATATTTATCAGTGATATATTCCCAACTTGGTAATGTGACATACTGAGTGTTGCTGTGTGATGATCATTGGTTGATCATTTGTGATAGGATCATTTGTTTGATCATTTATCTTTGTGATCATTGCTTTGGTCATCTGTTGACCCAAAGCATGGCTTTGTGCCAAAGCGTAGCTTTGTGGACGAGACTGCATCAGGACCTCACTCCCCGGAAATGGTCGAAACAGGAAAGATGCGGCAAGGTTATGAGGGTCGCTCCCTTTAGGGTGTGTCATTCCCTTCTGGTAAAGGGTGGTATCAGGTATGGAGCCCTGGTATTTAACCTATGTGGTTGCTCCAATCTCATTTACTGTGTGGTTGTTGCTTTGAGGCGCCTCGGATAAAGGTCCCAAAGGACCGGGGGATGGCATATTCGTGTAGTAGTTACCTAGTTACAGAGGTAACCCGGCCTTGTGTTGGCAGAGATCTAACCGTAACGTTAGTTCTCGGGACGTCCCGCCAGAGGCGATCCCATGTGGCAGTAGGAAGTTCCTTAGCCTGACCATTTGTTGGAAATCCATTCATCCAATACGCGCCTTGTACGGTTTTAGTTGTAGAACCTGCCATTTAACATGGCAGCTATAGTAGGTATAGTATCATGGTACCTATGCTGGCTAGGATTTATATTATACTTTCGAAAGATTTTCCACTATGCACTAGTAATAATATCAAAGGATTTTTCTCGTAGTAAGCATGTTTGACTATCATAAGGAGAAATATCCCCCATGTGTGCGTTTGCATTGTGTGTGTGCCGGGAGGCCTTATGGTAGTTTCATTTTTCAAAAAGCATTGCGGATTTCAAATTTAAATTCTGTTGTTTGTTTTAAAAGACCAAATGTTTTTGTTTGCTCATACCAGTCCCATGACTGACCTGGAGTTTATTGTTCCTTTCCTAAACTCTGGGTGCCCACTATTTTCCCACACGGGCAGTCTAGAGTTGGGGTTTTCAGATAATCAGTAGTAGGTGTAGATTCGATAGCTTTCAGCCTTAGGATTTAGCAATCGCATTTTGGATCGAGTTGCTTCTCTTCATCTTGATTTGGGAGTTCGAGCTATTTCTGGATTGGTGCTTTGAAGATGGAGATTACTAATACTGGAGATCTTTCTTGAAGGCCATTTTGGAGATTTGTTCCGCTGCTGTGTTATCTTTTATTTCCGCTGCTATTCTTTGTAAACTCTGATGTATATTGATGTTCATTGTATCATTCTGTTGTATCAGATATTGTATCAAATGTTGTACATTGATATATGTTATTCATTTCTTCCGCTGTGTTATTTACTTAATGTGTTATAAGCTCCGGCGACTCGAATTTGAACGGTCGAATCTGCGGCATTCGAGTACAATGTAAAGTATGGATGTCGATTTTCGAACGCGAAAAATTCGAATCGTTACATTTGGTATCAGAGCTGAAGGTTAAAACTTTAGCTCAGGAGTATAACACATTAAGTAACTCATTAGAGATAGGGTGAAGTAAACCCTAGAATGAGTATATCCCTGAGATATCCGTTCGAATGCCTCAGTAAATTCTCTTACTATCCACTGATAGTGAGTATGAGTGCGAGAAGAGAACGAGATAGGGGACAGGGGAGTACCACTACAAATGGTCAATACCCTGCAACAGTGGGAATATCTTTTCTCTATCAATCTCCTTTGATTCGATTTCGAATTCTTTTGATTGCTTCGTAGCTGCTCCAGAAAGAAGTTTCGGTGTGATGATGGCCATACGTATCGTTGTAGGAAATTCTTACTTCGTATCTTCATCGGTTTCTTATCAGCTTTTCGATCTAAACTCTAATGAATTTGAAATTGAAAATATTAAATAAATTGGAAATTTTAAATTAGTAAATTGGTTAACTAATATGAAGATTTGATCCATCTATCTATTCTCTGGGATCCGATATATTCTACGAACGATTAGTTATCTCTTCGAACTAGTCAATGCCCTTGCATATTCGTAGACCGATGGACCCAAATATCTTGTGTAATATTATATGAGATTGTTCTCATATCTATTGTTGATATTCTTATTTGGTAATCCAAATGCAGAATAGTTAATCGGCCTGATTTATGAGTCGATTATCTATCCTTGTGTATCTATCCATCATTGGTTGTCTTCCTACTTTCAAATTTCGAGGACGAAATTTCTTAAGGAGGGGAATCTGTAACATTCCTGAAATATTAGCCAAAATAATTCAATAATTAAATTGATTTTTGAATTTAAACTGTGAATTTAATTGTGAATTAATTTGAGATTTCCAAAATAAACTTAAAATTTTAGATTATAAATAGAAATTTGGTGGGAATTTAAGCACTATAATTTGAATAAATATGTATATATTGAAAGTTAAAATTTTAAATAAGATTTTGATTTTGAAAATTCAAAATGTATATATTTATAAATTTGGATTTTAAAACCACATAATTTTATACTAGTAGAAATTTGGTAATATTTCTTTTGAAAATTTTATTTTGAATTAGATATAAATGATATAAAACTAAGCTTAAAAATAATATTGGTTTAAAAAGTAATATTATAAAATTGATATAAATAAATAAAAAATTTACAAAAGCTATTTCAGAATTTTAATTCAACCCTATTATATACTTTTTTATTTGATTTGATTAAAAGATTTAAAATACATCTTCTTCTGGAAAAGAATATAGTTTTATATTTCCAAAATTTGAAATGTAAAAATATTACAAATGTTAGGAGTATGAAAATATAAATAATACAAATCACTTCCATATTTACAAATCAATAATACAAAAGGGGTAGAACATGAAAATATATATATTGTACATATGTATATGTACAAACAATGTAATCATACCTTTAGATCTTACATGTTTATATACATACAAATAGCATCATTTCTTTTGTTTAAAATAATGAAATTTTTTTTTAAAAAAAAAAACAAAAATACAAGAAACTTCACATCTTCCCATATGCCATCATATAGTATCTTAGAAAATCTGAAAAGAATAGTAGAAAAAGATTTGGCTTCACATCTTTCAAAGCCATAAAGCTGTTCAAAACATAAGATAAGAAAAAAAAAACAATTCAGTTTGAACTCAAAACAAAAGAAAAACCCAAAATCTTCATTCTCAAACCATATACAAAACTGCATTTCTCAAAACCTGATAACATATGCATTCAATTCCTCTTCATAATCAAGCAAATATTCAGACCTGCATTTCAAATCCAAATCAGTAAACACTCCTCTTTTTCAAAACAAAGACCTGCATGCAATTTCTTTGAACTCTGCATTCATGAAATCTTCATAATCTGGAACAAGAAGCTAGAAGCCTGCATGTTAAAACAAGTTAAAGCTTTGCATATCATTTACAAACAAAGAAGGCCTGCATGCATCATTTAAAAGCAAGAAAAGAGGTCTGCATTCAAGGAGCCTGCCTGCATTCATTTTCAAGTCTGATAGCCTGCATAATGAAATATGCTCTGCACTTTGAATAAAGGTGAGTAACTCAAACTTTTAAAATTGTTTAATAGGTAGTTAATCATGCTTATGAATTTCAGATAAATATTTATGAATTTATCTGCAAGTATGTGTTTGGTGAACATGGTTATGATTGTGCATGTGTGATTTCTGAAATTTCAAGTGATGTTTGATATTTGGATTTTTCTTTGACTTGGTTTTGTTGTTGTTATTACTTAGTTTTGAATAAATCATGATGTTTTAGAATAGCATAAGTACTAATAGAATCAGTATGTAAATTTCAAGAATTTTAAAACTAAATTTTTAAATTTACAGTGAAGAGAAAAATACAGTTTCATGTTTACTGTATTTTACTTTTTGATCAAGATCCTTTGATCCATGCATTTGAATTGAGTGAATTGTTTTCTGGAAGTAGTTTATAAATCATAGATCATAGGAAAATTATTGGATTGATTTTCAATTCAAGTTTGGATTTGAATTTGGGGCTAAAAGTATAGAACCCTAGTTTATTGGGCATAGGGAAAAATTAGGTGATGTTGCTTCTAAAGTGAATCGAGTTCAAGGATTCTTTGGTGAATGGTAGATGGTGTATTAATGAAGCTAATGCCGGAGTTTGGTCGATGATGTTGGTCGGAGATGGTAGTTAATGGTGTTGACAGGTTTTAGGTGATATTGGGTGAAGGCTGTTTCAGGTTCAGGGGTATTGGGATTGCAGTGTTTTGACTCGGGTTGGCCTCGGGGGAAGTAGGAAATAACTCGAAGCAGTGAAGCTTCTGACCCGAAGTAAGTTCATGTTTGCTCGAGTGCATTGTTTCAGGTTTCTCAAAAAAGAACCTGTTATGTTTTCTGAAATTTGAAAGCCAAGTTTAAATTTAAATCTGAAATTGAATGAAATTTGAATATGAAAATGAATTCAAAATATTTGAATTCTGATTTTGAAATAATGTAAATGCAGGAATTCAAATTAGTTTAAAAAAAAAAAGAAACAGGAAACTGTTTCTGTTTTATAAGATTTGAGTGCAAACTTAAAATGTGACTTAGAATTTTGAAACTGAATTTGAGTTGAATTCAAATAAGTTTGAACTCTGTTTATTTTGAAATAGTTTAAATTCTGGAGATTTCAAAATTTGATTTTTTTTATTTAAATAAAACAGAACTGTTTCTGTTTTAAAATGTAAAAGGGTAAGTTTAAGTTTTTAAGTGAGATTTAAACTGAGTTATATCTGAAATTTGAATATGAATTCAAATTTTGACTGTCTGAAATTTGAAATCAATTATGTTTTTAAATTTAAATTTGATTTTTAACTCTCAAGTATAAAATGCATTGTTGTTTTGCATTTGAAGTAAAAGGTTAAGTATTTAATTTAGGAATTCAAATGAATTCAAATCTGAAGTTTTAAAAATCTGGATTTTAAATTTAAATTTCAGTTTTAAAGTAAAGATTTAAATTTAAATTGCTTTCAAATGATTTTCATTTGAATTAAAGGTGTAAATTATAGAAAGAGTTTTAAAGAATTTAAAACTAAAATGAGAATGAAAGTTGTATTTCAATTTTGAAGTTTTAAAGTAATTTTTAAAATTGATTTGAATTTGATTTGAATTGAAATTTAAATCCTTTTCAACTTATTAATTAAGTATATGTTTCATGTAAACATATAAGATTAAGTTGTGTATTGTTTTAAACTCTTATTTAAGACAAATTTGAGTCTTGAGTTTAAAGAAAATGTTAAATGGAATTTAATGTAAATTTAAAAACATTTTGTTTTTAAATGCATAATTTAAATAAGGAATGTTTATCTAAAGATAAAGAAAAGTTTAATGATTTGTAATTCATTTATTTATTAAGGTAGTACAAATGGATAATTAATATAATTAATTAATTAAGAAATGGATAATTAATTAAAGTAATTAAGGGTTTTAATTTGATTAATTAAAGTTTAAGATTAATTTTTCTTAGAATAATTAATTTGTAATTAAGAAATCATTAATTGAATGATATTAGGTTTTAAATTAATAATTGAAGATTTATTAATTGAATAAATATGGATAGTTAATTAATTAGGAATAATAAATGAAAGTAATCATGTAGGTAATAAATTTAAAACCACCCAGTTTATTCATCTTAATTGTAGATGCTGATTGTTATTGAATGTTGTGTGATGGATTGATATATTTGATATGTGATGTGATGCTATGTGATACTTTGTGCTGACCTGCTATATTTGTGATGAATATACTGTTGTATGAATATGAAACCCTTTGACCCGTAAAACGACATTTGAGTTTCGATGCGACAGGGAGTCGGATTCCAGTTGGTTATCCGAAACCCACATCGAATCATATTAGTGAATTTTTGTGATTGATAACTTACTTTATCTATGAATCTGTGAATATAAATAAGCGCTATGGGTTATACTACTTATCTTTATGATTGAATCTGTGATGATGATGTTGTGCACTATTGTGTTGAACCCCTAGGCCACACTTATACACACACAAACATGGATTGCACGTGGAAATGGGTTAAGTCACAGATTTTGAAATTGTTTTAAAATTTGAATTTTTGAATCCAAAATAGTTTTTGAATTAGAATTGAAGTTTTTGAAAAAAATGAATTTCAAAAAAATAAAAGTTATGTGAATAACTTAATTGAGTTTTGAAATTTAAATAAATTGAGTTAAATTTGAATTCAATAATTGAATTGAATTCTATAATTTGGGAACTAGGGTTTAAAAAGTTATCCAACTTATAAATGGATTTATATGGGGTTTTTAAACCATTTTAAAAGGTGATGTTTTGAAATTTAAAATTAACCCAAGATTCCAACTTGTATAAATCGGACTTTTCTGAAACGAAAACTGTCGTTTTCAAATAATAGAAGCTTTCATATAAGAAATGGTTTTCCAATGTGTGTTAAAAGGAATTCAAGTTTTGAAATGAAAATGGTATTCCAAGTTATAAATAAATCTTTGGACGTGTTTTGAAAGCTATAAATTAAATCTTTAATTTAAAGATTTATTGAGTTAATCCAATTGGAATGGAAGTTGTTTTGATCTATGAATAGATCTTTGTGAAACTAGGTGAAACTTTGTGAAATAAATCTTTTTGTTTAAAGATTCAAAATGGTAATTTGTTTAACCATTGAAAGAAAAGTTTTGGATTTTATAAGTTGTGACTTAACTAAAATCCCATATCCATATGTTTTAAAATATGGCGCTCATTATTCGGTTTAGCCGGGAGAGGACCTTGTGTCATATAGCCCATTCCGAATAGTGATACGACGTTATGGATAGCAATTGAAGACCGGTGGTGAAGACCGGATATTTCCAAAAACAAAAGGATAACTCATCGATTGTCTCTGCACTGGCTGATCCCCGGTATAGAGATCTCCATATGTGATGGGAAGTCCGGACGTGATTAGGGATTATCCGGATTTGCAAGGGCTTCTTCGGAAGTGCCTTCGGTTCTGTTCGAACCCGGAACAGACTTGTATGGTTGTATGTCCGACATTACACTTTGAGATGTTAACTGATCTCTATCAAATACATTTCTGCTTGGTGGCGGAGAATTTATTCTCTTAGCTTAACACCCTTCTCTGAGACGTACGAGCTCAGAGGTTATGTAGTTGATATTTATCAGTGATATATTCCCAACTTGGTAATGTGACATACTGAGTGTTGCTGTGTGATGATCATTGGTTGATCATTTGTGATAGGATCATTTGTTTGATCATTTATCTTTGTGATCATTGCTTTGGTCATCTGTTGACCCAAAGCATGGCTTTGTGCCAAAGCGTAGCTTTGTGGACGAGACTGCATCAGGACCTCACTCCCCGGAAACAGGAAAGATGCGGCAAGGTTATGAGGGTCGCTCCCTTTAGGGTGTGTCATTCCCTTCTGGTAAAGGGTGGTATCAGGTATGGAGCCCTGGTATTTAACCTATGTGGTTGCTCCAATCTCATTTACTGTGTGGTTGTTGCTTTGAGGCGCCTCGGATAAAGGTCCCAAAGGACCGGGGGATGGCATATTCGTGTAGTAGTTACCTAGTTACAGAGGTAACCCGGCCTTGTGTTGGCAGAGATCTAACCGTAACGTTAGTTCTCGGGACGTCCCGCCAGAGGCGATCCCATGTGGCAGTAGGAAGTTCCTTAGCCTGACCATTTGTTGGAAATCCATTCATCCAATACGTGCCTTGTACGGTTTTAGTTGTAGAACCTGCCATTTAACATGGCAGCTATAGTAGGTATAGTATCATGGTACCTATGCTGGCTAGGATTTATATTATACTTTCGAAAGATTTTCCACTATGCACTAGTAATAATATCAAAGGATTTTTCTCGTAGTAAGCATGTTTGACTATCATAAGGAGAAATCTCCCCCATGTGTGCGTTTGCATTGTGTGTGTGCCGGGAGGCCTTATGGTAGTTTCATTTTTCAAAAAGCATTGCGGATTTCAAATTTAAATTCTGTTGTTTGTTTTAAAAGACCAAATGTTTTTGTTTGCTCATACCAGTCCCATGACTGACCTGGAGTTTATTGTTCCTTTCCTAAACTCTGGGTGCCCACTATTTTCCCACACGGGCAGTCTAGAGTTGGGGTTTTCAGATAATCAGTAGTAGGTGTAGATTCGATAGCTTTCAGCCTTAGGATTTGGCAATCGCATTTTGGATCGAGTTGCTTCTCTTCATCTTGATTTGGGAGTTCGAGCTATTTCTGGATTGGTGCTTTGAAGATGGAGATTACTAATACTGGAGATCTTTCTTGAAGGCCATTTTGGAGATTTGTTCCGCTGCTGTGTTATCTTTTATTTCCGCTGCTATTCTTTGTAAACTCTGATGTATATTGATGTTCATTGTATCATTCTGTTGTATCAGATATTGTATCAAATGTTGTACATTGATATATGTTATTCATTTCTTCCGCTGTGTTATTTACTTAATGTGTTATAAGCTCCGGCGACTCGAATTTGAACGGTCGAATCTGCGGCATTCGAGTACAATGTAAAGTATGGATGTCGATTTTCGAACGCGAAAAATTCGAATCGTTACATTTGGATACACATATGCATATTGGTATAAAACAATATTTTATCATCGCATTTTTTTATTCCTTTGTTTTTTAATGAACACTAGTACTAAAACTATTTTATGTTGATCCAATCCTTTTCAATTATACTTTTAAATTTATTAATTCTGGGTGGAGTGCATAAATATCCGATATCCGTTCGTATCCGAAAATTAAATGGATACAGATATTTAATATTCAAAAATTAAGCAGATACGGATATCCGATATATGAAAATGATTTCGGATATGGATACAGATATAACACTATCCGTATCCGAAAGTATCCGTTGACAACCCTATAAGCATCTTAGAATCCTCAGTTATTCTAAAAAAATGTTATTGGTGAAGTTGAACTATTTTTTAGTCTTTATGTTTTGTATAAAAATTCATTTTTCAATTTATTTTTATTTTTATTGAAGATTATGAATTTGGTTTCTTACACTTATTATGTATGTGTGTCAATATATACATATGTGTGTGTGTATATATGATAAACCTTAGGTTTTTTATAACCGAATAGAGGTAAAATTGAAATTTTCTCATTCTTAAACATAAATATATAAGAACAATCAAGTCAAGGACCTCTACCTCAAGGGATAAAGGATGATGTTTTAGACTAAAGTTCTAAAGATCATGGATTCAAGCTCTTGAGACATTAAAATGAGTGATCTGCTTTGGTAAATAATACTTTTATTCTAAAAAAGGAATAAAAAAGTTGGAAGAGAATTTTTTTATCTAAAGCAAAGCAATAGACAGAAATTAATTCAAATAAAATAGTAAAGGGAAAAAATATAAATGCACAAGAAAATATTTTGTTCTATATTTAGTAGGCTACTTAAAAATATTGTGAAAATTTTATTTTTAAATATGTATATCGCAAACTTAATTTTTAACTTCCTTTTGTTATCTTATTCATCTCAACTTATATTTCATAAATTTGAGTATTATCCTTCTTAAGCAATCTACACTTATAAAACTTTCTTTTTTGTTGTTTAATATACTATGAAATATTCATAAAAACATCACGTTCTTGGTGATATTATGACACAATCGTTAGGAACTGAGTTGATGATGTTTTGATGACAACAACCTTATATAGTTATTATAATTTATTTTATAAAATATATACTAACATTTCCATATAGATATATAGATATATATATATATATATATATATGTATATAAGAAGTATATGCAGGTATCATCGAAGACTGATCAGTATAAAGACTCAAGCATCAAGATGAAGATTAGAGATTCAAGATTCAAGACTCTAGAGAATCAAGATTTCAAGATCTCAAGATAAGTGTCTAGTATTTTGTTAAAACTTCATAATAGCACTCTCATCTTTCTTCTAATTTTCTTTTGGGATGGAACCCAATTTCTATCAAAACCAGTGGCTTACAAACCCACGACAAGTAGCTTACAAACCTACGACAAGTGGCTTACAAACCCACGAAAATCAAAATCATTTAAACTACTTTGTACAAGTTCTCGAGTCCTATGGAGGAGCTCTGTAGGAAGGTTCTTGCAATTTCAGTTTGAATAGATTTTTCAAAATGTTTTTAAATCTGTTTTCAAAATGTTTTAGCTTTCAAAATCATGTTTTCAAAAATATTTTCAAACTTTGTTTTAGCCTTGAAATATTCCTCTATTCTGATTTTAAAAACTTCTATTTTTAAAACATCAAAACTTATTCTGATTTTAAATATTACTTATATAATTGGCGGTCTATATCAATTATATATATATATTTAAAATAATGTTTTATATCCATTCTCTATCTCAAAATATTGTTTAAACACTTTACTTTGCTTCAGAGAACTTTCAACTTGTTTTAAATTCAATTTTCTTTACAAAACAACATCTCTATAATTTTGAACTAAGGGATGTCGACATAAGGGGATACCCCATGTCGACATGGTGACAGTTGGATTCAAAATTCAATTTTCAAAAGAAGTGTCCGTTCGTTCGAAAACCTTTCGCCAATGGTTATGACTGTTGTGCATCTATATAAAGGCTTCCAAAACGAATTTTTTTAACAACTACTTTCTTATTTTCTTCACTCTTTCTTCTCCACCATTCCATATCCATAAAACTTCATATTTTCAAGATCGTGCCATCATTGTGCCAAATTCTCAATAGGAAATCATTTAGATACTCTCTCTATTTGATTCTCCATCATTCTACTAAAGATCAAAGTGCTATTCAGAGTTATAGGATTAATTTGTATTCAGAAAGTCCATAGATTCTATCCATTCAAAATGATTGTTATTAAGAAGTATTAGGGTGATCTTGTGTCCGGTAAATCAAGAGAGTTTACTCCAGACTCGGAGATAGGAGGGTTCCTCAAGGCCTTAGAAATTGAGGGTTGTAATTTGGATAATGGCTTATAAAAATCTGTACAAGGATATTGCCTTGGTGCAGGACTGGATGTAGGAGGATTCCGAACCAGTATAAAATCCGGTGTGTTCTTTCCTTTTACTTGCTTTACTTTACTATTTGCATTTGTTATATGTTCTGTGATCATTCTGTGTTAGAATTCTATTTAGATTTGTGTTGAAAGTTTTAATTTAGTCATATAGTTCATATATTCTTTAAAACACTATTCACCCCCCCTCTAGTGTTATTTCTGTCTTAAGATCCTTACCGCATCCCTAAATTGGTATCAGAGCATTGGTTTTCATAATCTGAAACTTGAAAAATATAAAAATGTCATTTTTGGAAAATTGTGTTAAAACTGTTTTGAATCTATGCATTTCATCAAAGTATCATAAGTCTGCATATAGTTATTTTGAAAAATCAAGTTATCTACCGAATTGGTGTGTTATGCAGGGACAGACATATTATATGGCTTTTGACGAATCAACACCCAATGGACAAACTGTGCAAATTGAGAAAGATAAATGGATACTTGATAGTGGCTGCTCGAGGCACATGACTGGAAATCCCGAGATACTCAAGGACATTACTTATCAAGATGGGATTAGTCAATTTTGGTGACAACTCTAAAGGATATGTGGTTGGCGTCGGCAATGTCGGTAACTCTAAAACTTTACTTATTTCTGATGTTTTATTAGTTAGGAACTTAAAACATAATCTGCTTAGTATAAGTCAACTTTGCGATAAAGGTTTTAAAATTAAATTTGGAAAAGATAAATGTCACATTGAAGATGATAAGTCTAATATAATTTTTGAAGGTATTAGGAAGAAAAATATTTATATCCATAGTATGAAAATTTCAAATGATAATCAATGTCTTTTGGCTAATACAAGTGACCCTTGGATTTGGCATAAAAGATTTGGCCATTTGAATTTCAAATTATTATCTAGGATATCAAAACTTGACTTAGTTAGAGGTCTACCCAAGTTAAACTTTAAAGTAGATAGTATTTGTGATGCTTGTCAATTAGGAAAACTTAAGAAAAGTTCATGTAAATTAAAAGATGCTATTTCTACCTCTAGTCCTCTAGAATTACTTCATTTAGATTTATTTGGTCCATCTCAAGTTCAATCAATTAACCATAGTAAATATGTTTTTGTTATAGTAGATGATTATTCAAGATATACTTGGACAATCTTTTTAAAACGTAAAAGTGATGCTTTTGAAATATTTAAAAACTTTTCTAAAAGAATTCAAAAACAACATTCTTTCAAAATTAAAACTATTCGAAGTGATCACGGTGGTGAATTTGAAAATGAAAATTTTGAGAATTTCTGTACTCAAAAGGGAATTACTCACAACTTTTCATTTCCAAGAACTCCACAACAAAACGGAGTAGTAGAACGTAAGAATAGAACGATTCAAGAGTGTGCTCGTACAATGCTTTCTGATAGTAATTTACCTAAACATGTTTGGGCTGAAGCAGTTGCTACAACTTGTTATATATTAAATAGAATTTTAATTAGACCATTAACAAATAAAACTCCATATGAATTACTTTATAATAAGAAACCTATAGTTGCTTATTTTAAAGTCTTTGGGAGTAAATGTTTTATACTTAATACAAAAGATAATTTAGATAAATTTGAACCAAAAGATGATAAAGGATTCTTTATTGATTATTCTAATAGAAGCAAAGCATTTAGAGTTTTTAATTTAAAAACTAATACTATTGAAGAAACTACATGTATCTTTTGATGAAAATCTTAAAGATATTTTACAAATAGATGATGAAGAAGATTTTATAAATTTAAATCAATCTAATGAAACTATTAGTGAAATAAATCAACCTAATAAGAGATTTAAAATATCAAAAGATCATCCTATAGAAAATGTTTTAGGAAATATTGAATCTGTAGTAAGAACTAGAAATCAATTAAGTAGTATGAGTAATGTAGCCTTTATATCAACAATTGAACCTAAAAATCCAAAGGAAGCATCGTCTGATGATTCATGGATTCTTGCTATGCAAGAAGAATTGAATCAATTTACCAGAAATGATGTATGGGAACTTGTTCCTAAACCTGAGGATAAAAGTATAATTGGAACTAAATGGGTTTATAAAAATAAAATGAATGAACTCGGTGAGGTCGTAAGAAATAAAGCTCGTTTAGTCGCGCAAGGTTATTGTCAAGAAGAAGGAATTGACTATGATGAAACCTTTTCCCCCGTAGCAAGATTAGAAGCTATAAGAATTCTACTTGCTTTCGCTAATTAAAATAATTTCAAATTATATCAAATGGATGTTAAAAGTGCTTTTCTAAATGTTTTTGTAAAAGAAGATGTTTATGTTGAACAACCTCCACTTTTTGAAGATAATAAATTTCCAAACCATGTATACAAGTTAAAGAAAGCTCTATATGGTCTAAAGCAAGCTCCTAGAGCCAGGTATGAAAGACTAAGATCTTATTTACTTCAATCTGGTTTTGAAATTGGTAAAGTAGATACAACACTTTTTATTAAAAGAAATAATCAAGATATTCAACTGGTTCAAATATATGTAGATGATATAATCTTTGGATAAACTAATAACATAATGAATAAAGAATTTTCAGATATAATGACTAAAGAATTTGAAATGATTCACATGGGAGAATTAAGTTTCTTCTTAGGGCTTCAAATTAAACAACTAGAAAATGGAATCTTCATAAGTCAAGAAAATTATGCTAAAGACTTAATCAATAAATTTGGTTTAAGCACCTCTAGTGGGAAACCAACTCCAATGTCAACAAATGTAGGTTTAAGTAAAGAAGATAAATCAAAAGATATTGATCAAACTTCATATAGGGGAATGATTGGTTCGCTACTCTATATAACAGCGAGTCGTCCTGATATTATGCATAGTGTTTGTCTCTGTGCAAAATACCAATCACAACCTAAAGAAACTCACTTAAAAGCTATTAAAAGAATTTTAAGATATGTAAAATACACTTTAGATTATGGTTTATTTTATTCTAAAAATAATAATTTTGATTTAATATCATATTGTGATGCTGATTATGCTGGTTGTAAATCAGACCGAAAGAGTACAAGTGGAACTTGTCACTTTCTAGGACATTCACTGGTTTCCTGGTTCAGCAAGAAACAAAATACTGTTTCCTTGTCAACAACTGAAGCAGAGTATATATCTGCTGCTCTGGCCTGTTCACAAGTCATATATATATATATGCAACAAACTTTAAAAGATTTTGGAATTAACATAAGTAAATCACCAATATATTGTGATAATACTAGTGCAATAAATCTATCTAAAAATCCAACTCATCATGCTAGAACTAAACATATTGATATAAGACATCATTTTCTTAGAGATAATATAACTAAAGAAATAATAACTCTAGATTATATAAATACTGAAAAACAAATTGCTGATATATTAACTAAACCATTAACCGAACAGAATTTTACTAAATTTAGAAGAGAATTAAGTATTTGTTCAAAATCTGAAATATAAAATAATATAATATAATAATCAATAAAAATTCAAAATAAAAATTACATTTTTTTTGAAGAACATGTCGACATGCCCCATCTCATGATGTCGACAAACCCAACAAAAATATGAAAATTGAATTTCCCTCCAAAGTTAGTTATTTGGTTATTTATCTATTTATTTCGTTTTCTCTCCTCTTTCTTCACTATATTCTCTGTAAATAACTTCTGAAACAATAAAATAATGGCCTCCTCTTCTACTAATGAACCCACTTCACCCACATCTCCTCATTCTGGTCCATTTCAACGAACTACGCACGCTTGAGTGATCAAATTGCAAGAGAAGATGAAAGATATCCTTCAATTGATGAATGAAATTCAAGTAAGTCAACTTAGGATGGCTAGAGAACAACAAAGGCAAGGGAATATTATTAGGAATGTACAAAAATTCCTTATGGATGACCGTACAAATCCTATTAATATTGAAGACTCTTCACATGCCATGGAATCCGAGGAAGAAGAACCTATGGAAGAACCACAAGAAGACCAAGAGGAAGATCAACCTTTACCTCAACCCGAAGTCCCTATGAATACGGACGAGAGCGTTATTTGCATTGTGAGATCCTTGTTGATACTAATGGAAACATAATTGAACAACGTGGAAACTTTTGTCTCCACTACCCCAATTGTTCGATTCATAAGTCTCCTATAGTTAAGGATCGCTATTAAAGCGTACTTTCATTTTATTCTTTGTTTTAAATTGTTTTGTTTGTTCGTGTTTATGTATGTTCTTATATATGTTGTAATAACTAAAATGTGTTCACTTATACTCATTGTTTCATGCTTGTTCTATACATATTATTTGTTCATACTAATCATTCTTGAACTCTTAAGTAGTTAATAGTTTTTGTTGATGACAAAGGGTGAGAAAGTTATAAAAATATATGTGCTTGGTGTAAGAGGGAGTCATGGAGTAAGGGGGAGTTGTAGTTTTAAGAAGAAATCACGGAGTAAGGGGGAGTTATGGTATGGTAAGAATATTTTATAAATAAAGGTTGTCATCATCAAAAAGGGGGAGATTGTTAGGAACTGAGTTGATGATGTTTTGATGACAACAACCTTATATAGTTATTATACTTTACTTTATAAAATATATACTGACATTTCCATAAGATATATATATATATATATGTATATGTATATAAGAAGTATATGCAGGTATCATCGAAGACTGATCAGTATAAAGACTCAAGCATCAAGATGAAGATTAGAGATTCAAGATTCAAGACTCTAGAGAATCAAGATTTCAAGATAAGTGTCTAGTATTTTGTAAAAACTTCATAATAGCACTCTCATCTTTCTTCTAATTTTCTTTTGGGATGGAACCCAATTTCTATCGAAACCAGTGGCTTACAAACCCACGACAAGTAGCTTACAAACCTACGACAAGTGGCTTACAAACCCACGAAAATCAAAATCATTTAAACTACTTTGTACAAGTTGTCGAGTCCTATGGAGGAGATCTGTAGGAAGGTTCTTGCAATTTCAGTTTGAATAGATTTTTCAAAATGTTTTAGCTTTCAAAATCATGTTTTCAAAAATATTTTCAAACTTTGTTTTAGCCTTGAAATATTCCTCTATTCTGATTTTAAAAACTTCTATTTTTAAAACATCAAAACTTATTCTGATTTTAAATATTACTTATATAATTGACGGTCTATATCAATTATATATATATATATATATATATATATATTTAAAATAATGTTTTATATTCATTCTCTATCTCAAAATATTGTTTAAACACTTTACTTTGCTTCAGAGAACTTTCAACTTGTTTTAAATTCAATTGTCTTTACGAAACAACATCTCTATAATTTTGAACTAAGGGATGTCGACATAAGGGGATACCCCATGTCGACATGGTGACAGTTGGATTCAAAATTCAATTTTCAAAAGAAGCGTCCATTCGTTCGAAAACCTTTCGCCAATGGTTATGACTGTGTGCATCTATATAAAGGCTTCCAAAACGAATTTTTTTAACAACTACTTTCTTATTTTCTTCACTCTTTCTTCTCCACATTCCATATCCATAAAACTTCATATTTTCAAGATCGTGCCATCATTCTGCCAAATTCTCAATAGGAAATCATTTAGATACTCTCTCTATTTGATTCTCCATCATTCTACTTAAGATCAAAGTGCTATTCAGAGTTATAGGATTAATTTGTATTCAAAAAGTCCATAGATTCTATCCATTCAAAAGGATTGTTATTAAGAAGTATTAGGGTGATCTTGTGTCCCGTAAATCAAGAGAGTTTACCCCAGACTCGGAGATATGAGGGTTCCTCAAGGCCTTAGAAATTGAGGGTTGTAATTTGGATATTGGCTTATAAAAATCTGTACAAGGATATTGCCTTGGTGCAGGACTGGATGTAGGTGTGTTCTTTCCTTTTACTTGCTTTACTTTACTATTTGCATTTGTTATATGTTCTGTGATCATTCTGTGTTAGAATTCTGTTTAGATTTGTGTTGAAAGTTTTAATTTAGTCATATAGTTCATATATTCTTTAAAACACTATTCACCCCCCATCTAGTGTTATTTCTGCCTTAAGATCCTTAATCCGCACCCTAATAACAATAAGGTAATTATTAGTTATTTTGTCTAAAATTTGTTTTACATTTTTACATTAGAATGTCTAAATTGTTTTGCAGATGGAAATGTTCATAGATAAATATACATTGAAGTTGTAATTATTTATAATGATTATAAGCAAAAAAAAATTGAATAGGTAGGATAATATGGAATACTATTACCATGCATCTGTTAAAATGAATTATTTGCTTTTGATTTTGATCCATTTGAATTCAAAGTAACTAAATAGTTAATTACAACTAAATTTATTTTAATGTTAATTCAATTAATGAGAAAAATAATTATAACTAATTATCTTTAATACTAATCAATTATAGAATTAAACTTCAGTAAGTTAATTCCTTTTAATTATTTCCACAAGTAATTAATTCCTTAAAATTAATATTTTTATGTATATCCACTAGTAGTTTTTTTCTTAAATTGGATACATATGTGGTAATATGTAGTTGTGCTAAAAGTCTCAAGTAGTATATAACATACTACAAGTCGACATACATCCAACGGTTCAAATCACGCACTATGTAGGATTCAAACACGTGACATCATGAACAAAAGCCAGAGGGCCTAACCACTGGGACAATGGTGTTGGACATTTTATGGTGGTACATTTTTTGCTTTGAATTATGTTAATTTTCATACTATTTTATTTATAATGTGTTTATTTATATTGAAGTAAAGGAAAAAATTAGTAGGTTATTTCGAAAATTAGACAACATAAAGTTTATGTTCTACGTAAATTTCAAATGTTATATTATGCAATATGTGTTAAAAAAACATAACAATTTATGCTATGGTAATATTTTTCTACAAAAAATCATTGTTAAAGATTACGAATTTGGTTTTTTCACTCCTTTAGCAGAAAAATATTATATTTATTAACATATAGATACCAAAAAACCATAAGTTTTACTGTATTATTAAATAAAGGTCAAATATGTCTATCTCAAACATAAATACATATGAAAAATAAAGTTTGGAAAAAATTATGTCTAAAATAAATGTATATATAAAAATTAATTTGTGATAAAATAGTCAAGGGATAAAATATAAATGCATAAAAATTATTTTTATTCTACTTTAGTAGGTAACTTTTAAATTTAGTGAAAAATTTAGATTTAAATATGTAACTCAATATTTTAAATTCATTTGTAATCTTAATAACTTAAACTTATATTTTGTGAATTTGGGTATTAAATCCTTCTTAACCAATCTACACTTTATATATTTTTCTATTTGTTGTTCAGTGTACTATGAAATATTCATAAAAACTCACTTTCATTGTTTCCATTAATTTCTTAGTGATATTTTGAAACAATGCGGTAATTATCAGTAATTTTTTATGAATTTTTTTTATGTTACAATAGTTTTTATGCAGATAGAAATGTTTATTGATAACTATATATTGGAGATGAAGTTATTTATAGTGATTAAAAGTGAACTATTTTTAAATAGGTATGATGATAGCGAATGTTGTTACCATGCAATTGTTAAAAAATTAGTTGCTTTTAATTTTTATCTGTTTAAATTCAAAATAATTAAAGAATTAATTACAATTAATTCTATTTTAGTTACAATTCAACTAATGAGAAAAATAACTACATACTTATTCTGTTTAATGATAATCAATTAAAGAATCAAAATACAGTCAATTAACCTTTTCTAATTATTTCCACTAGTATTTTATACGATCCTCCACGAGTAGTTTTTTTATTTTGAAATTAAGTACTAAGGTGGATGTAATTTCTATGCATTAGAGATGAATTTGTTTATGATGATTATAAGCAAACTATTTTTAAAAAATACATAGGATAATATCTAATACTATTATCATTCAATTTTAAAATTAATATATTTTATGTCCAATGGTTCGAATCACGCACTACGTAGAACTTGAACATATGGCCTCATGGACCAAAGATACAGTGCCTAACCACTAGGACAATGATGCTAGACGTTTATGGTGATGCATTATTTCATTTTGAGTAATGTTGATTTTTGTATTGGTCCAATTATAATGTCTGCATGTATATTTGAAGTAAAGGAATAATTATTTGTTTGACAAAATTAGATTTCACAAGGTTTATGTTCTAGCATATTTCTATGTTATGTTGTATGTATTAAAAAACATGAAATTTGAAGCTATGGTAATATTTATCTAATTCTATTAGTATTGAGTAAGGTCTAAATTATAAGCAGTTCTTTATTTTTCATGTTTCTCCCTATATTGTTTTTATTTCCATGTACAACACTTTGCATAATCATTATTTTACTACCATATTAGCTTTTAATTCTATTTAGTTCACCATTCTCCAAATTTACCTTCATTGAATCATGTTGTGCGTTTCTTTTCATTTTATTTGCAGATTTGCTAACAAATTAGGATTGTGTTCAACCGGTTGGAATCACCATAGATGGAAGATACATAGTTCATAAATCAATTTTCATCCGAAAGCTAATATACTAGAAATAATTTATTAACTTTAATGATATAGCATATGTAAAAGTTAGTACGTAAAGTGTTGAAACTACTAATTCTTATTTATGCTTTCAACTTCAAAAAATAATGTTAAGTTTAGTATTTTTACGCTTTTAGTTTTAACATAAATGCTTATTTTAATTTTTTTTTTTATAAATTCACTAAAGGTATATGCATTATATTAGTAAATATTTTAAATGAGTATTTTATATTTTCTGTTCATTAGTATTTGGTTATTTAATCATAACTGAATGAATATGCCCGTTAGTGATAATGAATTCATTAATTTAGCATCTGAGGGAATTAATTTAAGAATTGATATGTAATTAGTTCTCAAACTAATAACTTGAATCAAAACAAAGAGAAATAAGATAGAATAAAAAAAATATTAATTCTCTATTTAGTTTAAATTAAAGTATATAAAATAGTAAGTGTATTTATCACAGTGACTACAAGTTTTTGTTGCATGTATTGGTATATATGTATAATCATTTATTTGTATATACAATTTTATATTTAGTTGTAATAATAAATATATCCATTTTATATTTATTTCTATGTGAAAATTTTCTATACGGTCTAAAATTCTATAAATTGAAAGGAGTTAACTTATTCTTTATTATTATTACAGTAATGCAGATTGAGTTTGTTACAACATCCATAAATTTTAATTGTACACTTGCCTCAAAAATGAAAATGTCAACCGGTGAAAACATAAATTATCCATGCTTTCGGTTTTAAGTTACTCTTGGTTTTCTCAATGCATTAATTTTCTAAAGAGGCTTTGCATAATATGTCCATGTTATAAGAAAAGTCCCTGTAATAATGAATATGTAAATTATGTCCCGATTTTTTAAAATCAGAAAGCGCAAACCAGCTTGCAGTTTTCTAATAGAAAGTACACACCAGCTTGCTTTTCTTGATAGAAAGTGTAAGTTAACTTACGATTTTTAAAAAATTTCCAAAATTTGAAAAATCAAATTTCTTTATTTGTTAATAATAATAATAATTGTTACCTAGGTATAAGTTTAGTAAATAACTATAATTTTTCAGCATTAGCGAATTTTATAGAATTTTATTTTATTTTTCCTGAAAACTATAAGTTTTCTTACACTTTCTGTTAGAAAAGTGCAATTTAACTTTCATTTTCTATCTTTCAAAAATATAGATCTGATTTACATATTCATTTCTACATGAACTTTTCTTCTAAGAACATTATAAGTAGGGACTTATAGAAGACTCTTACTTCTAACTCAAGTTAATTCTTAAAATATAGAAAGTACATCCATGTTTATTTTAATAAGAAGTATATATAATTAATGGAGAATCTATGTAATTTGGTTAATTTAAAACTTACTGGGCTCACCTGATTATCAATATTATTAATGATTTTAGTCAAAGTTATATTTTTATATTTTTTCAAATTTAATTCTCAATTAATTGAATACAATTGGATTTCCAAATTATTGGAAATTAATTCATTTAACAAGCATTAAGGAGAGATGACTTCAAATTAACATGTACTCAATTCTCAAACTTAATTTGAAATCAAATATATCATAAATTCATGTTGTAAATTATTCTAAATTAGTTTTAATTAGTAAGTATATTTATTATAGTTGACTTCTACTCTCAACTCTGTCCATACGAAACTAAATACAAATTCAATCTCATGTGATATTTATTCACATATTTACATTGCAATAATGTAGCAGTATGATATTTTTAACACTGTATATGATCAACATTTTCATTAATTGTTTGCACACCAAAAGGTTTTCGTGTCATAGACGCTTCTTTCTCAAAATTCACAAATGCCAAAACGATGATACTTTGTGTTTTAAAACTACTTTTAGATTATCAGAAACAAGACTAGTTTAAAATTTTAATTTTTATAAATTTATCAGATAGTATGCATAATTTACCTAACATGTATATCATTTTACTTTAGTTAACGGTTGATATTATAATAGGCTAATATAGTGTTATTGTTATGAAATGAAGAAAGTGGAAGCCATTAGCGAGAGAACAATTTTATTCGTTCAGAGATTAGTAATACAACTACATTACATAGGCTCCTTTATATATAGGCCTGGGAGCATGAGATAGAACCTATTCCATGATGTGGGACTAAATAGAAAAACACAAAAGCATATTCACTTATATATTTACATATATTATAACACCCCCCCTTGAATATGCGTCTTCGAAATCTTGGATGCTCATATGGTTGCTAGAAATTGTTTCTTTTAAAATGTCCATGACAATTGCTCCCCCTCATTATTATCTTGCTTTCATACATCCATTCAGTCGTTATAAATATTGTCTTTTGCCTCATTAAAAACCTCTGTTAGGAAAACCTAGTGGGAAAAAACCTTGAACGAGGAAAAGAGTGCAACTTGTAAAATCATATTAAAAATGATATTCTTTCTAAAGGGTTTGATACTTCGGGATCAAAACAATGCCTCATCAAAACCTTACTAAGAAAAACCTAATGGGAAAAATCTTAGTGAAGGAAAAAGAGTACAATGACATATTTTATTTTCTTATTTCTTCAAATGAAGTTTGATACTTCTGGATCAAACTAATGCCTCGTTAAAACCTTACTAAGAAAAACCCTATGGAGAAAATCTTAGTGAAGGAAAAATAGTACAATATAGTATGAGATATTTCAATAATTTACAGAATCAAATAGAGTTTGATAATTCTGGATCAATATAATACTTTATTAAAAACCCTACAAAGGAAAACCCGATGGGAAAAGCCTTAGTCAAGGATAAAAATACAATTTAACTTAAATAACATATTTGAGATGTTATTTCTTGAAAAGACGTTTGATTCTTCTAGATCAAGACAATGCCTCGTTAAAACCTTAGTAAGAAAAACCCAGTGGGAAAAATCTTAAATAAGGAAAAAGAGTACATTGTAACTTATCTTCAAATGTTACTGGGGAGTTGATACTTCTGGATCAAGATAATGCCTCATTAAAACCTTACTAATAAAAACCCTATGGGAAAAATCTTAGTTAAGGAAAAAGAGTGCATTATAAAATACTTATGAATGCTCCCCATGATTTTAAATTTTCCTCTGAATTCATATTCGGCTTTCGATAACTCATATTGATTATAGATACTTCTGGATCCATACATATGTATCTCATTAATAATACAATTTATTAATAGTTTCCTTCGACATAATCAAATTTTTTAAGATTGTTGCTTCCAAATATGGTTTGCATTTTATGCATTTTGTATGCTACTTTTATGAAAAACACTTCACGTGCTTTCATTTTTGTGCTTCAAATTAGTTTGCGCATTGCAACTATACATCTTTCATGAATATTAAAATTTTCATTACAACATTACTAGAAAGCAGGAAGTAATCTACTCATCTTGAAGTATATCAAGATTTTCATTACAACAATACTTAGAAGAAATTTGTAATCTACACTTCATGTCTTTTGCATTCTTTATAACTACAAAAGTTATATATATTCTTCAGAAATTTGTATACTTTAATAAGTATTTGCATATCGCAACTATCACTTCAATGGATATTAAGAGTTTCATTACATCCATACTTAAAAATAGGAAGTAATCTACTCATTATGAATTATATCAAGATTTTCATTACAACAATACTTAAAAGTAGGTTGAAATCTACTCTCCTTGTTCTTTGCATTCTTTATAACAATGAAAGTTATTTATATTCTTCAGGAATTTGTATGCTTTCATTATTTAATATGATCTAAACCATATTTATACCTTCAGGGTATATTAAGCATTTCAAGTACTTTCGGTACTTTGCGGACTACATGTCCATATTTCTCTACTATTAAAGGATTCATAATGGCCAGTCATGTTTTCCCCTAATTCAAGATTCTTAATCTATTTATAAATATAAGCGCTTTATTATTTACAAATTTATCATCGATGAATATTTCTTGTCAGTTCTAGACATGATTTATTGAGATCTCTTTAATTATCATGTTTTACGTACCTAACCCACTTCTAGGGTTATTTGAGAATCATATCATGGATCTCTTTTAGAGCATCCTTAGGTGTTTCTTCAAGAACACTCACCTCCTTTATTTGGAATCTTTATTACTTACTCCAAAATATTTTGAACTGACTTTTGAACCATATTTCAGATGTGGTTTACAAATTTTGATCCTTTAGGGATTCAAATATATATTGGAGAAAGTCTACTAGGGATAATATTGATAGTATTTTACATCATTGTATATTTTAATAAATATTTAACACTGATGATCAAAATGAGCTTGTATCCCTTTATCCTCCCCCTTAATGATGGCAATTGTCACATTAAATAATAATCCTCTTTGGATTCTCATCTTAATCCACTATCACATTGCTGCTAGAAAATACATTATGTGTATATCAGTTATAGGAGGATAATCATTTTATTAGTTGGTAAGATGCATTCAATTGATATTGCTTAGTAGAGTTTGTTCTCATTCATTGATCTAGTCAATTGAAGGAATTTACTTATTGTATAGATCATTTGACCACATACACAACTTCAGGTCATTCAACATTTATGTTGATTGAATTTTAAATCACTAAATAATATATATACATGATCTATAAGATGAGCTCATAACAAACTTCAGGTTATTAGCTGAATTTTTGCATATATGGATGTATACGTGCGTCCACGTATTACATATATATTATAAATTCTCATATATTTTTTCTTATTAGAATTAGTGATTTTTTTTAGAACAAACTATTATAAGGATCTAAGACATTTGGTTTGGAACCATATCGAACTTCTGGTTCGAACAACTTCAAGTTGTTAAGTTTTGTTCCTCAATTATATCTCAAGTATAAGTTTTGAACATTAATCATATTACTTATCAAAGAATAATTTATAATTGCATATAGACATTTCTACACATCTCTTTTGAGAGTTCTATAGAAAAAAAATTGCAACAAAAATAATAATAAGAGTATCTTCTGGATACTTGGAATATTACAGATACAGATCTCCTTAAGACCGTATGTATAGCTTGTATGAAAATTATGATATGAAATATAGACCATCTCTTTAGGAGAATATTTAAAAATATATCTTCAGGAATTGATTATATATGAAATATTTCTTATGAAATAATAACTAGGAACATGACCTTTATGATATAATTAGACATATGAACATAGAACAATATATTCTAGAGATAATCTTAAACCTTTTGGATCTAATCTAAACTAAATTAGGATCCTTCATAATCATATTTATGTACACTTATTTGGTTTAATAAAATTACCAAATATATAAATAAATCTCTTCTAGATATATGTTATCATTTTCAAATTTATAAATCTCTTCTAGAGATATATTAGTATCACCACTTCTGGAGTGAACTTTCTCTTCTAGATATATATATATGCACTGTTTGAATGCCATATCAATATACAATATTTATTTTATATAAATTACATAATTACTACTTTTACAGTAGTATAAAATATCCATGCTGGAGATTTTTGTTGTAATTGCTTTTAAATGGCGTATCAAACTTTAAATACAGTGACAAAATTAGATTCACCAACTGAAAGTAAGATGCAAGAGATAAAATCACTACTTATGGAGTGTAACATTGGTATACAATATCTTTTTTTTTGGATAAATTATTGTTTTACTCAAATAAATATATATCATTATTCCTTCAGGGAGTATAGTATTTCCATTTAAGGATTCTGGGTTGTTAGATTTTGCAATATAAATACAAATAAATCTCTAAAACATCTTTTCAAGAAATTAATATACATACATACATCTAATGATGTTTGAAATATCATATAACATAATGTCTTCAGGATATTTTGTTAATATAGTGTAAATGTTAAGATATAAGGTAAGGTATAACTCATTTGGAGATTTTTATATTCTCTTGAATGCAACATCATTTTCTCATATAATTATTTATTAATTTTCTTTAACTTCTTCAGGAAGTACAACCTTATCATTTTACATAATATCAATAGAGTTCGGGCTTCTAATTCATGAACTTCAAGTTCATTAATTTGTTATGAACTTCAGGTTCTCAAATTTTGTGTAAACTTCTCCCCTCCTTTTTTTGTACCATATTGTTACAAAATAAAAGTTTATTCTTATTTCAAGACTTGTACATTTTGACAAAAAATACTGACAAGAATTCGAGCTATACAACTTCTGGTTGAAAAAAAAAATCTTTGCACAACTTCAGGTTGTTGTTCAAACTTATTTCTTTCATTATATCGAGCATTGTTTGCCAAAATGAATATACCATATAATAAACCATATGTCTATTCTTATTCGAAACATAAAAATACAACATCATTTAATTTACTATAGCTAGTGCATTTATGATGATATGGTAATTTAATTTATTACCATGACGACAACATTTAATGCATTTATGATTAAAAAAATGAATGCAATTTACCATTATTGTGGCATAAAATATAAAATATTATCACAACGAATTGATTTTTTTTACAAACAAATAAATCAATCTAACTAACTTTAGTTAGCAAAATTTAATCTCAAAGCTAAGTTTAACATACTCAATAATAAAATTAAATGAATACCATAAGAGAAACTTTATTTCTTAATAGTCAAAATTTCTAAAATAACTAAAATAACTCTTATATATATGTATGTATATATATATCCCTTTTTTTTATAATTCAAGTTTCTGCTCTTTTATTGAAACTTCCGGTTCTTTATTATAAGAAAACTTGAAATTTAATAATTTATGGAAACTCAAGCTTTTAACATTATAGGAACTGCAGGTTCTCAACTTTTATTTCAAATGCTAGAAATTAAGTTTACCGTATATGTTTTCATTAACGTTTCCATTCACTTCAGGTGTACTAAATTAATATTAATATTGGATCTAAACTAATATGATCTTCTAAATATGCGTTATTCTTGTATATGTTTCTCTAAGAAATAATAAAATATATCTTCTGGAAATATAAACAATATATATAAAAATAATTTTCAAAATCAAAATCCAAATCAAAGAGTTTTCAAAATGAAAACTTCATTTATCAAACATGTATATATTACTTAGATCTATATCACAAACCAAAACGTAATCAAGATCAATAAATTTATTTGAATCAACAACAGAAATTGTCAAATTCAAAACTTGCTTTCCAAAATAATGAACTAAAAAAAACATGCAATAATAAGCAAGTTTGAAATCAATTCAAATCCAAAATCAAAAAATCACAACATTTTATTTTTAAACAATGTAAAAATCTCAAAGGTATATTATTTGGGTGTGATTTTGAGATCTACAATATAATGAGATCAGAAAAATAAGAAAAAAAACCCGGATCTATTGTAAGATGAGATCTGAAATATAATGACAAAAATACATGTACAGTGGAATAAGATCTATAAATTTAGATCTATGACAAAATAAGATCTTGAAAAGGTAAGATATATTAAAACTTAAATCCAAATCTGAAAAATTAGAAAATAGATGTTGACTTGTGAAACAAGAATACTTAAATCTAGATCTAAATTAATCACAAAATAAATCTAGAAAGCATATCTAGAAAATTTCAAACCTGATTTCAATAGTTGAATAAGAGGAAGAGATAGATCTGGTTTCAGTAACTGAATAAGAGAAAGAGATGTACCTACATGAAAAAAAACGGATCTAATCTTCTGGATTAGAATATCCAATACATTCGAGAAAAAGATAACGTGTTATGAAATGAAGAAAGTGGAAGCCATTAGAGAGAGAACAATTTTATTCGTTCAGAGATTAATAATACAATTACATTACATAGGCTCCTTTATATATAGGCCTTGGAGCATGAGATGGAACATATCCCATGATGTGGGACTAAATAGAAAAACACAAAAGCATATTCACTTATATATTTACATATATTATAACAGTTATGGTTTTAAAAGCAATATTTTATTTATACTTTTGTTTATGCTTGAAAGTCAACATTGTAAATTCAATATATTATGGAACATGATTATACATGATTATATATTTTACCTGACATGAATAAATAATTTGATTGAGTTATAAATTACATATTGTGGTAATAATTTGAGACGCAAATGAGCAATATTAAAAGCATTAGCACCAGTATTGGATTAATACTCTAGAAAGGATTCATGTCAAATTCTGATTGAATCTCCGATGAAAACTTATAGTCATTATCTGCTGCCACGAACAAAATAAATAAGGTGAAAGTGAAAGAATATCGAATAAAAAAATTAGAATTAAATGAAAAATATGTTCGAATGTAGAGTTAGATACTAAGTGACACTGGTCTATTAAAGAAGCATAAAGATGGTAGGCGTTTCTTCAATAAATTATTACAAACAATTCTATGGAAATTAACAAATGTATTTATTAATATACATAATAGAAATGTAAGTTTTGTTTAAGATTTTTATGAAAAAACCAATAATTTATCTCTAAATAAAAAATAGTTTCTATGGATTTTAGTACACAATAAAACAAGTTTACTTTATTTGTTTTTTGCATTTTATATAATTATTATTGTACCACACAACATTCTTACTTCCATTTCAATATTTGTTGGTTCTATGCATACGTAGGTGCCTCTTTTATAAAATACTTTATTCTGCATTGTAATATAAGCAGATATTATAACTTATATATTCTAATGATAATAACTTATTTTTTATTGTTTGTTTCATTGATTGTGTTTTCTTACATCATTTGATCTAATTCCGTCCTTAATGAAATATCATATATTATTTTCATGTCATATTATGTTATACGTGTTAGAAAATATGGCGTTCCCTAGCTACCGTGATATTTTTTCTAATTCATTTAATATTATCTAGGTAGAAAAGTAAAGAAACACAATTATGTAATAATATCTAGATACCCAATTTTAAAAAAAAGTATGGTAATGGAAATGTTGGAATTTTTTTAAGCCAAATTTATAACATTATTTCTCTTAGAACACATCTTTTATATTCTTGGTTTAGAATGCTATTATTTTAGTAAACAATGTACATATTAAAATTTATTTGTTAATGCAACTTGTCGTTTAGACTTGAAAATTAATAATCAATCAATGCAATGCTTTCCACTTTCAGAGTAACAAATATTAATGTTAGCATTTGTTTTCCAAAGTCATCGTGGTCTAAAAATATTAGTTATACCTTTTCTTTGAAGATTACCTAAATAGATTTATCAACAAAAGTTTGTTAATAATGTTTGATAAAAAGCCTACGAAAAAAATTACAATTCAAAACATACGCTTTCATCTAATATATCAATAAATCCAAAAATATATTGTTAAATAAGTTATGTGCTAAACCCTGTGTGCGTAGCACGGGTTTACTATAGTTCAACTATAGAATCTTGGAAAAATTATTACAGATACAAAGAAACAAACAATAACATCATCAAGTTGCATTACCTTAATGGCTTCCAAAATCTTGCTGAATTCCAACTTGTCTTTGTTCTTCATGGTTATCAAGCATAGAACCATTGTAGTTTTCTTGTGCGCAGCCTAGTTAGTATATAGAGAGCAAGGTATGAAGTTCCGGATTCTGTTTCCGTTCCGGTCATCTGAAAAATTCAAAATTTCGGTCCTGTTTCGGGATTTCCGGAATTTCCGTTTTAAATCCGGTTTGTGAATTCCGGTACATTTTTATTATAAATACGCAAATAAATACGCAATACTAATAGTCAATTACACTAAATTATTCAAGTGACATAGAAGTTACAAAACATACAACATAAAAGTTTAATACCAAAAGCTATTTCTCTGAGCATCATATAAATTTTGTCCATCTTTCTCTTCATCTGGTGTCGGATTATAATATGCCGAAAAAGCATACTGCTGTATCTGATCCGAACTTAAAAATGTCGTCATCATATTATCAAAGGGTGAAGATTCATCCTGGCTACTTGATGCCTCAGCAGCATACGGTTGATTTAACCAACAATACGAATAACCTCCAGTATAGTCAGACGTAGAATACTTAAAACTAGGGACATTGTTAGAAGTATATCTGCCATCATAATCCCCTTGATCTTCATGTACAACATTCAAATTCCTATCTCTTCGTCGACTATAGTCATCTGCTTCATAAATTTTGGATATGTCTTTGAGACTCATCAAAAGTGGAACCAACGCCATAACCACTAGAACCAATACCGTCACCACTAGCATTACCTGAATCATCATTTGATGAACTATCATTTTCAGTATTTTCTACAGATACATTATCATTGTCCGACCAAGGATTATCGCTTGCATTATCAAGTAGTGGATCCTCCTCATGAAAGATGTAATCTAAATCAATAAGTTGGTCGGTTGTTTGTTGGCATTTAGCATGTCGTACTCCTAATTGCATATTATAATGTACAAATACCAGTTTTTCTAAGTTCTCCATTTTTATTCTGTTTCTTAACTTCGTGTAAATCATTGCAATTGTTGTCCAATTTCTTTCACAATTTGAAGAAGAAACTGTTTGGCTACGAATACACATAGTTATGCGTGTTAAATTTAGAGCAGCTTCCCTACCAATTATTGACCACCACATAGCTGGAAGACACGACTTAACTGCACGTTTCGCTTTTGCAGAACCAAATACATCAAGTTTCATTCTATATTTTTCAACCTACAAATCATTCATAATAAACCAAGTTATTCTTTGCGTTAAACATAATAGCAAGAATCATGAGTAGTTTAATAATTTGTTTATTACCTCTTTTGAAATTTCAATTTGCATAGCAATATCAGGTACCATTTTTTCAAGACATTTGTACATCCATTTAAAACCTCATCATCGTTTGTTGCATTATCTCCGTATTGTATATGAGGATTGAGAAAATAACCTAAAACAATTTGATAGTTCAAAAAAATATTGACATGATATGTACTTTTATAATTGTGCAATAATTAAAAAAAATTACCTGCTGCATGAATAGGTCGATGCAATTGTCTTTCCCATCTTTTATCGATTATATTCCACCACTTTTGACACTGTCTTATACCGACATTTTTCTTAATTGATTCCTTCGCTCGATCCATTGCTTCATATAGATATCTCATCTCTGCTTTATCATCATTGTCCACCATTGTTAAAACTTTTACAAGTAGACCAAATACGAAAATAATAACAGCAACGTTGGCCCAAAATTTATCACTATGGATCAAATTATAGATAAGAATTGCAGTTTTTTATCTTTAGGACCGAGTTTAGGAATCTATGCGCTCCACTCCCTCGAAGAAATCATTCTTCTTAGATTCTCTTTATGTGTATATATGGATTCCAATGCAATAAAGTGAGTAGCAAACCTGGTTACTGCTGGCCGAATCAGTTCTTTATTATTGGTTTCTTTTCTCATTATGGTAAGCAACCAACCATGATTGCATATGAATCATGTTATTGATTGACAATTTAAAATTATCAATTTCACCTCAGTTTCTTTTGAGATATCTTCAAGAATCAAATCGATACAATGTGTTGCGCATGGTGTCCAATATAGTTTTCTTCTTTTTTCCATCAGTAGTTGGCCAACAGCTTTGTAATTTGCTCCATTGTCAGTTACTATTTGCACAATTCTATCTTGTCCAATAAAATTAACAACATTATCCATTAGACCACAAATATACTCAGCACTTTGAAATTTGTCGGTAGCATCTACAGATTTAAGAAAGACAGTTCCTTGGGTAGAATACATAAGAAAATTTATGATTTTTCTTCTATTTTGTGTGCTCCAACCATACTCATCCCAAAAGTTGGAATAAGTGTCGATGTGTTGTTTGATTTCAGTGCACTCTAAATCTAAATATGTTTTTGATAATTCATGTGCCATCGGTCCTTTAATTCCAGGACCAGCTTCTTGAGTGGCCTCTACCATAGTTTCATAGTAAGGACTATTAGCAGCATTGTGTGGGATATGATTAAAGTAAAAAAAATTGATATTGCACGACCTATGTGTTTTTTGGCATCTTTAATGCCTTTTATTGCAGTTCCAATAGAAGGTTGAGTTATACCTCCTCGTGTTTGTACATAGGGATCAATCCTTCCAGCTGCCCATGTTGCTAAATCGTCATCTATTCTGATTGATTTAGAACGGTCATTGCGCTTTAGTCCGCTAGATCATATACCTGTTCCACTAGATCCTACACCCGAGTTCATATAACTTTCTTTACTTTCTTGCAAGGCGCATCGTAGCTCTATGTCATCTTCACCTCCATCACCGTCGGTATCTTCATTATGTTGTTCGGGCATGCTCATTAGCTCTTCTTGCACACGTTGTTTTTCGAGCTTCTCTTGATTTCGCTCACTTCTCTTTTTATTCAGATGTTCTCGTATTAGTATCCCTGACTTCTCTGGGAACAGTCGAACATACTGCTACGTCGCCTGTTTGTCCTCCTAAATGTTCTTTCATACATGTTATACCACCACCAGAAATTATTTTATGACAATAATTACGTTTGTTTTTTCTTTTTTCACCAATAACTGCCGTACAATAATTCCAAACGATATCACGATTTGCCATAATCAGCCACCTAAATAAGAAACAAAATGATTTAATATTTAGTTACTTAACGCTAATACATTTTAATGCAAACTAAACAATATATTATTTGCATTATACAACTTCCATTCATGGTTATTCATTATCAAATTAAAGTAACCAATATATTTTTTTACATAATAATTTTTGTCACAATATATTTTCAAAATTGCTTTTAGCTTTAGCAATTTCATTATAGAACTTCTATTTATGCAACTATAACCATGACATTTCAGTAATTGCATTATAGAACTTCCATTTAGCAATTGCTTTTGCCATAATCAGTAACTATGACATTTCATTTATGCAATACCATTAAATATTTCATTTATGCAATAGTTAACTAACACGGCCCATTTATGCTATACCATTAAACATTTCATTTATGCAATACCGTTAAATATTTCATTAAATAACGAACACGGCCCATTACCTATTTCATTTATGCAATACAGAACGCAAATCAAAGACACGAAAGGGGGAAAATCAAAATACCTGGTCGCCGCTGCCAAGCTCGAGCAAGATCGTCAGAGGTGGTGCTGCCAAGCTCGAGCAAGATCCTCTGACGCGAATGAGGAGGTGCAAGGATCGTCAGAGCTCGAGCTCTCAGATGCGACGCGAAGTGGCGCTGCCACGCTTCGTTTCTGCCGTGCTCGTTTCTGCCGTTGCCAAGCTGTCACGACCCACCCTCCTACGCCCAGGAAGACGTTCCGTCATTAAGAAAGAAAGGGGTGAGAAAGTAGAAAAGATAGAGAAGAAAGAACAACAACATCAGAATCTCACAGCGGAACGAATAAATTATATTAATCACATAAGTATTTACATAATATACAACATCAATCAGAGTTATACAGACAATACATCACATACTAGACAGTTATAAACACCTGTCTAGTTATACAACTCAACTCAATACAGAGATACCAACACAGCGGAACTATATATATGTATCTACAACGCTGAAGCCTCCTGCTCCATTGCTCCTCCAGAATTCGTCAAAGCTAACCTGAATCCCTTGGCTACCCGTAAAAATTTGGGTACCCGAGAGTTTATGAAAAACAAAAATAAATTTCGGGTCAGACATGGGTCTGGTATGAGTAACAGGTTAAAGTTGCTTAACTTTGAAAAATCTTTTGAAAATAAAAAGGTATCACGTAAGACTTCCCACACATAAACATGGAAAAGTTTTTACCTTACGCTAACCAAAACATTTGATAGGAAATTCTGTGATATTATAATAGATCTAGGGTTTTCAAGTAAATAGAAAATAGCCGAAATTGTTACATCTATTAAATTCCAGCTACTAGCCACAAAAGTGGGTAATACAATCAAAACCGTGGGCACTTATTGGATTTTGGATTCCATACAATGGCAGGGCTACTGGGGTACCGCCCGTCACAGTACGTGGCCTAGATCAACGTACCGAGGATTACTCCCTTCATCCCCTGCAACACAAGGCCGGAACCATTCCTTACTGAACAGTCCCGAACAAGATAAATCCCGGCGGTTGTTGCAATCAACCGCCCACACAGCCGAAAATAAAGGGACATCTAGACAGGGGAATATCCTTGTCCTGCTTGGGCATGACCCACCTAACCTTGCTGCACCTCCCCTGTTTTAGCCATTCCCGGTTGATGAGGCTTGAGGTTACGATTACCTTTAGAGAACATATTTCTTAGAATGCTCATCGCCCGCCTGACGATGTGTTGAAAGCATTCAATCCATACAAGTTTGTTCCGGGTTCGAACGAAACCGAAGGCATTACCTCGTTACACTCATTTTGGAATCACCCTCAGAGTTAACGACGATAACCCTTGCATTCTGAATCTCCATCTTCACTTCAGATTCACGACCTATCGTTAATTTGGAAACGATGTGGTTTTCGGATGTTCCTAATGCGGAAAACCGATCCCGGTCTCATCGAAATCCAAAGCGTGTCTTTTAAGGCCAAGTTGTCTATTTAGTCTTAACAGTTTAATTCAATATAATTCAATATACACACAAATGGATACTTCATAATATCACAATAGATAATCACAAATAATCTCATAAACAGATAATCAATATTATCATCTAAACAGATAACCAAATATTATCATATTTAAACCAAGCATCCATGACACATAGATATAATTCATGCCAGATCACAATCATCAAATGAAATATCAATATCATTCATCCATAAGCAATGATTTATAATCATACCATTTGTAATTAATTTAAAATGAATTAAATTAACTACTTCAATCTCTAATTAATTTAAATTAAATTAAATTAATTAGTTCATCTATAAATCCTGCTTATACAACCATTAATTAATTATAAATCAAATTAATTAATCATACTCTAAACATCCATCTTGATTAATCACCTTTAATCAATTTCTAATTACAATAAGTAATTAGTATTTAATTAGTTTTACAAATTAATTATCCTAAATCATTTAGTAAATAACATTTTATTACCTTATTTATGAATTTAATTAATTACATTTATTGTTGATTAATTACATAAATTAATCACCACATTATTAAATTTCTTAATTAATCAATTTTTAATTTCATCATTAATTAAATTAATTGATGACCTTTAATTTAGATTTAAATTAATTTGCTTTGAGTAAATTAATTTCATTAAGTAATCGATCTTTAATTAAACATAATTATTAATCACCCTTGATTAATAACATTCCAATAATTAACTACCCTTAATTTCTCATATAATTTAATTAATTATCCCATATTTAATTATCTCCACTAATTAATCCCAAGATTAATTATAAAAGTAATTATCCAAATTACTTTATTAACACATTATTTTTCATTAATTACATTCAGTAATTAACGTCCATTACTTCTTAAGTAAATTCTGCTCCATTTCATACACTAAGTAATTACACTTATCAATTTGTCAAATGATTTTCTTAAATTAATTAAACTAAATTAATTAACTTAAATTAATCATTTATCAAAATTAATTACAAAAAGTAATTAATCTCTTAATTACTGTTATCAAGTAATTACATTTAACCTTTTACAATAGATTATCTAATTAATCTGATTACTTATCAAAAATTAATCACATAAATTAATTAGTAAACTGTAGTTAATTTTTTTATTAACTAATATCATCTCTTAATTTACTTCTTAATTTATCGTTATCTTTAAATTAATCTAAATTATTCATTTATAAATTACCATTCCTTATTATCTTATTAGTTAAATCATTTAATGCCTTAATTATTCTTAAGATAGTTCATTCCTTATTTAATGCCTTAATATAAGTGTATTAAAATATTACACTTTTAATTGAAATCCAAATTAAATTCTAAATTTAAGAGTCAAAAGGATTATTAATTAATTATTATTCATATTTAAATTCAATTTTATAATCTTGTAAATAACATCAATCTCTAATTTAAATTTCCAAAATACATTAATATTTGACTTGCAAATTTTCAAGCTAAACAATTTATTTTACTTTTCATTTAAAAACTTTCTTAACAGATTTATTTTCAAAACTGTTTTATTGGACTTATTATTAATCACATGAATCTATTAATTTTAACATTGATTTCAAAACTTTGTTGAGAATCTTGATTTTAAGTTTTGCTTAGAAATCCAAATTCATTCTGAAAACTTTAAATTACAAAAGTTTCATCTAAGATTACTTTAAGCTCTGGATTCAAACATTATTTCCATATTGGTTTATATCTTGAAATAAATTTAAACCATAGCATAAAATCCTGTTAGGAATTTTAGACCAAATTTAAAACCCCGAGTATATCAGGTTTATCACAACCTGAATCTTTACCCCCCCCCCTCCGCCTCGAGAGTAAACCCAGCATGCACCGAGTTATTCACGAAATTCCACGAGAACAAACCCGAGTCACTCCTCTTCTTCCTTGTCAAACTCTCTTCCCAGATACGCGAGGTGCATGGTGCACGTATACCCACGAATTCCGATGCTCCGACCCACTTCGCCAGCCTCGTCACATCGCCTGCGATTCCTACTTCCCTTCAGACCACCCAGCTCGAAGAATCTCACCACCAGTCCCAATTGAACAATTAGAATAACCCAGACCCAAACCTGGAAACTGAAGCCACCATCATCCACAAACCTGTCATCATCGAGTTCTCCACTCTCCGACCATCTGAGAGTCTATAGCTCCGGCCCCTGATTCGACTATAACCCCACTTTCACCACCCCAAAAATCACTGTACTCGATGAACTAGAGGATCAAAGACGATCGAAAATCAAAACCAAGCCAAAACTAGGTTTACAAACCCAATCGACCAACCACCATCGCCACAGTCATCTACCCCCACTCCCACCATTTTTCCTACCCTCGTTGATTGCTCCACCACCAGCAGGAAGAACCCGAACCGCTCTAGTCGCCCAGATCATCAGGAGCAACCCATAACTCCCCAATTGATCAAGCACGAACCGCTCTTCCTCCCTTAATCTAAAAATAGAGATTTTAATTTCAAAAATCAAGTTTTTGTTTGAGTATTTGATTTTCGTGCCTGAACCCATGATTTATAAATATTGAGTTTTTACTTAATTAGGCTTCCACTGTTGTTTTGAAATTTCCAGACAAATACAACTGCTTTTTTTTTCTTCTTCTTTCTTTTCTAAACAAATTCCCAGATTCAAGTCCATGTTTAACAAACATTTTTGTTTTTGTTCGAATCTTACATCTTATCAAAGTTTGGATTGAGAGCAGACGATCATTTGCTGAGAATTTAACTTTTGGAACTAAAATCAAAGGAGATGAAACAGGGACCAGTAGGCACACTAATTCATTCATACATAAACACAGAGAAAATGCTGATAAATATAGTCAACCACATTTGTTTCAGGGATTAATATGTAACATAATTATACACTTAAACCATTTAGGTTGTGATATTACCCACTGAGAATACAATATGCAGTAATTCCATCTCACCAATGCCCAGATAAAGAAATATATAAATTGTTCACACAAATAGGTTAAGCATCCAAATATTAGCATGCAACAAATTAAAAACTTAAGAAATTTTTAAAAGTGTTACTCACCATATTTAAAAGATGGCAGAGCCTATCTTGTTTGAAACCAGTTTTTGAAGAATGAAGATAGTACTTTGAAAACTGAAATTCTCCTGCTTTTGAAGTTGTTCAAGTTTATTAAAAAGAAAGCTTTTTTTTTTTTTGCTTTTCTGGTTTGCTAAACTTGGAGAATAAATCGAAATAAGAACATGTATATATATAGAAATATAAGTTTGTAAAGGGTGTAGGCTTCTACTAGTGCAAGCTTTACTTTATTTTGTTTTATCAGGCAAGATATTTACATTAGGGTGGCTATACAATTCGAAATGACCATATTTTGCTGCTAAGAGAAGAAAGCATTAATTATTTGAGTACTTTATGTTTCCAGCTACTCCTTCCTATGTACAGATATTTTTATATTTACTTTGCTTATACTTTTCTCCTTAGATTTGCATTCTTACTATTTCTTGCCTGCTTATCTATTTATTTTTATTTTACTTACTTTATTTTGTTTTATTCTTGATGTTTATACATTTCAGAACCCAAATCTTACCAGCTACTAACATTTATATTTTATGTTTCATACTTGTCTTCTTTTCTACTCTTGTCTTTGTTTTACACTTCCTTTGCATTTTATTTTATTTTGTTTAGTGGCTAACATAATTATTTGTACAGACATGATTACATGCTTTGTATTATATTTCTTGCCTGCATACTTATCTTACAACCCAATTATCTTGCTTGTTGATTTAACTGCATAAAGTTTTGTACTTTATGTCTCTTACAAATCTTGTGTATAGATATTTTTCTTACTTATTTTGTTTATTATCTTATTCTAGTTACTAATTATAAACTTTACTTATGTATGAAATGTTATTTCTAATACAAGTGCTTGTTATTATTACACTTATTATTTTAAACTTAGATTATCAATACTAAATTTACTACTTATTATTTCAAACTTATATAATTCTTTGTTATACTACTTATTTTATTTATTTACTTTCTCTTTTAAGTTCATAAATATTTTATTATGTCATTTACCTATGTTAAATATCATACATTTGATTTATTTTTAAGTTTAATATTTATAAAGTTTACTTCATTTTAAATCTACAAGCCATAGCTTCCCAAAATACTTATACATATAAATGAATTTAAAATAACAATTTCTTTTATATTAAAATCTATTTATAAAAATATTGCGTATTTTTATTGTTTAAAAATCACTCATTACTAATTTAAAATAATTCATAAATGAAATCACTACATAAATGAATTATTTATTTTATAAAGTTGAAGTAAAAAGAACAAAACAATCTTTTTATTTAAATTTAAACTTTGGCAAGAATTTATTTTTAAACAAATTAAATTTATATTGAGTATTTTTAAGATCATATTATTATTTATTCAATATTAAATTTTCAAATTATCAAAAATAGCAGAATTAGAAAACATAACTTTATTTATTAATTTAAAACAAAGCTTATCTATTTATAATATATACAATTATATACATATATACATTATAAATAGAAACAATTTAAATTAGTTTTTAAAAGAAGAAAATTTATCAGTGAAATATTTATTTAAACAAAGATTATTAATTCAAATTTAAATTATTATCAAATCAATTTAATTTTTAATGCAGATTATTAAATTGATATTGCCCCAAATTTCCGGGATGTCACACAAGCTCTCAGATGCGACGCGAAGAGGAGGTTAGTTTTACTGTCTTTACATTGTATGAACGTCTCTGGTTTTATAGAGCGTAATTCGATTCTCGTTCACGTGAATTTTTGGTTTGAATTTGTTTGTGGCAGACAAACTATGATTGATTGAATTGAATTTTGTATGTTTGCTTCATAGGCGTTCTTTTTGATTTTGTTGTTTTTGTTTTTCTCTATTTTTTTTTGTTGAAGATTAAAACCGGGAAACAGTTTTCTGCCCTAGTTTCGGTCCGGCCCAGGCCGAAACCGAGCCGAGATGGCCGGAACTCCGGCGTGCCAGCCGGACTTTAATACCTTGATAGAGAGACAATATTAGTGATAAGTTATACAACTATGTGTAAGAAAGAAAGCATATGAGCATATGCATTAAGAAAAGGAAAAGTGGTTTCTTTACTGCTCCCAAGCGTTATGCGCAAAGCCATCTTACTGCAATGGGCAGGGAGCCAAACGACCAATTCAATTACATCATGTGCCACTAGTTGTGCCTTGTTCTGCAAAATATATTTAAAAAAAAAAATTAATTTTAAAGTACCAAAACCTACTTGACCTTGTATAATACATCGTTGATAATTTTTAATCATCAGTATTAATGGTGATGGAGAAGATAACCAATTGTCAAAGTCCAAATAATGCAAGATATATATGCAGCTACATGCTAACCAATTCTCATGTTTTCAAATGCTAACCCAACTTCATTATAGCAAATTAAACACGAAAAAGAAAAGGGGAGGTCACCAAATAAAGTACTGAACTTTCATGTTTGATAACTTCACATGTATAAGTTTGGTAAACTAAAGACACCCATGTAATTACGGTAATCCAGTAGAAAGATGTAAAGCTATGGGAAGTGAACTAATCAAGGCTACATTAGACGAAGGTATAGTGAATGATGAGCTAAAAGTTTTTATAGTATCCTAGTTATTATTTCAAAATTAAAAAGTAATTTATTCGATCATTTTAAACAAAAACAAAGTACAACATCGAAGAATAAATCAAATACCCAAATCTTGTACATGGTCTTGGTGAATTGATTCAAGGCAGGACGAACGTCCTTCCATTGCTGCTTAAGAATTCTACTCTGCCTTTGAATTCTAACCACCCTCCGCCATTTTACGAATCTGGGGAGATCCCTCTTCGGTGATAAGGCCCCACAAATTCCTAATTGCTTTGCAATGTTCTCAAATAAAGCGTTCACTACCTTTTCCTGTGCATTCATAGCACGGCCATATTTCATTGTTACACAAAACAGAAGTTATACAATATAAACAAGCATCTTTTATTGCAAAAGAACATACTTTCTTCTTTGTGGTAGCAACTCCTTTTACAACCTTCTTAGCACCCTAAATTAAAGGTTGGCCAATAAAGTTAAATGATATAATGGAACTAATATTCTTTCTAAGCATATAAAATCATTGCAACAAAACTGATCTGACTCTCACTTGAGGTGTTTAGCGACATACTCTTACATGCATCTACTTTGAGATGTTGATTACCAATGTGTTATACGCTATCTTTTATTGGAAACATATCTTATATTAGCGACCTTTTGCCTAGTAATTTATGTAAAGAGGCATTTTGAGAAAACTAGGCAGGCTATCCATAAAATTGTTGTCTGTTTCAACAAGCATCAAGACAGTTATGCTTCTTGTCAACCAAAAATTTCAGCCTTGTTTTAGTTTTTTTTACATAAACAATTATTAAGTTTAAGCTTAGTGTAACACACAAAAGAAAAGACATTACATAAAAAATTAATGATCAGGCTTCCAATGCCGTTATAAGGCATCGGAAAAATTTAGAATTGGCATAAAAATTAAGTTATACATCCAGTAAAGCAAAACCTAATCCCCTATAAGTGATGCGTAGAACTGCGAAATTATATTTTGGGTCACATAGCCATGAAAGCTGTGCAATTTATACTGGATCGAGAAAGAAGGTGATATTGGAGGGAAGAGAAAAAAATGTTTTATTATCTTTTATCTAAATTTACAGAAAACCGACAACCCTTATAAATTGGACATTTACATGTTGGGCCATCGGGCCTTATTATTTATAAATCCACACACAATATATCTATGTCCACACCCCCCAAGTTGGAGGGTGGTTATCAACCATGCCCAACTTGGACTATATAGGTTTCAAATGAATGTCATGTAAGGACTTAGTCAACAAATCTGCCAATTGCTCTGACGAAGACGTGTGAGAGAGGGAGATTGCTCAGCACAAACACGTCTCAAGGGCCTGTATTCATCTTCTGCCGATGACAATGAAACACTTTATTGTTTTTTAGATTTCCAAGAAATCAAATTCTACCCTAGAAAAACCACAAAACCATTCACGAATCGACGAGTGTATTGACAAGAAGCCCAATCTGCATCACAAAATGCCTTTAACCGGAAATCATCTCAATCAGTGAGGAGCAGTCCTAAGTGAAAAGTACCTTTAAGGTATCTCAACACATGGAAAGCGGCATCCATATAGGGGTGTCCGATGCTTGCTTAAACTGGCTAAGAAATTGCACAGCAAAAGCTAAATCAGGCCGCGTATGCATCAAGAAATTTAGCTTACCGATCAATTTTCTGTATACGAGTGGATCAGCCAGCAAAATTCCTTGATCTGGTTGTAACTTCAAATTCATTTCTAGAGGACTGATAGCAGCAGTTAAATTTTCACAAGAAAACTCTTTAAACATCTCGTGAATGAATCTTCTTTGACTCATCATCAAACCATGTGAAACTAGAATAACTCCAATCCCAGAAAAAGTTTAGAGAGCCCAAGTCTTTAATTCTAAACTCTGCATTCAGGAAAACTTTGAGCGCATTCATCTCTGCCAAATCGTCCCCTGTCAACAAAATATATTCAACATAGTCTGCGACAAATACTACAGAAGAAGATGGTCTCTTGTAGAAAAGAGAATAATCATTCATAGATTTCTCATAGCCTCTTGATTTCAAAGAAGAGCTCAGTTTAGCATACCACTGACGTGATGCTTGCTTCAAGCCATGGAGAGATTTCTTTAGCAAACAAATTTTGGACTGAGCTTCCACTTCAAACCCCGGTGGCACCTTCATGTAGACTTTTTCATCTAAATCTATATGTAAAAAAGCGTTATTTACATCTAATTGGAATATATTTCATTTCTTTTTTAGTGCCACGGAAACTAGAGACCTCACTGTGGTCATCTTAGTGACAGGTGAAATGTCTCATTATAATCTATCTCTTCCTTTTGTGTAAAACCCCTCACCACCAGCCTTGTCTTGTACCTATCTATCACTCCATTTGCTTCTCTCTTTACTATATAAACCCATTTTCAACATATAGCTTTCTTTCCCTTTGGCAAATCAACAATATCCTAGGTATGATTCTGTTCTAAAGCTGCAAACTCCTCCTTCATGGCTTGTTGCCAAACTAAGTGTTTGCAAGCTTCAGTGTAAGAGAAAGGTTCAAGTTCTGGTGTGTAGTCAACAACAGTGTTACTCACTGGAAACCTGAGTGTAGAAGTGAGAGTGTGAGCACAAAAATGATGAGTTCCTACGATGGCCCCACATACATAATCAATTAAGTGGGAAGGTGGTGCATGGCTTCTAGTGGATCTTCTCAAGCTTGGATGCAAAGAGGCATCCGATTGAGATGGAAAAGATTCTTTTGGTGGTGTTTCTATGTCTTTAAAAGTTGTAGGATGGGAAGAAAACTGGAAAGAATCAGGTTGTGTTTGGATATGTTTCTTTGCAAATGGGCAAATAATTTCATGAAAAACTGCATGCCTAGAGAATTGGATTTGGTTTGTCTCAAGGTTATACACCTTATATGCTTTCTTAGCAAAGGGATAACCCAGAAAAACACTTGAGGAAGCCCTGGCCATGAACTTATCTCTTCCTTGTCTTAAAGTCGAAGTAAAGCATAAGCAGCCAAAAGTTCTCATGTGATCATAATTTGGTTGTTTTTAAAAAATAATCTCATACCGTGTCTTGTTTTGGAGAAGCTTTGAAGGCAATCCATTGATGATGTATACCACAGCCAAAACGCTTTCTCCCCGAAACTTGAGAGGAAGTTTGGAATGAAACATAAGTGCCCTTGCCACCTCTAGAATGTGTCTTTTTTTCCTTTCTACTACCCCATTTTGCTGAGGTGTTTCTGCACAAGAAGTTTGATGCAGAATTCCTTTTGTAAGAAAGAATTCTGATCCTGCTCTACTAGATCCTAGCTCTAGTGCATTGTCAGTCCTTACTACCTTTACTTTCTTGCCAAATTGAGTCTCGACCATAGAGATAAAACTCTTGATCAGCTCAAAAGCTGGACTCTTAACAAACAACAAATTCAGCCACATTTCTCTACTATAATCATCAACTATAGTTAAAAAAATACCTATAACCATCCAGAGTAGGCAATCGATATGTCCCCACACATCAATGTGAATCATATGAAATGGATGCATTTTATTTATAGAGCTATTTGGAAAAGACAATCTAGGTTGCCTAGCTTGTGCACACACATCACAAGATTGTAATTCAGCTTTATTACACTCATTTGCAGTAACAACTGTAACGACCCGTAAATTTCGTTAATTAGATTTGTCATATTTATAAGATTTTTGTAACGACCCCGGATTTTATAAATATTTAAATTGATAATTAATTGAATTTTTGAATTTAAAATTGTTAAGTAATTTCATTTTGAATAAAATTTGTGAAATTAATTGATTAAGTGATGCGAGTTTCCCCGGATCCAAGTATATTCTGTATAAATCATTTACATTTAAAATACTGTAAATATGTGTATATATTGAATGTATATATATATATATTTGGGTATATATGAGCAAATTTTATATAATATATATGTATATATTGAACTTGAGTTAAAATCTCAAGTAAATGGTTTAAAAATAATCATAAAATACAGATATTTGACATGAGTATAAAATAAATAAATAAGTAATAATAAATATTTGAATTGACGGTTAATAATGATTTGAGTTTATAAAATAACATAAGATAATAAATTTGAAGTAAAATAATAATAATTATTATTTATTCTAGAAATAGAAATTAGTATAAGATAGATTTTTATAAAAATAGAAATTGGTTATATTGCAAAGTATAAAGCAAGAAAATAGAAATTGAAATAGAAACATATACATATGAAAGGCTTGCAAAGTAGAAGCCACCAACATATCTTCATACATGAAGTTTATAAACAAACAAGAATATGTATGAACTGGAAAAACAAGTAAACAAAACAAAGTAAAAATAACAAATAAATAAAAACATAGATATGCAGGCAATGCAAATAAAGTTTTCAAACAAATAAATACGAGTACAAAATAAAACGTAAACCAAGTAAACAAATGTATAAACAAGTATAAGCAAATAAATGACAATTATATAAGTATGCAATTCAAATAGAATGCAAGGAAGAAACAAAGTACTTAAGAAAATAAAGTAACTAAATACAAACAAATATAAAAGTTTGAGTATGCAAAGAAAAAAATAAAATAAAATAAGAGCAAATAAAAGTATTCAAACAAAATGAAATAAATAAAGCAAGTAAGATGATATACTCTAACCTGGAAAACAATGCAGCAACATGTACTAAAGAAGAAAATATAATATAGTCAAAAATAATAAGACAATATAATATGAAAACATAAAGTACTCAAGCAAATAAGAAGTACTTAATAATATATGCTAGTATCTCTAGCATACAAGGGAAAGTATCAGTAATTAATACAAAGCATGGGCTGTAAATAAAAGAAAAAGGGAGGTAAGCAGGGTAATTAATGCAACAAGCCTTTAGCATTGAATGCAAGCATACTTCAGCCATGACTTGTTGTACAAAATGAAAACATCCTGCATACTTCTCTTTATATACATCAATCCTCATTTTAGTTCGAGCATCATCACTGAGGAAAATCAAAAATGAACATCAGTTCAACCTTAAAAACAATAATACAAAATCCAGACAAGCAAAGGAAGATTCAGCTTCCAGTTCAGCCCTGAAGAATGCTCTGTTCATTCTCTAAGCAGGTGAGTAACATTTCATTAAAACAATTTGAAGAATAAATATGTGAGTAAACAACTTTAAATTAAACTGAATATATTTAGTTGTTGTTTGTTAAGTTTGAAATCTGGAGTAGTTTGATATGCATATACATATACTGCCTCTGTTCTTCAAGTTAAAGTGAGTAAACTTCTGTTTAATCAAATTACTTGTTGTTATATGTATGCCGGAAAGATGTTGAGAACTTTTGCATGAGGGAAATATTTGTGTATTTGTGTACATGTATGTTAGTGCCTGGAAATGTTCATATACAGGGTTATTCATCCCTGTTCTTTCTTATCTTCAGGTTTACAGAGTAAACCTATGATTGAATCCAACTCCCCCTTTCTTTGCTTTCTGTAAGAATTGAAATCGAAACAAAATAATTGTATTAAGTACGAGTTAAAATCTAAATATGATTTCATGAAGGAAAAAATGCATGTAAAGGAAAGATCAAAGTTTTACAGTGAGAACTTTAAAATGGTCAAATTTCGAAATTCTTAATTTGTAAATCCAGGGTTACAAACTGAATCCTTATACTAAATTATGATTTTTAAAGTAAAAATTTTGATTTTTTGATAATGGGTTTAAGTGCAATTCGACAGTGAACGGAAATTGGTTTTTGAGCAATTGCCAGTGGTCGGAGACGTTAGGGGGTTTGGATTTTCTCGTGATGATAGTGGAGGCTATGGTGGTGATGGGAAAATTGGTCGGAGGTGAGCACTGTCACTGTGGTGACGGCGGCGCAGGGTATAAGATTTTAAACCTAGTTTTGGAGGGTCGAAAATTTTCAATTCGTTCGTGCTCTTCGTTCGATCGAGTGTAGTGAGCTTCGGGGTGATGGAAGCTGGGTTGATGACGAAGGCGTGGCCGGTGGTGGAGGGTTTCTGGTGGTCGGTGGAGGGAGAAATTGCCGTTGACAGGTTTGCGATATTGGGAGTGTGCGTGTTTCCAGGTTTCGACCTGATGCTAGTGTTCACTTCCAGGTTTTGTTTATTTGCTCAATTTCGATTTCACGATCGAACCAATTCTCTGGCGATCGAGATCAATGGAGGAGGCCTAAGACGACTTGCTGGAGGTCTCGCCGATGAACGGAGCGCCGCCGCGTCCATGTGCACGTGCACGAGTTTGGGTTGCCTGAGTGTTGTGTTGAAGAACCAGGTTGCTGAAGTAAAAGTGTTACAGGCTTTTGCTAAAACACTGTTTTCTTGTTTAAAGAATTTTAAACAAATTTGAATTTGTAAATCAAGGGTTTTAAAGCTGAAGTTAAATGAAAATGTAAATAAGATTTAAGTTTTTTTTGATTGGAACTTAGTTTGTAAATAAACAAAATTTAGATTAGTTTTAAGCAATCAGGTAGGTTTAAAAAAAAGGATTTGAATTTAAAACGTATTCCAAGTTGAAAAGGAAGAAATTAAACAAAGTTAAATCAAATCTTGAAAAAACCTGGACTTAAATTTAAAGTTGAAATTAAGATTTTGGGAATGAAATAAATTTATAACTTTAAATGTTTACCTAAGTTAAATGTTAAAGTAAACTTTTAAATATGTTGAATTTAAAAAGGAATTTGATTTTAAACTCTTTTAAATTTCTTTATAACACAAGTAATACTTTAACACGTAAATTTAAAAGCAAGTTGAGAATCAACGTTTCAATATATTTGTGAGTGTTAATGAAATCATTAATAAAGAAATTTATTACCTTATAAAGAATGATTTATAAAATAAATAATTTAGATCAATTTATAATTAGAAATAATTAATAATGAATTAATCTAAGAAAATTTCTTAAGAAAGTGATTAAGAAATGTTGTTAGTTAATGAAGATAATTAACTAAGGATATTTTTTTAGTATTCATTAGGGTGATTTAATTTTAATAATAAATTGGATTAACTAATTTAGAAAATCAATTATAAATTGTTTAAAATATAATTACTTAATGAGAATAATTAAGGATTAATCACTTATTGTAATTAATTTAAAATATATTGATTAATTAAGGTTAATTAATTTAGTTTAATTAATCTAGAAAATCATTAGATAAATTGGTAATCGATGATTAATTGTTGTGAGATGATTGCTTAAAGGGTAAATAATTAAAGGTTAATTATTTAAAGAACTGAAGGTTGATTTATTTAATTAATAAATGATTATAGGATAATGAATCAAATGATTTGGAATCAATTATAGTTAAGTAGCCATGGTCTATGACCCATCTGATTTAAATTGATCAGGTAATTATTGAGTTCACTTATGGATGATTGAATCCTATTGATTGCCGAACTGTTTGTTATTTCTGATATGCTATGCTTCGTGCTATAATTTGTTTCAGTATGATCTGAGATGAATGTAATTTATTTATTTATAATGCATTCATAATTTCTATCTGTGAATCTGTGTATATATATAAGCGCTATTAGGATATACCGCTTATCAATATTATGTGATTGCAAATCTGTGATGATTTATGATGTTGCACTATTGTGTTAAACCCCTGGACCACATCATACACACACAAATATGGATTTCACGAGGAAATCAATTAAGTCGCAGATTTTTGAAACAGTTAAATTTGAATCTTTTAATTCAAATGTTTTGGAAATGGAATCGGAATAAATGTGAAAAGCTTTTGGAATGGAATTTCAAAATAAAATTTATTATTTTTAAATTACTTGATTAAGTTTTGGAATTTAAATAATTTAAATTAAATTTAAATTCAATACTTGAAATTGAATTCTATGATTTGAAATTAGGATTAAAAATGTTATATTGGTTATATAGGGATTAAACCACTTTTAAGTATTGTTTTTTGGGAATTTGAATTTAACCTAAGGATTTCAACCCATATAAATGAATCAGATTTCCAAAATGAAACTGTTATTTTCAAATGATAAACACTTTTAGATATGAAATGAGATTCCAGTTAATTAGGGGAATTTCAAGATTGAATAGGGAAATGATTTTCCTAAGTTATGAAATGAATTCTTTTTGAAAGCTATGAATTAAATCTGTTTATTTTTAACAAATTTAAAATTGATGATTTGTTTAAATCAAATTGAAATGAAATTTGTTTTGAAAGCTATAAGTTAAATCTTTGATTTGAAGATTTAACGAGTTAGATTGAAATGGAAATTGATTTGGAAAATCTATGAATGAATCTTTTGTTTAAAAGATTTAAATGTGAAAATTTGTTTAAACTATTAAAGGTTGTGAAAACAAATCTTTTTGTTTAAAGATTGAAATGGTAATTGGATTAAACCATTTGAAATAAAGTTTTGAATTATTAAGTTGTGACTTAATTGAAATCCCATTATCCATATGTTTTTGAAATACTGCGCTCACTGTTCGGTTTAGCCGGGAGAGGACCTTTGTGTCATATATCCCATTCCGAATATGTGATATGTCGTTATGGATAGCATTTGAAGACCGGTGATGAAGACCGGGTATTTGCGAAAGCGATAGGATGACCTATCGATTGTTTCTGCACCGAGTCGCGCCGGTATAGAAACTCCCTAAGTGATGGGAAATCCGATCGGGATTGTGAATATCCGGATTTCAAGGACTTCTTTGGAAGTGCCTTCGGTTCTGTTCGAGCCCAGAACAGACTTGCATGGATTGTTATGTCTGACATTACAATTTGAGATATAAAGCAGATTTCTTTCAAATATATTTCTGTTGGTGGCGGAGAATTTATTCTCTTAGCTTAACACCCTTCTCTGAGACGTACGAGCTCAGAGGTTATATAGTTGAAGTTATCAGCGATATATTCCCAATTTGGTAATGTGACATGCTGAGTGATGCTGAAATGATCATTGTGTTGATTATTTGTGATAGGATCATTTATTTGATCGTCTATCTTAGTGATCATTGTGTTGATCATTTGTTGACCCAAAGCACGGCTTTTGTATAAAGTGTGTTTTTGTGGACGAGACTTCGTCGAGCCTCACACCCCGGAAATGGTCAAAACAGGAAAGATGCGGCAAGGTTATTAGGGGTAGCACCCTTTAGGGTATGTACATTTCCTTCTGGATAGAAGTGGTATCATGGTATGGAGCCCAGATACTTAACTTATGTTGATATCGCAGATATATATATATGATTTTGTGATTTGTTGCTGGGGCCCCGGTTAAAGGTTGGTTACGACCGGGAGGTGGCATACTCGTGTCAGTAGTTACCCAGTTAGGGGTAACCCGGCCTTGTGTTGGCAGAGATCCGGTTTGGTTCTCGGGGGCGTCCTTCCAGAGGCGTTCTCAGTGGCAATGGGAAGTTCCTTGGCCTGACCATTCGTTGGAAATCCAAAGAAACAATACGTGACTTGTACGGTTTTAGTTGTATAACCTGCTATGGAATGTGGCGGTAACCTGCTATTGAACATAGTTAGCTATAGTAGGCATACGATAATGGTCGTATGTTGGCTAAGATTTATATTCTACTTTCGAAATGAATTTCTTCTACACTATGCACTAGTAATAATATCAAATGTCTTTTTAATGCGTATCAAGCATCTTTGACTATCATAAGGAGAAATCTCCTCCGATTCTGCGTTTGCATGTGTGTGTGTGCGGGAGGCCTTATGGTAGTCTCATTTTTAAAAGCATTGCGAATTGACTTTGAAAATCTTTTGTTGAATGTTTTAAAAGATAAACTGTTTTTGTTGCTCACACCAGTCCCACGACTGATCCGTAGTTTATTGTTTTCTTTCCTAAACTCTGGGTGCTCATTATTTTCTACACGAGCAGTCTAGAGTTGGGTTTTTCAGATAGCTAGATTTAACAGATTATCTGGAGTTAGTTCAGTCTTTGGATCGCACCAGTCTTACCTATCTTTGTGCATCGTTATTTGGAGTTCGAGCTATTGCTGGATGGATTCTCGGAAATGGAGTTGCAGTTTCTGGAGTTCTTCCCTGAAGACTATCTTAGAGTTATTAGTTCCGCTGCTAGTGTTATCTATTTTCTTTTCCGCTGCTATTTTATTGTGTCATATCTCTGATGTATATTGATATCTATTGGACCATCTGTTGTATCAGATATTGTATCAAAGCTGTATATCAATGTATTATTCTTTTTTTCCGCTGTGTTGTTTACTTAATGATTGTTATAAGCTCCGGCGAATCGGATTTGAACGGTCGAATCTACGGTATTCGAATACGATATGAAGTATGGATGTCGATTTTCGAGCGGCCAAAATCCGCCTCGTTACAATTTTGGAATTAAATTTATAAAGAAATATAATTGTTATAATTGGTAACGAAGTAAGTGTAATAATAATTAACCTATGAAGTATTACATTGGTTGTAATAGACTAAATTTTAAAGATTGAATTTAATAGACCCTATTTATTTGGAGCCTTGTTATTTATATGCAAAAGTATAATAAATGAGTTATTGCAAGAGATTGAAATTTTAATAGGATTTTAAATAATGAATAGTGGAAAGGATTATACAGGTGTATAATTTAATACGAGCAAGGAAAGTATTTAATTGATTTTGTAATAAAAACATTGAAACAGAAATTGGGATAAATTAAGGAATTATGTTAATGCGAGTAATAATCTATAAACTTGGATGAACATTTCAATTTGATAAATTTTTTCTAAATGATAAGGCTTAGTATATAATTATGGTAATTGGTATTTAATGAAATTAAGTGTTGGTATATTGCGTAGATAAGGATTTAGATGAAGTGGGTTAATTTATGAAATAAAATTTAAGGATAGCAACTACTATAAATTACCTAATAAAATTGGTCAATGAATTTATTGTAAATAAAGTTCATTTAAAATGTAGGTGATTATAATGTTGTTATTAATAATAAACGTTACTCAAATGATTTTTATTATAGTAACGGAAGTGTAAAGGTAAATTGGTAAAAGCATAAATTTAGTTAAGTAGAAATTTGTGGTTTGGGAATAATAACGCATTAGTGTGATTCAAGATAAACGGTACCAAATATTTTAAGGTATCTATTTATCTAGCCTGTTAATTTAATATGGGAAATGCGATAAAACTAATTCTAATCATTGGTTGGTTAATGTGATTTTGTTAATAATGGAAATTATATGAAACATGCATTTAAGGGCGTGAAACCAAGTGAACCAATTTATTTAGAATAGTTAATCGTAATTAAAGGATATAATTTGATAAGTTATAATGAATGGAAATAAGAAGGTTATTAACTAAGGAAGAAATATGTAACAATTGCATTCATTCGTAAGTGGAAATAAATCGTTAATGATAACAAGTATTTAAGATTAACCATCTACTTAGTATATTTAATTTTAACTGATAATCAACTGCAATAAATAATAAATAATTATTACTTTAACGTTTTTTGAAGTAATACTTGAAATTTAATATTCAGATATTATGTAAATATAAATTTAGGTGAAATTGGAGATATTTACGTAATGAAATATGAATCAAATGATAAATCCATCTATTTGACAATAATAAATGGAAAGTAAATTTAATTTAATTTTTAGAAATTAAATTTACGATTTGGTGTAATAAATGAAATTTGGGAATTTCAAAATTTTAATTCGATAAGTTAAATTTTGTTTAAATTAGTATAGATGACTGAAAAATGTATAATAATAAGAATCATCAATTATCAAAGAGGAATGGGAAATTTGATTTAATTGACTAATTTTTAATTTAATTAATATGAAAATAGTCATTTTGGTCACGGACTCGGATTTCGACGAAACCAGTTTCATCGGATCCATATCAGTGAATTATTATAGGGTTTCAAGTTTCGTAGCGATCGGACTTGTCGTTTGATCGTACGAACGCGAAACGCCTTGAAATCGATTTAATTGAAATCAATTTGAAAATATTGATTTCAGCATAACTTCTTCATACGATGGAATTTGGACGTGAAACTTTTTCCATCTATTCGAATTTCTAACCTATCTTTATAAACCCAGTTATAAACCCTTGCCCCATCTATTCTCATTTGTTTGTGCGTTCATTTCATCAGTTCCTTCTCTTCTTCCAATGGCTAGAAACTCTAGATCCATGTTCAATTTCAAAAATCAAATCCAAAGTCAAAAATTAAACTTCTTAGAAAAATTCCAAAAAAATATATGTTGAAGCTCTTGATGTACGCGTCACAGATCAGTGGTTCGTTTTTCTGTTCGTATCTCCATTTGTTCAGAAATTAATCGTTCATTCTCGGCCTTCCATCGTGACGAAATCAAGTACGTCCGATCGTGGAATATGGGTTACCGTTGGGTAGAGGGTAACCAGTGGAGGCCATCGGTGGGTTTGGTTCGCGAGTTCAACGGTTAGATCGTTCTCCATAATTCGATTAGGGTTTCTTTAAGGGGGTGGCGGATGCAAATATTGTTGGGTCATGGCCGATCGCCTACGGCGTGAGGCATGGGGGGAGGGACTGGAGACAGGGCGCGGGCTTCTGGGGTGGGTGCGGCCTCGGCGGTGGATGGTCAATGACGAAATGACGGCGGCTAGGGTTGCGTTTCTTCGTGTACTAGGGGGCAAGCTGGAACGCGTGAGGGAGAGAGAGGAAGAACGCGCATGATGACGTGGCATATTTAATTAGGTTTGTTTCATTTAATTTTGATTTTTGTTTTTAAACGATTAAATCGCTATAACTCTTTCACACGAACTCCAATTCACGTGAGATTTTTTTGTTAGGATCGTAATAAAATTCGGGAGATTTCGACACTGGTTTGGTCAGATTCTGAGACCGTGAATTTTTGGGTTTAAATCGGATTTAAATTCGATTTAAATTCAAAAAGGTGAGTGTTTTAACCCACTCACAACTTCTAAGACTTCTTACGTTTGTTAAATGGATTTTAGATATGAGTAGAAATTTATTTATGACTATTTTGGCATGTTTTATTCATTATCTCTGTTAAATCGCATTTATTTAATTTGACTGTTAATTAATTTTATAATTGCATATAAATTTGACAGTTAATATTTATTTACTTGCATAAAACTGCTAGTTAAACAGTTATTAAATTTATTTTGAATATAAACTGCTAGTTAATAACTGTCATTTATTTCCTATTATATTGCATATGCTATATATTGATGTTGTTTAAATTGACGATGATTGAAATAAATTAATGATGATTGAAATAAATTGGTTGATGATTGATATTGGGTGAATGGATGATGTGTTCTATCTTATATAAACTGCAAGTTATCATGCATTTTCATTTCATTCGGGATTATGGTTTGAAATGATATACAACCGCATTTTTATTTTTAAATTGCGGATTGAAATGATAAATATCCATATCACTTGACCATAGGACAGAAAATTATATACAGGCACCACGGTATATATATCAAATTATTTTTGAAATTATTTTATGGTTTGGATATGATACGGTTAAATAAATATTAAATTTGGATATCATATAAATATATTTTATATATACATACATAGTTAAATTGTTGAATTTAAGCTATGCATAAATCTGTTAAATAAAAATGAATAAGTTGAAAAATGGCATTTGATAATTTATATTATACGTTTAAGTACAGGTTTAAGATCTTTTGTATATATATACAGTTAAATGTTTTAAATCAATAAAGATTGAAAGATAAATTTGAAATTTAATATAAATTGAGCTTATTTGAAAATTTAACTCCATAAGTTGATGTTAACTTGTTAAAATTAGAAATTTTAAAGGTATGATATTTATGACGGGATTTAATAAATAATTTTAGTATAAATAAATGGAAGGAAATTTTAGTGTAATAAATTTAGTTTATTTTAAATGATTATGGATTTATATGTAAACCTTTCAAACTAAATAATAGGAAATGAATTGTTGATTTAAATTCGCAACCTTAGTTTTGAAATTCATTAAATACTCAAAGTTAGAAAATATTGAAATCGAAGTGTTTTATTTAAACTGAAAGTGAATCTAAAAGTTATGGGTTTAGACTGGAATTAAAGTGAATAAAAATTGTGAAGGAGTGGCATTTATTTATTTTTAAAGAAATTTTAAGTTCAACTGTTTTATTTTATATATTGTTGAATATCCAAACCATTTAAGTTTGAAAGTTATGGTTTTAAAACTATGGACTTCGAAGTATTATGTTGAAAGTTAAAATTCAAATATTTGGTTTCGAGGTATTATAAATTTTAAAAGCGGCATGATTTTGGAAAAAAATTATATATGAAATAAAATGATATCATTTTTATTTGGGTTTTAAAGGGGAATGATATCGTATTTATGGGTTTTGAAATTGAAAATTTTATTCTGGTTTTAAAGTATAAATTATTTTTAAAAGACCGCGGTGTTATAATAACGTTTGGTTGTTGAAGAGACCGGGATCGGAAGTTGTCATACTCTCTGCCAACTCCGAAAACCACTTTAACAACTGTGTACGCGGTGGAGATTCCAGAATGAAGTAGGTTGGTGGCGGCGTTTCTTGTAAGGTAAATACGTGGACCCAACTCCCGTGAGTTGGCATAAGGTGGCTAAAACAAGAGCGATTGACGGGTTAATAGGTAGCACCTTTGATCGGACACATCCCTTCGATATTATACTTTGACTTTTGGATTGATTCGGTGGCCACTTTTGATTTCTTTGATTTGGGGTGTGGCTCGAGGTGGGCGATAGCTGCGGCTATGCGTTACCACCGACCCGGAAGCGTAATTGGTATATCTACCCTGGCATTGCCTAGTTGTGCCGTGTCACCTACCCTAGCGCGCCTTATACGATTTTTGCTTTGTACCATACCTATGGAGTGCCCTCTGACGACGCCTAGTACGGAGGATATTACGGTACTGTATAGACTATGGGAATATATTTTGTGTTAAGGGCTATATGGGTAACCCATTAACGCTATTTAAAAGTAAGTTTATTTTATAAATAGACACTATTATAATAGCGCAATATACTACATAGTAAATAGTTTAACGGATCCTTAGGAGATGTAAATCCCGAGCATCTCTTGAGTTACTGCACTCATATTTATTTCTGTTAATTTAACTCACATAAGATCTTTTAGTTCTGACTCGAGTGTTTTTGTCTTTTCAAATTCGCTCGGGTCAGTCCGAGCGTTTCAGGATCGAAGACTTTAGATCTGGAGGACGAAGATGGAGATTTCTACTATTATTATTAACTATATTCCACTACACTATTTAATTCCGCTGCATTGATTATGATTGGTATGTGAACTCTGATATTTATTGTATAAAGAAGAATCAAATGTTTGTAAACGGTGTATGAACTGTACATTTATTATTATATTTTATCCTTCCGTTGTGAGATTCTATTTTGTTTTTCTTTCCCTGTTTTTTTTCTTATTTACCCCATAACAATCCGCCCTTCCGTATGGTTTGAATTGGCACGTGTTTCGGTTTAAAGCGTGCGAAAAGGCGGGACGTTACATCTGGTATCAGAGTTTGGTTTAGCGATAAACCTTAGCTTTGTGGGGTTTGACTCTTTACTAATAGGGTAGTAATACCCTATGGGAGTCGCTGAGTGTGTATATATGAGATAGCGTATTTGTTAGTGTTATAGAAAGGTTTTAATATTGTGTTAATCTGTTTCGTTTTGTATTTATAAATTCTAGTTGGTGCATGGGACGCTATGACATCAATAGGGATTTCTAAACACTTAATAGGACAGACCGACATAATATTGTTTTTATATAGGTGAATGAAATAATTTTGCCTATTATATTTTCTACATATAAAATATTTTTTTTCAAATGATATCTATATTTGGTTGCAATAGATTGGTTGTTAGGTAATAAAGTGTATAAATAATAATAGAAAAGATTTTGAAAAATAAAATAAATGAAATTTGGAAATTTAGAACTTAAGATACGGGGTTTTGAAATTTCTTTCGGATAAATTTTGGAGTATAATAATATTATTTATAAGTATTTTCTGATATAAATATTTAGTATAAAATTCGGTTGAATTGTTTAAAAAAAAAGGATTTTTAAGAAAATAAGTTTTGTACTTTCCTCTCTGTCGCTGAAAAATAATTTCGGTGATGGAGGCCGCATCATCGACTTTCATTTTCGAGTTTCGAAGGGGGAAGGCCACTGTAGTAGTTTTACTGCAGATTCATTTTGATTGAAAAAAATAAATTTTGAATTGTTGTAGATATAATTATAGATATATAAGTTTTAAGAATATATTTATCTATTTTTTAAAATAAATTGAAAATGTAACCCGGTATTTAATTCTTAAATTTCCGTTAAAAAAAATTTGTTTCAATTATTATAGTGAAATGAAAAGTAGGTAACTAATAATTGAAACCCTAAATAAAATAAGAGATGTAAATGCTAAGTTATAAATGGAAATTAAAGGAAATTTGGAATTTGTAACATATGAAACAAAGAGTGATATTGCTGAACATTAAAATTAAAGGATGATAAAACTTGTATAAGTTCATTTGCATTTTCTTTAACATATATAACTTACCAAATATGAGAAGTTGAAATGTTTAATAAGAAATGTAATGAAAATTGTGAAAGTAAAAGTAGGTAATGAAGTATCCAATGAATTTGCTATTAAATGAGAATTTAATGTATAAACTTAAGTTATAATCGAAATTTTACCAAGTAAATATAATTAAAGGTAAGTATGACAAATAGATGATTATAAGCTTAAATAATTAAAGTGTAAATAAATGAGGTCGTGCAATAATAAATGAATGAATAATTATAGTAGTTAATGGCATGACCTGAGTTAATGGAAATGAATAATAGTAAGTAGCAAGTGAAAATAAATGGATGTAATATAAATAAAGAGAAATTGTAAACTTAAGAAAAGGGTTGCAGTTATTTCTAAATAAAATTGAAAGAAATAAATGAAAATAAAAAGAATAAACCGTTATATGAATGAAAAGAATTAAACAACAAATGTATGAATGGAATAAATAAGAATAGACTAAATCTATTGCTGAAATTGTTGTTTATCGTGGTTTGTGGTTGTTGGGTAAGGAAACTTTAATTTTGTTGGGATGGATGAATAATTCATTGTGTTTAATCTAAGACTGTTGAGTAAATGATGCACTGGATGGTTTATACTTCATTCCGTACAATATAAAAGTTTTGAACCCGAACAACTATTTGTTTGTTTGGTTGAATGGTTGCTTTGAATTTGTTGTGTATGCTATTTGTCGAATTGATGGTTGTTGTACTGATTTGTTGTTAGTAATTGAAACCACTTAAATATTTCACTTTATATAAATTGTTAACCCTTTAGATTTTGTAAGTGAAATGCAGGTTATGGAAGCAATTGCTACTGCTTTTGGTTCCATAAATTTAGCGTAAATTGCCGGACAAATAGGTACGTTTCGGATTTGGGTTTATAGCGCTATTTTATATATTTTCCCGTGTAGGGATATATATTATTTTGGAAAATATTTGTGTATATTGTTTTATTTATATTATATTTTCTCTCGAGCCTCTCCGTATAAAGGAGACTCTGCCAAAATTTTGGACTTAGAAAAATTTGAAAATGTTTTACAAACTTTAATAATTTATGTATAAAAGATTTAAATGGGTATAAATTGGTATATTTTATTTTAAATTATTTTATTTTGTAAACTTATTTGTTTATAAATTTAATAATTAAGAAAGATATATTGATTTCTTATTTCTTCATTTCCCTTCTTCTCCTTTTCGGGGACGAAAAGTTTTGAGTGGGGGAGATTGTAACGACCCGTAAATTTCGTTAATTAGATCTGTCATATTTATAAGATTTTGGAATTAAATTTATAAAGAAATATAATTGTTATAATTGGTAACGAAGTAAGTGTAATAATAATTAACCTATGAAGTATTACATTGGTTGTAATAGACTAAATTTTAAAGATTGAATTTAATAAACCCTATTTATTTGGAACCTTGTTATTTATATGCAAAAGTATAATAAATGAGTTATTGCAAGAGATTGAAATTTTAATAGGATTCTAAATAATGAATAGTGGAAAGGATTATACAGGTGTATAATTTAATACAAGCAAGGAAAGTATTTAATTGATTTTGTAATAAAAACATTGAAACAGAAATTGGGATAAATTAAGGAATTATGTTAATGCGAGTAATAATCTATAAACTTGGATGAACATTTCAATTTGATAAATTTTTTCTAAATGATAAGGCTTAGTATATAATTAGGGTAATTGGTATTTAATGAAATTAAGTGTTGGTACATTGCGTAGATAAGGATTTAGATGAAGTGGGTTAATTTATGAAATAAAATTTAAGGATAGCAACTACTTTAAATTACCTAATAAAATTGGTCAATGAATTTATTGTAAATAAAGTTCATTTAAAATGTAGGTGATTATAATGTTGTTATTAATAATAAACGTTACTCAAATGATTTTTATTATAGTAACGGAAGTGTAAAGGTAAATTGGTAAAAGCATAAATTTAGTTAAGTAGTAATTTGTGGTTTGGGAATAATAACGCATTAGTGTGATTCAAGATAAACGGTAACAAATATTTTAGGGTATCTATTTATCTAACCTGTTAATTTAATATAGGAAATTGCGATAAAACTAAATCTAATCATTGGTTGGTTATTGTGATTTTGTTAATAATGGAAATTATATGAAACATGCATTTAAGGGCGTGAAACCAAGTGAACCAATTTATTTAGAATAGTTAATCGTAATTAAAGGATATAATTTGATAAGTTATAATGAATGGAAATAGGAAGGTTATTAACTAAGGAAGAAATAGGTAACAATTGCATTCATTCGTAAGTGGAAATAAATCGTTAATGATAACAAGTATTTAAGATTAACCATCAACTTAGTATATTTAATTTTAACTGATAATCAACTGCAATAAATAATAAATAATTATTACTTTAACGTTAATTGAAGTAATACTTGAAATTTAATATTCAGATATTATGTAAATATAAATTTAGGTGAAATTGGAGATATTTACGTAATGAAATATGAATCAAATGATAAATCCATCTATTTGACAATAATAAATGGAAAGTAAATTTAATTTAATTTTTAGAAATTAAATCTATGATTTGGTGTAATAAATGAAATTTGGGAATTTCAAAATTTTAATTCAATAAGTTAAATTTTGTTTAAATTAGTATAGATGATTGAAAAATGTATAATAATAAGAATCGTCAATTATCAAAGAGGAATAGGAAATTTGATTTAATTGACTAATTTTTAATTTATTTAATTAATATGAAAATAGCCATTTTGGTCACGGACTCGGATTTCGACGAAACCAGTTTCATCGGATCTGTATCAGTGAATTATTATAGGTATTCAAGTTTCGTAGCGATCGGACTTGTCGTTTGATCGTACGAACGCGAAACGCCTTGAAATCGATTTAATTGAAATCAATTTGAAATCAATTTGAATATATTGATTTCAGCATAACTTCTTCATACGATGGAATTTGGACGTGAAACTTTTTCCATCGCGTTCAGAATATTTTAAAACACCTATTTGGATATATGGGTTTGCCAAATTTTGTTCCGGGGTCAGAACGGGCTTTTTGGGCCAATTATCGTTCAGCACGTTTGGTTATCGGATCCATCTATTAAAATTTCTAACCTATATATATAAACCCAGTTATAAACCCTAGCCCCATCTATTCTCATTTTTTTGTGCGTTCATTTCATCAGTTCCTTCTCTTCTTCCAATGGCTAGAAACTCTAGATCCATGTTCAATTTCAAAAATCAAATCCAAAGTCAAAAATTAAACTTCTTAGAAAAATTCCAAAAAAATATATGTTGAAGCTCTTGATGTATGCATCATAGATCAGTGGTTCGTTTTTCTGTTCGTATCTCCATTTGTTCAACAATTAATCGTTCATTCTCGGCCTTCCATCGCGACGAAATCAAGTACGTCCGATCGTGGAATGAGGGTTACCGTTGGGTAGAGGGTAACCAGTGGAGGCCATCGGTGGGTTTGGTTCACGAGTTCAACGGTTAGATCGTGCTCCATAATTCGATAAGGGTTTCTTTAAGGGGGCGGCGGCTGCAAATATTGTTGGGTCATGGCCGATCTCCTACGGCGTGAGGCATGGGGGGAGGGACCAGAGACAGGGCGCGAGCTTCTGGGGTGGGCGCGGCCTCGGCGGTGGATGGTCAACGACGAAAAGACGGCGGCTAGGGTTGCGTTTCTTTGCGTACTGGGGGGCAAGCTGGAACGCGTGAGGGAGAGAGAGGAAGAACGCGCATGATGACGTGGCATATTTAATTAGGTTTGTTTCATTTAATTTTGATTTTTGTTTTTAAACGATTAAATCGCTATAACTCTTTCACACGAACTCCAATTCACGTGAGATTTTTTTGTTAGGATCGTAATAAAATTCGGGAGATTTTGACACTGGTTTGGTCAGATTCTGAGACCGTCGAATTTTTAGGTTTAAATCAGATTTAAATTCGATTTAAATTCAAAAAGGTGAGTGTTTTAACCCACTCACAACTTCTAAGATTTCTTATATTTGTTAAATGGATTTTAGATATGAGTAGAAATTTATTTATGACTGTTTGGCATGCTTTATTCATTATCTCTGTTAAATCGCATTTATTTAATTTGACTGTTAATTAGTTTTATAATTGCATATAAATTTGACAGTTAAAATTTATTTACTTGCATAAAACTGCTAGTTAAACAGTTATTAAATTTATTTTGAATATAAACTGTTAGTTAATAACTGTCATTTATTTCCTGTTATATTGCATATGCTATATATTGATGTTGTTTAAATTGACGATGATTGAAATAAATTAATGATGTTTGAAATAAATTGGTTGATGATTGATATTGGATGAATGGATGATGTGTTCTATCTTATATAAACTTCAAGTTATCGTGCATTTTCATTTCATTCGGGATTGCGGTCTGAAATGATATACAACCGCATTTTTATTTTTAAATTGCGGATTGAAATGATAAATATCCGTATCACTTGACCATAGGACAGAAAATTATATACAGGTACCGCGGCATATATAAAATTATTTTTGAAATTATTTTATGGTTTGGATATGATACAATTAAATAAATATTAAATTTGGATATGATATAAATATATTTTATATATACATACATAGTTAAATTGTTGAATTTAAGCTATGCATAAATCTGTTAAATAAAAATGAATAAGTTGAAAAATGGCATTTGATAATTTATATTATACGTTTAAGTACAGGTTTAAGATCTTGTATATATATACAGTTAAATGTTTTAAATCAATAAAGATTGAAAGATAAATTTGAAATTTAATATAAATTGAACTTATTTGAAAATTTAACTCCATAAGTTGAAGTTAACTTGTTAAAATTAGAAATTTTAAAGGTATGATATTTATGACGGGATTTAATAAATAATTTTAGTATAAATAAATGGAAGGAAATTTTAGTGTAATAAATTTAGTTTATTTTAAATGGTTATGGATTTATCATGTAAACCTTTCAAACTAAATAATAGGAAATGAATTGTTGATTTAAATTCACAACCTTAGTTTTGAAATTCATTAAATACTCAAAGTTAGAAAATATTGAAATCGAAGTGTTTTATTTAAAATGAAAGTGAATCTAAAAGTCATGGGTTTAGACTGGAATTAAAGTGAATAAAAATTGTGAAGGAGTGGGATTTATTTATTTTTAAAGAAATTTTAAATTCAACTGTTTTATTTTATATATTGTTGAATATCCAAACCATTTAAGTTTGAAAGTTATGGTTTTAAAACTATGGATTTCGAAGTATTATGTTGAAAGTTAAAATTCAAATATTTGGTTTCGAGGTATTATAAATTTTAAAAGCGGCATGATTTTGGAAAAAAATTATATATGAAATAAAATGATATCATTTTTATTTGGGTTTTAAAGGGGAATGATATCGTATTTATGGGTTTTGAAATGGAAAATTTTATTCTGGTTTTAAAGTATAAATTATTTTTAAAAGACCGCGGTGTTATAATAACGTTTGGTTGTTGAAGAGACCGGGATCGGAAGTTGTCATACTCTCTGCCAACTCCGAAGACCACTTTAACAACCGTATATGCGGTGGAGATTCCAGAATGAAGTAGGTTAGTGGCGGCGTTTCTTGTGAGGTAAATACGTGGACCCAACTCCCGTGAGTTGGCATAAGGCGGCTAAAACAGAAGCGATTGACGGGTTAATAAGGTAGCACCTTTGATCGGACACATCCCTTCGATATTATACCGACTTTTGGATTGATTCGGTGGCCACTTTTGATTTCTTTGATTTGGGGGTGTTGCTCGAGGTGGGCGATAGCTGCGGCTATGCGTTACCGCCGACCCGGAAGCGTAATTGGTATATCTACCCTGGCATTTCCTAGTTGTACCGTGTCACCTACCCTAGCGCGCCTTATACGATTTTTGCTTTGTACCATACCTATGGAGCGCCCTCTGACGACGCCCAATACGGGGGAGATTACGGTACTGTATAGACTATGGGAATATATTTTGTGTTAAGGGCTATATGGGTAACCCCTTAACGCTATTTAAAAGTAAGTTTATTTTATAAATAGACACTATTATAATAGCGCAATATACTACATAGTAAATAGTTTAACGGATCCTTAGAAGATGTAAATCCCGAGCATCTCTTGAGTTACGGCACTCATATTTATTTCTGTTAATTTAACTCACATAAGATCTTTTAGTTCTGACTCGAGTGTTTTTGTCTTTTCAAATTCGCTCGGGTCAGTCCGAGCGTTTCAGGATCGAAGACTTTAGATCTGGAGGACGAAGATGGAGATTTCTACTATTATTATTAACTATATTCCACTACACTATTTAATTCCGCTGCATTGATTATGATTGGTATGTGAACTCTGATATTTATTGTATAAAGAAGAATCAAATGTTTGTAAACAGTTTATGAACTGTACATTTATTATTATATTTTATCCTTCCGCTGTGAGATTCTATTTTGTTTTTCTTTCCCTATTTTTTTTTCTTATTTACCCCATAACAATCCGCCCTTTCGTATGGTTTGAATTGGCACGTGTGTCGGTTTAAACCGTGCGAAAAGGCGGGACGTTACAACAACATTCAAAGTGCTCAACTTGTATGAAGGCAAATGACCAAGTCTCATGTGCCAAGCTCTAGATTTAACATGATAAGCAAACAAACTATATTTTTTCAGCTTACCTTCTGTCTTTGTCTTCAATTGTTCTGTATGTAATAGAAAAAGATTCCTGTCAGCTCTACCAATCACCTTATGTTCCTTCAAAGCTAGGCCCTGCAAAATACATTTTCCTTCTGTAAACAAGACATCACAGCTCATATCTCTTAACAATTGTCCCACTGATAAGAGATTGCATTTGAACATTGGGACATATAACACATCCTTCAACGTCAAATCTGCAAGGAGGTTTACAGTTCCAACAATACGTACTTCTGCAATTCCTCCATTCGGCAATGAAATCACAAAAGGTCTCTCTAATCTCTTTTTGCTAGCAAACAATGTAATATCACAACTCATATGACAACTTGCACCACTATCAATTATCCAGGAAGTTGTATTAAAAAATCTTTCATAGGAGCTAGTACCTGCGAAAGAATCTTGCATTATTCCCTTTCCTTTAGTGGAGTTAGCATTCAACAGCTTCAGCAACTGAGCGACCTGATCTGGTGTAAACTCCGACTAAACTATTCCTGACGCCGATCGTTATCCTGAACCTGCATTGTCTATTTGTGAAGCTGAACCAGTAAATTTGCCTTCATCTTGCCTTTTCTTATTCTTGAGCTTCTTATTTGGTGGAAATCCAATTATGAAATAACACCTGTCTATGGCGTGGTTTGTCTTTTTGCAATTGGTGTAGTAAAGAGGCTTTCTATCACCATTGCTTCGAGGATTCCCAGTTGATCCTCCATTTGAACCAGCTGTTGCCATCATAGCTGCAGAATCTGACATGTTTCGTGTGCTTGCCTTAACTTCTCTTTGTGTTTCATCTTGTGATAATAGAGAATATACATGGCCCATCCCAGGAAGTGGATTCATCATGAGAATTGTGCTACGCACACCTGCATACACGTCATTGAGTCCCATCAAAAAGTGAATCAAGCGTTGATCTTCCTCATACTTTACAATTTTCTCAACACAACCACATGTACAGGCTGGAATATTGCACGGGCTATTGAGTTCATCCCACAGAGACTTCGATTATGTGAAAAATTCAGATATGGTGCTGGCGCATTGATCAATGAGTTGAGCTCCTTCTGCACAACATAGATCTGCACATTTTTGATTGACCAAAATGAATCTTCAGTTCCTTTTAGATTCCTTCTAAAATCTCGATATATATCACTGATCTGCGAATTTCACTGCTCAAATTGCTAATCAACTATGAAATCACCATATCATTACATCATTCCCATAGATGAAACTTATTTGAAGTCTTATCTCGTTGCGCTAGGGTTCCGTCTATGAAGCCAGCCTTGTTCTTCGTTGAGAAAGCAATCCTCACTAATCCGCACTATTCTTCGTAGTTCTTGCCATCAAATAATGGAGTAACTAGAATAAGGCCCGGATGATCACTCGGATCGCTAGGATCCACCGCCTGAAATGCCATGTGAGTCTAGGTCTACAAAAGGGGGAAAACTGGATATGTGATACGAAAATAAACTATCAGACTCAAAAGACTGCTCTGATACCACGTAGATCTGGGAAATTATGTTTTGAGTCACACAGCCATGAAAGTAGTGCAAATTTTGTTGGATCGAGAAAGAAGGTGATATTGGAGGGAAGAAAAAAAAGGTTTTATTATCTTTTATTTAAATTTTGCAGAAAATAGATGACCCTTATAAATTGGGCATTTATATGTTGGGCCATCGGGACTTATTATCTATAAATCCATACACAATGTGTCTATGTCTACATGATGACCATTGATGTTTTATTTTAACGAAATGGGTATTGTTAACTAAAAAAATATATTATGTTTCGATTGGAGATGGTTCAAGGTCCAATGCAACTTCTTCGTTATGATACAAGTATAACAAGAGGAACGAAATCTGAAACCTAAACTAGCATTTTTCATTGAAATTTTGGCATGTAAGCCTCTCTACATCTGAAGGTTTGGAACAAATGTTATAATACTTGCATACATCCATTTGAGCATGTCATAATACTTCTGACATCCAGCTATATGTATAATTACTCACCATAAGTAAACCTAAGGTCACCCAACTCCACCTATACATAACTCTCCATCATGCTTCACACTCATCAAAGACCAAGTAAGAGAATTCTATTCTCAATCAAAAACTCATATTAGCACTTTTCTATGAGCTTGTTTCCCTGCATATCGAAAGTACTAGAATATATTATTATAATATTTGTTAGAAATGAATTAGCATTTCATTGAGAAATGTGGGGCATTGAATGCTTTTGGAAATGAATAGTCACACATCTTAGAATAAAATATACATTTTGTGTTTATATACAAACATGAAAGGATACCACCACCCCCCACACTCGCGCCCGCGTCTGTGCCCGCACCCGCATCCGCGGCGCGGGCGAATGGGCGTTTGATGCGTATTAGAGGCGCTTAGCACTTTTTCGACATTTGAATTATGTCCACCGCCTAACTGAATAAAGATCCTAAGATCTTGGTTCAAAGGGATAACTAATTTTAGAATAGGATAAGTTTTGATATTTTTGATGATGTATATACTTGGTAATATTGAGAACCAAGTGGAGTATTGTGAAATACCCTCTATAGTATCACCTACGTGAGTGTGAAGGTGCCGTTTCAAGGAGAATTGTAAGGCCAAATTCTCCGAGCACTCATGAGACCAAACTGGTGTTCATGGCAAAAACGAACACAAACAGAGAACCAAAGAAGAAGAAAAACACTTATGGTGTGTTGTCTATTTTATATTTACAAAAAAGGCTTGTAGTTCAAAGACAACCTTAGTCCACTGATTCGCCAGTATGTCAAAAGGATACACACTTGGAAACTTCAAAGCCAATGTGCTACTTTAACCGATACATAAATAAATGTTTCGTAAAAAATTTAAGAACAAATTGAGAAATTACTCATTCATATGGGAGATCGTTAGAAATGAATGAGCATTTCATTGGAAAATGTAAGGCATTGAATGTCTTGAATTGAATATTCCAACATCTTAGAATAAAATGTACATTTTATGTTTATATACCAAGATGTGGACACTATTATAGTTAATATGAAATAAAGAGAAACCTGAAAGGATAGCCATCTTGGCGGGTGGTGCAATGCACCTCCCCGCATGCGCGCACCCGCACCCTCGTCGTAGACAAATTGCAGTTGGCTTTGCTTGACTGTTCAGACCGAATAATTTTTGTTTTTTTCCATTCAAACTCAAACGGTCGCACCGTCTAGTAAAGGGTAGTAACCTTTTCGATTGTCGCAACCGTTCGAACATGCACCTATTACCGAATAGGCACCTCCCCACGCCTATATATAGGCAGAAGGAAAATATGAAAATATACTAAGTTTTTCGGCACTTCTTCCTCTCCCACAAAACTCTCTTCTTACTTAAATTCTTTTAAGTTCGTCGTTGCTCTGTGATTGTTGCACAACATCACAGAGACTGGTCTGTTTCATCTTGGGAAATAATTTCTCGATATCCTTAAGCGTCGTATAGGGAGCAATATTGTTTCAAGGAAACAGTTTTTCACTGGACTCGGACAACCTAATCGGTATTATATCTATTGCACTATTTGTTTACTGCACAGTTCTATTCATAATGGTTTTTGCAACATATTTGTAACAATTATGTAGTTGTAACAGGTTTGCAACGTACACGTAACACTTTTGCGACATATTTGTAACAGTATGTACTTGTAACATTTCTAAAGTTGTAACTGTAATGACCCAGAATTTGACCGCTTTAAAATATATTATTTAGAGTGATTTTAAATATAAAATATAAAAGGTTTTATGATTTAAATAATATTAGACAGGATTTGGAAGTAGAAACAAACATAAAAATAGTAACATTTGCCTATATCGACAAAAGTGACAAAATGCTAATTTCAGAAAAGTACGCATCAATGGTTAAGTAAATTATTTTAATTAATTAATGAGTGTTTATATTTTTAAATAGCATTATACAAATTTATTTTTAAATTTGGTTTACATAAATAAATAGTTTAACTAAAACGTTAAAATGTGTCCGTAAAACATTTTATCGAAAATCAACGTTTTGTCGTTTAAAAGTTGTCGCAACATCGCCGCACCTTTGTTTTCTTATATAGGAACATATATTCAAATAGTGCAAGTACTAATTAATTCAGTAAACATGTTTACTTTTACTAAATAAGATTAGAAAACTTCTAGAAGTCATTAGTAAATGTAAGTAAGAATTAATAAAAGTAAGAAAAAGTGAACATCAAATCACATCAAATCAAAGCCAACATAATTATGATATTTTTTACTTAATTTTTAACTTACTAAGGCATAATGTAAGAAGTGAAAGGATGATGTTAAATTTTGAAAAAGTGGAGATTGCTTTAATTTGAAGTAATGTTAGTTTGGTAATTTGGTAAGAGGTTATTTTGGTAAATTACCACTTTTTTCTTTTCCTATAAATATCCACCGCCTTCTTCACTTTCATTCACATTTCTTCTTCTTATTTTCTCAAGCTTTTTCATCTTCTTCCTCTTCTCTTTAATGGCTTCCATGCTATATAAAAAATTAAAAAGAAATAATGTCAAAATATTTATAAAATATTCAAAAGAAATCAATGTCCATTCTCTTCAAATCAAACTCCTCTTTTCTCCATATTTAACTTCTTCTTCTCTTGGCCATAACTTCTTCAAAACCGATTTTTTAATCATGTATTTCTCCATTGACTACAACTTTCATGTTGACCACTTTATCTCATTCTAAAAGTAACTATGTTAAAAAAACATTTCTTTCCAGTTCATTTTCTGGCCCAGTTTTTAAGCCAGAGAATAAGCCAATTTATTTTGATCATAACTTGATCATGACGGATCCAAATTAAGAAATTCAGTTTTTAAATTATATAAAATTTCAATGGCTACGAATTTTATGTTAATCACTTTTTTCAGTTTTGAGGTTTGCTATACCTGAAACTCAATTCTTTGAAGTGCATTTTCGGGCTTTATTTTTGTGAATCCAAGAATAGCTCTTTTTCTTTCGACCATATCTTTCTCAAAATTAACCAAAATCAAGTGATTCATTTTTTTTAAATTCAAAAGAAAAGAATTTGCAACAACTTTTGTGTTAACAAGTTTTTAATTTTTGAGAGCAAAAGAGTCAAAAACAAAAGAGAATATGACCTATTGTCGGGTCTAATTTTGAAAATTCAAGTTCAAAGCTCCACCACTTCTTCTTTATACTTTCGGCCAACTTCCATCTCAAGCCTTGGCCAAGCACTAGGAAGGAGGAATTCGAGCTTTTATTTATTTGGTTCCGAAGCATGGTAGGACATATGCATTATATCTTAAGTTCCTTGCCTTAAAGTTTGACGGAGTGGAATCCGAAGTAAGTTATTTCTTATTTTATGTTCATTAAAACCATTGCTATGTTGAAGAAACTTTAAGTGTTAAGTTGTTTGAAAACGCTTGTTAAATGCTTGTTTACTTTGTTTCCTAGAATAATGATTTTATTTCCTTGCTTGATATTATGTTTGGATGACTAATTAAATAATTTAAAACTTAGAAGTTAAATACTTAATGGGGTATGCAGAAACAACTAGTACATGTGTTTCGTCTGTGAGATCCAAGGATACTTGGACGAGGGACAAAACATGTCGAAGGGAAAGCACGGATGCTCCAAAATAAATATCAAACCGTTAAAGTGTTATAAATGTTTGATACAATAAAGCATTGTTTATCATTTATTATTGCGTTTATTTCATTGATTGATTGTTTGAATTAGGCTCGACCAGTATATAAGCACTGATTATTATTATTGATTGTTGACTTTGCCCGACCAGTTTATGAGCAATTTATTATCCATATGCATGGGCTGGGTAGTAAATAATTGTAGGCTAACACCTTGTGATTTATTTCACAATTTGACTATAAGGTGTTTAGCGGTAATATTTAGTTCACTTCAATTTAATGGACTGTTTTGAAAATTGGTTTTCAAGTTGAAAGGTTATGAAGTGTTTTCTCTTTAAAATAAATAGAAATGTTTGGTAATGAATGTTTTGAAGTTATATTATATAAAAGTGATTTATATAATGAATGGTTTTATAAAAGTGTGTTATAAAACGGAAAGAATTTCGAGGGCTAAACCCGATGGTTTTAAGATGATTTTTGAACAGATTTAGAAAATGAAAATTATTATAGATTTGAAAGTACTTGTGAGTATTAGTGTGAAATGATTTATCGCTTCGGGATGTAAAATGATTTGTTATGTTACCAATGATTCGAGTAACCCGTAACTAAAATGGTGGGCATGTGTTTTTGGTATAGTCCGCTCTTAGAATAGAGGGATATACTTATTTATCGATTATATTAAGGCTGGGACCCAGTTGCCTTGTTATTGGGAGAAACCTCCCGATCTGGTTGCATGTGGTTTGATATGTTTTATTACAGTATTTGAGACGACCTGACTTCCTATCTCCAGGAAATCGTATCATCTTTAAGAAAGAAAAGGATAGAAAAGAGAAAAGACAGAGAAGAAGAAAGGAACAACATCAGAATCTAAACAGCGGAACGAAAAAATTATACTAATCACATAATACATTACATAGTATCATATACATCAGAGATACACAGCTAAAACAACACATACTAGACAGTTATAAACACCTGTCTAGTTATACAACTCAATACAACACAAAGACAAACTACTCAGAGCACAACAACTCAGAGAACACACAGCGGAATACTATATCTACACGCGGAAGCCTCCTGTTTCATTGCTCCTCCTGAATTCGTCAAGCCAACCTGAATTCCATTGGCTACTCGTAAAAATTTGAGTACCCAAGAGTTTAAGAAAAACAGAATAAACTCCGGGTCAGACATGGGTCTGGTGTGAGTAAACGGTTAAAGTTGCTTAACTTTAAAAACCTTTTGAAAGAAAAGGTATCACGTAAGACTTCCCACACATAAACATGGAAAAGTTTTTACCTTACGCTAACCAAAACATTTGATAGGAAATTCAGTGATATTATAATAGGTCTAGGGTTTTCAAATAAATATGAAATAGACGAAATTGTTACATTATTAAATTCCAGCTACTAGCCACAAAAGTGGGTAATACAATCAAATCTGATGGCACTTATTGGATTTTGGATACCATACAACGGCAGGGCTACTGGGGTACCGCCCGTCAAAGTACGTGGCCTAGATCACCGTACCGAGGAGTACGCCCGCTCCCCTGCAACACAAAGCCGGACCCATTCCTTACTGAATAGTTCCAAATAAGACAACCCCGATGGATGTAGCTATTCAACCGCCCACACAGCCGAAATAAAAAGGACCTCTAGACAGGGGTAAATCTTACTCTCAAGTGGGGGCTACCCACGAATCCTTGCTGGACCTCCCTGTTTTAGCCATTCCCGGTTGATGAGGCTTGAGGCTACGATTACCTTTAGTGAACACATCACTTAGAATGCTCATCGTCCACCTGACGATGTTCTGAAAGCATTCAATCCATACAAGTTCGTTCCGGGTTCGAACGAAACCGAAGGCATTATCTCGTTACACTCATTTTGGAATCACCCTCAGAGTTAACGACAATAACCCTTGCACTCTGAACCTTCATCATATCGAACCTATAAGTACTATTCCGTCAACTCATTACGGAATCACCCTCAGAGTTATACTGACGTATAGTCCTTACACCTCGAGTCTTCACTCTTCACAAGAGATTCAGGACCTATCGTTAATTTGGATCGATGTGGTTTTCGGATATCCAAATATGGAAACCCGATCCTGGTCTCATCGAAATCCAAAGCGTGTCTTTTAGGTCCAAGTTGTTTTAAAGTTAAACAATTCAATTCAACTATCCATATACACACAGAATAGATAATTCACAAGTCACAATTGATAACCATATTATCAAATAAACAGATGATCCATAACCAAAATAGGTAATCCACACCATTATCACAATAGATAATCTATGCAACCAAGTATTCATACCACACAGCGTTACTTATCTCATTTATGAGATTACCTCCATTCAAAACAATCAATGTCATCCATTCATACATAAGCAATGATTTACTTAATCACAACATAATTAATTTAAAATGAATTATAATCTCTAATTAATTTAAAGTGAATTAAATTAATTACTTCATCTCTTAATATATTTAAAATTAATTAAATTAATTACCTTCATCAAAATAAATCTTGCTTGCTCATTCATTAATTAAACCAATTAATTAATCAACCTTAATTAATTAACTCTTAATCAAGTAATTAATCCTTAATTATTCTCATTAATCAACATTATTTCTTAATTAATTACATTAATTAATCATGCTTAATTAATTACTTTCAATTAATCAACTTGATTAAATATAATCAGTAATTAATTATTCTTAATTACTTCTTAATTACTTTATAAATTCTTTAATTTATTACACCAAGTAATAAACCTTAATTACTTTATCAAGTAATTATCCATTTAAAATTACTTCCCAATCAGTAAGTTACTTTAACTCAATTACCTCTGTAATTTATCAATTACTTACCTTAAGTAATTGCCTTATCAAAACTTATTAAGTAAACATACTTAATCTTTTATCAAGTGACTATTCTTAGTTAATTAACAAATTAATTAACTTAGTTGATCACACTTATCTCATCAATCAAAATTGAGTAATTTATTCCCTAATTACTCTTTACCAAATTAATCTTCAATTAACAGATTAACTATCTTCAACTATTAATTAATAAATCTTAATTATTAATTCAATCCTTTAATTATAAAGTAATAAATCACTAATTACTTTTATAATTAATTAATTAACCTTAATTAACCAATTAATTATCTCCAAATCATTAATTAATAAACTTAATTATTAATTAACAATCTTAATTACAAATTAATTAAAATTAATCAATCCTTAATTATAATTAATTAACCTTAACAAAATAGTTAATTAATTCATAATTAACTTTCATTTTAGATCAATAACCTTTTAATTATTGTTTAAGAAAACCCAATTAAAACTTAATAAAACCTTTATTAAGTGTTAATTAATTACTATTTTAATTAACCCTTAATTACTTAATTAATAAGTAATTACAATTTAATTAATCATTAGTCATTAATTAAATCATCATAATTATTAGTTAATTAATAATCATACTTAATTAATTTCCTAATTAATCTCTTAAAATAATTAATTAAATTAATTAGCTAAACTTAAAATTCTTAATAAACTTAATTAATTACACACCATTAACACCTAATTTTATTTAAGATAAAACATTATCTTAAATTATCCTTGAAATCTTTACTTAACATAATTCATTAATTAAAATATAAAGAAAACATTAATTACCTATCTTTAATTATTAATTAAAAATCATTAGTTTCGAATTCAAAAATTACTTAAACCCTTAATTGTTAATAAAAACATTTATAAATTTCCCTTTTTATTTCCAAAGTAAGTTTGAAAATAACATTAACTTAAAACATTTAAACTATTCATACAAATTCAATTATAAAAACAAATCAATTTAAAAACAAGAATTTTAATTTAACTTAAACTATTTAAAATTTAAAACTTGCTTGTTTAAATTTGAAAATTTGGTTGAACATTTTAGTTTGGGTTCAACCAATGTTTACTGGTATTCAAATACAAAGTACGTTTTTTATTATTAAACAACCTGTCTTTAAAAATTTTAAAACTGTTTTGTTAAAACTTATGAAAACTGTTAATACAACAGTTAATCCCTGCAACACAAATGAACCCAGAACTCCTCGAGCTACAACCAAAAATACTCGAGCTTTTACCCGAGACTTCTCCCTTACTACCCAAGATAAAACCCAGTAACACAAACCCACGTGCTAACTGACACCAACCACCTCTCGTGCACCTGCACCAGTGCCGGAACCACCTCCGGTCATCGTTGAACCCACCAACACATCATCCTTCCATCCTACAAGCCTCCACGATCAACCAAACTTACAGACCTACCCCAATTCAAAATCGAGCACCCTGGTTGAACAGAACCCCAAACCTCATCAGGAAACTCCCCTTGAACCCTCGCCTCCGATCAAGTATAATCTCCACAACTCCGACCATGAGATGCTGACTCACCGCACATCATCCTCCCAAAAATTCATACAACTCGATGCAATTTTGAAGATGCAGTAATCAAATTTCCCAAGTCCAAACATAACTAGGGTTAAAATCATAATCTAACAATTCCAAATTCCACAATGAATTTCAAATACTTCAACTATTTTTCCCACACCCTCCAATGCTTCACCTAGCTTCATCAACAATCTCGAGCAATCCAGACTCACAGATCAACAGAATTGGGAAGAAATCAAATTTCCAGTTAATATCCAAATACCCACTTAATACAGTTTTAAAAATTGTGAATTTCTTTTAAAAATTTATAATTTCCAATGACACCTTAGTTTATATAATTATTTTAACCAAATTAAATACTTGGTTTCAAGCATTGATAATAAATTTTTACTACACAATTTGATTTCCAAGTAAATTAAAAAAACAGAGACTTATTCTATTTTTGGTTCTTAGTTTAATCTTAAACTAACTTATTTGTTTTAAATCTATGACATAACAATTTGTTTACATAGAATAGCTTGAAGATTTAATTTTTCTCAGATTCTATAGTAAAATATAGAGCGGAAAAATGCAAATCAACCTGCACAGTTTTAACTAAACAAAACCTATTGCATATTTATCTCAACACAGAGGTAAACTCGTATAAACATCATCAAAAAATCATGCAACAGGAGATTACCACTTAAATTTTAGTAAATTGTTTACTCACCTCAATTTTAAAAGAAATGCAGAGGTTTGCAAATGAACTGGAACTGTAAGACATTTGAACTTGAACTTTCTTTAAAAAAAAACAAAATTGCCTCATCCCTTTAATTGCTTTCCAGAATTTGCCTTTTGAAAAACTTGTAAACACTTGAGCTTGAGGCTTTTAAAACTGGAGTTCTTGCATGCATAAGAAAATTGATGCAGACATTCAAATGCAGATTTGGTTTGAAAATAAACTGCAGACATGCAGTTTGATTTGCACTTCAATATCAGGTTTTTGATTTGAGCATTGTTTGAATTGAGGAATCGTTTGAAGATTGGTTTGAAGATTTCTGGAGAGTAAACTTTTGGCATGGATATTCAAGTTTCTTTTTAGAAATGAACAAAGAATTTAAAGAAAAAGAAAGATGAAGAGAAAAGGTGATTATATAGGTAAATTTTCAGATTTATTAAATTAAAAAGAAAATTAAAAACAATGGACACTTGTCTTATAATTACACAAATGTTTAACACTTGTTGACATAGAGTTTTAAAACTAAACACTTGTCAATTTTTATTTATTTTTATTCTAAAATAATTTTAAAACCTTTTTAAATAAATTTCTAATTACTAATATGTTTTTTCTTTCTTAATTTTAAAAAATAATTTTCAAATTAAATATCTAATAAACAAATATATTTATACATTTATAAATATTTCTATTATATAAAATACAATCTTTAAAAAGAATGAAACCAAATAAAATTTAAATAAAATTATATACAACATTTCAAATTATTTTAAAATTTTATTTCAAAAGCCTTTTATTTATTCTTATTAAATAAATGCAAATCAAATTTCTACAAATAAATTCCTATAAAAGAAAAATAAAACAAATCTTATTTTTAATTAAAAACATCATCTATATATTTAAACTCAAACTATATTAGTATTCTATTTTAATATGTATGTATATTCTTCTTAAATTCAAATTTATATTTAATTCAAAGCTTAATTTAAAAATAATTTCAACTCTAAAATCAATTTAAATAAGTATAATATCTATTTTAAATAAGCTCATTTTTATTATATATAAATAATTTATCCTATTTTAAAATTAATTTAAAATACACAGAAATAAATATATTTATACGCACTTATCAATTTTGTAAACAATAATTCTATTTAGAATTTATTTACACAATAAAATAATTAATCTTATTATAAAATCAATTTATAATCAAAATTAAGACATTGTATTATTATTACTTGGTTATTTATCTTTGAAAATAACAATTTTATCAATTTCAAATAATTTAATTAAGAGATTATCACATTTTAAACTCCTGGAAATTCCGGGATATCACAATCCTCCCCCCTTAAAAGAATTTCGTCCTCGAAACTAAAAAAAAGATAATCCAAAGTTTTATTATATTTTAACCAATTCAAACATACATAACAACCATACACTATCAATCAAACAAACAATTTCATCCAAACAACCTACTCAATCAAATAATTAACACTAGCTATCCGGACACAGATTCGGATAAGCTTCCTAAAATTATCTCGAGTTTCCCGGGTACAAACATAGGAATACTCGCTTTACTAAACCCAAACCAGCTATACTGCTAAGCTACTGAGTTCCTACTCGGCTAGATCTATAATCTGCATAAGATACCAGACCACAGACAAGACTGATCATCAACTAAAACCTTCACAGAACTAATGGTCTCAAAACCAGTGATAACCAAACACGTACTCCCTCAGAGACACGTGAAATATTTTGAATTCCAGTCTTCCAAACTGGCAATTCAACTCTTCAGACCAAAGCACTGATCTCTACAAAAACTCAGAAGAATCCAATATACCTCGGAGCTCACCTCATAATCTCACCAAATCTTATTGCTCCCATTTTACCGGAGAAAATCTCAACAACATCGAAGTCTCCAACTTTGAATTCCAAATTCTTCCGTTACTTAACCTTAAAATTTCCTGGATGATCCGGGCTACCTACAGATTCTTCCTGATCAACTCAACTTTCGCCGATGCCTCTACAACAAACTGGATCAACTCACAAACTGATCCTCACAAGATCAATCCAAAATCAAAACCAAACTTTACTATCAACAGTAGAAAACAACTACTCCCATCGGGAAAAGAAAGAACATAATCACTAGCCAACTTACCTTAGATCCTGAAAAATAAATTCAGTAGAAACTCTCTAATCCAAAATACTGCAACTTCCAGTTGCTTCTACTCAAGAACAACAGCCACCTTGCTTTTGCTGCACAACTCTGATCTGGAGCAGATGAAAATGCCATAGAATGAACACATGCACAAACTAAACATCATATCTCGGAAATAAGGTTCAACAGAAATTCCAAGAAATACAGAGCTGCTTCACCAAACAAACAACCTAGGAGACAACCTTCTATCCAGCTGAATCACCAGTATCGCTCCTATCAAGTCGATTCAGAACTCAATCTCCAATGCGGGCAAATCTCTAACTTTCCTGAAGATATATCTAGAAAATTTTCAGCAACTCCACAACTTCTATAACTTCTACATCCTCTAGAAATTCCACAAATCCTAGCAAAAGATTATCTAAGATAATCACCAAACCATCGCAAGTCACTTTTGCGATCAGCCAACCTAAATTTCTAAAGATACCGTTCTCTTTCCACTAATCATAACAGTTTATCCTTGAGCAACTAATCCATCGAAGAAACATATCCTCACTGCTGCTTTTGAATTCCACCTCTATGAAATGCTAAGCCAAAAAGATCTTCCTGCCAAAATAAAGAACATCTCTCGAGCTACACTGCTAGCACAGATGCCAAAAACTTCTTATCCAGAGTTCTTTGAGAAACTCGGACCTCCAACTAAACTCATCTACAACACCGAAGCAAACACACTTCCTTAAACTTGTTTCGAAAGAAAACATCTTCGGAGACAATCCATAATCACTGCATCTCATCACGCAGCTACTACTTCCTGAGGTTGTCAAGATATCATCACTTACTTCTGCCTAGCCGACAGATCCAAATCCTCAAAATCCGCTCACACGAGCGCAATCAAACTTACACTTCAAAAATGAACTCCGAACCTTAACAGGGTTCCTTCAGAGATCAATGAAATCCTTACACCAAACTACTAAGATTACTCTAGACGGTATTAGGTCTACAGTCTCGACAAATACACTTCCAATCTCAAACATTCAAACTCCAACCATTGGTAGTTGTGTTACACACACCACTTCCTCATCTACCTTTATAACTTATGTTGGAAAACCCGAACAGGTAACCCAACAGATAGGTAGAAATATATATATATATATATATATATATATATATATATAGTTATATATAAAAATTACAAGTACGCTCTCTCAAGAAAGACACCACTACAGAGCCTAGGTATTCACTCAACCTAATGCTCTGATACCAAATGAGATAGTCTAGGCTTTGCAACCATCAACAGCGGCTCACTCGACTGGTAAGCTTTTCAACCATCCCAGCCCCGCCGTGGCTCCCAGTGGTACCTCGGGTTTGCTTTTACGGCCAGCCTCTCGACTCACAACCAACCCCGCAAGGCCTTATACTACCCCCGGGAGCATGTAGGGGTAAGAGTCTCCCGTTCGCCACCTAACGCAAAGCGAGAACCCCCTATCACGCTGTAATGTAGCAAACCCCATCCCGCTGACACCATCGAATTTATGCACCTGCACCAGTGCCGGAACCACCTCCGGTCATCGTTGAACCCACCGACACATCATCCGTCCATCCTACAAGCCTCCACGATCAACCAAACTTCAACACCTACCCCAATTCAAAATCGAGCACCCTGGTTGAACAGAACCCCAAACCACATCAGGAAACTCCCCCTGAACCCTCACCTCCGATCAAGTATAATCGCCACAACTCCGGCCATGAGATGCTGACACACCGCACATCATCCTCCCAAAAATTCATACAACTCGATGCAATTTTGAAGATGCAGTAATCAAATTTCCCAAGTACAAACAGAACTAGGGTTAAAATCATAATCTAACAATTCCAAATTCCACAATGAATTTCAAATACTTCAACTATTTTTCCCACACTCTCCAATGCTTCACCTAGCTTCATCAACAATCTCGAGCAACCCAGATTCACAGATCAACAGAATTGGGAAGAAATCAAATTTCCAGTTAATATCCAAATACCCACTTAATACAGTTTTAAAAATTGTGAATTTCTTTTAAAAATTCATAATTTCAAATGACACTTTAGTTTATATAATTATTTTAACCAAATTAAATACTTGGTTTCAAGCACTGATAATAAATGTTTACTGCACAATTTGATTTCCAAGTAAATTAAAAAAACAGAGACTAGTTTAATCTTAAACTAACTTATTTGTTTTAGAGCTATGACATAACAATTTGTTTACATAGAATAGCTTGAAGATTTAATTTTTCTCATATTCTATAGTAAAATATAGAGAGGAAAAATGCAAATCAACCTGCACAGTTTTAACTAAACAAAACCTATTGCATATTTATCTTAACACAGAGGTAAACTCGTATAAACATCATCAAAAAATCATGCAACAGAAGATTACCATTTAAATTTTAGTAAATTGTTTACTCACCTCAATTTTAAAAGAAATGCAGAGGTTTGCAAATGAACTGGAATTGTAAGACATTTGAACTTGAAGCTTTCTTTTAAAAAAAACAGAATTGCCTCATCCCTTTAATTGCTTTCCAGAATTTGCCTTTTGAAAAACTTGTAAACACTTGAGCTTGAGGCTTTTAAAACTGGAGTTCTTGCATGCATAAGAAAATTAATGCAGACATTCGAATGCAGATTTGGTTTGAAAATAAACTGCAGACATCCAGTTTGATTTGCACTTCAATGTCAGGTTTTTGATTTGAGCATTGTTTGAATTGTGGAATTGTTTGAAGATTGGTTTGAAGATTTCTGGAGAGTAAAAGTTTGGCATGGATATTCAAGTTTCTTTTTAGAAATGAACAAAGAATTTAAAGAAAAAGAAAGATGAAGAGAAAAGGTGATTATATAGGTAAATTTTCAGATTTATTAAATTAAAAAGAAAATTAAAAACAATGGACACTTGTCTTAAAATTACACAAATGTTTAACACTTGTTGACATAGAATTTTAAAACTAAACACTTGTCAATTTTTATTTAATTTTATTCTAAAAGAATTTTAAAACCTTTTTAAATAAATTTCCTAATTACTAATATGTTTTTCTTCTTCTTAATTTTAAAAAATACTTTTCAAATTAAATATCTAATAAACAAATATATTTATACATTTATAAATATTTCTAAATTTATATAAAATACAATTTTTAAAAAGAATGAAACCAAATAAAATTTCATAAAATTATATACAACATTTCAAACTTATTTTAAAATGTTATTTCAAAAGCCTTGTATTTATTCTTATTAAATAAATGCAAATCAAATTTCTATAAATAAATTCCTATAAAAGAAAAATAAAACAAATCTTATTTTTAATTAAAAACATCATCTATATATTTAAACTCAACTATATTAGTATTCTATTTTAATATGTATGTATATTCTTCTTAAATTCAAATTTATATTTAATTCAAAGCTTAATTTAAAAATAATTCCAACTCTAAAATCAATTTAAATAAGTATAATATCTATTTTAAATAAACTCATTTTTATTATATATAAATAATTTATCCTATTTTAAAATTAATTTAAAATACACAGAAATAAATGTATTTAAACACACTTATCAATTTTGAAAATAATAATTCTATTTAGAATTTATTTACACAATAAAATAATTAATCTTATTATAAAATCAATTTATAATCAAAATTAAGACATTGTATTATTTTTACTTGGATATTTATCTTCAAAAATAACAATTTTATCAATTTCAAATAATTTAATTAAGAGATTATCACATATTAAACTCCTGGAAACTCCGAGATATCACAGTATTTGGGATTTCCAAATAAACTTTTCAAAAGTGATTTGATTTAAGATCCCGAAGTAAAGTATAATTTGAATATAAAGGATATATATATATATATATATTTCAAAAGTTTTGAAATAAGAATTCGAGAATAAAGTCTAAAGAGATAATTTTCGTAAAGGTGATTAGATTTGAAAATCTAAATTTCAAGATTAGGCATAAGTGGGTAGTTTTGGGAATTGCATATTTGTTTGTTGCATCGTAGGCTCCATGAGTCCTATTTGCGGTAGGAGAACTACGTTGGCTTGACCCTGTATCTAATTGGGTATCCAATTAGATAGGGGTACGTAAGTAGTCACAAGTGGTAGTGATGCAGCCCCTAAAATGATATAAACTTTTCATGTTTATCTATTAATGGTTGTTGTTTATCTCGTGTTATTGTATTTTTCCTGCTTACTATTTTATTCCGCATTTGATATGTTTGTTGAGTTAGTAGGAATGGCTATTGCTGTCTCTCTTATTAGAGTTGTGCAGCGTTAGATTTATTTGTATTTGGTTTGTATATAAGCACGCCTAGTAGATTAAATTGATTACTCTGATAACTTATAAAAATTGAAATTTTATCCCATACATTTAATATTGTTGAATATTTATCAAATATGGTGTATTAAGTTGGTATTTTTTATTAGTAGTTTTAGAACGGACGGATTTTCGGCAATTTGAACTGGTTCGAAAATCCGGGTCGTCACACTTGGTATCAGAGCTTAGGTTAGGTGCCTAAGTAAAATTCATATAGGGTTAGTATATCAACCTAGGAATTTTAAAAATGAAACTACCTTAATTTGATAAATAAAATGGATAGGATAAGACATCGTACCTCCGACCGGGGTTATGGGTGATATTACTAGTTTTGGTGTGCATAACTTTCATTAATTGTTGTTTTTTTGTTATTTTTTTTTCATCTTTGTAATTTCGAGGACGAAATTCTTTTAAGTTGGGGAAAATGTAACGACCCAGAATTTGAACGCTTTAAAATATATTATTTAGAGTGATTTTAAATATAAAATATAAAAGGTTTTATGATTTAAATAATATTAGATAGGATTTGGAAGTAGAAACAAACGTAAAAATAGTAACATTTGCCTATATCGACAAAAGTGACAAAATGTTAATTTCAGAAAAGTATGTTTCAAAGGTTAAGTAAATTATTTTAATTAATTTATGATTGTTTATATTTTTAAAAAGAATTTTATAAATTTATTTTTAAATTTGGTTTACATAAATAAATAGTTTAACTAAAAGGTTAAAATGTGACCGTAAAACATTTTGTCGAAAATCAACGTTTTGCCGTTCAAAAGTTGTCGCAACATCGCCGCACCTTTATTACCTTATATAGGAACATATATTCAAATAGTGCAAGTATTAATTAATTCACTAAACATGTTTACTTTTACTAAATAAGATTAGAAAACTTCTAGAACTCATTAGTAAAAGTAAGTAAGAATTAACAAAAGTAAGAAAAAGTAAACATCAAATCACATCAAATCAAAGCGAGCATAATTATGATATCCTTTACTTAATTTTTAAGTGACTAAGACATAGAGTAAGAAGTGAAAGGATGATGTTAAGTTTTAAAAAAGTGAAGATTGCTTTAAGTTGAAGTAAGGTTAGTTTGGTAATTTGGTAAGAGGTTATTTTGGTAAATTACCACTATTTTTTTCTATAAATATCCACCTCCTTCTTCACTTTCATTCACATTTATTTTTCTTATTTTCTCAAGCTTTTTCATATTCTTCCTCTTCTCTTTAATGGCTTCCATGACATATAAAAAATTAAAAAGAAATAATGTCAAAATATTTATAAAATATTCAAAAGAAATCAATGTGCATTCTCTTCAAATCAAACTCCTCTTTTCTCCATATTTAACCTCTTCTTCTCTCGGCCATAACTTCTTCAAAACCGAACCAAAATACAAAATTCTTTTTTTCAAATCATGTATTTCTCCAGTGGCTACAACTTTCATGTTGACCACTTTATCACATTCTAAAAATAACTGTGTTAAGAAAAACTCTTCTTTCCAGTTCATTTTCTGGCCCAGTTTTTAAGCCAGAGAATAAGCCAATTTATTTTGATCATAACTTGATCATGACAGATCCAAATTAAGAAATTCTTTTTTAAAATTATGTAAAATTTCAGTGGTTACGACTTTTATGTTAAACACTTTTTCCAGTTTTGAGGTTTTCTATACCTGAAACACAATTCTTTGAAGTGCATTTTCGGGCTTTATTTTTGTGAATCCAAGAATAGCTCTTTTTCTTTCAACCATATCCTCCTCAAAATTAACTAAAATCAAGTGATTCATTTTTTTTAAATTCAAAAGAAAAGAATTTGCAACAAATTTTATGTGAACAAGTTTTTCAAATTTTGGCAGCAAAAGAGTCATAAACAAGAGAGAATATGACCTATTTTTCTGGTCTAATTTTGAGAATTCAAGTTCAAAGCTCCACCATTTCTTCTTTATACTTCCGGCCAACTTCCATCTCAAGCCTTGGCCAAGCACTAGGATGGAGGAATTCGAGCTTATATTTAATTGGTTCCGAAGCATGGTAGGAAATATGCATTAGATCTTAAGTTCCTTGCTTTAAAGTTTGACGGAGTGGAATCCAAAGTAAGTTATTTCTTATTTTATGTTCATTAAAACCATTGCTATGTTGAAGGAACTTTAAGTGTTAAGTTGTTTGAAAACCCTTGTTAAATGCTTGTTTACTTTGTTTCCTAGATCAATGGTTTGATTTCCTTGCTTGATATTATATTTGGATGATTAATTAAGCAATTTAAAACTTAGAAGTTAAATACTTAATGGGGTATGCGGAAACGACTAGTACATGTGTTTTGTTTATGAGATCCAAGGAGACTTGGACGAGGGACGAAACATGTCGAAGGGAAAGGCCGGATGCTCCAAAATAAATATCAAACCCTTAAAGTGTTACAAATATTTGATAGAATGAAGCATTATTTATCATTTATTATTGCGTTTATTTCATTGATTGATTGTTTGAATTAGGATCGACCAGTTTATGAGCATTGATTATTATTATTAATTGTTGACTTTGCTCGACCAGTTTATGAGCAATTTATTATCCATATGCATGGGCTGGGTAGTAAATAATTGTAGGCCAACACCTTGTGATTTATTTCACAATTTGACAATAAGGTGTTTAGCGGTAATATTTGGTTCACTTCAATTTAATGGATTGTTTTGAAAATTGGTTTTCAAGTTGAAAGGTTATGAAGTTTTTTCTCTTTAAAATAAATAGAAACGTTTGGTAACAAATGTTTTGAAGTTATATTATATAAAAGTGATTTATATAATGAATGGTTTTATAAAAGTGTTTTATAAAACGGAAAGAATTTCGAGGACCAAACCCGATGGTTTTAAGATGATTTTTGAACAGATTTAGAAAATGAAAATTGTTATAAATTTGAAAGTACTTGTGAGTATTAGTGTGAAATGATTTATCGCTTCGGAATATAAAATGATTTGTTATGTTACCAATGATTCGGGTAACCCGTAACTAAAAAGGTGGGCATGTGTTTTTGGTATAGTCCGCTCTTAGAATAGAGGGATATACTTATTTATCGACTATATTAAGGCTGGGACCCAGTTGCCTTGTTATTGGGAGAAACCTTCCGATATGGTTGCATATGGTTTGATATGTTTTATTACAATATTTGGTATTTCCAAATAAACTTTTCAAAAGTGATTTGATTTAAGATCCCGAAGTAAAGTATAATTGAATATAAAGGATATATATATATATATATATATATATATATATATATTTCAAAAGTTTTGAAATAAGAATTCAAGAATAAAGTCCAAAGAGATAATTTCCGTAAAGGTGGTTAGATTTGAAAATCTAAATTTGAAGATTAGGCATAAGTGGGTAGTTTTGGGAATTGCATATTTGTTTGTTGCATTGTAGGCTCCATGAGTCCTATTTGCGGTAGGAGAACTACGTTGGCTTGACCCTGTATCTAATTGGGTATCCAATTAGATAGGGGTACGTAAGCAGTCACAAGTGGTAGTGATGCAGCCCTTAAAATGATATAACCTTTTCATGTTTATCTGTTAATGGTTGTTGTTTATCTCGTGTTATTGTATTTGTCCTGCTTACTATTTTATTTCGCATTTGACATGTTTATTAAGTTAGTAGGAATGACTATTGCTGTCTCTCTTATTAGAATTGTGCAGCGTTAGATTTATTTGTATTGGTTTGTATATAAGCATACCTAGTAGATTAAATTGATTACTCTGACAACTTGTAAAGATTAAAATTTTATCCTAAACATTTAATATTGTTGAATATTTATCAAATATGGTGTATTAAGTTGGTAGTTTTCATTAGTAGTTTTAGTACGGACGGATTTTTCGGCAATTTTAGCTGGTTAGAAAATCCGAGTCGTCATAGTAATAGTTTTACGACGTAATCGTAACAATTTTGTAACACCTTTGTAGCGTTCTATTAACAATTTTATTATCTCCTTAAAAAATGGAAGTTGAAAAGCAGTATATTAGAAACCGCAGATACATTATGTAGCTCTGTTTTGCAATAGTGAGCACTCAATCAGTGTACTCAAAAAGTTAGTTTCACATTTCCATTACTACTTAATCTCTTTCACTTATGCAGTCTCTTTCACTTTAACTGTAAGGCGCTCCTCGGTCTCCTCTGTGTATACAACTTTAAAAGCTAGGTTATCATTTTTCTTCACAAAACAAACCTAACATACAATAAATCCGCATTATAAAGGCAAAAAAATGATTAACATTAAATGTAAACACTACAGCATGATCGGTAATTTAAAACTGTTTTCTATGATTAATTACTAATTGGGTTGATGTATAAGAACTTTAAGCAAGGTTTATGAAAATATAGCTTTAGCGGAGTAAGAAAACAAGTAAGGCGTACGTTTTTAGGAACTCGAGAATAATGTGGTCGTGTTTTAAGTAAGAATTACCATAATTTCATTGGCTTTGAGGTCTCCAGAATGGTTGAGAATTCGATTTCGAACTCTGTTTCGATCGTTTGAAATTTTGTTGGTTTTGCCGATTTCGAATATTTCGCTTATTTCAGTTTCGGTCCCAATATCAGATTTTGTATTTTTAATGAAAAAGTGATGATAAACGATGCAAGTTCATATGAAAATATAGTATCCAAAAAAATAATAATAATACATATTGCACACAACACTACTACATCCAAAAACTATTTCTCGGAGCTGCAAATGCATTGTTTTCATAATTTTTTTCATTACCTTATGTTGTATAATATGATGAATAACCATATTGCATTTGTCCTAGATCCATAAATGCCGCCATCGTATTATCAAAAGACGATGGTTCATCATTTTGTGTTGCATACGTAGCTTGGCTATTTTGATCGCTCAAGATATCACTATATGTTTCGTTTGTTCCATAATATGGGTTACCACCTGTATAGTCAGAAGCAAAATGCCTATAGGTTGGTGGAACATTTGAAGTATGTGGATTATGCTCATAATTATGTTGATGTTCGTATCCGACATTTAAATTGCTTATTCTTCTGTTAGGATTGATGCTCGCACCTTTTCTTCTTGAATATATTTGAGTTGGTCTATATAATTCACCACCATCACTAAAACCAATACCATAATTACGAGTTAAACCCACACCACTTCCACCTGCATTACCATGATTATCATTTGACAAGCTGCTACTATTTTCATTGATTTGACTCCTTGTTGCTTATGCAGGTATACCATCAATAGCAGCGATTGCATCATTTAGTGTATTGGTCATCCAAAGGTCATCTTCCAACAGGGGCGGTTCAACTACATAGGCCATTGTGCTATAGATCCTCTTCATGAAATATATAGTCTAGATCGATCAACTAATTTTTAGTATTGCGGTGGCTTGAATGTTTTGCTCTTAATCTATTGTTGTAATGCACATATACCAATTTTTCTAGATTTTATTTTTGTTCTATTGCATAATTTTGTATGGATCATTGAAAATGTAGTCCTTTTTCTTTCATAGTTTGAAGAGAATACTATTTGGCTTAAAATGTGCATTGCTAGACATGTTAAATTTGAAGCATCCTCTCTTTCAATTATTGGCCACCATTGAGTGGAAAAACATGTCTCCATAGCTGCATATGCTTTTGTAGAACCAAATGCACCAATTTTCATCCTATGTCTTTCTACTTCTTGATGTTAAGTTAAATATTTAATATTTCTTAAACGTTAAATATTTGATGTAACTATTATATATGTTAGTTTTACCTCTTTTCCAATTTCAATATGTGTTACAATATCCGGTAGAATTCTTTCAACGATGTTGTTAAATTCGTTTAATACTTATCAATTGTTTGTTGCATCCCCGTATTAAATGATGGGATTAACAAAATAACCTATATCGAAAAGATTTAAAATATTATTGAAATGAATTTAATTATTTGTGTAAAGATAAGATAAAACAAATTACCAATCGTGGAAAAGGTAGATGTAACCGTCTTTTCCATCTTTTGTCTATTATATCCCACCATTTTTGCATTGCCTTCCACCAACATTATTTCTAATCGATTCTGCTTGATCCATCGCTTCACAAAGATATACTATATCTTCTTTGTCATCACTATCTACCATACATAAAACTTTCATTAGTGGCTCAAAAACAAGGATGATGGAAGCAACACTAGTACAAAAATCATTTTTGTAAATCGATGTGGAGACAATATTTGATGTTCTTTTGTCTTTAGTACCGAGTCTAGGAATTCTTGATGTCCACTCTCTTGATGCAATCATCCTTCTCAGGTCATCTTTATGTTTATGAATAAAGTCTAGTGCGATGAAATGGGCTGCAAACCATGTCACTGTCAGTATAACCAATTCCTTGTTGTTGGCCTCTTTTCTCATGATGGAAAGTAACCAACCATGATGGTATATAAACGTTGTTATTAACTGATAATTTTTAATAACGGCTGTTACCTCTTGCTCTTTTTAAATATCTTCCAAAATCAAATCAATGCAGTATACTACATATGGTGTCCAATATAAATGCCTTTTTTCTGCATCAATAATTGACCGACAGCTTTGTAGTTTGTTCCTTTATTTGTAACAACTTGCAATATACTATTTTCACCAATTGTTTCAGCGACATCATCCATTAATCCATAAATATATTCTCTACTTTGAAATTCATTCATGGTATCCGCGGATTTAATAAATATTGTTTCATGGGTAAAGTACACAAGAAAATTTATCATTTTCCATCGATTCTATATACTCCAACAATCACACATTAATGTGCAACCACATTCATCCCAGAAATTATGCAATGTTTTACTATATTGCCCAACTTCTTCTATTTCCATTATAAGGTACGAATGTGATATTTCATATACAGTTGGTGGATCAACTCCACGATCGCATTCTGTAATCACGTCAACCATTATTATATAATATAGACTATTAGCAGCGTTATGAGGAATATGGTTGAAAAAAAAGAACTTAGAAATTGCTCGACCCATATGTTTTTTTTGCATCTTTAATATCTTTCAATGCAGATTTAATAGAAGATAGAGTTCTACCTCCTCGTTTTCGCATATATGAGTCAATTCGTCTAGTAGCACGAGTGTCAAATTCTCCATCTACACTGGTAGAATTTTCAATAGTATGAGATCTATGCAATGTTTGACTTGAACCACCACCCGATCGTCCAACGGTATGAGATCTACATAGCTCTTTGTCTCTAAATATATCTCTACTATGCCGCATGATACGTCGAAGTTCGTCATCATCTTCATTTTCATTGTTCAAAAGTTGTTGTAGTCTTCTCATTAATTCCTCTTGTAAGCGTTTCATGTCTAGCTTTCCTTTGTTTCGTTCATTTCTCCTTTGAACAATGTGTAATACATATAAGTTATTTAACTTCTTAGGGATAATTAAACATGCTGGTACGTTGCCATCCACTCTTGATGGATATTCTTTCAAACGCGTCACACTACCACCATTAGTTATTTTATTACAAAAGTTACATATTGTTTTTCGAAGATGGCCATCGATCGCAGTACCATAATTCCAACCAATTTCAGTTGGATTTTCCATAATGTACCTGAAAATATAATTAAACAAAAGTTAGTAAACAGATTAATAATCCAAATAAAATCAAAAATAAAATCAAAATGAATAAAAAAACATTCATCGAAGTCGTCAAAGTTCAATGTTCAAGTCTAATATTTCGAGTCAAGTTCAATGTCCATGTTCGATATTCAAGTCCAACATATTCACGTTCATGTTCGATATTCTAAGTCCAACAAATGCAAGTCCATATTCAAATCAGCATATTCAAATCCAATATTCAGCTCGGTTTAGCATATTCAGGTCTGTTCAACTTATTCAGGCCAGTCATATTCAGGCCAGTTCAAATGTTCAATATATCCAAGTCAGGCAATATATGCAACATTCCCATATTCAAAAACAAAATAACACTCACCCGTATTCAGTCCAAAGCTTACAAGCAAGCAATAACCTCCTATTATTCGTTTCTCATATTTGAAACGAAATATGATATTCACAGAAGGAAAAAAAGAAATGCTCAAACAAAATACGGAGGCAAAAAAGGAAAAAAATCACGTGCGTGTTGAAGTCGAAGATCCTAAAGTCGAAGTAGAAGTCGACGATCCCAGAGTCAAAGCCAAAGTTGAAGTCGAAGTTGAACTGCTTTATAAAGCTCGTTGAATTTTTCGAATTTGATTTTCCTTTGTATAAAAATGCTCGAACTAGGGAAGCGAAGATCGATTGTGGTAATTTATGTTTTCGAATGATTAATTTATAGGCAAATTTTGATTCTCTTCTTACTGTTCAAGCACGTTTAGTAGACTCTAGGGTTTTTTCTTTTTGATCTACTTTTTCAATTAATTGATTCCTCATGTTTTTTGTTCTTGCTCTATTCCTTTGCTTTTAATTATGCGATCCTGATATTTTTTGTGTGTTTTTCTACGCTCTTTGAACAGGACGAGTTTTTTCCCTAATCCCGTCCCGCCAAGGGCCGTAACCGGTATTGGATCATTGGAATCTCGTGGTTCTGGCCGGAACCTCAAACTATAGTCTCCAATAGTATAGGATGGCTGTAAACGAAACAAACAATTGAAATTAGTATAAACAAAAAATGAAATAAGGATGAATAACTAGGTGCACCAAACTTCATGCAATTGACTATCATTTAAAGGTGACATAAAGATACAAAAGACCCTATAAAATCACCATTTACTATTTAATGTGAAGATACTTTACAAGTAATATATAGAAATATTTGATTCAACAATAATCAAAGCATCAGACTATATATCATTTCTAGACTATATATCATTTCTAGGTCTTCCTAAAAGTTTAAAACATGTGCTATTACTGATGTAACATATATGTTTGTGATGCCTTTGATTCCAAGCAGTCACAATAACATGTACATGGAACAAATGTTACAACACTTGCATAGATTCATTTGAGCATGTGCATTTACTATATTTAATGTGAAGGCACTTTACAATCACAATAATATATAAGTGTATAACAATAGCAAAATTGAAATATTTAAATTAAAAGTATTATGTAAACCTATTATTAAACTACAAAAAGATGAGCAGTTTCAATAATACCATTTTTAGTTTTCATTTATAAAGGAAATCGATTGTAGATAAACATAAAGCATATATATACCCACCCAATGCCTGTAGTTACAAATTTTCATTCATATTTCATAACTAAAATATAGAAACATTTCATTCTGTTGTAAAATATCATTTATTAATCAAGCTATCATTAGTTCATGTTCGAATAAAACAATAATTTTAAAATGAAAAAAAAGAATAAAAGAGTTTCTAAAAGTTTTCACCTTGATCATATGAAATAGTGGGTATAATAGCTCGAGAATAAATTAAGGGTAAAGATGTGGTCTTATACTATCCAGGACGAGGATATAACATAAATCAAGATTCACAGTTTGCAATCTGAGGTGGCGAAGGCGAAAATAGAGGCGGATGCGGAAATAGAGGATGAGACGTTGACTAAGGAGGAGAAGGTAGCAAGGGTTGAGATGAAAGCAGAGGTTAAGACCGAGCATGAGGCGAAGACAGAGGCATCGGCGGAGGCAATCGTCAGTCGATGAAGCACAATAAAAGAAACTGAGATCTAGGGTTTCGTTCTGGAAGAGATTTTTTTGATAAATTGGAAAAGCAAAAATGTGCAGCCAAAAGTCAAGATCTCCTCCAGATGTTTGTTAGCATGATTTAAAAAATATGCAAGAAAATAATCACAATAATAACATATTCCATGTACATGCTATTATGAGAAGTAGTTATTAACCTCTTTTCTTGTAGTGAAACCAACTGCAAACTCTTAGATAAATCATTCTGTAACAACCCACCTATTTCGACCCTCGGATTCAATGCCTGAACCGACATTAACATCTCAAAGACCGAAATGACAAGTTGTTATGATATGATAACATGTAAACAAAACACAATCTAAGCAATTACTTTCTGAACTCGCAGCAAAATGAAAAGACATATAATATAAAACATCTTATGTTCAATTCGTAGATCCATATACATACCTAGACATGTATGATAAATCCCAACCAAACCACAACACATATAAAATTATGTTATAAATTGTATTATAATTAAACAACATTACAATATAAAGTCTTTTCCACATATCCACCATGCCAGCAAGGTCCATCAACCTAATGATACAAATAAAAAGGAAAAGGAGTAGGTCAGACATATGTCTGGTGAGTGATACAAATCTATCTGTATATATTACAAAATCACCGATAAAACATCATTTGTGTCCCCTAACCCATCCACTTAGCTTTACTTGCCTATCTTAACCTGAGGAATAATGCAAACACCTAACCTAGGTTGACTACTCGATTAAGATCATTTTTAGTTTCATCTTATGTTATACACAAATATATATACTTAGCCAATGAAGTCTACCAAGTACACGTTTCTATGGAACACCAATTTCCAAACAACAATTTATGCTATCTCCGAGGGAACAACCATTTCCCAAATGATCAATACGATATACCAAAGGAACAAGCATTTCCCCAGAACATCTACTTCCTAAATTACTAACACCATGTTGAGTGAACAACCATTTCCCCAGTACAATGGTTTCGATTTTGAATACCGAGGGAACAAAAAATTTCCTAGGACAACTATTCCTCAAACCATATATGCCCATACACACATTCAACATCTAATATCTAACCACTTAACGATCAGTAGCACATCAAGCATGCCCAATATCCAATCATATATACTCAATATCATATCCAAACATCAATAAACTAGTCAAATATCTAATATCACACAAATTAGACACACATATGTTTCGATAATATTTATATATTCCACAATGTCACTATCTCATCAAATCCTCCGCAGTAGCCAGAAGTGTCTTATGAAGTCCCGATCTTGCACGGCTTCCTCGATTCAAATTGGCCCTAACTGAGCCTAGGTTTAACCCGCCTAGTATTTTCAGCCATCGATACATCGGTTGCCATGGTTGTTCTATGCTTTTTGGTTGTTGTTTTCATTTCATTTGTTCTTTTATTTGATTTTTAAGTTTATATACTTTACTTTCCTTTGTTTATACCTCTATTATACACCATATTATGGTTTCAAACTTCATATTCACGTATGTAATCATCCAAACCCAATTCAAAATAGTATATCTTTGTTTGATCTTAAATTAACATATTAATTTCTTTAATAAGTCACTATTTCTAAAATTTAATTATATATCTCCATAATCAAATTCGTTTTTAACCCTAAGTTAGACTCCTAACAATATCTCAACATTCAAATTGCATTATAGATGGATAGAGAAGCTAGCCCACTTAAATTAAATGTCCAATTATGAAAATTGCCCTTTGTTAGATTGTTATATGCACTAACCTCCCAATTTCACCTTACTTCCTTTTCTAGATTGTAACCTTCTTCTTCCCTTTTATTTTGCTGTTGGTTTCTTAGAATTCCATTAAGAATTAAGCGAGATATTGGGTTTTGAAGTTTGGAAGTTTAAGAGGGAAGGAGTAGTTTAAAAAATGAATTGGTGAAGATAAGATGAGATAATTATACATGAGTTCGTTTTATGTCCGGAGGGAAAATCAATTACTATCTGATTTCAAATTCAAATCAAGCCCAAAGAATGGCTAAAGCTCGAGATTTACTTCCTTCGTATCTCCTCCGTAAAACCTTCGAATCGGACTAAGTAAATATACGGCGTAAATCAGAAAATTGAACTGGACGTAATGGCGCAATTCCCATCATTAGATTTCAAAGTTGAAAAAAATGATCATTTTGCCCCTCTAAATTTCAAACTAATCAAACTATAAATTAAATCCAATATTATTAATTATTAAAAATACTGAGGTATTACGTTCTCCCCCGTTAAAAAGAATTTCGTCCTCAAAATTCTCAAAGGACGAAGAATGTAGTTCGCACACTCTCTCACTCTATATCGTTCGTGCACTACTCATAATCCTAACATCTAATTTAACTATTCATTCAAGTCAGGCAATTATCCACACATCAAAGATATCAATCGAACAAAGCATCCATATATAGTGTACAAAATCTGAAATTAATTTCACCAAATAGGTATATGTTATTTATCAGTAAATATAAATACTACAATGCTGCCTGCGTACTTATGAAATACAACCAATAACGGAACATCAAAATTTTCATGCAGACAACATATGGTTATATATATATGAATATATATATATATATATATATATATATATATATATATATATATATAGACCTACACGCATGCAGATGACACAAGCAAATATCTAACATCGGGCCCTCCTATATGAATGGGATGATATGACATTTAATTAATTTACTTAATACTTATTTTTAAATAATTAAAAACAATTTTTAATTACATAATTTAATAAATTCAAATAACTAACTTTCTACGTAATTATTTAATTAATCCAATTAATTAAATTATTAAATAATTTTGAAAATTATTAATTGTGACGACCCGTAATTTTTCGATAATTTAATTTGTTAATTTAATAAGATTTTTTAATTTAATATTGAAGAAGATAAAAATTTATGAATTGTTAATGAGAATAACAACTAGAATGAATTGTAACAATATCAATGTAAGTTAATTGTTAATAACTTGAATGAAATTCCAATGAATACTGAAACGATAATTAAAACCAATCATTTACAATTGAAATGAAAGGTCATGTGAAATAATGAAAATTGTTATAATTGATTATGAGATTGAAATTTAAGAAACGAATGTAAAAATTTAATTAGATAATGGGATAATAATATAGTAAATGAAAATTAAATAAAATCAAAAGTATATAAGAATTGTAACATCTGTTTGATAATAGAGAATTCATAAGTGTAGTTAAAGTTATGGTAACACTTGTTATAAGTTACTTGTTTATTTGGTTTAATAATTAAAATGGAAATTAGTTAGAATTAAATGAACCTTAATGTTATATTAATGAAAATTAACGCCATAACTACAGGTGTGAATGTAACAAATACAAACCAATGTTAATTGCAACTATGAGATGACGATTTAGTGAATAACAGGATTTAAAAACCAAATAAATGAATTTATTGGAAATTTTAATTTTAATTAGTGGATAAATTGAAATTGAATTTAAATATTATAAATTGGAAAATATTCAATGATAAATTGATGTAGAAATTTGTTTAAAGGAATCTAAATTAACCAAGTAATCCAAACTGATAAAATTTGTAAATAATTAAATTCGAATTGTAAAATTGATTTAATTAGCCTATTATTAAATTATTTAACTAATGTGAAAATAGCCATTTCGTCCACTGACTCGGATTTCGACGAAACTAGTTTCATCGGATCCGTTACGGTGAATTATAGTAGGATTTCAAGTTTCGTAGCGATTGGACTTGTCGTTTGATCGTATGGACTTGAAACGCCTCGAAATCAATTTAATTGAAATCAATTTGAAATAACTTGATTTTAGCATAACTTCTTCATACGATAAAATTAAGACTTGAAACCTATTCCATTGATTTTAAAATGTTCAAAAACATCTATTTTGATATATGGGTTGACCCAATTTCGTTTCGGAGTCAGCACGTGCTCTTCGTGCCATCCATCATTCAACGTGTAAATCGATCTTGTCCATCTATTCTATTTTCAGTCGTGTCTATAAATACCTTGTTATAAGCCCTTGCAGCCTTCTATTTCTCATTTATGTACATACAATTCCATTTGCTCCTCCTCTTCTCAATAGCTGAAAACCCCTATCTTCCCAATCCAGTTTCAATTCAAAATACAACTTCAGAAATCAAACTCCACAAACTATATGGAATTATATATGGATTTGAAGCTCTCGACGAGCGCAAGTCAAATATATAATTAGTTTTTCAATTTGGGTTTCGGTGTGGCCAGAAATTGATGAACTATTCTCGACCGTTCATCACGCGATGATCAACTTAGATGGATCGCCAAATGGATGGTGTAGTTATGTAGAGGGGACCGAGGGGAGTCGATCCGAGGTGTTCGTTTGGTCGTTAGGTGGTCAGATTTGCATGGAAAATCGAACTAGTGTTCGAAATTTTCGGTGGCTGATGCCCTTTTTCATGCGGGGGTGGCGAATCGAAGAGGGGCTTGTGGTCGTGGGGGCCTTAGGCGACGACGGCAGATTTTTCGGCGGCAGGGGAGCGCCATTGGTTGCAGTCAATGGTGATGTTGACTGGGGGGCGTTGGGTTTTGTTGCTCGATCGTGGTCAGAAGGTAAAGTGCGTCTGTGCGTGGATGACGTGGCTGATGAGGGTATTGTTTATTTTGTTTATTTTTATTTGTTTTGTTTAAATTTTGTTTTCAAACACTCTAATCGACATAACTCTCACATACGAGATCCAATTTATGCACGGTTTCTTGCGCTAGGATCTTATCAAATTCCGGACTTTTTGACGCTAGTTTGGACGAATTCTGAGACCGTTTGAATTTTGGATTTAAATTGAATTTAAATTTAAATTAAATTCAAAAGGTGAGTGTTTTAACCCACTCATAACTTCTAAAATTTCTTATGTTTGTTAAATTGATTTATGATGTGATTAGAAATTTATTTGTGACCGTTTGGCATATTTTTAATCATCATCTCAGTTAAATCATTATTTCATTTATTATTGCATATAAACTGCCATTTAAATTGTTATTTAAATATAAACTACCAGTAAATACCTGTTATTTATTATCTGTTATATATGGATGTAATTGATTGAATTGGATGATGATTGTGAAAAATGTTTGATGATTGATATTGGATGAATGGATGTTGTATTTTTGTATTGTTGTAAATTACAAGTTGTTATGGATTTTTATTTCATTTGGGATTGTGGTTTGAAATGATATATAACAGTATTTATATTTTTAAATTACGGATTGAAATGATAAATATCTGTATCACTTGACCATAGGATAGAAAATTATATATAGACACCGCGGTCTATATATAAAAAATATTTTGAAATGATTTCTATGGTTTTGTAAAGAGATATATGGGTTATATAAATATTGATTTTAGATGTTATATAAAGGTGATTTTATTATTTTCTTTTGGCTATGTATAAATTTGTTTTGAAATATAAAATAAGCTAAATAATAAAGTTTGATTGTTTTATATAATATGGTTAAGTATCTGTTTAGATTATATTGTATATAGAGTTTATAATGACTTAAATAAAAATAAGGTTGGAAAATAAATATGAAATTGAATTGAATTAAATTATTTAAGAATTATACTCGAATAAATTTGATTTGAAATTTAAATAAAATTGAGATTTTAAAGGGTATGATTTTTATAATTTGATTTTTGTTTAGAGTGATTTAAATGAATATCAAGTCGATTTAAATGAATATACAAGTTAAATAAATTGAAAGACTATCTGGTTATTTGAAGTTTAAAAGTTTTACTTAAATGATATTGGATTTATTAAGTGAACATTTCAAATCTAAATAGTAGTGATTGAATTTGATATATATGGAATTATCAAAGAATTAGTTTTGAAATGGTGGAATATTAAAGCTTTGAAATATATGGAAATTGAAATGATTTATTAGGGGTTCAAATCTGTATTTGGAATTGATTTGGGAAATTGAAGAAGCTATTTAATTATATAGAGTAATTTAATATTTAAGCCATTTAAGTGGTGTAATTATGTTTCAAAGTTATGAAATTCAAAGTATTATGTTTTGAAAGGTTACACTTCAAGCGTTTGGTTCCAAAATATTATAAATTTGAAAGTGTTATGGTTTTAGAAAAGGATATATTTGAAATAAAAATGATATCATATTGATTTGGTTTTTAAAGTGGAAATGATATTGTATTTATATGGTTTTGAAATGGATAGTATATTCTGGTTTTGAAGTATAATTATTTTGAAATGACCGCGGTGTTATAATAACGTTTAGTTTTAAAGAGACCGAGATCGGAAGTTGTCATACTCTTTACCAACTCCGAAAACCACTTTAACAACCGTGTACACGTTGGAGATTCCAGAATGAAGTAGGATGGTGGCGGCGTTTCCTTTGAAGTATATACGTGGACCCGACTCCAGTGAGTTGGCATAAGGTGGCTAAAACAGAAACGATTGACGGGCTAAGAAGGTAGCACCTTTTATCGGACACACTCCTTCGATACCATTCTATTACTTTGTGATTGATTGGGGCCCTTTTTATTTTGGGGGTGTGGCTCGAAGTAGGCAGTAGTAGCTGCTACGCATTACCACCGGTTCGAAAGCATAATTGGTATATCTACCCTGGAATTGCCTAGTTGTGTCGTGTCACCTACCCTAGCGCGCCTTGTACGAGTTTGGTTTTCTCCTGTAGCCCATGGAGTATTTAGGGTAGTCTCCCTATCTGGAGATACGCTGATACTGAATGGACTACTAGGACTATTATTGTGTTAAGGGGGAGATTGGGTAACTCCTTAACGCTATTTAAAAGTAAGTTTATTTTACTATAGATATTATTATAATAGAGAAATATTACTATATAGTAAATAGTTTAACGGATCCTTAGGAGATGTGAATCCCGAGCATCTCATAGGTTACTGCACTCACGTTGACACTGAATAGGAGATGTCCAATCTCGTAAACATCTCTGACGCCGTTCCACTCATATGTATTTCTGTTGATTTAAGTCACATAAGATCTTTTGTTCTGACTCGAGTGTTTTGTCTTTTCAATTCGCTCGGGTCAGTCTTAGCATTTCAGGATTCGAAGACTATTTATGAAGGACGAAGACTAAGATTTCATTACTATTATTTATTATATTATTTCACTGCATCATATTGTTCCGCTGCATTATTATTTATTATTCTCTAGTATGTGTAACTTTGACATGTATTGTATAATTATAATCGAATGTTTATAAAAAGCTTCATGAATTGTTTTTTGATTATTATATTTTTTCGTTCCGCTGCAAGATTCTATTTTGATTTTCTTTCTCTGCTTTTTCTTATTTACCCCATAACACTCCGCCCTCTGTATGGTTTAAGTCTGACGTGTGTGGTTTATCGTCGATTTAAACGTACAAAAAGGTGGGATGTTACACCCGGTATCAGAGCTTTGGTTTAGCGATAAACCTTAGCTTTGTGGGGTCTCACTCTTTACTAATAGGGTAGTAATACCCTATGATGAGTCGCTGAGCTTATGTATATATGAGAGAGTGTATTTGTTAGTGTTATAAAAAGGTTTTGATGTTGTGTTAATTTGTTCTGTTTCGTATTTATAAATTCTGGTTGGTGCATAGGACGCTATGACATCAATAGGGATTTCTAAACACTAAATAGGATAGACCGACACAATATTGTTTTGAATAAAGGTGAATGAAATAATTTTTCCTATTATATTTTCTATATATATAAAATAAATTTTTATAAATAAGATATATATTTGGTTGTATTATATTGGTTGTTGGGTAGTGAAATTTATAAATATTGATTGGAAACTAGAGTTGAAGAAAACAAAATAAAATGAAAATTGGAAATTTTAGAACTTAAGCCCGGGGAATTTGAAAATATCTTCTGAATGATTTTGGAATATAATAACAATATTATTTAGAAGTATTTTTTGATATAAATATTTCAATATAAATTGAAAGAATTGTTTTAAAGAAACTTTAGAAAGAAATAACTTATGTACACCCCTCTCTATCGCTGGAAAATAATTTCGGTGATGAATGTATGCATCATCGACATTCATTTTCGAGTTTCTAAGTGGGAAGGCCACTGTAGCAGTTTTACTGCAGATTTATTTTGATAAACTAATGTAAATTTCAAATTATTTTAAATATAATTGGATATATAATTTGTAAGTATACACATTTATCTATTATTTTAAAATGAGTTCTTAAGTTTCTGTTAATCAATAGTTTTAATTATTCTAGTGAAATGGAATGTAACTAATTAATAATTGGAACCTCTAAAGGAAATTAGAGATTAAATGCTAGGTTATGAATGAAAGTACGAGAAAATTTGAAATGTGTAACCTATAAGACAACAGATATGTTATTGGACATTAAATTAATTTAAAAAAGAATTGAGATAAACTTGTATAATTTTCAATTGCATTCTTTAACATATATATAATTACCAACTATAAAATGTTAAAGTGTTAAAAGAAAATGCAATGGGAAATTTTATAAGTAAAACTTGAGTAACGAAAGTATTCAATGAATTTGCTTTTATAAATGAGAATTTAATGTTATAATTGTTGTAAATTTAAGTACGACGAAAGGCCACTAATTTAATATAATAGAAAGGTTATAAAGAAATGATAATAAACTTAAGTAAATGTTGAAGTTATTTATAATAAAAATAAGTAGAAAGATGAATACTGCAAATAAACGAAATTAAGAAGGGAATGAATGTAATGCAATGAAAAGAAAATTTATATGATATGAATAAATAAAAGGAATTTATGTAAGTAATAAATGAAAATAAATGAAATGAACACTGTCTCAATGGATGGAAATGAAAATTTACGAGAAATAATGTAAAATAAAAAGATAAACCAGTATATGAATGAAAAGGAAATCAAACAACAAAGGTTATGGAATGAAATTGAAAAATTAACTTGATCTGTTGTTTGGAATTGTTGTTTGTTTGGTTTATGGTTGTTTGGGCAAGGATACTTTAAATTTGCTTGGATGTATGAATAACCTGTTGAGTTTATCTGATACTGTTGAGTAAGTGGAATACTTCATAGTTATTTGTCATTCTATGTGATTTAAAGTGTCTTAACCCGAACAAACCAATTGTTTGTCTTGCTTGGATGGTTGATTTGTATTTAATGTGTATGATGTTGGTTACAAGTGATTGTTATTTATATTGATTTGTTTGTTAGTGGTTGAAACAATTAAATATTTTGTCTTATATAATTATTAACTCTTTTTAGATTATAAAAGTGAAATACAGGTTATGGAAGTAATTGCTACTGCTTTTGGTTTCATAATTAAGCGTTGTTTGCACAAAAAATAAGTACGTTCTCGGATAACAGTTTTATAGCATTGTTATATTATTTTCCCGTTGTTGGGATACATTATTTTAAGATATTATGATATATATATATATATATATATATATATATATATATATTGTTATATTTGATATTATATTTTCTCCCGAGCCTCCATGTACAAAGGAGACTCTATCGAAATTTTCCGTAAATTTTAGACTTAGAAAAATTTTGAAAATATTTTTCAAACTTTATTAATTTGAGTATAAAAAGATTTGATGTTTATAAATTGGTATATTTTATTTTAATTAATTAATTTTGTAAATTATTTGTTTATAAAGTTAATATTTTGAATAAGATATATTGTTATTTAATTATTTCTCTTTCCTTCTTTTTCTTTTTCGAGGATGAAAAGTTTTGAGTGGGGGAGAGTGTGACGACACATAATTTTTCGATAATTTAATTTGTTAACTTAATAAGATTTTGTAATTTAATATTGAAGAAGATAAAAATTTGTGAATTGTTAATGAGAATAACAACTAGAATGAATTGTAACAATATCAATGTAAGTTAATTGTTAATAACATGAATGAAATTCCAATGAATACCGAAATGATAATTAAAACCAATCATTTATAATTGAAATGAAAGGTCAGGTGAAATAATGAAAATTGTTATAATTGGTTATGAGATTGAAATGTAAGAAACGAATGTAAAAATTTAATTAGCTAATGGGATAATAATATAGTAAATGGAAATTAAATAAAATCCAAAGTGTATAAGAATTGTAACATTTGTTTGATAATAGAGAATTCATAAGTGCAGTTAAAGTTATGGTAACACTTGTTATAAGTTACCTGTTTATCTGGTTTAATAATTAAAATGGAAATCAATTAGAATTAAATGAACCTTAATGTTATATTAATGAAAATTAATGTGATAACTAAAGGTGTGAATGTAACAAATACAAACCAATGTTAATTATAACTATGAGATGATTTAAAAACCAAATAAATGAATTTATTGGGAATTTTAATTTTAATTACTGGATAAATTAAAATTAAAATTAAATACTATAGATTGTGAAATATTCAATGATAAATTGATGTAGAAATTTGTTTAAAGGATTCTAATTTTACCAAGTAATCCAAAAGTAATAAAATTGGTAAATAATTAAATTCGAATTGTAAAATTGATTTAATTAACTTATTATTAAATTATTTAATTAATGTGAAAATAACCATTTCGGCCATTGACTTGGATTTCGACGAATCTAGTTTCATCGGATCTGTAACGGTGAATAATAGTAAGAATTCAAGTTTCGTGGCGATCAGACTTGTCGTTTGATTGTACGGACTCGAAACGCCTAGAAATCAATTTAATTGAAATCCATTGAAATCAATTTAAAATAACTTGATTTTAGCATAACTTCTTCATACGATGGAATTTGGACTTGAAACCAATTCCATTGATTTTAAAATGTTTAAAAACATCTATTTATATATATATGGGTTGACCCAATTTTGTTCCGGAGCCAGAACGGGCTCTTCGGGCCATCCATCGTTCAACGTGTAAATCGATCTTGTCCATCTATTCTATTTTCAGCTATGTCGATAAATATTCTGTTATAAACTCTAGCAGCCTTCTATTTCTCATTTCTGTACGTACAATTCCATTTGCTCCTCCTCTTCTCAATGGCTGAAAACCCTAATCTTCCGATCCAATTTCAATTCAAAGTACAAATTCAGAATTCAAACTCCACAAACTATGTCGAATTATATATGGATTTGAAGCTGTTGAGGAGCGCAAGTCAAATATATAATTAGTTTTTCAATCTGGGTTTCGGTGTGGCCAGAAATTGATGAACTATTCTCGGCCGTTCATCACGCGACGATTAACTTAGATGGATCGCCAAATCGATGGTGTAGTTATGTAGAGGGGACGGAGGGGAGTTGATTTGAGGTGTTCATTTGGTCATTGGGTGATCAGATTTGCGTGGAAAATTGAACTAGAGTTTGAAATTTCCGGTGGCTGCTGCCTTTTTCATGCGGGAGTGGCGAATCAGATGGGGGGGCTTGTGGCCGTGTGGGCCTGAGGCGACGACGGCAGATTTTTCGACGGCAAGGGAATGCCGTTCGTGGCAGTCAACGGTAATGTTGACTGGGGGTGTTGGGTTTTGTTGCTCGATCGTGGTCAGAAGGAAGAGGGCGTTTGTGCGTGGATGACATTGATGATGAGGGTATTGTTTATTTTTATTTGTTTTGTTTAAATTTTGTTTTCAAACACTCTAATCAACATAACTCTCACATACGAGGTCCAATTCACGCACGGTTTCTTGCGCTAGGATCGTATCAAAATTCCAGACTTTTTGGCGCTGGTTTGGTCGAATTCTGAGACTGTTTGAATTTTGGGTTTAAATTGGATTTAAATTCAATTTAAATTCAAAAGGTGAGTGTTTTAACCCACTCACAACTTTTAGAATTTCTTATGTTTGTTAAATTGATTTATGATGTGATTAGAAATTTATTTGTGACTGTTTGGCATATTTTTAATCATCATCTCAGTTAAATCATTATTACTTTATTATTGCACATAAACTGCCACTTAAATTGTTATATAAATATAAAGTGCAAGTAAATACCTGTTATTTATTATCTTTTCTATATGGGTGTAATTGATTGAATTGGATGATGATTGTGATAAATGTTTGATGATTGATATTGGATGAATGAATATTTTATTTTTATATTGTTATAAACTGCAAGTTTTTATGGATTTTCATTTCATTCGGGATTGGGGTTTGAAATGATATATAACCGTATTTGTATACGGATTGAAATGATAAATATCTGTATCACTTGACCATAGGATAAAAAATTATATAAGACACCGCGGTCTATATATATAAAAAATATTTTGAAATGATTTCTATGGTTTTGTAAAGAGATATACGGGTTATATAAATATTGATTTTAGATGTTATATAAAAATGATTTTATTATTGATTTTTAGCTATGTATAAATTTGTTTTGAAATATAAAATAAGTTAAATAATAAAGTTTGATTGTTTTATATAACGTGGATAAGTATTTGTTTAAATTATATTGTATATAGAGTTTATAATGACTTAAATAAAATTAAGGTTGGAAGATAAATATGAAATTGATTTGAATAAATTATTTAATAATTATACTCAAATAAATTTGATTTGAAATTTAAATAAAATTGAGATTTTAGAGGGTATGATTTTTATAACTTGATTTTTGTTTAGAGTGATTTAAATGAATATCAAGTCGATTTAAATGAGTATATCAAGTTAAATAAATTGAAAGAATATCCATTTATTTGAAGTTTAAAAGTTTTACTTAAATGATATTGGATTTATTAACTAAACATTTCAAATCTAAATAGTAGTACTTGAATTTGATATATATGGAATTATCGAAGAATTAGTTTTGAAATGGTGAAATATTTAAAGCTTTGAAATATATGGAAATTGAAATGGTTTATTATGGGATTCAAATCTGTATTTGGAACTTATTTGTGAAATTGAAGAAGCTATTTTATTATATAGAGTAATTTAATATTTAAGCCATTTAAGTGGTGCAGTTATGTTTCAAAGTTATGAAATTCAAAGTATTATGTTTTGAAAGGTTATATTTCAAGCGTTTGGTTCCGAAATGTTATAACTTTGAAAGTGTTATGGTTTTAGAAAAGGATATATTTGAAATAAAATTAATATCATATTGATTTGGATTTTAAAGGGGAAATGATATCGTATTTATATGGTTTTGAAATGGATAGTATATTCTGGTTTTGAAGTATAATTATTTTGAAATGACTGCGGTGTTGTAATAATGTTTGGTTGTTAAAGAGACCGGGATCGGAAGTTGTTATACTCTTTGCCAACTCCGAAAACCACTTTAACAACCGTGTACGCGGTGGAGATTCCAGAATGAAGTAGGATGGCGGCGGCGTTTCCTTTGAGGTATATACGTGGACCCGACTCCCGTGTGTTGGCATAAGGTGGCTAAACACAGGAGCGATTGATAGGCTAAGAAGGTAGCACCTTTTATTGGACACACTCCTTCGATACCATTCTATTACTTTGTGATTGATTGGGACCCTTTTGATTTTGAGGGTGTGGCTCAAGGTGGACGGTAGTAGCTGCTACGCGTTACCACCGGTTTGGAAGTGTAATTGGTATATCTACCCTGGCATTGCCTAGTTGTGCCATGTCACCTATCCTAGCGCGCTTTGTACGAGTTTGGTTTTCTCCCGTTTCCCGTGGAGTATTTAGGGTAGTCTCCCGATCTGGAGATACACTGATACTGGATGGACTACTGGGACTATTATTGTGTTAAAGGGGAGATTGGGTAGCTCCTTAATGCTATTTAAAAATAAGTTTATTTTACTATAGACATTATTATAATAGCAAAATATTACTACATAGTAAATAGTTTAACAGATCCTTAGGAGATGTGAATCCCGAGCATCTCTTAGGTTACTGCACTCACGTTGACACTGGATAGGAGATGTCAAATCCCGTAAACATCTTTGACGCCGTTCAGCTCATATGTATTTCTGTTGATTTAACTCACATTAGATCTTTTAGTTCTGACTCGAGTGTTTTGTCTTTTCAATTCGCTCGGGTCAGTCTGAGCATTTCAGGATTCGAAGACTTTATTTCTGGAGGACGAAGGCGAAGATTGCATTACTATTATTTATTATATTATTTCACTACATCACATTGTTCCACTACATTTTTATTTATCATTCTCTGGTATGTGTAACTCTGATATGTATTGTATAAGTATAATCGAATGTTTATAAAACAGCTTCATGAACTGTTATTTGATTATTATATTTTGTCGTTCCATTGCAAGGTTCTATTTTGATTTTCTTTCTCTGCTTTTTCTTAGTTACCCCATAACAATCCGCCCTTCTGTATGGTTTAAGTCTGAAGTGTGTGGTTTATCGTCGATTTAAAACGTACAAAAAGGCGGGATGTTACATTAATTCATTTTTAAGAAAACAATTTTTGAAAAATACTTTATAAACATTTATTTATATTTAAAATTGAACTTTTAAATTCAAAATATATATTTCAAATCTTCAAACTGAATTTTGAAAATTAACCCAAGGACCTGATCAAATTAGGCCTTTCCAATAAGGCTAACCTTTTGGATTTACTCCATCATTGAGCTAGGCTAGTCGCCAAGGAGGGTAGCATACTTGATTATTCAACCCCAATCCTAAATATTACTTTCCTATGCACCCAAACGATAGGTTGGCTTTATTAGTTGGCCTTAAAGATGATAATTTAAATCATATAAACAATTAGGACTCTGATACCATTGTTGTGGGTCGGTCGAAGCAGGTGAAATAGAGATTTCAAACAACCCTATTTTTGGATCTATTAAGCCTATGAAGTATAAATGCTAAATTTGATCCAATCTAGTTAATTAAATAAAATCTTCTGATTTTGATTAATTAACGAATTTAAGTTAATGTAATTTATTTAGATTATAAACATATCAATGTATGCTTATGTGTATAACGTGCACGTGCAACATATCATAGGGCGTACATGGTTAAATATATACAAATATAGATGTTGGGAATTACATCTACTGTGTCTACACTAGTCACTGTACATACATACATACACATATATACATACGTATCATTTGCCGAAATTATTATTTTACATATAATACACACATATATTTACATATAAATTCAAAATTTATAATTTTAAACAGAAATATCATTTAGAAAATGTTTTATAAATTTTGACGAGGTTATATTTCCAAAATTGAATTTTCAACTAAATATTTAGTTTGAATATGTAAACACGACTTAAATTTGGAACAAAATGTATGATCCATATTAATATCTTAAATTTGACTTAGTTTATTTTAATGATATTATAAAATACATATAACTAAATTACACACACAAATATTTATTTCAAAAATTATTATAATAATAATCAAATGATATTTGTAATGTTTAAATCATTTTCTAAATTACAAAATTTATATGTATACGTAATATATCATTTCAGTCTGAAAATCAATTTTAATTCTTTATTTAAACCGATTTTTTAAGATATTTATATATACACACAACATTAATCAAACGTATTAAATATGAAACTAGTATTATAATAGTTTATTAAATATTGAAGCATTTATAATACAATACGAATTTGTTTTGAAAATAAAATGCATAAAAATTTATTTATAACACAAATTAAAATGCATGCATATAAAATGTTTAATCAATAAGTATTGTTTTAAAATGCATTTGGCAATTAAAAAATCATAATTATTTTAGTAATGCTGAATACATTTAATGTATATATGATTTTTTTATTATAATAGCTTCAAATATCGTTATCGATTAATAGTTTATAGACTAGCAACATATGATTTTGTATGGTAGGGAAATACATACGTACTTACATACATATTCCTTTTAATATATATATATATATATATATATATATATATATGCATGCGTGTGATGATAATAAAACATAAATATAATATCAGCATCATACACAAAATATCATATATATAACTAGAGAATACCAGTTGAGATGCAATTTACAATGCACATTTTGACCTAAATAGTTTCCTTTGATCTCATGGATTTGCACCTTCTTTGCAATAAACGGGCATATGAAAACCAAAATTAGTTATATTCGAACGAATGGATGTGTTTGAGATAAAAAAATGGAGAGAAGGGAGAGAAGGTTGTGGCCAACAATGTAGAGAGGAGGAAAAAGTTTAGAAGAAATTGGTGGCTTATGATTTGAATATATAGTGAAATCTAGGAACAAATATCTCTTCCAATCCCACTTACCAATCGAAACCCAAAGATCCCCCTTTTCCCTTCCTTTTTGCCACATGGATTAGAGTCCATAAAACATCCACCCAACCTATTAACAATTTATTCAATTTGAATCCAATTTAAATCATTATCGATATCGTATATCAGTATTCATATATACTACTTTTTTATATATACCTAATAAATTACAAATATCACCCTAAACAATTCTAGAGGCAACTCCATTTTACTAAATACGCCCATATAATAAATATAATAATAATTAATGTTTTATAAATATTAATTAATTTATATCAAATATAAATCAATTAAATCAAGCGGTATTTCGGTGAGTGAATAGATTTAGTTGTGCGACTCACGGGTGTGAGTTTAGCCATGATTAGTTTTTAAATAATTTATGTACTAATGTTCACATGTCACCTTAGCTAGCGGTATGTTAATTTGATTTAATTCATCGCTTATAAATCTCATTGGTAAAATCTAATTTTACTAATTCAGGCGATACTCTTTAGTTGTGATTATTTACAACAATTCTCTTCGTCAATACTATATCACATTAGTTATGGAATTTGATTTTGATCAAATTAAAATAGCATCAATATTTTACTCGGTTAATCCTTAAACAAAGCCATTTGTTCAATAATAACTTATTATTAGCCGTACTACTCTGGCTATAGATTTTGACTTTGAGTCGACTACAATTGACCGTGATACTAACCTCATACGATCGAGATGATGAATTCTCTATTAAATAGTGTTTAACTTCCAATGTTTCAACTCAGATCCAATTACAGTCTTTCGATGGATGTCATGTCATGTCATGATTTAATTATATAATAAAAGTGGCATATCCACATCGAAATACAATGATATTCTCAATTTGAGAGTGTGTGATATCGTCACTTGAGATTTTCTGTTGATCTATATGTTATAAGGAGTCATTCCATGTGTAACGACCCGGGATTTTCGATGCCGAAAATTCTAGATAGTTAGGGAAAAGAAGAATGAGATAGAAGAAGAAGAAGAAACATAAACACCAAAACAAATATTCTCACATTCGCAGCGGATCAAAATATAATATCAAATAAAATAGCAGTTATACAAAACTGTATCAGTTAATTTACACCAATACATCAGAGTTACAACATTTACACAAAAACACTGGACAGTTAAAATCAACATGTCTCTGATAAACTACAATATATCATAGCGGAATACACTTCATACGTTCCAGCCATCCAGCTCGCCTCCTGAGCTCCAGAACGTCCTTCCTGAAAATCTGTAATACTCAGTCTGACCTGACCATTACATCAATGTAACACCCGGGTCAGGCTGGAAACCAGCGTGAGTAAACTCATCTAACAAGAAATACTAATGCATAAACTTATTTAAAACTCGGGGTAACTCGTACCTTATTTCGCGTTCTTTACTCGCCATAATCAAATACACATCTTCAACCATATCTATGCATTCTACTTCAGATTTAATGACCAAGTTTATATCATTTATCTCATTCCAGCCAATTTATTCCAAAATTAATCCATAAAGAATTATATTAGATTACAAATCGAAGTGGTTTCAGGTATTTACTGATACCCGATCCCGGTCTCTTTGAATCCAATATCATCTTAAAAGCAAAGCAGTTTAAGTTTTAAATAATTCCATTTATATCCAGAATTTCATATTCACAAAGTAATCGATCACAGATAGATAATTTGTATTCAAACACCATATCACATAGCATCAATATCATATACTAGGGGTAACAAATAACCCAAGACATTACATATCATTTAATCATTCATAAGCAAGATTAGTTAATCGCACCATTCCTAATTAATTTAAATAAATTACTTTAATCACCTCCAAATCCTGCTTACTTAACATTAATTAATTACAAACCATTAATTAATCATCCTTTAATTATCCATCAATTATCCGCAATTACTTTCATCAAGTAATTATCACGTTGGTTAATTATCCTTAATTAATTAACCTTTAATTATTAATTAATTTAACCTTTGATTACTAATTAAATTAATTAACCATTAACAAATTAATCCTTAATTACCTACATGAAGTAATTATCATTTAAGTAATTAATCTCTAATTACCAATCAATTAATTACTAGTTACCAATCAATTAATTTCAAATGAATTAATTAATAACCCTTGATTATAATTTAATTAATCCTTAATCATTTATTAATTAATATTTTCTTTAATTTCTTCATTAATTTAATTCATCTATATTTACCCAAAATCTTAATTAAATTCAAGATAACCCATTTATCTTAATTAATTTCTTAATTATCATTAATATAAAATTTAACTTAAACCTTTAAGTTAATCAAAACATTATTTAAGATAAACTATTATCTTCAGGACATTATTTAAATATCCTTGAAATTAATTCACCATTTACTTATAGATTAACTTAAGACCCTTAGATTAATAATTTAAAAAAATATCTTACCAATTTTAAATTAATTTCCTTAAATACACCATTTAATTTTATTTCAAATAGACTTCAAGTATTAACTTAAAATTTAAAAAAAAACCTTGGCCCAACGATTCCTGGCCCAACCCGATCCACAAAATCCTCCCCTCTACTATCTATCTCTCTTCTTATTCTTATTTTCAAAATTTATTTTACTTACTTATGTTAAAAATTCTTGGCCCAACTTCTCTCTTCCACTTTCCCATTATTTACTTCAGCCCAAAAACTTCCACCGGCCCAACTTTAGTCACTAGGAGTATAGAAATGACAACCATTTACATAAGAGGGGCATAATAAGTTTTCAGGCCACAACATAAAATGAAAATTATTTATATATGGGCATGAACAACAATCAAGTATAGAATTGAATTAGTGAGTTGTTATTAATTCGAAAAACTGGGAGTATATCCTTAGGCATTCATCAGTGAACACTTAACCTTTTTAGAAATTAAACTATATTAATTAACTACTCATAATCCTCTTTAGTACTTAACTACCTAAAGGAAATTTTGCTGGTGTGATACAAAGGCAATTTATATATGGTTATTATAGTACTAACATGGTTAAGATTTATAAGTGCAGCTAAAACAAAAGGAACATGGACAAGGTAGCAAATAATCAGCTTGAACATGAACTAGGCATTAAGGCTAAGTACAAGTGAACAAGCACAGTCCAATATAAATGGATAATAACACATGCAAAATACAACTCAATACACACACACACACATGTTGAGTACAAAATATTCAAAGATGGAATGTCGAGATTTCACAAAGGCAGACTGAATGGTGCACAACATGTGTACAAGATTAACTAAGCAATTCAAGACAGCAAGGTATTTTTAAGTGCAACTGTGATGACCCACCATTCATACCACAGAATGATGCATCATTAAAAAGAAAGAAAGGGATAGAAAAGAGAAAAGATAGAGAAGAAAGAACTAAACAACATCAGAATCTCACAGCAGAACGAATAAATTAAATTAATAACATAAGGTATTACATAGTATACAACATCAATCAGAGTTACACAGATTATACATCACATACTAGACAGTTATAAACACCTGTCTAGTTATTACAACTTAATACAACTCAAAGAAAACACAGAGATTCCTAACACAGTGGAACACTATATATCTACACGCTGAAGCCTCCTGCTCCATTGCTCCTCCACAATTCGTCAAAGCTAACATGAATCCCTTGGTTACTCGTAAAAATTTGAGTACCCAAGAGTTTAAGAAAAACAGAAGATAAACTCCAGGTCAGACATGGGTCTGGTGTGAGTAACAGGTTAAGGTTGCTTAACTTTGAAAAACCTTTGAAAACAAAAGGTATCACGTAAGACTTCCCACACATAAACATGGAAAAAATATTTACCTTACGCTAACCAAAACATTTGATAGGAAATCCAGTGATATTATAATAGGTCTAGGGTTTTCAAGTAAATATGAAATAGCCGAAATTGTTACATGATTAAATTCCAGCTACTAGCCGCAAAAGTGGGTAATACAATCAAATCGGAAGGCGCTTATCGGATTTTAGATTCCATACAATGGCAGGGCTACTGGGGTACCGCCCGTCACAGTACGTGGCCTAGATCAACGTACAGAGGATCCACCCTAAATCCCCTGCAACACAAGGCCGGAACCATCACTTACTGGACAGTCCCGAACAAGACAACCCCACAGTTGGTGCGCATTCCAACTGCCCACACAGCCGAATAAAAAGGGACCTCTAGACAGGGAAAAATCTCGTCCTACTTGGGCATGACCCACTTATCCTTGCTTCACCTCCCCTGTTTTAGCCATTCTCGGTTGATGAGGCTTGAGACTACGATTACCTTTATAGAACACATCTCTTAGAATGCTCATCGTCCACCTGACGATGTTCTGAAAGCATTCAATCCATACAAGTTCGTTCCAGGTTCGAACGAAATTAAAGGCATTATCTTGTTACTCTCATTTTGGAATCACCCTCAGAGTTAACGACAATAACCCTTGCACTCTGAATCTTCATCTTCACTTGAGATTCACGACCTATCGTTAATTTGGATCGATGTAGTTATCGGATATCCAAATCTGGAAACTCGATCCCGGTCTCATCGAAATCCAAAACGTATCTTTTAAGGCCAAGTTGTTTTAAAGTTTAAAACAATTCAATTCTATTATCTATATACACACAGATAGATAATTCACATATCACAATAGATAATCAATATTATCATCATAAACAGATAATCCACATTATCATTATAAAAAGATAATCCATATTATCATCACAAATAGATAATTCATATTATCATTATACTTCAACCAAAGCATCCATATCACACAACATTACTCATCTCATTACTAAGATCTCAAACCATTCAAAGGAATAAATTATCATTCATCCATACATAAGCAATGATCTATAATCGCACCATCTATAATTAATTTAAAATGAATTAAATTAATTACATCCAACTCTAATTAATTTAAAGTGAATTAAATTAATTACTTACATTAATATAAATCTTGCTTACATATCCATTAATTAATTACAAATTAATTAATTAATTATTCTCTAATTATCCACCTTAATTAATCACCCTCGATTAATTATCCTTTAATGAATTCAAGTAATTATCCTTTAATTAATTTCACAAATTAATTATTCTTAACCACTTATAGTAATTAACCTTTAATTACTTCATTAATTAATTAACTAAAATTAATTACATTAATCCTTAATTAATTACATTAATTAATTACCTTTTTAAGCACTTATCATTGATTAATTAATCGGTCCTTAATTACATTATTAATTATATAAATTAATGTCCCTAATTACATTTTAATAATTATCTTTTTTAAATCAATTACATTAAGTAATTAATCTTAATTAAACCATAATTGTTAATCACTCTTGATTAATCACATTCAGTAATTAACTACCCTTGATTACTTTATTAAATCAATTAATTACTCCTTAATTAATTATCTTTAATTAATCCCTTGATTAATTATACAAAGTAATTTAATCCAAATTACTTCCACTATCAAACCATGTTCCACTAATTACATCCAGTAATTTTCATTAGTTACTTCACTAAGTAATTATACTTCATTAATTACATTAAGCAATTATTATCAAATCATCAAGTGATTAAAATTAATTAAACTTAATTAATTAATTTAAACTAATCACATTAAACTCAATTCATTACATTAAGTAATTAATTCCTTAATTGCTACCATTAAGTAATTAAACTTAAACAATTTCACAAATGATTATCATTAATTAATTAATTAATCTATTTAATTATTAAAATTAATCACATTAATTAATTGTTAAATAATCTCAAGTTAATGACCTTCATTAACTATTAATAATTCTTTAATTACTTTCTTAAGTAATTAAACTTACTTTTATCATTATTAATTTCAAATTAATCAGTCTTCAATAACCCATTAATTAATCCTAATTATTTAATTAATTAAGTGTTAACTGTAACTTAATTAATCTTTAATTACTTCATTAATTAATCTATAATTATTAATTAATATTCTAATTAGTAATCCTTAATTAAAAATTAATTATTCCTTAATTAATTAATCTTAAACCTTAATTAATTAATTTAAAACTTTAATTACTTATTTAATTAATCCAAGTCATTAATTAATTAAATAAATAAATTATTCATTTTAATTATTCAAAACATTAAATCTTTATTTATTTAAAGATAAAAACATTTTTCTTATTAATGATCAAATTATCATTAACAAATCATTTAAAACAGTTTACTTTAAATTTCATTTAAAATGTAAAATTTAAAATGAATACAAATTATTTTTAACAAAGTTTAAAACATATTTCAAAAACCTTTTTATTTCACAAGTTAAAGAAATATTTATTTTATAAAGAAGCTTAAAGGAATTTAAAAACCAAATTCATTTTTACATTCAAATCAATTTAAAAATACACCATAACATTCAAAGTTGTTTAAATTATAATTAAATTTAAAAACTTCTTTTCATTTTAAAACTGGAATACATATTTAAATTTGAATCTAGATTAAACTTTAGATTTTAAAACTTTACTTACATTTTAAAAGCTTCATTTTTTAAAATTTAAACCATTTAAACATTTTAAGGTTTTTTAAACAATTTAAATTTTAAAAACTATATTTTATTTCAAAACTAGGATTCAAATTTAGATTTGAATCCAGAATTAAAAACTTAGATTTAAACTTGTTTAAACCTTTACTTTACAATTTTAAAATTTCAGTTTTAAATTCGAACCAAATTCACTTAAACACTTAAAAGTTGTTAAAACCCATTTAAATCTCAAAAACTTAAATCATTTCAAAACTAGGATTTAAACTAACTTGAATTTAGATTCTAATTTTGGTTTAAAACTTAGTTTAAAACTTTTCTTTACATTTTTAAAATCATTTTTAAATTAAAAAAAAAACAAAACAGGTTTCTCTTTTAAAAATCCTATTACAAATATTTACCCGAGCCAACATCAAATGACTTCGAGTCCAAAACTAAACTGCTTCGAGTCAAAAACTAAATTTACTCGAGAAAACTCGAGGCAACTAAATCACACAACCCAAAACTTCACCAAAAAATATAAAGTGCATCGTGCACATGCACAGTGACTTTAATCACCTCCTACCATCTCCAACGGTCTTCCCTCATCGACAACCTCCTTCACACTCAACTACGATCATCAGATCGCTATACAAATCTCGAAATCGAATTTGAGTTGTCCAAACAAAACCTGGAACAAAAACAGGAATCCTCCACAAACTTGAAAAACACCTCGTTCCCATAACTCTGGCCACCAGAATAGCAGTGACTTTGGCCACATGTTCGTCAACTACCATGCTATCGTCCCCCAAAAACTCGTTGAACTCGATCACTCCTACAGGCCGTGCCAACCAAATCAACTAGCCTAGTTAAAAACTAGGGTTACAGATTTCAAAAATCAACCACCATCATCACAAAGCTCTAATCAACATTCTGGCATTTTTTTCCCTACCCTCTGATCATCAGACTACCACCAGATATAACCTCTTCCTCCCTGACCACATAGATCATCATAAAACCTCACATTTCCATTTCCAGTTCATCCCAAAACTGCACAGTCATCCCATCATTAAAAATTATGATTTTAGTTTTAAAAATCATGTTTTAGGACAAGAATTCAGTTTACATTCCTGAATTTATAAATTAAGATGTTTGAATTTTTACTTAGATTAAGTCTGCTCGGTTTTTCTTGATTCCCAGAGATATTGCCAATTTATTTTGACTTAAATAAATTTTAACTAAAATTTGTGATGGAACAAACAAGTTTCATTTGAAACTTAAGTTTTAAACAGAGACTAAATCAAGAGGTTTTGAATTTAAATCAAAACCAGAACTTAAACCTTGGAACAGAGAAGTTATAGATATTCAAATGCATACATCATACATCAGGAATTCAACAGTATACATACACAAACATACTTATAAATATACACAATACAATATTTATCACAGCAATAACATGCAACCATAATTTTACTTTAAGTTTTAAAAGTGAAGTTACTCACCTTTTAAACAGAAGGCAGAGCCTCCATTTTTTTGAAAATGCTTTGAAAATCCTTTTGAATCTTTAAAAACTTGCTCTTGAATGCTTTGGAACTGACTTGCTTATTTTGGAAAATTGTAGTTGCTTGCTGAAAACTTGAGTTGCTGGAGCTTTAAAACTTATTTATAAAAAGAACTACATGCATGCTGGCTTGATTTCCAGATTTGAAATAATGCAGGCTTGGCTTTGCTTTTTGAAAATGATTTGTAGACTTGCTTTAAAAATGAGTTACAGGCTTGAATCTGATTTTTGGTTTTTAGAAGATCGATTACAGATTTTTGTTGTTGAGAATAGTTTGAGTTTCAGATTTTACCCTCATCTTTTGATTTTAGAAAGATAGAAAAAAGAAATGAAGGAAAGAACAATAGATATATATAGGCTGAAATGTTTTAAAATAAAATAAAAGAAAATTTAAAAATCAAACATGACACTTGTTAAAACTCCATAAAATTTTCATTTCGAAAAGTTATTATTTAACACTTGTTGAATTAAACTCTTATAAACTTACACTTGTCCATTATGTAATTAGTATTTATAATTAAATGTTAATAAAAGTTAACATAAACTTATACTTAATTAATTAGTTTTTAAATACTTAGTTATATATATAGCTAATTTTTAAAGAATTAAAACCAATTATACTTATAAATAAAAACAGTACATATATCTATTATTTGAAAATAACACATTTGACCATTTTAAATAATTTATAAAAGAGATTATAAATTACTTCTATTGCTCAATGAATTAAGATCATATGTAAATTGTATTTTAAACTTAAATTTATATATATATATATAAATCATTATTTATCAAGTTATATTTAAAATGAAAATAAAACAAACCTTATTGTTAATTAAATTATATTTAAGTTTAAGCTAAAAACATTTTAAACAATTACCTTAACAATATAAAACCATATAGTTATTTATTTAAATAGCTTTGAAAAGCTTTATATTAAATAAAATCAAATTTCCAAATTACCAAAAATATTAGAATTTGAAAACATGCGTTATTTATTAAATTTAAAACAAAGCTCATCTATTTACAATATATATACAAATATGTGTATATATATATATATACATTATAAATAGATAACAATTTATTTAGCTTTAAAAGATAAAATCTACTAATTAAATATTTATTAAGAAGAATACTATTAAATCAATTCAAATTTATTAACAAAAATTATCAAATCAATTTAAATTTTAATACAGATTATTAAATTGATATTGCCTAAAATTCCGGGATATCACCTTCCTTCCCCCTTAAAAGAATTTCGTCCCCGAAATTTAAAACAAAGGTAATTTAATAATCTCATTAAAGATTTTAATTTTAAAACACAAGCATATATCAATCATATGCTAACAGCAATAGCAACCAATTCATCCAATCAAACAAATCTAACTATCCAGACAAAATTCTGGATAGAGTTTCCTCGAGTTTCCCAAGTATATATACCAGAATACTCGCTCTACATAATCCAAACAATCAATACTACTAAGCTACAGAGCTCCTACTCATCTATATCTACAAAACTAAACAGGATATCATACTACTGATGAGTCTGATTCAACAACGAAACCTTCCTTAAGGGCTGGTTCCACAACCAGAGATAGATCAGACACGTACTCCCTCAGAGATACGTGAAACACACCGAATCCCAGTTATTCAAACTGGCAACTCAATCCAGAAGATCAAACACTTATCCTCACATTAACACAGAAAAGATCCAAAACGCCTTGGAGGTAGCTTTCCAGTCTTACCCAAAACTTATAGCTCCTTTAGATCGGAGAAAATTTAACCAAAACCAAATCTCCGACTCTAGAATCCAAATCCTCCATCTCTTATCCATAAAATTCATTGGACGAACCTGGGCTACCGACATCCTTCCGGATCAACTCAACCCTTGCTGATTCCTCTAGAAACAAACTAGACCAAAAACAACCCGACCCAATGATCTCCTCAAGATCAATCCAAAACCAAGAACACAAACTCTACTCCTCAAACAACAGAAGACTGAATCTTACTACTCCTTATCCGGAAAAGACAAACAGAAACACTCCCAAACTGCTTCCACTGCACAACTCTGATCCGAAGTAGATAAGAATGCTGATGATGAACACGAGCACAAACTGGACAACACATCCCAGAAATATGGTTCCAGAGATCCATAAAAGAAAACTCAGAAGTTCCACAAAAAATCTGAGCTGCTTCACCATCCTCTATCTCTAGGAATCATCCTTCTACTAAGCTGAACCACCGGTTCCACTCTTGGAATACTAGTCAATAAGAAAACTCAATCTCCAGATGTGGGCAAACCTCTGACTTCCCTGAAGACATTTGAAAAATCTCTGACAACCCAAGAGAAAACTCAGCTATCGCAAGTCACTTTTGCGATCAACCAAGATCAGTTTTCAAAGAAAACTGTTCTCTCTTACCAATTAGAATAACTTATGCTGGTCTAGCTAATCCATCGAAGAAATGGATCCACTCTGCTGCTTCTAAACTTCACCTCCAAAAAAACTACTCAGCCAGAAACTTCCTTGCCGGCACCCAGAATACTCCGAGCTGCATTGTTGACACTGATGCCAAAGACTTCCTAATCTAAAGTTCTTCGAGAAACTCAGACTTCAAAACAAACAGAAACACCATGCTGAACTCAGCCACAACACCGAAGCAGACACACTTCCTAAAATTGTTCCAAAGAAACATCTTCGGACACAATCCATGTTCACTACATCTCATCACGCAGCTACTACTTCTTGAGGTTTCAAGATACCATCACTCACTTCTGCCAACCAACAGATCCAAACTCTACTCATTCAACTTCCAAGATGGACTCCGAACCTTAATAAGGTTTCCCTCAGAGGTCGATCAAATCCTTACACCGAGCTGCAAAGCTCACTCGAGACGGTATTAGGTCTACAGTCTCGACAGACACACCTACAACCTCAAACATTCAAACTCCTTCCATTGGTAGTGGTCGTGTTACGAACACCACTACCTTATCTACCTTTATAATTTATGTTGGAAAACCCAAACAGGTAACCTAACAATATATATATATATATATATATATATATATATCAAAATTACAAGTACGCTCTCTCAAGAAAGAAAACACTCCAAAGCCTAGGTATTCACTCAACCTAGCGCTCTGATACCACTGTGACGACCCACCATTCATACCACAGAATAAAGCATCATTAAAAAGAAAGAAAAGGATAGAAAAGATAAAAGATAGAGAAGAAAGAACTAAACAACATCAGAATCTCACAGCGGAACGAATAAATTGTATTAATAACATAAGATATTACATAGTATACAACATCAATCAGAGTTACACAGATTATACATCACATACTAGACAGTTATAAACACCTGTCTAGTTATTACAACTTAATACAACTCAGAGAAAACACAGAGATTCCAAACACAGCGGAGCACTATATATCTACACGCTGAAGCCTCCTGCTCCATTGCTCCTCCACAATTCATCAAAGCTAACCTGAATCCCTTGGCTATTCGTAAAAATTTGAGTACCCAAGAGTTTAAGAAAAACAGAAGATAAACTCCGAGTCAGACATGGGTCTGGTGTGAGTAACAGGTTAAGGTTACTTAACTTTGAAAAACCTTTGAAAACAAAAGTATCACATAAGACTTCCCACACATAAACATGGAAAAGTTTTTTACCTTACGCTAACCAAAACATTTGATAGGAAATCCAGTGATATTATAATAGGTCTAGGGTTTTCAAGTAAATATGAAATAGCCGAAATTGTTACATGATTAAATTCTAACTACTAGCCACAAAAGTGGGTAATACAATCAAATCCGAGGGCACTTATTGGATTTTGGATTCCATACAATGGCAGGGCTACTGGGGTACCGCCCGTCACAATACATGGCCTAAATCAACGTACCAAGGATCCACCCTAAATCCCCTATAACACAAGGCCAGAACCATCCCTTACTGGACAATCCCGAATAAGAAAACCCCGCAGTTGGTGCATTCTAACTACCCACACAGCCGAATAAAAAGGGACCTCTAGACAGGGGAAAATCTCGTCCTACTCGGGCATGACCCCCTTAACCTTGCTGCACCTCCCTTGTATTAGCCATTCCCCGTTGATGAGGCTTGAGGCTACGATTACCTTTAGAGAATACATCTCTTAAAATGCTCATCGTCCACCTGACGATGTTCTGAAAGCATTCAATTCATACAAGTTCGTTTCGGGTTCGATCGAAACCGAATGCATTATCTCGTTACACTCATTTAGGAATCACCCTCAGAGTTAATGACAATAACCTTTGCACTCTGAATCTTCATCTTCACTTGAGATTCACGACCTATCGTTAATTTGGATCGATGTAGTTTTCGGATATCCAAATCTGGAAACCCGATCCCGGTCTCATGGAAATCCAAAACGTATCTTTTAAAGCCAAGTTGTTTTAAAGTTTAAAATAATTCAATTCTATTATTTATATACACACAGATAGATAATTCACATATCACAACAGATAATCAATATTATCATCATAAACAGATAATCCACATTATCATTATAAACAGATAATCCATATTATCATCACAAATAGATAATTCATATTATCATTATACTTTAACCAAAGCATCCATATCACACAACATTACTTATCTCATTACTGAGATCTCAAACCATTCAAAGGAATCAATTATCATTCATCCATACATAAGCAATGATCTATAATCACACCATCTATAATTAATTTAAAATGAATTAAATTAATTACTTCCATCTCTAATTAATTTAAAGTGAATTAAATTAATTACTTACATTAATATAAATCTTGCTTATATATCCATTAATTAATCACAAATTAATTAATTAATTATTCTCTAATTATCCACCTTAATTAATCACCCTTGATTAATTATCCTTTAATTAATTCAAGTTATTATCCTTTAATTAATTTCACAAATTAATTATTCTTAATCACTTATAGTAATTAACCTTTAATTACTTCATTAATTAATTAACTAAAATTAATTACATTAATCCTTAATTAATTACATTAATTAATTACCTTTTTAAGCACTTATCATTGTTTAATTAATCCTTAATTAATCAGTCCTTAATTACATCATTAATTATATTAATTAATGATCCCTTATTACATTTTAATTAATTAACTTTTTTAAATTAATTACACTAAGTATTTAATCTTAATTAAACCATAATTGTTAATCACTCTTGATTAATCACATTCACTAATTAACTACCCTTAATTACTTTATTTAATCAATTAATTACTCCTTAATTAATTATCTTTAATTAATCCCTTGATTAATTATACAAAGTAATTTAATCCAAATTACTTCCACTATTAAACCATCTTCCACTAATTACATCCCGTAATTATCATTAATTACTTCACTAAGTAATTATACTACATTAATTACATTAAGTGTAACGATCTCGAATTTTATTTAATTTACATTGATAATTTAATTTAATTTTTGTATAAAATTTGTGAAATAAATTTGTAATTGATATGAAAATATCAGTTATATTATGAAAAAAGGGAAATTTTATTTAAATTAAATTTGAATTGGGATCTGTTGATAATGTAAAGAACAAAATATGTTTTGTAACATATAAGATAAGAAGTATTAAGGAATAAAATAAATATCTAAAGATTTTGGTTATGTAAACTATAAAATATAAGATATACACATTAAACAAATTTGTAAAAAAAAAAAAATCAAACAACATATTAAAATGGAACTTCATTATATTCAAAAGTAAAAAGGCAAGTAAGATATATACATGCAAAGTAATAAGGCAAAAGAAAAATATCATAATGAAGACATGAAGGACTTAAGCCATTAATGCAAAGATGTCCTTAGTACACAATATAATATCTAACATTATCTTCAGCCGAAATGAAATCTGCTAGCCACCATAACATATCCCTGCAGCCATGCCTATGGTACAAACAACCACCCTGTTTACTTTCTTCATATACATCAATTCCCTTATTCTATTTTGTTCATCAAAGCTTGCATTCTAGTTTCAAAGGTCTGCATTTTTTCATAAGCTAAAGAAAACAAAACCAAAGCAAAAGCTTATAAAGCAAGTACAAATAAAAGCAAATACATTTAGGTAAGCAAAACAAAGAAAATAAATGAGATAAATAGGCAGCCTGTAGAGTTTAATGTACTTGGCAAAAATAAGAAAGGTAAGGTTGTAAACACACGGCAGTACTTGGCAATTAATGCAAGTTTCTCTAGCCATAACTAAAAACATTTCAGCCATGCCTTAGTACAAAACAAATCAATGTTCACACTATTGTACTAGAAAACATTATCAACCTGCACACTGATTATATTTTTATATATATACATCAAACTCTCGTTTTAGTTCGTCCATCATAAATGAAAGAAAAAAATGAATGAAGTAAATAAAACTAAAACAAAACATAACAATACAAATCAACTCAACCAAGAAAAATATAAGAAGAAGAAGCTTTAGCCTGCAAAATTTCAAACTGCTGTTTCAACATAAATACAAATCAGTTCTTCTTTCATGGAAATCAAGTGAGTAACCTCACTCTTAAATGATCAAGTATATATATATATATATGTTGAATATTCATCTTGAGTAAGTATGAAATGTGTAAATATCAATTCAATTCTATTTTGTACATATGCAAGTATGATATGCAATGCAGGTGAATTAACAGAGTACTCTCTGTATTTAGCTTCCAGGTTTTGCTTTGCAAAAGAAAGTCAACATAGAATTCAACTTTCACTTCATTAATTCATTATTAGACTTTGAAGTTTAAACAAAATAAGTTTGTTTATACTTAATTTAAGATCTGGAGAAGGTCATCAGTAAAATAAAGCTTTATAACATCTGAAAAATTTATTTTACAGGGAAAATCTTAACTTTATGATTTATGCGAATGTCATGAAACTTGAATTAAATTATATAACTAGATTTGTTATCAGAAGATAGGATTTTTCAATTAAAGATGGAAATTTTTCATCGAGTATGCGAAGGAAAATTAGTAGATGACCTGGAAATGATCTTTGATCAATTTCCGGCTATACGTTGAACTGGGGAGAACGAATTTGTGCATGAGGATGGAGGAACTTGCCGAGGTGATGGGAAAAATGGTTGGAGGTGCCAACGGTGGCGGTGGCGATGGGGGTAGTGATTTGAAGTTGGTAACCCTAATTTTTGAGGTGATTGAACTTTTGACCACCGCGTCTTCAACTGTGCATCGAGTTGCACGAGGTTTGGGAAGGTGGTAGCATGGTCGGAGGCGAGTTCATAGCTGGAGTTTGGCGAGTTCAAGTGGCCGAGGTGGGGAGAACGACTCGTTGACAGGTTGGGAAGGTTTGGGTTCTTGTGTTTCCAGGTTTTGGTTTTTACTGCTAGATTTTGGTTTGGGCGTGGTGATGGTTTTTGGTTGATCGTGATGGCATCTGGTGATGGAAGGCGTCGTGTTGAGGTTCGTGTGGATAGCCGGAGGTGGTTGAGGCAACGGTGCACGTGCACCGTACACACTTGGATCTGAAGAACAGAAAAAAAAAAAGAAGAAGAAGGAAACGCGAAAGGAAAGGAGCAGGGGGAAGACTCGAGAAATCTTCAGTTTGACTCGAAGCAAATGATGCTTTGACTCAGGAAAACACTATGCTTTGATTCAGAGTACAAGAGTATGTACCCAGAGTAAAATTTATTTGTTACAGGTTTTAATAATAACCTGTACTATTGTGTTTTAAAAAGTTTAAAATGAAATTTAAAATTGATGTTTTAAATAAGTTTAAATATCTTAAATTTGAAGGGAATTTAATATCAAAATCTTTTAAATTTTCTAAATAAGAAAGTAGTACTTTAACATATGAATTTAAAGCAAGTTGAAAAATCAATGTTTCAAATATTGTTTTTCTTGTGTTAATTAAATCATTAATAAATATGAGTTTTACTTTTAAGTAGATGAAGATTAAATAATTAGTAATTCATTAATTTACTTTGAAATAAATTAGAAGTTTAAATTTATAAATTATGGTTTAAGTAAATTAATTAAGGAATAGCTAATGTGTAATTAAGAATCATAGATTTCCAATTTGTGTTAAAGGAAATTCAATTTGAAAAGAAATTGGATAATTTATGATTAGAAATTAATTAATTGAAATTAAGAACTATTTAAGTTGTGATTAACACCTAATTAATTAAATAATTAGGATTAATTAATGGATTATTAATGGTTAGTCAATTTCTAAAAATAATAATAATAATAATTAAAGTTAATAAATCAAGTGATTAATATATAATTACATTTAATGTAATTTAATGCTGATTTATTTATAAAGGTAATTAATTACTTAAAGATAGTTATTTAATGAAATTAAATTAAGGTTAAATGATTAGGAAATTAACTTAAGGCTAATTTAATTAATATGATTTATTAAGAATCATTTAATAAATTAAAGCGTTTGATAAATTAGTTTATATCAAATGATTTAGAATTAATAAATCAGAATTGGATAATAAATTCATAAGTAAATAAATTTGATTGGAAATACATTGAATTTATTAGGATTAAACAATTAGTTAATCCTGCTTATAAATGACTATTGAATACTTGACCTTGCTTATGAATGTTTATATTGTATGAAATGCCTTGAATTGATTGTCCTAACTGATTGTGATATTTGCACTGTGGATTGAGCTGTATATGATTCATTCATTTTTACATTTGTATATTATCTGTGTTCTGTGAATAAAAGATAAGCGTTATAGTTATATCGCTTATCAACCATATAATTCTGTGTTTAATCTGTGATGATTGAAAAATGTTGCACTATTGTGTTAAAACCCCTTGACCACACTAATACACACACCAATATGGATTTCACGAGGAAATCGATTAAGTCACAAATTTTGAAATGATTTTTAAAGTTGAATATTTGAATTCAAATGTTTTGGAAATGGAGTGGGTTTAAAGTGAAAAGCTTTGGAAATGGAATTTCAAAGATGAAATATATTTTGAATAACTTGATTAAGATTTCAAATTTAAATATTTTGATTTAAAATTGAATTCAATACTTGAAATTGAATTCTATGATTTGAACTAGGGATTATAACAATATTATACTAGTTATATATGAGTCAAACCATTTTTAAAGTATTGTTCTTTTGACAATTTGAATTAACCCAAAGATTATAACTTGTATAAATGAAATATGGTTTTTTCCGAAATAACACTGTTGTTTCTAAATGATAAAAGAAAGCTTTCATAGGAAAAATGAATTTCAAATTGTATTAAAAGGATTTCAAGTTAAACTGAAATAGTCTTCCAAGTTATAGATGAATATTTGGAAATGAATTTTTGAAAGAAAATATTTGGGAACGAACTTTGAAAGATACCAGTTAAATCTTAATTTAAAGATTTAATGAATTAAATCCAATTGAATTGGAATTGTTTTGAAATCCAGGGATGAATCTTTGAGAAACTAGGTGAACCTTATGAAATAAATCTTTTGTTTAAAAGATTTGAAATGGTAATTGGATTAAACCATTTAAAAGAAAGTTTTGAATTATTAAGTTGTGACTTAATTGAAATCCCAGTATCCATATGTTTTTGAACTATTTCGCTCACTATTCGGTTTAACCGGGAGAGGACCTTTGTGTCGTATAATCCATTCCGAATATGTGATTCGTTGTTATGGATAGCATTTGAAGACCGGTGTTGAAGACCGGGTATTTGCGAGAGCGATAGGATGACCTGTCGATTGACTCTGCACCGAGTTGCTCCGGTATAGAGTTCTCCATATGTGATGGTGAATCCGATCAGGATTGTGGATATCCGGATTGCAAGGACTTCTTTGTAAGTGCCTTCGGTTCTGTTCGAGCCCGGAACAGACTTGTATGGATTGTGTGTCTGACATTACAAGTTGAGATATAAAGCTGATTTCTTTCAAATATATTTCTGTTGGTGGCGGAGAATTTATTCTCTTAGCTTAACACCCTTCTCTGAGACGTACGAGCTCAGAGGTTATATAGTTGAAGTTATCAGCGATATATTCCCAATTTGGTAATGTGACATACTGAGTGTTGCTGTGAAATGATCATTGTGTTGATTATTTATGATATGATCATTTATTTGATCGTCTATCTTGGTGATCATTTCTATGATCATTTGTTGACCCAAAGCATGGCTTTTGTATAAAGTATGTTTTTGTGGACGTGACTTCGTCGAGCCTCACACCCAGGAAATGGTCAAAACAGGAAAGAAGCAGCAAGGTTACGAGGGGTAGCGCCCTTTAGGATATGTGCATTTCCTTCTGGAAAAGGGTGGTATCATGGTATGGAGCCCAGATACTTACTCATGTTGAAAACACTTTGTTATGATTGTGTGAATTGATTAGAGAGCTCTCGGATAAAGGTCCCAAAGGACCGGGGGATGGCATATTCGGTCAGTTGTTACTCGGTTAGGGGTAACCCGGCCTTGTGTTGGTAGAGATCTGGTTTGGTTCTCGGGGATGTCCATCCAGAGGCATTCTCATGTGGCAATGGGAAGTTCCTTGGCCTGATCATTCGTTGGAAATCCAAAGAAACAATACGAGACTTGTACGGTTTTAGTTGTAGGACCTATCATTCACTTATGGTGTCGCAACACTGTTTGGATGGTAGCTATAGTAGGCATACGATAATGGTCGTATGTTGGCTAAGATTTATATTCTACTTTCGAAATGAATTTTTCCTACACTATGCACTAGTAATAATATCAAACGTTTCTTTTAATGCGTATCAAGCATCTTTGACTATCATAAGGAGAAATCTCCTCCGATTCTGCGTTTGCATTGTGTGTGTGTGCGGGAGGCCTTATGGTAGTCTCATTTTTAAAAAGCATTGCGAATTGACTTTTAAAATCTTTTATTGAATGTTTTTAAAGATAAACTGTTTTTGAGTTCTCACACCAGTCACATGACTGATCCGGAGTTTATTGTTTTCCTTCCTAAACTCTGGGTGCTCATTATTTTCTACACGAGCAGTCTAGAGTTGGGTTTTTTTCAGATAGTCAGATGTAGTAGATTATCTGGAGATTAGTTTAGTCTTTGGACCGCACCAGTCTTGCTTATGCAAGGTGATATGTGATGGGGGGTTCGAGCTATTACTAGATTGATTATTGGAAATGGAGTTGCAGTTCTGGAGTTCTTCCTTGAAGACTATCTTAGAGTTATTTGTTTCGCTGTTAAATGTTATCTATTTTCTTTCCGCTGCTATTTTATTGTATCATATCTCTGTTGTATATTGATATCTATTGGATCATCTGTTGTATCAGATATTGTATCAAAGCTGTATATCAATGTATTATTCTTTTATTCCGCTGTGTTGTTTACTTAATGTTGTTATAAGCTCCGGCGAATCGGATTTGAACGATCGAATCTACGACATTCGAATACGATTTGAGGTATGGGTGTCGATTTTCGAGCGCGCAAAATCCGACCCGTTACATTAAGTAATCATTATCACATCATCAAGTGATTAAAATTAATTAAACTTAATTAATTAATTTAAACTAATAACATTAAACTCAATTCATTACATTAAGTAATTAATTCCTTAATTACTTCCATTAAGTAATTAAACTTAAACAATTTCACAAATGATTATCATTAATTAATTAATCTATTTAATTATTAAAATTAATCACATTAATTAATTGTTAAATAATCTCAAGATAATGACCTTCATTAACTATTAACAATTCTTTAATTGCTTTCTTGAGTAGTTAAACTTACTTTTATCATTATTAATTTCAAATTAATTAATCTTTAATAATCCATTAATTAATCCTAATTATTTAATTAATTAAGTGTTAACCGTAACTTAATTAATCTTTAATTACTTGATTAATTAATCTCTAATTATTAATTAATATTCTAATTAATAATCCTTAATTAAAAATTAATTATTCCTTAGTTAAATAATCTTAAACCTTAATTAATTAATTTAAATCTTTAATTACTTATTTAATTAATCCAAGTCATTAATTAATTAAATAAATTAATTATTCATTTTAATTAACTTAATAATTCAAAACATTAAATCTTTAATTATTTAGAGATAAAAACATTTTTCTTATTAATGATCAAATTAACATTAACAAATCATTTAAAACAATTTACTTTAAATTTCATTTAAAATGTAAAGATTTAAAATGAATACAAATTATTTTTAACAAAGTTTAAAACATATTTCAAAAACCTTTTTATTTCACAAGTTAAAGAAATATTTATTTTATAAAGAAGCTTAAAGGAATTTAAAAACGAAATTCATTTTTAAATTCAAATCAATTTAAAAATACACCATAACATTCAAAGTTATTTAAATTATTATTAAATTTAAAAACTTCTTTTCATTTTAAAACCGGAATACATATTTAAATTTGAATCCAGATTAAACTTTAGATTTTAAAACTTTACTTACATTTTAAAAACTTCATTTTTAAAATTTAAACCATTTAAACATTTTAAGGTTGTTTAAACAATTTAAATTTTAAAAACTATATTTTATTTCAAAACTAGGATTCAAATTTAGATTTGAATCCAGAATTAAAAATTTAGATTTAAACTTGTTTAAACCTTTACTTTACAATTTTAAAATTTCAGTTTTTAAATTCAAACCAAATTTACTTAAACACTTAAAAGTTGTTAAAACCAATTTAAATCTCAAAAACTTAAATCATTTCAAAACTAGGATTTAAACTAACTTGAATTCAGATTCTAATTTAGGTTTAAAACTTAGTTTAAAACTTTACTTTACATTTTTAAAATCATTTTTAAATTAAAAAAAAACAGAACAGGTTTATCTTTTAAAAATCCTGTTACAAATATTTACCCGAGCCAACATCAAATGACTTCGAGTCCAAACCTAAACCGCTTCGAGTTGAAAACTAAATTTACTCGAGAAAACTCGAGGCTAATAAATCACACAACCCAAAACTTCACCAGAAAATATAAAGTGCACCGTGCACATGCACGGTGACTTTAATCACCTCCGACCATCTCCGATGGTCTTCCCTCATCGGCAACCTCCTTCACACTCAACTACGATCATCAGATCGCTATACAAATCTCGAAATCGAATTCGAGTTGTCCAAACAAAACCTGGAACAAAAATAGGAATCCTCCATAAACATGAAAAACACCTCTTCCCACAACTCCGGCCACCAGAATAGCAGCGACTCTGGCCATATGTTCATCAACTACCATGCTATCATCCCCCAAAAACTCGTTGAACTCGATCACTCCTATAGGCTGTGCCAACCAAATCAACTAGCCTAGTTAAAAACTAGGGTTACAGATTTCAAAAATCAACCACCATCATCACAAAGCTCTAATCAACATTCTGGCATTTTTTTCCCTACCATCTGATCATCAGACTACCACCAGATAGAACCTCTTCCTCCCTGACCACATAGATCATCAGAAAACCTCACATTTCCATTTCCAGTTCATCCCAGAACTGCACACTCATCCCATCATTAAAAATTATGATTTTAGTTTTAAAAATCATGTTTTAGGACAAGAATTCAGTTTACATTCCTGAATTTATAAATTAAGATGTTTGAATTTTTACTTAGATTAAGCCTACTCGGTTTTTCTTGATTCCCAGAGATATTGCCAATTTATTTTGACTTAAATAAATTTTAACTAAAATTTGTGATGGAACAAACAAGTTTCATTGGAAACTTAAGTTTTAAACAGAGACTAAATCAAGAGGTTTTGAATTTAAATCAAAACCAGAACTTAAATCTTGGAACAGGGAAGTTACAGATATTCAAATGCATACATCATACATCAGGAATTCAACAGTATACGTACACAAACATACTTATAAATATACACAATACAATATTTATCACAGCAATAACATGCAACCATAATTTTACTTTAAGTTTTAAAAGTGAAGTTACTCACCTTTTAAACAGAAGAGAGAGCCTCCATTTTTTTTTTTGAAAATGCTTTTGAATCTTTAAAAACTTGCACTTGAATGCTTTGGAACTGACTTGCTTATTTTGGAAAAATGCAGTTGCTTGCTGAAAACTTGAGTTGCTGGAGCTTTAAAACCTATTTTTAAAAAGAACTACATGCATGTTGGCTTGATTTCTAGATTTGAAATAATGCAGGCTTGGCTTTGCTTTTTGAAAATGATTTGCAGTATTGCTTTAAAAATGAGTTATAGGCTTGAATCTGATTTTTGGTTTTTAGAATATTGATTACAGATTTTTGTTGTTGAGAATAGTTTGAGTTTCAGATTTTACCCTTAGCTTTTGATTTTAGAAAGATAGAAAAAAGAAATGAAGGAAAGAACAATATATATATATATATATATAGGCTGAAATGTTTTAAAATAAAATAAAATAAAATTTAAAAATCAAACATGACACATGTTAAAACTCTATACATTTGTCATTTTGAAAAGTTATTATTTAACACTTGTTGAATTAAACTCTTATAAACTTACACTTGTCCATTATGTAATTAGTATTTATAATTAAATGTTAATAAAAGTTAACATAAACTTATACTTAATTAATTAGTTTTTAAATACTTAGTTATATATATAGCTAATTTTTAAAGAAATAAAACCAAGTATACCTATAAATAAAAACAGTACATATATTTATTATTTGAAAATAACACATCTGACCATTTTAAATAATTTATAAAAGAGATTATAAATTACTTCTATTGCTCAATGAATTAAGATCATATGTAAATTGTATTTTAAACTTATATATATATATATTTAAATCATTATTTATCAAGTTATATTTAAAATGAAAATAAAACAAACCTTATTGTTAATTAAATTAAATTTAAATTTAAGCTAAAAACATTTTAAACAATTACCTTAACAATTTAAAAACATATAGTTATTTATTTAAATATCTTTGAAAAGCTTTATATTAAATAAAATCAAATTTCCAAAGTACCAAAAGTATTAGAATTTGAAAACATGTTTTACTTATTAAATTTAAAACTAAGCTCATCTATTTACCATATACATACAAATATATATATATATATATATATATTATAAATAGATAACAACTTATTTAGCTTTAAAAGATAAAATCTACTAATTAAATATTTATTAAGAAGAAGATTATTAAATCAATTCAAATTTATTAACAAAAATTATCAAATCAATTTAATTTTTAATACAGATTATTAAATTGTTATTGCCTAAAATTTTGGGATGTCACAGCAACAAATATATGGCAACCCATCAGTTGTGAAAACCAAGTTAGAACGCATTGCAAATATGCATGGAAATATTTTAAATCAAAGACAAAGTTAGGTTGCAATGTGAAACCGAAGACTGTATGGTAGGAAGTACTACCACAATTCAAAGCCAGAAAGGTTTTAATTTGAAGGGTCCAAATTTATGGAGATAATATCACAGAAAATAATAATTCATATATGGCAAATTCAAACCATGCATATCAAGTAACCAAGGTAAATGTAAGGCAACGTTTAACTAAAAGCTATGCATTACATAGCAGTTCTAGGAAATAAAATCAACAAGACTTATAACCTTAGGCTTGCATCTACGAGCGCAAATTTCAACCCAGCAACCATCCAAATTCATCAAACTATAATGCTGTTAAATGAGTGAAGATGAACAAATTTTTTTAGATCTGTGAGAGTGTTACTCACCTAAATTATGCTGCAGAAATCAAAACCATCACCAAATCCTCGATCATCACGCTAACGCTGCTATACCCAACTGCCACGACTACGCTTATAGCGGCGCTGCTCCACAACACGACGATCGATCTCATGAGTCATGTCGCGACCTTCAAAGCTCGGTCACACACATTCATCGCATCGTGCTAGGGATTTCACAAGTCAAATATATGGGGGATTGCATATTTTTTTGATTTGGGATGATCTAAAGCGGGCCATTTTTTTAAAAACCGATCTGCTTGAATTAGATCTGGAACTTGATTCAGTAAATAAATTGAAGAATGAAGAAAAAGAGAGGATGTCAATGCTGCCAATGAAGAAGGTCGTCTTTACATGGATGTGAATAAAGCTTTGCAGCTGGAAGCTAGTATGAAAAGCCAACAACTACACAACAAATGGTGTGATGAAGGTGAAAAGAACACTAAATTTTTCCATGACTCCCTTCGAGTCAAGCATTCTAGGGAAAATATTTACAATATTATGGATGATAATGGTACTGTCTACTCTTCTCCTGATTCTGTTGTTAAAGCATTTGTTGATTATTTCACAAATATTTTTAGCAACTTGAATGGCTTCTCTCCTGACCTCAACCTTATTTCTTCCCTCCCTCTTCCACGCATTTCTGTTCTAGAATCTGAAGCGTTAATCAAACCTGTTACCGATGTTGAAATCAAGACTGCCCTTTTCTCCATGAACCAACTTTCTTCGGGGGGTCCTGATGGTCTAAATGTCACCTTCTTCATTGCTACGTGGTCTGTGCTTGGTCATGAGTTTTGTCTTGCAATCCATAACTTTTTCAACAGGTGTAAAATGCTGGGAGAGATTAATGCTACGAATATTGCTTTAATTCCTAAGGTTTATCCCCCTGACAAAGTATCTTCTTTCAGGCCTATCTCGTGTTGTAATGTTCTGTACAAATGTATTTCAAAAATTCTTGCAACAAGACTTGTTTGTGTTCTGCCATTAATTGTGTCGCTTAACCAAGCAGCATTCATCCCATCCAGAAATATTCTAGATAATGTTCTCCTTTCCCAAGAATTGATGAAAGGTTATGGAAAAATTAATGCCACACCTGCTGCTGCGATTAAAATAGATATCATTAAAGCATATGATTCCATTCACTGGGTTTCTATTGTGAGAATTATGGCTATGATGGGCTTCCCCAAAACCTTTGTTGCTTGGGTTTACACTTGTATTTCTACCCCGTCTTTCTCTGTTATTGTGAATGGTAGGCCCGTTGGCTACTTTGGTTGCCATAAAGGAATTAGGCAGGGTGACCCTATTTCTTCATATTTATTTCTTTTGGTTATGGAAGTGCTTAACGTTATTCTTCAGAACAAATACTCTGCAAGGTTAATTAAGTACCATCTGAAGTGCTCTCTGCATCACATTACTTCCATCATGTTTGCTGATGATGTGATGATTTTACAAGGCCTGAAGGTTCCTCTTTAAGTGAAATATTAAGTGCTCTGCATACATTTTACCTTATGACTGGTTTATCCATCAATAATTACGAATCCTCCTTGCTTATAGCAGGAGTCTCTGATGTACAAGCTGCCTGTTTGTATCAACATAGTGGGTTCTCTAGTATGCATGCTGACATGAGGTATTTAGGTCTCCCCATTATCACCAAAAGAATAACCAGAGCTGACTGTCTGCCCCTATTTAATAAGATTACATCTGTTATGCATGCATGGGAAAATAGAAGTATGTCACAATGTGGAAGGCTTGTTCTCATAAAATATGTTGTTTTCCCTTCCTTGGTGTATTGGGCTCGCTCAGTTATTCTTCCATGCAAGCTTCTGCACCTTGTTCGCTCTGCCATGAACAGATTTTTCTGGATTGGCAGTATGTTCAACAAGAAGCTTTTGCCATGTTCATTTGCTAATTTTGAAAAAACTTTACAGTTGGGAGGTCTGGGTATTATAAATGTTAAAAAAATGGAACACTGCAGCATACAGTAAACATTTCCATGATGTCATAAGCAAGAAAGATGGTCTTTGGGTTAACTGGACTTGGACGTATAACATCAAGCATAGTAAGTTTTGGTCAATGGCCATAGCTCAAGACAGTAGTTGGACTTGGAGGAATATACTTAAGCTCAGGGAAGTGTTCCTTCCCTTGATCCAGTACCATGTCCACCAAAACTCTGATGCTAGTTTTTGGGACGATCCCTGGGTTAGTTCAGGCATGACTCTATCTACTGTTATTGATCATTCAACGATTGTTCAGTCTGGTATTCATCGTGAAGCTAAAGTCAGTGAGTACCTCAACAATGGTAGAATCCGGCTACCTTACAATAGTAGTTTAATAATTAGGCAACTTTGGAACTCCATTCAGAGTATTAGCTTTAGTTCTGAACAATCTTTAAATGTGACATGGAAAAATAAGCCACATTGTGTTAAGATAGTGTATAAACACTTGATTTGTGACAGTGTCTTCCCTGCTGCTAAGTGGTTCAATGTTCTCTGGAACAATGACTTGACTTCGAGAGAAAACTTTATGTTATGGAAGGTTGTTAGCAACACTCTCCTCACCAGGCATGTTTTAATAAATTATGGGATTAGTAGCAGCCCTGAATGTGTGTTTTGTGAGCAGTATGTTGAAACAGTTGAGCATCTATTCTTCGATTGCCCTAGTCTGCATGCACTGATTGATAAGATTGTTAGTAGAATTCAAGGCACTGTTGCTGTCCCCTTTTTTGTAATTAATTGGAACTTAATTTTTAAGGCTACGAGGTGGAAGACTAGCTGTTACAGAGTGTTGATCATATGCATCAAAATTTATATGGTAGTGATATGGAAAGAGAGAAATTCTATAGTCTTTGAAAATAAAAGAAAGAGCCTCAGCAATCTTTGGTCTGAAATCAAGAACAGAACTTACATGCAGCTGAAAAGGAGGGAGTGCCATATCCCTGGCATTTTGATCAGCAGCTGGAGATGATGTTTGTTTGTTCTTGTGTTTTTCTTCTTTGTCTACTTTGTTTTCCCTGTTTTTCATTTTCTTTTTTCTGATTCAAAGTGTGTTTTGAATCATTTTTATTGTGTTGCAATAAACTGGTAGGGGCCCAGTTAACCCCGCTGGCTTTGCCAAAAAAAAAGAGTATATAACTTTTATTCTAATATTAATAATGCATTTCAAATCAAAAGAAACCAATGACACTTGTTCAATACATGATATCATTACTTACACTTGTTAAATCTCGTGTCAAAATCTTTTTTTATTTGTAAATATGCATACATTAATGATTTTAAATATGTTTTGATAAAATTTTATATTATATTCACTACTTGGGTTCATATATATATATATTTATGTATGTATGTATGTATGTATGTATGTATGTAAATATATGTATATATTATATATTTCTTTATGATTTATTTCTACGTTTATTAATGTATATATTAATGCTTTTATTTAGTCTTGTTTTCATATTATTTTTTTAATTCAAAATATAACTTCCAAATCACAATATATTTATATATACGCACTTATATACTTATATATGTATACACTTAAAGTTTTAACACTATAAAGTTTGCATATCTATTAATAGGTTTTATTAATTCACAAAAAATTTATTAATTTCAGATATACATAGTCCGACATTTACTATAGTTTCAAATCCATTTATAACATCCCGATATTTTTAATCATCAGAATACTATTTGTTCAACCTATAAATTAGTATTCTACTAACTCTATCCAGTTAATTATCAATTAATAGATGTCCAAAATCCGGGTTATCACACCATGGTTATCCAATAACTAACAGTATGTAATGTCATGGTGCCTTTAGGAGACATGGGTAATACACTGGCTAACATTTGAAATGTGTTGTGTACTTTGATCTAAAAGGATGTACCGATATCCTTACTCGAAAAATCTTGAGTAGGAATATTTAAAATAATATATCCTTTTATATTGTGATAATTTTTTCATGATTACAACTCCTTCTAATTATTATCACATAACATATCATTTAAGGAATTTCTATTTTATTATACTTTAGTTTAATTTAATTAATTATACCACTGTATATAAAATAATATATTATATAAATCAAATACCTTTATACGAATATGATTGGTCATAGATATATGTAACAAATCACATAATTTCCCTTAGGGCGTACCCCTAACTCTTTCTTTCTCCTCCTCGATCGGATTGATGTATTTTTTATGGCTCATTTAGTTTTCAACTTCATTCTTATTCCTTTAAATTCTTGCAGAAATCATATTTATTTGTCATAAGTATACATGCCTTAGTCTTGAGAAATCATCAGTAAAAGTTACGAAATAAGTGAAAATACCCTTAATCACCATAAGCATTGGGCCATGTAAATCCATATGTAATTGACCCAAGAGTTAGTTAACTATTTCATTGCTTCCACTGAAGGGATGCTTTACCATTTTCCTTTTGAGATACGACGTAAAAGTGTCTAATAATTTATAATCAAATAATGGAAGAAAACCTTTGGTTTTTAGTATGTGTATTCTTTTATTACTTATATGATCTAGTCTGAAGTGTCATAAGTAACCATCTTTTACATTAATAGCAAAATAATTATTGTCAGCACGTATATTATTAAAATTAAGTAGATAAATGTCGTTATCAAAACACCATCGCCGATGTAATTTCCACCAAACACAACTTGCAATAAGTATTACAATGAAAGCCATATCTAGTCTCAACCGATCTAGACGTAGATATAATATCGCTAATAAAATTCTTTACATAATAAAAATTATTCAAAACAAAAATAAATCCATTAGGCAAATGTAAATGATATTTTCCAAATGCGGTTACATATACAATAGATCCATTTTCAACTTGAAGGCTTATTTCACCTTTTTCCATGAATCGCCTGCTCTTATGTCCCTGTATCAAATTACAGATATGAGTTCCAAATTTGGTATCTAAAACCCAAGAATTTTTTATTAATTTCAAAACAATTTTAAATCATAAATGCACCTTTAGAAGCCGAGGAGATTATTTCATTCTTCTCTTTTACCATCTTTAGATAGTTTGGGTAATTCCATTTCTAATGCCCCTTCTTATGATGATGGTAACATTCACCTTTGTCATTAGAGGCACCGCCCTTACCTTTCTTACTTCCATGCCTTCTCTTCTTCAAACTTTTCGAAGATGATGCCTTTCCTTTCATAGCAAGCACTGTACTTTGTGCTTAAATGAGCTTTTAACTAACCTCAATATATTGAGTAGCTTGACATGATTCCTATTAATCTGGTTCATATTAAAATTCAATATAAACTACTCAAACTATAGATTCAGTGAGCCTGGGACCAAATCCACTTTCGTCCCTTCGGCCATCTTAGCATCAAGGTCACGAGGTCTATCAATATAACCTTTTATCATCATGATATGTCCTCTACACGAGTAACCTTACCCATATTCATATTGAATAACTTCTTAGTAATCGTGTACCTCGTGGAACAAGTTCGCTCCTCAAACAATACTTTGAGATTATTGAAGATTTTGTGGACAACCATGTGCTTATGTTGTCTTTACAATGGTTGTCTAATGTAGATAACACAAAGGCTTGGGAAATGTCACAATTGGCTACTCAAGTATTATAAGCTTTTACTATATCGGAATTTGCACCTTCGGTGGGTTTAGTTTTTAAAGGTTCGACTATGACAGGCCAAAATCGTTTATAGGTGAGTGTTATTTTTATCGCTCTTGATCAGTCAATGTAGTTTGGTCAGGTGAGCTTATCGTTTTCAAAAAAATGTCTTAGCTTGGTCATTATACTGCAAATTCATTTTGAGTAGATTACTGAAGTTATATATTAAATATTCTTATAACACTAGAAATGTTAAATGTATTCGTTTCATTTTTTCTAGCAAAGCTCCCGCTAGATTTTTATATTCCTCAAAATGCAAAGAGAAATATAGAAATATTTCAATTTCTTCAATGAGTATAAGGAATCGGTTGCCTTGGGATTATGATCTTGAGTTTTAATTCTTAATAAATCATTGGCCTGTAAGAGATGGATAAGTCTTTGTTGGTTGTATCATACACAACTCCTAACCATAGTCTTTTCCCTAATCCTGATCAACTTCGGTTTGCTCAACAAAACAAGTGAGGTTATTCTCTCTTATTTATCGTTTCTTGTCAACCTAAGTATAGTGCATGTACCTTGAGTTTACTCGATATATACATGCATGTATCTTATGTAGTCTAGGAAATATATTAGTAGTGCTACATGTAACAACTATAGCTTGAGTATGCTCAACAATTAGTGCATATGCAAGCAATCTACCAATATATAAATGATAGAAGGGAAGTATATCAAAGATTCGTAATTCTTAATATATTTTAAGTGATATTGATTCAAGGAATAATGTATTTCTCATGAAATATGCTCGTGATTCAAGTGTCAAACACAACTACAATCATGGTACACATACTATACGTATGTATTTATTCCAAAATTCTATTTTAGATTTATTTCAATTATATATAACAATACATATAATTATATGATTTCAATTTATTTATAACTATTGTAATTTAATTAATTTATATAATATTTCTATGTATGTTATTAATTAAATCATATTTAATTCATTTTAATCCTTAACATAATTAAAATATTTGGTTAAATCTTATTTGGAATTTCAAAAAATTTATACTATTGATCTTAAACTATTTATGATTAATAATTAGCTATAAACTTTACAGTTATATATACATATACATATATATATATATATATATATACATATTAGTTAGTTAACCTTTAATCAATTATTTGATTTGATTATTACTTTAATTAAATATTAAAATAAAATTTAAAATTAATTAAAGTAATTTCTCAAAACAATTTTTAATTTTTTTAATTTTATTTATAGCATTTATAAAATACATTTTATATTTTAACTTAACATTTAAATTCAAAATATATATTAAACTTTTAAATCTTAGTTTGAAAACTACCCTATGGCCTAAAATACTCTAGATCTTGCACCTTTTGGATATATTCCACTCATCAGGCCAAGCTAGTAGCTAGGGTGGCGAAATAGTTTGTATCCAACACAAGCATAGACACTACTATTCTAGACACATATCAGACATAGACATATAAGACTATTAATTGGGCCTAAATGCTAGCAAATATATTTACAAGGCCTATTGGCTCTAATACCATTGTTGGGTTAGATCTATTAGACAATGGGTGAAATATGGTGAATTTGAAGAGAAAAAAATCCCTACTAGGATCTTAATGGGCAAATGTAAATATACCACCTATCATTTAGATAACTAGATCCATTCCAACTTTAAATAATAGTGTCATTTTATTAAATATTTCATGTTCTAAGTGTTATTATGTATATATAATATATATGGTCATGTATGATCATAACATAACATTATAACAAAGTATAAATATGGTATGATATATAAATGTGTAAATATTGGGATTTATATATACTATGTATATATTATTCATATATATAGGCCTTATTTAAACTATTTAATTGTAATATAAACTTTTACAATGTCAAAAATTTTATTAATAAAATATTACAATTTGACTTTGTTAAAATATCTTACAAAATTTGACTAAGCTAAAGTTTAAAATTCAAAATTAAAATAGTTATATCTAAATTTGACTAGGTAAATATATTTAAATTTAAAACAAAGTCAACACAATAATTGAAATATATAAACAATCTTCATATTGAATAAGTATTATTTTTATAATTATATATTAAAAAATAGCCGAAGCTGTTTATTAAATTTTGAAACAGAATTTTAAAACTTAAATAATATTTATTATATTTATTATTATAATATATATATATATATATAATATTTCGACCCTAAAATAAATTGTTTTTTAATTGAAACTGAAGGGCTATATGTCATAGATATGATTTAATAATTATATATATATATGTTAATTTTAAACTTGAAAAAACTATATTTTACCATTTAAAATGTTTATAGTTAATAAATTATTAACGAAAATTATTAAACGCATATTTTGTTAAAAAGATATTTTATACGTTATAAAAATATTCGTGGGCAATAATTTTTTTAAATAATTTTATAATTTAGACCATTGTATTTAATTGAATTAAAACCATTTAATTAATTATTAAATTATTAAAACTAATATGAAATTATAATATGGAAATATTAAATCACCCACGCACACGGATATATATATATATATGTATGTATGCATGCATGCATGTATGTATGTATGTATGTATGTATGTATGTATGTATGTATGTATGTACGTATATGTATGTGGTAAGACTAAGCATATAACAATCTATACGAGATATAACGAAAACTAGATGAACATGAAGCTTGTTTGTTACACCTTGATTTATGCAGTCTTTTAGAGTTTTGAAATCATTCGCCAAAGTTGCGATCTTCAGTATATAACCACCTTAGTAGTGTAATTTTTATTTAGGAAGATGAAAAATAAGGTAAGGCTATGGAGGCAAGGATCTTTAGCTAGATTGGTAAAAAAAATCAAAAACGAATGAAATGTGTTATGTACTTATGAAAGTAGATATGGAGATATATAAAAAAATCTACTTAATTATCTCTCAACTATACACGTCCATTCAATACTCACCCTCCCATCATATATGACTGCCTCACCTAATGATGTGGCAACAATTTTCCCCCCACTCAACTTTGTAGTTATTGATTTAATACCGAACTAATTTTATACAAAGCAATATCATATATTGATACGTGTACATATAACAATTATACACACATAAACAATTACTAAAGGTACTTAGCATTATTTTCAAGAGCTATTCTACTTACTAAAATTACCCTGAATGCTCAATATACTCATAATAAATAATTATCTAAATACTAATTAATTAAATTAATTTACAACCATAATAAATTAAATAAATCGGGTGGTATTTCTAAGGCTGAATCAATTTAGTTGTGCGACTCACATGTGTAAATTTAGTCATGATTAATATCAAAAAATTCAAATATTAATGTTTATATGTCATCCTAGTTGATGGTGTGAAAGTATGGTCGAATTTATTGGTTATAGATCTTTATCGGTAAAATCACATTCTAGATCACTTTAGATGTCATCGAATGTGCCAATAATTTATGCTCATTCTCTTTATCAACTACGTACCACTTTAGGACAATAGTGGCGTCATTATAGGAAGTGTTTGAATCATCCAAAGTTACTGTATATTCCTTTTTTCTTTTTATGGATGAATCGTTAATTGGAAAGATCTTTGATTTATTCGGATGCTGGCAGTCTCTTTGAAATTGACCTGGTTCATCACAGTTGAAGCATCTAGTAGCAGTTCCAATTTCAAGGGTCTTGTTTTCAGGTTTTCGAAAATTGTTCATTTTCCTATACTTTTGGAATTTTCTGAAATTTCCGTCATATAGGCAATTTCCTCATCATTGTCATCGTTTGAATCCTTAACGTCAATTATTGCATTAAAAGTGATGGATTCTTTTTTGTTGCCTTGCTTTCCATTCTGCCCTAAAATTTTGCTTCATAGGACATTCAATTACCTACCGACTCTTCAAATTTTAGAGTACTAATATCATTAGCCTCTTCTATTTTCAGTGCCTTTTGATCCCACTTTGAAGAGAGTGAATTGACGATTTTTCCAACTTAGTCCTCTTTAGAAAAGTTTTTACCCAATGCAACTAATGAATGTACTATATCTTGAAATCTACAGCACATGTCATAAATAGACTCATTTGGATTCATTTTAAATAATTTAAATTGATTTGTTAACATGGAAATTGATCCATTTCACTTTAATAGTACCCTCATGGGTAACTTGTAGTGTTCTCCAAATTTCATACGTAGACTTAAAAATAGAGACTTTATTAAATTCCTTTTTATCTAGTAAACAAAATAGAATATTCGTGGCTTTAGAATTATTCTGTGCAACTGTCTTTTGCTCAGTATTCCATTGTGTGAAACTAGTCTTGGGTGTTAGTGTACTCATTTTTTGTAACATTCTAAATATCAAAATCATTAGACTGCTAATAAATTTTTATTCTAAGTGACCAATAAGTGTAATTACTACCATTAAAAAAGTGGAGGTCTAGTAGTAATTGTCTTTCGACAAAAGTGTTAACAAATGTACCAACAATGCTGCTAGCTATTAAAACTTTTCAAAAATCAAATTACGAGTTTTTGAAAACCTAGTTCCCCGACTCCAAATGTGGGTTGCGGAAATATGAATCTTAAAGCTAGTTAAATTCTATATGGGGGATGAATAGTGTTTTCTAACTTTTGTAAATCTTTCTAAATTTATTTTAAGTTTAATACTGAATCATAGATTTTGAACATAAGATTATATTAACAATCGATCATAAATGCAATCACAGATAAAAATAAAGCAATAAAGTAAAGTAGAAAGTTAGAGAGATGATACCAGGGATTTTATTCTGGTTTGGATTTCCCCTACATCTAGTTGCATATAATTGCTTGTACATATTTCTTTTCAAATGCCAATTTTAAATAGGCAGAAGGCAAATCCAATTAAAATCTCGATTCTGAGGCTACGAGACATGCCCTTCTGAGTTTTCGGGATCAGGATATACCCATTTGATTTGGATGGGCTATAAGCACACCCACTCGGATTTCTGGGCTACCATGTACACCCAATTGATTTGAACGTGCTAGAATAACACTCAAGCAAATGAAAAAAGAGTTAGATAATTTTTCCAAAGACAATTTCTTGAACATTGGATACAACAGATCCTATAGCCTCTTGGACAGCACTTTGATCTTTTATTAAGAGAGAGATGATTCCAAAGCAATAAGAAAGTAATACTAAATCAATACCCAATAGTATGAATTGATTCTGTTTGATTTTGAAGAGAATTTTATATAATTTCAATGGAGTTTTCAAGAGAGTAAGAGGAGGGAAGAAATAATATAATAGCTGACTGAAAATTCATTTGAAAGCTCCTATATATAATGTATAAATAGATTTGTCCATTTACGAAGAGTTGTGATGAATAGACACTTCAATTGAAAATTTTAAAAATCGATTTGCAACATGTATGTTGACATATGTATGTTTATTTTGAAAACTCTTTTCTCTTTAAACATTTCGAAGATATTATATTTGTAAAATATTTTGATACTTTGTAAAATAAACTAAACAAAGTTTATAAACATTTTAAACTTTGAAAAACTTTTATAAAATATTTTTAAAAGATATTTTGAAAATATATTTTGTTAAAAATATAAAAGATAAGAAAATAAGAAATAGAGATCAAAGATTATTACCAAGTACTTTAAAAAATTCTAAGACTTCGTATGCTATATTATAGTCTTGATATCTTCATATTTTGGTCTTTATACTCATGAGTCTTCAAGTCTATTTCTTGAGTCTTTGTACTGTAAAGTCTTTGATTCAACAGTTTTAAAATATCGTGTACTATATACTATATAACTTGACAAAACATTAGTATACATATTTTATATAAATGTATATTATTATTTAAGAAGGTTGTTATCATCAAAATCAATAGCTGAGGTATTAACATATGTTACATGGTTCTATTGACTTTTTAATATTTTGGAAAATTAATGTAGATACTCCACATTGATTATAGTTAAATCGTGGCATAGTGAACATACGCCTATAGTTTGGTTTAAGTTGAAGCATTAGAAGTGACTATTCAATAGAGAATTCGTATCTTCGGTTGTATGAGACTGTAATCAACACAAAGTCAAAATCTCTTACTAGAGTAGTAAAATTAATGATAAATGTAATTATTGAGCCAACGACTTCATTTATAGGCTGATCAGCTGAATGTGGGTATTATTGGAGTTTTAACCAATATAAACTCCATATACTTATATTATCAAAGAACATTATAATAATGTCGTCTAATAATACGAAGAATACGACTTGTTAAGAATGACCAAACGTGAATATGGCTTTAAACTAACACTGACACATCATCCTCACTATTTTACTTAATCTCTGGAATAAAATTTGATGTGTACAGTCTTAGTTCAAAATAATAATCACATCGTTTTTTTAGAATCAGAATAGTATATCATATAAATAACAGCCATAGATCACAATGTAATAAAAAAAATTCTATATATATAAACTTGGAGTCTATCAAATATAACATTAGACTTAAATAATATACATTCATTATAAATCTCTAACTCAATATATACATACATCTCATAATACATACACAGATCCTAACCGAGATAAACTAAAGAATCAAATGGTCTATCTCTCTTCTAGCTCAACCATCCAAAAGTCTACCTGTCATGTAACCTGAAAGTCTCGGTCTAATATCTTCCATACGACCTCACAAATTAGTATACATTCATATAGGCAACTATAATTATCAGACAAATGATACTAAAGACTAGGGTTTCAATAGTTTCAGAAATTAAACTAAATAAACATGAACAGTACAACAAATAGTCATCTAATTTAATCCAAACAGCAACCAACAATCACATACACATGAATTTAGAGATAGTTAATGAGGTAAATTGACATTTTTGACTTCCTACAGCTTGCTAGATCTTTAGCTAAGTTTTGTTAAACCCTTAGCTTCATCGAAATCAGCTAAAAACTCAATAACACAAACCAACTAACAAGCAATTTGATCAAAAATGAGATCAAAATCATTCTTTTATGGATCTAAAAGGTGGATATAGGATTTAGAATGCTTACTCTTTTAGAATTAGCCAAAAGTCCTAAGTTTTGCAATTGAATTTGTGGATAATGGAGCAAAGGTTTTGAAAGAGGAACCTTAGTTATCTCTTTAGTTTCCTACTTTGAACTAAAATGAATGTACTGACTTTTGCTAAGGAGAACTCTCTTTTAACTAAATGGCCTTGGGTTAAGAACCAAATCCATTAAGAAAAAGTGTACTAATTCTCTAAGCGAAGTGTTCTCAATTTTATATTTTGTCTTACCACTTATACCATACTCATTAACGCTAAACAATGTTTTATAAAATATGGATTGATTTCTAGATTTTACCAAAACCAATCAAAAGTTAGGATAGAGTTTGGTTTAAAAATGAATTTTGCGTTTTCAATTTTCAATATGTATATCAAATAAGAGAAGAATGGAGAGAAGACGGAGGGGACGAAAGAAAGACGGATGAGAGGACGAAGGAGATAGAGAGACGACGAAAGAATGGATTGTTTCATGTGCTTGTGTTACTTCCCAAAATGTAGAAAAAAAGTTTTTTTTCTATTTTGTTTGTTAATTTCATTTTCTAAATCGGTCGTTTTCGGCAATATGCATGCATCATGTGCATTTTTATACGGACGAAAAACCAAAACTAAAAATAACAAACCAAACACTACCTAAAATTCTCATTATTTTTAATAAGAATAAATTATTAATTATAATTTGTCAAATTGAATAAAAAGCCTCAATATTAACATTTTATCCTAAATGGTAAATATAAAAAATTGATTTAATAATATTTCAAATATAAATAGAAATCCTCTTTAAGAAATGAAACTCATTTCTTAAATAAATCAAATCAATTATTCTCAAAAACTGGATTTAATTCCACAATTAAATTTCATAAATCACAAATTATAATTAATATCCATAATTAAAACTTAATTAATTAGGTAATTAACAACCTAGTTGTTACAGCTCCCTCCTTAAAGAAATTATGTCCCCTCCATTTCCTTAACGAAAGAAATCTGTAAATTAAATTTTCAAAACTTTCTCAAAGTTACAACATTAAAATTGTTTTTATTTTTTTTACTAATTTTTCTTTCCCAAAATTTTATTACATAAACAACCTCAAAAATCTCAAAATCTTAACTTTACTTAACCAAAGTTAAAAGAGGAGAAAACCATTTTAAATCCAATTCTTTTTATTTTCATTTTCTAGATCACCAAAACCTTTTAACCCATAAGTATACTCGTAAACAAATTTACCCTCTAAATTTATTTTCCAAAATATTATTCTAAAAATATTCAACTTTCACAAATAATAATATCAACTTTCAAATCATCTATTTAATACTAAATCCGAACTCTAGTTAATAATTTCTTTCCAAATAACCGTATAACTAAAAATAATTTCTTTCCAAATATTATTTATATCTAGTATACATACTTTCAATATTTATCGCATTTGTACATATAAATATACATACTTTTCCATAAAATATCCTTTTTTACTTCCAAAATTTGTTGTTCACAATTTCTTAATTTTTAACTTCTTATTAATTAAGATTCATATATACCAATTTACTTTCATTCGACTTTATTATATACCAATATAACATTTTTATTAATATTGTCTCATTATATAAAATAATATTAAGTCATGAAATTTTAGTGACTTATTTCATCACTTGGCTGCAAAGTTGATTACACAAAATATAAACATTGCCTCGCCATGCTCTTGACTTCTCACAATTTGTGCGATGACTAAAATATCATTTTAAATTTATTTTAAACTCTATAATTTTTCAAATTTCCAAATTAATCATTTCTCATGTCAAAATGTCTCGTTTGATGTTTAGGAACTCCTATCGATAACATGGCATCCTACATCGATCAAATTCCTTCAATATTTTCTCGACAAATCAATACAATAAATAATCCCAAGTTTTCTTTAATTATATTTATTTTATTATTACTAGCATCCATGCATCTAATAAAAATAAATACAACCAAGCAATATATTCCTAACTACCAATCAATCAATACTAAACAATCATCATCAGTGGGAATAGTTAAATTTCTAAAATTCCCCAGCACAACTCTGATTATTCCTAAATCATTTAAATCATAAACTTAGTTAATAAAATTTCCCAAATTTTCTATTAAAATAAAATTGTTTACTTTTAATCAATTCATTATAATTTATCTCTTTAAAATTTATGTCCAAATAATCTGGAATTTTCTAAAGCTCTAAAAGATTTTAACACATCACTTTCCAAAAGTTTAATACCAGAGTTTCCAACTTAACTAATAAAATTTTGAATCAAAATACATCCCCATCGATTATCCCGATAATCAATATATATTCATATCCCTAAATATATAATTACCATAACTATTTACTATACATCCCAAGGGACATGACTCTAAGTCTCACTAGGTCTAGGTCTGTGATATTATATGCTATAATATTCTAACTTAGCTCTGATACCAAACTATAACGACCCCACCGCGATACCCATCTTATTAAAGAACATTATAATAATGTCGTCTAATAATACGGAGAATATGACTTGTTCAGGGTGACCAAATGTGAATATGACTTTAAACGAACACTGACATGTCATCCTTACTGTTTTACTTAATCTCTGGAATAAAATTTGACGTGCATAGTCTTGGTTCAAAGTAATAAGCAAACTAGTTTCTCAGAATCGAACAATATATCATATGAATATAGTTAAAGATCACAGTGGAATAATAAACTTCTCTGCATATACAAAATTGGAAGTCTATCAAATATAACATTAGACTCAAATAATATATATTCGGTACAAATATCTAATAAATACATACACACATCGCATAATATATACACAAATCCTAAGTGAGATAAACTAAGAGTCAAATGGTCTATCTCTCTTCTAGCCCAACCATCTAAAAGCCTACCTGTCATGTAACCTGAAAAGTCTCGGCTTGAAATTTACCATACGACCTCAAAATAACATGCATTCATATAGGCAACTATAATTATCAACCAAATGAGATCAAAGACTAGAGTTCAATAGTTTTAGAAATTGAACCAAATAAACATGAACAATACAAATAATATTCATCCATTTTAATCCAAACAGCAACCAACAATCAGATACGCAATAATTCGAAGATAGTTGGTGAGGTAAACTCACATTTTTAACTTCCAATAGCTTGCTAGATCCTCAATTAAGCTTTGCTAAACCCCTACATTCACCAAAATCACCTAAAAACTCAAGAACAAAAACCAACCAGCAAGGAATTTGATCAAAATGAGTTCAAGATCATTCTTTTGTGGATCTAACAGGTGGAGACAGGGTTTAGAATACTTATTCTTTTATAATTAACCAAAAGGACAATGTTTTGCAATTGAATTTGAGGATAATGGAGCTAGCGCTTTTGAAATAGGAATTTTAGTTTTCTCTTTAGTTTCCTACTTTGAATTGAAAAGAACATACTGGATTTTGATAAAAAGAACTCTCCTTTAACTAAATGTGCTTGGTTTAAGCACAAATCCGTTAAGAAAAAGTGTTACCAACTCCCTAAGAGAAGTGTTGCTAATTTTATATTTTGTTTTATCAGTTATGCCATACTTATTAACATTAAACAACGTTTTATAAAATATGAATTAATTTCTAGAATTTACCAGAACTAATCATATGTTAAAATTCTCATTATTTTTATTTAATACAATTCCTCTAATTAAACAATGAATCTCAAAATTAACATTTTATCCTTAATGGAAAATATAAATGATTGATTTAATAATAAATTGAAATCCTCTTTAAGAAATGAAACTCATTTCTTAAATAATTAAAATCAATTATTCTCAAAAACCAGATTTAATTCCACAATTAAATTTCACAAATCGTAAATTAGAATAGATATACATATTTAAACTTAATTAATTAGGTAATTAACAATAGGTTTGTTACACTTCTATTAATGGCTATGAACCAGATACTGAAAATGTGAATATGTGTTTCACGACAATACTGACTAGTCAGAACTAATCAATAAAAAGGCAGCAAGACTAGTATCTTTTATCTAATAATTTTTATTTTTATGTTTTTGTTGATTGTGGTTTTAAGGAATAACATATAGATTAATAATAATATTATATTAGCTTACTTTTATTTTTTTGAAAATTTCGGGATATATGTTGACAAACCCATATGTCATATGTCGACATATGTCACAACTCGTTTTCCCATCCCCTTTGACCTGACAATAAACCACTCATGTCTAACTCAAATTTCATGAAAAGATGGAATACGAAGGGTAATTAAGAAAATAAGACAGAACAGAATCTCACACGAGTGGAATAATATATAATATTGAACAAATATCTTGCAGTGGAGAACTTTTAAATACTTATATCAGAGTCTAACCTAAATTCAGCTTAGACAGTTATAAGCATTTGTCCTTACAATTGCCGACAAATATCAAACTGAAACTAACAAAGCACAGCAGACAATATAATATGTCCATACGTAGATGAATATCTCCAGCTCTCCTTGGGAAACTCCAACCTCCTTCAACTAAACCAGAAACTACTTGTATCTGACCCGAGTATTGAAAATACCCGGATCAGGCTTGATAAACTAGCATGAAAAAAAATCGATAATAAATGGAAGTGTTATATATCTAAATAAAATCCTTCGAAAAGAAAGAGTACCTCATAAAACCATGCCCACACATAAACACGGACGAGTTTTTTTCCATATGATAACTAAACACTTTTATATATCAAAACATTTGATATTATTTCGAATGACATCTCTTTGAAAACATTTGCAAACAAACTTAATAATCTTAGCCCAAATTGTTACATCGATTAAATTCCAGCATAATAGGTTTACAATCAAGTTCGTAGGTTTTTATTGGAGAATGGATTTCCATACAAAGGACTAGGTGAAGGGACTACCTTCTGATGGGTACATCTCTAGATGGATGCCCCGAAGAACATCACAAAGGAACCTCTACCAACACAAGACCGACCTATCTCTTTAACTAGATAGTACCGAATATATCATCCCTCGGTCGTTACCTACATTTATCCGAGCTTCGATTTCCATACACTACATTGATTTACATCCCGAATGTCATAGCGGGAAGAAATATATCTAGAAGGAGATGATCATACCCTAATTGGGAATGACCCATTTAACCTTGTCGCATCTAACATCGTTTCAGTCATTTCCGTTTGACGAGGCTTGATGCAACGATTACCTTTTCACATAGCACATATCACATCTCTGAATGCCACATTGCCATTTTCATTGACTACTAATTACCTTCCACAAAAGTACAACCCTTAAGCTCGTATGTCTAAAGGAGGGTGTTAAGCTAAGAGAAGTTGTCTTCTCCGCCACCACAGACGTATGTTCGTAAGAACCAATGTACATAATCTTTAGAAATGCAATGTAAGACAACTTTTCATACAAGTTGTCTAGGAACAGGACAAACCAAAGGCACTTTCATGTTACCACTAGTCGCGAGTAGTCCTTGCAATCCGAAAAATCTTCACAACGAGGAGACCATGGGAGCTACATAGAGTATGTCAACAAGCAGTCCTCACGCTATGAAGATCCGCAGTCTTCAATAATTATCATCTTCAACGTTTCTTCACATTCGAACGTATACATTGGTTTGAAGTAGTTTTCGAATAGGAATCACCCAAATCTGATCCTGGTTCCTTCGAAATCCAATTATCGACAAAAAAGTGAATATGAGTATATGGGATTTATTAAGTCTCGTTTCACTTTAATTCTTTTCAAATGATTTCATAATCTATTTCATTCGACTTAGAATAATTCTGAGTTATTAATTTTTTTTCTTTGGATAACATCTCAAATTTTCCTCATTTAACTCTTGATCCAAATTCCTTAACATTAAACGGGTCAAAAACATTGTTATTTAAGACATCGCTTACGATAAACCCTAAAATCAATCTTAGCAAACATTTTTCAGTAAATAGGATCATAGCAATCATTCTAATTTTACCCAACATCAATTTCCACATTCAACAAGGGTTATGGGCGGAATAACGGTGAAATCACCTCGAATAGGACGAGTTTCCTCTTCGGATTTCAATACCAAGTATAAGAAGATTATGTCTATGCAATGCAAGTCGTAATTTGTTCATTTTGGAGATTGCTTAAATTTTTGGATAATACCGATCTTTTTTATTTCAGAAACTTAATACAATCTTTTTCGAGCATCCGTGCTTTCCTTTTGATCTGTTCCACCACTTGCCTAAGAAAATAAAACATTGGCTAGGTAAGTTTAGGGCTCTGTTTTTCCATTTCTAACCTTAGTTAAACACCATGTTTTATCTTCCTAGATCTCACAGGCGGGACAAATGTACTAGTCGTTTCCGCATACTCAGTTATCGATTTGATTTTGGAATTTATAATAAAGATTCTAAATTATCTTTTCAACACTTAGTTTTCATTTTAAAAACATTCATAATTGGTTTCAGGAAAAATCGTTACGTTTAAACTCATATTCAAAAAGTTATACAATTCGTAGCATACAAGTGTCGTGGAAAGTGCTATATAAGCTTATTTAATTTAATCAACTTTTAAGCATTCAATAATTCATATTTTCCAATTCAAATCTCTTTTAAACCATTTAAATGGATTTATCAAATTTATTCCATATTTTTCCATAATTAAAAATGTTCATTTAAATAGATTTTCTGTTATGGTCACTTAACTACACTAGCGTGATTTTTCTATAAAATTGATTTGGACTTAATTCAAAATCTACTCAACAAAAATTTGATTTTCTTTCTTTGTTTAGAAGATATGGATATAATAGTCCAAAATTTTCTTATCTCAAAGAATTTCGAACCGTATTTCACTATAGACACTCATTTGAACTTTTCTGTGCGAAATCGCGAACTACAGTTACGCGCGCACCTAGGTTTAACTTATTTTTCAACACTTGAAATAATTTATTCAAATTGGATTTTATCACTTATAAAATCATTACAAATCATTTAAAATTAATATTTTCACGTTTTAAAGTATTTAAAAGATATTTTCACTATTTCTATATTATAATATTATTATATTCCTATTATTTTAATATTAAATTACAAATTTTAATTTCAATTCAATTTCAATTCTAACTTCAAATTAAACCAAATTAAAACTTAGATTTCAAGCCTAATTTCAATTTAAAATAGAATTCAACCTTAATTTCAAATTCTACTTTTAAAATCGATTTCAATTTCAATTTCACTATTCATCTCAATTTCAATTTCAATTTAACTATCCTTTTTAATCCCGTTTCACATAAAATTTCAAATTCTCTTTTATTTTTACTTTAGTTTCAATTCTAATTGAAAGGATAATTATTTTTCCAAAGCACCAAAATTGGGTCATTTTAACAAAGGGATCACTTAATCAAAAATGAGCGTAACCAAGGTTAACATTTATCACTAATATTATTATGGTCCATATGCAAATTTATATGATCAATAATCATAACCATAAACACTTTCAGCTATTCAAACATAACATAATCACATCCAAACATCCATCGCAACATTTCAAAGGGGTGTATACTTGCATGTTATAGGATAATTGTTATAACAAAATCAAAATACGATCTTTTAAAAGCGGTGAGAATTTTCACACCTTCATATCCACTCCGTCATCTTAAACATGAGATACGCGTCTCTCGAGCTAACGTGCTATTTCCAAACGTCTCAGATTCGCTGCTTTCTTTTTGTTCTCCTTTTTTCTATTATGGTCGTGGGATTTAGGAAGGGTACATGTGGCTTGGTTGGCTTTGGGTAGCTGGGTTGGTGGGTTTTGAGGTGGTTACGTAGGGTATTTGGTTCAATCGTGGTGTGTGGGTGGGGGGGGGCATATGTATGGGAGTGTGTGTGGGCTTGTTGGTAGTTTTGGCCGGAGGTGGAGAGGGTTTTGGTATTTTGGAGGAGGCGCACAGGTGGTAGAAGGTGAAGGGCTTGAAGGTAGATGAAAAATGGAGGAAGAGAGGGAGTTTAGGAATTTTGTAGAATGAAGTGTAGTATAGAAAGGAGAGATTTTGGTTTGCATTTATAAGTGAAAATTTTAGTGGTAAATGACATTAATACCTTCTTCATTTTTACAGTTAAATATTTTTTTCCTTTTATATGAAATGAGAGATTTGGCATACATTATTGGTGATGTTAAAGATATGAATCATTATTCTTTTTTTCTTAGATTTTGAACTTGAAAAGAAGACTTTTATTTTGATTTGATTTACATTAAATGGATTTGTAAGTATACATTAATGGTAAGTATATGTGTCACTAATTCCTTTAGTTAGCTTTCTTTTCATACTTTATTTTTCTTGAATTCTATGTGTATAAGTCTATTTTACATAAGAGAAAATAAGTGTGTATAATGATGTTGTTTTATTTGTTTACTTTTTCACTCTTATGTCAAATCATGTATTAACATTATTTTTATCATTCTTCTTTTATTAATTTATAAAAGGTGACATTTTGATTTTATAATATGTAAATGAAAGTGGTGTATAGTTTGTAAAGTGGTATTATATAAGTTATAACGTGCATTAGATCATTCAATGTTGCGACAACTTATTTTGGTTGAAAACCGGGTTTTTATCCACAAATTTTACAGTCAAAATTTGACGTTTTTGTTAAGTTATATATTGAAGTAAACCAAACTTTAAAATGAATTTTTTACTTCTTTAAATAAATTAAAACATGTCTCTTTATATTTTAAAATCATATTCAATTAATATGTAATTTTATAGTATATGTAAAATTGAGAAAATGCGACAAAATTTGGTTATTTTTGTAAAACGATTGTTAACATACTTTCAAATATATTAATATACTTTTATTATCCATATTAAATGTTTTTAGTAAGATTTGACTTTCTAAATAAATATTTAAATCCATTTATTTAAGCTTTATTTATTTTTAACAAAACTTAACTTTTGTTGATTCGTTCTAAAAATCCAAATTTATACTTTTTAAATTATTAATTATGAGAATAAATAATTTCTTCATTATTATATATTATGTATAACTATTTTACTTATGTTTTAAACATTTTTAGATTTAAAACAAACTAAATCTCTTATTTTCGAAGTAGCGAAATCACGGGTCATTACATTCTCCTCTACTTAAAAGCATTTCATCCTCGAAATGAAAGTTAGACAAATGAATCTATCTCATACTCGTATCCTCAAACATTTTGAATTATTTATGTCGATGAAAGAAAAGTGCATATATAAAAGAAGGTCGATGTCATAACAACATTAAAACAAATGAGCCAAATATACATACCCCATACTAACCTGGCTACTTATAACGTACTTAAGGTTATATTTACAAACATTAGGTCAGACTTCTATCATACCCATCCTAGTTCTTACTGCACACTTAATATAATACATATAACAACCAAACAAGACTATACATCTAAAAATAACTAAACCGATACTATATCAACATAAATGAATACATCCACATAACCGTTATATCTTAGAGTCTAATATTTAAGATAATTATCCAACAATTATATAGAAAAACACAAAAACAACATACTGTATGTGATATTTGATTCGATCTATTATTCGAATCCACAACTTTACTTTCGAACTGGTATCGATCCCCTGATTATCTAGTGTGGACTTCGATCAAACTCTTTGATTACATACCATTGCTTTTCTGGCATAGCTCTCAACTATGATAGAAAACTCAAGCACATAACCATAAAATATTATCAATGTTCGCCGTCAAGAATCGAGTGATAAATCCTTTCTCGGATTGGCGTAAACGCCTCAAAGTTCTGTACTCAAATCTTAGATTAAAAACTTACGTGCCGAAATGATGTACATTTAACTTATGTACTTATTCACATTCATCTTTACCTAATATTTTTTTCTTCAAAATTTCTATTAATTCAAGTTTATTTTACAACCATTTACTTCCTACTAAATCCATTATTACTTAAGCTTACACATATGACCTAACTTGTATAACATTCATTTACTTCCTAAGAGTATATATACATATCCCCAACTTCAAATCGTTATTTGTGACAACCCGCCTTTCTAACCGCAGAAAGACGTATGATTAATAAGAAAAAAAAGGGATAGAAATAGAAAAAAAGAAAGAAAGAATAACAACATCAGAATCTCACAGCGGAATGGAACAAAATATAATACATCACATTACTATTACATAGTTTTTACATACATCAGAGTTATACAATATCATACACATGACAGTCATACATACATCTGTCAATACATACATCCCAAAATACATCATACACTAACTAACACAGCGGAACTAGATAGATAGATAGATACATACGTGTGGACTCCTGCTCCAAGTTCCTCCAGAACTCAACACTCCAAAATCCAAAACCTATCACTTGGCTACTCATAAAAATTTGAGTACCCAAGAGTTTATGAAAAACAAAATATAAACTCCGGGTCAGACATGGGTCTGGTGTGAGTAAACGGGTTAAAGTTGTTTAACTTTGAAAACCATTTGAAAATAAAGGTATCACGTAAGACTCCCCACACATAAACACGGGTAAGTTTTTACCTTACACTAACCAAAGCATTTTATAGGAAATCCAGTGATATTATAATAGTGTCTAGGGTTTTCAAGTAAATAGAAAATAGCCAAAATTGTTACATGATTAAATTCCATCTACTAGCCGAAAAATTGGGTAATACAAATCAAAACCGTAGGGTCTCGTAGGGAAAATGGGTTTCCATCAATGGATGGGCTACTGGGGTATCGCCCGTCACAGTACGGGGCCTAGATCACCGTAACGAGGATCACTCCCTACCCCCTACAACACAAGGCCGGAACCATTTCTTACTGAACACTCCCGAACAAGATAACCCCGCAGTTGTGGCCAACAACTGCCCACATAACCAAAATAAAGGGACATCTAGATAGGGGTATATCTCGTCCTGCTTGGGTGCTACCCACCTAACCTTGCTGCACATCCCCTGTTTTAGCCATTCCCGGTTGATGGGGATTGAGGCTGCGATTACCATTATAGAACATATCTCTTAGAATGCTCATCGTCCACCTGACGATGTGCTGAAAGCATTCAATCCATACAAGTTCATTCTGGATTCGAACGAAACCGAAGGCATTATCTCGTTACACTCGTTTTGGAATCACCCTCAGAGTTAACGACAATAACCCTTGCATTTTGAAACACCATCTCGATCTTCACTTGAGATGCCACGACCTATCGTTTAATTTGGATCGATGTGGTTTTCGGAATATCAAATTGACACCCGATCCCGGTCTCTTCGAAATCCAAACGCCATTTTAAAGGCCAAGTTGTTTAATAGTTTAAACAGTTAAATTCAATACTTCGAATTCACATAACAGTTATCACAGATAAATCATACACAGTCATCACAGATATATCAATGCATATCACTGAGTATCACAGAATATCACCAAATAGATATTAGAGTCAATCAAACAAAATCAATAATTAATATCAAATTTAGTTTGATTTACTTAGCTTAATTAATTACTTAAGAATAAACCATTCTATCCTGCTTGATTATTAATAATTAATCAACTTATTAAATTTATTAATTACTTCTTAATTACTCACTTAATTAATTAATTCTTAATTATTAATTAAAAACCTTAATTATTAATTACCAAAACTTAATTGCCTATTTATTAATCACTAATTATTTAATTAATCATTAATTACCAATTAATTAATCATTTAATCCTTAATTAATCATTTAATTAATTAACTACTATTTATTTATTAATTAATTTTAAGTAGTTAATTAAAACCTTAAGTTCAAATTGATTAAACACAAAATTATTAATATCAATCTTTAATTACAAATTATTTAACCTTAAACTACTTAGTTAATTACAATTATAAAATTATTCTTAATTAACTTTCCATATAGATTAATTGTTAATCTTACATTTGCAAATCTCTGTTAATGATTTTAAATCAAATCTTAGCTTAAAATTTGTCAACATTATTTATTTAATTAATACTAAACTTTGTATAACAAAATAACTTAAAAGGATTTAGGCTTAACCCCTAAAGAAAATGGAACCCGAGGCAAACACTTTGTTTACTCGAGTAAAACTCGTGTTTTCCCCTACTCTTTCCCACGTCCCTTCTCTCTTCTTCTCCTCCTACTTTCCTTCCTCTTCTTTAATTTCTTTTTTTTATAAAGTTAAGTTTCAATTACAAACAGCAGTATTACAAACACACTCACGTACCACCAGGTAACCCGAAGCATTTCCCCCATTTTCTCGAGTAGTAACTCGAGACGACCCATACTCAAAACCGCTGACACCATACGTCACCGTGCACGTGCATGGCGCTTCGCTATCACTCCGGCGAACCACTTCTCCTCTGGCAAATCGCAAAATGACCACAAACTCGAAGGCAAAAACCAATTCGACGCGAAATGCTTGAAATCAAAAAGTACCCATTTGTTCGAACCAGCTACTCGAACACCCCAACAGAAAGTTACCACGACCACTAACGCCGACCACTAATGGCGACGCCACTTCGGCCACACCATGGCCACACCCTCCTCGACCATCTCCTAGAAACTCGAATAGCTCGATTAATCCACGGTGGCAAAAACAACGAATTTACAGACCACAGAAAAATCGAACCCAAAACCCTATATTTGTTTTGACCCACTAATACTTGCATTAGAAAAAAATTTCAACATTTTTCCTGTATTAGTGCATCACCAAGCTAGCCTCTCAACAAATTTCAACAGCTAAAATTTGTTAAACCAACAAAAAGTGATAAAAATGCATTTTTAGATAATTTATGAACTACACCATGTGTTCTTATCTAAAAATTTTCATTTTTTTAATAAAATCCTACCTTTGTATATAGATTCAAGCTATGTAGTTGAATCAGCAATCTAGAATACTTGAATTTAACATAAAATTAATGATTGCCGTGTAAATCACTTTCCAATGGATATACTCCACTCACAGGTTGAAAACAAGTTTAAAAACTTGATTTATATTCAAACAACTTACTTTGTTTTAAAAACGTAAGCCTATAAATGATTGAATGAAAATATTTTGTATTTTGATTGTTTACTTATCTCTGTAACTACACAATAAAAAACTGTATATTCAAATTTTACAGAGTACTCACATATGAACACAGAATTGAAAAACAGATACATATGCCATCATACTATTACCAATACATCATACACATAATTGAACTTAAGTCCTAAAGGTTTTCGTTTACTCACCTGAATTACTTTGAACAGAGAATGATTCTGGTTGAAAAGCTGCAGTTTAAATTTCCTGAATACCTTCTTTAATTTGTTGTTGAATGATATTGAGTTTGTAAATAAAGATGTTTATTTTCTTTTAGGTTTGCTTCTCAAGTTTGCTAAGTTATGGAACGAACTAAAATAAGATGATGCATATGTAGGAATAGCTTTGAACAGTGTAGGCTACAACTGGTACAAGCCCTTCCCTGTTTTAATCAGATTAGACTTTGTTTAATTACTGTAATTTGAAGTGATACTGTATATTTTGGCTGATCATATTTGTGGTGCTGAGATGAAAGCATTAAATGCATATGTCTTTAAATATTTTTACACCTAATTATGATTTTCTGATATTTATACTTTTGTACAAAGATATTTTGTATGTGTAAATAAATTTGTCTTCTTCTTGCATTGATTACATACATATATTTAGCAACACTTGTGTTATTGTTTTGGTCAAAGATTTTGTTTTTTTTGCCTATCATATGTATTTATACTAGAACTATCGTATGTTTATATTTAACCATATAAGTTGTTGCTAACTTAACTTCTTAGTTTTATTTTTATTCGTAATTTAATTTTCAAACATTTGATTTATAACATATATTTGTATTTATATATTTTATATTTATATTTATATCTTATATTTATATTTAATATTGATAGAATTGTTTATTTTAAACGTTATTATTAAAGACTATATATATATATTATATCATATATTGATAATATAGAACCTTTAATTTGATTGAATAAAACATATTTTATTATAAATAGTTTTGAAAGATTCTATTTTAAATTTTCAAATCAAAATTTTCTTCACAAAACATATATATATACATATATAACTGATAAATGTCCAAAGATCTTATCAGTTTATAAAATGAAAAAGCTTGTATTTTACTTAAATTAGATTGAATACTTATTATAATAATATTGCCAAAATTCCGGGTCGTTACATTCCTTCCCCCTTAAAAGAATTTCGTCTCCGAAATTTAAAACAAAAGTTAATTCAAAAGGTTTTATATTAACAATCCAAACACACATATCATCCATACAATAACAAGCAACCAAACAATTTACCTTAACAAACATCGTAGCTATCCGGACACAAATCCGGATAGGCTTTCCTAAAACTATCTTGAGTTTCCCAGGTACAATCTCTGGGATCCTCGCTCCACTGCACTTTGACGAGCTTCACTACTTTGCTCCTGAGTTGCTTCTCATCTTGATCTACAATCCGAACTGGATTCTTAACCACAGTCAAGTTGGGTTCGACCTCCAAATCTTCCTGGACTACTGGTTCTACAACCAGTGATGGGTCATGAACAAACTTCCTCAGATGGGATACATGAAATACATTATGAATTCTAGATCCGCTCTGGCAATTCAATTATGTAAGCTACAACTCCAATTCTTTTCAGCACTCGAAATGGTCCGATATATCTTGGGGCAAGTTTTCCCGTCTTTCCGAATCTAATAGCACTTTTGATCAGGGAAACTTTGACAAAGACTAAATCTTCGATCTCAAATTCCAACGGCCTTCGCCTTTTATATGCATACTTCTTCTGATGATCCTGAGCAGCTTTCATTCTTTTCTTGATAAGCTCAACTTTCACAGAAGCTTCTCGAATTAGATCGGGCCCGACCACAAGACGATCTTGAAACTGGAACACCGACCCTTCTTAACTTTCCATATGATTCCTCTTAATCTACTATCTGATTCCTGCTTGGTTGAAATCCTTTCAATAAGAGATGGAACAACTTCCAGAAGAGATAGGACTGCATTCCTGCTAAGAGCATCAGCTACAACATTCGCCTTTCCCGGGGTGTACAGAATATCCAAATCATAGGATGTCAGAAATTCGACCCACCGCTGCTGCCTCATATTAAGATCCTTTTGGGAGAAAAGATATTTCAACGGTTTTTGATCTGTGAATAACTCGAACTTCTATCCCAAAAGATAATATCTCCAGATCTTCAAAGCAAAAGCAATGGCTAAACAGTTCTAGATCATGCGTAGCGTAGTTCCTTTCATGTGGCTTCAATTGCCGACTCGCATACGCAATAACTCTTCCATTCTGCATCAGAACTGCTCCCAGACCAACTATACAAGCATCAGTATAAACCTCAAATTTTCTTTTCCCATACAGATAGCAAGCACTGGTGCACTGGTTAGCCTCGTCTTCAATTCCTGAAAAGCTTCTTCATAATAGGGTGTCCATTTGAATTTAGCTCCTTTCCTAGTCAGCTTGGTCAGATGCGAAGAAATCTTGGAATAGTCCTTGATAAACTTTCTGTAGTAGCCAGCCAATCTCATAAAACTGCGAACCTCGGTCAGTGTCTCCGGCTGCTTCCACTCCAGAATAGTCTCAATCTTCACTGGATCTACAGAGATATCTTCACCAGAAACAATGTGCCTTAAAATTTTAACTTTCGATTTCCAGAAATGGCACTTGGAAAACTTCACCTTCAAAACATGCCTCCTTAGAGTCTCCAACACAATTCTCAAATGCTTCCTGTGCTCCTCTTCAGACTTAAGTAGACCAAGATATCATCAATGAATACCAAAACGAACTTATTCAATACATCCCAAAGACTCGGTTCATCAGGTCAACAAAGTAGGCAGGAGCGTTGGTTAACCCAAAAGGCATAACAAACCACTCATAAAAACAATTTGGTCCCCTAAATGCAGTCAAGGGAATACTATCCTCAGCTACCCTCAACTGATGGAAACCTGAAGCTAAATCCAGTTGAGAAAAGATAGAAGCTCCATGCAACTGGTCAAAGAGATCATCGATACGAGGAAGAGGATATTTATTTCGAATGGTCACTTTGTTCAATTCTCTATAATCCACACAAAACCTTAGCGATCCATCCAATTTGGTGACAAACACCGCAGCAGAGCCCCAACAAGAAAAACTGGGCCTAATTAACCCCTTCTCCAAAAGATCCTATGTCTGCTTAACTAACTCCTCCCTCTCCCTAGGAGCCATCCTCCTACTAGGCTGAATCACCGGCACTGCTTGTGGAATCAAATCAATGCAAAACTCTATCTCTCGATGCGGAGGTAGCCACTTAACTTCCTCAAATACATCAGGAAAATCTTGGACCACATCGATATCTTCTACCTTCCCTTGAGAAGTCTCAATTTCATGCAAAAGACTACTCAAGTGAATTCCAGAATTATCACATGTCACTCTGGCAATTCTACCCAAATCAGTTTCCAGCGAAACTGTTCTCTCACCACAATTCAGGACTGCTCTATACTTATCAAGCCAATCCAACCCCAATATAAGGTCAAATCCCTTAAAATTCAACACATAAGGGTCACAAGAAAAACTATGGGATAGATAAGAAATCTTCAAGTCCTTACAGATCGTATCTAATTTGGTCACCCCTCCTATAGGATTAGATACCAAGATGGGACAATCTACAGTACTAGGGGTAAGAAAGAACTTCTCTACATATTGAAGAGAAATAAAACTCAAAGAAGCACCCGAATAAAACAAAACTTTAATATACTTGCCATCTAAAAGTAATGTACCTTCCAATACACCCTTGCCTTTAGATGAAGTAGATGGTGCACCTTCGAAAGCAAATACCTTATTCTGCTGAGCTTTATGAAGTAACGGGCAATCCTTGATCATATGACCTGGTTGGTGGCAATTAAAGCATAGAGATCTCTGAACCAAAGCTGAACCCGGTCCACTATGATGCGGTTGCTGCTGCTGTTTCTGGAATCCTTTCCTAGGACACTTATTTGCCAAGGGACCTTCTTGTTGACATATACACTTCCAACCTCAAACATTCAAACTCCAACCATTGGTGGTTGTGTTACACACACCACTACCCTATATACCTTTATAACTTATATTAGAAAACCAAAACAGGTAACCCAACAAATAGGTAGAAATATATATATATATATATATATATATATATATATATATATATATATATCAAAATTACAAATACGCTCTCTCAAGAAAGAAATCACCCAAGAGCCTAGGTATTCGCTCAACCTAGCGCTCTGATACCAACTGTGACGACCCGCCTATCTAACCCTAGAAAGACGTATCATCAATAAGAAAAGAAAGGGATAGAAATAGAAAAGAAAGAAAGAAAGAATAACAACATCAGAATCTCACAGCGGAATGGAACAAAATATAATACATCACATAACTATTACATAGTTTTTACATACATCAGAGTTATACAATATCATACATATGACAGTCATACATACATCTATCAATACATACATCCCAAATACATCATACACTAACTAACACAACGGAACTAGATAGATAGATAGATACATACGTCTGGACTCCTGCTACAAGCTCCTCCAGAACTCGACACTCCAAAATCCAAAACCTATCACTTGGCTACTCATAAAAATTTGAGTACCCAAGAGTTTATGAAAAACAAAATATAAACTCTGGGTCAGACATAGGTCTGGTGTGAGTAAACGGGTTAAAGTTGTTTAACTTTAAAAACCATTTGAAAATAAAGGTATCACGTAAGACTCCCCACACATAAACACGGGTAAGTTTTTACCTTACGCTAACCAAAGCATTTTATAGGAAATCCAGTGATATTATAATAGTGTCTAGGGTTTTCAAGTAAATAGAAAATAGCCGAAATTGTTACATGATTAAATTCCAGCTACTAGCCACAAAAGTGGGTAATACAATTAAAACCGTAGGGTCTCGTAGGGAAAATGAGTTTCCATCAATGGTAGGGCTACTGGGGTACCACCCGTCATAGTACGGGGCCTAGATCATCGTACCGAGGATCACTCCAGACCCCCTACAGCACAAGGCCGGAACCATTCCCTACTGAACAGTCCCGAACAAGATAACCCCACAGTTGTGGCCAACAACTGCCCACACAGCCGAAATAAAGGGACATCTAGACAGGGGTATATCTTGTCCTGCTTGGGTGCTACCAACCTAACCTTGCTGCACATCCCCTGTTTTAGCCTTTCTCGGTTAATGGGGCTTGAGGCTGCGATTACCTTTACAGAACATATCTCTTAGAATGCTCATCGTCCACCTGAGATGTGTTGAAAGCATTCAATCCATACAAGTTCGTTTCGGGTTCAAATGAAACCGAAGGCGTTATCTTGTTACACTCGTTTTGGAATCACACCCAAAATTAACGACAATAACCCTTGCATTCTGAAACACCATCTCGAACTTCACTTGAGATGTCACGACCTATCGTTTAATTTGGATCGATGTGGTTTTCGGAATATCAAATTGACACCCGATCCCGGTCTCATCGAAATCCAAACTCCATTTTAAAGGCCAAGTTGTTTAATAGTTTAAACAATTAAATTCAATACTTTGAATTCACATAACAGTTATCACAGATAAATCATACACATATATATCAATGCATATCACTGAGTATCACAGAATATCACCAAATAGATATCAAAGTCAATCAAACAAAATCATTAATTCATATCAAATTTAGTTTGATTTACTTAGCTTAATTAATTACTTAAGAATAAACCATTCTATCCTGCTTGATTAATCACTAATTAATCCACTTATTAAATTTATTAATTACTTCTTATTTACTCACTTAATTAATAAATTCTTAATTATTAATTAATAACCTTAATTATTAATTAACAAAACTTAATTACCTATTTATTAATCACTAATTATTTAATTAATCATTAATTACCAATTAATTAATAATTTAATCCTTAATTAAGCATTTAATTAATTAACTACTATTTATTTATTAATTAATTTTAAGTAGTTAATTAAACCATAAGTTCAAATTGATTAAACATAAAATTATCAATATCAATCTTTAATTACAAATTATTTAACCTTAAACTACTTAGTTAATTACAATTATAAAATTATTCTTAATTAACTTTCCATATAGATTAATTACTAATCTTACATTTGCAAATCTCTCTTAATGATTTAAATCAAATCTTATCTTAAAATTTGTCAACATTATTTATTTAATTAATACTAAACTTTGTATAACAAAATAACTTAAAAGAATTTAGGCTTAACCCCTAAAGAAAATAGAACCCGAGGCAAACATTTTGTTTACTCAAGCAAAACTCGTGTTTTCCCCTACTCTTTCCCGTGTCCCTTCTCTCTTCTTCTCCTACTACTTTCCTTCCTCTTCCTTTTTTTTTTAAAGTTAAGTTTTAATTACAAACAGCAGTATTACAAACACACTCACGTACCACCAGGTAACCCGAAAGCATTTCCTCCATTTTCTCGAGTAGTAACTCGATACGACCCATACTCGAAACCGATGACACCATACGCCACCGTGCACGTGCACGGTGCTTCGCCATCACTCCGGCAAATCACTTCTCCTCTGGCACATCGCAAAACGACCACAAACTCGAAGGCAAAAACCAATTCGATGCGAAATGCTCGAAATCAAAAAGTACCCATTTGTTCGAACCAGCTACTCGAATACCCCAACAAAAAGTTGCCACGACCACTAACGCCGACCACCAGTGGCGATGTCGCTTCGTCCACACCATGGCCACGCCCTCCTCGACCATCTCTTAGAAACTCGAACAGCTCGATCAATCCACGGTGGCAAAAACAACGAATTTACAGACCACAGAAAACTCGAACCCAAAACCCTACATTTGTTTCGACCCACTAATTCTTGCATTAGAATTTTTTTTCAACATTTTTCCTGTATTAGTACATCATCAAGCTATCCTCTCAACAAATTTCAACAATTAAAATTTGTTAAACCAACAGAAAATGATAAAATGCATTGTTAGATAATTTATGAACTGCACCATGTGTGCTTATCGAAAAAATTTAATTTTTCTTTTAAAAATCCTACCTTTGTATATAGATTCAAGCTATGTAGTTGAATCAGCAATCTAGAATACTTGAATTTAACATAAAATTAATGATTGCCCTGTAACTCACTTTCGAATGGATATACTCCACCGACGGGTTGAAAACAAGTTTAAAAACTTGATTTATATTCAAACGACTTACTTTATTTTAAAAATGTAAGCCTATAAATGATTGAATGAAAATATTTTGTATTTTGATTGTTTACTTAACTCTGTAACTACATGAAAAAAAACCGTGTATTCAAATTTTATAGAGTACTCACATATGAACACAGAATTGAAAAACAGATACATATACCATCATATTATTATCAATACATCATACACACAATTGAACTTAAGTCTTAAAGGTTTTCATTTACTCACCTGAATTACTTTAATAGAGAATGATTCTGGTTGAAAAGCTGTAGTTTAAATTTCCTAAAAACCTTCTTTACTTTGTTGTTGAATGTATTGAGTTTGTAAATAAAGATGTTTATTTTCTTTCTGGTTTGCTTCTCAAGTTTGCTAAGTCATGGAAGAACTAAAATAATATGATGCATATATAGGAATAGCTTTGAACAGTGTAGGGTACAACTGGTACAAGCCCTTCCCTATTTTAATCAGATTAGACTTTGTTTAATTACTGTAATTTGAAGTGATATTGTATAATTTGGCTGATCATATTTGTGGTGCTGAGATGAAAGCATTAAATGCATATGTCTTCAAATATGTTTACACCTAATTATGATTTTCTGATATTTATACTTTTGTACAAAGATATTTTGTGTATGTAAATAAATTTGTCCTCTTCTTGCATTGGTTACATACATATAATCAGCAACAATTGTGTTATTGTTTTGGTCAAAGATTTTTTTTTTTGGCCTATCATATGTATTTATACTAGAACTATCATATGTTTATATTTAACCATATAAGTTTTTGCTAACTTAACTTCTTAGTTTTATTTTTATTAGTAATTTAATTTTCAAACATTTGTTTTATAACATATATTTGTATTTATATATTTTATATTTATATTTATATCTTATATTTATATTTAATATTGATAGAATTGTTTATTTTAAACATTATTATTAAAGACTACATCTATATATATATATTATATCTAATATTGATAATATAGAACCTTTAATTTGATTGAATAAAACAGATTTTATTATAAATAGTTTTGAAAGATTCTATTTTAAATTTTCAAATCAAAATTTTCTTCACAAAACATATATATACATATATAACTGATAAATGTCCAAAGATCTTATCAGTTTATAAAATGAAAAGGCTTGTATTTTATTTAAATTAGATTAAATACTTATTATAATAATATTGCCAAAATTCCGGGTCGTTACATTATTACTGTAATTAGGGGGTTTAACAAATGTGGAATTTTACTATTATCTCAATTTAATAAGTTATAAAACTTAATCCTAAGTTTGATTTATCTAAGGTCTTTATTTAGCTAATATTATTCATCTTGTCCATATATTAATAAGACACCTTACATAGTGTACATCTTTTTTTTACAAATCTTATGATTATCTACTTAACTTGTTTACCTATCCATTTCTTAATCTTATATCCATCAAATAATTTATGGTCAAAATGTGAAACTTAATTCACAAATTATTTGTTATTTAAACATTTTCATCCAACAATCAACCCACTAACCATTTAATTCAAACTATCCACTTCTAATCTTACTACATTCTGAATTACAAATGTTACCCTAAATGCATCGCTAATACAAAGTTCTATATTAGGATAATATTTCTTATATCTTTTATTCTTAAATTTCACTTTGATTCTAACCTAATCAAAGCATCTAAATTTCTAGTCATCTTATCTCCTTTATAAGTTATAGAGCTTATCCTTTTATATTATATTTACCCAAAGTCTTAATTTAGGTTTATCTTTTTTCTATCTTGTTGATAAGAATTTTTCTAAGTGTGCATTTCCCTTTTAACTTTCTTTAATTACAACTTCTAGCTTCAATATTATCATCAAATATATTATAGTTAAATTGTGAATTTTACTTCACAAGAATTTGTACTTAGCTTTCAAATCCATCCATTTTGATGATCATTAAATCATTATTTCTTAATAATCAAATATCTAAGAGTATATGATCAAAAATTATAAATTCTACCTTTCAACTAATTGATTATGTATAGAATATCTTATAGTCAAATCGTACATTTCTAATCACAAGATATTCATATTTTGGTTTTATTATGCTAAATTACCAACAATCCTTAATTTCTAACCTAAAAATAATAATATCCCCTTTGATATTTAAGATATAAAACCAAGGTAAAATTATTTCATTTACCAATTTTTAAAACAAAACCATTTTATATAAAATTAACAAATACGCACTCGTATATAAAATACTCTCATAACTCATTCTAGGATGTCACTTACTCTATCTATAATGAGTTACTCATCCTATGATATTACTAATCCTATCTCTGAGGAGACTTATCCCTATCAGGCTATGGTGTTCACTCAAACAAAAGCTCTGATACCAAATGTCATATTTCCTGTACCCTTTGAGCTGACAATAAACCACTTGTGTCTAACTCAAATTGCATGAAAAGATGGAACATGAAGGGTAATAAAGAAAATAAGATAGAATAGAATCTCATACGAATGGAATAATATATAATATTGAACAAATATCTTTACAGCGGAAAACTTTTAAATACATATACCAGAGTCTAACCTAAATTCAGCTTGGACAGTTATAAACATCTGTCCTTATAATTGCCGATAAATATCAAAGCAAAACTAACAATGCATAGCAGATAATAGAATATGTCCATACATAGATTAATATCTCCAGCTGTCCTCTGGAAACTCCAACCTTCTTCAAATAAACCTGAAACTACTCGGATCTGACACGAGTATTGAAAATACCCGGATCAGGCTTGGTAAACCAGTATGAGAAAAACTCGATAATAAATGACAATGCCATATATCAACGTTTAAATAAAATCCTTTGAAAAGAAAGAGTATCTCATAAGACCACGCCCACACATAAACAAGGACGGGTTTTTTCCTTATGATAACTAAAATACTTTTATACATCAAAACATTTGATATTATTTCTATTGATATCTCTTTGAAAACATTTGCAAATAAGCTTATTAATCTTAGCCGAAATTGTTACATTGATTAAATTCCAGCATAATAGGTTTACAATCAAGTCCATAGGTTCTTATTGGAGAATGGATTTCCATACAAATGACCAGGTGAAGGGACTACCTTCAGATGGGTACACCTCTAGATGGATGTCTCGAGGAACATCGCAGAGGAACCTCTACCAACACAAGACCAGCCTATCTATCTAACTAGATAGTATCGAATAAATCATCCCCCGATCGTTACCGAACTTTATCGGAGCGCTCGATTTCCATACACCACATTAATTTACGTCCCGAAACGTCATAGCGGGAAGAAATATATCTAGAAGGGGATGATCATATCCTAATTGGAAATGACCCACATAGCCTTGCCGCATCTAACCCTCTTTCGGTCATTTTCGATTGATGAGGCTTGAGGTAACGATTACCTTTTCACATAGCACATATCACATCTCTGTATGCCACACTATCATTTACGCTGACTACTAATTGCCTTCCACAAAAATACAACCCTTAAGCTCGTATGTCTCAAGGAGGGTGTTAAGCTAAGGAAGTTGCCTTCTCCACCACCAAAGATGTATATTTGTAAAAGCCAATGTACGTAATCTTAAGAAATGCAATGTCAGACAAACGCCCATACTAGTTGTCCAAGAACAGGACAAACCGAAGGCACTCTCCTACTACCACTAGTAGCGAGTAGTCCTTGCAATACGAAAAATATCCATAATGAGGAGACCACTACTATAAATAACTTTATAATGGGAGCTACCCAGAGCATGTCAACAAGCAGTCCTCGCACGATGAAGATCCACGGTCTTCAATAATTATCATATTCAATATTTCTTCACATTCGAAAGTACATTGGTTTGAAGTGGTTTTGGGATAGGAATCACCCAAATCTGATCCCGGTTCCTTCAAAAATCAGTTATCAATAAAAAAAAATGAAAATGAGTATACAGGATTTATTAAGTCTCATTTCACTTTAATTCTTTTTGGATGATTTCGAGCACTTTTGACTTAGAAATCTCTTTCTATTGATTTGGACTTAATTCAAAGTCTACTCAACGAAATTTTGATTTTCTTTCTTCGTTTAGAAGATATGAATATAATAGTCTGGAATTTTCTTATCTTAAAGAATTCCGAGCTATATTCCAATCTTAACACATTTCGGCGCGAAATCGCAAACAACAGTTGCGCGATGCACCTAGTTTTAACTTATTTTTCAACATTTGAAATAATCTATTCAAATTAGATTCCATCACTTATAAAATCATTACAAATCATTTTAAATCAATATTTTCACTTTTTAAAGTATTTAAAATGTATTTTCATATTATAATATTATTGTATTCATATTATTTTAATACTAAATTTTAAATTTTAATTCTAATTCAATTCCAATTCTAACTTTAAATTAAACCAAATTAAAACTTAGATTTCAAATCTAATTTCAATTCGAACTCAAATTCAACCTTAATTTCAAATTCTGTTTTCAAAATCGATTTCAATTTCACTATTCATCTCAGTTTCAGTTTAACTATCCTTTTTAATCCCGTTTCACTTAAAGTTTCAAATTTCAAATTCTCTTTTATTTTTACTTTAATTTCAATTCTAATTGAAAAGAGACTTATTTTTTCAAAGCATCTCATATCACCAAAATTGGGTCTTTTTAACAAAGGGATCACTTGATCAAAAATGAGCATAACTAAGTTTAACATTTATCACTAACATAATTATGGCCCATATGCAAACTTATATGATAAATATTCACAATCATAAACACTTGGAACCATTCAAACATAACACAAATATATCCAAACATCCATAACAGCATTTTAAAGGGGTGTATACTTACATGTAATAGGATGATTATTATTAAAAAACCAAAATACGATCTTTTAAAAGCAATGAGAATTTTCTCACCTTTATATCCACCCCGTCAATCTTTAACGTGAGATACGCGTCTTTCGAGCTAACGTGCTATTTCCAAACGTCTCGGATTCGCCGCTTTCTTTTTCTTCTCCTTTTTTTTATTATGGTCGTAAGCTATTAGAAGGGTACATGTGGCCTAGGGTGGCTTTGGGTAGGTGGGTGTGACGCCCCACCTCTATACCCACGCTAGCCAAGAACACTATGGTGTAGTGCTGTCAACTAGCGCGGAGAATAAGGCTGTTGAGGAGCGACCATCCATGTAATTTCTTATCACACGGTGGCTATGAAATGATCTTCGGAAACAAATATAGAAGTAAGCATAACATGCGAATCAATCACAGATATCCATATCACAAAGGCGGAAAGAGATATGAATATATATCACAAAAAAGTGTACATCAGAGTAGTGGTCTAGAAAGATCCACGATAATACAAAAGAATAGCAACGCGTGCTATACAAAAGAATACAACTATGAGTCTATATCTCAAGTGTAAACAACAAAAGCTGCTAATCTAAACAAGTAGCCAAAAGTCTGAGTAGTGAATCACTGGGGGAGGAGTCAAGCAGTAGCACCTGTAACATCTCGGCCTGACCCGAGTATTATTTATAAGAAAATAATAAACGGATCAGTCTAGCTATAAATATCAGATGACATGATATAAAATAAAAGATATGGCATAAACATAAAATATCCATACTGACATACTACTATAAGTATGCAAATAATGATCAACAGGAGATCAACCGATAAGAGATAAATCAATATCACAAGAATCTTCTCAAAGATCCAAAGAGGGCATCATACCCTAAACTTGTACTCATGACAAGTCAAAGAGATAAATTCCAGAAATCAACACAAGAAATCCAGAAATCATAAAAAGGGAAAGAGGCCTATCACATGACGGTCCGAAGACCATGGGGAGCTACCCCACATGTGTGAGTGGAATCACACAGAATGAGGTCAAGACTAACCAAAAAGCAGAAAGGTATGTGTGAATGGAATCACACAAGTGGTGTCTAGTCTAACCTTGCAATGAAAGAGACATCGCGCAATTGCTAGTCTAATTCATAAAGCGATCATCAAGATCAACGAGAAGTGTCAATTACACTAAGCTAGTAAATATAGAAGTTTAGCTTTATGTCCCATAACCACTTGCTTAACTTAAATATTTACGAACAAACTGTAAATCTTCACTAATAAAATTGTCACAAGAGGTTCAATCGAACAAGTCCAAGAATTAACCGACGAAGTGAACGCAAGCGTTTCATACCACTTGTTTTACTAAGTCGTTTAATTAGATTTCTCATCCGAGTGAGGTAAAGGCTTGTATATACTAATAGATTGGAAAACGGTTTAAGAAAAGAGCTTTGTTATTAAAAATAGAGTTGAAATTGTTTGGTAAAAGAGTTTTGATATATACTACTAGTATTGAAACCTTTATATTATGAAGTGACAAAACACATAAGCAAGTGTAGAAACAATCAGTCACAAAGATCGCATACGGAGATGCGAATAAAATCCAAGGAAATCAGCTCAATATTTTTCAGATAAGATCCCCTACGGAGGGGGGGTCCAGGGGGGGTGGCCGAGCGACCTAACAATAGAATAGGTCAAGCGACCTAACGTTTTAAGGCCGAGCGACCTAATTAAACTCGCGACTTAATGGTGTGAAAGGCGAGCGACCTAACATGTTACGACCTAAGGGGGGTGCGCGACCTAAGAAGGTTCGTGGGCTAGGGATGAGCGACCTAACAAGGTTCACGACCTAACGGAGACGAGGTCATGCGACCTAAAGTGGGTTCGCGACCTAACACTCAAACGACCTAAAGAAATTAAGGAGCCGAGCGACCTATAAGAAGCAGCGACCTAAGTAGAAACGAGGCCCAACGACCTAAGGGTTAGGTCATGCGAGTTAAGTGGTCAGGCGACCTAAGGTCTTACGACCTAACGACCTACGGTCTAAAGGCCACGCGACCTAGAGGATCTGCGAGCTAACGAGGCCGACCTAAGGTGCAAGCGACCTAAGGGACAACGAGCTAAAGTATGGTACGCGACCTAAAAGATGGCGCGACCTAAGGTGAGAGCAGGTCGAGCGACTTAAGGCGATGCGCGACCTAAGACCTAGCGACCTAAAGGGATGTGCGACCTAAGATCTAGCGACCTAAAGGGATGCGCGACCTAAGAGAGGCATCAGGTCGAACGACTTAAGGGTGATGCGACCTACGACCTAAGCTCAAATACGAGCTACGAGCTAGCGACCTACGACCTAAGCTCAAATGCGAGCTAAGGCCTACGACCTAAGGCCCTAATGTACTAACATTTGTCGCGACCTAAGTGGTGACGACCTAACAAGGAAAGGCTGAGCGACCTAACGCTGCAGAGGGGATTTAAGGCCAGAAACGACCTACGACCTAAACCCCATACGACCTAACGTGAAACGACCTAACTCCGAAGTGAAAATTCAAGGCAGTGCGACCTAGCGCGATAACACGTGAACGACCTAAGGGTTAGGTCGCGAACGACCTAACTCCGAACACCAAAAATGGCCAGAACGACCTAAGTGCAGAAAATTCACCAAAACGCTAAAAATTGGAGTTTTTCGCCAATCCAATCCAAACCAAATGCAAATGTGCATGCAAAAGTGATAGGGAATCATTCCCAACAGTCCAATATAGTTATAGACTAGAATTGTGAGATAAAAATCTCACCTTTGCTCCAAAACCCAATGAAAATGAAGAACAAAGCTTGAAGGCAAATGGAGAAACAACCACAAGCTTGAATCCGATGTCTTCTTCTTGAATTTGGAGTTGAATGTTGGAGTTGCAATAAAACAAAGACTTTGGAGTTTTAATTTCTCATTCCATTCACCATTTTTGTTGAAGCTTTAGTGTTAGGAAATGAAATGAAGCAATGAAGAAGAAGGGGGGTGGAACTTGGGCCTAATGGGCTAAAAGTCCAAACCAAAGGCTCGAGTGAAAAAGTGGTGAAATTCCACTAACCCCAAACATATCAATGTTTATACTTAGAAGATTGCAAACGACGTTTCGAACTCAATGGAAGTGGTCTCGAGTCCTAATTTGACCATTTGCAAAAAGTAGCTTCGGACCAAAATCCGATTAACGATAAAATATTTAAATAAAATATTTAAATATAAAAAAATCGATAAATATGCGGGTTGTTACAGTGGGTAGGTGGGTTTTGAGGTGGGTAGGTGGGGTATTTGGCTCGGTCGTGGTGTGTAGGCGGGGGACGTGTGGTATGGGAGTGTGTGTGGGCTCGTTGGTGGTTCTGGCCGAAGGTGGAGAGGGTTTTGGTATTTTTGAGGAGGAGTATAGGTGGTAGAAGGTGAAGGGCTTGAAGGTAGAAGAAAAATGGAGGAAGAGAGGGAGTTTAGGAATTTTGTAGAATGAAGTGTAATGGGGAAAGGAGAGATATTGACTTGTATTAATAAGTGAAAATTTTAATGGCAAATAATATTAATACTCTCTTCATTTTTAAATTTAAATATATTTTTTTCTTTTATACAAAATGAGAGATTTGATATGCATTATCGATGATGTTAAAGATATGAATCATCACCCTTTTTTCTTAGATATTGAACTTAAAAAGAAGACTTTTGTCTTTGATTTGATTTACATAAATGGATTTGTAAGTATGCATTAATGGTAAGCATATGTGTCACTAATTTCTTTTTTTAGCTTTCTTTTCATACTTTATTTTGGTTGAATTCTATGTGTATATGTCTCATCTTGCATAAGAGAAAAGAAGTGTATATAATGGTGTTGTTTTATTGTTTACTTTTGCACTCTTTTGTCAAATCATGTATATTAACATTTTTTTTATCATATTTCTTTTATTAATTTATAAAAAGTGACATTTTGATTTTATAATATGTAAATGATAGTGGTGTACAGTTTGTAAAGTGGCATTATAGAAGTTATAAAGTGAATATGATCATTCAACATTGCGGCAACTTGTTTTGGTTGAAAACGGTATTTTTATCGACAAATTTTACAGTCAAAATTTGACGTTTTTGTTAAGCTATATATTGAAGTAAACCAAACTTTAAAATGAACTTTTTACTTCTTTAAATAAATTAAAACTTATCTCTTTATATTTTAAAATCATATATAATTAATATCTAATTTACAGTGTATGTAAAATTGAGAAAATGCGACAAAAGTTGGTTATTTTTGTAAAATGATTGTTAACATACTTTTAAATATATTAATAAACTTGTATTACCTTTACTAAGTGTTTTTAACAAGATTTAACTTTCCAAATAAATATTTAAATCCATTTATTTAATCCTTTATTTATTTTTAACAAAACTTAACTTTTGTTGATTTGTTTGGAAATCGAAATTTATACTTTTTAAATTGTTAATTATGAAAATAAATAATTTCTTCATTATTATCTATTATATATAAAAATATTAGTTAAGTTTTAAATCTTTTTAAATTTAAAACAAATTAAAACTTTTATTTTCGAAGTTGCGAAATTACGGGTCGTTACAACATACAAGCCAGAAAATTGGAAATCGAAATTTCAATTCAAATTTCAAATTTCAAATTTTCCTCTCTTTTGCACTTACTCCTATGTTCTAAAAGGCATCTTTTTAACCAGATAATAAGACTCTTCACTCTTTATTAATTCAACCTATCTCTATCCATTCATTTCTGACTTTATTTCAAATTTCAAATAAATCTTCATTCTCTTATCTCCTCAAAAACTTAAAAATGGCTTCCTTAATCAAATTCCTAAAACTATAAGGCACTCTAAGAAAACTAAAAGCTTTCTCTTTAATGAGAAAGCTGCTATTGAAGTCTATATGGAGTATGCTACTTTCGAAAAAGTTTTTCTCAAAAAATTTGCTAAATCGAAGATTTTTCTTCTTATGGTTTACAAGATCTTTATTTTGAGAATGAAAATTTTGGTTTAATTAAATTTTCTCAAAATGATTTTTTGTTATCCTAATTTGGTTGAAATGTTTTATGCTAATTTAAATGGAAAAAAGTTCAAGGAGAAGAGGGTCAAATTTGGAGTAGTAATGCTACTTAAATTGTTTTAAATTATGAAATTTGACGTAATATTCTTGGTTGCAAATCTAGTGGAATTGACCTCTCCACTTTTCAAATTGAGGAATAAAGTCGTAAAGTTTTCATGATATTTTCGAAAGTGATGAAAAATTTGATGTTAAACATAAGAATCTTCGACCAAAATCGAGACTAATGAGTCTTATTTTACAACAAAGTGTCACTCCAAGGACGGGTAATTACAATAACCTTGCTCAAAAAGGTTTTATACCTCTTTTCACCATTTACGGAAATTACAACATCAATTGGACACAGGTCATCTTAGGTGACTTTGTTTAGAAGAACATTTCAAGATATAAGAACACACTCTATCAAGGTATGCATCTTACTATAATTTTCATATATTTTAGTGTTGATTTAAGAGGACAAGAATCTATCCCTCGAAATTTTTTCGATAAGGCCAACATCTCTCTTATGCGTATTCTACCATTTTTCTAACCATGTGAGACACTTCCCGAAAAGGAGCAAAGGTTGCCATATATAGAAAAACAAGAGATTCAACAACAACAAGAAGAAGACAATGAAACGGAAGTAGAAGAAGAGGAGGAGGAGTAGTGTAACGAACCGGATTTTCGACACTCAAAAATCGACACTAATACGTCTACTGTATCACATGCCAAACATTCAGTGCCGAAAATACCGATTTGTTAGGATGTAAGAAGAAGGTAGAAGATAGAAGAAAACTAAAACAACACAGATTCTCACAATGCAGCAAATAATATATAATACAACCATGATCTTTGCAGAAGGAAACATCTTTATTTATATATACAACATCAGAGTACATTAGACTTATCCTAAATTTGGACAGTTATAGAAACATGTCCTTACATTGACAAATATATAGACTCTATAATACAACGGAAGAAAAATATAAACGAATATGCCTTGACCATCTAGCTCCTCTCCAACTCCAAAGTATCTAGCGAAACTTGGAAAAAACATGCTTGGTCTGGCTCGAGCATTACATGGAATAACTCCCGGGTTAGTCTGGTAACCCAGCTTGAGTAAAACTCGATAACAAGCAACAACTAAACTGATTTCTACATTTAAAAACTTTTCAATCTAAGGTTATCTCGTAATATCACATTGCATATAAAATCGGAGGGATTTACCTTACGATAACCAAAACATTTTATATAAAAATCTAGTTATATTATCACAGTCTAGGTTTAAGGTAAATAGATAAATAGCTGAAATGCTTGCATCTCACATTTCAACATACTAGGTTCTACAATCCAAAACGTAGGGCATGTATTAGAGAATGGATTCCAACTAATGACTGGGCTACTGGGATACCGTCCGCCATATTATGCCTCTAGAAAAATTGACCGAGGTCGTACCTAACGACCCCTGCCAACACAGAACCGGTCTTCCTTTTGTTGGATAGTACAAAATATATTATCACCTCAGTTTCCTTGCAACCTTTAACCGAGCGCTTCCATATGCGCGAATTCATTGATGATTGTGTATATATCTAGAAAGGTGATGATGTACCCTAATGGGTGTGACCCACATAGCCCTGCTGCATATCCCTTGTTTTAGTCATTCCCGGTTGATGTGGCTTGAGATTACGTTTTACCTTTCTGAATAGCAATCCATCTTGGAATGCTAACACTTCCCTCCAGGCGTCAATGCAATGCCATCATTTATCCATACAAGTTCGTTATGGGTCTGAACAAAACCGAAGGTACTAACTCCACTACATCCATTTTGGAATCACCATCAGGATTAGTAGCAGTAGCCCTTGCACTTCAAAAAGCACCATCTTCAGTCATCATCAAGATGTCTTCCACTCGAACATACATGTTGGTTTCAAGTAGTTTTCGGATATATAAATCCGATCCCGGTGTCCCCATACCAACAATCGATAATTTTCGGTTGAATCATTCCCGGTTCTTTTGGAAGTATGTATTCGATTCCTTATCAAAAACTCAAATATTACATTCGTCTTCCAAAGTCAAATTGGGTCAAAAATTGATAGTCGGTAGTTTAACTATAAAATAAACAACCAACAACCAATTACATTTGAGATTTATTTATCCATAGCAACCACTAAGCCTTAAAACATTTCTTTGTTTAATAAATCTCTTTCAGAAACAATCATATGCTTATCTTTCTGACATAATTATATTCACAAAACATTTGTAAGATTTTCCATTACCAAATCTCTAAAAAGGATTTAACTACATTATTTAAATTAGAAAAAAGGATAACTCTAAGTACTATTCCTTTGGTGTAAAGTGCGGAACAGATATTCCATACCACTTAAAAGGTCAGACTCGAGAAACCCAAACCTCAATAATTATTTTTAATAAATTCCTTTTTAAATTCCTTTATCCATGAAATCCTTTTTGCTTTAACCCAAAGGCATTTACAAAACATTTATCGATTTCCATACTCGTTTATGAAACTCTTTATAATTATTCAAACCTGATTATAACTTCTTTATAAACTTTCAAACCTTGTATAAAACATTCCTTTATAGATATCCAAACCCATTTATAAAATCTTTTTATAACCGCTCAAAACTATTTCCTAAACTCCTTTTATGAATACCCCAAAATTATTCATAAACTTCTTTATATAATATTCAAAAAAATTGTCAAATAATTCTTAAAATATCTTGTTCAAAATAGAATAACCTTGAAGACCATTTTAAATGAAAATAAAATATTAATTTTCCAAAACAAAACGGAGGCTTAATAACTACAATGTTGGGTTTACTTATCCAAGTTATCTCATGAGTATTGCCTAACATCAGATATGCAAGGGATTCACACATAACATACAATCAATCATAGGTAGATGTCCAAATTACATATTGATACATCCATTATTGGTGAAATATGTACATATAGAAGTATATTCTATATGCTTAATTTACCATGACCCGCTTATTGAAATTAACTTCCTTGATCACGTTACCGATAGTCAACATTTGTGTTAAATACAAGTCAACTTACCTCCCATAAAATGTGTTAATGTTTTATAATCACTATTTTAATTCGTTTGGCTACTTAATTGTACAGACGAGAGAGCCTTTGATTTGAAATCAAATAACCTTAAAAAGAAAGCTGATTTAAAACATAACCGATTAAGTTTAAAAATAGCTTCGAAAAGATTAAAGTATATTTCAAGTAGCTTAAACCCTAATTAAATCAATATTAATTCATAATTAAACTTTAATTCACTTCATGAACTTAGTTAAGTCCAAATTAACTTCTTAATGTATCTTAGTTAAGGTTTAAACAATTCATTATTAGTTAAACCCTAATTAATGAAAAATTGATTAAATAATCACTTAATTAAATAATAATTAATTGACCTACTTAACTTAATTAGATAATTATTAACCATTTAAATACTTCTTAACTTCATAAACCACTAATTAAAAACTTTATTAACCACTAACTAATCATTAATCTTCCTTAAGTGTTACTTAAACCTTAATCACTTACTTAATCACTAATTAAGTACTAATTACTTTTAATTAATTTATGAAATAAATAATTGTTAAATTATCTAAACTTAAACCTTTTTATGTTACTAATCAAGTTGGAAAACTTTTGCAAAATATTCCAAAAGAAAACATTTTAAAAAGAAAATCGACAATTTTGTCGAACTACGTCTATAACGACTATCACTATAAGCGCAATGCGATCAAACTTACTTTAAGTGAAATATTTTGCTTATTCCTTGCTATTACAAGTTTGGAAACCTAATTTAAAATTTTTGAAACATAAAAACAAAGGTAAACACTTTGAAGCCATATCCAAAATTTAAAACTAGAAAACTTAATTTTGATTCCAATCAGATCTCACGTCCGTCGCAACATACAAAGGTGTAAACTTTGTAATTATTAGACAATATACAACTAGTTTTGATCATAATCATACTATCAACATACAATAAACCAACATCACATTCTGACAACCAAATATACCATTTTAAACATCCAAACATGATGATTAACATCCAAACACAATATTTAACATCCAAACTATGCTAACCTCATCGTATGATATTTTAACAACATGAACTATTGATTTCCATCTGTGCAGTTAATGCGCTCGGTAGATTCAAAGTGGTGGAGGTGCAAAAAGTCATAGCGGGGATACAGCGAGGATATAGCGGGATATAGAGGATGACTCTAAAATAGCATATAAAACTCGTACTTAATGTTTTTACAAATATATAAATGGTAATTAAATGCAAAATTATCATTCAATTGAATTATAAATAATACATAAATAATGTTAAAAAAACATGCGCGGATATACTTTAAATAAACCAAAAACTGTTATATAACATAATTGAATTTGGTAAAATATTAGAGTATATTCATTTCTGAAAATATGTTAAAAAATAAATCAAATAAATTAGTTTCATAATTTTATAATGTATAAATGAAATTTTTTAATTCATTTTATTAAAAAAGATATAGTGGAAATAGCGGAATATAGCGGAAATAGCGGGATTTAGCGGAAATAGCGGGGATTAAAGTGGAAAGGCTATATTTTAGGGTTATATGGAAAAATCATAGCGGTAGAAATCCGCTATGAGATATAGCGGGGTTGTAGCGGGGTAATAGCGGGGCATTAACTACGTAGATTTTCATAACATGTGATCTACGGAAATAAAGTTAGTTCTTTCTAAAAGTGAGATAGTTTTACTCACCGAGAACATTTGAAACTTGAAATGCCTTAGATGCACAAAAATCATCCCTAAAATATGTCATCTTCCACCTGATTTTTGGATACATTACTCTTGGATTTTGAAAATGTGATCAAAAGAAAAGTTTTAGAAAATTCATTCCTCTATAATTAAAAAGGAATCACTCAAATCAGATTTTTTTTATGAGGTAGATATGATCAAAGGAGAGTTATTTTCGGACTTGAATTTCTGAGTTTAAAAGTACATTGCAAGGAAAGGTGATTTTGACAAACCTAAGCTTGAAATTAGAAAAAGTGGTAAAAAAGAAAGTTATAGCTACTGAAATTTTGTATGATTTGAAAGAAAAAAATCTTGATTTAGTAAAATAGAGGAAGTTATTGTCGAATAAAGTGGAGGAAAAATGGAGAAGAAATAATTTAAAAACAGGTTTGCATCTTTAAAGCAATTTAAGTCTTTTGATTTAAAAAAACTTAAACTAACATAAAAAGCCATGAAACATGAAGAAAGGTTTTGGGAAATGGAAATGGAGAAGTAAATGAAAATATGATGAAATGTATGTGTATTTATTGACATAAGAAAGTAGAAAAATCACCAAACTAACATTAGATTAAAATATCCTAACATGTCATTATTTCGACAAGTCACATCACCATCTTCCTCCCCATCATATGTCACATCCCCTCCTCTAGTCACATCCTCTAGGTCATGATGGATAATGATGATAAGGCTAAGATATGACAAGAGATAATAATATATACTTATATATATAAGTTATTATTTTTAAAAGCATGACTTGTCACATCACTTCATAAACATAATTAACAGAAGATAATATATTATTAGGTGTATTATTATATGGTTAACTATCTATTATATATGTGTATGTATAGATCATAAAGGCAAACAACATTCCTGACAACTTTCCAATGTCGAAAGATCCAAATTCCGAAAAACATTCTTTGATCACATTTTCTATTTTTCTATGAACTATCTATATTGGTAAACAAATTATAAAAAATATTTTACTATAATTAAAATCGATTTATTTGTAAATAAAAACCCATTTATTTAATATTTAAAACTTAACTTGATTTTTCTATGAAATATATAAAACTGATGGTATCAGTTGTCGATTTCATAAATACATTTTATTTTTCAAAATTAAAATAATTATTTTATTTGATAATCTTATTTGAATACATATATTTATGTATGTGTAACGACCCACAAATTTATCACTTTGATAAATTATATTTATTTTTAAATTTATTCAAATTTAAAGTGAAAATAAAAAATATGTTGTTTTGAGTGACAATAAGTAATAGTAACCTTATTTTGAATAAATATTTATAAAAAATATTTTTCTCGAAATTTAAATCGATAAAATTATCGAAAATATTTTATTGATAACCAACTCTATAATCATAAAACATCATGCATGGAGCTGGAAACATACACTTATTTTTATAATTAAACAAGAATATATAATAATATAATTTATTTTATTTTTGAAATTTAAATGTATTTATGATATTGTTAGTAATGCCCTTAAATATAATAATTGATTTATTAAATTTAATTGAGAATTAATGATTTAATAATTATTTTAAATGATGATAATTCATTTTTAATAGTTACAAAGTGATAATAAATCATTTATAGTTGTTTTATAAAAATATATATTTGATTTGAAATTATAAGGAAAATCAATATCGTTTATCGGTATAATAACACTTTTTGCAAATAATTGTTTAACATTTATTTATATGGTTTTATCATTCAAATGCTATCATTTTAATTCATCTAAAAAGATAAAAATAGTTTTCAAATTTTTTTTACAAATATATGCATGCTAACTAAGAAGTGAAAATGAGACCAGTAATCGGTTTCCCGATTTTCAACGGTTTAACAAACGAAAGTTGTTTTAAATCATTGCAGCCTTGTTTTATGTCATGTGCACATATACAACATGAACATACATAGCCTAACATGCACATTCACATATATGAAACATACAAATATGCATGTGCATATATATACATGTGATAATATCTAAAATATTTTATGTTTACTTAGCCCTTAAGCAAGCACAAAGTCATCACTAACACATCAAAGTACACACTTGAGTATGCACATGGAGGGGTGGAGGGGTTAGTCATTTCATCCACATGGGTGACGAAGATGGAGCATGATGGTGGATGTTGTAAGGAGGAGATAAATATCTACCTCTCCACTTGCTTATAAATACCCACCCATTTTGCCCATTTTTCATTCCTCCATAACTCCCTCAAATCTGAATAAAATGGTGCAATTATTTTTCTTAAACCATTTAAAATTTCAGTGGTTATAGCTTTCTAGTTGACCAATTCTTTCCACTCTATGCTTATCCATGCTCAAAATCCACTTCTTTCCAGAGCATTTTAGAACCCAGTTTTAAAGGCCGAAAATGCCTCTTTTTTATTCTTGTGGCTACAACTTTTATGTTTAGCACTTCTTTCAATTTTGAGCATTACTATGTCAAAATTCCAGCTTTTTATAGTGCATTTTCAGGCTTCTTTTACGAATTCGAGAATACCCTCTCTTCTTTTGATCATAACTTCCTCAAAACAAATAAAAATTGAGTGTTTCATTTTTTTAAATCATAGAGGAAAGAATTTCCTACAACTTTATGTTGACCACATTTCCAAATTCAGAGAGTAGAATGTCCAAAAAAACCGAGAGAAACTGACCTATTTTTAGGTCTAGTTTTTGGTTAATCAATAATAATCCAAGTTCTACACCTCATTTCACATGCTTGGCCGAGCACCACTTTTGGCATGGAATGGCCGAGCACATTAGGAGGCAAGGTGTTGGTGTTTGTGAGTACGGATCGCGAGTTAGTGAAGCTATAGCCTTTTTCGATAGAAGATCAAAGTGAGAAACTCCTAAACTATAGCATTATATGCTATTATTGTTATATATGTTTGATCATGACTGTTGATGATGATTGTAAAATATGAATGTTGAATATATATGCAAGTCACAAAAATACACGTCGATAAAAACAAAGAAAATCACTTTCCTTTATTTAAAGAATTTGTGTATATGGAATGTTAAACCCTTTTAAAGTGTTTTATGAATGTATTTGAAATGTTTTATAAACATATGAAAATATTTTAATGAAGTTTGAACAATAATTGAAAACACGGTCAAAAACAGGCACGTTACATAACGGCAGTTTGCGATTTCACGCCATGAAAGTCAAACGAGTATATAGAATGGAATTCAGTTCGGAATTTTTCAAGATATGAATTTTGTGCACTATTATATCAATAGCTTTTAAACAAAGAAAGAGTATCGAGATTTTAATAAGTAGATTTTGAAATATGAGTAAAACAAGGTTTTGGAAAAATCGCGGTTTTGCAGTTTGGAATCCATAAAATGATTTTTTTTAAATGACATTTTAAAATTGTTTACAAATACGAAATAAATTCTAAAAATCTTTTAAAATATTTTAAAAGTGATTCGAGTTATAAAAAATTGATTTTAAATGGTAGAAAAGTTGTTTTGATCAATATAGCTTGAAAAGCACTTTTTGCTGCACTTTCCGCTGCACTTTTCTAGAAACTTTGAAATATAGTTTTAAACTTAACAATTCTTTCCCAAATCTTTTATAAATGTTTTCAAATGAATAATTAAGTGTTTTAATAATGATGTAGAGATTTTTATAGCTTATTCAAAAGGGTTTAAATAAACGATGCAAAGAAAAGCTATTACAAATTAAGTGGTTTAATCTTGGCACCAAAAGTCGTCGAGTAGACTGGATTTCTATTTGTGAGATCCAGGTGAGATGCTTGAACTAAGGAGATGTTAAGGAGAAACCAGTACCCTGGGGTACCAGGCCTCTTCCGTAGAGAAGGGATAGACAAGGTCGAAATGTCGAAAACGAATTAAATATAAAAAGATTAAATTTTCCAAATTTAAGTACAACTTTGATTTTATAGTGACAATCTTCATGTACTCGGTGTTATAGCCTGAAGAGGGAACTCATACTATTCGTGAATTTTAAAAGGTGATTTCACCATTATTCCAGCTATAGTATTTGTTGAATACGGGAATTGATATTAAGTAGAATTAGATGATTTCCATAGATTCTACTCACTTATTATTTTCTGGTTTTGGGATTGACATCCTAAATAACGTGGTTTTAACTCAATCAAAATTTTGAGTTTTGAATCAAGAAATATTTGTTAAGATTTAAGTGAAATGATTTGAAAATAATTTCCTAAGCAAAAAATGAAATGATTTTGAATTATTCCAAGTTTAAAAAAGAGTTTAAGTAACCAAAAGATTTGATAAGAGAGGTTTAATGATTCTGTATATACCGGAAGGATTATTTTAGAAATATATATCTCCAAAGGAGATTTTGATAAAAAAGAACTTAATCAATTAAAGAATGATTCCCTATCATAGAACATCTCTTATCGATGGTTTGTTTGAAGGAACCAGGGTCGGATTTCTATCCGAAGACCACTTCGAACCAATTTGCGTATTCGAAGTGAAGATATGGATATGATTTGAAAGATGGAGTGTAGGGCTGCTTGTCACTGACCCTCAGGGGAAATTCCCATATCATATTATGTGGCAGTAGTTTTTATTTAAGATCGTCGATGCAATGACTTCTCACTACTAATCCTAGGGTAACTCCTAACAGGATGTGGTAGGAAAGTACCTTCGATTCGTCATGTTTATGGACAACTTGTATGGATGAATGTCCGACATTGCATTTCTAATTACATTAATTGATCTCTATGAACGTATCATATGTTTGGTGGGCGCAGAAGACAACTTATCTTAGTTTAATACCCTTTCCTGAGAAGTACGAGCTTAGGAGTTATTCATTTGTAGAAATCAGATGTGTGATCATGGAATGGCAGTTTGGCATTCATAGTGGAATGTGCTATGTGAATCGTAAAACATTACCTCATGCCTCATCAACCGAAAATGGCAAAAACAGGGTAGACGCGGCATGGCTTAGTAGGTCACCCCCATTAGGATATGGTCATCACCTTTCTAGATAACCCTCTATATATCAGGTATGTTGTGTATGCTATGAGATGTCTTGGATAGGTCGGTAATGACCGGGGTGAGGCTATATTCAGCACTACCCAGCAAATGGGTTGGCCGGTTCTGTGTTGGTATAGGCATTCAGTATCTGGACCCTAGGTGCATTCCTCTAGAGGTGTACAGTACAAAAGGTAGTCCCTCACCTTGTCATTTGTATGGAAATCTAATCTCCAATAAGTGCCTTCGGACTTGATTGTAAACCTATTATGCCGTCAAATTTAACCAATGTAACAATTTCAGCTATTTGAATATATTTACTTGAAAAGTGTTTTCAAACAATGTCATTAAAAACAATATCAAATGCTTATTTTTGCATAGTAAACGTTTGGTTATCATAAGGTAAAAACTCATTCCGTGTTTATGTATGACGTGGTCTTATGAGATATCTTTTCTCTGCAAAACCCATATTTTAAGATCTGACACCAGTCCCATGACCGAGCCGAAGTTTATTTTCCTTTCCTTTAAACTCTAGGTGCCCTAATTTTCCCGGGCAGTCTAGTAGTCGGGTTTAGTTAAAAGAAATCTGGAGGAGCTTGGCATATGGAGTTAGAAGATTCTTCTGAAGATTGCTATCCATTTCCACCACACTCATGTATTATTGTATTCTCCATTTGTCAACACAGATATTTTTAACCGTCCATATTTAATTCTGATAAATGTATTTAATTTTTCTGCTATAAAGATTTTATGTTGAAATAATATATGTTATTTCATTCGTCTGAGATTCTATTTTGTCTTTGTTTTCTTTTTTAACCTTAACGATTGTGTTTCCGACATTTAGATTTGCGCATGTTAATACCGAGGATGTATTAGTGTCGATTTTCAAGGGTCGAAAATCCCGTTCGTCATAGTATGTATAAGCCATGCATAATTCTGATTGTTTAAATGCAGTTTTATTGATAAAACGATTTCCGGCTATTTTATCAATATTTTACCTAGGACGATCTTTACAATTTATCAATATTTTACCTCGATAATTTGTCCGCAAATATTTTTTTTTTTAAATAACTATTATTATTTACCACTTAAAACATGATTATTTTTTTACTTTTAAACTCATATCTAAATATTTTAAATACAAATATAATTTATCCAAGTGATAAATTTGTGGGTCGTAACATTTACGAAGAAGTGGATACTTGCTCAGGAAGTTTTGACAAACCATCTCATCCCTCAAACAAAGAGATCCTAAGAAACCAAGAAAAGATTCTTAAAAACCAAAGTAGCTTAAGCGTTCATTTAGAAAAACTTCACCTCTCTTTCCAACAAAGTGGACAAATACTTTGGAAAGATCATTCGCAAGATTGGCGACTCATCATCATCATCTACATCCTTCTAAGCCTATCTAGTTGCTTCCATATGATATCTTGATTTGTATTCCTTAGTATTGTGTGCTTTTAGTTTAAGTTCATGTCATTTTCATATTTTTTAATTAATTTTTGAAATCAATGTACCTTTCAATTTTAAGTAATAAAATATATCTATTACTGTCTTATATTGTTTGTTATTCTTTGGAAATTATAAAAAATTATAATGATGTAAGTTTAAAACAAAAACTATAACAAAAGCATAAAACTTGCAATTTATGACATGTATGTCGACATACATTAACCCTATCTGTCGACATATAATGGCGAATTGGCAAAAATTTATAGAATTAAAAATTAAATAACTACCACTTATTCAATCACACCAAATGACTTTCCACTTTATATATGCCTATTTTGTAACGGCTCGCAAATTTTCGATAATTAAAATTGTTAATTTAATAAGATTCTTTGATTTAATTTTGGAGGAAATAAAATTTTTGTGATGTATTAATGAGATAATAACTAAAATTAAATGTGATAATGTTATTTAGGTTAATTATTAACAATTTGAGTGAAATTTCAGTCAATTGAAATAATGTAAAGGTTATACTTGGTTATAAATTGAATATATGAAAAATGTAAATATTTAACTAATTAATGAAATAATATATTGTTTATGGTAATTGAATGAAATTAGTGTTATGAAAGCAGTCGTAACATTTGTTTATAAGTAATAAAAATATAGGTGTGATTAAAGGTTAATGGTAACAATTATTATAAGTTACCTATTTATTTAGTCTATTAAACTGAATTGGAAATCAATTAAAAATATTGTTACATTAAAGTGAGTTAAGACAATAACTGTAATTTGTGAGCGTAATAAAATGGATAGAAATGTTAATTTTAGTCATATGGTAATAATTGAGTTATAAAAAGAATGAAACCAAGATAAATAAATTAATTGGAATTTAAATTACAATAATTGGAGTTATTGCAGTTAAATGAAATTAATTATTACGTTAATGGGAATTAAGATGGAATTGGAGAATATTAGTGTACTAAGATATAAACCAGTGTTAATTATATCCATAAAATGATAATTGATTTAATAACGATACGAAAATCAAATAAATGGATTTATTGGAAATTTAAATATAAAATTACCGAATTTACCAAAATTGAAATTAAACAGTGTAATTGGTAAATTAATTAACTTTAAATTGACATCTAAATTTGTTTAAATTATTGCAATTGTTTAAGAAATCAAAGATGATAAAATTTGTCAATTTTAATATTCAAATTGAAAATTTGATTTAATTAATTTAATATTAATTTATTTAATTAATATGAAAATAGATATTTTGGCCACTGACTTTGATTTCGATGAAACAAGTTTTGTCGGATCCGCAACGGTGAATTTTGTAAGATTTCAAGTTTCATAGCGATCGGACTTGCCGTTTGATCGTACGGGCTTGAAACGGTTAGAAATCAATTTAATTAAAATTAATTGAAATCAATTTGAAATAAGCTAATTTAACATAACTTCTTCATACGACGGAATTAGGACCTGAAACCTATTCCATTGAGTTTAAAATATTTGAAAACATTAATTTGGATATATGGGATGACTCATTTTCGTTCTGGAGACAGAACGGGCTTTCCGGTTTGTTTATCATTCAAAATATAATCAAATCTTATCCGTTCATTTCTGACCTATCTGTAAATAGCTTGTTATAAACCCTAGCTCCTTCTTATTTTCATTTGTCTGTACGTACAATTTCTTCTGTCCACTTCTCCTTCTCAATGGCAGACAAACAAATTCCTCAATTCAATTCCAATTCAAAAATTCAACTTCAAAATTCAAACTCCTCCAACCCAAATAAATTATATATCAATTTTAAGCTCTCGATGCGCGCAGGTCGAATCTGAAGAACATTTTTCGATTTGGGTTTCTGGGTGGCCGAAATTGGATGATTATGCCTCAGCCATTCATCGTGTCACGATCAACTTTGTCGGATCGCCAAATTGGGGGTACAGTATTGTAGAGAGGACCGAGGGGAGTTCATCGACGTGGCTCGTTCGTCGAATTGATGGTCAGATCGACCAGAAAAATTCGATTAGGGTTATTTGGCTTTGGCGATGGCTGGCCTCTGTGATCGATTTGGATGACCGATTGTTGCCGCGTGGCACTGGCACGGTTCGAGGCGTCGTTCGGTGGGGCAGTGGCCGTGGTGGCGTTAGTCGTGATGGAGAATGGTGCAATGGTTTGCATGTGATAGGAGAGGCGTGCGTGGCGTACGTTGGTTCCGAGTTTCAACCGAAAGCACGGGTGCAGGTTCAAGCAGGAGGTGACATGGCAGCCTCATATTTGTGTGATTTCCTTTTTTTATTTAAATTTTGATTTCCAACGTTCTACCTTATATAACTTTTACATATAAACTTGGATTCATGCACAGTTTCTTGCATTGAGATCATATTTAATTTTTGGACATTGTGACCCTGGTTTGAACGAATTCTTAAACTGTTTGAATTTTAGGTCTAAATTGGATTTAAATTCGATTTAAATTCAAAGGTGAGTGTTTTGACCCAATCATAACTTCTAAAATTTCTTATATTTGTTAAATTCAATTTATGATGTGATTAGAAATTTATTTAGTGCTTTTTGGTATATTTTAAATCGTCATCTCAGTTAATTTGAATTTAATTGAATTATTTCATTATTTAATTTATTATCGAATTTAAATTGCGAGTTAAATACCTGTTATTGATTATCAATTATTCATTGTTTTTTATTGCTTGATTTGGATGATGATTGTGATGGATGTTTGATTGTTGATATTGGATGAATAGATGTTATATTTTATATCCTTATAAACTACAAGTTCACTATGGGTTGAAATGATACATACCCGAATGATCCATATATTAGAGAAAAATCGTTATGGGTTGAAATGATAGACTCGAGCGGTTTTATGGATTTTATTAAATTCGGAATTGCGGTTTGAAATGATATATAACCGTAAAATTTTAAATTGCGGATTGAAATGATAAATATCCATACCACTTGACCGTAGGGTAGAGAATTATATACGGACACCGGATTGGTTAAATTAAATGATTTTAAAATCTTTAGTTTTTGAATTTAGGTAAATGATATTTTGAAATAAGAATTTGATTTAGATAAATTGAATTATTAAGGAAAATCAAGTTTATGTTGGAATTGGAATTGGTTTAAAGGAATTCTTTAAAAGAATTAAATTGAAATTTTAAATTTGAATTTTGAAGTATAAGTCAAGTTATCGAAAATGATTTATTAAAATGATTTGAAATATAATTTTGAAATATATCGAAATTGGAGTAATTTAGATTGATATTTCAAACATGGATTGGAAGCGATATAGAATTAAACATTTTATTGAGAATTTGAACCGAAAGGTCTGAAATTGGGATTTTGGAAATTGGAAATGGTTCAATGTGTTGAAATAAAATAAATAGTTAAATTGAAATTAATTTCAAACTCATACTTTAATATAAACTGTTTTCACAAAATACATTATTTTAAAGATTTTAATTATTATGATTTTCAAACTACTGAACTATTTTAACCTATATTAACTGTATTAAATCATTTTAACCTATTTTGAACCATTTAATTTATTTTAAAGTAATTAACCCATTTTAACTTATTTTAAATATAATTAAACTATTTTGAAGCTATTTAATCTATTTTAATTATTTTTAATCCATTTTAAAATTATTTAACTATCTTAAATCAATTTAACGGTATTTTAATCTATAACTAAACTATTTTAGAGTATTTCAAGTATTTATCACTATTTAACTATTTATAATTATTTAAACTATTTTCTAAATTTTCAGACTAAGTGGTGGGAAGTGTTTTTATTTAAATTCACTGCTTTAAAAGCAAATACGGTTAAATGATGCTATAACCTAAGTTGGGATTTAAATGTTATAACTAATTGAATATGATGATTTTGAAGTGAGAATTTAAACTAACTGGAAAAATGATTTTTGAAAGAAATTATGATTTTGGAAACGATACGATTTCAAAGGTAAATATGATTTAAAAGTTAATATGATTTCGAAGTGATATTGTTTTGAGAATATGATATTTTGATATAAACTGTGAATTGACTTTTGAAATGTAGAAAAAAACAATCTAGAGTCTAATAAGCGATTGGTTGTTAAAGAGACCGGGGTCAGATATTGTCATACTCTCTGCCAATACCGAAAACCACTTTAACAACTGTGTACGTGGTGGAGATTCCAGAAATGGAGTAGGATGGTTTGGTGAACAATTTATGTATAAGGTATGATGTGACCCTAACTCTCATGAGTCAGCTTAGATGTGACTAAAACAGCAGCTACACTTGGGCCAAGTGAGGTCATTTCTCCGATCGAACATGCTTCTTCGATACCATTTTATGACATTTGTCATGATTTGGTGGCCACCCCTTGATTTTGATTGGGGATTGTGTTCCTCAGGTGGACGATAGTAGCTTCTATGCATTACCACCAGCCCGAATCAGCAATTGGTATGTCTACCCTGGCATTGCCTCGAGTGTCCTGTTCACATGCCCTAGAGCGCCTTCTACGAGTTTGTTTTGTGTCATACCTATGGATTGCTCCCTGATAGCCCACTTGCGAGTGGAGTTTACAGTATATGTATAGACTACGATGTTATAAAAATGTGTTAAGGGTGATATGGGTAACGCCTTAACGTTATTTTAATACTTTACTTTACTGTAGACACTATTATAATAGTGTATTGTACTACATAGTAGATTGTTTAACGGATCCTTAGGAGATGTGAATCCCGAACATCTCTTAAGTTACTGCACCTACGTTAACACTGAATAGGGAACGTCAAACCCCGTAAACATCTCTGATGCCGTTTCACTCATATTTATTTTCCGTTGATTTAACTTACATAAGATCCTTTAGTTTTGACTTGAGTGTTTTGTCTTATCAATTTGCTCGGATCAGCCTGAGCATTTCAGGATTTGAAGACCTTATTTCTGGAGGACGAAGACGAAGATTTGTAGTATTATTATTTATGATATGTATTCTACTGCACTCATACTGTTCCGCTGCATTTATTTATTTAGTTATTTATTTATTCTTGTTGTTTGTAACTCCGATTCTGTATTATATAAGTATAATCAAATTTATTTGTAAAACAGCTTCATGGACTATTATTTGATTATTATATATTTTTTCATTCCACTATGAGATTCTGTATTTGTTTTATTTCTTTCTCTTTTCTTATTTACCCCAATAACAATCTGCCTCTTTGTATGATTTGAGTTGATGCGTGTGTCTGCTTAAAGCATCCAAAAATACATGTCGTTGTAGTTGGTATCAGAGCTTTGGTTTAGCGATAACCTTAGCTTTATGGGTTCTGAATCATATTAAATAGGGTAGTATACCTTAGAATGAGTCGTTGAGTGTATATATATGATAGAGCATATTAGTTAGCATCATAAAAGGTTTTGTACTGTGGTGATTTGTTCCATTTTGTATTTATAAATTCTGGTTGGTGCATAGGAAGTTATGATATCGATAGGGATTTCTAAATACTTAATAGGACAGGCTGACACAATATTGTTTTGAAATAGAGGTAAATGAAATGATTTTACCTGGCATAAATTTTGTTTAAAAATATTAATTTTATAAATGATATTTGGTTGTAATATATTTGTTGCTAGGTAGTGAATTTTATAAATATTGGTTGAAATAAGATTGCAAATAAAATAAATACAAATTGGAAATTTAGAACTTAAGTTTTGGGATTTTTGAAAATTTCTTTTGAATGCTTTTGGAATATAATATTAATATTATTTGGCAGTATTTTTTGATATAATTATTTCAATATGATTTGGAAGGAACGTTTTAAAGGATTTTTGGAAGGAAATAAGTTTGTACTCCCCTCTTTGTCGTTGGAAATAATTTCGGTGATGAGTGCACGCATCATCGACATTCATTTTGGAGTTTTAAAGTGGGACGGCTATGGTAGTAGTTTTATTGCACATTTATTTTGATTAGCAAATATTAATTTCAAATTTTAATATGATTGGATATAAAGGTTATGAGTATATATATTATTTTATATGGTTTGAAATGGAACCCTGTATTTAGTTCTTAAATATCTATAAATTATAGATTTCAATTATGGTAATGAAATGGAATTTTAAATACTTAATAATTGGAACTTACAAAGGGGAAGAAGGAATTAAATGCCAAGTATAAGTGAAGTATACTAGAAATCTGAAAATTTTAAACTATAAATAAATGAATATGAAAATCAGAAAAGGTAACCATTGAACATTTATAAAATAAGACAAACCTGTTTAACTTTCAAATTGCATTCTTAATATATATATATATATATATATATATATATATATATATATAACTTACCAGAAGATTTAAAAAGGTTGAAATGTTTAATAGGAAAATGTAATGGAATGTTATACAAGTAAGACTTAAAGTAATGAAAGTGTTCAATGAAATTCTTTTATAAATAAGAACTTTGATATTATAGTAGTTATGAACTTAAGTTATAATTTAAATACTGCTAACTAATTGTAATAGAAAGGTAAGTATTATAAATGAATGATTATAAAGCTTAAGTAAATGTTTGAAGTTATTTATAATTAAAATTAATGGCAAAGAGGAATACTATAAGTAAATAATTATAAACTAAAGTTTATGAGGCAATTTGTATTTAATCTAAATAATAAATTGAGTACTATAGTTAGTAAATGAATATAACTTCAAAATTGTGAAATGATTTAGAAATTGGACTTAATATTCAATGACACTATATAAAGAAATGAATATAAAATTTAAAAGTAAGAAACTTAATTATGAACTTATACACAAATGAATATGATTATCTAATGGAAATCAAGTATGTAAATTAATTAATGTAAACTAAACTACAAAACTAGAGATAATGGCGTCTGTATCTTTCTCTCACGATCGAAGTTCTTCCTCCTTGTTTCATTCGCCTTCTTCCCTCTTATCAAATCGTATTCATCGTGATTCTATTTCTTATCGATCATATGCACAAGTGGTAAGGGATCGACAACCTCCCCATCGATTTCAGAGCCTTTCATCGCATTCTTTAAACAAGAATTGAATCGATTCAAGGAAAAGAAAGGATTTCTACTATAGATGTGATGGTTATAATCACTATGCTTTTCAATGTCATGAGCCTATCATATGCTTCGATTGCGGTAAATCTGGGCACAAGAAATATGCTTGTTCTTCTAAATCGATTGAATCTGTCTCCTTTGCAACTTTGCTTGAACATGGTTTCCAATTCGTATTAAAGTGATATTGAAGGGGATTTTATTGGATCATCCATGGAAAAAACGAAATGAAGGTATTAAATATTTAGAAGATTTGCTGTTTCATTTCAACATTATCAATGAGCCAAATATCGGCAAAGGGTATAGAGAAAAATTTGGTTATCCAGAATTATATTTCGGCAAATCTGATTCTCTTCCTAAAGCCTCGAAAAAGGAAAATCTAGCTAGCATATCTGAAAAAGGTCTTCCTGACTCTATCAAGAAAGAGGAATCAACAAGATTCGACCCAATTTTGATTGATCCCGCTGTTGTTGCTATGAGTAATAATTCTTCTGTCTCAAAGTATGGAATCGATTCGAATTATAGTATTAGCAATGTAAAGACCAAAAAGGGCAAATTACATACTCGAAGATTGGAGAATTTCGAGATTCCTACCACTAACAGATTCAAATGTCTTGAACCAGAATCTATCACTGATTTTATTGAGGGAGAAGTGGATAGAGATATGAATGTTCATTTGTCTGATAGTTTGATCAAAATTCAATCAAGAGAGATTGTTTGTAACAATATCTCTGTCAATAATGAAGGTGGCAGTTTAAAGGATTGTTTGGTTATAAGTGAATTCTTGTTTGATCATGATTTGGACAATCAGAACAACTTGAAAGATGTTAGAAAAGACCTGGATAATTGAATGGATGTAGATCAATGTCCTAAATCCATTAAGGCTTTTGACAGTGATCTTTAGGCGACAATGTCAGTTGTAGATCTGCTGCTTGTATTCGATTTAAATGATCAGAATACTGGTGATTATTATAAATGCGATGGAATGCTGGTGGATGAACTGGAGGATTCTATTGCTCCTGATGATTATGCTTTTCCAAGCGATGAACAGCTGTTTGTGCGATATGATTTTCGAGACTGATTCTTGTCTTATGAACAGCAGAAGGATGTTGACAATGCTGTTAAATTAGAGATTCGTGTTGCCGTTGAGAATACAAATTCGATCTCTGCTAATTTAGATGATATGCACACTGCTATTGTTTTACATGGTGCATAGGTTTCAGATGCTGTTGATATTATGAATTCTTCAATTCCCTCTCTGGTAGTTGACAGACACTCATTCGATGGTGAGTTTTTATGGTGGAAGTGTTGTTTCTAGCATTTTGAAAGGTGGGGATGCTTGTATTATTGATGATGATAAAGTAGTACCCAATGTTGCACGATTGGTAGAGATGATAACCTGGAAGCGGTGTTCTCGGGTTTTGCAGCATCTCTGGAATCTGATGGTTTGGGTAATGAGTCAATAAATGAAGGGAATTCGTTAATTTTGGCAAGTAATTGTGGCACCAACGATCCAATTTTTTTGCAATCGGTAGAAAGGAAATTTGGCCTTCATTCGATAGTTCAAAGTGGGAAGTTAGGTGGTAATTCAGCTTCTTGTTATACTTCATCGAAGAGAGGTGGACGAAGGAAGTTTGTAGCTTTTAGCGGATCGGTTCATAGGAGTGTCAGGATTCGTTGCAGTCGCTCTTAGTCTTTGGGTAAGTTTCTTGATTCGAGTACCGTGAGTGGTACATCGGAATAGGCTCAGGTATGCATTTTGATTTGCGCAGTACATACTCGTCTTATGCTTTAGTTAATTTGTCAGCTTCTGAGTTCAATTAGTTAGCCAGCGACGCTACTTTTATTTTCACTGATATAGAGTTAGATCGTGAGTTTATTAGAAGTAAGGAATTTGATAGGGCTAGATCAATGGGTTTACGAGGATCATTAGTTGGAATTTTAGAGGTTTGAATGACTTAAATAAATGTGATAAGGTTAGAGCTTTTTTCAAAGAGTATTCTATTGATATCGCACTTCTTCAAGAGACTAAAATTGATTGTCCAGATAATTGTTTTTATAGAAGACTAAGTGGATATCATTTTAGAAAATGGGTTTCTCTACCTTCGGTGGGTGTATTTGGAGGTTTAATGATTGGTTGGCAGGACAACTCTTTTAATCTACTCCAATGTATCACCAAACAACACTAGATTCACATTATTCTAACCAATCTATCCGACAATTCTTTTTTAAACTTTTCTAATGTTTATGGTCCGTATTCTAAATTAGGTCGTCGGATTCTTTAGAACGAATGTCTTGAGTTTAGATCTTTAGCGTCGGGCTCTTGGATTTTGGGGGGCCATTTTAATGTTACTCGTTATATAGGTGAGCGAACTCCAAGGGAGGGACACTTCTCTACTATGGAGGAATTTGATCAATTTATTATTAATTCAAGTTTGATTGAAATTCCTCTCTCTAATAGAGATTTTACTTGGAGTAATTCTAGGGAGTCCCCTTCTATGGCTCTACTAGATAGGTTTTTCGTTAGTGACGAAGTAGAGGACAAATTTCCTATCTATAGAGTGTCTAGGCTTCCCTACACTCCTTCTGATCATTGTCCAATTATCCTCTTATGTGATCATGATAGGATTTTTAGTAGATCTTTCAAATTTGAAAAAATGTGGTTATTAGAATCTAGTTTACCGATTTTAATTATTAGTAAATGTACCTCTATGAGCTCGTATGATATTAGAAATGGAGACAATTCAACAAAAAAATTGTTTTAAAACTAAGGAAACTTAGGTTATTTCTAAAAAGTTGGAGTAAGAATATTTTTTGTAATATTAATATTACAAAAGAAAATATTCTTATCGAGATGCTCAAACTAAATAAAATAGAAGAAAATAGACAATTAAATGAAGGTGAGCGGAATGTTCTTAATAATTTAAGAGAAGAACTTAACTCTATTTTGGAAAAGGAGGAAGTTATGTGGAAACAAAGATCCAGAATTCAGTGGATCAATGAAGGGGATAATAATTCTAAATTTTTTGATAATATGGCCAACGGAAGAAAACGTTGTGACACGATTAATTCAATTCTAATTAATAATGTAGAAACAGTTGACCAAAGAGATCTTAATAAGGCTTTTACAGACTATAATAGAGATATTTTTGGCAACAAAAACAATCATAGAATTAATGTTAATTGGAATGATCTTTATCCAGCTGATTCCAATATTAATCTCTCAGAGTTAGATGTTCCTTATACTGAAGAGGAAATCCAAAAATCCATCAACGATTTGCCAGGTGATAAATCCCCAAGGCTGGATGGCATTCCAATTTTCTTTTATACAACATTTTGGGATGTTTTAAAATTAGATTTAATTAGCATGTTTAATAACTTTAATAATGGCAATTTACAATTGGGTAGATTTAATTTCGCTAATGTTATTTTATTGCACAAAAAGTAGGTGCTAATAATCTAAAAGATTGTAAACCTATTTCTTTAATCAACTGTTCCGTCAAAATTATCTCAAAAGTCTTAAGTAATAGACTTAGTACCAAAATGAATGATCTAATTGACTGTTTGCAATCTGCTTTCATTAATGGGAGAAATATCACTGATGGTGTGGCAGTCGTTCAAGAATACATTAATCACAGTTGTAAGAACAATATTACCTATGCCATTTTAAAATTAGACTTTGCAAAAGCTTTTGATTCAGTAGATTAGGATTTTCTAGTAGATATTTTTCATGCTAGAGGTTTTAGTCCAAGATGGATTAGCTGGATCACGAATTTTCTTAAAACTGATAACTCTAGTATTATGGTAAATGGTATTGTGGGAAATAAAATTCAATCTAAGAGAGGACGAAGGCAAGGGGAACCTTTATCGCCTCTTTTGTTTAACTTAGTCGCAGACGTTTTTGCTAAGATAATTAATAAAGCGGTTGATAATGGATATCTGGGATATAGGTAATGATATATTTCGTAATGGTATATCATTCCTTCAATTTGTAAATGATACTTTTCTTTTTTCTTCTCATCTTCCTCGACACATTATCAATCTTAAGTTTATTTTATATAGTTTTGAACTTCTATCGGGTTTAAAAATAAATTTTGATAAAAGTTCGGTTTTAATTTTAAATGATTTTGATAAAGTTGAAAATTTAATTGCCAAAACGCTAAATTATAAAGCTAGAGTTTTCCTTTTGACTATCTTGGTTTTGTGATTATGCCTCCTAATTCAAAACATGATGATTGGTTTATAATTATAGATAAAATTGAACGTAGGATTTCTAATTGGAATGGAAGACTTTTATCTAGAGCGAGTAGACTTGTTTTAATTAATTCTGTTTTATCAGCTCTTCCGATCTATTGGATGTCTGTGCATCTTTTTCCTTATTAGATGATTGATAAAATAGATAAAATTCAAAGAGATTTTTTATGGAATGGTGATCATTCAGATAGCTGCATTAAAAGTTTAGTAAATTAGGAAACTGTTTCTAAATCCAAAAAGGATGGAGGTTTAGGAGTTATTAATTTGCATAATATGAATTTATCTCTTCTAGGTAAATGTTTATGGAAGTTTAAGGACATTAATGATAATGCCACTTGGAAAGAAATTATTTCTTAATATTACTATAATGGTAGTAATAATCTCTATCAAATTAGCCCATCGGTTTCATGTAAACAATCGTATTTTAAAACGTAATGCGATTTTTAATTTAGGCAATTATAGTTCACTCTGGTAATAATACCTCATTTTGGCGCGATAGTTGGATTTCTGCCATTCCTCTTAGGATTGAGTTTAGAGAGTTGTATGATATTTGTAACTTTATATATGCATTTATTTCAGAAGTTTTTTCTTCCGAAAATGAACCTCCTTGGATTTTTAGCCTTAGTAGAATTCTAGAAGGTTCTACCCTTAGACAGTTTAATCTGCTCATTGCTAGATTAAATCTCTATAATATTGATAATGATAATGATTTTATTAGTTGGGAGTGGGATAAAAGTATGAAATTTTCTTCAAATTCTTTTTATAGATTTATTAACTTTTCGGGTGTAACTTATAATTATTTTCAATTCATTTGGAAATCAGATGCTCCTCCTAAATCTAAAATACATATATGGCTAATTATGCATGGAAAATTAAATACTATGGAATTTTGAAAAGAAAAATATTCATATTGACAATAAATGTTAATTTTGTGATAGACATTTGGAGGATATTAAGCATATTTACTATGACTGTATGGATACTCACTTTATTCTTATGAACACCCTTAATATATTTTTTGACTTTAATATTAAACCTAGAATTTTCGATTGTTTATTCTATTGGAACACTTTTAGATTTAAGTTTAGTAAGGATAATCGATACTTGCTTGATACTTTATTCACTATATACAGTTGGTACATTTAGTTTGAAAGAAATCAACGTATTTTTAATAATAATAAAAACCATTTCAATAAATTGATTTTTTAAATTTTGTCCTTTTGCTTTAATTGGATCTCTAATCCTAAATATAAATTAGCCAAAAACAATATTTTTAAGGAATATCTTAACAAAGTTAGTAATAATATCAATATATTTAAACAAGACAATAATATTTTTGACTCTAATAATAATAGTATTAGTTTCTTTTCAAATTTAGATGACGATCCCTCGGTGCCCCCATAACTTGCTTTTAATTGATGGTCCACAAAGATAATTATAGAATTGTCTTTGTTTTCATATTAGTTATTTTTATTTTTATTTACAATTTGTTTATTTTCTTCAGTCTGGACCATATCTCCCTTACACTTTGAAATTGTTAGTTTTTATTCTAGATTATTTTGCCTTATTATATCTTATTATGTTTTATTTACACATATATGTATATAAATTCTACTTATATACATATATGTGTTTCATTCTAATTTTTTTCTTCCTAGTTTTGTTTCAGGTTTGGGTTAGATAGGTGTTAGTGTCTCTTTTCAGGTGTGCAAGATAGCATTTTCCAGAATTGCTGATCGAGGAAGGAGATACTTCCAGCATTATCAGAGTTCTCAGAGTGGATTTTTTCTTACTGGATCATTAGCTGAAGCAGCTACATAGATTTTTCTTTTGATTGAGCTGGCTTCTAGTACCTTTGACTTCTCAGAGTGGCTTTTGATGCTATTTAGCATTTCTAGGTACCTCCAACACCTTACTATCTGGCGGTGGCCATGCCGGAGCTCGATTTTGGGGTGCAATGGGCGGTGGCTTTGCCGGAGCTCATTATGGAGGGTACCTTTTATTCCATTGTTTGTTTTGTTTAGTTTTTGTCACCTGCCAGGCATGTTGGCAACACCTTGTTAAGTTCGATATATATATTATCATGTGTGCTCTCCTCTTTTACTAGAGGATCACACATTTTTCTCAAAAAAATATTGTAAACTAAACTACAATAAAAAAAATGTATGTAAAACTTGAATAATGAATTCAGTGATTATTATAAACAACTGAATAAAATTAACTTAGGTAAGAAATGAATGCAAAGCAATAAAAAGACATTTGCATTATGTGAATACATGGAAATGAATTTGTAGGTAATGAATGAAAGTAAATGGACACAAGCATCGAATGAATGAATGTGAATTTATTTACAAAGAAACTCATGTAGTACTTTAAAAATTAATTTGCATATGTTTAAATAATTGAGTATGTGTAACATCTGTAAGAAAAAGTAAACGATCTATGTAAATAAATGAATGTAAATAAACGGAATTAAGTGTGGAATAAATAAATGGGAATAAAATTTTGTAAGAAATAAATGTAAAATTAAAGAAAGTAATCATTGAATGGATGAAAGGAAAAATAATGAACAACAAATCTTGTGAAAAGAAATTTATAAGAATAAATTTAAATAATAGCTTGGAATTTGATGTTTGTTTTGGTTTATGGATTGTTGGTAGAGACACTTCTAATTGTTTAGGATGTATGAATAATTTATTGAGTTTTATCTAAGGCTGTTGAGTAGAGGGTATATTTAGTAGTTTATTTGTCATCCTATATGATTAAAGAGTCTAAACCCAAACAAGCCATTTGTTTTTGCTTGATATGGATGAATGGTTGACCTCTTTGATTTCATGTGATGATTGTATGCTTGTTTGCAAGTGATTGTTGTTATGTTGCATTAGTTTGTTTTGTTATTAGTTGAAATAACTCAGAATACTTCTCTACTATGTAATTATTAACTTTCTGGATTATATAAGTGAAATACAGGTTATGAAAGCAATAGCTACTGCTTTTGGTTTTATAATTTAGCGTTGTTCGCCAGACAAATAGGTACATTCTCGGATTACGGTTTTCTAGCGATGTTATATTGTTTTTCCCGCTATTGGGATATATTATTTTGAAAAAATTATGACATATATTGTTATTATCGATATTATTATTTCTCCCGAGCCTCTCACTACAAAGGAGACTCTGTCGAAATTTTTCGTGAATTTTTGACTTAGAAAATTTTCGAAATGTTTTCCAAACTTTTGATTACTTGAATATGAAGAATTTAATTGTTTATAAACTGATATATTTTATTTAAACTATTTAATTAGATAAATTAATTTTTTATAAATTTAATATTTGAATAAGATATATTTATTTTAAATTCCTTTTCTTCCCGTCTTTTTCCTTTTCGGCGACGAAAAGTTTTGAGTGGAAGAGAGTGCAACGACTCGTAAATTTTTGATAATTAAAATAGTTATTTTAATAAGATTCTGTGACTTAATTTTGGAAAAAATAAAAAACTTGTAATGTATTAATGAGATAACAACTAAAATGAAATGTAGTAATGTTAATTTAGGTTAATTATTAACAATTTGAGTGAAATTCCAATCAATTGAAATAATGTAAAGGTTATACTTCGTTATAGATTGAATTATGAAAAATGTAAATATTTAATTATTAATGAAATAATATATTGTTTATGGTAATTGAATGAAATTAATGTTATGAAAGCAGCCGTATCATTTGTTTGTAAGTAATAAAATTATAGGTGTGATTAAAGGTTAATGGTAACAATTATTATAAGTTACCTATTTATTTAGTCTATTAAATCGAATTGGAAATCAATTAAAAATATTGTTGCATTAACGTGAGTTAAGAAAATAATTAAAATTTGTGAGCGTAATAAAATAGATAGAAATGTTAATTTTAGTCATAAGGTAATAATTGATTAATAAAAAGAATGAAACCAAGATAAATAAAATAATTGGAATTTAAATTATAACAATTAGAGTTATTTCAATTAAATGAAATTAAATATTACGTTAATGGAAATTAAGATGGAATTGGAGGTTATTAGTGTACTAAGATATAACCAATGTTAATTATGCCCAAAAGATGATAATTGATTTAATAACGAGACTAAATCAAATAAATGGATTTATTGGAAATTCAAATTTATAATTACTGAATTTACCAAAATTGAAATTAAACACTGTAATTGGTAAATTAATTAACTTTAAATTGACGTTTAATTTTTTTTAAATTATCGTAATTGTTTAAGAAATAAAAAATGATAAAATTTGTCAATTATAGAATTGAAATTAAAATTTTGATTTAATTAATTTAATATTAATTTATTTAATTAACGTGAAAATAGATATTTTGGCCACTGATTCGAATTTCGACGATACCAGTTTTATTGGATCTGTAATGGTGAATTTTTGTAGGATTTCAAGTTTCTAGCGATCGAACTTGTCGTTTGATCGAACGGGCTCGAGACGCTTAGAAATCAATTTAATTAAAATCAATTGAAATCAATTTGAAATAAGATGATTTTAACATAACTTCTTCATACGATGGAATTAGGACCTAAAATCTATTCTATTGAGTTTAGAATATTTGTAAACATCTATTTTGATATATGGGATGACCCATTTTCGTTCCGGAGACAGAACGGGTTTTTCAGGTTGTTTATCGGTCAAAATCCAAATCAAATCTTATTCGTTCATTTCTATTTCTAACCTACCTATAAATAGCCTGTTATAAACCCTAGCTCCTTCTTATTTTCATTTGTCTGTACGTACAATTTCTTCTATCCACTTATCCTTCTCAATGTCAGACAAACAAATTCCTCAATTCAATTCCAATTCAAAAATTCAATTTCAAAATTCAAAATCCTCCAAACCAAACAAATTATATATCAATTTGAAGCTCTCGACAAGCGCAGGTCGAATCGGTAGTCCGTTCTTTGGTCTGGATTTCTAGGTGGCCAGAACTAGATGATTAAGCCACGATCATTCATCATATCACGATCAACTTTGTCGGATCGTCCAATTAAGGATACAGTATTGTGGAGAGAACCGAGGGAAGTTCATCGACATGGCTCGTTCGTCGAATTGATGGTCAAATCGAACAGAACAATTCGACTAAGGTTATTTGGCTTTAGTGGCGGTTGGCCTTTTTGATCGATTTAGATGACCGATTGGTTGTCGCATGGCACTGGCAGGGTTCGAGACGTCGTTCGGTGAGGCAGTGGCCGTGGTGGCGTTAGTCATGACGACGAATGGCATAGCAGTTTGCGTGTGATAGGAGAGGCATGCGTGGGTTCCAAGTTTCAGCCGAAAGCACGGGTGCAGGTTCAAGCAGGAGGTGACATGGCAGCTTCGTATTGGTGTGATTTCCCTTTTTTACTTAAGTTTTGATTTCAAATGTTCTAACTTATATAAATTTTACATATGAACTCGGATTCAGGCGAGGTTTCTTGCATTAGGATCGTATTGAAATTCTGGGCATTGTGACGCTTGTTTGGACAAATTCTGAGATAGTTCGAATTTTGGGCCTAAATTGGATTTAAATTCGATTTAAATTTAAAGGTGAGTATTTTGACCCACCCACAAATTCTAAGATTTCTTATGTTTGTTAAATTAAATTTATGATGTGATTAGAAATTTATACTGTTGTTTGGTATATTTTAAATCATTATCTCAGTTAATTTATATTTAATTGAATTATATCGTTATATAATTTATTATTAAATTTAAATTGCTAGTTAAAGACCTGTTATTGATTATCAATTATCTATTGATGGTTATTGTTTGATTTGGATGATGATTGTGATGGATGTTTGACTGTTGATATTGGATGAACGGATGTTATATTGTATGTCGTTATAAACTGCAAGTTCACTATGGGTTGAAAAGGTACATACCCGAATGCTCTATAGATGAGGGAAAATTATTATGGGTTGAAATGATATACTCGAGCAATTTTATGGATTTTATTAAATTCGAGATTGCGGTTTGAAATGATATATAATCGTAAAAATTTAAATTGCGGATTGAAATGATAAATATTTGTACCACTTGACCCTAGATTATATACGGACACCGGATTGGTTAAATTAAATGATTTGAAAATCTTTAGTTTTTGAATTTAGTTAAATGATATTTTGAAATAAGAATTTGATTTAGATAAATTGAATTATTGTGGAAAATCAAGTTTATGTGGGAATTGGTTTAAATGAATTTTTTAAAGGAATTAAATTGAAATTTTAAATTTGAATTTTGAAGTATGAGTGAAGTTATCGAAAATGATTTATTAAAATGTTTTGAAATATAACTTGAAATATATTGAAATCGGAGTAATTTAGATTGATATTTCAAACATGGATTAGAAGCGATATAGAATTAAACATTTTATTGAGAATTTGAATTGAAAGATCTGAAATTGGGTTTTTGGAAATTGGAAATGGTTAAATGTGTTGAAATAAAGTAAATAGTTAAATTGAAATTAATTTCAAACTCATACTTTAATATAAACTGTTTTAAAAAATACATTATTTTAAAGATTTTAGTTATTATTTTCAAACTACTAAACTATTTTAACCTATATTAACTATATTAAATCATTTTAACCTATTTTGAACAATTTAATTTATTTTAAACTAATTAAGCCATTTTAACTTATTTTAAATCTAATTAATCTGTTTGAAGCTATTTAACCTAGTTTAATTATATTTAATCTATTTTAAAATTATTTAACTATCTTAAATCAATTTAATAGTATCTTTAATCTATAACTAAACTATTTTAGAATATTTCAACTATTTATCACTATTTATAATTATTTAAAATATTTTCTAAATTTTTAGACTAAGTAAGGGTAGTATTTTTATTTAAATTCACTGGTTTAAAAGCAAATACGGTTAAATGATGTTATAACCTAAGTTGGGATTTAAACGTTATAATTAATTGAATATGATGATTTTGATGTGAGATTTTAACTTAACTGGAAAAATGATTTTTGAAAGAAATTATGATTTAGGAAATGATATGATTTCAAAGGTAAATATAATTTAAAAGTGAATATGATTTCGAAGTGATATGATTTTGAGAATATGATATTTTGATATAAATTGTGAATTGACCATTGAAATGTAAAAAAAACATCCGGTATGTAATAAGCGATTGGTTGTTAATGATACCGGGGTCGAATATTGTCATACTCTCTGCCAATACCGAAAACCACTTTAACAACTGTGTACGGGGTGGAGATTACAGAAATGAAGTAGGATGGTTTGGTGAACGATTTCTGTATAAGGTATGACATGACCCTAACTCCCATGAGTCAGCTTAGATGTGACTAAAACAGGAGTTACACCCGGGCCAAGTGAGGTCACTCCTCCGATCGGACATGCTTCTTGGATACCATTTTATGACATTTGTGATGATTTGGTGGCCACCCCTTGATTTTGATTTGGGAGCGTGTTCCTGAGGTGAGCGGTAGTAGCTGCTATGCATTACCACCAGCCCGGTTCTGCAATTGGTATATCTACCCTGGCATTGCCTCGAGTACCGTGTTCGCATGCCCTAGTGTGCCTTCTGCTAGTTTGTTTTGTGTCGTACTTATGGAGTGCTCCTTGATAGCCCACTTGCGAGTAGAGTTTACAGTATATGTATAGACTAGACATTATAAAAATGTGTTAAGGGTGATATGGATAATTCCTTAACGCTATTTTAATACTTTACTTTATTGTAGACACTATTATAATATCGTATCGTACTACATAGTAGATGGTTTAATGGATCCTTAGGAGATGTGAATCCAAAACATCTCTTAAGTTGCTGCACCCACGTTAACACTGGATAGGAGATGTCAAACCCCGTAAACATATCTGACGCCGTTTCACTCATATTTATTTTCCGTTGATTTAACTTACATAAGATTTTTTAATTATGACTCGAATGTTTTATCTTTTCAACTTGGTTTAGCCTGAGCATTTCAGGATTTAAAGACCTTATTTCTGGAGGACGAAGATGAAGATTTGTACTATTATTATTTATATATGTATACTACTACACTCATACTGTTCCACTGCATTTATTTATTTATTTATTTATTCTTGTTGTCTGTAACTCTGATTCTGTATTGTATAAGTATAATCAAATTTATTTGTAAAACAGCATCACGAACTGTTATTTGATTATTATATTTTGTCATTCCACTGCGAGATTCTGTATTTGTTTTATTTCTTTCTTTTTTCTTATTTAGCCCAATAACAACCTTCCTCTTTGTATGATTTGAGTTGACGTGTATGTCTGCTGAAGGCGTCCAAAAAGACTGGTCGTTACATATTTCTTCCAGAAAATCGACTTATCATTTTATTCTATACTCTCTTTTCATCCTCAAACATCTTTTTACAATATGTCTTCTACAGTTATCCATATTTTTACAAACATCATTATCATCCTATATCATATATCATATATCATTATCATAATATCATTCTATTTAACTTAGTAATTGATTTTAATCTATAGTTTCTAAATATTTTGATTTAGGGGGGGGTTTTATTTTTTTCCATCCATTTTTGTTGATGATAAAGGGGGAGAAAAAAAAAAGCATATATTCAGGGGAAGTTATATCATATTTTGTATACAAGATGTTAAATGCTTATCATCATCAAGAAGGAGGAGATTGTGAATAACTCAGTTATTGATTTTGATGATAACAATCTTAATAAACAAAAATATACATTTATATAAAATATGGATACTAATGTTTTAGCAAGTTATATAATGTATAGTGTAGGATATTATACAGGTGTTGAATCGAAGACTGTACGGTATAAAGACTCAAGAAATGGTCATGAAGACTCATAAGTATAAAGACCAAGATATAAAGATATCAAGACTATAATATAGTGGATAGAGGCATAGAATTTTGTTAAAGTCCTTGATAACGATCTTTGATCTCTATTTCTTATTTTCTTATCTTTTATATTTTTGAAAAAATATATCTTTAAAATATCTTTAAAAATATTTTATAAAAAGATTTCAAATTTTAAAATATTTATAAACCATGTTTAATTTATTTTACAAAGTTTCAAGATATTTTCCAAAATATAGTATCTTCAAAATGATAAGAGAGAAAAGAGTTTCCAAAACAAACAAACATATGTCGACATATGTATAGGAGGCACGTCGACAGACATGCCACAAATCAATTTTTCAAATTTTGAATTGATGTGTTTATTCGTCACAACTCTTCGCAAATGGATACATCTATTTATACAACATATATAGGAGGTTTCAAATGAATTTTCTTCCTTCCGTAAACTCTCTTGAAAACACCATTGAGATTATATCAAATTCTCTTCAAAATCATTTAGAATCAATTCATTCTTTTGTTACTGATTCAATATTACTTTCTTACTGTTTTCGAATCATCTCTCTCTGAAATAAAAGATCAAAGTGATGTCCAAGTGGCTATAGGATCGTTATATTCAAAGATCAAGGAATCATATTTGGAAAAACCGTCAGACTCTATTTGCATTTGCTTGAGTGTGATTATAGCCTATTTAAATCAACTAAGTGTGCTTAGTAGCCTTGAAATCTAAGTAGGTGTGCTTGTAGCCCGTCCAAATCAAGCGGGTGTACCGTGAGCCTAGTAAATTAAGAGGATATGTTTCGTAGCCTCGGAATGAAAATTATAATTGGGTTTTCCTTCTGCCAGTTTAAAGATCAGCGCTTGAAAAGAAATCTATATAAGCAACTGTACTGAATTGGATGTAGGGGAAATCTAAACCAGCATAAAATCCCTGGTGTCGTCTCTCTAACTCTCTACATTACTTTATTTCTTTATTTTTATTTATGATTGCATCTTTGATTGATTGTTGATATAATCCTTGTTGAAAATCTATGATTCAATATTAAACATAAAAGAATTTAAAAAGATCTACAAAAGTTGGAAAACACTATTCACCCCTTTAGTGTTTAATTATCCTTAAGATCCATAGTTCCGCAATCCATAGCATCGTCACACTGAGATTCATTTTCAACCCAGTTGTTATTAACTAAAGAGAAACTCTCGGATGAGTCATTCCATGGTTATCAAATAATGTTGAGTACGTAACCCATTGGTATCCCAGTAGTCATGAGTAATACACTACCCAACATTTGAAGAGCGTTATGCACTCTGGTCTTGGGGGGATGTATTGATATCCTTTCTCGAACCATCTTGATCGAGAATATTTAAAACAAAATGTTATTTATATTGTGATTAATTATCCAAGATTGATATTATCTACAACTATAATCACATAATATTTTATTTATGTATTTTCTTACTAATAGTTTAAATTCATTATTTTGTTAATTGTATCACAATATAACTAAGTATGTAAAGAAAACAAACATGTTATTGTGAACAATCTGATTATAGAGTTAGATAATTTACAACAAATTACATAATTGTCCTATGATATGCATCTAACTCTCTAAACCAACAACTGCTAAAACTAACTCTTTTCCTTCCTTTTCTCTCTCATTCCTAAAAATCAGGCACTCCGATGTAAAATGCCATTTCTCTTTATAATGGTAATAGGTACCCGTATAGGACCTCTAGATAGGACTTATGCATATACCTCATTCTTTCATGATGCTTCAATTCTTAGCTCTACCTTGAATAACCAATCCATCGATATCTTGATTATCACTTCCACTACTAACTAACCTGCCCCTCAACCCCTCATTATGCAAGTCTACCTTCACATTAGACAAACTAATAGGACTCCCCTTGTAAATAATGAAGTTCATAAATGTTGTATACTCTAAAGGTAATGAACATAAGATGATGGCTACTTTCTCCTCTTACTAACATCAACATCAACCACCTTAAAATTCATAATCAAGGTAGTAAGGTATCCATATGCTTTGAATGTTTAATTTGGGCTTCATCTTTAAGGAATATACTTGTTGCTGAAGAATAATGCGATTGGTCAAAAATTTATCCTGATAAAATGACTACAATGCATCTCATTATTCCTTACCTCTCTTCATATGAGAAAACCTTCTAAGAACTTCATTCAATAGGCTTGTTGAATTGATGCAAGAGCTTCTTCCTTTATCTCTTCTAATTCATCAACTTTTAGGCCATTCAATGTATCTAGAGATGAAACTAGCTTTAAGTTCTTCACCTTCTTCGATAATGGCTCCATCTTCAACTTCCATATCTTAAAATTGTAACATCCCATATCTGGAGCCTAAAAACTAAGCGCTACAGATGTTGTAGTCATCTATATTATTAACTTTTGGTGAAAAAATACGATAATGCTAATGGTATCCATAATATCATAAGCACTTGAATATGAAAAAATCACAGATATAAAAAACAACATTTTGCTGATTATATTTCAAAACAATAATTCATATTCAAGTTACATAATGTCATGAAATTTCCCAAGTAGAGATAAGTTATGATCATTAAAAAAAGTACACCATGAGCGACATATGACGATGCCCTCTTGTTTGATCAAAGCAATGTAGTCATAATTGACTTAATATACATAGCGGAAATAAACAGAATAAACTGCAACTCCTAAATAGCTATTTGTCAGCCACCTGCTCGTCTTCGAAAGCTTTATTCGCCAAAATTTCTAAAACCTGAAAACCTCAACTCTCAGCCTACAAACCAATTTCAAGCATGGTTTTAAACTCCTACCTATCGCCCGAGATCTCCTCCGAGATCTCCTTTTCACACTTAAACGAGACGAGACATCAAATCTCCTCTATATCTCCCTCAACACTATCTCATCCAAGATATTCAAATCTTACCCGAAATATGGATCAAAATCTCATTCCGAGATCTTACCCGAAATTATACATTATTGTTATTTTGCATAATAATTTTTTTTCATATTGATTCAAAAGAAACTACCCAATCCAATTATAATTTGACAACTTCTTGAACATATTCTTTACTTTTTATCTTAATGAGTCATGGAAAAAAGTTCCAACTTCTTTATTATGTTCAAATAAAAGGATATTATTCAATCATTATCAAATCAGTTAAGCTAATCAAGCTACTACTCTTCTAAAAATATTCCTTTTTCCATGTAAATCAAGTATGTTACCATTTTTATTTTTACTAAGAAAGTTATAATCGTTAAATAAATTTTTGACACGTTAATTTAAGACACATAAGTACATCCGAGATATTCCCGAGATGCATTATAAGACCCGAGATGTCAATCCGAGATGTACACTCGATATGTACTCATCTCATCCGAGATCTCCCTCGGTACGAGATAACTTGTGTAAAAATTTCGAGATTAAACGTAACCGTAATCTGATTTTTGAAACCTTGGTTTTGAGCACCCAAGATTTTAAGGGGAAACATAAACTTCGAGTCAGACATAAAGTCTGGTGTGAATAATACTACTACATCTCGATTTACTGATATTGAGCGAGACCACACCGCTTAGCAAGACGGGTTTTCCCTCACTAATATTTTTTTCAAAACATGTATTTTGCAAATCTTTTCCTGGAACCGAACTAGTTAATCAAACTGATCATAATAATAATAAAAATATCCATTATGCTAAAAATAGGTAATAAATGGACTATTTGTCTAGAAACAGGGCTAACTGCCCGCAAACTGGACTAACTGTCCCTTTGGCTGACTCGGGCCCACCAGATAAAACATCAAATGGTCTAAACATTTGTTAGACAAAACTTCTGGATAATCTCTCCTTATCTTACTTCTCCAAGGTTCAACTGATCCTAATGGTTTTGCTGGCTAACCAATAACCTATCTCTATACATAAATATTCATTTCTGTGTGTAGCCATCATTTTAGTCTTACCTGTGACTAAGCCCTGCACACTGGAATTCTGGACTAAATTAACTAGGGTCTAATAGCTAATGAGCATAGGCCCCGACCCTACACAAGTCATATCTGGTCTTCTAATCCGAGTCACTCTCTGAGGGTTAACTACCCTTCATCTTTTTCCTTAAAAACTTTTTCAAAATGATTTAACCTTTTAAATCATACTTATACAAGGAAAATACATTCTTAGGTTTACTCTACGCTATTTTTCCATGTTATATATACTTTACTTAAAATAATATTGATGAATTTAAATGGGAATTGGCTATCCTTTCAAAACAAGTTAAAACCCTTTTTTTAACTTGAAAACAGTTAAGCTATATTGCCTAGTTAATATATTCAAAATCTTTATTTAAAATCTTTAAACAACCATTTCGAAACCCTTGAAAGTAACCATTTCGAAACCATTGAAAATAACCCTTTCGAAATCATTAAAAGCCTTTCCTTCGAAAGTTTTAAAACATTAGACATACTTATTTAAAACCTTTAAATATTGCCTTTCAAAAACATAGGAAAAACCTTTCCTCTCAACCCTTTTGAAACCCTAGGGAACCACCCATTCGAAACCTATTATTAAAAGCCTTTCGAAAGCATTAAAATACTAAACCTTTCAAAAGCCCTTGGGTTTAATTTAAAACCTGTGGAAACCTTTTGAAACCATTCAAAAATTATCCCTTCGAAACCTTTGAAAGCTGTTTCGATCGAAACCCTTTGGATTATGCCTTCATGTAGGGCAAAAGGAACAGAAACCCATTAATGTCGAAAGCACTACTTTCAAAATCATTCCTAAGTAAAGAAGTGATGGTGTCGAAACCATCTCTTCGAAAGCATTGGAGAAGTGACCAAATTTTAGGAAACAAAATAACTTCTTCGAAACTATCCGGGTCGAAAGGAAGAAAGCGGCAGCAAAAGGTTTCGATTTAGTCAAAAGCAGTCCTTTAAAACAAAAGTGCACCCAATCGAACCATTTCCTTTAAAACCATTTGACCTGGTCGATAGCCAACCTAGTTGAAAGCTACTCAGTCAAACGTAAGCAGGCTCAAAGCATAGTAATCCTCAACCATTTCGGAACCCCTGGTTTCGACTCTATACCTTCCACCTACATCCAATTCACTATGTACCAGTTCCCTGATACAATGTGCATTGTTTTGACAGTCTCGGAGGAAAAGGTAAGGAGGCGAAACCTGGTGCTGAAAATATCGAAGTAGTGAAAAACATGTTTATTTGTCCTTTTACAATATTTCTTTATACCTAACCTACATTGTTTGCCAAATTGTGATTGGTTGCAAGTTTTACTTTTCTAAAATTACTGCCGATTTTTCAAAAATAACAATTGGAACTTATTTACAAAAAGCCCCTTCTCCTTTTATAAATACTAGTATGAGCTCGTGCATTGCACACGGCTTGTTTGTATTATTGCATACGTTGATATGTTGATTGAGTGCAAACATGAAAATGGAAAGAAAGGGCATTTTTGGAATTTCAAAAAGACACCGAGTAAATTAGTTCAATCAATTTTCTTTATTAGAAGTAAAGATATAAAATATTTTCCCATACCTTAAAATAATTTTATATATCTACTAAAACACTTAGGAAAATTCAACAAAAATTTCTGAAAATCACTTATTATAAGTTTTCTAACATATATTAATTTCAGACCAAAACCAATTATTATTTAACCATAAATAATTTATAACCCAAAATAATATTTTCTTCACTAGAAAATTTATATAATTTCCACAAAAATTATGAAAATTCTGATAATTGAAACCCATCTCCAAAATAATATTCTAAGTCTATATAAAAATTCATAAAGCATTTGGATATCATTTAATAGGGTTTTCACATCAAAACATGTCATAAAATCTATATGAACAACCATAATTCATCAACAAGTATATATAATCATTTCATCGTTCAAAAACGTGGAAAATCAATGCAAAATATTTCAAAGTTAATCTTAAAATCGAAGCAAAAGAAGTATGGGATGCAAACATTATTCACCATAGCTTTAGAGATTAAAGAGATTGAAATGTGAATGGATTTGATTTTAATTAGCTTCTTCCCTAGCTTGTCTTAATCTTTTTCCCCTTTTTCTTGTTAATGGTGGTCGACCTTAAGTTTAAAAATTTTGATAAATGAAAATGAACGTGTATGGGATACACGGCCAAGGGTTTTGGGTATAAGAATGACCACTTTCCTATTTTATCCCTCCTCTATTTCATTTTAAGTCTTCTTTTAACATTGGTTAAATGGCACGGCTACCCCTTAATAAAAATCAAATCTCAATCCCCTAATCAACACAATATTTTATTTAATTTAACTAATTAAATATCCTAAATAATGTTATCAAAAATATGGGGTGTTACAAAAATATGCTTTCCCATTAACTCGTTGACTCCACAATTATTCATACCACCCTTATAATAATTATCCATTGATAACTAGCCTGGAACATGAAGCTAGCTCTAGTACCAATCTATTTTGTTAAAAAAATTACTATTTTAGAACTATCATAGACGTAGGATCGATTTCACCCTAGAGGGAGGGTGAATAGGGTGATGCTATTAATTATAAATGTTAATTGCAGAAGCTAATAAAAGAATTTCAACACAGATCATAGAATAATAGCAGCAAAGATAATAGCAGAATAATAAGTGCAGAAATAGAACGACACAGAATTTACCCAGCTTCGGCAAAACCCTGCCTACGTGCTGCCCCCAAGGTTTCTACTAGAAATTAAGTAGTCACACGCTTACACACGTAAACTCGCGACACCCGCTACTACCTAACCTAACTCTACGCTCAAAACCCTGCCACAACTCAGCCACTGAGTTGTGAATTCCCAAACTACGCCACGTAGTTTGTCCCCTAGTCACACGACTAGAAATTACAACGGTTTAAAATTGAAATACAAATTTAAAACAATTAAAATTTAAAACTAAACCCTAGATATATTTATGAGCCATATTATAGTTTTAAAACGCCAAAGCTAAACTAAAGGCCGGCCCAAACTATCTTTTCTCTTAACTTCTATCAGCCCATTCCTTTGAGATAATGGCGGCTCTATTGTTCGTTCCTCTTCCTTCAAAAATTAGGGTTTTAGTATAATTCGAAGAAGCGTCTTTAAATGCTCGATTGAATAATTGATTCGGCGTTCCTTTTCCGTCGATCGATCGTTTCCTTTTTTGCTTCGACTGCTTTGAATTTGATCGAGTTCGAGATGGTTTCGGTATGTAATTTTTTGTTCTTTTTAATTTCTGATTGAATGCTTGAACTCGATTTCTTTGCCGATGATGATTTGTGGGTTTATATATGGGTTCCATCTCCTTTATTTACGTTCGTATATATTTGTTTGAATTTGTCAATTGATTTGCTCGGCCGTTCGATGTTGCTGGGATGTTGATGATTTCTCTGAGTTAATCAAATTCGTATAATTGATACTTACTTCTCACGGTATTGATTTTTGACTTGGTTCGATTTCTTGTTTTCCATGGCTCTAACTATGCTGTGACGATTTTGGCTTTAACTTGAATTTTTTGTCACGTACTTGACCTTGCCACTGATTTGTGTTCATCGCTGTAGCAACCTCTGTTTCATTTTTGTTTTTGTTCATTCTGGCTATCGTGCTTACTCAGTATCACTTGTAGTTGAATTCATGTACACTCTGGCCGGTTGACTGTTGCATACATGTTGCTTGATATGTTGGTTCGGTCTTGTACCTGTAGTCTTCATTGTTGTGGCTTTGAGCTTCACTGAGTTTGTTGCTTTTCACTGTTGCATACATGTGCTTGTCTTTCCTGTCCACTGCTTGACTTTGTGTCTGGTTCCTTCATGTTGTTAGTGTACTTGTGTCATCAATGACTGTTGACACTACTTTGTGATAACTGTTAAATGCTTTGCCTATGTTTCACTTGGATTTGTTCTTTATGTCCACTGATATATTTCATGTTGTATTTGCACCACTTTCTGTTGCAAGTGTTCTCTGTTCATTCCTGTAGCATGGTCGTGGTTTTGAAGTCCCTGATTAAACTTGGTTCATGCCATGCTTTAGCTTGATTGCTCTGGTCATCATTGTATGTTGTCACTGTATTGGCTCGAGTCGGTTTCAATGTTTCAATTTTGCTGTGTGTTTGTTGTATGTATAAACTTGGTTAATATGTATGCTGTGCATTGAGCATTGCTTCGAGTCAGTTGTAATGTTTCTTTGTTGCTGTGCATAATTCATGTATACACATTTTGTAGCTGGACTTGATCTATTTCAACTGCCATCATGTACATGCTGAGTCTCATGACATTGTTTGATATGCATTTGAATTTGTTTTTTGAATTACACTTGAGTTGATTCCAGCATGTAGCTCGGATTTGACCTTGTGCTGAAAGTTGTGACATTATATTATTGCACTTGAGTTGAATCCGGTATTTTGGGTTTGACCTGTGCTCACCTGTCCCTGTAAATTTATCAAGTGTATATATCGGTGTGCACGACATTGTGGCATATACAGTGATACACTGTGTATGTCATAAGTTGTTCGTGTATGATGAATTGAAAATTAAATGATGACAATTGACGAACAACCCAAATAACCGAGGCAAATATTATTTTCAAAATTCACATTTTGTTTTATACTGCAAAAATATTTCCTTTTCAATTTTACTGCGTCAATATTCATTTTTGCAGATTGCTCAGATGCGGGATTCAATTTGGAGTGAAGTTGAAGATAAAATACGAGTTGAGTGAATGAGTGATATGTAGTGAGGTCAAATGTAAATGTAAATCGTGATGTAATCTAAATTGTACTGTAATTGAAATTGTATATATATAGCGAGAGCTCAAATTTGTACTATTCAAAAATTATAATAAATATTTGTTTGAATAAAATTTCTGTTTGAATTCAAATTCTATGTTATTTATTTTTATTCAGCAAATATTTATTTAGTCTATGAAAAATAAAATAGTACATTAACAAATACATTTACACGAATATATATATATATATGTTTATTATCATCAAACAAAAATCATATAATCGCATATTCAACAATCTCCCCCTTTTGATGATAACAAACATATATTTAAGATTTTGAATATGTTAAATGTATTTGATCATTGATATACTCTAATTGCTTCCCCTATTTAAATGCTTCCTCTCTACAAAAAGCTCCCCCAACATATATGCATACAATTAAAAATATGCAAATGAGCCTAGATGCGAATGGAAAATATTTGACCTTTGCTTGATTTTATTTGACAAAATCTTAACTTTTCTCTCCCCCTTTTGTTATCAGCAAAAGAGTAATACTGTTAGAGAAAATAGAGATAAAGTGATCGATATTAATCCAACATTAAAACCCAATTGAATATAAATATTAAATTTCAATAAAAAAATCAAACATAAATCATAAATACTTTGTTAGGCTCATATTCCACTTTTAGAATGATGGGAATGATGTCATCATATAAAACCATACAGTTGTGTCTATTTGTGGTATATTTATATCAGAAATTTGAATATCTAATAACCATGCATAACCGTTAGGACTTTTAAATGAGATTAGTAGTATTCCAATTTTATTTTATTTTAAAATGAATTCAAGTATCTTCTAACCACGCGTAACCGTGAGGACTTTTAAATGGGATTAGAATCAACTTGTTTATTTTAAAAATCAATTTTGATATGCGTTCCATACATGCATAACCGTGAGGACTTTTAAATGAGCATGGAAGCACATAACAAATTTTAAGTAATTCACCCATGCATAACCGTAAGGACTTTTAAATGAGAGTGAATACTTTGGTATTTGTTTTTTTTTAAAGAAATATAAAATGAAAAATGAATGATTCCTGTTTAAAGTACCATATATCGACAAACTATATAGAATTTTGACGAGTGATGGTCGTTAGAATATGATAGAAATAGAGATGCTCATGGAATTTTTACCAACAAAAGGTTTTATAACTCTTGTTTAAATTTCTAAAGAAATTTACGAATTATACCATCTCGAGTTATAATGTATGATTAATATTAACACTCATCACTTTTTCAATCACTATTCTTCTTTTCAATAATCATTAGGGAGTCAGATTGTCAATGTAATCATTTAAAATCAAATTCAAAAATAACTATAAAATTAATTTTTCTAAAAATGACCAATCTGAAAACAAGGTCAAAAATGATTTTCTAGAAGGGGTTTCTTGCTATTTGAAAATTATTTGAAATGAAGAATATGCAGATATTTTCTTTGAAAAACGATGCAGTTACTAAATGTCTCAGCAAATCACGTTTCACTAGTAATTTTTCTATCAACTAGGTTACCAGTGTAATCTGCATCTGAATTTCTTTTTCACTCAAAATTATCACTAATTGAATTTGATAAATCAAACCATGAAGTGTGCACCAAAAATTTCAAACTCAATTTTAACAGCATTTTAAATGACATTCTCTTAAATTTGAATTGAAGCCATGTTAATAATCAAAAACTGTGAATATAGAGTCAGCCGTGAAATAATCAAATCTATTATCATCCAATAAAACACTATTATTAATCCACACTAATATATATGAAGTAATTCAAAGAATCTATTGATTTTTATAGGTTTCTTGGCATAAGAATATAATTGGCCAACAATTTTGAATAAGTCAGAATCAAAATCATCATTATTTTATCATCTCATTATTGGCTGATTTACCTCAGATTACGGTGCAGATTACGGTGCAGATTATCACATTTAATATATCGTTCAAATATACCATTACCTGTTTTACCTTTACGATATTTTTCGTTGTTGTCCATTGTGGTTCTGTCACCTTTATACTAGGCTAAGAAACTTTGCTTCCTCACTCGTTGTGTCCTTGGAACAGCCAGAATCCAAGTAGCACTATTGTCGTTCCTTAGCCTGCCATCACACCTACACGGGAAAAGATTTTTGTGACCTATTTGTTTTTATAGGTCCATCAATGTTAGTGGCAGAATATTTAGAAAAATAATTTTGTGGAGACCCAAAACTATTTATAATTGTTCCCTTCGGCACCCAAATTTGTTTAACTTTAAGAGATTTATTTTTGTGCCTATTGGAACCCAAATCGGTATAGTTTTCACATATTTGGGTCTATACCAACAATTATTGCGATTGTGTCCATATTTTCTACAAATTGTGCACATAGAATTAACTTGATTAATATTGCTTTCAATATTTTTAGATTGATTATATCCAAGTCCTTGTCTAACTGTATTAACAGTTTGTTTCCCTAAGAGCATATTCAATGATTTTTCACTTTTTGAAAATTTATCTAACGTCGTTGACAATTGTTGGACTTATGTTTTGAGAGATTCAATTTCATTTAATAATTGTGTTCACTTTTTAATAGAATTTTCTCTCCTAGTATTTTCACTTTCTTTTAAAATCAGAATCTCATTTTCAAGTGATTTTATATTAATTTCTGATTTTGTAATTCTTCTTCAAATGTTGGACACTTATCACACTTAGGGATCCTATTTTGATAGTTTTTAACTAATTGTTCAAGCTGTTCATTTAGTTCAATCAAACTATCTCTTTTTGATTCAATTTTAGCATATTTCTCCCTAAGTCGTTCAAAACATCCATTTACTTCGTGGAAATATATAAGTAATTCTGAGTGAGTGAGTTTTGATACCTCGCTTGGTTCGTCATCGTCGCTATCAGTTATATTTCCGTAAAGGCACATATCTGCTTTCTCACTTTCACCGCAAGTACTTTGATTATCTTCATCACTTGTATTCCACGTGGCTGCAAAACTTCTCCTTTTTGATTTCTTTTCAAAGTCGCATCGATTTTGAGGACAATTGGGCTTGATATGTCCGGGTTGGTTGCACTTGTGACAGATGATCTTCTGTTCTTCTGAGTAGTCTAGTGCTTTGGCTATTCTGCTTTTCAATTTTTGATTTCGAGCTGGATTTCTGTATCCGTGATTCCACTTTTTGAATTTCTTCATTAGTAGTGCCAGCTCTGCTACTCCATCATCGTTATCATCATCACTTTCGGTTGTTCCTTTGAGAGCTATTGATTTCTTTCGAGTATCTCCTCCTTCACGCTCTTCCTTGAATTTCATTTCTAGCTCATAAGTGGTGAGATTTCCGATGAGTTCTTCAACTTTCATCTGTTTTAAATCTTTTGATTCTTGAATGGCAGTCACTTTGGCTTCAAAACTTCGTGGAAGGACTCTGAGGATTTTTCGGACTATCTCCAACTCTATGTATGATTTTTCAAGATCTTTTGATTTGTATACGATATTGGAAAGTCGTCCATACATCTCATTGACATTTTCTTCCTTCGCGATTGTGAAGTTCTCGTATTCGGTGCATAGCATGGCAAGGCGAGATTCTTTGACTTGAGATGTTCCTTCATGAGTCACTTCTAGTGTGTGCCATATTTCCTACGCAGTTACACAATGTGAGACACGATTAAATTCAAATTGATCCAATGAAAAGATAATAGAATTCGTAGCTTTAGCATTAGAATTTTGTAATTTATTTTCTAGTTCTGTCCATTGTTCCTTTGGTTTATCTATTTCCTGATTATCTACAATTATAGTTGGTGCTTTATAACATGTATCAACAATATTCCAAGAGTCAATGGTTTTTAGAAAATTTTCCATCCTATTTTTCCAGTAAGCATATTCACCGTTGAACATTAGTGGTCTAAATATGGATTGACCTTCAGCAAAAGCAGTATCAAAAGAATCCATTTTAAAAATTCAACTTTTTAAAACAAAAATTGGTTTTTGTAAAATCAAATTTTTAAAACAAAGACGGCTTTTCCACCTAGCTCTGATACCACTTGTAGGATCGATTTCACCCTAGAGGGGAATGAATAGGGTGATGCTATTAATTATAAAAGTTAATTGCGGAAGCTTATAAAATAATTTCAATACAGATCACAGAATAATAGCACCAAAGATAATACCAGAATAATAAGTGCAGAAATAGAACGACACAGAATTTACCCAGCTTCGGCAAAACCCGGCCTACGAGCTGCCCCTAAGGTTTCTACTAGAAATTAAGTAGTCACACGCTTACACATGTAAACTCACGACACCCGCTACTGACTAACCTAACTCTATGCTCAAAACTCTGCCACAACTCAGCCACTGAGTTGCGAATTCTCAAACTACGCCACGTAGTTTGTCCCTTAGTCACACAACTAGAAATTACAACGGTTTAAAATTGAAATACAAATTTAAAACAATTAAAATTTAAAACTAAACCCTAAATATATTTATGAGCCTTATTATAATTTTAAAACCCTAAAGCTAAACTAAAGGCCGGCCCAATCTATCTTTTCTCTTTATCTTCTATCGGCCCGTTCCTTTGTGATAATGGCGGCTTTGTTGTTCGTTCCTCTTCCTTCATAAATTAGGGTTTTAGTATAATTCGAAGAAGCGCCTTTAAATGTTCGATTGAATAATTGATTCAGTGTTCCTTTTCTGCCAATCGATGGTTTCCTTTTTTGCTTCGACTGCTTCGAATTTGATCGAGTTCGAGTTGGTTTTGGTATGTAATTTTTTGCTCTTTTTACTTTCTGATTGAATGCTTGAACTCGATAGCTTTGCCGATGATGATTTGTGGGTTTATATATGGGTTCGATCTCCTTTATTTGCGTTCGTATATATTTGTTTGAATTTGTCGATTAATTTGCTCGGCCGTTCGATGTTGCTTGGATGTTGATAATTTCTCTGACTCAATCAAATTCGTATAATTGATACTTGCTTCTCACGGTATTGATTTTTGACTTGGTTCGATTTCTTGTTTTCCACGGCACTGACTATGCTGTGACGATTTTGACTTTAACTTGAATTTTTTGTCACGTACTTGACCTTGCCACTGATTTGTGTTCATCGCTGCAGCAACCTCTGTTTCATTTTTGTTTTTGTTCATTCTGGCCGTCATGTTTACTCAGTATCACTTGTAGTTGAATTCATGTACACTCTGGCTGGCTGACTGTTGCATACATGTTGCTTGATATGTTGGTTCGATCTTGTACCTATAGTCTTCATTGTTGTGGCTTTGAGCTTTATTGAGTTTGTTGCTTTTCACTGTTGCATACATGTGCTTGTCTTTCCTATTCACTGCTTGACTTTGTGGTCTGGTTCCTTCATGTTGTTAGTGTACTTATGTCATCACTGACTGTTGACACTACTTTGTGATAACTGTTAAAGGCTGTGCCTATGTTTCACTTGGATTTGTACTTTATTTCAGTGCTTATATATGTCCACTGATATAATTCATGCTGTATTTGCACCACTTTCTGTTGCAAGTGTTCTCTGTTCATTCCTGTAGCATGGTCTTGGTTTTGAAGTCCCTGATTAAACTTGGTTCATGCCATGCTTTAGCTTGATTGCTCTGGTCATCATCGTATGTTGTCATTGTATTGGCTCGAGTCAGTTTCAATGTTTCATTGTTGTTGTGTGTTTGTTGTATATATGAACTTGGTTCATATGTATGTCGTGCACTGAGCATTGCTTCGAGTCAGTTGTAATGTTTCTTTGTTGCTGTGCATGATTCATGTAAACACATTTTGTAGCTGGACTTGATCTTGTTTCAGCTGCCATCATGTACATGCTGAGTCTCGTGACATTGTCTGATATGCATTTGAATTTGTTTTTTGAATTACACTTTAGTTGAATCCAGCTTGTAGCTCGGATTTGACCTTGTGCTGAAAGTTGTGACATTATATTATTGCACTTGAGTTGAATCCGGCATTTTGGGTTTGACCTGTGCTCACCTGTCCCTGTAAATTTATCAAGTGTATATATCGGTGTGCACGGCCTTGTGGCGTATACAGTGATACACTGTGTATGTCACAAGCTGTTCGTGTATGATGAATTGAAAATTAAACGATGACAATTGACGAACAACCCAAATAACGAGGCAATAATATGTTCAAAATTCACATTTTGTTTTATATTGCAAAAATATTTCCTTTTCGATTTTACTGCGTCAATATTTATTTTTGCAGATTGCTCAGATGCTGGATTCAATTTGGAGTGCAGTTGATGATAAAATATGAGTTGAGTGAATGAGTGATATGTAGTGAGGTCAAATGTAAATATGAATCGTGATGTAATCAAAATTGTACTGTAATTGAAATTGTATATATATAGTGAGAGCTCAAATTTGTACTATTCAAAAATTGTAATAAATATTTGTTTGAATAAAATTTCTATTTGAATTCAAATTCTATGTTATTTATTTTTATTCAGCAAATATTTATTTAGTCTATGAAAAATAAAATAGTACATTAACAAATACATTTACACGAATATATATATATATATGCTTATTATCATCAAACAAAAATCATATAATCGCATATTCAACAATAGAAACTACCCACAGGACTAACTTATCAATTAGAAAACAACAACCAATTCATAATAACAATATCAAACATATACAATGATACAAACAATAAAAGTAATAGACATGAAATAAGAGAAATAATAAGGAAAATAAACATTTAATATGGTTTGATGAATTTTTTATGGCGATATATCCGACAGCTATACCTTTATTCTTCCAAACAAAGACCATACTAAGGTTATTAAAAAATACTTGAAAATTTTGAAATCCATTTTCATTCATAACTAAAAAATGAAAAAAAAAATTCCAAAAATAGATACGGATATGATAATATTTGCGCTTAAAAGTTATCCTTTCAACTTTCATTAACACAGTTGTTGATATTATGCATATATTGAAACATAAATGGATCGATATTTACAGTTTTATTAAGGTAGTAATTGTTGGATCTTGTGCTTTGGCAACGGGTAAAAGGGGGAAATTTCAAAAGTAATCCTTTTATTAATTTGCACTAAATCTTATTTTGCATTTACATAAATATTATATCTATGTTAAGTCATATTTCGTGATCATTAACAAAAGGAGTTTACTGTTTTAATTTCGATTTGATTGTATATTAAAACTTTATGTTTGTACATTATGATTTATCTTTACTATATATATTATCCATCGTTATTTTATTTCACTTTAGTTCAATTTTTTATTTTAAGTTAAGATATATTCACATTCACATGTAAGTTTTAATCGCTTTCAATTATTTATTTATAGACTAAAAAATTATTTGAAGCATTGTATAAACATTGTACATTGATTTATTTTTTTGAAAACTGGTACTTTATTAATATGACTAAACAAAAAACATTTACTTCAATAATATGCCACATCAAAACCGTACAACCTCCCAAACCAAAATGGGTACCTTCCAAAGGAAAAAGGGTACATATTATTTTCATATATGGACTTACAGATAATTTGAATAATTTGAATAACAAGTGATGATTGAGCTCGAAAAAACCACCCGTACTTGGGAAAAAGTTCAAGTGTTCATCTAATAGAAACCTTCGAAGGAAACATTACTGGTGTACGATATCCAAATAACTTCCCGACTGGATGTAACAGCCACTAATGAAGTACCACTTCTTCAATGTTGACGTACCACTTCATTTATCACCCTCCTACTGAAAATTATCGATAAAATCCATCTATGGCCATAGCTCCAAACATACTAATTCTCTAAAATCTTCAAAATCCCACTGACCTGGCTAAGCTTTCTAAGATAAGTGCCCCGCTGTCGTCGACAAGTCATATTCTGGTTATTCGTCCTTCCAAACAACCCTAGATCTATAGAAGACTTGCTAAAATATACCTTCTTCGAATTGCTAAGGATCATATCTAACACTACACGCTCATATAAGACCAAATTATGGGAAATATTACAACATTTATTGCATTCATATTACAATCACCTAGACTTCGTAATTAATATTTTGCACTCTTCAAGTATGATTTCCAATTGAACATTTGCTAGTAGCTATTTGTTTTGAAACACCCGTTGGTTACATTCTAAACAAATATGCCAAACTATAGTACATAATGCTATATTCACTAGATCCTTATGGAAGTTATTGATTTTGAAATTGCATGAGATGTAAGCCAAACTAGTTGCTAAAATATTTATGTTTGCATCCTGTATTTGCAATTTTCATTTCATGATATTCCAAATTTGTGTTGAATCCTGCACTGAAAAAACAGATGCTATATTGATTCGTTCCGATTGCAGCATAATTTACATTTAGCTGATTGAATATTTGTCCATTGTTTAATTTTATCCAGTGTATTTAATCTATTTAATGCTGCCAAGTATATACATATGGACGTTTTGGGTAAGTAACCTTACCCTATATGTGATGAGATTTTTCTTGAATTTCTTTTTGAACTCAATGTAATTCCATGCTTATTTAAGGTTAAACTGACCATTAAGCACAGATTTCCACCAACAGAAATCATGTTCCTAGGAAATAAAAATACTAATGTTCTGTATTAGATTGCATGAGTTAGGGGAAATTGGAGTTAAGGCACCATTCTCCCTTGGAGATTAGTGTAGACCTTCTTCATTAGAACCTCCCGTATAATTCAGGAATTGCCACCCTAAAATGTTAATCAATGAGTCATCGTCTATCAAGGGATCAAACCAAGTTCTTGTAATTGTTCCATTAGCAATTTTCCTTCCTATAAGGCCACTACAATTTTCTTTGGCTTTCAACAATATCTTTCATGTGTATGATGAAGAGTGTCTTAGGTAGAGCCCAAAAATTATTTATACCACGATATCTTTGTTTCATCCACTTGGCCCATACGCTGTTTAGTTCTAGATATCTTCAGACTAATTTAATTGTTGGAGATTCACACGTATCACGTAGACTCCTCAGTCCATACGACATTCTTCTTTAGGTTTGCAGACTGTATTCCAATTAACTAAGCGTTTTCTACCCTACCTCAATAAATTTACACATACACTTTCTATTTTATTTATCATATTTTTTGGCATTTGACATATTTGCATCCAGAATAATAACGTAGAATGAATACCCATTTTTAATTAGTTCTAGCCTACCCCTTATGCTTAATAATTTATCACTCTAGCTATTAAGCATGCCTTTAATTTTATCAATTTATCACCCACGTCAAATCATATGTTCAATAGAGATATTGAAGATAAGTGAGGTGTCTAGGATATAGTCCATTATTCATGATAATGGGCATATAATTAGGCACGATTCAATCCTAATATTTAAAATCCATGGTTCATATAATTATAGGAGTTTATCATAATTCAAGACTCGTTGATTATGTTCCTGTCAAGTTTGATCAAGGTGAGTCCATAAATAAGCAACACCATGACAATAACGTCCAAAAAAGGTCATGATCTAAGTCAATATGCACATTCAAGTCCTTGTTCATATAATTCGAATATGGTCACAATAAAATAAGGTTCGTCCCCAATTCAATTTAGGGTTACAAGGCTTTGATTTAAGAAAAGAGAGAGAGAGTGATATGAAAATTCGTCTCTTTCCACAAAGCTCCTAGGTCCATATTTATAGGGTTTTGTAGAAAATGTGGATTACGGATCTTAAGGAAGAATTAGCACTACGGGAGGTGAATAGTATTTAATTAATTTTATGAATCTTTTTGAAATCTTTTCAAATTAAATCCAAATAGATGCAATTCATAAACACAGAAACAATCATAGAATCAGACAAAGATGCAAATAGTAAATAAAATAAGTAAAGGAAAGAACACACTGGAATTTTATACTGGTTCAGAGTTACCCTACATTCAATCCCACACAATTTCTTATGAAGATTTCTTTTCACATGTAGTGTCGATGTTACAACCTTGATTTAAAGGCCATGAGATACACCCTCCAATCTTCGAGTCCAGGGCAAACTCTCTTGATTTAACCAGACAACAAGATCACCGAATTGATTTACAGACTACAATCACACCCAATTGATTTACGGGTCACAATCACAATATTTCTAATCACACTTTGATAGAGAGAGACTCGATACATTTCGATCTTTCGATCTTTTATTAAAAATGATCCTATAACTCTGAATAGCACTGAGATCTTTGAGAGAGAGTGACAGAGAATTACACTAGAGACGATCGAGTTTGATTCACTTAGAATTTCGGCAGAGTTTTGTTAAAGCATTTGAAATATAAGAGAATATTTGAGTGGAGAAGAAGGAGTGAAGAAATGAAGAAAAATTAACTTATAATTCATTGAAAACAACTGGTATTTATAGGAAAACAACGGTCATGCCCATTCGTGAAAGGTTATAATGAATAAACACTTCTTTTGAAAATTTGAATTTTTAATTCTACGGCTACGATGTCGACATAGGGGGATGAGGGATGTCGACATGCCTATGTTAATTTTGAAAATAGATTTTGCTTTAAAATGATTTCTATTCTAAACTTGTCAAAACAATTTCTAAACTCTATAAACTATTTTGAATATAGTATAAACTTATAAAAGAATTTCAAAACATAATCTTAAAATATATAATCTTTAAAATAAAAGGAATGATAAAAAATAAATATAGATTCCTTTAAAATATATTAAAGCTAAAATATTGAAATCAAGAGATAGTTTAAAAAACAAGAGATGATTTTGAAATTAATATGATTAAAAATAGTTTTTGAATTAAGGCTAAAATATTTAAATTGATAGAGATTAATTTAAAAGAATGGTTTTGAAAAAATAAATCATTTTAAAAATTTCATGTATTCCATTCCACTGGAGAAGGTCGTGGGTTCCATCCTATAAAGAGGTCGTGTGTTCCATCCCACTATTAAAGCGAGAAGGCGGGTTCCATTCTACAATTAAAATCAGAATAAAGATTTTAGTACTATTATGACGTTTTAACATAAATCTAGACTTGATTACTTATCTTGATATCTTGAACTTTTGTACTCTTGATACTCATGAGTCTTCAGTCTTAACTTCTTCAATCTTGAATTCATCGGTCTTGAATCTCCATACTTTGTCTTGAATCTTTATACTCAATCTTGAATCTTTATACTGTACCGTCTTCATTCTTAGTATCTTCATATATACATATACATATATATATATATATGCATACACGTATATATAAAGACAAGAATATCAGTATATATATTTTATAACAGATCCTAAGGTTGTTGTCATCAAAACCATCATCTCAAGAACTGCCAATCTCCCTTTTTTGATGATGACAACCTTTATTTATAAAATCTACTCCAACAAATTTCGATTCTACTCAGACTCTCCCTTATTCCAACAGCTCCCTCTTAATCTACTAACTCCCCCTTAATCTAAGCCTATCTAACCTATTTTATAATTCTCCCCCTTTGTCATCAATAAATACTAAGCCTAAACTACATAACTCCCCATTAAACTATGGAGCTAAACCTAATGATGAGTATAATAAGCGAAACATAAACCTAATTTTATTATATATGATGTTACATTACACATATACATATATATGAAACATAGACACAAATATATACAAGTACACAAAATATAAAAATATTAATATAATAAAAATCTAACGAGAGTCCTTGACAATTGGTGACTTGTGAATCTTACAATTAGGGTAATGGAGACAAAAGTTTCCATGTTGTTCGACCAAATTACTATTTTTGTCAAATAGACTTCTCCAACGCAAATAACTTTATCGTCTTTGTCCATTTGCGCTTCTTCCTCTTCTTCTTCTTCTTCTTTGTCGTCCTCTAATGGAGTTTGAATATGTATGTTAGAGGAATCATCTTCAACCAGAACTGGGTCTGCATGATTATCCAATAGAAATTTTTTCAAATTTATAAGAATCTTGCCTTGTTTCTCTTGTTTCTTTGCCATCCTTATTTGAGTGACTTGTAATTCAGTCAGCATTTGCAAAGAATCCTTCATGATTTCCTCGATCTTCATTACTCAAGCCAATGTAGTTAATTGAAATGGGTCAGAATTTGCAGAAGGGAAAGAAAAGGTTGAATTTTGGTTTGATTTAGAAAAGGAGGCTATTATTTTCTATTTTCATAAGTTTATTGCATAGAAAATGAAAAAGATAGAAAAATTCAAAATGTTGTGATTATATAACCACCGAACTGATTTTAGAGGGAAAATCAAAATTTCAAATTTTATCGTTGTATATCGACATGGGGGGTATGGGCATGTCGACATCCTTTTGAAAATTTTGACAAATTTTTTTCTTTCTTTATTTAAATATATATTGCTATATCTATATTCTATATCTCAGTTATAGAACAAATACCTAGTTCTCTTCTTAATTTAATAAAGGTTGATTGATTCAAAAGTTTGGTTAGAATATCAGCTATTTGATTCTCAGTGTTGTTAAATTCAAGAGAAATGATCTCTTTACTTATATTATCTCTGAGAAAATAATGTCTGATATCAATATGTTTTATTCTGGCATGACGAGTAGGATTTTTGATTAAATTTATTGCACTTGTATTGTCATAATAAATTGGTGATTTTGAAATATTTAATCCAAAATCCTTTAGGGTTTATTGCATATACATAACTTGTGAACAAGCCAAACCTGTAGAGGTATATTCTGCTTCAGTTGTTTGTAGTGAGACGGTATTTTTCTTTTTACTAAACCAGGAAAGCAGAGAATGTCCTAAAAAGTGACAAGCTCCACTTGTACTTTTTCGGTCTGATTCACAACCAGCATAGTCAGCATCACAATATGAGATTAAATCAAATAAATCATTTTTATGGTAAAATAGACCATGGTCTAAAGTGTGTTTAACATATCTTAGGATACGTTTAACAGCTTTTAAATGGGTTTCTTTGGGTTGAGATTGGTACCTTGCACAGAGACAGACACTATACATGATATCAGGCCTACTCACAGTTAATATAGAGTAGTGATCCAATCATTCCCACGTATAATTTTTGATCGACTTCTTTTGACATGTCTTTTTTATTTAAGGCTTTATTGATTGACATGGGAGTGGGTTGTCCACTTGCAGTGGTCATACCAAACTTACTAACTAGATCCCTAGCATACTTTTCTTGACTAATGAAATACCACTATCTAATTGTTTTATTTACAATCTTAAAAAGAAAGTCAGTTCACCCATATAACTCATCTCAAACTCTTTTGTCATTACTTCAGAAAACCCTTTGTTCATTTCATTATTTGTTGATCCAAAAATTATATCATCTACATAGATCTATACTTATTGGACATCATTTTTGTTTCTTTTAATAAAAAGAGTATTATATGCTTTACCAATTTTAAAATTTGATTGTAATAGGTAAGATCTTAGTCTTTCATACCAGGCTCTAGGATATAGGAGCTGTTTTAGACCATATAAAGCTTTCTTTAATTTGTGAACTTGATTTGGAAACTTTTCTTCTTCAAAAAGTTGAGGTTGCTCAACATAAACATCCTCCTTAATAAAACCATTTAAAAAGGCAATTTTGACATCCATTTGAAATAACATGAAATTGTTGTGGTCTGCGAAAGCAAGTAGAATTCTAGTGGCTTCTAATCTTGCTACGGGTGCAAAGGTTTCATCATAATCTATTCCTTCTTGAAAATAACCTTGTGCGACTAACCGAGCTTTATTTCTAACGACCTCACCTTGTTCGTTCATTTTATTTTTATAAACCTATTTAGTTCCATTATAGTTTTATCCTTAGATTTAGTAATAAGTTTCCATACATCATTTCTGGTGAATTGATTCAGTTCCTCTTGCACAGCAAGAATCCATGAATCATCAGATGATGCTTCCTTTAGATTTTTGGGTTCAATAGTCGATATAAAAGCTACATTACTCATCTTTCTTAGTTGATTTCTAGTTCTAACAATAGATTCAATGTTTCCTAGTATATTTTCTGTAGGATGATCTTTTAAAAGCCTGATCCTTTTATTAGGATGAACAGTTTCACAATTTGTTTCATTTGATTCATTACTTGAAGTAACAAAATCATCTTCATTATTTATTTGAACAAAATCTTTGAAATTTTTATCAAAAGATACTTGCATTGTTTCTTCAATGGTGCTAGTTTTTAAATTTAAAACTTTGTATGCTTTACTTCTATTAGAATATCCGATAAAGTGTGACGACCCGAACTCGATGCCCGACAACAACATCGAATCCGTATTGCCGGAGCCTGCAACAACATTAGATGATAAACAACACAGCGGAAATAAAAGATAATATCATTGGTACAACATGAATACAATATCCGATGCATCAATTTGATACAATGATAATCGTCAACATCAGAGAAAATATACAACACTAATACAGCGGAACACGACACAATATCAGATGAGTCTTCAACAGAATCTAATACTGCAACCTCAAACCAAAACTCCAAAGCCAAAGCTCTAAAACTCCAAGCTCGAATCTCCATCAAGGTTGCACAAAGCTAAGTAAGTGCAGCCCATGCACTCCAAAGACTCCAAAGAATACCAAACAGAAAGCTGAAGGCTACCAAATCGATATCTACTAACTGACTATCTGAAAAACCAAACTCTAGACTACCCGTGTGGAAAATTGTGGGCACCCAGAGTTTAGGAATGGAAAAATAAACTCCAGGTCGGTCGTGGGACTGGTATGAGCAAACAAAAATAGTTTATTTTTATAAAAAAACAAACAAAAGAATTTAAAATTTGAAATCCGCAATGCTTTTTGGAAAATGAAACTACCATAACGCCTCCCGGCGCACACACCATGTAATCGCACACTTGGGGGAGATTTCTCTTTATGATAGTCAAATATGCTTACTACGCAAAAATCCTTTTTGATATTATTATTAGTGCATAGTGGAAAACATTTCGAAAGTATAATATTAATCTTAACCAGCATAGGTAACATTATATTATGCCAGCTATAGCTACCACTTGAGGTGGCAGGTTATACAATTGAAATCGTAAAGGGCTAGTATTGTTTGATTGGATTTCCAATAAATGGACAGGCTAAGGAACTTCCTATTGCCACATGGGAATGCCTCTGGAGGGATGCCCCAAGAACCTACCCAGCTCTCTGCCAACACAAGGCCGGTTACCCCCTTCCCGGGAAGTAAAACCTAAGATATGCCACCCCCGGTCGTTTGCGACCTTTATCCGAGGATCCTCTACACCAATAATATCATACAGTAATAAATAAACAGTGTCCACATGAGTTAAGTATCAGGGCTCCATACCATAATACCACCCTTTTCCAAAAGGAATGGACATACCCTAGGGGCGCTACCCCTGCAACCTTGCCGCATCTTTCCTGTTTCGACTATTACCGGGTTGTGAGGTCCTGATGCAGTCTCGTCCACAAAGCTACGCTTTTTCACAAAGCCATACTTTGATCAACAAAGGATCAGCAGCACTTCGTATGCCACATTACCAAATTTGGAATGTATCACTAGTAACCATCAACTACATAACCTCTAAGCTCGTATGTCTCAGAGAAGGGTGTTAAGCTAAGAAAATGAATCTCCGCCACCAAACAGAAATGTATTTGATAGAAACCAGCTTTACATCTCAAAGTGTAACGTCACACACATCCATACAAGTCTGTTCTGGGTTCAAACAGAACCGAATGCACTTTCAAAGAAGCCCTTGCAATCCGGGTATTCACAATCCCGATCGGATTCACCATCACATAAAGAGAACTCTATACCGTAGCTACCTAGTGCAGAGTCATTCGATAGATTATCTTATCGTTCTCGCAAACACCCGGTCTTCACCACAGGTCTTCAAATGCTATCCATAATGTCGTATCATTATTCGGAATGGGTTATATGACACAAAGGTCCTCTCCCGACTAAACCGAATAATGAGCGCAATATTTAAAAACATATGGAAAATGGGTCCTCAATTAAGTCACAACTTTAAATTCAAATCTTTCTTTCAAATGGTTTAAACAAATTACCATTTCAAATCTTTAAACAAAAAGATTCATTTCATAAAGTTCACCCAGTTTCATAAAGATCCATTCACGGATTTTAAAACAATTTCCATTTCAATTAGATTAACTCACTTAACCTTTAAATCAAAGATTTCACTCATAGCTATCAAAACCCGTTTCCAAAGATTCATCCATAACTTGGAAAACCGTTTTCAATTCAAACTTGAAATTCCTTAAATACAAATTGGAAATTCATTTCTTATATGAAAGCTTTTATCGTTTGAAAACAAACAGTTTTCATTTCGAAAAAATCTGATTTCATTTATACAAGTTAAAATCTTTGGGTTAATTCAAATTCCCAAAACCATACTTTTAAAATGGTTTAAATTCATGCAAACTTGTATAACCTTTTTACATCATAAATTCTCAACATAGAATTCAATTTTAATTTTTTGAATTCAAATTTAAATCAAATTTCAAAACTAAATCAAGTTATTCAAAAATAACTTTTATCTTCGAAATTCCTTTTCAAAAGCTTTTCACTTTAAATCCGATCCATTTCCAAAACTATTTGGATTTAAAATTCAAATTCAAAACTATTTTAAAAATCTGTGACTTAACTGATTTCCACATGCAATCCATATTTGTGTGTATAGTGTAGTCCAGGGGTTTTACCCAACAGTGCAACATCGTCAATCATCACAGATACAATCACAGCAATATCGATAAGCGGTATATCCTATAACGCTTATCTATGTACAAAGAATCACAGATAGATAATATAAATGCATTATAAATACATAAATTACATTCATCACAGTTTGAATTAAAACAAGTTACATCACAAAGCATTACAGTAGAGAATATCAAACAATTCACAGCATTCAATAGAATATCGTCATCCATAAGTGAAACCAATTAAGATATCTGATTAATCTAAACCAGAATCATTTGCCTTTAAATAAACTTTTTTAGTCATGGTTAATTAATAATCAATTAATTACAAAATATTTAATTAACTATCCTTTAATTATTTATTAATTAACCTTAATTAATGAATAAATTAACCGTTAATCATTAAAGAACTAATCTTAATTAATTAATTACCCTTAATTAATTATACTTAATCATTCAATTAACCCTTAATTAATTATCATTTAATTAATTAATCCTAATTAATTTAAAATAAGTAATTATCCTTAATTACTTAATTAACTCAATCCGTTAATTAATTACTTTTATTAATTAACTAACTCTTAATTAATTAATTACTTCTTAATTTAATTACCCTAATTACATTAATTAATTATCCCTAATTAAATACATTAATTAATTAACCCTTAATTAATTATCATTTAATTAATTATCCTTTATTAATTACCATAAGTAATTCCACCTTAATTACTTGATTAATCAACTTTACTTATTAATCAATTCTCCTTAATTGCTTATCATTAATTAATCAACTCGTAACAAATTAATTAATCTTAAATTTATACTTAATTAAACTTTAGTTAAATCGAAGATAACCCATTTATCTTTCTTCATCACTTTACTTAATTACTTCACTTATTTCAAAAACACTTTTTAATTAGTTTAATTAATTAACCAATATATATTTATTTATTCAATATCAAACAATTAATTAGCTAATATAAATTCGACTTAACTTTGAAATCGGTTTAAAATCCTGTTAATACTAGGCTTGAAATCTTGTTTAACGTGCTTTTGTAAAACTGTTGCATTTTTAAAATCTGAAACAAAGTTTTTTTTTGATAAATTAATAGTCAGAGCCAGACTGGTTTACCCCAAACACGGCTTCGAGCCAAATCCAAGAATACCCGAACTGATCCCAAAGTTCTCGACCAACTTTTTTTTCTCTAAAACGTATTAAAAAATTCATGTTAACCTATTAACAACTCGAGCCCAGATTAGATTTTCCCGAGCCAATTGCTAAACATCCCGAGCCCTACACGAGCTTATTCTTCTTCTTCCTAAACATAACCTACTGTCACCATCGCGCCTGTGTACGTGCACCATCCACAGCCAACACTCCGGCCATCGACGAGACGTTCAACAAATCACTGATCATCCCCTAAACCGATACGACTACCCAGAATTTTCGATTTCACCTGAATTCAAAATCGAGACATCAAGCACATCTAATTCCCAAACTTGGATCACCAAAAACCATCAAGTACCGCCACCACCATTCATCAACGACCACGACCATTACCAAAGTTTCACTGATAACCCATGCTCCCTTTCCCTTCGATCCAGTGCAACTCGATTCATCAGAGGCGATGAAATTCGTCTCGCTGGCACACCTAACGAAAATAACGACCAAACCCTAAATTATCATCGCCTCACCACCTCGATGGATTATAAATCTACTGTACATTTTTCTGATGGTCCTTAGTCTTCAAACTACATTCATCATCAATCTCGAGATCACTCAATGTACATGATCACCAGGAATAGCTCAAAGACCATTTTCTGGTCAACATTGATTATCTCCTTGAATCCTAAACTATAAATGATGATTCAACCCTTAAAATCATGAATTTCAAAGATGATTAGGATTATATGCCTGAATCAGAGAATTGACCTATTTGGATTTAACATGTTTTAAAATTTATACTACCTTTTCTATTTTCCAGCTAATATTTATACTGATTTTTTCTTGAAAATATTTTTTAAAACCTAGTTTAGGTTTAAACAAAGACAGCTGGTTTAAATTTCTAGGCCTATCAGAGATTTAATAAGAAGATTTGAATTTTCAAATTGTTTAAACCCTGTTGGACTTGGAACAGAGGCTTGTTGCCCGTACACGATCATGCACACAGTCATCTATACATATAATCAAGCATGCAAGCACATTCACACAGTCATTCAGGCACATTCAGATCATGTTTCAAAGGTCATTCAGATATAGAACAAGTTGGGTTTGCTCACCTTATATTGATGAAGACAGAGGAACAGAGAAGCTCAAACTAAATTGGCAAAACTGGAAATTGTTTCTACCACTTTTGAAACTAAGATTTGATCTCGATTAAATCTTTAAAACTGGAATTTGATTATGATCTGCCACCTGATTCATCTGTCTTTGATGATGAACATAGACAGAGCTTGTAAATTGATTCTTGCATGTTTTCCTGACTTTTGTTTTGCTTTAATCTTTTTCCAGATTTTTGAAGAATAGTTGATTTACAGGTTTTTGAATTGGATTTTCTTTTGCTCTAGTTAAATTTCCATACTTTGATTTAAATCTCTGGCTTTCATCTTTGTTTTAGTTTGAATTTTAGGAGGTTTCAAATTTTTTTGTTTTTCTCAGGCATGAGAAGTACTTGAGAAAAAAATGGAAACAGCCTACTCTGTTTTTCTCTTTTGTATGTTTTCTAATTAGAAAAATAATCCATTTGCCACTTGTCCCATTTCATTACATTTGTAATTTACATATTTTCTTTTATTTACAAATGTCACAAAAATAATTTTTATGTTTATATCCTTGGTACAAATTATTTTTGTAAATTTGTTTTTAACCTTTTATGTAAATAAACTTTCATATCTTACCATATGTCTTAATTTTAAAATGTATATGTCTTTAATATTTTTACCTTTGCATAAATAAAATTTATTTCAATTACTTTTCACATTCAATCTTAATTTAATTCAATATATTTATACGTATATATTTTTATACATTTACATTCATACATTTCTTATCATTTATTTTTGTACAACTTTTTAAAAGAAAAGAATGATTTAAAAATTTTGATTACATATTAATAAATAATGACTTTTATTCATATATGTATATATATGTATAAGGGAATTAAATCTTAAAAATAAATCTTTTGAAATTTATTACATCTTCCAAATATTAATATAATTAAAAATTAAGAAAACAAACTATCATTAACATTTAAAGCTTTTAAATTCTACTCTATTTTTAATACAATTTATTTTTAAATTCAATATTTGTTTATAAAATACTTATTCTTAAATTTCAAATCAAATTGCTACTTATAATCTAAAATTTTAAGTTTATTCTAGAAATCTCTAATTAATTCACAAATAATCCCATAATTTAATTTAACAATTAAATTAGTTATCGAATTAAACTTGGCTAAATTTCAGGGATGTTACATAAGGATTCCTTTGTCGGATTTAGGTTCAAATTTGTCCAAATTGTCCTTTGTATTTAGAATAAATAATTTACTTCCAAAAACTTTAAAATAGGACACCTTTGGTTTTTTATTGAAAAGAAGTTTATATGGTGTTTTATTAGTCAGAGGTCTAATTAAAATCCTATTCAAAATGTAACAAGCTATAGCGACTGCTTCAGCCCAAAAATTTCTTGGTAATTTACTATTTGAAAGCATAGTTCTTGCACACTCTTGAATCGTCCTATTTTTACGCTCTACCACTCCGTTTTGTTGTGAATTTCTTGGAAAGGAAAAATTATGAGTTATTTCCTTTTGATTACAGAAATTCTCCACCGTGATTACTACGAATAGTTTTAATTTTTAAAGAAAGTCGATTTTGAATTCTTTTCGTAAATTTTTAAATAAATAAAAAAACCACTTTTATGTTTTAGAAAAATTGTCCATGTAAATCTAGAATAATCATCTACAATTACAAAAATATACTTACTATGATTTATTGACTGAATTTGGCATAGACCAAACAAATCTAAACGAAGTAACTCAAAAGGTTTTGAAGTTGAAATCATATCTTTCATTTTAAATGAACACTTTTCGAGTTTTCCTAATTGACAAACATTGCATATACTATCTACTTCAAAATCCATTTTAGAAAGACCTCTTACTAGATCAAGTTTTGAAAGTTTAGATAAGAGTTTGAAATTCAAATGCCCAAATCTTTTATGCTAAATCTAAGGGTCGCTTGTATTAACCAAAAGACATAGGTTATCATTTGAGATTTTTATACCGAGAATATAAATATTTTTCTACCTAATTCCTTCGAAGATAATATTTGATTTATTATCTTTGATGTGACACTTATCCCTATCAAATTTAATTTTGTAGCCCTTGTCACATAGTTGACTTATGTTAAGTAAGTTGTGTTTTAGATTCCTAATTAACAGACATTGGCTGATGCTAATCACATATCCTTTCGAATTATCTCAAAAGTTGACCATTCCTCCATCATCATAAATTATGTTATTCGGTATCTCCGGATTACCAGTCACATGTCTTGAACATCCATTATCAAGTATCCATTTGTTTTTCTTGATTTGCACCATTTGTCCATTGAGTGTTGATTCTTCAAAAGCCATATAACACATCTGTTCCTGCACAACACACTAATTCAGTAGATAACATTTTTTCTATAATAACAATATGCAGACTTATGAGACAATGATAATTTGAAAAAATTTGAACTAGTGTTAACAGAATCTCCAAAAATTGCCATTTTAAACATTTTCAAAATTTAGATTGTGCTAACTTTGAAAACCAATGCTCTGATACCAAATGTAGAAAATGCAGATTACAGATCTTAAGGCGGATTATAGATCTTAGGGCAGAATTAACACTAGAGGGAGGTGAATAATGTTTAATTAATTTTATGAATCCTTTTGAAATCTTTTTGAATTAAATCCAAACAGATGCAATTCACAAATACAGAAACAATCAAAGAATCAGACACAGATGCAAATAATAAATAAAAGCAGTAAAGGAAAGAGCATACCAAAATTTTATATTGCTTCGAAGTTACCCTACATCCAGTCCTACACATTTTCTTATGCAGATTTCTTTTCAAATATAATTTCGATATTACAACCTTGATTTTAAGGCCACGAGATACATCCTTATGTCTCCGAGTCCAGGGCAAACTCTCTTGATTTAACCAGGCTACAATCACACCCAATTGATTTACGGGCTATAATCATACACAATTGATTTACGATCCACAATCAAACCGTTTCCAGTCACACTTTAATAGAGAGAGAATCGATACACTATGAACTTTCAATATTTGATTACAAATGATCCTATAACTATGAATACCACTGAGATCTTTGAGAGAGAGTGACAGAGAATCAAACTAGAGATGATCGAGTTTGATTCACTTAAGATTTCGGCAGAGTTTTGATAAAGCATTTGAAATATAAGAAAATATTTGAGTGGAGAAGAAGGAGTGAAGAAATGAAGAAAAACTAACTTATAATTCGTTGAAAACGTACGCTATTAATAGGAAAACAACAATCATGACCATTCGTGAAAGGTTACAAATGAATAGACACTTCTTTTGAAAATTTGAATTTTAAATTCTACGGCTACCATTTCGACATAAGGGGATGAGGGATGTTGACATGCTTATGTTAATTTTGAAAATAGATTTTGCTTTAAAATGATTTCTATTCTAAAACTTGTCAAAACAATTACTAAACTTTTAAAACCATTTTGAACATAGTTTAAACTTATAAAAATGTTTTAGAAAGTAATCTTAAAATATATTATCTATAATATAGAAGTAATATTAACAACTAAATATAGTTTTCTTTAAAATATATTAAAGCTTAAATATTAAAATCAAGAGACAGTTTAAAAAACAAGAGATGATTTTGAAATTAATATGATTAAAAATAGTTTTTGAATTAAGGCCAAAATATTTAAATTGATAGAGATGATTTTAAAAAGATAGTTTTGAAAAAATAAATCATTTTAAAAATTTCATGGATTCCATTCCACTAGAGAAGGTCGTGGGTTCCATCCCACTAAAGATGTCATAAGTTCCATCCCACTATTAAGGCGAGAAGGCGGTCTCGTTCCACAATTAAAATCAGATAAAAATTTATGAAGTCTTAACATAAATCTAAAATCTATTGCTTATCTTGATATATTGAACTCCTGTACTCTTGCTACTCATGAATCTTCAGTCTTGATTTCTTCAATCTTGAATTCGTTAGTCTTGAATCTGTATACTCAATCTTGAATCTTTATACTCGGTCTTGAATTTTTATACTGTATAGTTTGCATTCTTAGTACCTTCATATATATATATATATATATATATATATATATATATATATATATATATATCATGCACATACATACATACATATATATATCTAGATAATAATATTAGTATATATATTTTCTAACAAGTCCTAAGATTATTGTCATCAAAACCATCATCTCAGGAACTAATAAGTTTGGCTAGTGGTAGGCTTCGACACCCATTAGCTTCGGCATTAATTGAATCATCGAGCATCAAGTTTGGTGCTTTATCTTCTTCGACACTGTGGCATTGTCGAGCATCAAGGTTGATACTTTTGTGTTCTTATAGTGGGACTTCGGTACATGGCACGGTAGAGCCAACATTCGGCATCATTAAGCTTAGCGTTGATAATTCCTTCACCATTGATCGACTTTCACTACATCTATATATTAATATTGATGGAAGGTGACGTTATCAAGCAGTAGCTTTGACAACCCCTTTGAATGTATGATTGGTTCTCGACATGGCTAACGAATAACGGCGATGATGACTCCATATGTTGTGACCTTTTTGGTTGATGGTTGGCGGGATTATAGGCATTAAACAGCAGTGACAATGATGACCCTCGGTGTCGATGTTCAGTAGCTTGTGGTTCCTATTTGGAAATGACATCAATGAACAACGACGTTCCAGTGAATTTACTATCATTATCTAACAACTTCAATCATATGGGTGCTAAGCATGGATGACATTGACAATATCAGTGTTGATAAAAGATGGCTTTATTCAACATTGCCTCCAAAACCATTACTCTCAACATTAATTATAGTACCACTCGGCAGTCGTCGTGATTCATGGAAGACGATGTTATTCTTCTGTAACGACCCGGATTTTTCATCATTGAGTTTGGAATATTTAAATGGTTTTAAATATAGAAATTGAATTATAAATTGGTTTTGAATATGGAAAACTTGGATTTATCTATTCAGAATGTAGATACAACAATTTGTTGAATAATATAATTATTCAATTCAATAATTGAAGATTGAGTAAAATATTTAATCTTGAGTTTCAAGCTTGTTAAAAATATTTTAAAGGCTTGTAAAATTTTTATTGGTAGTAATAAGGGTAATAAAAGTTTTTAAACTAAATTTAAAGGTGTGTTGTTCAATTTTAAAAATATATAGTTTATACTGAATTTAAAAAAATAGTCTTCCGAGGTACAGTCTCAGATTTTGACGAAACATATTCCATTGGATCCGTAATATTATATTATTATTGGATTTCAATTTTCGTAGTGCTTGGAGTCGTTGTGTGAGCGTACGGTATATGAATGCGCTGAATTTATATCGAAAATTTAATATAATAACTGGGTCCAAAAAGCTATCTTCTCCATGCGATCGAATTACGACTCGGAACCTTTTTCATTGCGTTCGGAATAGGGGTTTAATATTATAAATACCTAGCGGTATGCTTTGATAGGAGTTCGAGATTTCGAGTTACGAGAATGGGATATTTTGGATATTAAAATATAATAGTCAAATCGTAAAAGAGAAAGCACCTCAGCCGACCTAGCCTTGTCCAGTCACCCTATCATCTGACCATAGCCGCCTTCTAACTTTTCTTTAAATCATGCCTGTCTTTCTTCAGTTCAAATCAAATCCATTTGAAGAAAAAAAAGGATAATAACTGTTTAAAAATTCGCACGGCTTCATTTCTTTTTCACATTCTCGTTTTAGGAAGCTGTTCGAAGAATAATGGCCACCTCCTTTTCCAATTCAAATTTCAAACTCGTTCGTCTATGTAATAAAATAAATTGTACCAGATATCGAAATCGAAATCGATTCGATTCAAGCTAGAGGGCGACGTAGTTTTTCAAACGCACGAGTCTAGTGAGTGGATGTTCGTCCTTAATCGGGAGGCGTGGGAATGTCGAGGTCGCATGCAGTGCTGTGGATCGATCAATATGGAATCAACTCAAGGGGTGTGTCGCATTCGAGAAGAGGGTGGACGGCTCTGCTAGTTCATGGTGGTGGCAGATACGCGGCAAAGCAGTGGAGGGGCGGAGTTTCTCGAGGGGACGCGAAGTTTGGTACTGTGGCATCGCGATGGCATTCGTGAAGAGGTAGTAAGGTATTGGTCTTTGATTTAATATATATGTTTTGCGTAATAGGTTAGAAACAGTAAGAGGTGAAATTTTAAAATTAACTGAATGCTAAAGTTTTTGTTTTAAAACAGAATGAATTTTTTTACAGTAAAGTGTATATAGTTTATTTCAATTTAATGTGTATATGAAGTTGAACAGAGAGAGAAAAAGGGGATATATTTACAAACCAGACTTTGAAAAAATATTTAGGAATTTTTAAGTGTAAAGTTAAGTAAAATCAGTTTTTCTCTGTAATTTATTTTTAGGTACATGTGTATATGTATTTTCAAAATGGAAATTAAAATAAAATAATCATACCTATATATATATATATATATTTTTAATCTACTAGTATATTCTAAAATAATATACCCAGGAGACTAATTTTGTTTAAATTAACTTATCTAAATTATTTAGTTATTAAAAGACATTTTAAAAGGAAAATTGGTTTGAACTAAACTATTGTTAATTAAATAGTAATTAACTGTTTGATCAATTCAAATATTAATAAACCATAAAATGTTTATACAAGGTCAAAGTCATGAACAAAACAAACCGGTTACGGTGGATTGCAAGCTAAAATAAGGGTGAGTTAATCTCACTCATCTGGATTTAATTTAAATTTAAATGGTTAAATTTAAATAATTGGTTGAATGATTGAATTGATTTGATGTGCTATATTATATATAGTAGTATATAGTATATATTGGAGTAATTGATTTCCTGCATTATATAGCAGATGAGACCCTATGCGCCGCATAATAGCGGATGATATAATATTAATCTCATATACCGCGATATTTGATCTCGAAGTGGAATTAGTATTGTGCTAACATCTGTGGATGCAGGGAAACAGATTAGAGGGATCCAACTGGATTGCTCAAAATTATTTAACATTCTGTGTTATGAATATTTGATATTCTATGATGAATTATATTTGGAATATTGAATTCTATGGTTTGCTTGAATATACTTTCGGTACACTGAGTTTTCAAAATATATAGAATTGGATTTTTGAAAGAAAATAAAAGAGTGAATTTTTAAGTAATAATCATTGAGAATTTGAATAAATTTAAGAATGAACTGGATAAGAATAAATGCGATTTTAAAATTTTAATAAATAATTTCGAGTATGAAAAAAAGATTTTGAATAAACAGAAAAATAATGGATTGTAAAACTTAAGTGATATTATTTAAAGGAATAAAGAATTTACTTTAAAATTTGAGGTTTAAATTTATTTAAAGGGACGAAGAAGGAATTTTGAAAATCTGATATTGGTATTTTCAGTTAAAAGATTTTAAATCATAATTAAGAAAATAAAATCTGAAGTTAATGGATTTTGGAAAAAGTGAGTAAGTAAAGAGATTTATTTCAAAATGGAGTAAATTGGAAATCAATTTGGAAATTGATTTAAGTGTTTAAAATTGGAGTTTTAAACAGGAAATGTGTCTATGACATTTGTGAACTGGGTTTATAAAAGCAAAGTAATATATCAGCGGATATTTGGAAGAATAAATTCACGATGGGAATTTATTAAAGGAATGAGAAAATTTGTTTACAAATAAATAGTGATTTTATTTTTAAAGATAGAAAGATAAGAGTATTTCCCTGGATAGCCAAGTACGTTTTCAAAGTAAATTTTTAAAAATAAGTTAAAAGTTCTAATGTTGTTTTAAAAAGCATGTTTTTGGAAAATTTATTATTTCTGAAATATTTAAATTCTAAAGTAAGTATTTTTCAAATCTATTATCGTAGTAATTATTTAAAGATGACTTGGTATTTTGATTTGAAAAGAGAAAATCTAGTTTTGTATTTTATAAAGTAACCACATTTTAAACATTCCTAAAGTATATTTTTTTTAATAAAATATTGAAGTATTTCTAAATTTAAATGTTTTAAAGGACATTTTTATAATAAAGAGTTTTAGATTATTTAAAAATCAAAAGCTTTGTACTTGGTGTTTTCAGTGGAAATAAATATTTGGAAATTTATTTCATGAGAAGAGTGTGGTTTGAAAACTGTTTTCAAAGGGGTTGAAAATGGAAATATATCTTCTGAAGATATTTTGTGATTTATAAATAATTTGGTGAAATTATTTATGTTTGATGAATGTTGTGAATGTTAATTGATAGTTAAATAATCGACTATCAATATTGGCCAATGCGCTGATCGTTTCGAAGAGACTGGAATCGGGATTAATTTCTCGAAAACCACTTCAATCCGGTTTGTACGTTTTCATGGAAAAACGAGTTTGTAGTCGAAGGTGGAGCAGTGAAGTGCAAGGGCTAGTCGCTACTAATCCTGAGGATGGTTCCAAAATGGATGTAGTAGGAGTAATGCCTTCGGTTCCGTTCGAACCCGGGACGGACTTTTATGAATGAACGCTTTCAAAACATCGTCGGGTGGACGATGAGCATTCTAAGAGATGAGTTTTCTAAAGGTAACGCTTAGCCTCATGCCTCATCAACCGGGAATGACTGAAAATAAGGGGTTATGCAGCAAGGGTTGGTGGGTAACACCCATTTCGGGTAAGGCCATCCCTGTCTAGATGTCCCTTTTTTCGGCTTAATGGTGTGGTTGTTGATCCCAACCGTAGGGTGATCTTACTCGGGATTATCCAGTAAGGGGTAGTCCCGGTCTTGTGTTGCAGGGGGTCGGCAGTGATGCTCGGTATGTTGATCTAGACCAGGTACCATGACAGGTGGTACCCCAGTGCCTAGTCATTAGTTGGAAATCCATTTTCCCTACACCCCCGTACAGTTTTGATTGTGCCCAACTATTGCTGAAACGTGAGATGCAAGCATTTAAGCTAGATTCTATTTTACTTTCTATAGACACTATTATAATACCAGAGAATTGTAATAAAAAGTGTTTTAGCAATCGTAAGGTAAAAACCCGACATGTTTATTTGTGGCGTGGTCTTACGAGATGATTTTGTTTTCAAAAGAATTTTGAAACTTTAATAATCAATTTGAGTGTGGTTTTCTTACGCTGGTTTTCCAGATTGACTCGGATGTTATTTAACTATAATGCTCGGGTCAGACCGAGTATTATACATTATAGGGAAGGATGCTAAGAAGCTGGATGGCGATACGTACTTCCGTACTTGTTTTAGATCTTCCACTGTGTTGATTAGCTGTGTATTCAGATTGTGAGGACAGATTATGATTACTGTCCAGTTGTGTGTTATGTATACTCTGATGATGTATGTATAAACAGATATAGTATTTGTTTTTGGTGTAAAGATCTATGATTATCTTTTATATTTTATTCCGCTGCGATGGTTAGATTCTGATGTTGTTTTCTATTTTCTTCTTCTACCTCTTCTTCTTTAACCAAAATGGTTCATATTTCTGTTCATCTTGAGTTGATTGATGTAGAATATTGTTGACTCAAGGGGTACAGATTTGCGGGCTGTTACAGTGGTATCAGAGCTTAGGTTGGTGATAACCTTGGCTCCGGTGGGAATTACTCATTAGAAATAGAGTTTGTAGTACTCTAGAATGAGTTGAGCGTATTAATGGATGTGAGCGCGTATTTGTTAGTGGATATAAAAATGGTTTTATATTGTGTTGATTGATTTATTGAGTGGCATATGAACTTTAGTCGGCACGGTCTGGACAACTGTATCGAAGGGGTTTCTAAACACTTGAATAGAACAATTCGACACAGTATTGTTTTAAAGGTGGGTGAATGAAATAATTTTACCCAAAAATGTATTTTGATATTAAGGATTTTTTTTAAAAATTGTTATATAACTTGGATGTTTGGATGATAATGTTTTAAACAAATAAGATTATAAAAATTGGAATGACTTGTTTAATCAAATGGACAATTTGTATGAGCATAAATTATACAAATGAGTTATAGTTAAAATTTGACTTAAATCAGATTTGAAAATTTAAAATCCCGGAGATTTTGGAAGTGTTTTCCAAAGTGTTTTGAGGACAAATAATAGCTTTATTGTTTTAAAAGTATTTCTGAAAGGAAATTGTTTCAAATAAATTTTAGGAAGGGATATAGCATTGAACTCACTTCAGTCGTTGGAAAATAACTTCGGTGATGACTGCAGCATCATCGATGTTCATTTTCGAGTTTCTAAGTGACGGATTGTTGCCAAATTGATTTATTTAGAAGAACTAGTTGTTTTCGAAATTTCAAAGGAAATTTGTTGGGAATAAAAACCAGGATTGGTTTAAAATTTTGAGAAGTGTGATTTTGAGATAATGGTGACTTCAAATGATTTTAAACCAAAAGCTGGGTGTTTGAAATCCTGAATCCTTATTTGAATTGAAAATCCTTATGAGGTAAGTTATAACTTGTAAAGTTGAGATGACTTTTAAATAAGGGAGGAAAATATGAGCTTTGAATGTTGGAATTTAAATTTAAAGTGAAACGTTAAAATGAAATTAACTTGGATTGAGGAAGAAAATTGAATCGAATTGAATTGGAATAAAATTCAGTTGAGTTATAGGTGACATTGAATGGATTTAGATCCTTACTTAAATAAATGGAAGTAAGTTGGATAAGAAGTAAGTTGGATAAGAAATAAGTTGGATAAGAATTGGATTGGAATAAATGAATTAGAATAACTTATAAAAGAATTAAAAATCCATGGAATAAAAATATGTGTGGGTTATAAATAAGCGTAAATCTTCAGTTAAAAAAATAAAAAATGAATATATTCAAGCCTGGAATGAATGGAAATGTGTAAAATAATAAGTTGTGACTTATAAAATTGAAAAGTGGAATAGAAAACCCAAAATAAATATTGTTCGCTGTTTTGAAAAATGAAATAAAAATCCAAACTTGAATTATAAAATAAATTGAACCAAAGAAAATTAAATGAAGTGATTTTTGAGATTAAAAATCAAGTATTGAATTATAAATAGGGGGAGAACTAATTAGATAATAAATTAATTAACGAAATATGTAAATGGAACCTAATGTAGTTAAATAGAAGCTGAATTGGGAGTTAATAATGAAATTTGAAAATAAAACTCAAGTTATAAATCAAATTCGACTTGAATCGTTAGTGAAATAAATATAATTGAAAATGTTGCCAAATAAAAAGAAATTGGATTAAAGTAGGGATGGTTGTAGTTGCAAACAAAACCAGATGAGAGGGAATAAATCGAAAATGGCCTTGTAATTAATTAAATGAATTGAGAATGAATTGAATCTGGAAATTTAAAATTTATACGAAACAGATGAACTAATCAAATAAATTTGTAGTTTGAAATGAGGTTTGATTGAAATAGAATCAAGTTAAATTGAAATGGAAAATTTATTTGCAAAATGAAAATGAGCTCATGTATGAAATTTGAATAATTTAAAGTAAATTAATTTAAGTTTAAAATTAGTGGAAGCTTGGCTTCGAGTAAGGGTAAAAGTCCATTAAATAAAAGCTTGGGTAAATTTAATTGGGAAATGGTTATGAATATATAAACATGGAATGGTTCAAGCTTAATAAAATGGACTCAAATGAATGAAGGCGAATATTGAGTGGAATTGTTAAGGAGTTGAAATAACTTAATGACAATGAGAGATATGGAATGTTTTCAAGTTTAATAGAATGAATTAAAAATATAAGGAATTAAATATAAATTGAGTTGGAATCAATTTAAAATGGTTATAAGCTTAAGTAATTATTTATTCATATGAATATAGTCGAATTGCGTAGAAATAAATTGTCGTTTGACGAAAACGAGATTAAATAAAAATTCTATGAATTGGTAAAAGTGAATAAAATTGATTTTGAAATCAATTGGATTGAATATGAGCGTGTTTGGATTAAAAATAAGTTGAATGTAAGAAACTGAATTGTAAACCATTAGAATTGGTTGAAAGCAAGTTAATTAGCTTTGAAATCATATAAATTGCTCACAGAAAGTGTTTGATGTATGTTGCTTATGAAATGCATGTGTTTAGCTATTGAAAGCAAGTGAAATGTTAATGAATTTCATATATTTAGTACTTACATGTTTGAATTGAGTAAGTACAGGTACCGAAAAGCCGTTTGGCTGGATTTGATCTCGCAAAATGCTAAAATAATAAGTCGCTTGCTTAAAAATGCTAAATAAAGGTACGCCTATGGAATAAAAATAGGAAATATGAACTGTTTTTGTTTTTCCGACCGTGTGGGTCGATGTATATATATTTATATCTCTTGTCAAATTGTAAAAGCTCCTCCATAAAAAGGAGACTCTGCCAAAAAAATTCGGAAATTTTGGGAGTTAGAAAAAAATTGAAAATTTTTGGGAAAATTTTTGTTAGCGAAAAAATAATTTCAAATTGGAAATTAAAATAAATTAGTGGATGAAACTAATTTAAAATAATGATATGAATCAGTTATAAATGGAAGATAAAATTCAATATTCAGAGTTGAAGATAAATTGAATTCATATGGAAATGGGAAAACTAATTTGAATAGAAGTAAATATCAAACTTATGTAAGGAAATGTATAAAATGATTTTAAAAGCTACGATTGAATATTATTGCTAAGTAGGATATGCAGGTATTATAAAGGGAAAGGAAAATTGGTTTTGATTTCGGAAGATAAATTTAAATTGCTCGACAAAAAGGTATGTGTTTAAATTCTGCATGAAATTTGGTTGGGTTTTTGATCCAGCCACTTGGATTTTGTTTTCTTTTGAAATTTGGAGGACCGTAGAGGCATTGGTAGTTGTACCGAGCTAGCCGCGCAAAGGAGACGCTGGCGAAATTTTTCGGAAATTTAGGGAGTTAAAAAAAATTTGAGAAATTTTGAAAATTTAAAACTTGGTTTTGAATTATAATTTGAATGGTTGAATAAGTAAAGTTGTTTGGGAACTATGGAAAGGTTTGGAAAGTTAGTAAGATGGATAGTGTGTCTTTAATAAAGATTGTTTGGTTGTTGTTAAAAACTGTTTGGTTTTGAAAAATACTAATGGGTATTGAATCATTCTTCTTAACTGGCAATTTCGGAGACGAAATTCTTTTAAGGGGGAAGGAATGTAACGACCCGGATTTTTCTTCGTTGAGTTTGGAATATTTAAATGGTTTTAAATATAGAAATTGAATTATAAATTGCTTTTGAATATGGAAAACTTGGATTTATCTATTCAGAATGTAGATACAGCAATTTGTTGAATAATATAATTATTCAATTCAATAATTGAAGATTGAGTAAAATATTTAATCTTGAGTTTCAAGCTTGTTAGAATATTTTAAAGGATTGTAAAATTTGTATTGGTAGTAATAAGGGTAATAAAAGTTTTTAAACTAAATTTAAAGGTGTTTTTTTCAGTTTTAAAAATATATAGTTTATATTGAATTTAAAAAATAGTCTTCCGAGGTACAATCTCGGATTTCGACGAAACCCGTTCCATTGGATCCGTAATATTATATTATTATCGGATTTCAATTTTCGTAGTGTTTGGAGTTGTTGTGTGAGCGTACGGTATATAAACGCGCTGAATTTATATTGAAAATTTAATATAATAACTGGGTCCAAAAAGCTATCTTCTCCATACGATCGAATTAGGACTCGTAACCTTTTCCATTGCATTTGGAATAGGGGTTTAACATTATAAACGCCTAGCGGTACGGTTCGATAAGAGTTTGGGATTTCGAGTTACGAGAATGGGATATTTTGGATGTTAAAATATAATAGTCAAATCGTAAAAGAGAAAGCATCTCAGCCGACCTAGCCTTGTCCAGCCACCCTAACCTATATTCGCCACCCTATCATCTGACCATAGGCGCCTTCTAACTTTTCTTTAAATCATGCCTGTCTTTCTTTAGTTCAAATCAAATCCATTCGAAGAAAAAAAAAAGGATAATAACTGTTTAAAAAATCGCACTACTTCATTTCTTCTTCATTCTCGTTTTAGGAAGTTATTCGAAGAATAATGGCCACCACCTTTTCCAATTCAAATTTCACGAAAATCAAACTCGTTCGTCTATATAATAAAAAAAATTGTATCAGATATCGAAATCGGAATCGATTCGATTCAAGTTAGGGGGTGACATAGTTTTTCAAACGCGCGAGTCTAGTGAGGGGATGTTCATCTTCGATCGAGAGGCGTGGGAATGTCGAGGTCGCGTGCGATGTTGTGGATCAGTCGATCTGGAACCAACTCATGGCGTGCATCGCAATCAAGAAGAGGGTGGACGGCTCTGCTAGTTCGTGGTGGTGGCAGATACGCGGCAAAGCAGTGGAGGGGCGGAGTTTCTCGAGGGAAGGCACAGTTTGGCACTGTAGCATCGCGGTGGCATTCGCGAAGAGGCAATAAGGTATTGGTCTTTGATTTAATTTATATGTTTCGCGTAATAGGTTAGAAACAGTAAGAGGTGAAATTTTAAAATTAACTGAATGCTAAAGTTTTTGTTTTAAAACAGAATGAATTTTTTTACAGTAAAGTGTATATAGTTTATTTCAATTTAATGTGTATATAAAGTTGAACAGAGAGAAAAAAAGGGATATATTTACAAACCAGACTTTGAAAAAATATATAGGAATTTTTAAGTGTAAAGTTGTGTAAAATCAGTTTTTCTCTGTAATTTATTTTTAAGTATATGTGTGTATGTATTTTCAAAATGGAAATTAAAATAAAATAACCATACCTATATATTTTTAATCTACTAGTATATTCTAAAATAATATACGAAAGAGACTAATTTTGTTTAAATTAACTTATCTAAATTATTTAGTTATTAAAAGACATTTTAAAAGGAAAATTGGTTTGAACTAAACTGTTGTTAACTAAATAGTAATTAACTGTTTGATCAATTCAAATATTAATAAACCATAAAATGTTTATACAAGGTCAAAGTCATGAGCAAAACAAGCCAGTTAGGGTGGATTGCAAGCTAAAACAAAGGTGAGTTAATCTCAGTCATCTGGATTTAGTTTAAATTTAAATGGTTAAATTTAAATAATTGGTTGAATGATTGAATTGATTTGATGTGCTAGATTATATATAGTAGTATATAGTATATATTGGAGTAATTGATTTCTCGTATTATATAGCGGATGAGACCCTATGCGCCGCATAATAGCGGATGATATTATATTAATCCCATTTACCATGATATTTCACATCGAAGTGGAATTAGTATTGTGCTAACATCTGTGGATGCAGGGAAACAGGTTGGAGGGATCCAACTGGATTCCTCAAAATTATTTAGATTGTTTAACATTCTGTGTTATGAATATTTGATATTTGTGATGAATTATATTTGGAATATTGAATGCTATGGTTTGCTTGAATATACTTTCGGTACACTGAGTTATCAAAATATATAGAATTGGATTTTTGAAAGAAAATAAAAGAGTGAATTTTAAAGTAAAATAATCGTTGAGAATTTGAATAAATTTAAGAATGAACTGGATAAGAATAAATGCGATTTTAAAATTTTAATAAATAATTCCGAGTATGAAAAAAAGATTTTGAATAAACAGAAAAATAATGGATTGTAAAACTTAAGTGATATTATTTAAAGGAATAAAGAATTTACTTTGAAATCTAAGGTTTAAATTTATTTAAAGGGATAAAGAAGGAATTTTGGAAATCTGAAATTGGTATTTTCAGTTAAAAGATTTTAAATCATAACTAAGAAAATAAAATCTGAAGTTGATGGATTTTGGAAATAGTGAGTAAGTAAAGAGATTTATTTCAAAATGGAGTAAATTGGAAATCAATTTGGAAATTGATTTAAGTGTTTAAAATTGGAGTTCTAAACAGGAAATGTGACTGACATTTATGAACTGGGTTTATAAAAGCAAAGGAATATATCAGTGGATATTTGGAAGAATAAATTCACGATGGGAATTTATTAAAGGAATGAGAAAATTTGTTTAAAAATAAATAGTGATTTTATTTTTAAAGATAGAAAGAGAAGAGTATTTCCCTGGATAGCCATGTACGTTTTCAAAGTAAATTTTGAAATATAAGTTAAAAGTTTTAATGTTGTTTTAAAAAGCATGTTTTTGGAAAATTTATTATTTCTGAAATATTTAAATTCTAAAGTAAGTATTTTTCAAATCTATTATCGTAGTAATTATTTAAAGATGACTTGGTATTTTTATTTGAAAAGAGAAAATCTAGTTTTGTATTTTATAAAGTAAACACATTTTAAATATTCCTAAAGTATATTTTTTTAATAAAATATTGAAGTATTTCTCAATTTAAATGTTTTAAAGGACATTTTTATAATAAAGAGTTTTAGATTATTTAAAAATCAAAAGCTTTGTACTTGGTGTTTTCAGTGGAAATAAATATTTGGAAATTTATTTCATGAGAAGAGTGTGGTTTGAAAACTGTTTTCAAAGGGGTTGAAAATGGAAATATATCTTCTGAAGATATTTTGTGATTTATAAATAATTTGGTGAAACTATTTATGTTTGATGAATGTTGTGAATGTTAATTGATAGTTAAATAACTGACTATCAATATTGGCCAATGCGCTGATCGTTTCGAAGAGACCGGGATCGGGATTAATTTCTCGAAAACCACTTCGATCTGGTTTGTACGTTTTCAGGGAAAAACAAGTTCGGAGTCGAAGGTGGAGCAGTGAAGTGCAAGGGCTAGTCGCTACTAATCCTGAGGATGGTTCCAAAATGGATGTAGTAGGAGTAGTGCCTTCGGTTCCGTTCGAACCCGGGACGGACTTTTATAAATGAATGCTTTCAGAACATCGTCAGGTGAACGATGAGCATTGTAAGAGATGAGTTTTCTAAAGGTGACGCTTAGCCTCAAGCCTCATGAACCGGGAATGACTGAAAATCAGGGGTTATGCAGCAAGGGTTGGTGGGTAACACCCATTTCGGGTAAGGTCATCCATGTCTAGATGTCTCTTTTTATTCGGCTTAGTGGTGTGGTTGCTGATCCCAACCGTGGGGTGATCTTACTCGGGATTATCCAGTAAGGAGTAGTCCCAGTCTTGTGTTGTAGGGGGTCGGGAGTGATCCTCGGTATGCTGATCTAGACCAGGTACCGTGACAGGTGGTACCCCAGTGCCTAGTCATTAGTTGGAAATCCATTTTCCCTACGTGCCCGTACGGTTTTGATTGTGCCCAACTATTGCTGAAACGTAAGATGCAAGCATTTCAGCTAGATTCTATTTTACTTTCTATAGACACTATTATAATATCAGAGAGTTTTAATAAAAAGTGTTTTAGCATCGTAAGGTAAAAACCCGACATGTTTATTTGTTGCGTGGTCTTACGAGATGATTTTGTTTTCAAAAGAATTTTGAAACTTTAATAATCAATTTGAGTGTGGTTTTCTCACGCTGGTTTTCTAGATTGGCTCCGGTGTTATTTAACTATAATGCTCGGGTCAGACCGAGTATTATACATTATAGGGAAGGATGCTGAGAAGCTGGATGGCGATACGTACTTCCGTACTTGATTTAGATATTCCGCTGTGTTGATTAGCTGTGTATTCAGATTGTGAGGACAGATTATGGTTACTGTCCAGTTGTGTGTTATGTATATCTGATGATGTATGTATAAACAGATATAGTATTTTTTTGGTGTAAAGATCTGTGATTATCTTTTATATTTTATTCCGCTGCGATGGCTAGATTCTGATGTTGTTTTCTAGTTTCTTCTTCTACCTCTTCTTCTTTAACCCAAATGGTTCATATTTCTGTTCATCTTGAGTTGATTGATGTAGAATAGTGTTGACTCAAGGGGTACAGATTTACAGGCTGTTACATCTTCTATCTTATGCCACATGCCTTCGAAGGCAATATTAGTGATATCAGGTTTATTAGTAAAATGTGATGCTAATGAATCATGATGTTGTGGGATGCGGCGTAGATGAAGGGAAGTTTTGCATGGAAGTGATGCTTGATTGACCAAGTTCGACACAGATGCTTATGACATGGAAGAATGTCAACAAAGTCGAAGAGCGGTATGATCTTATGGTCTTGACGTTAGCTTGGTCCCATCTCTGGTGTCACTTCCTTTTGTATTATCATCCATTAGTGTAATGTTTGTGTCTTCGATGTCGGTGCCAAGTGAAATGACCCGACTTTCTCACCACAGAAAATCACATCATCTTGAAGAAAGAATAGAAAAGAGAAAAGAAAGAGAAGAAAGAAGAAACAACATCAGAATCTCAACAGCGGAACGAATAAATTATATTAATGACATAAATGTTACATAGTTTACAACCATTATCAGAGTTACACAGATTATACATCACATACGACTTTGAAGTAGACATTGATTCCTTCATGCTATCCTAGCATTTGGGGCTTTGAACTTCGATGTAATCCTTCAACCTCGACATTGACTTTTCCGGTCTATATCCTTTGAAAATTATACGTATAACATCTAACCCCCCTTGTGTGAAGGAAGCTTTTTACTCTTTAGGGTAAAACCAAGAATTCCTTTGTATTGCCGAATCTTTAATAAGATTTCTTGGGTAGCCTTGTTTTCATTTGATAATAAAATGTCCTTCTGGCAACGAGAAGAGACCAAAAATCCATATCGGACCATCATAAAAGAGGTTATGAAATCAATGTCTGATAATAGTAGAAGGCTAAAAATCTCTATCCGTTGATAATAGAAGAACGTAATTCATTATTCAATAATGATAAGAGAAGACCAAAAATCCAAATCCAGTCATAGTAATAGAAAAGCAGAAATCCTCGTTTAGCATCAGTAATGGAAGACCAAAAATCATATCTGCATTAATAATAGAAGTCTAGAAACCCTTATAAGGGAATATTAGAAGGAAACTAGAAATGCAAATCTGGCAAAAATAATTGAAGATCCGAAATCTATATCTAGCAATAATAATAGAAATCCAAAAATCCATATCTGGAAATAGTGGAAGAAGACCAAAAATATGAATCTAGTAATAATAATAGAAGTCCAGAAATTCTTATTTGGGAATAATAGAAGGAAACAAGATATCCAAATCTAGCAATAATAATAAAATTTCAGAAATCCTTATCTGCGAATAATAGAAGGAAACTAGAAATCCAAATCTGATAATAATAATAGAAGAAGACTAGAATCTCTTGTTTGTTGGCTAAGAGTTTCATTTGTTGGGAGATATAAATAACCCATAATCGGTGGATCTTCCTTTAGAAAACTTGATTTGATTTGCGCTACTTGGCTCGGATTTTGATCGACTCGGGAGCACTTCTTGGCTTTAATCTTGATTGACTTGGGAGCACTACTTGGCTCTGATTTTGTTTGATCTTCCTTCTGAAGATTTCGATGCTTTAATGAGGACTTTGATGACAAGCACTCAAGGCTTACTCCATCCTCCCTCAAGTAGGCGCTTTAACCAGACTACGTATGTAGGGTTAAAGGCTTTCCTGGTGCTTTAGTTAGGCCTTTGATGACGACACTAAAGGTTTACCCGACCTCCCTCTAGGAAGCGCTTCAACGAGGCCTTTGATGATGGTATTGAATGCTTTCCCGGTGCTTTAGTGAGGCCATGTAATGGTAGGCACTAAAGACATACCCGACCTCCCTCTAGAAGGCGATTCAGTGAGGCCTTTGATGGCAAACACTGAAGGATTAAGGCATTTGATGGCTGAGACCTCTTGCGATCAAGCCTTTGATGACTAGGGCCTTTGATGGCTGGGGCCTTTGAAGGTCAATACCTCTTACGGTCAGGCCTTTGATGGCTGGGGCATTTGATGGCTAGGGACCTCTTGCGACCATGGGCATTTGATGGCTTTAGGAGAATCTTACTTCTTTTCAACAAACTCTTTATATTCATCCATTATCGGAAGTATGGCCGCAAATGTTCCACATTCCATGTTCTTGCTGCATTACGGGCGACAAAGTTTATAAGTTAATGACAAGATTACTTTGTGCACTATTAAGGGTCCTTCGCACTTTGGCTCTAATGATCCATCCACTGGATTTTTCTTATTTTCCATGATGCATCGTAGCACTAGTCTCCTTTTTGAAATAACCATTCTCTTACTATTGAGTTATAGTATTTGGTTATTCTTCATTGGTACTCAACCGTCCGGAAGACTACTTCATCTCTTAGCTCATTGATTAAGTCTAAGGATTCTTTCTTTGGCTATGGATTTGGGTCAAATGCATATGTAATCTTGAATGAGAAGGCACCTCGACTTCAACTGGTAGCATGGCTTCACATCCTTATGTAAGGGAATATTGGTTATGCCCTATTGCAGTTTTGGTAAAAGTCCTATACACCCACAAAATTAGTGGAAGCTCCTCTACTCAATTCCCTTTTGCCTTGCCCAACTGTTTCTTCAAAATAGTCTTTACGGTCTTGTTAGCCACTTCAATAGCTCCATTTTCTTTGGGATGGGCCACTGATGAAAAACTTGGGGTAATTCCATTATTGTTGCAGAATCGAGCGAATTCCTTACTTTCGAATTGAGTTCCATTGTCGGATATTATTTTGCGAGGGATTCCAAATCGAGTGACAATGTTTTTGATTAGAAACTCGAGAAATTTTCCTGAAGTGATATTCGGGAGTGGTTCAGCTTCGACCCACTTTGTAAAATATTCGATAGCTATCACGGTTTATTTAGCTCCTCCTTTGGAAATAGGTAGTGGTCCTGTTAAGTTAATTCTTGACACACTGAAGGGCCATGCACTCGATATAGAAGTCAAATTGCTTGGAGGAAAATGAGGGATTTTAGAAAAAAATTAGTACTTGGCACACCCTCTCACATGGTCAATAGCTTGGGTAGTCATTTGAGGCCAATAGAAACCTTGCCTCATAACCTCTTAGCCAGTTTTACTATCATTGGAGCAGTCTCCACAAAATCCTTCATGAGCTTCCTTTAGTAATTTTCTCCTACTTCTGGACTAACACATCTCAAGTAAGGATTGGGTATCCCTTTTTATAGAGTATTTCGTTTGTTATGATAAAGGTTAGAGCCTTGCATTGTATACTTCTTGCTTCTTTTTGTGCTGGAAGTTTTTCCAATATTTAATACTCGACAATAGGAGTCATCCAATTATCCTCGTATTGACCATTGACCCCTATCGAGAGGGTACTTTTGGAGGAACCCTAGTTTTTCCTCCCCTCTCTTTATGTGCTAGAACCTGAGACCTAGTCAATACTAAGGTTTCATTATCCGAGCTAGTTTTATTATCCTCAATGCTAGGATTTCCTAATATCCCACCAACACAATTCGAGCTTCAAGCACTTTTCGTGCACTAGCCAGCTTAGCCAGAGAATCGCTTTAGAGTTTTTGTCTATAGGCACTTGGTGTATTAAAAAGTCTTCGAATTGAGTGAGCATCTTCAATATCTTTTTTGACATATAATGTCAACTTGGGATCTCTCATCTGATAATTTTGGTTTAGCTGGTTTACCGTCAAATGTGAATTATTGAAGATTTCAGTTCATGGAATTTTCAACTGGATAGCTAAGGTAAGTCCTACTATCATAGATTCATATTCTACTACATTGCTGATAGCTGGAAACCCTAATTTCATTGCATAGGGTAGGCGATGTCCATCAGGAGTTATATTCACATATTTGGCTCTAGCTCCTTGTTCATACGAAGCCCTATCTATGAATAGTCGCCATTTAGGTTTTAGGTCTTTCTCTTTCTCTGATTGCTCTTTAATGAATCTGATACATTCTTTGACAAAATCAACCAGCACCGGCCCTTTAATTGACGTTTGGGTAGGAATTTGATATTGTATTGGCTAAGTTCAATTCTCCACTTAACCAAACTTCCTAAAGCTTCTGGTTTACTAAAAACTTGCTCGAGTGGGAAATTGGTTAAGAAATTAATTAAATGTGCTTGTAAATAACTCTTAGTTTGCACGTAATAAGCATTAAAGAGTACGCCAATTTCTCTATAACTGGGTATCTAGTTTCTGCATCTTTGAGTCATCTACTATTACAATATTCGGGATGTTGAATTCCCTTTTCTTGTCTTATCATTACTGAGCAAACTGGATGTTCGAAAATTTCTATATAGAGATAAAGGCTTTCTCCATCCCTGGGACTAAAGAGAATCGGTGGCTTTTTCAAATGATCTCTTAGTTCTTGGAAAGCCTTTTAGAAATCCAAACTCCATTCGAAGCCTTTCTTCTTCCTAATCACGTTAAAGAGGGAATTCATTTGTCGTTAGCTTTGGAAATAAATCGAATCAATGCTATCACTTTTCCTTTCAGACTCATTATGTATTTGCTTGTCTTTGGTTCCTCCATTCCTCTAATAGCTTGAATTTGCTTAGGGTTTTCTTTAATTCGTTTAGCACTGACAATATATCCTAAGAATTTGTTGGATTCTAAAAGATCATTTTTGTGGGTTAAGCTTTACCTGGTACATTCGCAACACATCGAACTTTTCTTCTAGGTCTTTTAGATGATTGTTTTTCTCCTGGGAGACGACCAACATATCATCCACATATACTTCCATATTTCGATTAATTTGTTCCCTGAACATTCTATTTACTAGACTGCATCACCTTAGGGCGATATATTCTCCAATCAGTTGTAAAACTAGTGTTTTCTTCATTGGGTTTGAACATTGGGTTTTGATTATATCTAGGATATGCATCCATAAAGGATAAGAGCTGATGTCCGCTCATTGCATCGACTAATCGATCCATCCTCGGAAGTGGATAGCAGTCTTTTGAGCATGCTTTGTTAAAGTCGGTGTAATCAATACATGTTCTCCACTTTCCATTGGACTTCTTGACTAACACCAGATTAGCTACCTACTTCGGGTAGAAACTTCTCTTACACTCGTTCTTAAGCAGTTTCTTGACCTCCTCTTTTTAAGTATTGGACTGGATTTATCAAATTGTCTCATCTTTTACCAAACGGTGTGACATTTGGGTTATGTTCAAGGTGTGACACATGACGGTAGGAACAATTCCGAACATATCCAAGTTAGTCCAAACAAATACATCATTGCTAGATTGGGGGATTATCTCTTCCCTGATTTTACCATCTAACTACTTTCTGATCTTAACTGTCTTTGTCGTATCAGCCAAATCTAGGCATACCTCTTTAAGATCTTCTATAGGTTTCATTATTTCTTGCTTGTTTCTGCAATCTAGTTCGGTGTCAATCTCTTCGTCTTCTACCAAGTTTGCTTCTTTCCTCTTCATTTTCTTTTCGAAGAAGTTGAATTTCCTCAACGCATATGTTGTATCTTATCACGTTTTGCCTTTGCTTTGGATGATGACTTTAAAGAATCATCATCTAAAGGCTCTATTATATCAGACTGGGTTAACTTGTTTTCCTCCAAATCGTAACAAGAAAGATAACTTCATTCATTTTGTTCAACGGCTACAAAATACAACTCTGGAGCACTAAATTTCTAACCTCTTATAGATCCCTACCCTTTTTTGTTAGAAACTTCACCATCAAGTATTTTGGTGACATAAAAGCGTCGATTTAATCTTGAATCGGCCTTCCGAAGAAAGCATTATAGTAGGATGGTTGGTCCATAATGACAAAGAGGGTTTCAAAGGTCTTGCAGCTGGTGGAACTCCCACCTGTACAAGAAGCTTTAGTTGCCCCATCGAACTTGACTCCTTATTGTTGAATCCAAAGATAGGCTCTAAACTTGGTTTCGGCTTCTCCTTTGAAATCCCCATCTGTTCAAAAGCATGTTTAAAAATTACGTTAACCACGCCCCCTATATCCACTAAATCTTGATGACCACAGAGAGTCCAATCTATGTGGTAATCATTAGTGGATTATTATGTGGATGGCAAACTCCTCTTAGCTTTAATGGAGTGATTGTTAAAATGTGCAGTTGGATCTAAAATCATGGGTTCTTTAGTGGTGATTCTTCCTGAATAGAGAAGAATCCTTCGTTTGCTTCCCCCATATATCAGATTATAGCGCCTTTGCTGCTCCCAGCCAAATAAGGGCCTCCATGGATTACATTGTAATGTTCCGCCTTTTCGCACGCTTTAAATCGACACACATGCCAATTCAAACCATACAGAAGGGCAGATTGTTATGGGGTAAATAAGATAAACACAGAGAAGATGAAAAAAGAAAAAAAAAACAAAATAGAATCTTGCAGCGGAACGATAAAATATAATAATAAATATACAGTTCATAAAACTGTTTACAAAACATTTGATTTTTCTTTATACAATAAATATCAGAGTTCACATACAAATAAATATCAATGCAGCGGAATCAAATGGTGTAGTGGAATAATATAATAGATAGTAATACTACAAATCATCGTCTTCGTCCTCCAGAATAAAATCTTCAAATCCTGAAACGCTCGGACTGACCCGAGCGAATTGAAAAGACAAAACACTCGAGTCAGAACTAAAAGATCTTATGTAAGTTAAATCAACAGAGATAAATATGAGTGCAGTAACTTAAGAGATGCACGGGATGTATATCTCCTAAGGATCCGTTAAACTATCTACTATGTAGTATATTTCACTATTATACTAGTGTCTAATTGTAAAATAAACTTACTTTTAAATAGCGTTAAGGCTTTACATTTTGCACCTAAATACAGTTATATATTCCCATAGTCTATACAGTACCGTAATCTCCCCCGTACTGGGCGTCGTCAGAGGGCACTCCATAGGTATGGTACAAAACGAAAATCGTATAAGGCGCGCTAGGGTAGGTGACACGGCACAACTAGGCAATGCCAGGGTAGATATACCAATTGCTATCCGGACTGGTGGTAACGCATAGCCGCAGCTACCGCCCACCTCGAACAAACACCCCCAAAATCAAAAAAATAAAGGTGGCCACTGAATCAATCCAAAGTCAGAGTATAGTATCGAAGGGATGTGTCCGATAAATGGCGCTAACCCCCTTGGCCCGAGAATCGCTCCTGTTTTAGCCACCTTATGCCAACTCATGGGAGTCGGGTCCACGCATTTACCTCAAAGGAAACGCCGCCACCATCCTACTTCATTCTGGAATCTCCACCGCGTACACGGTTGTTAAAGTGGTTTTCGGTGTTGGCAGAGAGTATGACAACTTCCGATCCCGGTCTCTTCAACAACCAAACGTTATTATAACACCGCGGTCTTATCAAAATAGTTTTACTTTCAAAACCAGAATATATACCCATTTCAAAACCATATAATACGATACCATTTTTCGTTTTAAAAACCAAATAAATTTGATATCATTTATAAACCCAAATCAGTATAATATCATCTTTATTTCACATATATCTTTTCCAAAATCATACTGCTTTAAAATTTATAATATCTGAAACCCAAACATTTGAATTATAACTTTCAGAACATAATACTTCGAAATTCAAAGCTTTAAAACCATAACTTTCAAAACTTAAATGGTTTGGATATTCAACAGTATATAAAATAAAACAGTTGAATTTAAAATTTCTTTATAAAGTAAATAATTTCCACGCCTTTACAATTTTATTTACTTTAAATTCAGTCTAAACCCATAACCTTTAGATTCACTTTCAGTTTGAATAAAAACACTTCGATTTCAATATTTTCAAACTTTCAGTGTTTAATCAATTTCAAAACTAAGGTTGGGAATTTCTATTCAACAATTCATTGTCCTATTATTTAGTTTTGAAACGTTTACATAATAGATCCATAACCATTTAAAATAAAACCCAATTTATTAACACTAAATATTTCCTTCCATTTATTTATACAAGAATTATTCATTTAATTTATCTTGAATAAAAATCCAGTTATAAATATCATACCTTTAAAATTTCCAAGATTAATAAGATTGCACCAACTTGTGGAGTTTAATTTTTAAATAAGCCCAATTCCAAATAAATTTCCAATTTAATTTCCAATCTTAATTGATTTGAACTATTTAAAACTCTATATATATACACAATATCTTAAACATGTACTTAATCATAAATATAAATTATCAAACTCCATTTTTCAACTTATTTATTTCCATTTAATAAATTCATACATAGCTTAAACTCAATAATTTAACTATATATGTATATTTAAAATAAGATTTTATATAAGATCAAAATTAATACTTATTAAACCGCATCATATTCAAACCATATAAATCATTTCAAAAATAATTTTATATATGTACCGCGGTGCCTGTATATAATTTTCTATCCTATGGTCAAGTGATACGGATGTTTATCAATTCAATCCGTAAATTTAAAAATAAAAAATGCGGTTGTATATCATTTCAAACCGCAATCCCGAATGAAATGAGAATGCATAATTCCTTGCTGTTTATATAATATAGAAACACCATCCATTCACCCAATATCAGTCATCAACCAATTTTATTTCAATCATCATCAATTTAAACAACATCAATAGAGCATATAAAATATAACAGGTATCAACGAACAGTTTATATTCAAAACAAATAAATAAATAAATAACTGTTTAACTAGCAGTTTATATGCAAAATAAATAAATTTTAACTGTCAATTTATATGCGATAATAAAATTAATTGACAGTTAAATTAAATAAATGCGATTTAACTGAGATGATGAAAAAATATATGCAAAACAGTCATAAATAAATTTCTACTCATATCTTAAATCAATTTAACAAACATAAGAAAACTTAGAAGCTGTGAGTGGGTTAAAACACTAACCTTTTGAATTTAAATTGAATTAAAATTCAATTTAAACTCAAAAAGTGGACAGTCTCCAAATTCATCCAAACCAGCGTCAAAAGATCCGAAATTTTATTACGATCCTATCAAAAAAAATCGCGTGTGAAACGGGGTTCGTATGAGAAAGTTACACGCATTAAATCGCTTGAAAACAAAATTAATTTAAACAAACAAATAAACATACCTAACAAAAATATAAGCCATGTCAGCAAAAGCTTTAGCACGCTACAGGACCTCGTTCTTCTCCAGTACGAAAAATGAAAAAAAATCATTTTATAAAAGAATGCTTTTGGAGTTGCAAGAATAAAAGCTTTTGAATATGAGGTGTTAGGAGAAACAAAATGTAGAAGAAGAAATAAGATGTAGGTTATTTATAATTAGGAAATGAATGTGGAGAGACAAAAATAAATGTCACGTTTTATTATTAAAGCTTCAGGCATTAATAATAGATAAGGGAATGTACGTAGGAATGGAAAAGTTTGCAAACGAAAGTAGAATTTTGTACGCATTTAGGTTTTTATCTACGCAAAATAAAATACTTATACTTACCTTAAAAATGAGAACGTTCAATTTTGTTTTCTCAAAATGATCTTTTATTTCCATTAAAACACCCTTTTTGTTTAACACAAAACGTGCGTTTCTTTTATTAAATCTATTAATTGCAATCAACGTTTCCTTTCTTTTTAATTGAAACATTTGAATTACATTAATTGCAGTTACTTACAAAGTTAGATTTTAAAACAGACAACTAAAATGAATAAATAAATAGAACGATTGTTTATTTAAACACGTTTATAAATTTATTGTTTATACACAAGCGTAATAAATAGATTATTTTCTTATTCTTGTAATCAGTCTGTAAGCTAAAACACAGTCCAAATAAACATATATTTCTTTCTTTAAAATCAATCTTTCTGTTCTTATTTTAATGAAATTAAACGTACGTTCACAGATAAAACATTCGTTTTATTTGATGTAAAATTTTCTTTTTATTAAATCAAACTTTCCCTATATTTTCACAAAACATATGCTGCTTTTATTTACACCTATTAATACAATTAGTATTCTCTCTCCTATTAATTGGAAATTTTCAATTACATTAATTTCAGTTGATTAAGTTTCAAAATGGACTAAATGAATGTAATGAGAAGTATAACAATTATTTCCTATCTAATAGTAATTTAAACACATTAATACCTATTCGCTACAAACAGTAATTATATATATTTCTTACTAAATAATAGTTTCTCATCTCTACAATCAATCTTTCAGTTGCCAAACATTTTTACTAAATAAATGTTTACTCTTTTACCAAACTTATTCATTCTTATTCTTTATTAACATTTATTATTATAATCACCGTTATTAATTACATTCAAACAATGTCATTAAATACACCTGACGTATGTTATCATTTTTTTTATCTTACTGTAATACATGTTATTAGTAGAAGTTCAAATTAAGATCATAAACATATCTCTTAACATATGTTAACAAAAATAAAACCATAAATTTTTATTATTCTACCACTTATATTCCTTACTACAATTAGCCTTTGGTATTCCTATCCATTAATTACACAAATAACATAGTTAATATTTGTTTGTCTTTCACTACTGAAATATATGTTATTAGTAGAAGTTATTTTTTTTAAAATGTGAATCTTATCAATTACGCGTATTAATTAAGGTTTTAAACTCAATTAACAAAGTTTCCTAAGTCCAATCCTTTTTTACCAAATTTGACAATCCCTAACCATTCGTACTACATTCCCTATAAATGTAATATGTAATAGATTTTATTTCAAATTAACGTACAACTTAATTTTCCCTTAATTGAGATCTGATTCCCAAATTTTTATTTAACATACTAAATGAATAAATAACCTAAATAAAAGGTCACATACTCACTTTCTTTCATTTATAAGTTTACTACTTGCCCACCCAGGTATAAATCCCATATATAACACTAATCAATTTCCAATACACTGCATTATCCAATTATCATAAATTTGTTCAATATATACTCCTTTTTACTTATAAATAATTTATGTTCTCTGTAAATTCTCATTCACTCTTCCGTTACTAAAATTAAAAATCATTAAGTAACGTTTCCTCCATAACAGTATTAAAATTACTTAACATTCAAGAGGACTTTATTTCAAGTAAATTGATTGACCAATAAATTAGGTAATATATAATAATTGTTATTATACCCTTAAGATTTACGCTTGTTCTCTTCTATTTGGTTTATAGCCTATGGTAATATAACCAATCTAACTCCATAAATAAACTTATTTTATTACCCACATTATACATAAATTTATTACCTTTTACATCCCACTATAAATCAGTGTAACCATTAATACCACCCATATTATCATTCCTTACACAATACTGATCTTATTTAATTACCATTAACTATCTATTTCTACAATAACTAAATGTTTACATTTGTTACTTATATTTAGTTTTATAACCAAACGTATCACGCTTAAATAAATGAATTGGAGTTTCATTTAGATTGTTGACAATTGACTTGTATTATCATTGTTTCAGTCTAAATTTAGTTATCATTCCATTAGCAATATTTTATTTCTTTCGATATTAACTCATAAAATATTATTAAAATAACAAAATTTAACATCGAAAATTTATGGGTCGTTACATACATCAATCTGGTTAAGAGGCAAGATGAAGTCAGGCTAAGTATCATCTTCCACGATATTTTCAGCATTGCTCGGAGGCCTCTGATTGTTATTTCCAAAACGACAGCCTTTTGTCCATCCTTGATAAATTCCTTTAGTTGTCCTACGTAGATCATCCGTTGAATTATGCCCGCCAATAACCGACTTTCATCCGTCTTCTGTCATTCCATTAGCAATATTTTATTTCTTTCAATATTAACTCATAAAATATTATTAAAATAACAAAAATTTAACATCGAAAATTTATGGGTTGTTACACTCTCCCCCACTCAAAAAATTTCGTCTCCGAAAAGGAAAAAAAAGGGAAAAAGAAGAAATAAAAACAATACATCTTATCAAAACATTAACTTTATAAACAATTAAATTTACAAAATTAATTACTTTAAATAAGATATCCTAATTTATAACTATTTGATCTTTTATATTTAAATTATTAAAGTTTGGAAAAAAAAGATTTTTTTTTCTAAGTCCGACATTTTCGAAAAATTTCGACACAGTCTCCTTTGTACGGAGAGGCTCGGAAGAAAAATAAAATATTAATTATAACAATATATATATCATATGTTTTTAAAATAATACATACCCCAACACGGGAAAAAAACAAAATAATAACGCTAAAACCCGTAATCCGAAAACGTACCTATTTGTCGAGCAATAACGCTTATTTTATGGAACCAAAAGCAGCAGCAATTGCTTCCATAACCTGCATTTTACTTATATAATCCAAAGGGTTAACAATTTATAAAAAATGAAATATTTAGGTGGTTTCAATCACTAACAACAAATCAATACAACAACCATCAATTTCAACAAACAGCATACACAATACAAAACAACCATTCAATCAAACAAACAAATAGTTGTTCGGGTTCAAAACTTTTAAATTGCACGGAATGAAGAATAAACTACTAGCGCATCATTTACTCAGCAACCTTAGATAAAACTAAATAGATTATTCATTCATCCAAATCCAAATTTAAAGTATCTTACCTCAAACAACCATAAACCAAACAAGCAACAATTCCAAATAATAAATCAAGCTCATTCTTATAAATTTCATTTATTACTTTACATTTATTTCTTACAACTTTTATCTCCATTCATTAATTTAGTGTTTATTACACTTGTTTGCACTTATACTTATACTTATATATATATATATATATATATATATATAATTCATTTTTCTCTTTTCATTTCATATTGCATAACTTCGTTTGTTTATAGTATTCATGTGCAAATCAATTTCTTAGCACATTAATACATTAATTTAAGTCTACACTTATATATTTACTGCATTCATCTTTTCTTCTTATTTTATTAATAAATAGCTTCAATCCTTTACCTAAGTTTATTATCTTCCATTTTTACTACTTAATTTTATTTATTTTCTTCCATTTATAATACCTACCTTTCTATTTCAATTAGTAGTCTTTTCAATTACACTTAAGATTATAATATTACAACATCAAATTCCTATTTATTAAGGAATTTCATTAATTACTTTCATTACCTCAAATTTATTACTTGTACAACATCTATTACATTTTCTTATTAACATTTCAACTTTTAATATTTGGTCAGTTATATATATGCTTTTAAAGAATGTAATAGAAAATTATACAAGTTTTCTCATTTCTTTTAATTAATTCATTGTTCAATAAATTTTTACATTTTCCTTATAAGTTACAATTTCAACTTCCTTTTTATTTCCTTTATAACTTAGCCTTAAATCTCTTACCTAAATTAGAGGTTTCAATTATTAATTACTTACCTTTCATTTCTCTACAATAATTGAAACAATTAATTAATGGAAATTTAAGAATTTAATATCGGGTTAAATTTTCAATTTATTTTAAAACAATAGATAAATATATTCTTACAACTTATATATCTCTAATTATATTTAAAACAATTCAAAATTTATATATTTTTCAAAAATGAATCTGCAGTAGAACTACTACAGTGGCCTTCCCCCTTCGAAACTCGAAAATGAAAGTCGATGATGCGGCCGCCATCACCGAAATTATTTTCCAGCGACAGAGAGGTAAGTACAAAACTTATTTCTCCAAAATCTTCTTTAAAACAATTCTTCCGAATTATAATAAATATTTATATCAACAAGTACTTATAAACAATATTATTATATTCCAAAATTTATTCGAAAGAAATTTCAAAACCCCGGATCTTAAGTTCTAAATTTCATTTATTTAATTTTTCAATCTTATTTCTATTATTATTTATACACTTTATTACCTAACAACCAATCTATTGCAGCCAAATATAGATATCATTTGAAATTTTTTATTTTATATAGAAAATATAATAGGCAAAATTATTTCATTCACCTATATTAAAAACAAATATTATGTCGATCTGTCCTATAAAGTGTTTAGAAATCCTCATTGATGTCATAGCGTCCCATGCACCAACCAGAATTTATAAATACAAAACGGAACAGATTAACACAATATTAAAACCTTTTTATAACACTAACAAATATGCTCTCTCATATATATACGCTCAGCGACTCCCATAGGGTATTACTACCCTATTAGTAAAGAGTAAACCCCACAAAGCTAAGGTTTATCGCTAAACCAAAGCTCTGATACCAGATGTAACGTCCCGCCTTTTCGCACGCTTTAAATCGATACACGTGCCAATTCAAACCATACGGAAGGGCGGATTGTTATGGGTAAATAAGATAAACACAGAGAAGATGAAGAAAGAAGAAAAAAATAAAATAGAATCTTGCAGCGGAACGATAAAATATAATAATAAATACACAGTTCATAAAACTGTTTACAAAACATTTGATTTTTCTTTATATGATAAATATCAGAGTTCACATACCAATAAATATCAATGCAGCGGAATCAAATGGTGCAGTGGAATAATATAATAGATAGTAATACTACAAATCTTCGTCTTCGTCCTCCAGAATAAAATCTTCAAATCCTGAAACGCTCGGACTGACCCGAGCGAATTGAAAAGACAAAACACTCGAGTCGGAACTAAAAGATCTTATGTAAGTTAAATCAACAGAGATAAATATGAGTGAAGTAACTTAAGAGATGCACGGGATGTATATCTCCTAAGGATCCGTTAAACTATCTACTATGTAGTATATTTCGCTATTATACTAGTGTCTAATTGTAAAATAAACTTACTTTTAAATAACGTTAAGGCTTTACATTTTGCACCTTAACACAGTTATATATTCCCATAGTCTATACAGTACCGTAATCTCCCCCGTACTGGGCGTCGTCAGATGGCACTCTATAGGTATGGTACAAAACCAAAATCGTATAAGGCGCGCTAGGGTAGGTGGCACGGCACAACTAGGAAATGCCAGGGTAGATATGCCAATTGCTATCCGGACTGGTGGTAACGTATAGCCGCAGCTACCGCCCACCTCGAACAAACACCCCCAAAATCAAAAAAATAAAGGTGGCCACTGAATCAATCCAAAGTCAGAGTATAGTATCGAAGGGATGTGTCCGATAAAGGGCGCTAACCCCCTTGGCCCGAGAATCGCTCCTGTTTTAGCCACCTTATGCCAACTCATGGGAGTCGGGTCCATGCATTTACCTCAAAGGAAACGCCGCCACCATCCTACTTCATTATGTAATCTCCACCGCGAACACGGTTGTTAAAGTGGTTTTCGGAGTTGGCAGAGAGTATGACAACTTCCGATCCCGGTCTCTTCAACAACCAAATGTTATTATAACACCGCGGTCTTATCAAAATAGTTTTACTTTCAAAACCAGAATATATACCCATTTCAAAACCATATAATACGATACCATTTTTCGTTTTAAAAACCAAATAAATTTTATATCATTTATAAACCCAAATTAGTATAATATCATCTTTATTTCACATATATCTTTTCCAAAATCATACTGCTTTAAAATTTATAATATCTGAAACCCAAACATTTGAATTATAACTTTCAAAACATAATACTTCGAAATTCAAAGCTTTAAAACCATAACTTTCAAAACTTAAATGGTTTGGATATTCAACAGTATATAAAATAAAACAATTGAATTTAAAATTTCTTTATAAAGTAAATAATTTCCACGCCTTTACAGTTTTATTTACTTTAAATTCAGTCTAAACCCATAACCTTTAGATTCACTTTCAGTTTGAATAAAAACACTTCGATTTCAATATTTTCAAACTTTGAGTATTTAATAAATTTCAAAACTAAGGTTGGGAATTTCTATTCAACAATTCATTGTCCTATTATTTAGTTTTGAAACGTTTACATAATAGATCCATAACCATTTAAAATAAAACCCAATTTATTAACACTAAATATTTCCTTCCATTTATTTATACTAGAATTATTCATTTAATTTATCTTGAATAAAAATCCAGTTATAAATATCATACCTTTAAAATTTCCAAGATTAATAAGTTTACACCAACTTGTGGAGTTTAATTTTTAAATAAGCCCAATTCCAAATAATTTCCAATTTAATTTCCAATCTTAATTGATTTGAACTATTTAAAACTCTATATATATACACACAATATCTTAAACATGTAATTAATCATAAATATAAATTATCAAACTCCATTTTTCAAATTATTTATTTCCATTTAATAAATTCATACATAGCTTAAACTCAATAATTCAACTATATATGTATATTTAAAATAAGATTTTATATAAGATCAAAATTAATACTTATTAAACCGCATCATATCCAAACCATATAAATCATTTCAAAAATAATTTTATATATGTACCGCGGTGCCTGTATATAATTTTCTATCCTATGGTCAAGTGATACGGATGTTTATCAATTCAATCCGCAAATTTAAAAATAAAAAATGCGGTTGTATATCATTTCAAACCGCAATCCCGAATGAAATGAGAATGCATAATTCCTTGCTGTTTATATAATATAGAACACACCATCCATTCACCCAATATAAGTCATCAACCAATTTTATTTCAATCATCATCAATTTAAACAACATCAATAGAGCATATAAAATATAACAGGTATCAACGAACAGTTTATATTCAAAACAAATAAATAAATAAATAACTGTTTAACTAGCAGTTTATATGCAAAATAAATAAATTTTAACTGTCAATCTATATGCGATAATAAAATTAATTAACAGTTAAATTAAATAAATGCGATTTAACTGAGATGATGAAAAAATATATGCAAAACAGTCATAAATAAATTTCTACTCATATCTTAAATCAATTTAACAAACATAAGAAAACTTAGAAGTTGTGAGTGGGTTAAAACACTCACCTTTTGAATTTAAATTGAATTAAAATTCAATTTAAACCCAAAAATTGGACAGTCTTCAAATTCGTCCAAACCAGCGTCAAAAGATCCGGAATTTTATTACGATCCTAACAAAAAAATGACGTGTGAAACGGAGTTCGTATGAGAAAGTTACACGCGTTAAATCGCTTGAAAACAAAATTAATTTAAACAAACAAATAAACATACCTAACAAAAATATAAGCCATGTCAGCAAAAGCTTTAGCACGCTACAGGACCTCGTTCTTCTCCAGTACGAAAATGAAAAAAAATCATTTTTATAAAAGAATGCTTTTGGAGTTGCAAGAATAAGAGCTTTTGAATATGAGGTGTTAGGAGAAACAAAATGTAGAAGAAGAAATAAGATGTAGGTTATTTATAATTAGGAAATGAATGTGGAGGAACAAAAATAAATGTCACGTTTTATTATTAAAGCTTCAAGCATTAATAATAGATAAGGGAATGTATGTAGGAATGTAAAAATTTGCAAACGAAAGTAGAATTTTGTACGCATTTAGGTTTTTATCTACGCAAAATAAAATATTTATACTTACCTTAAAAATGAGAACGTTCAATTTTGTTTTCTCAAAATGATCGTTTATTTCCATTAAAACACCCTTTTTGTTAAACACAAAACGTGCGTTTCTTTTATTAAATCTATTAATTGCAATCAACGTTTCCTTTCTTTTTAATTGAAACATTTAAATTACATTAATTGAATTTACTTACAAAGTTAGATTTTAAAACAGACAACTAAAATGGATAAAGAAATAGAACAATTGTTTATTTAAACACGTTTATAAATTTATTGTTTATATACACAAGCGTAATTTATTGTTTATTTAAACACGGTTATTTAAATAAGATGTAGGTTATTTATAATTAGGAAATGAATGTGGAGGGACAAAAATAAATGTCACGTTTTATTATTAAAGCTTCAGGCATTAATAATAGATAAGGGAATGTACGTAGGAATGGAAAAGTTTGCAAACGAAAGTAGAATTTTGTACGCACTTAGGTTTTTATCTACGCAAAATCAAATATTTATACTTACCTTAAAAATAAGAACGTTCAATTTTGTTTTCTCAAAATGATCTTTTATTTCCATTAAAACACCCTTTTTGTTTAACACAAAACGTGCGTTTCTTTTATTAAATCTATTAATTGCAATCAACGTTTCTTTTCTTTTTAATTGAAACATTTGAATTACATTAATTACAGTTACTTACAAAGTTAGATTTTAAAACAGACAACTAAAATGAATAAATAAATAGAACAATTGTTTATTTAAACACGTTTATAAATTTATTGTTTATACACAAGCGTAATAAATAGATTATTTTCTTATTCTTGTAATCAGTTTGTAAGCTAAAACACAGTTCAAATAAACATATATTTCTTTCTTTAAAATCAATCTTTCTGTTCTTATTTTAATGAAATTAAACGTACGTTCACAGATAAAACATTCATTTTATTTGATGTAAAATTTTCTTTTTATTAAATCAAACTTTCCCTGTATTTTCACAAAACATATGTTGCTTTTATTTACACCTATTAATTTACAATTAGTATTCTCTCTCCTATTAATTGGAAATTTTCAATTACATTAATTTCAGTTGATTAAGTTTCAAAATGGACTAAATGAATGTAATGAGAAGTATAACAATTATTTCCTATCTAATAGTAATTTAAACATATTAATACCTATTCGCTACAAACAGTAATTATATATATTTCTTACTAAATAATAGTTTCTCATCTCTACAATCAATCTTTCAGTTGCCAAACATTTTTACTAAATGAATGTTTACTCTTTTACTAAACTTATTCATTCTTATTCTTTATTAACATTTATTATTATAATCACCGTTATTAATTACATTCAAACAATGTCATTAAATACACCTTACGTATGTTATCATTTTTTTTATCTTACTGTAACACATGTTATCAGTAGAAGTTCAAATTAAGATCATAAACATATCTCTTAACATATGTTAACAAAAATAAAATCATAAATTTTTATTATTCTACCACTTATATTCCTTACTACAATTAGCCTTTGGTATTCCTATCCATTAATTACACAAATAACATAGTTAATATTTGTTTGTCTTTCACTACATTAATACTTCTATATACATCTTAGATTTATATCAAAGGTTAGTTTTTTTAAAATGTGAATCTTGTCAATTACGCGTATTAATTAAGGTTTTAAACTCAATTAACAAAGTTTCCTAAGTCCAATCCCTTTTTACCAAATTTGACAATCCATAACCATTCGTACTACATTCCCTATAAATGTAATATTTAATAGATTTTATTTCAAATTAACGTACAACTTAATTTTCCCTTAATTGAGATCTGATTCCCAAATTTTTATTTAACATACTAAATGAATAAATAACCTAAATAAAAGGTCACCTACTCACTTTCTTTCATTTATAAGTTTACTACTTGCCCACCCAGGTATAAATCCCATATATAACACTAATCAATTTCCAATAACACTGCATTATCCAATTATCATAAATTTGTTCAATATATACTCCTTTTTACTTATAAATAATTTATGTTCTCTGTAAATTCTCATTCACTCTTCCGTTACTAAAATTAAAAATCATTAAGTAACGTTTCCTCCATAACAGTATTAAAATTACTTAACATTCAAGAGGACTTTATTTCAAGTAAATTAATTGACCAATAAATTAGGTAATATATAATAATTGTTATTATACCCTTAAGATTTACGCTTGTTCTCTTCTATTTGGTTTATAGCCTAAGGTAATATAACTAATCTAACTCCATAAATAAACTTATTTTATTACCCAGATTATACATAAATTTATTACCTTTTACATCCCACTATAAATCAGTGTAACCATTAATACCACCCATATTATCATTCCTTACACAATACTGATCTTATTTAATTACCATTAACTATCTATTTGTACAATAACTAAATGTTTACATTTGTTACTTATATTTAGTTTTATAACCAAACGTATCACGCTTAAATAAAATGAATTGGAGTTTCATTTAGATTGTTGACAATTGACTTGTATTAACATTGTTTCAGTCTAAATTTAGTTATCATTCCATTAGCAATATTTTATTTCTTTCGATATTAACTCATAAAATATTATTAAAATAACAAAATTTAACATCGAAAATTTATGGGTCGTTACATACATCAATCTGGTTAAGAGGCAAGATGAAGTCAGGCTAAGTATCATCTTCCACGATATTTTCAGCATTGCTCGGAGGCCTCTGATTGTTATTTCCAAAACGACAGCCTTTTGTCCATCCTTGATAAATTCCTTTAGTTGTCCTACGTAGATCATCCGTTGAATTATGCCCGCCAATACCCGACATTCATCTGTCTTCTGTCATTCAATTTGTGATATGTGCAGTAATCCCCCCTTCTCAGTTCGGGGTCGCTTTTGGCCTTATAAGAAATCAAGCAGTCATCCTTCTCCTTCATGGTGGCTTATATATAAAAGAGTGGCTTATTTAGAGTGACATGACTAATATTTGAATCTTCCTCCCACATTGGCTTCTTATGGTTGCGACCGTTGTTAAACTTCTCTTGTTCCTTCTTAATTTGATCTTTCTTTCTAACGTGGTACATTTAATCCATGCAGATGAATTTGTCGGCCTGGAAATGGAAGTCCTAGAAGTCTTTGCACCCGTGGATGTAAAGCTCTTACCAGAATAGAGTCTGCTCAATTAATCCCAAGTATACCACTACTAACTTATCTCTATCGGGTCACGTTCTTTGCCTTCAAAGCTTCTGTATTGAATCTTTTGAGATAATCACCCAGCATTTCCCTAGGTCTTTGCTTGATTTTGGCTACCGCAGTATAGTCAACAGTGGGGTCTTTTCAAGTGCAGAATTATGCTCAAAACTCGTAAGAAAATTGCTTCCAAGAATAGATGGTCCCATCTCAATATTGTTAGTACCACTTGGTTGTTGCTCGTTGAACCGTTGTTGGGAAAAGTATGCAGCCAATAGCTCCGGATGCATTATACAGAACCATTTGACTCTCAAAAGCTAATAGAATTCATCTGGATCGATGGTTCCATTATATCCTATAGAAGGAATCTTCGCGGTCATGATCTCATCGGTAAAAGGAGCCTCTCGTTGGTTATCATTGGCCAATCATCTAAAGTCTTGTTCCCTTTGAGGTTGAGCATGTCTTTTACCACTTTCTTTGCCAAGTCCTTTAAGTAAGACTCGTCATTATGGTAATTTCTCCTTTCTGGTTTATATCCCTCAGAAGTTGAGCTCCCTAATTCTTCGAGTTTTTCCATCATCCTTCCCTAATATTCTACCCTAGCTTGTTGATCATTTCTCTCTTTCTATGGAGTTTGGTAAACTTGATTTTTCTTTTATTTCTAAGCAGGGAAGCATTCAAGTTTATCCTTGGAGATTCCACCTCAACTCCTCCAGTTACCCTGGTAGTCTTGAAAGATTTCTAAGTAAGCACCACTTCTGATAGTTCTCTCATCATCTACAGTTGTTGCTCTAAGTTCTAAATTTTGGCCTCGCTGTTTAGTTTGGTTGCACCAGTTGTGACGGTTGCCCATGCTCTGTATTTCCCACGTTGAAATTGAGAGTTATATTCTTTTCTAATATTGTTGCCTATATGACCTCTTTAGTCTAAGCATTGAGTCTTCGTCATCTCATTTTCCTAAAATAAAATTCAGTTAATTAGTCTAGATAATGACGTAATTAAACAAATAAGATGTTCAATCCCTCCTTCTAGCACCAAAAATATTAGACCAAAAGATGGTATAACACTCTAGGTGCCAACCATGATGAATTAGCTCTTGATTTGAACATTTATTGGGACATGATCAAGTATGAATTGATCAATATTGCTCTAATGGTGTATCAAGAACCAACTCATCATTTGAGACTAATCTTATGATAGACTCATTATTTTATGGGTGACATTAGGCCTTTAAGGAAAGTCATACGGAAGTCTATTTATTATCCCGAAATCATTATGCTTGAAGTCCTTAGAGTTCGTTAGAATCATTAGGCTCGACTTCCTCTAAGGTCATAAGAGTCGAAATGGTCAAAGTCATTAAAGTCATTATGTATATATAATGATTTAGGCTTTAAAATGTGATAGTCCAAAAAGGTCCATGTCAAATCATATGTTCAATAGAGATATGGAAGATAAGTAAGGTGTCTATGATATAGTCCATTATTCACGATAATGGGCATATAATTAGGCACGATTCAGTCTTTATGTTCATAATCCATGGTTCATATAATTGTGCATATAGGAGTTTATCATAATTCAAGATTCGTCGATTATGTTAATGTCGTGTTTGACCATGGTGAGTCTATAAATATGCAAGTCCATAACAATAATGTCCTAAAAAGGTCATAGTCTAAGTCAATATGCACATTCAAGTCCTCGTTCATATAGCTCGAATATGATTATAGTCAAAAAAGTTGTCCCTAATTCGATTTAAGGTCACAAGGCTCTGATTTAAGAAAAGAGAGAGATGAAAAAATTTCCCCTTCCATAAAGCCCTTAGGTCCATATTTATGGGGTTTGGCCAGTGGCATGCTTCGACACCCATTAGCTTTGGAATTAATTGCAACCTTAGCATCAAGTTTGGTGCTTTATCAGCTTCGACACTAGCAGCATTATCGAGCTCACGGTTAGTAATCTTGTGTTTTTATAGTACGACTTCGGTACTTAGCGCACTAGAGCCAACACTCGGCATCATTAAGCTCAAAGTTGATAATTCCTTCTCCATTGATCAACATTCACTACATCCATATATTAACATTGATGGAAGGTGACGTCATCAAAATGCGGCTTCGACAGCCCCTTTGGATGTATTGATGGTTCTCTACATGGCTAATGAATATCAGCGATGAACACTCCATATCTTGTGGCCTTCTTTGATTGATGGTTGGCGACATTGTGGACAGTAAACAGCGGCGACATTGATGATCCTCGATGTCGATGTTCAGTAGCTTGTGGTTCCTCTTTCGAAATGACATCAATAAACGACGACATATCATTGAATTTACTATCATTATTTAACAACTTCGATCACACGTGGTGCTAAACATGGATGACATCGACAACATCAGTGTTGACAAGAGATGGTTTTATTCAACATTGCCTTCAAAACCATGACTCTCGACATTAATCATAGTACCACTTGGCCGTCACCATGATTCATTGAAGATGATGTTATTCTTCTGTCTTATACTGGATGCTTTCATAGACAATGTTGGTTATATCAGCCTCGTTAGTCAAATGTGATGTTGAAGAATCATGATGTGGTGGGACATGATGTAGAAAAAGGAAGCTTTGCATGGAATTGATACTGCATCGACCAAGTTCGACATAAATACTTATGACATGGAAGAATTTCAACATGGATGAAGAGCAGTATGATCTTATGGTCTTCGATATTGGCTCGGTGTCATTTCTCCAGTGTTGTTTCCTTTTGTATTATCACCCATCAGTGCAATGTTTATGTCTTCGACGTCGAGGGAGACCTTGAAGTCGACATTGATTCCTTAGTGCTCTCCGAGCATATGAGGCTTCAAACTTCGATGTTATCCTTCAACCTCAACATTGACTTTCCTAGTTTGTATCCTCTGGAAATTATATAAATAACATATGTCTTTCTAATTTATCCAACGCGTCATTAATGGAAATTGCATTGTCACTAATAGCTTTCGATAAGATGTCATCTGCATATAATGAGTGATTAATAATGGGATCGCTTTTATAAATTGGAGAAAGTGCACCTTTAGTATGTTCTAAGTTCAATAGAATAGATAAGTACTCCATAAGTAAAGCAAAAAAAAGGAGATAATGGATCTTCTTGTCGCGGCTCTCTATTACTAGCTATAAAACCGCATGGTGACCCATTAACCAATATTGAAAAGGTAGGCGATATGATACTTTCCCTATTATGGAAAGGATTTTAAGTGGAAACCCCATATATGTCAAAATATGGCAGACAAACTATCTATTAACTTAATTGTAAGCTTTTTGAAGATCTACCTTAAGGCATAGATTATTAGAACCCCTCCTACTAAAGATTCTAAACATCTTGTAAGCTAATATATAGTTTTCGCTAATGTTCCTTCTCGAAGTAAATGCATTCTGATTGTTGGAGATCAGTCCTTCCAATAGACCATTAATTCTATTGCAAATAGTATTTAATATAATTTTGTATATAACATTGCAATACGAAAAAGGTATATAATCTAATATGGAGGTAGGGTTATCTCTTTTGGGAACATTTTATATATAACATTGCAATAGACCATTATTTCTTTAATTATATGTCCACTGATGAGTACCCCTTTAATAACAGCAACGAACGAGCTCTATTTTAATCATATCGCAATGCAGTTTAAAGAAATTTGCTCCAAATCCATCTAGACCTGAACTGCTATCATTGTCAATCTTAAACGTAGGTTTCTTGATTTCTTCCTCATCAGCTTCAGTTTCCAGATTAGATTTGGCTTAATCAAACAGGATTTTTTTTTTTTTTTTTTTTTTTTTTTTTGCAAATAAGTTCTGGTAATTGAATATTTGGTAGGTCAGTGTTATATCAAGAGGTAAAATATGCCACTGCAATTTGCTTGAGCCGACTTTCCTGTACTATTGGCTGTCCTTGGGTGTCAGCAAATACTTCAATTCCTTTTTGTTTTTTGAAGAACACATGTAAGCGTGAAAGAATTTTGAATATTGATCACCGTCTTTCAAACATCTTATTTCAGATTTCTGTTGATTTTCAACTACATGAATATGCATATCCCTTTGAAGAGTCAAAAGACTATCTTTGTATTGTTTGATTGTTGCATCGTCAGCTGGATTTGGAAGTGTTTGCATATAAAGTTAATTATTTTCCTTTACTAGTTCAACTAAGCCATGAATGTTTAATCTACATTTATTCCAAACTTTGAGGTCTTTTTTCAGGTTTTTCAGTTTACATAATAATTGAAATAAGTAGTTGCCTTCAGCATTTATGTCCCGTGCATTGTTAGCAACTTCTGCATATCTATTTAAATGATTCTAAGCATTGTTATGTCCAAATGGAACGCTTTTAACATCAGAAGTTCTACTAACGAGCGTAATAAAAAATGGACAATGGTCACTAGTAGAATGATTAAGAATAGAAGTATGAGTTAGGAAAAATTATCTGAAAAGGTACATTGTGAAACGCCATATCAATTTTGCTGTGAGTGGATAAGTCTTCCCTCCTTTCTACGTAAAGTCAAAACCTTCATATTGAATTTCTTGCAAACCCGACAAAACAATAGTATTATAAAATTCATCATTTGCTTTTTTGAGAATTGTTGTTCGGACCAATTCTATCAGAACTATATAGCATGCAGTTAAAATCATCGAATATCAACCACGGATGATTTATTATTATTTGATAGAAACTTAATGTGGTTCCACAAATTAGTCCTGTGATGAGAAGTACAAAGCCCATAAACACAGGTCAAGGACAGAAAAATCCCTCATGTGGTTTGCATAGAACATGAAATGAATTGATCCTCACTAATAAAATTGGACATTGCCACATTGCCTGGTTCCAAAAGAAAAGAATTCTACTTTTGTTTAACCGTGTTTCATTTTGATAGTAGGACAATTCAGATCTGATACTTTTAGCAAAACCAATAATATTGTCGGTACTAAGTTTATATTTCAATAACACTGTAATCAAGGATTTAAGTTTATTCATGTGTTCTATTATGTCATACCCCCAGTTGGGGAATTTAAACCCCTAACATTCCAAATTAGGAACGTCATTAACTAATATTAGCGTTTTTTCCTAAGCGCTCACTTTACTCTTTTTTACTTCTCTTACCACTTGATTTGTATTGATTAATCATATCTACCCATGTTGGATTATCAATAACATCTAATGGAATACTTGCCTTGAATTCAAAAGGTGCTTCTTCCATTCTCATTCTTCTAGACTGCCTTGGAGTGGGAACTTCTAGAACAGTTGAAGAGGAGTTTGGGAAATTGCCTACTGCCACACCTGATCTACCACCTCTACCCACAATTGAAGAATTAGAAGCTGGCATGATCCAGTTAATAACAATATTGTTCGTTGCAACTTGTTCAACATCAATCATCACTACCTTTTGTTTTATTTCTATATTCACTGAATTACTTTGACAATTTTCATTGCATTCAAACTGGGACTATACCATAAACTCTGAATCATCCCTATTATTTTGAACATTTTCATATTTTCTGCTAAATTTGTTACCCCTACGAAAATCATATTATGATGTTCCTGTTGATTTTGTTTTAGTGTTACATTATATCAAGGTATGTTTTCAGGGTCAACTTGCATATTACTACTGCTACCATGTGTAGTATGTTGCTTTTTAGGTATCCACTGTTGAGCAAAGTTGCATATTTTACTGTTGTGTCCAAAACTTTTACAAGTTTTCACACACTTGAGGTTTCCACTCATATGCTACCTCTTGCCAACTCAAGTTAACATTATCATCCAGAATAGTGACTTTGTTCAAAAAAGAAAATGTAGCCTCTACTTTAATTAAAACTCTAGCAAAAGAAATTCTCATCAAACCCTTCGTTACTTGATCTAATTTAATAGGTCTCCCAACGATTAAGGCAATTCTACCAATACCATCTTCCATCCAAAATTCAAGATGAAATCGTACCCATTGGGGTATGGTTTTGAAGGAAATCTCTTGTGAGATTCACGCCCAATACCCTATTTTTAATCACCATTATTCTATTATCATAAAAATAAGGACTATTAGCTAAGATGTTATCACAATCTAATTGTTTCTCAAATTTCACCATATAAAAACATTATCTTTAGAATAAATTTAAAAATCTCCTAATGGTTTCCCAACCCTATGTTATACGTCTAGTATAACAAAACAGAGAATAATCAATTATAAACTCGTCGCACAAGTTTTTAACTCAGATTTCCACTACACTGGAATTCTGTATTAATTATTATAACAATATGAATGTTGTAAATAAGCTACAACAACAGCGTTATACTATTTTGAATAAATAGTATAACCAGAATAACGGATAGAATATAAAATAATGTATACAAATATACAAACAGACTAGAATTTTAACCCAGATTATGAGGAAATTCCGTCTGATACTTGTCGTAACAATTTCCTTAAGAATTTTATTTCGAAATTCCCCCAAAATACAACAGACGTATTCTGCTCGAGATTGTAATGAGTATATCACTCTGTGATTTAGAGTATGGTAACAGAAGAGAAGAAGAAGATTCGAATTCTGAAAATTAGTTAGGAAAGTGATCAGTTTTCCTTCTTATTTATAGTTGGTCCGTATCTCTTCCGAACAGTCGTGTCTGCACCCGTTCGCTCAAACAGTCGCGTCTGTATCACTTCGTACAGTCGCATCTGTTCACCCGCTACTGTTTCGCCTACGCCTCTTCAGTCGGGTCGTACCCGCTCGCGCCGTATCTGTTCGCCTCGCACCTGTTTGCTTCTAACGGGTCGCACCCGCTACTGTTCGCGCCTATTCAACCCGCGTCCGCTTCCCTTCAAATTACAGACCCAGCCCAGTTTCAGCCGAAGCCCAAAACCGTTAAACAATGGCCTAGCAAAAAGAATGGTCATTTTAGACCCGTACCCGGCTCGGTCGGACGGATGCCAACGAAACATACATTTGGGAGCCTCATGCCCCAACCTCCTCATGAAAAAGCCATATATATACAAATATAGCTTCAATAATTTGACGATGTGGGACTTTGTATATTTCGTTCATTTTATTTGTTAAAGAATTCCAACAGCCTATCAAGAACGCCTCTGAAATAATGATAATAGGGTTTGGGACCCATAACATACAAAGCAATAGCATGTTTCATTGTTCCCTAGCACTTTTATTACCTGATCTATCATCTTAGCATAAAGAAGTTTACCTTGAATTTGTAGTAGGTAATGATGAATAGGCGTAAAAGAAGGAACTCCTTCCTCCGTCACCACTTTGCTCCAAGCCCTTTAAGACTCACTTTCCCTTGCCTCACAACCTTGCGCGTTCCCTAAATTAGAACATATCACCATTCCATATTAGATTCTAGATTTAGGAATAATAAGTTATCTCCTAATTCCAACCGCCGAGACAAATTTCTCTCGTCCCATTTCTGATAGCCATAAACTTGAAAATTTTCCCTTTCTTTCCTTATTAACCATCCATTTCCAACCCCTATGTCAGACTATTGTAAGCCATCGGATTCCCTTCCTCCATCTGATGGCCGATTATTGTATTTAACCTTGCTTTAGTTCAAATCTGAGGTGGCATGAGATGGAGATACAACAGCCATAAAACAACCCTAACTTAGTTTATACGATAAAGCTACAGGGTTTGGAGACAATTTAAAGTATCTTTGGACAAAGTAATTAAATAAATGATTTAAATTGTTAAATCATTTTGATCCATTATTTAGAAGTCCAAACATACCCACATAGGGGAGGACGGCCATATATATAATGGGAAAGAAGGGGCGAAAGTTTTGAAACATGGGAAGATCAATGGTTGATTGGAAGACAAAAAGTCATCTATTAAACAATGCCTTGAATTCCTATAAATAAATCTCTTTCTCCCGGGCACTAACAAAAAACAGAAAATCTAACCTCCATCTCTCTTAAACGAAAAGAAAAATTGGTGGTGAAGCCAAGAAGGGGGACTTGAAACCTTCATTCAAGGATAGAAATTTTGAATTCGAGGCAGAGATTACTAATAACAACTTATTGACATTTAGTAGGACCAGAGTTACACATTTACACACACACAAACACACACACACATCATAATTGGTTTTGGTCTTGTTAAAATACATGTATGAGTTGGTAAAACTTAAATTTGTTTATGTATATATTAATCCTTATAGATCTCTTTCTCTCAGGCACTAACAAAAAACAGAAAATCTAACCTCCATCTCTCTTAAACGAAAAGAAAAATTGGTGGTGAAGCCAAGAAGGGGGACTTGAAACCTTCATTCAAGGATAGAAATTTTGAATTCGAGACAGAGATTACTAATAACAACTTATTGACAATTAGTAGGACCAGAGTTACACGTTTATACACACACATACACACACATATCATAATTGTTTTTGGCCTTGTTAAAATACATGTATGAGTTGGTAAAACTTAAATTTGTTTATGTATATATTAATCCTTATTAAAACGAAGGCCAAATTCTATTACACTAGATATAATTATGTCATTATTAAATATTAAATCCATACAATCAAACATATGTTGCATACACACACACTAAGGCATATTTTTTATCACATAATTATATAATACAAATATGAAAACACAAAGAATTATTACATAGTCTTTTGTTAAATTAAATAATACGACGATTCACCTTCTTACATTCTTCTCATGATTAAAGGCTTTTACTTTCATTTATGAATAAAAAAACTTTTGACTTTATTTTATTCAATTTGTATATATATAATGTAAGTCAAATTTTTAATTTGGTTCAAAATTTAATTTAAAATTAAAATTCAAAATTCAAATAGTTATTTTATACAAAAAAGGGAAATTATACATGACGCATATAATTTTTAACACATAAATCTATAATAAAGAATGGAACACTGAAGTTGTCGCATAACATTTCGTTAGATCAAATAATGTATGATTCACTTTCTCACTTCCTTCCCATAATTAAAGGTTTTTACTTTCATTTATGAAAAAAAAGCTTCTCAATTATGTGTAGCCTTAGTTGTCAATCACATACATGTGTATGTAAACATATAAATTAATGACCATAGACATATATTATCAAATACATAATAACATCAAACATATATATGGTTGAAATTAAATGTGTTCATTGACATATATGTTTTGTATTATTATAGACGTAATTACCTTCATGTGTAGATATTTTATTTTAATAACATCACTGACATACGACCTTAATTAGCATGATTGTTTGTCATAAGTCACAACGGTTGATTACACGCATGTTTTCATATCACCCCTAGGTTAGAAAACCCATTTAACATTGTTATAATGTTTGTATTATGAACGTAAAATTAAAATTAAAATTAAAATTAATAATTAAATTAAATTAGTAAATCATATTTGAATTAAGTAACAAAATGTTATCATTAAACAATAACAAATAATTAAATATCTCAGATACAAATAAATATACTTAAGATATATCCCAAACTCTTTTATTAATAAAATCAAAATATGATTTAATATAAACATTTTATTCAAGTAAACACAAAATATGATCTTCTACAAATAAGTAAAAGGAATTTTTTTAAAATTCACCATTTTACCTCTCCCATTGCCAATGCACCTGATCCAACATCACCATTCATCTTATGAATAGTGCTATCTACGCTAGTGTCAACGGACTTATCGATATCCTTGTCTCAAAAATACTTGATTAGCAACATTTAAGGAATAAATATTTAAATATTCAAAACTCATGGTTGTGACAAAATGTCGAAGCTTTCTTTTATGTCTCTACTCACATTTTCATCCAGTTTCTCGAGAAAATTATTTACATCGCCATTAATGTTTCTTTGGGATCTAGGGCTTTTTGGATGTTGTATTTAATGTTCTTGTAGTTCTCTTTGGGAAATACTGTGGTTTCACACTTTTCAACTAAACTTATTTGGATTGGGCTGCGTTGTTTAGCCTTGGGCTTTTGTGTTTTGTACAACATTTTGTACATATTCCTTTAATAGTAATAAAGGCATCTTTAATCTGGTTTTAAAAAAATTCATGGTTGCGAACACATTCACATACAATCGATAAAATACTTTTCTTATGGATTCTCTGCTTATGTATATATTATATATATATATAACATTGCTTATATCTAATATAAAAATACATATAGTAGAAAACTAAAAGCAGAAACATACTTCATTTTGAACATAGTTCTCTATAAGAGCTAAGTTATAATCAAATTACATAATTACCCATATGAAACACCCTTAACTCTATCAATCCTCCACTTGCACTTGAGGCCAATTATAGCGCCTCATATCCATACATTCGATCAGTCTACCAAATTTAGACTAAGAATGAGCATTAGTAAATGGATCTGCGATATTATTATTTTGCATCTATTTTTCAATTTTGCTTCCTCGTTATTGATAAACTCTTTTTTCATGTGTTAACTATGGAGAACATATCCCGGCTTATTTTCAAGCTTTCAGTTTCCTTTGCAATTTATATTGCATTATTATTGTCATAGTACATTATTGGGTTCCCAAAGGTGGGAAATACCCCAAGCTTACTTATAAATTCGCCTGCTTATACTACTTCCATTGCGACACCTTTCAATACGATGTACTTAGCTTTTATAGTTGAATCTGCCACAACCTCTCATTTGCAGTATTTCTAACTTAAAATACTTAATCAAGGATGAACAAGATTTTAAGATTGACTTACTATATTCAACGTCACTTATGAAGTATGATTCCGAACGATCATTCATCAGGAGTTCGTTATTTCCATGAGTAATTCTCTATTATTTCATAATATTCGAGAATACCCATCACTACCATTTAGTGTTTACCTTAGATTTTATATTCCTTTGATACAGCTAGTGTATAAATGCGATCTAATATACCATGTAACAATGTAAATATGATAACTCCTATTAACGATGCATAAAGGATCTACCTTTGTGCTCCATATTAAATTTTTTAATAGATGTCTATGTATATCAATTGGGACAGTCTCACCATCCTCTTATATCGAGTATGAAGGATGTCTTTCTTAATCCATCATTGAGAATTAAACAATCGAACTTTAACTAATTTTAACATGGTATATTGTTAACGGTTAGCAGTATGTTGTTTACTTATAAAATTAGATACAATTCGGTGCCTTTGATTTCTTTCTTATATGCACATGATTCCTCTGCATTTTGACTGAAATAAAACTATTTGATGATTCTATCAAATATTTCTCAACCATTAGATGTCTATTTAAGATCATATCTTAATGAGTCCACAAGCTTTATTATTGCTACCATCGACTTCAAGACATTTTTGCTATGGTATACAAACATTCTCCTTCGAACTATTATTTAGAAGTTCTGTTTCAACATCATATGCCAAAATCATAGTCATATTGTGTGATAATCCGGGAGTGGAATCCAAATGAGCTTAAGCTTGTTGACTATCACAACTACTCCATTAATTCCAAAATTTGAAGTCGACGAAGTATTTTCATATCAACACTACTTTATACGATTCTAATTGCATTAATCTTTTTATCAAAGACTCATTTGTAGCCGATAGAATGTATCTTTTTGGGTACAATTTCCAAAAACATATTTTATGAATGTACTTGGAATCCGTTTCAAATTCAAAAATCATGCCATGGGACATAGACTACATTGTCCATGGCTTGTCAAAATCTAAGGAACTAACAATCCATCACCACAAGAAAATGACCATATTACAACTATTTATTTACAACGTTCGTCGATTGGCAGTTGTATAAAGGTTTATAACTACAGTTTTTGGACAGTTGAAATAAACTTATTTTTAACAATTGTTTCATTTTGTCGGTAAATGTTTATTTATAACAATACTTATTTATTGTTATCTTACTCATAAATTGTAAGTGATTGTATAACTACTTTTAGGTAAACGTTATTAATAGTAAACGAAAATATAAGGGAATACAAAGGTTACCACTCATATATTTTAATGTTCGTCCTTACCAATCATACAAAAAGTTGAAGACACATAAAAGTGAGAAAAAAATTCTTAAAATATGATTAACATTTAAAATACGGAAATAATTTATACTTAATGGGTTGTGAATAATAATTTGTAATAAAGATTAATAATTTAAAATTAATTAATTATTATAATTAATAATATATAACTAATAATTTATAAATAACGATAAATAATAATTCATATTTAATAAATTCTAATCATAAATGGTATATAATTAGAGATAGGGGTACTTTAGTAAATATTGAACCCTGCCTGAGTTTGCCAATTTAATTTTCGTTGATCGTCAACACTTTATTTTCCTCTAGAATCGCTTATGCCTACCTCTCCAATCAAAAGCCATAATTCCCAAATCATTTCAACTTACTACTCAAAGTACTCACATTGCTCCAACCCCGTCGCTCGTAGCCAGGCTACCGCTTCAAAGTAACTATAGACTCAGCCACTTGCACCATACACAACCACTCAACTCCACCATTCTAGCTCAATCCCACATCTCTAGTCTATCGCATTACCGTTGTAGTTCTTCGAGGTAACTTTCTTAAATTTCTACATATATTCTCATGATGTGAGTACTTGTGATTTCTTCTTTAATGTTCACTACCCCACTTTTTCTTTATTTGTAACGCACAATCATATCGTTCCTCTTTCATTCGAAACTAGGGTTTATAGTCTTTGCCTTTAATTCACTGCAATTCAGGTATAATTTATTATTCAAATTCATATTTAATTTTTTGATTTTAAATATGAGTCTGTTTATGGAAATAAATCCAGTTTGAATTTTAATTTGAATCCAATTTTTTATCTGGAAACCCTTCTGATGCTAACCAATATGCATCTCTCCAATAACGCTTTCCATTTAACTTTCTCTTATCTGTTGAAATATGTTGGCGGCTGTGACGATCTGCCTTTTTGCCCATCAAAAATTGACACCAAATACTACCACTGTGTTCAAATGTCGAGCATCCAATCGATAAAAGGGTAGATTGTTAGGGTAAAAAGAGAGAAAAGACAGAGAATAGAGAAATTAAAATCTCACAAAGGAATCGACAACATATAATATACTAATGATAGTAAAAACTGTCACTCCAAACAAAATAAAATTGTATCAGGGTTAAAACCAACCTTAGCAGCTGCAAAGTTATAAATCCTGTCCTTAAAATTTGCTGATACGGTACTATATAATACAATGGAAAGCAAAACAATACAATGTGTGAACCTCCAGCTCCTCTCCAAGATCACCCTAACACCAAAGACAACTTGGAAAAATATTCGGTCTGGCCCGAGCATTATAATAAAATGACACCCGAATCAGCCTGAAAATACCAGCGTGAGATAACTCAAATAATAGGGAACATATAAAAGTTTTGTGAGACCATGCCGCTAATACGGAATGAGTTTTTACCTCACATAAATAGCATCCATACATGCAAGAGTAGAGGTAAACAATAGGAAACAAATACACATAAGAATGGGATAAATAGTACTAAAAACCATACTTGAAAGAATGAAAATAATCCAAGCCAAATCTAAACTCAACAGAATGGACAATATAAGGCAACAGTCCAAACTTGATAGAATGGACAAAATAAGATAAAAGTCCAAACTTAATAGAATGGAAAAACCTAATAACTAAACACCGCGAAGGGGGTTGACCCTTCCCGTTGCAATTAAAGAAAAATAGATTCAATGGTTCGAATCAAATAAGGAAAGGAAAATTTTCAAAAAATTACTAGGAAGGTGCACCACTCTTGAAGTATACCTCTAGTAATATACTTCTGAGAAGCTCATATACTCCGTGACACTTCTCAAAAATATACCAGCCGGACCCCGTCAATCCTTACCGAGAATCCAAATATTCCACATCTAAATCTTAACCTTTAAGGTGACGTAAACCAAAAATCTAGATGAAATGTGAGAATAACAGGGTGGGAGCAACCCCAAAAAGCTAGAAGTCCTTCTGTGCTTTGGATTCAGTCATATATCGACAAAGGATAACAAAGCGCGTAGCAAACCATTTTAAGATGATGATACACCATGAAAAGGCTGGATCCGATAATAAATAAATCAACTATCAGAGATAATTCAAATGACCATATATGGAAATTAAATATCATATATCTGACACCACCCATCGAATCCAAATGAGTGCTATCCCTCGGTTGAAAATGAAGCTAGACAAGTTGGGATAATGTTACCTCTAAGCATCGTCTTGATGACATTTTTAACCTTTGAGATAGAAAACAGGTCCAAGAATGTTTAGCTTTAAAAGTATGACTGCATCCTTTTCATATAAGAAATATTGTTTACGGAATTACTTTTCGATAACCGAATCGAACTTTACTTTTTAAAACTTGACTTGTGCTTGATTTTCATAATACAATATCTGTAGAAACACTTTGGAAATTCTATATTAAAATGTTCTTTTATAAGACAAAACTTAAAATACTAAGCCTACTAAAACAAGGGTCAAAAGCAAATGCATTAAAAAATTGTTTACTATGAACCCAAAACAATTTACACATAGCTTTATTTATAAATAATTCCTTTTAAAAGATTTTCTCATTTATAAACCATTATTTATAAATTTAAAATAATATTTATTATCCCATAAGATAATCAATCGCCTTTACAATCTCTTTTAAATAGATAAATCCATTATCTTTAATAATATAGTTACTTATTTCCCAACGCTTTTATATCATCAGTAAATTAACTTTAAAACCTTTATTGAATTAGTTTATAAACTATAAAACACTTTCATCATATTAATTAATTGGCTTTAATCACATTTATTAAATTACTCTACTTTAAATATCATTAATTAAAAGATTTATTAAATTCAAATATTCATTAACTAAAATGAATAATCAATCTCAAACATCATTAATTAAAATGATAAATAATTTTAAATACCATTAATAAGAAAATAATTAATTAAGTTCAAATAATTATCAATTAATTTGATTAATTAAATATAAACTTCATTAGTTAAAATGATAAATTAAAACATCATTTGTTAAAATGATTAATTAACTATTAAACATCATTAATTTAAAATGATTAAATAAATTTATAATATCATTATTTAAAATAATCAATTAAATTTAAAGTAATCATTAATTAGAATGATTAATTAAAGTTTAAATCATTAATTGAAATGACTTAATTAATTCAAATCTCATTAAATCAAATAGATTAAAAAAATTCAAACATCATTAATTAAAATGATTAATTACATTCAAATATCTGAAATTATGATGATTAATATCATTAATTAAATTAGAATATCATTATTTAAAAGGATTAATTACTTTTAAATACCATTAATTAAACCAGTTAATTAATTTTAAAATCATTAGTTAAAGTGATCGGTTAATAAATTATCAGTAATCAAAATGATTGATGAATTTTAAAATTTTGCTTAGTGAAAACACAAGCTCAAGTTTAAAACACACATGATAGTGTTTTGGGGATGAAAGTCAACAAAAGACGACATAGCGAAAATTGATACAACGACATTTAAATAATTTTAAATGGAATATCATGATTCATTTCAATTAAACATCAATATAACATCATAATGATGTAAATAAATAATTATTCGCGATAAACCCCTCAGGTTCTTTCTATAAATTTTACCTACAAAACGTTGGTTATGCATAATATATATTAATATGGATTCATAAGAATCAAATTAATATGTCATTCATATTCCAAATGAAAATTCAACCAAACAATCAATAATAATTTATAGCATCATGGATATGATATAGTAAAATTGAATGCAAAACTCACAATGGTATTCAATTTTCGCCAAAACATTTCGTTTTAGAATAAAACCTAACGACTGTTCGATTTTAGTCGAAAATTCTGCTAACTCCAAATCCAACCAAACCCTCATGAAGATAATGTCCATATGAGTGGAACACAATGCACGGCGCTCGAATTCGACCTCGTAAAGTTATACGATTAAAACTAATTACCCCCCAAAACACTCTTCTTCCCTAAATTAATAATCCTCTCCTCCTAATACTGGTGCACAACAAGGATGTCATGCTAAAGCTTTGACACAGAGCTACACTCGTCGATTCTTCAATCTGTCTTCACTAATGCGTCGCTCTACGCGAACTCGACTCGCCCGTACCCAAAATTCCACGCCCACCGTACCCAATCAAAATGCGACTATCGACTTCTCCCCTTCGAACGCATCATGTCACACGACCATAAATTCTGCCGATCTCCCCGAAACTACGGCCATAGCATCTTCTAGCCTCGACAAATCCAAAGCAATCAACTACATGTCCTCTCGTCGCTTGAACAATTGCCTATAGCTAACCCTAGGCCTGATTGCTCACGTCGAACCCTTCTCCACCATACCGCACTTAAAAAGCTTGCCCCCAATCGTAGCCCGTCAAATACAAACCCATCGGATCGGGTAATGAAGTATGGAATTTTAATTTGAATTTTAAAAATGGAAAATTTTCATTTTCAAGTTACAGGTGTGTTTAATAAAGGAGAGAGAGGAATGAGCTGCACGCAAAAGGGGAAAGACGAGAACGTGCGTGTACGGCCTTGAAATGATGGGGGTATGAACATATAAAATAGGATATATATATATATATATTTTATATTAAAATATCCAGCCTAACATGCCCAAAAATCTTGAACTTCTATCAGAACGTGCGTACTGGCGTTCTAAACTAAATGCCTCTATTACGAACACAATGGAACTATTTTCAAGGGCCAATTTCAAAGTATATGGAAGTTAGCTTTTTAAATCAAATTATTTTTAAAATTAATCACTAGGCATTTCGAGCTTGCACGACCACACAATATATCTGGTTGTTACAAAACTTAATGGCGTACAACAATTTATTATTTTGGATCTAATGGCACTCGTTTTTGTCAAAATCCGAGACAGTGCCTCCAAAATGCTAATTTCATCAATATAAATATCGTTTTATATTTTCGATCCAATTATCGATATTTATCTGACCTATTTTGTATATAAATTTACAAATGAAATTCATCAATACTTTTATTAATTAAAAAAGTTAAATATAATTATTAAATCCATTTAATTAATTTTTAGGTCAAATATTTAAATGTTTAACCATATTTGAATTCAAATTATCAAATTCCAAAAATCTTGTAATTTAAAGCTTTAAAACTAATTAAACATTTAAAATTAAATGATTAAAATTATGGGTTATAACAGTACTTGTTAGTGCGTACCTTAAATTATATGTATTTTTTGAGGAATCAGCAAATTTATTGAATTATTCCAAGGCATTGTAAGAAATGTTTGTAAGTAAAAGGAGAAAGTAGCATTTGAAATTTATTTTATATTGGAAATTTGAATATGAAATGGTGAAAAGTACTTCTATCTTGAGGTGACATTTATTGACGCATTTCTTTTTATTAATATTGCTCCAATCAATGTTAAATATTTATAATGGATTATGTGCTAAATAAACGTACATGTTAAATTAGTGAGCAGATATATTTGGTTAGTTATTACAATGAATATAGTTTCAATAGAATATCGTGAAAGTTTTATTCGGTTAAGTAGGTGTTAAATATTGGATTAAGTATTTCTTAATATAACAAATTTTAAATAATTCAAGTATCGAAGTTGTTATTACTTAATGTTATGTTCTTACAAGTTTGCTATTAATATGTTATTTTATAGTTGGCTCAATTTGATCTTTTAAAATTTTCTCCAAAGGATTATATATGCTCATATTCATCTTTTATATATAAGAATCTTCTCATAAACATGTAGTATGTTTCATTTTCATTCCATTTGTTTAATACTTTTAGGATTTATAATATTTCAAACAATACAGATACCATGAATTGGACATCTCTATTTTAATTATATAATAATCATCAATGCAAATTTTCTTTAATTTTTTTGGATTTCATGTTCCTATTTAAATGGAATGCATATGATTTTAGAAGATTAAATGGTCATTTCCATGGTTTTAAGGCGGAGTGTAAAATAACTTTGTTGTTATAAGTTGTTTCTATCATAGTGGTTATACCTATTTTATACCTTTTCTGAATTAAAAATAACAAGTTATGTTTTAAGCCACATATACATGCTGATGATCTACTCTAAATTTTTTCATAATGTCAAATTTATATCTCCAAACACATGAACATCGTACCATTAACTCAAAACTACATAAAACTTGCTATTTAAAACTATTTATAAAAGGTTTTAAAATAAGTCATTCCTGAAAGGATTCTGAGTGTTAAGTAGGATGTTCAACGTCATAAGTAAATAATGTTGGAGATAAATTTCAGATCTAAATATATATAACCCATATTGATTCAATCAGAAAACAAGTAGATGAAATTAGAAAGTTCAGTTGAAGGCATACCTGCGTCCATTGTTAATTACTAAAGAGAAGATTAACTAGGTTATAATCTTCCAAATTGACACAAGCTTAGGTCTGACAATTCTATGTAGAAGAGGGTAAAGAGAATATGATAAGACTTGTGTACTTTATGGACCACAACCCTATATTTTTGGCATTGTGACATTTTTTAGTTCGGCCCTTCAACAAATTGGAATTGTCACTCTGGTATTCGTACAATATAATTTTACATCATGAATATACCCCTTAAGCCTTAATATATTTATTCCAGAATAGATCACATGTTTAGACAATCACAAGGTAGAACATATATTTAAACAATAAAATATGTGGCTCTATTATAGTGAATTATACCAACAACTCCCCTTGCGCCACATATGTAATTTTATAGAATGTATTCAACTTTGTGAGATCTCAAATAGCTATCTTTATAACATGGTATATCCAAAACAATCTCGTCCATTGGTTGCATTAACACAGGATCAAAATGGCCTTAATTACTGTTATTATAACCAAATCCATCAATGGTCACATATATCAATACAACCAAACAACATAAATCAACCATGTATGTGTAGCATGGAAATTACATGAAATGTGATCTTTACATGTCTATTTCCAACTGGTCAGACTTTACTTTAATAAGATCATACACACACACACACACACACACACACACAATTGGAGTGCAATAGAAAACTTTATTTCTTTATTTCTGATCAAAAAATCTAAAGCATGTCCCTAATCAAAATATAGAGCAATGTTACAAAAGAAACGACGTAGTACATACTCCTCCTAAACCAAAATATCTTTATATAAAAGATACGCCCATTTTAGCAATGTGCTTATGAAAGATCTTGGGTGGTATTCCTTCTTTAAGCGGATCTACTAACATGAAATTTATCCCAATATGCTCTATGGATATTAACCCATTCTAAACTCTCTCCTTAATAACTAGAAACTTGATGTCAATGTAATTTGACTTACTTGAGCTTTTATTGTTATTAGAATATAATAATGCCAATCTATTGTCACAATACAACTTTAATGATCTTTCAATATTATCAACAATCCATAGCCTAGTGACAAAATTTTATAGGCATTTCCCATGATTATGCCTCATAGCAAGCCAAAAACTCTGCTTCCATAGTGGAAGAAGCTACGAGCATGTGCTTAATGCTCTTCCACTTAACAGAAATATGTATCCTGAAGTGGATTTTGTGCTATCCAGCCATCCAGCAATGTCTGAATCAAAATACCCTATGATCTACAACTGATCTCATCTTCTATATATAAGATTATAGTCCTTAGTTATCTAAAGATACCTTATAACCCTTTTTTCTGCTTTCAACGATCCATTCCAGGGATACTAAGATACCTTCCCAATGGTCTCAAAGCGTATGCAATATCTAGATGCGTACGCACTTGAGCATACATTAGACTCCTTATAGTAGATGCATAAAGGATCTTCTGCATTTTTTGGCTTTAAAGAGATTATTAGGGCATATTTTAGGACAAAATATATCTACTTTAGTGAAAGGGGTATCACCTGATTTCCAGTCTTGCATGCCAAACCTTTTAAGCACCTTTTCTATATAGTTCTTTTGTGACAATCCAAGAATACTCCATGTACGATCAAAATGTATTTGGATTCCTAATACAAAAGATGCATCCCTAAGATCTTCCATTTCTAAATTATCTGAAAGAAATCTCTTAATTTCTTGTAAAATATGTAATTAGTTGGTAAGCAATATATCATCAATATATAAAATCAAAAAGATAAACTTGTTCCTACTGAACTAGTGATACATAAAGTTATCAATGATGTTTTCCTCAAAACCAAGTAAGGTAACTATGTTATGAAATTTATGGTACCATTGATGAGAAGCTTATTTGAGCCCTTTAAGTGGATTTCTTTAGTTTACAAACTGTATTCTTTGGATCTTTGATCATAAAGTTTTCTTGTTGCATCATGTAAATTGTTTCCTTTATATCTCCATTGAGAAACGCAGTTTTAACATCCATTTGATGTAACTCAAGGTCAAAATATGCAACAAATGCCAAAATTATTCTGAAAGAGACTTTCGATGAAACTGGAGAGAAAGTCTCTTTAAAATCGATGCCTTCCTTTTGAGTAAAACCTTTTGCTAAAAGAAGAGCCTTATATCTCTCCATGTTACCATTTGCATCCCTTTTGGTTTGAAATATTCATTTACAACCAATGGGCTTCTTGCCTTTAGTTAAGGGGACAACATCCCAAACTTTATTATCTTGCATGGATTTAAACTCTTCATTCATAGCTTCATTTCACTTTTGAGTATTAGCATCTTGCATGGCTTGGTGAAAGTTTATAGGTTCATTTTCACCAATCCATTATTTTCCTCTATTTCTTAAAAAGAAATACCACATAATCGTCCATAATGACATTTCTCCTTTCTCTAGTGGATCTCCTTAGTGGAAATTCATTTTGTGGCTATTGAGTTTGGTCTTGTGGAACGTTATCCTTAACTTGAAGAGGGTTTTCATCAATATTGTCTTGTTGAGGTTCCAGATTTACTTCTTCATTAATGACAGGAATGATAATCTGTACATTGTCAAAAGAAGTAATGTAGTGGGAATCATATACGATGATTCCTCCTCAAAAACAATGTTCCTTACTTCATTTCTCCCCCCTAACTCAACATCCTCAAAAAATGTTGCAGTTCCCATCTCAAAAATTTTCCTTAGTGGGATCATTAAATTTATAGCTCCTAGACCTCTCAAAATAATCAGTAAAGTAGCTGCTTAGTGGCAATTATTATCCTCAATTTCTTGAAGAAATACCAATAATCATTCGAAATGGAATTTCTTCTTTCTCTATTGGATCTCCTTAGTGGAAGTGAGGCTTTTGAGTTTGTTCTTGTATAAAATTAACCACAACTTGAAGAGGTTTTTCTTCAACATTATCTTATTGAGGTCTCAGATTTACTTCTTCATTACTGATTGGAATGATAATCTGTACATTGCTAGAAGAAATAACTGTAGTGGGAATCATTATTGATGATTCCTCCTCAAAATTAATGTTATTTACTTCATTTCTCCCTCCTAACTCAACATCCTCAAAAAATGTTGCAGTTCCCATCTTAAAAATTTCCTTAGTGTGGGATCATAAAATTTATAGCCGTTAGATTGCACAAAATAACCAATAAAGTAGCTACTCGCTATTTTAGAGTACAATTTTCTTTCATTTTGTCCATTAGTCCTTGCCTCAGCTGCACATCCCCAAATATGAAAATGCTTTAAAGCGGGATGTTTGCTTGTCCAAAGCTCGTAAGGTGTTTTTATAGCTGCTTTAGTGGATACTTAATTAAGGATATAAACTATTGTCTTTAATGCCTTCCCCTAGAGTGATTTGGTAAGGTAGAATGACTAATCATACTCCTCGCCATGTCTTTAAGAATTCTGTTTCATCTTTCAACAACACCATACATGCTAGGTGAACCTAGCATGGTGTACTGTGGGACTATTCCATATTCCTCTAGGAATTGGACAAATGGTCCTAAACATTGTACACCTTATCCATCACATTTACCATAATATTCACCTCACGGTCTGATCTGACAGTTTTGATTGTTTTGTTCAGTTGGTTCTCGACTTCTACTTTAAATTTCTTGAACATGTCCAAAGATTCTGATTTGTCATGTATAAGATATAGGTAGTCATATCTTGAGTGGTCGTCTATGAACGTGATAAAATATTGTTGACCTTTCCATGATGCCTAAGGGAATGGCCTACAAATGTCTACATATATATCAATTCTACAAAGACAAGTTCCCTATTGGCACATATTTTCTTATGTTTGGTCTGTTTTCCCTTGATGCACTCTGCACAGACATTGAATTCTGAAAAATCAATGGATTCCAAAATGCCATCCGACACAAGCCTTTGAATTATAGTTATAGATATATGACCTAAGCGCTTGTGTCACAATGTGGATGCATTTTCTTTATTAGATTTCCCTTTAGTACCATGTGATTCCATATGTAAGGCTTCATGATAAGAGGTATTAACATCAAGCATTTTATTTTATCATAAACATTAAGAAAACTAGTTCCAACAAGAGTTGAATTTATTGATAGACTAAAAATATCATTCCCAAATGAACAAGAATAATCATTTTTGTCCAACTTAGAAATAGAAACCAAATTCCATCTAAATGATGGTATAACAAAGTGTCAAATAAATCCAAATAAAACCGAGTTCTTAATAACAACTTAAAATGCCCAATAGCCTCTACTTTAATTGATTTTCCATCGCCCATATAGATGTATCTTTCAGCATCAGTTGGATTTCGCTAGCTCAGGCAGCCCTAGATAGAAACACTTATGTGAGTAGAGGTACTGTAATCTAACCACCAAGTGTTTCTAGGTACTATAGCTAAATTTGCTTCAGAACATACCAAAGAAAAAGATATACCTTTCTTAACACGCCTGTCAGGGCCCTTTTTTCCGTACACTTTAAATTGACAATAAACCACACAAGTCTAACTCAAATTGAATGAAAAGACAGAACATGAAGGGTAAAAAGAAAAATAAGATAGAACATAATCTAACAAAAATGGAATAATATATAATACTGAACAATATCTTAGAGCGAAAAACTTTTAAAATACATATATCAGAGACTACCTAGATTCAGCTTGGATAGTTATAAACATCTATCCTTACATATGCTGACAAACATCAAACAAAAACAAACAAACAACAGCGGATGATAGAATAGGTCTATACGTAGATGAATATCTCTAGCTCTCCTTTGGAAAACTCCGACCATCTTCAACTAAACCTGAAACTACTCGGATCTGACCTAAGTATTGAAAATAGCCGGATCAGGCTTAATAAACCAACGTGAGAAAAACTCAATAATAAATGACAGTGTCATATATCAGCTATTAAATGAAATCCTTTTGAAAAGAAAGAGTATCTCATAAGACCACGCTCATACATAAATACAGATGGGTTTTTAACTTTTGAAAACTAAAACACTTTTATATATCAAAACATTTGATATCATTTCTAATGATATTCTTTGAAAAACATTTGCAAATAAATTTATTAATCTTAGCCGAAATTTTTACAATGATTAAATTTCGGCATACTAGGTTTACAACCAAGTCCGAAGGTATTTATCGGAAAAATGGATTTCCATACAAATGACCAGGTGAAGGGACTACCTTTCAAGGGATACACCTCTAGATGGATGTCCCAAGGCACAGAACATCTTCTCTCTACCAGCACAAGACCGACCTACCTCTGTAACTAGATAATACCAAATATGTCATCCCTCAGTCATTACCGACCTTTAACTGAGCGCGCTCTAGCATACAAACCACACTAATTTACATTCCAAACGCCATAGTGGTATGAAATATATCTAGAAGGGGATGATCATACCCTAATTGGGAGTGACCTACTTAGCCTTGCCGCATCTAACCCTGTTTCGGTCATTTTCGATCGATGAGGCTCGAGGCAACAATTACCTTTTCACATAGCACATATCACATCTATAAGTGCCACATTGTCATTTTCTTTGACTAGAAATAGCCTTCCATAAAAATACAACTCTTGAGCTCGTACGCCTCATGGAGGGTGTTAAGCTAAGAGAAGTTTCCTTTTCCCCTACCACAGATGTATGTTTGTAAAAACCAATGTATGTAATCTCAGAAAGTGCACTGTCAGACATTCATCCATACAAGTTTGTTCTAGGAAAGAACGAAATCGAAGGTACTCTCCTACCACATCCTATCAAAAATTAACCCTAGGATTAGTAGCGAGCAGTCCTTGCAACTCAAAGAATTTCAGAAACGAAAGGACCACTACTACTTAGTATTAAGGAGCTAACCATAATTATCAACAAGCAATCTTTTCATCCCGAAAATCCTTGGTCTTCATTCTTCATTCTCTCTATTAGATCTTCATTTTTCGAACACGTAAATTGGTTGGAAGTGGCATTCGGATAGGAATAACCCAAATCTGACTGCAGTTCCTTCGAAACCCAATTATCGATAAAAAGTTAATATGAGCATATAAGATTTATTAAGTATCTTTTTACCTTAATTCTTTTTGGATGATTACAAAATCTCTTCTTTTTGTCTTAGATTAATTCTAAGTTAATCCATTCTTTTTCTTTGTATACTATTTCAAATTTCCTTACTTATCATCAATCCAAATTTCTTAACTTTTAGACGGGTCAAAAACAATGTTATTTAAGACATCGTTTACTTAAACCCTAAAATCAATCTTAGCACACATTATTGAGTAAATAAGATCATATAAATCACTCTAATTTTACTCAATATCAATTTCCGTATTCAACAAGTGCTATGGACGGAATAACGGTGATATCACCTTTTAAACTCCACGAAAAGAACAAGTTCACTCTTTGGAATTTAATACCAAATATAAGATGATAATCTCTATGCAATCCAACTTTTAGTTTATTCATTTTGAAGATTAATTTTTTTATACTTAAATTGCTCAATATATGGGAAATAGCAATTCTCTTTTATTTTGGAAAAACTTAATATATTCTTTTAGAGCATTCGGGCTTTCGTTTCAATCTTTTCCACCCCTCACCTAAGAAGAGGAAAAATAGGCTAGGTAATTCAGGACACTGGTCGCTTCATCCCTAAGCTTAGTTAAACACCTTATTTTATCTTCTCGAGTCACACAGACGGGACAAATGTACTAGTCATTTCCGCATAATCAATTATTAGCTTTTATTTTGGAATTGATTATAAAGATTCCAAATTATCTTTTAAATTCTTAATTATCCTTTTAAAATCATTCATAGTTGATTCTAAGAAAAATCGTTATGTTTTAAACCTCCTTTTAAAAAGTCGTAGAAACGGTAGCAGAAAAGTGCTGCGGAAAATGCTTTATAAGCTTTATTTTGGACCATTCAAATCGACAATAAAACCGTACATGTCCGACTTGAATAATTCAAAATACCGAATTGTTAACAAAATTTGGCAAAACTTAAAATGTACAGTAAATAAATCAATCATAGATCACTTACACAGAGTAATACAATGCAGCGGAATAGATAAAGAATAGTAGTTCATGAAGCTACTATATACCTCAGAGTTAGAAATAAAATACAACCGAATAGTTCAAATGCCATGAAGTCTCCAATGCAACAGATGGCTTCTCTGAACCAATCAACTGGATGACTGAAGGGATAGATGGCTGGATCTTCAAGCAAAGCTCCAACTTCGAAGATGAGTCTCAAATGTTGTATCTCTCAGTCTGACCCGAGCATAAAGCAAAACACAAAACACTCGGGTCAGGATTAACATTCTTATATCTATAAATCTAACTCAAGTGAAATATCAACTGAAGTATAATTAACTTAGAGGATGTTTGGGATAACCATCCTCTAAGGGTCCATGGAACTATCTAAAAGATAGAAATATACACTATAACACCGTAGTCTTTTCAACTTAATTTAAACTTCAAAACCAAATATCATTTTCACTTCAAATATCTCTATACTTCCCAAATAGTATTTTTATATATTAAATAATTTGTACAGTAAAGAAATTTCAATTCCCTCAACTTAACAAATCGTTTAACATCAACCCGACCACCCCATTTAAATCTATTTCAATCTCAATTTATTAATTTAAATTCAACTCAATTTCTAAAATAACCACTTCAATTTTATCGATCTCAAATTCGGATTTGAAATCACAAAATACCCTTTATGTTCAATATATTTCAAAACTTTAAGTATTCAATGTTTCAAACTAACTTTTTAATCAATTTAGTTTCTAAATAATAAATTCAACTATACTGATTTCAAATACATATCCGAATCTCAAAATAAACCGTTTAAATCCCAATATAGTTCAAAGCTTTAATATTTAATTAAATGTTCAATTTAATAGTTCCATATAGATCTCGATTTAACCTCATTATTATCCAGTCTTAAAATAATCCCTCATTAGATACAATATCATTTAAGTAACCTTAAGTTACATTTTACTCAATATTTTCTTTAATTTATTTAAACGTGAAATATTCATTAAATCACTTAAATAAAAATCCAGTTACAAAATCATACCCTTAAATTTCCCATTCAAAAATTTCAAATTGATTTAATTGAATAAATCCTTATTTAAATACCATTTAGATAAACCCACATTTATCTCCCAATCTTAGTAAATTGCAGAATACTTTAGGAATAAAATTTACATAAATATTTAGCATAATTTATGTATTAAATCAAATTTTGACTAAATTAAATATTATTAAATCTATATATCATTACCCTTTATATATAAAAAAAATTAAGGATTAACATTTAATAAGACCATATATTTCTTTCCAAAACAATGAATTAAATTTCAAAATATTTATATATATGGGCCAACGATGTCTGTATATATTTCTTATCATATGGTCAAGTGTTACGGATATTTATCATTTCAATCCGTACACTAAATGTATACGGGTGGATAGCATTTCAACCCGTAATCCCAATTCAATTAAATGAAAATCGCTTGGGTTTATCATTTCAACCCATAACGATTTTCTCCTATTCTAAAGTCTGTTCGGATATGTATCATTTCAACTCATAGTGATTTCTATACTAACAGGAAACTTGCAGAGTGATAACAGATATGTAAATAATAATAACAACAGGCATATATCATCAAAAAAAATATATAAACAATAGGATATGGTGTCATATCCCATTAGTAAATAGTTACAGATAATAGCATATATAACAATTTAAATAACTACAGCCTCATATTTCAATTGTCGTCTCAATTGAAATCAAATTTAGTAAATAAAAGAATGTTAATCGTGAGTGACTTCTCACCTTTCGAGGCCAGAGAAAAAGAAGTGAGTTATGTAATCCAAATCCGAATTCCAAAACAAAGCTAGATGGACACGGTTCAATGATCAAAGCTGATAATAGGAATAGACGAATTCAAATCAGAATTAGATCAAGGAAGATAAATAGGATAAGTGAGCTTATATACAACTAGCCAACATATGCAGACACAGTTTATAAAATATGCAACAAAATATGCATGCCTCGGTTAATATATATACATAGGTGTGCAAACCGACTATATTAATATAACCATATATATATATACTATATAACATTTCCTCTACCAATTTGTATATGACTATACATATGACTATACTTGAAATCAAAATACACATCCCTTAAAAAAAAAATCCAACGTATATCAGTCAGTGCAAACAACCTTAAGGCTGACATGAAATAAACTTTTGAAAGCATATACTGTTGAAATTATAAAATATTGATATAACTTATACTGTAAAACTACCATAGAAAATTTATATATATACCTACATTTAAATATAACTTATGTAAATTGTTGAAAATAAAATAAAATATAGTACGGTAGACTCTAAAATACTAAAACAATCATAAATATATATATTATAAATTGACCTATCAAACTTGTACCCACCAATTTTATATAATATATATACCAAAACAGTAACGAAAATTGAAATACTATATTTTATATATCTAACATATGAAAGCTAATAAAATAACATATTTTATTATAGTTGAAACTGTTATAACCAAATATATAAAACATATAAAAATACGTATATTAATAGAAGGCTGCCAAACTTATACCATATATACTGTAAGCTATCAATAGTAAAATAAAACGCGTATATATATATATATTTAACTTATTAACTAGTTAGTAAAACATACGTATCTAAAAGCCGTACGATAACTATATGCTAACAAAAGTCAAAAACTATATACCGTAAAATCTTAAAATAATATACATAATACAGTATAAATATATACTAACCTTTATATATGAACAGAAGTTAAATATTTATATACACGTTTATAAATATAACAATTATCATATATATACTATTATGAAATATATTATTATTTTTAAAGTTCAACTGTTAGGGAATTCAAAATCCCCATAGTTGCAGTAAACATATAAAACAAAACTTATGCACAATCTATACGGTTCTTAATATATAAAATAAACTTATATCAAATAAAATGCGTACTTACTTTTAAAAACCAGAGAGGAAATGTTTTTCCAACTAATGCATGCGGCCATGAGGAGGAGGCAGGCCAAGGAAAAAAGAGAGCTCATGCTCAGGTTTGGAAGAAATAAGAAAAGATGGAGGGGAGATGAGAACAGGCGATTTTTAAAGGAAGAATGCATGCGTGGTTCAAGCAACATGACATGGCCAAGGGCATTCTTCAAGCAACAGAGAAAATGCTAGTTTCTTAAATATAAAGGTAGGTCTGCATCTGATATGTGAACGTGCTATATGACTTTATATAATATTTACAAAGCTCTCTCCTCTTTTAATATTAATTTGAGGGCAACGAATAGCCTACAGAGAGAAAAGAAGATGTAATCTATGCTATACAATATATATATATATATATATATATATATATATTCCTAGAAACACGGAAACGAAGAGGTAAAAGAGGAAAGAGAAAGAGGCGTATAAATGAATGGTAAATAAATTTAAATTTCAAATGAAATAAATGGAACAGCAGAGATTGAAGTATGGATGTAAATCCTAGAATAATAAAAAGCAACGGTTATATGTTGATTAAGAAAAATAATTAAAACAATTAATGGCTTAAATGCGGCAGCATGTTTCAAATTTTTGAAATGCAAAAGAAACGTACACTATAAATATAAAGTTTTCAAAAGCAAAAGAAACGTAAAGCTGTCCATTAATACATCAAAACGTTATTTAAGTAATAAATTGAAATGAATATACAAATAAAAGTAATTGTAATGGTCAATAGTTGATTTAGCTATACACTTAAGGCAATAAATTTTTGTTTGTTTATACAACACATAATGAGTTTTGAAAGTCAAGGATATAAAAATGGATAAAAGGAAAGAAATCAGGAAATTTTGTGAGCAATAGCTTTCCAAGGAAAGGTAGGCTTACATTATATATACATGCTGAGATGATTAGGCACGTTCAAAATTTTTGAAGCAAATGAAGGAATTGGAAAAAAAATAAAAAAAAATGAAAGAAATTTGAAAAGTCCGTAGCTATGATTTAGCCAAAAATTATTAAAGCCATTCACTAGGAAGGTTGGAACCGAAATAATAGGGAGAGGAAGGCACATTAAATTTGGTGACAAAGTTGTGTTCAGATCTATAAGCAAGTGGTTTATATATTATAGGCCTTATGAAAGCGAGGGAAGGAACGGATGCTACTAGCTTGATGATTTGAGATTCTTTCAAGCGTTAAAAACAAAAATAAAGAGAGACCAGAATAAACGCACCACCGTAAATATAAATATACGCTTCAATTGCAAAAGAAACGTATAGAGAAAATTATGGGTAGTGGGAAAGGTAAAGTCAGTGCACGAAACTACAAGGAATAATAAAAGCAAGGCCGATGATCTCAAATTTATTAATGGTTACGAATGGAAAAGTCTACCTAAATTGGAAAAGTATTAAGCAATAGAAATCTTTAACGGTAGTAAAAAGAAACCGTTACGCATTGATTCAGAAATCAATTAAAGCAATTAATAGCTTGAATTGGACAGCACGTTTTCTCAATTAAATAAACTTCCATAAAATTATTTGAAAATTTACAATCTGCTATATTTAAATATACGTATTATAAATATATAAACATTTTATTTAAAAATTCAATTACTATAAGATTTCACAAATATTCAATTAAATACGTTATAGAATCAATTAAAATTGTTAAAATTTTTCGGGTCGTTACACTCTCCCCAACTCAAAACTTTTCGTCCTCGAAAAGGAAGGAGGTAGGAGAATAAAACAACCAGAAAAAAAATAGACTGAAAGCCAAGATAAACAATAAATTTTAAAACTATATAAATTTTATGTAAAATATTTATTTGAAAATTTCATTTGAAATTAAATTTTCTTTAATATTTAATACTTCTCAAACTCCTTTGCAAACAATTATTTACATTATTACTTCTATTTACAAAGACTATTGAAAATATTAAATCCAAAATTTATGAAAATTTTAATTTATCTCAAGATACCTTTCAAATATTATCAATAAATTAATAATCATTTTCTTTAAAGATGTTTTATTTAATTTATAACTTCAAAAATATTTATAACACTAAAATTTTATATAAAACAATGTAGTATACAAATAAGCAATATTTAAAAGATTTATTCAAAAAGGAAAGGAAGGTAGATTCCGAAAATGGAACATAGGTGAAAAATGAAGCTGAGCAGATGAGGTAGATTCAAAAGAATAGAATCGGGTACGAATAATTTATTTCAAACCATAAGAATTTTAATTTCAAATATTAATACAAAATTTCTTTGTTGGGAAAAATACTTTTATAATAAATACCTTTATAATAATACGTTTATATCGAAATAAATCTTTCTTTCGAAAATATTTTTATAACTCGATGTTTTAACAAGTTTATCCTCGTTCTTGCAGACTCTGGCCATGCGTTGATCAGGCGCAAAGCTAGAATTCTTCAAGTACTTAGTAGACCTGTTTCAACACCCAGTGAAAATATTTGAAAAACCTTTTTAAAAACAGATATGGAAAGTACAATCCAAACAAACAACCAAACCAAAACCTTTGTCCGACCATGGTTCACAGGTACACAATGGTTACACCTGGGTCCCCCAGGAAACAATCCATATCCGTAAGCTTTCTCAGCCCTGCGAGTTACGCCATGATGACTAGTAGAGTGCAGGATACACAATGGTTACGCCTGGATCCCCCAGGAAACAATCCGTACCCCTAGGCAAGACTCAGCCAGGCACTTGCGCTACTATTCGCGACCTACACAGATTGCAGGATACACAATGGTTACGCCTGGATCCCCCAGGAAACAATCCGTACCCCTAGGCAAGACTCAGCCAGGCAATTGCGCTATGCATTCACGAGAGAAAAAAAAACCATGGGTTACGCCACGGTGGGAACACTCGAGTATTACATTCGAAAAACCGAACATCAAAAAGAATAATATCGATAGAATGAATCCACGATGTGGCCACAAAGCGGATATCAAGCAGAAGGCACTTTCCATATCTTTACTTCAAAAATATATATCATATAGTACCTTTTCAAATCACTTTCAAATATTGTACTTATATAAAGTCCATATATATAGGATTCTATTTTTCCCAAATCGAATTCTTTCCAAATCAATAGTAGATCAAATCATACATAGACTTCGATTATATAAAATCTCCTTCCAAATTAAGTACCTTTCAAATCAATAGATTTCAAATCACTTCATACTTATACAAATCCATTTTATATAAGTTCGACCACTCCCAAATCAAGTGCTAAACAATATAAGGTTCTCAATTTCAAATCATTTCAATATCAATTCAGTTTCAAAATCATATAGGATTTCACCAAATTTTCTTCCAAATTAAGTATCTAAATTTCAAAGTTTCCAAAATAATAGGTTTAGAAAATTATCCCAGTTTCCAAATTAAAATAATTCAAGTCAAACAAATTCATTTCCAAAATCACCATATAAGTACTGGTTTTTAATTTCAATTTAATTTCAAAACCAAATATTTTCTCAAAATCAATTATACTCAAAATGGTTTCCAAATTTATAATCATCACTTTAAAACTTTTAAACTATCTATTTTGAAAGTGCGGTGTGTATACAATTATATGTGCTAATATAGTACACACGGATCGTGTAATATGGACTACAATATAAATGCGGAAATAGATGATAATAGCATAGTAAATAAAAAATAGAAAAATCACACCAGAGATTTTTATACTGGTTCGGAGCACCGTCCTACGTCCAGTCCCAGACTTCTATCTGGATTTTCACTATTAACAACCTCGCTTCACCCGGAGGAACAGGTTTACAACACCCGAGCAACCGAACGGGATTTCACGCCTCTAATACACCGAGGACTTCAACACTTGCCTCTTACAACACAGAGGACTTCAACAAAAGAACAAATACAATTGTTGTTGACAACTTGTGTTCTTGAAAACACGGATTTGTCACTAGCAGTACACCCTTCCTATAATCTTATCCTCAAAGTATGCGATATGATGTTTTGAAAAGATTAAGGAAAATATATTATTGAATCAAAGGATATGAAATAGTTTCAAAGATTCAATAAATAATTTAGAGCTTTTATAATACAGAATTGAGATCAGAGATTAGATTAAAAGAATATATGAAATCGTTATAAAAACTTGTGTTTGAATCAATGATTTAGATGAGTATATATAGAGAAAAATAGTTGTAACTCTTTGTGAACAGTTGCCATTAAGAGTTATGATCATTGATGAAAGATAGGAGATGCAACCTTTGGAGAAGAGAAGTGTCTTTTGGAAAAGTTGCTTTCTGTTTAAAAACGGTCGACAGGTCAAAAATGGACCGGTAGACAGGAATTCAAATATATATATACGTTATGTGCATGTGTGCACGTTCACTGTGCAATTTACACAGGAACGGTCGACCGCACCTATATTGACCGGTCGACCGGTGCCTGTTAAATTGCACATTGAATTGTGCAACTGCATGCAACTTATAAATTATTCGTATATATATTGATTCCCTTGATATGCATGATTATTTGAGGATAGATTTTAACAAATTTATTACTATTACAACAACAAATAATCAACCTATAATCTAGAGTACCATATATAGCTCTATTGACCTTGTTTTTGTCGATCGCCTTGTTTGTCAGAAATCAATCGCCTTATTTGTCAGAAATCAAAACTTTCATAAAGCTTGTGACTCAACATTCTCCCCCTTTTTGATTGATGACAATATATATATCTGCAAATCTTAATCTCCCCCTGAGTATGTGATTTCTTTCCTGCAAGCAATTGTTAGCCCTTTCTCCCCCTTTGTCATCGACAAAAAGGAGTAACATATTACTAGAATATGATATGCGTAGAATGAATATGATAAGCATAGAAAAATAAATCATTAACACATCAAAGACATAACAGAGTTTACTACAGAACATAATGTTAATTGAAAAGCATAAATAACGACACTATTTAGTACAAGTGCCAGATAATATCTTTAAAGCTCCACCTAAGTATAACATCTCCCCCTAAGTATAATATCTCCCTCTATTTATATGCATATGAATTTCTCCCCTTTTGTCATTATCAAAAAGAATGGGGAAATATATAAAATTATATAAAATATCTTGTATATAACGAGATAAACTCATTATTAATTATGAAGGAAAAGTAAAATAAATTTTACCATATTTACCGAAGTCCATATTTTATTGTAAGCACGTAATTCTATTAAACATATGGAACATTCTTTGAAATTCCAAAATCTATTATTTTCCTTTTGTTTCTCTGAGTACCTGCAAAAAATAATAATAATTTTCGGTACCCACTTACTATGTTAGGGTCCGGGGGGTTAGGTCTTTGGAAACCATACCCATTTGGGTGTGGTTGAACCTTTATAAATATAATTTTCATTACAAATTACATTCTTATAATAGTTGCTAATATAAAGTTGTTTATCATGATCAATCATATTAGCTGGAAACCATATCTTAATACTATTAGTCATTAGCTTAGTACTTGTAGAATAATTTCTATCATTTCTAAACAAAGTACTATTATGACTATAACTGGTTTTAAAACTATCTTGATTACTAGTACTAGCACTAAAGTTAGTATACATGAATGCATATCTAGTACTATTTTTACTTTTAGCTTGTTTATAGCCTACACCACTTCTATCATTGTGAGCTTTTGAATTCTTAACATAACCTAATCCCTTCTTATTTGAAGCAGGTTGAGAATTTTCAATAATCCTGGATAAATTTTCTCTCCCTTTATTAAAATTGGAAATATTTTTAGTAATGTCATCAAGCTTAGTTTTGAGACTAGTGTTATCTAACTCAACAATTTTAATTTTTGTTTTTAACTCATGATTTTCAGAAGCTAGAGCATTATTCTTTTCTTTTTGAGCTTCTATTTCTTGACTTAATAGAGAGAGTTGAGAATTGTCTGAATCTTGAATTTTCTCAAGTTCTTCTTCTAATATTCTCTTCTCGTCTTTAAGCATATCTCTTTCGAATTCTGCTTTCTTCTGATTTTCCAGAGCTTCCTTATATTTTCTTTTGAGACTTTTTAAAGTGTCTAGAAGTTCTGAATTTATTTCTATCATATCATCAAAAGTTAGATCACTAACCTCGTTTTCTTTTGCCATGAAGCATTTGTTTGTTTGCTCCTTTGATTGTTCTTTATTGCTCTTCCTCTTCTTATTGCCTTGACTAGATTTCTTTGTATCCATTTATTCTAGGATGTTGTTACGATCTCTAGAAAAACCAGGCTCTGATACCAAATGAAAGTGCGGTGTGTATACAATTATATGTGCTAATATAGTACACACGGATCGTGTAATATGGACTACAATATAAATGCGGAAATAGATGATAATAGCATAGTAAATAAAAAATAGAAAAATCACACCAGAGATTTTTATACTGGTTCGGAGCACCGTCCTACGTCCAGTCCCAGACTTCTATCTGGATTTTCACTATTAACAACCTCGCTTCACCCGGAGGAACAGGTTTACAACACCCGAGCAACCGAACGGGATTTCACGCCTCTAATACACTGAGGACTTCAACACTTGCCTCTTACAACACAGAGGACTTCAACAAAAGAACAAATACAATTGTTGTTGACAACTTGTGTTCTTGAAAACACGGATTTGTCACTAGCAGTACACCCTTCCTATAATCTTATCCTCAAAGTATGCGATATGATGTTTTGAAAAGATTAAGGAAAGTATATTATTGAATCAAAGGATATGAAATAGTTTCAAAGATTCAATAAATAATTTAGAGCTTTTATAATACAGAATTGAGATCAGAGATTAGATTAAAAGAATATATGAAATCGTTATAAAAACTTGTGTTTGAATCAATGATTTAGATGAGTATATATAGAGAAAAATAGTTGTAACTCTTTGTGAACAGTTGCCATTAAGAGTTATGATCATTGATGAAAGATAGGAGATGCAACCTTTGGAGAAGAGAAGTGTCTTTTGGAAAAGTTGCTTTCTGTTTAAAAACGGTCGACAGGTCAAACATGGATCGGTAGACAGGAATTCAAATATATATATACGTTATGTGCATGTGTGCACGTTCACTGTGCAATTTACACAGGAACGGTCGACCGCACCTATATTGACCGGTCGACCGGTGCCTGTTAAATTGCACATTGAATTGTGCAACTGCATGCAACTTATAAATTATTCGTATATATATTGATTCCCTTGATATGCATGATTATTTGAGGATAGATTTTAACAAATTTATTACTATTACAACAACAAATAATCAACCTATAATCTAGAGTACCATATATAGCTCTATTGACCTTGTTTTTGTCGGTCGCCTTGTTTGTCAGAAATCAATCGCCTTATTTGTCAGAAATCAAACGCCTTATTTGTCAGAAATCAAAACTTTCATAAAGCTTGTGACTCAACATATTTCTATTAGAAATATCCAATTTACCTTTCTGAAAACCATTATTTGAAATTAATTTTTTTTTTCCAAAACATTTCAAAACTAAACCATATTAGTATAATTAAAAATAGTTATATTCACTTCCTTAACAAAAGGTTTCAAACTTACTTAAGTCATACTCTTCAAAACTAAACTTACATGCTTTATCAAAAATTTTATACTTTTCGAAATTTCTTAGTTTAAAACTTTTAAACCTTGATTTGGAAGTGCTCGAACCTTCAAAATAGTCGATGAAATCAAATTTCAAATCTAAGAGTTGGAAATCAATTTTTTTTATAAATAGAGTTATTACTAGTCAAATCGAAAACTCGAGAACTGAACACCGGTCTCACTTTAAATTGTTTCAAATATATACATATATCTTCCGAAAATATCAAATTATACTTCGGAATTTGAAATCAAAAACGGTTTTACAAAATCACTCGCATAGCGAAGCTATTAAAGTGGCCTCTCCCCCACTCTGAAACTCGAAAATCAATGTCGATGATGCGTGCACTCATCACCGAAATTATTTTCCAGCGACATAAGTGAGTTCTGGAATTCTATTTTGTTGAAAATTTCCTTGAAATTTCTTCAAAATTATTGGAATTCATTTGAACTCATTTGAAACATTTCTTATTCGGAAAAATACTTTTAAATCGTATTATTTTTATATATTTTCCAAAATCTTAAAACCAATTTTCAAAATACCGGAATCAATTATCGAATTTCAAATTTAACCCTTCAGTTGTAAATCATTTTTATATAAATCAATTTCTTACAAGTTTTCAAATTTTCAAATCCTTTCAAAACTTTTATATATATAGAATAACATTTCTTATTTGTTTTATATATAGGTATATAATCCTTATCGAAAACAATTTCTTTTTATATATAGAATAAAATCATAGTTATCAAAATAATAATTTCGGTACAAAACAATTTCAAAAATACAAACAAAACCAGATTTTCAAAGGATGATTCAAGAATGGATTTCAAAACAAAGATAGAGATTTAATTTAGAGGAACTCCAATCAATAGAATCCTGATTCGAAGATAGACTCGATCGAAGATGAGATAATTAAATTACAAAATAGAAGATGGATATACTTCTATAAATCGCGGGCGACCTTTACTAGTCAACCGTGATTCCAAAATTAGATCGATGTAGAATTCTGAGGCAATTCGACATTCGATCGCCAGAGATATAGAATTCGGCATAACAAGATATATCAGCATCATAAACCGAGGATACAGAAATCTTCGGTGAGTCAATGCCAATTGAAAAGGAGTTTTCACCCCCTTTACAAATCATTCAGTGGCGTTATGGGATACTCCAAAATCAAACGAATATAAATAGGGAGAGACGGAATGAATTTCGGAACCGAGGGACATTCCCAAATTCAAAGGAAATCGAGTCAAAAGGAAGAGATTCAACTCGAGCGAAAGTGATTCTGTAAATAAATTTACCATATATGCTAAGTTTTGCCTAGAGCCAAAGCTCTGATACCAACTGTAACGACCCGCTATTTTGGACCATTCAAATCGACAATAAAACCGTACATGTCCGACTTGAATAATTCAAAATACCGAATTATTAATAAAATTTGGCAAAACTTAAAATATACAGTAAATAAATCAATCATAGATCACTTACACAGAGTAATACAATCCAGCGGAATAGATAAAGAATAGTAGTTCATGAAGCTACTATATACCTCAGAGTTAGAAATAAAATACAACCGAATAGTTCAAATGCCATGAAGTCTCCAATGCAACAGATGGCTTCTCTGAACCAATCAACTGGATGACTGAAGGGATAGATAGCTAGATCTTCAAGCAAAGCTCCAACTTCGAAGATGAGTCTCAAATGCTGTATCTCTCAGTCTGACCTGAGCGTAAAGCAAAACACGAAACACTCGAGTCAGGATTAACATTCTTATATCTATAAATCTAACTCAAGTGAAATATCAACTGAAATATAATTAACTTAGAGGATGTTTGGGATAACCATCCTCTAAGGGTCCATGGAACTATCTAAAAGATAGAAATATACACTATAACACCGTAGTCTTTTCAACTTAATTTAAACTTCAAAACCAAATATCATTTTCACTTCAAATATCTCTATACTTCCCAAATAGTATTTTTATATATTAAATAATTTGTACAGTAAAGAAATTTCAATTCCCTCAACTTAACAAATCGTTTAACATCAACCCGACCACCCCATTTAAATCTATTTCAATCTCAATTTATTAATTTAAATTCAACTCAATTTCTAAAATAACCATTTCAATTTTATCGATCTCAAATTCGGATTTGAAATCACAAAATACCCTTTATGTTCAATATATTTCAAAACTTTAAGTATTCAACGTTTCAAACTATCTTTTTTATCAATTTAGTTTCTAAATAATAAATTCAACCATACCGATTTCAAATACATATCCGAATCTCAAAATAAACCATTTAAATCCCAATATAGTTCAAAGCTTTAATATTTAATTAAATGTTCAATTTAATAGTTCCATATAGATCTCGATTTAACCTCATTATTATCTAGTCTTAAAATAATCCCTCATTAGATACAATATCATTTAAGTAACCTTAAATTACATTTTACTCAATATTTTCTTTAATTTATTTAAACGTGAAATATTCATTAAATCACTTAAATAAAAATCCAGTTACAAAATCATACCCTTAAATTTCCCATTCAAAAATTTCAAATTGATTTAATTGAATAAATCCTTATTTAAGTACCATTTAGATAAACCCACAATTATCTCCCAATCTTAGTAAATTGCAGAATACTTTTGGAATAAAATTTACATAAATATTTAGCATAATTTATGTATTAAATCAAATTTTGACTAAATTAAATATTATTAAATCTATATATCATTACCCTTTATATATAAAAAAAATTAAGGATTAACATTTAATAAGACCATATATTTCTTTCCAAAACAATGAATTAAATTTCAAAATATTTATATATATGGACCAACGATGTCTGTATATATTTCTTATCATATGGTCAAGTGTTACAGATATTTATCATTTCAATCCGTACACTAAATGTATATGGGTGGATAGCATTTCAACCCGTAATCCCAATTCAATTAAATGAAAATCGCTTGGGTTTATCATTTCAACCCATAACGATTTTCTCCTATTCTAAAGTCTGTTCGGGTATGTATCATTTCAACCCATAGTGATTTCTATACTAATAGGGAACTTGCAGAGTGATAACAGATATGTAAATAATAATAATAACAACAGGCATATATCATCAAAATAAATATATAAACAATAGGATATGGTGTCATATCCCATTAGTGAATAGTTACAGATAATAGCATATATAACAATTTAAATAACTACAGCCTCATATTTCAATTGTCGTCTCAATTGAAATCAAATTTAGTAAATAAAAGAATGTTAATCGTGAGTGATTTCTCACCTTTCGAGGCCAGAGAAAAAGAAGTGAGTTATGAAATCCAGATCCGAATTCCAAAACAAAGCTAGATGGACACGGTTCAATGATCAAAGCTGATAATAGGAATAGACGAATTCAAATAAGAATTGGATCAAGGAAGATAAATAGGATAAGTGAGCTTATATACAACTAGCCAACATATGCAGACACAGTTTATAAAATATGCAACAAAATATGCATGCCGCGGTTAATATATATACATAGGTGTGCAGACCGACTATATTAATATAACCATATATATACTATATAACATTTCCTCTACCAATTTGTATATGACTATACATATGACTATACTTGAAATCAAAATACACATCCCTTAAAAAAAAAAAATCCAACGTATATCAGTCAGTGCAAACAACCTTAAGGCTGACATGAAATAAACTTTTGAAAGCATATACTGTTGAAATTATAAAATATTGATATAACTTATACTGTAAAACTACCATAGAAAATTTATATATATACCTACATTTAAATATAACTTATGTAAATTGTTGAAAATAAAATAAAATATAGTACGGTAGACTCTAAAATACTAAAACAATCATAAAAATATATATATTATAAATTGACCTATCAAACATATACCCACCAATTTTATATAATATATATACCAAAACAGTAACGAAAATTGAAATACTATATTTTATATATCTAACATATGAAAGCTAATAAAATAGCATATTTTATTATAGTTGAAACTGTTATAACCAAATATATAAAACATATAAAAATACGTATATTAATAGAAGGCTGCCAAACTTATACCATATATACCGTAAGCTATCAATAGTAAAATAAAACGCGTATATATATATTTAACTTATTAACTAGTTAGTAAAACATACGTATCTAAAAGCCGTACGATAACTATATGCTAACAAAAGTCAAAAACTATATACCGTAAAATCTTAAAATAATATACATAATACAGTATAAATATATACTAACCTTTATATATGAACAGAAGTTAAATATTTATATACACGTTTATAAATATAACAATTATCATATATATACTATTATGAAATATATTATTATTTTTAAAGTTCAACTGTTAGGGAATTCAAAATCCCCATAGTTGCAGTAAACATATAAAACAAAACTTATGCACAATCTATACTGTTCTTAATATATAAAATAGACTTATATCAAATAAAATGCGTACTTACTTTTAAAAACCAGAGAGGAAATGTTTTTCCAACTAATGCATCCAGCCATGGGGAGGAGGCAGGCCAAGGAAAAAGGAGAGCTCATGCTCAGGTTTGGAAGAAATAAGAAAAGATGGAGGGGAGATGAGAACAGGCGATTTTTAAAGGAAGAATGCATGCGTGATTCAAGCAACATGACATGGCCAAGGGCATTCTTCAGGCAACAGAGAAAATGCTAGTTTCTTAAATATAAAGGTAGGTCTGCATCTGATATGTGAACGTGCTATATGACTTTATATAATATTTACAAAGCTCTCTCCTCTTTTAATATTAATTTGAGGGCAACGAATAGCCTACAGAGAGAAAAGAAGATGCAATCTATGCTATACAATATATATATATATATATATATATATATATATATATATATATATATATATATTCCTAGAAACACGGAAACGAAGAGGTAAAAGAGGAAAGAGAAAGAGGCGTATAAATGAATGGTAAATAAATTTAAATTTCAAATGAAATAAATGGAACAGCAGAGATTGAAGTATGGATGTAAATCCTAGAATAATAAAAAGCAACGGTTATATGTTGATTAAGAAAAATAATTAAAACAATTAATGGCTTAAATGCGGCAGCATGTTTCAAATTTTTGAAATGCAAAAGAAACGTACACTATAAATATAAAGTTTTCAAAAGCAAAAGAAACGTAAAGCTGTCCATTAATACATCAAAACGTTATTTAAGTAATAAATTGAAATGAATATACAAATAAAAGTAATTGTAATGGTCAATAGTTGATTTAGCTATACACTTAAGGCAATAAATTTTTGTTTGTTTGTACAACACATAATGAGTTTTGAAAGTCAATGATATAAAAATGGATAAAAGGAAAGAAATCAGGAAATTTTGTGAGCAATAGCTTTCCAAGGAAAGGTAGGCTTACATTATATATACATGCTGAGATGATTAGGCACGTTCAAAATTTTTGAAGCAAATGAAGGAATTGGAAAAAAAATAAAAAAAATGAAAGAAATTTGAAAAGTCCGTAGCTATGATTTAGCCAAAAATTATTAAAGCCATTCACTAGGAAGGTTGGAACCGAAATAATAGGGAGAGGAAGGCACATTAAATTTGATGACAAAGTTGTGTTCAGATCTATAAGCAAGTGGTTTATATATTATAGGCCTTATGAAAGCGAGGGAAGGAACGGATGCTACTAGCTTGATGATTTGAGATTCTTTCAAGCGTTAAAAACAAAAATAAAGAGAGACCAGAATAAACGCACTACCATAAATATAAATATACGCTTCAATTGCAAAAGAAACGCATAGAGAAAATTATGGGTAGTGGGAAAGGTAAAGTCAGTGCACGAAACTACAAGGAATAATAAAAGCAAGGTCGATGATCTCAAATTTATTAATGGTTACGAATGGAAAAGTCTACCTGAATTGGAAAAGTATTAAGCAATAGAAATCTTTAACGGTAGTAAAAAGAAACCGTTACGCACTGATTCAGAAATCAATTAAAGCAATTAATAGCTTGAATTGGACAGCACGTTTTCTCAATTAAATAAACTTCCATAAAATTATTTGAAAATTTACAATCTGCTATATTTAAATATACGTATTCTAAATATATAAAAAAATTATTTAAAAATTCAATTATTATAAGATTTCACAAATATTCAATTAAATACGTTATAGAATCAATTAAAATTGTTAAAATTTTCCGGGTCGTTACAACTTGCATATGTTATAAGGTTTTTTTATAACAAAATCAGAACATGATCTTTTAAAAGCGATGAGAATTTCTCACTTTTTTTCCACTCCGTCAATCTTTAGGCGAATTTGCATGTTTACGACTAACGGACTAACCCGCATTCCCCTATTTTCTTTCTTTCTCTTTATTTTTTTTCTTTTTTTTATATGGAGGGTGTACGGCTTTGGAGATAGAGGAGGGTATGGCCGAATTGAAGGGGAGAGGAGGAGGTGGTTTTGCGGGTTTTGAGGTTTGTTTTCTTCTTTTATTATTATTTCTAGAGAATAGAGATGTGGGAAGCCATGGAAATGGAGATGAAGAAGAAGATGGAGTAAGTGAAGAACGAAGTAATGAATGAAGTGTGAAAGAGTGGAAAGTATGCATGCTTATTTATACTTGAATTTGGAATGACAAATGACTAAAATACCCTTCTTCTACTTTTTGACTTTTGCTTAGCATTATAAGAAGTGCATTTATGGTGAAAGATGTTATGATTTGATTCATGTACTTAAGATAATGGTGATTTCCTCTTTTTTTTTTAATTTTGAAAATGTTCAAATATCATTTTGCTCAGTTTCTATGCATGAAGAGACTTGCATTAATGGTGAGAAGATATGTTTAGTCCTTTATGTAATGATTCAGTTACTTTTCCATAACTTAGAATACACTTAAACTATATTTTGCTCATTTTCCATGCATACACATAACATTCCATAAATGAGACATGATATACATGTAATGATGTTGTTTATAAGGATTTAAATAAAATTTAATTAGTCAAATCTTGTCTTTTCACCTTTTATATAAATAATTTTAAACTTTCCTAATATAAGTATTTTGTCTTATATGCTAAATGTATAAGTGTTTAAAAGTTTGTAAAGTTGTATTTATGCATGTGTGTATGTTAGGAAATGTATTATGTTGCAACAATATGACTGTAACTTGTTTTGGTTGAAAACGATATTTTTGTTGACAAATTTTACAGTCAAAATTTGACGGTTTTGTTAAGCTATATATTAAACAATTAAAAAATAACTTTTTTACTTCTTTAAATAAATTAAAACAAGTCTATTCATATTTTAAAATCATATTTAAATAATATCAAAATCTTCATTTTTACAATGTATGTAAAATTGATAAAATGGGATAAAATTTGGACATTTTATAAACTAATTAAAATTATGTTTCATAAACCTTATTAGATTTAATTATCATTACTAAATAATTTTAATATGATTCTCTTTCTTTCTCAAATCGATTTACTGCTTTTGTTGTTTTTTGAGTTGCATTGACAAAATGTGACAAATTTTGAATATTTTTATAAAACTATTTTAAACATATTTTTAAATCCTTAAATATAATTCTATTATCTTTATTAATTAATTTTAATATAATTTAACTTTTCAAACAAATATTTAAATCTATTTATTCGAGCATTTATTTATTTTCAACAAAACTTAACTTTTGTTGATTTATGGTAAAATCCAAACTTTATACCTTTTAATTATAAGAATAAATAATTCCTCTATTATTATTTATTATATATAACTTATTTATTTAAGTTTTAAACCCTTTTAAATTTAAAATAAATAAAATCCCTCATTTTCGAAGTAGCAAAATTACGGATCGTTACAACGCCATGTGTGATATTTGGTATAATCTTTCTTTAAAAGTCCAGTCTTCTAAAAAAAGTAACAACCATCAGCCTCCTTATATTGTTTATTTTCCATTAGACCCTTAGCATTTTCTTTATCCTTTTTTCCCTTTTGTCTTTGCCTTTTGAAGTGTATGCCAAATGACCAGTTTTAGTCTTATCGTGTTTCAATCCCTCTTCTTCTTGCATATAACACGAAATAAGCTCATTAAAAGTCCATTTCTCCTTTTGATAGTTATGACTAATCTTAAACTGGTTGTATTGTGAAGGATGAGAGATTAATATCAAATGAATGAGAAAATCATCCGAAACCTCAAGCTTAAGTGCCTTCAGTTTTGAAGCAATATTAGACATTTCCATAATGTACTCTGTTATTTACCCTTTGATTTCATACTTCCTGGAAATAAAGCATTGCGAAAGCAGGCTTGTTTCCACTTTATCATTTTTAGCAGAACGTTTTTCAATCTCGGCATGGAAATATTTTTATCTTTTCAGATACGATATCCCTAATTGTCTCTAGAATGCTGCTCTTTATGATAATTAGACTCATACGGTTTGAATGATCTCACCCCTCAAATTTCTTTATAACATCAGAAGAATTTTCATCCGTAAAAGAGCGGGTTCATCCATCCTAATTGCAAGGTAAAGATCCAAGCAACCAAGCATAAGTAATATATTCTCTTACCAATCCTTAAATTTGTTCCACTCAGAATAGGAATAGTGTTAAGATTCGCAGGTACCGTAGCTAAATTTGTTGTAAGTTTAACATAAGAATCAATCAAATATGCTCACATTATAAATAAAAAAATGTGGTAAATTCAAATAATTGGGAAGTCTCTTCTCAAGATACCTAGTAGAACATAAATATCAAGTCTTTGGACGATAATATTTATTGTAAGTGGTACTCTTATTGTAATGATCAAATGCTGATAATATGTTCAAGTCAAATAACAATCTTCCTTTGGACCGATTAGATATTCACTTATAAAACTATATAATTGTCACATATTTATTGTCATACATGTGTAAGTGAATTCAACCAAATATTAGCCTTCCTTTGGGCTGGCTAATATCCACATGAATAAATACACACAAATATCAAACATTTTTCCTGGGCAACCAAAATAAGAATGGTCACTTCAATGACATGTTATTCCAATTATTTTACTTGTAACGTAGGATATTTACAGTTAGTTTGCAAAGAGACACCAAATAATATTTGAATTTATTTTGTTCATTATCTTAACTCATTCATTTACACACACATACCCCATAAATATCAATGTCAATTTTCAACATATTGAAATATGACTTGATAGCCATAATGAAAAAATGACATCAATGAAACCCTAATAATAAATAAATGAATAATATTTGCAATAATAATTGATGCTGAAGTATTATAAATTTTGTTTAACTGCCAATATTCAAGCTAGAAGATAAAACATATTTTAATATAACATGGTCGATACATGTAATACTGCTTAAAAACAACTAGAATATGAATTGTTGAAATAATGCAGTAGTCATTGATCCCAAATATAGTGAGAAGCAATGAAAATAAATGGACTCCATGCCTGGTGGATGATGGAGTAAAATATATGAATTCATTCTGACAATGGCTATTATAAAAGTGCGACATGGGACCAGTGTTCGGTGGAAGCTTATTTGAATAAGAAAATATGAATACATGAAACATGACAACAAATCTAAAATAAACCAAAAAGTAGATCCAAGGTCCAATTCAACATCACCGCATGTGATGATTATTCTACATAATAATACAATGGTTTTATACTTGAATATTCCTTGTTTTTGTGTGCATATAATCCAACCTAAATAAATTAATGACGGCACTCTATTATAGAACAAAAATAAAAAAATAAAAGTATAGTTAAAAACATGTGGATGCTTCCATACGTGGGAATAAAATAAGGTTCAACACGGCAACCATCTTCAATATCACAATTTTTATGACAATAAAATATGTATAACCGTAATAAATATGAAGAAATGACTACAGTTGATTTTCATTTCCTAAACCAGAGAAAGAAAGAAAAAATTAAGGATTCTATAAATTACAATTCTCCAGATTCATCGTAGTTTGAAAAACATTATACAGATTAGACCAAAACCAAAGGAGCCATATGAATTAACAGTAAAATAATTTATAATCCTTAGTTAGATCTTTAGAACCCTAATTTCATATTCTCCTCATATAACAAGATCAAACTTTTCTCAATACAAATCAATAATGGGTGGCTCGATACCACTTGTTGGAGATAAATCTCAGATCTAAATACATATAATCCATATTGATTCAATCTAGAAATAAGTAGATGAAATTAGAAGGACTAGCGAAATACATACCTAAATCCATTGTTAATTACTGAAGATAAGATTAACTAGGTTATAATCTTTCAAAATGACACAAGTTTAGATCTGACTATTGTATGTAGAAGAGGATAGCGAGAATATGATAAGACTTGTATAATTTAGGGAACATAACATCATATTTGAAGCATTGTGACATTTTTCTGTTCGGCCCTTTAACAAACTAAAATTGTCACTCTGGTATCCACACAATATAATTTTACATGACAAATATACCACTTAAGCCTTAATATATTTATTCTAGAATGGATCATATGTTTAGATTTAATCACAAGATAGCATATACATTCAAACAATAAAATATATGGCCCCGTTATGTCGAATTATTCCAACAAATAATTTATGTATAAATTGTAAGCATTTTTTTCAAGAAACAATTAAATACTATTGTCAACATCCTTTAATGTTTTGCAAAAATTGCAAGAAAAATAGGAATGAAGTATTAACCATGTCCAAAAACCAACAGTTAATCCATTCAAGAGAATACTGTGTGCATAGCATGGGTTTGCACTAGTTGAAATTAATAAATGAGTTGCACACAAGTCAAAATTTTCTTTATGCTATTTCCAAGCATCATTCTCTTTTATGTTTTAGTTTTGACATTGTTTAATGTTACCTTATTTTTATGGGCTAATGCTAAACATAAAATGCACTTCTGGGCCAAAATTTAGACATTTTAGAATTGTGATCTATTCATTCATGATTGAAGTTCGAACAATATAAACACTATTTATTTATTAAATTTTGGGTATGCATTGTTTTCATAGTCCTCTAGTTTTAAACTTGCTCCATAACTTTGAAATTTTTGCTTTGAGATGTAGGAACTGAATTATACGTCCTCATTATAATTCGTCAACAATGAATGTTTCCATGTGTTGCAAAGCAGCCCTTACATGAAGTAAGAAATATATTTTTTCATAATCGGATTAACATTTGTTTCTTCAATGTACAACTTAATGTTGATGTAGAAAATATTTGTATATAATTTGCCCTTCTTTTATTCAAGGACATAAAAGTAGGCCATAATATAATATATTTAATTTTCTTTATAGTTAATAGTTTCATATTATTTTAATTAATTTTGTATCATGGGGATTAGGAGAAAGCTAACATGCTAACTTACCAAAGTATTAAAGCTTACTAACCATTGATTCATTCTATATTTTAATAAACCATATAAAAGCGTGTAGCTTACTAATAGCATGCCTCTGTCTTTTTTAAGTGGAATTATAAACTCAAACTTGTTAAGAACTTTCTAGTATTGAGTATAAAAAGACATATGCTATTTGTACATATGATTTTGACTACGAGCAATTTTCATTTCAAAAATGACACTGTCCATTACCATCCTTTGTGTCTTGGTTTGAAATCATACGTACTCATCTTTCCGTTGCAATATAACATATGTAAATACACAGGAATTGAAATCACCACTTTCCCGCTAGAAAAAGATCGCCCATCTACCTGAACTAAAAACGCAATCTCATGATATAAGATAATAACATTATTATCAACCCACATTTTTCTATTCTAAATATTGATTGTTGAAACTTCATATAACATTATGTGAACTTTTTTCCCTAATCAGGTTCTGCTTCTGGTTGGGGTAGATAAGATGATGTAGTCATTACGAAGGTATGGTAATGTTATGTATTTTATTTCTACAAAGTAAGGTGATAATGAATTTTATTTTATTGAGAACCAAAAAAGTACGTCCTAAAATCTTTATTTCATATGTTTCATTCTTTCTTAGAGTTGAAGTACTTATTTATTGTAATAAAATAGTAAATTTATTTTCATAATAATCTACTCTAATTTTGTGGTCATCACTAACTAGTTGCTATTATATTCCGTATATACCATGCAACATGTTATACTATTGCGATATATTTTATACTCATGTTCACATTGCATTGGCACTTCTTGGCAATATGATTTTGCGAGTAAGATTCAAAATGCATGTAATTTTGTTAGCAGTGATCTTATCTTTATTCTTGAGTTATTCAATATGTTGGTACATTTCATTTTTTTCTTTTCAACTTTTCTATAGTTATATGTTCATTGTTTGAAAGATTTGAAATGTGATATGATGAATTAATAATAGAAAGTATTGTTCTTTACATAATAGAATGGTTTGACTATGCTAAGACTTTATGAACCATGCGAATATATGAATCGTTTTTTTAGAATGTGAATCTTGTTAGCATATTGATCCATTTCCTGTCTGGGTTGGGCTTTTTAGCCTTTTTATTGTTTATGTTTTCTATCTATATAAACCTACCTCTGTAACCCTAATGTAATCAATCTTTGTTTTCTCAGCCGTCTTGCTGAATAATATGAATTATCTTTTTCTTCTTATTTGATTTTACAAACGTTTTACAAATGTTTACATGGTATCAGAGCCTCGTTCTTGTTTCTGCCTGCTGCCTCGTCGCTGTCTTGTCTTCCTGCCTCAACCCGAAACCCTAGCCTGGTATCATCACCTGCTCCAAACCCTAGCACCCACCGAAACCCTAGCCTGTCGTCGATCTTGTCCCAAAACCCCAGAGCCCCGTCCCCAGCCTGTAGAAACCCGAGTCCCCAGCCTGCCCTAGCTGCCGATCTCCCTGACCCAGCTGCCAATCTCCCTGCCCTAGCTGTCGATCTCCCTGCCGAAACCTTAGAACCCCGAAACCCTAGCCTGCCGATCTCCCTGTCCTGAAACCCTAGCCTGCTGATCAACCCGAAACCCTAGTTCCCCAAAACTCTAGCCCAATTGATACCTGTCTCGACCTGAAGCAGTTGCTGACTTCAAAATATGGCAGGAGGTGATGATTCATTACAGGCTATTAGTGTTCGTTTAGATGGAAAAAACTATTCTTATTGTAGTTATGTCATGAAAAATTTTCTGAAAGGAAAACAGATGTGGGGATATATTTCTGGTGTTATTGTGGCTCCTGAAGCTGCTAATGTTGAATCGATGGAGAAATGGGATACTAACAATTCAAAGATCATCACTTGGATTAATAATTCTGTTGAGAATAAAATTGGTATGCAATTGGCTAAGTATGATACTGCTAAGCAAGTTTGAGACTATTTGGAGCGACTTTTTGTGCGTTCTAACTTTGCCATTCAATATCAATTAGAGGCTGATATTCGGTCATTATCTCAGAATGATCGAAATATTCAAGATTTTTATTCTGAAATTACTGCTCTTTGGGATCAATTGGCTATGACTAAGGTTGCTGAGCTTAGGTCATTTGCTCCATATATCGCTCGTAGGGAGGAACAACGTCTTGTTCAATTGTTGATGGCTCTTCGACCAGAGTACGAGCATTGTCGTGCGTCCATCCTACATTGCACTCCTTTACCTTCTGTTGATTCTGTTCTACATGAATTATTAGCTGAAGAAACTCGCTTGAAGTCTCAAACTGAGAAAGTTGCACAGACTTCTTCTGCATCTGTTTTTGCTACAGGGATTTTACCAATCCCATCTCAACGCAACAAGATAAATATCAAGAATGGTCGTGATTGTAATTATTGTAAACAACCAGGCTATTGGAAGAATCAATGTCCTGAATTATTGGCTCGTCAAAAAAAATCAAAGTTTTAAGCCAGGTGATAGATCACAACAGCAACAACGCGGTAGCCAACAACAGTCCCTCTCTACTGCACAAGGACATGGACAGTCACGAGGTAGTTCCCAGCCTAGGACTGCTACATTGGTACATCCTTTCGGTGAATCAATTTTGGATTCCTCTATGGACTCTCTTGCAGAACAATTTCAGAAGTTCCTTGTTAGCCAGTCTTTGTCTCAAAACATGACTGCTCCTCAATCTCAGCACTTTGCCATGTCAGCTCCCTCCATATCAGGTTTGAATTATCCTTTGTGGATTTTGGATTCTGGTGCCTCATATCATATGTCCCATAATTGTTCATCATTTATATCTATGTCTTTTGATTCTCGCTCACCTTCTATTTTGACTGCTGATGGCACACCTTTGCCATTAACAGGAATCGGTACAATTCAAACCACACACGTTTCCCTCCCAAATGTTTATTGTATTCCTAAATTAACTATGAATCTTGTGTCGGTCGGACAACTTTGTGATCTTGGATATCTTGTTCATTTTTCTTCTACCACTTGCTCTGTGCAGGATCCAAACTCCAAGAAGTTGATTGGGACAGGTCGTAGGCAGGGCGGTCTCTATGTTTTGGATGACTTGCACATTCCAAGTCATGCCGCTGCTGCTAGTATTGACCTTTCTTCTTTTCATCTAACTCCATTGTCTTCTAAGTTTTATTTGTGGCATTCTAGACTTGGTCATATTTCAAGCTCTTGTCTTAAATTCTTGTGTAATTCTGGTGTTTTGGGAGATTTACGTTCTCATGATATTTCAGATTGTAGTGGTTGTAAACTTGGAAAATTTTCTGCTTTGACCTTTAATCAAAGTGTTTCTGCTTCCACTGCACCATTTGATTTAGTTCATTCTGATGTTTGGGGTCCAACACCCATCCCCACAAAAGGTGGGTGCATATATTATGTCTCTTTTATCGATGACTATACTCGTTATTGTTGGGTTTATCTGATGAAACGTCGTTCTGAGTTTATTGATATATATACTGCCTTTCAAGCATATGTTAAAACATAACACTCTGCTATTGTTAAATGCTTTCGTTCTGATTTAGGGGGGGAATACACTAAGGGAGACCTTTCTAACATATTAACGGTTGATGGTACTTTGCATCAGACTTCCTGCACTGATACCCCGCAACAAAATGGTGTTGCTGAAAGAAAACATAGACACATTGTTGAAACTGCCCGTTCTATGATTCTTTCAACTAGCGTTCCAAAAGAATTTTGGGGAGAAGCTGTTCTCACTTCCGTTTATCTTATTAATAAGATCTCGATTTCTCATAACTCTGGTATTTCTCCTCATGCCAAGTTGTTTGGTCAAACTCCTGATTACTCTCACCTAAAAGTGTTTGGTTCCACTTGTTTTGTTCTTCGTCCACACGTAGAACGTACAAAATTATCTTCACGTGTTGCTATATGTGTTTTTCTTAGGTATGGTATTGGACAAAAAGGCTATCGTTGTTATGATCCTTCTTCAAATAAACTATATGTTTCTCGTCATGTTTCCTTTATTGAACATATTCCCTTCTAATCTATTCCAGCTAGTCCTCATAGTATGACTAAGTCTGATCTTATTCACATTGATCCATTTCCTGCTGATAACTCCTCTGATTCACCACCTCTTATCATTGATACTCCGTCATCCATACACTCCGTTCCTCATCCTTCTGCAGGTGACACTTTATCCCTTGCTACTACGACTACTCAAACACCTCCTGTGATGACTGATCCTGTTCAACCTTGCTATCCCACTCGCACACGTAAATCTATTCAATTATCTGATTTTGCTTACTGTTGTTACTCTCGGGCTTTTGCTTCATTTCTTGTTTCCATTGACACTTTCTATGAGCCTTCTTCTTACTCGGAGGCTGTTCGTTCTCCTGTGTGGCAACGTGCTATATCTGAGGAAATGTCTGCTTTAGACAAAACTGGTACCTGGGATCTTGTATACCTTCCTACTGGGAAGAAAACTATTGGTTGTCGATGGGTGTATAAGATTAAAACCAAGTCAGATGGTTCTATTGAGCGATACAAAGCTCGTTTAGTTGCTAAAGGATTTGCCCAAGAGTATGGCATGGATTATGAGGAAACATTTGCTCCTGTGGCTAAGATGACATCTTTTGGGTTCTTATTGCTGTTGCGTCCAGTCGTAAGTGGGACATCTCTCAAATGGATGTTAAAAATGCTTTTCTGGAGATCTTAAGGAAGAAGTTTACATGGTTGCTCCACCTGGTGTTTCTCATGCTCCAGGTCAGGTTTGTAGGCTTAAGAAAGCTCTATATGGCCTTAAGAAAGCACCACGTGCTTGGTATGAGAGATTTTCGAATGTAGTTACATCACTTGGTTTTACCTCTAGTCCCCATGATTCAGCACTTTTTGTCAGATTGACTTCTGCAGGCCGTATTCTTCTTCTACTATATGTAGATGATATGATCATTGCAGGTGATGACAGTAATGGTATTGTGAGTATTAAAGCCACATTGTCTCGTTGTTTTGATATGAAGGATTTGGGTCATCTACGTTATTTTTTATGGATTGAAATAGCTTCCTCAGAAAAAGGCTATCTTCTTTCCCAGTCCAAATACACTACTGACATTATTCATTGTGTCGGTCTTACTGATACAGGTCATGTTGATTCACCACTTGAGGTAAATGCCCGATATACTCCGACCGATGGGAGTCCTCTTTCTGATCCCACTTTATATCGTTCTATTGTTGGTTGCCTTGTATATTTGACCATCACTCGTCCAGATATTGCCTATGCTATTCACATTGTTAGTCAGTTCGTATCTTCCCCTACCTCTTTTCATTGGGCGGCTGTTATGCGCATTCTTCGTTACTTGCAAGGAACACTTTATCAGAGTCTTTTGTTCCCATCGACCTCATCTTTGGAGCTTCGTGCGTTCTCTGATGCAGATTGGGCTGGTGACTCAACGATAGAAAATCCACAACTGGCTTTTGTATATTTTTAGGTGATTCCCTTATTTCATGGAAGAGCAAGAAACAGGATGTTGTTTCTCGGTCTTCCACTGAGGCAAAGTATCGTGCTATGGCCTCCACTACATCTGAGATTATTTGGTTACGTTGGCTGTTGGAGGATATGAATGTTTCGATTTCTTCTCCCACTCCTATGTATTGTGACAATAAGAGCGCTATTCAAATTGCTCACAATACTGTTTTTCATGAGCGCACCTAACATATTGAGATTGACTGTCATTTCACTCGGTATCACTTGTTGCATAGAACTATTTCTCTGCCTTTTACTTCGTCATCGACGCAACTTGCTGATTTCTTCACGAAGGCTCACACTATTGAACGTCATAGATTTTTCATTGGCAAACTCTCAATGCTTCTTGCCGTACCATCGCGTGTTTGAGGGGGGATGTTAGCATATTGATCCATTTCCTGTCTGGGTTGGGCTTTTTAGCCTTTTTATTGTTTATGTTTTCTATCTATATAAACATATCTCTGTAACCCTAATGTAATCAATCTTTGTTTGCTCAGCCGTCTTGCTGAATAATATGAATTATCTTTTTCTTCTTATTTGATTTTACAAACGTTTTACAAACGTTTACAAATCTTTCTTACTATTTTACAATGTCAACTTCTCTTGTAGAATCACACTAAATTTACAAGTGCATGGTTCACTAATGCTATAATTTTTTTAATTTTTCATTTTTTTAATAATAGGGAAAACATTTGTAAAAGACTTTATTACAATGGGTAAAAGCAGTGTAAAAGATTTTATTACAATGGAAAAAACAATTGTAGAAGATTTTATTACAATAGTCACTTACAACAGTCCAAAACAATTGTAAATGCTCCAAACCTATTATAACTTTTCATAGTACGATGTCTTAACCAGGTTTTTAACCTAGCAAAAGTCAATGGAAGTTGGAACATCAAGAAAAAAACAAAATGACTCAAAAACTTGGAAGTACACTTAGAAAAACTAGAGAAATAACCAAAAGAAAACTTAAGGGAAATGGAGTTAAGGATTTAACTCTATACCGACTCATTTAGGTCAACGACGAGTCAGTTTTCCACCAAATTTGCCTCCCAAACTCCATATATCTCATATACTTCCCTAACTACTCATAGCCAAGTGGTTTTCCCATAGTTTGGACAAGCAATTCAAAGAGTGATAAGAATAAACCAGGATAATACAAGTGTTGTCCAAAGGTCGCTAGAATCAACTAAAAGTCGATGAAAAAGAGCTCGGAACATATCAAGTTGAAGATTAAAGAGCAAAACAAGTGAAAGAGTTCACTTTGTAATAAAGAAAATAGATCAGTATCAAGTCAAATAGTTCTATACCGAGTCATTTTCTTGGTACATGGGCCTCTATGCTCACTTATACAACATCGGGCTACCTTTTGGACTTCAGTGCAAGCTAGCTCTTGACCCTATACATCTATTCCTCTATAAATACAAACCGTAGTGCAACTAAATCAGGATCTAATCCTTGACTTTGGATCCGAGCTCTGCTTCTCTTCTTCGTCTCCTACCTCTCTTGCAATAGTCACCTAGGCGACCACTTTTCATAGTTCTAAGCTAGAGAACTCCATACTTCTCACATACTACTCCAACCACTCGTGATCAATTCATTTTCCTAGAGTTTGGATAATCTCTTCCAATGTTAAGCAAAAGGAAACCAAGGAAGCATGATAATTAAAGATCTATCAAGAGGATCACTATAATCAACTCAAAGTCGATAGAAAAGAGCTTGAAACACATTGGATAGAAGAGCATAGTAAGGGAAAAAGCTCAACTTACATCAGAATCCATAAGCCGAACCTGAGTTAATAACTTTGGTCGGTACCAAGTTATAGCCTTGATAGGAGTGTCTCCAATTTCTCTTCTACGATTTCGGGCTATCTCCTAGACCTTACTGTAAGCAGGTTACCGAACCAATACCTTTATTTCCCTATAAATACAAACCATGGTGCAATCGAAATAAGATCTTCTCGTCGATCTTTCCTTTTTACTCCGGATCCTGAATTCCATTACCCTTCACCATCTTCCTCCCTCATGATAGTCACAAAGGCGGCTACTCTTAGCTGTTCTAGGCCTAAGAACTTGTCAACATCTTGTACTTATGACTCTAATTCTCTATAATCTCATATAAACTTTCTCAGATCCATAATCAATAAAATTCTAAAGTGGATGTAGTTTAAAGATTATCAAATCACTATAGAAAACTTGTGTCTCCCTAATGTTTTTCTTTAATTTCTACCGTTATCTGCAAGATGTAAGTCTAACAAGTTCCCTAGTCCCTACAAATGTGTTGATCCAATTTTGGCATTAACATTTTGGTGCTTTCAATGAGAATACTGAATCTAGGCTTAGATCTTGCTTGTTATTGTGGATTTAGAGAGATCCATAATTAGATCTAGAAAACTAGCTTTAAATAGTTTGGGAACTTGCTATTTGAGATCATGGCATCCAAAAAAGGAAAATTTGCTTCCAAAAGATCCACAGGAGTAGTGGCTAATGGTGATGAAGGAAACACTCACCAAATGGAAGTTAATAATGCAAATGCATTACCAAAATTCTCTACTCAATAAGAAGTTGTTATTAGAGGAGAGCTTCACAAAATGCTCATGAACTTAACTAGAAGATGGCGGATAGCTAGAAATCTCTTATAGATAAGACGGACGCGCTGCTAACATTGTAGCCACTAGCGGCAAGAAGAGTTAGAAAAGAAACTTCTCCTACAATAATTTTTTTCGGTTTCTGGTTTAAACAGGAGATATAGGAAGCAAAAGAAGAAGAAAGTAATTGCAGGAGTCATCGTAGGAGGAAGCAGGAGTGCTCCACCATAAGAGACCAACTGGCACCGATAGGAATACCCATTTGGAGAATGTTCAGGAAGGTAACGCAATGGATGTATCTGATGAGGAAGTGGACTTGCAGCTTGATTTTGATGATTTGGAGTTGGACACTGGTGTTAATGGACAAAGTACTTGAGCTATAGTCCAAACTTCCACGGCAAGACCAATCGGACGCCAATGGAACTATGTAGGATTGGTTCTATTGAAGAATGGAGATTCTAAACATCAATCGGAAATCCAAGATCATTTGCGAAGTCAAACACTAAACGTAGCCCCTAATAGTTGACCTTTAGATTATTGTGCTAGCACGGATTACGTCACTGACATGGTTAAATGGTTGGTGGAGGAGAGCAAGGGCAGGAAAGTTGAAGGCTTGGTTTCCATCCCAAGCTAAATTTCATTCATCGAAAATGTTCAGAGAGAAGAATATCCTCGAAAATCACCATGCTGATCGTGCCATTGTACAATGGGATGACTATCCCCAGATGGCACTTTTTTAAGAATGAATTGCATATGGATGGAGCGAGAGCGAAATATGCTGTCTGCTGTAGGTGTTTCCTGATTTTTTTAAGGAGTCACTTTAATGTGGTTCACCAAGGTCACGCCTAAATCCATATCGACATTCGATGAATTGGCCAAGAAGTTCTTAGAGCAGTTTAGGCTCAACACTACATAACTAAAGAACATGATGTCCCTATCTGGCTCTTATCAAAGGCCCAAGGAGTTACCGAAAGCTTTCTAGCACCAGTTTAACGTTGTCGTTACAGAGGTTAGTAATCTGAAAGAAGATCTCATATTTATGGCATTTGTCTGGGGCATTCACCCGGATACAGATTTTGATAAATGGATAATAATGAAGCAAACAACTACCATGGAGGAATTCTACCAAATGGCAAATAAGTTTATGAGGCTGGAAGAAAAATAATATGGTTGAAGGTAAGCCCGTCGATGAGCAATCGAAAGAGGTGATTCAAAGTAACATTGCGATCAAACAAGATGGAAATAGTTTTGTAACGACCAGCCTTTTTTACCATCGAATGTCGACACCGAACACTACAAATGTGTTCCAATGCCGCACACCTAATCGACAAAAGGGCAGATTTTTATGGTAAATAAAAAAAGAACAGAGAACGGAGAAAATCAGAATCTCCTAATGGAATTGACAACATATAATATAATAAGGACGGTAGAAACTATCAATCCAAATATGCAGAGTATATCAGAGTTAGAAACAAATCTTATCAGCTGGACAGTTATAAAATCCTGACCATACAAATGCTGATAGATATATAAAATGGAAAATAAAATACCATGATAGGTGAAACTTCAGCTCCCCTCCACGATCTCCGAAACTTCAAGGACAACTTGGAAAAGTTCTCGGTCTGACCCGAGCATTATAAATAAATAACACCCAAATCAGTTTGGAAATACCAGCGTGAGATAACTCGAATAATGGGAAACATATATAAAAATTGTGTGAGACCATGCAGCTAATGCGGAATGGATTTTTACCTTACAAGAATAACATCCATACAAGGAAGAAACGAAATAAATATCAGGAAACAAATCCAAATATGATTGAGCATAAGTAATATTAAACCAGACTTGAAAGAACGGAAATAGAGCGAGTAAAATCCAAACTGGACAGAATGGATAGAACAAGGAAAAACGGTCCAACTTGATAGAATTGACTAAATAAGGTAACAATCCAAAGTCGATAGAATGAGATAAATAAAGGAACAGTCCAACCTCGATAAAGTGGGCTAAATAAAGTAACAATCCAAACTCGATAGAGTGGACTAAATAATCACTTAAATGCCGTGATGAGGAGTTGGTTCTACTCGTGGCAATTTTAAAGCTAAAACAAATTCAGGGATACGAATCAAATAAGGAACGGAAATTTTCCAACAAATGACTAGGAGTTTGCTCCCCCCTCACCGAAAGTATACCGCTAGAAATATACTTGATAGCTCTGATGGCTCTCGAAAACCTCAAAGCCGGACCCTGCCAATTATTGCCGAGTATCCGAGTATTTCACATATCAATGCGCAACATCGAATCCAATCTAGAGTGGATGTGAACATACCTTAATGGGAGCAACCCCACATAGCTTGGCCCCCACTTGCTCTTTGGGTTTAGTCATTTTCGATAAAGAAAAACAAAGCTCAAATGAGCAACACATTATCTTAAAGTGACGAAATAAAGTGGCTGAAGTAAGCTATAGCTGAGATACCAATTATTGAGGACATAAAATGATCGTTTGTGGAAATTAAGCCTTATTTACTTATCACCACTCATTGAATTCAAACTTGTACTATTTTCGGGTTAACAATAATACCAGACTAGTCAAGGTAGTGTTAACTCAAAGCCATGTCACATGATTATTCTTATCTTTCGAAATAGCGACAAGTCTACTTCTTTGATGTCTAGTGCTAATTATACAAAGAAATCATTTCCATATAAGTGATTCGCTTTAGGAAAATGATTCATTTCCATAAATAAATCATCCTTTTTTCTTTTATAAAACGAAATGAACTTTTTGGCTTGATTTCCGTATTGGTAAAACACTTTTAGAATCAGTTCCGGATTGTTAAAATGTTAAGAGAATAATTTTTCCAAGTGCACGACTTCGAAGGCCTAAACCAACATCAGACCAAACAACCAGAAGATCATCCAACTTATCATCACAATAATCGAGTTCCAATTCCCTTTTATACTTTAAAAAAAAAATTAATTATCCCATAATATATTTAATTACATTTGAAATCCCTTTAAATAAATAATTCATTATCTGTAATAAAATAGATAATTATTTCCAAACACTTTTATGACATTAGAAAATTAACTTTAAAATCTTTATTAAATCAGTCTATTATCTTTAAATTAGTTTATTAAAGCAAATTTATAATATTAGTTAACTTACTTTAATCGCCTTTATTAAATTAATTAGTTAAAAAGATTTATTAAGTTCAAATAGTCATTAATTAAATGAATAACTAATTTTAAGCATCATTAATTAAAATGATAAGTAATTCAAAATTCATTGATTAAAACAATTAATTAAGTTCAAAATAATCATAAATTAATCGGATTAATTACATCCAAACTTCATTAGTCAAACCGATTAATTAAAATTTCATTTGTTAAAATGATTTATTTAATTATAAAACATCATTAATTAAAATGATTTAACTAAATTCCAAAAATCATAAGTTAAGACAATTAATTAAATTTAAAACAATCATTAATTAGAATGATTAATTAAATTCAAAAATTGTTATTTAAATTGATGTATTACTTTTAAATATCATTAATTAAAATGATTGTTAATTTCAATTATAATTTACTGAAATAATTAATTAAGTTCAATAAATTAAAATTCATTATCATTAATTAATTAATTAATTAATTAATTAAACTCAAATAATCATTAGTTAAAACGATTAATCAAGTGTAGAACATCATTAGCAAAAATGATTAATTCAATCTAAACATAAACCAATTTTAATCATCATTTGTTAAATTGGTCAATTAATCTCAAATTAATTAATTTAAATTATCATTAATCAAATGATTAATAAATTTTCAATATTCTTTTTAGCGAAAACACAAACTTAAGTTCATAAGACAGGATTTTGGGGATGAATATTTAATAAACGACGGTATAGCGAAAATCGCTATCATGACATTTAAATTGTTAAATGAAATATCATAAATTAATTTCAATTAATCATCAATAACAATGTATGGATGTAAATAAACAATTTATGGGCGAGAAAGCCCCTTTGGGTCTCTCTACATATTTTTCTTGCAAAACAACGGTTATGGATAACATATAGATTACATATTGGTTTATAACGATCAAATTAATATGTCATTCATTTTCCAATCAGAAATGCAACCAAACAAGCAATCAAACAATTTAACTAACATCCAAACAATCGATAAACATTTATAAATCATAAATATGATATAACAAAATTAAATGTGAGTTAAACTCACCGGAAATCCTTCGAAAATTTGATACACTTTGAAATTCGGGAAGCTTGGAAAACCACAAATTCTTCTTAAAAATGTGTCATTTTGCACTTGATTTTTAGACCCTTTCCGCTCGGGTTTTAGAAAAATAGTCAATAGAAAAGTTTTAGTTAATTCATTCCTCTATCATTTCAAAAAATGAATTACTCAAAAATTTAAATTTTGAGTAAGTTATAACAAAAATAGCGAGGGGTATTTTCGGACATCAAAATCTAGGTTCAAAAATACTCTTGCAAAAAAATGAATTATAATGGTTTGAAAAAATGAAAATCTGGTTTTGGAGTATTTTGTAAGAAGTTATGGCTAAAACCATTTCGGGTAAAATGGAAAAAATTTAAATGGAAAAGAAGGAAGCTTTAAACAAGTTTTTAAAACATTTAAAAGTTAATTTTTGAAATCTTAAAACATGAAATGTTATTTTGGAAGCTGTTAAAAGGTTTCATGAAGCCTTAAGGAAGATAAGAGAAGAGAAAATGAAAATAAAATGAGTAAGAAAGGTGAAAATTTTGTTTTATATGAAATAGAAGTAGCAAATTACCTTTTTACCCTCATGTACTCTACCCTCCACGCATGCATGCCATGTCATACCCTCTCCTCTACCTCACCCATTTCAGCCCACACCTAGCCAACCTCCCATCAAATAAAATTCAACATGCATAAGTACTCTAATGTACTTATGTCTCCTAATGATGTGACATTCTCTTTTTATTTTCTTATTATAGTTGCCAAAGTGTCACATCATCATTTTCTTAACTTAATTAATTACACTTAACCCTGATTAAATTACTAATCCATGTCTATAACATTGCATATATTTGAATATATACACACACACACACACACACACACACACACACATATATACAAATGTGTACACAACATTTCAAATAATTATTATATAATGAAATGTTGAAAATTCGGAAGACGATTTCCGGTCACATTTTCTATTTTTCATCGAACTATATATTTTGTAAACAAATTTTAAAAATTATTTCACCATTATTACTTTTTATTAACAAGAGTTTTATTTTGATTATGAAACCAATTATTTATATAATTAAAATTAATTAAATATTCACAAATCAAAGTAGTGAAATTCTAGGTCATTTTATTACAATTTGATTTGTCTTATTATTTATTATATTCGAACCATTTATTATTGTAATAAATTTGCAAAATGACTCACCATTATCATTTATTAATTAAAAAAAGTTAAATGACATTATTAAATCTATTTAATTCAGATTTGGTTAACTATTCAAATATTTAATTCTTAATTCAAATATTTAATCGATCACTATTATTGAATTCCAAGCATTAAATTTCGAAATCTAAATATTTAAATATCTAAAATTAAATAAATATTTAAAATTAAATGACCAGAATTTTAGGTTGTTACATCCTCCCCTAAATGAATTTTGTTCCCGAAATTCCTAATGAAGAACCCTTAAGTTTAAAACTATTAATTAGAATGGGTCATTAAACTTATTAACTTTTCAAAATAATTAGTTGAAATAGATTCCAAAATTTTCAAATCTTTTAAATCCGTTAGCCTATAACAACTAATTCCCTTGCACTCATTCATTCTAGGTTATAACTCAAAAATTCAAATTTTCAAAAATTTCGTATAAATTTTCTAACTCTAAAATTTTCAAAAATTTCACCAACGTCTTCTTTGTGTGGCTCGATCGGTATAACTATAAATCACCTCTACTGGCTCCAAACCAATCAAAGAATACAAAAGCTAATTGGCCTCCCATATCTAAGGCATAAAATCATCAACCAATTCAATTTTTCTAAATTATTACGTACCTTTTGCCTTTGATTTATATTTTGGCAAGTAATTTATTATTTTCTATGCAAATGCAGGTGCACAAGAATCATATAGCAATCTCTTGCATGCCTGGACTTATGAAATCTAAAAGAAAATCACGTTGACAAAGGTAATATGATCTAACTATATGTGCAAAACTAATCTAATATAAATCTACGTGCGACCAACAACCATATCTCAATCATATGCAGGGCCGGTCCAAGTAATTTGGTTGCCCTAGCCCAGATTTTAAGTAATAAAACCAAAAATATTGCACTTTGACGGGAATTGAACCTAGGTTGCCCTATTGTGGGGACAATGCAATTACCACTCCACCACACATTCAATTATTAACAATCTTCTACAAAATATTTTTATCTTCATAAAATTCTAAACAACCACCACCACTACCGGTTGCCCCTGCAGGATCCGTTGCCCTAGGCGACCGTCTTGCTCGCCTTGCCCTAGAGCCGGCCCTAATCATATGCAACAAACAAGGAGACATCCTATAATAGATGCTATGTATCCAATTATTTTCAGACGACAAAATTAGATCTAAATACCCGGATTTTCCAACTTAATTTTTTTTCAAATTTCTAAAACCTGAAAAATCAAAGCGCAAAAATAAAAATGACAAGGAGGGGATCCCTCCAAATTAATGATGGTGAAACCCTAGAATCAAAACAACATGAAGCGTCCAGTGGTATTCCGGTTCCTCCAAAAACATCAACTAGAGTGAATAAACATCATTTTCTTCCTAAAAATCTTCAAAAATTTCCCTTTTCAATACCACCAGGATTTAGGTCTTAACAAAAAACAACTAAAAATCCTTTTTCTATAAATGTGAACTTTATAAACAATGGTATATGCAATCACACATCTAATCAATTCAATCCTATCAAATCCAATCAATCAAATTTAATGAAGGAACAGATTAACACCAACAGTCAATCCAATTCCACAAGGGAAAACTTATCACTTAATATTGTTTTAAAATGTCAAATGACTAACCAACAAATTTTAACTTAGGTTAAAAACTTTCTTAATTGTCCAAAAATATAGATAATTTTCTAAACTTACCGTTTTGCTCATTAGCCTTTGGTCATTGCTTGAAAAATTATCCAAACTAACTCGAACAACATGGAAAGTTATACTCTTTATTTTATTAATCTCTTAATTATATTAATTTCTAATTCAGTTATATTTTCACTTAGTATTCTATTCAATACTAAAATTATTTCCGAATTATTTCATAAATTTTCACCCAAGTTTTCAAAAATATTTTATAAAGTTATTTCTTTATGAAACATCAAATCATAACTTATTTCCCTTTATTTACTTGTATAATACTCTTCTATATCCTAAGAGTAGATACAAACTTTATTTTACTTTTTCAAAGATCTCGATGGAGATCAAATCAAATTGTGGATTCTAAAAACCGAGTCAACCTATTAACCCCTTTTTACTTAGAGTGTTAAAATGAATATTATTTATGGGTTGACCCAATCTACAAGTAGTTCATATTACTTAGACGATTTTAAACAATTATAAGGGTTTAATAAAACCATGTTTATCAAGATTTTCTTATTTAATTTAACTCAATTTAAACCCATGTTAAATTATGCCATAACTTTTCTGAGGGAAAAATCCTATTTATTAAAATAATCTTTTATTAGAATTACTTTTTATTTTGAAACCAATTCCCCTTTAGGGAACTTAAAAATTAGATACTCGGTTTTAATTTTAAAACCTACCTTTGAAAGCATACTTCATATATCTTTATATATAATAACGTTAAACAATTTGTTTATTAAAACTAACTTTGGATTTATTCGGATTTGAACTCATTTCGATCATACAATGATAATGAGAACAATTTACTAAGTATTCCACAAGTTTGCCTAAGCAAATATCTGATCATCACTTAGAAGATTATTCAAATTATCACAAAACTAATCAAAACAATTTCCTCCTAATTATCCCAAAGAAAATACATTCCATTTAAAATTTTGCTTCCCAATAATTTTTTCTTTTTCCTTTAAATACTTTTAAAAGTATAGCTATTTCATTCTCTCATCCCTTCGATTTCATCATGGCTCTAGGTTGAGTTTTTAAAAAAAAAAGAGTATAGCCATTTCATTCTCAAAAATACCTTTGCAATTATTTTCCAGAACTCCGGGATATAGATTAAAAGTCCTTTTTAATCATCTTTTACAAACAAAATTCATTTAAAATTTCCTTTATATTAAAATATTTCATATTATAATATTTTTTTCTTTATTATAATCAAATTTTCTCAAATGTTTGTTATCTAAATGTTTTATCTTACCAGTTGGACTATGTTTACAACCGTTTACAAAATTTGGCTCTTAACTCGTCATTATTTAAAATGTGAAATTTCAAGCTAACATATTTTATTTTCAAACACTTTCATAGTTAAATTGTGAAAATTTATTCACAAAGTGTTCATTTTAAATCGAAGCGATAAATGCTCCTACATAAACCAAGCACCATTTAGCAATCAACAAAACAACAGTTGATGCTTCTTATTAAATTAAGCATAAACGAACAAACAATAGTGATGATAAATAAATATTATCACATTTAAACTAACACACTATATAACTATATGGAGTTTTGAAAATTATTCCTTTATATATATGAAATATAATCGAAGGCAAAACATTTAATTTGCTAAATTTTTAAAATTTCAATACCATGTCCGTTAGCCTTGGTCAAGTATCTAGAAATCCCTATCGATACTGTGGCGTCTCACGTCTTGACCAGAATTCATAAATACTCGATAGACAAATTAACATAATACTTTTTGTAACATTGACAAATACGCTCTCATATATATAATACTCTTAAACTCATTCCGGGATGTCGCTTACCCTATCTCTAATGAGCCAAAGCCAAGGTTCTCGCTTAACCTTCAGCTATGATACCACTTTGTAACGACCTGCCCTTTTGACCATCTAAAGTCAACATTGAACGCTACCACTGTGTTCTAATGTCGCGCGTTCAATCGACAAAAGGCATATTGTTAGGGTAAATAAAAAAAGAAAAGAACAGAGAACAAAGAAAATTAGAATCCCTTAATGGAATTGACAACATATAATATAATTAGGACAGTAGATACTTTCACTCCAAACAAATAGAGTATATCAAAGTTAAAAACAAACCTTATCAACTGGACAGTTATAAAATCCTGACCATAAAAATGCCTATACGTATACTATATAATACAACAAAAAATAAAATACTACGATAGGTGAAACTTCAGCTCCCTTCCACGTTCTCCTAAACTTCAAGGGCAACCTGGGAAAATACTTGGTCTGGCTCGAGCATTAAAATAAATAACATCCAGATTAGTCTGGAAATACTAGCGTGAGATAATTAGAATAATGGAAACATATATAAAAATTCCATGAGACCACACCACTAATGCGGAATGTGTTTTTACCTCACAAGAATATCAATACAAGCAAGAGCAGAAATATATATCAGGAAACAAATCCAAATATGATTGAGCATAAGTAATATTACACCAGACTTGAAGGAATAGAAATAAACCGATAAATCCAAACTGGACAGAATGGATGGAACAAGGAAAAATAGTCCAACTCGATAGAATGGACTAAATAGTGTAACAGTCCAAAGTTGATAGAATGGGCTAAATAAATAATAGTCCAAACTCAATAGAATGGGCTAAATAAAGTAAGAGTCCAAACTCGGTAGAATGGACTAAATAAACACTTAAATGGTGTGATGAGGAATTGGCTCTACTCATGGCAATTTTAAAGCTAAAACTGATTCAGAGATACGAATCAAATAAGGAAAGGAAATTTTCCAACAAATGACTAAGAGCTTGCTCCCCACTAGCCGAAAATACCCCTAGAAATATACTTGAGAACTCCGATGGCTCTCAGAAACCTCCAAGCCAGACCCCACCAACTATTACTGAGTAACCGAGTATTTCACATCTCAATGCGCAACACCGAATCCAATCTAGAGTGGATGTGAAAATACCCTAATGGGAGCAACCCCACATAGCTTGGCCCCCACTCGCTCTTTGGGTTTAGTCATTTCTGAAAAGGATAACAAAGCTCAAATGAGCAACATATCATCTTAGAGTTATGAAATAAAGTGGCTGAAGTAATTGATAGCTGAGATACCAACTATCGAGGACATAAAACGATCGTATATGGAACTTAAGCCTTGTATACTTATCGCCACTCATTGAATTCAAACTTGTATTATTTCCGCGTTAACAATAATACCGGACAAATCAAGGTAGTGTTACCTCAAAGCCATGTCACATGATTATTCTTAACTTTCAAAATAGCGACACAAGTCTACTTCTTTGATGTTTAGTGCTAATTATACAAATAAATCATTTCTATGTAAGTGATTCGCTTTACAGAATTAAATAATATCCATAAACGAATCATCCCTTTTCTTTCTAAAAATGAACCAAAATTTATGGCTTGATTTCTGTATTGGCAAAACACTTTCAGAATTAGTTCCAGATTGTCAAAACGTTAAGAGAAAAAATTTCCAAGTGCGTGACCCCGAAGGCCTAAACCAACATCAGACTGAACACCCAGAAGATTATCCAATTTATCATCCCAATAATCGAGTTCCAATTCCTTTTTATACTTTAAAAATAATATTAATTATCCCAAAAGATAGTTAATTACATTTAAAATCCCATTAAATAAACAGTTCATTATCTATAATAAAATAGATAATTATTTCCAAACACTTTCATAACATTGGTAAATTAACATTAAAATCTCTATTACATCAGTCTCTTAACTTTAAATCAGTTTTAACAATTATCAGGACTCAAGATAGGAGATTCATCAAACGATTCGTCCCCTTCTTCTTAAGCATGATAATCACTATCGCTACCACCGACACTTTCTCCCTTCTCTTCAACCATTGATGCTTTTTTATCTCTCCTTTCGACTTGTTCATCTTCCTCTGGAATCATTGGCATTCTAACTACTTCGTCCCCGCCTCTTGTAATGTCGCCCCTTATGGGCCTTTTATTTTCCATCTTAAGGGTCTCCTCTATGTGAAACTCTCAATATGGACCCTCTACTTCCTTCTAAAGATTCTCTCTAGAGTTGAGAGTATGGTAGAAGAACGAGTATCAACTCTAGAGCTACTTTGCACTAGAGACTCAGCAACAACAAATCTATCAGGACGAAGCAGACCACACCACCGTAGATTTTCGTTTGTTAAAAGTAATGTAATGGTGCATTGATTGGATCTAACTACCTTCAAGGCCTTAAATGCTGTGTTGTATTTAGCGTTAACATCTCAAGCCAGGATGCTTACATGGAAATACCTATTAAGTTAGAAACTTAGAAATTCTTTCATGGAAGGAGCAAGGGAAAAGAGACGTACATCCAGATAGTCAAAACTGGTTGGGCATTGCATGATGAAATGTTCGTTCTTGAAGTAAGAATGTTTGTTGTGTAACTTTGCATCCTCTTTGGGCTTTAATTAACAGGTAGGATGGTGAATCCTTCCTTATCTTGAATTGAAGCAAATATGTAAGCTCTTTAAACCTTGGGGCTTGGTTGATCCGATTCATAAAGAGGAAGTAAAGCAAACTCAAAAGAGATTACCTATTGGGATGGACTTGGAACAAAGCTAATCCGATTTCTTATAGCATCATCATGAGGAAAGGATTAAATTGCAGGACAGCATCACCCAAGCACATGTACCAGTTTCACGTTGTGAACTTCGATGGAGGATTATGTACAAATTATGGCCTTGTCGGTAGACGAACGTTGTCCTCAGGGATGCCATGTTGGAGACATATGTTTCAGAGCAACCTGGCAGATAAGATTGAAGGCACCTGCTCTAGTGGGTTTTTCAAGATTCTCAATCCAAAGGTAGCTGAACCACTACCAGCTCAACTGGAACTAATATGCTATAGAATTCAAAGGTAATAGGCTAGCTTGGTCCAATAGGAATAAATGGTGAAGCAAGGGCAGTAGAAGATCCAGCTTCAAGAGGAGTAGACGTCGCTTCGCTATAATTAAGAAAGGGTGATGACGAATCATTCTAGACAATAAAACTTGGTGTTCCACATGGTTAAGTATGTTTTATTTTGAATAAAACTCCCAATTAACCAATGCCTGGAATCTAAGGGAAAGCGACGTGTGTTGATTGGTCGGATTTTAAGCGTTGACCGAGGCAAGTGAAATGTGTTAATATGTGCAGTGTGAGTCCAATATTTCCATACACCACAAACGGACCATCCTGTGTAGATAGCTCGATCATGCTAGAAAAATGAGCTACATCATACTTTGAGATTATATTTGGGACTTACCCGTTATCAATGAGAAATCGATGACGGAGCCGCTGTCCGGAGCGATGTAGAAAGCTTCTCTTTTTAGGAAGAGCGAACATGCAGAAATAAAGAAAAGTGAAGTGATGGAATCATCCAATATGATTGATCATGAATAAGCCATCATACTAGAACTCGAGCGACAATCGAGACTTAGTCGAATTTTGAAAAGAAATAGCTGAATGCGAAAAACAAGAATTGTTATTGAAACGATGTGTACATGACCTAGGATAAACTCATGTTCGCTATCAGTCAAGGATACTCCAAGTTTCAAATGTCCCTCTTTAATTGCAATCAACAAAACCCCCATCACTATTGCCATCACCAAGACATCTACAATCGTCAACCTAAAATCGTGCAAAGTTAGATCAGAGCTATGGTTTTGGAGCATTTGTGTCCAATCTAAATGATAACCAAAAAGGCAGCGGCGACTGTAGCTAGGTGGCAAAGATTGGTTCGAGGAGACAGAGGCTAGTGGCAATGGATCTGGAGTCGATTAGTGGCATTGGAACTGAAGGGTTTGGTGGAAGAACAAGCCATTGGAGTTCAAAAGACTCAGTAGAAAATTGGTCATCAAGCAAGAATGAAAAATACTTAGAAAAACTTCTAAGTATTTCACTATATAAGCTTGATATATAGCCATTTTAACTTGATACCAAGTCATACAACTCGGTACCGAGTTGTTTTTCTCCCTCGCGTCACTTAGAAAGCACAATAGGAGAAGCTATGCTAACTAAGGCATGAAGTGGTCTCTGGAGTGCAGATCACATCCACCGTGCAGAGGAAATGAATTCCAATTATAACTAAGCTAAACAGTTAAAGGAAGATTTATCAAGTGAAAGCAATGATTCAAGATGACATTTGAATGATCAAACAGAATTTGCAGGAGAGCGGCCAAGGACTTATCTTAATCTAGAGCACTTTTTTTCAAAGAAAGCATATTCTAGTGGGCAAGTGTTAGTCGAATTTTTAACCAAGAAAAAACTAACGGAAGTTAGAATGACCAGACAAAGACGAAACGACTCAAAAACTTGAGAGTACACTCTGAAGTGCTAGAAAAGCAACTTTGAAAAGTTTCATCCAAATTGGGGCAAAAGGAATAACACGGTACCGAGTTACATAGGTTGATACCGACCTACCATTCCACCCAATTTCACTTTCCAAACTCCATAATTCTCATATACTACTATCTCATGATCAAGTCTTTTTCCCAGATTTTGGATGACCAATTTCAAGGTTGATGAGAAGGAAACCAAGAACGCATGATAAATCAAGTGCTATCAAGAAGATCACTAGAATCAACTCAAAGCCAATAAATAAGATCTTGAAACACATTGGATATAACATAGAAAAGAAAAAGAAAAGGTTTAACTTACATCAGAACCCATAAGTCGGTACCGAGTTAACAACTTACGTCGGTACTAAGTTATGGTCTTGACTCGTGTACCTTCGATTTCTCTTGTATGATTTCAGGCTATCTTCTAGACCTCAGTGCAAGCAGGCTTTCGACCGGTACCTCTGTTTCCCTGTAAATACAAACTATAGTGCAATCAAAATAGGATCGTATCCTTAATCATTCCTCTTTACCCTCTATATGGGATTCAATTACTCTTCACCATCTTCCTCCCTTACATTAGTCACCAAGGTTGCTACTCTTAGCAGTTCTAGGCCTAAGAAGTAATCAACTTCTTGTACATGTGACTCTAATTCTCTGTAATCTCATACGAAATCTCTTAAATCCATAATATATAAAGCTATAAAGTGGGTGTAGGCCAGAGATTGCCGAACCATTATCAAAATCTCATGTCTCCATGTTATTTTTCTTTAATTCCTACTGTTATCTAGTAGATATAGGACTCACAGATTTCCTAAAACTCATTCTTGGGTATTGATCAATTTTTGGCATCACAAAGTATAATCATAGATTCAATGCCTGAGCAAAGGTCAAAATGGCACCACCTCCCTTAAGATGTAAGGTAGCAAAGTCTAGATCAAGATTTATTTTCTGCCAATGCACTTGTATTTGTAGGTGTATAGGGCTGAATTTGGGCTTTAGAGTCAAGATTTTTCTCCATAAAACCACACAAAAATATCTCTTACCTAGATCCAAGAAAACAATAAAATAATAGGGTAGACTTGATCAAGTTAATGGAAGTAGTGATCCATCTATGGATCCGTACTAATTTATGGATTTGAGTATATCCTCTTGAAATCATCCATTCACCCTTTAAATTGGTCCTAATCTATGGATTTGAGTGTATTCTCTTCAACTCTTGCATTCAACCACTATACTTCATGCATAAGCCTTCCTTCATGCTCCAAAGCCAAACTCCCTTATAAATTCACTAAGAAGTATGTATTTTGATGGATTGGTACCAATTGATGTACTTATCAAATATTTCCTTTTTACCTTTTGAGTTGCTTTATAATTGGTCGTCTTTGAGTCTAGTACCATTCTTTCATCATTTGGAAGTTTAATATTGTCGATATGAAAAATTACAGATAATGATGCGTGAGAGTGGCATGTATAATGTAGTACACCTATGTGATGACCTTTGCTATAAAGATAAGCATGGGTTCTTAGAATTGTACATTATACATACATGCATGGAAGCATACATACACACACATATATATAAAAGTTTTTTATATTATTTTGGATCCATTCACACCAGACCACTGTCTAATCAAAAGTCATCTATGTTAACCCTTTCTTATTACATTCATCTTAGCGACCTATCCAGTTTGATATCCTTGTAGATTAAATCAAATACAAGTAACTAATGAGATCTAGGTTGATCCTCAAGTTCTCAGTGAAAGCACCTTCAAATGTTAGCTAAAAAATTAGTCTAACGCCTCCATAGTATATAGAACCAGCAAGCCTAAGTGTGGTTGTTAATTTTGATTATATGATAATTTTAGCCTCTGATCTGCATTTACAAATCATTCTACTTGAATTTATATAATAGACCTATAGAAAATTGATGATAATATGCAATATATAAAGAAAACCTAGGGAATAACAAGACTTATAGTAGTTCCGCTATACCTACGTCCACTTTAAGATGTTTTATTATTATTTAACCGTAGTTTCTAGAGATTAGTACAATTATAATCTCGGATTCAATGCTCGTGCAGAGATTAAATTGGCACCACATCACTTAAGATGTAAGATAGCGAAGTCTAGATCAAGATTTATTTTTCGTCAGTGCACTTGTATTTATAAGTGTTTAGGGTTGAGTTTGGACCTCGAAGTACAGATTTTTCACTATAAAACTAAACAAAAATATATGCACATCCAAGATTACAAGAGAAATAATATGGCGGACTTGATCAAGCCAATGGATTAGTAGTGATTCATACATGGATCGGTACCAATCTATGGATATGCTCTTCAACTTTCCGCTCACCCTTTAAATCAATCCTAATCCATGGATTTAAGCGTATTCTTTTAACTCTTACATTCAACCATTATTACTTTATGCATAATCCCTTCTTCAAGCTCTAAGGAGAAACTCCCTTATAGATTCACTAAGAAATATGTATTTTAATGGATCGGTACTGATCATTGTACTTATCCTATATTTCCTTTTTCCCATTTAGTTGCTTCTTAATTCGTCATCCTTGATCCTATTACCATTTCTTCATCATTTTGAAGTCTAATACCATCAAAATATCGATTGTGATAAATTATGGATAGCGGTGTATTAGAGTGATACTGGCATAGTGTAGTGCACCTATGTGATTATCGTATTTACGGAAGTATAGGTTCTTATAATCATGCATTATACATACATGCATACATACATACATACATACATACATACATACATACATATACTAGTTTTTTAATATTATTTTGGATAATTAAGCCATTCGCACCAGATTGTTGTCTGATCCAAAGTTTTTTGTGTTCACCCTTTCTTATTACCTTATGAACTCTCACGGGTAGGCTGAGTGTAACACCTCGTAAACAATTTATAATAAATAAATAAATAAAATAAGATAGGGATAGAAATGGAAATTTTGTAAAATTCAGGATTTTACCATAGAAGTTATGCGTAGCATTCATGGTAATTTTCTGTTCGATTTATATATATAATATGTTGAAAACGGAGCTCAAATGGAAAAGTTATGGACATTTGAAGTTTTCATAGCTAAAATAATTTAAATAGAATTCAAAGTCAAATAATTAAATAATTTTAAATTCGAAATTTGAAAATTAACAGTACTCAGACTTGGGGGTTAAGTAATCTTAAAATTAACGCTAACCTAAGAGATAATTAAGGGATATAATAAATAAAAATATTGGTAGAATAAAATACTTCCCAAAACAACATAACGGTCGACGGCCTCCTTAGGACCGGTCAACCACTAGCGGTTGGCTGGTAGGGTAGAGGCGATCGACCGGTGAGTGTTGGTGGAAGCTAGGGTTTTAACACTTTAAACGTCCAGATTTTTATTATTTTAAACTAACCTAAATTCGACGATCCTGGTACATTCTAACCACTATAAATAACAGTCTAACCCCCTCACTTTCATTCACTAATTATTTTGGGAACCTAGCTAAGCTCTGGTAGTTCATCTCTTCTAAGATTTAGAAAAACTCCATTAGTGCTTTAGTTAAGAAATCCTATATATCTATTTTATTTTCTATTTATTTTCCCACCATATTCTTCTCCAATCCTCAAATTTATGAATCTAATCTATATACAAATTTCTTGTTGTACGTAACAAAAAGAAAAGATCTGATAGAGATTATCAAAGGCATGTCAAATCCAAAGAAGGCAAAGCTAAGGATATACTATGAGTGATAATCACAGTCTAGTCTTTCTATTTTAGTAGTTGATCAGTGTAGTTTGGATTTGAATATGCCTTGGGGATTTTGGGTTCGCGAAAGTATCATATTATAAACCCACAAAACTCCTCCGATGCGAAATGTCAATTCTATGTCGAAATCTCACTTGTTTATGTCAAAATTACCGAAATTGTGTAGATTTGCAATTTCGATAAGTTTACCTTCTATTCCACTTCTTATTGTTTTTCTTTGAATTTGATTATAGGGATTTGATTAATGAATATGTGTAAGGTATGAATGGTATTCATAGTTTGCACCGCTTATTCTCATGAATCAAATAGAAATTTCTTTGTTTATTTTTATATGGAAAAGGAATTGAATAGAGTATAAAAATTAGAATTGTAAGTTTCTAGTATTAATATCTTCCATTATTTTGATGTAATAGGTTGAGTTTAAATTTTAATTGTATACAAGTCCATTGATTGAAATTTTTGATACAAATATTGGAATTTTGGTACTGCTGATAATATGTATGATAACCCGGATTGTTGATTTCTGATAATTGAATAATTAACTGATCTTATTCAGTTTAACAGATAAATTTTTGATAATTAAAATAACCGAATGTATATAAGTGGATTTAAAACTGTAAAATGTTGAATTTAAATAATAAATCTTGTAGGGAATTAATATATATATATATATATATATAGGTAAACTTTATAATACAGAAAATTCAAGTATATACATACAAGAATATAAGTGTATGTATATTTGTATATGTACAGTGATTAGGAGACATTAATTTGAATTCAATAATTTTCAAAGGATAATTAAAGTTAAATTCTGTATATAAAAAAAACCGGTTTCAAGAGCTATTTAAAATTTTAAATACAAGATAAATATTTTAAGCTTAAAACAAGATTTAATAAAAAGGGTTGAAGTATTTTCTTTAAGAAGTTATACTTGAAATAAAGATAGTTGTAAGTATATATAAAAAACATATTCATTTTTAAATATAAGACTAAATTGAAAATATTATATAAATATATATATATGTATAAAACATATATTAAAAGCATGATTATCGCAAATGTTAACCATGGGAAATATGAGTGATACAAGTGTAAGGTTATTTGCATGCATTTGAAAAAAGTGTCCTTTTATTTTTATTTTTGAAGAAAATTTATAAAAAAAATCATCAATCTTTCAAAACAACAAAATTCAACCTGAAGCCATAGTAAAGAATCAACTCATTTCTAATCAAATTCAAGTTCAGATCCTAGCACAAATTCCAGTTCAAAAGCCTATAAGCATTCCAAACCAGAAATTAAATCAAAGCAAATCATTTCAAGCTTCAGATCAGAAGCAGGAGCAACTCAACAAGTTCCAGATAAATAAGTTTCAGAGTTCAATAGCAATTCAAGTCTTCAAAATTTAAACTACTTCAAAACCTGCTCTGCTCAAACAAATGAGGTGAGTAAACATCTACTTAAAAACTTAAGTAAATTATGATCTGTTGCGTGTGGAAATTTCTGTGATTATTGATGTTTGCCCGTGAATATGTAAGTGGTAGATCTGTATGAAATTTGAAGTATATGGTTGTGTTACAGGTGTGCATGTCTGAAAATGTTTGTTCTTCCCTGTTCTTGATACAGGGAATAAAATTTTAGAACTAATTCCAATTTCTTTTTATCTGATCATTGTTAAACTTTGGACTTCAAGCAAATTAGTTAAGTTTTAACTTAATCTAGGATTTAAAAATATGTACAAATGTTTTAAATTTTAAATTATGCTAAAATCTGGAAATAACAGTAGAAATCTTATTAGCATGATAAAATCAAGTATTAAATTAAGTTGATTCAAGTTTATATCTTGAATTGTTTGAGTATAACATGATTTTTAAAAAGAAAATTCAAATTTTTAATACTTTATTGGGTGAGTAATTCTAAGTTGACTGGAATTGGGATTTGAGGCAATCTCTGGTAACTGACAGTCGTTGGAGGTTCGAGAATTGGTCTGGAGATAGGGGTAGGTACGGGGAGTCTAGGAAAAATGGTTGGAGGCTGTAATGATCACCGTGGCGTCGATGGCGAAGGGATTAAATTTTTAACCCTAGTTTCGTTTGAGCTGGAAGTTTTGATTGTTGATTTCTCTCTGGTGAATCGAGTTCGCTGAGACTTTGGGAATGGGTTTGTGGATGGTTAGAGAGGTCATGGCCAAGGTTACAACTTCTTAGATGATCGAAGGTGTGTGGTCGAAGGGGTATCTCATGGTGATCATGAACTCCAGTTTCATTCCTTTTGTTCGATTTTGATTAGTGACTGTTTCGAGCAATTTGAAGGTATGGATCGAATGACTGGAAGATGGTCGATGTGTTGGAGTTTAGGGTAGTGGTCATCGTCGTCGTTGATAGCTATGAAGGTGTACGGGGGAGGATGGATGTCTAATGTTTGGTGTAGGGTTTTACTAGATGTATTGCTCGAGTATTTGGGGAGAAGTCTCGAGTTTGAACTCGAGTTAAATTTCGGGGTTTAGACCCGTAAGTTTTAAAAATTGAATTTAGACTAAGTTTTTTAAAAATGGGTAGAAAAGTGGATTGACTTGGGAATAGGGCCGAGTGGCCTTTGCGTAAAACCAGAAGCAGCTATTTGAACAGTTTTTAAAATGATTTAAAATCAAATTATTTTTGAAATTTAAAGTTAAATTTAGATTAAACTTTTATACAAACTTACTTTATATATAATATAATTATTTCTTAAACAATTGGTTATGAAGTTTTAAAAGTTGTTTAAATTAAATTTTGTTAAATGAAATTTAAAGTGATTTTAAAACATTAATTTAAAATGTAAGTTTAAGATTTTATAAATGCAAGTTTTAAAATACGAATTGTAATTAGTTTTGAAACCTCTACGTGATAATGTTTTAAGTTATTTAAGGAAGTTTAGTTTTGTTAACTTTAAAATTATCAAGTTAAGTGGTTATTTTATTCCAAATCTTAATTAAAGGATTTAATTAAGTAAAGATTAATTATAATGTTAAAATGTTTAAAAATGTTAATGTAATTAAGGTATTTATAAGATAATGTTTTTATCTTAAGATGATGAAGGTTTAATGTCTTTAGATTAACTAAGTTAATTGTGGAAATTAAGTAAAATTTAATTAATTTGATTAATTAATTATAAAGGATTAATTAAGCGATTTATTAAGAGGTAATTAATTAGTTAATTAAAGATTAATTAATTATAGGAATAATTATCGATTAATTAAATTGTATTAAGAGATATTAATTAATAATTAAGGTTGTTAATCATTAGATAATGGATAATCAATCGGTTAATTAAAGGTTAATTAATTGATTATAAAAGTAATTAAGGATTGATTACTTTGAAATGAAGGAGATTAATTAATAATTAAGGTTTATCAATTGATAGTTAAAGGGTCATTAATCTGTGATAGAGATTAATTAATTGATTGATAAGATAATCAAGGAGTGATTAGTTAATTAAAAGTTGTAATTAATTAATGGTTGTTTGAGCAGGATTAGGTGATTAATTCTTAAGTAATTAATCTAATTTAAGGTAATTAAATTAATTATAACATGGATTAATTATTCATGTTTATGGATGATTGTTTGTGTAGAATGTTTGAATTGAATGATATCTATTGGATTGTATCTATTGGATGATATGTTGTAATATTCCGTGTTATGATATTGGATATATCAATGATAAATGTGCGATATTTATCTATGTTAAATGCTATGTGAATTCAATAAATATATTGAGTTGAGTTGAATTGAATTGTTTAAACCTTTAAAACAACTTGGCCTTTAAGATGCGTTTGGATTTCGAAGAGACAGGGGTCGGGTATTAGAAATACCCGAAACCACTTCGATTGATAATCTTCAATAATCCTTTAAGGATTGATATGTGCATCAAATAGGGTGGAATAGGATAAAATTTAAATGAATGGATCATTTTAAAACTAAGTAAAGGTTTATAGAGATCAGATTTGCGAATAAAGTGTTGACTATAACAAGTTGTGAACTTGTAGAGGTACGAGTTACCCCGGGTTTTAAATAAGATTTATGCATTGGTATTTTATGTTAGATGGGTTTTACTCACGCTGGTTTCTAGCCTGATCCGGGTGTTACTTTGATGCAACGCTCGGGTCAGACCGAGTATTGCAGATTTACAGGTAAGGACGTTCTGAAGCTCAAGAGACGAGCTGGATGATAGGAACGTATGGAGTGTTTCCGTTGTATTATATTGTTGTATATATCTGAGACGTGTTGATTGTATCTGTCCAGTGTTTGTATATATGTTGTAACTCTGATGTATCAAAGCGAAATTTGAAAAGTACAGTTTTCCTTTGTATAACTGTTATTATTTGTTATTATATTTTATCCGCTGCGAATGTGAGATGTTGGTGTTTCTGTTCTTCTTTTTCTTCCATCTCTTTCTTTTTTTCCCTAACTATTTGGAATTTTCGGGATCGAAAATGTCGGGTCGTTACATTTGGTATCTGAGCTGAAAGTTAAGTGAGAACCTTGGCTCTGGTGGGTTTAGTCATCAAGTATAGGGTCAATGGTGCCCTAAGATGAGTTGAGTATATATATTCGAGAGCATACTTGTTATTTTCTTATATAAAAGTTTTGAAAATGATTTTACTGAATGATTCTTATACAAGCTTATGTTTTGATATAAAAAGAAAATCATTTTCCAATTATTATATATAAAGAAAATTAGTTGTTAAATTGTTGGAATTAAATTAAGTGGTAATAGAAATACAACCAAATTGAAATTAAATAAAGATAAGTTTGAAATGAATTCAATCTAAAACTAAATCTTGAATTTGGGAAAGAGTTTCAGAATAAGATAATAATGAACTGGTTTCCAGATATGATAATCTTGGTTATTATCATAAATGATTAATAATAAAATGTGTATTAATGAGTAAGCGAAATGAAATGTTTTAGGGAAGTAAAACATTTAGGTAAGTATGACTTATAAATTAAAATTGAAGATGATCCAAATTGTGAAGTTTGAATCCTAAGATTTAAAAACATTTGAATTTTTTTTCTTCAAATTACTAAAAGGAATAATAAATAATATTATTTGAATGAGAGAGCGTGATTTAAACAAGTGTTGTTTGAAGATTTAAAGGAATTTGTTTTGAATTAAAAACTAAAGGTGGTTTAAATTTTAAAGTATAGCCTGGTTGGTTAAGAAATAAATATGTATATGTATGGATTTGCATTATATCAAAGATGGTTTGAAATAAACTCTAAATGTTGAGTTTTAAATTTGGAACGAGATATGATACCCAAAAGTGATAAGTTTTTGAACTTATAAGTGGGAAAGAATTTTGAATTTTGAAATGGAGAATTCAACTTTGAGTAAGGTTAACGGGATTAATTGAATTTAACTCGGAGGAAGTTAAATAAGTTTGAGTGAACAATTTGATTTGGAAATTTCAAGATAAAATTGACATTTAATGTAGAAAGTTAAATGGTTGATTTGAATTGGGGGTTTGTGTGATCTCGAAATGGGTTTGACATCTGGAAAATTGAATATGGATGAATATTTTTAAATAATTTGAATTTATGATTAAAGTTGAATAGTTTTAAATTCAAATGGAATTTGATTTGAATTTGGAAACAATCAAGGATAATTCAACTTGAATTATCCTTAAATTCAAACTGGAATTGAAATGAATTAAAATTGAAAATTGAAATTGGTTCAATTTGAATTTATTTGAATTAATTGGAATTATGATTGAAGATGGATAAGTTTAAAAAAATTCAAATGGAAATTTGAATTAGATAATTTGAAATCAAATTGAAGTTGAATGAGTTCAAATTCAAATAGGAAGTTGATTTGAATTTGGGATGAGAATGGAAGTTAACTTAATTTGAATTGAAATTGAAAGTTAATTGGAAATTGGCAATTGATTGGAATTGGGATCAATTCAAATTGAAAATAGATCAATTTAAATAGAAATGGAAATTTAAATTGAATTGATAAGAATGGAGATTGGAAATTGAACAGTTTGGTTCTGGACTATTTTCAAATAAATTATTTTGATTTGAACTATTTTAAATCTATTTTCCTAACTATTTACTATATAACTTTTCTTTTTAAAACCCAAAACTATCTTATACTTATTTTACAACTACTTTTGGAACTATTTAACTATTTTTCAACTGTTTTATAAACTAATTACTATTTTTCAACTATTTTACAAATTAATTACTATTTTACAACTATTTTGCAATTATTCAAAATTTCTATAACTATTTAACTATTTTATCATTATTTAACTATTTTACGGATATTTTACAAACTTATAATTATTTTTCAACTACTTATCATTTTTAAACTTTTCAAGCTATTTTCTAAACTTAAGCTAGATAGAGTTTAAACTGTTTATGATTGAATATCCATTTGAGATAAGAATTGAGGTGATAATCCAAATGGGATTGAAGCAATTGTGAATAAGTGTATAGAAATCAAAAGTGAATGTGAATAGAAAAGGAGATTGATTTGGCTAGTCATCAATAAAGATAAATACGTCGGATATACGTATATTATTCTATTCGCATAGTGATTTAATCCAGATTCGAACACAGAATTTCGAGAATAGTATGTCGTTCCGAGCTGGGATTTTCACTCGATTTTCGAAGGCGAACCTGGATATGGATTGTTGATTGGTTCTAGATATTCTCTATCATAGTTATGGCTATGTAAGGAGAATGACGGTTTCTAATCAAGGAACCAGATCTGAGTCTGCACTACGAAGTTGGATGGACAATACTAGTTTGGAAGTGAAATTATCTAATCGAGTGAGCGATCAGATTAATATAGCATACAGATGATATGTGTACATCGTACTGGTTTGAATGAAATTGATACTGGGAATTTGTGGATAAGAAATGTGAAATAATTTTTGAAATGAAAGGTATATTTTGTGAAATATATGATGAAATAAAGTGAAATTGGATATTTCTACGATAGAAATTTTCTTTTTGGAAGTAAGTAATATGGTTAATAATCAAATTTGAATATTTGATTTGGAATAAACAAAGTTATGTATCTTTGTTATATAAGATAAAATCTCCCCTTGTTGAATCTATAGCCAGAAGAAAAGGGTTTTGAAAATATTTGAAGTATAAAAGGGGTTTTATACAAGTTTGAAATGATCCAAAGATTTTTCAAGGTTATATATATATATATATATATATATATATATATATAAAGGATCTGATGAGAATGATTTTGGAGGAAAGGTTTTTGAACCTATGGATTTGGAAAGGCTTTTGATATTTGGAAAAAATCAATTATGAAGATTTGGAAAGCCTAGTTTGAGAATTATCAATTTTGGGAATCGATTTTGTATAAAAGAGATTTTGATGAAAATCATAAAGGTTATGATTTGAAAGATACTATAAGAGTATAGTATAAAGTGTTTTGAGATTGGCTCTGGGGAAAAAGGCGCTCCCTTGAAATGAACTTCTCAGGAGTGCCACGGGGTGGTACTGTCTTGAACCTTAAGGGGGGGTTCTAAAGTTAATCCTGTGAGGAGTCTGGATAAAACTAGTTCCTGAGGATTTTGTGTAGTATGCAGCGAAAGTCAAGGGCGCTGATGCCTACAGAGACATTTGGGTTATGCTGTGAGGACAGTGTAACTCGTTGTCACTGCGATCTACTGCAGACCATAGCGATAGTTGTGTATGCCGTTGAGAGCCAATAGTCTACGTTTGATTTTACATCGATAGACTGCGACCTATGGTAATATAGCAAAAGTCGTATGCTGCTGAGAGCCAACAGCCTACGTTTGATTTTATATCGGTAGATTGCGACCTATAGAGACATAGCAAAAGTCGAGAGGCCATGAGAGCCTAAGACTACATTTGGACTTGACTGATGTAGTCTATGACCTATGTAGGAGTGGAGAAGTTTCATTCTTTTGGCAGTGAAATTCGAGGGCGCTGAGGCCTACAGTTACATGGACTTTTGCTGCGATGGCAACATAACCCTAGATGTTACTACGATCTGTAGCGGGTTCCATGGCGTAATCGAGGGGCGCGAAGGCCTACAATTATCTATGGATTTTGCCAGGACGACAACGTAAACATCGGGTTAACTGCGACCATGGATGGGGGTGATGATTTCCAGAGCATTCTCACCAAAAGATATTCTCTCTATTTTCAAAAATGATTTCCGTATTTTCAATAAATTATTTTCCAGGTATTTTCACTGGGTGTTGAAAATGGGTTTACCAAGTACTTGTAGATTTTCAGTCCTACGCCTGATCAACGTATGACCGAATTTCTATGAGAACAAGGATGGACCTATTGAGACATCGAGTTATAAAAGTATTTTTATAAAAACTATTTTGGTAATATTATAAAGATTTTAAAAGTGTTTGAAAAATGATCAAAGAATATTTTAACTGGTTTTAAAATATTTAATAAATTCAGGCTTCGTTCCTTTTCGAGGACGAAAAGATTCAAAGGGGAAGGAATGTGATAACCCGGATTGTTGATTTCTGATAATTGAATAATTAACTGATCTTATTCAGATAAACAGATAAAATTTTGATAATTAAAATAACTGAATGTGTATAAATGGATTTGAAACTGTAAAATGTTGAATTTAAATAATAAATCTTGTAGGGAATTAATATATATATATGTGTGTGTGTGTGTGTGTGTGTGTGTATGCGTGTATATAGGTAAACTTTATAATATAGAAAATTCAAGTATATACATACAAGAATATAAGTGTATGTATATTTGTATATGTACAGTGATTAGGAGACATTAATTTGAATTCAATAATTTTCAAAGGATAATTAAAGTTAAATTCTGTATATAAAAAAAACCGGTTTCAAGAGCTATTTAAAATTTTAAATACAAGATAAATATTTTAAGCTTAAAACAAGATTTAATAAAAAGGGTTGAAGTATTTTCTTTAAGAAGTTATACTTGAAATAAAGATAGTTGTAAGTATATATAAAAAACATATTCATTTTTAAATATAAGACTAAATTGAAAATATTATATAAATATATATATATGTATAAAACATATATTAAAAGCATGATTATCGCAAATGTTAACCATGGGAAATATGAGTGATACAAGTGTAAGGTTATTTGCATGCATTTGAAAAAAGTGTCCTTTTAGTTTTATTTTTGAAGAAAATTTATAAAAAAAATCATCAATCTTTCAAAACAACAAAATTCAACCTGAAGCCATAGTAAAGAATCAACTCATTTCTAATCAAATTCAAGTTCAGATCCTAGCACAAATTCCAGTTCAAAAGCCTATAAGCATTCCAAACCAGAAATTAAATCAAAGCAAATCATTTCAAGCTTCAGATCAGAAGCAGGAGCAACTCAACAAGTTCCAGATAAATAAGTTTCAGAGTTCAATAGCAATTCAAGTCTTCAAAATTTAAACTACTTCAAAACCTGCTCTGCTCAAACAAATGAGGTGAGTAAACATCTACTTAAAAACTTAAGTAAATTATGATCTGTTGCGTGTGGAAATTTCTGTGATTATTGATGTTTGCCCGTGAATATGTAAGTGGTAGATCTGTATGAAATTTGAAGTATATGGTTGTGTTACAGGTGTGCATGTCTGAAAATGTTTGTTCTTCCCTGTTCTTGATACAGGGAATAAAATTTTAGAACTAATTCCAATTTCTTTTTATCTGATCATTGTTAAACTTTGGACTTCAAGCAAATTAGTTAAGTTTTAACTTAATCTAGGATTTAAAAATATGTACAAATGTTTTAAATTTTAAATTATGCTAAAATCTGGAAATAACAGTAGAAATCTTATTAGCATGATAAAATCAAGTATTAAATTAAGTTGATTCAAGTTTATATCTTGAATTGTTTGAGTATAACATGATTTTTAAAAAGAAAATTCAAATTTTTAATACTTTATTGGGTGAGTAATTCTAAGTTGACTGGAATTGGGATTTGAGGCAATCTCTGATGATCGGCAGTCGCTGGAGCGTCGAGAACTGGTCTAGAGATAGGGGTAGGTACGGGGAGTTTATGAAAAATGGTTGGAGGCTGTAATGATCGCCATGGCTTCGACGGTGAAGGGATTAAATTTTTGACCCTAATTTCGGTCGAGTTGGAGGTTTTGATCGCTGATTCCTCTCTGGTGAATCGAGTTCGCTGTGACTTTGGGAATGGGTTTGTGGATGGTCAGAGAGGTCGTGGCCAAGGTTACAGCTTCTCAGATGATTGGAGGCATGTGGTCGAAGAGGTTTCTGATGGTGGTCTTGAACTCCAGTTTCATTCCTTTTGTTCGATTTTGATTAGAGACTGTTTCAAGCAATTTGAAGGTATGGATCGAATGTCCGGAAGATGGTCGATGTGTTGGAATTTAGGGCAGTGGTCATCGTCGTCGTTGATAGCTGTGCAGGTGCACCGGGGAGGATGGATGTCTGATGTTTGGCGTAGGGTTTTACTCGATGTATTGCTTGAGTATTTGGGGAGAAGTCTCGAGTTTGAACTCGAGTTGAATTTCGGGGTTTAGACCTGTAAGTTTTTAAAATTTAGATTAAGTTTTTTTTAAAATAGGCAGAAAAGTGGATTGACTCGGGAATAGGCCCGAGTGGCCTTCGGGTAAAACCAGAAGCAGCTGTTTGAACAGTTTTTAAAATGATTAAAAATCAAATTGTTTTTTGAAATTTAAAGTTAAATTTAGATTAAACTTTTACACAAACTTATTTTATATATAATAATTATTTCTTAAACAATTGGTTATGAAGTTTTAAAAGTTATTTAAATTAAATTTCGTTAAATGAATTTTAAAGTGATTTTAAAACATTAATGTGAAATGTAAGTTTAAGATTTTGTGAAAGTAAGTTTTAAAATACAAATTGTAATTAGTTTTGAAACCTCTACATGATAATTTTTAAAGTTATTTAAGGAAGTTTAGTTTTGTTAAGTTTAAAATTATCAAGTTAAATGGTTATATTATTCCAAATCTTAATTAAAGGATTTAATTAAGTAAAGATTAGTTACAATGTTAAAATGTTTAAAAATGTTAATGTAATTAAGGTATTTATAAGATAATGTTTCTATCTTAAGACGATGAAGGTTTAATGTCTTAAGATTAACTAAGTTAATTATGGAAATTAAGTAAAATTTAATTAATTTGATTAATTAATTATAAAGGATTAATTAAGTGATTAATTAAGAGGTAATTAATTAGTTAGTTAAAGATTAATAAATTATAGGAATAATTATGGATTAATTAAATTGTATTAAGAGATATTGATTATTAATTAAGGTTATTAATCAATAGATAATGGATAATCAATCGGTTAATTATAGGTTAATTAATTGATTATAAAATTAATTAAGGAATGATTACTTTGAAATGAAGGAGATTAATTAATAACTAAGGTTTATTAATTGATAGTTAAAGGGTTATTAATCTGTGATAGAGATTAATTAATTGAAAGTTCTAATTAATTAATGATTGTTTGAGCAGGATTAGGTGATTAATTCTTAGGTAATTAATTTAATTTAAGGTAATTAAATTAATTATAACATGGATTAATAATTTATGTTTATGGATGATTGTTTGCGTAGAATGTTTGAATTGAATGATATCTTAAGGATGATATCTATTGGATGATATGCTTAATATTCCGTGTTATGATATTAGATATATCAATGACAAATGTGTGATATTTATCTATGTTAAATGCTGTGTGAATTCAATAAATGCATTGAATTGAGTTGAATTGAATTGTTTAAACCTTGAAAACAACTTGACCTTTAAGATACGTTTGGATTTGAAAGAGACCGGGGTCGGGTATTAGAAATACTCGAAACCACTTCGATTGATAATCTTCAATTATCCTTTAAGGATTCGATATGTGCATCAAATAGGCTGGAATGGGATAAAATTTAAGTGAATAGACCATTTTAAAACTAAGTAAAGGTTTATAGAGATCATATTTGCGAAAAAAGTGTTGACTATAGCAAGTTGTGAACTTGTAGAGTTATGAGTTGCCCCGGTTTTTAAATAAGATTTATGCATTGGTATTTTATGTTAGATGGGTTTTACTCACGTTGGTTTCCAGCCTGACCTAGGTGTTACTTTGATGTAATGCTCGGGTCAGACCGAGTATTATAGATTTACAGGTAAGGACGTTATTGAGCTCGGGAGACAAGCTGGATGACAGGAATGTATGGAGTGTTTCCACTGTATTATACTGTTGTATATATCTAAGACGTGTTGGTTGTATCTGTTCAGTGTTTGTATATATGTTGTAACTCTGATGAATTAAAGTGAAATTTGAAAAGTATAGTTTTCCTTTGTATAACTGTTATTATTTGTTATTATATTTTATCCGCTGCGAATATGATATGTTGGTGTTTCTGTTATTCTTTTTCTTATATCTCTTTCTTTTTTTCCCTAACTATCTGGAATTTTCGGGATCGAAAATTTCGGGTCGTTACAATATGAGATGAGACTTGTATAATCGGTTAAAGAGTTGACATTTGAACACTAGTTTAGGAGGTAAATTCCGCATGCTTAGAAATTGCTAGACATGTATCTATATATAGGTGTAATTAATGTATAATTATAACACATCAATTGCGTAGTTAATTAGGTTAATAATTATCATCAAATCTCCCTTAGGTAGACAATTAATATTAAAGGCGGTATAAGAAAAATTTCTTATAAGACCTTGATTATGGAAATGGTGTGATGTGTGATAATATATGTAGAGTGCGATATAGATCATGATTATAAGGATGTAAAGATAATCAAAAGCACACGGAATTCTGCCTAACTAATCTGGCTATCAACAGTGTGACTTTAGGGCTGATGTTAGACATCACCTATAATAAGCAACTATGATGACCTGAGGTTAGTCACAAATTCTATAGGGTAAATCTATCCAATTAATATAGCTACCAGTTCCTACGAATAGTCGGACTAATATAAGATGTCACCATGAGATATGGGTCATAATACGAAAGACTTACTGCAGAGATTGAAAGTAATAAGTGGTTGTGTGAGGGCCCGCCTCTTTTTATATAGGAAGTAGTAAATGGTTGGGATTATAGGTTAAGCATAGCGGAGGATATCTCGGGAAAGGGCCCGCTTTAATAAGAAGTATTAAGTAACTGCAGAGATTATGTTCAATGTGAACTAGATAGATACTAATAAGGAATCCGCCTTAGGATTATAGGTAGTAAATGATGTGTTCCTGCCTTAAATAAGATATTAAATGGTCGGAGTCTTCCTAACTCCCATTAAAGCCTTTTTTATTTAAGTTTAAGAAAACCTTTGGGCTTATATTTGAAAAATCTTATGATATAGGTAGAGTACATAAGACATATTCCGATTTAAATTATACTTCTCAAGTACTAATAGAGTAAGGCTTAAGATTTTTTTTCACCAGACATATGTTGTTCTGACTCCCTCCTCATTACAACATAGGTTAGGAAAGATGATGTTGTTGAAGGCGAAGGCGTAGAGAAAACTTGTAGTAGTTTAACTAGCTATCTACTTATGTTATCTTATGATGTACCAGTTAATTTATAATGATGTATTTTGAAAACGTTATATTACAGATGTGTATTGTGTTATGGATTTTATGACAATCAGATTTTTAATGAAATAGGTATTGTTTTTGTTACTATATTTTATCCTTCCATTGTGAGTTCTGAATGTGTAGATAAATAGCTCTGTATTGGACTTTATACCAACCAACGGCCAGCTTTGAAATGAATCTAAGTTTCAATGGCCATTTTTAGGTCGGAATTTAGGTTCATTTCAGCGCGAGTTGTTACATTTGTTATCAGAGCGAGGTAACCTAATCAACGAGGATAGATATACGTATGAGAGATGTACTTGTTATTTTTGATAATGTTTTTCTAAAATCCTATTATACACTCACACACTCTTACTTTGAACATACACAAAAATGTCAGGCTGTTCATTATTTCAACTTCTAATATTATCTTGGGATAGGTAGATGGAAAATATTATAACTCTAAGGTTAATAAGGCAATAAGTGTATAGTAAATAGGGAGTTACAACAATTTAGTAGAGATATAAATTGACCAATTAAAGACATTATTAGAATAATCATGGAAAGATAAGGAAGGCATAATGGGTAAAATTAGAATGAATGAATAAATGTCTTTAAAGATTATTCGTTAGAATTAAAATCATGTATTACAGACATTTGACATTTATAGAAATAGCAAATAAACATGTAAGGTAGTAATTAAATACTATAAGGCAGTACAATCATCATTATGGTAAATTATATAGCCTTAATTATAAAGACAAAAGTTAGCAGACGTAGCTTAATATATAAAAATAGATGGGAGATAAGGATCTGTGTGTTGTAAACAACTAGAACTAAGAAAGAAGTAAGATGTAAAAAAGGAGTGGAGCAAGTTCCTACAAGAAGATGTACATTAATCACCACAACGAGGTAATTGGATTTTTATGAAGACTGAGTAGGGAAAAAGGAAAGTTCAATAGAAAGGACAATTAAGGTCGATTTCGAAATTCAACCCCGTGTGAAAGAATTTGATAAATTTTTTTAGGAAATTCCTTGAAATGTTTTTAATAAGTTTTCAAAGGATTTATTGAGAAGTTATTTTGAAAAAGTAGAGAAAATTGAAAACTCATAATTTAAAATGTTGTTGATTCAAAAGTTTCTGGTTAAATGGTTTTTGGTAAACATATTTTTTATTTTTGAAATTCTAGTATAAAATTGGTTAAGTTAAAGAGTTTTTTGATTTTTAGAGAAGGGGATTCTTTGTTTTAGAAATAAATTTGAAACAGAGCGTAGATTGTACTTGATGATTTTCCTTCTCTTTTATAAATTTGGAAGTTCCTTTTTTTTAATATCCTATCGAAAGGGGAATATGTGTAAATGGAACTTAATTAAATTAAGAAATAGAGAACAGAAAGACATGAATAACTAGGATAGAAGGAACATTTCCGTATAAGGAAAAAAGTGAATAACAGCTAAAGTATGAACCAATTAGTCAAGAAAAATATAAATAGAGGCAATATTGAGGGATTTGGATAAAAATAGTATTATAAATTTATATAAAGTAGGATCAACAATCTAGTTAGAAATTAATAGGATAGAAGTTATCTTTATCTACTCCACTTTTCGTTGTTTAAAATTACAGAAGATGTTTTTGAGAAAAAAAATTAACAATTAGATGGAATTAAAAGATGATAATTAATAAATGAGTTGGGATGATTTTGTGAATTCTATAAGGAAAACATTTATGTGAGGATAAGAGTTTCATATACATTCTTTTATATAAAATTTCTTGAACAAGGATAAAATATTATTGACTATTAAAAAGGTAATAAAGAGAAATAAATTGGAATTAATAAGAAAAGAATTGCGAAAGATTATAGGAGTTTAAATAAGACCGTAACAAAGTTATAAAGAGTATTAGTTTAAGTGAGAATATATTTTGAGTAATAAAGCAATAAATGCTAATTATATCTTTAGGATAGTATAACAACTTAAAATCAGAAATTTGACATGCATTTGAATAAACTGTTGTTTGAAGTATGCTAAAATAATTGTGTTGTAAAAAGAAATATCTTTGAAATAATGAACGTCTAATATAGGAAAATCTGTTATTTTGAGATGCTATATGTAACGACCTGGAATTTCACCACTTTGATTTGCGATTATATAGTTAATTTTGAATATTCAAATAATGGATTTTATAATTAAAATAAAACTATTTTAAATGATAAATAATGATGGTAAAATAGTTTTCAATTGTTTACAAAAATATTTAGTTCAATAAAAAATCGAAAATGTAACCGGAATTCATTTTCTGAATTTTCGACTTCCCATCGGCTAAAAATTATCAGAAATGTTGCGAACCCTAGTGTAAATATATATACTTAAATTCGTAAATGAGTTAGTATGTATATATTGGTATAAACGTAAGTGTATATGCTTGAGTATGTAAGGTTTAAAATATAATTAAATAAAGAAAGTGTCACATAATAAGCCAACATAAGTATAATTAAGTACTAAAAAATGTTTAAATATGTTGGCCAAGATGTACATGAAGGGGACAAGGGGGGCATGAGGCAAAAGGGTGGAGGCAGGCATAGTGAGTGGTGCAAGGAGGTGGAGTGTAATGTACAAGGGTTATACTAGTAATTTGGTTATTTCATTTAATATAAAACCAATTCCATTAATTTCTTTCTATCATTTTTCATTTCATTCCACAGTTTCCAAAACACCGTTTTCTTTCTAAACTTTTTAAAACCCTTATTAATTGCTTCCATAAAGTGTTAAAATTCAAAAAACCGCTTCTTTTTACCTTTTCTGTTAAGCAAAGTTGTTAAAACCCTTTGCTTTCCTCCCTACACCTTATATACTCCATAATAAGACCCAATACCACCTCAAAACACCCATGGATGAGCCTATAATGCCTATGGTCGAAGCTTCCTTAGTACATAGGTCCACCAAAAATTCATTTTTTCTAAGGCAAATTCAGTGCTAGGTTTGATTTGTGTTGTAGAGACTTATGAGTCTGTTTGGTTAGCATTTAGATGAGTAAAATCTCACCTTCTAGACTAAAAGTTTTTAACTTTAATATTATTCATTTTAGTAGTTGATAATTGCTTATTGTAAGTGTGTGGAAATGAAATGGTTATTGGCTTGATTTATGCTTTGAAAAGATGACAACGTGGGTTATTGGTAAGCGATTTGAAAACTAGTTGAAAAGTTTGAGCTAGTCATATAAGTTATGTTCTCTTCATGTTATGAATATTATTTGCTTTTGTTTATATGTCATATGTATGTTATGTGATGTGATGGTTGGATGAAAATCAATATGACATTATTGCAGTTTTCAAAGTGACCGTATAACCACTATCGCTATATCGACACTTTTGGAAAAATACCATCTATTCAAAATCTTTTGGTTTATTCTCGAGCTTTGGTTTCATTCTACAATGTCAGTTAAGTTTTTTATAATGTTGAGTTTAAAATTAATTAACTACTTTAATAATGAATTTTAAATTTAGTTTATCATTTTAATTAATGAGGATTAAGGTTAATTTATTAACTACGGCGAGTTTAAATTTAATTAACTACTTTTTAATGATATTTAAACTAATTAATTATTTTATCCAATGATGTTTAAGGTTAATTAATCATTTAATAATGATTAATCATCTTAATTAATGGTTTTTAAAATTAATTAACCTTTTTAATTGATGGCTTTTAAAGTTAATTAGTTAGTTTGAATTTAATTAATCTTTTCTTTAGCGATGTTTTAAATTAATTAATCATTATTAATTAATGATGTTTAATTAATTAATTTAATTAACTACATCTAAATTTTATTCATAAATTTAATCTAGGATGTTTGTAAAAGTGATTAATCCTTTTTAATTAAGGACATTAAAATTAATTAACGAAGTTTAAAGATAATTAATCATTCTTGTTAATGAAAGTTAAAAATAATTAATAAATTTAATAAGGACGTTTTAAGTTATTAAATCCTTTTTAAACAGTGTTTTAAAGTTTCTGAACCACTTTAACAAAGCAGTTTAAAGTTAATACTTATATTGTGAAGTCCAAGCACAATCCAGTTTTATAAAGTAAATTGATTTGTAAGACAGTGATCTTTTGTCTGTGGCATTAAGTCAGATTATTAAATATGAATGATTTAATAAATGACATATATTTAGCAAAATACATTCCCATTCTACTATAACTTAATTGAATAGATTATTTTGGATATGACTAGCGAATAAAACAATGTTCTGCTATCATTTGATTAGAGAAAAATAAATGACAGCTATTTAGCAGAATAAGTGCTTATTTTGCTATAATTAAATTAAGTAGATTATTTGGACATCCATTTAGTAGAATATATCCCCCTTCTGCTGTTATGTTGATTTGGACATTTAATTGAATGTCACTAAATTCATATTTCACAAGCTTTGATCTATATGTTGTAAAGTTGTTATTTACTTTAGTACTTATGCCCATACTTATGTTATTGGATGTTTGACAAAATGCTATCCCATTTGAAATATTTTTGTTAAATCTTTGCAGGGATTTTACAAAGATAATTAATTATTTGAATAAAGGTGGTTTAAAATAAATAAATTACTTAAAAAATAATGTTTTAAAATTAGTTGATTATTTTAATAATATTGACGATTTAAAATCAATTAATTATTTTAATAATGATGTTTTACATTTGATTAATCATTTTAACAATTGTAATGACCTGCTATTTTCAACCATTCGCATCCACACATGTCGGACCTGAATAGTTAAAAATACCGAATTGTTAATTTAAATTTGGTAAAGCTTAGAATATGCAGTAAATAAATAAATTGCTAATCATAGACACAGAGTAATATAATGCTGCAGAATTAAAGAGATAGTAGTTCATGAAGCTACAGTATAAATACATCAGAGTTAAAGAAGATACAACATAAGTCTCAATATGATAATCAAGTACAAATCAGAATACATCACTGGAATCAACTGGAATCAATTGAACAAATGAAAGAGAAATAAATAGCTAGATCTTCAAGCAAATCTCCAACTCCGAAGATGGGTCTTGATTGTTGTATCACTCAGTCTGACCGAGCGTAAAGCAAATACATAAAACACTCGAGTCATGACATATATACTTATACAATGTAAACCAACTCAAGTGAACTGTAATATAAGGTACAAGTAACTTAAAGGATGCTTGAGACCGCCCATCCTCTAAGGATCTGTTAAACTATTCACTATGTAGTAATATTTCGCTATTATAATAATGTCTATAGTAAAATAAACTTACTTGAAAATAGCGTTAAGGTGTTACCCAATATCCCCCATAACACATAATCGTGCCAATAGTCTATACAGTACCCGCATACCTCCTGATCGGGAGGCTACGAGAAGACACCCCATACGTACGACATAAATCAAACTCGTACAAGGCTCGCTAGGGTAGGTGACACGGCAACTAGGCAATGCTAGGGTAGATATACCAATTACTATCCGGACTGGTCGTGACGCGTAGCACGTAGCTACCGTCCACCTTAAGCCACACCCCTAAAAATAAAAGGGCTCCAATAAATAACAAAGTAATGGAATGGTATCGAAGGAGCGTGTCTGATAAGAGGAGCTACCTCACTGGCCCGGAATCGCTCCTGTTCTAGCCACCTTATGCCAACTCACAAGAGTCGGGTCCACGTTCATACCTGAATAGGACGTGGCCACCATCCTACTGCATTCTGGAAACTCCACCGCGTACACGGTTAGTAAAAGTGGTTTTCGAAGTTGGCAGAGAGTATGACAACTTCCGGTTCCGATCTCTTTAACAATCAAACGTTATTATAACCCATGGTTATTTCATTTTCAAATGGTTTGTATTTCATATCAAACATATTCATTTCAAAACCATATAAACCCAGTATCATTATTCTTTAGAAAAGTAATATTCATTTCCAAAGTTGTAACACTCCCAAAATTTATACATTCAATTATAACACATTGAAATCATAATAATTTAGAAACCATAGAACTTTAAAAATGTAACCTCTATAATCATAGCGTTTCGAAAACATTACATTTTAGAAATAATAGCATTTCGAAAACAAAACCTTAAGACATCATAGCATTTTGGAAAAGTAATACTTAAGAAAATCATGGAATTTTGGAAATGCAACCTTAAGGAATCATAGAATTTTTGGAATGTAATACTTTCCACTTTAACATTTTATATAATCAAAGTATTTAAATACTTATAATTTTTGACATGGTCATTTTATCATAGCGTTATAGCTAAATAAACTTTGTTACTGTAATATCCAATTTAAAGCAGAAATTCTTATGTTAAGTTAATAGTACATTATTAACTTATATTTATTATTACAATAAAGAAACTTTACTATTTTAATCATTTAAAATATGCCATTTACATTAATTAAAACTTACATATCAAATGTACATTATCAACTTACATTTTTTATTACAGTAAGGAGCATTTATCATTTTAATCAATTTAAAATACACCATTACATTAATTAAAACTTACATGTCAAATGTACGTTTTAACTTAAATTTATTGCAATAAAGAGCATTTATCATTTTAATCAATATTACACTAATTAAAACTTACATTGTCAAATGTACGTTTTAATTTACATTTTTATTACAGCAAAGAGCATTTATTATTTTAACCAATATTACATTAATTAAAATTTTACATGTCACGTTTATGTTTTTAACTTACATTTATATTACAATAAAGAGAAATTATCATTTTAATCAATATTACACTAAGTAAAACTTACATTATCAAATGTACGTTTTAATTTACATTTTTATTACAGTAAAGTGCATTTATTATTTTAACCAATATTACATTAATTAAAACTTTACATGTCGCATGTATGTTTTTAACTTACATTTTTATTACAACAAAGAGCATTTATCATTTTAATCAATATTACATTAATTAAAACTTTACATATTCCTTTCATTAATTAAAACTTTACATGTTTCGTTCATTAATTAGAGCTTTACACGTTTCTTTCATTAATTAGAACTTTACACGTATCTTTCATTAATTAAAACTTTACAAGTTTCTTGCATTAATTAAAACTTTACATGTTTATTTCGTTTTTGTTATTACAGTAAAGAACATTTATTATATTAATCAATTAAAATATTAATTAAAATTACATCTCACATGTATGTTTTAACTTACATTTTTCCATTTTAAAGTCATGGCTATTTATCTTACAAAACATAACATTTCACAAAAGAAAATTTTATCATAGTTAATATAACAATCAAATTTTCTTCATAGATCTATTCATTTATACATCAATTAACTATGATTTTCTAGTTAAATAAATTTTTATTACAAATTATCCAATTAAAACTGTATTCCATTTTACCATTTCAAAACACATATTTATTACACAAAACATGTCCATTTCATAAAGTAAAATTCATAACAATTTCTAGGTTAGATTTACAACTTCCATATTAGGTCAAACTCAATTATTAAGTTATTTATCATCAATAAATATCTTTAATTCAACTTAAAACCAATTATTAACTTATAAATTTTAACTTACAGAAAAACCAATATACCTTTATAATTTAAAGCATTAAATCAAATTTTAAGTTAAACTTTCATATATTTATAAACTCAAAATTACTTAATAATCTTTTGGGAAAATATTATTTAAAAATACTTAATAAATTTTTAGGAAAGTATTATTTAAAAATATAACCATGGGCCTGTATAATATTTTCTAACCTAGGTCAAGTGATACGGATATATATCGTTTCAATCTGTAATTTCAAACCACGTTCTATCATTTCAAACCCGCAATCCCAAGAAAAATAAATACAAAAAAAATCACTCGAGCCTATCATTTCAGCTCATAATGATTTTTCATTATTCTAATGTCTGTTCGGGTATGTATCATTTCAACCCATAGTGATAAGGAACTTGCAGTATGATACAGTAAATAAAATGAACAATACAATATAACATATAATATCAGATGATGTAACAGTTATACAAACAGCATTTAACATCATATAAATATATTACAGGCACGTATGAACATAGTATATTAATTTACATAATTCACTTGTCATCATTTCACAATTATATAAGTACGTAAGTCTAGAGTGATAACTCACCTTTTTGAAAGCTAGAATCAAAATCAAAACACGCATCCAAACTCCAGAAAGCACGAAAAGGCACGACAAAGCACGACTATATTTTTGAGTGAATAAAGAGTCAGATCCAAATCTTGTATGTAAACAAATGCAATATATATAAGAATATATTTCAATAAAAAAGAATAGAAATTAGAACAATGGAAAATATGAGATAAACATGACATAACCTTTGCTTCAACCACCAAGTGGGCTCGGCCTTTGGGTTTGGTAGGGTCTAAGCATCACAAACTCACAGCTAGGGGATGGTAAGATCGTGGCAAAGTAATTTGGTGGAGGAATATGTGTTGTGGCCGAGATACATGGAGAGGAGGTGAAGGAAAATAGGAGTTTGGCTCGGTTTGAACAATTTTTGGTGGTGGGTTTTGATCTAGGAGTCACGGCCTTTGTTTGGAATGGCGGTGATGATTGATGGAGGTGGTCATTGTAGTGGTGGAGTGGTGATGAGGTCGGCTAGGAGGTGGAGAGGCCAAGCTATGAATTGAAAAACAAAAGAAAATAAAAGAAACAAGAAGAAAGAAAGAGAGGAGAAGCCATGGAAATTAGATCTTGCTTTTTTTTCTCACGCAAATGAAATATGAGAAGTGAGAAATTTTCACGTGAAATAATGATAAAAGTGGCGGCTAGGGTTTACAAAAGAAAAATGAATGGCTAAGGTAAGTAATAAAGAGGCTACGCAATAAAAGGCAAGAGTTTGAATGATTTGGAAAATAAAAAGGCAATACTATAAAACAAATAACTTGATGTATTTACTTTTTTTTCTTTTGTTCGCATGCAATGAAAATAGGAGTTTGAGGAACAATACGTACGTGATTGATAGGAGAAAATCACGGTTATGAATGTAGGAAGTAATTGGTTATGCAAATGGAAAGGCAAGGGAAAAGTCAACAAATAAAGACAAGTAAGTTAGGTCTTTTCAAATTTCTAAGCCATTTATCAAAATAAAATCCACTCAATAAAATAAAATTTTAAACAAAACAAAAGAAGAAATAAAATAGGGAAATCAACATAGAAAAATAGAAAATAAGATACAGAAAATAACTGCGTGTAAAACACTGTATTTTATCCAGTTCAAAAAGTATACGTCAGAACTTAATGAAACAAAAAGCAGAACGGATATCAGAAATATATTCTGATTCAATGAAAAAGATTAAAATTTAAAACTTATAATTTTAAACTGGAATTCAAAATTTGACTAGAGTTGACCAAAATACAAATTTTCAGAAAATGTTTATTTCGTTGTATTTGGAAAATAAATCACAAACAAATTCCAAACTTACCTTGGAAAATTCTAGAAATTCATTTTTAAATGATTTTAAAATCAAAGTTTTCAAATAAAATTTTAATTAAAAATATTTGCAAAATTATGGGTTGTTACACTCTCCCCCACTGAAAACTTTTCGTCCCCGAAAAGGAACGAAGCAAGAAAATAGAGAAAACAAGATAGAAGGAGATAGGATTAAGACAAGAGGAAGAGAATAACCTCGAAAGAAAAGGAGATTGGAAAACAAATTAAGATGACAAATTTAAAACTATGAAAATTTCAACTTATATTAATAATTGATTTCATCCATTTAATTTCACCTATGTTAAATAAATCTTAACTATTTCCAACTTCATTGCCATATTAACAATGTCTAAAATCAATAATTTGAAAATCATTTATTATACTCATAATTTGTTCAATAAATTTAATTTTTCTTTATCCCAATTTGTTATTAAATTTATTCCACTTAATATGTCTAATCATATACATTAAGTGTATTTACATTTTATTATAACTACTCCAATTTATTTATAAATTCCCTTAACATCATTTATATTGTATTTTATTCAATTAACTTTTCATTCTATCTACCCCTATTAATATTTTATAACTAAAATTTAAGTGTATAACATTTATTATAACCACTCAAATTTTATTTATAAAAATCCCATTTTATATTGTATATTATCCAATTACATTGTCAACTTCTAATGATTAAGGTAAGTTATATTGGTATGCAATCGAATATTATACAAATAACATTTTCTTAATTCAATTATCCAAGCTTAAATATTTATTCATAATTTTGATTTCATTTTATAATTGACATCATCCTTTAAGACAAGTTTAAGAATTAGATTTCCGATTAACTTCAAACTATTTTAGAGATAAATAAATATACACAATATATGAGTTTTTTAAATCATATATCACATATATTATAAATTAAGTCATATTTTAGAAATCCAAATCAATTTATTTCTCCAAAGCAAGACTGTAGAAAAACTACAGAATGGTCTCTTCACTTCGAAACTCGAAAATGAATGTCGATGATGCTGCAGTCATCACCGAAATTATTTTCCAGTGACAAAGAAAAGAGCACTGATTTATAAATTAAAATTCTTTGAAATAATTTCTACTTGAAGTACTTTAAATAATACACCCTTCAAAAATTTAAACACAAGGTTTGAAATCATTAGAAAATAAATTCTTAGTTTCTTGTTTAAGTTCATTTATATTTCCCAATTAATTTATAGCCATGTTTTATAGATCAATTATTTATATATGAAACAAAAGCTAATGGTTACAAGCTATATACACAAAGTCAAGTATTATTTCCCAACATCCAATTCAATTAACTATCAAAATTCAGAAAAATATACTTATATAATTATAAAAATATATATTTCGTTTACTAATTTTGAAAACTATATTGTGTCGGTTTGCTCTGTTTAAGTGTTTTGGAGATCCTATCGATAGCGTTGATCAGACGAATCGATCGAAAACCCAAATCAACATCAACAACTCAAACAACACAATGTATAAAACATTTTGAATATAGATTTACAAATACACTACACAGGAATAGATTTTCAAGTCAAGGATAGCGATTCAAATTTGATTAACTCAAATCAAAGGATAAGTTGGAACAAAAGATAAGATGATTAACTAACCGAATAAGGAAATGGATAAGCTTGTGTAAATCACGGGCAACCTTAATTTGGTCAACCGTGACTTCAAGAATTAGATCGATGTGGAATTCTGAGGCGAATCTACATTCGATTTCAAGAGGTAGAATTCAGTATAACAAGGGACGCTAGCATTTAAACAAAGGATATATAAATCTCCGGTGAATCGATGCTATTGTGAAGGAGTTTCACCCTTATACAAGTCATTTGAAGATTGATGAGACCGCCGATTCATTAAAAGATCATTTCGAGTGGAGTTATGGGATACTCCAGAATCAAAAGAATACAAATAGTGAGGGACAAGAATGAATTTCAGAACCGAGGGGACGTTCCAAAATTCAAAGGAAACAGAATCAAAGAGAAAGAGATTCAAGCTCGAACGAAAGTGATTCCGTAAATAAATATACCATATATGCTAAGTTTTGCCTAGAGCCAAAGATCTGATACCAACTGTAATGACCCGCTATTTTCAACCATTCGCGTCCGCACATGTCGGACTTGAATAGTTAAAAATACTGAATTGTTAATTTAAATTTGGCAAAGCTCAGAATATGCAGTAAATAAATAAATCACAGATCACAGACATAGCGTAATAGAATGCAGCAGAATTAAAGAGATAGTAGTTCATGAAGCTACTATATAAATACATCAGAGTTAAACAAGATACAATAGAAGTCTCAATATGATAATCAAGTACAAATCAAAATACATCACTGGAATCAACTGGACAACTGGAATCAACTGAATAAATGAAAGAGAAATAGATAGTTGGATCTTCAAACAAAGCTCCAACTCCAAAGGTAAGTCTTGAATGCTGTATCACTCAGTCTGACCCGAACGTAAAGTAAATATATAAAACACTCGAGTTAGGACATAAATACTTATACAATGTCAACCAACTCAAGTGAACTGTAATAGAAGGTACAAGTAACTTAAAGGATGCTTAGGACTGCCCATCCTCTAAGGATCCGTTAAACTATTTACTATGTAGTAATATTTCACTATTATAATAATGTCTATAGTAAAATAAACTTACTTAAAAATAGCGTTAAGGAGTTACCCAATATCTGTCTAAACACATAATAGTGCCAATAGTCTATACAGTACCTGCGTACCTCCTGATCGAGAGGCTACGAGAAGACACCCCATAGGTACGACACAAAATCAAACTCGTACAAGGATCACTAGGGTAGGTGACACGGCACAACTAGGAAATGCCAGGGTAGATATGCCAATTACTATTCGGACTAGTGGTGATGCGTAGCACGCAACTACCGCCCACCTCGAGCCACACCCCCAAATCAAAGGGCCCCAATCAATCCTAAAGTAATGGAATGGTATCGAAGGAGTGTGTCCGATAAGAGGAACTACCTCACTGACCCGGAATCGCTCCAGTTTTAGCCACCTTATGCCAACTCACGGGAGTCGAGTCCACGTTCATACCTCAATAGGACGTCGCCACCATCCTACTTCATTCTGGAATCTCCACCGTGTACACGGTTATTAAAGTGATTTTCGGAGTTGGCAGAGAGTATGACAACTTCCATTCCCAGTCCCTTTAACAACCAAACGTTATTATAACCTGTGGTTATTTCATTTTAAAATGGATTGTATTTCATATCAAACATATTCATTTCAAAACCATATAAACCCAGTATCATTATTCTTTAGAAAAGTAATATTCATTTTCAAAGTTGCAACACACCCAAAATTTATACATTCAATTATAACACATTAAATCATAATAATTTAGAAACCATAGGACTTTAAAAATGTAACCTCTATAATCATAGAATTTCGAAAACGTTACATTTTAGAAAAATAGCATTTTGAAAGCATAACCTGAAGACATCATATCATTTTGGAAAAGTAATACTTAAGAAAATCATAACATTTTGGAAATGTAACCTTTAGGAATCATAACATTTTTGCAATGTCATAATTTCAACTTTAACATTTTATATAATCAAAGTATTTAAATACTTACAAATTTTAACATGGTCATTTTATCATAGCCTTAAATAAACTTTGTTACTGTAATATCCAATTTAAAGCTGAAATTCTTATGTTAAGTTAAAAGTACATTATTAAATTACATTTACTATTACAATAAAGAAACTTTATTATTTTAATAATTTACAATATGCCATTTACATTAATTAAAATTTACATATCAAATGTACATTATCAACTTACATTTTATTATTACAGTAAGAAACATTTATCATTTTAATCAATTTAAAATACACCATTACATTAATTAAAACTTGCATGTTAAATGTACGTTTTGACTTACATTTAGTACAATAAAGAGCATTTATCATTTTAATCAATATTACACTAATTAAAACTTAGATTATCAAAAGTACATTTTAATTTACATTTTTATTACAGTAAAGAGCATTTATTATTTTAACCAATATTACATTAATTAAAACTTTACATGTCACATGTATGTTTTTAACTTACATTTTTATTACAATAAAGAGCATTTATCATTTTAATCAATATTACACTACTTAAAACTTACATTATCAAATGTACGTATTAATTTACTGAAACGATCCGGACTCGACCTTCGAAAATCGGCACCGAATACGACATTTATATTCCAATGCCGCAGATTCAAACATCGAATCTGATTGGCCGAAGCTTATAACACATCAAGTACAACACAGCGGAAGAAAATGAATAATATCATATACAACATTCGATACAATGATGATACGGCAGAATGATACAATTGATATCATTACTATCAGAGATACAAGAAATAGCAGCGGAAAAGAATATCTTCAATAGAATACATCTCCAAAATGCAACTGCAACACCATCTCCAAACTACAGATAGCTCGAACAACCATCAAGTTGCACCAAGCTAAGCAAGGTCAACCGTCAAAGCTGAAGTGTAGAAAATGCGATCTATAAATCCAAAAGGCTTCAAAGGCTATCGAATCGATTCCTACTATTCGACTATCTGAAAAACCCAACTCTAGACTGCCCGTGTGAAAAATTATAGGCACCCAGAGTTTAGGAAAGGAACAATAAACTCCAGGTCAGTCATGGGACTGGTGTGAGCAACAAAACAGTTTATATCTTTAAAACAAACAAAAGTATTTGGATTGAAAACCGCAATGCTTTTTGCAAAATGAAACTACCATAAGGCCTCCCACCACACACACAATGCAAGCGCAAACTTAGAGGAGATTTCTCCTTATGGTAGTTAAAAATGCTTGATACGCGAAAACCATTTGATATTATTATTAGTGCATAGTGCAGAAACCTTTGGAAAGTATAATATTAATCTTAGCCAGCATAGGTGCCATTATATTATGCCAGCTATAGCTACCAGTTTAAATGGCAGGTTCTACAACTAAAACCATATTGGGTTCGTATTGTTTTGTTTGGATTTCCAACAAATGGTTAGGCAAAGGAACTTCCCACATAAAATGGAACGCCTCTGGAGGGACGCCCCCAAAACTTAACCAGCTTTCTGCTACACAAGGCCGGGTTACCTCTGTAACTAGGTAACAACTGACACGAACATGCCATCCCCCGGTCGTTATCAACCTTTATCCGAGGGCCCTCGATCCAACAACCACACAGTAAAGTATCTGGGCTCCATACCATGATACCACTTTTTATAAAAAAATCAACATAAGTAAATATCTGGGCTCCATACCATGATATCACTTTTTTTATCCAGAAGGAAATGGTCATACCCTCAGGAGGAGCTACCCCCAGATAACCTTGCTGCTACGATTCCTGTTTCGACCTTTACCGGGTTGTGAGGCTCGATGAAGTCTCGTCCACAAAGCTATGCTTTTTACAAAGCCATGCTTCGATCACAAATGATCATCAACACACAACAATACTTAGCATGCCACACTACCAAATTAGGAATGTATAACTAGTAACCATCAACTACATAACCTCTGAGCTCATACATCTCAGAGAAGGGTGTTAAGCTAAGAGAATAAATCTTCGCCACCAACAGAAATGTACTTGATAGAAACCAGCTTTACCTCTCAAAGTGTAATGTCAGACACACATCCATACAAGTCTGTTCCGGGTTCGAACAGAACCGAAGGCACTTCCGAAGAAGCCCTTGCAAATCCGGGTATTCACAATCCTGATCGGATTTTCCATCACTTAGGAAATCTCTATACCGGCGCGACTCGGTGCGGAGACAATCGACGGGTTATCCTTTCGTTTTCGAAAATACCCGGTCTTCACCACCGGTCTTCAAATGCTATCCATGTCGACGTATCATTATTCGGAATGGGTTATATGACACAAAGTCCTCTCCCGTCTAAACTGAATAATGAGCGTAATATTTAAAAACAAATGGATATAGGATTTCAGTTAAGTCACAACTTAAAAATCCAAAGCTTTTCTCTCAAATGGTTTAAACAAATTACCATTTCAAATCTTTAAACAAAAAGATTTATTTCACAAAGTTCACCCAGTTTCACAAAGATCCATTCATGGATTTTCAAAACAATTCCACTTCAAATTGGATTAACTCATCCAATCTTTCAGTTTAAGATTTAATTCATAACTCTCAAATTCTAATTCAAATCTTGTATATGGAAGATGTACCATTTAAAGTCCTCTTTGATTTCAAAACTAGATTTAATCATCTTCACAATGGTTAATTTATAGTTTTTCCAAACTATTACAATTTTATTTCAAACTTGAAATCTTTCGATACAGATTGGAAATCCATTCTTTTTATGAAAGCTATTATTATTTGAAACAAATTGTTTTCATTTTGGGAAAAACTGATTACAATTTACATAAGTTAAAGCCGTTCAAGTATAAAATTTGGATTTAAATTTAAATTTCCAAAACCATACTTTTAAATGGTTAAAACCTATATAAACATCTTTATAACTTGTATAATCTTTTAGACCATAATTTCCAAATCATTGAATTCAACTTCAAATATTGAATTCAACTTCAAATATTGAATTCAACTTCAAATATTGAATTCAAATTTAAATCAAATTATTTAAATTTGAAGTTTTATTAAGTTATTTAAAATAACTTTTAGTTTTGAAACTCATTTTCAAAAGCTTTCAATTCCAATTCCAAAACTATTTGGATTCAAGAATTAAATCTTTAAAATTGTTAAAAATCTGTGACTTAGCCGATTTCCTCGTGTAATCCATATTTGTGTGTGTATGGTGTAGTCCAGGGGTTTCACACAGTAGTGCAACATCATAAATCATCACATCACATATTTAAGCACATCGATATTGATAAGTGGTATAATCTATAACGCTTATCGTTCATTCACAGATTCACAAATAAATAATATAAATTTATCATAGATAAATAACTACATTCATCACAGATCACCGAAACAATTCATAGCACAAAGCATAACATATCAGAAATATCAAACAGTTTGACAATCAATAGAATTCAAGCATCCACAAGTAAGCTCAATTAATTATATGATTTATTTAAATCAGATGGGTCATCAATCATGGTTAATTAACATTAATTGATTTCAAATCATTTGATTAATTGTCCTTTAACCATTTATTAATTAAATAAATCAACCTTTAAATTATTAAAAAATTAACCTTTGATTATTCAATTTACCTTTAATTAATTCACTTAACTTATTAAAAATCTTTAATTAACCATCTTTGTAATTAATTATCATTAACAATTCTTAATTACAAATAAATTAGACACTTAATTATTAATTTATTAATTAATTAATTGCAAATTGGTAAACTCCTAATTAATAAATTTAATCATTCTTAATTACTTTCCAAAATAATTAACTAATAATAATTATTATCTTAATTAACATTCTAAAAACTTCCTTAAACTTTGAAGAGAAATTGTTACTAATTTGAAATCTTAAATGTTAATTAACTTTAACAGTTATTTTAAATTAACTACTTAATTAAAGTATAAATTAAGATTTTTAGAAAACATTGTTAAGTATTAACTTAATTAATGATTTCTTAGAATCAATTCTTCACTTCAATTTCCAGACATTAATTAATACATTAATGCTCAAGTTGTTCAATATGATTAACTTAAAATTTTAATTTTACTTAGCCTTTGGGTACCCAACCCGAGTATGCCTCTTAGTTTACTCGAGTAAACACCCGAGTTCTTCTCCTATTTTCCCGATTTAAATTTAGATTTAAAACTCTATTTAAATCTCTAATTTTCAGAATTTAAAAATCACTTTATAAAATACTTTAACAATTTAAAGTTGTTAAAACATTTCATTTTTTTATAAAACTACAAAAAAACTTGTTTAAATAAATTTTCATGAAAATGTGATCAACACTTTTTATTTTAAAACCTAAATTTCATTTCCTGATTCTCTTTAAAATTTAGTACAATTTATTTTCAAAGTTCTAAAATCTGAAACCTGGAGCCAGTTAACAAACCCGAGCCTAAATATTAAAACCCCGAGCTTACCCACCATCTTCTCGAGTTCGACAAACATCTGCTTCGAGTAAACACGCAACTGCTTCGAGATTCTCCTGAGCTAACCCCACACTTCCTTCTCCTTCCACAATCTTCAGAATATAATGTGCATGGTGCACATGCACAGTACGTCGGCACCACTTCGATTATCCATACTACCTGTGACGAGTTGCTCTTACCCTAGACAACAAACTCTACGACACAATTCGATCAAAAACATCTGGGAACCAAATCGAGCATCACGACCAAAATCTGGAACCAACCCTTCTCCATAAAGTCCACCCGCCACCACGATTCCGACCACCTGAACACGAGCCACCAAGCTCAAAACTCCACCACATCTCGATGCATCGGCCCATCACCACGCGGTAAATTTCGATGCTCAGATGAAGTCGCAGCGATCATTTTTCCAGCCATGCCCAAAACATGAACCGAAACCCTAGTTTGATCTTGTATGATCATTCTAGTTAATTATAGACTTGTTGACTATTTTTCCCATATTCTAAAACACTCGAGTTACCTTCAACGCAAGTATCGAAGCCCATTATTTCCTCGTTCATCAGAGATTACTCGGTTTACGTTTTCCGTTCAACTAGCAATTTCGCTTGAAATTTAAGCTTAAACATCATGAAACTTGCAATAAAATTCCTCATTTTGAAATTCGAAGCTGGTTACGTAATCAAAATCCAATTTTATAATCATCAAATTTTGGACATGTGTATGATTTCACTGTAATTTTCCCAATTGTAAATTATTCATACAATAATTATACTCGGAACTATTTTTAAACTTAGCTTTACATAGTTATGATCATCTTTCATTTGGAGAACGAAACCTAATATTATCTAACTAAGATGATATTGGATTTTCTAACAAGTTTTAAAAAGAACTATAAAAAGAAACAGAGGTTACATATCTTCAAGTGCATGCATTCATCATACGTCAGCAGTTCAACAATATAAATACACAAATATACTTCACAATACAATATTTAACACAGCAATGATTTGCAACCCAAATTAAACTTAAAGTTTAAAGGTGAAGTTACTCACAGTGTTTCCCAAAATGAACAGAGTTCTTCAATTTTTTTTTTGACACAGGCTTGAAAATTTGCAAGCTGAAACCTTTTGATTCTCTGTTTTGTAGTTGATTGAATTGTTGTTTTAAGCTGAATTTTGTTTAAGTTTGAGATAACACTTACTCCAGATTTTCACAGCTTGGAATGAACGAAATGAAATGAGAAGTTGATATAAGTAAAAGAAGTTTACAGGGTGTTACATGTTTGTACAGGGTGATTATTATTTGTTTGTACAATACCAGAGATATTTTTTCTTGTTTTAGGTTTGACTAAAGATTTTTTTTTCCTAGCTAAGCAAGATTTCGGCTGATTTGTTCTACTTTGTGGCTGATAAGAAAAATGTGTGCTATCATTAATTTTCTTTGTCTTCTTTTACAATTATCTTCATATATATATTTTTGTTTCTTGTTGTTCAAGCCTATATACTTATCTTTATATATATAAATAAATTTCTATTTTAATATGTTGTTAGATTTTAACTAATGTGTTGACTTTATATTTTACAATTTTATCATATATATTTCTTTGTTTCTATTTCTAGCTTAAATATTTATTGTCTTGTATTCATTTTTTTCATATTTCTCTAATTCATTTATTTAAATTCAAATACAAATTAAATGTTCAATTTCAAATTCTAAAGTCAAATTCAAATTCTAAAGTCAAATTCAAATTTACTCATACGTACACATACATATGTATTTCAAATTCAAATTAATTTCAAAAACTTATTCCAAAATTTACGTTAACTATTAATTTAAATTTAATTCAAAATTGGGATCGTTACATTTGCATTTTTATTACAGTAAAGAGCATTTATTATTTTAACCAATATTACATTAATTAAAACTTTACATGTTACATGTATGTTTTTAACTTACATTTTTATTACAATAAAGAGCATTTATCATTTTTGTCAATATTACATTAATTAAAACTTTACATGTTTCTTTCATTAATTAAAACTTTACAAGTTTCCTTAATTAATTAGAACTTTATATTTTCTTTCATTAATTAGAACTTTTCACGTTTCTTTCATTAATTAAAACTTTACATGTTTCTTGCATTAATTAAAACTGTACATGCTTCTTTCATTTTTGTTCTTACAGTAAAGAACAATTTATTATATTAATCAATTAAAATAATAATTAAACCTACATCTCACATGTATGTTTTAACTTACATTTTTACATTTTAAAGTCATAGCTATTTATCTTACAAAACATAACATTTCACAAAAGAATATTTCATCATAGTTAATATAACAATCAAATTTTCTTCATAGATCTATTCATTTAGACATCAATTAACTATGATATTATAGTTAAATAAATTTTTATTACAAATTGTCCAATTAAAACTGTATTCCATTTTACCATTTTAAAATACATTATTATTATTCAAAACATGTCCATTTCATAAAGTAAAATTCATAACAATTTCTAGGTTAGATTTACAACTTCCATATTAGGTCAAACTCAACTATTAAGTTATTTGTCATTAATAAAGATCTTTAATTCAACTTAAAACCAATTATTAACTTATAAATTTTAACTTACAGAAAAACCAAAATAACTTTATAATTTAAAGCATTACATCAAAATTTTAAGTTAAATTTTCATATATTTATAAACTCAAAATTACTTAATAATCTTTTAGGAAAATATTATTTAAAAATACTTTAGGAAAATATTATTTAAAAATATAACCATGGGCCTGTATAATATTTTCTAACCTAGGTCAAGTGATAAAGATATATATCATTTCAATCCGTAATTTAAAAAGAAAAATCCGGGTTCTATCATTTCAAACCCATAATCCCAAGAAAAATAAATACAATAAAAATCACTCGAGCCAATCATTTCAGCTCATAACGATTTTTGCTTATTCTAATGTCCGTTCGGGTATGTATCATTTCAACCTATAGTGATAGGGAACTTGCAGTATGATACAGTAAATAAAATGAACAGTATAATATAACATATAATATCAGATGATGTAACAGTTATACAAACAGCATTTAGCATCATATAAATATATCACAGGCATGTATGAATATAGCATATTAATTTATACAATTCACTTGTCATCATTTCACAATTATATAAGTACGTAAGTCTAAAGTGATAACTCACCTTTTTGAAAGCTAGAATCAAAATCAAAACACGCATCCAAACTCCGCAGACCACGAAAAGGCATGACAAAGCATGACTATATTTTTGAGTGAAGGAAGAGTCAGATCCAAATCTTATATGCAAACGAATACGACATATATAAGAATATATTTCAATACAAAAGAATAGAAATTAGAACAATGGAAAATATGAGATAAACATGACATAACCTTTACTTCAACCACCAAGTGGGCTCGACCTTTGGGTTTGGGTAGGGTCTAGGCATCACAAACTCACGGCTAGGGGATGGTAAGTTCATGGCAAAGAAATTTGGTGGAGGAATATGTGTTGTGGCCGAGGTGCATGAAGAGGAGGTGAAGGAAAATAGGAGTTTGGCTAGGTTTGAACAATTTTTGATGGTGGGTTTTGATCTAGGATTCATGGCCTTTGTTTGGAATGGTGTTGATGATTGATGAAGGTGGTGGTGGAGAGGTGGTGAGGTCGGCTAGGAGGTGGAGAGGCCGAGCTATGCATTGAAAAACAAAAGAAAATAAAAGAAAAAAGGAGAAAGAAAGAGAGGAGAAGCCATGGAAATTAGATCTAGCTTATTTTTCTCACGCAAATGAAATATGAGAAGTAATAACTTTTCATGTGAAATAATGATAAAAGTGGCGGCTAGGGTTTACAAAATAAAAATGAATGGCTAAGGTAAGTAATAAAGAGGCTAGGCAATAAAATGCAAGAGTTTGAATGGTTTGGAAAATAAAAAGGCAATACTATAAAACAAATAACTTGATGTATTTAATTAATTTTTTTCCTTTGTTTGCATGCAATGAAAAGAGGAGTTTGAGGAACAATATGTACGTGATTGATAGGAGAAATTCACGGCTATGAATGTGGGAAATAATTGGCTATGCAAATGGAAAGGCAAGGGAATAGGAAAAGGCAACAAATAAAAACAAGTAACTTAGGTCTTTTCAAATTTCTAAGCTATTTATCAAAATAAAATCCACTCAATAAAATAAAATTTTAAACAAAATAAAGGAAGAAACAAAATAGGGAAATTAACATAGAAAAATAGAAAATAAGATACAGAAAATAACTGCATGTAAAACACTTTGTTTTATTCAATTCAAAAAGTATATGTCAGAACTTAACGAAACAAAAAGCAGAACGGATATCAGAAATATATTCTGCTTCAAAGAAATAGATTAAAATTTAAAAATCCAAAATTAAATTTTTAAACTGGAATTCAAAATTTGGCTATAGTTGACCAAAATACAAAATTTTCAGAAAATGTTTATTTCGTTGTATTTGGAAAATAAATCACAAACAAATTCCAAACTTACCTTGGAAAATTCTAGAAATTCATTTTTAAACGATTTTAAAATCAAAGTTTTCAAATAAAATTTTAATTAAAAATATTTGCAAAATTATGTATTGTTACAATAATAATGTTTTTAAGTTAATAAGTCATTTATACAAGGATGATTAAAGTTAATTAATTTTTTTTAAATAGAGTGGTTTTAAAGCAATAAATAGGAATTAAAGTTAATTAATTATTTTAAATAAAGATGTTAGAAGTAATCAATAATTTATTAAAGTTAAATGATCATTTTAAATAATGATACTGAAGTAATTAATTTGTGTTTAAAGCACATCAATCATTTTGATAAAGTGTTTAAAGTTATTATTTAAAATGTGAAATTCTAGCGTAAGTTTGGTATTAAAAGTAAAAGTATTGATTCCATTATGGAAAAAACTTTCCATAATTCGATATCACTTATATGGAAATGATTTAGTTATACTTTTAACACTAAACATCGAGGCTTTGACTCGTTTTTTTCTCGAAAGTTAAAAACATAGTCAAGGCAATGCCTAAAGGTAACACCATCTCAACTTGCCCGGCTTCATCTTCAATCATAGGATATCACTTGTTTGGAATCGATGAGTAGTGCTAAGAATATGAAATTTAATTTCGTATATGCTTATTTTTAATTATCCCTAATAGTTGATTTGTTAACCATCAGTTCAGCTTTCTTCATTGTGTATTGTCAACCTAAGATAGTTTGTTGCTCATTTGAGCTTTGTTGTCCTTTATTGGAAATGATTAAACCCAAAGAGCGAGTGGAAGCCAAGCTATATGGGGTTGCTCCCATTAGGGTAGTTTCACATGCACTATAGACTGAGAATGGTTTTGTGCATTTACACGGATACTCGATAACCATTAGCGAGGTTCACCTTGGATGGGTCCAAGAGCCATCAGAGTTCTCAAGTGTATTTCTAGAGGTATACTCTCAGTAAAGGGAAGCACCCTCCTAGTTATTTTATGGAAATTTCCCTTTTCTTTCCATTAATTCCAAATTTATAAATTTATATGTTTCTTAATTTCATTAGGGAGTGTCGAGAGAACTTTGCGATGTTCAATTATCTGTATCCATTGTTGAGATTGGATGTTGTTATTGTAGCACCCCCACACCGCTTAGTATATCCAAAAAGGCACACTGAAAGATGTGGTGCATTGTGGGTATAGCTAAAAACTTATAGAGACTAAGATTCACAAGACAAAATAAATAAAACAGTGGAAACATTAAATGGAAATCTTATTATTCAAAATCAAGCTTCATAAAGTAGAGTCATAAAACCAAATATACAAGGTGTCTCAAAATACCAAATGCATGTCTTATGAAAAGAAATACCATCTTAGTCATATCAGAGTACATAAACAAAACCATCCCTCTCAATAGTACCAATACATCCAAACTCCAAAAAAAGAAAACTGGAAAAGAAGAAGAATACAATAAGATAAATCTTCGCAGCTGAACCTCCAAAGGAATCCGAAATCTACTATCCCTGCCTCTACTGGCCTATGGGAGGGAAAGGAAATAGAGAAGTGGGTCAGACTAAAAGTCGGATGAATGGAAGTAAGTACTAGTATTCTTAAGCAAGGTGAAGATAATGGACTTTGCAACAATTCTAGTATGGAAGGAAATAAAAGAAAAGATAAAGCTGGAATAAAATACGATTTAACTACTTGCTTTGCTTAGATAGTTCGAGTAGATTGTTTGCACTTTTCTTAGATAACTTCTTTGATTAGATTGAAACCCTAATCCTACTACTTAGTTAGGCTGAAGTCCTAATTCTACCCTTTGATCGGCCTTCTATCTCTATTGTGCCTACTGTGGACTAGACCATGTTGGTCCCTACACAAAGGATGCGGACCAGACGATGTTGGTCCCTACGCAAAAAATGCAAACTAGAATGTTGGTCCCTAAGCAATAGACACCTACTACTGTGGACTAGACCCTATTAGTCCCTATGCCATAGATACCTACTTAGCGCTTGGAACTCAATAACGACTTATCATCCAGTACTGAGGCTGCATGCTCGACCACCATTAGGCTCACGCAATCAGTTGCTCCCTTATGTTGACCTTTTATTTACCACTCCTCCAGCATAAGCATGCCCTTGCCTCACTTGTGCTATTGTGAGACCACCTGTGTCTGACTAAAGGGAATGCTATTGGTACGGGTCCTATCTAAAAACAAAATCTAGTTGCGCCCCTTGTCCAGATCCCCATGATTTGAACTTCTATTTATTGTACTCTTATTTACCACCACTTCAGCATAAGATGTCCTAAAGGAAATGCTGCTGGTACGGGTCTTACTTTTATCTTTGCTTATTAACTTAGTATAAAAATAATAAGTCTCTATATCTATAAAGGACTTCCCCGATGGGCCTACAATATAGATCTTCTGTATCTGTAAAGGACTATCCCATTGGGCCTACAATACCGATCTTCTATATCTTGATTATTAACTTAATCCAAGATCTAAGTTTATTAAAATAAGCCTCTTCTGCAAGTTTTGCTTTATTTGCTTATTAACTTAATTTAAGTCTTAAAATAAGCCTTTTCTGTTATCTCTAATTATAATATGTGTGTTATAATTCTTCTTATTAACTTAACCCAAGATCTAAGTATAAAAATAAGCTACTTTTCTATTTCTTCTATTTTCTCTTTTTAGTTACAATTATATGTTATATCTAAGCTTATAAATATCCTAAATTTTCTTATTTCATTCTAACTCCAATTTATTATAGTCTTCTTATTTTACATCATATTTTCTATAAAATTAGTGTTCTTATAATTTAGTCCATATTCGTGATTTATTCTAATCTATTTATTCCATTCGCATAAAAGAAGGGAAATTAAAAAGAAACTGACAATTACAGAAGACATCACAAACATAAAATAGATGTAAATAAAACATAAATAACAGTAAATAATCATAAATACTGTAGATAATTGGAAAAGTTATAATTAACAAAAAATAATTTGTAAATGAATGAAATAGAATAGCTAAACGAAAATAGACTGGAAAACAAGTCTAAAACATACTTAAAGTAAACTGTAAATAAACTTGTATAAAGGTTATCCCAAAATTGTAGAAAAACTACAACTACTGGAAACCCTAATATTTTAAATTACTTAAGAAGCTAAAATAATTACTTAAACACTCACCTGTGGTCCTAAGCTCTTCCCTTGGCCTTCCCAGAACCACTTGAAGGGTGCAAAATATTTTAATTTAAAAAGATCTCCTCGAAAAAATATTCCTTTTAGAGTCCATCCTTAGGCGGCAAACCCAGATAGAGAAAATACGAATGAGAAAATAGCTAAGCCCAGGGTCTTATTTATAGTGTCACTTGTGGATCTTAGACCATTGTATTTGAAGATTAGATTTGGTGCAACCACATTATAGGCTCGATAAGAACCGTCGGATGGAAGCACGGACGCACAGGATTGGATAAAAGTTGCAAAATGACATGTAAAAATTGATTTAGGCAAAGAATGCATTCTGAAGGTGTCGACCCATCACTTGCTAGGGTCAACCTTAGGGTTAACCTAGCTATGGTAAGGGTCGACCTTAGGGTTGACCTTGCCTTATATATATATATATGTATGTATGTATGTATGTATGTATGTATTTTGTTGTTTATTCTGTAATTTCTTCGTCTTGGATCGGATTTTGGCATTCTAAATATGAAAATTGGCAAAAAATAATTACCATGGACACAATGGTGCAACTTCCATGGCTCAATTTCAATAATTCACTAAGTTGTTTATCATTTAATTAATCATTAATTAATTACTATAGCTTAAATTTTAGGTTGTTACATTATCTCATCCTTAAGGGATTTCTTCCCCGAAATCTCTAAGGATAGAAGAATGAAATAATGTTTTCATCCAAGTTTTACAACAACCATCATCCATCACATCCACTGTCTATAGGTTTTTCTAATGCGATTCATGATACATATGCAATCAATGTAGTGTCAATGTCCTTAACTAATGCAAATGATTAGGCGGCCTACTGATTCAGTCGACCTCGTTTTATGTAATCATGTTCGTGCCATGTATCCAAATGAATGAAAATTCCCTAATGATAACCGATAGTTCTATATGTGTGCTACAATCATCATCTAAATTCAACAATCATGTGATAATCATCTATTTATAGCAACTATAAAAAATAAAATAAAAATGTAAATGTGCACGCATCTATGTGCATATACTCTAGTGTCCTAGTTAGGCCGATCCCTAAGAGGTAATAGTGCTAGTGTAAGTATATGCGTCCATTAGCATTCATTAGCAACCACTTGCAACAACTAGAATTCATGATACGTAACATGTTCTAATAACATGTTTACATCATATCCTACCATCCATAGGTTAAATCCTAAAACTACCCTCCCAAAGGATAATAAAGGAAAGAACCTACTCAAAACTAAAGATGGAAATAGGAAATTCAAAATTGATTATCAAAGAGATGTGGATAAGAGGTATGTATTCTCTCCTAATCAGATCAATCTTCCTTGAAGTCTCTTTAACCATGTCAGGACCAAGTAGAAATCTCTTTGTAGACTCTAACCAACGCGAAAGCAATTTGCACGGTCTTCCATAAAGAGCTTCAAAAGGTGTCATTCCAATAATAACTTGAAACTATTATATGTGAATTATACTAAAGGAAGATGCTCCTCCCAAGTTCCTTCAAAATTAAGAATACATATCCTCAACCATGTGTGTCTTACCTTCTTACTAATATCACCATACTATTCTCCTATAGTCTTCACACATGAAGCAAAAATCCTAGGTTATCACTAATGTTTTATACACTTTATGGAAACTTCTATTATTACTTCTAAAAGTAATCATGCTATCTCCTATATATCTTTACACTTTTTCCGTCACATGTAGGAAATAATTCTATCTACTCCATATTTAAAAATTTTAGTTTGGTATTTATTATTTCAAAAACTAAAGCTTCTAAATTTTTAAAACATCAAATCCCAAAATTTTTGCTTTTAAAGGTGTTATTTTCAAATTTCTATTAAATTCAATGGTGCTTGGTTACCTAACATTTTATCATTCTAGACTTGCATTCATGCAGCTTTCTATAAAAATTGGGATTTTTAAATTTAATTATTACTAAGTTTTTCGCTTCTAAAAACTTGTTTAATTTTCCACAAAACCATTTTTCTTTCAAAATATCTTTAAAATGTCCTTGCGTGTTTTCAAAACATATTCTTATTATGTCTAATGGTTTTATACCTTAACGTATTGGAACTGCTTTCTCTTATGAGAAATTATTAATGCTAAAACCTTCTATGAATCCTTTAAAAGAGGACCTCATGTGAAATTACAAGATACTTATTTTATGTTTTTTCCTTCGAAATAGGCTATACAAAATATGGTGCTTCCCATACCTTGTATATATCTTTCACGTATTCCTTATAACTTGCACGCAATATCTTTATTTATAATTTGGTTTCATAGAAAATTTTATCATTATTCATTTCTTTCCAATAGATTAAAGTATTTTTAATTTATATTCTCAATAGACAATATCTATGAAATTTATAATTTCCTAATATTTAACATACACTTTTCTTTTTACAAAAATTCAATTTCAAAACTATTTTAATATATCCATAACTAGAAAATATTTTCTCATACTTATTTTTATAATAAGTGTAATCACAAACCATTTTGTTTCTATATATAGGAATTATCTTTAAAATACAATTTTATTTGGGTCAAAATACATGTTGCGTAAAACACTGTTACTACAACCCAAAAATACTAGTATATGGATTTAATGCTAATAAATCTCACACACTATGTAAAAACATTTTCTTTAGGAGTCACCTACTATAACAATAATGTTATAGTCTATGCCCTCTTTATTTTTCACAAAAACATTTATTACAACAATAAATGTTGTACCTATGCTTCCATACTTAATTAACTCTAGATTTTTATATTTAAAATCTTTGTTTACCTGTAAAGAAACTAGCGAGCTATATATGCTCTATAATTCTTCAAAAAAAATTCACTTTTAACAAAATTTACATCATATAAAGAAAACAATTTAAATTTCATATCCAATATTTTCTTTATCTAAAATGTTAACAATGAATATTTTCAAATTTTCACTACATCAATTTCATTTTGTTGGGCTAAACATAAGGTGGATTTTCTTATTACTACCCTAGGAGTACCCTTTCTAAACTTTGGTAATCTCATTACTAAAGTGTTTTATTCCTATTCCTCACTTATACTTATATTTATTTTAAGGCACCACCGTTAAATCCACTTATTTGAAACAATTAATTTTTTTCAATTATCTACACATAGGCTTTCTTCTTTTCAACTGAATACATCTCCAATCTTTTTCCTACAACCTTTTGGATTTCTACAATCCGAACCTAAATGTACAAAATTGTTTCTTAAACTCTTTCCATGTGTTGACTTTCTCTATGCCCCAAGAAACACACTTCCTTAAGCCAAAAGTGACACTTCAAGAACTTTGCCCTCAACTGATGAACACCAAGTGTACGAAGAACCTCCTTTAAATGAACAACATGCTCCTCCATACTCTTGGAAAGCACCAAAATGTCGTCCACAAATACCACTACGAACTTATTTAGGACATCTCTAAAAACATGGCTCATCAAATCCACAAAATAAGTTGGGGCATTGGTTAGCCCAAAAGGCATAACCAACCACTCAAAGAATCCATTGGGTGTCCTAAATGTCGTCTTATCAATGCTATCCTCAACGACCGTAAGTTGATGAAATCCAGTGGCTAAATCAAATTGAGAAAAGACCAAAGAGCCAACTAACTGGTCGAAAAGATCATCTATCCTAGAAAGTGGATAATGGTTCTTCTTCATGAGCTTATTTAACTCTCTATAGTCTACGCAAATTCCAAGGGAACCATCCCCTTTGTAGCGAAGACAACTGGTGCTCCCCACTTAGATATGCTCCTCATGATGCAGTCTTTCTCTCATAGCTCATGAATCTTCTTGCTTAACTCCTTCCTCTCCCTAAGGGCCATGTGCCTCATGGGTAATGCTACTGGCTTAGCATTGTCGCTCAAATAGATTCTAAAGTCGATCTCTCTCTTAGGGAGTAGTCCCTTGACCTCCTCAAAGACGTCCGGGAAATCTCTGATGACCGGAACTGAATCTAACTCTATGGATGATGAATGGAGGGAATAAAGAAAGCTCAACATGGTCGACCCTTGTGGGTCACAAGAAACCTCAAGAGTCCTACCGCTGCATGTCTCTAGTCTAATGACTCTCCTCTCGTAGTCTAATATAGCTCCATATGTGGATAGCCAATCCATCCCCAAATTATCCCATACCTCGAGAATCCCAATACATAAGTGTCGCAATAAAACTCTACACCTAGGATAAAAGTTTTCAAACCTCTACAAATCATAGACAAGTGTGCCAATTCTCCTATGGGGTTTGAAACAGCAATAGGGTCTACAACCAAAGAGATGTCTAAGTGCAAACAATATACCAAAGAACTAGAAATGAAAATGTCCAAATAGGAAAAACCCGAAATAGAGATCAAATCTTCTACATATACTTCCTACCTCGATTTAGTCCACTACTAGAAGGTGCTTTATCCAAAGCATGTACTTGCGCTGTAGGTGCGTCTACTCTCTGCTCCATCCTGCGCAGACAAGCTCTACTAAGGTGACCCAGCTGTCCACAACTATAACACCTTCTCTTCATCATCTTATTCTAACAATCCTTTGCGTAATGACCAACCAGTCCACAGCTATTGTATTTTTCGCTTTTCTTAATCCGCTTTTGAGGTCCACCTTCTTTCCTCTTTTCCTTATCCTTCTTGTTCTTCCACCACAACTTCTTAGAGCTCTCTAACCTAAAAACCTCATTAAGCTCTCTCTTCAGTTGCCAAGATGCAGGCTGAACTCTCTATCGGTCCTCCAATCCTAACAACCTACACATTTGCTCTGTATCCTTTAATCTAGCGCGTGTCTCCTTGAAATTCTCTGTGCTAGAAAACGTTCTGCTTCCTAAACTAGCGAAGTCCTTGCATAACTTGGAAAAATTGGCTACTGTAGGTGGATTAAAGGGATCTCCACCTGATGACAAAGTATTGGGCACTTTCCCTTGCACATCTGGTACCATAGCTCTACGAAACCAATCAGCCATACTATGCAAAGTAAATGAATTTAGGCACGAAAGAATCGAAAGAAGATTGAACTGGACTATGAGGGGATTTTATAAATATTCTTGTATACTTGATTTTTTTTTTAAGAGTTTCTTTTTGAAAAATACTTTAAAACTAGTTATTTTTAAAATACTTTAGTTTTTAAAACTAATTTTTAAGAATCCTATAACCTTAGGCTCTGATACCATGTGTAACACCCTACATCCCATAGTCTACCCAAAAAGGCACACTAAAAGTTATGGTGCATTGTAGCTATAGCTAAAACCTTACAAAGGCTAAGATTCACAAGAAAAAAAATAGTGGATACATTTAAATGGAAATCTTAGTATTCAAAATCAAGCTTCACACTGTAGAGTCAAAAAAAATATACAAGGTGTCTCATAATACCCAATGCATGTCTTATGAAAAGAAAATACCACCTTAGTCATGTCAGAGTACATAAACATAATCATTCCTCTCAATAGTGCCAGTACATCCAAACTCCAAAAAAAAGAAAACTGGAAAAGAAGAAGAATACATGAAGATAAATCTCCACGGCTGAACCTCCAAAGGAATCTGAAATCTACTACCCTGCCTCAATTAGCCTATGTGGGGGAGGGAAATAAAGGAGTGAGTCAGACTAAAAGTCTGGTGAACGAAAGTAATTACTAATATTCTTAAGTAAGGTAAAAATAATAGACTTTGCAACAGTTCTAGTATAGAAGGAAATAAAAGAAAAGATAAAGCTGGAATAAAATACGGTTTAAGTACTTGCTTTGCTTAGATAGTTCGATTAGATTGTTTGCACCTTTCTTAGATAACTACTTTGATTAGGCTGAAACCCTAATACTATTTTAATTAGGCTGAAGTCCTAATTCTACCCTTTGATCGGCCTTCTATCTCTACTGTGCCTACTGCGGACTAAATCTATTGACCCATACGCAAAAAATGCAGACCAGACCCTATTGGTTCCTACGCAAAAGATATAGGCTAGACTTTGTTGGTCCCTATGCAAAAGATACGTAATACTGTGGACTAGACCCTGTTGGTCCCTATGTAATAGATACCTACTTAGCGCTTGGAACTCAATAGCAACTTATCAGCCAGATCTGAGGCCGCATGCTCGACCACCATTAGGCTCGAGCTATCTGTTGCTCCCTCATGTTGACCTCTTATTTACTACTTCTCCAACATAAGCTAGCCCTTGCCTCACTTGTGTTATTGTGAGACCACCTGTGTCTGACTAAAGGGAATATTGTTGATACGGGTCCTATCTAACAAAAAAATCTAGTTGCGCCCCTTGACCAAATCTCCATGATTTGAACATATATTTTTTGACCTCTTATTTACCACCACTTCAGCATAAGCGTGTCCTAAAGGAAATAATGTAGATACAGGTCTTACTTTTATCTTTGTTTATTAACTTAGTATAAAAATAAGTCTCTATATCTGTAGCCGTTAGGCCTACAATAAAAATCTTCTATATCAGTAAAAGACTACCCCATTGGGCCTATAATACCGATCGTCTATATCTTGCTTATTAACTTAATCTAAGATCTAAGTTTATTACAATAAGCCTCTTATGTTATTTCTGCTTCATTTGCTTAATAACTGAATTAAGTGTGATGGCCCGCAATTCCGTACCCCTTTAAGCTGGCAATATTCCACAACAATTCAACTCAAAGTGGAATAGAATTATGAGTCTTCAGGTTTAAAGAAGAAAGAGATAGAAAGAGAAGAAGAAAACAACATCAGAGTCTCACAATCGTAGCGGAACAAAATACAATAAATAATAACAGCTTTTAAGCATAAAGAGATCTGTACTGTTATACATACATACCATCGTCAGGCTACAACAAGCATCCATCACTTGGACAACTTAATACTTGTCCTTACACAGTGGAAATAATAGTCAAATATGGAAGTACGCTCTGCCAACTAGCTCCCCTCTTGAGCTCCCTAGCTTTTAACCCGAATCTGTACAACTCGGAATGACCCGAGCATCATAATAAACAACACTCGAGTCACTCTGGAAAACCAGCGTGAGAAAACCACACTCAATTGGATTATTAAAGTTTTTGAAAAGCCTTTGAAAACAAAGGTATCTTGTAACATCATGCCACAAATAAATATGCTGGGGTTTTACCTTACAATAACCAAAACATTTTCATCAAATTCATCTGATATTATAATAATGCCTATAGATAGTAAAATAGAATCTAGCTGAAATGTTTGCATCTCATGTTTCAGCATAGTTGGGAACAACCAAAACTGTACAGGTGCTTATTGGAGAATGGATTCCATACAATGGCATGGCTACTAGGGTACCGCCCATCACAATACCTGGCCTAGATCAGAGTACCGAGGACCACTCCCGATTCCCTGCAACACAAGACCGGAGCTACCCCTTACTAATAGTCTGAATAAGATCACCCCGCAGTTGGAGCTAACAATCGCCCACACAGCCAAATATGAAGAGACATCGAGACAGGGGAAATCTTACCCTACTTGGGTGCTATCCACTTAGCCTTGTTGCACCTTGTCTGTTTTAGCCATTTTCGGTTAATGAGGCTTGAGGCTTGAGGCTATGCGTTACATTTTTAAGAACGATTCTCACTTGAAATGCTCATCGTCCTCCTGATAATGTTCTGATAGCATTCATGTGTACAAGTTGTCCTGGGTCTGGACAAATCGAATCACCATCTTCATCATCTTCACGGTCTTCATTCGTTAACATTCAAACGGATCGAAGTGGTTTTCGGATAATTAGACCCGATCCCGGGCTCTTCAAGACGATCAGCATAATTGCTAATATTGATAATCGGTTATTTAACTATCATATAACATTCACAAGCAACCATCTGGCCTTAAATAATTTTTTTCCAAATTATTTTTATCTTAAAATATTTACACCAGATATCATTTCCATTTTTCAACACTTTTGAAATAAATTTTAAAATTCCTTTATTCACACGGAACAATTTAAATCTTTGCCCACACTTAGAATATTCCTCCCACTTCATTAGTTTCTTAACACTTTTGAAAATATTCCTTTATCTCCTATTTTCTTTTCCCAAAATCATTTACAATTTTATTTGTAAATTTTCAACCCGTTTCACACGAATTCTATAAATCCCAGAATTCCTTAATTAGTTTCCTTTAATATTTCCAAAGCCATTTAGCTTAAATTAAAATTCAGGTTTCCCGCCTACTCTCCTTGTGAATTTTATTTCACCTCTGAAATTCACTTATCTTATGCCTTAGCAATTTATTTAAGTTCCTAAAACCGCTAAGATCTTCTTCTAAAATCTTATTTGATTTGCTAAACTTCGCTTCCCATCTCAAGAGGATTTGCAATTTAATTTTAAAACATTTAAAAACATACATATGTAAAAATAAGAAAAATGGTTTTATTTTCAAAAAAGAGTTTAAGGTAAAAACAAACTTCGAGATCTTCGAAATCTAATAATAGTTTATAAAAATTATTTAGTACAATAATTTACTTAAAACTATTTCTATCACTCAACAAAAGTCTAATTTCTTTTCCTTTAGAAAATCCAATATTCACTAATCCAATTTATAAATTCCTCTTTATTCCTATTTCATCGATCATATTCTCCATTCTCACATTTGGAATACTTCATTTTTCCTTCCAGAACAATTCTCCTAACTCAATATAATTTTGCACCATCAACATACATTTTACATATCCACTGATATCATCAATCCCTCCAATACTAATATATATACTACTATATATATAACATCATCCAACAGATAAATTATAACTTTATCAATCAAGCCAGGCATCTAATGATTTAAATTTAATATTTTAAAATTTAAATAAGGTTACCCAAGTGAGTAAGAAAATCTCACCTTTGTATTCGTTAGCAATCCACTTCAATCTTGCCTTGGTTTCTCGATTTTTTAACTTGTATAAACATTAGACGATTTTATTAATATTCGAACAAATCAAACAATTAATTTTTTCCATTTGATAATTTAATTAACTAACGATTTATTTCAAACTAATAATTTTCCTTTTTTTTAAAAATATTTTAGTACATAAAATATATTAAACAAGTTAATAAAATAAATTAATCATCATAACCTATTATTTTAAAAATTAAACTAATAAGTTAAAAATATGAATATGTATATTCATCCTTATCTTTAATTTTGAAAACACATATCCATATGAAAATAGTCCATATAGATTCCAAAATCTATATAAATATACCTATAAAATAATATATACAAATATATATGGACATGAGAAGAAAATCAAATTTTAAATTTTTTAACTCTTGGGTTCTTGAACCTGATTTTGAACAAATTGTTACTAATGTTTGGAACAAGACTAAAAGAGGTAATAGTATGTTTGTTTTGCAGGAAAAATTAAAGGACTTAAAGGCTGTTTTGAAGCAGTGGGCTTACAACAAGTATGGTAAAGGGAATGGTCTAAGTGCCTCTATTCTGTTGAAGCTTGGAGAAGCTCAGAAAGCAATGATGAATGATGTTAATAACTCTCAACTTTCTGAAGCAGAAGCTGCTCTCACCAAGCAATACTATGAAGCATTAACTGTTGAAAAAGAGATGATGAGGCAAAAGTCTAGAATTAAATGGTGGGATAAAGGAGATAGGAACACTGCCTATTTTCATGCATGCCTTAAAAACAATCAGAGCAAAGAGAACTTAATTACTGTTGTTGATAAAGATGAAGTTCAACATTCTACTTCTGCAGGAGTGCAACAAGCTTTTGAAAACTACTTCAAATCTCTGCTTGGTAACTCTAATAATTTCAAGCCTGATATTGATTCCATTCCTTCTGAAGTATTACCTAAACTTGTTCAGAATGACTATAATTATCTGTGCTCTGAAGTCACCACTGCTGAGATTCATGATGCTATGTTCTCTTTAAAAACTAACTCATGTGGTGGACCTGATGGAATGAATGCATGCTTCTACACTGCCTGCTGGCCCATAGTTGCTGATGATGTTTGTAAAGCCATCTGTCTTTTCTTCAAAAAATCCAAACTGTTTAGGACATTTAACTATACTAATATTGCCTTAGTGCCCAAGATCAAGAATGCTTTGCATGTTAAAGACTATCGTCCTATATCCTGTTGTAACACTATTTATAAGTGTATCTCGAAAATTATAGCCTCTAGATTAAGATTAGTCCTTCCCACTATTATTTCTAGCAACCAAGCTGCATTCTTGCCTGGCAGAAGTATTCTTGATAACATTCTTCTTGCTCATGAATTACTTAAAGGCTATAATAATAAAAACTCTGCCCCTAAAGCTATGATGAAACTTGATATCATGAAGGCCTTTGATATGCTGCAGTGGGATAGTATTGTTCGCATAATGGGATATATGAATTTCCCTCCACATTTTGTTGCATGGGTTTACGAATGTATGTCTACTCCAACCTTCTCCATTAACATCAATGGTGTGATGAAGGGATTTTTTGGAAGCAAACAGGGTATTAGGCAAGGGGATCCTCTCTCTGCTTATATTTTTATTTTAGTTATGGAGCTTCTTACTAGAATGATTAATGATGCCATTCAACTTAAAAGAATTAGGCTACACCCTAAATGTGCTGCTCCTCAGATTTCTACTCTAATGTTTGCTGATGACCTTATATTGTTTTGTGCTCCTGATCTTGACACTGTGCAGGAAGTTATGAATACTCTTAATCATTTTTACAACATGACTGGTCTTAAAGTGAATATTCAAAAATCTTCTATATCTGTAGCTGGTGTGAGTGTGCAACAAATTTCTCAATTAGTCAGTATCTCTGGTTTAACTCTGAGCATGGCCACTGATTCTTACCTTGGTTTGCCTCTATCTTCTTCCAAGATTACTATTTCTCAGTGTCTTCCTTTATATCAAAGAATTACTGCTAGAATGAATTTGTGGACCACCAGAAAGCTTAGCCAAGCAGGAAGACTTACTCTAATCAAATCAATCATTTTTGCTATGCAAGTGTACTGGGCCAGGATGTTTGTTCTTCCCTTCAAGCTTATTAAAATGATCAGAAGTGCAATTATGAAATTCTTTTGGACTGGCAAGACTGTGGGCAGGTATCTTACTCCTGTTAAATTCAATGCTCTCGAGGCACCTTTAAATAAGGGAGGACTTGGTCTTTTCAATCTCAAACAGTGGAACAAAACTGCCTTTGCCAAACATATTGACACTTATTTCAATAATACTGCTAGCATTTGGACTTCCTGGTCTGAAAATAATGTAATCAAAGGAAAAAACTTGTGGAGTATGAACAAACCACAAAATTTAAGCTGGACTTGGCAGTGCATTTTCAAACTAAGGGACACTATCCTCCCTCTAATACAAATGAATACTGATCCTATCTATAAGGCTAGCTTCTGGGAAGACCCTTGGCTTGATAAGGGGTACATTTTAAAAAGAGAACTGACTTACAATGAAATAATGCAATCTGGCATTCATCTCTCTGCTAGGGTTATGGATGTTCTATACACTTTTCAGGGTGGAGGCAGGAATTCTTCCAATCAGCGTTTGCAAAATATTTGGGATAAGATAAAAAACTTTACTCCTATGCAGCCTACCTATGCAAGAATTGTATGGGGTGAAAAGAATAATGAGTTTAAAGTTGGTGAAGTTTATGAGAGATTACAATGTAACAGTGACAATCTGTGCTGGCCTTGGTGGAAAACTGTTTGGAGTAAAGATAGTAGTATGAAACATAATTTGATACTATGGAAGGTTCTGAAGGATGCTCTACTAACTAGGGTTAAATTGGCTAGCAAGGGCATGAGCATTGCTGTGATGTGTCCCTTCTGCGGTATCAATGAAGAGACTGCTAATCACTTATTCTTTAACTGTGACATAGTGCTGAGCAGATGGAATGATATCATGGCTTGCATTGAAGGAGGTACTCCTTCTCCTGACAGCAATGTTGAGTGGAACAGAATTCAAAACAAGACAAAGGGAAGGAACCAGTGTAAGCGTATTTTCACTGTGGCTTTAAAAAGCTTTATTTATGCTGTTTGGAATGAACGGAATATTAGAATTTTTGATTCTAGCAAGAGTAAGTCTGCTGTGTCATTCAAACTTTGGATTAGGCATGAGGTGAAGAGCTCCTTGGATATGCTGTTTTTTCATGATCCCGGTATACACATGTTTATGCATTTCTAGTGCACAGTCCTCCTTTTGTCTTAGTTTGTGTTTGTGTGTCTCTGCCTTTGTGTGTTTGAGTATTGCTTGTGTGAGTGTTCCTTAATGTTTCTCTGTTTTCTTTGTTTTCTATTTGTACTTTATGTTTTCGTGAGTAATAAATTGGTCGGGGACCAATTAACCCCGTCGGCCATGCCAAAAAAAATTTCTATTTTCTATATCTTATATATACATATATATTATTCTCTGATTTGCTGTTTATCTATTTAAATTAAAATAGATATGTAAGTGTGTATATATATATTTATACTTTTCCTTTATTGTATATAAACTAACAGCAATTTCCTTTTTTGTAAAAAAATTTAACATACATATGTATTTGTAAATTTGAAAATCTTGATTTTAAAATTCCTATATATATGTATACATATATCTTTCTCCACAACTTCTTTTTTCTGTCTATATATGTATATATATTTTTTCCTAAATAAAGCATAAACGAATGGAAAAGACGAATACCTCATGGCCACGACGAACTGCTCCTCCCCAATCATTGACCGACCCAACACCAGCCATGTCGTCACCCTACCACAATGCTCAACCCATCCCTTTTCAACGTTGTCGAAACTCATCGCGCCTACGCCTCGAGATGCCAGAGCAACGTGCCGCCATCTTGAACACGCCTACATCCAAATCACGCGACGCCCACCTCGAACCACCACTGCTTGCTCCACAACTGATTGCAATTCGATCGCTAATCGTTGTCCCTCTTTTTTTATTTGAATGAAGAAAAAAGATGGCCTTGACTCTTCGATTTGATTTGGTTTTGTAAATAAAGGGCGGCCGCGATTTTTGTTTATCAGTCAATTCCCCGTTTTATTCTCCTGATTCGAATTTGAAAAATGACAGATATCGAGATGGTATGGAAAAGAAGGAGGCAATCTTGATTTGAGGGAGAACTAAAAATGGATGGAGATAGGCTTGCGATTTTGATTAATGAATATAAGCTGCCCTTATTTTGATCGGTTTTGGTTTTGATGTATTGAGGAACGAAGGGAATAAATAGATAGAGATGACATGATTTTGGAATTCAAGCAGAAGATAGTCCGCTTTGATTTCGCACCGAGGGAAAAAGATGGACGTGATTTCCTCTATATTGAATACCTGCTACAGGCAAAAAAAATTAACGGAGAAAAGAAGCAGGTTGATGGAAGGGAATTTCGGCTGTTGACCAGGGTATATAAATAAATATATATGTTAATTAAATTCAAATTCAAATTTGTTTCGATATGCAACTTAAAGTCTCGATCCCCAATCGAGGCGTGCCGCCGGGCATTTATAATGTTATACCACTATTCCGAATGCAATGGAAAAGATTTCGAGTCATAATTCGATCGTATGGAGAAGACAGCCTTTTGGATCCAGTTATAATATTAAAATTTCGATATCAATTTCAGCGCGTTTACATGCCGTACAGCCACATAATAACTCCAAATCCTCCGAAATTTGAAATTCGATAATAATACAATATTACAGATCCAATGGAACTGGTTTCATCGAATTCCGAGACTGTGCCTCGGAAGGCCTTTTTTAAAAGTCGATTTAAACAATATATTTTTAAAACTGAACAAACCCCCGTTAAATTCAATCTTAACCCTTTTATTATCTTCAGTATTATCAATCTAAATTTTACAAGCCCTTAATTAATTTTTATTAAGCTTAAAACTCAAGATTCAATAATCTACCTAATTCCAGCTATTAAATCCAAAAGTTGAATTGTCCAATAAATCACTATATCTGAATTCTGAATCAATTTTATTGAATAAACCCAAGTTTTCCATATCAAAACCAATTTATAATTCAATTTCGATATATAAAACCATTTAAATATTCATTGTTAATGATAGAAGAAACCATTTAAATATTCATCGTTAATGATAGAAAAATCCGGGTCGTTACATTCCTTCCCCTTAAAAGAATTTCGTCCGCAAAATTGCTAAGGCAGAAAGAATGCCCCAAACCCATTAGCTTATTAAAACCCACTTAATGAAAATCCTCTACCCACTTTCTAATCCCTTAGTTCAAACTAAATAATTAGTTTCAATTCTAACTTCAAAATCCTTTATTTCAATTCCAATTTGAAATTAATTGGTCGCTAACAAAAAAAATTTAAAAATTTTCTAATTCCCAAAATTTTTGAATTTTTTTGGCAGAGTCTCCTTTGTACATGGGAGCTTTTGCAATTTGACAAGACAGATAAATATATATACATCGACCCACACGGTCGGAAAACAAAAAACAAACAATATTTCATATTTCCTATCTTTTATTGCTAGGCGTACCTTTATTTAGCATTTTTAAGCAAGTGGCTTATTTATTTAGCAATTAGCTTGACCAAAATCCTGCCAAACGGCCTTCAGGTACCTGTAATTACTCAATTCAAAGATGTAAGTGCCATATATAGGAAGTTTATTTACATTTCACTCATTTTCAATAGTTAACACATGGATTTCATAGGTAATGCATACAAAATAATTTTCCATAAGCAACTTATAAGGTTTCGACGCAAATTTAATTGCTTTCAACCCATTTATATACCATTTCATTCAATTTCAATGGTTTACACTCAATTTCTTATATTCGGTTCATTTTTAAACGAAACTAACTCATATTCATTCCAACTGATTCCAAAATTAATTCTATTTACTTCTCTAAAGTCATAGATTTTTTTAATCTCATTTTCGTCGAACGAAAATTATTTTTATGCAAATTCGGTAATATATTTGTGAATAAAAAATTACTTAAGCTTATAACCATTTTAAATTTATTCATCGAGTGTTTTTTTCATTTTGACAATGTATTCTTAGGCCACAGTGAGCGACTTGAGGTGGCCTTCTCCTAGAAAACTAAAATTGCTATGGATAAGGACTTTAGCATTATATTCAATAATCAAAGGATCGAACATGTCCTTAATTTCATTTTGACCAGCTTCCATGGCATCTTCTAACCGGGCCTCGATATGTTAATCCCATTGCAGCCTGTCCTCTTGCTTCTTCTTTGTGGACTTCAATTTGAGCAATTTGCTCACCAAGCTTAATTTTCAAATTTCAGGCTTCAACGGCCACTTCGCAATATCTTTGTGACTACTCCCAAGCTTTAATTTTCTCTTCCCTCTCCTTTTTAAGGAGTTCTTCAATCTCCACAATGTGGCGGGCCAAATTAATTTTCTCCTTTTAGAAGGTATTTTATTCCAAGGCAAGCGCACCAATGCGGTTAAGGGAAGCATCAAGTTCCTTTTTGTGGGGAGCTTCTGGACAACTTATCATCTCAGATATTTCTTTAGCACTTTTTTCTACCATGGTTAGCTTAACCATCAACTCTGGGAACTGATTGTCTTGGTGTTTAATTATATCTTTATCATGGATCACCTCTAGCTTGAGATGATCAATTTCATGCTGTCTCTCGATAGACACCTCGAAGATCTTTTCTACTAACTGTTGGAATGATCTGTGTTGCACAAAAACATCATTGACGCATGCGAGAGAACTTGATTTAGCATTCCCTCGGATTGTATGAATGGAGGTAAGGAACTTAAGTACATCAAAGAAAATCTTTGGAAAAATGTCCTTAAGTTCAGCTAAGTTTTCCGTCGTGGAAGCCTCAGGAACCGCAGTCGGCAAATATGGATTAGAAGTGGTGATTAGGCATTTTCTCGACATACGGTCACCAGATTTTCTAGAGTTAGATGAAACAGAATACTGCTTAGGCGGTACAGCAACTTGAGAACCATGAAAAGAATTCTGATCATCACTATGTGCAGGAATATTAGGCTGGACTTCCTGAAAAGACGACCGAGACTGGGACTTATGTTTTGAAGATGAAGATTCACTCTATTGATGAATTCTTTCCATGCCATCATCTCTCTCTCTCCTTGCCTAACCGATTCAGAATCGTGGTTGGATCCATGCTTCAACGAGGAGCCCCTCAAGCAACCTGTAAGCCAAACAAAAGTGTATAAGTGACCATTGAACAAAAGATAAATGAAAATCGTGTGGTGAAGTGCACGTTATTGTAAGTGTTCTAGTGTCCCCCCAACAGACCGGTTACTGCAGCCTTATAAAAGTTTTCTTCTCTTCACCGGTGGAAAGAATGTCGAAACCACTTCTGGTGGGAGTTGAGCCCCCTAATATTGATGTTGAGTGAGTCATAATCATGATGTCATCAGGGATTTGGAGATTTGAAAACCCTTTGATCGAGCTTTCTAAATGTTTGGAGGATCACTCTTCATCAATGGAAGTGATAATAAACTCAGGCTCTTTAGCAATTTTTCTCCTACAGAGTTTATATGCAGGATTTTTTCTTCTTCTTGCTGGCATGTGAGGTTGCATGCCTTATGACGGTTCAACCATGGATGCAATGCCCGGGCCTACATCAACATCACCAGGCTCGTTGATCTTAGCATCCCTAATTTCACCCTTTTCAATGTCATCCTGAGTCCCTTTGACTGGGGGCATGACAGGGTTATTGGTATCGTCTTCTTGTTCTATTGCATTTCCTGGTAGTGTACCCCTTCCTGGATGCCTAACGATGTGACCATCCAATAGCCTAAACAGACATAACCACGAGGAGTCTAATATCCCTATCTCCAAAAAGGGCAGCACGAATTGCAGAAGTTGCCCTTAAGAAGCTATCACCCTCCGAACATGGATAATGCCTGTAAATTTTCAAAGTATAGCTGGTTCAATATATGATTTGGACTAAAGAACTTGAGATAGAAGTTAAGACAACACATACGTCCTTCCAACCATCGCCTCACGAAGCCAGACAAACATCGAATATAGAACCATTCATATATAAAGAGGCTAAGTTTGTTCCAAACGCCTATTAAGACTTGAGAGTTGGGTAAAGGCTTGAAGAAAATGTAGGAAAGACTTCCTGTCCATCGTTTGGAGTTGTAAATAAACCTGATGTCCACAGGAGATGGAGGGTGGAACAGAATGTTCATAAATAACAAGAAAGTGTGGAGGAAGGCATAGCTATTCAGGTGTAGTTGATTGGGAGCCATTCCAAGATATTTTCGCATCTTTCGGATAAAAGAATTAAAGTGCCACATGCATCCGACCCATCACATGAACTTATTACATGCTTTATACCCCTCTGGGAGCAAATGAGCCCTTTCATTCACTGAAAGAACCAGAACATCTTCGAATGATATCTTGTGTTAAACCATAGTCTGCGAAGAGCGGCCTCGCCAATTCTTGAGGTTTTGGGAGTCTGTTGGGTTATCTAAAAATATAGCGCCTTCTACAGCATCGAGGGTAGAACTTATATCTTCTGCTAGGAGGATGGGAACATCAAAGAAAAGGTCGGCCAATGGGCTAGAAACCTCTGGTTGTTCGGTTCTACGATCAGGGGAAAATCTACCAAATATAGTTGCGCAACTTGACTTTGCTTCAGGATTACTGTGTTATAGTCGAAAGACATCGCAGCTAGATGATCTGAACGTCTGAAGTCCATATCAACTAAACTCAGTATATAATCAAGATAAGAAAAGTTTACCTGTCCCCCCATGCTAAGTGTAAGCTAGTGTGGTGAAGTGCCATGTAGTGCAAAGATAACCAGCTTAAAATGGAAAAGCATAATTAAATGACGAAACTTTAGATCCCAACCGGAGTGACCGTCATCGTTGACCGTCTCAACCGGTGAATAGATTGACCAATTGTGTAAGCTTTAGGATTGACCATCAGCATATCGAAGTATGAAATCCATTATTAAAGTCCATATGTTAAGTTTTAGTTCAAGTTCTAAGCCCCGGGAGTTTAATCGTTCAATTCCAAGTTTGATATCGAATGTGCAATTCCTTTGTTCATTATCATCATATGTTCAAGTTTATTGGGACGGGATTGGTTATGTTTATTCAAACCAGTGAATGTGGATTGGTTTTCAATTTCAATTCAAAGCCTAGAATTAGCCAAGTACAAATAGCCGATCCCTAGAATTGGCTAGGTATAAGTAGTTGATCCCTACATATGTCGATCCCTATTCCAAAGCGAGATACCGATCCCTCTCCCCAAATTATCCATGTTGATCCCTTTAGGCAAAACAACCAATCCCTATCACAAAGTACAACCACTAGTTTCCTTCTTCCACAATAGACCACTACCGATCCCTCTACTCGGCCGCCTTTATAACTCTCCAACATTCCAAGCGATCCCTCTTCTATTCAACGAAACTACCAATCCCTCCATCCATGCACACCGACATGAATACCGATCCCTCTACTTCATTATATGACCGATCCCTTTCCTTCCACGTCCTTATGCTCTCCCTCAAACATTTTGACCGAACACTACTCCATCCCACATCTTGTCTCCTCTAAGCAGCTTCGACCGTCATCCCTTCATCGCGTCAAACTCCAACCCATTCGCTAAAGAAATGGAACTCACCGTCTCTTCATAAAATCAAAACTTAAAGGCAAGAAAACCACCTAAATGTATCAAAGATGAGCTATACAAGGAGAAGTATTGGATTGCGATTTGAACAGAAGACGAAATGATAATTTAAAGCACAATAGGAAGGCAAGTTTATAAATAGAGGCGATGTTTGAGTTGAAAAGAAGGGATCGAGTTTTTTCAAGGCAAAGAAGGATTCAAGACCGAGCTTAAAGGAAGTGTGGAGAGGAAAGTAAATGGTTATAAGATGGATATGTGAAGGTTTGAAGGAAGGAGTGCTAGCTTATATATAGGGACAAGAGTTTGACCCATGTCTTCGATTCAAAGTAAAGGAGGGAGGGATCGACTAAAAAGATGTTGATCCCTGTAAACATATAAAAAGGGGAGGAGGGATTGGGTAGAAGACTGCCAATCCCAATGAACATTTTTTTTAAAAAAAGGGAAGACAAAGAAGGGGTCGGCTATGGGTTTTTGCACATGTAAACATAGGCATGAAAATTATGTGAAGCACATATATACAAAGTGCAATGAAAATGTATCTGACTCAACGAAAATTAGCGACCACCCCCGAAAGTATAAACACGTCCGGGAGCTAATGAGAAAAACGTGTGCTCGAACGTGCATGTGGATATTCTAAAAGTTCAATTTTTGAAATTGATGGAAAATGAATTCAAACCCGAAGCCTTCAAGTTCGAGACTGGATCAAATAACAAAAGCTTATTAGTTTCATGGAATTGAACATCGACATCAACTGATGGAATATAATCCTGAATTTATACTATCAGAAATCGATCAAGCATCGTGCGATCAAAGAGAGATACAACACTTGGGAAAATAATTCGACAAAGGGATAGCGACTATTCAAAAAACTGGACATATTTCTTTTTGAAGACTATAAATTTCTTTGATTCAATGCACATCATGTTCAGCACAAGACGTACTTTGATGGGTAAGTGTTATCTGGCATTTTGACCTGGCTATACTGAACTTATTAGACAAGTTAGATTCGACTGCTATCAAGGCTGATGAGTCTAGAGCGATGATTGTGGGGTCCAGTCAAGTACAGATGGTAATATGAAACCGTGATTGAATGAAATTGAGAGATATGTGATGCAGAATGTTCAAAGTATGGAATATGGCTCAACATATAGGATGAATCGGCAAAAATCAACTTCCAAGATAGGGATCGGTATGTTTTATAGAGCAAGTGCATTTCAATATAAAACAATCAATATCTCAAGATCCACAAGTCCAATGCATATGGAATTTTGTGAGCAAGATAGGGGGACCCTAGGGAGCTTACCCTAGGGATCGCACATTAAAAGAATGAAGTTAGAGGGATCGGCCCTCTTCCCTCAGTAGAGATAGGCTGAAATCAGTAGGCAATCCATGTTAAAGCAGAGATTAAATAATTACTTGAGTTCTACTAATCCAATTGGAATTGAAATAAGAGGCTAAGTATGTTTTAACATGGGGAAGTTACCATAGGAACCACATCCCCAAATTCCGCCAAAAGTACGAATTGGTATTGATCCCTATTCTTTGGGATTTGGACCATGCGATCCCTCTTATAGGTCCATATGGTTCTACAGGTCCTTCTACGAGTTTTCAAGGAGATATCTAGTCATCTTCGTCTATAAATACAGGCTTGGTTATTCATTTTTAGGAATTTTATGCTGCTGGTTGCTTTATACTCTATTGTAACTAAGGATTTTCATTTGATCCCTATTGTACTCTGTTTACAAATAGATTAATAAAGCAATCTGTTCAAAGTGGATGTAGGCACACGATGTCAAACCTCTATGATTCATTTTGTTCGTGTTATTGCTTCAATTTACTGTTATTTCTTGGTTATTATCCTCAATTTCCATTATATATTCTTCATTTATTTCTCTTTAAAACTTCTATTGGGTGTTTGTGCTAATTTTGGTGCGAACAACATGAATACAAGTCTAAACCCTAGCTTAAAAATCTCCAAATCATTCCATAATACTTTATAATTATAAATAAATGAATTAGGGAAGTATTATACACAAATTTAATAGGAGAATCATCCCACTCACCATAATTAAACCCAAGCTAAGCTCTAATCACCAAAACCTAATCTTCTCCCTCCTTAATTTTCAAAATCAACAACAAATATTTGATTCACGTACGCCAATCCCTTTGCTGATTTTGTAGAGAATTGTAGAAAATGATTTATTGTGATTTTTAGTTGACTTTAGGAATTTGTTCAAATGGTTTAGGGCTTGTTATTAAGAGGTGATTAAGGGGTGATTAGAGAAGACATTAGAAAGGAGGAGAGGAAGATAACGTGAAAATGAAAAAGTGATTAAGAGTTAGGAAGGAGTTAACCATATATAGGCTACTAATGTGCTAAGCCCCAAATCCTCTCCATCCATCACTATTCATCTATGAAAATCATCGACTTCAAACATAGTCAAGTTTATACTCATTTTACTTCGCTCGTTTGTAAAAATCAAGTATAAGAGACGTTCCTTCGCTTAATGATTAAATATTTAAACTAATCATTTGAATATTCAATCGTCGAAGTTGTGGGGAATTACATTTTCCCTTCCTTAAAAGGATTTCGTTCTCGAAATTCCTTTAAGTGCGAGAAAGTAACAAAACTGACCAAACTTCCCAAATCTCAGTTTTGAAAAACTCTAAAAATATCATCCCTTATGCTATCAGCTTCATGGAAACTCCCAAATTAGAATGCGTCACATAAAAGAAAATATGTGATGACCTACATCAGTCCACATTCCCTAAAAAAATTCATACCACTCTTAAGAAAGCTTCTCACTATTTGGATGTTAATCAAAGCAAATAAGCATGTAACTAGTTGTACATCAGCTCTCAAGTACATAATTGTTCTATACGAAGAGGATTGCATAAGCACAAAATTCAAACTTGTATTACTACTATAGTCATACATGGCAATCAGTTGGAGAGTAAGCTCAAATAAGTCAGTATCAAAATATACCACTGACTCCGAGTCACATCAAAAGGTAGTGGACTCGTATAGATCATATCTCACCCTACAGCAAGCACGGATGATAGGTGATGTATTCCGAATAGCTAAGGAATACAAATCAATATTTTTCATTACTAATGGGTAGAGTTAACAAGGGACAATTATCGTGATCCAACAATTCCAAATAAACAGAGCCAGTGCACTAACATACCCAAACATTTGTCGTGATTCAATTATAAATAGAGTTAGCATAGGCATGGCCATTAATATAAGGCCAATGATCAACAAGCCCACGGATATAAGGCCAATACATTGCATCATCATAAATATAAGATCAATATATATACGGTGACAAATATAAGATCGATACAATATACTATCACTAATATAAAACCGATATGATTTATCTTACTATACATACCCTATATTCGAATAAGTAATTCAATTATTACTTAAACCAAAACTTACTCTTAATTACGAAATTATAACTACCATATAAGCAATCAAACATACAGAACAAGTAATAATCAATCAACAACAAACAAAAATCAGGCAACAAGCAACGATCAAATTATAGTAAGCAAGAATAAGCAACAATAACTAGCATACTAATATCAAACATGCAAACAAGCAATCGACAAGAATCAACCAACAATAAAAATCATCCAATAGCAAAATCAGACAATATTAAATAATAACAAGAGAACATAAGCAATGGCAACAACAGTAAGCAACATACAATAACAAGCAATAACAAGCAACAAAACATTGAAATATTTAAAAGAGTCCATGGAAACATGTCAGGTAACCATCAAGAGTTAGACGCATATGATGAACCATAAACTCCAATGAGTCCGTTTGTCATTCAAAAGGAATAAATGCCTAAATGGTTGTAACATACCCCATCTAGAGGCCCAAAGATAAGTGCTGTAGATGCTGTAGTCATCTATAGTATTAACTTTCAGTGTCTAAATACGGCTATGTTAATGGTATCTATAATATCGAAAACATTTGAATATGAAACAGATCATAGATTCCAAAACATAATTTTCCATTACATTTCAAAAAAGATGTTCCATATTCAGATTACATAATCCAATAACATTTTCCAAGCAATGATAAATATACTTATTACAAAACACGCCAAGAGCGATATATGAAGACGCCCCCTTGGATGATTAGAGTCATATAGCCATAATGACTTAGTACATACATAGCGAAAATAAACACACAAAAAGAACTACAACTCCTAAACAGCTATCTATTAGCCTCCTGCTCGCCTCCGGTAGCTTTATTCATCATCCTACTAAAACCCGAAAGAATCTTAACCCTCCGCCTACTCAAATCAATTTTGAGCACCCAAGAGTTTAAGGGGAAAACATAAACTTCGAGTCATACATAAAGCCTGGTGTGAATAATGCTATACATCCCGGTTATTAATGTTAAGTGAGACCATGCCGCTTAACGAAACAAGTTTCCCTCACTAACATTCTTTTAAAACGTATCTTTTGCAAATCTTTTTCTGCAACCAAAACTAGTTAAATATTATAAAGCATCATTATGTAAACATACATATCAGGTAATAAAAGAACTACATATTCAACACTTTAGTTTTGTTTGGCTGATTATTAACCTTTGGCTGACTCAGGCCTACCAGACAAAGTAATAAAATTTATCTAACATCTATTAGACACTCCACTTCTGGACGGCCTGTCCTTAACTATCTATTAAATACCCACTTCTAAGGGTCACCTGATCCTAATGGTTTTGCTGGCTCACCAATTTCCTATATGCATACAAATATATATTCCCTTCTGTGTATAATCATAATTTTAGTCTTACCTGTGACAAAGCCCTACACACCGAAATTTTGGACTAAATTAGCTCGAACCAATAGCTAATGTATAGGGCATGACACTATACCAGTCACATCTGGTATTCTAATTTCTGGGTCATTTTACCTAGGGATATCTTCCCAAAATTTTCCTTGAAAACATTTTCCAAAATGATTTAAGTCCTTTAAATCAAAGTCACACAAGGAAAATACATATACTCTATGCTTTACTCAAAAGCACCTTGCATGTAATACACACACACATACATACACACTTTACTCAACCACGGTTGATGAAAACATTTAAACACTTGAAAGCACCCCTTTTGATTCAATTGAAAGTACCCCTTTCTAAACCATTGAAAGTACCTCTTTCGAAACCAAATAAAATCCTTCTTTTGTCTAGGCCAAATGGCCCAAGCTTACCTTTCGAAACCATACTTAAACCCTTTCGAAACCTTTGAAAACCTTCCTTTCAAAAGCTTTAAAACCTTAGACATCATATCTTAAAACACTTCAAAACATTGCCTTTAGTAAACCATGGAAACCTTCCACTTCAATCCTTTTGAACATCAGAAAATTGCACCTTTCGACTACTTCAAAACCCTTTGGAAACTCAAACCTTTCAAAAGCTCTTGGGTTTAATTTAAAACATGTGGAAAAATACCTTTCGAAACCACTTAAACCAACACTTTCAAAATCTTTGGGTTATACTTCAATCAGAACAAAAGGGTCATTTAAAACATTTAAGTCGAACACTTTCCTTTTGAACCTGTTCATAAGTAAAGAAGGGATAGTGTCGAAACCATCCCTTCGAAGGCACTGGAGAAGTGGTTGATCTAAAAACAAAACATACCACTTTAGAAACCCCTGACTTCGAAAGGTAGAGAGGTAGCAGCCAGGGGTTTCGACCCCTTCAAAAGCATTATTTAAAATAAAAGAATGCAACCCATTCAAAACCTTTTCTTTAAAACACTTGACTCGGTCAGAAGCCAATCGAGTTAAAATCTATCCTTTTGAAAGCAAGCAGGTGCTACTTTAATTTTTAAAACAAAAGGCGCTTCAACCCTTTCAAAACCCCTTGGTTTCGACTCTTACCTTTTGCTCTTTGTCCAATTCACTATGTACCAAGATGTTGATACTTTGTGCATTGGTTTATGGAAGGAGGCGGAGGGTCATAGACGAAAGCTACCAAGGCGAAGCCAAAAGAGGGGAAACATGCTTTTAGCCTGAATTTCTGATTTAAACCCCTTTTAAGTAAACTTTTTAACTAACCTGCCTTGTTTGTCAAAAACTTGTTGGTTGCTAATTTTTCTTTTCTAAAAGCACTGCCACAATTTTAGAATTAATCAATTTAAATTATTTGCAAAACATCCCTTCTCCTGAATTAAATATATAAAACATTTAAGTCCCATACCTTAAATCATTATATATATATTCATCAAAACACTTAGGAAAATTCTATGAAAATTCCAGAAAACCATTTTCAATATGTTTTATAACATATATAAATTTTAGACCAAATAATTATTTATTATACCGTAAATAATTTATAACACAATAAATCATTTTCTTCACTAGAAAATTAATATAAAGTTCACATTAATTCAGGAAATTATGAAAATTGAAATCCATTTCTATAATATCATTTCTGATCTACATTCATATTTTCAAGGCATGTGGATGTTATTAAATAGGGTTTTCATATCAAACATGTCATAAAAACTCATATGAACATGTATAAATCATCAATAAGCATATATAAACTTTCAATCATCCAAAACATGGCATTATCATGCAAAATCATTTTGGGTTATCCTTAAATCTAAGAACTATAAGAAAAATGGCACGTAGTAATCTTTCACCTTAACTTTGTGATTAAAGATGTGACATTTGATCTTGATTATGTTGATTTACTTCTTCCTCTTAAAAATCCTAGATTTATCTTCTCTTGAGATTGAAAATGGTGGCCGGCCTTAGAGTATTTTTGCTTGAGCAAAATAAAATGAACGTATGTTTGGTTTCCTAAGGATTTAGGGTATAAGTTCTATCACTTTCCTATTTTGCCCTCTCTTATTTCCTAACACTTAAATCCATTTTATTTCTTTAGTTCACTCTACATGTAGGCACAGCTACCCTTGGTTAAATCAAATCTCAATCTATTAATCATCTTACATTATTGTATTTCATTTAGCTAATTAAATATTCTAAATAATGGTACTAAAAATATGGGGTGTTATAATCTCCCCTCTTTAAATAATTTCATCCTCGAAAGTACGATACGGTACACAACAAAACAATCAAAGGTAAAACATACCATCAAACAAATCAGGATAAGTGTCTCTAATCCTACTCTCAGTTTTCCAAGTACAGTCTCTAACATCGTCACTCCATTGGACATTGACTAATCTGACTGTCTCGTTTCTCAACTTCTTCTCATCTCTCTTGACTTTCCGGATAGGCTTCATAACTATAGTCATATTTGGTTCCACTATTAAATCTTCTAGCACAGTAGGAGCTATAGTAGTGTTTGGATCCCTAAAACATTTCCTCAGATGAGATACTTGGAAAAAATCGTGGACTCCTGCCAAATTACTCGATAAGTCTACTCTATATGTGAGTTTCCCTATACTTTCCAAAATAGGAAATGGTCCTATAAACCTTGGTGCTAACTTCCCCGTCTTTCCGAACCTAATAACGCCTTTCATCAGCGATATTTTGACAAAAACATGATCTTCAACCGAGAACTCTAAATCTTTTCGTCTTCTATCTGCATAGCTTTTCTCCCTATACTGAAATTCCTTTATTCTTATCCGTACCAGCTCAATCTTTTATGTTGCTTCTCTTACCAAATCAGGACCAAGCATTAAACTATCTCCGGTCTCTAACTAACAAATTGGAGGTTTACATGGTCTTCTATACAAAGCCTCAAAAGGTGCCATTCCTATACTAGTCTGATAACTATTGTTATACAAAAACTCGACAAGATGTTGGTGGTCTTTCCATGATACCTTAAAGTCTAATACACAAGCTTGCAACAAGTCCTCTAAGATCCTGTTAACTCCTTCTGTCTGTCCATCTGTCTGTGGATAGTAAGCGGTACTCATCTTGAGCTTGGTTCCCAAAGCTTCCTATAGACTCTTCCAGAACTCGCTAGTAAACAAAGAATCTCTATCTCTAACAATACTACTAAATATTCCGTGTAGTCTAACCACATTCTTTATAAATAACTTAGCCAATGCAGGTGCCGTCCTATTTGCCTTAACCGAAATGAAGTGGGCACTCTTGGTTAATCTGTCTACTATGACCCATATACTTTCATTCTCTATATTAGATCTCGGCAACCCATCAACAAAATCGATGGAGATGGGATCCCACTTTCATACTAGAATGTCCAATGGCTGATGAAATCCACTCGGCTTTTGATGTTTGGCTTTTACCTACTGACAATTCAAACACTGTTTCACGCATAAGCCAACATCCCTCTTCATTCCTTCCTAAAAGAAACTTCTCTTTGCATCTTGATACGTCTTCATTCCTCCTGGATGAATAGTGAACTTCGAACGATGACATTCCTTCAAGACTTCCTTCCTTAGATCTCCCGCGTTTGGAACACATAATCTACCCTTCTTTCTCAACCACCTATTTTGGTCAAGACTGAAATCCTTCAAGTCATCGCTCTCTGTCCCTTCCCTTACCTTTCTGATCTGTTCAACCAAAACTGAATCCTCCTCCTATTTAGAAGCAATCTTCTCAATCAATACCGGTCGGACTTCCAAACAAGACAACCTAGCAAATACTTCACTAGACTTAGCATCGGTCTCCATAGTACTCTATAAGCTGACAACGCTTCTAAGTCTTTCCATTCTGCTATCATAGCTAATACTGTATTCTGATGCCTCCTACTAAGCCCATTTGCAACCTTATTTCCTTTTTCGAGTGTGTACTCTATTCTAAAATCATAAGCGGCTAGTAACTCCAACCATCTTTGTTGTCTCATGTTCAGCTGCTTCTGAGAGGACAAGTACTTCATTGACTTATGATCTGTATAAAACCCAAACCTCTCTTCCAAAAGGTAATGCCTCCATACCTTCAAGGCAAATATTACTGCAGCCAGCTCCAGATCATGCGTCGGATACCTAACGTCATGTGTTCTAAGTTGTCTAGAAGCATAGGCAATCATTTTACCCCTCTGCATTAGTGTAGCTCCCAACGCAGTACCACACACATCAGTATAAACAACTAAATCTTAATTGCCCTCCGGAACCATTAACACAGGTTCATGGATCAATAAGTGTTCCAAGCTTTGGAAGCTTCCTCACACTTATCTTTCCATGCAAATTTCACATCCGTTCGTGTTAGCTTAGTCATCGGTGCAACTATCCACGAAAAATCCTTTATAAACCTTTGATAATATCCCGCCAACCCTAGGAAACGTCTTATCTCAGTTATCGTTTTTGGTCTCTTCCAATTATTAATGGCTTTGATCTTTTCTGGATCAACTAACAATCCTTTTTCCAAAACCACATGACCAAGAAACTTCACTTCCTTCTTTCAAAAATGGCACTTCGAAAACTACGCTTTTAGCTAATGTTGCCTCAGCATTTCAAGCACAACTCTAAGATGAACTTCATGCTCCTTCTCATCTTTAGAGTATATCAAAATATTATCTATAAAAACCATAAGAATCTATCCAAGTGCTTTCGGAAAATTCAGTTCATCAAATCTACAAAGAATGCCGACGCATCAGATAGTCAGAACAACATAACTAACCATTCGTATGACCCATATGTTATCCTAAACGCCGTCAAAGGTATATTATTTTCTTTCACTCTAAGTTGATGAAATCCTGTCGCCAAATCTAACCGAAAGAATACCTTAGCTCCGCTCAACTAGTCGAACAAATATTCAATTCTCGGCAATGGATATCGATTCTTTATCGTCTTCTATTCACCTTATGATAATCGATACATAACCTTAACGATCCATCCAGCTTCTTAGCAAATATTGTTGCTGCTCCCCGAGGCGAACTGCTTGGTCTAATAAAAATCTTGCCTTCCAAATCTACCAACTGAACTTTCAACTCCTTCATCTCCGTAGGTGTCATCCTGCTTGGCGGCCTACTCACTGGTTCTTCTCTAGGCACTAGATCAATATGAACTCAATAGCTCGTTTCGGTGCTAATACAACACCGGCTCAAAGACATCCACGAATTCTATAACTACGAAAATGCGATTCAACTCATCTTCCAACCCCACAACACCCAATAAAGCATTCACTTCACAGCTAGGGTTTTCTATGATGTAGACTATCCGATCACTGCAATCCAGGTGTATAAGTGATATTTACCTATCTAGGCAAAATATCCTTGCATCCTAATACTTAACCAATCCATTCCCAATATAATTCCAAACCCTACAAAGTCAAGTACGTGCAAACTGCAAACAATGGTGTAACCTAGCAAGTCAATCTCTAAGTGGTCACATTTCATCCTAAGCGTCGCATACCCTCTATCAAATTTTCAACTCTTAAAGAAGTAACTAAATATGTGGGTTCTAGGTTAAGTTTATCTCAGTCATCGAGATATAAAAGAATGAGATGCACCAGTATCAAATAAAACGCTAATAGATGTATCATGGATCTGAAGCATACCTTCTAACACAGTCTTTCCCTACTCCTGCACTGTCGGCTTTGAAGTAGTAGGCTCCAATGCAAACACTAGGCCTTTGTCTCCTTTATCTGGCTCTTTACATTGGTTCTTGTAGTGGCCGATCTGATCACAATCAAAACATCTGATGTTCTTCTTTCCAATCACCTCCTTTCCTTTTCTTTTTCCAGTACGACACTCATGAGCATAATGTCCTTTCTTGTCGCACTTGTAGCAGACTACCTCAGATTTTTCTTTCTTTATCGCACCTCCTTTATGAGCATTCTTTTTGTGGAAAAACTTTCACTTTTGGCCCTATCCGACCAGGACCTCCTTCTCATTCTTCTTCTCCAAACAAGCTAACATCTCTTCATTTCTCAATGCCATTTCCACTACCACATCACACAAATCTGTAATGTGTGGAAAAGTAGCCCTATCCAACTTCGGCTTCAAACCTCTAATAAACTTTTCATTTCTTTTCAACACTATGTCAACAGTGGCATAACCATACCGGGATAACTCTTTGAATATACTAGCATATTCCAGAACTGATATTTCTCCTTGTTCCAGGTCAGCAAACTTTTTGACCAAGATTGACTGTCGATTACCGACATGAACCTTTCTTGAAACGTCTTCCTAAACTCCACCCATGTCATAGTCTCTTCATCCATACTAGTAGTTACAGTATTCCACCAAAACAAAGTAGCTCTTAAAGATGCCTTGAAGCAAGTTACCTTTTATGCTCGTCATTGAGCCCTAGATCAACAAAAATCCTCTCACAATGTATCAACAAGTTTTCTACTTCCATACCATCCTCCATCCCGATAAACGGCTTTCCTTTAAGCCTAGTATAGTGTCTGCTCAAGTTAGCATACCGATTGACCATCGAAGCTTCCTAAACTCCTCCTCTGGCAGCATTTCCTTCGACAACCCCAGTTGCAATTCCAGCTTGCATCATGTTTATGAAAAACCGATACATGGCTCCCATGTCCAATTAGGGAACCCCGACACCAACATTCTCAGCCTAAGCCTGACCTCATCTAGCATTTGGTCAGGCATTCCCATTTGTGGTGGGGTTGTCTCCTCCTAGATTGACTCTGCCTCTTCTTCTATCCATATATGTATTCAAGCCTAGTGAGATACAGAAGAATAGGCTAACAAAGATAGGAGTCTAGATATAAAGCGTATACTCATATATAACAAATACAAGTACGTTACTATAGCCTTATCCCATACCCTAATCTTAACTCTAATTCCTAAGGATTATGTTTTCAAAAATCATTTTTAGTTAGAGTATTTCATAAACTTATGCTTTGATACCAAGTTGTAACATCCCCAATCTAGAGGCCCAAAGCTAAACGCTACAGATGTTGCAGTCATCTGTAGCATTAACTTTCAACGATTAAATACAGCTATATTAATGATATCTATAATATCAGAAACACTTGAATATGAAATAGATCACAGATTCCAAAACAGAATTTTCCATTACATTTTAAAATAGATGTTCCATATTCAGAATATATAATCCCATAATGTTTCCTGGGCAATGATAAAATATACTTATTACAAAATATACCAAAAGCAACATAAGAAGATGCCCCCTTGGATGATCAGAGCCATATAGTCACAATTACTTAATACATACACAGCGGAAATAAACACTAAACAAAGAACTGCTACTCCAAAATAGCTATCTATTGGCCTCCTGCTTGCCTCCGGTAGCTTTATTCGTCATCCTACTAAAACCTGAAAGAACCTCATCCCTTAGACTACTGTACTTCTGGACGATATGTCCTTGACTATCTGTTAAATACTCCTCTTCTAGACGGTCTATTCCTAACTTAACATCTCCCAGGGTCACCTGATTCTAATGGTTTTGCGGGCTCACCAATAACCTATCTGTATACAAATATATATTCGCTTTTGTGTGTAATCATAATTTTAGTCTTACCAGTGACAAAGCCCTACACTGGAATTTCGGACTAAATTAGCTGGGGCCAATAACTAATGTATAGGACGCGATCCTATACCAGTCCCATCTGGTATTCTAATATCCGAGTCAAATTACTTAGGGATAACTTCCTAAAAATTTCCTTGAAAACCTTTTCCAAAATGATTTAAGTCCTTTAAATCAAACTCACACAAGGAAAATACATATACTCTATGCTTTCTCAAAATCACCTTGCCATGTAATACACACACACACACTCTCTTTACTCAACTCTTAGTTGATGAAAACATTGAAACACTTGAAAGTACCCCCTTTCGATTCAATTGAAAGAACCACTTTCTAAACCATTGAAAGTACTTCTATCGAAACTAAGTAAAACCCTTCTTTTATCTAAGCCAATGGCTAAAGCTTCCCTTTCGAAACCATACTTAAACCCTTTCGAAACCTTTGAAAACCTTCCTTTTGAAAGCTTTAAAACATTAGACATCAATTTTTAAAACACTTCAAAACATTGCCTTTAGAAAACCATGGAAAACCTTCCACTTCAATCCTTTCGAAACCATCAGAAAATAGCACCTTTCGACTCCTTCGAAACCCTTTGGGGAACCACCCCTTCAAAACCATTTTAAACGCCTTTCAAAAGCATCAAACCTTTAGAAACTCAAACCTTTTGAAAGTTGTTAGGTTTAATTTAAAACATGTGGAAAAACAACTTTCGAAACCATTTAAACCAACACTTTCAAAACCTTTGGGTTATATGTCAATCAGAACAAAAGGGTCATTTAAATATTTAAGTCAAAAGCTTTACTTTCGATACCTTTTCATAAGTAAAGAAGTGATAGTGTCGAAACCATCCCTTTGAAGGCACTGGAGAAGTGGTTGATTAAAAAACAAAACATACCTCTTTTGAAACCCTTGACTTTGAAAGGTAGAGAGGTGGCAGCTAGAGGTTTCGATCCATTCGAAAGCATCATTTAAAATAAAAGAACGCAACCCACTCAAAAACTTTTCTTTAAAACACTTGACTCGGTCGGAAGCCAACTGAATCGAAAGCTATCCTTTTGAAAGCAAAGAAGGTGCTACTTTATAAAACAAAAGGCACTTCGACCCTTTTGGAACTCCTTGGTTTCGACTCTTACCTTCCGCACTTTGTAAAGTTCACTGTGTACCAAGATGTTGATACTTTGTGCATTGGTTTGTGGAAGGAGGTGGAGTGTCTTAGTCAAAAGCTACCAAGGCGAAACCAAAAGAAGTGAAACATGCTTTTAGCCTGAATTTCTGATTTAAACCCTTTCTAAGTAAACATTTTAACTAACCTGCCTTATTTTTCAAACACTTATTGGTTGCTAATTTTTCTTTTCTAAAAGTATTGCCACAATTTTTGAATTAATTAATTTAAACTATTTGCAAAACATCCCTTATCCTTAATTAAATATATAAAACATTTAAGTCTCATACCTTAAATAATTTTATATATTCATCAAAACATTTAGGAAAATTTTATGAAAATTCCAGAAATCCTTTTCAATATGTTTTCTAACGTATATAAATTTCAGACCCAAATAATTATTTATTATACTGTAGATAATTTATAACCCAATAAATCATTTTTTACTAGAAAATTAATATAAAGTTCATCTTAATGCAGGAAATTATGAAAATTGAAATCCATCTCTAAAATATCATTTCTGATTTACATTTAAATTTTAAAGGCATTTGGATATCATTTAATAGGATTTTCATATCAAACATATCATAAAAACTAATATCAACATGTATAAATCATCAACAAGCACATATAAACTTTCAATCATCTGAAACTTGGCATTATCATGCAAAATCATTTTGGATTATCCTTAAATCTGAAAACTATAAGAAAATTTGGGTGTAGCAATCATTCACCTTAACTTTGTGATTAAAGATGTGAGATTTGATCTTGATTATGTTGATTTACTTCTTCCTCTTAAAAATCCTTGCTTTATCTTCTTTTGAGATTGACAATGGTGGTCGACCTTGAGTATTTTTGCTTAAGAAAAATAAAATGAATGTGTGTTTGGTTTTTTAACGTTTAGGGTATAAGTTCTATCACTTTCCTATTTTTCCCTTCCTTATTTCCTAACACTTAAACCATTTTATTTCCTTAGTTCACTCTACACATAGGCACGACTACCCTTGGTTAAATCAAATCTCAATCTATTAATCATCTTACATTATTTTATTTTATTTAGCTAATTAAATCTTCTAAATAATGTTACTAAAAATATGGAGGGTTAAAGTGGTGTGGGTCGTTTTGTGAATATAACACATGAATGACTACTATACCTATCAGTTGTGAAGAGGAAAACATATACGATATGCAGGATCATTGGTCTCAAAACTAGAATAAATCCAGCAATATCTGCCTCAAATTTCCTTTTCTTCCAAACAAAACTCATTCTCTAGAAGAAAAAATTATATTGAATAAATCATCATTAAATTAAGATTTACAATTTCCTGTGTTTGCTAGGGTTCAAATCCACCTCGACCATAGAATGTTAATAAGGACAGTATACTAGTGCATTACAACGCTCGCCTAGGCACGCGTCATCCCTTCACATAGAAGATTATCTGAATCACCACAATACTCGTCGAGAAATCCTTTCTTGAAATATCTCATGCAAAAATAGTTATATTATGCTAAAATTTTATAATCACTAAAGATATACAAAATGACATGATGCCCGTTCCATACCTTTGTTTGCTCGCAAGATTTCTTTGTTATATTAAGGTAGGCTACCTGGCTCTATCTGTGCAAACTCTGATCCCTTTCCTTGATTCGACTACAGAATTCTCCTTGCACGACTCTCAATCATCTTAAAAACCTAATTCAAGTGTCGTCTATCAGAATCAAGTTAAAACCCTATCCTAAATGGTGCAAATCTATGACGACCTAGAATTTCGGACATTTAAAATTATAATGTTTAATTGATTATAAATATTTAAAAGTTGTTTTCAACTTGAATTTAAAAATATCACTCTTTATTTGGCAATTTAAATAATTTAATAATTGGAAACTGAATAAATTGCTGAATTGGGAATTTTGAGCTTGTTAAAAATAATTCGAAGGCTTAGAAAATTATATTGATAATACTAGAGATAATACAACTTTTAAAAGTTGAATTTAAAACTGTTTTGTTCAATTTTGAAATTATATCGTTTAAATCGATATTTAAAAATAGCCTTCCGGGGAACAGTCTTGGATTTCGACGAAACTAGTTCCATTGGATCCGTAATAGTATATTATTATCAGATTTTAACTTTTGTAGTGTTTGGAGTTGTTGTGTGACCATAGGATCATAAACGCGTTGAAATTTAAATTTAAATTTAAATATAATAACTGGTTCCAAAAGGCTATCTTCTCCATGCGATCGAATTTGGACTCAAAACTTTTTCCATTGTGTTCGGAATAAGGCTTTAACATTATAAACACCTAGCGGCACACATCGATAGAAAGTCAAGATTTTGAGTTGCATTATCGAGATGATTTAAATTTGAATTTGAATTTTGAATATAAATAATATATATATACACTGTAGCAAACTGACACGTTGGGAAAATAAAGCACGTGTCGTTCATAATTACACGCGTCTCATTTTTATTTTCTTTAAAATCGTAGCCGTGTATATTTTTTAAAAAGAAAACAAAAATTAAACAGTTCGTTCAAAATTGAAATTAGGACTCTCATCTTTCTCAACCAGAATCGAATTCATTTAAAAAGAATAAAGCCGCTGTAAGCTTGAATTTAAGAAATCAAATCTCATTGGATTTGAAATCGAACGTAAAAAGTAACTTGAATTCGATCGAGAGAGATTCATGAGGGAATTTCATGTCTCGTGCAATGGCTATAGGGCAGAGCAATTCAAATCGAACAAGAAGGAGAAAAGAGGGTCGTGAGTTCGAAAATCTCCGGTGCAAGTGATCTAGGGTTTTGACGAGGAGGTTAGGAAAGTCGAACCTCGAGGAGCTGGGTGCATCGTGCATCGCGATTTGGAGAAGAGCGGCAGCAGGTTGCGGCACTTGGGGAAGGATTCGATTAGGCAGCTTTGTCGCGATGGCGATAGACCGGGTTAGGTAGTGGGGTAAATTCTATTTTTAATTTTGAATATATATATGTATATATAAAAATATATATATGGATTTGGGAAAATTTATGACAATAAAGTATATAAACATTTTTTTTCAATTTTTATACAGTAACAGAAAAAATAACAATTTCAGGAGGTATAATGTAATTCTTTTTTAAATATATATGTACATAGATTCACATACATATTCTTATATAGGAAATATAATATATATATATATATATGTATATATATATGTATATATTCACTCTCTGGTTCATTTTAAAAAAATAAAAAAATAAAAATAAATATTAAGATGGTAAACTTATTTAATTTGCTTTTTAATTTATTTTAGTTACTTAAGTCTTTAAAATGAAAATTTGTTCAAAATTAAAATTATCAGTTTAAAAGCAATTTATTAGTTAAATTAATAAATAATAATTTATTTTGAATCTAAGATTCAAATGATAATTAATCATTCAATTTTTGCCAATTGTTAATAAAATTATGTAATGTTTGTTACTAGGTTTAAAATTCGTGAAAACAAGCCTATTTAGATTGGGATTGCAAAACAAAAGCAAAGGTGAGATCTTCTCACTCACATCTAGATACAGTTATTTTAAATAGTTAAAATTTAAAAATATTGGTTGATTGCTTGAATTGATGTGATATTATATATATATATATAGTAGTATATATATATATATATATTAGAGTGATTGATTTCCCACATTATATAGCGGATGAGACCCAATGCGTCGCATAATAGCGGATGAGATGATATAACCCCATATACCATGATATTCCACCTCGAAGTGGAATTGGTATTTTATATTATGCTAACATCTATGGATGAAGGGAAACAAGTTGGAGGTATCCAACTGGATTCCTCAAATTATTTGAATTTATTTCATATGTTGTGATGTGATTTATTGATAATCTATGAATGATTATATTGGCGATTGAAATCATTGAAGGCTATGGTTTGGCCGAATATATTTTTGGTATCATAGGATACCAGAAATATATAATTGGATTTTTTGGAAATTAAAATAGAAAATTTTAAGTAAATTAATTTTAGATAATTGGATAAATTTAAAAGAATAAATTCTAAAATGGTAAAGATTGATTTTTGAAATCCTATCGAATAAAATTCCAAGTATGGGGAAAAGATTCTACTAAATGGAAATAAATAGATTTTGAGTAGCATTGTTTAAATATTGAAGAATTTATTTTAAAATTTGGATTTTAAGTTGTTAGAGAGAAATAAAGGGTGAATTTTAAAAACAAATATAAAATTGGTTTTCTAATTTAAATGGAATTTAAATCATAAATATAGGTGTGAATATTGGATTAATGGGTTTTGAAATAAATTTGGAATTTGATTTGGTTTTTTGAAAATAAATTTTGGAAATCAATTTGGAATTTGATTTGGTGTTTGAAAGTAAATTTTTGGAAATCGATTTGGAAGTTTATTTGGTGTTTGAAAGTAAATTTTGGGAAATCAATTTGAAAATTGTATATCAAGGGATATTTGAAAAATGTAAATTCACAAGGGGAATTTATAAAGGAAGGGTAATTAGTTTTTAAAAATAAATAGTAGTTTATTTTTAAAGGTGTGAATGACAAGTGTATTTTCATGATAAGCCAAGTGCGATTTCAAGCAAATTTTTAAGTAAAAAGTTAAAAGTTTTTAAAGTTGTTTAAAAGGACGTGTCTTTGAGAAATTATTATTTAATTTGTTTAAAATTTTAAAGGTAATTTTTTTATTTAATTAGTTATATTAGTAACAATTTTAAAAGGCTAGTTGGTATTATGATTTAAAAAGACAGTTATTTATATTTATATTTTATAAAGAAGTTTTATTTTAAATATGGTTTGGCTAAAATTTTATTTGGAAAACTTATATAGAATTCAATAATTTTTATTTTAAATTTGTTGGGCTTAAGTTTTTATGAAAAATTATTATTAAATTTCATAACTGGTATTTTTAATATAGTTTTTAAAAATAATTTTATTTTAAGTATTTTAAAGTATATTTTTAGATAAAGTTATTTAAATTATTTTAAAATCCAAAGAATTTAGTCTTGGCAAATTTTCAGTGGAAAATAAACAATGTTTGGAAATTTATTTCACGAGAGGAAAGTGATTTGAAGATTTTTTTTTTCAAAGGGTTGAAGGGTGAAAATGTACCTTGTGAAGATATTTTGAAAATAAATAATTTCGAGAAAGTTATTTAAATCTAATGGTTGTTGTGAATGTTGTTTGATAGTCAAATAACCAACTATCAATGTTGGCCTATAAATGGCATTTGAATTTCGATGCAACCGGAGGTCGGATTCCAAATGGATATCAAAAACCACATCTAATCTTAGTGATGGATCTTTTGTTTAAAAAGATCAAAGTGTAAATTTGTTGTGACTTACTTGAAATCTGAATGTAACCACTTATTTTTAAAATAAGCGCTCATTATTTCGATTAGCCGAGAGAGGACACTGAGTCATAAAACCCATTTCGAATAATGATACGGCGAAATGGGATGGCATTTGAAGATGGTGTTGAAGACCGGGTATTTTCGAAAATAAAAGGATTACCAGTCGAATGTCTCTGCACCAAGTTGCTCCGGTATAGAGATTTATATAGCCCTATATGATGGGGAGTTCGGACGTGATTAAGGAGTATCTGAATTTGCAAGAGCTTCTTTCCTTAATTTGAGGAAGTGCCTTCGGTTCCATTCAGACCCAGGATGGACTTGTATGGATGTATGTCCGACGTTATACTTTAAGATGTAAACCTGGTTTCTATCAAATACATCTCTGTTGGTGGCGGAGAATTTTGTTCTCTTAGCTTAACACCCTTCTTTGAGACGTATTAGCTCAGAGGTTATGTAGCTGATGTTCACTAGTGATATATTTCCAATTTGGTAATGTGGCATGCTAAGTGTTGATCATTTGTTGATCGAAGCATGGCTTTGTGAAAAGCGTAGCTTTATGGACGAGACTTCATCGGACCTCACACCCAGGAAATTGTTAAAACAGGAAGGATGCGGTAAAGTTATGGATGTCGCGCCCCTTAGGGTATGTGCATTTCCTTCTGGATAAAATGTGATATCTGGTATGGAGCCCAGATATTTAAATTATGTGGATAAAAAAGTGGTATTCTAGTATGGAGCTCAGATTATTTACTTATGTCGTTGTTGGTTGTTGAGGCGCCTCAGAAAAGTTCGGTCTAGACCGACGGTTGGCATACTCGTGACAGTTAGTTACCTAGTTACAGAGGTAACCTGGCCTTGTGTTGGCAGAGAGCCGGTTAGGTTCTTGGGGCATCCCTCCAGAGTCGTACCCTTTTCGGAAAGGAAGTTTTTTAGTCTTGACAATTTGTTGGAAATACAAAACAAAACAATGCGAGCCCTTTACGATTACAGTTGTAGAACCTGCCACCTCGGTTGGTAGCTATAGTAGGCATAATATAATGGTACATATGTTGGCTAAGAATAATATTATACTTTCGAAATGTTTTCCACACTATGCACTAATAATAATATCAAAAAGGATTTTTACGAATCTAGCATGTTTGACTGCTATAAGGAGAAATATTCCCCATGTGTGTGATTGCATTGTGTGTGTGGCGGGAGGCCTTATGGTAGTTTCATTTTCCAAAAGCATGAACGGATTTTCTATTTATTTCTTTTTGTGCAAATAACTGTTTTAAGATCTCACACCAGTTGCATGACTGACCTGGAGTTTACTGTTCCCTTTCTAAACTCTGGGTGCCCATAATTTTCCACACCGGCAGCCTAGAGTCAGGTTATCAGTAGTTCTGGAGTGCAGTCAGAAAAGTATGCTGTGGAGATTAGGAGACAAGCTAGATGGCGAGACGTATCACTTATATTATGTTATATCTGCTGCGTATGGTTGCTGCAAAGTCAACTTCCAGGTGGGCAGGTTATCATAACTGTCAGTGTCGTGTTTTGTTAATGTTGTACTCTGATAATGTAATGTATAAACTGATATAGTTCTTTTGTTTAAAGATTATTTATTTATCTACTATATAATGTTCCGCTGCGAATGTGAGATTCTGATATTGTTTCAGTTTCTTCTTCTATCTTCTTCTTCTTTAATCCTAACGGTTTGTTTTTTCGGTATTTGATATAGTCGACGTATCGATGTCGATTTTTGGGAGTCATAAAAGCTGAGTCGTTACAGAGTGGTATCAGAGCAATTGGTTAAGCAAGAACCATGGCTCTAGTGGGGGGATTACTCATTAGAGATAGAGTCAGTAGTACTGTAGAATGAGTTTGAGCGTATTAATAGACATGAGCGCTTAATTTTTAGTGAATATAAAAATTGTTTTATATTGTGTTGACTTATCGGTTGAGTATTTATGAATTCTGGTCGATATATGGAATGCCATTTTATTGGTAGGGGTTTCTAAACTCTTAAACAAGATAAACAGACACAGTATTGTTTTAAAATAGGGTAAATGAAATAATTTTATCCAAATTAGTTTTGTATATAAAAGAAATAATTTTCCGTAAATTATTATGTTTATATATGGTTGCATGATTGTTAGGAAGTGGTAATACTAAATTATTATCATTATTGTGTGAAATTGAATAAGAAATTTAAATCATAACTAAAAGCTAGGAAATAAATTCATTAATAGAGCGAAATTTGTAATGTGATTTATAAAATTGAAATAAGATGCCAGAATAATTTTTGGAATAGGGATTGAAAGGATTTGGGATTTGAAATTTTGAGAAATTAAATTCCTTTGATTTGAAAATGGTTTTCAAAGGTTTTGGAAAAAAATATGATGAAATTATTTGGGAAATATTTTTGAATTAGATTTGGAATCTGGTGGGATTTGGAATTTAAAAATAGTTGGAAAATGTTTTTGAAGGGATAAAAGCACTAAACTCTTTTCGGTCGTTGGAAAATAATTCCGATGATGATCGTGACATCATTGGAGTTCATTTTCGAGTTTCCAGGAGAGGAATTGCTGCCAAATTGTTTTAAATGGGAATATTTGCGAAATTGAGTTTGATTTTGAAATAGTTGGATTTTGGATATGATTGATTTCCAAAAAAAATGATTTTTGAAATACTTAAGTGGTTATTTAAACTCTAGAATCTTTTTAAAAGTGTTTATGGAATAATGAATAAGTTTGGAAACTTAGAAAAATTCAAATGTAAACTGAATCTAACTTGGATTAATTTGAATAAAAGTTAGTTTGAGAAGTAAGTCTAGTAGACTAAATGGATTGGAGTAAAATTTATTAAGGTGGAAAATAAATTTGTGAATGAATAAATGAAATTGAAAACTAAACATTGAAATTCATTTTGAATTTGTCAGTAAATGGAAATAAGTCAAGTGGACTAAATAAAACAAAGTATTGAAATCAAAATTAGTAAATAAACTAATTGATTTAAATGGGTAAGCAAATAAATTGGAATTGAATATTGGAATCAATTTAAAAATGGTATTTAATAAAGTGAAATTGTGTAAATTGTCTGAAGAAACTAAAAGAAGTAAAAGTTTGGAAATGGACCTTTATTTGATATATGAATAAATTAATAGTGGACTAATTAAATATGGTTTGAGATGAATAGAATTCAACATTTAAGTTTAAAGGAAAATTGAATTTATATGGAATTGGAACTCAAATGTGAATAAAAGAAAAGGGAATTGATATAGCTAATAATCATTAGAAATAAATATGCGGGATGTACGTATATTATTTTATTCGCATAACAATTTGACCCAGAATTTAAGCACAGAATTTCGAGATAATTATATCGATCCGAGTTGGGATTTTTCAATCAATTTTCTACGGCAGACCTTGGATATGGATTTTGGGTTGATTCTGGAAATTCTCTATCATAGTTTGTGGCTATGCAAGGAAAATGACGGTTTCTGTTCAAGAATACAGATCTGAGTCCGCACTAGGAAGTCGGGTGGACGATACTAGTTCGGAAGTGAAATTGTACGAAAAAGTGGGCAATCGGATTTGATATTGCGTATGAATGATATAAGTACATCGTACGTGCTTGAATGAAATAAATATTGAAACTTTTGTGCAAAATGATTTTGAATGTTGCAATCGGACATTATTGTTAAGTAAGATATACAGGTGTTATAAAGGAAAAGGAAATTGGATTTTTGATATCAGAAGATAAATTTAATTACTCGACAAAAAGGTATGTATTTGAATTTCCATATGAAACTTTGTGATTTTTTGGTCTAGCCACTTAGCCTTTTGTTTTCTTTTTGAAATCTGGGGACCCGTGGTAGCATTTCGTAGTCGTACCGAGCTAACCGCGCAAAGGAGACGCTGGTGAAATTTTTTGAAAATTTAGGGAGTTAGAAATTTTTTGAGAAATATTAAAAATTTAAATTTTGAATTTAAATATAAATTTTAAATTTGAATTTGAATTGTGGAGTAAATAATGCTGTTTGGAAACTATGGAAAATTTTGGAAAGTTAGTTGAAGTGATAATGGGTCTTTAATAAAAATATTTGTTTTGGCAAGTTGATAAAACTATTTGGTTTTGGGAAAATAGTAAACGGGTTATGGATCATTCTTCGTAACTAGTAATTTCGAGACGAAAATCTTTTAAGGGGGGACAATGTGACGACCCAGAACTTTGGACATTTGAAATTAAAATATTTAATTGATTTTAAATATTTAAAAGTTATTTTCAACTTGAATTTCAAAATATCCCTGTTTATTTGGCAATTTAAATAATTAAATTTAATAATTGGAAATTGAATAAATTGCTGAATTGGGAATTTTGAGCTTGTTAAAAATAATTTGAAGGTTTAGAAAATTATATTGATAATACTAGAGATAGTACAACTTTTAAAAATTAAATTGAAAACTATTTTGTTCAATTTTGAAATTATATTATTTAAATCAATATTTAAAAATAGCCTTCCAAGGCACAGTCTCGAATTTCGAGGAAACAAAATCCATTGGATCCGTAATAGTGTATTGTTATCGGATTTCAATTTTCGTAATGTTTGGAGTTGTTGTGTGACCGTAAGGATCGTAAACATGCTGAAATTTAAATCTAAAATTCAATATAATAATTGGGTCCAAAAAACTATCTTCTCCATACGATTGAATTTGGACTCGAAACCTTTTCCATTATGTTCAAAAATTAGGGTTTAACATTATAAGCGCCTAGCGGCATGCATCGATAGAAAGTCGAGATTTTGAGTTGCATTATCGAGACGATTTAAATTTGAATTTGAATTTTGAATATAAATGAAATATATAAATACTGTAGCAAACTGACACGTTGAGAAAATAAAGCACATGTCATTCATAATTACACGCGTCTCATTTTAATTTTCTTTGAAATCATAGCCGAGTATATTTTTTAAAAAGAAAACAAAAATTAAATAGTTCGTTCAAAATTGAAATTATAACTCTCGTCTTCTTCAACCAGAATCAAATTCGTTTAAAAAGAATACAAAAAGTGGCCGCTGTAAGCTTGAATTTCAGAAATCAAATCAGAAATTGAACGCAAAAAGGAACTCGAATTCGATCGAGAGAGATTCGTGAGGGCACTTCAAGTCGCGTGCAATGGCCATAGGGCAGAGCAATTCAAATTGAACAAGAAGGAGAAAAGAGGTCGTGAGTTCGAAAATCTCTGGTGCGAGCGATCTAGGGTTTCGACGATGAGGTTAGGGAAGTCGAACCTCGAGGAGCTAGGGGCATCGTGCGTCGCAATCTGGAGAAAAGCTACAGCAGGTTGCGGCACTTGAGGAAGGATTCGATTGGGCAGCATTGTCGCAATGGCGATAGTCCGGGTCAGGTAGTTGGGTGAATTCTATTTTTAATTTTGAATATATATATATATATATATATATGTATGTATGTATGTATAGAAATATATGTGCGGATTTGAGAAAATTTATGACAGTAAAGTATATAAACATTTTTTTTCAATTTTTATACAGTAAAGAGAAAAAATATAACAATAATTTCAGGTATAAAGTAATTCTGTTTTAAATATACATATATACATAAATTCACATACATATTCTTATACAGGAGAGAAATATATATATATATATATATATATATATATTCACTCACTGGTTCATTTTAAAAAAATAAAAAAATAAAAATAAATATTAAGATGGTAAACTTATTTAATTTGCTTTTTAATTTATTTTAGTTACTTAAGATCTTTAAAAGGAAAATTTGATCAAAATTAAAATTATCAGTTTAAAAGAAAATTATTAGTTAAATTAATAAATAATAATTTATTTTGAATCTAAGATTCAAATGATAATTAATCGTTTAATTTTTTCCAAGTGTTAATAAAATTATGTAATGTTTGTTACAAGGTTTAAAAATCGTGAAAACATGCCGGTTTGGATTGGGATTGCAAAACAAAAGCAAAGGTGAGATCTTCTCACTCACATCTGGATACAGTTATTTTAAATAGTTAAAATTTAAAAATATTGGTTGATTGCTTGAATCGATGTGATATTATATATATATAGTGTGTGTCTCTCTCTCTCTCTATATATATATTGGAGTGATTGATTTCCCGCATTATATAGCGGATGAGACCCTATGCGCCACATAATAGCAGATGAGATGATATACCCATATACCGCGGTATTCCACCTCGAAGTGGAATTGGTATTTTATATTGTGCTAACATCTGTGGATGAAGGGAAACAGGTTGGAGGGATCTAACTGGATTCCTCAAATTGTTTGAATTTGTTTCATATGATGTGATGTGATTTATTTATAATCTGTGAATGGTTGTATTGGTGATTGAAATCATCGAAGGCCATGGTTTGGCCGAATATATTTTTGGTATCGTAGGATACCAGAAATATAAAATTGGATTTTTAGTAAATTAAAATAGAAAATTTTAAGTAAATTAATTTTAGAGAACTGGATAAATTTAAAAGAAGGAATTTTAAAAGGGTAAAGATTGATTTTTAAAATCCTATTGAATAAAATTCCAAGTATGGGGGAAAAATTCTAATAAATGGAAATAAATGGATTTTGAGTAGTATTTTTTAAATATTGAAGAAATTATTTTAAAAATTGGATTTTAAGGGGTTAGGAAGAAATAAAGGGTGAATTTTGAAAACAAATATGAAATTAGTTTTTTTGATTTAAATGGAATTTAAATCATAAATATAGGTGTGAATATTAGATTAATGGATTTTGAATAAATTTGGAAACCAATTTGGAATTTGATTTGGTGTTTTGAAAATCAATTTTGGAAATCAATTTGGAATTTGATTTAGTGTTTGAAAGTAAATTTTTAGAAATAGATTTGGAAGTTTATTTGGTATTTGAAAGTAAATTTTAGGAAATCAATTTGAAAATTGTATATCAAGGGATATTTGGAAAATATAAATTCACAAGAGGAATTTATAAAGGAAGGGTAATTTGCTTTTAAAAATAAATAGTAGTGTATTTTTAAAGGTGTGAAAGACAAGTGTATTTCCCTGATAACCCAAGTATGATTTCAAGCAAATTTTTAAGTAAAAGTTAAAAGTTTTTAAAGTTGTTTAAAAGGATGTTTCTTTGGGAAATTATTATTTAATTTGTTTAAAATTTTAAAGGGAAACATTTGATTTAATTAGTTATATTAGTAACAAATTTAAAAGGCTAATTGGTATCATGACTTAAAAAGGCAATTATTTATATTTATGTTTTATAAAGTAGTTTTATTTTAAATATGGTTTGGCTAAAGTTTTATATGGAAAACTTATATAGAATTCAATAATTTTTATTTTAAATTTGTTTTGCTTGAGTTTTCATGAAAAATTATTATTAAATTTCATAACTGGTATTTTTAATAAAGTTTTTTAAAATTGTTTTATTTTAAGTATTTTAAAGCATATATTTTTATATAAGGTTATTTAAATTATTTAAAATCAAAAGCATTTAGTGTTGGCAAATGTTCAGTGGAAGATAAACAATGTTTGGAAATTTATTTCACGAGAGTAAAGTGATTTGAAGATTTTTTTTTCAAAGGGTTGAAGGGTGAAAATATATCTTGTGAAGATATTTTGAAAATAAATAAATTTGGGGAAATTATTTAAATTCGGTTGTTGTTGTGAATGTTGTTTGATAGTCAAATAACCGACTATCAATATTGGCCTATAAACGGCATTTGAGTTTCGATGTGACCGGAGGTCGGATTCCAAATGGTTATCCGAAAACCACATCGAATCTTAGTGATGGATCTTTTGTTTAAAAAGATCAAAATGGAAATTTGTTGTGACTTGCTTGAAATATTAATGTAACCACTTATTCTTAAAATAGGCGCTCATTATTCGGATTAGCCGGAAGAGGACATTGAGTCATAAAACCTATTCTGAATAATGATACGACGAAATGGGATGACATTTGAAGATGGTGTTGAAGACCAGGTATTTTCGAAAATGAAAAGATTACATATCGAATGTCTCTACATCGACTTGCTCCAGTATAGAGATTTATATCACCCTATGTGATGGGGAGTCTGGATATGATTAGGGAATATCCGGATTTGCAAGGGCTTCTTTCCTTAATTGGAGGAAGTGCCTTCGGTTCCATTCAGACCTAGGATGGACTTGTATGGATGTATGACTGACGTTACATCTTGAGATGTAAATCCGGTTTCTATCAAATACATCTCTGTTGGTGGCGGAGAATTTTATTCTCTTAGCTTGACACCCTTCTCTGAGATGTACAAGCTCAGATGTTATGTAGTTGATGGTTACTAGTGATATATTCCCAATTTGGTAATGTGGCATGCTAAGTGTTGATCATTTGTTGATCGAAGCATGACTTTTGTGAAAAGCGTAGCTTTGTGGATGAGACTTCGTCAGACCTCACACCTCGGAAATGGTTGAAACAGGAAGGATGCGACAAGGTTACGGAGGTCGCGCCCTTCAGGGTATGTGCATTTCCTTCTGGATAAAAAGTGGTATCTGGTATGGAGCCCAGATATTTAACTTATGTGGATAAATAAGTGGTATTCTGGTATGGATCCCAGATTATTTACTTATGTGGTTGTTGGTTGTTGAGGCACCTCGGAAAAGGTCGGTCTAGACGGGGAGGTGGCATACACGTGACAGTTAGTTACCTAGTTACAGAGGTAAACCGACCTTGTGTTGGCAGAGAGCCGATTAGGTTCTCGGGACGTCCCTTCAGAGGCGTACCCTTTTCGGAAAGGAAGTTACTTAGCCTTGACCATTTCTTGGAAATCCAAAACAAAACAATACAAGCCCTTTACGATTGCAGTTGTAGGACCTGCCACCTCATGTGGTAGCTATAGTAGGCATAATATAATGTACCTATGCTGGCTAAGATTAATGTTATACTTTCGAAATGTTTTCCACACTATGCACTAATAATAATATCAAAAAGGATTTTCACGTATCGAGCATGTTTGACTGCAATAAGGAGAAATATTCCCCAAGTGTGCGATTACATTATGTGTGTGGCGGGAGGCCTTATGGTTGTTTCATTTTCCAAAAGCATGAATGGATTTCTTTTTATTTCTTTTTGTGCAAATAACTGTTTTAAGATCTCACACCAGACTCATGACTGATCTGGAGTTTATTATTCCCTTTCTAAACTTTAGGTTTCCATAATTTCCTACCCGGACAGCCTAGATCAGGTTATCAATAGTTCTGGACCGCAGTCAGAAAAGTGTGCTGTGGAGATCAGGAGACAAGCTGTATGGCAAGACGTATCACTTATATTATGTTGTATCTGCTGCGTATGGTTTGCTACAAATTCAACTTCCATATGGGCTGGTTATCATAACTGCCAGTGTCGTGTTTTGTCAATGTTGTACTATGATAGTGTAATGTATAAACTGATATAGTTCTTTTGTTTAAAGATTATTCATTTATCTATTATATATTGTTCTGCTACGAATGTGATATTCTGATATTGTTTCAGCTTCTTCTTCTATCTTCTTTTTCTTTAACCCTAACGATTCGGTTTTCTGGCATTTGATTTTCGGTATTTGATATAGTGGACGTATCGATGTCAATTTTCGGACGTCGAAAAAACCGGGTCGTTACAAAATCACTTTGAAAATCTTTGCTCAACTCAAGGTTAAGAAGCGTTGCATGACTGGACCAATAATTAGAAAACATCCCTCTCGGCCATGGGATTACTCTCATCGTTTGAGGTTAACTAACACAAAGACAGTAATTATAAGATAAACAACTCTAAACAAATGCCTATAAGGCATCTGCTCGGTCTCTACTCATTACCAGGCATCCACCGAACTCTACCTGGATATCACACTTCATCGACTAAACCCACCCAACTTGAAACCTCGTGCATCAAGTTTGAATGGTAACACTTCAGTCGGTTCACCTTATCTTTGCAACTAAGGTGACTCATACAATGTTTATCTCTATAGAAGAATTTACCTAATATGAAAGGTGTCGAGTTTAGCATATTTATCGAGTAATTAGTAGCAGGTGAAATATACCACTCAAGTTTTGGAAGGAACAGAAGTGAACTTCCAAAAATAGAGCATACGTCACTATATAAGCTCCTTTCGATTTTCCTAAGACGTAAGCATACTAGGGCCTAGTAATGCCTGAAAGGAGTCATCATCACCTACACACCCCTCGAAAATGTAGGATATTCCTTCTTTATGTGATCCAATCGATCGCAATTAAAGCACTATGCTTCACTTTAGTTGGATGACATTTCACAGTTAAATGTCACTACATGCCATAGGAGTGACATACTATGCCAGCTTTTCTTTTTCAAAGAAGCTCGATCTTCCTTATATCATGATTGCTTCGCCTGGGTTGGAATTTCGACTGCTTTCTACTTTCATTACCTCAACGGTATCTCATGGGCATTCTCACGAAGGAGAACCATCCCAATGAGATATTCAAAAGTGGACACCAACAGGGATAAGGCTAAGCAATGAACCCCCATCCAATGCTTAAACTCAAGGCATATCTCTTTGCCTACAACAACGGAGTACCGACTAGCTCAAACCCAAAAACAAAAGATTAAACCAGTCAACGCTTCTTCACTGATAAGCTATCCTACTCGGGTTTGATAGAATACTCAAGATACACACTCTTCTCAATTTAAGAAATAAACTAAGAACATAAAGCGATACGTTACCAAATTTTGAATCATAGGTCTCTTATCAGCCACAAAAAAACCGCATCCTACCAAGCCAAAATCTCCCTTCCCTAAATGTCAGGAAATGATTTTTATTAAGAGGATATTCCCTAGACTTACATCGATGGGCATCCTTTTCATGCATGTGTCCATGACTGCACCTCAGTAATAGTCTCAGGACTTAGATATGGTCCCCTTCAAGGCTAAGGAAATTCTGGCACTGCGTCGAAGAGTCTAAAGCTGGTGGATCTAAAAAACTAATGCCCAAAGGGCCACATCACTACTAACACTAACAACAATAAGCTGGAAATGTCCACATCACTACTAACACTAACAACAATAAGCTGGAAATGTTCACGGGCGATGGAACATCTTTTGCTGTAGCTAAATAGTCTTTGAACTAATCAAGCATCTTAGACTGCCTATCCACAGTCACTTCTATATTTTGTTTGCTTATACAGATAGCCTGACGAAAATACCTTAGCAGCTAGCGGTAGAAACAAATCAAGTCCAGAAGACAAGCGGTGTATACAATATTATATAGTATAAAAATAAAAGTACGCTCTCTCAATATATCTCCTTAGACCAAATTGATTAACTCAAACTGGTCTACTTGGTCCCAGTGTAAAGCCTAAGCTCTGATGCCAACTTTTATAACCCACCCTTCGTAATACCCAAAAGCGATGTCTTACATCATCGCACGACATTCAAATACCACGAAAGGCAGATCGTCGGAGTAAAATTAGAACAAAATATTAAACCAAGACATCGATAAGATCTCACAACGGAATGACAACATATAATATATTTAATATACATGAACAGAACAGAATAATAATATATAAAAGACCGCACTAGTGGAAGTAACTAACAAATAAATATCAATACAGAAAATCAAAATACATTAACTCCCAAAAGCAAGGAGTTCCGAATGAACATCTAATACAACAGTCTTATATATAAGCAACAGGTCTGTCATATACAAATAAAATAACAATTATATATATCTTAAAAACATTGATGGCACACCACCAAAATGCTACAGTTGCTCGCTCTACTAAAGTATCCCCAAAAGCACTTGACTCCTAAACTATTCAATCGAGTACCCGAAAGTTGTCATGACATAAGCAGACAAAGACAAAATGTGGGTCAGGCATAAAATCTAGTGTGAGAGGAACTATCACAAAATACTGTATATTAAAATCATATAGAAATAAACAAGAACCACTAAATCACAGTTGGCCCTCTTAAAAAATGTAGCATAGGGAAAATCCGGACTGACTATAAACAAATACAGTAAACTTATCCAAAAGATAGGAAATCATATCCTAGCCTTCTCTTCTCCTGTAATCACCGAGTTATGACAATATTTTCTATTTCACCACACTAGCCCAAAACTACTAATAATATAGTACAAAAATATCATGATCATACTATGATCCCAAAAAAACAAAGATCACTACTACTAACATCAATAAGATATGCCCCCAACATGTACGATAACTACTGCTAAGACCAAATAGGTAGCCACAACGCATATGGTCATTACTGCTAAGACTGAACAAGTACACCACTATGCATACGATCACGATTATAAGACCAAATGTTTATAGGATTTTGAACGTATGACCTAAAAACATCCCAACGATCATAATCAAGATAAAGCTAATCACAGTCCCTCTAAGGCAGTGTCGAGTGTGTCATGGCCAATAACAATACTCTAGGTACACCACAACAAGGTCGGTGCTTGGTAGTTCGCCTAAGTCCATAATCTGGGTAGGCTACATAAGTCCATACCCTTAGTGTATCACAATAACTCAACAACAAATAAATCGTACATTACTCTAAGGTCGAAATCTCAAAGTATGGACTCACTTGTAACGTATGAATCGCCATGCATGGCTCTAGTCGCCACGGCCTAAAAACCCATCGGACAACTCTAACCTAACCCTATACAAAACCAAATCTCATTCGAAATGGAATGCATGACCTCAGTGTCACAATACTCCTCCAGTATACCCTACCGATCCATCTCAAAATCTACAATTTTGGAATACGTGCCAGGGTGGGTCCCACTTGGATCTCAAAATAAAATTACTCCAAAACCTACCATAATTTCACAATTTCCAACCCGTGAAAAATGGTGAACAATGTCCAAACCTCATCTCAATTCGGCTTCGTATGGAAAAGTTATCGCGTTTTTAAAAACAAGAAAACATAGTTTCAACCGATTGATCGAGGGGATTCAGTCGACTGACCAATGGTAGAGATGGATTGTTTCCATTAGACAATTCTACTGAATGGAGCTACTAAGTCAACTGAAATAACAGGTTTAGGCAATAAGTCTGGGCAAGGGCAAACCACGTCAAATGATCTCCAATTCGCACGCCATTTCCTTCGATGCTTCGCCCGATGAGTCGCTTTGCTACAAGAGCCTGCTTCTATCCCATCGGAGATCTACCAGAGTTTATTTGTTGATGTTTTGGAAGTGGCTTATTAAGTATAAAAAACAGATTTCGAAACCAAAATCCACTCTTTGCATGAGTAGAGTTCAGCGGGAAATTATAGCGACCCGGCTTTCTCTAACACGTCAAAACGATGTACCTGGCCTCCACACCTTGTGCGTAGCCTACACCTTGTCAATACATTCATTTGTGCACGTTTATGCACATACACTCACGCAACACACAACATAACACAAATCACATTTTAGATTTCACCGAAACAATTGCTCGGCCCGGTATACTTTCACACAACTTAGCACACGCGATAGTCGCTATGGATACTTAAAATGCCCGCAATGGACTTGTAATGCGTTATATTTCTATATAATCAAAAAATTGCATGTGTATAATAACAGTTAAACATACAACAATTATAACCACAATAAAATATTTATTTTAATTGGCGCTTAGAAATACACGTATACCTATACCTGCTCGTGAATGAATACACACATGTACATTCAAGTAAGAAGTTCAGTCATTACTAGATCAAATATTACTTTTTCTTACAAATCTTCTTCGATAAAATTCTAACATGGTGTTGTAACCTTTTGTAAAATTTTGCTTTTATTTATAAAATGTATCATCGGCTTATATATCATCAATATTGAAATACTTAATTATCTAAATTGAAATTTAGTATAATGCATATTACTATTTTATAGAATCTCATGTACAATTTATGAAATATATCTTTTCATAAAATCATGAAACCATTTTATAAATACTAACTAAGCTTCATTAGTCTCTAATTAATAATAAATGTAGAGTTCAAAAACCACTTAAATTAACTTACTAGCATTTTTCAATCAATACAAATGGACTAATTTATAATTTATAATGATGTGTACAACATTACTTTCCATAGTTAACCACAAATCAAACAATAACATTACAACTAAACACCCAATTAGTCTGAATCAATTATATGACTAATTGACTGTTTTCAAACATAGTAATTAAATTCATAAACAATAACCAAGGAAAACATGGTTATAACATGAATACAAGTCTAAACCCTAAGCATAGAAATCTTAAAATCATTCTACAATACTTCATAATTATAAATGAACGAATTAAGGAAATAAAATACACATATTTAATAGGAGAATCATCCTACTCACCTTAATTAAACCCAAGCTAAGCTCTAATCACCCAAAAACACCATCTTTTCTCTCTTTAATTTTTGAAATCAACATCAAATCTCTGATTCGTGCCAATCCCTTCACAAGTTTTGTAGAGAACAGGAAGAGATGATTTAAGGTGGTTTTTGTTTGAATTTAGTAATTTATTTGAGTGGGTTATGATTTTGGTGATTAAGAAGTGACTAAGGGGTGTTGGAGAAGACATAAAATAGGAGGAGAATAAGATAACGTGGAAATGAAAAAGTGATTGAGAGTTAGGAAGGAGTTAGCCACATATAGGCGATTAATGTGCTAAGCCACAAATCCTCTCCAACCGACACTATTCATCTCCGTAAATCGTCGACTTCAATCATAGCCAAGTTTATACTCATTTTACTTGCATTGAAAAAGTAAACTCAACCATCGGTGTATCTAGTCCTAATTCGCTCATTTGTAAAAAATAAGTATAAGAGGCGTTTTATCCTTTAACGACTAAATATTTAAATTAATCATTTAAATATTCGATCATCAAAATTGCATGGTGTTACGGCCAGATAAATATTTATATAAAAGGAGAAACGCCATAAATAAGCAAATTTCATAAAGACACTTGACTAGTGGTAAACTATAGGTAATACCGTAAGTTAATGAGGAAATTAGGTTAGATACCAGAAATAAAATAATGCTTTAATCCTAAAAAAATTAGGATTTTGGAAAAAAAAAATTTTTTTGCTTACTAAGAGACACCATTCAAGGAAAACCATTCACCCCGAAGAAGATGAGATGAATAGGGATATGAAGAGAATTTCATATTGGTTAGGGACGAAGAAGAAGGTGGCTGAATTTTCTACTAGGTTTTTAACCTGCCAAAAATAAAAAGGAAGAATTGATTGGGCAGCGAATGAAGGCTGCACAAGATCGCTAGATATCCTATACGGTTTAGTAAAGAAAAGAGTTAGAATTAGATGTAGGGGGCATGGGGTGTTTATCAAAGTTAAAGGTCGTTAGATTTGGAAAGTCGGGAAAGTTGGCACCAATGATTTGTTAGGCCTTTTTCGATCTTAGAAAGAACAGGAAAACTAGCATACCACGAGGAGCTACCGGATAAGTTGGTAGGAGTCCATGACTTTTATTTGCGTTTCACATTTGAGGAAATGCCTTCAGGGAACATCTACTGTGGTAGAGCCTAATATATATGGGATATTGAGATGGAGCCAGAAGCATTTCATTCCACCATAAGCATTATGGAGCACGGAAATAGAAAGCTCTGCAACAAAAAAATTAAGCTGGTTCGAGTATAATGGGGGGAATCTAATGGAAAGGATGAAAACTTCTCATCCTAAGCTTTTCATTAGCAAATTCTTCTCTCCAAAATTAGGTTTTGGTTGCATTATAGTTGCTAGATTGGATGGTAGGATATGGTTATTACACTTTTACTATCACTTCTACACTCGTGTAGAACACTTTTTGCATGTTCAGGGTGTTTGCGTACATACTTATTTGTCATGATCACACCCACGCTAGGATTGAGCTCACTTACAATATATCTGCATACATAATCACATTATACTTTGGTTAAGTATATGGTTGTGTAGATAACTTGGTTGTATAACATGGATGTTTATTGCACTTATGTTATTCGCCCCTTGAAAAGAATTTGAAGACGAAATCCTTTTTACAGGAAGGGATGGGGCGAGGAGAATATAAAACCTCGTAAGAAAATTTATAATAAATAAATTAGATAAATTAATTAAATAAGATAGGGATAAAATTGGGAATTTTGTAAAATTTAGAATTTGACCACAAAAGTTATGTCGTTGCGTTCGTGGTGATTTTCTGACCAATTTCCACAAATAGTATGTTAAAAATGGAGCTCAAACGAAAAAATTATAAACGTTTGAAATTTTCGAATTTAAAATAATTTAAATAGAATTCAAATTGAAATAATTAAGTAATTCTCAAATTGGAAATTAGAAAATTAATAGCAATTAGACTTGGAAGTTAAGTAATTACTAAAATTAATGTTAACCTTAAATGCTAATTAAGGAATATAATAAATAAAAACAACGACAGAATAAAATACTTCCCAAAATAACATAATGATCGACCGCTCCGTTAGGACCGGTCGAACAGTAGGGTAGAGGCGGACGACCGGTGAGTGTTGGCGGCGGCTAGGGTTTTAACACTTTGAATCTGGATTTTTATTATTTTGAACTAACCTAAATCCAACGGTTCTAGTGCATTCTAACCAATATAAATAAGAGTCTAGCACCCTCATTTTCATTCACAAATTATTATGAAAATCTAGCAAAGTTCTGGCAGTTCATCTCTTCTAAGATTCTGAAAAAATCCATTTGGATTTTAGGTTAGAAATCCTATTTATCTATTTTGTTTCTATTTATTTTCCTAATCTATTCATCTCCAGTTCCCCAATTTCTAATTTAATATACATACAAATCTCTTGTTGTATAACCAAAGAGAAGATATATGATAAAGATTGTCAATGACATGTCAAATCAAAAGCCAATGATGTGTCAAATCAAAAGGAGGTAAAGTTAAGCATATACTGTGAATGGAAATCTTAGCATATCTATTTTAGTAATTGAGCGGTATAGTTTGGATTTGAATATGTCTCGAGAAGTTTTGGTTTGCAAAAACATCATATTATAAACCCCCAAAACTCCACCAATGCTAAATTTCAATTCTTTGTTGGAATGTCAATTGTTTATGTCAAAATAATGGAATTATGTAGATTTACAGTTTTGATAATTTTACCTTTTATTCCACAGCTTATTCATTATCTTTGAATTTTATTAAAGGGTTTTGATTAAGAAATAGCATGTAAGGTATGAATTTTATTCGTATTTTACCCTTCTTATTCCAGTGAAATTCCTTTTTTATTATCATATGAAAAAGGAGTTAAATAGAGCGTAAAAGTTGGGATTGTAAGTTTCTATTATCAATATATTCAAATATTTCGATGTAATAGGTTGAGTTTAAATTTGAGTTCTACATAAGTCTATTGATTGGAATTTTTGATACGAATATTGGTATTGTTGATAATATAGGAAGACTCTTGTATAATTGTTGAAAGAGTTGACATTGAATCGCTGGTTTATGACGTAAATTCCATACGCTTTGAAATGGTTAGGCACATGTGTGTTAGTCTATTTAACGAATAATTATAACATATTAGCTGCATAGTTAACTAGATTAACAATTATCATTAAATTTACCTTAGAAAGGCAATTAATGTTAAAGGCGAAATAAGAAAGATTTCTTATAAGGTTTTGATTATGGAAATGGTGAGATGAGTGATAATATATGTAGAGTGTGATATAGATTATGATCAAATGGTAGGGTAAGATCAGTCAAAAGCAAATTAAAGTCTACCTAGCTAACCTAGCTACCAACAGTGTGACTTCAGAGCTGATGTGGCCTATTATAACTAACCACGACGGTCCGAGGTTAGTATCAAATTATGTAAGGTAAATCTTCCCAGCTAATATGGCTACTAGTACTTATGAATAGTCGGACTAATGTGAGACGTAGCCGTGGGATATAGATCATAATACGAAGGACCTTCAGAGATTTAAGGTAATAAGTGGTTGTGTGAGGGCTCGCATCTTTTCTATGTAGGAAGTAGTAAATGGTCGGGATTTGGGTTATGCACTGTAGAGGATATCTCAAGAAAGGGTCCATTTCAATATGAAGTATTAAGTGGCTAAAGAGATTCCGTGCAATCTTAGTTAGATAATTACTAGCAAGGAGTCCACCTTGTGATTATAGGTAGTAAATGACATGCACCTACTTATTAAATGGTCGAAGTCTGCCTAATTCTTGTTAAAAGGTACTAAGTGACTCTAGTACTACCTCTACATTGATAAGACATTATAGACGATAGATATGGGCTATTAGATTGGTCATGGACTTACATTTGGAAAACCTTTTTTATTTAAGTTTGAGAAAGCCTTTGGGCTTATATTTGAAAAAACTCATGATGCATGTAGAATACATAAGACATATTCCTATTTAAATTGTACTGCCCAAGTACTATCTATTACATTGAAAAGCCTTTATCATTCACCAGACATATGTTGTTCTGACTCCCCCCTCATTACAACACAGGTTAGGAAAGATGATGATGTTAAAGGCGAAGGCATGAAGAAAACTTGCGGCAGCTTACCTATTTATCTACTTATGTTATTTTATAATGTACCCATTAAAGAATAATGATATATTTTGAAAATGTTGTATTACAGATATGTAATGTGTAATGGATTTTATTGCAACAGGATTTTTAATGAAATGGGTATTATTTCTGTTACTGTTTTTCATTCGTTTGTTGTGAGTTCTTAATGTATAGATAAATAGCTCTATATTGTACTTTATACTAACCAACAGCCAGCTTTGGAATAGGTCTAAGTTCTGATGGGTCATTTCTTGATAAGAATTTAGGTCCATTTGGAGGCAGGTTATTACACTGAGAGATATATTTGTATGATTATGCATTGTAGATTGTCAATGTAGATGCGAAGGAGGCTTATGGATAAGCTATTATGCTGGAATTTTTATTGCATATATTCCGTTATGAGTGCTTTATATAGTAAACACTTATTTATATTATTTGAAATATTTTATTTACATAGTCATTTGATAGCTCACTATTCTTAACATCCAAAATTAACATCAAACACTGTTAATTAACGCTTGTGCTTTAATTTTAGATATTAAAAATGGTGGGTCTTTGGTTAAACAATTTCAAACAACTACTCAATATAGTTAATTTATCTCATAATGGATTTAAACAACAATATATTATTTCAACAAATTATAACATATAGGGGACAATATCATAAGAAAAAAGATCCACGATTACCTATATCTCTAATCACATCAATCATTACTCAATTTACAAACAATACAATTATATAAAATAGTGGAAAACATATTAATTAGCAACTTGTGGATGTAGCATGCAATCAGACTTCTCTTCCTTCCTTTGCTTTCTCCTAAAAACTTTAAAAATACATAGGCATATAAGAAAAAATAGGGAAAAGAGTAATCAATTAGTTTGGATTACTCCATAATTATATGCACATTGGCCCAACCTAAGGGACCTAGTTGTTTTACGTCCACCTACGTAACCTTTAGGGATTAGGACCACATAGTTCTATTTTCATATATGGGCCTGCTATTCTCCTATATACACAAATATTAGCATAAAATTATATTTATTGTTAGCATATCAAGATACATGCATGTCTATCACATCAACATGGTATAACAATACCAATTAGAGAATAATATCTCAATACTCGTACATCAACAAAAGTCATCCAATCCCTACTCTCGACAATGCCAATCCAAAGTGTTAAACAAACACCAATATTCAACATAAAAAAGAATGCACAATCCACAAATAATAACTACACTAACCCCGCATCTAAAAAAATAATGCTTTTTAGTGAAAACCAACAAACACGCATGTTAACAAACGGTAAATACTGATAATCATACATACCAACGTAGAGGAAAATACCAATAAATAGTAATTGCCCACCAAAAACACTAATCTTTTCCCCGCATGGTAAATACAAAGCGGTATAGTACCACAAATAGTAGTACCTACCTAAATAGTATATCTCCAAATGGTAAACACTTATCCATACAACAAAAGGACAATAATAGATGATAATAATTTATTACCAAGGTAGTAAAAATCATGTTACTATCATTTATCCAAACATCATCAGTTTGTATTAGATGACATTGATTTTATATTATTTGTTAACTCTAAAAATAATAGTATTTTAATTCACATATACCAAGTTCACTTTATGGTTGTTTATCCCAAATGATAATATCAGTTCACTTTAAATACCTTAAAACATTATATTCCTATTTTTAAAAATAATGGTAACCATATTTTAATCCCATTAAACATAATATCTTTATTGTCTTCAAAATAGTAATTTATTGTAAAACTCCATTTTAAATCATTATAGTTTTTCAAATCCAAACAATAAAAATGGTAGTATAACCCACTTATTCAGAAAACAAAAAATTTCACCTTCACAAACTTAGTATATTTTACCTCGAAAATAATAGTAATTAAAACCAAAATACTTGGGAAAATACCCTTTATTATTATCATTATTATTATACTCCAAATATTTCTCTTTACTATTTACTTTAAATAATAATAATATCATTTCTTAAAAACATCTCATAAAAAACCATATTATTATTTGCTCCAAAATAAAATAATTTTCCTTAAAGAATAACATCATTACTTCCCATAAGATATTAATATATTCTCCAACAACTGCTTAATTATTTCACTATTGCCTAAAAATCTTTACAACCTATTCAAATTACTTCAAAATACAATATAACAATGATTTTAAATAATATAAATTTATAAAAATTCCTTTACAGGTACTTTATCAGCGTGTAATTCAAAAATAAATAATAGCTCACTACTTGGAATATCACCGCAAATCCACTGCGAAAATCTATGCATCAATCATAGTTCATATGGAAAATATACGAGTATAAGAAAAATTAGGGTTTAAAATGCAAATAATAAAAATATAGGATTACATGAACCTACTCACAGTAATATGCTTGGCGCTCTAGTGTTAGCACCAATTCTCACTTCAACCTATCGAAACCAAAATAAAACGAAGAGAAAGATGTACAAGAGATGATAGCATCAAGCCTTTCGAAGGAGTCGAAGGGATGCGACAACAAAAGTTAGACGGGCCACAGGCTTTCGAAGACGTCGAAATTACCATTTCGCTTCAATTGCTTCCGTTCGAAACAGATGTCTCCATATGCATAAAGACACTTCAAATAAGTTTAGGAACACCTTTCGAAGGCAACAAATTGCAGCCACTCACATGTGCACCAAACCTTTCGAAGCTAAAGGTTCCTCCATCATTCACAATCCACATAAGGATATTTTGTCAAAAGAACCTCTTCGAAAGCATAAATAAGCCTTTCGAACTGGTCGAAACCATTCACAATTAAGAAAGAGACTTTTTTCCTAAAAACCTTCAACGTCTCAACACCTTCGAAGTTCCAAAGATCAACCTATCGATCGAGTTGAATGCTCATGCCCCCATCTTACTTGCAACAACAAAACAACAGAGGGTGGAAAGGCACACCTACCCCCTTTCGATGAAGACGAAAGCACTCAAGTCTATTCATATGCAATGCAGAAGAATGCCCAAAATGTTGATGGAAACGAAAGGTCTACAAGGCTTCCTTCCGACCAGGTCGAAAATATTGAGTTGAAAGGTGCCAACCCACACCAATGAATAAGACTCTAGGGGTCTGGTCATGAGGATCAGAATTCATTCACTCCATTCTTGAATTTTGTTAAATTTGTAAATCCTAATTTTGAAAACAAATTGGGGACTTGATCAATTTGTACAATATTAGCTTAATGAAAGTAAGAATATGATACTTTTGAATACGCAGCTGTTTCGAAACTCTTATTGGATTCAGTTATGATCAGCTTGTGTCGATTTGGTCGAAGGGTCATCTTTTAAATGAATTGAAACCCTTAGCTCAAAAAATATTCTTAAAGTCATAGCTCCTAACCTCAAGATACCAAAGGGTCACCTTTCAAGCGATTCGAAACCTTTAACTCGACCTATTTCCTTAGATTTATAAGACAAAACCGAAAACCATCAAAGAGGCTAGTTTTTCAACGAAGTCAGAACTTACCCATTTAAACCATATCCTTGAATCATTAAATCTGACCTTTAAGACATCGCAACCATTTTGAAAGGGGGTTTCAAATAATTAAACCAACTAAGCAAGTTTGAAAGACATAAAAGAAAGGGATATAGGAGTTTCAACTGGGTCGAAAGGTTGAATAAAGAGAAGTTTTTACTGCGACGACCTATTCGAAAGGTAGAATAAAGGGACTAATAAGATTCTAACTGTCTCTATTTAATCAAAAGGGGGTTTCGAAGGAGACTACTACACTTTAAACTCTACGTTGCAGCATTTACAAGTTTTCTTGTTAACATTTTTGGCACTAGAAGGAGGCTTGAACCTCTGATCTTGTTGAACTTCCAACTTCACTTTCCTCTAATCCAGTTCTATTCCATGCTTACCTACTTTAGAATTTACTTCATCATGATTATCAAAGTCAAAAGATCTGAGCAAGGATCCTCGGAGCCACATCCAATTGGGTTCTCCCATGGAACAGCTAATGATTCAAATCTACATGAAGAACAACTATGAAGAATGGAGACCTTAAGGATCATAAGGAAAAAGAAAGTTGAATCCTATGATCATAATAAATGGAGTTTAAATTCTCTTCATATTAGCCCATCCCTATCACTGCCTCAGGAGAAACGAAAAATGGAAGTGATAACTTGTTTGATCAAATGCGGAAGACAATTAAATTCTATACCCAAAGGCAAAATCTTTGAATATGGAATGATGGCCGATTACAATGCCTTTGCACACAAATGACATTAAGCAATGTGTGGGACACTGCCTACACAAGAACTTCAAACGATTTTAAAAAGAAAGCTGATCGTTGAGGGTTAAGCTCTAGAACCAAGTAACAAAAAATCCAAAAACCATCCTCAAAAGACAAGCTTCTAGTCGAAACTCCCCAAGGAATGCAATTTGACAACATCAATCGAGATCGTTTACCTGCTAACCAAAGAAGAGCTCGGCTATTAGCCATCATAAAAGAAAAAACCTAATATGAAAGGAATCTGGAGGATCTTATTGTCACTATCACATGATGAATGGACATGAGACAAATCAACGTAGAGAATTATAAGGAATGGTGATCAGTTTCTTCAGACAAGGCAAAATCAATGAGTTTGTAAAGAGATCCTAATTGGGTTCAATAAAGAACAAATTTACTAAGAAAAATCTACATGGTCAAAAGTAGAATTCTTCTTGCACTTGGACATTACCTTAAATGATCAAAGCTTTTGTCCGCGCCGAGTTGGTCAAGTCAAAGCGCCTCCTGAAGGGAGGTTAGAGTAAGCTTTTATCCGCACCATGCTATGGCCAAGTCAAGGCGCCTCCTAGAGGGGGGATGGAGTAAGCCCTTAGTCCTACAATGCTATGGCCAAGTCAAGGCGCTGAGCTAGCCCTTGATCACATTATGCTATGGCCAGGTTAAGGCACCTCCTGGAGGGAATACGGAATAAGCCCTTGGTCCCTCCATGCTATAACATGGTCAAGGCACTGAACAAGCCCTTGATTGGGTCGTGATATGGCCAGGTTAAGGCACCTCCTAGAGGGAGGTTGGGTAAGTCCTTGGGTCCTGCTTGTGAATAAGCTAACCAAGCGCACCAAACAACAATGGACTAAGACGTCCAAGCATGAAAAGCGGCATATCAAACAATAGACTAAGATGTCCAAGCCCGAAAAGCAACATATCAAACAATGGACAAAGACTTCAAAGTCTGAGAAGCGGCATATCAAACAATGGACTAAGACGTCCGAGCCTAAGAAACGACATATCAAATGATGGACTAAGAAGTCCAAGCTCGAGAAGCAGTAAATCAAACAGCAACAACATACAATGCCTAAAGGATAACACATGTCAAAAGAGTCAAAACCTAAGGAACGGTACAAAACAAAAGGTTTAAATCAGAATCTGTAGCCTTCGACTAATTATCAAAGAAGAATTTCTGAACTTCACTTATTAATACCCGAATCTGGGTTTCGGGTCTTCCAATATTAAGTTCAGGACTTCACTTATTAATAACCGAATCAGGGTTTCATGCCTTCACTATAATCTATGGTTTTCATCATATTTGAATTTAGGTTTTAGGGCTACTACTATTAATTACCAAACTTCACTTATTAATGCCCGAATCTAGGCTTAAGGTTTCTATTATGAGGATTATTGAGAATTTCTGGTTATCGTCCACTAATACCCGAATCTGGGTTTCGGATCTTTCAACTTTTATCTGTTAATGCCTGAATCTGGGTTGTGGAATAATTAATATTGATATTTCTACGAATTCCTAATCTTCAATTAAGCTCGAGATCTATTTTACTAATGCTCAAATCAGGATCACTACATTTCTACTACAAACTTTCAAACAATGATTTCTGGACTACTATTACAAGATCATTATCGACTTTCTATTAGCTATCTCTAGAAGTAAACATCTATAATTAAATCCTTAATTGAATTTATTATTTTCTACCACTATATTTCTGTTATTCCACCAATATAATTGAAGTTGGATTCCTGGTTCTCTCTTGTTATTACCAAAGATGGGTTTCGAGACATTCAACTGTATTCAGTTGTAGAACTACTTTTCACTTACGATCATATGTTAGCATAATGATCTATTAACCTCCGTAAATAATTTGGATAAACTTCTATATATATTTCAAGTTAATGATAAAGAATATTGTTTACTTCATGCATTTCAGGGAAATGGGATCAGTAAAGACGATTAAAAGATCCTGGAAATACAGAAATCATAGCACAAGTTATTAGAAAGCTAATTCAGAAACAACAGTGTAAGAAAGGACTAGAGACTAGGTGATATTTGTAAAATTTACATAATTTATGAAATTATTTACAAGTATATGATAAAAATATATATTTCAAAAATCTAGAACAACCTCATCTAGATTCTTGGCAATTAAAGGATCAACGATGTGACGAATTGCAATACAAAGAACTTCCTTCAGCTTCTTCTCTTTTATCCTTATCTTATCATCATCATCAATAGATTCAATATGGGTCTTTAAAGCATGATTAAAGGATTTGTTTGTACCTTTGAGAGTTTTATTTTCCTTTCTAAATTAGTAATATGCTTCTGAAGAAGATACTTTTCACATTCAAGTTTCTGAATCCTAGTTGCATACTCATTTATGCACCGTGAGTACCTCACTTGCTATTGTTCATTATAATATTTAATCACCTCAAATTTGAATTTTCTACACCATTCTCCTATAACCTACTTGTCTAAGCAAGGAGGAGGATTAATCATAGTAGGAAACTTTTGGATGGCAAGGGAAGTAGACCTTGTTGATTTGCAGTAGATGAAATAATGGGAGAAACTAGTAAATTGATGTTTGAAATGTTATATCCCATAATGAATTCTAGCGATTCACATTGAGCTTGATTATCTTTTAACTTAATCTCCAAATTACTTATTCGCAGGAGAATTTTGGATATCTTATGGTCAAAATCAATTGAAGGATTTGATTTAGTTTGGCGCTTCAATACTGAAATTGTTTTGTTCTTACTCTTAATGTCCGCTTCAAGATTGGCGATCTGATCATTGAGATTTCTAACGATTGTCTTTGAAGCAAATATCTTTTGTGCCATTTTAGAGCTTTGGCATTCTTTTAAAAGCATGTAGACAAAGGATCGTTAAGGAGCTTCCTCTTTTAAATATTTGCTAACAATCTATCTCTAATACTGATAAAGCAAGATGTTGAATCTAACGAGAGTGACGTCGTAGAAAACTGTAACTCCTATTTAAACAAATAAAAAGGAAATAAACGCAAGACTTGAACAGATAATAATAAAAGATTACAGCTTAAGCAGAAATGAAACAAAACGGTATAATTGGAAATTTGTTTCTCACGTAGGTTAAGAAACCATGTTTCTACCTTTACTCAAGGAATTGGTTGAAAGAATAACTGTGATTCAAAATGAGAATTAAATCCTTCCAGGGTAATAACTGGAGGATATTTACTACAGTCCCATTCCCCGCAGGAGGACAATCACGACCACATTTTAATTTGGTATGATATTTTCGAATTTCCTTAAGAAGATTTTCTTTTTCTTCTCCAAGAAAATCGAAATGAAGATGAGGATGTTTCATGTAAAGTCTTTCCAAATCTCTAAGAAAGAAATATATGGCTAATTTTGAAGATAATTTAACATAATTGCTTAAATAATCTCTAGAAATAAGGTTGCCTGGTGGACATTCATTCTGTGATAACGTAATAAAATACAGCGAAGTATAAACAGAAACTATAGCAAGAAATTCATAAACCAATAGTTTTACAGAATTATGAATGTTCATTTGGTTCATACAAAATTGATTTTTTGAGTTATTTAGAAAAAATTAGTCATTATAATATTTAAGTTTCTCAGGAGGCATTTCATGGGGAATCGATTTAACTCATGGTAAATTCCAGCAGGCTCCTGGATGTGGATCGAATCCAAATCCATCCAAATATCTCTTGTGTAAATGCCTAAGTAGACCCCACTAAAAATCACCTAAGTTTGAAAAATCTACAGTTGGGTGTCTACAATAGGCATTGTATAGGAAGTTTACAAGGATGTTTCTCTCTTCAACCAACATCCAAAAGAGCATAATTAACGCCCAATTATCTTTCAAAAGGTTATCATATCAAAGGCCTGCCCTCATCAGTCGTGGGGCGGCTTCTTGATCTTTGAAAGACGTGAGTGATTACCGATTTAGGTCTGAATGATGGACAAAAGAGAAGGTTGGCCTTTAGACAGTTGCAGGGTTCAGCGCTACATTGGTGAAATAGTTTCACTACCGAAGTTTCAGAAGAGCAGTTAACTTGGGCTGATTTTAAAATGAGATTTGAGTAGAAGTTTGTATCTGAGTTTGCCAAGTCTGAGCAGATGAGAAAATTTATGGATTTAGTGCAAGAAGAGATGTCAATAGTTGAGTATGCTACTAAGTTTGAAGAGTTTTCTTGTGACGCGCCACCTCGAGACCCATATTAACAAAGAATATTACTAAGTAATACTATCTGCTAATGCGAAGAATAGGGCTGGTTAGGAGCGACCATCTGTAGCTTTGTCTTAAACATCTATTAAATACATAGATTAATTCTCTAAATATTTTCTTCCTTAAGTGGATCGACATATCCAATAAATGCTTAATACAAAACTATAGTGGCTAACGAATCTATCAGAACAAAATACAACAGAATGCATAACACATCGTAGAACAGCAAATAACAAATATATACATATACACCGATACATCCCAAGACGATACAAAATGATACATCATAAGTTGTTCAAAGACCACACTATATACAATGAGTCAAAACAATATACATATCATAGTCAACAATAGGCTACAAACTACACAAAAAAGGATAAGCTGATATCCAAGCGGAAGCATCAAAGCAAAGCTAAGTCCAAAAGCAGGTATCTACCTGAAACAACTCGAGCTGACCTGAGTATAAAATACACGAGTCAGTCTAGCTAAAACATCTTATTAGCAATATATAAGTGATAATATGAAGAATGAGGTAAAGGGTAAGGTATCTTCTCGAATGAGAAGAAATAGCATAAGTAAGCACGTGTCATTACTTTAAGTGAAGTAGTTCACTAAATATATATATAGCCTTGAAAGAGATAAACTCAATAACAAAAGCAACTAAGCATAATCATGCCATAAATCATCGGCAAAAACCCAAAATAACAATAATGGTTTCTCTAAGCCACATTTCCTGAATAGGAGAAATCTCAAAACTTAAACTCGCCAAAATGGAAATCAAAAAATATATTCTCAAAATAGAGAAATCTCAAATCTTGAAAATACGCCATAATGGCAACCAATATATCTCCTAAAAGGAAAGTATAAATCTCTAATAAACGCTAGGTGTTGACAAACACAAATTTCAAATATAGAACTCGATAAGGAGTCCAAATTCTAAGGATATAATCGCCACATATAATGTCGTGAACGGCTAAAATGGCCAATAATGTAAAAAGGCGATACACTTGGAAAATCACAAATAATCAATGAAATCATCTCAAAGATATAGCACGTGCGTATGGCCGAAGCCCGCCTAGTACCGCTCTTTCAAAATAAGGCGTCACATCTCAAATGGACAAACGTCCCGAAGGACAAATACATCTTTTAGACAAACATCCCCAAGGACAACATTCTGAAGGACAAATACGTCCCAATGGACAAACATCGCAAAGGATAAATACGTCTCTTAGACAAACATCCCAAAGGACAAATGACCCGAAGGTCCACTACTGGCAACTCGAGAACGTGTCACAAACTCTCAAATAGGAACCCGAAAAGTGTTAACATGCGTCTCATACCACATATTCTTACTAATCGGTTTACTAACCGCTAGCCAATGCCACACCAGAAATCAGTAAAAATATTTGCCTCATCTCATCGGCAAATACGACCCGAAGGTCAAAACATTCAAACGGACAAGTCAGGAATTAACCGAAAAGATAAACGCACGTGTCCCATATCACATGTTTTACCAAATCGTTTAATACTCCTTCTCATTTGCTCGAATAGTGCAAAAGCATGTATTTTATATAGAAAATAATTTGTTTGAGAAAACAATCTTTCAAAACAATTTTTCGAATTTTTTTTGTAATATAGAATGTATAGTTTTTATAACTTGAAATAATTTAAAAATATTATATAATAATTAATTCAAAAGCTAATTTATTTTAAAACTCATTTCAAAATTTTAAAAGAAAAACCGTGCTCGAAATAAAAAAAAAATCATTGAAAAACATCAAAACTGACATTCGAAAGCATCTCAAAATCAATTTATTTTGAATCACAAATTCGTAAAAATTCCAGCTCGCCTATTGATAGGCTTCATGGCCATCAAAAAAGTTTAGAAATATCATAAAAAAAGATGCAGAAGTTGGACAACGGATGGGAAAACAAGGCAGAAAAGCAATACTCAAGTCTGAAATCTTCTCCGGGTTCAACTTTCAAACATAACTCTAATGGCTTAGTGACCTTGGAATGGTCTGAAATTTGATATACAAAAAGTAGAACAATTTATCCATGAAATGGAAAAAGATTCACTGAATTTTGACATGAGATGGCAAAGATCTGAAATTTCAAACATGGACACGGGCCATGTTGAATTCTGCCCATGTCTGAAAAACCTCTCGGGTTCAACTTACAAGCATGAAACAGGTGACCAAACAATCTCAGATTGAACTGAAATTGGTATGCACAAAGTAAAAAACTTTAACTTTCAAATAAAAAAAGAATCAATGAATTTCGATATGAAATGAAAAAGATACGCTGTCTCAAACATGGACTCAGGCCGAAAACGGGAATGTGTACCGGCCTGAAAACCATCTCGGGTTCAACTTACAGGCACGAAACAGAGGACTAAACGACCTTAGATTGAACTGAAAATTAGTGTTCACATAGTAGAAAACTTTAACTTTCATGTAAAAAAGAATCAATGAATTCCGATAGGAACTGAGAAAGATATGTTGTCTCAAACATGGACTCAGGCCATATTTGCAGCAGCTCAGAAAACGGAAATGCATACATGCCTGAAAACCATCTCGGGTTCAACATACAGGCATGAAACAGAAGACCAAACAACCACAGATTGAATTGAAAATTGGTACACACATAGTAGAAAACTTGAACTTTGAAATTTAAAAAGAACCAATGAATTTGGATATACGAATAAGAAGATATGGTTATAAAAAGTAACAACCCAAAATTTTTCACAAAAACAAAACATCAACAGAAAAACAGTATACATAAGCTATTTTTGCACAGATTTTTGGATTTGATTTTTGCTTTAGCTAGAAATTATTATTTTATTAACTCACCTTTCAATTGTTGAAGATTAAACTTAGATTTGATGCTGAAAGATTAGAGCATGGTGCTAGATTTTGCTTTAAAGACCTATAAAAACTCAAAACAGGCACATGCAAGAAGAAGAAAGAACATTACAGGCAACTCAAAATTACAAATTAGAATTTTGATGAAATTATTTTGTTTTGGAAGCAATTACCTGTAGAAAATCTCTTTAGTTCGAAAATAACAGCAAATTAATTGAAGGAAAAAGAAGATTCGGCTTTAGATTTGAAAATGAAGAAAGCTTCTTTCTTTTCTTTTAGTTTTTTGGTTTTTACTATAAGAGGAGGAAATGTACCTACTAAACTTGAGAAGAGAAACCTTTTTCTCAATTCTGTTTTGTTAAGTGGGCTTGGACCCAAACTAAATAATTAGCCTAAGTAAACAAATTATCACTTGAAAGCACAAATACACCTATGTAATTAATCAAAACATCATATTTTCTCAAAGTTTCTTCACAATACATTTATACAAAAACAATTTTATGTTTAATGAAACATTTTACAAAAAATAAAAAGATAATTTAAGTTATAAAAATATTTTTCATTATTAAAACTCTTATTTTTAAATAAATAACCAATTTACACCAATATTTACATAAAACACAATTTTTAAATCTAAAATTTACAAAAAATTATTTCTTGTGTAATAAAATACAAAAAAGCATTTTCCATCATTTTTAAGATCAAAACTTATTTTTAAATCATTCACCTTCTTATTTATAATAATCACATTTTAAAATCAAATACTTCATTTATAAATCAACAAAAGAAATATTTGACAATAATTACTAGAATTATCGCATTTTCACAAAATGAAAATCATATTTTCTTATTTTTCTCACAAATATCCAAGATGGAGTTTTAAAATTCCACATTTTATTTCCAAAATCCATTATATATTTCAAATAAACAATTTAAATCTCCATTTTATTTTTATTTCTCAATATTAAATTATAACCACTGTTATAATTTAATATTTACAAGTAATCACCAAAACCAGGATTGTTACAGACTCCTACCCTTATTAAAAGTGCGTCCTCGCAATTTCTAGAAAAGAGCTATATTTAACACTATTTATTTCATCAAGCAAAGGAAGATTGATAAGGTCGAGTTTAAAATTTCCCATCCCAACACAAGATGTTAGAAAATTAAGATGAGATTGCTCGATAACTTCTATGGTTTCTCGAGTGTAATTACTGGGATTAACGGACCATTGGATTTTTATGAGCAACACATCATGATTTCGTAGACATTTCACCTTCGAAACAAGAGCACGGACAGGATGCCACAAAAAAGATCAATCATGTGAGATTGATTTCTTAGGAGCTTCTCGAATAGAGTCGGGATTTAACAAAATTTTATCATGGTTTCAACTAACTATATAATTTTCGACATTACTTTCTGTATGTTAGTATGGAAAGAGCCACACCGACATTAGATTGACATAATAGAGATAAGAAAACTCAATAAGAGATCAGTGGTTTCCTCGATACCACTAACCCAAATGACCGCGTAAAAGCAAGTCGCTAGATAATTGCACTAAGGCAAGACAAACTTAAAGAATGGTTTTTTATACCTTTATTTAACTAAACAAATACTTTTAGGTTATCAAAATCCATTTTCTTCATAATTAAATCATCAAATTTCAATGTTTTAAAAATTTTCAAAACCACTTACAAAAATCAAATTTAATCTCCAAACTCTTCATTTAAGGTGAATAAAATGTTTCGCTCTTAAATTCTACCAAAATATATTTCAGTTTGAAACATATTTATACTAAATATCAACTCAATCACATTCACAAAATAGGTAGAATACACATGACCATAAAGAAACAAGTAAATTTCAATTTCAAATCTGGTGTAAAAATAAGAAATTTTGACATAGCAAACAACAAAATTAGAGAACTCTTATAAATTAAAGTTGTTTTACCAAGTCTAAGTTTTTCAGCGATATAATGATCATCAAAATCGGATTCACCATTTGAAAGTTATGCAAAATTTACTTTCAGCTAAAATTTTAGCTTCCTAAGACATAAATGTTTATTCACTTTAAAACTTATTTTAGACCGAAAAACAGATAAAATCTTCCAATGTGGTAAAAAGAAAATTTATAGCTTTCTAAAAGCTCTTCCATTTATAAAAAGTTTGAACTCATTCGGAGTTATAATCTGAAATTATTGTTGTTTTAGTACAATACTTTCTCAAACTATATTTCACCTTTCAAATCAATTTAAATTTTAAAAGTTTTCTAAACCATTTAATTTCAACTTATATTTCAAATAAGCTTTTTGCAAAATCATTTATTAAATGATCTTTTTTCCCCGAAAAGCTAAGACATACCAAAATATGATCAACTTCATGTAATCAACATAAAAGAAATAATTCATTTATTGGAAAAAATTTCATTACTTTCCAAAATCTAACATCAAAGCAATTAACAAAGAAAACCCATTTTGAAAGAGATAAATAATCTCTTCCATTATCAAGAAATGATTGTGGATTATCCATAAAACAAATTTTTGGGATATATATATATAGTTTAAAATTATTCTCGCCGTTAAAATGATTATACTACATAAATAGTTCATTTATCGAAACAACTCAAAAATCACATTTTCACTTTGTCATAAAAATTAAATTTCCAACTAATTATCAACATAAAACTAATAATTAATTCAAACTTGTTTCCAAAAGAATTTTACAAATTCACACCAACAAATTTTTAATACAACCAAAATTCAAAACAAAACTAGCTCACAAACTCATGCTTAAAAGTTTAAAATTAGCACACTCAATTTCAAAAATTTCAAATAATACAAGGGTATTGCCTCGCCATTGATTTATAGCGAAGGACCCCATCGATTGGCTGTAGAGTTGACCTAATGATCAAAACTGCCTCGCCCCTCATCGACCCTCACCATGGTTCAATGGATGCGTTACATATTCAAATAAAATTTAATACTCAAACCCTATTAATTTATTCCCAAACTTTACTTATAAAAACTCAATTTACCAAATCTGACGGTCTCATCACAACGTTTAGGAAATTTCTATAGAGCGTATCGACTAGAATTCTTAAAGCACTTGAGGGACAACCCAACATATAAATCATTTTCAATAGAAAGAAATGCCTCATATATACTTTACAAAATATTTTTTGCTTCTCACAATAAACAAAATCTAACTCCACTTAAAAAACATATCTTCTATTTGAAAGATTTAAAAGTTCAAATTGTTGCTTTCACTCAAAATCAAAGAACACAAGTAGAATTCATCGAGATATTCCTAGAATACTAGATTCACAAGATTGACAAATAAGCTGGAGTTTCCCCAAACTGAATGGTATAATGATTCACTAACAAGAACCATACGAGTGCAAAAGGCAGTAAGAGGAATGGTATCCTCCGCAACTCGTAGCTGATGAAAATAGATGCAAGTCAAGCCGAGAAAAGATCCAAGCACCACTCAATAATAAAAATATGTCATCAATCATAAGCAATAGATACTCGTCCTAATGGTGAACTTGTTAAGATTGCGAAAATGGATGCAACACCTAAGAATACCATTAGATTTGTTAACAAAAATTATCGTGGCACCCCACAGTAAAGACTAGATTGAATGAATTGCTTGGCTTCACGCTTCAGCTATTACTTGTAAATTTTCTCATTTTCCTAGTGGAATTCTTCATAGAAGGATGACTAACAAGCTAAGAACCAGGGATGAGGTCAACACGAAACTCAATTGCCCGATTGGGTAGCAAACCCGAAACGGACTCACATATATCAACAGAATCACAATCAACTAGAATTCGAGATACATCGTCAGCATCTCGATACTCAAGAACAAATGAAGATACTACGGAATTATCATCAACATTCCAAAGAACAAGAGACAACTAATTAGCGGAATTAGGATTCCTAAAGTATAGGATCCTTCTGGAACATAGGATTGGACATGATAATAGGCAAATCTATCCATCCCTAAAATTACATTAAACTCAAGGTGATGACTAATGTGTAGATTAGTACAGAAAGAAAATCTACAAAGAACAACCTCAATATTGTCACATAACATGCCAAGTATTGCGGATCCCCTCAATAGAATTCGCAATCCTCAAGAAATAACAAGATAAGAAACATCCAATGGTATCAACAAGCTTCGTCGATATTGTCAAACACCCATAGGACATATTCCAAACTTATATCTACCCCCATAGGACACGAAAAGGCTATGGGCACAATGATTAAGGGATTTGTAACACTTGTGTTATACTTTGTCGTACCGTAATATATGTTTATGTTCTCTGTTTGTCATATTTTGTTCTAAATTCAGTTCGGATACCAAGCTTTGACGCCTCACCACGAGACCCACACTAACAAAGAATATTACTGAGTAATACTGTCTGCTAATGCGGAGAATAGGGTTGGTTAGGAGTGAACATCTATAGCTTATCTTAAACATCCATTAAATACGTCGATTAATTCTCTAAAAAAAAATTCTTTCTTTAGTGGATCGACATATCCAATAAATGCTTAATACAAAACTATAGTGGCTAAAGGATCTATTAGAACAAAATGCGACAACAGAATGCACAACACATCGCAGAACAGCAAATAACAAATACATACATATACACTGATACATCCCAATACGATACAAAATGACACATCATAAGTGGTTCGAAGACCACACTATATACAATAATGTAAACAATATACAAATCAGAGTCAACAAAGGCTACAAACTAAACAAAAAAGGATGAGCTCATATCCAAGCGGTAGCATCAAAGCAAAGCTAAGTCCAAAAGCAGGTATCTAACCTAAATAACTCGGTCTAACCCAAGTATAAAATACACGGGTCAGTCTAGCCAAAACATCTTATTAGAAATATATAAGTGATAATATGAAGCATAAGGTAAAGGTTAAGGTATCTTCTCGAATGAGAAGAAATAGCATAAGTAAGCACATGTCATTACATCAAGTGAAGTAATTCGCTAAGCATATATAGCCTTGAAAGAGATAAACTCAATAACAAAAGAAACTAAGCATAAGCATGCCTCATATCATTGGCATAATCCCAAAATAACAATAATGGTTTGTCTAAACCGTATTTCCTAAATAGGAGAAATCTCAAAACTCAAACTGGCCAAAATGGCAATCAAAAAATTTATTCTCAAAATAGAGAAATCCTAAATCTCGAAAATAAGCCATAATGGCAATCACATATACCTCCTAAAAGGAGAGCATAAATCTCAAATAAATGCCAAGTGTTGGAATCCCAAATCTCAAATATACAACACGATAAGGAGTCCAAATTCCAAGGATGTAGTCTCCATATATAATGTCTCGAACGACTCAAATTGCCAATAATGTAAAGGCTATAAACTTGGAAAATCATAAATAATCAATGAAATCAACTCAAAGATATAGTATGTGCTTATGGCCGAATCCCGCCAAGTACCATTCTCTCAAAATAAGGCGCCACGTCTCAAATGGACAAACATCTCGAAGGACAAATACGTCTCTTAGACAAACATCCCAAAGGAAAACATCCCAAAGGACAAATACGTCTCAATGGACAAACATCCCGAAGAAAAAATACGTCTCTTAGACAAACATTCTAAAGGACAAATGACCCGAAGGCCCAGTACTCGCAACTCAAGAACGTGTCACAAACACTCAGATAGGAACCTAAAATTTTTTAATGTGCATCTCATACCGCACGTTCTCACTGATCGGTTTACTAACCGCTAGCCAATGCCACACTTGAAATCGATAAAAATATTTGCCTTATCTCATCGGAAAATATGACCCGAAGGTAAAAACTTTCAAACGGACAAGTCAGGAATTAACCTAAAAGATAAACACACGTGTCCCATAGCACATATTTTATCCAATCATTTAATTCTCCTACTCATCCACTCAAATAGTGCAAAAATGTGTATTTTATATAAAAAATAGTTTGTTTGAGAAATCAAGTTTTTAAACAATTTTTCAAAATCGTTTTTAGAAAGCTATCTTTGGAATTCCCTTTTTATAGAGAATATATTGTTTTTATAGCTGGAAAACAATTTAAAAATATTATATCATAATTATTTCAAAATCTAATTTATTTTAAAAATCATTTCAAAATTATATAGAGAAACCCGTGTTCGAAATCAAAGAAAAATCATCGAAAAACACCAAAACCAACATTCGAAAACATCTTAAAATTGATTCATTTTGAATCATAAATTCATAAAAATTCTGGCTTGCCTATTGATAGATTTCATGGCCTTCAAAATAGTTCAGAAATACCACAAAAACAAGATGCAGAAATCGAACAACGAACGGGAAAACAAGGCAGAACAAGAAAAAGTGCACATGCAAAAACAATACCCAGGTCTGAAATCTTTTCCGGGTTCAACTTTCAGACATAATTCGCATGGTTTAATTACCTCGAAATGGTCTAAAATTTGATACACACAGAGTAGAACAATTTATCTATAAACTGGAAAAAGATTCGATGAATTCTAACATGAAATGGTAAAGGTATGAAATTTCAAACATGGACTCAGGCCATGTTGAATTCTGCCCAGGTCTGAAAAACCTCTCAGGTTCAACTTATAGGCATGAAACATGTGACCAAACGACCTCAGATTGAATTGAAGATTGGTATGCACATAGTAGAAAACTTTATCTTTCAAATAAAAAAAAAATCAATGAACTCCAATAGGAAATGAAAAAGATACGCTATCTCAAACATAGACTCAGGCCATGTTTGCAGCAGCTCAAAACGGGAATGTGTACAGGCATGAAAACCATCTCGGGTTCAACTTAGAGGCATGAAACAGAGGACCGGACGACCTTGGATTAAACTAAAAATTGATGTGCACATAATATAGAATGTTAACCTTCAAATAAAAAATGAATCAATGAATTTCGATAGGAAATTGAAAAGACACGTTGTCTCAAACATGGACTCGGGCCATGTTTGCAGCAACTCAGAAAACGGGAATGGGTACAGGCCTGAAAACCATCTCGGGTTTAACTTACAGGGATGAAACAGAGGACCATATGACCTCAGATTAAACAGAAAATTAGTATGTACAAATATGAAACATTACATTTCAAAGAAAAAAGAATCAATGAATTTCGAATAGGAACAAGAAGATATGGTCAAACAAAGTAGCAACCCAAAACTGTTTTTCACAGAAACAAAACATCAATAGAAAAACAAAGCTATTTTTGCATAGATTTTTCGCATTTGAAACTTTGCTTCAGCTAGAGTTTGTGAGTTTATTAACTCACCTTACAATTTTTGAAGATAAACTCGGATTTTCTGTTGAAAAATGAGAGCTTGGTGCTAGATTTTGCTTTAAAGGCCTGTAAAAATTCAAAATAGGCACTTGCAAGAAGAAGAAAGAACATTACAGACAACCCCAAATTACAAATTAGAATTTTGATGAAATGGTTTGCTTTGGAAGCGATTATCTATATAAAATATCTTTAGTTTGAAAATAACAGCAAATTAATTGAAGGAAAAAGGAGATTTGGCTTTAGATTTGAAAATGAAGAAAGTTCTTTCTTTTCTTTTGGTTTTCTGGTTTTTACTGTAAGAGGAGGAAATGTACGTACTAACATTGAGAAGAGAAACCTTTATCTCAATTTTTGGTTTGTTTTATTAAGTAGGCTTGGAGCCACACTAAATAATTAGCCTAAGTAAACTAATTATCACTTGAAAACATAAATACACCTATGTAATTAATCAAAACATCATATTTTCTCAAAGTTTCTTCACAATAAATTTATAAAATCACATTTCTATGTTTAATAAAATATTTTACAACAAATAAAAAGATAATTTAAGTTACAAAAATATTTTTCATTATTATAAACTCTTATTTTTAAATAAATAACCAATTTACACCAATGTTTCCATAAAACACCATTTTTAACTCTAAAATTTACACAAAAATTATTTTCTTGTGTAATAAAAAATAACAAACCATTTTCCATCATTTTTATAACCAAAACTTATTTTTAAATCAAATTTCATCTTTTTATTTATAATAAACACATTTGAAAATCAAATACTTCATTTATAAATCAATAAAAGAAATACTTGACAATAATTACTAGAATTATTGCATTTTCACTAAATAAAAATCATATTTCTCTTATTCTTCTCACAAACATCCAAGATAAAGTTTAAAACTTTATTTTCGTGTTTCATTTCCAAAATCCATTGTTTATCTCTAATAAAAAAAAAATTAAATCTCTAATTTATTTTTATTTCTCAATATTAAATATAACCACCGTTATAATTTAATATTTACAGGTAATCACCAAAACCATGGTTATTACATGTCTAGATATGGATATTCTATTATAGATACTGATATCAAAAGGAATGAGAAGTTCATTCGGGGACTGAGACCCGAGCTTTCTAGAATGACCATGACTTATGTCCGTGATCCTTGTAATATAGTGGTGGAGATGGCCATTCACCATGAGGAGTTACTTTTCGATTTAGCTAAAGAGAAGTCGGGGAAACTCGGGGTTCTTAAGGGAAGAAGAGGAAGTTCTTTAAGAAGAAGGGAACCCAAAAGGGAGATACTGCTAAGAAGTCAAAGGCTGAGATATTCTGCTATAAGCGTGACAAGAAGAGTCGCTTTGCTAATGAATGCGGTCAAAAAATGGGAAGAAAGATGCTAGTAAGAAGAATGTGAAATGCTTCAAAGATGATCAAGTTGGGCATTACAAGAATCAGTGTCCAGAGCTAGTTGGGGAGGACAAGGGAAAGGTCTTTGCTATTGGATCAGCAAGGCCTACTGCGGCTGATAAAGGAAAGACTATAATGAAAGGTACGCTTTTGATTCAAAGTATTTCATGTATAGTACTTTTTGATACCTATGCATCACATTCATTTATATCTCAGTATTTGGTTGATAGATTATGTCTAGAACCCTCCTACCTTGTTATTTCCTTTAGGGTTGAGAATCCAATAGGAGGGTATGTAACTCCAGGGTTAAGATGTGACCAGTTAGAACTTGATTTGTTGGGTCATAAATTTGCATGCAGTTCGTATGTTATTGATTTGGTAGATTTCGGGATCATTTTGGATATGGATTGGTTGAGTAGGTATGAGGCTAGAATATTTTTTTCAAGATAGAGAAATATCACTGAGACACCCTGATAGTAATAACCGAGTAATATTCTCAGTAGAGAATGCTGACTGAAGTGCTAGTACTATGCTTAATGTTATAGAGGTAGGAAATGAGTTAAGTCAAGTTCGGGTAGTAAGGGAGTTTGCAGATGTCTTTGAGCCGGTCACTGGACTACCTTTGAAAAGTGCTATTGACTTTAGAATAGATCTTGTGCCCAGAGCTGAACCTGTAAGTAGACCACCTAGCAGGATGACACCGACTGAGATGAAGGAATTGAATGTGTAACTAGTAGATCTAGAGGGAAGGAGTTTTATTAGACCAAGCAGTTTTCCTTGGGGAGTGGCCGTGGTGTTCGTAAAGAAACTAGATGGGCCGTTAAGGATGTGCATTGACTATCATAAGTTAAACAAAAGGACGATTAAGAATAAGTATCTTTTGCCAAGAATAGATGATCTGTTTGATCAGTTGAGTGAACCAAAGGTTTTTTTCCAATTGGATTTGACGACAGGTTTCCATCAGTTAAGAGTGGCGGAGGACATTATTCTTTTGGCAGCATTTCGGACTAGATATGGGTCATATGAATGGTTGGTCATGCCATTTGGATTGTCAAATGCACCTGCCTTCTTCGTACATTTTCTAAACCGAGTTTTCCGTGAGTTCTTGGATAGGTTTGTACTAGTGTTTAGAGATGACTTTCTAGTATACTCTGAGGATGAAAGAGTATGAAGTTCATCTTAGAGTAGTGCTTGAGATGTTGAGACGGAATTAGCTAAAGGCAAAGTTTACTATGTGTCATTTCTGGAAGAAAGAGTTAAAATTTCTTGGTCACATGGTTTTAGAGAAACGATTATCTGTCAATCCAGATAAGATCCAAGCCTTGAATAATTGGAAGAGACCACAGACGGTGACTGAGATCAGGAGTTTTCTTGGACTTGCTGGCTACTACTGAAGATTCATTAAAGATATGCCATAGATAGCAGCGCCCCCGACTAAGCTAACTAGGAAGAAAGTGAGATTTGTTTGGTCCGACAAATGTGAGGAGGCATTCCTTAAGTTAAAGCATTTATTGACTAATGCATCCATGTTAGTGGTTTTAGATGGAAACCAAGGATTGGTGGTGTATACTGATGCATGTGGAACTAGATTAGGAGCGGTGTTGACGTAGAGTGGTAAAGTCATTGTCTACGCATCTAGGCAGCTTAGACCACATGAAGTTAGATATCCTACTCATGATTTGGGGTTGGCATCTGTGATCTTCACATTGAAGATTTAGAGACATTATCTCTTAGGGTAGAGATTTGAGTTGTATACCGATCATAAGTCTTTACGGTATTTATTCTCTTAGAAGAAGTTAAATATGAAACAACAGAGGTGGCTAGAATTTTTGGCTGCATATGATTTGGGTATAGAATATATATTAGGAAAAGGTAATAAAGTGGCCGATGCTCTTAGCAGGAAACATCAGAATGTGGTGTTAGCTATGTTGACGGAGTGGAAGGATTTAGAAGCTTTAGCGGGTTGCAATGTGTAGCTAAGATCAACTGTTGGTTCTAGTCAAAGTACCACCAGGTTTTCTTGTTTAGAAGTTCGACCGATATTGATTGAGAAAATTGCTTCTAAGTAGAAGGACGATCCGGAATTAGCTAAAAGGATCAGAAGGCTTGACGTTGGAACTGAGATCAATGATCTAAAGGATTTTAGCCTTAACCAGAAAGGATGGCTAAGAAAGAAGAGATGGTTGTGTGGTCCGAATGTGGAGGACATGAGGAAAGACGTTCTTGGAGAATGTCATCGATCCAAGTTGACGATTCATCCTGGAGGAACAAAGGTGTGCCAAGATATGAAGAGGAGTTTCTATTGGGAAGACATGAAGAAGAATGTTGGCTTATGGGATAAGTGGTGCGCAAACTGTCAACAAGTGAAAGTTAAACATCAAAAACCAAGTGGGTTACTACAGCCTTTAGAGATTTCTGTTTGTAAATGGGATTCGATATCTATGGATTTTGTAACGACCCACTTTTGCGTACAACTTAAAATAACAATAAACCACACATGTCAAGCCAAAATCGAACGAAAAGGCGGATAGTCAGGGAAAAGAAATAAGAAAGAAGACAGAAGAACTAAACATCACAGAATCTCATAGCAAAACGAATAATTTATAAATTATATAACAAATCTTTGCACACAAAAAACTATAATTTATATATACACGAACATCAATCAGAATATACTAACCTATTCGGCTCGAGCAGTTATAACAACTTGTCCTCACAATTGCTAATAAACACAACAATGTAAGCAATGAAAATATAATCATCTATGTGAATACGTCTCAGGGCCTCTAGCTCCTCTACTGAAGCTCCAAATATCCATCTATACCGGGAAATATGCTCGGTCTGACCCCGAGCATATAGGAAAAACCATGTCCGGGTCAGTCTGGTTAAACCAACGTTAGAAAACACAATCAACTTGATTCTTAAAGTTTAATAACCTTTTCAAAAAAAGGTATCTCGTAAGACCTTACCGCAAATAAACACGGATGGATTTTTACCTTACGATAACCAAAACTCTTTTATAGAAAATTTTATGATATTATAATAGTGTCTAATATTTGAACGTTACTTCTTGAAATAATTATCTCAAAATAATGCTTAAGAAGTTCCTAAATAAATTTCCACATTTAATTTAGAAAAATACTCTTTAATAAAAGTTTGATATATAATATATTATTTTTAAAAACACTATTAATATTTGAACAAATTATCTTTGAAATAATAAATCCTCTAATACTAACTAATTCTTAAATAATAATTAACTAAAATCAAATCATTATAAGATAACTTCAATTCAATAATCAAAAATATATTTTTAAAACATTTTAAATAATTAAATAACTTTGAAACAATAATTAAATACTTATAAATATTTTTAAAGAATCATAAAATAATTGACTTTAAAACATTATCAAATAATTATTAATTATCATTAAAATATCATTAACAAATAATAATCATTCTTAAAATAACTTTGGTTCAAAAATCAACTTCCAAATTTGGAAAGAGGTTTAGTAACTCCAATGGTGCTTAATCAAGTCACCATTTACTCCATTAACTATCCAAGTTATAATCCCAATTTTGCATAACATCACATATGTAAATTAAACACACCATTATCAATTAATTGTTAATACAACACTTAGCTAATACTAATCAATTGGAATGTCATTAAGTATCCACACTAAGGTAATAGCAGAACAGGATTTATTTATGCTAAATAAATGTCCAATTTTAATTTATCCAATTAACAATAGCAGAACCGAGATTTATTTTGCTAAGTAGAGATCCAATAAATTTAATTAGCGGAATGTTGTTTTATTCAACCATATAGATGTCCAATTGCCACATTTAATGTAGTTTAAATCAACGGTGTTTTTATTGGCCAAATAAACATCAATAAGCATGGTATATGCATTTAAACAACGTTATTGTTTAAAATAACGTAATTAAATATTGTCCATATGTCATAAATTTATACTTGTCCTAAGCTATCAACAAGTTACACTAAAACATTATACTCGTCATTACTTGTCCAACGCAAAAATTCACGAGCTAAACGGACCACGACTGAGCTAGATATGACTTTTTATATTTTAATACATGTTCAAATAAACAAATTCGACATTTAAATAAACTAGTGCGAACCCGTGCTTCGCATACGGATCGCACTCACCCACTTATCATCATAACATGTTTAAATGATTTATACAGCTCAGTGATTAAGAAATAGCGATCTTTTTATTAATTTTCAAATAAGTTTTCATTTTGTCTAAAACTTGTGTATAAATCTTTGAAAACAGTAATGCAGATAATATTGGTGCTTGATAAATAATTGCAAAATATCGAGCAAAAATGATATCAAAGATTAAATTTCCACACAATACACATAAATTTATTGTGTACATCAGCTGTTTATGTAACTTCATTTGATGAGATACCTTTATCAATCATTTCCTTTAACAGTTGATGTCGTTGATTCCATTTGTTGTTTCGGTAATAACTATCTAAAAGAGTAGTGCAAGTAACAACATTTGGTTTACACTTAACCATTGATCCAAAAATGCCAAAAGCAACGTTGACATGATTCATGAGAACGAAAGTGTTGACGATGATTTAATAAAGTCAAACAGATTTAATAACTTTAATAATATGAATAATCCAAAAAACTATGATTCTAAAAAAATTATTTTTAGGTATCAACAATGGATATCATTGGAAAACATGTTAAATTTGAGATTCAATAGTGAAATCGATTTTTAAATCCAATTAATGTAGAAAAAGTTATCACATTTCAAAGTTTGGAATAGAAAGAAATTAAAAACGTGACTGTTCATTTTCCAAAATATGAAGGAAGCCTGTGTGCTCTTGAAATCTAACTCAATAATAATATTATAGTATAGATGTTCTCACCAAATTCAAACGGGCCAAGCCCATAATGCCATTCATAATTTCTAGCTACATGTGCTTAACACCTATAGGCTTCTTTATATTCATTCTCTAAACATAGCTATTAAGTAACTCTTTAATATAACTAACTAAATTAACTAATATACTTAAACTAATTTAACTAAACTAAATTATTACATAGCTTAAATAACTCTTACCCAAATCTTAGCCCACCAAGCCCCAGACATACTTTTAAAACCGAAACCCAACATTACCCCATCTTCCAAATGCATTAAACTAAGTCGAACTAAATTAGTTAACAAGGTAAACTAATAATATAACTTACCTTAATTTAAAACACTCACATAACAGCATATATATATAAGATGCAGTCCTACATAACTTATATGACCAAGATATTTAAAGACTTGAAGGGTTGCGCATGTGCCCTTAGGGCATCTCCAGTCCATTCAGGGCTGAATATTCAGACCCCTGAATATTCAGCCCTGAAGTGGGCTGAGAATTCCAGGGGTCAGGCGCCCATTTAATGGAAGCTTGAACCCCCCCACAATTGGGGGGCTTGGGCGCCCATTTAATGGGCGCCAGAAGCCTGGCGCCCATTAAATGAGCGCCAGGGCTTGGGCGCTCATTAAATGGGCGCCCAAGCCCAGTTCAGGATCCTGAATTGGATCCTGAACATTCAACTGAATTTCGAACCTTAATTCGACGACTGGAAAATTATTTTCGTGATATTCAGTAAGTAATGTAACCATTGGAGTTGCCCTTACAAGCAGCAAGGTATAATATAAAAGTTATACAGAATTCAAGAAATATGCTCACCGTCCAAATCAAATGGGCCAAGTTCATGCTGCATGACCTGACTACACGGTGCGTCTACTCTTTCTCCCAAATGCTTCGCTCTAGTAACCCGCCATCTACATGCACGCCGTGCGCGTACACTGCCTATGGAGTCACCAATATCCATCGCCGACCCCACCATCGAGTTTCCCTTCACCTCTTCGACGCTCTGAACTCGACGAACCAGCGGTCCCACCAAAGCTACAGGTTGTGCAACAATCCCATGGCCGCACCCCTCCATAGACGACCGGACCCTTCCAAACATCGGCCATGACCTCGCCTTATCATCGCAAACTCGACCCCACCCTTCCCAAAGCCTACCACCACCTAGATCTCACCTAGACCCAAACCTTAATTTCCACGCCTATCGACGACCATCACCAATTTTTGTTAAACTTACACAAAAAACGGCACTCCTCCATACGAATCTGACGATACTAACGCCACTATTGATTTCACAAAGGATGGGGAGAAATCATTTTCCCAAAAATTTGAACATATATCTCCTACTTCCCGTAAAAGCACAATAACTCAGTCGTTGCTTGACGAAAATTCGAGCGACGAATTTCTAAAAATACCATGGATAAAGATGAACAATATTCCTGTTGATCACTCGAACTAAATCTCAATGTTTTGGAGCTTTTGATTTTTGAATGGAGGAAGGCATATATGTGTATATATTTTAGAGAATGGAGGGTAAAAGAAACCAAAAATGACTCGAAGCTGGATGTGAAATAATACGTGAATGCTCAGGTGAAATGATGCATGTGTCATATATATATATATATATATATATATATATATATATATATATATATATATATATATATATATATAGACCATTGTGAACCCGTCCTTCGCACACGGTTTCTTAAAAAAAATGCAGAAAATTTTCGATGATAAAAATTGAGATAATGTTATATAATATCATCTTTTATTTTCTTCAAAATAAATATCGTCTTTTACCTATCAACATTTAACCTTATAGAGCAAATTAATATGGCGTAAACACAGCTTATAACAATCTGTGTGCAAAGTTAAGATATGCTCTAAAAGCTTAGAGGTTGAAAGATAATGCATTTTTATCATTTACTAATTTGAACCTGAAGCTGAATACTCTTTATTCGTGAATTGTACATTTCCACAAATTTTTTTTTTTGTAAGTTGTTGTCATGAAATATTTATCATCATGAACAATTCATTACATATTTGCTGTTAAATTTACTGTTTAGCTTCTTACAACTTAATGTTGTTTTAGTAACTATCGATCAAACTTCATGTGTAAAATCTGAGGAAATATGTGTTTATCAAACTAAATTTGAGCAGTAGTTACAGGAGTATTACAGGATTGTGGATTTGGGATTTGTAAACCGGTTATTTTTGTTGAATATAAACTAACCAAAAATATATGTTGTAGGCAATATCACTAAATAAGACTGTCTGGTCAACCAAAAAGTAAAATATTATCACAAGACAACTTTACAAAGACAATAGAAAATATAAAATCAAGCACAAGGAAGTTTTCTTCAACTTTACCATCTCAAGATGTTCTACACGTGAAAGTATATGAAAGTTTTCAAAAGAGCAATGAAGGAAACCAAAAAATTTCAAGCAACGGCAGCAATATCCATTCAGAAAATATTGGTACAAAGGTTTTTTTGAATGATGAATCAGCAAAAGTAAGTAAAATTATATTATAACTTAGTTCAATTCAAGTTGGTAAAATGCAGATGAAGGTTACTTATTGGCTTTATTTTATGTGATGATTTCCCAAAATAGCAAGAGCTACCTGCAGAAATAACAATATATGTATGGTATAATATATTGAACTGAAAAATAGTAAAAGTAAAATACTTCAGTTGGTATATCGGGAAGTGCATAACTATATATTCATATGGTGAACTCAAATAAAGTCCAAAAATAAGTGATGGTATAATATATTATATGCTTTTGTCTGAGTAATAGGTGGGTTGAAGTCCTGAACAACAAACAAAGTTAAATACCTTTTGGAACTCTATTATTGAGTTAACTTAGGATGGTGTATACCAACGGTCAAACGTTGAAAGCTAGCCACATCATAGAAGCTATTGCTTCATATACCTATCGCAAATTTCAACAGTAACCCAAATAAGCATATCAAAAGTGAGCAGAAACAAATTGATATGTGACAAATGCAGTGTAAAGGTAAAATGTTAAAATGCATTTTTCTTGTAATGTTTTGGTTTTCTTCATTCTAATATCGAACTTCAATTCTGTGCAAACTGAATTTGCAATAACCACATTCTTCGCTATCTTTGCAGTTGTGCCGATTGGCTGATCATTATGTTCTAAGATTATTTCAAATACAAATGGAGACAGACATAACTTCTCCTATCTATTTATATTTGGACTTTTTAGTCCACAAAGGGATGTCATGTATCTACTATAATATTCCACTAGAGTAGGCGATTCAAATTCGTTTGGGTGTACCCAAACTATAGCCACTGTTACAGTCACATATCTTAGTTGTCCCATGCTATCCGGACTAAAGCCTTTTAAAAAAATTAGTGTTATCATTTTGTTTTAGGTAGAAGAAGGTGAGTATGATGATGATGTCAGTAATCTCTTTAAAAAGGGAAAGAAAAAGAGAAAAAAATGAGAAGTCACCTGTTGAAATTGCTTTAATAGTTGAACATTTCGTGGCTGAGCTTGAGGTCATTGGTGAAGAAGATGCTAAATTAAATAGGCAGTCCAAACCTGCTACTAATAAGCTTAGGAAGCTAGCAAAATAACAATATAAATTGTTATGTCCAAAAATTTCTATTTCGTATGTTAACTTCATTTTCTAAATTGATAGTTTCCGGTAATATATATGCGTCTTGTGAATTTTTTTTATGGACGAAAACCCAAAACTAAAATTAACAAATCAAACACTACCTAATAATCTCAAAACTAATGAGAGTAGTGAGTTGACATGCATATTAATATGTCCTTCCCCATGAATAGGATGAAGAAAAAGAGGCTATTCAATTCTCGGTTTTTATCCACGGTTTCATAACCATATGCATATGGAGGTATTCAACATAGGTTGCATATAACATGATTTTATTCAAATGTTGATTAGTATAATTTGTCGTTATCTAATTATCTGTTGATATGTTTAGAGGAGCATATGATAGTCAGAATTATCCTTTATTGGGTCTTAGGTAATTGTGGAAATCTTTTCTAGAAATAGATTATTGGTAGATTCACATTAAAGGTAGGTATTGAAAATTAATAATTGGGGAGATATGTCTAGAAATGGTAATACTAAGTGTAATGCTGGTATTAGAGAGAACTGGCAAGGCAAACATAAATGGGAGTAGCATTACAATATTAGCATGTAATAATTTATTTATGAATCATGATTTTAAATTTTATAAAACAGTAAACAGTGTACTTAAATCTTTATTTAGGATTATAATAATCAGTAGTTGAAAACATCAATATGTTAATAGAAAATAATGATTTAAGGAACAATATATTTTTTTACCTAGAAAGATTTGGAGGTTCAGGTAAACAAAAATGAAATTCCTTTAACCAAACAAATATGAGTATTGCTGCAATCTTTGCATTTAATGATTTATCTGTGAGTAACAAGTTTGTAGTTTAATATTATTCTTGTTTCATTTCAAAATATCGTCAATTTCAACATAGTTATAAATGTTAAGTTTTGATGGCTAAATGTTTAATCATTAAGTTTATAGAACATAAATTAAAAAAGTTTTTAACTTAATTGATACCACAAACTTTTCGTATAGCTAATAGTTTGAATAGCAAGCATATAGTCCAAGCTTGCCATATGTAGGTTAAAAGAAATGCTACCATTATAATGTAGTAGGGTATTGATGAAATTATAGACACCAATTTGCTCAAAACTTCCTAAGGTGTAGGATCAAACATATGCAATCAATAGTAGAAGCGGTAGTACTGTGTAACTAATTTGGATTAAACCTGAAGCAGGTAAGTATTAAAAATCAGTCGTATAATATGAAAGTAGGAATGTATTTAGTGCATTTTATGACCTATTAAGTCGTTGAACATAATAACCATATAATACAAAATAAATCTAATCCGTGAAATAGTTGGAATACACATGGAATCCGTGCATTATGGTATTAAAAAGTCCACTGTATGCATACTAAATAAGTTGGAACATACAAAATATTCATTCAAAATTATAGTTTATAAAATTTGAGTATTAAAATGGTTTGTTAGTATATTACATGTAAACTATGTTTTCTTTTTAATCACTATGCGTGTATTGAATATAAGCTTAAGCTTAATTCAAATAAGAGAATATGACAATCATTTTCAAGTACTTGATTGTCTACATCCACCATTACGTAATCACTAAACAATAATTACATATATTATCCTAGAACTTTAATTACCATGAAACCCCTCGGCATACCTTGTAAAATAAAATTTAAGCAATATGATAATTTTCCCTACAAACTTGCAAACCTTTTAGTCAAAGATATTTGCAAAACAATCTAGTTGTTGTGATCTAGAAATAAAACAATAAGATAGCTAATTAAAAACTGTGAAAAATAGAACCATCTAAAAACAACAACAAATAAGTAAATTATTATGAAATGCTTAGGAAATAAAAAACCTCAGCCAGAGTGCAAATGCATTGATATTTCTTCTACCCAATAATTTATCAGGTTGGCAAATATGGATAGCCGGAACCAATGTTTATTGTTTTCCATATGCTTTGGTGTGGTACAGATTTATTATACTCACGTTCAAAAGCAACAGATGTTGACGGTAGAACTACTTATAGACTGACAACTGCACATATAGATTAAATATTTACAGAGGTAAAAATGTTCATAAAAATGGTTCACTAAACTTATAAGGGAATTGAACTTCTATTGTTAGAACACAATACTTGAAAACTAAGTAATGTTTTCAATTGAAGACCATACATTACTGTAAAATAAGATTATCACATTCTACATAACCATATTTAGTCATGCTAATTGTAGTAGTCTTTTAGTTGATGTTTTATGAAATCATGGTGATCGGCAAAAATTCAATCAAATGGAACTAATGTAGAATGATTCAAACTGCAACGTAAATAAAGTACACAATAATACATCATATATTGATGAGCAACAAACAGTGAACTTTGTAGTTATGACATATTACATTATTACAAAACAAAAATTCCTTTAAAGGTGGATATTTGTAATTTTGAAATTTGTTGATGCTTCACATATTTGTAATCATAAACTTATAGCATGCACAATATAGGTGCATCTGGAGGAACTAAATCGATAAACCTTAATCTCAGCCACTTATCATTATTGAGTATAATTGACGGATATTTGTTTTGCGATCGTTTAAAATATACAGTCATAAATTAGTTTATGAATCCAAATTTATCAAAAATGCACATTAAATAACATCGAGTGACATGACTTTATACAGGTGTGGTACATGGGTTCTATCAGCTGTAAATTACTAAAGTTAAAAAAGGAAACTATAACAACGGAATAGGCAATCCCCAAAAGTAGTCACAAAAGAAATTTAATACAACGAAAAAGGCAACTGAGTTGATGACATAAATGGTAGTTGATTTTTGTTGTATGAGTGAAAAAAAACACAAACAGTGAAAAAATGCCATATTTTCCATGCAATAGACTACTTCGAACAATTAACGTATGTATACAGGCCCAATTAAGTGCATATATGATTGTCATATATTTTGATTTTGGTAAGATGGCTCACATTTTTTATTTATGATCTTTTTCCAAAGAAGTATTGTCAACTGAATATATACTCATTAATTTCTGATGTGGGTATAGCCATAAAATCTAATTTGATACTGCATAAAGTTGGATTAAACAGTATCTATAACTTACGGTTTAAATGAAATTGATTACTAAAAGCAATCTAAATAATAATTATAAACTAATTTCATATAATATATATAAATAGATACTCCTACCAGAAGTGAACGTAAAGTAATTTCAGAAATGTTATGCAAATATCATGTTCTAATATAAAATTACTTAATAAATACAAAGCAAGTTTCCATAAATTATGAACACTTTCATACCACAAAGGTTTAATAGTGTTTTATGTCTAGTGGTGTCTTCATCATTCTATGTACTAATATAGTTGAAAGTACATATGGCCTCACAACCATACTGAGGAATATCGTAAACTAAAAATACTCATACTTATTGAGTATGAATAATTAGTTTAGTTGAATAAAAGCACAAATGTTATATGATTCAAGAATTGATATTTAAAACTGCAATTTATACAAATTTAGTGGAACTACAACATTGTTTCCTGTTAGAATATTTGTTATTGCAAGTGCAAATATAGTAAAAATTAATTTTGGGGTACCCACATCTTGTTTAACTAAGCATGCTGCCTCCTTATCAAAAGCTATCATGGTGGCAGATTCAGTACGATCAAAAACTTCCACTGTTAGACAATATCTATGCACATTTACTTGTTAGTCATTGAATGTAAATTAATTGTTGTATTGCAGAAGAAGCCATGTTCTATTAACGAATGTGGCAACAATTTTGTTGCACTTAGAGCATCTAAAACAGTTTTCTTCCTTGTTTACTATCTTTCTACATACTGAGCAGGAGAGATATTTACGTGTTAATCTCCAGCACGGTAGCCACTATAATATACTTCTTTCCCTAAACATACAACATTTAATATTGTTGATACTGGACTATCTAAAGTATTACTGTAAGAGTACTTATATTACATGGCAGTCATTATTTCTAATGTCTGATAACATGTTTCAAATGGTATTGCGTATATGCTAAGCACCATTAATGAACCATAACTGAGCCCAAAAAAATAACTTAATTGGTGATTTAGCAGTAATGAGTACATGTATTATTTTCACTTAGTCTTATATCAAATATCTTAGGATATTAGCTGTCCAATTGAGAGGATAGTGCACTTAGCTTTGAAAATCATTTTGTTTAACATAACAAAATGGTTTAAAAAGTGAAATATGATAGATTTCAAAGCCTTAACCCAATGAATGTCATAATCATGTAATGTTATTGTACTTATTGCATTCGAAGTTATAAGGTACAGAAAAATAGTTAAACTTATTGAATATAATGTGATGCGACGTTGTATCCTGTTAAAAGCTACATCTTCATGTTAAAGAATGGAAGAAGAAAAACGTGATATTACCTCCTTTTGATTAAATTTGATTAAGTTGAGGGTTTTTACCGGCTTTAAGTCCAGTTGTCTTCCGAACAAAAAAACGTAGCGAAACTGGTTACCTCATTTTTTTCATCATAAGCACTAATTTCGAAATAATAATCAACCTATAGATGAGCTATGAACATTGAAATTTCATTTAGCAGGAAATCAAAAATGAGCTTAGTTAAGTCATAAAAAAATGCATAGGAAACTTACTCTTCAACTTCTAGATTATTCATATGCAAGCTATTTCTCCAAATAACTCCCTCACGCTGCAATTGAAAACAAATACATATTAGATTACAAAACGTATACAAACTTCTCACAGTTAATGTAACATCCCAGAATTATTAATTTGAATTTGGTCACTTATTTAAAAAATTTGGAAATTTAATTTGAAAAGTTTTAAAACAAATAAAATACGTGTTGATTTAAATAAATAAACTTCAGATTCTTTTGAAAATTAAATTACTTGAATTTAACATTTTATATATATATTGAATTTGAATTTTTAGTTAAAATAAATATATGAAGTGAAATAAAATATGAACAAAATATACTTACCAAATAATACAAATAAATTATATATATTGATTCAACACTAAAAGTTATGTAATTTACATAAGTATAAAGTTATATGGATATAAATAAATGTTTGATAGTTTAAGTTTTTAAATGAATGATAAATTAAATGTTGATTGTAAAACTTCAAATGGAAATAAAATAAACAAAGTATGTTGTAATAAGATTACATACAAGAATCAAATGAATATGTTACTGTGAGTTTTAAATCAAAACAGGGAAACTAAGACTTAGGCAAGGCATAGGAAAAAATCTCCTAATAAAATAAAATTGTACTTATAAAAGTAAAATAAAATTTTATGTAAACTAAGATGGGAACACATGCATTAAATGCCATCACCTCTACCCTAAATCAAAATCATTTCAGCCACCATTGAGAAATAAAAAAAATATACAAAATATTACAAAGTACAACAAAGAAAAAAAATCTCTGGTTTCAGTCCTTTGCTAAACCCTGTGCATTTCTTTTATATACACATCTATATCTGTTTCAGTTCGTCCAAAATATGATTTACCAACCTGGAAAAGAGAAGAAAAAAAAGAAACTAAGTATTATCATTCTATAAACTATAATCTAATTCTAAAAAACAAAGCAAGAAGTTTCAAAGGCAATTTACTGAAGAAAATAAAGCAGAGGGGAAGATTCAAATCTGCAGTTTCAAAGTTAATTAAGTCTCTTTTCAAACCTTTGTCAATGTGAGTAAACATTTCTGTTCAATCTAAATTAATGTAAGTAAATATAATCTCAAACTTTGTATGATCTGTGAATGATTATCTTAGTATGGTGTTAGTTATCTTCTTAAACTCTGTATATATATATATATATATATATATATATATATATATATATAAGTGTTTGACACTACAGAGACTGATTTCTACTCTGTATATAGTTCAGAATGAACTAACCTTGAAACAAATCAATTCCTCCATTTCTAATCGATTTCAAGCTTCGATGACTAGAGTAAATATGTGTATCAGGTAAGAACGATGTTTTAAATATAAGTTCAAAAAGTATAAATATATATACAAGCTAAAAATTAATTTTTTAAAGAAGATACTTTAAAACTTGGAAATTTCGAATCCAACAAACTAGAGATTCATGAATATAACTTAAATCCTTACCTCAAGCTATGATTTTTAAAATGGAGTTGGTGATTTTTGGTGGGATGGTTTGAGAGCAGTTCGGAGAGGATCGAGTTGGGCCTTTTGATCGAATTACGGCAACGCGATGAACTGGAGACGTCGGGGTTGCTAGGGGAGGAGGTGGAGCCTACGGCGGTCGAAGGAAAAATGGGCAGGGGTTGCATCATCGACGGTGGCGACTACGGTGATCGTTTTTATTTTGTAGACCTAATTTTTGTGGTGCTCGAACTTTTGGCCGCCGCGACCTCCACCGTGTGTCGAGTTGCACGCCATTGGAGGGGATTGGAGCTTGGGGGTGGCGGAGGCATGTCTGGAGTTGCTAAGCGTCAAATGGTCTGGAATGGGTTCGCGAATTTGATTTGTAATCGATGTTTGGAATCGAGCTTTACAGGCATTGGTCGATTTTGAATGATGGTGAGATCAGGTGGTTCGACGTCGAGGTTGTTTATGACTATGTTAAGTTAGAACTTACTATAAGTTAGAACTTACTATAAGTTTAAATTTGTTAACAATGTTTTTAAAAGAAAAAAAATTAATTTATTCTTTAACTAAATGATTTAATTTAAGTTAAGCATTTAAAGTTAATTAACATTAAACTTTTTATGACTGTAATAAACTGATTTCCAAAGTATAGAGAAGTTTTTCAAATGGTAATAAAGGTAAATAATGTTTATTAATTAATGATTTTGAAAAGAAATTAAGGATGATATACAATTTGAAATTAAATTGATTGATAAACAATTAAGCATTCAAATTTAATTGTAATTGAGAATTTGTTATTCAAATTAATTTAAGTTGATTAATCAAGAAAATTAGCGGTTAATTAAATAACTAATTTTGAAACAACAAATCGAGTCAATTAAGATTTAATTTATTTATTCAATTTTAATCATTTGTGTGGTAAATTCATTTAAACTACATTGGAAAATAAGTAACTATTGTTGTACACTAGATTGTATTTCTGTTCTGATTTTGATATTGTGTGATGTAGATTGCTATGTACTACACTGTGATTGTGGTTTGTTCTATATTGATGTGAAAACCCTATTGCCCGTAAAACGACATTTAAACCTCGATGCGACAGGGAATCAGATTTCAGTTTGTTATCCGAAACCCACATTGAACCTGTGAATTTTTATGAACAATATATCCACATGCTTTAAAAAAATTGAGCGCTCACTAGTCGATTTAGCCGGGAAAGGACCGTTGTGTCATATAACCCATTCCGAATAGTGATTCGTCGAAATGGATGTCATTTGAAGACCGGTGGTGAAGACCGGGTGTCTTCAAAAATGGGATGGGAGACCGCTGCACAAAAATGGGATGGGAGACCGCTGCACTGAGATTCCCTAAGTGATGGGATGTCCGATCGGGATTGTGCATACCCGGATTTGCAAGGGCTTCTTCCTTTATTGGACGAAGTGCCTTCGGTTCTGTTCGAACCCGGAATAGACTTGTATGGTTGCGTGTCTGACACTACACTTTGAGATATAAAGCAGATTTCTTTCAAATACGTATCTGTGGTGGCGGAGAATTTATTCTCTTAGCTTAACACCCTTCTCTAAGACGTACGAGCTCAGAGGTTATGTAATTGAAGGTTATCAGCGATATATTCCCAATTTGGTAGTGTGGCATGCTAAGTGTTGCTGTGTGTTGATGATCATTGGTTGATCATTTGTGATCAAAGCAAGGCTTTCGTGTAAAGCATAGCTTTGTGGACGAAACCTCATCGGCCCTCACAACCCGGAAATGGTCGAAACAGGAAAGATGCGGCAAGGTTATGAGGGTCGCGCCCTTTAGGGTATGTCATTTCCTTCTGGAAAAAGGTGATGTCATGGTATGGATCCCAGATATTTACCTATGTGGTAGCTCCAATCTCATTTACTGTGTGGTTATTGCTTTGTGATAGAGGGCCCTCGGATAAAGGTCCCAAAGGACCGGGGAATGGCATACTCATGTAGTAGTTACCTAGTTACAAAGGTAACCCGGCCTTGTGTTGGCAGAGAGCTGGTTAAGTTCTCGGGACGTGTCGCCAGAGGCGTACCCATGTGGCAGTAGGAAGTTCCTTAGTCTGACCATTTGTTGGAAATCTAATTCCCAATACGAAACCCTGTACGGTTTTAGTTGTAGAACCTGCCATTTACTTATGGTGGTCACCACTGTTTAGATGGTAGCTATAGTAGGCATAGTTCGAAATGTCTATGCTGGCTAAGATCAATATTCTATTTTCGGAATACTTCCTACATTATGCACTAATAATAATGTCAAAGAATTTTTCTCGAATTGAGCATATTTGACTATCATAAGAAGAAATCTCCTCCAATTCTGCGTTTGCATTGTGTGTATGGCTGGAGGTCTTATGGCAGTCTCATTTTTTTTTCAAAAGCATATCGACTTTCCTTTTATAAATCTGTTTTTATTTAAAAAGCAACTATTTTTGTTTACTCATTCCAGTCCCATGACTGATCCAGAGTTTATTGTTCATTTCTAAACTCTGGGTGCCCATAATTTCTACACGGGCAGCCTAGAAGCAGGTTTCTGTATTTTGGAACTCTTGTTTTGGAGATATCTTAGGAGCTTTTTGGGAGATCTCAGGTGTTTAGCTTTTAGGAGTCCATTATCACTTCTTTCATTGAAGACTTTTGGATATATGATCATCGATGTAATATTATGATGTTGTTTGGAGTTGTGGCATATGTATTAAATACTCTGATGTATTATTGGATATTCTGATGTAGTATATGTGATGTATGCATGATATTCATTTTTTCCACTATTTTATATTCATCTGATGTTGTTATAAGCTCCAGCGATACGAATTTGATGTCATTTGTCGGACATCGAGTTCGGGTCGTTACAAGTGGTACCAGAGCTGAAGGTTGAGTAAGAATTTTAGTAACAGAGTATAACACATCAGATGGCTCATTAAAGATAGGATGAAATATACCCTAGAATGAGTATAAGCAAGACTGGAACTCCAAATTTTATTAGTCTATTTCTTTTTTTACTGCTGATATTCCTTAAGATATTTCGTTCGTGCATCTAAATCAATTTTCTTACTAATTACAGATAGTAAGAATGAGCGGACGAAGGGGAAGAGTTAAGGGTCAAGGAGGTGCCACAACACCTGATCAAGGTCCCCCAACAGCAATAGCAGCAGTTCAGCAACAGCCGAATCTGGTTGATTTACATAAAAATTTCTCGAGACTTGGTGGTAAGCCGTTCAACGGCAAAGAGTCGATTGTTGAAGCTCAGGCCTAGATAAGATCGTGTGAGAAAATCTTCAGAGGGCTAAAATTGGAAGACGATCAGAAGCGACTCATAGCTTCTTGGCAACTTCGAGATGAAGCCTCAGCCTGGTGGGAGACAATCACGATAGATAAGCCAGAAGACGAGTTTTCTTGGGAGAAATTCAAAGAAGTGTTTGAGAAGCGATATTTGCCATCAGCCGGAATTTCTAGAATGTACCAGGAATTTATGGACCTGAAGCAGGGAAGTTTCTCATTCGAAGAGTATCTGAACAGATTTAATGAATTGTCTCGTTTTGGTCCCGAATTGGTGAATACGCCTTTAAAGATGAATGAAAGATTCATTCGCGGAATGAATAAGAAATTCCACGAAAGAATGACGGGCCATGTTAAGGAATCTTTTTCAGATTTAGTTGATATGGGATACAGATATGCTACACTTGATATGCAAGAAGCCCCGGTGGAGAAAGGAAATTCGGGCAATCAAAATTGGAAGAAGCGGAAATTTGGAGGTAAGAAACCATAGCAGGGCAACGAGAAAAAGAAGAGCATTCAGGGAAGCACGGCAGAGAATGTCACTTGTTACAACTGCTTGGAGAAGGGCCACTATTCGAGCAGATGTACGAAGCCTAAGAAACAAGTCAGTCAATCCTCTCAAGCAAAGCCTAGGAAGTGTTATTACTGTCAAAAAGTGGGGCATGAAGTTAAAGACTGTCCAACCATGAAACAAGATCAAACAGCAAAGGTATACACAGTCAAGGACCAACCTGCATCTTCCAAAGCAGGAAAAGGAAAAGGAGTTCTGGAAGGCAATCTTATCATTTATGATAGCATTGTTAGAGTTCTATTAGACACGGGCACTACACATAGTTTTATCTCTCAGCAAGCTGTCAATGAATTAAATCTTGAACCTGATTTTGCTGATGAGCCTATATGCGTAAGGAATCCAGTTGGAGGTCCTGCGAATCTTTGTCTTCGATGTAGAGACGTTCCTATCTCATATTCTCATTATCGATTTCCTATCGGTCTCTTCGTTCTTGATTTTAACAAGTTTGAAGTCTTACTCGGAATGGATTGGCTAGTAAAATACGAAGCCAAATTGGATTGCATTAATCGATTGATTTCGATTAAAACCAAATTTGGAGATCTCATCGAAATTTCTTGTGAGGACCCTAGTCCTAAAAGAGAAGGATTGATGTATAATTTGGGTTATCCCGAACCCAGTTTGGAGTCTATACCAGTTGTTAGAGATTTTCCGGACGTATTCGGAGAAGTAAGATCTTTACCTCCACATCGAGAAATAGAATTTAGAATTGACCTCGTACCCAATGCTCGTCCTGTTGTTCACGCAATTCGTAGGATGGCACCCAGGGAAAAGGTTGAATTAGTTCAACAAACCGATGATCTACTAGCAAAAGGATTAATTCGACTCAGTGTTTCTAAATAGGGTTCAGCCGTAGTGTTCGTCGCTAAATTGGACGGATCTTTGAGATTGTGTGTAGATTACCGCGATCTCAATAAAATGACTCTCAAGAATAAGTTTCCTTTACCCAGGATCGATGATTTATTTGATCAATTGCATGGCGCTCGTTTATTTTGAAAGATGGATCTAGCCCAAGGATTCCATCAACTATGAATCGCCGAAGATTGTGTACATTTAACTGCTTTCAGGGGTCCCAACATGTTCTACGAATGGTTAGTCATGCCTTTTGGGCTAACCAATGCTCCAGCATACTTCATAGATTTGACGACCCGTGTGTTTCGGGAGGTGCTGAATAAATTTGTTCTTGTATTTATTGATGATATCTTGATTTACTCCAAAACCAAGGAGGAACACGCTGAACATCTCAGAATTGTTTTGGAAATTTTGAGAAGGAACATCTTATTTGCAAAAAATTTCCAAATGCCACTTTTGGGTCAAAGAAGTCAAATTCCTTGGCCATATTGTTAATGAAGAAGGAATATCGGTTGATCCTAGCAAAATTTCCGCTATTCTTGATTGGAGAAGACCTACTACCCCAAAAGAAGTTCGAAGCTTTTTGGGTTTAGAAGGCTATTACCGGAAGTTTGTTCAAGATTTTTCTAAGATAGCTAGTCCATTGACCAAGCTAACAATGAAAGATGTAAAATTTAATTGGACTCCGAAATGTGATAAAGCTTTTTAGGAGTTGAAGAAGAGATTGACCACTGCTCATGTTCTCGCTATTATAAATGAGAATCATGGATTATCTGTTTATACTGACGCGTGTGGTGATGGAGTAGGTGCAGTATTAATGCAGAATGGAAAGGTAGTTGCCTACGCAGGTAGACAATTACGTCCGCACGAGAGAAACTACCCAACACATGATTCGGAAATTTTGGCTGTTGTTTTCGCCCTAAAAATCTGGCGACATTATCTTCTGGGTAAGAATCTTTTCAGCTTTCTTAACAATTTATGAAGTTAACTAAAGAAATATACTTAATAAACTCTCTTTGTTTTAGGTGAATTTTTTGAATTATTCACCGACCATAAATCCTTGAAATATCTCTTTACCCAGAAGGATCTGAATCTGCGACAACAACGTTGGTTGGAATTTCTGGCATCATATGACCTGGATATTCTGTATACGCCGGGAAAAGCCAATGTGGTTGCCGATGCTTTGAGCAGAAAACATGCTATTCTTGCTCATCTTGTTATCACTCCTACTCTTCTCAAAAGGATTGCGAGACAGCAGAAAGAAGATGAGTTTCTTCGAGAAATGCGGAGAAGAATAGGTCGAGGTGAAGATACTAGTTTTAAGATTGATAATAGAGGGGTCATAAGGATGAAAGGAAGAATTTGTGTCCCTGACATTCCAAAGCTGAAACGTGAAGTATTGGACGAATGCCACAAGTCCAAACTTTATATCCATCCAGGAGTTAATAAAATGTATAGAGATATTAAAAGAACTTTCTGGTGGAAGATAATGAAAAGAGACATATCTATTTACGTGAGTCGCTGTGCTACTTGTCAACAGGTCAAAAGCGACCAAAAGAAAGTAGCCGGTTTACTTCAACCTTTGGAAGTACCGAAATGGAAATGGGATCAGGTATCGATGGATTTCATCGACGGATTGCCACGAACCAAGAAGGGAAATGAAGTAATTTGGGTTATAGTGGACCGTCTAATCAAAACTGCTCACTTTATTCCAGTGAAATCCACTCGTACTGCAGCAAGCTTGGTAGGTATATATATAAAGGAAATTGTTCGTCTCCATGGTATTCCCAGCAGTATAGTGAGTGATCGTGACCCGATCTTCACTAGTAGATTTTGGAAGGCATTCCAAGACGCTTTGGGAACAAAATTAAATTTCAGTATAGCTTATCACCACAATCTGATGGGCAGACTGAGAGAATTAACCGAATTATAGAAGACCTTTTGCGGGCTTGCATTCTCGATTTTGGTGGTTCTTGGGAGGGCCATTTGCATCTGGTTGAATTTTCATATAATAACAGCTATCAGGCCAATATAGAAATGGCTCCTTTCGAAGCTTTATATGGTCGTCTGTGTCGATCACCTGCATGTTGGATCGAATCAGGTGATAGACTTGTTCTTGGACCAGACATGATTAAAGAAGCCACGGAGTAGGTAGATTTTATTCGAAAGAAGTTATTAACTGCCCAAAGCCGTCAAAAGAACTATTATGACCGCCGAAGAAGATATTTGGAATTTCAAGTTGGGGATTCTGTATTTCTTAAAGTGTCTCTGATGCGGGGTGTGTTGAGATTCGGAAAAACTGGAAAAACTGGAAAACTAGCACCGCGCTATATTGGTCCTTTTCCTATTCTGGAAAGGATTGGTCCTCTAGCATATCGAGCACAGCTTCCCAGCTAGTTGTCTGGCGTGCGTGATGTGTTTCACTTTTCTAGTCTTCGGAAGTATGTGCATGACCCAGATGATATTATTGAAGAAGCTGCTCAGTGGGATCTTGAAATCACTCCTAACTTGGCAGTTAAAAGAGAACCGATAAAAATTGTTGATCGTGATGAGAAGCGATTGAGGAACAAAGTTGTGAAATTGGTTAAGGTTCAATGGAGTGGTGATCCGAAGAACTGTACTTGGGAAACTGAAGATAATATGAAGAAATCATATCCCAACTGTAGAGTAGACATCTCGGCTTAAACTGTAAGTCATTTCTTTATTTTCCTAAATTCGTATATTCTTTGTTTGCCTTCTCTCTCTTTCAATTTCGAGGACGAAATTTTCTTAAGGAGGGGATGTTGTAACATCCCAGAATTTATTAATTTGAATTTGGTAACTTATTTAAAATTTTTGGAAATTTAATTTGAAAAGTTTTAAAACAAATAAAATACGTGTTGATTTAAATAAATAAAACTTCAGATTCTTTTGAAAATTAAATCACTTGAATTTAACATTTTATATATATATTGAATTTGAATTTTTAGTTAAAATAAATATATGAAGTGAAATAAAATATAAACAAAATATACTTACCAAATAATACAAATAAATTATATATATTGATTCAACACTAAAAGTTATGTAATTTACATAAGTATAAAGTTATATGGATATAAATAAATGTTTGATAGTTTAAGTTTTTAAATGAATGATAAATTAAATGTTGATTGTAAAACTTCAAATGGAAATAAAATAAACAAAGTATGTTGTAATAAGATTACATACAAGAATCAAATGAATATGTTACTATGAGTTTTAAATCAAAAGAGGGAAACTAAGACTTACGCAAGGCATAGGAAAAAATCTCCTAATAAAATAAAATTGTACTTATAAAAGTAAAATAAAATTTTATGTAAACTAAGATGGCAACACATGCATTAAATGCCATCACCTCTACCCTAAATCAAAATCATTTCAGCCACCATTGATAAATAAAAAAATATACAAAATATTACAAAGTACAACAAAGAAAAAAAATCTCTGGTTTCAGTCCTTTGCTAAACCCTGTGCATTTCTTTTATATACACATCTATATCTGTTTCAGTTCGTCCAAAATATGATTTACCAACCTGGAAAAGAGAAGAAAAAAAAAGAAACTAACTATTATCATTCTATAAACTATAATCTAATTCAACAAAACAAAGCAAGAAGTTTCAAAGGCAATTTACTGAAGAAAATAAAGCAGAGGGGAAGATTGAAATCTGCAGTTTCAAAGTTAATTAAGTCTCTGTTCAAACCCTTGTCAATGTGAGTAAACATTTCTGTTCAATCGAAATTAATGTAAGTAAATATAATCTCAAACTTTGTATGATCTGTGAATGATTATCTTAGTATGGTGTTAGTTATCTTCTTAAACTCTATATATATATAAGTGTTTGACACTACAGCTGTATATAGTTCAGAATGAACTAACCTTGAAACAAATCAATTCCTCCATTTCTAATCGATTTCAAGCTTCGATGACTAGAGTAAATATGTGTATTCAGGTAAGAACGATGTTTTAAACATAAGTTCAAAAAGTATAAATATATATACACGCTAAAAATTAAATTTTTACAGAAGATACTTTAAAACATGGAAATTTCGAATCCAACAAACTAGAGATTCATGAATATAACTTAAATCCTTACCTCAAGCTATGATTTTTAAAATGAAGTTGGTGATTTTTGGTGGGATGGTTTGAGAGCAGTTCGGAGAGGATCGAGTTGGGCCTTTTGATCGAATTACAGCGACGTGATGAACTGGAGACATTGGGGTTGCTAGGGGAGGAGGAGGAGCCTACGGCGGTCGAAGGAAAAATGGGCGGAGGTGGCATCATCGACAGTGGCGACTACGGTGATCGTTTTTATTTCGTAGACCTAATTTTTGTGGTGCTCGAACTTTTGGCCGCCGCGACCTTCACCGTGTGTCGAGTTGCATGCCATTGGAGGGGAATGGAGCTTGGGGGTGGCAGAGGCGTGTATGGAGTTGCTAAGCGTCAGATGGTCTAGAATGGGTTCGCGAATTTGATTTGTCATCGATGTTTGGAATTGAGCTTTATAGGCATTGCTCGATTTTGAATGATGGTGAGATCAGGTGGTTCGACGTCTCGAGTTCGACGTCGAGGTAGTTTATGACTTGTGGGGGGCCTCACCGGTCGCCAGAGCGGCGTCGCCGCTCTGTGAACGTGCACGACGTTGGTTTGGATGTCAGGGAGTTTTCGCGTGCGCCTGGCTTCGGGAGAGACTCCAAAAAATTCATGAAGTGCTTCGGGTTTTCTCGCGTTCGAAGGTGTTGGCCTATAGTAATTAAGTTTTAACTTAGAAAAAAAAAGAGGGAAGAAGAAGGATACTGGGGAGTGACGCGGGAAGATTGCTGGGAAAACTCGAGCCCTACTCGAGTCATTCTTGTGTTAACTCGGGTTTGCTTTTATAATGGGCTAAGCCCACACAAATTTTCAAGTTAACAATGTTAAGTATTTTTTTGTATTTGCAATGTAACCAATATTGACTATGTTAAGTAAGAACTTACTATAAGTTTGAATTTGTTAACAATGTTTTTAAAAGAAAAAATAATAATTTATTCTTTAACTAAATGATTTAATTTAAGTTAAGCATTTAAAGTTAATTAACCTTAAACTTTTTATGACTGTAATAAACTGATTTCCAAACTATAAAGAAGTTTTTCAAATGGTAATAAAGGTAAATAATGTTTATTAATTGATGATTTTGAAAAGAAATTAAGGATGATATACAATTTGAAATTAAATTGGTTGATAAACAATTAAGCGTTCAAATTTAATTGTAATTGAGAATTTGTTAATTAAATTAATTTAAGTTGATTAATCAAGAAAATTAGCGGTTAATTAAATAACTAATTTTGAAACAACAAATCGAGTCAATTAAGATTTAATCTATTTATTCAATTTTTTAGTAATTTATTTTAAACATCACTACAAATAATTGTGTGGTAAATTCATTTAAACTACATTGGAAAATAAGTAACTATTGTTGTACACTAGATTGATAATTCTGTTCTGATTTTGATACTGTGTGATGTAGATTGCTTTGTACTGCACTGTGATTGTGGTTTGTTCTGTATTGGTGTGAAAACCCTATTGCCTGTAAAACGGCATTTAAACCTCGATGCGACAGGGAATCGAATTTCAGTTTGTTATCCGAAACCCACATTGAACCTGTGAATTTTTGTGAACAATATATCCATGTGTTTTAAAAAAATTAAGCGCTCACTATTCGGTTTAGCCGGGAAAGGACCGTTGTGTCATATAACCCATTCCGAATAGTGATACGTCAAAATGGATAGCATTTGAAGACCGGTGGTGAAGACCGGGTGTCTTCAAAAACGATAGGATAACCTATCGATTGTCTATGCACTGAGTTGCTCCGGTACAGAGATTCCCTAAGTAATGGGAAGTCCGATCGGGATTGTGGATACCCGGATTTGCAAAGGCTTCTTCCTTAATTGGACGAAGTGCCTTCGGTTCTGTTCAACCTGGAAAAGACTTGTATGGTTGTGTGTCTGACACTACACTTTCAGATATAAAGCAGATTTCTTTCAAATACGTATCTGTGGTGGCGGAGAATTTATTCTCTTAGCTTAACACCCTTCTCTAAGACGTACAAGCTCAGAGGTTAAGTAATTGAAGGTTATCAGCGATATATTACCAATTTGGTAGTGTGGCATGCTAAGTGTTGCTGTGTGTTGATGATCATTGGTTGATCATTTGTGATCAAAGCAAGGCTTTTGTGTAAAGCATAGCTTTGTGGACGAAACCTCATCAGACCTCACAACCCGAAAATGGTCGAAATAGGAAAGATGCGGCAAGGTTATGAGGGTCGCGCCCTTTAGGGTATGTCATTTCCTTCTGGAAAAGGTGATGTCATGGTATTGAGCCCAGATATTTACCTAGTTACAAAGGTAACCAGGCCTTGTGTTGGCAGAGAGATGGTTAAGATCTCGGGACGTCCCGCCAGAGGCGTACCCATGTGACAGTAGGAAGATCCTTAGCCTGACCATTTGTTGGAAATCCAATTCCCAATACGAAACCCTCTACGGTTTTAGTTGTAGAACCTGTCATTTACTTATGGTGGTCACCACTGTTTAGATGGTAGCTATAGTAGGCATAGTTCGAAATGTCTATGCTGGCTAAGATCAATATTCTATTTTCGAAATACTTCCTACACTATGCACTAATAATAATATCAAAGAATTTTTCTCGTATTGAGCATATTTGACTATCAAAAGAAGAAATCTCCTCCAACTCTGCGTTTGCATTGTGTGTTTGGCTGGAGGTCTTATGGTAGTCTCATTTTTTTTCAAAAGCATATCGACTTTCCTTTTATAAATCTGTTTTTAATTAAAAAGCAACTATTTTTTTTTTACTCATACCAGTCCCATGACTGATCCGGAGTTTATTGTTCGTTTCTAAACTCTGGGTGCCCATAATTTCTACACGGGCAGCCTAGTAGCAGGTTTCCGTATTTTGGAGTTAGCAGCATTTTGGAACTCATTTTTTGGAGATATCTTAGGAGTTTTTGGGAGATCTCGGGTGTTTAGCTTTTAAGAGTCCGTTATCACTTCTTTCATTGAAGACTTTTGGATATATGATCATCGATGTAATATTATGATATTATTTGGAGTTGTGGCATATGTGTTAAATACTCTGATGTATTATTGGATATTCTGATGTAGTATTTGTGATGTATGCATGATATTCATTTTGTTCCGCTGTTTTATATTCATCTGATGTTGTTATAAGCTCCGGCGATACGAATTTGATGTCATTTGTCGGACATCGAGTTTGGGTCGTCACAGTTAACTAAAGTTACAGTAATTACCTTTCAGCCATCAAAACATAAATAAGACTTATTTTTCATTTAACTGATAACTTAGTACCTCGAAGAGAAAGAGCAGCAATAAGAATTTCTTTTTAACTGTTCTTTAATAATTCCAAAATAGAGATATTTTACTGCAAAAACATAGTTCTTCAACCTTTTTAAACAGAGCACATCTTCAGTTCATCATTCATGATATTTCACATGTGATGGTCATACGGCTTATGTTTATGATTTCTGATTATTTGTTTGTAAAAAATATTAATGCTATAAATTTAGCTTGTTTTACAACCTGAAAGGTCAGTTTTGATTCAATAGAAAATAGGAGAACTCTTTCTCAATCCATATACGCCTGATTTTTGGAACTTTAAATCTTAACATATTTTCAACTATGAGCCCCATCACAAATAAACTGTTTTTGAGTAGAAGGTGGAAAATGTGAAGGTTGGATACATATTCTTCTACATGCCCAAAAAAGCAACGAAAATACAGGTAGAAGAGACGGCTGGAAATGAAATAAATTTACCTCAACGGAAGTCGACAGAGCACATGCTTCGCATGCGTCTAGCAGTCGACGTGGATGAAATAGGTCAAATCGAAATAAATTAGGACAAAAATAGGTTCGATTTGAATAGTTATTGAATCTTGTGGAGCTTCTCTTCCCTCAACAGGATGGACAGTCGATCGACAGAGGGCGGCGTCAACTGGAAGGCGGAAGAAGTGACCGAAAGAGGGCAGGGGATTTATGGAGGAGAAAGTGAACGATGGGAGGAAGCATAAAGCGTAAGGGGGTCCGGTTGAGATTAATAGGCGGGAAGAAAGGAAGGATTTACGGATGATAATACCGAGAAAGAGGGGAGTACGTACGAAATGGGAGATGATTGGGTTGTCCAAATTCAAGGGGCCTTCTGCGCTGTTGAATTGAAACTCACTAATCATAATATAGTATAGATTAAGTGGTTGATGCAAGTACAGGCTTCATTTTTTATATTAATTTTTTTTTTTTTTTGCTTTTGTGTGCTGATTTGATGAATCATGGCTGATTTGATTTTTAATACGCTGATTTGATCTTTGGTGTTTGATTGGGTATTATGTGTTTGATTTAATGTTTTTTTTGCTTGACTATATGCTTGCCATCATGAAGCTTGTGTGTGTATATATATATATATATATATATATATATATAGACACACACACACACACATATATATATATAGATATATACATTTACAAGTACATATTTTTACCATATACCTATTTACATATTTACATATTTGCTTATAAACTATTATATAAACATACATACATACATACACACACACACATATTCATGTCATCACAAGTTTTAAATCTGCAACACGAAGCTTTGTATACATACATATAGATATTATATCATAAATTTGAAATGGTGAAATATATACATATATATATTATCATATTCAGAAATTAACGCTTAAAAAATTATATAATCTAATTTATATATTAAGATATCTCTAATATCCAAAAAATCCAATTATTCGACTTATAAAAATTAATATTTCAACAATTATTTTAATAACAGATGCTAAAAATCCTAGGTCGTTACATTTCTCTACCTTAAAAAAATTTCGTCCCCGAAATTTGGCATAGGAACACTCCATTTTATTCGTGACCCGCATAATGTCCATAGATCATTCATATACATAATCTGATTCGATCACTACTCGGATCCATGACTCCATCTCCAAACCAGTATTGCTCACCTGATTTAATAGTGCGGAACCTGATCAGGCTCCCAGATTAGGAATCTCTATTCTTCTTACATAGCCATAGCTATGATAGAGAACCTTGGTTCCGTGCCAAGAACCCTCATCAAGTACTCGCCGTCAAAAATCGAGTAATGGATCCTTATTCAGAATGGTTTAAAACAACCCAAAGCCTTGTAATTAGATCAATTATATGAAAAGAGAAATGAGCTTTGTCCATTCTTCGTACTTATTTAATTGGTTACTCCAATATCAATTTTATTCCCACTAAAACATTTTATGTAACTCTATTTAATTCATAAAACATATAAAACACTTTACCCTATTACCAGGGTATACCCAACCATTAAATCTAAACTTTTATTTCCAATCCACCTAACAATTTTTAAAACCCGAGTTTCATTCCAGACACTCTTCGAAACGACACCATATGCTTGGGAACTTAAGGATCAAACACTCGGATATTTATTTCAACAACTCTTTGAAATGATATTCTATATATTTTAATTCATAAGAATTATATATATATACACACATACATATATAACCCGAGTAACCCCAAAATTATACCAAGGAACTGGGTGTTACCAAATAGTATTACATACTTTCTTACAAGAAGAATAATACTCAAGAGAAACGTTTACCATCCGAACGCTCTCTTACCCATTTTTAGTTATTTTTGAGCCACTCGAACTAGTTAACTAAAAATCACTTCTACTTTCAAACCAATTTGAAACAATATCATAAATATATCTCCAGAAAAATAGTTCAATGCAATATCCAATTCCAATTTTGCTTTGGTTTCATTCGGGTTCAAACTCATCCCCATCGTATAATTACAAAGAGAATAATTTACTAAGCGCACGATACCATTCACCTAAGCAAACATTCGATCGTCACTTAGAAGATTTTTCTAACCTCCACAAAAACAAATCGGTACTTATTTCTAAACTAATCCAAAGAAATACACATTACTTTTAATTTCCCTTTTGTAAAAGAATTTATACTTTAAATATATTTTAGTACACTATTATCACCATTTCCAACCTCATTCGTACTCCAATCCATCTCTAATTAATCTATTATTTCTTTTCTCTAAAATCATTTGAAATAGTAATATACCCATTTACTTTATAATAAATCAAACCATTCCTTTGGAATCGAATCAAAATTTATTTTATTAAAATAGTTATATAGCAAGGTCCTAATGTTAACAATTCCTTATTAAGAAACTAGAAAATATTTTCAACCACTATTATTAACCTTTTCAACCTCAAAAACCATTTTTCCAAAATCACCGGGATTTAAACTCTCAAATTTCTTTTATTTATAAGGCGTATTTTAATAAATCAAATTTATAAATTATTTTCATTTTAAGGAAATCATCCTCAAATTTTTATAGCGAAAATATTCTACCTTTCTTAATATAAATCTTTTCTAAGTATTTTCTTTGAAAAGGTTTAAACATTTTTTTAATAAACTTCTCTTATAAAACCCCAAATCAAAACAACTAGCTTTTATATTCAATTAGTTCCAAAATATTATTCCAAAGTATTCCCAATTTTCCTTCTTAATAACGTTTACTTAAACTTAAACAAATCAAACTTTATATTCCTAAAATATTTGTTCCATAACATTTAAATTATCTTTTTAAATAAATGCCCTTAGAAATCTAATTTCAACTCAACATTATCAATGAATGCCTTATATTCAAATTGTGAAGCTTATTTCACAAGGTACTCGTTTCAATGTTCCTAAAATTCCTATCTGTCCAATCCAGAATTCAAAAAAGAAGACTCAAGATAGATTTATGGATAATAGTCAATGCTTCGAAATGAACGAGCATGACTGATCAAATCCTAGATGATAATGATGGAATATTATCACCCCTAAGAACCAAACACAACCAAGAATAACTATGGAAAACTTTTCTTTTATATTAAATTATATTTCTAGGTAAAATTATTCCGTTTACCCATTTTAAAATAATACCGGGTCAGTTGGTCTTATTCGAGTGTTTAGAAAATCCCTATCGATAACGTTGGCCAAACGCATCAATTAGAATTTTTAAGCCACTCAACTGATCAATCAACACAATACAAAATATTTTTATATCATTAAAAATATGTGCTCATATATAATACACTCAAACTCGTTCTATGGTGCTATTGACCCTATCCCTAACGAGTTACTCATTCTAGGGCATCACTAACCCTATCTGTAATGAGTTTTATCCCACCTAAGTCTAGGTATTCGCTCAACCTAAGCTTTGAAAACACTTTGTAACGACCCACTTTTCCGAACAATTTAAACTGATAATAAACCACACATGTCAATCCCAAATCGAATGGAAAGGCGGATAGTTAGGGAAAAAGAAATAAGAAAAATGAAAGATGAACTAAAATACATAGAATCTCACAGTGGAGAGAATAATTTATAATGTATACAACAAAGTCTTTACACAAAAACAAAACTGTAATTTATATATATACAGACAACAATCAGAGTATACTAACCTATTCAGCTTGGAAAGTTATAACAACATGTCCTCTCAATTGCTGATAAACACCACAATGTAAGCAACAAAAATATAATCATCTATGTGAGTATGTCTTTGGGCATCTAGCTCCTCTCGTAAAGCTCCAAATATCCATTTATCTGGAAATATGCTCGGTCTGACCCGAGCATATAGAAAAAACCACGCCCGAGTCAGTCTGGTTAAACCAGTGTCAGAAAACACAATCAACTTGATTCTTAAAGTTTAATAAACTTTTCAAAACAAAGGTATCGCATAAGACCTTACCGCAGAAAAACACGGACAAGTTTTTACCTTACGATAGCCAAAACTCTTTTATAGAAAATCATCTGATATTATAATAGTGTCTAATCGCCAAAATAATGATAACAAGTAGTTGTGATGCATGTGTTGCGTACATCACAACAATACTAGCTGTAACGACCCAGGATTTTGGACATCCCGAGTTGTGAATATTAATGTATAATATTCAATAATATTATATTTTAATATACAATATTCCCATTAATTAATAATTAATGATTGTATACAATTTTCTAAACTAGTGTAACTTGAATTTTCAAATCTATATCAAATTACAAATTTAATTTAATAGAATTTCTTATATGTATGTTTTGGTTTAAAAGAAAAAATGTATATATTGTTTTAGATTAAAAAATATGTATTTTTGTTTTAAAGATAAATATGTATATTTTATTCTAAAGCTGAAATAAAATAGAAAATTTAAATTTATTGAAAATCAAATATTTTTACATATAGGATAATAAACTTATATGTAATAAAATTTGATGGAAATTCATAGTGAAGTAAAAGTGATATTTTTTATTTTGGTATATGTGAACAATATTGTTTATATTAAATAGATGAGTTTTAAGTTTCTTAAATAATATATATACATTGAATAAGGAAGTTATATATATGTGTGTTATGTTAAGATTAAAAGGGAAAATTTATAATATTTAATAGATAAAAATGTTGTAAATTGATGTGTATATAAATCACTCAAATTAATATGAGAGACTATATATATAGATAACTAGTGAATTTAGTTTATTTGAATAATGTATTTCTATATATAAAATAAAAGATGTACATATGGTCATATATATACATGAAGGATTTAAAAATAATTTTTACACCAATTTGTAGTTCTTAATTCAAGTAACATATGTATATTGGGTATTTAACATAGAATGTTATTTCTTTTTAAAAATATATATATATATATATATATATATATATATAACAAATGAACTAAGAGGTTATTTTAATTTACTAGTCATCTTTATTTTTTAAAAAATATTAGTGACAAATGATAATACAACTTAATCAAAAGATAAAGATAATTTTTAGATACTTTGTAGTCTTTGCTTAAATTAACACATATATTTATATAAGGTAAATTAACTAAGAAGTGTTATTTTAATATAGGTTCTCATTTGCATTTTTATTTTTTTATTTTTTTAAATGTATAGAAACAACACAAACACTACTTTGACAAATAATGTAAATTATGGGCTGTTTAAAATCTTGGATATACTTGCATATGTTTTTAATAGTGTATGGTTTACATTATTATAAATATATGATAAGAGAAAGGCTGTAAATCATTTACTGTAAGTAAGAAACCAGAAACGTTAGCAGGTAGCAAACAGTTTTTAACTATGGGTAAGTTATAATAAAATCTGTAATCAGTGAAAACACATTAAAATTTGGCATCTATCACCTGATCAAAATCTAACACAATCATTTTATTTTCTTTTCAAAATTTTCTCAGCAAAGACAATATCTTTCCTAGCCACCAAATCGTCATTTCTGTTCCTTTCCTAGTGAATTCAAGCATGCATATATATGAGCATTTGAGTTCAGAGTTATTGTTTAGAAATTTAAAACAAGTAAGTAGCCTCTATTCAAATTGTTAAAATCTAAAAACAAAAATCAATTTAAAAGAAGAGAAGAAGCAAGCACCCTGTACCTGTCTGGATTCATCTCTGTTCCTAGCATTCAATCATCAGGAGTTTTCTTTTAAAAGCAAGATTCAAATTGCAATTTTAAAGATTTCAACTTTTCAAATCAAAAGACTTCAACTTTAAGTTTTAAAAGCATCTGGAACCAAGATGTGGAAGGTGAGAAGCTAAATTTTAAAATCAGGAAACTCTATTGACTGCAAATGGATTGTTAAATTCTAGCATTCAAAAAACAAAATCTCTCCACCTAGATCGTTTTGCATGTTGATGTAAACTGGGAATATGTTCATTTTCTAGTATAATATTCGTTAAAAGTAGTTTGAGAGCAAATTATGTTGTGTAGTTCATCAGGGTTTCATTTTACAGTAAATAACTAATTTTGGTGAAAATTCAACATTTTTAATTCAAAGATTCAGGCATGCAATTAGGATGCTTATATGAAATTATAAATTTTAGCAGTTAAATTGTAATTTTTAGTAATCTATACTTTGAGATATTAGCAAATGAACGTTTTTTGTTTAAAAAATTATTCCCGTCGACTTCATCGATGAGAAGAGTTGTGGCCTGTTCTAGGAGGTGCTAGTGGACATCGGGGTGGGTTCGACCGTGGGGGATTTTTGGTTTTAGGTTTGGTTTGGTTGTTCGAGTAAGCTTTAGGTTTTGTGAAGCTTTGGGAAATTGTGGACACGGAGTCGAACTGGGTGACGATGGAGTGACCAAAATTCAAGATATTGGGTGGAGAGGTAACTACATGTGTGGGCCTTCGAGCGAGATGGATGGTGCCTGAAATAGGGGTCGGAAGTGGGTGCAGTAGCTTGATTTATGGGGGTTGTTTGATTTCTAGTAAGATATTAAGTGAGGCTGAAGGTCATTTTTTTATCGTGGGGATTTCTGTCTTTAACGTTGCAGCAATTAGGTCTGGGGTGGTAAAGTGACTGAGCGGCGATGGCGTTTCGGCGAGATGGTCAGTATAGTAGGTGTGCACGTGCACGTACGCCACCGTGCACGGACGATCTAAGCTAGCCATGTCGATCGAAATTGGTGATGGTGCGGTGTAGGGTCAGCGTGGTCTCGAGGGCTGTTCGAATTGATTGAACTAGATGTTGATTTTCGGTATTGTTCGTGGTGTTTATGTCGATCATATGAGTTGTTGTTGTTCCTGCATCAGAATTGGAACCAGTGAGGAAGAGGAGAAGATTTTGGGAATGGTGGTATCGGGATGGGCTTCGGCCCATATGCATGTGTGTGAATTATATGATCAGCTGTTTTAGTTTTGGGCTGTGGGCCAAAGGGTCTTTGTTTATTTTAAACAAGGTTTATTAACTAAAAGGATTTTGTTATAAAAAAAATTGTTTAGATATAATCCTATTTGTTTTCCAAAGGTATAATAAGCATGATGATTAATATAAATCTTTTGGAAAACAGTTATCTTTGATGTTTAAGTCATTTAAGATTTAATTAAAACAAAGGATTTTAAAAATAATAATAAATTTGTTTTACATTAAGAATAAATAAATTGTTTATCATAAATTATTTAAGCTTTAAGGATAAAAAATTTCTTAAGTTTTATTTGAATAATTTGAGTAAAATAAAGATGATTAAGAAGATCATAATAATTAAGCTTTTGAATTAATCCAAGTTCTTAAGAGATTTTAAATTTATAATAATTATTTTAATTACACGTATAATAGTGTGTTATTAAGACATATAATAGTGTGTTATTAAGAAGATGGTTCGTATCGACAGATGGTACGCCGTCGTACGATCCATTGTGAAGTTAAATAAGAAAATTATAAGCTTGTGCAGATATAATTTAATTACCAAATTGGAAATGAATGTCATTGTATAATTTTGTGGCTTATCCGTTAAGAGGTTCCCAAACTGAATAGGTGTGTTAATTGTAGATTATTCAACTGTGTGGCATCTGGACAATGGAAACAGATACCATTCCGCCACTACAACAAAAAGTGTCTTTTATAGCGGCATATAGCCTCTATTAATCACAACCATAGAAGTTTGATAAGCGTTGTATATCGACATGTTATAAAAAAAACTGTTGAATATTTATAACACAAAATATGCCGCTATGGTTGAGTTTAGTTTTATAACGCAAATTAGCCGCTATGGTACGTTAATTCAATAGCTCATTATAGCCGCTATAATACAGCTAAATATCGACGGAACAGGAAATCTTTATAACACCATTTTGCCGCTATAAAATATTTATTCAATAGCTCATTGTAGCCGCTATAATACAGCTAAATCTCAACGGAATTGGAAATCTTTATAACACCATTTTGCCGCTATAAAATATTTATTCAATAGCGGTCATTTTACGCTATTAAATCAACATGTTATAGTATTGGTAAATTCCTTTACAGCTCATATATGCCACTATAAAAATCGTAGATACACTTTTCAAGAGCTATGCATATCTATTACATTTTAATAATAGCAATCAAACTAAATCTTCATAAACGAATAAAGATTATAATCAACAAATATAACACAAGAGCATGCTCGGAAAGAAATGTGATATATTTTTCATTACAGAGTACAAACATTAAAGCCATCCTTCCAAATATTACAGGGTACAAACATTACAGAGTTCCAACATGCAAGATCTGATCTAGTTGCGTACTAAGGACCTTGCTTCCTTCCAAATAAGCCTGCGAAGTTAACACAAAGAAACAGAAAATGTTAAAACAAGTGTATGCAAGTGTTCAAGTGTGCAAGCAATTAATGATCAAAATGTAATGATAATTCTTACCTGATTTTTCTCTAGTTGTAGAAATCTATTCTCTAAGTTCAACAATTTATTTTCAAGTTGCAGTGTATGCTTATCCTTAACTTCCAATAAAGCAGCTCTACTAAGACTCATTCCTTTTCCCATCGCTCTAAGTCGACCCGGTCTTTCTTTCCCTAGCACTTGTGCAAGTGCATCTGCTCTATAATTAATTGGCGAGCTTGATTGTGAAACACTTTCAATTTGTTTAATCTTTTCCTACAAAACATGATTAATTTCATATTATTGCAGTTTAAATAAAACGTAGTATTTAAATTAAAATAGGAAACACACTAAGAAGCTTGCAAATTTATTTTAGCTTGGATTAAATTTGGTGATTGATTTATTTTTTGGGTTGGATGCAGAATGTTCTAGAAGATGCATAATTTTACACTTGATTTGGCAACATGCCAAAACCAACAGAAATATATGAGATGCAACATGCCAAAACCAACAGAAATATATGAGATGTATTCAGATGATTAGTCGACTGAGTTTAAGCTAAATTAGCATGAGAATTTAGTCAAAATATGACATGCTCAAAACATTTTTGCAAACAAGGAAGCCAATTCTGTGTATATCACAAATCAACAGTATTTTATATTATTTGTACAGGTTATACTACGAAGTAGAGTATTTTCAGGCTACACACATACTGTTTTGCAATATGGTTATAAACAATAAAATCCCGAAACAACATATTTCAAACAACGTGGAAATACATCTATCTAATGCTTTTTCTACTTTAGTAAACAATGATTTTGATATACAAGAGGAATGTGAAAATATCACTAAAAATTTACGGACCTTGATAAAAAAAATTCTGATGTAAAGGGAAATGAAGAATTACCTGCAGGAGAATCTTCTTCGATTGCAAATCCCAAGATAGCATTACTATAATTCCTGAGAAGAAAAATGGTAATGATATGGACGCATTAGATGTTAATATGAATGACTAGGAAAATTCTGGGTCTACTACAAAGAAGAAAAAAGGGAAAATAAATTTGAACTACTTAAAAGGGGAAAAAGTCTTAATTAATGGAGAGCTATTTGTTGAAACTAATGAGGTATTTGTTGAAACTAATAAAAAATGGAGCAATTTAGTTTCACAAATCAAATCCAAATCTAAATCAAGAAAAATGGAAGATAGTGGCTACCGTAGTGGTGTGTCAACCAGGGGTATCTCAAAGAATAAGTATGACTTCGCTATTCTGGAATGTGAGGGGATTGAACTCTGTCACGAGACAAAAAGATTTGTATGATCTGTTAAGAAGCAAATAAATCAACTTTATGTCTATTGTTGAGCATTAACTCTCTAACTAATCTATTGCCAACTATGCTTTAAAATTTAATAATTGGGATTTCTTAAACGATAATTCAAATGACTCCAAGTCAATGTTCTCCAATAAAAGTAAAAGAGGATGTAAGATTTATACTTAAAGAAAAATGTTCAGCGATAAGGGGAATCAAAGTCAATTGTGGATTCCAAGTCAATTGTGCGAATCCGTATCATTTGATCTATTTTTTTGTTCCTATTAGCTTTCCTATTCAAATGTCTTGTGGTTATAGGTATCAAAGAATAATGTTTAAAAAGCAGGATGCTTCTAGATACATTCAGAAGATTTGTTAATGATAAACTTTATATTAAAATTAAAAAAATTCAAAATTTCTCCCATTTGAATTTTGTAATGTTCACCTGAAAATTTACATGTAGTTTTAGATGTATCTTAGTCTACTTTGACTTGAAACATATACTCATCAAATTTGGAAGTTAGAAACATCAACCATAAATTTCTTGAGCATATAGTATAAACAATAAATAAAAAGTATCAGTGTAATACAAAAGGAGGAAGAAAAAAAGATAAAAAAAGAAGAAGAAGAAGAATAAAAAGAGTAAACTGACCTAAGCCATAAATTTATTGAGCAATTCCTCTTTCTGCATTTCTACACTAGTCGAAAGGCCCATAAGTTTCTATCTCTGATCAAACTGCATTACATTTCTTATTTGAAATTTACATCATAAAATGGAAAGATAGTCCATCTTAATTAAGAAGCTAGGTTGTAACTTAATTACCATCATCTTTTCAACTGTCAGGCGAGTCCCCGGTTCCAATTCCGAGAGTCTGCTATTTGCAGGTTCAACTTTCTTAGTATCGATTTCAGGGTCACCTTTCACCAATGAGTTCCACCACTCCATTCGATTCTAGATAACAGTATCGATATATTTTTTCCATCTTCAATGTTCAAGAAACAGTCATCAGACCTGACGGTGTTGTATAGTTCACCCTATAAACATGACAGTTCAAATAAGTCCACATTTAAGTCGGTAATTAATACATATATGATGATTCAAATGTAAGTGGAAAAGTGAAGTTCATGAAGTAGAATACAAGTAGAAATCACTACTTATGTGAATAATAGGAATATTATTTCACTGATCGAATAAACCTAATTGATCAATTTATTTCACATAGAGAATCATGGTAGTTTACAAATAGAGAGCACATCAAACTCCGTTTATTTCACTATATATGTTAACCAGAATGGTAATTATTTTTTGCTGATTTTATTGTGTGTTTGTTTTGTGTGTTCGTTTGCATTTAAAAAAAATATTATTGTGTGTTTGTGTGTGATTTTTGTTTGCATTTTGTTTGTGTATTGCATTTGCATTTCTATTAAAAAAATATACACAACTTCATTTTCAAAATTATATTCCATTTCACTTTTTATTTTATTTTTACATTACATAGTTTCAAAAAGAAAAAAAAATACACAACTTCAATTCCTATAAGTGCACTTCTCTACACATATCAGTGCTTGTGCACTTCTTCCCACTGTTCACACTACGACATACCCACCATATCACTCTGCTTCATCATTACATACATTAACCCATTACCACAATTTCAAACTCCTTCCTCTACACACTCATTGCCTCGACAAACTTCATCAAACTCCAGCAACGCCTGACATATACCCTTAAAACTCATCACCCATACATATCATTTCCACCAGCAACATACTCTTCACCAACTGCTGCTCCTCTTTGTTTCATTTCACCCCATATACCATTATCTTTGCGCTACTGCTTGCTGCATACATCTCTGATCAACTCTGCTACCAAACATCACGACACCACTGCCACCTACCCACCCGCACTGCTCCAGACTCCTCAACTTCCCATCCACCTACCCAATGTTGCTCTATGCATCAAAACTGTGCACATTTTCATTCCATAAAACATCAGTACATACATCACTCCATAGCTTCATATCACCCATACATCACTACATACAACATCACTTCTATATACATACAACTTCATATCACCACAACCTAGTCAACCGGTCACTCTGCAACATACATCACTCCACATCAATACAACAGCCACCATCAGTTCAACATTCAACAAACCATTCTCCACAGTACTCCCCTCTAAACTGCTCATCACTCCAATAACAAGTTCCTTGTCACAACAGAACACCAGTCATCCTCCCTTACATCACAAACATCTTCCTACTTTACCGCATCATCTCCAACCTGGTCACAAGTATCCCCTCAACAAACCCCATTGTCCTACCTTCCCCTCAAATTCTGCCAACACATACTACCATGGCAAAGACTGTCATCATTTCATTCAACGTATACAACCGCTTTGCTGTCTTACAAACAACCAACTCCTACAACACACCGCTTCTCTGCTACCAGTAACATTATCAACCCCCCTGAACCATCGGCAACCTGAAACTAACTTCTGCAACCACCATCTCATACCATCACCACTGCTGTTCAACCACTGTCCTCCATCACCAACAGTACTCCATCGAGACCAATCCTACCCACTGTCAAACTGCACTTGAATTCCACCACACTTCAAACGACACCCTCTGCCTCTGCTACAACCCAAACCTCATCACACATGCGCGACAACAAACAACTCATCGCGAGCTCGCCCTCAGCCAACAACAACACTCCGACCTCCAATCTACTGCCAAAAATCAAACTTGTTTATTTATTGTTATTATTGTCATTATGGTTGTTGTTTTTGTTAGTATTATTATAAACTTAATTAATTTTTATAAAATTAATTAACACAGTTAACTTTAATGAACTTAGTTAATTTATTTCAATTATTATTAAAAAGATATTATATAACTATAGTTAATTTTTATAAAACTTAGATTACTTGTTTAATATTTAATGATTTATTAGTACTATTATTGTTAGTATTATTACTATTATTCTAAACTTAGTTAATTATTATAAAACTTAGTTAATCTATCATTATTATTGTTATTATTATTTTTATAAATCTACTCGATTTTAGTTCTCAATTTATTAGTCGTCAATCTCTATGGCTTTCTCTGCTTTGCCTTTTGACAAAGCCGATAGTTTGGTCTTCACCTTCTTCTTACCAACTTGGAATTTACCAAAACGTCTCTTTTTCTTCTTATCACGTCCATCGATCTGCTTAAGAAAAAAGAGCTTGGGAGAAGTAATAAGCAACATTGACAAGCCCAATGTAGCGAAAGCAAAAGTATAGCAACTATAGGCAAAATGTTTACATTTACAGTGTAATCGACATCGTGGAAAACAGAATCAATCTTTCACAGTATCACGATATATACATATATGACCATAAGATAAACAACCGATTGCACAACCACCATTGGTGGACAATAGAGGTTTATGACATGCAATTCATTATATTCTAGCCTGGAGGGATTACATGTGTTAAATAATGAAGCAATTTCCTATATATTAAAGTTGCAATGATTATCATAAAAAATATGAACTACTGCTGCATTTTAACTGACAAGGTATTCAAATAAGCGATAGAAACAAACAAACCAAAGTTTGATTGCATGCCCACAAATATATAGTATCAACTGGGCCAGTGGGTCTTATATGTTGATACACGAAGATTTGGATCAATGACAATGTGCTTTAACAAACAAGGAAGAAATATATGCAAATGCTAAAGGAAGATAGATGAAGACCAAACAAACTTAAAGTATGTTTTTACATATGTCTTAGTCTAGATGTATTATTAAAATCTATCCCCAAGAAGCTTGCACGAACACTAGAAATTTTTTATAAACTTCATTTTTCAATTAAGTGTTAACTATGCAGGTTTTATGAGTTTAGTCGACTGAACAGGAACAGCCTGTCGACTGAAACTGGAACAAATTTATACACATGCACATTTTCAGTCGACTGAATTTCCTGCACAGTCGACTGAATTTGGTCCCGAAAATTTTACTTCATATTTTCAGTTGACTGAATTCCCTGCTCAGTCGACTGAATTTGAACCTGCGAATTTCCTCTGAAAAGCCACCTTCTTCCTCTAAGAGTTGCAACCATTCATCAATGAAAATGGAAGCATCTCTTGTTTGCAACATTTGACAACATATGCATCTCTTCTACAAGTATATATACATGATTCTAACATCATTTAACTCACGGAATTCTCTCGCTTTAATCTAACTATTCTCTTGTTCATATTTTCTAGATATTCTCAAAGCAATCACTAATCTATTGCTTGAATCATTGTTTTTTTTTATAACATTCGTTTGATTCATAGCAATTCACATTTCCTAAATCTTCACAAACACATTGCATACTCTCGAGGATAAGATTATAGGAATATTGTACTACATTAGACTCATTAGTGTTGACAAGAACACAACAAGTCAAATATTGTATTTTAGTAATTGAGTTGAAGTCCTCTTCGGTAGTTGAGGCAAGAAATCCCGTTCGGTTGTTCGGATAAGTTGTAAACCTATTCCTCCGGGTGAAGTGAGGATGTTAGTTAGTGAAATTCCTAAGTGAAGCTTAGGGACTGGACGTAGGACGAGAGGTCCGAACCAGTATAAAATCCTGGTGTCTCCTTGCATTTACCTACTTTATCTACCTAGACTATTTCATTATTCCATATTACACGATCCTACCGCATAGCCTCTTTCAATTGGTGTCAGAGCAAGGCCGTCCTATAACCATAACACCGTTATTAGACATATTGATAATATGGAAAATAACGCAAGTACAAGCACAACATCTGCCTATAGTTCTACATTTGCGGAAGGACAATCTACCCAACGACCTCCTCTATTCAATGGACTAAACTATAACTATTGGGCTACAAGTGTTGGGCGAATTCTCACCACCGATCCAAAACATTTTTCAAGCAATGTCGAACCACCGTTCCTCCCAACAATGCCGAACCAACTTCCATGATCAGCCTCTGCCGGTCCAAACTCCAACCTCATCCTCCACCGAACCAGCCAATCTCCAAGTCCTAGCCGGACCATCCCCCCTTGCCGAACCAGAGACACTCCACATCAATGCCGAACCAAGCCCCCAAGGCCAGTGCTGCCGAACCAAGCTCCCAAGGGCAATGCTGCCGAACCAAACCCCCAAGTGCAGTGATGCCGAGCCAACACCCTACCGAACCGCTTCCCACCGTACCAACTAACACCGATCCACATCTCATCACCACCGAACCAACTGCCTTACACCCCTATGCCGAACCAACCTACCACCGGACCACATCCCTACCGAGCCCAAACATCTCTTCCCTACCGGACCAAACCCCAACTTTCTCCAAGCACGGCCGAACAAAAGCTTCGCCGAACCAGAACGCCGCTAGGCCAGATTTCTTCAGTCCAAGCCCACCAGCAGCTATATACATCCAAGACCCCTGCCCCCAGCCTCACTCTATAAATAGAGGGGCAGGGGTACAACAATGGCAGACAAGTTTGAGAGCTCAAGCACGAAAGGAACTTTCAAACAACTTTCATATACTTGTATACAAAGCTTTGTACTTGTAATCTGAAAGAAAAGAGAGAATAACATATAAAGTGGATGTAGGCACGTTCTGGCCGAACCACTATAAATCTGCGTGTCTTTTTACAATTTAGCCCCTGTTTTTTACTTATTTTCATAACTCACCCAAATTACTAAGAACAACATAAAATCAACTAAATCATACGACTTTGAGGTGTTTGTCCATTTTTTGTGCAAACATTTTTGGTGCTTTCACTGAGAACTTCGAACCCGAAGCTTCAAGCTTCCCCCACTCAGCCTTCTTCCTAACAGCATCGCTTGGTGCCTGGACAACATGACTTTCAGGCAGAGAAAGGGAAAGAATATCGCAACTAGCAGCATTCCGGATCCAGTAATCACAGATCAAGAGAATCATCCCATTCCAACAGCAGTACCGAACGAGGATCAGAAAACCCCGACAGCCCCTGCCACAAAACAACCGGCAGCAATTACTAGGGCAGATCTAGACAGAGTTGTGGCTGAAGTAACTAACCGCTTCACATCCTAACAAGAAGCTTTGGTGGACCAACTCATGTCACGCTTAAGGGATGCTGAAGAATCCAACCGCGACACTGAATCATGGGGTGAATCCCAATCCGGAGGATCTGGGGGGCGACAAAGGTCTTCCTTCTTTGAAGAAACTATCAACAGAAACAACAATGGTAGGAGCTGAGCCCGAACTCAGCCCAAACTCCGACCCGAGGAAACGTTTGGAACCGAACCCCGCAGGGGAGGTACCAGGCAAGGATCGGATGTAGCTGAGCCGGTCATGCTGCCTAGCCAGAGAAATACCAATGAACGGAGCCGAGCTAGAATCCAGCCCGAAGTTGACCCCGAGGAAATGCTTGAAACAGAACCCCACAGGGGAAGATCAAGGCAAGGGCCAACTATAGCTGAACCTAGCATGCATCCGGACAGCCAAAGACAGCCGCTGGGAAACGTTAGGAGTGATAGACTATACCACCCCTACAGGCCATCCAGACAGAATCGACCCCGCAGGGAAGAACCAAGCTCTTTCTTATCTGCCCCATATTCTGATGAGAGGATGGCACGATTGTTCAGAGAATGCGTCCAACGAGACCAAAGAGATCGTGGGATAGGTGCTAGGGTAACCAGCCCTTTCACCCGCGATATTGAAATTGCCATCACCCCCCGAGAATGGAAAATGCCGACAATGGAACCATACAAGGGAACCTCTGACCCCGTTGTACACCTGCAAAGATACACACAACATATGCTCATGAGCGGGGTAACGGAAGGAGTATTATGCAAATGCTTTCCACTATTTTTAGCAGATCTAGCTACCTCCTGGTTCTGCCATCTACCCCAAGGATCCATCAGTTCATGGGAAATGTTGAAGGAGAAGTTTATCAGCCAGTTCCGCATTCATGTGGAACAACCCAAGGATGCTTACTCCTTATCTACTGTCAAACAGAAACCCGGAGAGAGACTGCAGCAATACCTAACCCGGTTCAATGCCGCAGCGGCAGCAGTTCAAGATGCCGATGAGAAACTTGTCTTGATGGCCCTCTGTAGTGGTGTGCATCCGGATACCAAGTTTGCTAGAAGACTAACTAAAGAAAAACCAGCTACCTTGTCCGATTTCTTCCATGAAGCTGGAAAGTACATGAGACTCGAAGAGGCTGCCACTGAAAGGCAGACAGGACCACAGGCTAAGACGGCTCATGGAAACGCCCCCGCCGCAGCGAAGGACATTCGGAGAAACGACTCCAGAGACAATGCAGGGGCCAAGAAGGGAGAAAAGCGATTGTACCGACCAGGACCGAGATTTGATGCTTACACTCCCTTGAATGAAACAGTCGAGAACATCTTCCTGGCCACCCAGGACGAACTTACATACAAGCGCCCCCCGTACAAGAAAGAGTCAGATCGCGCAATCCAGTCCGGAAAATTCTACCGTTTCCATGAGTCTCATGGGCACGATACCAATGAATGCCGCCATCTCCGAGACCTAATTGAAGAACACATCAGGAGAAAGAGGCTGGAACGCTATGTAAAGGGCCAGGACAGGACTCCAGCTCCCGCCAAGGAAAACCCAGGGCAGCTCCACCTAGAAACAGGCGGAGGAAACTACAACACCAGCGGTTCCAGCCAAGAGAAGATAGTGGTTCATACAATATCTGGGGGGCCACACATCGCCGACAAAAGCTGAGCAGAAATGGAAAGATATGAAAACTCGCTCAGAAGCGAGGGAGACTGCGTCAATTCTGTTATGGAAGAGCGCCACCCTAAGCGGAAGGAAAATAATGACATCACATTCAGTGGGCATGACCTAGAAGGAAGGCAATACCCTCATATGGATCCTATGGTCATCTCTGCCTGGTTCGGCCCAGCTGAAGTTTTTCGAATCCTAGTAGACACTGGAAGCTCAGTGAATATTCTGTTCAAGCATGCTTTCGACAAAATGAAGCTGTCAATGAAGGACGTGTCTCCCTGCAACAAATCGCTACACGGTTTCACTGGAGAAGCAAAGATGCCCCTCGGACAATTGGATCTCTTTGTTGAATTGGGAAGTCATCCCCGCTCCGCCATTCGGAAACAAACATTCGTGCTAATAGACAACCACTCGGCCTACAATGCCTTTTTAGGAAGACCAGCCTTGTCTGACTTCCAAATTGTCCTTGCCCCATGGTGCCTGAAGATGAAGTTCCCAATGAATAATGGAGTGGGAGAAGTAGAAGGGGATCAAGACGCCGCTCGGGACTGCTATGTAACCAAATTTCGCAATAATTGCAGGAGAGATAAAGGGAAAAATGCAGAGACTATTCTCTGCATGAAAAGCTTGGAAGCATAGCAACTAAAGAAAGCCCCTCCTCTTCGGTATACCAGTGATCCTTTCAATGAATTAGACCCCAGGGACAAAGAGGAGGAGCCCACCGCCGAGCCTGCAGAGGCTATGGAATTCGTATCTGTAGACAAACGCGACCCAAGTAAGCTGTTGAGAGTCGGATCTCAGTTAAAAAGAGAATTAAAGAATCAACTCATTGATTTTCTTCGCACAACATGGATGTATTTGCATGGACGCACGCTGATATGACTGGAATCTCCCCGGACATAGCATGCCACACACTAAACATCGATCCTACCAAGGTACCGGTAAAGCAAAAGAAGAGAAGTATGGGGGCAGAACGATCAGCAGCCCTCGAGGAAGAAGTAAAGAACTTACTTGCCAATGACTTCATACGTGAAGCCATCTACCCGGAATGGATCGCCAACCCGGTACTGGTAAAGAAAGCTAATGGGAAGTGGCGAACATGCATCGATTTCTCCAACTTAAATGACGCTTGTCCGAAAGACTGCTTCCCACTCCCCCGAATCGACCAACTCGTGGACAGCACTGTCGGACACAAACTTTTATCCTTTATGGACGCATACTCAGGATATAACCAGATCCCTATGCACGCCCCCGATCAAGACCACACTAGCTTCATCACTGACTGAGGATTGTACTGCTGCAAGGTAATGCAATTTGGACTTAAAAACGCCGAAGCTACTTATCAGCGCCTCGTCAACAAGATGTTTGCAGAACTGATAGGACGAACTATGGAAGTTTATATGGATGACATGCTGGTAAAATCGAGGAAAGCCAACGACCATATAAACCACATGGATGAGATGTTTCAAGTATTTCGCCAATATGGAATGAAGCTGAACCCTCTAAAGTGCTCCTTCGGAGTATCATCGGGAAAGTTCTTGGGATTCATCGTTCATGCCAGGGGGATTGAAGCAAACCCCGAACAAATCCGAGCTTTATAAGATATCAAGACACCATCTACTCGAAGAGAGATGCAAAGCCTAAACGGGAAAGTGGCCGCCCTGAGTAGGTTCATCTCTAAAGCAACCGACAAATGCATCCCTTTCTTCGAAGCTCTAAAGAATGACAAAGGAAAGTTCGAATGGACTGACGAATGCTCGACAGCCTTCCTTAACTTAATCGGACACCTCCAGAGACCACCGGTACTTTCAACTCCAAATGAAGGCGAGGAACTATACCTATACCTTGCTGTGTCACCACATGCCCTAAGCGTCGCGTTGGTGAGGGAAGACAACCGCACGCAACGGCCCGTATACTTCGTAAGTAAGAGGTTTATGGGGGCAGAAGTCAGATACCCTAAACTTGAAAAGCTAGCATACTGTCTGCTTATCACGTCGCGGAAACTATGACACTATTTCCAGTCTCATTCCATTAGAGTTTTAACCGATCAACCGCTAAGGCAAGTGCTCGATCGCCCCAACACTTCTGGGCGATTACTTAAGTGGTGCATCGAACTAAGTCAATATGATATCACTTACCATCCTCGCACCGCTATCAAGGGCAAGCCATAGCTGATTTCATTGCCGAATTCACTACTAGCGAAGGTAAGGACCAATCTGAAATAGCAGAAGATATCAAGTGGAATCTCTTCGTAGATAGAGCGTCGAACGAACAAGGCTCGGGGGCAGGTGTTGTGATAATCACCCCCAGGGGAAAGAAGCTGCATTGCGCCCTAAGATTGGAATTCGCTGCCACCAACAATGACGCAGAATACGAAGCAGTGATAGCCGGATTAGAACTTGCACTGGAAATTGGAGTCAGTTCTTTATGTCTCCATAGTGATTCTCAACTTATTGTAAATCAAATACTAGGAGAGTTCCAGACTCGAGGAGAACGACTCAAAGCATACCTAAAGAAGACCAAGCTGCTACTTAACCAACTGGATCACTATTTGATCAGACACATTCCTCGAGAGGAGAATCAAGAGGTCGACGAACTGGCAAAGCAAGCCAGCATGAAGAACAACTCCTTTTCGGGAGAAATAGCCGTCTCAAAACAACTAGCCCCGAGCTTCGAACGGGAGGATCTGATAGCTACGATTGAAGAAGAAACTTGGATGGCTCCTATCCGGAAATACTTACAAGATGGCGCATTGCCCAGCGAGCGTAGCGAAGTCAGGAAAATCTTGAGGAAAGCCTCCCGCTACACACTGCAAGAAGGAATCCTCTACCGGCGTGGCTTCTCTAACCCTTTATTACGATGTGTCGCTGGAAGGGAAGCCAAGAAAATCTTATCCAACATCCACCAGGGAAGCTGCGGAGATCACACTGGAGGGCAGACTCTGGCAAAGAAGATACTTCGATATGGATATTTCTGGCCCACCTTGAACAAAGACGCCTTAGACTTCGTCAGAAAATGTGGCAGATGTCAGAAATTTGCCAAAATTCCTCGACTACCGACAAATGAGATCACTCAAATGACTAGCCCTTGGCCCTTTGCAGTATGGGGAATTGACTTGATTGGTGAACTGCCAATGGGCCGAGGCAGAGCTAAATATGCTATAGTAGCAGTCGACTATTTCACCAAATGGGTTGAAGCGGAACCTCTAAATAAAATATCTTCGACAAAAATCATTAACTTCTTGATCAAAAATGTTCTGTGCAGGAACGGAGTACCACTCAAAATCATATCAGACAATGGACTTCAGTTTGACAGCGAGGAATTCACCGATTGGTGCCAAGAGCACGGGATTCCCAAAAGCTTCTCATCCGTGGCTTATCCCCAGGAAAATGGCCAAGTCGAAGCTGTCAACAAAATTCTCAAAACGCTGATCAAGAAGAAGCTTGAAAAGTCAAAGGGCGCTTGGGTGGATCAACTTCCTACGGCACTTTGGGCCTACCGCACATCTTTCAGAACATCAACAGGGCATACTCCTTTCTCTTTGGCATACGGATCGGAGGCAATGCTCCCAGTTGAGACTATTGTGCCTTCCCACCGTAGGATCCACTACAACCCAAAAGAAAATGAAGAACTCCTCCTCATGTCTTTGGATCTGATTGAGGAGAGAAGAGATGATGCAGCACTCAAAGTAGCAGCTCACAAAAAAAAAGTGGCAGCACTATACAACTCCAAAGTCAAGCATCGCAGCTTACAAGAAGGAGATCTTGTCCTCAAGCGAATCTTTCCGCACCCCGGGGCACTGGACCCCATCTGGGACGGACCATATGTAATTCATAAAGATCTCCACAATGGAGCTTATATTTTGTCAATAGTGGACGGAGAGGTGTTCCAGAGGGCATGGAACATTCGACACCTCCGTCGATACTTTTCTTAACTTGTACTGCCCATATGAAGAGAATCAACAAAGAGAATCAGTGGACGTAGGCATTTTCGTGCCGAACCACTTTAAAAAAACTTGGCTCTTGTTAACTTGTTCCTTTGTATCTTGGCTACTTGTTAAGCTTTGTCCTTTGCTGTTGAACAAAATCCTTTGCAGATGACATTTCAATTCAGAGCTTCACAACACAACTCCACCTGGACAAAATCTAACAGGTACGCTACGATCCTATGCCCTCGCCAATGAGACACTTTGCTCCGGTATCCCTCTACCGCGAGTTAACTCATTGTTTGCCTCGGCCCTTAAAGCCGACTGTAATAAGCCGAGTATAAGCCACCGAGAAGGCCGATTATGCCATGGCAGCTCATTACAGCGATTCGGCTCGCCGGCAACTGTGAACCGACCATAATCCCCAACATAAGGTGTGGCCAGCCAGGGGCAGTTCACAGTTGACGATCGGCCCCCACGCTAGCCGGCTACAGTAAATCGAATAATACCCACGATTACGGGCCATAATGGCCCGGGTAGTTACTGTGCGCGATCGGCTCCGATGTGTCTTAAGTGCGGCTGTGGTAAAAAAGAAAACTCCCCGCAGAGGCGTAAGATGGGTGACAAATGTCTCCAAGACCCACAGCTAGGGAAAGTGACTACAAAACCCGTTTGCCACGAACTTGAGCACATCGACGGCCTTCCTGACTGGAAGTTTTACTTTTCCTATATTTCCATTTCATTTAAAACTTTTCTCCTATTCTCCGTAACGGTGCTTGAAAGTACAGGACATGAAATAGGGAACGCTCGCTAATAGGAACAGAAACTTATAATTGGATGACGAGACACTCAACAGCATTCCGTGCTTAGTCTTGCAGGGCGCACGAAGTTGCCATCCACAGCCGAAACAAGAAGGGAGGTACCTTCTACTTTTATACATTAATGCATAGCTGCAGTTCATATTCACACATCACATTTACGTTGCAAAATGAGAAAATTATACTTTAAGAAAAAAACTTGGCATCAGGCACAGTCAAGTCACTAGTAACATGCATAGTTACATCACTTACACAGCACAACAAAATAGCGATAACATTCCAACATAAAGTAATCAGCTTATGTTACGAAATTACATAAAGTCATTCACCACAAACAATATTATTACAGTCACATCAGTGTTTTGGACTAACATAAACAGCGATAAAAGGAAATCAAAAGGTGGCCGAATCCGGACAAGGAACCAGCTGCGTCCACGCTTCGTCCTCATCCTACCAACTCTCTAAGCCTACTTAGCTGCAGGGTCGGAGCTCCCAGCATGTTGATCGGAAGTCCCATCTATCCAATTCAGAAGAGGAATTCATTAAACAAACAGTAAACGATCAAGTTATGAAAACCTAAAAGGAAAAGAAGGGGAAGCAAGGCTTGAACTCAGAACACTCAAGATGAAATGCACATTCATTACCAGCTTCAATCTTCTTTGCATTGACTGCACATTTCAACATCATATACGAAATTACATGATCAGTCCTTCTGCGGTCATGAATAACCAATTGCACTACTTAGATGATCATAATCTTTGGAACGATATTGATGGTCTGCCCAGTGGATTTGATGATGCTCAACTAGATTTCAGTAAAGGATCATTCAGTGGTTTGAACAATGAAGTACCAGATTTGGATGAAATAATCAATGCCATTCCTCTAAACCATCCTTCAGATCCTCGTTTAGCTTCTCTGACCCTTTCTGAAGAGTTCAATATCATCTTCAACGACTTGAGTTATGAGATAGAGAAGTCCAAGTTGAGCTACAGGATATCTAATGATGATCATAAGGAAGAATCAAAAGGCAAAAAAAAAGAAATAAGAAGAAATTAACGATAAACAAGGAAAAAACGGCCTCAACATTTGAACTAGTATCGAAGTACTTTTACTTGCCAATATCGCAAGCAGCGAAAGAATTAAACATAGGTCTAACTCTTTTGAAGAAGAAATGCAGAGAGTTGGGAATTCCTCGGTGGCCTCATCATCAAATGAAGAGCATGCAGACTCTCGTAAGGAATGTTCAAGAGAGAATGGAGAAGAAGGAGAAGAGAGACTCATGGACGCTCTATCATATGGCATAAGCCCCTGGCAGCACCACGAGCGCTCTATCAATCCCAAAAGAATGAGATATGGCGTCGAGCTGTTCCTCTTTGAGGGAGCTAGGAAAACAGTCGGGCGGGGAATTCAGAAGTTCCTGGGGACCATACACATCCACTAACGACCTCGGGGCAGGTCCATGTTGCGCCGGTCTTGGCTGGGCTGGGGGCACGGAGGAGGACTCTCCTTCGCCCTTAGACTTCCGTTTATCTGATCGGGTTTCCACTTTGTGAGACATTTATCTACAAACACAAAAGAAAAAGTACATCATTAAAACGGAAGGTATAAACATGCAAGTATCATAGTCTGAAATTTCGCCCGAACTCCTGGTGTCATTCGGTAAAGCAAATATAGAAGTCCATCCGGTAAGGAGTTCATTCAACACTCGGAATCCCCGAGTTCATTCAGCAAGGCCCAACCTAGAGCCCGTTCGGCATTCAAACTTAAAATCTCATTCGGCATTTAAAACTCCAAATCTCATTCGGCAATACAAGCACAAGTTCATTCGGCAGAAGCAACCTCACCTGGAGCGGCAGTTAGGATCGACGCAGTACTTGGTTGATTTGGCTGTTTCGAGTAAACGAGTTTGATTCGGCACTCAAGTGATTCGGCTATATCAAACGGTAAAGGGATAATAGTAGTATGATGCCCCTACTTATAGGCGAGCACAGGATAACCGGACCAGATGATTTAGCACTTGGAACCGAATAAAGCCATCCCAACTGCAAGAAAACAAAGCGCGACACATGCAGGCATGTGCCCCACTTTGGGGGGCAAATGTTGGGCGAATTCTCACCACCGATCCAAAACATTTTTCAAGCAATGCCGAACCACCGTTCCTCCCAACAATGCCGAACCAACTTCCATGATCAGCCTCTGCCGGTCCAAACTCCAACCTCATCCTCCACCGAACCAGCCAATCTCCAAGTCCTAGCCAGACCATCCCCCCCTGCCGAACCAGAGACACTCCACATCAATGCCGAACCAAGCCCCTAAGGCCAGTGCTGCCGAACCTAGCTCCCAAGGGAAATGCTGCCGAACCAAACCCCCAAGTGCAGTGATGCCGAGCCAACACCCTACCGAACCACTTCCCACCGAACCAACTAACAACGATCCACATCTCATCACCACCGAACCAACTGCCTTACACCCCTATGCCGAACCAACCTACCACCGGACCACATCCCTACCGAGCCCAAACATCTCTTCCCTACCGGACCAAACCTCAACCTTCTCCAAGCACGGCCGAACCAAAGCTTCGCCGAACCAGAACGCCGCCAGGCCAGATTGCTTCAGCCCAGGCCCACCAGCAGCTATTTACATCCAAGACCCCTTCCCCCAGCCTCACTCTATAAATAGAGGGGCAGGGGTACAACAATGGCAGATAAGTTTGAGAGCTCAAGCACGGAAGGAACTTTCAAACAACTTTCATATACTTGTATACAAAGCTTTGTACTTGTAATCTGAAAGAAAAGAGAGAATAACATATAAAGTGAACGTAGGCACGTTCTGGCCGAACCACTATAAATCTGCGTGTCTTTTTACAATTTATCCCCTATTTTTTACTTATTTGCATAACTCACCCAAATTACTAAGAACAACATAAAATCAACTAAATCATACGACTTTGAGGTGTTTGTCCATTTTTGTGCAAACAACAAGGAAGAGAATTTATATGCAAGAAACAAGTTTCGAAGCATGGAATCTACTCAAGTAGAGTTCGTTGTACCCACAACCGATTACCCTACATGGACACAAATTCAAAAGAATGAAGCTAGTGCAAATGCCAAAGCTATGAATATGCTATTTTGCACCCTGGATAGAAATGAATTCAACCGTGTTAGCATATGTACTACTGCATATCAGATATGGGAAACACTTAAAGTCATACATGAGGGCACAAACAAGGTTAAACAAACAAAGATATCCATGCTGAAGAATCAATTCCAAAATTTTAGAATGCGACAAAATGAGTCCATCAATGACATGTACTCAAGATTTCAAGACATTCATCATGCTCTAATCGGACTAGGAGAAAGATACACGGACTTTGACATTGTGTCTAAAGTTCTAAATTCACTCACTGATGAATGGGAGAGAAAAGTACTAGCAATCGAGGAAGCAAATGATCTATCTACAATGAAACCAGAAGAATTGATTGGAAATCTTATGTCATATGAAGTAAATATGTAAGCTAAAAAGGATCAAGCTCAAGAAAGAAAGAATGTTTCTTTTCATGCGGAAAAGGAAGAATCAGAGTCTGAAGATGAGGATATAGCATTTATAGCCAAAAAATTTCAAGAAATTCTTAAAGTACAGAAAAGGAAACAAAAACGGATTCAAAAAGAATTTCTTGAACAAACCTTCATCCTCAAATATAGAATGCTTCAATTGTCATAAGAAAGGACACATGCAAAAAGATTGTCAAGAACAAATGAAGGAAAATCAGAAAAACTTCAAAAACAAGAAGGATAAATTCAAAAAGAAGGCATTTTCTGTAACATGGGACGATTCAGATTCATCTTCATCCGAAAATGATAGTGATAGCGACAATGAACAAGCAAATGTATGCTTCATGGCTCAAGAATCTGAGGTAAATAATTAACTTTCGACGATTTAATTGAAGTAAACACTGATTTTTTAAGCACAATAAAAACTCTTAAAAAGAAACTCAAAGAAACTCGTGAAAATCAAAACAAAGCTAAATTTGAAAGAGATATGTTAAAAGATGAAAAGAAAATCTTAGAAGAAGACTTGAAAAAGTTCAAGAATCTCATTCAAATTCGGAAACTTAATTATCACTTTTAAGTCAAGAAATTGAAACTCAAAAAACAAAGAATGATATAATTGTTTCTGAAAATCATGAGTTAAAAACTAAGATTAAAAAACTTGAGTTAGAAAATAATAGTCTTCAAGCTAGATTAGATAACATCACTAAAAATGTTTCTAACTTTAACAAAGGAAGAGAAAACTTATCTAAGATTTTAGAAAATTCTCAATCCTCTTCAAGTAAACATGGATTAGGATATAAAAAAGAGTCAAAAATTCATAAAAAGAAAGATACAAATTTTAAGAGGAATATGGATTCAAAACCACAAATATTGCCAAAGAAACCTATTAAAACAAAAGTAGAAAACAAGGTAGTTAAAATTTGGGTACCAAAAACTAACAATGTATTAATAAGAAATAAACATATCAAAACATTTATGGATAATGTTCATCATAATGAAAACTATATTTATAAAAAGGATACTAAACCAAATTGGGTTTGGTTTCCTAAACTCTAACTCTTTAGGACCCTATTAAAAGGTGGGTACCAATAATTTCATATTTATTTTCAGGTCCCACTCAAAAAGAAGAAATGGATATTAGACAGTGGTTGTTCAAAACACATGACCGGAGACAAAGATATGCTTACAAACATCACATACTTTGATGGTGGCTCGGTTACCTTCGGAGACAATTCAAAAGGCTATATCATTGGCATAGAAGATGTGAACAATTACGGTACATCAAATTTACCTTTTATAACAAATGTTTCATTAGTTGAAAATTTAAAACATAATCTACTTAGCATAAGTCAACTGTGTGGCAAAAGTTTTAAAATAACTTTTTCAAATAATAAATGTAGTATTTTTGATCAAAACCAAAATATTGTTTTTGAAGGAAATAGAGATAGAAATATTTATGTTTTAAATATGAATATTAATCATAATTCAAGTATGTTTTTACTTACCAAAGATAATGATCCTTGGTTATGGCACAAAAGATTTTGTCATATAAATTTTAAAACTATTAGAAAACTTTCTAAAAATGAATTAGTAAGAGGTTTACCCAAAATAAACTTTAAAATAAATAATCTTTGTGATGATTGTCAAAAGGGAAAATTAACGAAATCATCTTTCAAATCTAAGAAAAATATTTCGACTTTACAACCATTAGAATTACTACATATGGATTTATTTGGACCAATACAAGTTCAATCCATTAATCATAATCGATACGTATTTGTAATAGTTGATGATTTTTCAAGATATACATGGACTATTTTTATGAAAAATAAAAGTGACACTTTTGAGCATTTTAAAACATTTTTCAAAAGAATTCAAAACACTAAAGATTTGAAAATTAAAAATATTCGAAGCGATCATGGAGGCGAATTCGAAAATGAAGTTTTTGAAACTTTTTGTAAAAAGAAAGGAATAAATCATAATTTTCCTTTTCCTAGAACTCCTCAACAAAATGGAGTTGTAGAAAGAAAGAATAGAACATTACAAGAATGCGCAAGAACATTGTTAAATGGATGTTCTCTACCAAAACATTTTTGGGCAGAAGCCGTTGCTACTTCATGTTATGTATTAAATAGAATATCAATTAGACCATTAAATAAAAATACTTCTTATGAACTATTTAATAATAAAAATCCAAATATATCTTATTTTAAAATATTTGGATCAAAATGTTTCATTTTAAATACAAAAGATCAACTTGGAAAATTCGATTCAAAAGCTGATGAAGGAATTTTCGTAGGATACTCAGAACGAAGTAAAGCATATCGAGTATTTAATAAACGAACAAACTTAATTGAAGAAACTTTGCATATATCTTTTGATGAAAATTTTAATAAAAATTTAAATATAAAAGATGATGAAGAATTGATAAATATAGAAGAAACAATGTGACGACCCGGAATTTTCGAGCATTGAAAATCGGAATATTTAATTGATTTTAAATTGTTTAAAGGTTAATTATCAACTTAAATTACGAATATCATGATTTATTTTACAATTAAATTGTAGAATTAAATAATTTGAATTGGATAAAATATGAAACCTGAGATTTTAAGCCTGTTATGAATAATTTAAAGGCTTGTAAAATTTATATTGATAACACTGAAGATAATAGAAGTTGTAAAATTGAATTTAATAGTGTTTTGTTCAGTTTTGAAATTTTATTGTTTCAAAATTGAATTTAGAAATAGCCTTCCGAGGCACAGTCTCGGAATTCGAGGAAACCAGTTCCATTGAGTCCATAATATTAAATCATTATCGGATTTCAAATTTCGTTTTGTTCGGAGTTAGTGTGTGAGTGTACGAAATATAAACGTGCTGGAAATTTAAATTGATAAATAATCTAATGAAATTTAATTTAAGAAGGAAAAAAAAAGTCGAGCCTTCTTGTATACGCCTCCTTACTTTATATCTAATCACGTTACTTCTTCTTTCTTTCAGCCGAATTTGAAAAAAAAATATAATAAAAATAATATATAAAATAAAATAAATGATACTGGCTTCGTTCGGAAGGAATGAACGAAAGGAGGAATAAAAGGGGGTTTGCTTCTCATTCTTCTGGAAAGCAAAAAGGAAATTCTCGGTGAATACAGACAACACAGAATCATCAGCTCCGACTCTTCCCATATCCAATTTGAAACCTATTCGATTCAAATCAAATTTTTCGGCGACGCGCATGAGGAGTATTCGCGAGTATGTGGGGTTGGGGGCGCGAAGGGCTAGGGTTTTGTGAAGCATATTGGTTCGATTCGTCTTCGCCGTCACTCGAGGCGATGGAATGGAGCGTGCGAACTTGGGCGCTCGCTCGTGAGATCCGAAGTCGTTCGTTCACGCGATTTGGGGGAATTGATGTGGATTCGCCATGGAAAAAATTGGGTCGCTGCAGAGATTGCCTTGTTTTCGTCGACGGCGGTGTGTATGCCGGAATCCATGTCCAATGATGCATGGAAGGATGTTGTGGTGATTAGCGGAGGCGTTTGGCTAGGGTGGGAAGGCTTCGTGGCTCCAGTTCAAGTGATGGTGGCTCTGGTGAGAGCATCGGTCTGAAAACAACAATGGAAAACAAATCAAGATGGAATAGACTGCAAATCTCAAATACAAAGGTGAGTTAATCTCACTCAGTTTAAATTTAAATTTAAATGATTAAATTTAAATAATTGTTTGAATGGTTGAAATTGATTGATTGATGTGCTATAGTATGATATATTCTGGAATTGGTATATTATGTTATGCCAACATCTGTGGATGCAGGGAAAACAGGTTGGAGGGATCCAACTGGACCCCTCAATATTTATTTAAATTATTTAATACCCTCTGTTGTGATTTATTTAATATCCTATGATGATCTTTATTGGTATATTGAATACTATGGTTCGATTGGATATAATTGGGTATGATGAATTACCAAAAATATATAAATTGGATTTTGGTAAGAAAATAAAAGAAGTGAAATTGTAAGTAAAATAATTATAGAAATTTGAATAAACTTTTAAATGAATTGGAAAGAAATTAAGTGACTTTAAAATTCTAGCAAATAAATCTTGATTATAGAAAGGAAATTTGAATAAATAAAGAGTTAATGAATTTTAATCTTCAATGATATTAATTAAGGAAATAAAACAGTTATTTAAAATTTAAGATTTAAATTATTGGAAGGAATAAAGAAGTTGGGAGAAGCTGAAATCCGTATTTCACTTAAAATGGGTTAAAAACAAACGGGAAATTATAACCTTAATAATAAGTCCCTAATTAATGAATTTTAAAATGAATTAAGAAAGTAAAGAAATTTATTTCAAATAAATAAACTTGAAATTAATTTGGGAAAATTGATTTAAGTGATTGAAGTTGGAATTTTCTCTGGATAGCCAAGTACATGTTTTTAAAGAGTAAATTTTTAAATGTCAATTAAATGTTTTAAAATTGTTTTTAATGAAAGCAAGTTTTGTAAATTTATTATTTCTAATATTTAAAGTCTCAAGTAAGTATTTTCTTTTAATCTATTTTAGTAGTAATTATTAAGAAGTAACTTAGTATTTTGTTTTTAAAAGAAGAAATCTAGTTTTATATTTACTAAGTAACTTTATTTTCAAATACTCATATAGTATGTATTTTTAACAAGTTATTAAAGTAGCTTTAATTTAAATGTTTTATAAGTATATAGTTTAAAGTAAAGTGTTTTAAATTATTTTTAAAATCTAGTTTGTGCTTGGTGACTTTCAGAGGAGATAGAAAATATTTGAGTAAGTTTATTCTGGGAAGAAAGTTGGTTTTAGAAACTGTTTTCAAAGGATTGAAAATAGAAATATATCTTGGGAAGATATTTTGAGGTAAATAAATAATTTGGGAAATTTTTTTTATTGTGTGATGGATGTTGTGAATATTAATTGATAGTTAAATAACCGACTATCAATATTGGCCAACTGCATTGATCGTTTCGAAGAGACCGGGATCGAGATTTATTTCTCGAAAACCACTTTGATCCGGTTTGTACGTTTCGTGCGAAAACGTATTCGGAGTCGAAGATGGAGCAGTGAAGTGCAAGGGCTAGTCGCTACTAATCCTGAGGATATTTCCAAAATGGATGTAGTAGGAGTAGTGCCTTCGGTTCCGTTCGAATCCGGGACGGACTTGTATGGATGAATGCTTACGAAAACATCGTCAGGTGGACGATGGGCATTCTAAGTGAAACGTTCTTAAAAGGTAACGCTTAGCCTCAAGCCTCATCAAATGGGAATGACTGAAAATCAGGGGATATGCAGCAAGGTTAGGTGGGTCATGCCCAAGTAGGACAAGATAATTCCCCTGTCTAGATGTCCCTTTTTATATATTTCGGCTTAGTGGGTGGTTGGTCGCGCCAACCACGGGGTTTATCTTGTTCGGGACTGTTCAGTAAGGAATGGTTCCGGCCTTGTGTTGCAGGGGATGAAGGGAGTAATCCTCGGTACGGTGATCTAGGCCCCGTACTGTGACAGGTGGTACCCCAGTGCCTAGTCATTGTTGGAAATCCATTCTCCGTACCTAGTCATTGTTGGAAATCCATTCTCCCTACGAGCCTTGTACGAGTTTTGTTTGTATTACCCACTTTTGTGGCTAGTAGCTGGAATTTAATGAATGTAACAATTTCGGCTAATTTATAAGTATTTGTATATAGACCCTATTATAATATCAGAGGATTTCTATAAAAATTGTTTTAGCTATCGTAAGGTAAAAACCCGACATGTTTATTTGTGGCGTGGTCTTACGAGATGCTTTTGTTTTCAAAGGATTTTTGAAACTTTAATAATCAATTGGGTGTGATTTTCTCACGCTGGTAATCCAGACTGACTCGGGTGTTATTTAACTGTAATGCTCGGGTCAGATCGAGTATTATAGAATACAGGATATGATGCTGTGGAGCTCAGGAGACGAGCTGGATGTCGACACGTACTCTCGTACTTGTATATATATTCCGCTGTGTTGAGTAGTTGTGTATCCCATTGTATGTTATTGATGTGAGCTGTGACAGATGTACTCTGATGATGTAATATATGTAAACTGATATATTTGATTTTGAGTAAAGATTATTTACTATCTATTATATTTTATTCCGCTGCGATGGTTAGATTCTGATGTTGATTTTGTTTTCTCTTCTTCTACCTCTTCTTCTTTAACCCAAATGGTTCGTATTTCTGTGCAACTTGAGTTGATTTTTGTAGAGTAGTGTTAACTCAAGGGGTACGGATGTGCGGGTCGTTACACTTGGTATCAGAGCATAGGTTGGAGATAACCTTGGCTCTGGTGGGAATTACTCAAATGGAGTCCGTGGTACTCTAGAATGAGTTTGAGCGTATAAATAAATATGAGCGCGTATTTGTTAGTGAATATAAATTGTTTTAATATTGTGTTGATTGGTTTATTGAGTGGCATATGAACCTTCGTCGACACAGTCTGCGCAACTGTATCGAAGGGGTTTCTAAACACTTGAATAGAGCAATCGACACGATATTGTTTTAAATATGGGTAAATGAAATAATTTTACCCAAAAACATATTTTGATATAAAGAATAATTTTTGTAAACTATTTTAGCTAATATATGGTTGCTTGGATGTTAGAAATGATAATATTAAAGTATTATCATTGATAAATGAAAATTTAGCTAGAAATTGAAAAATAACCAAGTTTGAAGGAAATAAATTCATAATGAAAAGAAATGTATAAGTATGAATTGTAAATGTAATTATAAAATTTAAATGTAATCAAGTGAGAATTTGTATAAGCATAAACTGTACAAAAGAAATATAGTTAAAACTTATTTAAGCGAGATTTGGAAATTTAAATTCCGAAAATTTGGAAGTGTTTTGAAGATAAAATGATAGCATTGTTTTGGAGGTATTTCTGAAAGGAAATTTGTTTTAAATGGATTTTGAAAGTGATATAGCATTGAAATTACTTGGATTATTGGAAAATAATTCTGATGATGACGGCCGCATCATCAGTATTCATTTTTGAATTTCTAAGTGACGAATTGCTACCAAAGTGATTTGTTCTGGAAGCAGATGTTTTTGAAAATTTCAAAGGAAATTTGTTGGAAAAAAAAAACAGGATTGGTTTAATATTTGAGAAATGTGATTTGAGATGTTGGAGATTTCAAATCAATTTGAAACTAAAACCGGGAGTTTAAAAATCCTGATAGGATGGGTTGTAAGTTTATAAAATTGAGATGAGTTTCAAATCAGGAAGGAAATATAGGCTCTGAATGTTGGAATTAAATAAAGTGAGAAGTTGTAAAATTGAAATTAACTTGGATTGGGAGAACAAAATTTAACTGGATTAAAATAAATTGAATAAGCTGAAATAATATCCAGTTATATTCAAATTAAGTTGAAATCGAATTGAGTTGACTAAATCAGAGTTGAAATAAAATTGAATTGGAATAGAAATTCAATTGAATTATTGAATGAATTAGATTCTTACCTGAACAGATGGAAAACAAGTTGGATAAGAATTGGAATTGGAATAAATAAATAGGACTTATAAAAGAAGAATATATTCAAGCTTATGATGAATGGAATTGTATGAAAAAAATAAAATAAAATAAGTTGTGACTTATTAAATTGGAAATGGAATACATTGAATACAATGCCCAAAATCAATATTTTGATAAATTGAGAAATGAAATGAGGATCCAAACTTGAAGTATAAAATAAATATTGAGCTTAAGAAAATTAAAGGGAGTGATATTTGGAATAAAAATTCAAGTGTTGGATTATGAATAAGGGAAGAACTAATTGGATAATAAATTAGTTAATGGAATTGAATTATAAGTTTATGATGAAGTTGGAAATAAACTCAAGTTATAAATTGAAATTGATTCAAATTGTTGATGAAGTGAAAGTAATTGAGAATGAGGTTGAATTGTGAGTTAATAAATTGGATGGTAAATTAAAAGTGAATAATAGGATCAGAACTTGAGTTATTAATAAAATTAGACTTGAAGTGTTAACAAAATAAATATAATTTGAAAAGTATAGAGTAAAAATGAAATGGATTAAAATAATAATGGTATGAATTGCAAATAAAAATCCTAATAAGTGGAAATAAATTGGAAATGGCCTTGTAATAAATTGAATGAGTTAAATCTGGAACGTTAAATTTTATTATAACTAATCAAATAAATTTGTAGTTTGAAATGAGATTGGATTGAGATAGAATCAAATTAAATTGAAAAGAGAAATTTATTTGAAAAATGAAGTGAGCTTAAGAATAGAAAAGAAAAAAAAAAGAAGATTTACTTGAAAATAAAATGGGCTTAAGTATAAAATTGGAATGAATAAACTTCAGCTAAAAGATGGAAAAGAGTTGAATTGAATTCAACTAAAAATTAAGTTTAATAATATTGGATTGGTTTTATACCAAGTGAAAATAAATTTTTAAATCGAAATAAAATTCAGTGAGTTATAAATAATATTAATGGAATGAAATTCCAGAAGAAATAATTGTAAACCATTTAAAAATTATTAAGGAATTGAAATAATTAGGGACAATAAGGAAATGGAATGTTTAAGTTAATAGAATGGGTTTAAATGAAGGCGGATAAAGAATGAAACCCTATTGAATAAATCTAACATTGAAATAGTTATTGGATGAAATAGCTTGGATTATCTTCGAACTAAATAAAACAGTTTGGAATAAACAAATATGGAATGTAATGTTAATAAATGAGTTGTAAGTGAAATTTAAAAAGGGAGTGTGTCGAGCTAAGTAAATGGTTGTAAATGGATTAAATAAAAAGGGAAATTTAGTTGGCAATTAAGATGAACCTAGATTGTATATGGTTTGGATGAACTAATTGGTTAATAAAATGGAATGCGAGTGAATAGGTTCAAATTTAAAATGCAATGAGAATGAGAATATATAAATTGTGAATAAATTTAAAAATGGGATAGAATTAAGTATAAGTTGAGTTGAAATCCATTTAAAAATTGGTTATAACACATAATACTTATTTACTCACATAGTTTTCGTCAAATTTGCAAAGAATAAATTGTAATTGAATGTAAATGGAAGTTATTAAAATGTCTTGGATGGATAGGAGTAAAATAAATTGATTTTGAAAGCAATTGAATTAAATATGAGTTCAGTTTGCTTAGGAATAAATTAAAAGTAAGCTATTGTGTTTTAAACCATTCAAATTTGATGAAGATGTATACGAATGGATTGAAAACCATTCGAATTGAATGCAAATGGTTATAAATGAATTAAAACAGTTGAATTAGCGTGGAAACTATATAAATTGCTTACAGGAAAATGTTTAGTATGAGTATCTTTTAGAATTCATATGTTTTAACTATTGTAAATAAGTGAAATATAGTTAAACTGCATATATTTGGGACTTACATGTTTAAATTGAGTAAGTACAGGTACCTGGAAGCCATGTGGCTGGATTTGGTTGTGCTATTTGCTAAAAATAATAAGCTGCTTGCTTAAAATACTAAATAAGGTACGCCTACGCAATAAAAATAGGAAATATGAACTGTTTTTGGTTTTTCCGACCGTGTGGGTCGATGTATATATATTTATCTCTTTTGTCAAATTGCAAAAGCTCCTCCGTACAAAGGGGACTCTGCCAAAAATTTTCAGAAATTTTGGGAGTTAGAAATTTTTTGAAAATTTTGGAAAATTTTGTTAACGACAAAACTATTTAGAATTGGAAACTAAAATAAGTTAGTAAACGAAACTAATTAAAGTAATGACTTAAATTAGTTATAAATGAAGGATAAAATTTAAAAATTCAAAGTTGAAAATAAATGAAATACATATGTAATGTGGAAGTCGATTTGAATAGAAATAAGTATAAACTAAAAGAGGTAAAGAGAAATAAAGATAAGAAACATATAAAATGCTTATACTAACTTAAGAAAGGAGTGGTCAAATTCTAGATTGGAAATTGATATTACAAATATAATCTAAGATAATATTGAAATGAATAGATATTGACATTTTGTAAGAAAATCGATAAAAATGTTTTGGGATATTGTGATTGGATATTAGTGCTAAGCAGGATATGCAGGTATTATAAAAGGGGAAAAGAGAATTGGTTTTTGATTCAGAAGATAAATTTGAATTGCCCGACAAATAGGTATGTATTTAAATTTGGTATGGACTTTGATTGGGATTTGGATTTGGATTTGGATTGAGCCACTTGGTCTTTTGTTTTCTTTTTGGATTTGGGAGCCCGTAGAGGCCTTTTGTAGTAGTACCGAGCTAGCCGCGCAAAGGAGACGCTGGCAAAAAATTTCGGGAATTTAGGGCGTTAGAAAAATTTTGAGAAAATTTTGATAATCCAAAATTGGTTTTAAGATTAAAACTTGGATGGTGGGGCAAATAGGATTATTTACAAACTAGAAAATGGTCTTTTAAAAAATAAATAAAAATATAGTTGGATAGGTGTTGAATTGTTTGGTTTTGGGAAAAAGTAAACGGGTATTGGGCCATTCTTCCTAATTAGTAATTTCGGGGACGAAATTCTTTTAAGGGGGGAGGAATGCGACGACCCAGAATTTTCGAGCATTGAAAATCGGAATATTTAATTGATTTTAAATTGTTTAAAGGTTAATTATCAACTTAAATTACGAATATCATGATTTATTTTACAATTAAATTGTAGAATTAAATAATTTGAATTGGATAAAATATGAAACCTGAGATTTTAAGCCTGTTATGAATAATTTAAAGGCTTGTAAAATTTATATTGATAACACTGAAGATAATAGAAGTTGTAAAATTGAATTCAACAGTGTTTTGTTCAGTTTTGAAATTTTATTGTTTCAAAATTGAATTTAGAAATAGCCTTCCGAGGCACAGTCTCGGAATTCGACGAAACCAGTTCCATTGAGTCCATAATATTAAATCATTATCGGATTTCAAATTTCGTTTTGTCCGGAGTTAGTGTGTGAGTGTACGAAATATAAACGTGCTCGAAATTTAAATTGATAAATAATCTAATGAAATTTAATTTAAGAAGAAAAAAAAAAGTCGAGCCTTCTTGTATACGCCTCCTTACTTTATATCTAATCACGTTACTTCTTCTTTCTTTCAGCCGAATTTGAAAAAAAAATATAATAAAAATAATATATAAAATAAAATAAATGATACTGGCTTCGTTCGGAAGGAATGAACGAAAGGAGGAATAAAAGGGGGTTTGCTTCTCATTCTTCTGGAAAGCAAAAAGGAAATTCTCGGTAAAAAAAAAAAAAATACAGACAACACAGAATCATCAGCTCCGACTCTTCCCATATCCAATATGAAACCTATTCGATTCAAATCAAATTTTTCGGCGACGCGCACGAGGAGTATTCGCGAGTATGTGGGGTTGGGGGCGCGAAGGGCTAGGGTTTTGTGAAGCATATTGGTTCGATTCGTCTTCGCCGTCACTCGAGGCGATGGAATGGAGCGTGCGAACTTGGGCGCTCGCTCGTGAGATATGAAGTCGTTCGTTCACGCGATTTGGGGGAATTGATGTGGATTCGCCATGGAAAAAATTGGGTCGCTGCAGAGATTGCCTTGTTTTCGTCGACGGCGGTGTGTATGCCGGAATCCATGTCCGATGATGCATGGAAGGATGTTGTGGTGATTAGCGGAGGCGTTTGGCTAGGGTGGGAAGGCTTCGTGGCTCCAGTTCAAGTGATGGTGGCTCTGGTGAGAGCATCGGTCTGAAAACAACAATGGAAAACAAATCAAGATGGAATAGACTGCAAATCTCAAATACAAAGGTGAGTTAATCTCACTCAGTTTAAATTTAAATTTACATGATTAAATTTAAATAATTGTTTGAATGGTTGAAATTGATTGATTGATGTGCTATAGTATGATATATTCTGGAATTGGTATATTATGTTGTGCCAACTTCTGTGGATGCAGGGAAAACAGGTTGGAGGGATCCAACTGGACCCCTCAATATTTATTTAAATTATTTAATACCCTCTGTTGTGATTTATTTGATATCCTATGATGATCTTTATTGGTATATTGAATGCTATGGTTCGATTGGATATAATTGGGTATGATGAATTACCAAATATATATAAATTGGATTTTGGTAAGAAAATAAAAGAAGTTAAATTGTAAGTAAAATAATTATAGAAATTTGAATAAACTTTTAAATGAATTGGAAAGAAATTAAGTGACTTTAAAATTCTAGCAAATAAATCTTGATTATATAAAGGAAATTTGAATAAATAAAGAGTTAATGAATTTTAATCTTCAGTGATATTAATTAAGGGAATAAAACAGTTATTTAAAATTTAAGATTTAAATTATTGGAAGGAATAAAGAAGTTGGGAGAAGCTGAAATCCGTATTTCACTTAAAATGGGTTAAAAACAAACGGGAAATTATAACCTTAACAATAAGTCCCTTATTAATGAATTTTAAAATGAATTAAGAAAGTAAAGAAATTTATTTCAAATAAATAAACTAGAAACTAATTTGGGAAAATTGATTTAAGTGATTGAAGTTGGAATTTTCTCTGGATAGCCAAGTACATGTTTTTAAAGAGTAAATTTTTAAATGTCAATTAAATGTTTTAAAATTGTTTTTAAAGAAAGCAAGTTTTGTAAATTTATTATTTCTAATATTTAAAGTCTCAAGTAAGTATTTTCTTTTAATCTATTTTAGTAGTAATTATTAAGAAGTAACTTAGTATTTTGTTTTTAAAGGAAGAAATCTAGTTTTATATTTACTAAGTAACTTTATTTTCAAATACTCATATAGTATGTATTTTTAACAAGTTATTAAAGTAGCTTTAATTTAAATGTTTTATAAGTATATAGTTTAAAGTAAAGTGTTTTAAATTATTTTTAAAATCTAGTTTGTGCTTGGTGACTTTCAGAGGAGATAGAAAATATTTGAGTAAGTTTATTCTGGGAAGAAAGTTGGTTTTAGAAACTGTTTTCAAAGGATTGAAAATAGAAATATATCTTGGGAAGATATTTTGAGGTAAATAAATAATTTGGGAAATTTTTTTTATTGTGTGATGGATGTTGTGAATATTAATTGATAGTTAAATAACCGACTATCAATATTGGCCAACTGCATTGATCGTTTCGAAGAGACCGGGATCGAGATTTATTTCTCGAAAACCACTTCGATCCGGTTTGTACGTTTCGTGCGAAAACGTGTTCGGAGTCGAAGATGGAGCAGTGAAGTGCAAGGGCTAGTCGCTACTAATCCTGAGGATATTTCCAAAATGGATGTAGTAGGAGTAGTGCCTTCGGTTCCGTTCGAACCCGGGACGGACTTGTATGGATGAATGCTTACGAAAACATCGTCAGGTGGACGATGGGCATTCTAAGTGAAACGTTCTTAAAAGGTAACGCTTAGCCTCAAGCCTCATCAAATGGGAATGACTGAAAATCAGGGGATATGCAGCAAGGTTAGGTGGGTCATGCCCAAGCAGGACAAGATAATTCCCCTGTCTAGATGTCCCTTTTTATATATTTCGGCTTAGTGGGTGGTTGGTCGCGCCAACCACGGGGTTTATCTTGTTCGGGACTGTTCAGTAAGGAATGGTTCCGGCCTTGTGCTGTAGGGGATGAAGGGAGTAATCCTCGGTACGGTGATCTAGGCCCCGTACTGTGACAGGTGGTACCCCAGTGCCTAGTCATTATTGGAAATCCATTCTCCCTACGAGCCTTGTACGAGTTTTGTTTGTATTACCCACTTTTGTGGCTAGTAGCTGGAATTTAGTGAATGTAACAATTTCGGCTATTTTATAAGTATTTGTATATAGACCCTATTATAATATCAGAGGATTTCTATAAAAATTGTTTTAGCTATCATAAGGTAAAAACCCGACATGTTTATTTGTGGCGTGGTCTTACGAGATGCTTTTGTTTTCAAAGGATTTTTGAAACTTTAATAATCAATTGGGTGTGATTTTCTCACGCTGGTAATCCAGACTGACTCGGGTGTTATTTAACTGTAATGCTCGGGTCAGATCGAGTATTATAGAATACAGGATATGATGCTGTGGAGCTCAGGAGACGAGCTGGATGTCGACACGTACTCTCGTACTTGTGTGTATATATATATATATTCCGCTGTGTTGAGTAGTTGTGTATCCCATTGTATGTTATTGATGTGAGCTGTGACTGATGTACTCTGATGATGTAATATATGTAAACTGATATATTTGATTTTGAGTAAAGATTATTTACTATCTATTATATTTTATTCCGCTGCGATGGTTAGATTCTGATGTTGATTTTGTTTTCTCTTCTTCTACCTCTTCTTCTTTAACCCAAATGGTTCGTATTTCTGTGCAACTTGAGTTGATTTTTGTAGAGTAGTGTTAACTCAAGGGGTACGGATGTGCGGGTCGTTACAAACAAACCTTGAAAATAATAATGAACTAAGATCTCCTCCTAGAATATTACGAGATCATCCAACTCAAAATATAATAGGAGAAATAAATTCTCAAGTTAGAACAAGAAATCAACTAAATCAAATGGGTCATGTAGCTTTCATTTCATCAATAGAACCTAAAAATTCAAAAGAAGCATCAACAGATGATTATTGGATTATCGCAATGCAAGAAGAATTAAATCAATTTGAACGTAACGATGTTTGGGAATTAGTTCCCCATCCTAATAATCAATCAGTAATTGGAACAAAATGGATTTACAAAAATAAAGTAGACGAACAAGGTAATATAACAAGGAATAAAGCAAGACTTGTAGCACAAGGGTATAATCAAGAAGAAGGTACTGATTTTGAAGAAACTTTTGCTCCCGTTGCAAGACTGGAAGCAATACGTATACTATTAGCCTTTGCATGTTTTCACAATTTTAAACTTTATCAAATGGATGTTAAAAGTGCATTTTTAAATAGTTTTATTAAAGAAAATGTATATGTAGAACAACCTCCTTTATTTATACATGAAAAATATCCGATCATGTATTTAAATTAAAGAAAGCACTATATGGTCTTAAACAAGCACCTCGTGCTTGGTATGAAAAACTTAAAAGTTATTTATTAAACTCGGGATTTAAAATTGGAAAAGTAGATCAAACGCTTTTTATTAAAAATACTACCAAAGATATTTCAATAATTCAAATATACGTAGGCGATATTATTTTTGGTTCAACAAATGAAAATTTATGTAAAGAATTTTCAAATATAATGACTAGTGAGTTCGAAATGTCTCGTATGGGAGAATTATCATATTTTCTCGGACTTCAAATCAAACAATTAACAAATGGAATTTTTATAAACCAAGAAAAATATTGTTGCTAATTTAATTCAACGATTCGGCATGGAAAACACTTCTGCTAAACCTACTCCTATGAGTACCACTACACATCTCGATCGAGATGAAAATGGCAAAAGTATAGATTAAAAATTATTTAGAAGTATGATAGGTTCCTTACTTTACTTAACCGCTAGTAGACCTGACATAATGATGAGTGTTTGTTTATGTGCACATTTTCAATCCAATCCTAAAGATTCACACTTAAGAGCAGTAAAACGAATAATGCGATATCTTAACAAAACAAAAGATTTCGGTCTTTTCTATCCAAAGGGGTGTCCATTTGAGTTAGTATCATTTAGTGATGCTGATTTTGATGGATCTCGAACGGATAGAAAAAGTACAAGTGTAACTTGTCATTTCATTGGAAAATCACTTGTATCTTGGTTTAGTAAGAAAAAAAATTGTGTCTCGCTTTCCACATGCGAAGCAGAGTATATATAAGCTGCTTTAGCTTGCACTCAAGTTATATACATGCAACAAACACTTAAAGATTTTAATATAAATTTAACAAATTCTACAATATACTGTGATAATACAAGTACAATAAACTTATCTAAAAATCCGGTTAATCACTCTTGTACAAAACATATAGATATTCGTCACCATTTTCTACGTGACAATATCGAAAAAGGAATAATTAATTTAGAACATATTTCTACCGAAAATCAAATTGCTGATATATTTACTGAACCTCTATTAGAAAACTCCTTTATAAAACTTCGACGAGAATTAGGTATAATATCCTTTAAAATATTAATTAGATATACATTAGAAATATTCCCACATTTCAGTCGACTGAAACAAAATGTTCAGTCGACTGAATAAGAATTTCAAATATTTTCAGTTATGTTATATGTTACATTATATAATTTATAGACCACACATTTTTAAAACTGAATTATTAAATAAGAATCATACATTTTAACAAAATCCTCTTTACCATTAAATCTCTATGCGGTTAAAAAATCTTATTAAATTATAACCACTATTTGTTTAGTAAAATTCTACTATAAATAAATTCTTAAAAATATTTTTATTTTCATCTCGATTTTACGAATAAAATCTTAATTCAACATAAAATGTCGTCCAACAACTCCTTCTCTCCAATCAATATCACCTTGTCAGTTGATAACACTCCAACGTCGCCAAAACTTCCCACACCAACACCAGCACATGAGCCGATTTACAAATGGGAAAATTATCGTACTAGTTTCACACCATAATCTAAAAAAGGCGAAACGCGGACTCTTTATTTCACCGGACACAAAAAGAAAGATTGATGAAATTCATCACTTTCAACAACAACAGATAGATCTTCAAAGAGAACTATACTTCGAACAAAAAGTTACGGCAAGACGATTGAGCTTCCTAGAGAAAATTGGTTTACGCTTCTGTGGATCAAAGAAGAACGAAGTGGTTGAACCCCTACCTCGCCCCGTTAGCTCACTTGATCCGTCTTCATCTTATCGTACACCAGTCGATCCTGTGAATCCTTGGATGTCTCCTAAGACTCCTCAATATGGTCCAAATTCATGGGATATCGACTATATGAAGAATGAAGGGAAAAAGAATCCAAGTTCATACCCTAAGAAATAATTAGTATTGAAATCTATTCATCCATATAATTGTAATTATCTCCTTGAATAAAGAGTTTGCCTTCAAAATTAACGAGGAACAACAAAATACATAAGTCAGTCGACTAAAACCCTCTGTTCAGTCGACTGAACTTCAGACAGAATGCAAAAAAAATTTTACAATTCAGTCGACTGAATCTTCTGCTCAGTCGACTGAACTACTAACAGAAACCTTCAGGCAAACATTCAGTCGACTAAAAACCCTGTTCATTCGACTGAATTTAGCCCAGAAAATTTTCGGCCTTCAATTCAGTCGACTGAACAGTGAATTCAGTCGACTGAACACCACTTCCCAGGCAAACTTCTCCTTTTAACCATCAATTTTTACCCTACCAACTCACTTTTTACCTCCTACAAACTTTCTTCCCCAAATTAATTTCGAAACCCTAGCCCCTAATTCCTCAAAATCAACTCAAATCTCACCCAAATGGCACCAAAAAGATCAAGAGCTTCATCTTCTTCATCCTCCGAGCCAATTGATGCTCAAATAGCACAATGGCTTTACGATGGAACCGCTGTCACTAGATGGAATAAGATGACGAATTCCCGAATTTTCGAGCATTCTTTCGTTGATTTCCAAAGCTTTCAAACCTACAACATCCAAGCGTTAACAGATCCAGCAGGTTTAACTTCTCTTTTAGATTTGAAAAGAAATGGCCATGCCATTAATCATGTAATGGTAAAATTATTTTATGCTAATCTTAATCTTGGACACCAAACTCCAAGAAATCCAAACAATAGTGTTTGGAGTATGGTGTGTGGAAAGAAAGTTTGGTTTTCCTTGGATAGAATAGCACACATTTTAGAATCTCCAAATGTCGGGAGAAAGCTAGAGGAGATAGAATTCAATCCACACATTCGCGAAGACATAAACCATCGATTTATGGATGATAATATCAACTTTAGGGATTTTAAGTCCACCTCTCTTCGACCTATGGTGAGAATCCTCCATAAAGCCCTAATGAGAACGATTACTCCTCGTACGGGCTCGTACGAAATTGTCTACCCAAATAACTATCGAGCTCTATATGCTATTTTTGGCAATATACAAGTCAATTGGGTACAGCTTATTCTTAATGAGTTTCTCACTTTCGATAATGGCAAAATGCACACTATCTACTTTGGAGAGTACATCATGCGACTTCTTCTCAATGTCGATATGTCATTACCTGAGTCGGAGAATATAACGGTCCATCAAATTAACCACCGGACCATAAGCCTAATGCAACTCCCATCTCGACCTCCTCGCATAATATCACTCGTCGAATGGGAAGCAAGCCATCAAGAACAACAACAACAACAACCTCCTCAACCTCGCCACGAAGAACATCTCGAGCAAGATGATGAAATTCGTCTTGTTGACCCAAGCTTCATTGCCAACCAATCCTTGGGGATATTGTCAAGAAATCAACAAATTCTTGACACTCGTCTTAAAAAGGTAGATCATAAGCTTGACAAAATCAAAGGTTTCTTCAACAAGCTTTGGGATGCAATCTCGTGCTCAAGCACCACTACTGCTTCAACATCTTGCGGCAAACGTCCGGCACCTACGTTTACATGGACGACATCCGAAGAACATACAAGTAGCAGTGCAAGTGGAGCTAGTTGTGGCCAAGGAGGAAGAGCGCATAGATCACCAACAGGAGGACCCGTCATACGTGAACCAACAGGAAGAGAAGGTTCATATAACTGGGATAGAGATGAGTAATTTTTTGTTTTGATGTGTATTTTTAACTTTCTAGTGGCTTGTATAAATAGCCATTTTATGCTTGTCTGTCACAACATTTTTATTTTTCTTAAGTCATGATTATGCAAATATTCTTTATGCTTCAGTGATTGTTTTGATAAATTATTACTGCTGTTAGTTCTTCCTTTTTGTCGATGACAAAGGGGGAGAAAATCAATGGTACTAACTTTGTTTTATAGGAAAGATAGTGCATACATTCAGGGGGAGAAAATAAGTAAAACATCTCTAGAATAAATCGGTATTGTCATCAATCAAAAAGGGGGAGAATGTTGATACGCAAAGATTTTGATCAATGACAATGTGCTTTAACAAACAAGGAAGAAATATATGCAAATGCTAAAGGAAGATAGATGAAGACCAAACAAACTTAAAGTATGTTTTTACATATGTCTTAGTCTAGATGTATTGTTAAAATCTATCCTCAAGAAGCTTGCACGAACACTAGAAAATTTTTATAAACTTCATTTTTCAATTAAGTGTTAATTATGCAGGTTTCATGAGTTCAGTCGACTGAACAGGAACAGCCAGTCGACTGAAACTGGAACAAATTTATACACATGCACAGTTTCAGTCCACTGAATTTCCTGCACAGTCGACTGAATTTGGTCCCGAAAATTTTACTTCATATTTTCAGTTGACTGAATTCCCTGCTCAGTCGACTGAATTTGAACCTGCGAATTTTCTCTGAAAAGACACCTTATTCCTCCCAAGAGTTGCAACCATTCATCAATGGAAATGGAAGCATCTCTTGTTTGCAACCTTTGACAACATATGCATCTCTTCTACAAGTATATATACATGATTCTAACATCATTTAACTCACCGAATTCTCTTGCTTTAATCTAACTATTCTCTTGTTCATATTTTCTAGATATTCTCAAAGCAATCACTAATCTATTGCTTGAATCATTGTTTTTGTTTATAACATTCTTTTGATTCATAGCAATTCACATTTCCTAAATCTTCACAAACACATTGCATACTCTCGAGGATAAGATTATAGGACTATTGTACTACATTAGACTCATTAGTGTTGACAAGAACACAACAAATCAAATATTGTATTTTAGTAATTGAGTTGAAGTCCTCTTCGGTAGTTGAGGCAAGAAATCCCGTTCGGTTGTTCGGGTAAGTTGTAAACCTATTCCTCCGGGTGAAGTGAGGGTGTTAGTTAGTGAAATTCCTAAGTGAAGCTTAGGGACTGGACGTAGGACGAGAGGTCCGAACCAGTATAAAATCCTGGTGTCTCCTTGCATTTACCTACTTTATCTACCTAGATTATTTCATTATTCCATATTACACGATCCTACCGCATAGCCTCTTTCATTACATGGATTTCTTTAGACATATAATCAATATGTTTATCTCGGTTCATGTGTAGTTGGTTAAGACTTAGGAATTCTTCTTCCTTTTTCTTTTGTTTTCTAGTAAAAAATAAACCACACAATATAACTACATGAAGATATAGTTACAAACTAAGATCTAAAGCAAATACAGTAAATTTGATAATCTCATCGACAAACTCTCAATTGAATACCAACATACTGTGTTTGTTTAACGTCAATATTAAAATTCGCATGTATCCTTAATTTGTTCCTATATAGTTCACACTGGATGCTTGCATATATCCTTAATTTGTTCCCAAATAGTTGACACTGGATGCTTATAAAAGATGACACATCTGTCGAATAATGGTTTTATACATTTTCCTACATCTAGCTAGTCTTGCATTCATCTTATTTGTAGAGGTAACTATTCAAACTACTATTTTCATGACGCCCAACTTGATTCAAATAAGTAGAAAAATCACATCTATATTAAAATTTTATTTTATCATTATTTAGAATAAAGAATAACATACTATTGAGCATTGGCACTTAAAAAGTTGGATCTTTCTACAAAGGTCAGAAACCTTTTACAGGTATAATAATAACATGACTTGCTGTTGGAAACGTGTTGCTTGTGTAGGATATCGCTATACAAGTTTTTCCTATAGCTCCATCGCCAGTGGTAACATATGTTATGAATCTTAAAGTGCTTATTTTTTCTTCTTGTTACCATTTTCATGATAATCACACATTATTTATAGTATATATCTAATTAACAGTGAGTGTCAATATTTTTTTTTCAATCTGGACAGTGGTAAGGACCAAAAGAAAATTTTATTGCTTTGCCATGAGAATAAGTACGATATTAAAAAGAATTAGTAGATTTGTATATGTTACACAATGACAAGGGAATACATTTAATCAACTTCAAAATAACAAATAAATGTTAAGAAAAAGTATATAAGATCATCTTGATTTTGTTTAAATCTAATATTTTCAACTTTTCCCCTATCTGCAATTTTAAAGAGAATGCTTTTTTCCTTTTCTTTCTAAACCTATATTTTAATATAAGAATGGTAATCTCCAACTCATATTCATAATTTACCTATTTCCATAGAGGAGAGAAACACATCTTCTCAGATTATTTCATTATTATAATATTTCTTTATCAAAAAAATTTAATCCTAGACAATAACAAATGTTATTATCTTGCCAATTACTACTTATTTAAGTTACAAGGCTACTAAATTGAGTTGTTAATCCCCTATGCATACATTAAGAATCAATATTACTAAATAAAAAAGATGTTATTGACAGTTTATGCATTCTAACTATTAAATTAGCAGGTTGATTATATTTAAAATTGTATCTTGGACAAGTCTCATCCTTATTCTACATCACCAAACTTGCATATATGCAAACACACACACACACACACACACATCAAACCCGGCCCAAAGCAAAGTTGGGATTTGGACAAAAAAATTAATTTAAGAGAAAGAATAAAGGTGCTGATAATATGGAAATTGGAAAATGATTCAAACTTGTATCTCAAGTTCAGTAATGAAACAACCAACCAGTTAAATTATAGCTGATATTATCAAATTAGAAAACAGTAGATATTTTTAACTAACTATAATAAAATTGGACCCTACGACTTAGTGAGCCAGAGTCGGTAGGTATTCAATAGAAAATAGCAATTTCACTGGAAATTAATTCCTCCATGTAAATTTAAAACATCAAACAAATGAATACAATTACACACAACTGAGTGATAAATTAAATAGTTTGATATAAGAATAATCAACAACAAATTGCTGTAAATAACAAATATTTTCAAAATGGAATCGTGACAAAAGGAAGCAAAGATATAAGTGTCCATCTACTTAATTCTTAACGGTAATGCTAATGACAGTCACTGGTCATTGACGCTGGCATCACTATGACACTAGCAAAATATAAATGGAATTGTTATATTTTGTTGGAAGGTCAACTTCCTTAATATCAGTCAGTATTGTTAGGGTATCTCCAAAAATTTACTTCCCTTAATAGTATGTAAATTCAAGAGGTGAATATAAAAAGTCCAATAGTCGGGCGAGTATTTAATGTATGTCTAGCTTCTGAGGGTATTAAATAAATTCCTGGACACCAAATCATTATTACTTAGATGATGGGTACAAAGCTGCAATTTCTTCATAATTCACATATCTGAACTATATGCTGCCAATTTTAAGATCGTTATTACTCAATTGTCAGGTGCATATGAGGTTTCAAGTTGTGTTCTTTATCAAAATATAGCCAACTGATAATAAAAAATACCATCATAATATTTGTGCATCTTTGTTTCCAGCTAAATATGTTAACTTTTCTGTGAACCTCATTAGTCATTATTGTTTAATATCTTTCTTCGTCTGTAGAATATTAACTACCACTTTAGTTGCAACCATCAACCTTTAATAAAAGAAACTTACCAATCTTAAAAATTACTAATAATTTTGAAATAATCGAAAACCCAGTTGTAATTTAAGAAAAAAAATGAAAATTACCTAAACGAGGCGAAGGCATTGCTAGAACGTGATGGTACAAGAACGAGGTGGGGGAGCTGCTATAAAAAGGCGTGGGAGGCGATAACTAGAAAAAGCGGAACAATGGCGAAGCGACAGAGGAGAGGGACATGGGAAATTAGGGTTTGAGAAGGAGCGTAGTTTCTTCTTTGATGGAGCAGGCGCACTATATCAGTTTAGATCAAAGATGGAGTAGAACGGCTGATGTTCGTTGATTGGAGATGGAGTAGAACGTCGATTAGGTTATTTTGATTTTCGGAGGGAGATGAAAATTGTTAAGCGTTTTTAGGGGGGAGACGAAAATTTTGGGCCAAAGCGTTACATGTTAACAATAGAAAACATATAAAGTAAAAAACAAATAATTAAAGGTAAACAATAACGCTGTAGAATAATGCGTTATTAAATGGCGTTGTTAATAATATATTTTCTTATAGTGCGCTGAATGGTTAATTTAATTTATGTGGATAATATAAGCCATCTATCTGATGTTATCTCTGTAATGGTTGCTAGAAATGATAATCTCTGATCTATTATTCATGTATATATCTGTTAATTGACTGAATTATATTTGAGAATATAACGTGAATCAATCTATGGAAGCTGATTGATTTTGAATATCTGTGTGGACTGTGAATTGTGAATTGACAAGTATCGTTGAGACTGATAAGCCTTATTCTGTTTGGATTGATTTTGAAACTAGTTTTGTTTTAAAATAAATATTATTTTTAGAAATGTTTTAAAAAATTGATAAATCTTTTGGAAATATCAAAAGTAGTTATTTATTATTATTTCTAGGAACCTTTATAAAGGTATAATTTATAAGTAGGCATAATTTAAACTGTTTCAAATATAAACTATTTTGTAATAATCATTTGAAGGTTTATTTTGAGTAAATTAGTATTTAAGTATATTTTCTTCAATATAAATCTATTTAATATAAATTTTATTTTAAATAATATTTTATAATAACTTTTATAAAGAGTATTTTATTTAATATAATGGGAAATAATATTTGAAAATTTCATACGTATGAGTTAGAAAGAAATGATTTTATTCTATTTATCAAATGGAATAAGCTTTCTTAGTAATTTTTAATCCGTTTGGATTTTAAATAAGAACAAGGCTTAATAGTTGCAATGGGAAATAACTTGGTTGTTTTGATTGATTGTTTGATAGTTAAACAACCGACTATCAATTTTGGAAACAAACATAACTTTGGAAATATCTAGAAGAGACTCAAGAATTATATGGTACGGTTACCGTTCGAGGTGCTATACCGTACGTATAAACTCATTTGTTCTCTAGGACGAATTATAAGGAGACCCGTCCACTAACGGTTAGGAGGTGAACTTGGATCTTGTATTTCGTCGATGTATTTTCTAAAGAACTGGAGTTGAGTTTACCGAGAAATAGAGAACGTTGTTTCGAAGAGACCGGGATCGGATTTGACATCCAAAAACCACTTCGATCCAACGATAATGTTTTTGTGATGAAGACAAGAGCTTGGAGTCGAAGATGGAGTAGTGAATTGCAAGGGCTAGTCGCTACTACTCCCGAGGGTGATTCCAAAATGGATGTAGTAGGAATAGTGTCTTTGGTTCCGTTCGTACCCGGAACGGACTTGTATGGATGAATGCTTTCAGAACATTATCAGGTGGATGATGAGCATTCTAAGTGATATGTCCTAAAAAGGTAATGCTTAGCCTCGAGCCTCATCAACTGGGAATGACTGAAAATCAAGGGATATGCAGCAAGGCTAAGTGGGTAGCACCCAAATAGGGTAAGGTCATCCCTGTCTAGAAGTCCCTTTTTATTTCGGCTGTGTAGGTGGCTATTGATCCCAACCGCAGGGTGATCTTATTCGGGCTATCCAGTAAGGGGTAGTCCGGTCTAGTGTTGCAGGGGAACGGAAGAGTCCTCGATATGCTAATCTAGACCAGTAGTTGTGATAGGTGGTACCCCTGTGCCTAGTCATTCGTTGGAAATTCTTTCTCCCTACATGCCTTTTACGGTTTTGATTGTATTACCCACTCTATGGCTGGGATGTTGGAATTTAATAATGTAACAATTTCAGCTATTTGAATAAGTATTTGTATATAGACCCTATTATAATATCAGTGGATTTTATAAGAAATGTTTTGGCTATCGTAAGGTAAAAACCCGACATGTTTATTTATGGCGTGGTTTTACGAGATGCTTTTGATTTTCAAAGGATTTTCAAACTTTAATAAATCAAATTGAATGTGTTTCTCATGCTGGTTTACTAGACTGATCCGGACTTGGTGTTTTTCCTATATGCTTGGGTCAGACTGAGCATATTTTCAGGTTTAGCTTGAAGAGTGGAAGCTGTTTAGAAGAGGAGCTGGAATCAAGAGACGTATTGACGTAGATGTTTATATTCAGTTTGTATTTGGTTGTGTGGTCATTGTTGTAAGGACAGGATTGATATAAATTGTCCAAGTTGTGTGTTGTAACTCTGATTTAAAGTCTGTATATGTTATATAAGCAACAGTTTTGGTTCTTGCAAAGATTATTTATATTATAGTTTATTCGATCCGCTGTGAGATTCTGATTGTTCTATTTTCTTCTATCTTCTTTCTATTTCTACCTTCTTTTTTCTTTCACTGTTCGTTTTCCCATGCGATTTGGCTGACAAGTGTGGTTTAAATTCGGTATAAATCAGTATGGAGAAACGGGTTGTGACATTGTCGTATCAGAGCCTACGTTGAGTGAATACCTAGGTTCGGGTGGGTTGCTCATTAGGAATAGTGTTTGTAGCTACCTGTTTGAGTCTAAGTGTATATCTATACGAGAGCACATATTTGTTTGTTATATAAAAATGATTTTTATATTGTGTTAATTGATCAATTAAGTGGCATATGGATTCTGGTCAATACTAGTAGCTAACGCTACTGATAGGGATCTCTAAACACTTGAACCAGGCCAACGGACACAATATTGTTTTAAGGGTTAGATGGAATAATTTTACCCAAATTATTTTTTCTATATAAAAAGTATGGTTTTTAAATATATATGGTATTTAAAATGATTGGTTGTGATGATAGCAATTTAACATCTGGGTTCTGAGTGGTCTTAGCCGTCAACCTTGAGCATATTCATCGGTGGCCTTTTAACTTCAGTATACCTTTAGAAACTGAACCTTTTAGAATTTGAATCTTTGGAAAATGAATTCTTACTAAGTTTTATTTACTAGAGTAATTTGGAAAACTTTTAAAACTAGTATTTTGGGAAAAAGTTTTCCACTATTGATAATAACCTTAGAATAATTGGATTTCTAGAAAAGGATATTTGAGAATTTAAAACCATATAACAATTTATTTGTTATATATATACGGATTTATAAATTAAAGAAATGAGTTGTGTATAAACTTACTAATATATGTGTGTGTGTGTGTGTCTGTGTGTGTGTGTGTGTGTGTGTGTGTGTGTGTGTCTGTGTATGTGTTTGTGTATTTTTATCTACCTATAATTACTTTTCAAATATATACTTAAACTATTTTTGGAAAAGATGATTTTATAAAATATTGGATAATAGGAATTTAGAAAGGAAGGAATTAATTTTTGAAGTATAAACCTTGATGTACTTCTTAGCCTATAGAATTCTAAACCTTAGGATCTCATCTTTGGGTTTTGGTATTGGTTGTAGAGAACCTGTAGTATCAATCATGGAGAAGCACTGGCTAGGGCAAGGAGAGATGGTGACTTTGACCGGTCAGAAGAATTCAGGCGGATCTTAACGAACCGTCCTTATATGAAGAGGAGCTAGAAGTACCAATAGAGCTTGTTGCGCAGCCTCAGCCTCAACAAGAAGTTCAAGTGGAGGATTTTGACAGTGAAGAAGAATTCGAAGTCGGAGGCGAAGATGAGGAGTTCGACGACGAAGAGGAGTTCGAGGTAGAGGAGGATCCCGAATCAGAAAATGACGAAGCAGTAATTTGGGAGATTGGGAAGTTGTGGAGGAACCTGTTGCTGGAGTAGATTTCCTTCCTAGAGAACCTAGTCTAGAGGCTGTTTGGGTCCCGAACAATGATGTAGAGTCCAGGGAATTGTCAGGACTCGAAAGGGAGGACTTTGATAGTAAGTGTCCATAGTTAGTTTGGGTTGCTTTCTCTTGGTAGTGTGTGCTTTTGGTATGTGTTTTGACCCATGGACGTTATGGATGGTTGGTGTTAAATGGTTGGTAGGGTGATAAATATATATACATACATAGATATATATATATATATATGTTTGTATGGATGATGATAACATTTGTAGGAATGTTTTGGAAGGTACTACATAATGTATATTTTGATATACAGTATGAATCTATATGTTTACTGGTTTGGTTGAATTGTTATGGATCAGTTCTAATTTGTGTGGATAATTTCTAAACATGCTATGGAATTTCGAGGACGAAATTCTTTCAAGGAGGAGGAATGTAACGACCCGGGATTTTGGACATCCCAAGTTGTGAATATTAATTTATAATATTTAATAATATTGTACTTTTATATACAATATTCCCATTATTAATGATTAATTATTGTATACATTTTTCTAAACCAGTGTAACTTGAATTTTCAAATCTATGTCAAATTACAAATTTAATTTAAATAGAATTTCTTATATGTAAGTTTTGGTTTAAAGGCAAAAATGTATATATTGTTTTAGATTAAAAAAATATGTATTTGTTTTAAAGATAAATATGCATATTTTATTATAAAGTTGAAATATAATAGAAAAATTAAATTTATTGAAAATCATATATTTTTACATATAGGATAATAAACTTATATGTAATAAAATTTGATGGAAATTCATAGTGAAGTAAAATGATATTTTTGATTTTGGTATATGTGAACAATATATTTATATTAAACAAAGGAGTTTTAAGTTTCTTAAATAATATATATACATTGAATAAGGAAATTTTATATATGTGTGTGTATGTGTGCGTGTTATGTTAAGATTAAAAGGGAAAATTTATAATATTTAATAGATAAAATGTTGTAAATTGATGTGTATATAAATCACTTAACTTAATAGGAGAGACTATATATATAGCTAACTAGTGAATTTAGTTTATTTGAAATAATGTATTTCTATATAATAAATAAAAGATGTATATATGGTCATACATATACATGAAGGAATTAAAAATAATTTTTATACCACTTTGTAGTTCTTGTTTTAAGTAACATATGTATATTGGGTATTTAACATAGAATGTTATTGCTTTTTTTTTAAATACATACATACATACATACATACATATATATATATATATATATATATATATATAAAACAAATGAACTAAGAGGTTATTTTAATTTACTAGTTTTCACCTTTATTTTAAAATATATTAGTGACAAATGCAAATACAACTTAGTCAAAAGCAAAAGATAATTTTTAGATACTTTGTAGTCTTTGTTTAAATTAACACATATATATATTTATATAAGATAAATTAAAGAAGAAGTGTTATTTTATTATATTTTCTCATTTGCATTTTTATTTTTTTACTTTTTTTAAATGTATAGAAAAAACACAAACACTACATTGACAAATGATGTAAATTATGGGCTGTTTAAAATCTTGGATATACTTGCATATGTTTTTAATAGTGTATGGTTTACATTATTATAAACATACGATAAGAGAAAAGATGTAAATCATTTACTGTAAGTAAGAAACCAGAAACATTAACAGGTAGCAAACATTTTTTAACTATGGGTAAGTTGTAATAAAATCTGTAATCAGTGAAAACACATTAACATTTGGCATCTATCACCTGATCAAAATCTAAAACAATCATTTTATTTTCTTTTCAAAATTTTCTCAGCAAAGACAATATCTTTCCTAGCCACCAAATTGTCATTTCTGTTCCTTTCCTAGTGAATTCAAGCATGCATATATATGAGCATTTCAGTTCAGAGTTATTGTTTAGAAATTTAAAACAAGTAACTAGCCTCTATTCAAATTGTTAAAATCTGGAAACAAAAATCAATTTAAAAGAAGAGAAGAAGCAAGCACCCTGTACCTGTTTGGATCCATCTCTGTTCCTAGCAATCATCGGGAGTTTTTTCCAAAAAGCAAGATTCAAGTTTCAATTTTAAAGATTTCAACTTTTCAAATCAAAAGACTTTAACTTCAAGTTTTAAAAGAATTTGGAACCAAAATGTGGACGGTGAGAAACTAAATTTTGAAATCTGGAAACTCTGTTGACTGTAAATGGATTATTAAATTCTGGCATTCGAAAATCAAAATCTCTCCACTAGATCATTTTGCATGTTGATGTAAACTAGGAATATGTTCATTTTCTAGTATAGTATTCGTTAAAAATAGTTTGAGAGAAAATTATGTTGTGTAGTTCGTCAGGGTTTCATTTTACAGTAAATAACCAATTTTGGTGAAAATTCAACATTTTAATTCAAATATTCAGGCATGCAATTAGGATGCTTGTGTGAAATTATGAATTTTAGCAGTTAAATTGTAATTTTTGAGATATTAGCAAATGAACTTTTTTGTACAAAAATTATTTCCCTCGACTTCATCGACGAGAGGAGTTGCGGCCTGTTTTAGGAGGTGCTGGTGGACTTCGAAATGGGATCGACCGTAGGGGATTTTTGGTTTTGGGTTTGGTTTGGTTGTTCGAGTAAGATTTAGGGTTTTGTGAAGCATTGGGAAATGGTGGATACGGAGTCGAACTTGGTGACGATGGAGTGACCGGAATTCAAGATTTTGGGCGGAGAGGTGACTGCATGTGTGGGCTTTCGAGCAAGGTGGGTGGTGCGTGAAATAGGGGTCGGATGTGGGTGCAGTAGCTTGATTTGTGGGAGTTGCTTGATTTCTAGTAGGAGATTAGGTGAGGCTGAAGGTCTTTTTTATCGATCGAGGGGATTTCTGTCTTTGACGTTGTGGCAATTGGGTCTGGGGTGGTAAAGTGACTGGGCGACGATGGCATTTTTGCGAGATGGTCAGTATAGTGGGTGTGCACGTGCATGTACGCCACCGTGCACGGACGATCTAAGCTAGCCCTGTCCATAGAAATTGGTGATGGTGCGTGTAGGGTCAGCATGGTCTCGAAGGCTGTTTGAATTGATTCAACTACATATCGATTTCCGGTATTGTTCGTGGTGGTTGTGTCGATCGTTCGAGTTGTTGTTGTACCTGGATCGAAACTAGAACCAGTGAGGAAGAGGAGAAGATTTTGGGAATGGTAGTATCGGGATGGGCTTCGGCACATATGCGTGTGTATGAATTATATGATCAGTTGTTTTAGTTTTAGGCTGTGGGCCGTCGGGTCTTTGTTTGTTTTAAACAAGGTTTATTAACTAAAAGGATTCTATTATAAAAAATTTATTTAGATGTAATCCCATTTGGTTCCAAAGGTATAATAAGCATGATGATTAATATAAATCTTTTGAAAAACCATTATCTTTGATGTTTAAGACATTTAAGATTTAATTAAAAAAGGATTTTTAAAATAATAATAATTTTTTTTACATTAAGACTTTTAATTAAGGTTATTTAAGTAAATTGTTTATCATAAATTGGTTAAGCTTGAAGGATAAAATTTTACTTAAGTTTTATTTGAATAATTTGAGTAAAATAAAGATGACAAAGAAGATCGTAATAATTAAGCTTTTGAATTAATCCAAGTTCTTATTATAACAATTATTTTAATTTCACATGTAATAGTGTGTTATTAAGACATATAATAGTGTGTTATTAAGAAAATGGTTCATATCGACGGACGGTACGCCTTCGTACGATCCGTTGTGAAGTTAAATAAGAAAATTATAAGCTTGTGCAGATATAATTTAATTACCAAATTGGAAATGAACGCCATTCTATAATTTTGCGGCTTATCCGTTAAGAGGTTCCCAAACTGAATTGGTGTGTTAATTGTAGATTATTCAACTGTGTGGCATCTGGACAACGGAAGCAGACACCATTCCGCTGAATAGTTAATTTAATTTATGTGGATAATATAAGCCATCTATCTGATGTTATCTGTGTAGTTGTTGCTAGAAATGATAATCTTTGATCTGTTATTCATGCATATATCTGTTAATTGACTGTTAATTATATTTGAGAATATAATGTGAATCGATCTATGGAAGCTGATTGATTTTGAATATCTGTGTGGACTGTGAATTGTGAATTGATAAGTACCATTGAGACGATAAGCCTTATTCTGTTTGGATTGATTTTGAAACTAATTTTGTTTTAAATATAAATATTATTTTTAGAAATGTTTTAAAAGAATTGATAAATCTTTTGGAAATATCAAAAGCAGTTATTTATTATTATTTCTAGGAATCTTTATAAAGGTATAATTTTTATAAGTAGGTATTATTTAAACTATTTCAAATATGAACTATTTTTCTAATAGTCATTTGAAGGTTTATTTTGAGTAAATTATTATCTATGTACATTTTCTTCAATATAAATCTATTTAATATAAATGTTATTTTAAATAATATTTTATAATAACTTTTATAATGAGTATTTTATTTAATATAATGGGAAATAATATTTGGAAATTTCATAAGTATGATTTAGAAAGAAATGATTTTATATATATTTATCAAATGGAATAAGCTTTCTTAGTAATTTTTGATCCGTTTGGATTTTAAAAAAGAACAAGGCTTAATAGTTGCAATGGGAAATAACTTGGTTGTACTGATTGATTGTTTGATAGTTAAAGAACCGACTATCAAATTTGGACAAAAACCTAACTTTGGAAATATCTAGAGGAGACTCGAGAATTATGTGGTACGGTCACCCTTCGAGGTGTTATACCGTACGTATAAACTTGTTTATTCTCTACGACGAATTATAAGGAGACCCGTCCACCAACGGTTAGTAGGTGAACTCCGATCTTGTATTTCGTCGGTGTATTTCCTAAAGAACCAAGGTTGAGTTTACAGAGAAATAGCGAACGTTGTTTTGAAGAGACCGGGATCTGATTTGAAATCTGAAAACCACTTCAATCCAACGAGAACGTCTTCATGATGAAGACAAGAGCTTGGAGACGAAGATGGAGCGGTGAAGTGCAAGGGCTAGTCACTACTAATCCTGAGGGTGATTCCAAAATGGATGTAGTAGGAATAGTGCCTTCGGTTCCGTTCGAACCCGAAACGGACTTGTATGGATGAATTCTTTCAGAATATCGTCAGGTGGATGGTGAGCATTCTAAGTAATATGTTCTAAAAATGTAACGCTTAGCCTCGAGCCTCATCAACCGAGAATGACGGAAAATCAAGGGATATGCAACAAGGCTAAGTGGGTAGCACCCAAGTAGGGTAAGGTCATCCCTGTCTAGATGTCCTTTTTTATTTCGGCAGTGTGGGCGGCTGCTGATCCCAACCGTGGGGTGATCTTACTCGGGCTATCCAGTAAGAGGTAGTCCGGTCTTGTGTTGCATGGGAACGGAGGGGTCCTCGGTACGTTGATCTAGACCAGGTGCTGTGATAGGTGGTACCTCAGTGCCTATTCATTCATTCGAAATCCATTCTCCCTACGTCCCTTTTACGGTTTTGATTGTATAACCTACTTTGTGGCTAGTATGTTAGAAATCAATGATGTAACAATTCCAGCTATTTGAATAAGTATTTGTATATAGACCCTATTATAATATCAAAGGATTTTATAAGAAATGTTTTGGCTATCATAAGGTAAAAACCCGACATGTTTATTTGTGGCGTAGTCTTACAATTTGCTTTTGATTTTCAAAGGATTTTCAAACTTTAATAAATCAAGTTGAATGTGTTTCTAAATGCTGGTTGACCAGACTGACCCGGGCTTGGTGTTTTTCCTATATGCTCGGGTCAGATCGAGCATATTTTTAGGTTTAGCTGGAAAAGTGGAAGCTGTTTAGGAGAGGAGCTGGAATCAAGAGACGTATTGACGTAGATGTTTATATTCAGTCTGTATTTGGTTGTGTGGTCATTGTTGTAAGGATAGGATTGATATAAACTGTCCGAGTTATGTGTTGTAACTCTGATTTAAAGTGTGTATATGTTATATAAGCAACAGTTTTGGTTTTGTTTAAAGATTATTTATATTGTAGTTTATTCGATCCGCTGTGAGATTCTGATTGTTCTCTATTCTTCTATCTTCTTTCTATTTCTACCTTCTTTCTTTCTTTCACTATCCGTCTTCTCGTACAATTTGGCTTACAAAGTCGGTTTAAATCGGTACAGAAAAATGGGTTGTGACACTAGCCATAAAATCAAAATCCGATAAAGCTCGTTCGCTAATTGTGTAGGATTTCCATGAAGGTGCCCTTAGTACTTCGAGAATAGTCTTCCTACACAAGGGTCATATTTATCCTTCCGAGGGTTAGTACCTGTCCAGCCGAGGTACATAGGAAATACATAACTAGCCACCAAGGCCGAGCGTATCGCTCCCGGCATGCATAAAATAAACGTTAGGAACTTGCAAGATAGAGAGATGATTACACCCTCACGGGTTAGCTAGGCCCCTTGGCTATGCATCCTATCTCTGGTTTTAGTCATCTCTGCCAATGTGGCCACGTCCGACGTTCTAGCTCACGCACCGTCTCCAAATAAATTATGGAAGCCCACATGGACTCCCATACCTTAACAGGTCACGAAATCACTCCTAAATTCCACATTTCAATAGATCTTGGAATTTCACACAGATTCCTATACTTCAACGAGTCACGAAACCACATAGGGATTTCAACATCTCAAAATATAACACATCTCCTCCATTTAACCTATATGGTTTTCAGAGTAGGTCATGGGTTCCGAGTCATCTCTTACGAGTACACTCTCCACTTCCTGAGTGCTCCAAAAACCATTCGTCGTCTTTCTGTATTGCTCAGTACCAGTTCTCTATGAAATAATCTGACAATACAAAAGATAGGGGATCACCCCCTAAGCATTTAAGTGGACGGATCTCCTTATCATTTGTCCTAGAAGATCCATAAGTTTTTACATATAGTATAGCAACCCGATAGTAACTGTATCATATAATTCTCGCATTTCTCTTAGATATTTCCAGAGTTAAAATCCATCGGTGTTAGGTAGGGAATAATTCTGTACCACCAAAATTAAGAAGGATTATATATTTTGGCCAAGATTTGATAGTCAGTTATTTAACTATCAAATAAACAAACATTCAACCGGATATCACATTTCCCACTGTAATCACGAAGCTTCATTTAATTTAATTTCAATAAATTAAATCTCTTAATCAAATACAGTCATACACTTAGCTCACCGGAATAAGTATATTAACAAATCATATCTTCCAAAAATACTTGAAACCTTTTAAAATATGGAAAGCACCATTCGGTATCGACCATGGATCGTAGTTCAATGATTACATCCCTATCCTAGAGAAATCCAAACTTAACTTAGGCAATCTCTGCCTTTCGATTTCTGTCATGCAATCAATCGTAGATTGCACTATGCACAATAGTTACGTCGCTATTCCAGCGGAAACACCCCAAACCATAGACAATCTCTGCCCTCGAATTACGTTATGAAAGTATACCATTACTTAACGAAATAATTACTCAAAATAATGCTTATGAAGTTCCTAAATAAATTTCCATGTATAATTTGGGAAAATACTCGTTAATAAAAGTTTATTATATAATATATTATTTTTAAAAACACAATTAATATTTGAACAAATTATCTTCGAAATAATAAATCCTTTAATACTGATTAATTCTTAAATAATAATTAACTAAAATCAAGTCATTGTAAGATAACTTTAATTTATTAATTAAAAATATATTTTAAAAACATTTTAAATAAAATAATTAAATTTTCAGATATGACTGTTTATGTTTTAACACATTTTCATGTAAACTACTTCAACATTTAAATAATTGTCCTCACCATATTCAAACGGGCCAAGCCCACAATGCCATTCATAATTCCTACCTACATATGCTCAACACTTATAGGCTTCTTTATATTCATTCTTTAAACTTCGCTATTAAGTAACTCTTTAATATACCTAACAAAATTAACTAATATACTTAAACTAATTTAAATAAACTAAATTATTACATAACTTAAATAATTCTTACCAAATCTTAGCCCACCAAGGCTCAAATATAATTTGAAAACCGAAACCCAACATTACCGTATCTTCCAAATGCATTAAACTAATCGAACTAAATTAGTTAATGAGGTAAACTAATAATATAACTCACCTTAATTTAAAACACTCACATAACATCATATATATATATATATATAAGTTGTAGTCTTACATAATTTATATGACCAAGAGAGTTAAAGACTTAAAGGGTTGCGCATGTACTCTTACATGCAGCAAGGTATAATATAAAAGTTATATAGAATTCAAGAAATATGCTCACCATCCAAATCAATGGTCCAAGCACATGCCGCACGACCCGACTACACAGTGCGTCTTCCATTTCTCCCAAATGCTTCGCTCCAGTAATCCACCATCTATATGCACGCCGTGCATGTACACCACCCATTGAGTCACCAATCTCCATTGCCGACCCCGCTATTGAGTTTCCCTTCACCTCCTTGAAGCTCTGAACTCGACGAACCGGCGATCCCACCACCAAATCAAAATCCGATCCCATCTTCATAAGCTATAGGTCGTGCAACAATCCCATGGTCGCACCCCGCAATAGATGTAATTGGGTTTAAAAATTTATTTTGAATATTTCAGGAATAAATTAGTTCTAAAATTTAAATATGTTTGATTATATGATGAGATTGAATTTCTGTGATTTTTGGAGATTTTTCCTAATTGATTTACTAGGGAAAATAAATTATTTTAAAAGGGCTTTTTTGAAATAATTGGTTTTAGTGTATGGAAGGGCTTAAATGTTACATTTTAATGGTTTTAATCTGATATAAATGCGGCAATAAGTATTTGAAAAGTTTTTATGGCAGCTAATCAATATTTTACAAATAGGCAAGTTGTTATAAAGTAATCACTAAAAGTTTCAACAATTAGCCTTTAACCTAGAAAATTGTGTTCCACCTCAGATAGTAAGTATCTTTCAACCTTTGATTCCGCCTTCTTCCAATCGAAACCACCATTGTCGAAACCAATACACAAGATATCACTTAGATGGTATGTAGTGGATTGGAAGCAGGGCGGAAACCTTGGCGTTTAAAGGCTAGCTACCGATGCGGTCAAAATCCTGCTTTGTTTTCATAAGTTAAAGTCTTACCTTGTTTTACTTAAAGCTTTCGACATATTTGAAACATATGCTTTCAAAAGGGTTTTATAATTAGGTTTAGAAGAAGGTTGTCATATTATGTTAAAGTATTAGCTTTCGAAGGCGTACCTTTTTCCTTAAACAAGATCTTTCAAAAGGGTAGGTTTGATACTTGTTGGAGAGGGTATTGTGTTCTTTTAACTGCTTATATAACTCTCGATACAAGCTATTTATTTCTGCTTGTTTACTTTCGAGCTCGGTGTTATAAAGGTGAATGGATTTCCTCCTTATCTAAAATAAAAGATGTAAACTATTATTGTCTTGAAGTAAAATCAATTTAGACAAGGAATCCCATACCTGAGAAACGGGAATTTTAGTTTGAGAGACTTGCTTTTTCTCTCTTTGTTCTTTAATGTTGATGTTCGGTCTCTTCTTGAACGTCAAAAGGCTCTGGGCGTTCAGGCGGGTTGCTTCATGAATGCTTGGATCGGGGTTGACTTTTTCTGAAGCCCCTGTGAAGTCATCACCATCTTTTTCCTAAATTTCGATGTGACCACCTTCGTCACCACCAAAACCCTAACCTCTATTCTTATTATCATAGTTATTATCAGCATCATTGTCGTTGTCATCATCGCCATCGTCATTGACGCCCTCTTCAGCGATGGCTTCATATTCATCCCCTTCTTCATTAGAATCTGAGTCTATCTCGATTGAAGGGACTTTGAAAGATAAAACTTTGGAGGCATCAATCTCCGCTCTTTCAGCAACTTCAACTCCCTGCTCCATTCTTTTGACTTTGTCCATAAATCTATTCATGAGAGCAGGGTCGAGTGAAGGAAAGCTCAAATTTGGACGTTTCTCAATATTGTTGGCAAAGGCAAGCATCAGAGTGTCCTCATAAGAGTTGACAATGATGTCATCGAGCAAAGTATTCAGAAATTGTGACACCTGTTGCTTTGCATCAGACATGGTACCGACGGCCAACTTTAGAGAATTTTTCTTTTTCCCTAACTTTCTCATGAGAAAGGATCGTTTAGCCGCCATTTGAGTTATTTCGTCTTTGGACTCTTTCAGAGACATTTTCAAGGCTAGATTTTCATCAGCTGGAAGTTGATGTGCTTTTCTTTCCTCAGAATAATAGACTCTAATTGGGCAAGAGAGGCTCTCAATCTCTCCAGTTCCATCATAGCTTTATTTTTACCAGCAGACAAGGAGATGACTTGGCTGTTCGAGTTTGAAATTTCCTCTCAAAGCCTGGATGTTTCTATGGAAAATTTTAAAGCGTTTTCTTACAAAGAGAGCAAGCTCGTGGAAATCTGAAGAGAAAAGTATGATGCAAGTCATCATTTAGAGAGAAATAATGATAAGAATGATAAATAATATAAAACGTACCGAAAGTTGTTGTTCTATTAGAGACTGACAGCACCAGGTTAGGAACGGAAAAAGGCGGGTGAACAGAAGCAAAGGATGAAGAGTTCAAGATTGATTGAACTATCTTTTCAAAATCATTTGTAGGCATGAGTGACGTTGGTTTAGAAGCGTTCAACTCCTGTGAGGGAGATGAAGTTCCCAAGTCTTTTTGCATATGCTCAATGATGTAAGGAGAGAAGGAAACGATGATGCAAGATAAGGGATCATCTTTTGAGGTAGTCGTCTTGGGTCGATCAATAGAAGCTTCAACAATTGGATTCTCCAAATTTTTGCTCATATCAACGGTCTCACCCTCTTCTAGTGGTGGAGAATCTGGAACTTCAACAATCTTGGCCTTCTTAGGGATAGGCCCACCACAGCCACCTTGCTTAATTTTCTTTTAGCAATCATCTTTGAGCTAGCAATTGCCTGAGTCAAAGATGATGCACGAGATGTAGAAATTGAGAGAGCTATATCACTTGTGATTGGTTCAACTTGAGGAGCGGTTGCTGAAAATTCAAAAAATTATAAGTCAGTGAAGTAATTTAAGAAGTAACACAACAACAAATTACAAGTACTATGTTTAAGCCTACCGGAGAGATTGGGGAAACTTGAAGACATAGGGGAGAAGTTTTTCGGATCACCTAAAGATAAGAAGCGTTTGCTCTGAGAAGTGTTAAACAAGGGGAGGTTGACCAAGTACCCTTTGTCTGGCAGGAAGAAGAGAATGCTTTTGAAGGTTTGAGGGATTCAACATAGTAAGCCTATTTCCAATGATACTCGAAGCAGCAATCAATATCTTGACATTTTTCTTATCCTCATCATTTAGATCTTTAGCAAAAGGACCTAATAAAGAAGCGTAGACTAGCAAAAGAAAGTAACTGAATAAAGATAAAGGCTGTGATCAACATACGAAGGGAGGAAAAGACTCCACTGATATTGGAAAGAATTTGACGAAGAACAATTGTGTTTCCCAATCTCTAAGTTTGTTTACTCCCTCGAAAATTAGCTTTTTGGGAGGATTAGCTCTAAAAATTTGGTTGTTCAGTTTGCTTAGTTTAACTAATCAAACTAGATAGTTCAGAACTTCATCATTTAGTGAATGAATCCCTAATACCAAAGCCATAAGTTCCCAGGATAAAAGATATGTATACACATTGGGAGATAGTTGGATGAGAGTAATGCCCAGGTGGGTCAAGAATTTGGTCCAGAAATCCGAGAAAGGTTGAAAGCCACCGTGCCATATATGGATAGCAGTATAGGCGAAGTATTCTTTAGGAGGATCTTGAATGGTGTCGCTGTTGCTCGGGGAAATGGCTTCTACTTTGGTGTTGCTGAAGTCATTTTGAATAGCGTTCACCTCATCTTGGAAGGATATTAAAGAATGTTTGGCAAGTGCTTAAATTTTCTTTAAAGAAGGTTCCATCACCGGTACTATATCCTTTTATGGTTTCTAGGAGGTCTTTTTCATTCCCATGATCCTGCCAAGTGAAACCATTTCAGCAAAAGGTTATGATTTGTTATGTTACTTACATTTTTCAAGGATATCGTAAACCTATTACAACAATTCAAATATCAACTAAAATATGAAATTTCATATCCTTGAAAGAATGTTAGAATATGTTTATAAAAATGAAATTTGTTAAGCTTCCAACAGCGTCGAAAGGTAAAATGGAATTGGAACTCCAAAAGCACACTTTGACAATGTCGAAAGTCCAAGGAAAACTTTATTGCTGAAAGGAGTAGTCAAAGCCTACACAATTAGTTTGAATATAAACATACTCTAACAACATTCAATAAACAAGACAAATAAACCTTTCGATATTGTCGAAAACCATGAACTTTTTTTACTAAGAGAATATGAATGTTGTCGAAACTCTATATGCCAATTAGGCAAAAGGTTTGGTTTTGAATAGAATCAATACAAATGAAAGGGATTTAGGACATTTTGATAATATTTGTATAAAATGATGACCAAATTCCAGTTAACTATAATGAATTTCGAGTAAGTCGAAAGGGGTGTAAGGCTTTAAATATGTAAAAACAACCAAACCCGATTCAATACTGTAAGTTTCGATGAAGTTGAAAGGTTTGGTTTGGTTTTCAACTTAAAAAAAATGTTTTTCTTAATCTGATTTATGAAAAGAAAATTGAATTTCTAACTTCCAACCTCTCCCAAAATAAAGTAAAATCAGGCATGTACTAAAGGTTTCGAAATCTATAAAATAAAAATTATGCTTTCGAAAGTATGTACTATGCAATCATTTAGTGAAGTACATCAAACAACTTCTTCGAAACGTATCAGAATATACTAAAGAAAACTTATGCTTTCGAAAAAGACCACTTCACGTTAACTACATCAACACTTTTGATGAGATCAGATAAGAGATAGATGTTGGGCTTTCTTTCGACACCATCGAAATAAGTTGAAGAAGCAAAACAAAGTTAGCCACCTTAACCCTTTTCGAAGGGTAGAAAGGTAAAATAAAAATGTCAAGTTGTGATTCGTACGGCTTAAACATCTATATGAAGTAATTGGAAAAACCTTTCTTCCAAAAATTCAATTTTAATCCAATACATTAAAAAAAAATAACGAAATTGATTTGAATGCGAGTTTACAATCAATAATCATAAAAATCCCCAAAATGTAATTCGAACCTAAAAAAACACCAAATCGAATGAATTCTAAATATAAATTAATAGAGGAAATGAAACAAAATAAGCCATAAAAGTGAACCAAAGGATACTTTCAAATGAATGAAAAACCCAAATTATCTTTATGGAATTAAAACAACAATTTAAATTCAAACCTAATGAATTTTAAAATCAGGATTTAGCATGGAAAGTTAGTTCGAAAAGCAAGATAACAAGAGCTTACTTTGAATTCGAGCTTTTGTTTTCTGGAAAGTGGAATTGTTTAAGAAATTGAGAATTTAATTCTTACTAGAAGTTTCTTTTAACCGTGGGAAAATGAAAGAGGGAAAGAAAGAAGCGTGATTTATAAGAAAAGTCAGCATGAAGGGTGGACCGTACGATCAAATTCAAAAAAAATAGCCAGGATTTATGCAAGAATATGGAAAGGTGAGAAATCTCAATGCTAAAATAAAGTGGAGTATCGAGGAAGATTGTTCTCACTTCATCCATGTCGGAACCAAAATAAAAAGAAGACAAAGATGTACAAGAGATGATAGCATCAACAAGGCCTTTCGAAGGAGTCGAAGGGAGCTACAGTAAAAGTTAGACGTGCCATGGGCTTTTGAAGGGGTCGAAAGGGTTGAAAGCACCCTTCGCTTCTATTGCTTCTTTTTGAAACAGATACGTCCATATGCATGAAGCCACTTCAAAAAAGTTTAGGAACACCTTTCGAAGGCAACAAATTCCAACCACTCACGTGCACATCAAACCTATCGAAGCTAAAGGTTCCACCATCATTCACATTCCAAAGAAGGATATTGTGTCGAAACAACCTCTTTGAAGGCATAAATAAGCCCTTCGAACTAGTCGAAACCATTCATGATTAAGAAAGAGATCTTCCACCTAAAAACCTTCAATGTCTCAACCCCTTCAAAGCTCCAAAGATCAACCTAGCAACAGAGTCGAAAGCTCATGCCCTATCTTACTTGCAACAACAAAGCAACACATGGTGGAAGGACGCACCTACCCCTTTCGATGAAGACGAAAGCACTCAAATCCATTCAGATGCATTGCAGAAGAAAGGTGCCAACCCATACCTATAAGTAAGACCCTGGAGGTCTAGTCATATGGATTGGAATTCATTCACTCCATTCTTGTATTTTCTTAAATTTGTATACCCTAATTTTGAAATCAAATTGGGGACTTGATCGATTTGTATAACATTAGCTTAATGAAAGCAAGATTATGATACTATTTGTAACGTTAAGGATTTTCGACTCACGAAAGTCGACATTAATACGTCCACTATATCAACCGCCCAGCAATCGAAGGCCGGAAAACCGTACCGTTAGGGTTAAAGAAGAGGTAGAGGATAGAAGAATAAAGAAAGAAGAAAACAGAAACAATATCAGAATCTCACAATCGCAGCAGAACAACATATAATAGATAAATGAATATCTTTAAATCAAAAGAACTGTACATTTTATACATTACATTACATCACATTACATTACATAATTAGAGTTTACAAAAAACAAAACAGCGAAAAATAAATACTATATACTAGTTGATATGCCAAGCCATCCAGCCTAGCCTCCAGATCTCTACGGCAACTCCTGAATTCCAGAATGACCTGATAACCTGACTCTAGACTGTCCGTGTGGAAATTGGTGGGCACCCAGAGTTTAGGAAGGAAACAATAAACTCCAGGTCAGTCATGAGACTGGTGTGAGAACTTAAAACAGTTTATCTTTAAAACAAATAAAGAAATATTCTTAAATAGATTCGCAATGCTTTTGAAAATGAAACTACCATAAGGCCTCCCGCGCACACACATAATGTAAACGCAGAATCGGAGGAGATTTCTCCTTATGATAGTTAAATATGCTTGATAAGTAAATTTCTTTGATATTATTACTATAAGTGCAAAGTGTAGGAAAACATTTCGAAAGTATAGTATAAATCTTAGCCAGCATAGGCATTCCGCACTTATGCCTATTATAGCTACCATGTTCAATAGCAGGTTACCGCCACATTCTATGGCAGGTTATACAACTAAAACCGTACAAGGCTCATATTGTTTCTTTGGATTTCCAACAAATGATCAGGCCAAGGAACTTCCCATTGCCACATAGGTACGCCTCTGGAAAGACGCCCCGAGAACCTAACCGGATCTCTGCCAGCACAAGGCCGGGTTACCCCTAGCTGGGTAACTACTGACACGAGTATGCCATCCCCCGGTCGCAACCGACCTAAATCCCAGGATTCGCCAACAACCACAAAATAATAAGTTTGCAGCAACAACATAGGTTAAGTATTAGGGATCCATACCATAATACCACCTCTATCCAGAAGGAAATGACATACACTAAGGGGGCGCTATCCCCTAATAACCTTGCCGCATCTTTCATATTTTGAGCTTTTTCGAGGTGTGAGGTCCGACGAAGTCTCGTCCACAAAGCTACGCTTTTCATAAAAGTCACGCTTTGATCAACAAATGCTCAACCGCACTTCGTATGCCACATTACCAATTTGGGAATATATCACTAGTAACCATCAATTACATAACCTCTGAGCTCGTACGTCTCAGAGAAGGGTGTTAAGCTAAGAGAATAAATTCTCCGCTACCAACAGAAATATATTTGGTAGAAACCAGCTTTACATCTCAAATTGTAACGTCAGACACACATCCATACAAGTCCGTTCCGGGATCGAACGGAACCGAAGGCACTTCCAAACAAGTCCTTGCAATCCAGATATTCACTAATCACGACCGGACTTCCCATCACAAAGGGTGATAAAATCTCTATATCGGAGATCCGTCGATGCAGAGTCATTCGACGGTAATCCTTCCGCTTTCAAAAATATCTGATCTTCAAATGCTATCCATTATGACATATCACTATTCGGAATGGGATTTATGACACAAAGGTCATCTCCCGGCTAAACCGAATAACGAGCGCTTATTTTCAAAATAAGTGTAGCATTCAAATTCAAGCAATCATAACAAATACCCATTTAAAGGTAAATATTGATAGTTGGTTATTTAACTATTAAGGCCAACAAGCAAATATCCAGCACCATAACAATCACTAGGCCCTTTTTACTAATCTTCCATAAATTAAATAACTTGCCAGATATTCACTTCAATTTATCTTTAAAAAGATATATTCTCTAAACCATTTCAATTTCATATTGGAAAGCATTTTCCAAATACTTATTTAACAATAAGTAATTCATAATCTATTTATTTTCAATACTTAGAAAATATTCAATATACTTAAATCACAATTAAGTGTATATTTCATTCTTTAAGGAAAACATTCTCTTAAACACATTCATTTGAGTCAAAACGAATGTTGCGTAAAACATCGTTACAATAACCCAAAATCACTAGTATAGGGTTTCGAAATTAAGATAGATATATAAATCCCAATACTATATAAAAAATTTCCTTTCGAAAATCATTTACTATAACAACAGTGTTATAGTCCACCATTTCCTTATTTCTCGAAAACGTCTATTTCAACAATGAATGTTGAAATCTATGGTTTCGATCCTTAAGACATTTTAAAACAACTTCAAATCGTTTTAATTCTATTTAAAAAGATCACTTCCTAAACCATTTCTTTAATATATTATTCACTGTCCAAAATCGTGAATATAAATCGTTTACCAAATCCAACACTTCTACATATTCAATTTAAAGGATTATCCACTGTCCCAAAATCATGGATATACTTCGTTAACCAATTCAACATTCCTACACATTTTGTTTAAAAGGATTATCCACTGTCCAAAATCATGGATATATCTCCTTTAATACGCTATAATAATTAACTCATCAAAATAAGTCGTTTTCGGATTTATAAAACAAGGTTTATAAACCATTTATATTTTATAACAACTTCAACTTATAAAATCCCTTAATTAACAAATTCTATTTATATCTCATTTAAATGCCAAAATCCGATTTTTAAGTTACTTCCTTATAAATCTTTTATTTTACAAAACCTATTCATTTTATAACTTCACAATTTATAAATCTATAAATTTCATTCACTTATGAAATCCATTTATACTTCATTTTAACACTTATAAAAACTCGTTTTATAATTCCAATATTTTAATTTATAAATATCAATTTTATAAATCTTTTATATAAATCGTTTATAATAATTCAAAAATCTCATTTTAAACTATTTTATAAAATCATTAACTCCATATTTCAAAAATCTCAATTTAACTATATTTCTCAAAAATCATAAATTTTATAACATTAAACTTACAACGTTTATTTATTTAAAATGAATTAATTCCAATATTTTAATAAAACGTATACTTTCAAAAAATCACTTCAAAATCCTTTTAAATTCAAAATCGTTATTTTAACATTTTTAAAACTCCAAAAATAGGCCCAATGCTGCAACAGCACTAAATATAACAATCACGACATCCAAACATCATATATCAATATGATAACAGAATATATCTCAAATATCTGTAAATAAATCAACACTGTTGAGGAATCCAGTTGGATCCCTCTAACCTGTTTCCTTGCATCCACAAATGTTAGCACAATACCATTTCCGTTTCAAGATGGAATATCGCGGTATATGGGTTCTGTAACGACCCAGAATTTTTATTAATTAAAATTCGAATATTTAATTAATTTTAAATATAAATGAGTGAATTTATAAGTCAAATAAATTTTTATTTGAATTATTGGATTTTATTGAATAATTAAATCGATAATTTAATATGTTAAATTATGGAAATAATTGAAAATTTGAGTTAAATATGATTGAAAATGATTCGTATAATTTTATTTTATCATATTGAAGTTAGAACGATATTTTAGAACTTTTAAAATCGAATTAAAAGTTAATTTGTGAAAATTGAATATTTAAATATTTAAATCGACTAGTGAAAATAGCCAATTTTTGAACAGTCTCAGAATTGAACGAAACCAGTTCCATTGGATCCGTAATAGTTAGTTATTACCGGATTTCAATTTTCGTGTCAATCGGAGTTGTCGTTTGATCGTGGCAGCTCGAAACGCATCGAATTATTTTTAATTTTAATTTGGCGAGTTAAAATAGCCATTTTTCAAAATGTCTCGGATTTCGACGAAACTAGTTTCATCGGATCCGTAATGTGATATTATTGTAAGGTTTCAAATTTTGTGTCAATTGGATTTACCGTTTGTCCGGTACAAATTAAAACGCCTAGAAATCGAGTTAAATCGGTTTAATTCAAATTGAGCGTTTACAGCCATAACTCGCACATACTTCCGAATTAGCTTCCGAAACCTGTTCCATTGTGTCCAGAACGCGGGGTAAACCCTAGAAACGCTGGTTACGGCGCGTAAATCGGAGTGCGGAATTTCCGAGATGAATAGTGTTCGATTTTTCTTTATAAATAGCACCCACCTCTTCATAATTTAGAAAAAAAAAATAAAAACCTAATTTTATAACCCTAGCCGCCTATGCTAAGACCAATGGCTAGAATTGTCTCTCACTTCTCCCTCAATCTCTCTCAATCTACAAAGATTTAGCCAAGGTGTTCAACACGAAATTCGAAGAGCTCGACGAGAGCTTCGATTCCATACGGTGATGATCGGAAATGGTGCAACGTAGGAGGAGCTATGGTGGGCCGTTTGCAGCAGATCACACACGTTTTCCTAGGCACATGATGAGGCCGAGCTTCATGATGTGGATGGTGGAGGTAGCTCTCGCGAAGAGCTTCGATTTGCAAGTGGTTTGATGTGATTTCGTCGAGTATTGGAGGAGTATTATTAAACCCTAGTTGTTTGGTGATGGGTTTGATTTTGTACGTGAGTTACTGTAAGGAGTAACGTGAGGAAGATGGAGGGTAGGGACGGTCATGATGTTGGGGCCAATGATCTTGTGGCTAGGATTGGATGAAGGTTGAAAATATAAAGTTAATGTTGTAAATTTGTTAATATAAACTCGTGTAACTTCATAAATTCATAACTTTTTCATACGAGGTCGAAAACGTGCGAAACCAGTTGCGTTGGGATCGTATGGACGAGCACTACGCGATGGAGTTGGTTTGGAGTCATTTGGAGTTAGTGAGAATTTTGGGTAAAATTAAACGTCCGTTTAATTTTATTCGAAATAAAAGCTGAAACGGAAATTAAAATCAAGGTGAGAACTTCTCACTCAATCGAATCAGTTTCGATTTTATTTTAAATAGTTAGATTTAAAATATTTGAATGCATGTTTGAATGTTGATTGATATCTATTGATTGTTAAAATAGACATTATACGCCGTTAGTAAGCGGATGTTATTTAATAAAAACATATACCGCGAATATTTCATAAACAGTGAAATTGGTATTATAAATAATATCAATATATATATATTGGCATATGTATATATTGCAGTTGTTGATTTCCCGTATTTTTTAGCGGATGAGACCCTATTACGTCGTTATTAAGCGGATAATATTTAATAAGAACATATACCGCGATAATTTCGTACTGGAGCGAAATTGGTATTGTGCTAATGTTTGTGGATGCAGGAAAACAGGTTGGAGGGATCCAACTGGATTCCTCAACAGTATTTATTTGATTTCAGATATTTTGATATTTGATGGATTATCATATTGATATATGATATCGTTGTTGTCGTGATTGACTATTTGGTGTGTAGCATCATTGGACCCAAATTTTGGGATTTTAAAATGATTTTTAAAGGTGATTTTTGAAAGTATACGTTATAAACTATTTTTGAAAATTTATTTATTTTAAATAAATAAACGTTATACTTTTAAAAGTTATAAAATTATGTTTTTGAGAAATATAGTTAAAAGATTGATTTTTGAGAAATATGGATTAATGATTTTATAAAATAGTTTAAATTGGATTTTTGAATATATTATTAAAAGTTTAAATATAGGATTTATAAAATTTAATTATTTTATGAATCGAAATGGTGAAATAATAAAGGAGATTAAAGATGTTTTAAAAGAATAATATAAATTGAATTATATTTAGAGATTTATAAATGGATATTTATAAATTGAGATATTGAAATTATAAAACGAGTTTTTATAAGTGTTTGAATGAAGTGAAAGTGAATTTCATAATTGAATGGAATTTATAGAATTTTATACGGTGAAGTTATAAATGGAATTTTTATAAGCAGTAGGTTTATAAAATTTATTAAGTTATTAAAATAATGATTTTGGATAAATGAATGAATCTTATAAGTTATAAGATTTATAATTTGGGAAGTTAAAAAGAACGATTTTGTAAAATAATCGTTTTATAAGTATTTAACTTATAATATGAACTTTTAGTTTATAATTGAGTTATAAACTGAAATAGGTTAATAAAAGAATTTATAAAAAGGAAGCTTTTATAAATAAATAGAAATGGAATTTATAAACGTTGTTTTATAAATTCGCAAATGACTTATTTTGATAAGAAAATTGTTGAAACCTATTAATGGAGTTATATTCACGTTTTTGAATAGTAAATAATCCTTTGAATTAAAATGTATAAAAGGATGAAATGTGTTAACGTAGTATATTCACGTTTTTGAATAGTGAATAAGATGTTAAAGAAATTGTTTTGAATGTGATATTTTAAATAGAATTAAAACGATCTAACGAAGTTTTAATTGTGTTGAGATTCGAAACCATAGATTTCAACATTAATTGTTGAAATAGACGTTTTCGAGAAATAAAAGGAGATGATGGACTATAACACTGTGGTTATAGTAAATGATTTCCGAAAGGAACTGTTTTGTATAGTATTGGGATTTATATATCTATTTAATTTCGAATCCCTATACTAGTGAATTTGGGTTGTCGTAACGATGTTTTACGTAACATTCGTTTTGGCCCAAATAAATATGTTTAAGAGAATGGTTTCCTTAAAGAATGAAAAATACACTTATTTTTTATTTAAGTATATTGAATATTTTCCAAGTGTTGAAAATAAATAAAATTTGTGAATTACTTATGAATAAATAAGTATGGAAATGTTTTCCAATATAAAGTGAATATTTTGAAGATTTATCTTTTTGAAGATAAATTGAAAATGGATAATCGAAAACGTATATCAATAAATATTGTGAAATGTAAATTCACTAAGGAATTTATAAAAGAAAGTGAAATTGGTTTAAAAATAAATATTGATTTATTTTTGAAGTATTGAAATTATATATCTTGTAGAGATATTTTGTGAAATAAATAATTTGGAAAATTATTTGGAATCTGGTGATGTGTGCATATCCAGTGATAGTTCAATAACCGACTATCAGTATTTCCCTTTGAATGGGTATTTGATGTGATTTGTTTGAATGTGAATGCTACACTTATTTTTAAATAAGCGCTCACTATTCGGGTTAACCGGGAAAGGACCATGGGGTCGTATAACCCATTCCGAATATGTGATACGTCGTTATAATTGCATTGAAGATCGGTGTTGAAGACCCGGTATTTGCGAGAGCGATAGGATGACCTGTCGATTGTCTCTGCACTGAGTTGCAACGGTATAGAGACTCCCTAAGTGATGGGAAATCCGATCAGGATTGTGAATATCCGGATTGCAAGGACTTCTTTGTAAGTGCCTTCGGATTTGTTCGATCCCGGAACAGACTTGTATGGATTGTATGTCTGACATTACAAGTTGAGATATAAAGCCGATTTCTTTCAAATATATTTCTGTTGGTGGCGAAAAATTTATTCTTTTAGCTTAACACCCTTCTCTGAGACGTACGAGCTCAGAGGTTATATAGTTGAAGTTATCAGCGATATATTCCCAATTTGGTAATGTGATATGCTGAGTGATGCTGAAATGATCATTGTGTTGATTATTGTGATAGGATCGTTTATTTGATCGTCTATCTTAGTGATCATTGTGTTGATCATTTGTTGACCCAAAGCATGGCTTTTGTATAAAGTATGTTTTTGTGGACGTGACTTCGTCGAACCTCACACCCCGGAAATGGTCAAAACAGGAAAGATGCAGCAAGGTTATGAGGGGTAGCACCCTTTAGGGTATGTACATTTCCTTCTGGATAGAGGTGGTATCATGGTATGGAGCCCAGATATTTAACCTATGTGGTTACTACGAATTTATTACTTTGTGGTTGTTGGCTATCGGGATCCCGTGAGAAAGGTCGTTTACGATCGGGGAATGGCGTGCTCGTGTCAGTAGTTACCCAGTTAGGGGTAACCCGGCCTTGTGTTGGCAGAGTTCCGGTTTGGTTCTCGGGGATGTCTTTCCAGAGGCATTCTCATGTGGCAATGGGAAGTTCCTTGGCCTGACCATTTGTTGGAAATCCAAAGAAACAATACGAAACTTGTACGGTTTTAGTTGTAGAACCTGCCATCTAATATGGTAGCTATTAGTAGGCATAATATAATGGTACCTATGCTGGCTAAGACTTATATTCTACTTTCGAAATGAATTTTCTACACTATGCACTAGTAATAATATCAAATGTTCTTTTTAAATGCGTATCAAGCATGTTTGACTATCATAAGGAGAAATCTTTTCCAAGTCTGCGTTTGCATTGTGTGTGTGGCAGGAGGTCTTATGGTAGTCTCATTTTTAAAAGCATTGCGAATTGAAATAAAAATATTCCTCTATTTTGATTTTAAAGATAAATAAACTGTTTTGAGTTCTCACACCAGTCACATGACTGACTTGGAGTTTATTGTTTTCCTTCCTAAACTCTGGGTGCCCACCAATTTCCACACGGGCAGTCAAGAGTTAGGTTTATCAGGATATTCTGGAGTTGCTGGAGGCAAGATGGATGGCATGGCATATTACTTATATAGTATTTCTTTTTCCGCTGCACTATTTGTTGTTGTTGTACACTCTGATAATATGATGTAATGAAATGTGATGTAATGTAATAACTGATATGGTTCTTTGTTTAAAGATTATTCATTTATTTATTATATGTTGTTCCGCTGCGAATTGTGAGATTCTGATGTTGTTCTGTTGTTTTCTATTCCGTTTCTGTTTTCTTTCTGTTCCGTCCTATTTTGTTCTGTTTTTCTTTTTCCTATATTCTCTTTTTCTTTCTATTTTAAAATTCTCTATTTTCTTTCCCCTCCATTCTCTATCTTCTTTTCCCTATTCTTCTTTCTCTCTTCTTCTTTTTCTTTTCCTAAAATTCTTTTTTTTTTAAAACCCTCAGTGTTCGGTTTTCCGTCGTTCGATTTCTCGGCAGTCGATAAAGTGAGTATCGATGTTGAATTTTCGGAAGACGAAGAATCGGGTCCTGACAATGTGGTATCAGAGCTTATGGTTAAGCGACAACCATGGTTCTGTTGGGTATAATTCATTAAAGATAGAGTCAGCAGTACTCTAGAATGAATTTGAGAGTAATAATAGCTATGAGAGCGTATTTGTTAGTGAATATAAAAATTGTTTTATATTGTGATGATTGGTTTATTGAGTGGTATATGAACTTTCGTCAGCGTGGTCCGCAAGACTATGCCGAAGGGGTTTCTAAACATTTAAATAGAACAATTCGACATAACATTGTTTTAAAATTGGGTAAATGAAATAATTTTACCTTGATTATATATTTTATATATGAAGAAATAATTTTTCAGAATTATAAAGTGTATATAAGTTGATTGTTTAGTTGTTTGAATAATCTAAATAAAAGAATAATTGTATAAGCAAAAGAATTATAAGAATTGAATTATAATTAAAGTGATTACAATTGTGAAATAAACTTATATATAAGAAGTGAAACTATATGAATATATTTATGAATATGAGTTGTAAATAAAAATGAATTTAAAGTTAAATGGAATATAACTTAAGTGATATTGAATGAAGTTGATATTAGTATCAAAGTAAAATAATAAAATTAAGTGATAGATATGAACTTGAGTTATATAAATGAAATTCAACTTTTGTAATTGAATTGAATTAATCAATTGAATGTGAATAAAATTGATATGGAATAATGAATGTAAGTGTTGATTCATTAAAATCTAATGTTATTAGAAAGTTGAATAATTGAATGAAAATCAATTAAATTAAACCAATTGATAAGCAAAGTAATTTGGTTGTAATTAATATACATTGGTTGTTATATGATTGTTAGTTGATTGTATATAAGTTCATTAAGTGTTAATGAAAGTGAATTAGTGAAATTTAAAGCTATGTAATTGAATTCAAATTAGAAGTAAATAAATTTGAATAGAATTAAATTTGAATTGGAAGTGAACTAACTTGAATATGAATTAGTGAATATAAGCAAATTGAAAATGAATGTTAGTGAAAACATCCAATGTTAATAAATCAAATGTGATTAAATTGAAAACCAATTCATTTAATATTAATGAAAATATGAATGAATATTTATTGGTTATGAAATTTTTGGATGATAGTTGGTTGATGTTTGCATTTGTTGTTTTACTACATTTGCTATGTTGACATATATAGTTGCATTTGCTATATGTTGTATATCGATACTATTTTCATATATGCATGTTCTCATGTTGTTTGTTGAGTGATTAGTAGGTGCGGATCGCGTTTGCTTCGCATTTGGAGCTCGCTTTTGCGCTATATTAGCCATATATGCTTGCTAATAAAAATATAAGGTACATATCTCGGATTACATACCGTACTTTTACACTTTTTTCCCTTCGGGATGCCTCATTACTTGATGAGATGTATATTTGTGATATATATACTGTCATTTTTTTTTCGGATCGAGCCGCGCAAAGGAGACTATGGCGAATTTTTCCGGAAATCTAAGGCGTTAGAAAATTTTTGAGAAAAATTGAAAATTTTGAAAACTTTAAACTTTGATTTTGGAATTGAAAGTTAAACAATAGTAGTTGTTTTTGAAAGGATAACTAAGTATGATTTTGAAAACTCAGTAAAGATTTGTAAGAAATTTAATTATGAATTTTGGAAAATTAATAGATTCTATAACTTTTCTTACTTGATAATTTCGAGGACGAAATTCTTTTAAGGGGGAAAATTGTAACGACCCAGAATTTTTATTAATTAAAATTCGAATATTTAATTAATTTTAGATATAAATGAGTGAATTTATAAGTCAAATAAATTTTTATTTGAATTATTGGATTTTATTGAATAATTAAATCGATAATTTAATATGTTAAATTATGGAAATAATTGAAAATTTGAGTTAAATATGATTGAAAATGATTTGTAGAATTTTATTTTATCATATTGAAGTTAGAACGATATTTTAGAACTTTTAAAATCGAATTAAAAGTTAATTTGTGAAAATTGAATATTTTAATATTTAAATCGACTAGTGAAAATAGCCAATTTTTGAACAGTCTCAGAATTGAACGAAACCAGTTCCATTGGATCCGTAATAGTTAGTTATTACCGGATTTCAATTTTCGTGTCAATCGGAGTTGTCGTTTGATCGTGGCAGCTCGAAACGCATCGAATTATTTTTAATTTTAATTTGGCGAGTTAAAATAGCCATTTTTCAAAATGTCTCGGATTTCGACGAAACTAGTTTCATCGGATCCGTAATGTGATATTATTGTAAGGTTTCAAATTTTGTGTCAATTGCATTTACCGTTTGTCCGGTACAAATTAAAACGCCTAGAAATCGAGTTAAATCGGTTTAATTCAAATTGAGCGTTTACAGCCATAACTCGCACATACTTCCGAATTAGCTTCCGAAACCTGTTCCATTGTGTCCGGAACGCGGGGTAAACCCTAGAAACGCTGGTTACGGCGCGTAAATCGGAGTTCGGAATTTCCGGGATGAATAGTGTTCGATTTTTCTTTATAAATAGCACCCACCTCTTCATAATTTAGAAAAAAAAAAACCTAATTTTATAACCCTAGCCGCCTATGCTAAGACCAATGGCTAGAATTGTCTCTCACTTCTCCCTCAATCTCTCTCAATCTACAAAGATTTAGCCAAGGTGTTCAACACGAAAGTCGAAGAGCTCGACGAGAGCTTCGATTCCATACGGTGATGATCGGAAATGGTGCAACGTAGGAGGAGCTATGGTGGGCCATTTGCAGCAGCTCACGCACGTTTTCCTAGGCACATGATGAGGCCGAGCTTCATGATGTGGATGGTGGAGGTAGCTCTCGCGAAGAGCTTCGATTTGCAAGTGGTTTGATGTGATTTCGTCGAGTATTGGAGGAGTATTATTAAACCCTAGTTGTTTGGTGATGGGTTTGATTTTGTACGTGAGTTACTGTAAGGAGTAACGTGAGGAAGATGGAGGGTAGGGACGGTCATGATGTTGGGGCCAATGATCTTGTGGCTAGGATTGGATGAAGGTTGAAAATATAAAGTTAATGTTGTAAATTTGTTAATATAAACTCGTGTAACTTCATAAATTCATAACTTTTTCATACGAGGTCGAAAACGTGCGAAACCAGTTGCGTTGGGATCGTATGGACGAGCACTACGCGATGGAGTTGGTTTGGAGTCATTTGGAGTTAGTGAGAATTTTGGGTAAAATTAAACGTCCGTTTAATTTTATTCGAAATAAAAGCTGAAACGGAAATTAAAATCAAGGTGAGAACTTCTCACTCAATCGAATCAGTTTCGATTTTATTTTAAATAGTTAGATTTAAAATATTTGAATGCATGTTTGAATGTTGATTGATATCTATTGATTGTTAAAATAGACATTATACGCCGTTAGTAAGCGGATGTTATTTAATAAAAACATATACCGCGAATATTTCATAAACAGTGAAATTGGTATTATAAATAATATCAATATATATATATTGGCATATGTATATATTGCAGTTGTTGATTTCCCGTATTTTTTAGCGGATGAGACCCTATTACGTCGTTATTAAGCGGATAATATTTAATAAGAACATATACCGCGATAATTTCGCACTGGAGCGAAATTGGTATTGTGCTAATGTTTGTGGATGCAGGAAAACAGGTTGGAGGGATCCAACTGGATTCCTCAACAGTATTTATTTGATTTCAGATATTTTGATATTTGATGGATTATCATATTGATATATGATATCGTTGTTGTCGTGATTGACTATTTGGTGTGTAGCATCATTGGACCCAAATTTTGGGATTTTAAAATGATTTTTAAAGGTGATTTTTGAAAGTATACGTTATAAACTATTTTTGAAAATTTATTTATTTTAAATAAATAAACGTTATACTTTTAAAAGTTATAAAATTATGTTTTTGAGAAATATAGTTAAAAGATTGATTTTTGAGAAATATGGATTAATGATTTTATAAAATAGTTTAAATTGGATTTTTGAATATATTATTAAAAGTTTAAATATAGGATTTATAAAATTTAATTATTTTATGAATCGAAATGGTGAAATAATAAAGGAGATTAAAGATGTTTTAAAAGAATAATATAAATTGAATTATATTTAGAGATTTATAAATGGATATTTATAAATTGAGATATTGAAATTATAAAACGAGTTTTTATAAGTGTTTGAATGAAGTGAAAGTGAATTTCATAATTGAATGGAATTTATAGAATTTTATACGGTGAAGTTATAAATGGAATTTTTATAAGCAGTAGGTTTATAAAATTTATTAAGTTATTAAAATAATGATTTTGGATAAATGAATGAATCTTATAAGTTATAAGATTTATAATTTGGGAAGTTAAAAAGAACGATTTTGTAAAATAATCGTTTTATAAGTATTTAACTTATAATATGAACTTTTAGTTTATAATTGAGTTATAAACTGAAATAGGTTAATAAAAGAATTTATAAAAAGGAAGCTTTTATAAATAAATAGAAATGGAATTTATAAACGTTGTTTTATAAATTCGCAAATGACTTATTTTGATAAGAAAATTGTTGAAACCTATTAATGGAGTTATATTCACGTTTTTGAATAGTAAATAATCCTTTGAATTAAAATGTATAAAAGGATGAAATGTGTTAACGTAGTATATTCACGTTTTTGAATAGTGAATAAGATGTTAAAGAAATTGTTTTGAATGTGATATTTTAAATAGAATTAAAACGATCTAACGAAGTTTTAATTGTGTTGAGATTCGAAACCATAGATTTCAACATTAATTGTTGAAATAGACGTTTTCGAGAAATAAAAGGAGATGATGGACTATAACACTGTGGTTATAGTAAATGATTTCCGAAAGGAACTGTTTTGTATAGTATTGGGATTTATATATCTATTTAATTTCGAATCCCTATACTAGTGAATTTGGGTTGTCGTAACGATGTTTTACGTAACATTCGTTTTGGCCCAAATAAATATGTTTAAGAGAATGATTTCCTTAAAGAATGAAATATATACTTATTTTTGATTTAAGTACATTGAATATTTTCCAAGTGTTGAAAATAAATAAAATTTGTGAATTACTTATGAATAAATAAGTATGGAAATGTTTTCCAATATAAAGTGAATATTTTGAGGATTTATCTTTTTGAAGATAAATTGAAAATGGATAATTGAAAACGTATATCAATAAATATTGTGAAATGTAAATTCACTAAGGAATTTATAAAAGAAAGTGAAATTGGTTTAAAAATAAATATTGATTTATTTTTGAAGTATTGAAATTATATATCTTGTAGAGATATTTTGTGAAATAAATAATTTGGAAAATTATTTGGAATCTGGTGATGTGTGCATATCCAGTGATAGTTCAATAACCGACTATCAGTATTTCCCTTTGAATGGGTATTTGATGTGATTTGTTTGAATGTGAATGCTACACTTATTTTTAAATAAGCGCTCAGTATTCGGGTTAACCGGGAAAGGACCATGGGGTCGTATAACCCATTCCGAATATGTGATACGTCGTTATAATTGCATTGAAGATCGGTGTTGAAGACCCGGTATTTGCGAGAGCGATAGGATGACCTGTCGATTGTCTCTGCACTGAGTTGCAACGGTATAGAGACTCCCTAAGTGATGGGAAATCCGATCAGGATTGTGAATATCCGGATTGCAAGGACTTCTTTGTAAGTGCCTTCGGATTTGTTCGATCCCGAAACAGACTTGTATGGATTGTATGTCTGACATTACAAGTTGAGATATAAAGCCGATTTCTTTCAAATATATTTCTGTTGGTGGCGAAGAATTTATTCTTTTAGCTTAACACCCTTCTCTGAGACGTACGAGCTCAGAGGTTATATAGTTGAAGTTATCAGCGATATATTCCCAATTTGGTAATGTGATATGCTGAGTGATGCTGAAATGATCATTGTGTTGATTATTGTGATAGGATCGTTTATTTGATCGTCTATCTTAGTGATCATTGTGTTGATCATTTGTTGACCCAAAGCATGGCTTTTGTATAAAGTATGTTTTTGTGGACGTGACTTCGTCGAACCTCACACCCCGGAAATGGTCAAAACAGGAAAGATGCAGCAAGGTTATGAGGGGTAGCACCCTTTAGGGTATGTACATTTCCTTCTGGATAGAGGTGGTATCATGGTATGGAGCCCAGATATTTAACCTATGTGGTTACTACGAATTTATTACTTTGTGGTTGTTGGCTATCGGGATCCCGTGAGAAAGGTCGTTTACGATCGGGGAATGGCGTGCTCGTGTCAGTAGTTACCCAGTTAGGGGTAACCCGGCCTTGTGTTGGCAGAGTTCCGATTTGGTTCTCGGGGATGTCTTTCCAGAGGCATTCTCATGTGGCAATGGGAAGTTCCTTGGCCTGACCATTTGTTGGAAATCCAAAGAAACAATACGAAACTTGTACGGTTTTAGTTGTAGAACCTGCCATCTAATATGGTAGCTATTAGTAGGCATAATATAATGGTACCTATGCTGGCTAAGATTTATATTCTACTTTCGAAATGAATTTTCTACACTATGCACTAGTAATAATATCAAATGTTCTTTTTAAATGCGTATCAAGCATGTTTGACTATCATAAGGAGAAATCTTCTCCAAGTCTGCGTTTGCATTGTGTGTGTGGCAGGAGGTCTTATGGTAGTCTCATTTTTAAAAGCATTGCGAATTGAAATAAAAATATTCCTCTATTTTGATTTTAAAGATAAATAAACTGTTTTGAGTTCTCACACCAGTCACATGACTGACTTGGAGTTTATTGTTTTCCTTCCTAAACTCTGGGTGCCCACCAATTTCCACACGGGCAGTCAAGAGTTAGGTTTATCAGGATATTCTGGAGTTGCTGAAGGCAAGATGGATGGCATGGCATATTACTTATATAGTATTTCTTTTTCCGCTGCACTATTTGTTGTTGTTGTACACTCTGATAATATGATGTAATGAAATGTGATGTAATGTAATAACTGATATGGTTCTTTGTTTAAAGATTATTCATTTATTTATTATATGTTGTTCCGCTGCGAATTGTGAGATTCTGATGTTGTTCTGTTGTTTTCTATTCCGTTTCTGTTTTCTTTCTGTTCCGTCCTATTTTGTTCTGTTTTTCTTTTTCCTCTATTCTCTTTTTCTTTCTATTTTAAAATTCTCTATTTTCTTTCCCCTCCATTCTCTATCTTCTTTTCCCTATTCTTCTTTCTCTCTTCTTCTTTTTCTTTTCCTAAAATTCTTTTTTTTTAAAAACCCTCAGTGTTCGGTTTTCCGTCGTTCGATTTCTCGGCAGTCGATAAAGTGAGTATCGATGTTGAATTTTCGGAAGACGAAGAATCGGGTCCTGACAGGTTCATAAAAATATTATCCACTATTATGCGGCGCAATAAGGTCTCATCCGCTATATAATGCGGGAAAATCAACTCCAAGTACATATATAATACCAATTCCACTTCAAGGTGGAATATCGCGGTATATGTGTTTATTAAATAACATCCGCTTAATATACGGCGTATAGGGTCTATTTCAATACAACAGATAGCAATTTATCATCCAAACATACAATCAAGCAATTTTAAATCTAACTATTTAAAATTTAAATCGAAACAAATTCGATTGAGTGAGAAGTTCTCACCTTGCTTTCAATAACAGTTTCAGCGTTTTATTTCGAATAAAATTAAACGCGCGTTTAATTTTACCCAAAATTTCACTATCTCCAATCAACTCTAGTCCAGTTCATTGCGTATTATTCGACAATACGATTCCAACGCAAGTCATTTCGTCAAATTCCGACCTCGTATGACCAAGATATTGCATTACAAAGTTTATACGATTTATAATATAATTTATTCACAATTTATAAATCTTTTACTTCTAACCCTATAACCATCTAGCCGTTGATTTCCTTGCCCTAAAATCAGGGCCGCTACTTGCATCTTCTCCCTCTTTGTTTGTTTATCACGCAAGAACCCATTGCCGCCCATCTTGCTCGAATTTATGCCGCCTCTTCGATCGTCAAGAGGCCATCATACCACTGCCAAACGAAACGCCACGACCTCCACTACTATCGGCCAAGAGCACGTCCAACTCGGTCAACCATATGCCCTGGAATTCGTGCTTGAACGTGTTACGTTCGAACCCATTTTGCCAACGATCCGTGACGTTATTTTCGATCGTGACCATTGAGATTGAAGATCTCGACGAGTTCTATCACTTTGTAGTTGAGAGTTTTTGATAAATGTCGATAGATTGGAAGATATTAGAGGAAGAAGATAAGTTAATTTTGGCCATTAAACGTTTAAGTGGCGGCTAGGGTTTTTGATTTGGGTTTGATGCAAAAACAAAGATATGAGGTCCTTTTATAGAAAATTCTCGCGACACTATTCACCCGAATTTTTCCCGAACTCCAAACGAAGCGTGCCGCCTGGCGTTTATAATGTTTTACCCCCATTCCGAACGCAACGGAATGTATATCGGGAGCTAATTCAATCATATTTGAAAGATAAGTTTTTGAATCGACTATTTAAATTCAAAATTCACTAGAATCAATTTCTACGCGTTTTAGCTTGCCCCGGACAAACCGTAAGTCCGATTGACACGAAATTTGAAACCATACAATAATTTAACATTATGGATCCGATGAAACTGGTTTCGTCGATATCCGAGATTGTTTGAAAAATGGCTAGTTTTACTCGTCAATTAAATATTAAAATATTCAATTTTTGCAAATTAACTTTTAATTCAATTTTAAAAGTTCCATAACATCATTCTAACTCCAATATGATTTAATACAACTTTACAAATCAATTTTAATCATGTTAAACCCAATTTCCAATTATTTCTATAATTTCAAATATTAAATTATCGATTTAATTATCCAATTAAATCTAGATATTCGAAATAAAATTTATTCGACTTACAAATTTTACTTATTAATATTTAAAATCAATTAAATTTACGAATTTCAAATGACAGGAATTCTGGGTCGTTACATTATTGAATATCCAGCTGTTTTAAAACTCTTATTGGATTCAGTTATGATCAACTTGTATCGACTTGGTTCAAGGGTCATCTTTTAAATGAGTTGAAACCTTTAACTCAACCAATATTCTTAAAATCTTAGCTCTTAACCTTAAGATACCAAAGGGCCACCTTTCAAGCAAGTTGAAACCTTTAATTCGATTTATTTCCTTAGATTTATAGGACAAAACCCAAACCATCAAAGGAGCAAGCTTTCGATGAAGTCTGAACTTATTCGTTTAAACCATATCCTTGAATCATTAGTCCCACCCTTTAGGAAATCACAACCACTTCAAAAGGGGGGTTTCAAAAGGGTAATTAAACCAACTAAGCAAGTTTGAAAGACTTAAAAAGGGACATAGGAGTTTTGACTGAGTCGAAAGGTTGAATAAAGAGAAGTTTTCACTACGACGACCTATTCGAAAGGTACATTTAAGGGAGTAATAAGATTCTAACTGCCTCTATTTAATCAAGGGATGGGGAAAATGTTACCATCACTTCTCACTTCATCCATGTCGAAACCAAAATAAAGGAAGAGAAAAATGTACAAGAGATGACAGCATCAACAATGCCTTTCGAAGGAGTCGAAGGAAGCTACAGTAAAAGTTAGACGTGCCATGGGCTTTCGAAGGGGTTGAAAGGGTTGAAAGCACCCTTTCGCTTCTATTGCTTCTTTTCAAAACAGATACCTATGCATGCATGAAGTCACTTCAAAAAAGTTTAGGAACACCTTTCGAAGGCGACAAATTCCAGCCACTCACATGCGCGTCAAACTTATTGAAGCTAATGGTTCCGCCATCATTCACATTCCACAGAAGGATATTTTGTCAAAACAACCTCTTCGAAAGCATAAATAAGCCTTTCGAACTGGTCGAAACCATTCACAATTAAGAAAGAGACCTTCCACCTAAAAACCTTCAATGTCTCAACTCCTTCAAAGCTCCAAAGATCAACCTAGCAACAGAGTCAAAAGCTCGTACCCCATCTTACTTGCAACAAAAAAGAAACACAGGGTGGAAGGGCGCACCTACCCCTTTTGATGAAGACGAAAGCACTCTAGTCCATTCAGATGCATTGCAGAAGAATGCCCAAACGTTAACGGCAACGAAAGTTCTACAAGGAAACCTTTTGACGAGATCGAAAGCACCGAGTCAAAAGGTTCCAATCCGCACCTATAAATAAGACCCTAGAGGTCTGGTCATATGGATTGAAATCCATTCACTCCATTCTTGTATTTTCTTAAATTTGTAAACCCTAATTTTTAAATCAAATTGGGGACTTGATCAATTTGTATAACATTAGCTTAATGAAAGCAAGATTATGATACTTTTGAATATGCAGCTATTTTGGAACTCTTATTGGATTCAATTATGATCAACTTGTGTCGACTTGGTCGAAGGGTCGTCTTTTAAATGAGTTGAAACCCTTAACTCAACCAATATTCTTAAAATCTTAACTCTTAACCTTATGATACCAAAGGGTCACCTTTCAAGCGAGTCAAAACCTTTAATTTAACTATTTTCCTTGGATTTATAAGACAAAACCCAAACCATCAAAGGAGCCAGCTTTCGATGAAGTCTGAACTTATCCGTTTAAACCATATCCTTGAATCATTAGTGCCAACCGTTAGGACATCACAACCGTTTTGAAAAGTGGGCTTCAAAAGGGTAATTAAACCAACTAAGCAAGTTTGAAAGACATAAAAGAATGGAATATAGGAGTTTTGACTGAGCCGAAAGGTTGAATAAAGAGAAGTTTTCACTGCGACGACCTATTCGAAAGGTACATTAAAGGAATTAATAAGATTCTAACCGCCTCTATCTAATTAAAAGGGGGGCAAATGTTACCACCAATTCTCACTTCATTCATGTCGAAACCAAAATAAAAAGAAGAGAAAGATGTACAAGAGATGATAGGATTAACAAGGCCTTTCGAAGGAGTCGGAATGAGCTACAGTAGAAGTTAGACGTGCCACGGGCTTTCAAAGGGGTCGAAAGGGTTGAAAGCACCCTTTCGCTTCTATTGTTTCTTTTCGAAACATATACCCCCATATGCATAAAGCCACTTCAAAAAAGTTTAGGAACGCCTTTCGAATGCAACAAATTGCAACCACTCACATGCGCGTCAAACCTATCGAAGCTAAAGGTTCCGCCATCATTCACATTCTATAGAAGGATATTTTGTCAAAACAACCTCTTCGGAAGCATAAATAAGCCTTTCGAACTGGTCGAAACCATTCACAATTAAGAAAGAGACCTTCTGCCTAAAAACCTTAAACGTCTCAACTCCTTCAAAGCTCCAAAGATCAACTTAGCAACAGAGTCGAAAGCTCATTCCCCATCTTACTTGCAACAACAAAGAAACACAGGGAGGAAAGGCGCACCTACCACTTACGATAAAGACCAAAGCATTCAAGTCCATTCAGATGCATTGCAAAAGAATGCCCAAACATTGGTGGCAACGAAAGGTCTACAAGGCGCCTTTTGATGAGATTGAATGCACTAAGCCGAAAGGTGCCAACTCACACCTATAAATAACACCCTAGAGGTCTGGTCATATAGACCGAAATTCATTCACTCCATTCTTGTACTTTCTTAAGTTTGTAAACCCTAATTTTGAAATCAAATTGGGGACTTGATCAATTTGTATAACATTAGAATAATGAAATCAAAATTATGACACTTTTGAATATACACCTGTTTTGAAACTCTTATTGGATTTAGTTATGATCAACTTGTGACGACTTGGTCGACGGGTCATCTTTTAAATGAGTTGAAACCCTTAACTCAACCAGTATTCATAAAATCTTAGCTCTTAACCTTAAGATACCAAAAGGTCACCTTTCAAGTGAGTCGAAACCTTTAATTCAACTTATTTAGATTTATAGGACAAAACCCAAACCATCAAAGGAGACAGCTTTCGACGAAGTCTGAACTTATCTGTTTAAACCATATCCTTGAATCATTAATGCCAACCTTTAGGATAACACAACCATTTCGAAAGGGGGTTTCAAAAGGGTAATTATACCAACTAAGCAATTTGAAAGACTTAAAAGAAAGGGATATAGGAGTTTTGGCTGAGTAAAAAAATTATAATGGTGTCTAAGTACAAATACTTATTCAAATGGCCGAAATTGTTACATTAATTAAATTCCAGCATACTAGGCTCTACAACCAAAACTGGGAGGCTCGTATTGGAGAATGGATCCTATACAAATGACTGGGCCACTGGGTACCATCCATCACAGTACACCTCTAAAACAATGTATCGAGGACCTCGCCGGGATCCACTGCTACCCAAGACCGGCATATCCCTAACCAGGATAGACCGAATATGTTAACACCCCGGGTGTTCCCACCCTCAAAAATTGAGCGCTACTTGTTTCATGCACAACCATATCCATAATATGTATAGGTTTCCAAGGATATCTAGAAAAGTGATAACATACCCTAATTGGGTGCGACCCACTTAGCCTTGCTGCATCTCCCCTGTTTTAGTCATTCTCGGTTGATGAGGCTTGAGGCTAAGGGTTACCTTTCAAGAAATAATTCTACTTAGAATGCTCATCGTCCTCAAATAACGATGTTTTGATAGCATTCGTTCATACAAGTTGTCCTGGGTCTGAACAAACCGAATCACCATCATCATCATCTTCACGGTATTTATTCGTAACGTTCAAATCGGATCGAAGTGGTTTTCGGATAACTAAATCCGCTCCCGGTCTCTTCGAAACGATGAGTGAAATTGGCCAATATCGATAGTCGGTTATTTAACTATCGATAAAACATCCATAAGCAAACACTAGACCTTATTTTATAATTCTTCAACATTTATTTCAAAATATCTTTACTAAGATATATATTCAATTCCCATCCCATATTCCAATATTTGAAAACAATTTCAAGTACCTAAATCCATAACAGGATATTTTCAAACCATCTCAACACTTAGAAACATTTCCAAATTACTTTTTTTATATATAGGAAAATATTATAAATCTTATTTCCCAAAATCTTTTCAAATACCAACATTTAAGAGAATATTTCATAGCTTATCTCATAAGTTTTCGGAATCATTAATAAATTCCCTTTTTCTATTTCCAAAACCTAGTGTACTTGTTTATAACCCCATTCAATAATTTATAACTTCTTTTCTAATTTCTAATTTCATTTTCAAAATTTCCATATTCAACATTTTGAAATTTCATTTCCTCCAAATCCCATATAAAATTCCTTCCCTCAAAATCATATCCCTTTAAAAAATCATTTACGAATCTCGAGAGAATTTATAATTAAAAAAATTCAATCACTACAGAACTCTATATATATAATACGTATTTAAAAGAATAATAATTTATTTTTAAAACATGTTCAAGTAATTTAGTTAAAAATACCGAAAACACTATAAACATCAATAACACATTTCTAGATAAACAAATAAATTTTCAAAGCTAATTTTAAAAGTTAGAATTTACTAAAATGAATACAAAATATTTGAAAATCTACTTACCGAGGTATTTCAATCCTAACTAGTTTAAAATTTCATAGTTTTCAAAAAAAATTCCTTTTAAAAACAACTTAAATTCTTAGAAATTAAAAATATATTTAAAAACCTCAATAACCAATTCAATTTTTATAAATTCCTCTCGAATCACATCATATGACTTCCATTTCAATTTCGTTAACCATTTTCACTTTCAAAAACAGTATCCACTATATTTCACACCTTATTTCCATATTTTAATATAAATTCACTCTGTGAATTTTACATTTCCAAATTTTCATCTGTTATTGATTTCCTTTATTTATAACATCATTCATAAATATATAACTTCTCTGAATTTCACTTTTATTAAAATAATCTAATTTATAAATTCCATGTTAGAAATTCAATTCCTTACAAATTCTATTCATTTCTGCCAACCTACCTTTAATATCGATTTCAAATTCTTTTCATATTTTCTAGAAACATCGTTTAGAAATCCATCTTTAAAAATCCTTTATATAAATTATTTTAAAAATCTCTATTTAAAATATTTTAACGGACAGTTAAATACAATCCAATAATATCAATTTATTGTTTTACCCAAATCAATTTTTCCTTTAAAATAATCCAAAACTACTATATAAATATTTTTACATTCAAAATCTCCATTTAAACTCCTTCAAAACCCAAAATAATATTATGGTATTTAAAATACAAAAATCCAGGCAAGTGCTACTTTAGCATCCAATTATTCAATCACAACAATAATCTATAACAGGTTATTCTAACACATCATATATCACTATATATGAAATTTAAAAACCAACATTTTTGAGGAATCCAGTTGGATCCCTCCAACCTTTTTTTCCTGCATCCACAGATATTAATACAAAATGAAAATAGCAATCCCACTTCGAGGGGAATATCGCAGTATATAGGGTCATCCGCTATTATGCGAGGCGCATAGGGTCACATCCGCTATAATGTGCGTGAATATCACTCCAAATACTAGTATAAATATATTACTATATATATAATATAATATCATTAACATATAATCAATTCAACCAAACATCCAGAATAAATTTAATTGTTTAGAATTAAATTGGCAATCCAAATGAGTGAGAATTTCCTCACCTATGATTTTATTTGCAATCCATTTCAATTTAAATTCTCTTCTCTGCATAGTATTGCTGCCCCCGAGTCTAACTGATTTGCTACGTTAATTTTAATCCTCGTATAAAAGTTATACAATTCTATAAGCATTTGATTAAATCAAAAACCATTACTTTCCAATTAATTAATTAAATCGACTAATTAAAAAAGTCAATTTCCTTTCATTGGCAATAAATCAATTTCGCTGATCTTTCACACATGCCGCTAGACTGACTGTATCACTGCCTCAGACCACCCGCATCCCCATGCGAGTCATACGAGCCACGACCCACCCATATCACTACACCACTCAAAAACATTACCAGAATCTAACTGCAGTCAAGCCTTCCTACCTCCAAGCCGATCAGTGCCCCTTCGATCGCTCACCGCCCAGTCTATCTCCATCGAGACTTGCCCTTGGACTCATGCACGCATGTGTTGCGTTATTTGCGATCTATAGTTTGCAGTCGCCCTCGCCTCATCGACCAAGAGCTGCAAGTCCCACCATCGATCGCGACCGCCTGTAGCCTTGCATCCCCCTCATCTAATCGAGCATAACCCTAAAATCGAGCAAGACATCCCACTCGCCACCTCTAGTTCGTCTCCGCCCTATCGCGATTTATATTCTTGGTTTTGATTTCATTTTTCTGAGGGTTATGCGATTTTATTTTGAGGTGCTTTCGAATTGAAGAAAGAAAGAGGAGAACGGGGCTCGCGATTTATATGATGCGGCCATTTCTTTCTTCTTCTTTTTTCTTTTCTCTTCGAATTTTGATTTCAATTACTGGAAGAAGAGAGGAAATGCCACGTGCTGATATAGAAAGAAGAGAAGTGGCATGTTACAGAAGGAATAGGTAGGGTCAATTCATAGGGTGGCTGATGGATTTGAAGGATTAACCAAAATGTATTAATTAAATTCTCAAAATGTCCCGATTTACATAGCTTAAAGACCCAAACCCCAATCGAGGCATGTCGCTAGGCGTTCATAATGTTATAACCCTATTTCGAATGTAATGGAAAAGGTTTCAAGTACAAATTCGATCATATGGAGAAGATAGCCTTTTGAATCCAATTATAATATTGAATTTTCGATATAACTTTCAACGCGTTTGTATTCTGTACGATCAAACGTAACTCCAAATACTATGAAATTTGAAATCTGATAATTATACACTTGGATCCAATGGAACTGGTTTCGTCGAATTCCAAGATTGTTCCCCAGATCACTATTTTAACACGTCGATTAAATCGATGATTTCGAAAATTCCGAAATCACTTAAATTTTTAGTTTTAAAATCTTACTAACTGAGTTAGAATCTAAAATCCAATATTTAAATATTTAAAATTAACCGTCGAAAAATCCGGGTTGTTACATTCCTCGCCCTTAAAAGAGTTTCGTCCTCGAAATTTGCTAGGATGGAAAAATGCTCCAAACTCATTAAATAATCAAAATCCACTTAGTTAAAACTCAACACCCACTTTTCTAAACCATTTAGTCTTTACCAAACATTAGTTTCCATTTCTAATTCGAAAACTTTTTATTTCAGTTGTAATTCAAAAATCAACTTTTTAGTTAATAAATTTTTCTCAAAATTTCCAAAAATTTTCTAACACCCTAAATTTTCGATTTTTTTAGCCAAAGTCCCCTTTGTGCGAAGGACCATTTGCAATATGACAAGAGAGATAAATATATATACATCGACTCACACGGTCGAAAAACAAGATATATATCAGTATTTATAATTTTGCGGTATTTAATCCGAAAATGTACCTTATATTAGCATTTTTAAGCAAGCGGCTTATTTTATTTTTCAATTCGCACAATCAAAGTCAAGCAAACAGCTCTATGTACCTGTACTTACTCAATTTAAACACACAAACACCAAAGCATTAAAATTTACTAACATTTCATTCATTTAAAAGGTTGAAACACTTAAATTTCATAAACAATGCATTCTAACACATAATCATAAGCAATTATAAGGTTCCAACATCAATTTAATTACTTCCAATCGATCCATATATCATTTTATTCAATTTAATGATTTACAACTCAATTTTCTTGCATTCACTTTATTTTTATACCAAACAAACCCATATCCATTCCAAATTGGTTTAGAAATCAATTTATTCACTTCCTATTTATTTGTAGAATTTCATTTACTTCCGTTTAAGCCAAACACCAATTTTTCTATGAAAATTCGGCAATATTCATTTAATAAAATAACCATTTAAGCTTGTAGCTATTTTAAATTGATTCCAAATCAATTTATATTTAATTCTATTCCATTTCAAATTTATTCTCAATCAATTCAATTACGTTTCATTAATATCCACATTCATTAAATCCAATCCGTTTTATTAAACTCGGAAACATTCCCTGCTACTTCATTAAATAACCATTTCAAAAATTTATTTAAGTCAAGCTTCCATTCAAATATTTACTTAAGTTCATCCGTTATTTATGTTACTTCCACCTTATAACTTAAGTTTGTTTTTCATTTCAACCAACTTCCATTTCATTTACTAATTACTTAATTAATTAATTCATTCATTCATTCATTTAATCCGCTTCAATTTCAATTCCATACTCAAATTCATTCTTGAATTTATTTAATTCGTATCCAAGGCCACATTCAATTTATTTACACTTTAAACTGAATTTATTTATAACTTAAGTCATCACTATTTCAATCCATTTCTATTTTATTCGATACATTTCCTATTTTATTTAATTCGCTTACCATTTAGGTCGGATTCTATTTGTAACTCAAGTTTCGATTCTCATACTCACTTTTTAATCCACCATCCAATTTATTTAACCAAGTTAATATCCATTTTGACTAATTAATTATCTAATTAGTTAACTTCCAATTCATAATTCAATATCTGGTATTTATTTCAAAAATAACTTCATTTAAATTTTTTGAGTTCAATTTCATTTTAAAATTCAAGCTTCGGCTTTATTTTTTCACTTTAAAATATTACACCATTTTTATTTTGGGTTTTCTATTTCACTTTTAAATTTTATAAGCCATATAGCTTATATTTTTCGCATTTCCACCAATTCTATACTGTAATATATTCACATTTTATTTTTAACTTGAGATTATACGTTTATTTATAGCTTAATTATATTTTAATTCAATAAATTTCAATCTTTATAAGCTATTCAAATTTATTTATTCACAATCCCAATTCTTCACTTGAATTTTATTTCATTCAAAATTATATCACTTATGGTTTTATAATTACTTTACCACTCAAAATTTATATTTACTTTAATTTTTCACACTTCTTTCCTTTTAAATATTATCTTCCACTTATAAGTTTTAAAAACTTATTTCTAATCTTTTCCAGAACATTTAATAAGGATTCCGAAATCAAAATATCCGATTTCACTTCAAATCATTTTGAAACCAATATATAGCTTTTTGGGTTAACAAACCATTTCTTTGGATTTTTCAAAGTTCATTTGGTTCCATTCCAAAACAATTTCCTTTCGGAATTTCCAAAATAACACTTTTTTTAACCAAAAATCTCCATATCAACTTACTATGGTAGCAATCCATCACTTAGAAACTTGAAAACGAATACCTAGGATGCGCCGTCATCATCCGAATTATTTTCCAGCGATTGATGTGAGTTCAGTGTTAATATCACTTCCAAAATCCATTTAAAATCATTTTTCTGTTCAAAAATATCCCAAAATAATACTATTATTTATCTTTAAACATTGGAAAATACTTCCAAAAAAATCTCCGGGATTTAATTTCCAAATTCCGGTTTGAACCCATAGTTGGTTTTTGACTCGTTTGTGTAATTTATACTTATACAATTTCTGTTTTTCTATAGTTAACCATTTCTGTTTTTATAATCTTATTTTGATTATATAATAACAACCAAACACACAACTATAACAATTTTCAGAAAATTATTCTCTTTTATATCAAGAAATAATTTGGGTAAAATTATTTCGTTTACCCTCTTCAAAACCATACTAATCGTGTTTAAGTGTTTAGAAACTCCTACCTATTTAATGGTGTTTCAATACTCGAATAGAATTTATATACCACTTAACAAATAAATTAACACAATATAAAACCATTTATATTCGCTAACAAATACGCGCTCATATCTATTAATACACTTAAACTCATTTTAGAGTACTACTGACTCTATCTCTAATGAGTAATCCCCATCAGAGCCAAGGTTCTCGCTTAACCTTCAGCTCTGGTACCAACTGTAACGAACCAGAATTTTTGACCCTCGAAAATCGACATCAATACGTCCACTGTATAGAATGCCGAGCAATCGAGTGCTAGAAAAACCAGTTCTTTAGGGGTAAAGAAGAAAAGATAGAAGAAAATATAACAACAAGCACAGAATCTCACAAACACAATTGAACAAAATATAATACATAATAAATATTTTTATACAAGGGAAACTGTATCTGTTCATATACAATCATCAGAGTACAACAATTTAATACATCAAAATGGACAGTTATAATAACTTGTCCTCACACGGCAGAAATATAAACCAAGCACGGAAATACGTCCGAACTCTTTCAGCTCGTCTCCTGAGCTCCATACCATTTTAACCTGAAACTGCAATTCTCGGTCTGACCCGAGGATTATAATAAAATATCACCCGAGTCAGTCTGGAAAACCAGCGTGAGAAAACACACTCAATTTGAATTAATAGAATTATCAAAATCCTTTGAAAAACAAAGGTATCTCGTAAGACCGCGTCACACATAAACATGACGGGTTTTCCCCTTACGATAACCAAAACATTTTATAGAAAATCCAGTGATATCGTAATAGTGTTTAAGAATAAATATTTATTCAAATGGCCGAAATTGTTACATTAATTAAATTCCAGCATACTAGGCCTACAAAAAAACCATGAGGCTCGTTTAGAGAATGGATCCCATACAAATGACTGGGCCACTGGTGTACCGCCCATTATAGTACACCTCTAGAACAATGTACCGAGGACCTCGTCGGGATCCCTTGCTACACAAGACCGGCCTACCCTTAACCTGGATAGACCGAATATGTTATCACCCTGGATGTTCCCACCCTCAAAAATTGAGCGCTCCTTCTTTCATGCATAACCATATGCATAATATATATAGGTTTTCGAGAATATCTAGAAAAATGATAACATACCCTAATTAGGTGCGACCCACTTAGCCTTGCTGCATCTCCCATGTTTTAGTAATTCCCGGTTGATGAGGTTTAAGGCTGAGCATTACTTTTCAAGAAATAATTCTACTTATAATGCTCGTGGTCCTCAAATGACGATGTTTTGATAGCATTCGTCCATAAAGTTGTCCTAGGTCTAGACAAACCGAATCGTCGTCTTCATCATCTTCACTGTATTCATTCGTAACATTCAAACCGGATCAAAGTTGTTTTCGGATAATTAAATCCGCTCCCAGTCACTTTGAAAGGATTAGCAAAATTGGCCAATATTAATAGTCAGTTATTTAACTATCAATAAAACATCCATAAGCAGACACTAGACCTTATTTTATAATTCTTCAAACATTAATTTCAAAATATCTTTACTAAGATATATATATATATATATATATATATTCAAATCCCTCCCATGTTCCAATATTTGAAAACAATTTCAAATACCTAAATCAATAACAGCATATTTTCATACCATCTCAACACTTAGAAATATTTCCAAATTTCCTTCTTCTATACTTAGGAAAATATTATAAATCTTATTTCCCAAAATCTTTTCAAATACCAACACTTAAAGAGAATATTTCGTAGCTTATCTCATAAGTCTTCGGAATCACTAATAAATTCCCTTTTTCAATTTCCAGAACCCAATGTACTTGTTTATAACCCCACTCAACAATTTATAACTTTTTATAAATTTGGATTTCATTTTCAAAATTTCTATATTCAACATTTTGAAATTTCATTTCCTCTAAATCCTTTATAAAATTCCTTCCCTCAAAATCATATCCATTTAAAACCCCATTTACGAATCTCGAGAGAATTTATAATTAAAATTTTTCAAACAATTCAAAACTCTATATATATAATAGGTATTTAAAAGAATAATAATTTATTTTTAAAATATGTTCAAGTTATTTATTTAAAAATACCAAAACACTTTTATAAACATCAATAACTCGTTTTAGATAAACAAATAAATTTTCAAAGCTGATTTTAAAGTTAGAATTTGCTAAAATAAATACTTAATATTTGAAAATCTACGTACCGAGGTATTTCAATCCAAACTAGTTTAAATTTCATAGTTTTCAAAAAAAAAATCTCCTTTTAAAACCAACTTAACTTCTTAGAAATTAAAAATATATTTTAAAACCTCAATAACCAATTCAATTTTTATAAATTCCTCTCGAATCACATCATATCACTTCCATTTCAATTTCCTTAACCATTTTCACTTTCAAAAATAGTATCCACTATTTTTATCACCATATGTCCATATTTTAATATAAATTCAATCTATGAATTTTATATTTTCAAATTTTCATCTGTTATCAATTTCCTTAATTTATAACATCGTTTATTAATATATAACTTCCCTAAATTTCACTTTTTATTAAAATAATCTAATTTATAAATTCCATTTTATAAATTCAATTCCTTAAAAATTCTATTCATCTATGTTAATCTATCTTTAATATCGATTTCAACTTCTTTTCATATTTTCCAAAAATATCGTTTTAGAAATCGATCGTTTAAAAATCCTTTATATAAATTATTTTAAAAATCTCTATTTAAAATATTTTTACGAATAGTTAAAAACAACCCAAAAATCAATTTTTTGTTTTACCCAAATCAGCTTTTCTTTTAAAATAATCCAAAACTTCGATATAAATACTTTTACATTTAAAATCTCCTTTTAAATTCCTTCAAATCCCAAAATTAAATTATGGTGTTTAAAATACCGAAATCCAGGCCAGTGCTACTTCAGAGTCTAATTATTCAATCATAACATTAATCTCACTACAAGAAAACTACTAATTTGTAGCATCTTAGAATAGCGTTTGAAGGCACAATGCTCTTTTAGTCTCGTGACAAACAGTACGAAGAAAACATCAACGCTGTATAATGCGGGCTTCCAATTTGATCCAAAGGCTGCCTTTTTTTTATTATTCCCGCAATTCTACTTTTCGCACTTCAAATGTCCTTCTCCTTCTTCTATAGAAAATTTAAAACCTAAAAAAAACTCAATCACATACGATGCCCGCACTCTTGTTTCCGCTAGTCGTCTCCAGCATATTCCTTCATTTCGAACTCGATCAGGTATGATTTTCGAAACTGTACCTGTTTATATTCCTTTCCTCTTCTTCCAATTTATATTCATTTAGTCATTAATTTTGATCTCTTTCAGAAATATCATGCTTTTCTGCATATTGATTAATTTATTTCTTACATCGTTCAATCTCTTTCAATAGTTAGAAGATCTTATATCTTGTCCGTAACTCAATTTCCCCTAATTTTTCCAACTGCTATATTCAATAGAAACATCCTTCTCTATGCTTTCTTGCAATTTTCATCATCTCCTGGAAAAGTCACTGAAATATGAGTTGCATTCTAGGTAGTTTAATTGTAATATTATATTTATTTAATTGTAATGTTTTATTTATTTTTTAATAACTTAGTTCAGATTTTGTTTGTTCCTAGTTTTAGTATTTTGGAGGGTGTGATATGTAATTTTGTGCTTGTGCGTGTGTGTGTTTATATATATAATGCTTAATAGCTGATTTTTTTTTTTCAATATAGTCTACTCGCAATAGCTGAGGAGATGATGGCTGAGTGCCTGTCCAAGGAGACTGAAACTGCTATCAACTGGGTGTATATTGTTAGAATGAAGGTTGATTCTTCTTTCAATCTTGCTTTTGTGCATTCTTTTATTTCAAAGTTCTAAATTTAACTAATCTTTGTTGTAACTTTCTGGTGAAGTAATTCCTCCATTTTATTGCATAGCCTGGTCTGGATTTCATTGCAATCATTGCTGTATAACACAACTATTGTGGCGTTGCAACAAAAGCATGTGGTTGTGCGAGTCTCGAGCCCACAAAGGTGATTTATCCTTCTGAAATATTTCTATTTATGGATTATTGATTTTTAGGAAGCTTTAATGGTATTTCTTTTTCCTCTCGTTGCTTTATGGTTGTTATATGATTCATAATTTGTATTTTAACTAAGTGCCTCGAACCCTAAATTATTTTCTTTACAGTTCACGTTTTCGATGTATGTTAAGTTTTAGTTAATAGTCATATATTTTAGATTAATGTGTTCATGTGAGTAAGAACGTAACCTCCGTGCTGGGCTGCATGTACAGAAGTGCCCTGAGCATAACCAATGACCTTTGAATTTCGCTCATGTCCTGCCCTTAAGTTACCATAGTACACAGATACGTCCCTTAGGAGCCTAAGACAGTGTTGTTTTGACGCACGGCTATTAGTAATGTCTTTTTTGGCCCAACAAGAATTTCATGGTAGTAGAATTGGAGTTTGGGTTCGTTTTCTTTTGCATGGAGGATGGTGGAGGGGGTGGTGAGATTGGTTAGGGAGAAGGTTATGAGAAAGGTTATGATGATGGTAGAAGACATTGTCAATGTTGGGTTTGCAAAGGTTTTACATATGATTATTTATATAGGTTGAGGGAGAATATAGGTTAAGGGGTCCTATTGTGTGTCCTAATAAAAGGAAATTCTTGTTAAGGAGTCCAGTGTGTAGTTGTGAACAACCATGGTGTTATTCTTCATAAAATTCTATAATGTATTTGGTGCTTTGTTGAATTCAATTTGTTATAAAATTCTATGGTTATAAATTTGTTGAATTCAATTGCTTTGTAGAGTTAATAGCTGTAGTCGATTACGCATTTTTAGTATCGTATTTAGTATTTCATTTTCTGATATTTTGCATGTAGGTAGATCTATACAAGAAGTTAGATATTAAACAAACAAACAAGATAATTTTCTTATGCATAATTGCTTGTATCATTTTAGCATGCATATACTTGCTTACCAAGGACTCCATATTACTTCCAAAATCCTTTTCTTTTTTAAAGTATAAAAAATGAGTTCTTTTTTTTTCTAGGGTCAGAGTTACAAGAAACTGTATAGTTAAGGGCGATTAACCAGCAATCTACAAATATAGTATATTGTGTTGTTGGAGACCATGTATATGACATGCTGTGTTTTTTGCTGTTTAGCTTAAATAACTCAATTAAAGTGTATGACTCCATCAATGTTTTTTCTGTTCCACCAGTTGTTCTCCTGCTTAACTCTGAGATCCTGGTGGATAGAAACAGCTCTTATTGCCGAAACAGATGGAAGTTTTAATTGATAAAACATTCATATTTAAGGCAGAGCTTATATAAAATTCTGTTGTAGAAATTGGAACCTACTAAATTTGTAATCATCCAAATTAGTCACCAGGTTATATTTTATACAAACTAATGTTGCAGACTATAATGTCACTGTTTTATGATGAAAGTGAAATAATATATAGTGTATTTATTGTAAAATCGCTTTTTAATAATTGCTGTTTAAGATTGATTTGAGATCTTACCTCTTGTCTTTATTATTAGTCTAGAGATCCAAAATTTTATCTAATAAGACTCCAACTCAAAGACTTATTTGAAACCATTATTTAGGTTTTAATGTTTTTATAACTCATCTTTGCTGTCTCTAATTTTTTTGAGTCCTGATTTTTAAGACAAAATTATTTGTGTCAAGGGGAATCGATAACACATAAACAGAGCAATACACTCTTTTGTGTATAGGCCGCCACGTTTGGTGTATCTTAGCAACATGAGCATATCTTAAGCATTAAGTGTGGTGGTTCACACAACACTAGACGTGTCCTTACTCTAGTAAAGTAGGAGAGCTGGTGATCTACCATAGTTATAATAGTTACCTAGCAAGCGAGGCTGTTACTATATGTTGTCATAATGGTAAATAAAGGTAGCCTTCGAGTTCAACTCCAAGTTATGAGTCATGTAACATCCCGCCTTTTCGCACACTTTAAACCGACACACGTGCCAATTCAAAGCATACGCAAGGGCGGATTGTTATGGGGTAAATAAGAAAAATAGAGAAGAAATAAAACGAAAATAGAATCTCACAGCGGAAGGATAAAATATAATAACAAATATACAGTTCATAAACAGTTTACAAAAGCTTGATTCTTCTTTTACAATAAATATCAGAGTTACACATACCAATACAAGCAATGCAGCGGAATAGAAAGGGTGTGGTGTTACAAGTCATGACACATTTGCTAAACAAGTTATAAATCTGTATCAGCATTTTCAGTCCAACATTGGTCTGTCATATATAACGCTTTGGACAAATACGTGAACGCAAATAATTTTGAATCATGAATAAATTTATTAGATTTCAGTTTGGTGAACTTAAACATCAGTTATCTTGGTTAAGTTATGAGGATGTTACTAGAAAGCGAGAGATGTTGCTTGCTACTGAGAGAAAAAGGTTTTGTTTCGCGTAGTTTCTTGATAAAGCTACTGAAAGGTGCAATCTTGTTTGATTTTAGCGATAGCTATAAGAAGGAATTGGTGAACAAGATAGGAATACAGTTAAACGAAGCTTTTGTTTCTGATCTATTAATAATATATGATATTGACATGGTTATAAGTATAGTTGAAGAGCTTTCAATGCAAGAGAAGGGAAGTGATAAAACCAACCAAGAGATTTCTGAAGAACTTCTAGCAGATAGCGATCTTGTTTCTGTGTCTGATAGCTCAAAATTAGCCGTGGTAAACTTGATTGATGGCTATCTTTATGAAATTTCAAAAGATCCAAAGACAGATGTTGTGAAATTTATTATACTTGTTGAAGTGGTGTCCAGTTATCCTAGGCCTATACATGATTGTTTAGACCTAAACAAAAATGATTTGAACAGCTGTGTTAGCGACTCCTTATAGGTAATCACTAACAGAGTTCAATTGTTGAAGGATTCGATTGGGATTTCACAAAGGCAGTTTCAGTGATGACGATTTGGTTGGCGATGGAATTGATGTGGGGGTAGGATATTTGAGAAGTGGATTTGAATTGCAGAAGTTTGGATGCACTGCAGTGAACAAGAGCTGCAGTATGCTGATGGTTTGTGTCTGAATTGTGATATGCAGTGGCCAGAGGTAGTTTGTGGTCAATGTTCTATTATGATGTTTTGTGGCACTACTGAAGTATATGCAGGGAGATGTGATGATAAGGGTCTCTAGTAAGGAGTAGGTGTGGTCAGAAGTGGTGACGACTTGGGGTTAACTGATTTTGAGAAGAGGATAGGGGATGTTTGATGGTATTTGAATTGCAATGTGGCAGAGTGCTGTCAGAGGGAGTTGAGGTTGTGGTTGGTTTCGTGTTTGGAGGTTCGGTGATTTTTGGATTTGCGATTACAGAGAAGTATTTGGGGAAATAGCAGTTGCAAGATTTGTGGTGACGTGCTTTGCAGTTTGACGGCGAGAAGGTTTTGGTAGTTTAGAATTGTGTGGTAAGAGCAGTTTGTAGTGATGTTTTATGAATGGCGGTGTGGTTGTAGGTTGTTTGAATGGCTGTCGATGTTATATAGTGGTAATGTAGTGGTTTTTTGGAATTTTGGGTGGCTTAGCGACGTTAAGGCAGAGTTGTATGGGGTGGGTTGTCTGTAGTGATGAAGTATGGGGTGGGTTAAGATAGAATGATGAATTCAGTGAAGTATGGGGTGGGTTGTCTGTAGATAGGGTGTTGTTGTCAGTGAAGTATGAAGTCAGTGAAGGTGGAGTTATGTTGTTGACAGGCTGAGGTGGAAGGTGATACTGGATGTGGCACTGTGGTCAGGAGATTGAATGGAATAGTGTTAGTTTTGTGATTGTATTGGCAAGTAAAGTGAATTTATTTTGGTGTGTGAGGAAGTGGTGAATGTTTGGAAAGTTGCTGGGGCAGATAAGGGTATTTGATGGAGGAAGGGATTGTTGATTTGAATGTAGGGGTCAGGAAAAGTGAACCAGCAGTAGAGAAGTTGTTGCAGAGGATGTTGGTGGTAACAGTGGGATTTTGGTTTAGGAACTGTAGAGATGTTTGTAGGTGGATGTTAGCAGTTATGTAGGAATAGAGGAGGAGTTGGGGTGGTGATTGTCTGAATGAGGCAGTATGTTTTGGTGATGTATTGCAGAGATGTAAGATTGGTAGATGAAGAAGTTGCAAACTTGGTGGAGATGGAGATAGTTTTCAGGTGGGTTAGAATGTCAGGTTGTGGTGTGTATGGCCAGTAGGTTGGTTTGTTGAATGTGCAGCACAGTTGCACAGGCTATGAAGATGGGAAGTTTAAAGTGCAGTGTTTGAGGAGGATGTAAATGTTATATGCGTTTGTAAATATTAAGAGGCGGTTAAGTGTAGTAAGTTCAGGGAAGCAAATGATGTAAATGTGCTTGTTGAAGCGGATGTTGTATGCGTTTTGGATGAAGGAAGATGTTGAATGGTTTGAGTAGTATGTGCAGTAGATTGAAAGGTGAGGAGTGTGTTGTAGTGGAGTTGATGGTCAGATGTGATCAGAGATGATCAGTGAAGTATGGAGTTTACAAGAAGAGGTTGTATTGTAGGATGTTGGTGGTTGTGACAGTAAAGTGGGTGGTCTGCAATGGTGAAGCTGTTGTGGGGTGTTTTGAAGTTTAATGATATATGTTGAGTTGGTGATGTTGAGGATAGGGGATGTTTGATGGTATTTGAACTACAAATGGAAACTAGATTATGTGGTCCAGAAATTTATGACTGACAATCATATTAGTTCAGTGGTTGAATTTTTGCTGTTTAAATCTAAACTATAATCAATTAAAGTTTCAGAAATAAGACACAAAAAAATTCGTTTTCATTGAACTGTGAAGTTACCCAAAATCTTGAGTTTTTTATGTCACTCTGATGATTGGAAAACAAGCCGAAAGCTTTGAGGTTTGATTCAAATTCAAAAACATGGAAATAATTTTATTGTCCTTGTGGATAAAGAAAAAATTAACAGAAAATGATATTAGTTGTTTTGAAAAGTATGAGCACTTTTATACTTTGTCAACAGCTTCAGCACTTATATACTTTGTCTACTTTGTCATTTAATGCAGGAACTTGGTTAACACTGAAGCGACCTGGAGCAATGTTTAGATCCTTGCAAGAATCTTCTGTAGCAGCCATTTTCGTATCATCGTCTCCATAACTGAGTATTTGTGTCCATTTGTTAGACTATTTTGAGCTATTATCATGTGACCATGTCTTGTAGTATTTGTGTTCATTTGTTAGACTATTTTGAACTATTATCATGCGACCATGTCTTGTAGTATTTGAAATATTAGCAGAATTATTTGAAACTTTTCCACTGCTTTGATTGTGTGTTTCCAAATTAGAATTCACTGCAACGTTATCATTGTTACATATAGTTGTTGTCATCTTCTTGATTTGTTATTTTTGGGTTCCACATTTTAATATATATATATGTGTGTGTGTGTGTGTGTGTAATGTGTATACATATATCTATCTGTGTGTGTATATATATATATGTAATATAATAAAATGAAAATTGAAACAAATGCTGAAAATTAATATTATATAGGATAGCGTTTGAAAAACGCTATTGATTCATCAAACGCTATCGCAACTCTATATGAGATGTAAGATTTTTCCACCAAAAACGCTATAATAGAATCAAAAATGCTATAGTAGAAAACAAAAACGCTATGCAAGCATGACAAGAAATGCTATCGGAAAACATTGTAACGCTATAACATGGTTTGATGAAACGCTATAAAATGTGATCAAAAACGCTATTGATTCATCAAACGCTATCGCAACTCTATATGAGATGTAAGATTTTTCCACCAAAAACGCTATAATAGAATCAAAAACGCTATAGTAGAAAACAAAAACGCTATGCAAACATGACAAGAAATGCTATCGGAAAACATTGTAACGCTATAACATGGTTTGATGAAACGCTATAAAATGTGTTCTAAAACGCTATAGAAGTTAAATGAAGGATTATAGTTCCCTATAGCGTTTAAGTTTAATAACAGCGAAAAAACGCTATTGTAGGTTGCAAACGCTATGACCTTTTGTAAACGCTATTAGATATTATAGCGTTTTCCTTCCTGCTATGTAATGCTGCCGGCCTACCATAGCTTGTGGTTCCACGGCGTTCTCTGAAACGCTATGGTAGCATGTTATAGCGTTTTTCAAACGCTATGAAAAGCATAAACTGTTGTAGTGTCTATAATAGGTTATTCTAACATATCATATATCACTATATATGAAATTTAAAACCAACATTTTTAGGATTCCAATTGGATCCCTCCAACCTGTTTTTCTACATCCATAGATGTTAATACAACATAAAAATACCAATCCCACTTCGAGGGGATATCGTGGTATATGGGGTCATCTGCTATTGTGCACGGCGCATAGGTTCTCATCCGCTATAATGTGCGACAATATCACTCTAAATACTAGTATATATATAACTATGTATATAATATAAACAGATAATCAATTTAACCAAACATCCAGAATAAATTTGAACTATTTAAAATTAAATTGGAAATCCAAATGCGTGAGAATTTCCTCACCTTTGATTTTATTTGCAATCCATTTCAATATAAATTCTCTTCTCTGCGTAGTATTGTTGCCCCCGAGTCTAACGTGATTTGCTACGTTAATTTTAATCCTCGTATAAAAGTTATACAATTCTATAAGCATTTGACTAAATCAAAAACCATTACTTTCCAGTTAATTAATTAAATCGACTAATTAAAAAAAAGTTAATTTCCTTTCATTAGCAATAAATCAATGTCGTTGATCTTTCACACCTACCGCTCGACTGACTGCATCACTGCCTCAGAGCACCCGCATCCCCACACGAGTTGTACGAGTCGCAACCCAACCATATCACGCCACCACCCAAAAACATCACAAGAATCTAACTGCAGTCGAGCCTTCCTACCTCTAAGCTGACCATCGCCCCTTCGATCGCTCACCGCCCAGCCTATCTCCATCGAGACTTGCCCTTGGACTCGTGCACGCATGCATTGCTTTATTTGCCACCTACATTTTTCAGTCGCCCTCGCCTCATCGACCAAGAGCCGCAAGTCCCACCATCGATCGCGACCGCCTGTAGCCTTGCATCCTCCTTATCCAATTGAACATACCCCTAAAATCGAGCATGACATCCCACTCGCCACCTCTAGTTCGTCTCCTCCCTCTCACGATTTATATTCTTGGGTTTGATTTCATTTTTTGAGGGTTACGCGATTTTATTTTGAGGTGCTTTCGAACTGAAGAATAGAAAGAGGAGAGCGGGGATTGCGATTTATATGATGCGGCCATTTCTTTCTTCTTCTTTTTTCTTTTCTCTTCGAATTTTGATTTCAATTACGGGAAGATGAGGGGAAATGTCGTGTGTTGATGTAGAAAGAAGGGAAGTGGCATGATACAAAAGGAATAGTTAGGGTCAATTCATAGGGCGGCCAATGGATTTGAAGGATTGACCAAAATATATTAATTAAATTCTCAAAATGTCCCGATTTATGTAGCTTAAAGACTCGAACCCCCTATTGAGGCATGTCGCTAGGCGTTCATAATGTTATACTTCTATTCCGAATGCAGTGGAAAAGGTTTTGAGTCCAAATTCGATCGAATGGAGAAGATAGCTTTCTGAACCCAATAATTATATTGAATTTTCGATATAACTTTCAGCGCGTTTGTATTCCGTACGATCAAACGATAACTCCAAACACTATGAAATTTGAAATCCAATAATAATATACTATTACGGATCCAATGGAACTAGTTTCATCGATATCAAAGATTGTGCTTCAGATCGCTATTTTAACACATCGATTAAATCGATGATTTTAAAAATTCCGAAATTGCTTAAATTTTCAATTTCAAAATCCTACTAACTAAATTATAATCCCAAATCCAATATTTAAACCATTTAAATATTTAAAATTAACCGCTGAAAAATCCGAGTCGTTACACAATGAGAAGAAAGTTCCTTCCAGCATCTCCAACACGTAAGCCAATATTAAAAGTGCCTCTTAAGTATTTAAGAATGCATCTCACCACTTGCGGATTACCTTTTCCCATATTGGACATATATCAACTTATCACTCCCACTACATGAGCCAAATCTAGTCTAGTTCATAAAATAAGATACATCAAACTCCTTCCACAACATAGCTCTAGTTGTAATGTCATTTCATTTGTAGCATCCTGAATCCACACACCAAACAACATTAAAATCCACAAATGCCATAGATGACGTTTCATCGGGGTAAAATTAAAAAATAAACAAATCATATATCTAGTTTATAACAAGTTCTCACAACAAAAAGGAATAACATGTAATATAAATAATATACATGTGCAAGAGTAAAAGTATATCCTCTGTGTATGTCTAGAAGGAGACATAAGAAGCCATAGATATAACACTTGAAATAAGCACGGTCTAATAAATACATTTAATCCTACACATTTTTAGTCCTACATACATGATATATTCGGACATATCACTATAGAAGATTAGTACATATGCACGCCCATTTAGGCATGCATCTAGATAACATATCATTTAGAATCTATGTAGTATAATAACATTTAAACTATCATTTTGAATAAGCACATTGTTTTTCATCCTTTATTATAAACTGTTTCATAATTATTATATTTATAACTAATGTTCCAAATGCTAATTATTTTGTTTCTTACCTCAATATTTCATTGTTATATTAATCTTTGACTTCCTAAATTCTATTTTTTCCAAGATGGACCAAAATTCTTGCTCAACATATGCAATTCATCTCTTCCACCAAGAACGTAGATAACCATACATGCCATAAAATTTATCTCGCACATCATAAATAAAATTGAATTCACCTTATACATTTCAACTGACATGTCCTCATAGCAAAGAGGACAATAAATGACTAATTTAGGATCAAGCGTAACGTCCAAGCAATATCATTAAAAGAAAATGAAAATACTGCATTATTATTGATGTTTTCATTTTCTATTGTAACCAAATATTTCAAAATGTATGCAACTACGTTTAGATCAAAATTCTCCTCCTAAAATAATGAATGAATTCACATCCTTCCCAGTTTGTATAGTTAAAAATGCAGAAAACAACTGTAAGGAATGAGAAAAGCTACAATGTTCAAGCATATTTGTATCTCGTTCGTTATGATTCTTTATAATTATAGGTTGGCCATCATTTCAACTTAACTGCATAGAATAATAGTCGATTAGCAAAGAATTCGTGGTATAAAAAAGTGAATATGAACTGAATATATATGATAGTATGAGCCCGCCAAGTGCTTGTACCCACATATTTGTGTGTACATATAAGTACATGTGTGCTTGTATGGCACTTTATGCATAGAGCAAATTGTAGCATTCATCGACATCCATTACATGCATATTACACCAAATGGGTTTAGTGCAAGAAGAATAAATAACTCAGAGATGTAAGGTATGAAACCACAATTTTAATGAGATAAAACTTAGTATTATCAATTTTAGAAATAAAATAATTCCACATAGCAATGTGTATGTACCAATTAAATGCAGCAACTACAAACTAAGTAATTAAAATTACGTCTCTGCATTGCTAGTCTGTTTAATGGTTGACATGATCAAAACTCTTCCTTTTGTTAATCAATATCCTATGCTAATAAGCCATATTTGTTTACTAGACAATTTTACATGTTGGTTCATTACACAAAAATAAATTTAATATTTTAACTCAAAATATTAAAATGAAATATAAAATCGTAGAGACATAAGAAGTCAGTTGTCCGATAACAAAGTTGCAATGCTCATATATGTAGGTTTAAGATTTGAGTAAGTACAATGTAGTATCTATCTAAGTTGCATCAATAATTTGTATGCCCAGAAATTATAGACTTAAACCTAGAAGGAAGTAAATTTTTCAGAAAAAATATAATGAGCAAATAGAGTAATCAAACATAATTAGCAATAAATTAAAACTTAACACAATATGTTGTGGAGAATAAAAGATGAACTGGGAAAACTTTTCGACTGTTTGGCCATCTTCAAATTGAAGGCGTATTGGCTTCAAGTGCTTCAGTTTAGAGATCTTCCTATAACTCTCAACTGCATTTTCACCGAAATAATTCATACTAATGAAACCATGCTTTTACTTTTATTTTTCATAAACATGATTCTAAATCATACCTATATCTATCATTTTATCACTTCCAATTCACACTTGATATATGATTTGATTGTCTAATTTACACACACACACCACAATTCTGTCGGATACATGGAATCATTGTTTATCTTCATTAAGGGCCTCATACCACATTGCTTGTCAACGGAAAAGCATTTCATATGATTTACTTACCTTTTGAGACTATTAAACCATAGTTCTCTAAAAAAAATATTGATCTCATATGAGAATTGTACAACCCTCTAATTTCCAAAGAGACAATGGATCTACTTCATAGAATATCATAAAATTCTAGCTACTATTATGATCATATATATAATTCAACCAAACTTCTAATAATGATGAATAAACACAAATCATATTAAATAGCCCTAGCTAAAAATAAAAGTCTCTATAATTTAAGAAAGTTTCATGGTTGAAAAAACAAAATTAAAACCACTGTAATTAATACTCTAAACTTTGAAAAAAATCATATTTGAAATCCAACTGTTTAATATAAATTATTGATAATGATAATACCTGATAGATAAATCAGTTGTTTTAACTCTATTAGGAATATTCGACAATGCATGCTGATTTTGGATTTCACTGATCAAATGAAAAAACTACATAAGAATCCAATATAACGAGATTGAGATATTTTTATATAATAACTACGGATTCTAAGGAAGGCAAATAACTTGTCCTCGTTGAAATAATCTTATTTCTGAAAGGATTGTGGATTAATTCGTTTCCTTGACTCATTTGCATTAATGATGCTCTTTGTCTCGCAATTCACAAGTGACTAAGTGAAAGGTAAATTAGGTGAATATTTAAGCATAGGATTATCATCTTCGACTGTGTAATAGTATCACAAACGAAATGGGAGTTCAACTGCTCATATTTTTAAAGGCTTGAATAGAATCCAAATGATCAAATTTCTTTAGCTGATTCTAGGAAGAGTCAACTACATATAAGATAAGAATTGCAGGGTCCTCCTACACAAATTAAGCATGGTTCAAATAAACTACAATTCATTTAGTGCCATTAAATAAGCATTTAATAATAATACATTGCAAATGAATTCAAGGAGTTCCAAAACACCTGAGTGCAGCATATTATAGAGGATACCATTCCGAACAGAGATCTCTACTACTGTTATGTAGTACATGTTGGTTCAAACATGAGTTACAATCTAAATACCATGTACTATGATTAACTAAATGAAATTTAAATTTTGCATTTCGATTTAGGTTCTAGACTTATTCATCAACAACTGACATGATTATCACGTTATCTTATTAATAACATTGCAAAACTAAGACACTTGAACAAATTTATAGATATTCTTACCTTAATTTAGAATAAAACTGTACGATATTTGGGAAATCATGGTATCTCATGGGCCATACACTTCTAAATGCATGTAAACTTTGATATATTATGTCTTCATCATAATCAGGATAAAATATTGGTTTTAACTTAGCAGTGCTCAAGGAAACAATCTCATCTATTTAGAAGCAATTTGGCTAAAATATTGATTTCAGGTTGAACAAAAGTATATCATGGTTCAGATGACAATATGGAACATTGTTGTAGAGAAAAACTTTATCCAAGCTAGTAGTTCAACATGCATGTTGTCGGCCAATTAATGGTGAAATGGGTTATTTCAATTCATTAAACTTAGCCTTATCGTCTACACCCCAAAACATGTAGTCTAACAACTTACATAATAAAATGCATAGGAATGTTTTTATGTCAACAAAGGATTCGTTACTTGTTTGCTATCAAAATATTTGTGTTTTTCTTCCTTCTTTATTGGGCTTCCTCGTGTATTTAAGAAGCAAGCAAAATAACAAATGATTTTAACATGTTGCTCAACTCATCACATACCAATATAGGTAGACTTAATAATTCATATTTTTATTCCTCTCGGTAACAGCTGAAATATAGTTTTTTCCTTGCACTTTTGATAGCATAAAGTGCATATGGTAGCTATCAACTATACTTTTAAGCATTTCATGACCAAACTATCTTGAAAAAATATTTATTTGTCAAACTCTTTTCGCTTAATATACCATCATAATTTAATTACCACAGAAATATTACATTGCAGTACATATCAAATCTGATGATGTGTCAAATGTCGACGAAGGAACAATTTCTAATTCTCGGTTACATGTGGACTATCAAGTTCAAAATGACAAATTGTTTAATCAAGACATTAACCCCGACGTGGACCATATATCCACGTATAATGATACAAATTTATAAATTACTGATTTATATCATAATTAGCATATCTGTCTTCCTGGTTATAGTTAAAACTTGAAGTTTAATGGCTAAATTTTCATATACTATAGTAAGGGTATAATCATTTTTTTATCAAATTTACTTGTAATGAACACTGATAGCTAAGAGGCAGGATATTAGTTACATTTCAGTTTTGCAAAATAAACCATATATACACCTCACAAATTACTTTATGTGCAATTTTGAAATCAAATTCCTAAAACTCAGATAACTGATGCAAATTTGAAAATAGAAATTAATTCATACCATTATGAATAGGTAATTGGAGGTGACTATGAATGGGATATTCTCTGAAGGTGAATGATCATTTTCTGACTTGGGTGGCAGTTGAAAGTAATGGAAGTCGAGTTCTCAGATATTTGATCGAAGACAATGATGGTGAGGAAGTGGTTTGATAGTAGCAATAAAGCGGCTGACGAAGGAAATGACTTGAGAGTTATGTTAGCACTGAAAGCTGATCGATGTTACTTTGAACCAAATGTATTTGGGGCTGGGAGAGAAATTAGATCTGGATTCGCATATTGATAAACTAACCCTAGTGTTTATTTAAGGTGTGAAAGGGAGAAAGTTGATTTAGGCATTTCTATAATCGGTGAGGCAAGAGAATAAGGTTTAGTTTTTATTTTGAGAAGGCATCGAAAACATATTAAGAAGGGTATTATGGGTATTTCAAAAAGACACTGTTGATTTTTCATTCATAGAATTCTCTTTATTAGTAGTAGAGATATTGGAAAAATAATTATGAGAATCGTTCAATAGCATCCCAAATTGTGCAGCACACCAAATGCCCTCTGATTTCCGCCACAAGTTCCGATTAAATAATAGTGTTAGTGGAACGCAAAGAGAATGAAATATTATTTAAATTGGAATTTTTTGGGAAGTTAAAGAGCATTTAAGATGTTCTATTGTTTAAGGTGATATTGAATGCTTTTCAATAATCATAGCAATATTTATAGAGTAGCTGTTAAGGGTGTGCATGGTCTGTTAATCGAACCGATCGGTTAATTCACTGATTTAACCGACCAAAATCTATGGTTTAGTTAGTCGAACTAAAAGTAAATTTGGATGGTTCGTATAGACCAGCATACCTGGATTTTACTATGATTAACCACTTATATCCAGCGATTAGCAGATTTGACTTGATCGATTAACCAACAACAGATTAACCATAGTTAAACATATCGGTTAAGAATTAACTAAAGAATTAGCCGATAAAACTAAAAAATAATCCTAGTACATACATTTCACGATATTAAATTGAAAGATCAATCAGCAATTCGCAACACCAACTTGCATTGGCAATTAAAAATTACAATAGATGAATACAATACATACTACATAGCAGTTCCTAATTCACAGCCATAGATTATAAATTGAAAGACAATACATGGTTTGAAGATAAATTTAACAAGCTTAACCAAAGTTCACAGTCCAAAATACCATCTAAAAATGAAAATTAATATGTTCATATTTTATGGTTTAATACATAGTCCATAAAGTACTTAGGGTGTGTTCTCAACGAACGAAAACGGAGAATCTGAACGGGTAATTTGAGCAGGACATCTGAGCCGAAAAGTTAAATGAACGAGAAATGTGTTTGGCACGACGAACGTGGTATTTGAGCGAGATATTTAAGCAGGGTATTTAAGTTGTGAATTTTAATTTGATTTATAGTAATTATTTGTTTTATTTTGTAATATACATTTGGTTAAAACGAAATAACAGTACAAAAATCGAAATACATGCAATACATTAAAATGCGACGATAGAATACATAGGTAATACAATAGAAATGCAATCATAGTAAAAAATCATATCTGTTGCCACCATCTTGGTTTATCAAATAAATTTGGTGCTCTTTTGCATGACATTTTTCCGCAACCACAGACGACAACCAATTTTTTACTAAGTCGTCGTTAAGAGCATTAAATAAATTTATATTATCGGACTGCATAACAACTATCATCACTTCACCAAAATCAAATTATCCTCCTTCTCCAAGACGTTGAACGCGAGCAGTCATATCTGTGTAGTTTATAGAATTTCTGTTTACGTTGTTTGTGTTTGGACTGTCTGAATTCGTATGAGATTTTTTTTCATATGTTTCTTGTGCATTGGTCAATGATGTCATACAGCTTCTCATCAATTTCTCTACTACATCTTCTCGAACTAATACGTGCACAAAAGATGAACCAATGAATGGAGCTTGTTGCACTTGACTTTGTTGTAATGGAGAACTGGTTGATGAATTCAAATTTGAAATTTGTCCACCTTGTATTTCATCTAGTTCGTTAAAAAACCCTTCAAAAACGCCGAACGTGAATGACGTGGAGCCTTTCAGTTTGATGTTTTGATTGTAAAAAATACTTATATAATGTAGAAAGGAAAAAAGAGACCAAAGTGCTAAAATTGTAGGATCGATTTCACCCTAGAGGGGGGTGAATAGGGTGATAGTATAAATTATAAAAATTAATCGCAGAAGCTTATAAAATAATTTCAACACAGATCACAGAACAATAGCAGCACAAACAAATAGCAGAATAATAAGCAGAAATAGAACGACATAGAATTTACCCAGCTTCGGCAAAACCCTGCCTACGTGCTGCCCCCAAGGTTTCTACTAGAAATTAGATAGTCCCTCGCTTACACACGTAAACTCGCGACACCCGCTATCGACTAAATCTAACTCTACGCTCAAAACCCTGCCACAACTCAGCCATTGAGTTGTGAATTCTCAAGCTACGCCACGTAGCTTGTCCCCTAGTCACACGACTAGAAATTTAAAATCGTTTAAAAGAGAAATTGCAAGTTTAAAACAATTTAAATAATAAAACCCTAATTATAAAAGGTTAGCCCAAACTTCTTAGCCGGCCCAAATAATCACGAGAACAAAATGCGCCGTCCCTTTTCTTCTTTTATTTTATCACGCGACTTTGCTGTGAAAATAATGGCCTCCTTCGATCTTATTCCTCTTTTCTCTTAAATTAGGGCTTTTCTGAAATTGAAGCGCCGCTTCGATGATTCGAGTTTCTGATCTTGGATGCTTGCTTTGTCGAATAATCGTCTCTTCGATTTCGCATATGGCTGCTTCTATTTCGTCGAGTTCGGTTCAAAGAATCCGGTATGTAATTTATGCTTTTCACTTTTCTTGTTAACTTGCTTGAACTTCGAACTCGATTTGATTCGAGATGAATGATTATTATTCTTAGTTTAGCTTGAACTCGAATACCTTAATTGCCGATGATGTTAATCACTTTTATAGGGTTCGACCCCCCTGTATTTTCGTCGTATAATTATATTTGAATTTGTAAAATTCTTTTCTCTGCCGATTGATGTTACTTGGATGCTCGTGATTATTTCTGACTTATTCGTAATCGTATATTCTTCGATTGCTTGACATTCACGGCATTGATCGACTCCTTGGTCATCACGTTGTTGACTACGGCTTCCACTCCGTTCCTTCTTCTGTTGACTTGTTAAAAACACGGCTTTGATACTTTGTAAACTTTGCATTCTAGTTTTGAATGTTTTAACAAATTGCCGCTGTGTTGGTTCGACTCTGGTCATTTTGTATTTCACTGGATACTTGTAGTTTAATTGCTTTAATGTCAATTTGGTCGATTGGTTCATCATTGACTTACTGGCAATTTTTTGAATTGCTACTGAACCATGGCTTCAACTGATCATTTTCGATTTCCCACTACACTTTTACTGTTATTTGACTTGCCGAGTCTTGTTCATCCCCCTAGTGTATCACTGGTTCACTGGTGGTCTTCATATTGTGTATGTTGTATGGTGTCTCTGTATATTTGTTCAGTGTAGCTTCACTGGTTTATGCATTGAGCTGTTTCACTGGTGGTCTAGTGGGTTCCTTTCACCGGCTTGTTGAGTTACCCTGATCTTGTGCACCTTTGTTCATGGTTTGTTGTGTGTACACATTTGTTTGGTCTTACTGTTTCATTGATCGGGTTATGTTCTTGTATCATTAGAAGTCTTGTTGCACCTGCATGTGTTGAGTACATTTATGTGTATCTTCATGTATGTTGGCTGAGCTCGACTGAATAATTGCCAGTGATGTTATTTTTCGATATTACTCAGTTGGTCTGCAATTATGCTTCTTTTGTAGCCTGGACTGGTATATTGCCACACTATAGGTGTATTGAGCTTCACCTCTCTTGTATCATTGGTGTTACCATACCTGTTGTACATGCAACTTCATTTTGTACTGATTGTCAGTGGTCTGGTTTCACTTGGGCTTGTAGTGTTCATGTTTGATCACTGGGCTTTGCATTGTGTAGTTGATGTTGTACACTGTCTTGTTTTGTTACTGATGTGTCTTTGTGTCATTCTGAACTAGTCTGCAATGTAGTTTTGTTGTTGGTTCACCACTGAGCCTCGGCTTGCTTTTGTTGCATTTTGTTGCGGCCTTGACTTTTGTTGATGCATTGAGTTGAGTAGAGACTTGACCTTTGCATTTTGTTTATTTTTCTAATTTTCACCTGAGTTGAATCCGGCTTGGATTTGACCTTGTGCTAAATGACATTGTTTTATTGCACTTGAGTTGAATCCCGTATTGGGGTTTGACCTGTGCTCACTTGTCCCTGTAAATCGATCAAGTGTATATTTCGGTGTGCACGGCCTTGTGGCATATACAGTGATACACTGTGTATGTCACAAGCTATTCGTGTATGATGAATTCAAATTTAAATGATGACAAACAACCCAAATAACTGAGGCAAATCATATTTTCAAAAATCATATTTTATTTTATATTGCAAAAATATTTCTTTTTCAATTTTACTGCGTTAGTGAATATTTTTGCAGATTGCTCAGATGCTGGATTCTAACTGTAATGAAGTTGAAGATCAATACGAGTGTGAATGATATGTAGTGAGGTGAAGATGTAAAAATGAATTGTGATGTAATCAGAAATGTATTTTAATTGAAAATGTATAGTTATAGTGAGAGCTTGAAAATGTACTATCAAAATTGTAATAAATATTTGTTTGAATAAAATATTCGTTTGAATTCAAAATCTGTGTTATTTATTTTATTCAGCAAATATTTATTTAATTTGTGAAAAATAAAATAGTATATTAACAAATACATTTAAACGAATGTATATATGTTTATTATCATCAAACAAAAATCATATAAGCGCATATTCGACAATCTCCCCCTTTTGATGATAACAAACATATATTTAAGATTTTGAATATGTTAAATGTATTTGATTATTGATATGCTCTAATTGCTCCCCCTATTTAAATGCTTCCTCTCTACACGATGCTCCCCCTACGTATATGCATACAAATAGAAATATGCAAATGAGCTTAGATGCAAATATAAAATTATTTGACCTTTGCTTGATTTTATTAGACAAAATCTTAACTTTTCTCTCCCCCTTTTGTTATTAGCAAAAGAATAATAGTGTTAGAGAAAATAGAGATAAAGTTATCGATATTAATTCAACATTAAAACTCAATTGAATATAAATATTAAATTTCAATAAAAATCAAACAAAAATCATAAATATTTTGTTAGGCGCATATTCCACTTTTAGAATGATGGGAGTTATGTCATCATATAAAACCATACAGTTGTGTCTATTTGTGGTATATTTATATCAGGAATTTGAATATCGACTAACCATGCATAACCGTTAGGACTTTTAAATGAGATTAGTAGTATTCCTAATTTTATTTAAAAAAAATGAATTCAAGTATCTTCTAACCACGCATAACCGTGAGGACTTTTAAATGGGATTAGAATCAACTTGTTTATTATAAAAATCAACTTTTGATATGCGTTCCATACATGCATAACCGTGAGGACTTTTAAATGAGCATGAAAGCACATAACAAATTCCAAGTAATTCACCCATGCATAACCGTGAGGACTTTTAAATGAGAGTGAATACTTGGTATTTATTTATTTTTATTTTCATTATTATTATTATTATTTTTAAAAAAAATATAAAAATGAAAAAGAACGATTCCTGTTTAAAGTACCACACATCGACAAACTATATAGAATTTTGATAAGTGATGGTCGTTAGAAATATGATAGATATAGAGATGGTCATGGAATTTTTACCAACAAAAAGTTTTATAACTCTTGTTTAAATTTCTAAAGAAATTTTCTAATTATACTTTCTCGAGTTATAATATATGACCAATATCAACACTCATCACTTTTTCAATCGCTATTTTTCTTTTCGATAATTATTAGGGAGTCAGATTAGTCAAAATAGTCATTTAAAATCAAATTCAAAAATAATCATGAAATTAATTTTTTTAAATGACTAATATGAAAATATGGTCAAAAATGATTTTCTCGAGGGGGTTTTATAAGAAAATTTTCTGCTATTTGAAAATTGTTTGAAATGAAAAATATGCAGATATTTTCTTTGAAAAACGATGCAGTTACTAAATATCTCAAAAATCACGTTCAACTAGTAATTTTTCTATCAACTAGATTACCAGTGTAATCTGCATCTGAATTTCTTTTTCACTCAAAATCATCATTAATTGAATTTGATTGACCAAACCATGAAGTATGCACCAAAAATTTCAAACTCAATTCTAACAGCATTTTAAATGACATTCTTTTGAATTTGAATTGAAGTCGTGAAAATAATCAGAAAACCGTGAATAAAGAGTTAGCCGTATTATAACCAAATGTATCATCATCCAACAAAACACTATTTTTAATCCAAACTGATGTATAAGAAGTAATTTAAAGAATCTAGAGAATTTTATAGTGTTTTTGGCATAAGAATATAATTGGCCAACTATTTTGAATAAGTTAGAATCATCATCTTTTCATCATCTCATTATTGGTTGATTTAATTCAGAATACGGTGCAGATTATAACATTTAATATATCGTTCAAAACATACCATTACCTGTTTTACCTTTACGATATTTTTCGTCGTTGTCCATTGTGATTCTGTCACCTTTATAATAGGCTAAGGAACTTTGCTTTGTCGCACGTTGTGTTTCTGGAACAGCCAAAAAATCCAGAGAACACTGTTGTTGTTCCTTAACCTGCCACCACACCTACACGTTGAAAGATTTATGTGACCTATTTGTTTTTATAGGTCCATGGTTGTTAGTGGCAGAATATTTAGAAAAATAATTTTGTGAAGACCCAAAACTATTTATAATTGTTCCCTTCGGCACCCAAATTTGTTTAACTTTGAGAGTTTTTATATTTGTGCCTTTTGGAACCCAAATTGGTATAATTTTCACATGTTTGGGTCTATACCAACAATTATTGTGATTGTGTCCATATTTTTTACAAATTGTGCACATAGAGTTGACTTGATTAATATTGCTTTCAACAATTTTCGATTTACTATATCCAAGTCCTTGTCTAACCGTATTAACAGTTTGCTTTCCTAATAGCATATTCAACGATTTTTCACTTTTTGAAAATTTATCTAAAGTCGTTGACAATTGTTGGACTTGTGTTTTGAGAGATTCATTTTCGTTTAACAATTGTGTGCACTTTTTAATAGAATTCTCTCTCCTAGTATTTTCATTCTCTTTTAAAATCAGAATTTCATTTTCAAGTGATTTTATATTGATTTCTGATTTTTTAATTTCTTCTTCGAATGTTGGACACTTATCACACTTAGGGATCCTACTTTGATACGTTTTAATTAGTTGGTCAAGTTGTTCATTTAATTCTGTCAAAGTAACTTTTTGTGATTCAAGTTTAGCATATTTCTCCCTAAGTCGTTCAAAACAGCCATTTACTTAATGGAAATAAATAAGTAATTCAGAGTGAGTGAGTTTTGATACCTCGCTTGGCTCATTATCGTCGCTATCGGTAATATTCCCATGAAGGCACATATCTGCTTTCTCACTTTCACTGCTATCGCTTTTATTCCACGTGGCTGTAAAACATCTTCGTTTTGATTTCTTTTCTTTGTCGAGTTGAAATCGGGGATAATTGGGCTTGATATCACAGGGTTTGTTGCAAGTGATCCCGTGTTCTTCCGAGTTGTCCAGTGCTTTGATTATTCTGCTTTTTAATTTTTTATTTAGAGCTGGATTTCCATATTTGTGATTCCACCTTTTGAATTTCTTCATTATTAATGCCAGCTCGGCTGCTCCATCATCATCATCCTCATCACAACTGCTATTTACCAATCTTGTTAAGCACATTTCTTTAACTGAGTCAGTTGTGGAGGACTTCTCATTGCTGTTGACTTTTGCACCATATATTGCATCGAAAGTATTCCAGATTTCCTGTGCATTTTCACAATGAGAAATGAAATTAAAATTATCTTGATTAATATGAGAATATAATATATCCATAGCAAGAGCATTAATCGAGATAATTTTCTTATCTGTTATGTCGCACCCATTTTCAATAATATCCCAACATTTAATATTAACAGATTTTAAATAAAATTCCATTTTCAATTACCAATTCAAAAAATCTGCTCCATCGAAAATAGAAGGAATAATATTGGAACGACCCTCAACAAAAGTATTATTAAAAGAAGCCATTTCAAAAATTCAAATTTTTAAAACAAAAACCAATTTTTAAAACATGAATTTTTAAAACAAAAATTGATTTTTGTAAAAATTTAAAACAAAAACGGTTTTTGTTCCTAGCTCTGATACCACTTGTAGGATCGATTTCACCCTAGAGGGGGGTGAATAGGGTGATGGTATAAATTATAAAAATTAATCGCGGAAGCTTATAAAATAATTTAAACACAGATCACAGAACAATAGCAGCACAGACAAATAGCAGAATAATAAGTAGAAACAGAACGACACAGAATTAACCCAGCTTCGGCAAAACCCTGCCTACGTGCTGCCCCCAAGGTTTCTACTAGAAATTAGATAGTCCCTCGCTTACACACGTAAACTCGCGACACCCGCTATCGACTAAATCTAACTCTACGCTCAAAACCCTGCCACAACTCAGCCACTGAGTTGCGAATTCTCAAGCTACGCCACGTAGCTTGTCCCCTAGTCACACGACTAGAAATTTAAAATCGTTTAAAAAAGAAATTGCAAGTTTAAAACAATTTAAATAATAAAACCCTAATTATAAAAGGTTAGCCCGAACTTCTTAGCCGGCCCAAATAATCACGAGAACAAAATGTGTCGTCCCTTTTCTTCTTTTATTTTATCACGCGACTTTGCTATGAAAATAATGGCCTCCTTCGATCTTATTCCTCTTTTCTCTTAAATTAGGGCTTTTCTGAAATTGAAGCGCCGCTTCGATGATTCGAGTTTCTGATCTTGGATGCTTGCTTTGTCAAATAATCGTCTCTTCGATTTCGCATATGGCTGCTTCTATTTCGTCGAGTTCGGTTCAAAGAATCCGGTATGTAATTTATGCTTTTCGCTTTTCTTGTTAACTTGCTTGAACTTTGAACTCGATTTGATTCGAGATGAATGATTATTCTCAGTTTAGCTTGAACTCGAATACCTCAATTGCCGATGATGTTAATCACTTTTATAGGGTTCGACCCCCCTGTATTTTCGTCGTATAATTATATTTGAATTTGTCAAATTCTTTTCTCTGCCGATTGATGTTACTTGGATGCTCGTGATTATTTCTGACTTGTTCGTAATCGTATATTCTTCGATTGCTTGACATTCACGGCATTGATCGACTCCTTGGTCATCACGTTGTTGACTACGGCTTCCACTCCGTTCCTTCTTCTGTTGACTTGTTAAAAACACGGCTTTGATACTTTTTAAACTTTGCATTCTTGTTTTGCATGTTTTAACAAATTGTCGCTGTGTTGGTTCGACTCTGGTCATTTTGTATTTCACTGGATACTTGTAGTTTAATTGCTTTAATGTCAATTTGGTCGATTGGTTCATCATTGACTTACTGGCAATTTTTTGAATTGCTACTGAACTATGGCTTCAACTGATAATTTTCGATTTCCCACTACACTTCTTACTGTTATTTGACTTGCCAAGTCTTGTTCATCACCCTGGTGTATCACTGGTTCACTGGTGGTCTTCATATTGTGTATGTTGTATGGTGTCTCTGTATATTTGTTCAGTGTAGCTTCACTGGTTTATGCATTGAGCTGTTTCACTGGTGGTCTAGTGGGTTCCTTTCACCGGCTTGCTGAGTTACCCTGATCTTGTGCACCTTTGTTCATGGTTTGTTGTGTGTACACATTTGTTTGGTCTTACTGTTTCATTGATCGGGTTTTGTTCTTGTATCATTAGAAGTCTTGTTGCACCTGCATGTGTTGAGTACATTTATGTGTATCTTCATGTATGTTGGCTGAGCTCGAATGAATAATTGCCAGTGATGTTATTTTTCGATATTACTCAGTTGGTCTACATTTATGCTTCTTTTGTAGCCTGGAATGGTGTATTGCCACACTGTAGTTGTATTGAGCTTCACCTCTCTTGTATCAATGGTGTTACCATACCTGTTGTACATGCAGCTTCATTTTGTATTGATTGTCAATGGTCTGGTTTCACTTGGGCTTGTAGTGTTCATGTTTATCACTGGGCTTTGCATTGTGTAGTTGATGTTGTACACTGTCTTGTTTTGTTACTGCTGTGTCTTTGTTTCATTCTGAACTAGTCTGCAATGTAGTTTTGTTGTTGGTTCACCACTGAGCCTCGGCTTGCTTTTGTTGCATTTTGTTGCGGCCTTGACTTTTGTTGATGCATTGAGTTGAGTAGAGACTTGACCTTTGCATTTTGTTTATTTTTCTAATTTTCACCTGAGTTGAATCCGGCTTGGATTTGACCTTGTGCTAAATGACATTGTTTTATTGCACTTGAGTTGAATCCCGTATTTGGGTTTGACCTGTGCTCACTTGTCCCTGTAAATCGATCAAGTGTATATTTCGGTGTGCACGGCCTTGTGGCATATACAGTGATACACTGTGTATGTCACAAGCTGTTCGTGTATGATGAATTCAAATTTAAATGATGACGAACAACCCAAATAACTAAGGCAAATCATATTTTCAAAAATCATATTTCATTTTATATTGCAAAAATATTTCTTTTTCAATTTTACTGCGTTAGTGAATATTTTTACAGATTGCTCAGATGTTGGATTCTAACTGTAATGAAGTTGAAGATCAATACGAGTGTGAGTGATATGTAGTGAGGTGAAGATGTAAAAATGAATTGTGATGTAATCAGAAATGTATTGTAATTGAAAATGTATAGTTATAGTGAGAGCTTGAAAATGTACTATCAAAATTGTAATAAATATTTGTTTGAATAAAATATTCGTTTGAATTCAAAATCTGTGTTATTTATTTTATTCAGCAAATATTTATTTAATCTGTGAAAAATAAAATAGTATATTAACAAATACATTTAAACGAATGTATATATGTTTATTATCATCAAACAAAAATCATATAAGCGCATATTCAACAAAAATATACCTGAATAGCCTTTCTGATTGACGGAAACGATTTGTTATTTGGTGGATTGGAATTGTGAAGATTGAGATGGTGAAGGTAAAATATATAAAAAGGGAAGGAGGAAGGAGGAAGAGGAGCCGTTGGGGGTAAAACAATTCGACACGTCTAACACCAAGGTTAATCTACCATCCAATGGCTCGAATGGGCTTAGTTGGAAGAAAACAACGTTAGGATGCCAGATGTGTCGCCAACGGAAACGAGGTATTTTTGGCTGCCAACAGCATCTTAGGAAGCAAGATGCCAGAACTAGCAAGTTGTACTGGTATGAAAACTCCAAGCACGAAGCCTCTAACTCCAAGCTTGTTGGTACTTGGTAGAAGCTACTACCACTAGCAGTTCTTAACAATTATATTTATATGAGTAAATAATAAGCTCAAAGCAATAAAAACAATTTTTCAGATCAAAGACAATGATCTGATAAAGGACTTTACAAACATTGTTACATATATTCATAGTTTATTACTATGTTATTTACATACAGGGGCTTTACGTATATGATATTTACTAAAGATTAACCGACTTTACAAATATTCAAAGTTTATTAAAACGCAATGTCAACATTATTCATATATATACAAAGCTTATTAAAACTGAACTTATATACCAAATTTATAAACTAATAAAATATTGCCTTGATGGTTATTTTCAGTAAAACGATACACTGTTAAATCATTCAAATATACGTTTATAAACTAGCTATACGATTTTACTAAAACTATATGGTTTTCAGTAAAACTTGATAAAGCTATTATAATATTTGTTGGTGCCAAAAATGGTCACCAATACCCAAATCCTTATAAAAGCACCAAACACCAGTCACAAATAAGAGATAGATTGTCTGAAGAGAATATAAATATGAAGAATAACAGAAATTAAAATAAAATCAGTAAAGACACAGAATTTATAGTGGTTCGACAAACTCCGGCCTACATGCACTCTAGAAATTTCCTTTTTATTGATCTAAGAATCAATTACAGTTACAAAATGGAAGACTAGCCTTAGCCTTAGAAAATAGAAAGTCAGAGAGCCGAAGAGAAGATCCCTTTTTTGAACCCCCATACGTTGTATTTATAGAAAATTCTGAGTTGTTGGGCTTTCTGAATGGTATAGGCCAATCAAGGCCTTCCACCGAGCCATATACCTCTACCATACCTAGCCACGCTCGTCTCACCGCAATCCACCTACCTCTACCATTCCGAGCCACACCGGTCTCACCACAATGCCGAGCCACACCGGCCTCACCACTATGCCAAGACGTCCCACCAATGCTGAGCGAGGTGCGATGCCGAATGAGGTACGATGTCGAGGGAGGTGCGATGTCGAACGAGGTACGATGCCGAGCGGCCTCTCCAATGCAGAGCGACCCATGATGCCGAGCGGCCTCTCAAATGCCGAGCGACCCATGATGCCGAGCGGCCTCTCCAATGCCGAGCGGCCCATGACATCGAGCGGCCTCCCCAATGCCGAGCGACCCAGGATGCCGAGCGGCCTCTCCAATGCCGAGCGGCCCTTCCAATGCCGAGCCGCCTTTCCTAATTCCGAACGGCCTCTCCAATGTCGAGCGGCCCTTCTAATGTCGAGCCGCCTCTCCTAATGCCGAACGGCCTCTCCAATGTTGAGCGGCCCTTCCAATGCCAAGCCGCCTATCCAATGCCGAGTGGCCCTTCCAATACCGAGTCGCCTCTCCAATGTCGAGTCATGCATATCGAACCATTCCTGACCGACCATGAATCCATCCAGCTGGTTCCAACCAATCGTATTCCAGTTTCGACAAATGAACAGTCGATTGGGTTAAATCTTCATGTCTGTGGCCTTACAAAAAGGTGGGTTAACACTTGCTCCCCAAAACATGCCTTGTTGTTGGAAGGTGTGTTTTGAATAGTCGCAAGTCCGATATTCGAAGTCCATGTGTTAACCACATCCATACCTTCCAGTTCATAATACAACCCAATACTGAGCCATCTTATTTGCCAACCAAGATTTTATCCATCAATTCCCAAAAGCCAAATCTATAATCTTTCCGATTCGATATCCAAATTCTAGACCGCTCTGGGCCTTTTTTCCAAATTCAGGACCTCACCGGGTCCGTCTACCCTAAGTCGAAATTCGAATCCCTTAGCTCTCTACGTTTAGTCTTTGAATCTGTGGACTCGTCGGGTTGTGTTATCCTATTCCAGCCTCGACTCTCCTGTCAAGGGCTTGTATGTTCTCTGGCCTCGACTCTCCAGTCAAGGACTTAGATATTCACCGACCTCGGCACTCCGGCCAAAGACTTTGATATTCACCAGCCTCGGCACTCCGGCCAAGGACTTTGACTTTGGTATTTACCGGCCTCGGCACTCCGGCAAGGACTTTGATATTCACCGGCCTCGGCACTCCGGCCAAGGACTTTGATATTCTGTTCGAGTCCATTCCACTGCTCTTCGACGAAGGGGCTTGAAAATTGCGATCACCGCTCCGTCTCTTCAGTCAGGGCAGTAATCGCAAAACCTGAATTATTTAATACATTGATCTGAATCCGATCGGAAAACAAGAAATCCAAACCAAAAATCAAACATCCAAACCAAAATGGCAAACCAAAAAACCAACCAAGCCGGGAGTTTATCCCAAACTCCAAAACCATACCAAAGAAAAGTAAATGTCCAAAGTACCAAAGAGAAAACCAAAGTCTGCAGAAAAATAGAAAGAAAACAGAATTTCATAGACCCGAGCAGTATGGTTTTTCGTCATCTCAAAGCACGCCTAGGGACCGTCCTTGATCCCGTACGTGTGTAAGTGACCTAGCCGTATTACTTCGGGTACTATTACTTATTCAGAACCCATCAAACCATTCAGTTTATAACAAGCTGGCGTTGATCAGATCCAGTGCCACAATTGCTAGAGGTAGGCGGTAGCCGCTCCTGTCCCACTGCCACAGCTCGATTCCTTATGCACTATTGCAGGTGACCATTCCTTACATGCTCCTCAATGATATCTTTCAAATGCCTGCAGTCGTTTGTGTTGTGCCCATCCAGCTCATGGAATTGGCAATGCTTTCCCGATGTCCGCTCGTATTCAGAAGGTTCTCTCTTTGTCGGCCTTCAATACTGGAGGCGCCCTCGAGTATCTAAGTAAATCCTTTCCAGAGTCTTAGTTAAATCCGTGTAAGAAGGAAACTTTGATTCCCTCCGAGGTTTCTTCGACATGCCACCATTGCCATTTGTTTTCCTTTTTCCATTATCGTCTTTACTTGGATCCTCGAAGGGTGGGCCTCCACCCTTCACAGCATAAGCTTCAGTCTCTCTCCCTACCCTCTAAGCCTGTGCATCCTCCCATCTCAGGAACCCTTCTACCTCATGGTAGAACTCCCCGAGGTCCCTTGGTGGGTCCTGTTCCAATGATATCTTGAAATCCGAATTATCCACGATTCTTGAGACTGCTGCCATCGAAACCATTAACGGATCGGGTCGATCCACTGATGTTATTGTTGCGTTAAATCTGGTTAAGAAGTTCCTGAGTAACTCTCTCTTCCATTGCTTCATCGATGTCAAGGTCATTACATTCTTGGGTTTGACTATATGGACCCGAAACTGTCTCATAAACTTTTCAATCAGCTCCGTCCATGTACCAATAGAACCACTTTCCAGTTGTCTGAACCACACAGCTGCGATATCCATCAAATATAATGGGAAGCATCGAGCCAAGACCTCATCCGATGTCTCCATTACCTCCATATGCCTCATATACCTTGTCAGGTGAACGGTGGGATCCATTCTCCCATCATATATATCCAACGTTGGTAGCTTAAAGTCCGATGGATTCCTAGCTTGCCTAATAGTAGGAGTAAAGGGACTCCTCTTCACATCCTTCGAGTTTTTGTTTACCAATCCACCACTCACAGCCCGTCTGACCATCTTCGCTAATCTGTCGTTGTCCCCGAGCTGCAATCCTTGTCTATTGCCTCCAGTCTGCCCCCCGAGTTCACGAGGGAACTCTGGCACATACTCCTCATCTCGTACTCCTGCACACCTGTTAGTGTCGGGTTGCACAGCGCCATCTGGTATCCCTCCATGGATTGGTCCAACGTTTCCTGGTGGTATGCCCCGAGTCTAGATCCACCCTAGTTGATAGCCATCTGCTGATTGGGGGCTACCCCCTGCTGAGCCATTCCCTCCGCTTGCTGATTGAGCGTTTCTGATCCTGCTCCACGAATCTCAGCTTCTGCATTTCCTGCTTGTGTAAATTGTCTGAGAAGAGCCTACATCATCTCCTCTTGTGTTTTCAACATTGCTTCCGTCTCGTCTCTGGTGATGTAGATGGATGCTTGACCTGCTCCAGCTCTAGAGGAAGCTTCTTGACTTCCCTCCTGATTGCTCCTTTCTATTGCTTGCTTCCTTGTTGGTGGTCTAGCCATTGCTTTCTGAAATCCAAGTTCCTAAGCTTTTCAATCCAAAATCCAAACTCCAATTTCCCGAGTGCTAGCTTTCTCAGTGAAAGCACCAAAATATTAGCTCCAAAAATGGTCACCAACACCCAAATACTTATGAAAGCACCAAGCACCAGTCACAGATAACAGATAAATTGTATGAAGAGAATATAAATATGAAGAATAACAGAATTTAAAATGTAACTAGTAAAGACACAGAATTTATAGTGGTTCGGCTAACTCTGGCCTACGTCCACTCCATAAATTTCCTTTTTATTGATCTAAGAGTCGATTACAGTTACAAAATGGTAGACTAGCCTTAGCCTTAGAATTAGAAAGTCAGAGAGCCGAAGAGAAGATCCCTTTTTTGAACCCCCACATGCTGTATTTATAGAAAAATCCTGAGTTGTTGGGCTTTCTAAATGGTATAGGCCCATCAAGGCCTTCCACCGAGCCATATACCTCAACCATGCCGAGCCACGCCGGTCTCACTGCAATGCTGAGCCACCTACCTCTACCATTCCGAGCCACACTAGCCTCACCACAATGCTGAGCCGCATCGGTCTCATCACTATGCCGAACCGTCCCACCAATACCGAGCGAGGTTCGATGCCGAACGAGGTATGATGCCGAACGAGGTACGATGCCGAGCGAGGTGCAATACCGAACGAGGTACGATGTCGAGCGAGGTGCGATGCCGAACGAGGTATGATGTCGAGCGGGGTGTGATGCCGAGCGAGGTTCAATGCCGAGCGGCCTTTCCAATGTCGAGCGACCCATGATGCCGAGCGGCTTCTCCAATGCCGAGCGGCCCATGATGCCGAGCGGCCTCTCCAATGTCGAGCGACCCATGATGCCGAGCGGCCTCTCCAATGCTGAGCCGCCTCTCCTAATGCCGAGCGGCCCTTCCAATGCCGAGCCGCCTCTCCAATGCCGAGTGGTCCTTCCAATGCCGAGCTGCCTCTCCAACGCCAAGTCATGCATATCGAACCATTCCTGACCGATCGTCAATCCATCCAACTGGCTCCAACCAATCGTATTCCAATTTCGACAATTGAACAGTCGATTTGGTTGAATCCGCATGTCCGTGGCCTTGCAAAAAGGCAGTTTAACAATGTTCAAAAATGATTTTTCTACTATGCTACTGAACAAGTAAAACTAATCTTACCTTAATATATGTTCGGTGATATATATTGATAACGAAACATCAGTACATCTCAGTGTATATAATAATATATATTTCTATGCTAGCAAACAGTCGTACATTTGTGTATTATGTTCAGCATAGTTTTCATGATCGTGCGTAGCCTCGAACCGTAATGATTGAAGGTTTAAGATTTTGACGGTTCAACCAGTCGAACCGTTGAAACCGTGATTTATTTTTTCGAAAAATTTGCACATTTAACTACAAACTATACAAAAAATGTTGAAATAATAATGTTATGCACACAAGCCGTTGATAGTCTTCAAGGTCTGCAAAAAAAGTTGTGTGTTGTTGTAGCACACAAATATGGTTTTGCATATAATAGAGTAGTGCACAATGATAGAAGTTTAATTACGAGAAACTTAACGAATCTTACAGTAGTAATAGAGGAGTTTGCAGCAGTGAAGAACAAAGTAATGAAGTTAGTGGTTTAGATTTTGGATCGATTACGATTTTTGAAATATATATATTTCCTCATTTTCTTCAAAGCAATATAAAAGATGAAAATGGGAGAGAATTACACAATGAGAAAGTAGGAAAAAAACAAAAGAATCATGGTTCAATCGGATAAAATTGATGGTTGGACCGTTGGTTTGAAAGTCCGATCAAGGTTCATGAATGAATAAGGTCCGATTGAGTTATGGACCGTGGTGGTCCAATGTTCAGGGTTATTCGAGGTGGGCCAAGGCAGGATAGGGTCATGAAAACACTGATGTTCAGTAATCATGTTCAAAAATTAGTTTTTACTATTTGTCTTTACTATGACATTATTTACCTTGATAATGATTCATCGTCTCAAATGACCATCCTAATCTAGTGATGGCGAATTCTTCGTCGACATTTCCATGGTTAAAGATGTTGTTGAACCACACCCACATACATATTCTATAATAAACCAAACAAGTCAATGATGATGATATTGTTCGTAATATATTAAATTAACGATGAATCAAAATATACTACAAATGCTAATATTACTAGCAAAGGCTATGTCGTAATAATCACATCATCTCAGTGGTCTATATAAGTAGATTTACACCTTAGCCAATTTTGGGTAATAACTAATGTTTCAACCATTCGTGGACTTAAAAAAGTACTATGAAATAGATCTATAAACCGTCCTCTAGTGCTAAAAGGAGATTCGCAAGCGACCGTGGATACCATAATTGCAAGAAGAACTCGAGCAACTGGAGATAAAATATGATGCTCCGGCAATCCAATTTGTTCATTTAAATATGTGTTCTTGCCATCAGTTGAAACTCAAGTGAAAAGGTGTGTCTTAACACTCATGGAATTGTAAGATTGTATATGGTATTTTTACTACCCATGGTAAACAAGGAATTGATAGTGAAATTATGTAAGGGAAGTACAGGTGGACGTAGGATTGGATATCCAAACCAGTATAAAAAAAAATTAATGTCATGTTCTTTATTGGTTTTACTTTATTTTGCATCGACTATTTTATTATCTACCACTCTTTCATTACTGATTTGAGTGGATAACTTATATATTCACAAGTTAATTTTTAAATAGATGATATATATTGTTCACCCTCCTATAGTGTATTAGTGGCCTTAAGATCCATTCTACATTAGTCTGTTTAGGTATTGAAAGAGTTAGCAATATGTCGTAGGGGAAATTATGTAATTTATTATATATATCTAACTCCGTAGTCAATCATGTTCATAATAAAGGTGTTTGACTTCCGCTCTATACTTATTATATTATGATATAAATATTTAAGTAATTAATTTACAGTATATTAATAAGAAAATCTTTAATAAAATATTATGTGATTGTAACTGCAAATAGTTGCAATCATCGATAATTAATCATAAAATAAAATAGCATTTTGTTTTAAATATTCATGTTCAGTTGTTCCATGAAATGATATCGATACATCAATTGAGACTAGTGTACATAGCACGCTCCAAATGTCGGGCTGTGTATCATTCATGACTGTTGGGGGAACCAAGGGGCTACGTACTCATATTTACTAGATAACTATGGAATGACTCATCCGAGAGTTTTCTGTTGGTTGATAATGCTAGGCCAAGCAAGAAATCTCGGGGTGATGACGTCACACATTTCCTCCGATTTGAGAATACTATGGAATTTCAACGTGGATACTCCACTTTGATTGTAGTTAAATTATGGCGTGGAGTCTATTAAACGACTACAGATTGGAAGCGAAGCACCATTCAATAAAGAATTTACCTCCTCGACTGTACGGGGTTAGTATCATAGTCAACTATTGTAACAACCCGTAGATTTATCAATTTGATAAATTATATTTATTTTTAAAATATTCAAATATAAGCTTTTAAAAACATAAATTATGATGTTTTGAACAATAAATAATAATGAAAATCATATTTTGAATAAGTATTACGAAAGATAAACTTTGAAGGAGTACCAATAAAATGATCGAAAACCATTTTATCGATAAACAACTCTATAATCATCAAACATTGCACACGGAGCTGGATACAAACGCTTATTTTCATAATTGAATAAGAATGTGAAATAAGTTAATTATTTTATTTTTGAAAAAATAAAATTATTTATGACATCATTAGTGATGCCCTTATATTTAATAATTGATTTATGAATTTAAATTGAGATTTAATGATGTAATGATTATTATAATTATTCAAATAATCTTTTTTAAATGATTATAATTCATTTTAAATAGTTATAAAGTGTAATAAATAATTTACAATATTTTTAAATATATATATAATCGGTTTGAAAATATAAGAAAAATCGATATATCGCTTTATTGGTATAATAGCAATTTTTGTAAATAATGTTAGTATTGATTTATATGATTTTATCATTCAAAAGATCATTTTTTATTAACTAAAAATGATTAGAAATTTATTTTCAAATTTTGTGTATATATATGTAAACATATATATATGTATGTATGTATGTATGTATAATTAAATTGTAAGTGAAAATGTAAATAGAAATTGGTTTCCCAATTTTCAATGCTTTAAAAAACAATTGTTATTTGTAAGTTGATGCAACCTTATTTATATGTCATGTATGCACATATATAACATATATATGCATACATGAACAAATATACATATATACAAATGCGTTTATATAAAAACATAAATAAGAAAAAATCTAAGATATTTCTTTAATACTTAACCTTTAAGCAATCTTAAGTCAACTAAGGAGATGAATGGGTGACTTGGAAGTGAATGATGTGATGGAGGTACATGGACAGGGGTACCAACTTTTAGAATGATGTGAAAGAAGGGGTGTGGGCAAGGGGTGTTTTGGTCCATGCAGATTTAGATATTTTTCATATTTTTTTCCTATAAATACCACCATTTTCTCATAAATTCCTAACATGTTCTTTTACTTCTTCTTCCTTCTTCTTAAACTTTCTAAGAGCCTCTTTAATGGCTTCTTGTTCATATAAAATATATGGAGAAGTTATGAAGAAATTGCAAAAATAGAAACATATGAAATCAATGTCAATCCTCTTCAAATACAATTACAATCACTTCCTCTACTCCTCTTATGCATTCGACCTCCACTTTCCCTAGTCAAGGCTGAGGCATTTAGAAAGAAGAAGGAGGAGTTCGAGAAGCTATAGAGTAAGAAAAGGATAAAGAAATGATGTCGGTTTCATTCCAAGAAGATGAAAGAAAGTTTGAAGTGCCACGGAAGCTCTATTGGATTTTCTAGAGCTAGGGAAGGAAGGAGTATTTGTGATAGTGAGTACTTAATATTTATTAAATGATAAATATTCTCTATAACTATTTTTAATTATGATAATATGACCATTTAATCTCTTAATGATATATATGAATGTGTGATAACTTAGTTGATTATATAGTTAGTTATATGGATGCTGACATGGTTGATAACTTGGTTGCGATAAATTATAAGAAATCATAATAAAAATGGTTAATTAATAGAAAATGAATTCATACAATATATGCATGGAGTTTGTTGAGCCTCTTAATGGTTTTGAGGATATAAGAAGGTTGAAAATGAATATTATAATAATATAATATTATGAAATGATTCAAAAGTGAAAAAGAGATTTATTATGGAAAATATTGATTTCTATATGAAAATGGTTTATAAATGCTTTATAAAAATTAAAATTCAATTTGGAGAAGTTTTACAAATATTAGAAATTGAGTCAAAAATAGATGCGTCAAGTAACGGTAGTTTGCGGTTTTGCGCCGTAAAAGTCAAACGAATGTATAGAATGGAATATAGCTCGAAATTCTTCGAGATAAGAATTTTCCGAGCTATTATATTCATAGCTTTCAAAAAAAGAAAGAAAATAGAGATTTAGTTTAGTACATTTTAAAATATGAGTAAATCAAGTTTTCGATAAAAATCGCGCTTTGACAGTTCGGTGGCCAAAATAATAAATGTTCTAAATATATTTTTTAGAATGTTTAAAAATATGGAATAAATTTTATAAATCTTTTAAATGTTTTAAAAGAGGTTTGAGTTGTAAAAATAAATGTCTAAATGATCAAAAAGTTGTTTTAATCAAATAAGCTTTGAAAACATTATTTTTAGCACTATTTGCAGCACTTTGATAACTTTTGAAATACGAACTTAAACTTAAGTATTCTCTTCCAAATCTTTTATCAATTTTATCAAATAAAAAATTAAGTGTTTTAAAGATGATTTGAGGATTTTATAATTTATTTTAAAAATGTTTAAATAAATTATTAAAAGAAAAGCTATCAAAAATCAAGTGATTTAATCTTGCCTCTAAAAGCCGACGAGTAGACTGGATTTTTCTATTCGTGAGATTCGGATGAGGTGCTTAAAATAAGGAGATGTTCAGGAGCAACCTGTGCTCTGGCTCACTTGGCCTCTCTTGGGCGAAGGATAAATAAGTTCGAAATGTTGGAGACGGGCTAAGTATAAAAGATTAGATTTTTCAAATTTAAACAAATTGGATTGCATGGATATAATCTTATTACACTTGGTGTTAAATTCCGAGGAGGGAACACATACCATATGAAATTAGAAGGTGATTTCACTTATATTCGATGGATAGTAAAGGTCGATACGGAAATTGATATTGAATAGAATTAGTATAATTTCCATGATCCCTTTTACTTAATAATTTTTTCCAAGATGAGATGTAAATAAATGATTTGGAATTAATTTAATTCCTATACTTAAAATTAATTTTTTTTGGGTTTGTAATAAACTATATCTTAAATAACATTGTTTTTGACCCGTGTTAAAAGTTATGATTTCGAAATCTTTGTATAGATTTAAATAAATGATTTAGATATATTTTCCTAAGAAAAGGATGAAATAAATTCGATTTATTCCAAGAATAAAAAAGATTTAATTAACTAAAGGATTTGATAAATGAGGTTTGATGATTCGATATACTATTAAGAAAATAAATGGAATAGTTTAAAATAATATATCTCAGAGATATATTATGAATAAATAAAAAGATGATTTAAATTGAATAATGATTGATAATCATATATGAACTTAACATCTTTTTAATTAATGATTGGTTTGGAGGAACCGGGGTCCTATTTGAGTAATTTCTATCTGAAAACCACTTCGAACCAATGTATATGTTCGGAAGTGAAGACATGTTAAAGATGATGATTATTGAAGACCGGAGATCTTCAGAATGTAGGGATTACTACCACGAGTCCTAACGGTTTGCTTCATATTGTATTTATATGGCAGCGGTGTTTGCATTCAAATCTTCATTGTATTAAAGACAAAAGATTTTTGTAACGAAAGGGCTGCTTGTTGACATTCTCTGGGCCGCTTCCAATAGAGCTATTTATTATAGCAGTGGTCCTATCGTATTTTGAAATCTTTGGATTACAAGGACTATTAGCTACAAATGGTAGTAGGAGGAGTGCCTTCGGTTTTGTTCAATTTCAGAACAAACTTGTATGGAAGAACGTTTGACAGTGCATTTCTGATCATATAAATTGATTTTTATCAATGTATTTTCTGCTTGGTCATGGAGCAGGCGATTCTCTTTGATTAAAACCCTTTCCTGAGATGTACGAGCTAAGGAGTTATGCGTTTATAGAAATTAGTTGTGTGATTATGGAATGACAATGTGGCATTCAAAGACGAACCTATGATGATCAAGGCAAAGCGTGGCTTTATGAAAGGCAAAGTGTTGCTTTATGGAAAGTATGAGTGTAGCCGCTCAAGCCTCGCATCTCAAGAATGATACGGGATACTATGAGGTCTGAAGAACAGACATTCGTGCTAGTGGTTGATGTATGTATGGTGGCTTTCGGTATCTAGAACCGTTGGAGGAAGATGTATGTTATCCCGCCTTTTGGCCAAGGTCGGGATATCAACAAGTTGGCTGGAAAGGATGGATATCAGGATTGGAGATCGATTGGAAACAAGACTACGATCAATGTCGTCAAAATTTAGCCGACTCCAATCATGACAGGATCGATTGGGAATGATGATCAAGGCTAGGAAAGACTGTGTTTCAAATTTCAAGTCAAACAGAGTTTATTTGCTTGAGATAATTGATGGATACGGGCTCAAAAATGTTTTCATTCAAATCAATATGAGTTCGTATCAATCGGCATGAGTACGAACACATCGTTCGTATAGTTAGGCTTGGACACGAACACGTAGTTCGTATCGATAGGCATGGATACGAATACATCGTTCATATCGATCGAGGAGGAGGGGAGGATGTGCTTCGACTCGGTGAATATGAACTTGGATTGAGTGGATAGGCGCATGATGATTTGTTCGACTCGTTGATTTCTTATCGATCAGGGTGGAGCGTAGCAGTATACTTCAAATCGATACTGTTCGTATCGATCAACATGGGATACTTCGGATCGATATTGTTCGTGTCGATCAATATGGATACGAACAGGAGAGCGGCCGAAGGGTATGAAGGAGTGAAGCTTGATCGATATGAAAAGGCGTGGATACAAACAAAGCAGCACCGATAACAAGGAATCGACACGAACAGATGGATGCGGATAAATGGATGCAGAGCCAAACAACACAAAGCTTGGATACGAACGAGAAGCAAGCATGATTCGAAGGAAGAAGCATTCAACGCGACATGGAAAATGGATCAAGTGTTGAAGATAGAGCCATGTCACCAATGCACACGTGTAGGGCATCGATACGAATGAGTATCAATGCGGATTAATCGATGCGAACCTGTGCAGTCAAAACGCTCGGTAGATTCAATGCAGTGGAGGTGCAAAAAGTTATAGTGGGGATACAACGAGGATATAGCAGGATATAGCGGATGATTTTAAAATAGCATATAAAATTCGTGCTTAATGTTTTTACAAATATATAAATGGTAATTAGATGAAAAATTAGCATTCAATTGAATTATAATAATACATAAATAATTTTAAATAAAAACATGTGCTAATATACTATAAAAAACATAAAACTATTATACAACATAATTGAATTTAGTAGAATATTAGAGTAATTTCATTTTCGAAAATATATCAAAAATTCAATTAAATTAATTAATTTTATAATTTTTATAATTTATATATGTCATTTTTCATTTCATTTCTTTTAAGGGAGATATAGCGGAAATAGCGGAATATAGCGGGAATAACGGGATATAGCGAAAATAGCGGGGCTTAAACCGAAAAGGCTATATGTGGGGCTAAATGACAAAATCGTAGCGGTAGAAATCCGCTAATAGATATAGCAGGGTAATAGCGGCGCATTAACTTCACAGATGCGAACCAACAAAACTCCAAATAGAATCGGTCATATCTCAAGATTCACAAGTTTAAGTGCTTCCAAATTTTCACAGGAGATTACGTGCAACCAAAAGAATTTTCCTGCTCAATTTTGACTCGATTGGACAAGATCTTGATCGTTATGAAATTCGTTCGTATCGATCATGGATCGAGTCGAAACCACATGGGATCGATCGCATGGGCCCACACACGTGCCAGAAGAGGTCTCTCGAGATCTGAGCGAGAGTTTTGCAGCCTATGCCTACAAATAGCATCCCAGAGCCAACGGAAAAGGGACTGGGGACTCTGAGACGTCCAGACTCTGCCGAAATCACCATTGTACTCAAACTTCACTGCTTTACTCAAAACTTACTGCTGTAATCCACTGTAACCAGCAAACAAGGTCAATAAAAGATTATCATTGAAGTGGATATAGGTCGGAGATAGCTGAACCACTATAAACCTTGTGTCTCTGTCTATTTCTTTCTGTTTTAAGTTTGTTATTCTTTATTTTTATTCCATGCATTACCTAAATCTTTGATTTGTGATTATATATTGCTGATTTATGTTCATACACCGGTGCTTTCACGACATTTGGGTTTTGTGATCAATTTTGACGCGAACACTTTGGTGCTTTCACTGAGAAGGACTAGTACCTGCTATACCAGATTTGAAGTTCAAATTTGAAAGGTTAAAGGATCAGATCTAAGAGGAACTATGACAAAGCAATCAATAAGGAGGCAAAGAGCAGAGAGAAGTTAGCATGAAGGAAACCAGGAAGCTTCTTCAAAAGCTAATCGGACTTCAGCCTTCATCACCAGAGATGGGATGAAGATGATGATGGGAGCTATGCATGAATAGTTTCTGAAAAGACAGGAGGAAATGATGCAGAACTTCCTCAGACAGTTTGGACAGGCAGGGACAGCAGGAGTTCAGATCCACAGAGCTGGAACAGAAGGACCTAACATGCAATCAAACAGAGCAGCTCAATAAGATGCAGCCCCTAATCAGCACGCGATTGTTAATCTGGATGGATCCAAGCATGGGGGCGCACCATCCGGCAACGATAGAGCAATTCATGGAGGAATTCCAGGTGACACCACATAACAGGATGCTGGCAGGAGTACAAGAGTATGTGATGAAGAGTACGTACCAGAATTCTCTCGGGGACTTAGGGGCAACCCTTGATGGACAACATTGGATTAGCTGAGATTATCAGGCGAACTATGCGGGAGGTTTGGCAAACAGAGATCTGGAAGGAGTAAACAGGAGTCCGTTTACCTGTGACATCAGAATGGCTCGGAACCCACCAGAGTTCAAGCTACCTACTCTAGAGGTATACAATGGCAAGGCTGATCCTACTGATCACTTGATGAGGTACACAAGACATATGAAAGTGCTGGGAGCATCGGAGGAGGTAATGGCCCGATATTTCCCTCTGTACTTGACGGATATAGCTACTATGTGGTTCAGGCAGTCAGAAGGAGGATCTATTAGGAAATGGACAGAATTGGTGGACAGGTTTCTGAAGTAGTTTTGGGTTCATATCAAAAGGCCGAAGAAAGTAATGACGCTAACATCGGTAAAACAAAGGACAGAAGAATCACTCAGAGCTTTCTTAACTTGGTTCAATGTAGTGGTTGCTTCGGTGGATCGGTTGGATCCATCGATGGTTTTAATGGCAGCAGTGTTGTGAATCAGAGAGAATTTGGATTTCAAAGTGTCATTGATACGGGACCCACCAATGGATCTCGGGGAATTCTTTCATGAAGCTGATAGATTTCTTTGGCAGTTCAGATATGAAATTAAAGGAGGTGAACACTGCTAAGGATGGAAGGCCATCCAACGGAAGCTCAGATAAAGATAAGCATAAACGAAAAAGGAATCTGGATGACGAATTAGGAAAAGCTAGGAAGCGGTGGAGAGAGCCAAAATTCTCTATTTACACAGGATTGAATGAGATATTAGAACAGACATTCATGGAGACTTGGGATCGCCTTTCCTACCGAAGGCTAGCAACGAGAGAACCCTCAAAACGTGAAAGGGCTTCAGGAAGACACTGTATCTTTCACGATTTGGACATGATACCAACAGCTGCAGGCATCTAAAGTATATAATTAAGGATTATGTAAGGAGTAGTCAGTTGCGACAATATGTCGGAGCTCGGAATGCCACGGTGGAACAGGAGCAGCCACCATCTACCTCAAACAACGATGGCGCGAGGCCCAGGAATGATGGTCGATTGGTTATCAACTGGTAAGGATGATATGGAATAAGTAGCAAACTCTAGGAAAACGGCCAAGTCACTTACTCATGTACGGGGACAGAGATGGTCCCTAGGCATGCTTTGAGATGATGATAAACCGCGACACTATGGTTTGTGAAATCTATTTTTCCTTTTTCTTTGGTTTGGACACTTGCTTTTTCTGGTTTGGTTTTGGAGTTTAGTTTGAACTCCTGATTTTGTTTGTTTAAATGTTATCATGCCTTTTGGTCAAGGCCGGGATATCAACAAGTTGGCTAGAAAGGATGGATATCAGGATTAAAGATCGATTGGAAACAAGGCTATGATCGATGTCGTCAAAATTTGGTCGAGCTCCAATCAAGGCGGAATCGATTGGAAATGATGATCAAGGCTAGGAAAGGCTATATTTCTAATTTCAAGTCAAATGGAGTTCATTTGCTTGAGATAATTGATGGATACGTGCTCAAGGATGTTTTCATTCGAATCGATACGAGTTTGTATCAATAGACATGAGTACGAACATGTTGTTCGTATCGATAGGTTTGGACACGAACACGTCATTCGTATCGATGGGCATGGATATAAACACGTCGTTCGTATCGATCGAGGAGGAGGGGACGATGTGCTTCGACTCCGTGAATATGAACTTGGATTGAGTGGATAGGCGCATGTTGATTTGTTCGACTCAATGATTTCGTATCGATCGGGGTGGAGCGTAGCAGTATACTTCGAATTGATATTGTTCGTATCGATCAACATGGGATACTTCGAATCGATACTGTTCGTGTCGATCAACATGGATACGAACAGGAGAGCGGCCGAAGGGTATGAAGGAGTGAAGCTTGATCGATACGAAGAAGTGGATACAAACAAGGCAGCACCGATAATAGGGAGTTGACACGAACAGACGGATGGGGATAAATGGATGCAGAGCCAAACATCACAAAGCTTGGATACAAACAAGAAGCAAGCATGATTCGAAGGAAGAAGCGTTCAATGCGGCATGGAAAATGGATCAAGCCTTGAAGATAGAGCCACGTCACCAACTCACACGTGTAGGGCATCGTTACGAACGAGTATCAATGCGGATTGATCGATGCGAACCAATAAAACTCCAATTCGTATCGATCATATCTCAAGATTCACAAGTCCAAATGCTTCCAAATTTACACAGGAGATTAAGTGCAACTTAAAGAATGTTCTTGCTCAATTTCGATTGCGTGGGCTCACACACATGCCAAAGAGAGGTCTCCCGAGATCTGAGCGAGATATTTGCAGCCTACGCCTATAAATAACATCCCAAAGCCAACGGAAAAGAGAGTAGGGATTCTGAGATGTCCAGACTCTGTCGAAATCACAATTGTACTCAAACTTCACTGCTTTACTCGAAAATTACTGCTGTAATCCACTGTAACCAATGAGCAAAGTCAATAAAAGATTATCATTTGAAGTGGATGTAGGCCGGAGATAGCCGAACCACTATAAACCTTGTTTCTCTGTCTATTTCTTTCCGTTTTAAGTTTGTTATTCTTCATTTTTATTCCTACATAACCTAGATCTATTATCTGTGATTATATACTACTGATTTGTGTTCGTACACAGGTGCTTTCACGACATTTGAGGTTTCTGACCAATTTTGGCGTAAACAATGTCCCTTAAGGTATTCATTACCCTATTTATTTTAATATGTAGCTAGCTTGTGAAAAGTGATAAAGCTACCAAATTTTGTCAGTGTAGCAAGTATAGTTTCAAGTGACTAGTTTAAGAAAAGTAATAAGGCTTCTGAGGGAACTATGTTTGCTATGTGTGAATCGAAGGAAAATGCCGCTGGTTCCCTATCATGTTGGACATCCAATTTCAATACGAGCTTTACGGTTTTGATTGTATTTCCAAAATAGCTATAATGCCTTGCAAACATTTCAAATACCTCTTTGATATCATATTATCATTTGACTTTGTCTGAGTATTGATACCTATTTTGAATATTTAACTGAAAAGTGTTTTCAAACCAAGGTCGTTACTAATAATATCAAACTGATTTTCCATATAAAGTATTTTGGTTATCATAAGGTAGAAACTCGTCCGTATTTATGAGCGGCGTGATCTTACGAGATACTATTATTTTCAAAGGTTTTGTTTAGTACCCATCTATGACTCCATCATATATTTATGGTTTGAGTTTATCACGCTGGCTTATCAAGCTTGATCCGGGTATTTTTAATACTCGGGTCAGACCCGAGCAGTTTCAGGTTTAGTTGAAGATGCTTGGAGTTTCCAGAAAAGAGCTGGAGATCTTCATCTATGTATGGATGCATTCTATTATCCGCTGCATCTATTGTATTTATTTTTGTTTTTAGCATTTTTAAGGACAAAGGGTTTATAACTATCCAGGCTGAATTTAGATTAGACTCTGATATTGTTTTCAAAATTTTCCGTTGTAAGCTTATCGTTGAAATAATATATGTTATTCCATTCGTGTGAGATTCTGTTCTATATTTATTTTCTTTTTCCCTTAACAGTCGGGCTTTCTGACACTTGGATTAGCGGCACGTGAATATCGAGGATGTGTTAGTGTCGATTTTTGAGGGCTGAAATCTGGTTCGTTACAACTATACTCAACTTAAAGTCAAAATCTCTAGCCAGAGTAGAATGATTAATAATTATTACTAAACCAAAGACTTGTTCTATGAATTGATCGAGTTGATGTGGATAATATTGGAGTTTTGAACAATATCTGACTCTACATATCCTAATGTGATATAGTGCTAGCAAAGAGAACGTGTGTAATTATTGTCATTTTTTGTATCGCTAAAGATAAAATAAAATATGATCTTTTTCCAGAAAGTTCAATAAGTAAAGAATTCGATCAAACTGCCACAATATGAACATTAATAGTTAATTTTTTCAATATTAATCAGTGACTGAATTCGCACCTCTAAGTCATACAATCCTATAAGTGAATTCTTCAAAAACCACTTGTTTTAATTAGTTTATAAAGTGTTATAAATTAAATAAATTTATTAATATTTAAGAACTATTAATTTATTTTATGAGTGTCTAGAAGTAATGTCCAACCTTGAGATTGGATAATCAATTATTCTCCCCTCCTTGGTTATTGGTTTAGCCTAATAGGTAAGTCTAAATGGTTGACCTTGATATAAGACATAGGTTTATTTGGGCCTTGGGCTAATTTTCAAATTAAGTTTGAAAATATACCATGTGTGTGTGTGTGTGTGTATTAAATTTAAATGTTACGTTTAAAATATAATAGAAAATTTTATAAATGTTATAAAATAAATTATAAGTTTTCAAAATTATTTTGAGAAATTAATTTAATATTTTTTGAAATTTTTATAAGCTTTTAATTAATTTGATTGGTTAAATAAGTAATTAAATAAAAGTTAATTAATACACACAAAAATATATATATATATATATATATATATATATAGTGATATATGTATATGTAGCTATAAAAGTTATTGCCGAAAATTTATCTTAAAATTGTCTAAGGTAAATTAAATAAAAAAATTACACTAACTAAAATATTTAATTAAGTAAATAATTTGTTCGACAAGTAATTAATTAAATTTTAATTAACTAAAATATATATACACTACAACAAAAATACCCTATTACAATGTCGTTTTTACAACGATCTTTAAATGCCCGTTGTAATAGAAGCTTATTATAATAGTTTTTTTAGGCTTATGTAATAGATTTCGCTTCTCAACAACTCTTTTTCTTTGCAGGTTGTAACAGACACCTATTACAATGTTTTGCCCATTGTAATATGTGCCTATTTCAACTGTTTTCTGCCTGTTGTAATAAATACCAATTTTCATCCCTGTTTGTCTGTTGTAATAGATGTCTATTACAACCATTTTATTTTGTCCATTGTAATAGATGCCAATTTTAAAAACTGTTCTTTTGCTAGTCATGATAGATACATATTACAGACTTTTTATTTTACCAGTTGTTATAAAAGGTTGTAAAAAAATATATTAATTTATAGTTTACAGCTAATGATTATCAATAAATAATTCATAATTAATAATTATTATCTATAATCAATAATTATTTTTTATATTTGATAATTTATTATAATTAGTTGGTAATAATTATAAATTATAATTAATATTTATTAATTTAATAAATATAGTAAATAATTAATAATTAATATTCCACTATAATTAAGAAGTAATAATTAATAACTAATAAATAAGAAGCAATAATTTATAATTTTTAAGTACTATTAAATAAATAATAATAAGAAGTAATATTGCAAGAAAATTGAAAAATTGAGACTTTTCATAATAAAATTAAAAAATAAAATTTTTAAATTTTCGTAAAATTCAAAAGTAAAAAAATATTAAAACTTTTAGAAACTTTAAAGTTTTGTAAAATTTGTTAATTACTGTTAAATAGTTAATAGCAAATAATTACTATTAAATAATTATTATTAAATAGAAATAATTATTATTATATAGTTACTATTAAATAATTATTACTAAAATTTAATAGTTACTATTAAATATTTATTATTAAGAGGTGATATTTCAAAAAAAATTGAAAATCTGAAAATTTCTATAATAATTTAAAGAATTTCATAATATCGAAAAAAATGTTGAAATACTTATAAAATTCATAAGAGAAAATTTTAAATTTTTAGAAAAATTAAAATTTTACAAAGAATTCAAATTTCAAAAAATAAAAAATGTTAAAAATATTTCAAAATGCAACAAATGTAAATATTACATTGCAGATTATTAGTTCAATATGCATCTAGTGGTTTTCCATTATAACTATCTTTTATAATGTATACAGCTATTTATTTACTGTAAGTAATAAAATTTGCTATTTAAAATTGGAACTTTTCCCTTAAACTCCAAAATTTTGGCTCCAATTTTAAAATTTTGGCTTCCGCCTGCCCTTAACTTTTATTAGCTTCTTTACACGTCACTGCATTTTTACAGCCCTTTACCTCCTTATACATCGCTCCTCAACGAAATCCACAATTTAATCAACCGCATTAACTCCTCTGGCATTTTCTCCTTCACCTTCTTCTCTCTCTCATCTCAAACCCTAATTTCCTCTATTGTGCAGCAACCAAATTTGCGCTGAATACTAGTAAGTGATATGCGACGAGCATGGAATCGATTAGACTGAAAAGTACAACGGCGATTCACATCTGTATTTGGAGAGGATCAACGTGTATTACAACGAGGTGAGTGGTGGTAGGTACATGCCAAGAGCTGTGCTGATGGATCTGGAACTAGGCACGATGGATAGTTTGAGATTTGGCCCGTATAGGTAGATCTTTAGGCTCGATAACTTCATATTTGGGCAGAACGAAGTCGGTAATAACTGGGCGAAAGGTCATTATACCAAAGGAGCGGAGCGGAGTTGATTGATTCTGTTGGATGTGGTAAGGAAGGAGGTTGAGAATTGTGATTGCTTGCAAAGTGAGTTTTTATTTATGTTTCTTATTTTTATGTCAGTTTTGTAGAATAATTGTTATCAGACATCGATTTATCTGTCAGAGTTGTTTTCATGAATATTATTGATTGTAAATTGCAAACTGTATGCTTCTAGTGTTGTAAATATGAAATATATGTGTCTTATAGTGATATTTGAGAAATTGATTATTAACACATTTTATATGATTTTATAGATTTGTGTTTTGTCATGTATTATGAACATTTATAAGGATATATTTCTTTTAGTGTTATTATTAACTATTTTCTTAAAAAAATTACAAAAATTAATTAAGTTTAACAAAACTTAACCAAGTTTATCAATGAACGACAAACGTAAAATGTTTTCATGAATGATTTTACAAAGCTTATGCCCCGGTTTTCAGCTTATCATCTAATGCCGCTTCAGCCTAACTTGCAGGAAGCTTAAACAAGATTTGTGTTTTTAGGGCGCTGACCTTTAGCTTTAACTGTAGGTATGCCTTTGTATATGGGTTTAGCTCTTTTTTTAGTTGTCCACGGACTACTAACTCAAAACATGTAACCAATAGTATCATATAACCACATTATAAATGATTCCTATGCTAATAAGAGATATCACAAAACCAAATCAGAATTCCGCCAAGTGCATTGCCTTAAGCAAAATGTTCGGTGTCTTTTAACTCCACACTAATTTTTTTGTGATACAGAAAAAGTGATGTATGGTATATATATGATCAGGATTTGGCATCTCTTACTCAACCCGTCTTCTTGCCTACTTTCTGTGATGGTGATATATTAATTGTGGAGAAGACCAAGTCCAAGTCTGCAGGTCATTGACTCATATCATAAGCAAACAAGAAGGAAACAATTGTGCCGGCACTCAACTAAATATCCTGAGTTGAAGCTTAGCTATATATTGTTGTGTAATGACGGTAAACATGCGAGACAACCCTAACAGTCTCCTCCTTGACTCGCATCCCTTTGCGGTAAGCTTTGAGAGTACTGCCGTCGGCTCTGATACCACTATTGTGTAACGACGGTTAGCACACACTTTGTTGTAACAAAAAGAATCCCTAATGTTACGTGCCTACCAACCCATATTTATACACCATTTTTCTATATTATTTAGTGATGTGGGACTTTTCTCCAATCCAAACCGAATAAAGTGATATATATATATATATATATATATATATATATATATATATATATCTTCATATTTATTCTACCATGATTATAGTTGAAGCACTCAAAGATAAACAGTATTGGAACAAAATCAATAGTTAATGTTATTTAATCACTAATGTTACATGTATGCTAAACTTTATATGTTCGCAAAATTATTCAGACTATAACTCATTTTTCAACCGCTTTTCCTTAATGCAGGGGACAACTTCTAACCCTATGCCAATACAAGAAGGTTCTCAATTTTCAACTGCTTTTCCTTAATGCATGAAACATCTTATAATAGTATGGTGCATGCTTGAGTCGTCCTCACCAGCTCTTTATATAATGTTAAAATTTAAAATTAAGCGTTGCCATAGTCAGATCCAATCTGTTTCCACTAACTCCTAGTATGGGTTGACAAACATTGTTAAATATCTTCCAACATACATACCATATTTCTCTAATTACATTGGTAGTGAGAATACTGTCACTTTCTAGTGACTTGTCTGAATATATTTTGAAAACTCCATGTTTGTTAATAAATATTTTCTTGATAAATATATCATTATCTGTCTAAATAAATTATATGATTTTTTGAAGCAATATATCAGTTCTGAGTTGTCTTAGCATGCCACGAATAAATTGATCCAAAAGTTACTCCACTTTACTTCCTACTACCTATAGTTTGTACAAAAAGTCTTTGACCGAGTTTATCAGAAAACAGATATATAGGACTAAAAAATAGTCAAAATTTTAGTAACTATAACAGATAGGTTAACTTTCAAATTACTTCAAAATTTAATGATTAAAACTCTATCATACTAATTTGATGTTCAAAGCGGGTATATATAACTTCAAAATAAACATTATTTAATGCAAAATGCATTTAGTATTTTGTCGTAGACTCACAACTGAAGACTTCAAACTTAACGGCCCTACATTATAGTCATAGAATTGCAAAAATTAAGCACATTTTTAATAATATTCTAAGGGAAAATAAATAGTATGAAAACTCTAGCTTCCAACTGTTTACATCACCACTTCATGAATATATATTTGCTTCATCCTTGCAGTAGTAACCGAATAGTTGTTAATTCTTAACATCACCACCTAATGAATATTATTCTGATTGCTATCTTGTAGTTGTATGACATCCAAACCATTATTACTTTGACAGATAATTTTTAACAGTTGTAAATTAACAATGAATGATGGAAATATAAGTCTAAAGGTAGGCATCTTCTTACATTACAATTAGCATTGCTAGAGTTGAATCATTTTATCCTTTAAGTTTAAAAAATATGTAATAAGTATCCTTAAAGTTTAAAAAATATCTAATAAATACAGCACATGACAAAATATTCATTCAACTCATATGTTAGATTGCATTTGAGGTAAAACAGCTAGTCCAACATCATAAGGTTTGCAAATTGTGGCAATATAAATGCATAGGTTATTTCGTTTAATTCCCATGTTAACCTGATATGCTTTAAGGATGAACCTAGCTGATTATGATTGCAGCACGAAATTCCCAAAATTCAAGTTGCGCGCACACAAACATAGACTTTTGGTTAGTTGAGGATCCATAATTCCTATATTTGTGCCACTACAACATATAAAGGGGTTGCAATTTAATAGTCTTTATACCTTTTAGAATTCTAAAAGAGTATAAAATTCAGATAATTTCCTTTATCAGAGCAGAATAATCACTTGAGCATATCATGTATAGTAGTAATTTTAGATGCTTTTAGGTGCTCTTTTAAATAGTTTATCCTTTCTTATTTGCAAAGTCACTTGCACGTTTATCTTATTTTTGAGCTTCTTTAACCCAAGCTTCCTCTTACCTTTTTTCTAACCTATCTAAAGTAGACTTGTATTTATGTAGAGTAACTGAAAAGGAGAAGGTTATCATTCACATCCGTAATGATACAGTGGATAAAATAGAATCAAATTTGGAAGAAAGTTTTCGTTTATTTCATATAACTTATTCTTGATTTCATCATGTGTAGTTCCAAGTTAAAAAGTAGAAAAATGTGTCCTTTAAATAAAAAATAAATATCAATTTGCTATTACATAGTATATACCATATTCTAATTCTAGATTGGCAACAGATTGCAACAGAAAAGATCGACCATGTAAACTTTGATCAGTGGAAACTAAGTAGACTACAGATAATATTACAGATATGGTCAATAGGTTTTCCTTTAGGTGTATATCCATCAACTATTTCATGAGTAGTAGTGTACATAAAATGTTTAATATATGCGATTGAACACTTAAAAATGTAGTAAAATATATAGATTTATGTCATACAAAGGTAGTTGAAATAGTAATCTTCCCAAAGTTTATAAAAAAAAACAATTCATTTCATTATAACTACTTTTTCTACAGGTTCCCAGACTGATGGTGGAGAACTGAAAAACCTTAATAAAAATAAGAAATCGCTCTTTTGATGTAAAATTTGCTACTATAACCCATAGAAACGCATGTCCAAAATACCATAAGAAAGACAATGAGAAATAGCTTTCAATTTTGTTATTGAAAAAAGTTGCAACTTTGTTTACTTTTGGCCATATTGTATTTTACTTCATTTAACGATTATACAGCCATGTAACTTGGTATATTTTATAAAGCATATAAACGGCTTATGGAATGCATTATTTTATATATTATTATATAAAAAATTTATGTGTGCGTATGTGTGTGTTTATATATATAGGGAGCCCAAATAATAAAACATATGAACACACAATATATACTTTAGCTCAATAACATGATCTTGTGTATACACGTTAATTTTCAATTTGAATATATGTAGGGAATGTATGTGGGAGCAGCTGTTGAGGCAAAAAACACTAATTTAACACAATTTATCTTGACTGTTGGATCTCATAGTGTTTACAATAAAGGTTCAAATTAGGGGGAGATCTCACTGCTAAGATTAACTATGTGAAATCTTATGTTTTTTTTCTATCTTTTACGATGCAAATCTAACGAAATCATGCCTAAACATTTCTCTCTTTCTCTACACACAATATCTTAAAAATAGAATTCGTATATAACATTACATTCGTAGATAAGAACAAAAATGATATTGTATAAATTTCATTAATATTTGTTTAACTGAAATATTAGAAAATTTGTAACAACACATGAACCTGACTTGCAAATTGCTTTCCATTAATGACTACCCCTAAAGAAAAATTTGTGATGTGAAGGTGCTAAAAGGGATAACATATAGAAAATATATGTAATAATAAAGTAGAAAGGACTTCACAAGTAACATCGAATAGATGTACACATGTTTAACTACTGTGCAAAAACTAGAAATAGTCATGCATTATGTGAATTTTAACCTTTAAATACTAAATACATGCAATCTCAAATCATATTAAACATTTTCTAACTTCTACCCAGCGAAAACAACTAACATCATGATCTGCTATATCTATTGTTCAAGTTTTTTTGATTAGGAAGTAGGTCTTATTAATAATTGAGCATGTTCAAATGTTAATTAAAACAACATGGTGTGGACATTAATAACCAAAAGCTAAAATTCGTTTTAATTGTTATTGTTTTGACCACAACTTATGACAAATATTATTATTTGTGTGTGTGTATGTATATATGTATGTATGTATGTGTGCGTGTATCTGTGCAGTTAATGCGCTCGGTAGATTCAAAGCGGTGGAGGTGCAAAAAGTCATATCGGAGATACAGCGAGGATATAGCGGGATACAGCAGATGACTCTAAAATAGCATATAAAACTCGTACTTAATGTTTTTACAAATATATAAATGGTAATTAAATGAAAAATTATCATTCAAGTGAATTATAAATAGTACATAAATAATTTAAATAAATGAAAAACTGTTATATAACATAATTGAATTTGGTAGAATATTAGAGTATTTTCATTTCTGAAAATATATTAAAAATTAAATCAAATAAATTAGTTTCATAATTTTATAATGTATAAATGAAAATTTTCAATTCATTTTGTCAAAAAAGATATAGTGGGAATAGCGGAATATAGCGGAAATAGCGAAGATTAAAGCGGAAAAGCTATATTCTGGGGCTATATGGAAAAATCGTAGCGGTAGAAATCCGCTATGAGATATAGCGGGGTAATAGCGGGGCATTAACTACACAGGTGTGTGTGTATCAACAACAAAATGTATAAAAAATGGAAGAGAGAATAAGGGGGGAAAATTATTTTGCTAAATCTAACATAACAGCTAAATCTAACATAACAAATGTTTTACATAGAAATGCGGTAATAAATGATGGCTTGATTTAGAAAGTAAATGAATGAGCTGATGAAGTTTAGAAAAATAGGAGATTTTATTAAAAGAATGTCTAGAAATATTTTTGATGGACAGACATAAAATAATGTTATGAGTTCAACCAAAAGCGGAAATGATGCTACTTTATACAGAGAATATAAGTAAATTGGTAGATTAAAATTACCATTGCTTTCGAGAAATGTTATTGATGTTTTATTATTTAAAAAGTATAAATTTTTTATCATTGAACATGTTGCAATTGCATGCCAACTTAGCTCTGAAATTTGATTGAACACTAACGGGATGGAAAACGGAAATTTTAACATTAGCAAAAGCGCATTTATGAAGTTACAAAACGGTCAACTGTTCGCAAATTCATTCAAAATTCATAAATCGATAGGATAAAATTGTGTATTAGATTCCATTCTACTAGGTGCTCGGTATTGGCTGCTAAAACAGAAGACAATATATTTAAATTTAAATGGTAAAATTAGGGAAATAAAACATTGGTCCCATGGTCTAGTGGTGAGGACATTGGACTCTGAATCCAGTAACCCGAGTTCAAATCTCGGTGGGACCTTTTGCTTTTAAGTTCTCCGTAACCTTTTTTTTTTAGTTCTCCGTATTTCCCTTCTTTTCCTTGAGTTCTTTTTCCAACTTCATCTCCTTCCGTTCAAACATCTTCCACTCCCTACGCAATAAACATACAACAATCGCCATCACTGAAGCAAAATTATACACATCATCAAAAAGTATATAATACAGACGAGGGAGACACAATTATAACCCAGCCACCTCTTCTCTTGACATACAACTGACGCAACAACAATGAAGCCTTTCATGTACGTACAACCTTACAATATCACCTACATTTTCCATATTGCTTCTGCAAAAATCATACCATACATACATATCTAACTCACCTACTTAAGAAAAGTAACCAACTTTTAATTGCAAGGCGGTGGAATTTGATTTCCACTATAAGTAGCCTTAACATTTATGCATGTTGAAGTCGTAGGCTGCTTACCAACATAATTAAGATGCACATTATGCAATTTAATATTCTGACATGGTAATCCTTTGCTTCAATGCACTGTAACTGCAACAGGCGTGCTAGACGTCCCTCTTACATCCTTGAACGTAATGTCACTAAACTTCACTTGCGATGGTGGCTGTATGTACATACATATTCATTTATAAATTATACTGAAAAACATGGTCATGCTACTTTAACATTATGTTATCGTTTTTTAACATTCTATGAATCTATTTTGTGCCATGTGATATTAAGAACATGTAAATTATGTATAGCTACACTTCTATACCATTCGCCAAATTATGTACGTACGTTAGAAACTTAAAAGATAAATATGATTAATCAATTAACTCGGTTAAATCTCAATATGGCAAACTAGAAAACCATAAGAAGGAGGAAAAAAAAGTAGAAAAATATATTTAATAAATCGAAACAATGCAATAGATCCATAAATATTCGTCCGCATTTGTAAGCTGGGATAAATACTTGAACCTGCACCGCTATGCATAAGTAAGCAGAATATTAACATTTCAATTATAAAGATACTCAACAGCTTAGATGCAGCAGGCAGACGTTATCTAAATAATGTAAACATTGACGGAAATGCTAATTACTCAAGTCATTATTAACAAATTTATGGTATTTGTAGTTAACTCTACTCTACAATAAAGGTTCTAATTTGTAAGCAGTATATAATGGTTAACCTTAAAGTTGAACTGATATGCTTAAGTGTAACAATATCTAAATCAATATCACTACAAGAAATAACAATTTTAGCAACCAAAGCCGCCAACCGATTTTTTGTGATCGCAAATTTGCGACGAAATCGCGTCTGACTAGCAACGGTATACTAGTTTCAGTGGTAAAAAAAATTGGTGGTAAAATGGTTGCAACTTTGCAACGAAAGATTTTGGTTGAACATTTGCTACGAGATCATGACGAACATCGAATGAAAAATTACCAGACTTTAGAATAAAAATGGTCGCAAATCCATTGCAATTTTATGATAAATGTGCAAGACCTATTTTTTAAAATCTGGAAACAACTTAAATGATAAATGGTTGCATATCGATCACTAGGTTGTGTGGATTTCCCACAATTCTTTTTTTAATGTAGATGATCTCAAATTAATTTTAACATTGCAACAAATTTTCATAATGATTTTGTTAAAAAATATATTTTATATATCAAGTTAGTGTGGCATGATAGAAATCTGGTGGAAGTATGTAAATTTTGGATATGGATGGGAATGTATGCTTGTTTTGGTTTATGACTTGGATTTGTGGAGAATTGTTCTAAATTTCTATATGCAACTAGTGCGAATCCGTGCTTTGCACACGGGATATGGAAAAAATATTTTAGTTGTACTTAGAAAATTAAATTATTTTGTAAAATAATCATAATATTTTATTTTCAAGAAGGAATTAGAAGCATTATTACAATATCATATATAAGTATTAACATTAGTACACAATTCTTGTGGAGTCAATGTAGCAGTAGGATGAAATGTTCTCAAACTTGTACGTAGACGAAAGAGTTAAAATGGAAAAATGTACTTGGCACTATAGGAAATACGCAACAAGTAAAAAACATGGGTCCTATAAAATAAGACTAAAGGAGTATCACGAAATAATGATTCCACTACATAGTATATTGTTCATTAAATAGAATCGTACTTTAATGCAATACACAAAACGTGACATATATTTGGCTGTGTTAGCCTTGTTTTCTAAATGTTTTTAAAATATAGATAAAACAAATAGTCTATGATACTTTCAATATACATGATAAGTATCGACAAAGAATTGGGTTTACCAACTTAAAATATTATTAAGTATGCCTATCATAATTGTTATAGCAAATATATAAACTGAATCCATAGTCGTTTGCATTTATGACAGTAGTATGATAACAAAAGAATAAAGTGATATATATCTTCATATTTATTCTACCAAGATTATAGTTGAAGCAACTCATAGATAAACAGTATTGGAACAAAATCAATAGTTAATGTTATTTAATCACTAATGTTACATGTATGCTAAAATTTATATGTTCGCAAAATTATTCAGACTATAACTCATTTTTCAAACGCTTTTCCTTAATGCAGGGGACAACTTCTAACCCTATGCCAATGCATGAAGGTTCTCAATTTTCAACTGCTTCTCCTTAATGCATGAAACATCTTATAATAGTATGGTGCATGCTTGAGTCATCCTCGCCAGCTCTTTATATCAAGTTAAAATTTAAAATTAAGCGTTGCCATAGTCAGATCCAATCTGTTTCCACTAACTCCTAGTATGGGTTGAAAAACATTGTTGAATATCTTCCAACATACATTCCATATTTCTCTCAGTACATTGGTAGTGAGAATACTGTCACTTTCTATTGACTTGTCTGAATACATTTTGAAAACTCCATGTTTGTTAATAAATATTTTCTTGATAAATATATCATTATCTATCTAAATAAATTATATGATTTTTTGAACTAATATATCAGTTTTGAGTTGTCTTAGCATGCCACGAATAAATTGATCCAAAATTTACTCCACTTTACTTCCTACTACCTATAGTTTGAACAAAAAGTCTTTGACCGAGTTTATCAGAAAACAAAAATAGAGTCAAAATTTTAGTAACTATAACGGATAGATTAACTTTCAAATTACTTCAAAATTTAATGATCAAAACTCTATCATATTAATTTGATATTCAAAGCGGGTATATATGACATCCAAATAGACATTATTTAGTGCAAAATGCAATTAGTATTTTGTCGTAGACTCACAATTGAAGACTCCAAACTTAACGGCCCTACTTTATAGTCATAGAATTGCAAAAATTAAGCACATTTTTAATACATATTCTAAGGGAAAATAAATAGTATGAAAACTCTAGCTTCCAACTGTTGACATCACCACTTCATGAATATATATCTGCTTCATCCCTGTAGTAGTAACTGAATAGTTGTTAATTCTTAACATCACACCTAATGAATATTATTCTGATTGCTATCTTGTAGTTACATGCCATCCAAACCATTATTGCTTTGACAGATAATTTTTAACAGTTGTAAATTAACAATGAATGATGGAAATATAAGTCTAAGGTAGACATCTTCTTACATTACAGTTAGCATTGCTAGAGTTGAATAGAATTTTATCCTTTAAGTTTAAAAAATATATAATAACTATCCTTAAAGTTCAAAAAATACTTAATAAATACAACACATGACAAAATATTCATTCAACTCATATGTTAGATTGCATTTGAGGTAAAACAGCCAGTCCAACATCATAAGGTTTGCAAATTACGGCAATGTAAATGCATAGGTTATTTCATTTAATTCCCATGTCAACCTGATATGCTTTAAGGATGAACCTAGCTGATTATGATTGCAGCATGAAATTCCCAAAATTCAAGTTGCGCGCGCACACACACACATATATATTCTTGTTGACTTTTTGTTAGTTGAGGATCCATAATTCCTATATTTGTGCCACTACAACATATAAAGGGATTACAATTTAATAGTCTGCATACCTTTTAGAATTCTAAAAGAGTATAGAATTCAGATAATTTCCTTTATTAGAGCATAATAATCACTTGAGCATATCATGTATAGTAGTAATTTTAGATGGTTTTAGGTGGTCTTTTAAATAGTTTATCCTTTCTTATTTGCAAAGTCACTTACACATTTATCTTATTTTCGAGCTTCTTCAACCCAAGCTTCCTCTTACTTTTTTTCTAACCTATCTAAAGTAGACTTGTATTTATGTAGAGTAACTGAAAAGGAGAAGGTTATCATTCACATCCGTTATTATACAGTGGTTAAAATAGAATCAAATTTTGGAAGAAAGTTTTCGTTTATTTCATATAACTTATTCTTGATTTCATCATGTGTAGTTCCAAGTTAAAAAGTAGAAAAATGTGTCTTTTGAATAAAAAATAAATATCAATTTGCTATTACACAGTATATACCATATTCCAATTCTAGATTGGCAACAGATTGCAACAGAAAAGATCGACCATGTAAACTTTGATATGTGGAAACTAAGTAGACATAATATTACAGATATGGTCAATAGGTTTTCCTTTAGGTGTATATCCATCAACTATTTTGTGAGTAGTAGTGTACATAAAACGTTTAATATATGCGATTGAACCCTTAAAAATGTAGTAATATATATAGATTTATGTCATATAAAGGTAGTTGAAATAGTAATCTTCCCAAGTTTATAAAAAACAACTCATTTCATTATAACTACTTTTGCTACAGGTTCCTAGACTGATGGTGGAGAACTGAAAAACCTTAATAAAAATAAGAAATCACTCTTTTTATGTAAAATTTGTACTATAACCCATAGAAACTCCTGTCCAAAATACCATAAGAAAGACAATGAGAAATAGCTTTCAATTTTGTTATTAAAAAAAGTTGCAACTTTGTTTACTTTTGGCCATATTGTATTTTACTTCATCTAAAGATTATACAGCCATATAACTTGGTATATTTTATAAAGCATATAAATGGCTTATGGAATGCATTATTTTATATATTATTATATAACAATTTTATGTGTGCGTATGTGTGTGTTTATATATATAGGGAGCCCAAATAATAAAACATATGAACACACAATATATACTTTAGCTTAATAACATGATCTTGTGTATACATGTTAATTTTCAATTTGAATATATGTAGAGAATGTATGTGGGAGCAGCTGTTGAGGCAAAAAACACTAATTTAACACAATTTATCTTGACTGTTGGATCTCATTGTGTTTAAAATAGAGGTTCAAATTAGGGGGAGATCTCACTACTAAGATTAACTATGTGAAATCTTATGTTTTTTTATCTTTTACGATGCAAATCTAACGAAATCATGCATAAACATTTCTCTCTTTCTCTACGCACAATATCTTAAAAACAGAATTCGTATATAACATTACATTCGTAGCTAAGCACAAAAATTATATTGTATAAATTTCATTAATATTTGTTTAACTGAAATATTAGAAAATTTGTAACCAAACATGAACCTGACTTGCAAATTGCTTTCCATTAATGACTACCCCTAAAGAAAAATTTGTGATGTGAAGGTGCTAAAAGGGATAACATATAGAAAATATATGTAATAATAAAGTAGAAAGGACTTCACAAGTAACATCGAATAGATATACACATGTTTAACTACTGTACAAAAAATAGAAATAGTCACGCATTAGGTGAATTTTAACCTTTAAATACTAAATGCATGCAATCTCAAATCATATTAAACATTTTCTAACTTCTACCCTGCGAAAACAACTGACATCATGATCTCCTATATCTATTGTTCAAGTTTTTTTGATTAGGAAGTAGGTCTTACTAATAATTGAGCATGTTCAAATGTTGATTAAAACAACATGGTGTGGACATTAATAACCAAAAGCTAAAATTATTTTAATTATTATTGCTTTGACCATAATTTATGACAAATATTATTATTTGTGTGTGTATATGTATGTATGTATGTACGTATTTATCAACAACAAAATGTATAAAAATGGAAGAGAGAATAAGGGGGAAAAAATATTTTGCTAAATCTAACATAAAAAATGTTTTACATAGAAATGCGCTAATAATGATGGCTTGATTTAGAAAGTAAATGAAAACAATGTGCTGATGAAGTTTAGAAAAATACGAGATTTTATTAAAAGAATGTCTAGAAATATTTTTGATGGACAGACATAAAATAATGTTATGAGTTCAACCAAAAATGGAAAGGACGCTACTTTGAGACTTCTCATTCGTTTAATGTTAGCAAACAACAACGTGGTCATATATAAGTCGTTACAAAGTTCTTCGTATCTAGAAATAACTAACAAATGTATTATGTAAATCAAAATTCTACATTTGTGTAAGGCCGTTTCCCATCTTTAGAAAATTTCTAGACCATCTCCTAGTTTCCTTTTTTAGCCATTTCCGCTCTATCAACAACAACTGTGTCTCTCCACATGAATTTCATGGCCTTGAATAGATAAGTAGATTATATAATATATCTTTTTTTAGATAATAGTTTTTGAGTTATTTTCATTATTGCTTGCATCAGCAAGCAAAACAATTGTAATAAGGCATATGGCTTGATATAAAATATGCAATGAAGAAAGAAAAGCTAAGTATTACCTTAGCTTGAGAAATTCTATGGTACATGAAAAATCTAACCACGTCAAGCTTCTTCGGATTTAGCATGAAATAAACCTGTAAGTAAAATTATGCACATGTAACCAAACCATGATCTCAAGATGCGTACGTAGGATTTATGCATTTTGCAACGTTGTCTATGTATTTACATTTCAAATCCATCAACTACTCATATACTTGCTGCCTACAAAACCAGTTTTCCCCACACAAATCAATTTAATTAGTTCTATTTAAAGTTCAATATAAAAATCCTTTAAAGAATTTCTTTTATTTGTTTTATATCTATTAAGAGGCTAAAAATTTCAAGTGCGTGCATCTAAGATGGTGATTGGGGACACTGAGTGGCAGTATACTTGTGAGAAAAAGATTCGTGGCAGCGGGGATTTAGTGCTATAGGTGGCCATAGCTATAAGATTTGATATATAGGCCTGATTATTGAAAAAGAGATCCCTAATTATAATACATATGTGGACACCATCTTCACAAATTCATGATAAACATTAACGACTATAATCAACAAAAAAGAAAAGCAGGCAAAATCCAAAAACATGAATTTAATGAAAAAAAGAATTTTTACCTAAAGTTGATCAAAACAGATTTCTAAACGTCGCATGAAATCAACTGTTGAAAATAAAAAATAAAAATATGTGTAATTTTTTTAATAACTTTATAAATTACAACAGAAAAATCATGTTTGAGGTAAAAAAATGTTCACATTAAATTCAGCATGAAAAGTTAGGCGGCGATAGAAAGTTTATTGTTATATTTATATCGATGTAGAAAGTGATACATTGAGTTAAAATCAACCTCTAGAAATGATCCTAATTACATAATTCTACTTAATTCATTATTGCTCTACAAATGAAATCAACAGAGGAAAATTCAAGTAGAAGTAAAATCAACTAAAATAAATTGAATGACAAAAAAAAACAAAGTAGCTTTTTTACCTCAGCTAGGATACACGGCTTGGTTAACAAAGGCAGTGTGTAATCCAATCGACGATTGGATAATGAGAGTCGAAAAGGATGGAGAGGCATAGGCGGTTGGTTGTTGTTCGAGCGAAGGTCTAGAGTTGTAGGGGCTGGCGATGACAGTAGGAGAAGAAAATGATTAATAAAGCGAGGCGCTTGAAACTATCGGCTTTTAATGAAGAGGAAGTGTCTAGGGTTTGGAAGATAAGGAAGCGACAACAAACTGGGTAAGAATATAAGAAAATAGAAAAAGCAACTTTTCGATTTCACAAAATACTAAGAGCTTGTGCGCTCTTGAAATGTAATTCACTAATAATATCATGGTATAGATATCCTTTTTAATTGATTTTGTGATGCCTTGGGTTTGATTATTGGATGTATAAATTTCTTTTCACTTGATTATTGTACATATATACCACTTATGATGCTCAGACTATGTATTTGGATATGTTTATGTAGCTTAGTATGAAAGTTGCGTAACAACATATGTTCTCATGGATTTGGAAAGGATTTGCAAAAGATATTATGTTATTTTAAATTGGTTATGGTCACAAATCGGTCAATATGTTACAACCAATTTGCAACCACTGCATTGGTATTGTTGTCACAAATTGGTTACAGCTTTGCAACCGATTTGTAACGGAAAATTCGCAACGGTTTTGCAACTGAAAATTAACACTGCCACTCCTGCCACAAATCGATCGTTGTTTTTTTGCGTTCAGGTTTCCACCGACCGATGTAATCCGTTGCAAATTCATTGTAAATCGCTGCTTTCCAACTATTTTGCAACCGATTTTGTAGTGACGATTTACCATTTTTCTTGTAGTCATAGTACAAAAGGTGGATAGTTTAAGGAAACATTTCAAAAATGATATGCAATGAACTTTGATAATCTAACCAAGAACAAAGAGCAGAATAAGTTATATAAAATATGAATTCCATATACATTTTAGTTATACTACAAGAATAAGGGCATGTTCGGCTCGCCGCCTTCACGAGCCGTCGAAAATGCCATCGAAATATGAACCACGCACTTCGACCACTATTCCAACGGCATTCCCGACCGTAGAGACGACCATGTGGCATGAAATTTTTCCATTAAGCCGTCGCAAATTTCGACCAATTAGCCATCGGAATCCGTCGCACGCCGTCGAAAAAATTGACCAATAAGCCGTCGGAAGCTGTAGAAAATCTAGATAAATTTTTTTCTCTGCAGCATAGTATCACTTCCATGTCAATATATAATACAACTCATCAAAATAAATCAGATATATAAGCCGAAATCGATATCAATATCAATATAAAACTCAAACATCATCATATCAAAACGCAAGCATATTCAATCAATACAAAACAAACCTTCCATCGTCAATCTCACACATCCAACTCCAATATTTACGTCCAACATCAATTTACAATATATACATCCAACATCCAATATCAAACACCATATATCAACTCCACAAAGCAGCGACAGAAATCAATTTCAAACACCATATGTACATAAATTAATCTCACCGTCACTTAATGTTTATATGCAACAGTTTCAAAAAAAACTGCAAATCGTACATCAAGACTCATCATCGGCTCCGGAACCACCAGACGAAGGAAATGCTCCATGAAGCTCCGCATACTCGGCCAAACGCTGCTTGAGTTGCTCCATTTGCATTGCTCGGAGGCGTTCTTGCTCCTATAGTTATGCAATCTACTGTCGAAGCTCATTTTTCTCCACGTTATCATGAGCCCTTTGGTAAGCCGTTTGTGATGTCCGGGCCTATAAAACAAGTCGAAATATGTTTAAGTTATCACGTAACTTTTATAAAAGTTAAGAAAATTTTACAACGTAGTTAATTTTTATAAATTACCGATTGATTGCCGCAGCCGTAGCACCTGTTTCTCTGGGTCGGGCCCATAACAGAGTCAAAAATCATGTCCTCCATGTTAGTGGTCAACTGCTCCCATCCGGAATGCTCAAGCATCTACGTACGTGCCTACATAAATTTTTCCTACAATGCAAAATTAGATACAAATAAATAATACATGACATTATTATAACATTTTATAACTAATTAATTAAAATTATGATTATTAATAACTTATAACTTAAAATATACTTACATGTGCGGCCTACGCTCTATCATTCTCATGCCAGGCATACGATACCGATCCCTCGTCGTCTGTCTGCCTGACGGCATTGGTACGCTCAAACATGTCAATATACGAGACGAAACCCCACGTGCTCTTTTCTGCAATAATTGGTGTATATTATTGTTGTTCATACAAATTTATACTAAAAATGTAATAACTCTTCATAATTGCAATTAATTAATTTACCAGGTCCTCGCGATGGTGATGGAATGATTATAAGCCACCATGGTGTATAACTGGATTTTTCCGCCTGTTAGTAGAGTTCTTGTCTGACTCCAGCTGCAAATTGAAAATTAAGATTGTACTTCACAAGTATAAATTATGTATTATGTACTGAATAAATTAAGGTGATATCTGATAGACTTACCTTGAATTCGTCGCTACCCCACCATACGAACCAAGCATCCCAGTCGCTAGCTCCCATTCATTGTGGCTTCTTTCGGATTTTCTTATGGTAGACATCGTATCCCTATAATTGTTTGCCACTTTTGAGTTCTAGTGGCGCTGACAAAGAGACATGTCCTCCTCTTGTAAGTCTACTACCCCCTGTATATATGTTTAAAAAATATAAGTTATACATTTATACTTAGTCGGTAAATTTTAAAGTGATTATATACAATGGTATATAATTTTACACTTACCAAGAAATCCTTTCATATCCTCTCACGTACATAGTTCAGGATCATGCTCCACTTTGGCCAGCATGCTGTCATACGGCTCATGTATGTCTGCTTTGATATGATGAGCACAATGCTAGAAGGCTTAAGCTCAAAACCCTTGCATTATATATGATACAGACAAAGCATGACTAATAATCATGCAAAATATTACAATGCAAAAGTAAATTTAATACCTACGAGTCATCAGCTTTCGATAGCAATCTAATTACTGAACGCGACGCCTCTCGCGAAGGGCCGTTGCCATCACCACCGTTGCGACATGTCCCTCTCTGAGATCCAGAGAGGGAACCAGACCATGAAGAACTCCACCGCCTAAAGAAAGACATCTGTAATACCCGTCACATACATATTATTTTATTATAGCAAAATATATCATTCAATTATGAATAAATATATCAAGATTTAACATCAATAAATGCATGTAACATACAAACAAAGTGAAATCAATACTTCCATAAATTACCTTTTTCAACATATATACTATTAAATTAGTCGTCGTCATTTTCTGATTCAGACTTTATCGCGTACTCTATATAGTTTTCCTTTGTGATCTCAAATGCTTCTACTAATACATTTGATTCAACATTTAGAGTTCCTAAATCGTTTTAATAATCTGTTATTTCAAATTCGCTCTTTTCCTTGATATTTGGTGCGTTTGTTCATCCAGAATATTCTTTCCATCAAACTTAAATCTTACCTTCATTAAAAAAACGGCCGGCCAATCTGCCTTATCTCTTTTTATAGATGGATAAGGAGCATAATAAACTTGTATGGCATGTTTTGCTAGTATAAACGAATGTTACTTATGATAACGTGATGTATGTTTTATTTTAATAATATTATATTTTGATGCACGTTGATTCCGAATCTGGAATATTACTGAACCAGTTCCATCTAAACAAATAAAATTTTTCCACGGGTCTGGTGAAATATGTTAATTGCAAAATTAGAGTTAACATGCCGTAAAAATCATTTATGCGGCCATTTGGATCATTACTGCCTTTAAATGTACACCAGTATTGTTAGTTAATTTTTCAGCCCCATATTCTTTGGTGTTTAGTTTGTATCCATTGACAAAGAATATTGGATATGCCTTGACTTTTCTTTTTGGTCCCATCATAAGATGTTTCAACCCTTCGTCGACCACACAATTTACCAAATCGTATACGTGGTTCGAAAATCAAGTAGCAATTTTTTTTTTGATATCCTCGCTTGGATGTTGCGATTCATAAATTCTGCATATAAAGATAATATATTGCATTATAATTAATACAGACATGTATTATTCAAGTAAATAATTTTAGATGTGTTATTCATTAGTGCTTAACAAATGACTCAACTTCTGCACATTTAGGAAGAACATATGTGTGGAATACATGATAATCTCTATCGTCTAACCATACCTCCACACATTTTCTAACAGGGTGTCCCTACTGTCTAAAAATAGATAGCATTGGTTCAGAAGAATCTTATTCAATGCCCTCATCATTTTGCATAGCACTTTCAAAAGATAAGTTCACGTGGTCACTGAAATAATAAGAGAAAAGAACGAAGCTTCTTCTTCGATATATGATCCACATATCGAACCTTCAACTCATGCTTTTTGTCTCACTTTTTTATTTAGATGATTTAAGTACCTGTTGTGAATGATTATAATCAAATTTTATTACATGTTGTTAAACTAAAATTTAACAACTCAATATTAATACCTTTCAAATGGATATATCCATCCATATTGCACAGGACCTTGAAGATGTGCTTCAAATGGAAGATAAACAGGTAAATGCTCCATTACATTAAAGAAATAAGGAGGAAATATTTTCTCCAGTTTGCAGAGAAGTATAGGAATTTCTTCCTCATATTTACGTAGACGATCAACTTTTAAGGTAGTAGAACAAAAACTCTTATAAAACAAACTAAGTTATGTTACAATCGTTCAAACTTTTTTGGCTAATAGTTCTCGGAAGGCGACGGGTAAAAATATTCAATCATTACATAACAATCACGACTTTTCATCGCACTAAGTTTACTGCTTTTATAATCGACACATCTACGAAGATTAGAGGAAATCCCATCAGGAAATGTTAATTCTTCCACCACTTTAACATTATTTTAACTTGGTTACTTTCTAGCTCTTAGCATGCTTTGGGTTTATTGTGTCATTTGGCTTCATATGAAGTTTAGGACGATTTCATATTGCTTCTATGTCACGTCTTAATTTCAAATCATCTTTATCCTTTCCTTTAACATTCAGAATTGTGTTAAATACATTATCAAACACTTTTTTCTCGTTGTGCATCACATTGATATTCTGAAAAATTAGGAGATGTTTCCAATAAGGCAACTCCCAAAATAAAATTTGTTTGCACCAATTATAAGTCGTCGATTTACCTTGAATTTCAATTTGTTCATTGGTTTCATGTATCTTTGGATAATCCTTTACAAGCTCATAAATATCTTCGCTTAACTAAATCATTGGTGATCGGAAGGTCTCAACTCTATTACTTGTAAAAAAAATTAATCTTTTCTAAAAGGATGATTAATATTGAGAAAACACCAATGACAGTCAAATCACGAAATTTTCTTCTTATGTGGTAAAGAAAATGCTCGTGTTTCTTTCATGCAATAAGGGCAAGCTAGACGACCAACCGTACTCATACCCGATAGCGTTGCATGCGTAGGAAGATCACTTATAGTCCACAGTAGAGAAGTGAACATACGATTTTTTTTTGAAATATCGTATGCTTAAACACCTCCATACCATAGTATTTTCAATTCTTAAATCAATGATTGTAAATATAGGTTGATTCCTTGTGTCGGATCATCATGGTCAGGTATGACAATAGTGAGAAATATATACGGAGTTTTCATACACATCCACCATGGTAAATTATAAGGTGTAACAATTATAGGCCAAGATGAATATTTTGAACCAAATTGAGAGAATGGTGAAAATCCATCTGTACATAAACCAAGTCTAACGTTACGGCTCTCCAATGCGAAAGCGGGGTATGTCTTATCAAAATGCTTCCATGCTTCTCCATCTGTTGGGCGTGTTAACGTACCTTGTTTCTGTGTTCTTATATAGCGCCATTTTATATGATGCGTGGTTATAGAAGATGCACATAACATTTGAAGCCTAAGAGTGATGGGTAAGTAACGCATACGCTTGTACGAAACTTCCTTCCCTTTTTTTTGGTTTGTATCTTTTCTGATTACATATTTTAGAATTCCTAAGACTGATGACTTTTTCCAAAACAACATGCAACCATTTAAACACGTATTTATTTTTTGATTCGTCATAAAAAACAGACATAAGTTTTTTCACTTCATAATGATTTTCGCACATTAGATTATTGGATGGCATTTAGCATCTTGCAGCTTGCACTATAGCTGTAAACCCGGCTTCTGTGATGTTGTATTTTGATTTCATCGTAATGTATTCTCTAGTTACTGATAGTTGAGTACTGCACGTACAACCATCCCAAACGGGTTTCTTAGCAGCCTCCAATAAATCATAAAAAATTTTGCTCCAACACTTGGTTCTTCTACGACACTAACATTATTATCATTAACATCAACAGTAGGGAACATTGAACATGCTGCATCTTCAACCATATCATCTATGAGACTCGTCGAAACAAGTTAATTATCCACCTCCTCCTCCAAATGTACGGGATTAGATGCTATAAGTTCTCCATGACGATCTCACATCAAATAATTCAGCATGAAACCATATTGGAGCAAATGAACTATTGCCATATCCGGTATCCAATGCTTCAATAGTTTGCACCTACTACGCGGACAACGAATTTCTTCATCGTTTTCATTACTACGTAAAACGAATTCAATAAAGGCGTATACACCATTTTGAAATTTTTTACTTATTGAGCCTCCAATTTCTTTTCTTTGTTGGTACATTTGGCTCTGATCGATAAAATAATTGACCATTTTTCCTACTTTAAAACATAAAAATACATTAATCATTTACGTGTTGACATTTTTTCCCAAATAAATCACATATTTAATTTTTCGCAAATATCACAAATTATTATATGAATATAATCAACAATTTTTAGGTTATTGTTTACACTTTGATGGTTGGTCGGCCCACTTTCCATTACAAATATGGTAGTAATTATATTTTGCAAATCATTTTATTTTAAACGATTCAATAAAATTTCGACAGCACTTCCCCTTTGTTCCCTGTATCATACATATATATGTGTACATAGGGAAAAAAGAAAGTATTGTCGAAATTTTGTGAACCATTTAAAATAAAATGATTTGCAAGACATAATTATTACTGTGTCTATAACTTGTCCAATACAGGAAAAATTCGATAAATACTGTACCAGATGAATATAAATGTCTGTTCTGTGATGATAACGAATATCCATACAACGATCATATACGATATTTGTCAGACGGGGCCAAAAACTCTTTAAGGGATTTATAAAAAGTAAAGCGTATTATACAACAATTTATTTACATTCTAAGAAACACATACACAAAATCATTGTTTTCGTCATCTTAAAAACGCATACACCAAATTCTGAGAATCGATTCTAATCAATCCAACCTAATGCGCGTATGCACTAGTTAATCAACGCATATACACCGATTAACGCATACATACATGAAACAAATTTTTTTCTCAACATTTCAATGATAAAAAATTATAATAACAACCTAATTAGTATTCAATAGGTTATACCAAACAATCAATGGGGTATTATACAATTATAACAACAAATTAACCCTAATTTAACAAATCAAAATTAATTACGATTTAGGAATAAAACCTGACTGGAGATTGATGAAGGGGCTAGACTAATTGAGAGTGGAGAATGATGAAGTTGGAGAAGCTCGGGTAGGCATGGCGACTGGCTGGCGAAGGGGAGGAGGAGAAGGTAGGGTTTTTGTTGAATTTCGAGAAGATTGAAAATGAAGCAGCTGTTCTCGGCCATGAGGCTTGTACGAACGATAATTTTCGATGGCTAGTGACGGCCACCGATGACATCGTTGTTTCGGTTTTCGATGGCTACTATATATTATTTACGAAAACGCCATGGAGTTTGATAGCCGTCGCCGGCCATCGAAAACGGCCGTCGGTGGCCGTCAGAAGCCTCCGTCACTACTTACTTTTGTTCTAGCAGTGTTACTCATAATCAAAAAAGAAAGAACAACCACTGCATCTGTAAAAACACAAATAATAAAATGATTTCGAAAACATTTTAATTGACTAAAGAGCAGTTTAGAAAGTTAAATGGTTATAACTTTTTATCAAAGAATAACAATACTTACAAATTTGCATGCTAATCTATTCTATTATTATACCAGTATGTTAGGCACGTCCATTGAACGTGTGCAAAGAAAACTGAGAGCAGACTTATTTATTGAGCATAAATGATACTTGACACAAATATATATATATATATATATATATATATATGTGTGTGTGTGTGTGTGTGTGTGTGTGTGTAAGCTAACACCTTTTTATTATGAAATGGAATGAAAAAATACACATAAGACTCGTTGCTATATTTTCGAACATTAATTTGATTTCTATTTTAATATTGAGTGGAGAAAATATATTGTCCAGACTGCACTCATAAGCCTGAAATAAAAGCATGAATAAAAGTTGTATGATTTATTTCAAATTCTATGCATATTTGTAAACTACATACAAAAATTATGATATGAGTTCTCCATCTCATTCTTTAATTTACTTTTGAGGGAACTTAAATATGTCTAAATATTCGACATTACCTTTACCACAAAAATAAAACAGGATTCACTGATATGATTTGACGGAGCCATATTAGTACTGAAACCGTACTATCTTAAAGTCGTGGGAAAAATATATTTTTTTCGATACAAATTATGCTTGCAGAATAAACATCATCTACGCTATAAAAATGGGACATTTTATTTATTACGAACAATACTTCCTAATAAGAATCATAAAGAACAAAAGGTAGGTATAAAAATTATCTCCTTAAAATTATTTAACAATAAAGCATATGCCTAAATTGTTGAGCTAGTTTATTAATTGTCGAGCCAATAGTAAGGTACTTCTGCTCGACATGGGTAAAGAACAATGTGAGCTAATTTCTTTTTAATGAAAGTCAGTACAATCCAACAGGAAGAAAAAATCATTTCATATTTTATTATATAATTGATAATATTAATACAATACACTTCAGTATTAAAGTTCTCGTAGGACAAATAGCAAATGATCCACATATATGTACAAATATTTTATCAACCTCCCAATACCCATAGATTTTCGACCACTATAATGAAACATCTAAAGCATTAATGACAACTGAAGCATAGGGAAAAAGTGCTCAGGTTTGCTGATTCGTTAAGTGCATCTTCTGCTTATGTGATTCCTATCAAAAATAATATTAAGATGATTTAAGTCACATAAGCGGATGCGTTCGAATCATTCCAATATCTTAGTTTGTGTAATAATTAACACAATCGGTCCTTTGAAATTATTTTGTCAGTAAATATGAGTTTCTCTCATGAAATTAAAAAAGAGTTAGTTAGCATGCATGCATCAAATTAAATAAGCAACATTAATTTGTGAAACAAAATTTATTCACATAACATCCAAATATTTATGGAAAGTTTACCATTATATATATCATGTGTATAATTATAGTACAATAAATGTATGCAATTGTGTAAAAGGATAAATATAAATAATGAAGTAAATTTTCTTATCAACTGCTTCCTAGCGTTTTCTCATTTCTATAGGGTGCAAAAGGAAAATAAAAAATTAGGTAATCAGACAATAAAATGATATTCTATCAAATGTTTTATATTTATTTAGTTGTAGCTAAATCACATAAACATTTTATAAAATAAAAAATAATATCCCTAAGAAAAAAATGCGTCCCATGTTCATTTGAAATCCACCCACATATTTTAAATGTGATACCTTGTCCCTGTTATTTAATATCTTGTACAATTACTCAATAATGACATACAATTTGAGGCTGGTAGAGGAAATGAACAAAAGATTTAAATACGTATACTGCCATATGTACAACCATAAAAGGGTATCAGTATAAATTAAGGGAATTTACATGAAAAGGTTGATCCGTTACATGTTGAACTTTTGAACAACGCTAAATTAATTATTATAGTCTAACTGGTTCAACTATTGATCAACCATGCTTGTAGTAATGTCTTAGTTAACTGCAGAGCATACAACAAAATGTACTATAATTATAAGTGGTTCCTAAATACAAACCATTAACGTGAATCATATAAAAACCCTTCCATAATTCAAACTACTAAGACAATTACAATAATATTTTATTGTATCATGTTCAAATGACAATACTGAAGTATAATGATATTACTTTCATGCTAAGTGCTGATAAGATCTAGTCCTAAAAAACAAAACTTTTACAAATTATAAGCTCTTCTTGAATAACTTTTGAAAGTAGAATTACTTCAACTGAAATAGGAATAAAACAAAAAATATCATCTTTTGATTACTCATTTAGAAAATTTCTACATGGTTCATACACAATTTACTTTGCTTTTTTTTTACAAAAATGATATCAATGTTTGATTATCAAATAAAAATAGGGGTTATAGTAATAATATCTGAAGATCCATCCTTTTGAAAAAAATGGAGGAAAATTCAAGCAGTAAAACATCATTCACATTAAATTTGAATAAACCACATGGGTTCCACCACCTCATTAACCTTATTTAATGAATCTGAATTGCTCATCACTTAAGTTATGGTCACCGTATCATTCTTTGATTTTTTTTCTTTTATAGTTATATAAGTTCAAATCAAATGGAAATTGAACATATGATGCAAAATTTATAATCCATTTATAAATATCCAAAGGTATCGGGATCAGAAGACGCGGTGATGTTTCAATTGTGTTGCTATCGATGACCACCGATAGGGAACATTTGGTAATGACTATCGATTTTAATATATCAATCTATTTAGTAGGAGAAAATTTATAATAAGAAAAAAATAAATTTGAAACCGTGTAAGTATAACAAAGAAAAAAGTCTAAAGGTAACTGGGAAAAATGTAAATGATAAACTGAAGGATGGCTTATGCAAAATGGTTAACTACCCACATCTTACATACTGATGCACAAAAACACCTCACAGATCAAAAATGTATCAAGGTGTTGCTCGATTTCTTATAAGCATGCTCTTGTCAAAAGAGATTATTATTTTTGCGTGGGAATTTTTTTTTTTTGGCAAGGCCAGCTTGTTTTTAAAGTGAGCAGTCCACTATTTATTAAACAAATCAAAATACAAATGCTTAGAAACAACTAAGCAAATCAAAAGGAGCCGTAGACACAAATGCACAAACATTATATGCGCAAAATACACAGCCACCTATCACAACAAAATTTTAAATAACACAGCAGATATAGAGGAGGTAGACCGCATAAATCTACGTGAATTTCTTTCCTCCCAAATCGCAGCTATCGTAAGCTTTAGGAATCTGAGAAGGCGAGTGGTAGATAGGGATTTCCACCTGGTTTATTGAAAGATACGAACCCATTCAAGCTTGAAATCTCTGAATGGAGTCCTCTCATGTAAGTGATGAAGAACACGTTTCCATAGCTTGAAGGAGAATATGCAGTTGAAAAAAAGATGGCCAACATTTTCAGTAGCACGATTACATAGGAGGCACAATGAGTGATCGATAAAATGTCTTTTAACAAGATTATCCTGTGTATGTATAACATTCATCAAGCATTTCCATAGAAGAAGATTGTGCTTAGGCTTCGATCCAGATTTCCATATACGAGCATTCCAAGGAAAAGGAGAGGTGTGATAACTTTGAATGATAGCTTTATAAACCAAGGAAATACTGTGATAATTGGCGTTCCATCTTAGTCTCGTTTGATCCACAGGCGTAAATGAAGTTCTGATCGAAGACCAGAGGTTGGTCAACGAGGTAGAACTGACATGAGGCAAATGAAGATCCTCATTGACAATAAAGGAATTAGCATTAGCATTATGAGGTATACCAGAATTAGTAATAAGATTATAATCGATCAACAGAGCAAGGATCTTACCTGGAGCACACCAGGGGGAGTACCAAAAGGAATTGTTAGTGCTGCATTGAACCATAGGCAGGTAATGCTTTCTATTCTCCATAAGTCTTTTCCAAAGATAGCTAGCTTCTTTGTTAACATTCATAGTCCAAAAATTGCCACTTTTAAGATTGTAGTGTCTATTCCAGACCACCCACAACCCCTGATTATCACTAAGCAATCTGTTAACGTGATTAGAGGCGGTAGCAATGTTCCATATTTTAAGATTTATGATACCTAGTCCACCCATATTAAGGCGGGAAACAATCTTCTTATAAGCAATCGGTATGAGTTTTGTGGAATAAATATTTCCGTGCCAAAGAAAATGGTTAAAAGCCCGATTTAACATGTTAATAAGCTTTATAGGAATGATGAACAACCTAAAATAGTATGTACATATAGAAGTGGCAATACTTTTTATGATCACAAGCCGGCCAGCTTGTGAAAGGTTATTACCATTATAATTTTTGAGCCTAATTTTTTTTTTTTCGAATAATGGAAGGCATTGCGCATTAGATATTCTGTACTTACACATAGGAGCACCTAGGTACATAGCATTATGATCCATGGCCTGAAGACCAGAAACAAGAAGCATATTCTGGTAAATGTTTTCTGAAACCCCAGCAATATTTATATGAGATTTGCTTTTATTTATGTGGAGACCTGTCATTTGTTTGAATTTTTGAAGAGTGGAGAACACACTGGTGATAGATTTAATATTTGGTTTAGTAAAAAGCAAGAGATCGTCAACAAACATTAAAGAGGAAATTTGATGTTTTTGACATTTAGGATGAAAGTCAATATTTTTATTTCTGCATTCTAAACTAATAAAGTATGTAAGAACTTCCATAACTAAGAATTTGCGTGGGAATTGTTCTAAATACCAATGGTGAAAATGCAAGTCAATTCCAACATCGACTTAAACTGTTCAATAATGTATGCTTCTTACTGGGTAGATGCTCGACGTAGGTCTTATGATCTGAACCACATCACATTAATCCATTAATATTCTAATTCGAAATAGTAAACAAAATTTGACGCCCTTAGACTAAACTCAAGATCACCGTAGAAGATGATAAAAAAATTAGGGATTGCTCATTTCTTTCCCACCTAGTAACCCACGCAACCATCAAATCATCGCGTTGCTTTCTCCGACCAACCCACAGTGCTCATGGCCATCCCAGTACCTTCTGCACCTCTCAATGCCCCACTCCTATGCCTTAGATACACATATGACCATGCCGAAGAGTAGGTAGCCACATGCTACTGCTTTGGTTGACTCCTCGTACAAGTCAACTTCCCCTCCATTTTATCTGCCAACACCCTCAAAAGCAGTACCCAACCATTTGTCAACTCTCAGTTCTGGCAAGAGCTTCAAGCCTACTTTGCCGCTGTACTCACATCTTCCTCCACCAATCGATGGCAACAAATATCCCCTTTACCCTCGCCGTTTTCTTATCCCTTATTTAGCAATTGTGGCCTCTTATCGTTTTCGTATTGATGATGCAATTGCCCCCGCCGCTCAGTTAATTTTTTCATAAAATACCCGCTCTATTGTTTCCAAGAATGCTTTCTTTCTATCAGAGCATGGATACGAAAGTGGGAATTAGTAAAGGTGAAAGTTCCTCTGTGGATTGTGAAAAATAAGTTACCCCCACTACTTAATTTTTCTAAATGACTAAGATAAGCTTAACTTAACGCCCTATTTGTATTAAAATAAACGTGGGTAAATTAGTAAATTCAAAAGCTTTAAACCGAGGTATCCTTATTATATATAGACAAAAGAAAACATTTGACTCTGTGTACTTTTATCTCTCATTCACTCTAAATTAAATACGATTCTCTCATAAATTTAGATGGAAATTTTTTCCCAATTCCATAAAATGAAATATGTTCATTCAGAACCAAATATATTTCTACGGTAAGAAAACTGCTTTTCATTGTATTCTTTCCATCTCCTCACTTCTTTTCTCAACACCCTCATTATAAGAAAAAATTCTTATTTCCTTATATTTTTCCATCTTCGCTTTGTTCTCCTACCTTTCACAAATTTGTATCTCTTCTATCTCCACTTTTATATAAAAAGTTGTTTTTCCATTCCAAATTAAAGAGTTTATTTCTACAATTTATATATTGATCTCATAATATTTTTCACGTGATTTTTTTTTTTGGATTCATCAATGATATTCACTTCTGTATCTACAGGTAATTTTTTTATTTTAGTTATGCTATGCCTAGTTGTTTTCTATATGTTGTTTTTGGCGATAGAATTCTTATAGAAAAATTATCTAACAGCTGCCAGAAAAATTTGACTTACTAGATCAACAATATTGATTTAAATGCTAGATCTTTATTTTATTAAATATCCTTTCTATTAATTAATTTCATTTTTTCTTAAATTTATGATACCATGTTTTTGATTTGATTTTTCTTGTCCAAATTTATTTTCTCATCTAACTTTTGTTTCAATTACAATTTGTTTCCCTTACAACATTCTTATTTATGTCTTCAATTTCTTGCCTAACCTCTTACAATTTTTTTCCTCTTTCATTCTTTAATTTCCTATATAAACAAAATCAGTTATCAATTAGAAATAAATTAGAGTTTCTTCCCAAACAATTTAGTTATTATCTCATAACTTTTGATTAAAATGATTTTGATTTGACTAAATTCATCAATAGTTCTTCTCCTTTATATTAATCTTGGTATTTTTATTCGTGTTATGAAGTGTTTGTTTTTCTACTTGTTGATTTTTTTGTTAGAACACATATGGATAAATTATCTAAAAGCCACCAAAAATCTTTGTCTTAATGGAACAACGGGATTAATCTAAATGTTAGATTTTTATTTTACTACACGTATTTTCTCTCAATTTGAGGTTGAATTTTTTATTTTTTCCCTAAATGTTTGTATCCAGATTTCTATTTTCGTTTGATTTGATATTGACTCATTAATTTATATTTTAGGGGTTTATTGGATTTACTAATGTACAAAACTCATAGAATCTTTCGTTGTTATGTAAAAAAAATCCGAGAAAAATGTGTGATCCTCTATAAAAGAGGAAAGCACACATGTAAATATGTATATATCACATGAGTCTAGGTGCTACCAACATGCCTGACAGGTAGCTAATCAAAGTACGAAAACAAATAAAATAACTCAAGTACCCCTAGAATGAGCTGTGGCAAGGCCACCGCCCATTACACCCTAATATCGAACTCCGGCAAGGCCACCGCCCATTACACCCCAATCTCTAACTCCGGCAAGGCCACCGCCCATTACACATCAATCTCTAACTCCGGCAAGGCCACCGCCTAATATTGAGGTGTCAAAAGTACCTAAAAACTATGGAGTATCTCAGTGTCAATGATACTAGAAGCCAACACCGTCTAAGAAGGACATGCAACACTGTAGGCTTGCAAGAAATGGTAATGCTGAAGATCTGGAATGGAAAGCTCCTCTCTTAAGCCTCGGAAAAAGTAGAGAGTGCGCCTCACTGAAAATGAATCCTCTAGATAGTAGAACTCCATATGAAGATGAAGAAGAACTGGGAAGAACTCCTCACTACAAGCCACAATCCAACCATCTGCAATCTTGTGAACCTGCAAATAGAATCTAACACTATTTCTGGCCAAAACCTATATCTGAAAAATGAAACTAAAACATTATAAGAATAATACACATATACGTATATAAATGAAATTTATATACATATATATGCATTAAAAAAATAAAGTAAAGATACAAAAGCTAAGATAATAGGATAGAATACAAAAACGAAAAATAGAAAAATAGAAAAAAAGAGAATCCATGATCAAAAGAAGTTAAAGATCTACAAATTATAACAAAAATAGACTTAAAATAAAAATTAAAAAAAACAAATTTAAAACTTATTCTTATGGTCCTTTGATCAAAAGGATATTATGATAATCAGTGAAATCATCATTTAAGTTTGAAAATGTTAATACTACAATTATTAATATGAAAAATATTGTTTTATGTTTAAATTTATTAGTACTATTACTAACCTCATTAAGGCATTCTTTAAAAAGACTAGTTTTAGCTAATTTATATTAGGATTTGAGATCCAATTAAAACAAAATGAAGATATTACAAAAATCAATTTATTAAAATGAGACTATTATTATTATTAAAAATTCTCTGATTTCTCTCAAACCAAATATACCAACAAATTATAATGAATAAAGTGTTAAGTAGAAATCTATTTTCCATTTTAAACTTAAATCTAAAACTGTTCCATTAGTAATCACAATCAGAAATTTTAGTTGTTAGACTAAAGTAAAAGATTTTGGGGGTATTATTCAGAATAAAGTAACTAACCATGCAATCGTAGTATACATGTTTAATATCTTCGAAATGCAAATTTCAAAAATAACATTTATTATAAATTTGCATATTTTTCTTATTAAAAATACTACAGTATTTAGTTTTTCATGCTTGATTAACCACATGTGAATTTTAGATTTAGAAGGAGCATTTGTTTTTCAAATAAATTTAAAAGAGTTATTAGCTACACCCGAGAAGTTAAGAAATCTATAAAAATAATTAGAAGTATATTTCTTACTCTTATCCCATTCTCAACTAATATTATCATTATCATTATCAATATTATATAGATTTAATTTAACATTGTAACGACCTACTTTTATATACAGTTTAAGCTGACAATAAACCACACATGTCAAGTCAAATTGATCAAAAAGGCAGATTGTTAGGGGGAAGAAGAAGAAAGAAGGTAAGAAGAAAACTAAACAACATAAAATCTCACAGCGAAACAAATAAACTATAATATATCATAAGTCTTCACAAAAAAATATAATATATATATATATGTGTGTGTGTGTGTGTGTATGTATATATATGTGTGTGTGTGTGTACAAATATCAATCTGAGTGCAACAATCAACACAACAATCCAGACAGTTATACTAATTTGTCCTTATAAGTACTGAATATACAGTTTAACACACACAATGGAAAATAAACAAGTACCAGAATATGTCTCCATCATCCAATTCGTCTCCTGAGCTCCATAGCATCATAACCTGAATCTGTAATACTCGGTCTGACCTGACCATTATAATAAAATAACACCCGGGATAGTCTGGAAAATCAGCATGAGAAAACACACTTAATTTGAATTACTACTGTTATCAAAATTCTTTGAAAATAAAGGTATCTCATAAAACTATGCCGCACATAAATAAGATGGGTTTTTACCTTACGATAACCAAAACATTTTATATCAAAATTATCAAATAGTATTATAGTGTTTATAGGAAGTAAACTATAAAATAGCTGAAATGCTTGCATCTCACGTTTTAGCATAGTTAGGCACAATCAAAATCGTACAGGCTCGTAGTGGATATTGGATTTCATACATTGGCTAGGCTACTGGGTACCGCTATGAAAGTACCCTATAGAATAATGTTCCGAGATCATACCTAACGATCCCTGCCAACACAGGACCGACCTATCCCTTGTTCGATAGTACTGAATAAGTTATCATCTCGGATGTTCCCACCCTAATCGAGTGCTCTCATTCCATGCACATCCATATCTATAATTATAATTAATCCGAGGATATCTAGAAAAGTGATAACATACCCTACTTGGGTGCGAGCCACTTAGCCCTGCTGCATCTCCCATGTTTTAAACATTCCCGGTTGATGAGGCTTAAGGCTACGTTTTACCTTTAGAATAGCATTATACTTGGAATGCTAACACTGCCCTCCAGACCACAATTCAAATGATAGCATTCATCCATAAAAGTTGTTCTGGATCTGAACAAACTGAATCTCCAAAATCACCGTCTTCATTATCTTTACGATATCATAATTCGTAACACATAAATCAGATCGAAGTGGTTTTCAAATAATTAAATCCGATCTGGGTCCCTTCGAAATGATTAACGAATTTGGCCAGATTTGATAGTCGGTTATTTAACTATCAAATTTCACACATAAGCAGTCACCAGGCCTGATTTTATAAATCTTTCAAACATTCATTTCAAAATATCTTTACAAAGATATATACTCAAATCTCTCCCAGTATTTCAATTTTTGAAAACGATTTCAAATACTTAAATTCTTAAATGATATTTCAACCCATATTAAATCCTTAGGAAAATGTTATAAGTTTATTTTCCAAAATATTTTCTAATACCCATATTTAGGGAATATTCCGCACTTATCTCTCAAATCTCTGGAAGTTTTATACTTTTAAAATTCCAAAAAAATATTGATTATACTTCTTTATAATCCAACTAACAATTTATAACTCCTTTAATAAATTCAGATTCATTTTCGAAGTTTCCATATCTACACAGATTTGGAAATTTCCATTTCTCAAATTTCTTAAGTTCCCGAATTCCATTACAAGATTTTCTTATAAAATCGCATCCATTAAATACAACCCTACTTACAAATCTTGAGAGTATTTATAGGTAACTTCAATAAATTTCCAAAACTCTACCTTTTAAAATAAATATTCTAAAGTAAAATACTAATTTTCAACACATTTAAGTAATTATTTAAAATATCACAACCCCTTGTTAAATAACAATGATAGCTAATTTTCAATTCATTCATGAATAATAATAATAATAATATATTTTCAAATCTTATTATGAAAATTAGGATTTATTTCAATCAATATTAAATATTTAAGTAACTAACTTTTTGAAATACTTCAGTCTAACTAATAGTTTGATAAATAAATATCCTTTTCTAAAATAACTTCACTTCTTGATAGAAATATATTTTTAAAATCTAATATAACCATTTTTATGCTTATAAATCTCCCTCGATATATCACAATCCGATTTACATTTCCAAATTCACAACTAATCCCAATTTCCGAGATAGAATCCACCATTTCTTTTTAAGCCGGTTTCCTTATATCAGTTTAAATTTACACTATGAATTTATATTTCCCATTTATCACCTGATAATCATTTCACTTTTTTATAAACATCGTTAATAAATTTTCATAAAACTCATTTGCAGTTTATACAGGTTTATATTACAAAAGTCTTTTTACAAATCGAATTCTAATTAAAATTCCGCTTATAAATCTATTTCCCAAATAACCCAAATTATATTCCAAAGCTAATCAAATCTCGATTTCGACTCCATTTCATATTTTAAAGAATCTTATTTAAAATCCATTATTTAAAAATCCGTATCTTAAAATTCTCTATTTGAAACCATTTTACGAAATAGCTAAATACATACCTAAAATCAAATTTATTTATTTTGTCCATCTATTTCCCTTTTTTAAATAATCCTAAATTTCAATATAAATATTTTTCATTTCCAAATTCGCCTTCGAATTTCCTATTTAAATTCAAAGTAATGTTATTAAAATTCTAAAATTTAGGCTAGTGCTACTATAGAATCTAATAAAACAAATCACACAACGATCCATAATAGATTATTCAATCATATCATATATCACTATTTATGAAAAACAATCAATATATTTGGAGAATCCAGTTGGATCCCTCCAACCTGTTTCCCTGCATCCACAGATGTTATATAACATAAAATACGAATCCCGCTTCGAGGTGGTATATCGCAGTAATATAGGGTCATCCGCTATTATGTGGGGTGCATAGTGTCTCATCCTCTCCAATCGGTGGGAAATATATCCAACAACTAATGTATATACTAATATATATATATATATATATATATATAATATAACATTCCACTGATAATAATATATCAATTCTACCAATCATTCAATAAATAATTTTTAATATTTTAAATTAAACCAAAAATCCAAATGAGTGAGATTTACTCACCTTGATTTTTAATAGTCGCCAAAACATTTCGTTTTGAATTAAAATTGAATTGGCATTCATTTTTATCCTGAAATTCTTACAAGCTTCAAATCCATCCAAACCGATTTCATTTCGAAGCATTCGATGACACGAGTCTAACGTAACAAAAGTTGTTCGAATTCGACCTCGTATGAGCCATATATTCATGCTAGAAGTTATCGATAATTTTAATTAAAATCAAAACAAGTTTTATAAAATTATGATCCTACCCTCCAAGCTTCTTCTTCCCCAATAGAAGTGCATGGCCCAACACCCACTATTCATGCCTGTGTGCATGCTTTCCTCACCTCCACACTGCATGAAATTCGAATCCGTTTGCACCTACGAACTTGAATGAGCTCTGCAAGGCACACCCCAAATTCGCCTTCCCTGCCCTATATCAAAACGCGTCGAACCCACCACCCCTTTGACGTATTACAAGTCGCACTTCCCAAACAAGGATCGCCAACCACCGAATCATGCCCACGTGAGCGTCTTCCCTCGAGAAATGCTCTGCTACCATCGGAATCGCCTAACACGGCCTCTATCTCTATATAAGTGAAACCCTAATTTCCTAAGCAAGCCCGACCATCCCAAATCCTCAATCCCCACGTGAATAGGAGTGTATCAGTGTGAAGCTCTTATTGAAACAAGAATTTTAAATTTTGTTTCAATTTTTTTCATGAAGAATTTCACTTGATTTTAATTTTTGAAATAAAAAATGAACTGTAACAGGAGAAGAGGGAAATGTGATTTATAAGAAAGAGGTAGGCATGCGTAGGGTGGCTCATTCAGGAAGTAGGGTGGTTGTGATGTGAAGGAACACAACTGAATAGTTAATCAAATAGGAATATATTATTTTAAATTCAAAAATACCTAGCTTATAGTAATTTAAAATCTTGAATCCCTACTAAGGCATCCGCCTGGTGTTTCTAATGTCATATCCCTATTCTAAACGCAAAGGAACAAGTTTCGAGACCTAATTCGATCGTACGCATAAGATAGCTTTTTGAACCCAATTATTATATTAAATTTTTGATATTAATTTTAACACGTTTGTATCCCATACGACCAAACAGTGAATCTGATTGGCACAAAATTTGAAATCCGATCATAATACACTAACACGGATTCAATGGAACTCGTTTCGTTGAATTCTGAGACAGTGCCTCGGAAGGCTATTTTCACTTGTTAATTTAAACGAATTATTTTCAATATCAGTTAAATCACTTTTAAATCCAATTTAAATTTTATTTACCTTCATTCTTATTAACAGAAATTTAATAAGCCTTTAAATCAATTTTTGTCCAAATAAAATCCAAGATTTTAAAGTATTTAAATGATTTTAAATTATTAAATTCAATAATTAAATTATCCAATAAATCACTATTTTTGAAATTCAAGTTATTTAATTTATAAAATTAACTTTTCAATATTTAAAATTAATTAAATATTCCAATTTCAAACCATTAAAATTCTAGGTCGTTACATTCTTCCCCCTTGAAAGAATTTAGTCCTCGAAATTGCCAAGGTAGGAAAAATGCCCAAACCCATTACTTTTATTTATAATCAATTAGTAGAAATAACTTTCCAAATCCATTTAAGCCTTTGACTTTCAAGAATCAATTTGTTGAAACCTTGTCACTAATTTTAATAAATTTGCAAACTTATCCATAGATTCTAACTAATATTATCCATTCGATCATTTCAAATCATAATACGAAACCAAATTCTAATTATCAAAAATTTCGATCTCTTAAAATTTTCGGGAAATTTCGCCAGCGTCTTCTTTGCGCGGCTAGATTAGAACAACTACAAATCGCCACTACGGGCCCAATCAGCAAAAGAAAACAAAAGCCAAGTGGCTCAACCATAAAACCATCAAATTCGAACAACAATTTAAAGATGTACATTCTTTTTGGGCAACCAATTTTACTTATGGAATTAAAGGCATTAAACTTGCTCTTACTTTTATATACCTGCATCTATTTACCAAAAATATCCAATCATATAATTCATAATCATATTATTCTGCTTTTTCAATTTCCAATATTTTCTTTACTTAAGCCCGTATGATGTACATATATCATCCGTACGCAACATCCAATCTGATCGCTCACTCGATCACACAATTTTCCTTTCGAACTAGTATCATTCACACGACCTTTTAATGTGGACTCAGGTCCGGTTCCTTGATTAGAAACCATCATTCTCCTTGCATAACTATATACTATGACAGAGAATTCCAGAATCAACAAAAAATTTATATCTCGTGTTCGTCGTCGAAAATTGAATGAAAAATCCTAACTCGGATCGATATAAATTATCTTAAAATTCTATGCTCGAATCTCGATCAAATCGTTATGCGGATAGAATAATATACGTACAACTTACGTATTTATTTCCAATTGATTTCTTAGCCATCCCAAATTCTCTCATTCACATTTATTTCATTTACAATCAATTACTCACAATCCATTATGCGCATCCCTTATTTACTTAGTATATTCACTTCTTTACATAGTATATTTCAAAATATTATTATCACTTAAACATCATTTCATAAAATTTTGTTTACTTAAGTTCATTTAAAATATTTTATGCAACTTAAGTCTAAATCCATTTTATATCAAATCAAATTTTATTTCACTCAATTTCATTGTTAGATTTCAATATTTCAACAATATTTCAAAATCATATTTACTTACTAATTTAGTCAATTAGTTCATTCATTAATTCCTTTCCAAAATTTATTTTATTTAACCTAACTTGGGCTAAAGTTTTCAATTTCACTTTATTTAACTTAATTCAAGTTAAATTTCCCATTCAACAATTTAACATTGTTTTAACTTGCTAATTTTCAAATTTTATAAGCTATCAAATTACTTTCTCATATCTCCAATATAACATTTTAAATGAAAGCCCCAAAGTTTAAACACTTTGTTCTAAAGTATTTCAAATCATTTTTGAAATCATATATAAATGGACACACACACGCGCGCGCGCGCATGCATACACATTCACAATTTCTTGGTATATCAAATTATTCTTTTGGATCTAAAAGTCAAAACTAGTTTTACCAAAACAAAACTCCAATGGTAGCAATTCCTCTCTTGGAAACTCAAAACCGAATATCGATGATGCTGCAATCATCATTGAAATTATTTCCTAGCGATCGAAGTGAGTTCAGTGCTTTTATTTCCTTTAAAACCCTTTAAAAATATTTCAAAAATATTTTCCATTAATATCCCTACTATTTCTCCAAAATCTTGTGAAAAGAATTTTCAAAATCAACAAGATTTAAATTTTCAAATTTCTAGCCTTTAAACCCTTTTAAATTATAAACTGTTTTATAAACCATATTTATAATATACATGTGAAATTTAATTTCCGTTCAATTTATCAATCACATTTATAAACTATATATTCATATACCCTCACTTTGGTTATATACAGTCACTTCTTAACTATTAATCTTGTTTACATTATGGTATCAACCTTTATTTCATCATAACAACAATCAACAAATGATAATAATCAAATATTATCATTCTCTAACAACCTAGCACATCATATATACCTTAATAATTTTCTAAAAAATTATTTCTTTATATATAAAATATAATCAGGGTAAAATTATTTCATTTACCCAATTTCAAAATAATACTATGTCAAACTACTTTGTTTAAGTGTTTAGAGATCCTTATCAATAGCGTTAGTTACACGTATTGATCAGAATCCATAAGCCACTCAATAGATCAACCAACACAATATAAAACATTTTATATTCACTAACAATACACGCTTATATCTATTAATACACTCAAACTCATTCTAGGGTGCCACTGCCCCTATCTCTAATGAGTTACCCCATCAAAGCCAAGGTTCTCACTTAACCTTCGGCTCTGATACCACGTTATAACGACACACTGTTCTGTACAGTTTAAGCTGACAATAAACCACACATGTCAACTCAAATTGAACAAAAAGGCAGATTATTAAGGGGAAGAAGAAGAAAGAAGGTAAGAAGAAAACTAAACAACATAGAATCACACAACAGAATGAATAATCTATAATATATCACAAGTGTATACAAAAAAACACTAATATATATATATATATATATATCTGTGTGTGTGTGTGTGTGTGTGTGTGTAAAAACAACAAATAGAGTACAACAGTCAACATAACAATCAGGACAGTTATAATAACCTGTCCTCGTAAGTACTGAGTATACAGTTTAACACACGCAGCGGAAAATAAACAAGTACGGGAATATGTGTCTATCATATAGCTCATCTTTTGAGCTCCATAGCATCCTAACCCGAATATGTAATACTCAGTCCGACTCGAGCAATATAATAAAATAACACTCGAGTCAGTCTGCAAAACTAGCGTGAGAAAACAAACTTAATTTGAATTATTACGGTTATCAAAATCCTTTAAAAACAAAGGTATCTCGTAAAAACACGCAGCACATAAATATGACGGCTTTTTACCTTACGATAACCAAAACATTTTATGTCAAAATCATCTGATATTAAAATAATGTCCATGAAAGTTAACTATAAAATAGCTAAAATGCTTGCATCTCGCGTTTCAGCATAGTGGGGCACAATCAAAATCATACAGGCTCGTAGTAGATATTGGATTCCATACAATGGCTAGGCTACTGGATATCGTCCATCACAGTACACATCTAGAAAATGTACCGAGATCATACCTAACGATCCCTGCCAACATTAGACCGGCCTACCCCTTGCTGGATAGTATCGATAATGTTATCACCTTGGGTGTTCCCACCCTAATCAAGCGTTCTCTTTCCATGCACATCCATATCCATAATTATAATATATCTAAGGGTATCTAGAAAAGTGATAACATACCCTACTTGGGTGTTACCCACTTAGCCCTGCTTCATCTTTCATGTTTTAGTCATTCCTGGTTGATGAGGCTTGAGGCTACATTTTACCGTTAGAATAGCATTCATACATGAAATGCTAACACTGCTTTCCAGACCATGATGCAACCAATAACATTCATCCATACAAGTTGTTCTGGGTCCAAACAAACTAAATCTCCAAAATCACCGTCTTCATTATCTTTACGATATCACAATTCGTAACGCACAAATCGGATCAAAGTGGTTTTTGGATAATTAAATATTATCCCTGTCTCATTGAAATGATTAACGAATTTGACCAGATTTGATAGTCGGTTATTTAACTATCAAATTTTACACATAAGCAGTCATTGGGACCGATTTTATAAATCTTTCAAACATTCATTTCAAAATATCTTTACAAAGATATATACTCAAAACTCTCCCAGTATTTCAATATTTGAAAGCGATTTCAATACTTAAATCCTTAATAGGATATTTCAACCCATATCAACACTTAGAAATATTTCCGCGTCCAACTTAGTATTTAATTGCTTAGAAAAATATTCCTATAAAAATCATTTCGCCGCTAAAATATCCCTAAACCTTTAATTTCAATACTTAGGAAAATGTTATAAGTTTATTTTCAAAAATCATTTCTAATGTTCATCCTTAGGGACTTATCCCTCAAATCTACAGAATTTCTATAAATTCCCTTCTAAAGTTCCAAAAATTATTGATTATACTCAACTAAAAATTTATAACTCTTTTAATGAATTCAGATTCATTTTCGAAGTTTCTGTATCTAAACAGATTTGGAAATTTCCTTTTCTCAAATTTCTTATATTCCCGAATTCCATTATAAGATTTTCTTATAGAATCACATCCATTCAATACAACCCTATTTACAAATCTTGAGAGTACTTATAAGTAACTTCAATAAATTTCCAAAACTCTACCTTTTAAAATAAGTATTCTAAAGTAAAATACTTATTTTCAACACATTTAAGTAATGATTTAAAATATCACCACCCCTTGTTAAATAACAATGATAGCTAATTTTCAATTCATAAATAAATAAATAAATAATAATAATAATAATAAATTTTCAAAGCTAATTATGAAAATTAGGATATATTTCAATCAACGTTAAATATTTAAGTAACTAACTTTCTAAAATATTTTAGTCCAACTAATAGTTTAATAAATAAAAATCCTTTTCTAAAACAACTTCACTTCTTGATAAAAATATATTTTTAAAATCCAATATAACCATTTTTATACTTATAAATCTCCTTTCATTTATCAAAATACGATTTACATTTCCAAATTCACAACTCTTCCCAATTTCCAAAATAGAATCCACTATTTCTTTCTAAGAATTCATTTTTAACCCGTAATTCTTACAAGCTCCAAATCCATCCAAACAGATTTCATTTCGAAGCATTCGATGACACGAGTCCAACGCAACAAAAGGTGTTCGACCTCGTATGAGCTAGACATTCATGCTAGAAGTTATCGATAATTTTATTTAAAATCAGAATAAGTTTTATAAAATTATAATCCTACCCTCCAGGCTTTTTCTTCCCCAACAGAAGATGCATGGCCTGACACCCATGATTCATGCGTGCACGCATGCTTCCCTCACCTCCACACTTTATGAAATTCGAATTCATTTGCAACTATGAACTTCTCTTAGAACGATCTCCGCAACGCACATCCCAATTTCGCCTCCCCTTCCCTATATCAAAACGCATCAAACCCACCTCCCCTTCGACCTGCTGCTGGTCGCACTTCCCAAACAAGGATTGCCTACCACCAAATCATGCACACGTGAGCGTCTCCCCCTCCCGAGAAATGCTCTGCTACCTGTGGAATCACCTAACACGACCTCTATGTCCATGTAAGTGAAACCCTAGTTTCCTAAGCAAGCCCAGCCATTCCCAATCCTCAATCGCACGTGAATAGGAGTGTATCAGTGTGAAGCTCTTATTGAAAGAAGAATTTCAAATTTTGTTTCAATTTTTTTCATGAAGAATTTTACTCGATTTTAATTTTTGAAATCAAAAAATGAACTGCAGCAGGAGAAGAGGGAAACACGATTTAAAAGAATGAGGTAAGCACGCGTAGGATGGCTAGTTCAGGAAGTAGGGTGGCTGTGATGTGAAGGAACACGGCTGAATAGTTAATCGAATAGAAATATATTATTTTAAATTCAGAAATATCTAGCATATGTTAATTTAGAATCCCCAACCCTCATTAAGGTATGCTGCCTGGCGTTGCTAATCTTATACCCTATTTTGAATGCAAAGGAACAAGTTTCGAGACCTAATTCAATCGTATGCAGAAGATAGCTTTTTGAACACAATAATTATATTAAATTTTGGATATTAATTTCAACGCATTTTTATCCCGTGCGACCAAACGGTGAATCCACTTGCCACGAATTTGAAATTGATAATAATACATTATTACGGATCCATTGGAACAGGTTCATCGAATTTCGGGACTGTACCTCGAAAGGCTATTTTCACTCGTTAATTTAAACAAGTTATTTTCAAAATCAGTTAAATCACTTTTAAATCCTATCTAAAATTTTATTTACCTTCATTCTTATTAGCAGAAATTTAATAAGCCTTTAAATCAATTTTTATCCAAATAAAATTCAAGATTTTAAATTATTTAAATGATTTTCATTTATTACATTCAACAATTAAATTATTCAATAAATCACTATTTTTGAAGTTCAAGTTATTTAATTTATAAAATTAACTTTTCAATATTTAAAATTAATTAAATATTCCAATTTCGAATCATTAAAATTCTGGGTCGTTATAAGCATAAAGCAAAGAAAGCTGCCTAAGAGTTGAATCTGCTAAAATTCTATTAAAACTAAAATTCCAAGGGGGTCAATTTCGAGAGAAAAACTTCTATAATGAAAGCATTCTTAAAATTACAGATTTCATAAATCTCTTTAAATTCTATCCTAAGAGGGATAATGGAAATCCAATGATCATGCCAAAAAGAATTACTATTACCTAATCTCATGACATTTTAAAATAATTTTCCAAAAATTAAACAATTTACATATGATTGTAGGATTAATTTGATGTAAATTATTACCACCATTATAGTAATATTTAGAAATGATTTCTTCCCAAATAGGATTATCATTAATATCCTTGAACTTCCATAACCATTTATCTAACAAAGACAGATTCATGTTACGCAAATTAATGACTCCTAAACCACCACCATCTTTGGATTTACAAACAGTTTCCCAATTTACTAAACATTTAGTACTACGGTTAGAATTTTCTCTACTTCATAAGAAGTCCCTTCTTATTTTATCAATTTTATCGATCATCCAATTTGAAAAAAGATCCATAGACATCCAATAGATCGAGAGAGCTAATAAACCAAAGTTTATATGAACTAATCTACCCACTTTCGATAAAAATCTCCCGTTCCAGTTAGAAATCCTATTTTTAATTTTATCAGTGACAATAAACCAATCATCATGCTTAAGTTTAGTTGGTCTAATCAAATGGAAAATTCATAGTTTTACAGTTAAGCGTATTTGCAACTAAATTTTCAACCTTTTCAAAATCATTTAAAACTAAAACCGAACTTTTATCAAAATTTATTTTTAAACCTAATAGAAGTTCAAAACTATATAAAATAAATTTAAGGGTAATAACATGATAAGCAAATGAGAGATAACAGCAAGGTATCATCCGCAAATTAAAGGACAGATAGACCATTTCGCGAGATTTCACTACCAACACTCCCCAAAGAAACACTATGAACCGCTTTTTTAATTATCTTAGGGAAAACATTCGCGGCCAAGTTAAACAAAAGTGGCGATAAAGGATCACCTTGCCTTAATCCTCATTTAGATTGAATTTTATAACCTAAAATACCGTTAACCATAATATTAGAGCTACCAGTTCTATGTAAATTCACGATCCAGCTAATCCATCTATGGCTGAAACCTCTAGCATGAAACATATCAACTAGAAAATCCCAATCTACTGAATCAAAAGCTTTCGCAACAGCCACACTATCAATGATATTTCTCCCCTTAATGGAAGCAGTTTGTGAACAGTCAATTAGATCGTTCATTCTTATACTAAGTCTATTAGCTAAAACTGTTAAAATAATTTTAACGGAACAGTTTAAGGAAATAGGTCTAAAATCTTTTAAATTATTAGCACCTACTTTTTTGTACGATAAAATAACATTTGCAAAATTATATCTACCTAATTGCTATTTTCCATTATAAAATTCATTAAACATGCTAATTAAATCAAATTTTAAAACATCCCAAAATATTTTGTAAAAGAAAATCGAAAACCCATCCGGACCCGAGGATTTATCAACAGGCATGTCCTTAATATCTTTCCAAATTTCCTCTCTAGAAAAAGGATTATCTAACTCAGAAAGGTCAATTCTAGAATCAGAAGGATAAAGATCATTCCATTTAACATTAATTCTATGCTTATTTTTATTGTCAAAAATAACTCTACAATAGTCGGTAAAAGCCTTATTAAGATCTCTATGATGGACCAATCCACATTATACACAAAAATAGAATTAATCGTATTACTACGTTTAAAGATAAATCTATTCTACTATATATAAAAGAGAATATTTGGCTTAATGTATTCTTATCTCTAATTCACTCTCACTTAAAATACCCTTCTTTCATAAATTTTGGTGGAAAATTATTGTTAGCCTCAAAAATTAAATATGCCTATATAGAGCCAAATCTATTTCCACTTTAAAATAAATGTTTCTCATTGTATTCTTTTCGTCTCTCCCTTTCCAAAATTTATTGTTCTTATGTAATTCAACTATAATGACCCCCCAATCCGTACTACTCAAGTTGACAATAAACCAACCTATCAAACCCAATTTAAATAGATATATTGATAGTTATGTGAAAGAAGAAGAGAAGAGAAGAAGAAGAGAAAGAAATTCAAAACAAACACATAATCTCACAATCGCAGTGGGACAATATATAATATTATATCAATGATCATTACCAAAGAGAAACTGCTATATATATACATCCATCAGATTACAACACAATCACAATCATCACCTGGACAGTTATAACATCCCGTCCTTACAATTGCTGATAATTTCTACAACAGAACCGCGAAAATTAAATATATACGTGGATATGCCTTGAAGACCTCCAACTTGTCTCCTAAACTCCAATGCATCCAAAGCAATATGTAAATATGCTCGGTCTAAACCGAGCATTATAATAAAATAATACACGAGTCAGTATGGAAAACTAGCATGAGAAGACACACCAAATTGGATTTTTAAAGTTACAAAAAACCTTTCAAAAATCAAAAGTATCTCGTAAGACCGCGCCACACATAGACATGGATGGGTTTTACCTTACATTAACCAAAACATTGCATATGAAATTATATTATAATAATGTCTAGATATAAATACATATTAATTTTAGCCAAAATTTTTACATTAATAAAAATCCAGCATAATAGGTATACAACAAAAATCGTAAAGCCTCGTATTGGAAAATGGATTCCATACAATGATTGGGGTACTGGAGCACCGCTCATTGTGGTTTATCTCTAGACAAATAATGCTGAGGACCTCGCCTGGATCCCCTGCCAACACAAGACTGACCTACCACTTACTGGATAGTACCGAATATGATCACCCTTTCGTTAATGGGCCCCAAGCATACAAATGAGATATAACAGCGACTCTAAATAGGGATGACCATACCTATTTAGGAGCGACCTACTCAGCCTTATTGCATCTTTCTTGTTTCAGTCATTCCCGGACGATGAGGCCTGAGGATACGTTTTACCTTTTAAATAGCACTTCCCAATTGGAATGCTAACACGCCCTCCAGGCAACAATGCAATATCAGCATTCATCCATACAAGTTTGTTCTGGGACTGAACAAAACAATTGAGAGCTCCATCTTCAATTCTATCATCTTAAAGATGTCTTCATTTCAGAATGCATTAATTAGATCATAGTGGTTTTAGGATAACATGCCCGATCCCGGTCTCTTCGGAACAAAATTCGATAATTCCTGGTAAACTCAACCCCGGTTCTTTAGGAAATAAACAGTCAAAGAAAAGAGTGAAGATCACCCCCTAACCATTAGTGGATGGATTTCCTTATCACTGTCCTAGGATAACGAAATGATATTTATACGCATAATACAACATCAACGGAGATGAATGTGCCATATAACTCATGTGTTTCTTATAGATATTTCCAAAGTTACATTTTGAGTCCAATTCTAATAGTCGGTAATTTAACTATCGAATAACAAACATTCAATTAGGGATTTAATTCCATAGTGAAAATCAACAGCCCTCCTTAACAAATCCTTCCATTAACTCAAATCATTTTGTAAATATTTTTACCAAAATACTTTTGTAAAGATTCATTCACAAACCCTTATATTTTCCATACTTGAAAAATACGGATATATTTATCTCAACGGTATAAGTATATTCACCAACACTGAAGACGATTCTCTTTCATACAATTCTAAATCATTTATAAACTCTGTATAAATCCACAAAACCATTTAATAAACTCATTTTATAAATCAATAAAACCATTTCCAAAATTCTTTTACAAATATCTTAATTATTTATAAAACTCTTTTATCCTTTAACCAATCTTCCTTTTCATTTTCCCAAAACATTATAAGACTCCCTTGTAATCCATATCTGTTTATAAAACCGTATTTATAAATATCAAAAACATTTAAAATAAAATTCTAATATTTTCCTCTAAACACTACTATATACTAAGAACATTATAAATAAATATTACTTTAAAACATTTTAAAATAATAATTAATAAATTCCGAACAACTTAATTAAAACGATAATAAGTTATCTTAATATTTTTATAAATACTAATAATTAATTTCCAAAAATTTACAGATAAATAACTTTAATTTATTTCAAACCATATTGATAATTGATAATTTAAATAATAAACTTTCCAAAATATTGAAATATTGATTAACCACTTTAAAACAATATTAATATAAATAAATAATTTTTAAAACATAATTATATTTCTTTGATAAAAATCGATACTTAACTTTTCACTCAACCATTTCCATATTTATAAAGCTACATTATAAATCTCTTCTATTTTATGAAACTTCCTTCCATAAATCCCTTTATTTAGTAAAATCATTTACAACTTTATTTCCTTTATAAATATCACCTTGTAAAGTCCTATTCAAAACATAATTTCAACCGTTTTTAATTTTACCTTGGTCCCATAGGTATGAACTTCTGTTAATTTATAAAATATTGTTTAACAACTCCAATTTACCCTCGCTTCCAAGTTCTAAATTAAAATCAACTATTTCAAAATATCAATCCAAATCTTAAAATAAATCCACTGTTTGAATTATTTCTCCAATCTATCAAATGATAATAGATTTCTTTTAATTTATAAAACACCGTTTATAAATCTACCCCTCATAAATAAAATACGATTTTACAAATCTTCACTTCATTCAAAAATATCACTTTTATAAATTTAGCACGTTTTTAAATTTCACCTTTATAAAAAATCTTTAATACATATACGTATACATACATATGTTACTTTAAATAAAATGGTTAATAAATATTTATATCAACATATTTCTATTTTCTTTAAGCCCGTATCCTTTATTATAAAAGACAGATTTGTCTTTAGATTTAAAAATCATTCTTATATAGTTCGAAAATATCGATTCAGAATATTTTATAAAACTATTAAATTATAATATCCAAAAACCATACCTTTGATTTTAAAATAAACTACTTCTTCAAATAATTCAAGAATATTTATTTAAAACATATATAATTTCCAAAATAACCTTGAACTCCCTTTTTAATATCAATCATATTTCATGGTATTTTAAAATACTAAAATATAAGGCCTGGTGCTACTAAAGCACTAAATAAAAAAAATTATGTACATGCCATCCTATATAACATCCAACATATCATATATCACAATATATGTGAAAAATAAAATCAACAGTGTGAGGAATCCTGTTGAATCCCTCCAACCTGTCCCCCTACATCATATACAACATATGAATTTAAAATCAACTGCTTCAAGGCGGGATTCGTATACAAAGGGTCATGCGCTCTTGCATGAGAACGTAATGTGGTCTCATCCGTTCTAATTGGCGGGAATATATCCAATCCAACTAATAATAATTAGTAAATTATCCAACGTCAATAACCATCAAAAATAAAAATTCAAACATTGAATAAATAATTTTATTGACTAAAATATATTTATAGTTAACCAAAAAGGTGAGATTTACTCACATTTGATTTTAAATCGTCAAAACATTCCCATTTGGATTAAAATTGAACAGGCATTCAATTTTAACTAAAATTCCTACAATATCCAAATTTGCCCAATCCAACCCTATATCATAGCCCTAGTCGATACGATCGCAACGCGACTCATCGCGTTCAATTTGGACATCGTACAGGTTAAATTTGGATAAATGAACTTTATAAATAATTAAATTGGAATTAACTTAAATTTACATAAATTAACAAATTAATATGCACGTCCAACCTGCATTTGATCATTGAGTCATTTTTTTATTGCATAGCCATTTAAAAAATGAAAAAAAAAATCAATGCAATGATCGTCAGCCACATCAACACATTCAAATATATTAAATTGCCTCATGAATTGGTTTATTGCACATGAATAGTAAGATCAGACAAAGGGATTTTCACTGATTAATAGACTCTCGTCTTTCCCCAATACTTGTACATAAAAATATGGCTAGAATCAGTGTTCAAACATGCTTGGCCTCAATTCCTTGCATCTATTTTTTGAATCTCACATCTGAGACCTGTTATCTACCTAAATGTTGCTTTGTCAAAATATACAATGTCCTTAGATAATAGAAATATAGTTCCATGACTCAAAATTGCATGAAGACCTTAGATTTGCTTTTATTATTTTTCCGTTGATGAATTATAAAAAAGAATGTTAAAAAATATCATCATTCTAATTCAATTTGTTTTGATATATAACTACCAAATAGTGCTTCAACATTATTTAGTCTCGAGAATTTAACTAATATTCTTGATTCTCGTTTTGAAATACAAATTATTTAGATTTTTAGAAAGGTATACGTACAAATATACAATGCATCAGCTGTAGGGATACATAAATTTTGTTTGCAAATGCTGCGCTAATTAAAACGTTGCAGTTGTTTTTTTAATGGTTGCAAAGATGATGGGTAAAGTAGGCGGCTAAAGCATTTACAAAATCAATTTTTTGCAAATGTACAATTTCTATTCTTATATTGGTAGTCACTGTTGATGTTTTCAGCTTGGATGATGGGCACTATAACTTCTTTCCTTAAGTTTTAGTTAACCCATTATTGTATTTGAAACTTTTATGTAGCCCAAAGTCACATAGCAGGTGTGACCAAACATAGATGGCTTACTAAGAAGCCAGCTAAGTTGTTGGATTAAGGAGAATGCTTCCAGAAGAGAATATTTATAGAAGTTTTCCTTCCTATTATGTGTTATGCTATTACAATTTGAATGGATTGGTTATCAAATATTCAGAATAGGTATATACTTGTAATGCATGCAAAATTTTCGTATGCTTACATTAAAATAGTGCATAATGTAATAAATGTCACCAAATTTAATAAAAGTGACATGATATAAAAAAATTAACCATTTTTATCATTTATCCATGCAAAACATGCCACTAAAATTATGCAATGCAATACGGTTTGGCAAACATCAATAAATTCAAAAAAAATTAATGACCTAGCATTGTAGATAATCATATTGGTAGCTTGCTTCGCATAGAATGAATGTCACCAACATGTGCACACATAACTTGCATTTCATACAACTAAAGATAGAGTTTTTCAAACTTTCGTATATAAAATTAACCAAACAAAGATCAACATATATTCAAACAAAATCTGTATCTAATAATTTATGCTCTGTGTGTGTTTTAAACCAGAAAATGATAATCAATATCAACATGTTACACTCTATTTATGAATCATAATGAAAGATGATGGTCGATCCCAATTAGAATCAGAAGAATACGGTGAATGAGGATCTAACTGCATAACCATCTTGTTCAACGCCGCTCAAATTTCTTCAGCTTCTCCTCTCCCAAAACATCAATTCTGTAGCAACTTGCTACCTTTAGCTCCGCTCTCCATTACATACTTACAAAGAGATGCCACTTTTTTCTCTATCAATGGTTTCACAACAGTGCTCGATCTTGGCCTTTCCACCATTGGAGTTGAATCAATATCCAATGACCATTTTCTTTTATTTGAATCACTTTGAATAAAAGGTAAATGCTCACCTTGTTTGCCAACATGACCCTTGAACATTGAAGGGAGGGGTAAAGGAATCGATAAAGGGCAGAGAGACAGCGCAACATGGAGAATTATATAATTATATTGTCCCATCCATTAAATTTTAATCAAACAATAGAATTACAACTTCAAGTAATAATACTAAATTAATACTTAATTGACCCAAATGTTGCATATAAAAACAACATGGAGAAAAATTATAAAAACTTAACTACCTCTTTAAAGAAGTAATCAAAAAGTTGATATATAAGATTGTAGTAGGAGATAATGAAGTAAATGATATTTTATCTTTCTTGTATATAGAAATCTCGAAACTTAGAAAATTACATAACCTTGTAATCATAAATTAACATGCTTATGGGGTGTCAAATAATTCATAGACAAATGCAACAATTTGGAAGCACCAACTATGCATATTATGGATTATTTAAGGCAAAACTGGCATTTAATAACCAAAATACATATGTCTTTTAAATATTTTGTAGTTATGCCACCGTCAACCTCAAAAACGCACTTAGCATAGATAGATGTGAGGCATCTTTTACCACCAATAAATTAAATCAACAACAGAAAATTACTTAAGAAGAGAACATTGGTTGCTACATAGGTCCAGTATAGACCTATACAATAAATAATCAAACTTCATATGTAAAGCAAGTCTTCTATCCACTGTTCTAACTTCTAACTCATTATAACACACTTGGTACATAATCAGTTTTAGAAGTTAAATGAATCAGATTATTAAGACATTGGCTGCGATTGACACTCAAGGTGTTTAAATTATACTATGTACTAAAATAAACTGTTTAGACTTTTTGGTTATGGAGCAAAACTCTAGTTCAGCTTATATCTTACCTACCTTGACAGCAGTACTATTCCTACAGTACCTACCTAAGTTAGTTAGTCGTACATGAGTCATATTTAAGGTACCAAATGTATGTTTTGTGTATTCTGTTGTAAAAGAGTACTATAGTTTTGATTATTCATTATAAGTTTGTGTATCCACTTGTCTATCTCATTATACCATGGAATGACCAAAACATCATGGTTGTAGAATATAGTTATAAACTATCTTTACACAAATACACTTAGACTAACTTTATCTTGCATGTCTTTTCAACGTAAACAAAAATACTGCAACTCATGGTGATGTATATCATATTTTGTAGGGAATAGCAAAAGCTATAGGAAATTGGTACTTTGATAGATCTACAATTATGGCAATAGACTGCCCTTATCCATGTGATCAAACCTACCACCATTTTGTTTTCAGAAAAATATAAACCATTCATTTCATGTGAAGAACTAAAAGGAACTTAGATTTACAGCGATTGTTACCGAATGGTTCGGATAATTTTTACTATACATAAAGCACATTCATTGGCTTTAAATATTTTGTACAACTTCGTATACAAAAAGGAAACATATGGATCTTTTATTCATTATGTAATGACCCACCTTTCTCTCCCCAGAAAGATGCATCATTATTAAGAAAGAAAGGGATAGAAAAGAGAAAGATAGAGAAGAAAGAAAGAAACAACATCAGAATCTCAACAACGAACGAATAAATTATATTAATCACATACTATATTACATAGTAACATATACATCAGAGTTACACAGCTTATACAACACATACTAGACAGTTATAAACACCTGTCTAGTTATACAACTCAATATACAATACAGATAATGACACAGAGATCAACACAACGGAACTACTATATATCTACAACGCTGAAGCCTCCTGCTCCATATCTCCTCCAGAATTCGTCAAAGCTAACCCGAGTCCCTTGGCTACTCCTAAAAGTTTGAGTACCTAAGAGTTTAACAAAAACAAAATAAATTCCGGGTCAGACATGGTTTCGGTGTGTGTAAACGGTTAAAGTTGCTTAACTTTAAAAACCTTTTGAAAATAAAGGTATCACGTTAGACTCCCCATACATAAACATGAGTAAGTTTTTACCTTATGCTAACTAAAACTTTTGATAGGAAATCTGGTGATATTATAGTAGGTAGGGTTTCCAAATAAATAAGAAATAGTTGAAATTGTTACATGATTAAATTCCAGCATACTAGCCACAAAGTGGGTAATACAATCAAAACCGTAAGGGCACATATGAAGAATGTGTTTTCATCAATGGCAGGGCTACTGGGGTACCGTCCGTCACAGTACGGGGCCTAGATCACCGTACCGAGGATTTTTTTTTTAAATTGGTACTTTATATACAACAAATCATTAGGAAACATATCCCATGTCAATAAACGTTCGAAAGCAAGTTTCGAACTTGTGACCTCTTGCACCAAAGCCGAATCAATTAACCACTTGGACAATGGTGCTTGTCCACCGTACCGAGGATTACTCCCAATCCCCTACAACACAAAGCTGAAACCATCCCTTACTGGACAGTCCCGAATAAGAAAACCCCGTTCTTGTAGCTAGCAACCGCCTACACAGCCGAATAAAAAGAGACTCTAGTTAGGGGTAAATCTTATCCTACTTGGGTGCTACCCACTTAGCCTTGCTGCACCTCCCCTTTTTTAGCAATTCCCGGTTGATGAGGCTTGAGGCTATGATTACCTTTATAGAAAACATCTATCTTAGAATGCTCACCGTCCACCTGGCGATGTTCTAAAAGCATTCAATCCATACAAGTTCGTTCTGGGTTCGAACGAAACCGAAGGCATTATCTCATTACACTCATTTTGGAATCACCATCAGAGTTAACGAAAATAACCCTTACACTCTGAATCTTCATCTTCACTTGAGATTCACGATGTAACGTTAATTTGGATCGATGTGGTTTTCGGATATCCAAATCTAGAAACCCGATCCCGGTCTCATCGAAATTCAAAACGCCATCTTATAGGTCCAAGTTGTTTTAAAGTTAAAACAATTCAATTCAAATCATTATCTGTATTCACACAGATAGATAATATACATATCCACAAATAGATAATCCATATCATCACAGTTCAACTAAATCATCTCATATCACATATCTCTCATATCTCATCAAAGATATCAAACAATCAAGGCATTCAATATCAATCAGCCATCCATAAGCAATGATCTATTAATCACACATTTGTAATTAATTAAAATGAATTAAATTAATTATTCATCTCTAATTAATTTAAAATAAATTAAATTAATTACTTTCATCACTAAAATCTTGCTTACTTAACCAATAATTAATTGCAAACCAATTAATTATTCATCATCTTAATTAATCACCCTTGATTAATTATCCTTTAACTACATTAAGTAATTAGCCTTTAATTAATTACACAAATTAATTATCCTTAATCATTCACAGTAATTAACCTTTAATTACTCTCATTAATTAATTATTAATTAATTACATAAATTAATGATCCTCGATTAATTACTTCCATTAATTAATTAACTATAATTAATTACATCGATCCCTAATTAATTACATTAATTCATTAAGCTTTAATTAATCACTTCCATTAATCAACCTTAATAAATCATAAACAGTAATTACCATCCTGTAATTACTTACCTTAATTAATTAACTCCTTAATTAATTATATTAACCCTTTGATTAATTACACTAAGTAATTAATCCTTAATTACTTCTACTAAGTAATTATTCTTTAATTACTTCCCATTAAGTAATTCCCCTTTAATTAATTACATCCAGTAATTATACATTAATTACTTCACTTAGTAATTTCACTTTCAATTTCATTAAGTATTTATACTTAATCAGCATCAAATGATTATCTTTAATTAATTAACAAATTAATCAACTTAAGTTAATCACATTCATTTCATTAATTACAATTGGTAATTTATCCCTTAATTACCATTTAAACAAATTAATGAATCCTTAATTATATATTAATTATTCTTTAATTATTAATTAATAAACCTTAATCATCAATTAATGAAACTTAATAACAAATTAATTAATCCTTCATTAATCAGTTAATCAATCCTTAATAACAATTAATTAACCCAATATATTAGTTAATTAATACTTAATTAACTTTAATTATAGATTAATAATTTCTTAATTATTAATTAATAAAACCTAATTATTAATTAATAAAACTTAATTACAAATTAAGTACATTTTAATTACAAGTTAATTAATTTCTAATTACTAATTAATCAACCCTAATTACTTAATTAATTAATCTCTAATCATTAATTAATGATCTCTAATTATCTAGTTAATTATACTTAACTATAAATTAATTAACTTCCAATCAATTAACTTCCAATTAATTAACTTATAACCCTTAATTATTAAATAAATTAATTAAATCAATTAATTACTCTTAATTAATTCCTTAATTAATTCTTTAATCATTATTAAATTAAATTAATTAATTATACTTAATTTCCTTTAATTAATTTAATTAATTTCAACCCATTAAAAACCTTAATTATTTAAGATTAAACATTATCTTAATTAATGACTTAATTATCATTAAAACATTTTAAACCATTTTATCCTTATAAATAACTTTACTTAATTAAATCACTAATTAAGATTTAAAATAAAATAACCATTTGACTTGATAAATTTAAAGTTAAGAAAACATAACTTACCTTTAAATGTTTAAGCATTATCAAGTAATAGTTTAAATCTAGTTTTAGTTTAATTTTTAAAAAAACTTCCTTTCCTAAAAATCTTTAAAATTCCATTTCTAACTTGAGTTTAAAATAACTTTAGATTTACTTAACAAAATTTAAATTAAACAAATTTCAAACTTCTTAACAATGTTAAAGAAAACATATATTATATATAAAGTAAATTATATAGGAACGTTTTAAACCAATTTCATTTTTAAATTTTAAAAACCATGTTTAAAAATTCTTTTTAAACTACTCAATCTTTTTGCTTTGGGTCAAACCCGAAGACCACTCGGGTCTAACCCGAGTTCCCTTTCCATTTCAAAATTTAGTTTTAGTTTTAGTTTTAAATTTAAATTTAAATTTTTAAAAACATGGAACCAAATCTCTCTGGAACTACTCGAGTTCCCACTCGCGTCATTCCCTTCAAAACCCATCTCCCCTTCGAGTCACAACCCAAACCAAAACCACAACTCAAAAACAACTGACACAACCTCCTCTGTGCACATGCCCCAGCGTCGGAATCTTTCTTCACCTCAGATGAACCCTCATACATATCGAACATCAATGCAGCAACCATCCCCGACCACCAAATCCCAAAAACAAGCCTCGATCCAAAATCGAGTAGTCCAGTTAAAACTGGAACCAAACCCCATGGAAAAAACCACCTCGAACTCGCGCCTCTGACCATCGGACGACAAGCAACCCTGGCTACTCCGTCTCTGATCATCCACGAACCCATCCCTAAAGTCCCATTGAACTCGATGCACCAGAGAAGAAGCAGTAATCTCATTTTCCCAGTTCGACCAAATTAGGTTTAGAACCTAAATTAACTCGCTATCTCGCCACGACCATCAGGCACCCCCATCATCCATTTTTCTTGAGCATCCCTACACTCCGTCCTCCTCCAGTCGAAGCCACGATCACTAAAGATGCTCCGGCCGCCGGAACTTGTCCAAAACCCAATTCCAGACTATCCCGAAATGCACACTAAGTTCTAATCTAAAAATCAAAATTTTCATCTTAAAAATCCTATTTTCCCAAGCCGATTCAAGTTATATACTTGAATCAGAGAATTCCAACAATTGATTTTAACATGTTTATATTTTTTTTACTGTAAATCTTGATTTCCAGATACTATATATATATAAACATGTTTAAACTATTTTTAGATCCAAGTTCAAGTTTAAACAAACCTAATTTGATTGAAAACTACGGCCTAACAGAGATCAGAGGAGAAGAAATTAGAATTTGAACTAAATTTAAACTCTGTAATATAAAAAAGAGAAGAACATAAATTCAATCAGACATGCACACATGAATACATTTGTATATACAGATTTTTCACTTATTTATACATGTGCTTGGCATCATCATCACAAAGATTTCACAAGCAACAACCATTAACTTATTTAAACTTTTAATAAAAAATTTTACTTACCATTTGTAAATGCAAAGAGTGAAAAAACTGGAAACCTGAAACTTTGCAACAGTTTTGGAATCTTGAATCTTGTATTGCTTTGATTGAAAACAAAATTGCTTTGTTGACTAAGATGATTCAAGACTGAATTCCAGGTTTAAATCTGAAGATGTTATAGGCTTGAAAATGCTTTCTAGGTTTCGTTTTGAAATTGAACTTTGCTTGAAATTTTTTATTACAGGCTTGAGTTTGAAAATGGGTTACAGGCTTTTTGTTCGAGATGGTTGCAGACTTCAGATTTGAAAAAAATGATTACAAAGTTTGAAAATTACAGGCTTTGATGATCTACTGGTATGCGTTTTTTTAGGAGAAGATTATAGACTTTGAGCATAAAGGTTTTCAGGCCTGAATGACAGGGTTTTGATTTTGAGGATTTTCTGGTTTGAGAAATGAATTACAATTTTTAGTTTTAGTTTGCTTGAAAATGATTTTACAGGTTTTGATTTCTTAGTGGATTTCTGAAGATAGTTTACAGTTTTGTTCTTTTTAGTTTTTGAAAAGAAAAAGAAAATGAAGAGGAAGATAGGAGTTCAAATAGAGTTTATTTTGATTTATAAAAATTTAAAGAAAATGAAACAAATCATGACAATTGTCACATACCTTATTTAATTACTTAACACATGTTACTTAGATAACTTGATTTAATTATACTTGTGATTACTTATTTTTTTATTATCTTTTATAATAGATTTTCCTAATTAATAAGTACCTTTCTAGATTAATAAATGCTTTTCAAATTTTAAATAAATAAAACTTTTAAAAGAAAAGAAAATAAAAACCAATCATATTTTAAATAAAATCATATATAGTATATCTAATCCATTTTTAAATGTTAATAAAAAACCTTTATATTTATCTTACTATTAAATAAATAATTTTCCAAATTTATATAAATAAATTTCTTTTTAGGAATATAATACAAAACTTATTTTAAATAAAAACCTTATCTGTATTTTATATCCAAAATATTTTTAAGATATATATCTTCTAAATTCAAATTTTAAATCCAAATTCAAATTTAATTTAAAATCTAATTTAAAATTAATTCAAATAAATATAGATATCAATTTTAAACAAACACATTATTAATTGTAAATAACTATCCTATTTAAAATCAATTTAAATACACACACACACACACACACACACACATATATATATATATATATATATTTAAACACACTTATTAAATTTGAAAATAATAAGTCTATTTAAAATCTATTTATAGAATAAGACAATTTAAATTCGTAAATTATTATTCCATTTAAAAATCTATTTATAACTATATTTAAAAACATCACAATATATTTATTATAGTTTTAAATTAACAAATTTTACCAATTTTAAATAATTAATTAAGAGATTATCACATTTTAAATTCCTTGAAATTCCAGGATATCACATTCCTCCCGTCTTAAAAGAATTTCGTCCTCGAAATTTAGAACAAAAGATAATCTAAAATATTATTTTATTTCAAACAATTCAAGCATACATATCAATCATACACTATCAACCAATCAAACAATTTCATCCAAACAATCAATTCAACAAACAACATTAGCTATCCAGACACAGATCCGGATAAGCTTCTTAAAATTATCCAGAGTTTTCCAGGTACAGACACTGGGATACTCGCTCTACTGAATCCAAACTAGCTACACTACTAAGCTACTGAGCTCTTACTCATCTAGATCTACAATCTACACAAGATACCTGATCACAGATAAGATCGACTCAATTACCAAATCCTTCTGAACTGTTGGTTCCACAACCAGTGATGGATCATACAAGTACTCCCTCAGAGATACGTGAAATACATTGAATCCCAGTCTTCCAAACTAGCAATTCAACCCTTATAAGCCAAACACTTATTTCTTACAAAAACTCAGAAGAATCCAATATACCTCGGAGCTAACTTCCCAGTCTTACCCAATCCTATTGCTCCTTCGACCGGAGAAGATCTCAACAAAAACAAAGTCTCCAACTTTGGATTCCAAATTTCACCATCTTTTAACCTCAAAACTCTTCTGACGATCCTGAGCTGCTTACATCCTTCCTGATCAGCTCAACCTTCGTTGATGCCTCTAGAAACAAACTGGACCAAAAACAATCCAACAAAAAGATCCTCTCAAGATCTCCCCAAATCAAGAATACAAACTCTATTCCACAATTATTAGTAATTTTACTCTTACTTCTCCTATCTGGAAAAGATAAAACAGGTGCACACACCAATCTAGCCTTCAAATCCTGAAAACTTCCTGTAGAAACTCTCTAATCCAAAACACTGCAACTTCTGGTTGCTTCCACTCTAAAACAGCTGCCACCTTGCTTCCGCTGCACAACTCTGATCTGGAGTAGATGAGAATTCCGTCGATGAACACGAGCACAGGCTAGACAACACATCCTAGAAATATGGTTCAACAGATCCATAAAAAGAAAACTCAAAAGTTCCCGCAATCCTGAGCTGCTTTACAAAAACCTCTCTCTAAGAGACATTCTTCTACCTAGCTGAACCACCGGTAGCTCCATGAACCAAGTCGATATGGAACTCAATTTCAAAAATGGACAAACCCTAGACTTTCCTAAAAGATATCCAAAAAAATCTCTGACAACTTCTATAACTCAAGAGAATACTCAAACTATCACAAGTCACTTTTGCGATTCTATCCAATCCAATATCCACAGATATTGTTCTATCTTTACAAATCAGAATAGCTTATCCTCGACCAATCCATCGAAGAAACGAGTCCACTTTGTTGCTTCTGAATTCCACCTCTAGGAAACTGCAAAGCCCAAAGATCTTCCTGTTGAGACACAGAATGCTCCCAGCCGCACCACTGCCACAGATGCCAAAGACTCGTTATCCAAGGCTACTCGATCCACAAAATCAGATCAACCAATCCCACACCGAATCTTGAGATGGGCAGACATCTCCTCAAGAAACTTGGGACTCAACCCAAACACAAACATCCTGTCGAAACTTGTCTCATCACAGATGCAGACACACTTCCTTATGCTTGCTCCAAAAGAAACATCTTTGGGAACATCCATAGTTACTGCGTCTCACCACGCAGCTACTCCATCCCGAATTGCCAAGATACCATCGTACGCTTCTGCTCAACCGAGTAGATCCAAACTCTAGAAAATCCGCTCACACAAGCGCGATTAACTTACACTTCAAAAATGGACTCCAAACCTTAACAGGTTTCCTTCAGAGATTGGTGAAATCCTTATACCACGATGCAAAGCTTACTCGAGATGGTATTGGGTCTACAGTCTCGACAGATACACTTCCAACCTCAACACTCGGACCACTTTCATTGGTAGTCGTGCTACACACACCACTACCGCTCCTACCTCTAGAGTTCATATTGGAAAAACCTGAACAGATAACCCAACAAATCAGGTAGAAATATATATATATATATATATATATATATATATATATATATATATATATAAATATTACAAGTACGCTCTCTCAAGAAAGGCACTATTCCAGAGCCTAGGTATTCACTCAACCTATGCTCTGATACCAACTGTAACGACCCGCCTTTCTTTCCATAGAAAGACACATCATTATAAGAAAGAAAGGGATAGAAAAGAGAAAGATAAAGAAGAAAGAACGAAACGACATCAGAATCTCAACAGCGGAACGAATAAATTATATTAATCACATACTATATTACATAGCATCATATACATCAGAGTTACACAGCTTATACAACACATGCTAGACAGTTATAAACACCTGTCTAGTTATACAACTCAATATACAATACAAATAATGACACAGAGATCAACACAGCGGGACTACTATATATCTACAATGCTAAAGCCTCCTGCTCCATATCTCCTCCAGAATTCGTCAAAGCTAACCTCAGTCCCTTGGCTACTTGTAAAAATTTGAGTACCCAAGAGTTTAAGAAAAACAGAATAAACTCCGAGTCGGACATAGGTCTGGTGTGAGTAAATGGTTAAAGTTGCTTAACTTTAAAAACCTTTTGAAAACAAAGGTATCACGTAAGACTCCCGACACATAAACATAGGTAAATTTTTACCTTACGCTAACCAAAACTTTTGATAGGAAATCCCATGATATTATAATAGGGTCTAGGGTTTCCAATTAAATAAGAAATAGCTGAAATTGTTACATGATTAAATTCCAGCATACTAGCCACAAAGTGGGTAATACAATCAAAACCGTAAGGGCATGTAGGAAGAATGGGTTTCCATCAATGCCAGGGCTACTGGGGTACCGCCCGTCACAGTATGGGGCCTAGATCACCGAACCGAGGATTACTCCCAATCCCCTGCAACACAAAGCCAGAACCATCCCTTACTGGACATTCCCAAATAAGAAAACCCCATGGTTGTAGCTAACAACCGCCCACACAATTGAATAAAAAAGGACTCTAGACAGGGGTAAATCTTATCCTACTTGGGTGCTACCCACTTAGCCTTGCTGCACCTCTTATGTTTTAGCCATTCCCGTTTGATGAGGCTTGAGGCTACGATTACCTTTATAGAACACATCTATCTTAGAATGCTCATCGTCCACCTGATGATGTTCTGAAAGCATTCAATCCATACAAGTTTGTTCCAGGTTCGAACGAAACCAAAGGCATTATCTCTTTACATTCATTTGGAATCACCCTTAGAGTTAATGATAATAACCCTTGCACTCTGAATCTTCATCTTCACTTGAGATTCATGACCTAACGTTAATTTGGATCGATGTAGTTTTTGGATATCCAAATCTGGAAACCCGATCCTGGTCTCATCGAAATCCAAAATGACATCTTTTAGGTCCAAGTTGTTTTAAAGTTAAAACAATTCAAATCATTATCTATATTCACATAGATAGATAATATACATATCCACAAATAGATAATCCATATCATAACAATTCAACCAAATCATCTCATATCACATATCTCTCATATCTCATCTAAGATATCAAACAATCAAGGCATTCAATATCAATCAGCCATCCATAAGCAATGATCTATTAATCACACATCTATAATTAATTTAAAATGAATTAAATTAATTACTTCATCTCTAATTAATTTAAAATAAATTAAATTAATTACTTTCATCACTAAAATCTTGCTTACTTAACCATTAATTAATTACAAACCAATTAATTAATCATCATCTTAATTAATCACCCTTGATTAATTATCCTTTAATTACATTAAGTAATTATCCTTTAATTAATTACACAATTAATTATCATTAATCATTCACAGTAATTAACCTTTAATTACTCTCATTAATTAATTATTAATTAATTACATAAATTAATGATCCTCAATTAATTACTTCCATTAATTAATTAACTATAATTAATTACATCGATCCTTAATTAATTACATTAATTAATTAAACTTTAATCAATCACTTCCATTAATCAACCTTAATTAATCATAAACAGTAATTACCATCCTGTAATTACTTACCTTAATTAATTAACTCCTTAGTTATTTATATGAACCCTTTGATTAATTACACTAAGTAATTAATCCTTAATTACTTCTACTAAGTAATTATTCTTCAATTACTTCCCATTAAGTAATTTTCCTTTAATTAATTACATCTAGTAATTATACATTAATTACTTCACTAAGTAATTTTACTTTCAATTTCATTAAGTATTTATACTTAATCAGCATCAAATGATTATCTTTAATTAATTAACAAATTAACTAACTTAAGTTAATCATATTCATTTCATTAATTACAATTGGTAATTTATCCCTTAATTACCTTTTAAACAAATTAATTAATCCCTAATTATAGATTAATTATTCTTTAATTATTAATTAATAAACCTTAATTATCAATTAATAAAACTTAACAACAAATTAATTAATCCTTAATTAATCAGTTAATCAATCCCTAATAACAATTAATTAACCCTAAATATTAGTTAATTAATCCTTAATTAACTTTAATTATAGATTAATAATTTCTTAATTATTAATTAATAAAACCTAATTATTAATTAATAAAACTTAATTACAAATTAAGTACATTTTAATTACAAGTTATTTAATTTCTAATTACTAATTAATCAACCTTAATTACTTAATTAATTAATCTCTAATCATTAATTAAAAATCTTTAGTTATCTAATTAATTATACTTAATTATAAATTAATTAACTTCCTAGTAATTAACTTATAACCCTTAATTATTAAATAAATTAATTAAATCAATTAATTACTCTTAATTAATTCCTTAATTAATCCTTTAATCATTATTAAATTAAATTAATTAATTATACTATTAATTAACTTAATTAATTTCAACCCATTAATAACCTTAATTATTTACGATAAAACATTATCTTAATTAATGACTTAATTATCATTAAAACATTTTAAACCATTTTATCCTTATGAATAACTTTACTTAATTAAATCACTAATTAAGATTTAAAATAAAATATCCATTTAACTTGATAAATTTAAAGTTAAGAAAACATAACTTACCTTTAAATGTTTAAACATTATCAAGTAATAGTTTAAATCTAGTTTCAATTTTTTTTTTAAACTTCCTTTTTAAAAATCTTTAAAATTCCATTTCTAACTTAAGTTTAAAATAACTTTAGATTTACTTAACAAAATTTAAATTAAACAAATTTCAGACTTCTTAACAGTGTTAAAGAAAACATCTATTATATATAAAGTAAATTATATAGGAAAGTTTTAAACCAATTTCATTTTTAAATTTCAAAAACCTTGTTCAAAAATTCTTTTTAAACTACTCAATCTTTTTGCTTCGGGTCAAACCCGAAGACCACTCGGGTCTAACCCGAGTTCCCTTTCCTTTTCAAAATTTAGTTTTAGTTTCAAATTTATATTTAAATTTTAAAAAACCTGGAACCAAATCCCTCTGGAACTGCTCGAGTTCCCACTCGAGTCATTCCCTCCAAAACCCGATCCCCCCTTCGAGTCATAACCCAAACCAAACCACAACCCAAAAACAACTGACACAACCTCCCCTGTGCACGTGCACCAGCGTCGGAATCGCTCTTCACCTCTGATGAGCCCTCCTACATATCGAACATCAATGCAGCAACCATCCCCGATCACCAAATCCTAAAAACAAGCCCCGATCCAAAATCGAGTAGTCCAGTTAAAACTGGAACCAAACCCCATGACAAAAACCACCTCAAACTATTGCCTCTGACCATCGAACGACATACAACCCCGGCCACTCCATCTCCAATCATCTACGAACCCATCCCCAAAGTCCCATTGAACTCGATGCACCGGAGAAGAAGCAGTGATCCCATTTTCCCAGTTCGATCAAATTAGGTTTAGAACCTAAATCAACTCGCCGCCGTCGCCACAACCATCAGGCACCCCATCATCCATTTTTCCTGAGCACCCCTACACTCCGTCCTCCTCCAGTCGAACCACGATCACCAAAGATGCTCCGACCACCAGAACTTGCCCAAAAACCCAATTCCATACTATCCCGAAATGCACACTAAATTCTAATCTAAAAATCATAATTTTCATCTTAAAAATCCTATTTTCCCAAGCCGATTCAAGTTATATACTTGAATCAGAGAATTGCAACAATTGATTTTAACATGTTTATATTTTTTTACTGTAAATCTTGATTTCCAGATATTATATATATAAAAACATGTTTAAACTATTTTTAGATCCAAGTTCAAGTTTAAACAAACCTAATTTGATTGAAAACTACGGCCTATCAGAGATCAGAGGAGAAGCAATTAGAATTTGATCTAAATTTAAACTCTGTAATGTAAAACAGAGAAGAACATAAATTCAATCAGACACGCACACATGAATACATTCATATATACAGATTTTTCACTTATTTATACACGTGCAGGTAATCATCATCACAAAGATTTCACAAGCAACGACCATTAACTTATTTAAACTTTTAATAAAAATGTTTACTCACCATTTGTAAATGCAGAGAGTGGAAAAAGTGGAAACCTGAAACTTTGCAACGGTTTTGGATTCCTGAATCTTGTATTGCTTTGATTGATAACAAAATTGCTTTGTTGACTGAGATGACTCAAGACTTAATTCCAGGTTGAAATCTGAAGATGTTATAGGCTTTGAAAATGCTTTCCAGGTTGCATTTTGAAATTGAACTTTGCTTGAAAATTTTAATTACAGGCTTGAGTTTGAAAATGGGTTATAGGCTTTTTGTTTGAGATGGTTGCAGACTTCAGATTTGAAAAAAATGATTACAAAGTTTGAAAATTACAGGCTTTGATGATCTTTTGGTTTGCATTTGTTTATGAGGAGAAGATTAAAGACTTCGAGCATAAAGGTTTTCAGGCCTGAATGACAGGGTTTTGATTTTGAGGATTTTTTGGTTTGAGAAATGAATTGCAGTGTTTAGTTTTAGTTTGCTTGAAAATGATTTTACAGATTTTGATTTCTCAGTGGATTTCTGAAGATAGTTTACAGGTTTGTTCTTTTTAGTTTTTGAAAAGAAAAAGAAAATGAAGAGAAATATAAAAGTTTATTTTGATTTATAAAAATTTAAATAAAATGAAAAAAATTATGACACTTGTCACATACCTTATTTAATTACTTAACACATGTTACTTAGATAACTTGATTTAATTACACTTGTAATTACTTATTTTTTTATTATTTTAAAATAATTTTAAAAGCTTTTATAATAGATTTTCCTAATTAATAAGTATCTTTCTAAATTAATAAATGCTTTTCAAATTTTAAAAAATAAAACTTTTAAAAGAAAATAAAATAAAAACCAATCATATTTTAAATAAAATCATATATAGTATATCTAATCCATTTTTAAATGTTAATAAAAACCCTTTGTATTTATCTTACTATTAAATAAATAATTTTCTAAATTTATATAAATAAATTTCTTTTTAGGAATATAAAACAAATCTTATTTTAAATAAAAACCTTATCCATATTTTATATCCAAAATATTTTAAAGATATATCTTTTAAATTCAAATTTTAAATTCAAATTTTAAATCCAAATTCAAATTCAATTTAAAATTAATTCGAATAAATATGGACATCAATTTTAAACAAACACATTATTAATTTTAAATAATTACCCAATTTAAAATCAATTTAAACACACACACACACACACACACACACACACACACATATATATATATAAACACACTTATTAAATTTGAAAATAATAAGTCTATTCAAAATATGTTTATAAAATAACAAAATTTAAATTTGTAAATTAGTATTCCATTTAAAAATCTATTTATAAATATATTTAAAAACATCACATTATATTTATTGTTGTTTGAAATTAACAAATTTTACCAATTTTAAATAATTAATTAAGAGATTATCACATTTTAAATTCCTTGAAATTCCGGGATATCACACATTATACCTTCAAAAATGTGTAGTTTGTTTGTTTGTAAAAGAACAAATGACAGACAAATACCCTTAATTTTGAACGTCTCTGGTTGGATATAATAATAACATCATTATTCTGCGTTGAATATTATAATAACTAATTCATATAATTTCAAGGCAAAGAACATCCAAATTTCTGGCTGAGCAGACGTCTTAATTTTTAGACATCCTAATTCTTATTGCCTGCATTGTTTCAAGTTTACCGTAAACTTGCACTGCGCCTTCAGCTTATTCTTTTTATTTCTTTTTTGGAATCATTTGTTTGACGGTTTAATATTAGCAATTTAATACATAAATCTGAATACACTAATATTATATGGAAAGTTCTGTAACTATATTTTGTAACAGATTCCTAAAGTTTGAAATCTACATCAGAACTTAAACATAGACCTTCCGAAGTCATATTTGGATAGCAGTCTATGCTTTTAAACGATTAAAGAAATTCTACCCATCTACAACCGGAGCTTTAGATGCTAAACCTTTAATGGTATGCTTAAGGTACACATGGAAAAAGAAAAAAAAGAAAAATACTGTTTACATTCAGTAAAATTTGTATTATAAGAAAACATAAAATTTGTATCATTAAATAAATTTAGAAAAATGAAATCTAAGAAGAAAATTGAAAATTTGGTTTGGTACTAAAAAAATGATTATCAAGTTTGAAAACAAAGAACATTCATCAAAATTGAATAGAATTGGAGCAAAATTAAGAAATTGGATAAAATCAAATAGGGTAAAAAAATCAGTTTATAGACTCTAAATCTATTAGAATCACAATTATGTGATAGTATACAATAAAAAAGCATTAAACTAAGGCATAAAACAAAATAAATACTTTCCAATTTCTTAAATATTAGTTGAGTATAAGGAGAAACTGTTTTCTTTGTGCAAAAGGTGCTAGTGAGGCATGGCCAAAAGTTGTAATAAAATGAAATTAAGTTCATATTCAACCAAACTAAACAAAGCATTACAAAAATAATCTTCCTGTGCATAAAAATGAAGCAAGTTTAAAGAAATTGAATATCACAGAATCCATATTTATTTACATCAGATACAAATGGATATAAAAATAAATACCAAAGATAAACTTTCTAATTTAAATTTATAGACACGGTTATCAAAATTAGGTAGACAGTAGGGAAAATAAATATAATTGGGTTAAAATAAATAGAAAACTTTGATTTAGTAAATTTTAGTTCTGTTTGAAGTAAAGTATTAAGCTAGCATATAAAACTTATAGCAAAAACGATCACAGAATGAACTAAAGATAAAATTGAATCAAGAAAAAAATAACACTCTAGGTTTGTTAACTATTGATAAATTTCAATTAAATTGAGCACATCAGCATTATAAAAACTAAATAAATATAGACAAATAAAAGTACTAATCATATATAATATTGTTTGATCTGCTTCTCTTTAAAGAGAAGGTAGCCAAAGAACAAAAGCAAGTAAACAATCAATCAGTTAGAGCTACATTGTTTCTAGTTTGAAGCTAACAATTTTTCAGTCGAAGCTATACTTGTTCGAACTTCCATCTGCTGTTATTAATAGGTTTCTCTAGTACTGTCACAGTATTATTTCGTATGCATTGAATAATTTCAATATTGTAGAAAGGTATTATCAAACTAAATGTTAATACTAAAGAGTAATACAACACATATTGATGTTCATCCTTTTCACCAACCTTCTAAACAATAATTTCAATATTGCAAAAAAGGTATTATCAAACTAAACGTTAATACTAAGGAGTATTACAACACATATTGATGTTCATCCTTTCTACCAACATTCTAAAACATATATATCTACTTTCCTAAATATGTATGTCGTCACTTTGTGAGTTTGATATAGAAATACAAATTATAGTTTTAAAAATAAAATAAGCATAGATTTATTGGCAATTCTATGTTAATTCGGTACAGAAAGCTAAACCTTTTATTTTTCTAAGTAGAAAGCCTACCGCTGTACTTTGTTTAATAGCCATAGTTTTGAACCAAGTTCAGAACAGTGGTAAAAATTATTGGAGTTAAACTTTTTTCATGAATCTTGTGCAAAGTTTGCAAAAAAGAGTGAATCAATATTTAATATACCTGTACCGCAGCTATAAACAGTGGACAAAGGGAACGCTGACGTAGAAGAAGGGAATTGCAGTTTGGACTGAGCTGATGGCCCGGGTGATGCAATCCTATAAGAGGATGATGGCGGTGAAATTTCCGATCGATGGACTATGTGCTGCGATCGGGTAGGAAGACGATGGTGATGAGATTTCTGATCGATTTATAGGGCAGAGGTGGTATGGATTCAAAGGAGTTTGGATTTGATAACGAATAGCTTCTGATTTCTAATCGATCCAGGGTATTAAAAGCAATGTGAAATGGAGAGAGGGCGGAGATGGATAACGAAGGACTTTTGATTTGACAACCGAAGAACTTCTAATTTAGATTTCATAAAAACCGTGGAAGTATTTTGGATCGAAGGGATTTTGGGTAATTCAAAAAACGCGGTTGAAATTAGTTGATGGAATTATCATTATTAGTAGTAACAATAAAACATCGTTTATAAATCTATCTCTTTATAAATAAAATACGATTTCACAAATCTTCACTTCATTCGAAAGTACCACTTTTATAAACTTAGCACATTTATATTTTTCACATTTACAAATAATCTTTAATATATGTACATACATATATATTATATTACTTTAAATAAAATGGTTAATATGTATTTATATTAACATACTTCTATTTTCTTTAAGCCCGTATCCTTTATTATAAAAGATGGATTTATGTTAAGATTTAAAAAAATTTATTTTACAGTTCGAAAATTTTAATTCAAAATATGTTATAAACCTATTAAATTATAATGTCCAAAATATTTACCTTTGATTTTAAAATAAATTATTTTTTCATATAATTCAAGAATAATTATTTAGACATATATAATTTCCAAAAAAACTTTGAAATACCTTTTTAAAATCAATCACCTTTTAATGGTATTTTAAAATATAAAAATATAAGGCCAGTGCTACTAAAGCGCTAAATAAACAAAATCGTGTCCATGTCATCCAATATAACATCCAACATATCATACATCACAATATATGTAAAAAAATAAAATCAACAGTGTGAGGAATCCATTTGGATCCCTCCAACCTGTCCCCACGGCATCTCATACAGTATATAAAAATAATTTAAAATCAACTGCTTCGAGGCGATATTCGTATACAAAGGGTCATCCGCTCTTACATGGGAACGTAATATGGTCTCATCTGCTCCAATAGGCAGGAATATATTCAATCCGACTAATAATAATTAGTAAATTATCCAGTAATCAATAACCATCAAAAATAAATATCCAAACATCGATAAATAATTCTTATTGACTAAAATATATCTATGGTTAACCAAAAAGCTGAGATTTACTCACATTTGAATTTCATTCGTCAATACATTTCCATTTAGATTAAAACTGAGTAGGCTTTCAATTTTAACCAAAATTTCTACGATATTCAAATTTGTCTATTCCAACTCCATGACATAGCCTTCGTCGGTACGATTGCAATGCGACTCGTCGAGTTCAATTTGGACCTCGTACAAGTTAAATATGGATAAATGAACGTTACAAATAATTAAATTGAAATTAACTTAAATTAACATAAATGTAACTTTTAAACCTTTCGACTTTCCCTCTCTCTCATGTGATTTCTTCTCCACCCGAACCCGTTCTTCTTCTTCTTTTTTTCTTTTTTATATTTGCAATCGATCGTCGAAGTTTGCCTACTACCACCAGCCGCGCTCGGGCGCGCCACCTCCATCGTCGCTGCTCCCATCCACGCATCGCGACTACCCCGCCGTCACCTCGCCCCATGACCAAATTCAATATTGCGATACATGCCCCAAGTCGAACTTCATCCAAGGCCAGTGCCACCCATGGCTTCTCCGATCACCGCGACCACATCGGAGCATGCCCAAACCTAGCTCGACCCTCCAACACCTGAGTCGCTGCCTGCGATGAACTTTTTTTTCCTTGTGGCTTGTTTTCATTTTTTCTGTTTTTGTTCTCGGGTTCGAAAACAATAGAATGAGAGGGGAAGGAAACAGTTGAAAAGAAACGAGGGCGAGGTAATGATCGTGCAGAAGTATAGGCTGGGTCTGGCTGAGAGCATGGGCTAACATATATATATATATATATATATATATATATATATATATATATATATATAAACACACCCCACTTTAAACGTCCTAAAATTTGGAACTCCAAACTGGGTGTGCCGACCGATGTTTTATATGTTATACCCCTATTTCGAACACATGGAACTAGTCTCGAGGCCCAATTCGATCACATTCATAAGATAGCTTTTCAAACCCAATCATTATATTTAACTCCTTTAGTTAATTTCTACGCGTTTCGATCTCTCACATCCAAACAATTTGCCCGATCACCATGAAATTTGACGTTGTTCTATAGTTCACTATTGCGGATCCAATGGAAATGATTTCGTCGAAATCCGAGACAGTTGTCTGGAAGACTATTTTTATACGTTAATTAAAATGAGAAATTTCCCAAAATTGGTTTAGTCACTTTTAGATCAAATTTAAAAGTTTATTGTCTTCCTTCTTATTCAAATAGAATTTAAATCAACTTTTGAAATCATTTCCATTCATAATAAATTAAGGATTCAATTATCCAAACAATTCCAAATATTAAATTCAATAATTTAATTATCAAATAAATCGTTAAATTTAAAGTCCAAGTCATTTAACTTATAAAATTAATGTTTAAACATTTAAAATTAATTAAATATTTCAAATTCAATATGACTAAATTCTAGGTCGTTACACTAACAATCCTTCTCACTCGCTTCTCAACACCTTCATTATGAGAAAAAAAAAATCCTTACTTCCTAATTTTTTTCCATCTTCACTTTGTTCTCCCTCCTTTCACAAATTTATTTCTCTTCCATCTCCACTTTTATATACAAAATGCATTTTCCATTTCAAACTAGAGAGTTTATCAGAACAATTTATATATTAATCTCATAATATTTATAACATGATTATAATTTAATTGGATTCATACAGGATATTCACATATGTATTTGCCTTAATTTTTTTTATTTTAGTCATGTTATGTGTAGTTGTTTTTCTGTATGCTACTTTAAGTATTATGATTCTTATAGAAAAATTATCTAATAGCTGTTAATAAAGTTTGACTTGCTAGATCAACAAGATTTTTTAAAAGGTTTGATCTTGATATTACACGTCTTTTCTATTGATTTTCTTGGTTTTGTCTTAAATTTATGATATCGTATTTTTTATTGAATTTTTTGTCCAAATTTATTTTTCCATCCGACTTTTATTTTAGATATAATTTGTTCTCCTTATAACATTCTTATTTCTTTCTTCACTTTCTTCTCTAGCCTCTCACAATTTTGTTTCTCTTTGATTCTTTAGTTTCCTATATAAACAAATTCAATTCATAATAAGAAATAAATTAGAGTTTCTTTTCAAACAATTTAGTATATTATCATAACTTTTGATTAACATGATTTTGATTTGAATAAATTCATCAATAGTTCTTCATCTTTATATTAACCTTAATATTTTTATTCATGTTATGAAGTGTTTGTTTTTCAACTTGTTGATTTTAGTGTTGAATACATATGGATAAAGGAAAATTCTATTTCAACACAGATAATTACTTAATAGACCCCCTAAAATAAATAAAATTTCAAAGACTAATATACCCTTAGAAAGCTGCATACTTTCTTTCTTCTTAGTTCCATTATCTTCTTATGTTAGTTTCTTACTGTCAAAATCATCGCTTCTTCAAAACCCTAGTTTCTAAATCGGTGAAGAATAAAATTCAATATTTCAACTACTATGTTATTTTTTGGGTTTACAGACTTTTTTAATTGTAGTTCTGAAGAAAATATGAATTGGGTTTCTAAATCAGTGAAGAAGAAAAATTCAATTTTTCACTACTAAGTTATTTTTTGGGTTACAGACTTTACTATGAAAAATTCAATTTTTCACTACTAAGTTTCTAAATCAATGGAAAAAAATTCTAATCCTAGTTTCTAAATCAGTGATGAAAAAAATTCAATTTTTCACTTTTTACGTGATGGGAAGGGTAGTTCTGGAAATGGTAGGGGGCTACAAAATTATTTTTTGGGTTTACGGACTTTTCTAATTTTTGGGGGGCTACTAATAAATACTCGGCTGAAATAGAATTTTTCATGGATAAATTATGTAAAATCCACCGAATTTTTTTAGCTTACTGGCGCAACGAGGTTAACTTAAAGGTTAGATTTTATTTTATTACATATATTTTCTCTCAATTTGAGGTTGAATATTTTGTTTTTTTCCCTAAATATGTTTGTCCAGATTTCCTTTTTTCCTCTGATTTTGTATTGACTCGTCAATTTATTTTATATGGGTTGATTGGATTTACGAATGTACAAGCATCGTAGAATCTTACATTATGTAAAATCTATTACAGGTAAATTTGAATAAATTTTTCTTTCTCTTGTTCTATATCATATTCTATTTTCTTCATTTGTATGATTATGAATTTTAGTTTCTTCCTTTGCAAGGTGTTATTGGTTTATTGATACCTAGATACAATAGACTTTAAGTTGTTCTATGTAATCAAAGGAAATTGTCAAAAGCAGAAGTGCTTTGGATAGAGGAAGTAAAATATATGGTATTTTGTTGTAAAAAAAAATTCATTATGGAGAGAATTAAGTAACTAGCTCTTTCCTCATAAAAATAAACCATAAATACTAAATTAACCTTTTCCTAATAATTTCTCTCTCTTTTTTCACCTAATTTTCTATCTCACCAAAATCATTATTTCTATTATCTCTTTTAAGCTTTATAATTTAAGTACATAATTAAAAATTTAGAGGAGGACTCATCTCGCTCTTCATCTATGTTTCATTAGCTCAATAGTATTCTTAACTAAGATTGAAAATATAAATGGATTAATTGAAAATCTTACGATGAATAAATTTTTAATGGCATAGAATGAGAGAAGGAACATTTTATTTTCAGAACTAGAAGAGAAAGAAAGCTAGATGGTTATTTTGTAAGTGGCGGTAATAATTTTCTATGATGAAAGAGGTTAGAACAAATATTTCTCCCATTGTATTTTCTTTATACAATTTTCTCTGTATGATTCACTCCCATTATAAAAAACACTCCCTCTTTAATAACTTCCTAGTCAAATAAGCTAATATTATCTTCATTTGAGTCTGAAACATAAATGTATGAGAAAATCAAGTTGGAATGAAAACATTATATTTGAAGTGCTATAAAATGTAAATAAGCAACACATATTCCTTATCACCAAAATCTTAGTGATCTTATAGTTCAGTGAGGTAATTATCCATGTCTTTTTTTTCAAAGTTTTTTATGTTGCATTTTTTGTAGTTAGGACATGTTTATAAAAAGCTATATGTTGAAGATATATTTATTTATAATATGTATAAGTGAATTTTTTAGATTAGGAATGATCATTTCAAATAGTATTACCATGAAATAAGTAAAAGGAATTAATTGCTATTAAATTGGATCCATTTGAATTCAGAGTAATCAGGGAAATAAAATGTAATTAATTTAATGAAAGGATTGTTTACATATTAATTATCTTTAACGCTAACCAATCAGAGATTTAACATATAATGAAACTATTCATCTTATCTACAACACATTTTATATTGATTTTCTTTCCACATTTTGTTTCGATTGGTAAGATTATGAATATGGGTTCCTAGTTACTAATTTTTGGTTGCGTAAAATACCAAAATGCCTTAAAAAAGTTGCATATTCAAATAGAGGTCAAGTTGATCTTTATTTTATTCACAAACATAAGTATATATAGTTGGAAGAAAAACATTGTATATGAAATAAATGAATATATTCAAATAATAAATTTTCATAATGTATTTTGGTGTAAAGGATAATTATATAAGCATAGGATTGTTCTACCTTTAGTAGACAACTTTAAATTTTTGTTAACAGTTAGTTTTGAACACGTATTTTATGAATTTATTATTAATTTTAAAATGCATCATGTAGTATTGGGTAATCAAATTTTTACGAGTAGCCAAGGGATTCAGGTTAGCTTTTGACAAATTCTGGAGGAGAAATGGAGCAGGAGGCTTCGGCGTTAGATATATAGTTTCCGTTGTGTGTTCTCTGTGTTGGTATCTCTTTGTTGAGTTGTATTAAGTTGTAATAACTAGACATGTGTTTATAACTGTCTAGTATGTGATGTATATGCTGTGTAACTCTGATTAGTGTTGTATACTATGTAATATTTATGTTATTAATATAATTTATTCGTTCCTCTGTTGAGATTCTGATGTTGTCTCTTCTTTCTCTTCTTTCTTTCTCTTTTCTTTTCCTTTCTTTCTTCAAGATGATGCGATTTTCTGTGGTGAGAAAGTTGGGTCGTCAAACTTATTTTTTGTATTGTTTGACACTATTCTATTAATCAATCTAAGATTTTAATATTATTTGGTTGTGCAGTTTAAAAGACTATGAAATGTTCATAAGAAACACGCATTCATAGTTATCACCAAAGTCTTGATCTCACGAAACAATGAGGTAATTATACATGATTTAATGTTGTTTAGATCATTTTATTTTTTACGGTTTGGGAATGGTTATAAATAGGTAACTATAAACTAGAGATATAGTATTTGTATTGTGTATAATTGAACTATTTTCTATAGGATCATTTCAAATATTGCTATCATGCAATAAATAAATGGAATTATTTGTTTTTCATTTTTTTTTAATTTTAATTCAACGTAGCTATTATTTAATTTAATGAGACAATTAATTAAATAAAGGAGTATTAACAAATACTTATCTTATCCTTATTAAGGTTAGCAAAAACAAAAAATTTCTTCAACAAACTTACGAAATAAAATTTGGATAGTATTTTCTTATGCATTAAAAGCAACATGATATTTTTGACCGATTTGTTAAGTTTAAAAGGAAACATCATATATTTTATATATTTAAAAGCATATTTATAACTTTTATCTTACATGCATAACGATTATATTAGGTAACAAATAATATATTGTCGATGTTGGATGTACAAGCACAAATATTAAAAGTATTCATAATGAGTTACATTTACATGATATTTTAATACTTCACTTCATTGGCTGTGTTTTCTTATATCAGCCGGTCTTATTGTTATCTCAAATGTGGTGTCATCTAATGTATTTTTTATATGTATCTAGAAATTATTTTTCTCATGATGATATATTACTTCGCTTTGAATCATGCTAAAATTTATATTACTTCATTTATTATGTTGGTATCAATATTTGAAACAAAAGGAAAAAAATATTTTAATTGTTCTGGAAGTTAGAATACAATGTCCCTGAGTGATAGCTTATTTGGTCATGGCATTAGAGGTAATGAAGAGGCGTAATATCAATTCTCAATGATGACATTAAATTCATTACTTACTGCGATAGTTATTATAACGCTCATGTAACGATCTGGATTTTTCAGCTTTGAATCCGGAATATTTAAGCGGTTTTAAATATAGAAACTGGATTATAAATTAGTTTTGAATATGAAAAACTTGGATTTATCTATTCAGAGTGTAGGTACAGCAATTTGTTGAATAATATAATTATTCAATTCAATAATGGGAAATTGAGTGAAATATTTGATCTTGAGTTTCAAGCTTGTTAAAAATATTTTAAAAGGCTTGTAAAATTTATATTGATAGTACTGAAGATAGTAAAAGTGTTAAAATTTGATTCGGAAGTGTTTTGTTAAGTTTTGAAATTTTATCGTTTAAATCGATATTAAAAATAGCCTTCCGGAGCGCAGTCTCGGAATTCGACGAAACCAGTTCCATTAGATCCGTAATATTGTATTATTATCGGATTTCAAATTTCGTAATTTTTGGAGCTGTCGTGTGATTGTACGATAGGTAAACGCGCTAAAATTCATATTGAAATTTAATATTATAACTGGGTCCAAAAGACTATCATCTCCATACGATCGAAATAGGACTCGAAACCTTTTCCATTGCGTTCGAAATGAGGTATAACATTATAAACGCCTAGCGGCACATCTCGATAGGATGTCGAGATTTTGATTTGCATTTATCGAGACAATTTGAATTAATTGATGTATATATATCCTTGTCAACCTTCAGCTTTATTCCTTTCACATTAATACTTTTTCCCATCAAATCACTGCAGCCTTTCTCCGCACGCCAACATCAGATATTGCTCCCCCCTTCCCATCTTAAACACGCTACCTTCTGTTATCGAACTCACGTCTTCTTCTCCTTTTAAAATATTACAGCCAAAACATAAGAAAAATAAAATAAAATGATGGCCGATACATCAAAACCCCAAAAGCAAATCTCGTATTCACCATACAAAATCTATCAGAGTGGAAAATGGCAAAATCAATTGAATCAATTCGCTTCCTCCTTTAATTTCCATTCGAACCCATATTTCTTCCATGCCGCTTGCTTCTGTAAATTCTATTCATTTCTATTCCATAGGCGTTTCTTCCCATTAGGACGATGACCTAGGGAGTGCGTACGTGCCTCCATTTCAAAGTCCAAAGTCAGGATTGTGCGCGATGGAGAGACTATTCCTTGAACGAAGAAGATCGAGGGTTTCGCGAGTGTCAGTGCGTGTCGTTCGATTTGGGCGCTCACACGAGCGACGTGGGGAGGTCGAGGGCATGGCGTCATGCGAATTGGAGGCTACGGTGTCGAAGGAAGTTGCGTCTTCGATGGAGAGCTAGGCGAAGTTGAATCATTGAGGTTTGACTGCAGTGTTTTTGGGTTGAGGTTTAGGGAGTGCTGGAGGTTGCTTTGGAAGCGGCGGCTCACCTGGGGGACGAGCTGGTGTAGGTGTGGCCGTGAATCTTGTAAGCGATTAGGGTTGGCATCGATCTGGGTTAGCGGTGAGGTATTTTCTATTTATTTATAAATTTTATATATTCATATTACTGGAAGCAGAAAGAACAATTAAAGTAGATTCTGTTTTTGATTTAATTAGAATATATTTAGGCTCACATTCATATTTTAATTTAAAAACAGTATATGGACATAAGTTCTTTTTGAAAATGGGAAATTTAAAATGTTTGGGTTATATAAAATCCGATTTTTTTATCTGTATATATATGTATATGTATATGATCTTGGAAATAATAATAATAATAAATAATAATATATAGATAAGGTTGTGGAAAAAACTATTTAATTATAAAGGAAATTAGTTTAGAATCAAATTTTTAATTTTAAAATTAAATCATTGCTTAATTTAATTATCAAATGGAGATTTAATTGTTCGATTGGTTCAGATATTAGTAAACCATATAACGTTAAACAAGGTCTTGAATCGTGAAGAGACCGAGGCGAGATGGAAATGGTCTGCAAAACAGAAATCAAAGGTGAGTTAATCTCACTCTTCTGGATTGCTATTTAAATTTAAATGGTTAAATTTAAATATTTGGTTGAATGATTGAATTGATTTGACGTGGTATATTACATAGTAATATATTGTATATATTGGAGTGATTGATTTCCCGCATTATAGCGGATGAGACCCTATGCGCCGCATAATAGCGGATGATATTATATAAACCCATATACCGTGATATTTCACCTCGAAGTGGAATTAGTATTTTATATTATGCTAAGGTCTGTGGATGCAGGGAAACAGGTTGGAGGGATCCAACGGGATTCCTCAAAATTATTTAGATTGCTCTAATAATTCTGTGTTATGATTATTTGATAGGGTGTGATGAATTATATTGATAATTGGAATATTGGATACCATGGTTTGATTTAATATATTTCGGTACACTGAGTCATCAAAATATTTTGAGTTGGATTTTTGAAAGAAATACAAGAGTAAATTTTGAAGTGAAACAATTATAGAATAAAAATAAGAATGAATTGGAAAGGAATAAACGTGATTTTTAAATCCTGATGAATTCCGGGTATGAAGAAGGGATTTTGAGTAAAAAGAGAAATAATGAATTTTAAACTTAAATTGTGGTACATCAAGGAATAAAGAATTTATTTTAAAATCCAAGGTTTAAATTTATGTAAAAGGATAAAGAAGGAATTTGAAAAATCTAAAATTGGTGTTTTCAATTAAAAAGATTTTAAATCATAATTGATGTATAAAATCTGAAGTTAATGGGCTTTGAAATAAATGAGTAAGTAAAAGAATTTATTCCAAAATGAAGAAATTTGGAAATCAATTTGAAAATTGATTAAGTGTTTCCGAGATTTTTAAGGGAGGTTGAGACTATGAAATTTTTATAACTGGGTTTATAAAAGTGAAGTAATATATCAGTAGATATTTGGAAGAATAAATTCACGGTGGGAATTTATTAAAGGAATGGGTAAAAAAATTTAAAAATAAATAATGATTTATTTTTAAAGGATGTGGAAGAGAAATGTGTTTCCATGGATAGCCAAGTACGTTTTTGAAGCAAATTTTTATGTATAAGTTAAAAGTGTTAGAAGCATGTTTTAGAAAGTCTCTTATTTTTAAATGTTTAAATTTAAAGTAAGTATTTTTCAAATGTATCTTAGTAGTAATTATTTAAAAGTGACTTGGTATTTTGTTTTAAAAAGAGAAAATTTAGTTTTATATTTTGCAAAGTAGTTTTATTTTAAATATTCTTAAAGTATATATTTTTAATAAGTATTAAAGTAGTTTTTAATTTAAATATTTTAAAGTATATTTTATAATAAAGAGTTTTCAAATTATTCTAAAATCTAAAGTGTTTGTACTTGTGATTTCAAGTGAAATAGAAAATATTTGGAGAATTTATTCCGTAAAAAGAAGATGGTTTAAAACTGTTTTCAAAGGGTTGTAAATGGAAATATATCTTGCGAAGATATTTTGAGGATATTAAATAATTTGGGAATTTATTTATGGTTGATGGATGTTTGTGAATGTTAATTGATAGTTAAATAACCGACTATCAATATTGGCCAATGCGCTGATCGTTTCAAAGAGACGGGATCGGGATTAATTTCTCGAAAACCACTTCGATTTGGTTTGTACGTTTTCATGGGGAAAACAAGAGTTGGAATCGAAGATGGAGCAGTGAAGTGCAAGGGCTAGTCGCTACTAATCCTGAGGTGATTCCAAAATGGATGTAGTAGGAATAGTGCCATCGGTTCCGTTCGAACCCGGAACGGACTTGTATGGATGAATGCTTTCAGAACATCGTCAGGTGGACGGTGAGCATTCTAAGTGATATGTTCTAAAAAGGTAACGCTTCGCCTCGAGCCTCATCATCTGGGAATGACTGAAAATCAGGGGTTATGCAGCAAGGCTAAGTGGGTAGCACCCATTAGAGTGAGGTCATCTCTGTCTAAATGTCCCTTTTTATTTCGACTTAGTGGACGGTTGTTGATCCCAACCGCGGGGTGATCTTACTCGGGATTATCCAGTAAGGGGTAGTCTCGGTCTTGTGTTGCAGGGGATTTAGGGTGGATCCTCGGTACGCTGATCTAGACCAGGTACTGCGACAGGTGGTACCCCAGTGCCTAGTCATTAGTTGGAAATCATTCTCCCTATGCGTCTTTTATGATTTTTGTTTGTACAACCCACTTTGTGGCTAGTATGCTGGAATTTAATCATGTAATAATTTCAGCTATTTTAATAAGTATTTGTATATAGACACTGGTATAATATGAGAGGATTTTGATAAAAAGTGTTTTGGCTATCGTAAGGTAAAAAACCCGACAAGTTGATTTGTGGCGTAGTCTTACGAGATGCTTTTGATTTCAAATGATTTTGAAAAATTAATAATCCAATTGAGTGTGATTTTCTCATGCTGGTTTTCCAGACTGACTCGGGTGTTTTTTAACTATAATGCTCGGGTCACACTGAGTATTATAGATTACAGGAAAGGATGTTGTGGAGCTGGATGGCGATACGTACATCCGTACTTGTATGAAATATTCCGCTGTGTATTCGGTTTTTGGAAGGACAGGATATTATAACCGTCCTGAGTTGTGTTGTTTTTTGTATTAAACCCTGATGTTGTACTCTGATGATGTAATGTATAAACAGATGTATTTGTTTTTGTGTAAAGATCATGTATTATCTATTATATTTTATTCCGCTGCGATGGTTAGATTCTGATGTTGTTTTCTATTTTCTCCTTCTACCTCTTTCTTCTTTAACCCTAGTGGTTCGTATTTCCATTCATCTTGAGTTGATTTGATGGAGAATAGTGTCGACTCAAGGTGATCGGGTTTGCGGGCTGTTACAGTGGTATCAGAGTTGAAGGTTAAGCAAGAACCTTGGCTCTGGTGGGAATTACTCATTAAATAGAGTCTGTTGTACTCTAAGATGAGTTTGAGTGTAATAATAGATATGAGCACGTATTTGTTAGTGAATATAAAAATTGTTTTATATTGTGTTGATTTGTCCGTTGAGTGTTTATGGATTCTGGTCGATATGTGGGACGCCATGTTATCGATAGGGGTTTCTAAACTCTTAAACAAGATAAACTGACACGGTATTGTTTTAGAAATAAGGTGAATGAAATAATTTTACACGGATTATTTTTGTATATAAAGGGAATAATTTTCTATAAATTCTTATAGTTATATATGATTGCATGGTTGTTAGGGAGTGATAATATTAAATTATTATCATTGTTGTGTACAATTTGAATAAGGAATTGAAATCATAACGAAAAGTTAAGGAAATAAATTCGTATACAAATAAGATTTGTAAATGTAAACTGTAAATGAGATTTATAACTTGAAATAGAATTCCAAAGAAATATTTGAAAATAAATTGAGATGAAATTCCAGAGTAATTTTTGAATATGGATTTCGAATTTGGAATTTGGGGAAAGGTTTAAATTCCTTTGGGTTTGAAAATGGTTTTCAAGGGTTTTGGAGAAATAATAGTAATACTATTTGGGAAATATTTTTGAATTGGATATGAAATCTGGTGAGATTTGAAATTTAAAAATATTTGAAATATTTTGGAAGGATAAAAGCATTAAACTCTTTTCGGTCGCTAGAAAATAACTTCGGTGATGACTGCAGCATCATCGATGTTCATTTTTGAGTTTCCAAGAGAGAAATAGCTACCAAATTGTTTTAAATTGAAATTGTTTGCAAAAATGGGTTTGGCCTTGATATTCAAAGAGATAATTGAATTTACCAAAGAATTTTGGATATAACTGATTTCAAATGATTTTTGAAATACTTAAGCTATTATTGAAGACTCTGGAATTGGTTTAAAATGTTTTTGAGTGTCTAAGTAATGGCTTAAACTCTAGAGGTTTAACTAAAAATATTTATGGATTATAAACAGGTTAGGAAATTTATAAAGTTTGAAATTTCCTGGGATGAGATTAACTTGTAAAAAGTTAATAAAGTTAGAAAGGTATGACAATTTAATAAAGTAAACTAAAGAAGGTTGGTAAGATGGAATTGAAAATATAGTTTGGGTGGATTAAAAGAACAAAGTTCTAAGAATTACAAATTTATTTGAATTTGAAATAAATTAGTAAATGGAGCTAATTTAAAATAAGTATGGAAATGAAATAAGTTAGAAAAATAAGTCGAATTTAATGAACATAAGATAAGTTTAATAATATTGTGATTGGATTTGAATTAAAGTAGAAATATAATTGAAATGGAATTGTATCATGTGGTGGATACATTTAATGAAATTAAGATCTTACTTAATAAAATGTAAATGAATTGTGTGAAGTCAAAGAATAGTATGGGGTTAGATTTAACTGGAGTTTAGTTAAATAAGATTGAATGGGAATAAATGATTCTAATGGCTTATAAAAGAATTGAAAAGCATTGAAATAAAAAATAATCCCTAGTTAAAAGTAAAGTGAAAATGTGATTGACTGTAAATGGATGGAGAAGTATGAATATTAGTAAGTGAGTAGCTTATAAAAATGTAAAAAGGGAATAAATAAGCCGAAATAAAAGTGTTGGTATTTTGAAGAAAAAAAATTCCAAACTTGAGATATAAAATAAGATTGAACTCAAGAAAATTAAATGAAGTGATTTTTGAAGATAAAAATCAAATATTGAATTGCAAGTTGGAAGGGGACTAATTTGAAATAAATGAGTTAAATGGATATGTTAATGGAGTTAAATTGGTTAAATAAAAGTTGAATTGTGAGTTAATAAGATTGGTTTGTGAATTAAAGTGAATGATAGAAATAGAACTTGAGTGTAAATAATATTCATCGCATATTGTAAGTGGATTAATTATGAGTTGAAGTTGTTGTCAAATGAAATGGAATTGGATTATAATAGAAATGATTTGAGTTGCAAATAAAATATAATTCGAGTATAAATGAGTTAAATATGTGCTTGGATATTATTTTGATAAATTGAGAAGGTGAATTAAAATAAAATGGATGGGATAACTGAATTAAATGGAATTTGATTAGATGAGAATCAAATAAAAGTGAAATTAAGTTTAAAGTTGGAATAAATAAAAGTAAATTAACTTAAGTTTAAAATTTATAGAAGCTTGGCTTCGAGGAAGGGTGAAAGTTCGGTAAATTAAAAGTATGGGTTAAATTAATTTGGAAAATTGTTATTGATATAAGCATTGAATGTTGTCAAGCTCAATGAAATGGTTTAAAGTGAAACCAATGCGGAGATGAGATGAAATGAAAATGTATGGTTGGTGAATAAACTAGAAATGAGATGGAATTTAAAATAAAATGAGTTGGAATCAATTGGATGTGGATAAAAACTAAAATGGATATTCTATTAAGTGAATATCATCGAATTGCATAGAATAAATTAGTCGTTCGACTTAAACGGAAGTGAATAAAAATTCTATGGATTGGTAGAAGTAAATAAATTTGATTTTTGGAATCAATTGAAATAAATGCGAGTTGTTGGGTTAAAAATGAATTGAATGAAAGAAATTGAGTTGTAAACCATCAAAATTAAATGAAATGGCATATGAATTGGTTGAAAGCAATTGAATTAGTTTTGAAATCATATAAATTGCTCATGGAAAGTGTTTGGTGCATGTTGCTTATGAAATGCATATTTTAAGTTATTGAAAGTAAGTGAAATGTTAATAAATTTCGTATATTTAGTACTTACATGTTTGAATTGAGTAAGTACAGGTACAGAGAAGCCGTTTGGCTGGATTTGGACGTGCTAATTGATAAAATAATAAGCCGATTGCTTAAAAATGCTAAATAAAGGTGCGCCTACGCAATAAAAATAGGAAATATGAACTATTTTTGTTTTTCCGACCGTGTGGGTCGATGTATATATATTTATATCTCTTGTCAAATTGCAAAAGCTCCTCCGTACAAAGGAGACCCTGCCAAAAAATTTCGAAAATTTTGGAAGTTAGAAAATTTTTGGAATTTTTTTTTGTTAGCGACAAAACGATTTCAAATTGGAATTGAAATAAGGGATTTTGGAAATAGAAATTTAAGCTAAATGTTTAGTTGGAACTAAAGGATTAGAAAATTGAATATGGGATTTTCATTAAATGGGTTTTAGCAAGTTAATGGGTTGAGGCATTCGTCTGCCTTAGCAATTTCGGGGACGAAATTCTTTTAAGGTGGGAGGAATGTAACGACCCGGATTTTTCAACGTTGAATCTGGAATATTTAAGTGGTTTTAAATATAGGAACTGAATTATAAATTGGTTTTGAATATGAAAAACTTGGATTTATCTATTCAGAATGTAGGTGCAGCAATTTGTTGAATAATATAATTACTCAATTCAATAATGGGAAATTGAGTGAAATATTTGATCTTGAGTTTCAAGCTTGTTAAAAATATTTTAAAGAGCTTGTAAAATTTATAGTGATAGTACTGAAGATAGTAAAAGTGTTAAAATTTGATTAGGAATTTTTTTTTAAGTTTTCAAATTTTATCGTTTAAATCGATATTTAAAAATAGCCTTCCGAGGCGTAGTCTTGGAATTCGATGAAACCAGTTTCATTGGATCCGTAATATTGTATTATTATCGGATTTCAAATTTCGTAATTTTTGGAGTTGTCGTGTGATCGTACGATAGGTAAACGCGCTAAAATTCATATTGAAATTTAATATTATAACTGGTCCAAAAGGCTATCTACTCCATACGATCGAAATAGGACTCGAAACTTTTTCCATTGCATTCGAAATAGGAGTATAACATTATAAACGCCTAGCGACACGTCTCGATAGGATGTCGAGATTTTGATTTTCATTCATCAAGACAATTTGAATTAATTGATGTGTATATATATATATATCCTTGTCAACCTTCAGTTGTATTCCTTTCACATCAATACTTTTCCCCTTCAAATCACTGCAGCCTTTCTCCGCACGCCAACATCAGATATTGCTCCCCCTTTCCACCTTAAACATGCTACCTCCTGTGATAGAACCCACGTCTTCTTCTCCTTTTAAAACATTACAGCCAAAACAAAAGAAAAACAAAATAAAATGATGGTCGATACATCAAAACCCCAAAAGCAAATCTCGTATTCACCATACTAAATTGGTCAGAGTGGAAAATGGTGAAATCAATTGAATCAATTCGCGTCCTCCTTTAATTTCCATTCGAACCCGTATTTCTTCCATGCCTCTTTCTTCTGTTAATTCTGTTCATTTCTATTCCTTAGGCTTTTCTTCCCATTAGGATGATGACCTAGGGAGTGCGTACGTGCCTCCATTTCAAAGTCTGAATTCAGTGATTATGCGCGATGGAGCGACTATTCCATGAACGAAGAAGATTGAGGGTCTCGCGAGTGTCAGTGCATGCCGTTCGATTTGGGTGCTCACGCGAGCGACGTGGGGAAGTCGAGGGCATGGCATTATGCGAGTTGGAGGCTACGGTGTCGAAGGAGGTTGCGTCTTCGATGGAGAGCTAGGCGAAGTTGAATCATTGAGGTTTGACAGTAGTGTTTTTGGGTTGAGGTTTAGGGAGTGCTGGAGGTTGCTATGGAAGCGGTGGCTCGCCTGGCGGACGAGCTGGTTTAGATGTGGCCACGAATCTTGTAAGCGATTAGGTTGGCATCGATCTGGGTTAGCCATGAGGTATTTTCTATTTATTTATAAATTTTATATATTCATATTACTGGAAGCAGAAAGAACAATAACACTAGATTCTGTTTTTGATTTAATTAAAATATATATAGGCTCACATTCATATTTTAATTTAAAAACAGTATATGGAGAAAAGTTTTTTTGAAAATGGGAAATTTAAAATGTTTGGGCTATATAAAATCAGATTTTTTTAATCTATATATATATATATATGATCTTGGAAATAATAATAATAATAAATAATAATATATAGATAAGGTTGTGGAAAAAACTATTTAATTAAAAAGGAAATTAGTTTAAAATCAAATTTTAATTTTAAAATTAAATCATTGCTTAATTTAATTATCAAATGGAGATTTAATTGTTCGATTGGTTCAGATATTAATAAACCGTATAATGTTAAACAAGGTCTTGAATCGTGAAGAGACCGAGGCGAGATGGAAATGGTCTGCAAAACAGAAATCAAAGGTGAGTTAATCTCACTCTTCTGGATTGCTATTTAAATTTAAATGGTTAAATTTAAATATTTGGTCGAATGATTGAATTGATTGGATGTCGTATATTACATAGTAATATATAGTATATATTGGAGTGATTGATTTCCCGCATTATGTAGCGGATGAGACCCTATGCGCCGCATAATAGCGGATGATATTATATAAACCCATATACCGTGATATTTCACCTCGAAGTGGAATTAGTATTTTATATTATGCTAACTGTGGATGCAGGGAAACAGGTTGGAGGGATCCAACGGGATTCCTCAAAATTATTTAGATTGTTCTAATAATTCTGTGTTATGATTATTTGATATGCTGTGATGAATTATATTGATAATAGGAATATTGGATACCATGGTTTGATTTAATATATTTCGGTACACTGAGTCATCAAAATATTTAGAGTTGGATTTTTGAAAGAAATATAAGAGTAAATTTTGAAGTGAAATAATTATAGAATATAAATAAGAATGAATTGGAAAGGAATAAAAGTGATTTTTAAATCCTGATGAATTCCGGGTATGAAGAAGGGATTTTGAGTAAACAGAGAAATAATGAATTTTAAACTTAAGTGGTGTTATATCAAGGAATAAAGAATTTATTTAAAAATCCAAGGTTTAAATTTATTTAAAAGGATAAAGAAGGAATTTGAAAAATGTAAAATTGGTGTTTTCAATTAAAGAGATTTTAAATCATAATTAATGTATAAAATCTGAAGTTAATGGGCTTTAAAATAAATGAGTAAGTAAAAGAATTTATTCCAAAATGAAGAAATTTGGAAATCAATTTGAAAATTGATTAAGTGTTTGAAACCGAGATTTTAAAGGGAGGTTGAGACTATGAAATTTTTATAACTAGGTTTATAAAAGTGAAGTAATATAACAGTAGATATTTAGAAGAATAAATTTACGGTGGGAATTTATTAAAGGAATGGGTAAATTTGTTTAAAAATAAATAATGATTAATTTTAAAGGATGTGGAAGAGAAGTGTATTTCCATGGATAGCCAAGTGCCTTTTTGAAGCAAATTTTTATGTATAAGTTAAAAGTGTTAAAAGCATGTTTTAGAAAGTTTCTTATTTTTAAATGTTTAAATTTAAAGTAAGTATTTTTCAAATTTATATTAGTTGTAATTATTTAAAAGTGACTTGGTATTTTGTTTTAAAAAGAAAAAATTTAGTTTATATTTTATAAAGTAGCTTTATTTTAAATATTCTTAAAGTATATATTTTTAATAAAGTATTAATGTAGTTTTTAATTTAAATATTTTAAAGTATATTTTATAATAAAGTGTTTTTAAATTATTCTAAAATCTAAAGTGTTTGTACTTGGTGATTTCAGTGGAAATAGAAAATATTTGGGGAATTTATTCCGTAAAAAGAAGATGGTTTGAAACTGTTTTCAAAGGGTTGTAAATGGAAATATATCTTGCGAAGATATTTTAAGGATAATAAATAATTTGAGAAATTATTTATGGTTGATGGATGTTTGTGAATGTTAATTGATAGTTAAATAACCGACTATCAATATTGGCCAATGCGCTGATCGTTTCGAAGCGACCAGGATCGGGATTAATTTCTCGAAAACCACTTCGATTCGGTTTGTACGTTTTCATGGGGAAAACAATAGCTGGAATCGAAGATGGAGCAATGAAGTGCAAGGGCTAGTCATTACTAATCCTGAGGTGATTCCAAAATAGATGTAGTAGGAATAGTGCCTTCGGTTCCGTTCGAACCCGGAACGGACTTGTATGGATGAATGCTTTCAGAACATCGTCAGGTGGACGGTGAGCATTCTAAGTGATATGTTCTAAAAAGGTAACGCTTAGCCTCGAGCCTCATCATCCGAGAATGACTAAAAATCAGGAGCTATGCAGCAAGGCTAAGTTGGTAGCACCCATTAGGGTGAGGTCATTCCTGTCTAGATGTCCCTTTTTGTTTCGGCTTAGTGGGCGGTTGATGATCCCAGCTGCTAGGTGATCTTACTTGGGATTATCCAGTAAGGGGTAGTCCCGGTCTTGTGTTGCAGAGGATTTAGGATGGATCCTCGGTACACTGATCTAGACCAGGTACTGTGACAGGTGGTACCCCAGTGCCTTGTCATTAGTTGGAAATCCATTCTCCCTACGTTCCTTTTAAGATTTTTGTTTGTAGAACCCACTTTGTGGCTAGTATGCTGGAATTTAATCATGTAATAATTTCAGCTATTTTAATAAGTATTTGTATATAGACGTTAGTATAATATGAGAGGATTTTGATAAGAAGTGTTTTGGCTATCGTAAGGTAAAAACCCGACATGTTGATTTGTGGCGTAGTCTTACGAGATGCTTTTGATTTCAAATGATTTTGAAAATTTAATAATCCAATTGAGTGTGATTTTCTCGCGCTGGTTTTTCAGACTGACTCAGGTGTTATGTAACTATAATGCTCGGGTCAGACCAAGTATTATAGATTACAGGAAAGGATACTGTGGAGCTGGATGGCGATACGTACATCCGTACTTGTAAGAAATATTCCGTTGTGTATTCGGTTTTTGGTAGGACAGGATATTATAACCGTCCTAAGTTATGTTGCTATTTTTATTGAACTCTGATGATGTACTCTGATGATGTAATGTGTAAACAGATGTATTTATTTTTATGTAAAGATCATGTATTATCTATTATATTTTATTCCGCTGCGATTGTTAGATTCTGATATTGTTTTCTATTTTCTCCTTCTACCTCTTTCTTCTTTAACCCTAATGGTTCGTATTTCCGTTCATCTTGAGTTGATTTGATGGAGAATAGTGTCGACTCAAGGGGATCGGGTTTGCGGGCTATTTTTATTATTATAACTTTTATATATTATCTGGTTTGCTTGAGTATTAGGAAGAAAAAAAAATTATACAATTTTTATAACTTTTATTTATTTTTTGTGCACCATGTTATATTTATTAGCGAATATAGTGTTCCTGAAATAATTTTTTAGGATAGTGTCAAAAAACTGCATTGATGCAAATGTTAGAATTTTTTTGAAGCTAAATTTGAATCACTATTTCACATCGAGTATGATTAATTTATGCCAATCATAGAACATCATTATCATATTAAACGCGTACCTATTTGAATTTACGCTTTATAAAACATGAAGTCATGTTCAACTGATTCATTTCTTAATTTAATATGTATGCTTTGTTACGAAGTTAGGAATAATAAGTAGTTGTCATTATTGTTTTTTATATAAATCATATATTCTCTGTAAAATTTGCTACACTTCATCTGCTTCAAGATTACTTAAGCATATTTACGATCAAATATTTATTTAAATGTTTAAGAAAAGTCTAATCCAAATAAATTATAATCGACAAACATATGCTTTCATCTTTATATAAGTAGAAAGCACCGATAAATAAATTATTTGGTGAACCCCATGTGAATAATTCTACTAATTTAAAAACTTATATCCAACTGGTAGTATAAAAATTGTAATAGAAATAAATAAAGTAAAGTAAAGTGCACTAGAAATTCTTATACTGGTTTGAACTCACGTTCTACGACCAATCTCAAACTCCATTTGGATTTAACTAACAAACGTCCTCACTTAACCTAGACAAATAGGTATTATAGACTGTCTAAGATGCCGAATAGGACTTCTATATTACAAACTACCTAAGCTACTGAATAGGACTTCATGTTTGAAGATCTCCAACATGACTTAGATCACAAAGAGTAGTAAAGTATTTTGACTTCTTGTGCTCTAGATAACATGGATGAGTCGATATAGTAAAACCTTCCTATAATTTTCTTCCTTGTGGTATAATGTGTGCTCATGAAGAAAGGAAGTAATTTGATCATAAAAAAATATCCTTGAACGAATGTGTGATCAAAAACTTAATGCAATATTGTGAATTGAATACTTGAGAGTAATTCAAGATTGAGACAGAAAGAATTGTAAATCGGTTAACAAAGACTTTGAAATGAATTGCCTTTGATAGATAACCATTAGTTGCAACAGTTTATGAAAAGTAACGATGAAGAAGAAGGTTGCAACTATTAACGGATAAAGATATCCCTTCACAAGGAAGAACATCCTTTCAAAATATAGCCGTTTGATGACTTTCATTTGACTGAAAACTATTCGGTAATTGACTGAATTTTTTAGAAAAAATAAGAATATAAAACAGAAGAGAAATAGTACAATTTTCATATAATTCAGTCGGTTGAAATTTCTTATTTAATCGACTGAATATTGTTAGTTTTTAAATCCTATATATGTGCACAAATTCAATCGACTGGGAGATATGATTCAATCGACTAACTTCTGTGTCCTTTTGCTCTATACTTTGAAAATGATTTCTGATACATTTGTGTGTATGTATATTACCTAGAAGATATTCTAACATTATTATACTTCTAGACTCAGAAATTTTGACCGATAATACGTTGATGCATCATCAAGGTCTTCGTTTTGTCAAGTACGTCTCTTCGTTTGATTTGGTATCTTTTTCCTGCATAAGTGGTTAGTATATATGATATATTCTTATTCAGTTGTCACTATCAAAATATCAAAGTATAAGGTTCTAACTTTCTTCCTCTTTTTGATGATGACAACTATACAAGTTAATTTTAATTTTTTTAAGATATATAGATATCTTTTCACCTAATTCGATACTCCCCTTATCGATATAGCCGTATAGTTTTTCTCTAGATATCAAAGAGGAGTAACCTAAATTATTATAAGGGTAGAACTCTCTAGTACAAATTAATAAGCATACAAAATATTTAAAAAATTTGTTAATATTTTAAAGAACATACCACTTGTCATAGTCATAATTTTAACCATCATAACATCATGTATCATACTCATATAGAAAATTTGAACATAAGTATCAAAAAATTGGGAATATCCCCCTTTCATTTGTGTTGTACCTGCAAAAATTAAAATATATGTTCTATGAAGATCTCTAGAATCCCAGACTCTGATACCAAATGAAAGCCTATGCGGATCAAGTAAAATGAATAATTCTACTAATTTAAATAGTTATATCAAATTAGCGGTATAAAAATTACAATAGAAATAAATATAATAAAGTAAAGTACCATAGGGATTTTTATACAGGTTCGAACTCCCGTTCCACATCCAGTCCTAGACTCCTTCTCGATTTAACTAAAAAACATCCTCATTTAATCTGGAGGAATAGGTATTACAGACCGCCTAAGCTGTCGGACATGACTTCTACATTACAAACCACCTAAGCTGCTGAATAGGACTTGTACCAGAAGATCTCTAACAGGACTTCGTCTACAAGGAGTGGTAAAATGTTTTGACTTCTTGTGCTCTAAATAACATGGATGAGTCGATAAAGTACAACCTCCTTGTTATCCTGCTTTTTGGCAAAGCCGCGATACCAAAAGATCGATCAGAAACGGAGAACAGTTCGTCTCAGAGACCGGTCATACTTCGTTTCGCTATGGATATCACTGAATTTTGTCCGAGTCCGAATTGTGCTACAATTGATAGGACAAGACAAGAAAGACCTTAGAAGCCGCCATCTCAAATTTCGAGTCAATCCGAGTTCATACGCTCAAGTTATGATCGGTTCAACTTGAAGGGAACACACTGGTTTCGAACCCATCATGGTGGGTGTCTGCGAACCCATCATCATGCACCATCCGAACCGATCACCTTCGAACCGATGGACTTCGAACCCATCGGAATGCCTCGGCTCGACTCCACCAACTTCGAATCCATCTGGTTCACGCCAGTGGACCTCATGTCCATGGAGAGTTTGCGAGGCTCGTATCCATCCAAAGATCCTTGTTCGAACCCATCACAGAAGCCTTGTTCGAACCCATCACAAAAGCCTTGTTCGAACCCACCTGTGAAGCTTCATTCGAACCTACTGGGTCAACCAACCATGATGATGTGCCTTTCATCGGTTCGAATGCGCCGAGATATATGGAGTCGAAGCGGTCAACTCGGAGTGAAGACCGGATCGATTCGAAGTTTGCACTCCACGTCACCATGAAGGCGCGCGCCACCATCGGTTTGAAACCATCGGTTCGAATAGATGGTTTCGAACCAAACAGCAACGCAGTGAACCCCATCTCGAATCCGTCATATCTCTCAATCCACTGATCCAAATGCCACGAAATTTTCACAGAAGCTTGCATTCATGTCGAAGAGTGTCCACACCAAATTTCACCTCGGTTGGATGAATTCTTGATCGGTTCGAATGGAGTTCGAACCGATGACAAAGTGGGCCCAAACTTCCTAAGACCAGGTGTGTGGGCCCCCTCACATGCCAGAAGTGGTCTCCCGAGTTTTCAGCGAAATATCAGCAGCCTACGCCTATAAATAGAGCCCCAGAGCCAACAGAAAAAGGATCTTTCGACTCTCAAGCGCCCAGACTCTGCCGGATTGAGATCTCCATCATCCTACATCATAATTTTACTGTTGATTTCGAATTTTCAGTTGTAACTGGCTGTTTATCGCTGCAACAACTTGTAATCATTGAAAGAGAATCAATAAAACATCAAAATACTTCACAGTGGACGTAGGCAACACGCCGAACCACTATAAACCGCTTGTCTACGCATTTACTTTACTGTTGTTTAGAGTTTTTGTTAGATAATATCTGTTTTGAACTTACATTCTTCACTATTATCTCTTCAACGACTCCCGAAGAGTGTTGTGCCCATTTTTGGTGCAAACACTTTGGTGCTTTCGTTGAGAAAACTCAGATTTTCTCCTGCTCGTTGGATCTGTCATTGATACCGGATTGAATAAATCTAAGAGAGAGATCCAGATCATTGAATCCAACTTCCTTCCCTTCTATTCAGATTTGCATAAAGTCTAGGAAAGGAATTCAACTATCAAGATGGTTAGCACAAGAACCACCTCAAACGCTGTCAATCAAGAATAACAGGATAGATAAAATCCTGTGCCCCCACTTCCATCTAATCAGGATGCTACTGGGCACTCTGAACCGTCCGGTCCGGTTACTCGACAAGAGTTGCAGTTGTTACTCCAAGAGCTGACCCAGAGTTGGCAACAGCTAGAAGAACAGCTACGCACTAACGCTGAGTTAATCAACAAGCTGGATCGCCAGAAACGAAAGAGATCCATGAGAGACCATGCTTCTCGCTCATCCAGCGAAAGTTCTTCGTCCTCTGATTATCATAACCGGACTCCACGACCCCGGCTAGATGGGAGTCGTATGCCACCTGTTGGAAATCAACCGACATTGACTGTTGGACAACTTAGAGTTGGTCCGTCAACCAGTTTCCAAACCGGACCCTCCTCCGGAGGAGGTGCCGTTCCACACCACACCACAGAATACCGCACCACTAACGTTGCGGCTGAACCAGGGGTCGACGCCCAAGATCAGTCGGACCTGGACCGTCGTCATAGCGGGCGTACTCCTGAACCGTATGTCCCAGAGGACTATGAGCCGAGAAGGCGAGATTTGGACCGTCGACGATATCCTGTTCAAACTAAAAGTATGGAACATGATCATACTCTGGCGCAAATGCCGGATCTTTCAACTATGATACGTCAGATGATCCGTGAGAGTCAGGGATTCACAAACGACGATTGGGGAGTTTCCCGAAGTCACACTCTCTTTACGGACGATATTCTTATTGCTGAACCCCCGCGGCGATTCCGAATGCCCACTCTACCCATGTACGAGGGAAACTCCGACCCTAACTAACATATTCTAAAATATGAATGGTCGATGACTGCTGCCAGGGCTGATGATGCAGTGAAATGTCGAAGTTTCCCCATATCCTTGGGGGGCATCGCTACCATGTGGTTCACTCGGTTGCCACCTCGATCCATCTCTTCCTTCGATCAGTTAGCCACAAAATTTGTCGAGCAATTCCGCATGCACGTCGCAAGGCCAAAAGATGTCAACACTCTATCTAGTGTCACGCAAGCTCCTGGAGAGACACTCAGACACTACCTAGAGAGATTCCATGCTGCATGTGCGGAAATTAGTAATCCAAACGATAACTCCATCCTTATGGCATTGACTAAGGGGATCGACCCCGATTCTGGATTTGGCAATTGGCTAGCTGGGAAACCACCTGCATCATTGGACCGTTTCCATGCCAAAGCAGCTCAATTACTGAGACGGGAAGATGCGAAACAATCTAGGAAACAAACTGACGCAGGATCAAATGCGGGAGGGATCAAAAGAAATGTTGCAATAAAACAGTCTAGTGAGAGCCCCGGAAAAGTCCAGTTGAACATTAAAAATAAACAAGCTCGGCGAAGAGAAAGCGTGAATCAAACTAAAAAACAAGATCAAAATTGTGGCCCGCGGCGCAAGAATCCAATGTTCGACAGTTACACTCCTCTAAATACATCACTAGAGGACTTGTACTTACAAACCTGCGATACAATTCAATACCAAAAACCTGCACCAAGACCGTCGTCAGAGAGACAAATCCAGACGGGAAAGTTTTGCAGGTTCCATGAAAGCTACGGGCACAATACGAACGAGTGTCGTCACTTACAGGATCTTGTTGAAAAACTGATCAGAGAAAGGAAGCTGGAACAGTTTGTGCGGACACCGCAGCCCAGAGAAGCGGGCCCATCAAATCCAAACAATGGACCCAATCGGCCGAGACAGGAGGACTCGACTTGTCCTCGCGGAAGATTGGTGATAAACGCCATCAGTGGCGGACCTACTTACTCAGGAGCCTGGAACGACGAAGATCCTCGTCACTGTCACACATGACAGGCTCCTTCAATCTATGAATACTTTGCAGTTTCCTTTGCATTCTAGAATTTGAATTTGTAATAAGGCACTGACTTTGCCATATTTTCTTATTTCGGCAATAAAGTACTATCTCTTCAAGCTAGAGCTGTGATTCACCAAATACAACGTTCAACAATCACGACACACGAAGAGCTAAGTTCCATCAAACGATGGAATTTATTCAAATAGCAAGTGACTGTGATACGATCGGCCACTCACTAAGTGAAACCCCAGCTCGGGGGCAAGCCAACGCACCAAAGGCTGAACTGGACCAACACACGACAGTCCATTCAATAACTCGTTCCCAGAGCGCGAACGGACTCAAACTTCCCAGAGCGTGAATTGGAGTATAAACACTCAATAACTCATTCCCGGAGCGTGAACGGACTCTAACTTCCCAGAGCGTGAATTGGAGTATAAACATTCAACAATTCATTCCCGGAGTGCGAACGGACTCCAACTTCCCAGAGCGTGAATTGGAGTATAAACATTCAACAATTCGTTCCCGGAGTGCGAACAGAATCCAACCTTCCAGAGTGTGAATTGGAGTATAAACATTCAATAATTCGTTCCCAGAGTGCGAACGGACTCCAACTTCCCAGAGTGTGAATTGGACTATAAACATTCAATAATTCATTCCCAGAGTGCGAACAGACTCCAACTTCCCAGAGTGTGAATTGGAGTATAAACATCCAATAAATCGTTCCCAGAATGCGAACGAACTCCAACTTCCCAGAGTGTGAATTGGAGTATAAATATTCAACAATTCGTTCCCACAGCGTGAACGGACTCCAACTTCCCAGAGTGTGAATTGGAGTATAAGCATTCAACAATTCATTCCCACAGCGTGAACGGGCTCCAACTTCCCAGAGCGTGAATTGGAGTATAAACATTCAACAATTCGTTCCCAGAGTGTGAACGGACTCCAACTTCACAGAGCGTGAATTGGAGTATAAACATTCAATAACTCCTTCCTAGAGCGTGAACGGACTCCAACTTCCCAGAGCATGAATTGGAGTATAAACGTCAAATCTATCGTTCCCAAAGTGTGAACGGACTCCTAAAAAGCCCAAATAGATGTGACCGACCATCCAGCGGCTGACTCCAGATTCCCGAAGCGCGAGTCGGAGTACAAACATCAATTCCAGGTTCCCGGAGTGCGAACCCAAACATACATGTGTTCTCCAAGTTCCCAGAGTGTGAATTGGAGCACAAATACCAAGTCAAAGTTCCCGTAGCGCGAACCGAAATGTCGATACTAACTCCAAGTTCACAGAATGTGAATTGGAGTGTGAACATTAATTCCATGTTCCCGGAGCGCGAACCGTGTTGCAAACATCAATAACTCTCGAATTCCCGGAGTGCGAACCGGATTATCGATCTCAAATTATCTTAAGTCCCCAGAATGTGGACATGTGCTTAAGGTTTTCAATAAACGCAGTCAACCACCGGAACACAAATGTTATTCCCCGAGACTAGGGGAAAAAAAAAAGATAAGTGTTAATCGCTAATGTTCGAAGTTCGATTATTCATCGATCACAACTTGCGACCAAGATTCTCAGACTTGGCGAATAAAAACGAATTCTACTTGACGGTGAAAACACCACAAGTGCACCGGACTGAAAACAAAACACTACAAACACTTAAGCACAAAAAGAAATGAGAATTGAAACAAAGAAACTGAATTTTATTTCAATCGACCAGAGACAACGAATTACATGAAGATAAGTTCTTCCAAAAAAAAATTCCTACTTGCAGGGGCCGAACCTGCATCTATACACGGCCCACTAACAAAAAACGAAAACAAGTTCCTATCTTCCAAAAAATCTGTTTGGGAGGCCGATCTATTCCTTCTTTCTTGGCTTCCTAATCAGCGGTTCGTCATCAGAATCACTAGGAACAGAAATCCTTCGTTTGGACGGCCTCCTCTCCGGTGGCTGCTCTTCGGCAGGGGGCATAATGTCAATGTACTCCTCAGAGCTCGAGTCTAAATGAAGGCTCCCTGCCGGAGGAGTAGGAGGGACCGGACCCGCGATGGAAGATGGGATGTGCCACCTGATGTTGTTGTCCTTAAGGGCGTTGGGCTATGCGCCGCCATACTGACGCCAACACTACTACTTTACCCCGCAGCTTCCAATTCTGCATGAATTTCGGCCAAGATCTCTTCATCACGAATCGTTTGGGCTTGGCTGGGGGCATCCGCGATCTGCATTGAAGAGCTAGAGGTTGGCGGGAGGTCACTAATAATAAATGGCAAGTTTGTAAGAGGGTCAACCTGTTGGCCAAGCAGCTCACTCACCATTTGTTCGTCGAGAGATAAGGGTCTCCCCTGCGCCAGCTCAGTAGACACTGCCGTCGTCACGACAGTTGTTTCAGTAGTGATGGCTTTATGCCCTTGAATAGACTCCTGAGCTGAAGATGCCGGAGAAATTTCGGTTATTGAACAAAGAGGAAAAGATGATATAAGCAATCTCTTCAAAACAAATGCTTTAATAAAAGCACACTTGAGATATGTTCAAGTACCTTCCTCAGTTTGACTCGTTGACGGTTGGACGGCCTCAGAGACGTGCTCCCGAATGGGAGATAATCGCGGCTGTTCTGGGTCATAAGCAGGAACAGGTTGTGTATCGACCACAGATACAGGCACTACCGAAGGTGGAGCGGTGATTTCAGTAACGGCAGAGTGATGCTCAACACCTGATCCCTCTCCAACCTCTAGAGATCGGCCACCAATCATCTCCTTCTCATGAGCGATAATAGCGTCATAAAGGACCTTCTTCTCATCGTCTGTCAACAGCCGGTTTTCAAGTTCGAATCGGTCGACCGATTCACCCTGACGTGCTTCCTCTTCTTCCTCAACCAATCGACCCCAAGCGCTGCGGAGGTGTATCGGGTAATCTTGGAGCCAGGCCAAATTTCGGTGTCTCAACACGTTGGCATTGTAAGTGATGAGCAAATCTTCAATATCGGCCTCCAGCCTGGCCTCCGCTTGATGAAATTTCTCCTCAACCTCCGTCTCAACCGCCTGGACCTTGGCTACTGCTGCATCCCGTTCAGTCCGGAGGATCACGGCTTGTTCACACGCCTCTTGGGCTGCGTTATTCGCATCATCCCTATCCTTGGCGATTTCGGCAAATTTAGACTTAAGCTCGTTCAACTCCTTTAGGGCTGCGTCCCTCTCGGCAGTAACCATGGTATTTCGATGGGCCATGTCCTCTACCGTGGCATAGTGCTCACGTTTCATCCTATCCATCGTTGCCTGGGCTTCGTCGGCCTTTTTGATAGCCTCCATTTCAGATTTCCGAGAAGATTCAGCTTCAGTGTTTAGCACATCAATAATACGGCTCTTTTGAGATAACTCAGCCTGCAATTTCTCGATGGTGGCCCCACGCTCAAAGGCCAATGACGATGCTTTCTCAGCCGCCTTGTACCACGCCCTGTATTGGGCATAAAAGTCGTGCACATAATCATGCGCCATCTGCACGGCCTCCGGCGGGATTCTTTTCAAGTGAAGAGGAAAAATGTAGTTATCAAAGCAAATATTTGGAAAGTCCTTCTTCAGTTGAGCAAGCCTGATTGCTCCTTCCCCCGAAATTTCAGTAGGAGATTGTTCCACGACTATTGGAGGCATTGCCTCGGATCTGGGATGGCGAGATTCATGCCTAGAAGATTGAGAGGCCGACTGGTAGTACGAGGAATCAGAAGGACGAGAAACATGGACAGGAGGTTGTATAGGAACTCTTGGAGGAGGAGTGCGCGATCGAGACCGATGTCTGTAATCCCTATCTCTCCGTTCTTGGCTAGAATACCCGGAGTACCTGCGATCGTAATCCCTGTCGTTTTCTCTCCGTTGTGACTCGTAATATGAGGAAGATTTGCGAGCATGTCGCAGGCTCCCTAACATCGAGCCGCGTCCAGTCATAATATCTGCAAAGCGAAATGAGAATAAAGTTAGTGGTTTCTCAAAACCGACGACCTAGGACTCAGGGCTATGTAGTGTCGTGAAATGTGTGTGAATATGTATTCCCCCCGACCAACCAGAAGTGTCGGCTGAACTAGTAATAAAAGGCTCGCTCAATTCTAGAGTACGATGGAACTCCTCCAACCCGGCATCTTGTTGAAAAGACACATCATCCGAGATTGGAAGATTGGTAAGCCCTTCGTAAAGACTTTCAGTTCGCGGAGGAGACATCTCAGAAATTCTAACTCCGGGAGAGGATCGGGCCGTGACAACCGATTTCCATCTCCCCTTCTTAGTTAGCGTGACGACGGCTACCTTGCCTTTTCTTTGCTCTTCAACATCCTGAACCACGTCTGTAGGCTCCAACAACGGCTCGTCGTCAGTATGAGTTCTTTCAGAATCAGCCTCCTCGGCGATGATAACTTTGGGCTTCTTGTGCTTGACTCGTTTTTTGGAGACAATCATTAGTGCCCCGTCAAACAGCATGCTCTGCCCTCGTTCAATCAACCCGTAAGTCCGAAGATTCCTATCCGTCAAAAGAGACTCGATATCCCTATCTTCACTCGGGACTTCTCGAAGTACTCGCACCATCTCTTTAAAGTGCTCGCCCTCAGGTCGCTGAATCGTCGCTGTAAAAAAAAAGAGAAAAAACATAAGTTTCGCTTTGATCGCAATTGCCTTAGTAATTACTTGACACTCACGTCTGAATAACCATCGCCGGGCAAACCCCGGAGGACACGTGACATAGAACCATTCCGTCCTATAGTAACTCGGCCTGGTCTAGGACCCAGTGACCACTTGGCAGTTCCTCACTGCTTCCAGAAATGTGAAGGAAGGGTAATCACCTCGAGTTTTGAAATTAAATAGATATCTGATCTCGGTCGGGATCGGTGGTCTATGAAGGTACTCCATGAAGACGATGAATAAACTATTCACGGAGGCATACCCATTCGGGTGTAGTTGAGATGGAGCGATCCTCAAAAAAGAAAACACCTCCCTTATGTACTCGTTGAACGGAGGAAGCATCCCAGCCGCGCACGCGTGGCGATTAAATGCTGTATATCCCTCCGGTGGGTTGTGTGGTCTATCATTCGGCCCCGGCAATAAGACGTCATCCAGTGACAGGCCGTGCCTCAAGCATATTCTCCCCAACATATCTTCAAAAATATTGGATTGAACGGAATCCGACGGATTGGCAATGAAAGACGCATTGGAAAGTTCGTCCGGGGCCGGACCAATGATCTCAGGTTCAATATCTGAAACCTCTAGTCTCGGAGCAGCTGTGCTTTGAACCTCCTGTTGTTGCGAACTTGAAGGTTCCATAACTAGCTAACTCATGAGAAACCATCGTTAGACGACAAAGGACCCGTGCGTTCCCCAGTGTAAAGTGTATGAATGTATGTTGTACAGTGCCATGCATTACTTGAATAAATATCACAGAGTTAAAGGAAATATACAAACGACAAAGCTAATTTCCCCAGTTATAACGAACGTCGTCGCTGACCGTCATCACTAAACCGTTTGTATGATGGAATTTGCTTTGGATAGAAGTTGTTGTGGTTCCATCGACGAGCTTCGATAGGTGGTCAAGTATGCAGTGTGATTATCAAGTCCAAATATGCAAGGATGAAGCTCGCCGGAATTATGCTTAGAAAATGTCAGACTTTGGTATCCATCATAGAGGGTTCGAACCGATCACAAGGAACTCATTTGAACCCATCCCAATGTCGCTTCGAACCGATGCAGAAAGGCACGCTTCGAATTGATGATCAGGTGTCAAGTTCGAATCGATCAGTGAAGGGTGACTTCGAATCGATCCTTGGTTGGCTAGTTCGAACCGATAAGGAAACCCTCAACTTAACATCAACCACGTTTGAATGGATACCCTCCGTATCGATGCAAAGTTGAGAACTTCGAACCGATAGCTGATGGATTCGAATCCATTGATTCGAATGGAACCATCAAAGATGGTCAATCGGTACGAACTATGTCACCCTCATAAAGTCATTCCAGGGATCGATGCGAAATCCAACGAAGAATGATGCCGCCATCATCGATTCAAACTTGAATCCATGCATCGATTCGAAGTCCCCCTAAACCAGATCTGGTTTTGCCAATCACTGAAGTGAGCAATCGATGAAGAAGAGATGGGTTCGAAATGACTTTGCCGTTTGAATTTGAGGCTAATTACCTAGTTTGAATAATGGATTCGAGGAATTGAAGACTTGAATCTGGATTGGTTCAGTGACGCGACACAGTGTTTTTTTCTCTGAGGCTTCGAAACGATGCAGAGCACAGAAAACACAAGGCGAAAGTTAAAAAGGTAAAAAGTGAAAAAAGTGAAACCCTCTGCTATTTATATGAAGCCTTGAGGGCGACCGAGACGATTCCCCTTCCGGTAAACGCGACCGGTCGCAACCAGTCATAGCATGGATCGTTTCGAAACCACCATTCGAAGCCATTTGCCTAATGCCTTGTGGGTTCGGTGTTACCCTCACACTTCATCGATACAAAGTACACGGCAAAGCATCAAGTCGCATCGATGCGAAACAAACAGTGGGCACATCATTTCGAAGCCCCTGTTCACAACTCCATCCACAACCAATCGATACGAATGACTGTTTCGTATCCATCATAACCTATCGATGCGAACTACTATTTCGTATCCATTCTTTCTCATCGGCACGAACGAACGCTCCATACTCGTCCACGCCATCGGTTCGAATGTCAGTTTCGTACCCATCGTAGCACGAGTGTACTCCATTGGTTCGAATGTAGATTTCGAATCCATCAATGCTCCAACGCATCGGTTCGAAGTATCATATTCACACAACCCAAATTCGTTTCCTTCGACCTTCTATATCGGTTCAGGAGAGGATCGATGCGAAGGGGTTTTTCAAAACAACCATCGTGCACTGTCTCAACTTAAATTTCCAAATCGATTCTGGAGAGAATCGATAAGAAATTCAATAGCCAACCAAGCTGGCAATGACTCGTGGACGCGCGACGTTAACAAGGGTCAAACTAACATATGTGCATATATGTCAAACTAACATTCGATTTTGAACATTTACAGGGATCGAGTACTCTTCTTGTTACAAGTGCAACAGCCAACGGCCAAGCGCTATTATACAACAATCAATCATATCAACGCAAGGTTATAGCAATACGGAGTACGAGTCTCAACAAAAAAGAGAGCAATAATTGTTCAGAGAGAAATTGCAACTATTCAAATCACGTCATGTTCCCATAAGACGTACATTGGGGGGCAAAATGTTATCCCGCTTTTTGGCAAAGCCGCGATACCAAAAGATCGATCAGAAACGGAGAACAGTTCGTCTCAGAGACCGGTCATACTTCGTTTCGCTATGGATATCACTGAATTTTGTCCGAGTCCGAATTGTGCTACAATTGATAGGACAAGACAAGAAAGACCTTAGAAGCCGCCATCTCAAATTTCGAGTCAATCCGAGTTCATACGCTCAAGTTATGATCGGTTCAACTTGAAGGGAACACACTGGTTTCGAACCCATCATGGTGGGTGTCTTCGAACCCATCATCATGCACCATTCGAACCGATCACCTTCAAACCGATGGACTTCGAACCTATCGGAATGCCTCAGCTCGACTCCACCAACTTCGAATCCATCTGGTTCGCGCCAGTGGACCTCATGTCCATGGAGAGTTTGCGAGGCTCGTATCCATCCAAAGATCCTTGTTCGAACCCATCACAGAAGCCTTGTTCGAACCCATCACAGAATCCTTGTTCGAACCCACTTGTGAAGCTTCATTCGAAACCACTGGGTCAACCAACCATAATGACGTGTCTTTCATCGGTTCGAATGCGCCGAGATATATGGAGTCGAAGCGGTCAACTCGAAGTGAAGACCGAATCGATTCGAAGTTTGCACTCCACGTCACCACGAAGGCGCGCGCCACCATCGGTTCGAAACCATCGGTTCGAATAGATGGTTTTGAACCAAACAGCCACGTAGTGAACCCCATCTCGAATCCATCATATCTCTCAATCCACTGATCCAAATGCCACGAAATTTTCACAGAAGCTTGCATTCATGTCGAAGAGTGTCCACATCAAATTTCACCTCGATTGGATGAATTCTTGATCAGTTCGAATGGAGTTCGAACCGATGCCAAAGTGGGCCCAAACTTTCTAAGACCAAGCGTGTGGGCCCCCTCACATGCTAGAAGTGGTCTCTCGAGTTTTCAGCGAAATATCAGCAGCCTACGCCTAAAAATGGAGCCCCAGAGCCAACAGAAAAAGGATCTTTCGACTCTCAAGCGCCCAGACTCTGCCGGATCGAGATCTCCATCATCCTACATCATAATTTTACTGTTGATTTCGAATTTCCAGTTGTAACTTATTGTTGATCGCTGCAACAACTTGTAATCATTGAAAGAGAATCAATAAAACGTCAAAATACTTCACTGTGGACGTAGGCAACACGCCGAACCACTATAAATCGCTTGTCTACGCATTTACTTTACTGTTGATTGGAGTTTTTGTTAGATAATATCTGTTTTGAACTTACATTCTTCACTATTATCTCTTCAACGACTCCCAAAGAGTGTTGTGCCCATTTTTGGTGCAAACACTCCCTATAATCTTCATCCTTGTGGTATAATGTATGCTCGTGAAGAAAGGAAGTAATTTGATCATAATATAATATTTGAACGAATGTGGGATCATAAACTTAAAGCACTATTGTGAATTGAATGCTCGAGACTAATGACATAGAAAGAATTATAAATCATTATTTAAAACTTTGAAATGAATTTCTTTATATAGATAACCATTAGTTGTAGCTATTTATGAAAAATATTGATAAAGAGAAAAGGTAGCAACTGTTAATGGATATAGGTATCTCTTCATGAGGAAGAATATCCTTTCAGAAATATAGCCATTAGACGATCTTAGTCGATTAAAAATAAATGAGCAATTGACTAAATTTGTTTAGAATATAAGAATTTAAAATAGAAAATAAACATTGCAATTTTCACATAATTCGGTCGGTTGAAATTTCCTATTCAGTCGACCTAATATTGTTGCTTTTTAAATCCTGTGTACATGCAAAGATTCAGTCAATTGAAAGATAGGATTCAGTCGACTGATTTCTGTGTACTTTCGCTTTATACTTTGTAAATGATTTCTGATAAACGTGTGTGTATATACTACCTAGAAGAGATTTTAACACTATTTTTACCTCTAGACTCAAACACTACGATTGGAAACACGTGGATGCGTCATCACGGTCTTTGTTTTGTCAAGTACGTCTCTTCATTTGATTTGATATCTTCTCCTTAATAAGTGATTAGTGTGTGTATATATATATATATATATTCATGTTTAGTTGTCTCCATCAAAACATTAAAGTATGATGTTCTAACATTCTCCCACTTTTTAATGATAACAACCGTACAAGTTAATTTTAAAATTTTATGGACCTATGGATATTTCTCCCCCCTAAGTCAATGCTTCCCTTAATGATATTGTCGTATAGTTTTTCTCTCCCTTTGTCATCGATAAAAAAGAAACAGATATCAAATAGGAGTAAAATAAATGATTATAAGGATATAAATCTCTAAAATAAATTCATATGCATACAAAATATTAAAAATTACGTTAATATTTTAAAGAACATACCACTTGTCATAGCCACAATTTTGACTATCACAACATCATATATCATACTCACATAGAAAATTCGAACACAAGTATCAAAATTTTTGGAATATATCTCCCTCTTTATACGTGGTGTACCTGCAAAAATATAAGATATTTATTCTGGTACCCACTTCTTACATTAGGATCCAGGGGTTAGGTCTTAGGAAACCATACCCATTTGGATGTGGTTGAATGTTTATAAATATAGTTTCCATTATAAATTACATTCTTATAATAGTTGCAAATATAGAGTTGTTTATCATAATCAATCTTATTAGCTGGAATCCATATTATAATACCATTAGTCATTAGCTTAGTAGTTGAAATATATTTTCTATAGTTTCTAACCAAAGAACTATTATGACTGTGAATGGTTTTAGGACTACCATGGTTACTAGTACCAGCACTAAAATTAGTATACATGAATGCATATCTAGTACTTTATTTACTTTTAGTTCATTTATAGCCTAAACTGCATTTATCACCGTGAGCTTTCGAATTTGTGACTTTGAAAGACAAGATATCTTTACCCTTGTTAAAATTTACGATTTTTTCATTTAATTTTAAAAAAATTGCTTTACAATCAAAAACTTCTTTTTTTGCAAAATATTACTATTATCTTTTAAAATCTCACATTCTTTAGATAATTCTACGTTATTCTTAATTAAAGCTTCAGTCTCTTTCACAAGTGACAAAATTAAAGAGCTAGAATTATTTAAAGTGTGATGACTAGTCTTCTCAACCCTCGAAAGTCGATACTAATACATCCATGGTATTCACGTGCCGTAAATCTAAGTGCCGAGAAGGTAGATTATCAGGGGTAAAATAAAGCAAAGATAAAATATAGAAACACAAATTCTCACATTAATTTAACTATATAGATATATAATACATAATCACCCTCACTATTGTACATTATAGTTTTTTTTGAACTAACCCAACCAGGAATAGTTATAACTGCCTGCTCCCATACTTGCTGGTATTAACTAACTTGGACACGGCGGAAAAATAAAAATTAATAGATAGATATACATCCAAACAAAATCCTGACTACTTGGCTGCCCATAAAAATAGGGCACCTAGAGTTTAAAGAGAAAAAAAATAACCTCCAAGTCAGTCATGAGACTGGTGTGAGAACTCAAAATATGTTATTTGAATACAAAAAGGTATCTCATAAGAACACGCCGCACATAAACACGAAATAGGTTTTTACCTTATGATAACCAAATCTTTATTCTATAAAATAAGGGATATTATCTTTAACGACTAGGTGAAGGGACTATCTTCTGGCAGTACATCTCTAAAGATATGTATCGAGACCCAACAAATGATCCTCTACCAACACAAGACCGACCTACCTCTTCCTAGACAGTGCCGAATATGTTATCACCTCGGTCATTATCGACCTATCCAAGACATCTCTTAGCATACACCAAAATAATTTGAACCAGAACGTTATAATGGGTAGAAATATATCTAGAAGGGGATGATCATAACCTAATCGAACCACATGGCCTTACCACGTCTATCTTGTTTTGTCCATTTCCATGTGTGAGGCTTGAGGTAACGATTACCTTTCACATAGCGGATCATCTTTCCTCTTTGAATGCCACATTGGCATTCCACAATCACACAACTGATTTCAACAAACGTATAACTCCTGAGCACGTGCATATCAGAAAAAGGTGTTGAGCTAAAAGAAGTTGCCTTCAATGCTACTAAGCAGATGTTACATTTATAGAGATCGATTAATGTGATTTTAAAATGCAACGTCAGACATTCATCAATACAAGTTCGTCCCGAGACTGAATGAAACAGAAGACATTCCTCCTACCATATCTAGTTTTGGGAATCACCCCTAGGATCAGTAGCGATTAGTCCTTGCAATTCGAAGATTTTCATAACGGAGCACTAATGCCAATATATGATACGGTGAATTTCCCATTGGTCTAGTGGTAAGTGGCCCTACATCGTGAATATCTTCGTCTTCAATGATCTTATCTTCAACATGTTTTACTTCGAAAAGTAAATTGGTTTAAAGTGGTTTTCAGATAGGGATTTCCTAGATCCGACCCAGGTCTCTTCAAATCCAGTCATCGATAAATATGATGTTTTATAAGTAGATGATTGTTGTTTAATTTGTTCATTTCTTTATCAAAATATCTTCGAGAGATATATATCTTACAAGTATTCTTTTTAGTAAATACAGAATCATTTAAATCTTCCTTTTCAAATTTATCAAATAATTTTTTAGAAAGTACCTTTGAGTATTTAAATTTGGAAAATTTAAAGTCCTATACTTAACTCGTTTCCTACTTTTTGACTTTATCTATCCCTCATTCAGATGAGGTCAGGTGAGTCAGGGCACTGGTTGCTCCTGAACATCTCGTCAATTTAAGCATCTCACCCAGATCTCACAATAGAAAAATCCAGTCTACTCGTCGGATTTTAGAGCCAAGGTTAAATCATTTGTTTTCGACAGCTTTCTTTAAATCATTTATTTAAAAAAATTTAAAAAAATTTTAAAATCCCCAAATCATCCTTAAAACACTTAATTATTTATTTTAAAATATTTATATTTGGAAAATAATTGTTAAGTTTAAAACTTCATTTCTAAAGTTATTGAAACGACAGTAGAAAAGTGCTGCGAAAAATGCTATGAAAAGTGCTACAAAAACGATTCGATTTAAAACAAATTTTTTAATATTTAAAAATCCATATTTCGATCCAGATATTTTTAAACTATTATTGGATTTGTAAAATTAATTTCATATTTTTAAAAGTTTGAAAATACTCATTTCAAAGAATTGTATACTTTGATTGTTTTACTGCAAAAGCAAGATTTTTTTGAGAAATTGATTTGGACATATTTTAAAATCTACAAGATAAAATCTTTATTTCCTTTCTTTATTCTAAAACTATGGATATATTAGTTTAGAAAATTATTATCTTGAAGAACTCTGAGCTAAATTCCATTTCGTACTCATTTGAATTCTTCGGTGCAAAAACGCGAACTACCGTTACGTGACGCGCCTAGTTTTGACTCATTTATTGGTTTTCATCTAAAACTTGTTGAAATAAGTTTATATGTTTTTGAAATATTTCTAAAACATTTTCAATCATTTTAAAAGGTATAAAATGATTCCATACTACTTTTTCAAATTCCTTCTGAAAGTGTTTTCCATGTGAGATAACGATGTGTATATCGTGACTTGTTCAAACATTCACATGAGGTAAACAATATATGATGATCAAAATCACAAACAAACATCCATACAATCTATCACATCATCACATCCATATATATATATATAATAATAATGAGTTCTCACCTTGAATGAATTGAACTAACTTTAGATGGATATAACTTTCCTAACTTTATCGAACGCTCACGAACACTTGCACGCTTTTCTTAAAATTCTAGACTTGGATTAGAGAGGGGTATGGTGCTCGTGGCCTTGGGTTAGGGGAGAGGTGGGCTCGGCTTTGGTGGGTGGTGTGAGCGGCAGTGGGTGGGAGGAGGAGAAGGAGGAGTTTCGAAATGATTTGGTGGTGTTCAGATGAATATTTGACTTAATATATTTTTAAACTAAATTTTAGCGTTATTTTATTAAGGTTGGAAGCCATGAAAACGAAGAGAGAAAGCATGGAAAATGAAGAAGGAGAAATGTGAAAAAAAGTGAAGAAATAGTTGGGTATTTATAGAAAAAGTTTGAAATAAATTATTATTATGTGAAATGACCAAAATACCCTTACTTCGTCTTCAGGAAAACTACATTTTTTCAACATTTAACACCACCTTTAACTTCATAATTTTATGTCCTAATCACTTAGGTATTAAGTAAAATAAAGTAAGATTTTTGTTTACATTTGATTTTAACATGTTTGTCTTTTGGTGCTTACTTTTTGTTAATGAATTTTAGAAATTTCTGAACTTGTTTCTTGTTTAGTGACTTATCTGATGCTTATCCTATTTAAATATGTGTTCTTATATATGTAAATAAAGGTGCAACAACGTTGCGACAACTTTTGTTTGACAAAACGTTTTACGGTCACATTTTGACCTTTTGTTAAACTATTTGTTTATGTAAATAAAATTTGAAAATAATTTTGTATATTGTTATTTAAAAATAAAGCCCCTAATGAAATAATTAAAATAATTTATTTAACCATCCAAACTTACTTTTCTAAAATCAGACTTTTGTCACTTTAACCAATACAAGCAACGGTTCTTAATTCTACGTATAATCCTATCTCCAAATCCTATTTAATATTACTTGAATCATAAAATCATATACATTTTATATTTAAAATCAATCTTGAATATTTTATTTTAGAGTGATCAAATTTTGAGTTTTTATGTGAAGAATTTTCCAAAAATATATTTTTACTTTGCAAAACATTGATTTTCTTCAAAAGATCATTGTTTTTTAACTTCTAACTACCCATTTTATTTTTGTAAGAAATCTTTTTGTGAAAAAAGTTCTTCTACCGTATTTTCAAAAAAAATTAGTTTGTTTTACCAAAAAAAATGATTTTTCTTTTTTAAGTTGAAAACTTCTTGCTCATAATTTTTTATATTAGCAAGTTCAATTATATTAACTTTATTCAAAGTTTTATAATCTTTTAATAATTCATCATATGCTAGCAAAAGATCTTTATATAAAGAGTCTACGCATACCGATTCTGATCTAAGTTTAGCCATGAGGCATTTTCTTGTTTGCTCCTTTGAATCTTCTTTATTGCTCTTCCTCTTTCTATTGCCTTGACTAGATCTCTTTATGGCCATTTATTATAGATGTTGTTATAATCTCTAGAAATATCAGGCTCTGATACCAAATGAAAGACTATGTGGATCGAGTAATATGAATAATTCTACTAATTTAAAAACTTATATCAAACTGGCAGTATAAAAATTACAATAGAAATAAATATAATAAAGTAAAGTGCACTAGGGTTTTTATACTGGTTCAAACTCTCATTCTACTTTTAGTTACAAACTTCGTTGGGATTTAACTAGCAAATGTCTTCACTTAACTCTAAGGAATAGACATTGTAGACCGCCTGAGCTGTAGAACAAGACTTTTATATTTCAAACTGCCTAAGCTGCTGAATAGGACTTCTTACTTGAAGATCTCTAATAGGATTTCGACTACAAAGAGTAGTAAAGTGTTTTGATTCTTTTGCTCTAAATAACACGGATGAGTCGATATAGTACAACTTTCTAATATTCTTCTTCTTTATGGTATATTGTATGCTCGTGAAGAAAGGAGGTAATTTGATTTTAAGAAAATATTCTTGAACGAATGTGTGATCAAAAACTTAAAGCAATATTATGAATTGAATGCTTGAGAGTAATTGAAGATTGAGATAGAAAGAATTATAAATCAGGCAATTAAAGCTTTAAATGAATTTCTTTATATGGATAATCAATAGTTGAAGTTGATTATGAAAAGTAACGATGAAGAGAGAGGTTGTAATCGTTAATGGATAGAGATGTCTCTTCATAAGGAAGAATGACCTTTTAGAAATATAGTCGTTAAACGACTTTCAGTTGACTGAAAATAAGTAGGTAGTTGACTGAATTTGTTTAGAATATAAGAATTTAAAACAAAAAAGAAACAATTCAATTTTTATAGAATTCAGTTAGCTAAAATTTCTTATTCACTCAATTGATGTTGTTAGTATTAAAATCTCGTTTACGTGCACAGATTCAGTTGACTGGGAGATATGCTGCGGTCGACTAACTTCCGTGTACTTTTGTTTTATACTTTGAAAATGATTTTTGATAAACGTGTGAGTGTGTATACCACCCTAGAAGAGATTTTAACTTTATTTATACCTCTAGACTTAGACATTATGACTAATAATGCACTTATGCGCCATCGTGGTCTTCGTTTTGGCAAGTATGTTTCTTCGTTTGATTTGACATCTTTTACCTACATAAGTGGTTAGGATAGACGGTATAATCTTGTTTAGTTATCATAATCAAAACATCAAGATATGAGGTTCTAACAATCTTCCCCCTTTTAATGATGACGAGTTAATTCTAAAATTTCATGGATATATAGATATTTCTCACCCTAAGTCGATACCCTCTCTATCGATATAGCCGTATAGTTTTTTCCCCATTGTCATCGACAAAAAAGACATAGATATCAAATAGGAGTAATATGAATGATTATAAGGGTAGAATTCTCTAGTATAAATTCATAAGCATACAAAAAATTAAAAAATTATGTTAATTTTTTAAAGAACATACCACTTGTCATGGATGCATCTCTAGTACGGTATTTACTTTTAGTTTGTTTTAGCCTAAACCACTTTCATCATTGTTAGCTATTGAATTTGTAACTAAGGAAGATAAGATATCTTTACATTGTTAAAATTTATGATTTTTTATTTAAATTTTTAAAATTTTCTTTAGAATCACAAACTTCTTTTTTCAAAATATTACTATTATCCTTTAAAATCTCATATTATTTAGATAATTCAAAGTTTTTTTCATTAAAGCTTCGTTCTGTTTCTCAAGAGACAAAATTAAAGAGCTAGAATTATTTAAAGAATTTTTTCAAAAATATATTTTATTTTGAAAAACATTGATTTTCTTCAAAACATCATTGTTTTTAAATTTTAAATGCTCATTTTCTTTTTGTAAGAAATCTTTTTGTAAAATAATTTCTTCTTTTGTATTTTCAAAAAATTTAGTTTGTTATACCAAAATTTTATTTTCTTTTATAAATTGAAATTTTCTTACTTATAATTTTTCAATTTAGCTAATATAATTCTATTGATATTATTCAAAGTTTTACACCCTTTTAATAATTCATCATGTGCTAGCAAAAGATCATTATATAAAGAATCTAAGCATATCGATTGTGATCTAAGTTTAGCCATGAGGCGTTTGCTGTATGCTCCTTTGATTCTTCTTTATTGTTCTTCCCCTTTCTACGGTCTTGGCTAGATCTCTTTATGGCCATTTATTCTAGGATGTTGTTATGATCTCTTAAATCCCAAGCTCCGATACCAAATGAAAGTCTATGTGGATCAAGTAATTTGAATACTCTACTAATTTAAAAACTTATATCAAACCGGCAGCATAAAAATGCAATAGAAATAAATATAATAAAATAAAATGCACTAGGGATTAATATACTGCTTCGCCATTCGACGTTCAATTCCAGACTCCTTCTAAATTTAACTAACATACTTCTCACTTAACCTGAAGGAATAGGTATTTTAGACCGCCTGGGCTGTCGAACACGACTTCTATATTACAAACCATCTCGGCTGTTGAATAGGACTTCTGCTTGACAATCTCCAACAAGACTTTGGCTTCAATGAGTGGTAAAATGTTTTGACTTCTTGTGCTCTAAATAACACAGATGAGTCGATTAAGTACAACCTTTCTATAATTTTCTTTTTTGTTGTTCAATATGTCCTCGCGAAGAAGGAAGTATTTTGATCACAAGAAAATATTCTTAAACGAATGTGTGATAAAAAAACATAAAGCAATATTGTGAATTGAATGCTGGAGAGTAATTCAATATTGAGATAGAAAGAATTTTAATTCAGTTAATTAAAACTTTGAAATGAATTTTTTTATATTGATAACCATTAGTTGCAGCTATTTATGAAAAGTAACGATGAAGAGAAAATGTTGCAATTGTTAATGGATAGAGATATCTCTTCATGAGGAAGAACGTCCTTTTAGAAATTTAGCCATTAGACGACTTTCAGTCAATTGAAAACAAATGGGCAGTTGATTGAATTTGTTTAGAATATAAGAATTTAAAACAGAAAAGAAACAGTGCAATTTTCACAGAATTTGGTCAGTTGAAATTTCTTTTTTAGTTGATTGAATATTGTTAGTTTTTAAATCTTGTATACGTGCACCTATTCAGTCGCTTGGGAGATATGATTCAGTCGACTGACTTTTGCTTTACACTTTTAAAATGATTTCCGATAAACATGTGTGTATACCACTTCGAAGAAATTTTAACATTATATAAACCTCTAGACTCAAACACTATAATTGATAATACATTGATGCATCATCATGGACTTCATTTTGTCAAGTACGCCTCTTCGTTTGATTTGATATCTTTTTCCTACATAAGTGGTTAGTATATAGGATATATTCATCAGGTTCTAACAAGTTTAGTTGGTAATATAAACATATAATTACCGTAGAATTCTAAAAATTACATGCGGCTATAGTTTCTAACAAAATGTTCACTTGAACAATCTTTTTTGTAATGTTAATTTACATAACACATACGAAAATAATCTTTTAAAGCTAATTTTACATAACAGTTATGAAAATTAGCTATTTTTTACAAAATTGATTTCACATAGCATTAAAAAGTTAAAGTTAATCTATTGTTTAATAAGCAAACTAATTGTAATTCTTTTAGTGTTTTTCCAGGGCTCAAAATTTTGTTTTCCATTTCCGTTCCATTCTTCGAGAAATTTCAAAATTTCTGTTCCGTTTCAAAAATTCCAAAAATCCCGTTTTATTTCTGTTTTGGTACTGTTTTGTAAATACGTTGATCAATGTGCAATAATAATACTGATTAATATGCTAAACTAAATATATACAGTTTATGCACCCAATAATCATAATTAATACAACCCATAATAAAAAAAATCATGTAACCCATAAGTAATACCTAATTATGATTATAATTACAAATTTATATGGCCCCATGATTATTACTTGCCTATTAAAATGCCCTAACCTTTCTCCTCTATGTTAAATCCACGCATATCTGGTTAATTTCAATTTAGCTAACTATGGATTAAACACGAAAAACATCGCCAAGAAGCAAGTTCAAAGATCATCTTCAATCTTCTCCTCGGATGATGAACAGTAAATCGAGATGCCTACTTCAGCTTCCACTTTCGAGCCGCCGCTTCGAATTTTCAGTGTAGTTTTTTTTGCCAAGATCCCGAAGCGACATATTTGCATATTCTGGTCTAATTCGCGTCAGAACCGTAACGGAAACACCAGGAAGGACGACGTGCCGCCCGAAAATTTGAACTTTGCTTTTTCATAAAAATGTTACTACTGACTATCTTTTCTTATAAATCCGGTATAACTTAAGCTTTATATTTACATGATACTGTTATCTATATATATGATACTCCAATTTGAAGCTTTTGAATTTACCAAACAGGAAAATGGGCTGAAGGAAGTTTTTACTTCTTTTTTTGGGCCTACGGACGTGGATTATTTTTTTTCGTTTGAAGGATGCGGGCTTTATTTTTTTCGTTCTAAGACAAACTTATGTAAAATTTAAATTTTCATCATAATTTCTTCTCCACCTTCATTTTGATATTACTAATCTTAGTTCATCAATCTTCTCGATTCAAGGACGCGTTTTGTATTCGATCTGTGCGATCGTCATCAATCTTCATCATGTTTCTTCATGGTCGATCTTCATCGTGCTCTGGATCTTTATCAAACAATTTCCTTACATTCAGGTATATTGCTTTTATTTGTTTCGATATTCTTCTTCTCTTCCTTTGATATAATATTCTATTATTAAGTATATTTTTGTTTTTCTAGGTTGCACAGTTTGTCTTCTTCCAGATTTCATTACCTATTTTAGATTTGTTTCAGTGGCAAAGTAAGATTTTATTGTATATCATTATGTTTCTTCAGCATAGATTAAAATTTTACAATTTTACTGTTCATCTATCGTTCTAGTGAATTTCATATTTAGTTTGGTGCGTAATGCTATATTTATATAGCATTTGCTGTTGTATTCATAATTTGTTTTAATTTGATTGTGCTATGTTCATTTATCATCTGCTTTTTAATTAATTTATATTTCTTTCATTTAGCACTTAATTTGATTTCCATTTTTTATGCTATATTAATTTAGCATTTTCTGTTGTTGCTGTATTCATAACATTAAGTAAGTTTATTAATTGGTTTTTTAATTTCTTTTGCAATACTAATATCTACAGTGATGGAGGAAATAGTTTGCTGGTTATTTTTGAATATAATGAGAATTGTTTTTCTACTCGACTCACCACGGGCTCTTATTTGTTTGGTGTTAAGACTGAAATCTATGAAGTTTGGCCACATCTTAATCCATTTTCTATTGAGGTATCATATGTTCTTGAGAATAAGAATATAATCATTGATACTGATTCAGATTTGATTAGTTTTCTATGTTTTCTAATTTTCAAGAAGAGTCAATATTTTAAGTTTACTGTTAAGGAAAATGTTTGTGCTATGGAAGCTGATATTACTGGCTGTGGTTTAGGCAATGCAAGTGTTCAAAGCACTTCAATTGGAAGTAATTCTGGTCCAAATAGTGATTCGCATGCTGATTCTTCTTATTATTTGAAAGATATATCGAAGAAAGGTTCTCAAAAAACTATTGTGGATTTTCTTGTTTTTTTAATGGAGCTGAGGATTTTCGGGAGTTTTTAATGGCATATCAAATAAAATATGGTTATGATTTGATTTTTGTAAGAAATTCTCCCAATAGAATTTCGATTAATTGCTCTTGGTTGAAGGATGGTTGTAAGTTTTATCTTAATGCTTGTTCGTATCATGGTCTACTCTCTCGGTTTTTTATTTGAACTTACAATTTTGATCATTCGTGCGAAGCCGGTCTTAGAGATGTTAATAAAGTTAATATTTCAAGTCGATTTCTTAAATCTTTGATTGTTGATCAAATTCGAGATGCTTCTATGAAGAAGGCAAAAGATATTATGAAGGAATTTAGAAGAGGGTACAATTTTAGTCTTTTATATTATTATGCTCAGAGCGAAAAACAGTTGGCTTTGAAAGAAATATATGGGGATGATGCTATGTCATATAATGATTTAAATTGGTATTTAGAGGCGTTACAAAAGTATAATCCTGGTAGTTATGTGGCCATGGAAGTTAATGCTTCAACCAATCAGTTTGAGAGAGTTTGTATTGGTTTTGGTGCTTGTCTACTTGGATTTAAACACTGTCGGCCATTAATATTTGTAGACGCAGCTGCTTTGAAGGGAAGACCGGGTGTTTTTTTAGCTGCTACTTCTAAAAATGGTAACCAAGGTATGAGTTTCATTTTAGTTTTTTTTTATTTACTTATTTGTTTTTTTAGTAATTATATATTAAACTATTATTGTTCAAACTTGTACATAATTATAATGCAGCCATGTTTACACAAGAACTGTTTGCTTTATTTTATTCAATGATCGACCTGGTTGCACAAGAAATGTTTATAGTAGAAATGTTTACAAAAAAAGAACTAAAATTTTATGCAGCAATAACTAAAAGACTTTAAAATAACATATTCTATATCCATATATCATTTTGAATCTAATTTAATTGTGTATAATACAAACTATTAACATTTAATACAGGTTTTGATGTTTAAAATAATTCATGTTTCTTAGTACTGAGCTGTCATTAATTATTTATTTTGTAGGTTTCTTTCCTCTTGCTAAGGGTATTGTTTCACATAAAATTGAATCTAATTGGTCTTGGTTTTTATCCCATCTGAAAGAAATGCTTAATGAAGATCGATCTTTAGTTTTTATGTCTGATCGTCAATGGGCCTTATTTTAGGTGTTCCTAAAATATTTCCTTCTTCATATCATAGCTATTATTTACTTCACATGGAACGGAATATTGGTACTGTTGTCAAGGCGGCTAAAGGTGATTCATCTATTGTGGAGTTGTTCAAACTTTGTGCTAGAGCTTCTAATGTGTATGATTTTGAGCGATATCTTTCTAAATTTAAAGATATTGGGGGTACGTCTGTAGAAAATTTTCTAAGAGATAAACCTTTTGACCATTGGGCAAATTTTTTTTTCAAGGAAAGGGTTATGGTGAATATTCTTCAAATGTTGTAGAAAGTTTCAACTCATGGATTTTGGAAGATAGAGTTATGCCTATAACTTCTTATTTGGATGGTATTCGAGTGAAAGTTATGGAGCAAATGGCGAGATGAAGAGAGGAATGTTGTCTGCGGACAACATATCTTTGTCCTGTTATGGAGGAACATTTTTCAAAGTTAGTAGATAATGGCTTTGGTTGGGATGTTTATAAGTCTTCGGAATTTGTGTTTGAAGTTAAATCTCCTGAGTCACAAGTTTTTGATCTTAAAAACCGTTTATGCAATTGTAATCAATGGAGAGTTACTAGTATTCCACGTGCCCATGCAATTAAGTGCATTAACAAGTCTAGATTATCAGTTTATGATTTTGTGGAGGACTATTTTACTGTTAATACTTTCAGATCTTTGTATGCTAATGCTATCAATCCAATTCCAGATTTTGATAAGCCAATTGCTGCTGAAAATGATGTTTTGATTAGGCCTCCTAAAGAAATTCGTAGTGCAGAAAGACCATCTACAAAGAGGCGTGGTGGATTTGGATAATCTCAAAGTAAAAGAAACAGATGCAGTCAGTGTAATGAAGTTGGCCACAAAAAAAGAATTGTCTTCGTTCTTCAAAAAGTTAAGAAAATTTATCTGTTTTGTTAGTCTAATGGAGAAGTTTTTTAATTGTAATGCTGCTAGAGCTTATAGAAAATTGAAGTTAGACTTTGTGAAATCATTAGAAAATAAAATGTAAAATGTTTTGGTTGTTTTGTTTTAATTTCTAATATCTGTTGTTCCTCTGCACTTTAGTATTAATATTTCTATCAATGCTAGATGTATTTATCATTTCACTCGAATGCTAGTTGTAACTAGCATTTCATTATAATCAGTAGCATCACATCTGAAATACAATTTCAACATTGAAACCCATCATCTGTCATTGTATATAACTGAGTAAGCTGTTGAGCAAGAACAAAGGATCTCATGATGATGATATATTGTTTATATGATTAGCTGATGAGATTACTTAAGTGGTTTTGTAATGATTTACCAGTATGATGATGTACTGTTTATATGATATGGGGGAGTATCTGCTCCCATATTTCTTTTATACTGCAATGGAATATCTTTCCTTATTGTCAGAAAGAGCAATTAGAAAAAAGAATTAACACAAATTTGTAAATGGGATATCTTCATTGTGCAGACTGCATCTCTCTGTTTCAGAAAATAACAGACAAAGTAGATAAATGCAATTGCAAATACTGGCTACTGATTAATGGTGTAATATATCCTATGGTGCTATACTGGCTACTGATTTATGGTGTAATATGTCCCATGGTGCTATACTGGCTACTGATATATCAATTTCCTATTGTCGGCTTAAAGAAATGAAATAAGGTAAATGTTGACTTTGGCAACTACCATCAAAATAGCAATCAACGTGGACCACGTTACAGTATAAGTAGCATTACAGTTGAATGATAGGTGTATTATTTAGCATTTCAGTTAAATGCTAGTTATAACTAGCATTACAGTGTGAACAATAGTCATCACACTTGAAACAGAGTTCAAACATTGGAAATCATATAAAAATGCTATATGGATAAATTCACACATTATTCATCATAGTTCAATCACTGAAAAATGTATTTTCGCGTAATGCTAGTTCTATCTAGCATTTCAGTATAAAACATTATTCGGCATAACAGAAATACAGTAAAAGCATCAAAAAACACATAAAAATGACACTTGAATATATCCATAGTTTATACATTGTAGTTCATGCATTAAAAACATACAACTATAATCGAATCAAATTCAAATCAAGAAGTTCAAATTCATCTGAGCAGTTTATACACTGAGAACAAAATACAAGCATTGGAGAACATATAAGACTCCATCTCAGACTCCATCTCAGACTCCATCTCAGTTTAATTAGTAGAAGTGGTTCAGCTCAAATATATCCAAAGTTCTAAGAAGTTAAAATGCCACACCTATTCTTATGTAGAATCTTTGCAGGTTTTCTCCACTGACCGACTGTATTGTGGATCATTAAGTACGCTATACACCACTACAGCTCTTAGGTTTCTAAGCATTTCCTTTGGATATTTTTCTGGCATCTCATCCTTGTTCAGTTTTTTCATGTTTACCATGACAAAGAACGCACAATCAAGTCCGTTTCAAATATAGAAATATAAGTTAATATTACTGTAAAACCTAATGCTAAAATAATATTGCATTTTTTACTCTAGAATTCTAAAATATAGCTTTATATTTTGATCACAATATTAATCAATGCATTCATAGAGACATCATTGCTGCATGTGGAATGTGCACCTTATACATAATCTTTTTGTTCAATATATGCAGATCAATGAACTATCAAATAGCAATGCTAGTTTGAATTATCATTTTACATATTTAATGCATTCTACTACAATTTAAAAATAGAAATGATAGTTTAAACAAGAGAATAAATGAAATTAGTTACTTAAAAATCAGAATCCTGTGTTGGGCTTTTGGGCTGCAAAACTTCAGGTTTGTGAAATTCTTTGTTCAGTATTCCTAATTCTGCCCATTTCTTCTTGAACATCAATTCAATTTTTTCTTTCTGCAAGAAGAAAAATTAGTGTTTTATATTAATGTTAGAGTGATTTCAAAATTATACTTTTCTTACAAGAATGAGGGCTTGGTTATAGCTGTGGTTTGAAGTCCTTGTTGATCTAGTTTTTGGTTTGGTTGAATCATAATGACTCCACTGTATTGTTTTATAGTTTAGCATCAACAAGCTCCAATGGTTTGCGTAAAGTAGAGGGAAGAAAATTTTCTCTGTAAATTCATCTTTGACAATGACATCTATTGTTGGTATGACTATGTCTTTGATCAAAGTTTGCTGATCATGTACTAAAGCATTCTGCACATTCATATGTATTAGAATACTTTATATTATTTTTTAACATTTATAATGAAAAGGTTATACTTACCATCATCATTGTGGTGAAGTAGTAACTGTGTTCATCAATCTTTAGATTGTAATAAAACCAATCAATAATCTGTTAAACCAAATAAAGAAGGTTGTAAGTTTTATGGGATAATTAAATTTTTTAATATTTTTGGACTAAGAATATTAATGCTAGTATTCACTATCATTACTGCATTGTATGGACTGAAAAATGCAAATGATTGTTTAAACAGTCATGTTGGACATTCTATATATTTATATGCCCTTTACAAATATCAATGTTATTTTTAACTCCCGTTCTTTTATTCAATACATTTATATGCAGTTTGAAACTTTGAATGGTAGTTTTAACTATCATTCTCTCATCCTATACACTTATATGCACTTAAAAAACTATGAATTCTATTTTTAACAATCATTCTCCTATCCTATATAGTTATCTGCATTTTACAAGTACTGATGCTACTTTTAGCTGCCACTGTCTCATTCAATTCATTTATATGCACTTTGAAAAGTTGAATGCTAGGTTTACCTATCATTCTTTCATTTTATACATCTATATACACTTTTTACTGTCATAATTCTAATTTGATGCATAACTATCCATCTATAACCCCTTCAAAAAGAGCGGCTTCCAGCATAGATTTCACTATTGTGATTCCTCCTTTGTGTCCTTCATCTTTTTCATATGCTACAGTGCTGTAATTGAAAATCAATAATTGACAAGTTGGTTTTTTTTCAATTTTATTTAATTACAAATATAATGAAAGAAAAAATATCAGAAATCTTACTTCTCATTTTCGTTAAATTTGAAGAAAGTAAGAATTTTGTTTTGCTATTCTTCATTCAATAATTGTAGAATACTGCTTTTTGTGATATCTTTACTCTTGTAAGCTTTACTTGATGGCGAGAACACATTAATATCAATAGCTTCTTCATTTTCAATTGTTGTGACTTGCTTATCTGTTTCAGTTTCAGATTCGTGTTCATAATCTGATTCTTCATTTTGTTCTTCTTGTTCTTGTTCATTTGTATTTTCTTTCTGACCTTCCTTGGTTTCAAGTTGCTCCTTTTGGTTTTCATTATCAACATTTTTCTTTGTTTTTCTATGAAAAATTTCATACTGGCAATCAGAATCAATTTTATTCCTTCGTTGGCGCTTTTTATCCCTCAAAACTAAAGAGTTTGGTTTCTTCTGTGTTTTTTCATGCATTGTTGGCGATTTTCTGTTGCCTCTGAAGGTTTCTTTTGATCCTATTGTTCATTCTCTTGCTGCATCTTTTTAATTTTCTGAGTTATATTAAGATCAAATGATGGTGGTTCTATTTCTACTCTTGCTTTTGATCTCCACATCTTGATTTCTTTTCTCAACTGTATGATAGTGCCTTCTGCTTGTATTCTTTTCTGTTTCTCTTTTTCTAATTCTTTTTCACTTTTCTTCAATTTATTTTCCAAATCTTTAATGTACTGTTGCATTGAGTCGACTTGCTTTTTTGATGTCTCTTCCAAATTTTCTATTTTGTGTATCCCAGTATTCTCATTGGTATCCAGCTGAACAATTTTTGTTGGCTTGTTTGTTGAAGAAGTGCTTTTTCATCTTCAGTTAGGTTTCTTGTTTCAACAAAAATCTATGTAATGACATAAATAGTAATGAATGAACTAACATAAAATGAATGAACTAATTTTATATGTAATTGTCATTTTTCATGTGATGTTATATCCAACTATCATTCTTTAGTAGAACATACAGAAAACTGTATTTGTGCAGAAATGATATATGTAACTATCATTTAAATTATGACTGTATAATAACAAAATGAAAACTATTAATATACACTATGTTATGCTATATTTATCTATCATTATATATATTTCTTATACTAGTGTGATAAATAATACCTTTCTATTGTTCATGTTCATCAAAGCTTCTCTTGAGATGACCTTTTTCAAGCTTCTGATATTCCACCTCCCAAATCTAGGTAAGTTAGAACAGTATGTTGCTAATGGAGATATCAAATTCACATACTCACGTAGGAAAAAATAAAAATAAAATATTACTTGTTAAAACATAAAATATGTATAATTTAATTTATAGAGATATATGCATTAACATAAAGTTAGAATGTTGTACTTGCAATTGGGAGCATGGAACAACTTGGCATGTTTCTCAGCTTTGTTTTGAAAGCCATCAAAGCTCTAATCAATGAATGATGAATTGAAACTGGCCAAGGTACTGAGTTCATTTTATTTTGATCAAGGATATAGGGAATATATCCCCATGGTAAATATCTTTGGTTGTCAGGAAAGAAGAAGGTTATCATTGCAAGAATAATAAGCATTTTTGGAAAATCATTTTCATATTGAAATTGTTGTTTTCTAGATGTGTTCTATTGTTCCAAAATTTCTCAGTACAAAATCTTTACAATTGTCTGGAAGGATTTGTAAACTCCTTTTAGGTAATGGAAAAATATTAATTCCAGACAAAGGTAAGCTAAAGAGAATTGAAACATCTTCAGGTTTGATTTTTAAAAAAATATTCCCACTTTAAAAGCTTCATCATTGATAGAAAATGTTTCTATGATATCATCTAAGATTGTTGATGATTTTGTAAAAGCAGCTATGCATAAAATTTCTTTGAAAAACACTAGCATAAATTTTTCGAAGGGTATTTGTTTTAAATAATTTAATTGATCTACAATATAACCTCCTTTTTCCTAAAATTTTTTTATCAATGGAAGTAAGCTACATCGATATTGAATTTTTTTCTGAGATACTTTCTTTGATTTTTTTCCTTCTGTTGTTTTTGCTTTCTTCAATATTTTACCTTTTGATCCCTATACAAAAAACTGTGAATGAACAATTCAGTATTTAACAAACTATAATGTTATTTTCATATCTAATTTTTCAAATGCTTTCTTATTTTTATCTATCAATTTTTCCAACTATGAATGCATAATTTTCTAGTGCTATATGCATCTATCATTCTTTTTTCAAATGCTATATTTGTCTATCATTACTCTTTTTTAATGTATGCTTCTAAAGTTGAAAGATTGAATGCTATGTTTGTTTATCATTTTTTTCCAATGCTATATTTGTGTATCATTATGTAACTATTCATCATATTGTTGTCTATCAACCATCAAAAATTGAATGCTATGTTCATCTATCATCTCATATTTCAATATGATGCATACAAATCAAATGATATATCGAACTATCATTCAATAACTATCAATACAGTAAATCAAATGACATATTGAACTATCATTCAATAATTATCATTTATCATTCCATCATAACAAATACAGTAAATAAAATGATATATTCAACTATCATTCTATCGTGCTATGATTGTCTATCATTTTTTTTAATGCTATATTTGTCTATCATTCTATAAATATTCATCTTATTGTTGTCTATCATCTGTCAAAGACTGAATACTACGTTCATCTATCATCTCATATTTCAATATGGTGCATACAAATCAAATGATATATTGAACTATCATCCAATAAGTATTCATCTAATTATTTTCTACGGTCTATCAAATATTGAAATGTTATTTTCATATATCATTGCATCATTACACCTACAGTAAATAAAGTGATATATTCAACTATCATTCTATCAGGCTATGTTTGTCTATCATTTTTTTCAATGTTATATTTGTCTATTATTCTGTAACTATTCGTCTTATTGATGTCTATCATCTATTAAAAACTGAATGCTATGTTCACCATCATCTCATATTTCAATATTGTACATGCAACAAATCAAATGATGTATTGATCTATCATTCAATAACAAATCAAATGATAATTGAACTATCGTTGTAAAATTATCTTTTATTTTAAAAATAAATTAGCTGTTATACCTTTGTCTTTCCTTTTCTGCAAACGATTTCATCACTAAGCTGTTATTTCTTCGTGTCGTCTTCATTCATAGTTTTACATGCCCTAGATTTTTTCGTCCTCTTTGTATCTTCGTGAATATCATTCGAATCGACGGCCGTGGATGAATTAGTTTTCCCCTTCTCTTTACTTCTGTACGCGTAGCATTCGAACCCCTACTTTTTGAAATCGTAGATTCGTCGTTCATTTGTTCAGCATTTATTGAAATATGTGATTTACGTTCATCAACTTAGATTCTGAAGTCGATTGCCTTGCAAATCAGTTTGAGGAAGAAAACTGATTTCGGTTTGGGTCGCCATTGTTTGATGAAGAAGAAATTTTGTTTACAGAAGAAAAGAGACTAAAAAAGCAGAAATGATCGAGTAATTTTGGCTCCGTTAAAATTAAATTTTATTTAATATTTTCCTTTAAACTAATTTCCTCTTTGCCAAATTACCCATTTATGGTATTTATTTGTTGATGGGGATATTTGAGGACGTCATGGTCATTTTGTTTCACTTCGTTTATATCTACCCTGTTATCCATAAAATCTCCCACTACGTTCTCCCTTTTTATGATAACTTCCCACCTCTCCCCGCAGCTTCATTTCTAATGCTGAGTGAAATATTTATAACAAAATATACGGTTTTAACTCAATCTAAATTCACATCTCAAATTGACGCCTTGAATCTTATGATTTCAATAATGCTATCTATCTTCACTGCTTTCCTTCATCAAAATTCATCAATCCCGAATTAGATCTATGAAGAAGCTTAATAATGGGGATTCCAAGGTCAATAAAGACATAATATTTATTTTCTTAGTATTGATGTCAGGTTGTGTTGGTTACGTACTTTTGCAGTTGGGGTTATTTCCATTCTTTGTATTATGTTCTCTTATATTATGGTAATAGTGGTAATAATTAAATGTGGACGATGGAGTTGGAGGAATTGGATGCATAGAAGGATATAAACAAATGGCCAGACAAAGGTATATTATGTCTTCGATCTGTCACTTCCATTCTTTGTATTATGTTCTCTTATAGCCAAAAACCTTACTTATAGATATTGAAACAAGGGATTAGGATGGATGTTGTCATAATGATAACTTATTTGTTCCATTTTAGTAATATTTTACTTACCGACATTAAGATTGTGTATGATATACCGTTTCTTTCATTTGATCATTCTAATTATTAATAGAACTCGTTTTACGTAACTTTACTAATATCCCATTTTTATAGATGTAGGGATGTTTATTTGGCTGGAATCTATACATGAATATTCAGTTGCTTATTCTTTTAGTTTTTCACATCCAAATAATGCATTTTAACTTAATACCTTGATTGATCGTGTCAAATAATTGGAAGTTCAACTTGAAGTTTAATTAACTTATTTATGATTCGTGAGTGTCTGAATTGCTTTCAATCGAAAAAGTTCTCTTATATTATTCAATTCCTTTGACACAGGAAGGAGATATTTTGGAACATACAAGTGTTGATCATCTTCAATGACATTTTGAAAATTCGGTTAATAGTCTAGACTTTGGTTTCACAAACAATAAGTTTCACTATGGAATTTGTCATATAGCAACACTTGATAGATGAAAAAATCACATGTAGAAAACAAGGCAAGTTGTTGTGCATCAGCATTAGTATTGGATCCTTATTCTCCATTTTATTTTTAGTTATTCAAAGATCTAATTTTTAGAATACCCACTTTTCTTTCCCACATGAGTGCACATCACATGTACCAGAGGAGGGATGTGTACAAAAATGTTCTTTCTTTTATAGTTTCCAAACTAAGATAGTTTGTACTTTGTAGCATTGTCTTAGCCAGTTATATTTTACTTATGAAAATGAAAATGAACATGAGATAGCTAACAATGAAGTAGAGGTCGAAGAGACTCAACCAGAGACTGAAGAACATGTGTAGAGCACAGAGGCGCCTGCTACTGCTACTGCTAGAAGTGCTGTTTCATCTAAGAAGAAGGCGCATTTGAGCAATGATGTGACTGAGGAAGCAAAGAGAAATTTTTTGGAGAAGAGAAAGAATGAAGTGTTAGCTTTAGTGGGAGCGTTTGAAACTGTAATGGCATTGCATGAGCCGGATGGCCAACAACAACAACCTGTAAATTTCAATTCATTGCTATACTATTCTTAAATGTCATCTTAATCTTTTCCATTTGCATCCAACTACCAATACATCAATTGCACTATCCGAGCACGTTCTATAATTTCACTTTCCATGGATAGTTAGTAGTTTAGAGTCCATCAAATATTCTAATTTGAAGGTGATTGTAATATAAACCTCTCCATCATTCTAAAGTGAATAAATATAATGCATGCGAATGTGTATTATAGTAGCAAATAAAATGTGGAACATAAAAGATTAACTAGGATGAATTTAAATCTAGTTTCCATGAAGCATTAAATCACAGAAGAACTCAACAAAATATTTTTAATTTACCTTCGGTTACATTTTCCATTGATAGTCTGAGACAGTGCTGGCCCAGGTGCAAGGATGGTTAGGCATTTGCCTAGAGCCCTGATCTAGAAAGAGGTCCCACTATCAAATCTTACATGCAGTGTTTTCATGACTCTATCCTGCCTCGGTCCGACCTCATACATTCATGAATCTTGGTCGGACCTTCAAACCAACGGTTCAACCGTCAATTTTACCCGATTGAACCACGCTTCTTTTGTTTTTTCCTACTTTCAGATCGTGTAATTCTCTCTCATTTTTATTTTTTGCACTGCTTTGAAGAAAATAAGGAAATATATATATTTCAAAAATCATAATCGTTCCAAAATCTAAACCACTAACTTCATCACTTTGTTCTTTACTGCTGCAAACTCCTCTAATACCACTATAAAATTCATCAAGTTCTTCACTGCTGCAAACTCCTCTAATACCACTATAAAATTCATCAAGTTTGTCGTCATTCAACTTCTATCGTTTGCACTGCTCTACTATATACAAAGTTGTACTTATGCACGCAACAATACACATCTTCTGTTGCAAACCTTGAAGACCATCTACAGCTTGTGTACGTAGCATTATTATTTTAATATTTTTGTGTATAGTTTGTAGATAAATGTGCAAATTTTTCAAAAAATAAATCACGATTTCGACGGTTCGACCGGTTGAATCATTAAAACCTTAAACCTTCAATCATCACGGTTCGAGGTACGACACGGTCATGAAAACTATGTTATCCGCAACTACACAAAAGTGTTACGAATCTGATAGTAACTTCAATAATGTTAGTAAACTGTTTAGAAATTGTCACAGCAGAAAAATGTTTATAATTTCACAATTAAACTGCAAAAAAACAACAAAATAAAGTCCGACAAATCTAGTAAATACTGTTACGGTACAGAACCATTGCAATTGAATTTGTATGAAATTCGAAAAATTACCTAGTTGTCCGAGTCCAGAGAATATTTGTTTCCTTGAAACAATATTGCCTCCTTATACGCACCGAATGATATGAGCAATTTGTCTCGCAGGATGAAACGGACCGGCCCCGATATGCTATGCATGCAGACAGAGCGACAACGAACTGAAGGAATTATAGAACCGAGAATAGAGCCGTTGGAAGAGGAACAGAATGAAGAAAATGAACTAATTCTTAGTAAGTAATCTCGTTTTGCGGGCCCCTATATATAGGTTGGAGGAGGTGCCTATTCGGAGCGGTCATGACTGTTGGAAAAGTTGCGACCCTTTAACCGATAGACGCGCGCACATAGGCGCAACGTTCTAATTTTGAAGTCTAAAATTAGTCATTTCAGTGCAGCAGTCCCAAGTGGCAGACGGAGGCCATCTATCACGAGACCCCAAGAGCCCCAAGGCCCACATCTCAAGTCTTAATGTCTCTTCTTTTTTTCTTTTGATTTAGTAGATTGAGTGGTAGTATATATGGTGGTATTGAAACAAATATTCCACTATGTAGGACTTTGTTTCAATACACAAAATACCCAAAAATCTTTCTCTTTCCTAATCACTTTCTTATTCATTTTTCTAACAATCCCCCACACGAATGAGTAGTTGTTCATAGTTTCACGAGACATTTATCGGATCTGTTTAAAGTAGCACATGTGCCTTGAACTTTCCTAGTGATTACCTATTTAAATTACGGACGAATCAGTAGATTTAGAATATCCTTAAACTGTAAGCCTTTTGTGTAATTCTAAAATAGATGGCACATGATAAATGTTTCTTATAATCTTTCGTTCTCTGTTTGTGTTCATTTTTGCTTTGAACGCCTACCTGATCTCATAAGTGCCTAGAGAATTTGACCTTAAAATTCTCTTTGAAGTGGCGCCTTCGCACTTACGTAGGTGATTCTGTAAGGGGTATTCGTAATTTCTCAAGTACATACATCATTAAAAGTATCAATACTTATCCTATTTTCCATCAAATAATACACTGACTTTATCATAAGAATGCTTTGTGTGTAATAGTGCCATCAAGTTTCTCTTAAACTTAGTTGTCCATTTGAACTTAGATCTTGGGATCTCCAGTCAATTAGGTGGGGTTTCCATCAAAAAAACTTTTATTCTATGGGCCTTAACCCCATTCCCATCAATAATTTTTGAACTTTCTCTCTTGGCAAGCCTTTTGTTAGTGGATCTGCTATGTTATCTTTAGACCTTATGTAGTCTGTAATGATAACTCCATTAGAGAGAAGTTGTCTTATTGTTTTATGTCTACGACGAATATGCCTAGATTTACCATTGTACAGTGTACTACTAGCTCTTCCAATTGTTGATTGACTATCACAATGTATACATATTTGAGTCACAGGTTTGCTCGAATTTGGAATGTCTTCCAAGAAATTTCGAAGCCAGTCTGCTTCTTCTACGGTCTTATCTAGTGCAATAAACTCTGATTCCATCGTAGATCTAGCTATACAAATCTGTTTGGATGATTTCCATGATATTGCTCCATTTCCAAATGTGAACACATATCCACTTGTAGACTTTGTATCTTGTGAACCAGTTATCCAATTCGCATCACTGTATCCTTCCAATATTGAAGGATAGTTTGTATAGTGTAGACCATAGTTCTACGTATAGTTTAGGTATCCTAGAACTCTGATTAATGCTTTCCAATGATGTTTACCAAGATTGCTGGTAAATCTACTCAGCTTACTTACAGCGTATGCGATATCTGGCCCAATGCAGTTCATAACATACACGATACTTCCTAGTATACGAGAGTATTCAAGTTGGTAAATACCATCACTAGTGTTCTTTACGCAATTTTGGTTCATATCTACTGGTGATTTTGCAATAGTTATGTTATATTGCTTGAATTTTTCAAGTATCTTACCGATGTAATGTGTTTGGTATAATGCATATCCCTGTGGTGTTCTCAAAATTTTGACATCCAATATCACATCAGCTAGCCCTAGGTCTTTCATATCGAATCTAGAGGATAACATATTCTTTGTAGATGTTATTATGGCCTTGTTATTGCCTAGTATTAGTAGGTCATCAACATAAAGACAAACAATGACATATCCAATATGTGTGTGTTTTATTTAGATACAATTATCTGATTCATTTATTGTGAATCCATTTGATAACATAGTTTCATCAAATTTCTCATGTTATTGTTTTGGAGCTTGTTTAAGGCCATAAAGCGACTTTACTAATTTGCATACTTTTATTCTCATTTCCGAAGCTAAGAAACCTTTCAGGTTGTTTCGTATATATTTCTTCCTTTAGTTCACCATTCAAAAATGCAGTTTTTACATCCATTTGATGTATTTCTAAATCAAGTATGGATGCGATTGCAATAAGCATCCTAATTGATGTTATCCTCGTCACTGGTGAATACGAATCAAAATAGTCCAGGTCTTCCTTTTGTCTAAATCCTTGGACTACAAGACGAGCTTTGTACTTGTCTATTGAACCATCGGGTTTAAATTTCTTTTTAAATATCCATTTAGTACCTAAGGCCTTGCATCCATGAGGTAAATCAACTAACTCGCAGGTATGGCTAGCCATAATGGATTAAATCTCATTGTTAATAGCCTCTTTCCATTAAGGGCATCTCTGGAGGACATAGCTTGTTTGTATGTCAATGGATCATCTTCCAACATAAAAATGTAGAAGTCTGGTCCGAAGGTTCTAGAGGTCCTTGACCTTTTTCTCCTTCTTGGTTCCTCCACTTGTTGATCAGCACTAGTTTTCTGAAGTTTATTTTGTTCAGTATTCTCAAAAGAATCAGTAAATTCATCTTCTCTTGGCCTCTTTTGAGTATCATTGTCTGTACCCTATTTTAAAGGGAATATATGTTCAAAAAATCTTTCATTTTTCGATTCGATGATGTTATTTTCATGTATATCGTCAATTTCATATTTGTGTACTAGAAATCGATAAGCGGCACTGTTTTGTGCATATCCAATGAATACACAATCGATTGTTTTTGGTCCAATTTTGACCTTATTTGGTTTAGGTATCTCTACTTTAGCAAGACATCCCGACACTTTTAAGTATTTGTAGGCTCTCGGTCTATTTTTTCAAAGTTCATGAGGAGACTTGGATATTTTCTTTCGTGGTATTTTATTTAAAATATGATTTGCCAAAAGAATTGCTTCTCCCCAAAAGTTATCTACAAGCCAGAACTGATTAATAAAGCATTCATCATATCTTTAAGAGTTCTATTTTTCCGTTCGGTTATACCGTTGGATTGAGTTGAATATGGTGCTGTAGTTTGGTGTATAATGCCGTGCTCAGCGCATAATTCCTCAAAAGGAAATTCATATTCTCCTCCTCTATCACTTCTTAAAGCTTTAATTTTCTGTTGAGTTGATTCTCAACTTCTGCTTTATACTGTTTAAACAAATCGAATGCTTCATCCTTGCTTCTAAGGAGATACACATAGCAGTACCTAGTACAATCACTAATAAACGTAATGAAATGCCTTTTTCCACCTCTAGTTTGACACATTTCAAATCACATACATAAGTGTGTATAAAATATAGAGGTTCAGTTTCTCATTCAGCATGATGAAACGAGGTTCTTGTCAAGTTTGCTTCTGCATAAATTTGACATTTATAGTTAAAGTCTATGTTACATTTTGGTATACATTCTAGATTAATAATTTTTCGCAGTGTTTCAAAATTCACATGCCCTAATCTAGAATGCCATATGTTAGAAGTGTCAACAATATAAGCAGAAGATTCACTTTTATTCATATCAGTGTTTGGTACAATAGTTATTACATTTGCTTTGAATAAACCATCACATACATATCCTCTTCCTACATACACTCCATTCTTTGATAATACAAACTTATCGGCTACAAAGGTTAATTTGAAACCATTCTTGCTAAGCAAGGACCCTGATATCAAATTCTTGCAGATTTCTGGAATGTGAAGAACATCACTCAAAGTAAGCTCTTTTCTAGAAGTTAGTTTCAGCACAACTTTTCCCTTGCCTTCGACCATTGATGCGGATGAATTGCCTATGAAAAGTTGTTCATCATTAGTTGCAGTTTTATAGGTTCTACACATCCACTTATTAGAAAATATGTGTCGAGTGGCACATGTGTCTACAAACCATTCCTTTGAATTACCAACAAGGTTGCATTCTGATATTATTGCACATAAATCCATATCAGAAATACCATTTGTTACTTCAGCCGTATTTTCTTCTGATTTCTTCTTTTTGGAAGCGCGACATTCTACTGCTTTATGCCCCTTCTTTCCACATTTGGCAAGAACCCTGAAATTTCGTCTTCGATTTTCGAGGCGCAATCTCATGTTTTCTCTTGTTAGGTTTGTCTGACTCAACGACATTTTCTTTGGCAGCCATATTCTGAGAGATCTTTTTCTCAGAATTTCTATTATCTTCCTCAATTTTCAGATGAACTATTCTTTCATTGTCATTTCCTTACGCTTATGCTTAAGGTAATTTTTGAAGTCCTTCAATGATGGAGGAAGTTTCTCAATGGTTGCAGCAACCTGAAAAGATTTGGTAAGCATCATCCCTTCATCTTGCAGTTGACGGATGATCAGTTGTAGTTCTTGAGTCTGGTTGATCACAGTCTTTGAATCTACCATTTTGAAGTCGAGAAATTTGCCAGCGATGAATTTCTTCATGCCTGCATCTTCAGTTTTGTACTTTCTGTCCAAGGCCGTCCAGAGTTCCTTGGATGTTACAACTGTACAATAGACATTGTAGAGGATATTATCCAGACCATTCAGAATGTAGTTTTTACACATAAAGTCTGAATTTTTTCACACATTTGCGACCTCCACTTTGATTGCATCGGGTTCGAGTTCGCCAATTTCAGGAGCATCTTCCGTTAGGAACTTGGCGAGGCCTAATGTTGTTAGATAAAACAACATCTTCTGTTGCCAACGCTTGAAATCCGACCCACTGAACTTTTCTGGCCTTTCTCCATGAAACAGTGCCATTGTCGGAATCAGAGGCGTCGGCTGAGCGTTTATCACCATCTGCGTTGGTACAACGTTATTGTTGTTGCTATTTTAAGACATCATCGTCTACAACAATAAATATTATTTCAAGAATGTTATCCGCAACTACACAAACGTGTTACAAATCTGATAGTAACTTCAATAATGTTAGTAAACTGTTTTCACAGTAGAAAAATGTTTATAGTTTCACAATTAAACCTCAAAACAACAACAGAATAAAGTGCGACAAATTCTAATAAATATTGTTAGTACAGAACCGTTGCAATTGAATTTGTATGGAATTCGGAGAATTACCTAGTCGTCCGAATCCAGAACATATCTGTTTCCTTGAAACAATATTTCCCCCTTATATGCACCGAAAGATATGAGCAGTTTGTCTCCCAAGATGAAACGGACCGGCCTCGATATGCTGTGTGTGCAGACGGAGCGACGATGAACTGAAGGAATTATAGAACCGAGAACAGAGCCGTTGGAAGACGAACAGAATGAAGAAAGTGAACTAATTCTCACTAAGTAATCTCGTTTTGTGGGCCTCTATATATAGGCTAGAGGAGGTGCCTATTCGAAGCGGTCATGATAGTTGGAAAGGTTGAGACCCTTTAACTGACAGACGCGCGCGCACAGGCGCAACGTTCTAATTTTGAAGTTCAAAGTTAGCTGTTTCAGCGCAGCAAGCCCATGTAATCATGAGACCTGTTCTAATTTTGAAGTCCAAAATTAGTCGTTTCAACGTAGCAGGCCCATCTAATCACGGGACCCCAAGTGCTCCAAGACCCAATGCCCAATCTTTGACATTTTAATATTAATATGAAGGCCCAAAACCCACATGCTCAAAGCCTACATTGCCACATCTCAAGTCTTCATGTCTTTTCTTCTTTTCTTTTGATTTAGTAGATTAGGTGGTAGTATATATGGTGGTATTGAAACAAATATTCCACTATGCGGTACTTTGTTTTAATACACACAGTACCTAAAAATCTTTCTCTTCCCTAACCAGTTTCTCATTCATTTTTCTAACAAACTATGCTTATATGAAAGAAAAAAAATATACTTTGAATTAAAGTAATCATAACAAAGAACTTGAAGTGGTACAACACACAAACAATAAATGATATATAGATTTTAACAGACATAACAGTAAATTCTATCAAATATGAACCTTGCATTTTTATTTGGAATTATAAGTTAGCTCATTTATTTAATTATTTTTTGCAAGAGCACAATACTTTTTCTTCATTTCATATTAGACTTCTAGACAAATTAGTGTTCTGTGACTTTAAAGCTTCAATAAAAGGAAGAAAGAATCATGCAATTTTTAATGTTTGTTATAATCCGATATAAAACCACGGTGTTTGTCATGTAAAGCAAACACATATGAATATAAAGTGATAAAATATTTTATTTAAGTACATCCAAAGCTCTAACTAACCAACATCGATTAGGGTTTCTATTTTGGTTAAGATGGGCCTAGTCTGAGATGATTATGAATTTGAGTCATTTGAATATAAGACATTAGAACTTATATGTGGTAGAAACATAATATATTATCCCCAATACTTAATATCCTTATGGATTACCTTTGTACATGGTAACTGATACATAGGTAACTGATACATCTACAATTTGTTTGGGTCTATAAGGCTTTGTTTGCTAAGATATATGCACTCTCTTATTGATTAATATATGTTTAGAGTTAAAATTATACAATATTTTTTTATTAGTCAACATTAAAATTTAAATTCTAACAGCTGTATTCATCCTAAAAAAATATTTTGGATTAATATTTTAGGTGAATATTATGAATATTAAAACCGATACTTTAAAAGCTCATAAGTATGGGTTCTTATACCACTCAAAAACAGAGCCGGCTAGAAGCAATCAAAGTCGATGTGAAATAAAACTTCCTTGTGGATCCTCAGGTGTCAATGTGTCATTATTTTTATTATTGTTTTTCATGCTCTTACGCAATGACTCATATCTACAACTACGATCAACATATTTTATTCCAACCTAAGCATTATTGTTCTCCAATTATTGTAAATCTACCATAAAGAAATGCCGGATATGTCCAACGTCGTCGCAATAGAGCATCTAAATCATCTCAAACGATCAATTGCTCCAAATTCTTAGCACTAGTGACTTATAAACAACCTATAAAATCTACTGTAAATCCGAAATCTACTAAATTATGGTCAGATCTGATATAAATAATTGACATTCAAAATGAGAACAACTAATAAAAGATTGAAGTGGACTTAAACCGGAAATTACGTGGAACCACCATAAAATCTTATATGTGTTCTTGTTTACTTTCTGCTTTTTATTACCTTTATCTGAACTGGTTCTTTCATCTTGTTTCGAGTATTATATTCATTTTTAGGATTAACAATATATATATAGTTAACCAAAAAAATGGTTCAACATCCTGGATTGAGTGTGAAAGCACCAACCCTATTCCTATAGAGCAATAATATAGAAAACAAAATAGAGCGGAAATAGTATAAACATAAAAAGATTTTTTAGTGGTTTGACTGCTAATGAAGCCTATGTTCACTTTATAACATTATATTAACTAACTATTGTTACAAGTTGAATCGGATTGCAATATGATTGAATCTTCTAAGTTAGATCAAGTCACAAGTACCAGAGTTCACTGGGGAATCACAGTGAACCCCTAGATAACTATTTTGTGGGAGGAGAAGAGCGAAAAACAAACTCTACAAAGTTCCAACAGCTAGTCCCCAAGATTCCCATTATGTTGCAAATAGAATTGTATTTATAGGATTTGGGAGATTTTGGGCTAGGCCGGTTTACCAAAAGCCAACATTTAATGATACAAAGACGCTCCAAAAATCTCATAACGATCCGACTTAACCTGATGGATCGCTAGCGATCCATGTACTTGGGATATTTTCGGATCGTTTCATTTGGGTTTCTTTCCTTGCTTTATGTAGTTGTCCTTCACATAATTTGGTAACTAGCTGCCTTATTTTAAGGGCATTTCATGTACAGGTTGGATTGAACTATGACTGGAATCAGATGAATACTCACTTCTCATTATGACAGATGTAGTGGAAAATTCAAGCCAATTGTGACTTTGTGGAAGAAGATAGTAAATCGAGTTTTCGTGGAACGAAATTAGGGTTTTTCCTCGATGCTTGACATGTTTTGCTATCTTCATCAACAGGGTAAGAATTAACTTTTTGAAAAACTAAAATATCTTAGGTCAATCCCGGCATGGCATCTTGCGGATTAATTTTTGTTTTTCTAAGAGGTGATAAAAATTTAAGGTACTTGTATGCAGCTCATGTTGTTATCACTTTTCAGAAAACTAAAATCAACTTGTGTTGAAAATTCTCTACTCGATTTGGGCTCATCGATCTATAGTTGTGTTGATAAGGACAAAAATATCGGTTAGAAAGCTGTCATTAGAAATATAATCGTTATAAAACCGCAAGCGCATGGCGTACAATTGTAGTACGTATGTGAGTATGGGACGATCCACAGTGAAAGAATTAAATTTCAATATTGCTCAATCAAATTTGACCAAAGTTATTAAGTGGTATTAAACTAAGAAAAATTGTAGAAAATAAACTAGAGCAAAGGTTAATTAAACCATGCGATTAAGGAATAATTTAGAGGAAAATCCACTTCCAATCATTCATATAAATCAACGCAAAATTCATTTATAATCTCTCATTAAAATATTAGGTAGAAACGATTAATGTGCATATTATAAGTACAATTTATTTATGCTATTAATTAGCACAACTTAATTATAAAACTCTAACACATCATTCAGACTCACTTATCAACATTCATGAAAATGACATAAAATTAATAATAACATCTATTTTAAGTATGATTTATTTACTATGAATAGTACCATAGACCATCAAATTTTGATTCTAGCTTAACTTTCATCTTCAAAATCACTTAGGCAAATGAACAAATAGTTTATGTTTAAAATGGAATAAGCATAGCCTATTTGAGATGTCAAGATAGACTATCAAATTCATTTAAAAAGAGACATAAACCATCATCGTTCCAATTTTCCATTAAGCACAAAAGAGAGATCACAAATGAAATCATTATGTTAATTTAATATATTTTATGAGAGTATCATTACCCCTAAATTGAAGGGGTTTAGCTACACATATTTGAAAATATGTTAACATAAAATGATTTCAACATTAAAAGAAAAGGAAAATGAGAGATAATTAAAAGAAAAGAGAGCTAACTACTTGCATGAAATAAAACTAAAATAATTACAAGAATTAAATCTATGCTACTAACATTAAAATAAGAAGCATAAACTAAGTAGGAGAGCGTGAAATAAAAAGGGCATGAAAAGAACGCATAAAATAAATATTGCATGAAGGTAAAAACAAGGCTAAGAAGCCGTTAAAGAATTTTTTATATAACTTTGATTTGTGGTTACAATATTGCATGAAAAGAAGAAGATGATTACATGAAACATAAAGGGTATTCATACATGCTTAAAACTCTAATTCATATTTTGAAGAACTACCTAAAATGCCTCTGAGAAGTGTAACCTCCAAGTAATCATTATAAAAATAATTGATCCCCACTAGCATGCCTTTAAGCCTCCATTAACGTGTGCATATGCTTTTAATTATGGACCATATGGTAGTGGGTATATGGGCTCCTCCATGTTGCATAAATTCTTTTATTTTCATTTCTTCCTCATAATTCAACATATGCACATGCATTAATACATGAAACCCCTTCATATTTGCACTTCATTTTCTACAAATAAAAATAAAAATATGCAAATATATTTTCTCAAATTAAATCATACACAAAATTACCATATTACCCACCAAATAAAGAAGAATGAATGACGATTCAAAATTTTAAATTTGGTTTAAAGGTGTAAAATACCCTAGTATGCTCATTTATTTAAATAAAAGAAGATTGAATATGGTAGTAATATACACTTTTACATGCACATCAAATACCCCCACATTTATCTTTTTATTCGATCTCGAATAAACTAAAACTAAGATAAATCTGTTTTCGTCGAAAACATGATTGCATTGAGCGAATGCAACAGGCCGTTAGACCTCTAGGTTTCTCTAGTAGAACGAGTATTGTCTCGTAAGGGTTTCCAGCGAATACTGCCCATAAAATCCAATGTGATATGCAGATTCTAATGCGACTACATGATGAAAAATTTCAAAAATATTCACAAACGAAGAATTTACTTTTAAATTGATACGAGTAAGTTAAATATAAGTTTTGGTCATTATCAATTGCTCATCCAAATTTTCAATAAAAATTAAATTATCATCACAATTAGACTCTGATTTGGCTAGTTGTTTTCGATTGATAACATAGTGCAACTATGAAATGGATCCTCTAGTCAATTATCAAAGTTTTGCAAAGTGGTAATTTTATTTCTTTTGAATAACAAGTCAATTCAAATAAGTGAATATAGTGCTTGGATTTCAATTGCTTGCTCTCTCTATTATTATTTACACATCTAACTTAGATAAACTGAGGCCAGATATACCGATCATGGATTACCTTTCGAGCTTACGTGAGAGCAGTAAAGAGCACGGTGAGCGTACACACTTACGTATGAACACATGAATCAAGGCATTTACTATTATTATTAGAAAATTTATTTACATACATTTACTCAGATAAACTGAGGCCATATATATCAATCGTGCACTGTCTTTCAGGCTTACGTAAGAATGGTACAAAGCATGACGAGTGCACAAACTTACGTGTGAACACCTGACTCTAGTTGTTTCTTACTTTTATAAAACTTTTTTTATATTATCATTTTAGAGGGGAGTTATGCAGAATCATCTTAACACCACTTAGAAGATAAAAAATGTTATCACCTTTACTTTAAATCAACCACTCTTTTAAACCAAAATTATGATTAGGACATACTTCATAATTATCGCATATGAACCTTCCTATATACTAGTTAAACTTTAGTTAATTGTAATCAAGATTTTATTTTTATTTCTGTTGAGACAAGTAAATTTTCAAAAAAATTAATTTAGTAACCAAAAACATATACTTATCCCATAATGTTTTTTCAAATGTAAATCAATATGCTAAAAAGAAAATTATGTTTTGAAAAAAGAAAAAAATATTATTTTTGTTTTTATTTTTTTGTTTTATTTTTTGTGTTTTTGGCAAGAGAATGAAAAAAACCATGAAAAATCAAAATAAACATGAGACTCCCCCATACTCAATTTTGACTGTGTCCCCATAGTCAATGCATAATATAATTAGTGTAACAAGGAAAAATATATACATATTTATAAGAGAGGGTTAAAATTTCTTACTAGACACAGTGTGGCTCGTGAAGAATCATGAGCTCCTCCTCTCGATCATTCCCCAACTCCAAATAAGATTTTAAATGCTGACCATTGACTTTAAAAATTGAATCATCCATAAGATTTTTCATATCTATGGCGCTATACGAAAAAATAGTACGTACCACGAATGGCCCTGTCCATATTGATTTTAATTTCCCAAGGAACAGTTAAAGTCGAGAGTCATACAAAAGAACTTTTTGATTTGGCAAAAGTGTTTTCCTTAGGATTGACTTGTCATGAAAAACTTTAGTTCTTTCTTTGTAAATTTTCTCGTTTTCATACGCCTCATTCCTAATCTCCTCTAATTCATTGAGTTGCAATTTCTTATTTTCGCCAGCTTTTTCAAGATCAAAATTTATGTTCTTAATTTCCCACAATGCTTTATGTTCAAGTTTGATGGGTAAATGACACACTTTACCATATACAAGCGTAAAAGGCGACATCCCAAGATTGGTTTTATACGTAGTTCTGCAAGCCCAACGCATATCTGTTAATTTTTGTGATGAATTTTTTCGATTTTTATTTACAGTTTTCTCCAAAATTTGCTTTGTTTAACGATTTGAAACTTCAACTTGACCATAAGTTGGAGGATGATAAGGAGTGGATAACTTCTAGGTTATCGAGTATTTTTTTTTTAATAGAGTTTCAAACGATCGATTACATAAATGGGTTTCTTTATCGCTTATTATTGTGCGAGGTGTTCCAAACCTCGAAAGTTGTTTTCTTTTATGAATTTCACAACAACTTTGAGGTCATTTGTTTTACAAGGAATGGCTTCAATCTATTTAAAGACATAATTAACAACAAGAAGAATGTACAGATTTTCGAAAGAATTGGATAATGGTCCCATAAAGTCAATTCCCAAACGTCAAAGATTTCGATCGTAAGAATGGGGTTTAAAGGCATCATGTTTCGTCGAGAGATTTTTTCTAACATTTGGCAATGATTGCAAATTTTACAAAACTCAAATGCATCTTTGAAAGGATAGGTCAGTAAAAACCACATTGAAGAACTTTTTCCGCTATTTACTTCAGATCGAAGTATCCACCGCAAGCTACGTTGTGACAAAACGAAAGAACACTCTTAATTTCGAAATTCGGGATACAACGTCAATTGGTTTGGTTGGAACATTACTTAAACAAGTATGGATCATCCCAACAGAAGTACTTGACTTGGGAAAGAAATTTATATTTATCTTGTTTCGACAAAAATGAAGGAGTTTCCTTAGTGACTAATAGTTCATATATCGGCATACCATGGATCGATGGAAACGGAAAGGAGTTGTTCATCAGGAAAGTTTTCGTACATTGGTAAAGAAGATGGTAGGTTTGGAAGACGCGACAGATGTTCAACGATGAAATTATTGGATTCTTTTTTGTCTTTGATTGTAAGGTCAAATTCTTGAAGTAATAATATATAAGAATTAGTATCCTTTTTAGCGAAAAGGTACCCAAGAGCAGAGTGGTCAGTGTAAACTGTAATGGGTGAGCCAACCAAATAAGGTTGGAATTTTCGAGCACAAAGACTAGTGCTAGAAGCTCTTTTTCAGTGATTGTGCAATTGAGTTGAGCATCGTTTAAAGTCATATTAGCGTAGTACATGACATGAAGAATTTTGTTGATGCATTGTCCTAAGATAGCACCAACGGCGAAGTTAGAAGCGTCACATATTATTTTGAAAGGAAGACCCTAATTAGGTAAGAAAATAATGAGAGAGGAAATGAGCTCATTTTTGAGACATTCGAAAGTAGAAATACAACAGAATTAAAGTCAAATGGAATGTCTTTTCCAAGAAGAGTTGTCAGAGGTCGAGGGATTTTACTAAAATCCTTCACAAGGCGTCGATAAAAACTAGCATGCCCAAGGGACCTGCAGATTAAGAATGGATAGATTCACAGTTACGTCAACTTTTGCTTTATCCACCTCAATGCCTTTGTTTGAAATGACTTATCCAAGGAAAATGCCGTGTTTGACCATGAAATGACATTTTTTTCAATTTAACGTTACGTGTTTGTCCTTGCATCTATTAAGAACCAACTCGAGACGGTGTAAGCATTCACAAATAGAATTTCCAAAGATCGAAAAATCATCCATAAATACTTCTAAAAAGCATTCGATCATGTCAAAAAAACATTGAAGTGCATCTTTGGAAAGTAATAAGAGCATTGCAAAGGCCAAATGGCATACGTCGATTGCAAAAGTGCCAAAAGGACATGTGAAAGTCATTTTCTTTTGATCTTTTGGGGCAATTGGAATTTGGCTATAACCGAAATGACCATAAAAAAGCAATAGAATTCGTGGCCGGCTATTCATTCAAGCATTTGATTGATGAAAGGAAGAGTGAAGTGATCTTTGTGTGTTACAACATTTAATTTTCAATAATAAATGCAAACACGCCAACTCGTTGGAGTACGAGTTGGAATTAGTTCGTTAGCGTCGTTCTTGATAATAGTAACTTCAGACTTTTTAGGCACGACATGAATTGTGCTAATGCACGAACTATCAAAAATTGGGTATATGATTCCATTATCGAGGAGTTTAAATTTTTTATTACGAACTGCATTCAACATTTTTGGGTTAATCCTTCATTGCATGTCATGCACAGGTTTGGCATCATCAACTAAATGGATATGATGTTGAATAAGAGTGGGACTAATTTCCTTTATATCGGTGATCGACTATCCAGTTGCCTCTTTGTTTTTCGACGAAATTGAAAGAAGGGAAGCTTCTTAACCAAGAGAGAGATTTGAAGATACTATGACAGGAAGCGTTTCTTTGTCACCTAAGTGTGTGTACTTAAGGTGATCAGGAAGGGTTTTAGTTCCGACCTCGGGGGTTGCTTAATCAAAGAATTTGGTTGAAGTTCCAACTCAACAGTAAGGGGTTCAAATAGAAGCGCATTTTCAATTTCGTTAGGCTCGTCTTGAAACAGTTGTTCATATTCAGCTTGCGTTCGTTGTTTAGGTCGATTGTTTCATTATCATAATTTTCTTGAATGGAGCTAACTTCCAGTGTTTGGTTACGTGGTTTCTTCGATTGATTTACAAGGTTGAAGATGTTAAGATCCAAGTCATGTTTCCAAAAGAAATTTTCATCGAACCATTTCGAAAATTGATTAAAGTATTTGAAGTAGCCCAGAAAGGTCGGCCAAAAATCAATGGCATTTGACTCATCGGATTATTCATGGGTTGTGTTTCAAGGACAATGAAATCGACAGGGAATACGAATTGACCAATTTTGACGAGTACGCCCTTGATTTCTCCCACAGGCTTTTTTATCGAATGATTGGCAAATTGAAAAGTTAGTCATCCAAGCCAAGTTGTTGGTAAACTGAATAAGGAATCAAGTTGATGCTCGCATCCAAATCTAGTAAGAACTTATTAATCGCCTTGTCTCCTATCATGCACAAGATTGTTAGACATCCAGGATCTTTGTATTTAATGGGGATTGATTGAAACAAAACTTTGCGAAGACAGGTAGCTAAGAAAGGGTAAACGAGTGTGTGGTTTTAGAGTACACAAGTCTTTTAGAAACTTAGCGTAAGTTGAGACTTATTGAACAATATCAAGAGGAATGTTTGCTTTGACATGTTTGAAAATCTCCAACACCTTTTCCATTTGATCAGAATGTTTCTTGGGTCGAAGACGATGTGGAAATGGAACACGATACTTAGTAGGTTGACCTACTTGAGTCGGAGAAGAATTTGAATTGGCATTTGATTCGATATTTGGCTTGATGTTTTGTTCAGAATCGCTTGTTTTCAAAATGTCAAAAGGAGCTTCTAGTAAATCGTTTGGATTAACAACTTGGTTATCGATTTGTTTACCAAAATGTATTGAGATAGCATTCATTTGGTTTACATTGATATCCTGAACAATGTGGGGCTTGATTCGAGTTCGTGTTTTGATTTTTAGGATTCAGAACTGGCTGACTTCGGAATGTACCTCGTTCATGTTCACTCACCGATGTGGCCAATTGACTCATTTGCATTTCAAGTTTAGCAATAGATTGACCCGCATTCTCCATGTACGAGGTTAACAAATTTTGACAATTGTTGTTTGGTTGGAGGCTTTGAGTGGTTGCTCAACCAAAGTTTCAAGACTTTTCTCAAGCAAAGTCTACCGCTTTTTGTATTGGGGAGCAGAAGATTGTTTTGGTTGATTTTGGGATGGAGGCACAAAATTTTGTTGAAAGTGATTGGACTGAAAGGGAGGATTCGAAGCATTGTTCGAAAATGCTTGAAAATTGGGACAAACCAAAGTCGTGTTAGTGTTATTTTCGTTCCAAGCAAAATTTGGATGATTTCTCCAACCAAGATTGTACATTGGAGGAAACGGGGTATTCTTAACCTTGTTAAACTCATTGAGTTCGATCGAATTAAGGCACTAATCGGCTATGTGATTCGAATCGTTGTATTTATAACACATTGGTTTGGAAGCTTAGTTCATTTGGTTGGATGAGAAAACATTGTCGAATTTATTGATCATTATATCGATTTTAGCTTCCAAAGCCAAAGATGATCCTATTGAGTGTGCGCTCGATTGTGAGTAAATGGATTTTTTGTTAGAATGTTCCCATTGGGATGATTTTTCGACCAAGTTTTTAAAGAATTACCAAGCATCATCGTGATGTTAGGCGACAAAATTGCCTCGACGTATTGATTCAAGCATGGTTCGTGAGCTATTTCTAAGTACATCGTATAGGATTTGGCAAAGAGTCAATTTTTCAAAATTATGGTATGGATATGTTATAAAAAGCTTTTTAGATCTTTTAAAATATTTTCCGAAAGATTCACCCCTAAATTGATGTAAATTCACAATTTCGTTTCAGATTCTAGTTGTTTTCTCTAAGAGGTAGAACTTTTTAAGAAAATTTTAACAAATTCTTCCTAAATATTGATTGAGTTCGATGGTAAGCTGTAAAACCATTTTTCAGCGTAATCGGTAACAGCGAATGGAATTAACCAAAGTTTGATTCCATGATCACAAAGTTGTTGAAGTTTAATGGTCGCATATACTTGTTAGAGTTTCGTTAAGATATATAGGACATCGTGTTCAAAATTTCCAAATTTTAGGAGCGTGGTAATATGATTAGAATGATTTTGAAATGGTTACCCATTGGGGCTGGTAATGTGATACAAGTGTAGGATCTAGATTAACCCTAGAGGGGGGGTGGATAGGGTTATAGCAAATTTTCTCGAATTAAACACAGAAATAAATTGCAGAAATAAATATGCTGAAAAGTAAATCACACACAAAATTTACCCAGCTTCGGCAACCCCTGCCTACTGCTGCATTCCCAGATTTCTATTAGAATTAAACCGTATCACGCTTACAAACACTCTACTAGACTCGCAGACCCTTTTGTTCCCGCTCACAAACACTCTACTAGACTCGCACACCCTGCTCCCGCCTATAGAGTTTCGCTTACTCGCAAACACTGCTCCCGCCTATAGAGCTTTGCAAACTCGCACACCCTACTCACTGAACTAAGTCTAACTAGACAATCTGACACTACCTAAACCCTAGGTGGTGATTTACAAATTCTTTGACTTGAAAAGAAAAAACAACTTCAAAAATTAAAACAGGAGCAAAAATTAAAATATAAACTATAATCCTTGATTTTTGCTCAAAATAAAAACTAAAAACCCTTTATAATTAAAACCCTAAAAAAAAGTGACTTAAGCCCTTTTTAAAACAAACAAGGCTGGCCCCTTGTTTTTCATTAACCCGATCCACTGTTGTTCCTTTCTTCTCCTGAGAATAATGTCGGCCGATTCTCTTTGCCACTAATTTAGGGCTTCTGTCTTCGATTCAAAATTGGGGCTTTCTGATGATCGGTGCTATGACTTGCGTTGCTCTTGCTCACGCTCGTTCTCTGATGATTTATGCTTGTTGCTCGCTCGATCGAGTTGTTGATAATTTCGGTATGTAGTTTCTTTTGTTGCTCGTTTGATTGCTTGCTTCAATTGGACTCGATTTTAACTCGATGTCGATGATGTAAATTGGGATTGCGATTGATAGTTTGATTGTGAATTGAAGCTCATGTCTGATGATGATACCTTCGGGTTGAATTTATATGAACTCGTTACTTTCCATTTTCACAATTTCCTGATATTTTTGTGTCTTGATTTACACGGCTTTGTTTTTCCAACGTTCGATTTCACTTGATTTACACGGCTTTAAAACTTTCCTCTTTTTGACATCTCTGACCATTTCAAAAATAAAAATACGAATTTGATACTGTCATGAATTCGAATTGGACTTGGTCTACTTGTAGTCTCTGGTATTTTATTGCTGACTTTTTCATTGCTGACTTTTTCATTGCTGACTTTTCACACGGCAACAACTTGTTGATTACCTGTAGTTGCTGCTATATTACTTCGAATTGCATTCTGTGCATACTGTACTCGGTCGAGTTCATCCCCATTCTGTAGACCTGAACCTTGCATTTTATACATAAGTATATGCTCACTATCTTCTGTTCACCTGCATGTTTACTGTGACGTTTGTTTTGATCAGTTGCATTGTTCATGTCATGTTGTTCATGTGCATGCTTTGTACTTCATTTGAGGTTGTAGCTTTGGTCTTTGTTGCTCTGGTCCTGTTGCCTTCAGTTGCTTGTCGAATATGTATTGAACTCTGGTTTTTCATCTTGGCCATTTGGTCGTGCTGTAATCCAGTTGCATTCATTGGTCTAGTCGTGCACTTGGTCCCTTCACTTGTATATTTGTACTGTTGGGTTGTAGTTTGCATTGCTGAACTTGGTCTCTACTTGATGTTGTAGTCTTCAAGTATATTTGATTGCCATATCATGTGCTTTGCATTGAGTTCATTTGAGATGTGACTCTGATCTTTATCGGCACTGGCTGTTCATTGCTTGGTCTCTGTTGCATGCTTGCTGTTGCATGCTTGTTTGTATGTTGCACTTGTTACCTTCACTGTGTTGCACATGCTATATTGTATACTTATGTTGTCTCTCTGACTTTGCTGTATACATGCTTTTATGCTTGTGACATTCCTCTGACTTGTCGACTTGTGGTTTCATGCTTCATGCATGTACTGTTCTTGTTGAGTTGATATATTTGTGGTCTTCATTTGGTGATTTGCACTTGGTGCAGTTTCCATATTTGTGCTCGAGCTTGCATGTGTACCACTGATCATACTTGTGATATTCATTTGGGTTTGTGTGTTGTCTCTGACCTGAGCACATTGTTGCATGCATTGAGTATTTCCCTGGCCATTTGTGTTGGGCATTTCTTGCATCACTGGATTATGTAACTTATGCTTGTTGCAGTCCATGTAGCTGTTGATCTTGATCATGGCCTCTTCTGTTGAGATTAGTGTAGTTTTGATTGTGTTAAACTGAGCTGTTGCCTTTGCATTCATTCATTAGTTTATTTGATCATTGGACTGGCTGTTGTAGTCGAGTTGTATTCATGTACACTACTGCCTTGAGCTTGATTCACTTCATGTTGTGCTTGCACACTTGCTATTGTTGGCTGCGCACACGAGTTGGCGAGGCAGTGCACACGTGTATGAATGTACACGTGTGTATTGCAGCCACTTATGGTTACCTGTCCCTGTAATATCTATATTCACGACTTTGTGATGAATTCAAGTGTGAATGATGACGAACAACCCAAATAACTGAGGCAAACCATATTTTCAAAAATCATATTTTATTTTATATTGCAACAATATTTCTTTTTCAATTTTACTGCGTTAGTGAATATTTTTGCAGATTGCTCAGATGCTGGATTCAAACTGGAATGCAGTTGAAGACAAAATACGAGTGTGAGTGATATGTAGTGAGGTTATAAATGTAAATTGAAATCATGATGTATTCAAAAATGTATATGTATAGTGAGAGCTTGAAATTGTACTATTCAAGATTGTAATAAATATTTGTTTGAATAAAATTTCTGTTTGAATCCAAATTCTGTGTATTTTATTTTATTCAACAAATATTTATTTAATCTATGAAAAACAAAATAGTACATTACCAAATACATTTAAATGAATATATATGTTTATTATCATCAAACAAAAACATATAAGCGCATATTCAACAACAAGAACATATAGAAACTCTATCGGGAAAGGTTCTATCCATGAGAATTCAAGGAGGATTTTCATTCGCCATCGTTGGAGGATCGTTTTTTCGAGTTAAACGATTCGTTGTTGTATCACAAATCCAGGTACAAATGCACAAGTGAAAAGGTCAAGTAGAGAAAGAAGTGAGAATCAAGTTAAAAGAATAAAACAAGGTTTAGAAGATGAAATGAACGAAAAAATGTGTTTTTTTAATGTTTTTTAGAGGAAAATACTTACCAAAAAGAATTTTTTTTAGAAAAGGAAGATTTCATTTTTGGATTTTGGATTTCAATTTTTTTTCTTTTTTTATAAATTTTGTTTTTTTGTTTTAGAAAAGATTATTTATTGGATTTCTATTTTTCTTAAAAAAACTAATTTAAGTAAAATGCTTATTTTGTAGATTTTGATTTTGTAAATTTTTTTTGCATTTGGATTATGTTTTTTTATGTTTTATATATATGCATAAACGAATGCAATTAAATGAATGCAACGACTTAATTATAAATTTTTTGTCTTGGGTAGCTCCTAAACTAAAATTGTATAATCGCACTTTGTCTTAATCCAGCAATAGGCAGGTAACAAACTGGGGTTATCGATACGCCACGAATCACCGTAGCAATGCAGCAGAAGGTTTAAGCACCTTTAGAGAAATAATCACTATAATATTTACGAATCACCATAATTTATAATTGATTATTTTTCTACCATAGCCTAGACACCAAGAAGTTAGATTGTCGAAAGAAGATAATTTGTCAAGATACAATTAAGCCCTAGATGAGCTCACGACACACTTAAGTCCAATGTCTAACCATTATTATTAGTCAAATTGTATGATGATTGTATGATGAAATACAAATTGTGAGCCAAAGAAGGGATGATGAAATCCCCACCTTATCCGAAATTGGATGGTACCCTCAGAAAAGAAAATAAGATGATATGAATGCAAAATAAAAATTAAACGTGATTTAACAATGCAAGTATGAATGAGATTCGATGTTATTTTCGAAATATTTTGTAAATGCAAGCAACCAACAATGCAAAAAAAAAGTGATAAGAGTACGATCCCAAAACATGTAGAATTATTAACAAATTTTTTTTAAAGCGACAATTTTTTTAGTAAGCAATTTATTTTGGCAGGCAAAGCGAAGTAATTATTAACAGCAATTCCTATCCTTGCGATTTTCTACTTTTGCAAGCTGAAAATTTAAACAACTATATGAATTATATTTATTTTTCTTTCTTTTTTTAGCGGAAAAAATAGAGCAAAACAAAACTCAAAACAAAAGAAAAATGAAAACTAACAGAAGAAAATTATAACGAAAGCAACTCTTTCTATTTGTTTATTTTTAACAAATCAGCCCAACAAAGTTTGCAAGCCCACCCACTTTTGCAAAAGCAATGCTTAAAATATACTCTCTCTATACTAAACTTTGATTCCAAATTAAAGATAAGAAAATGAAAAGGAAAATAGAAGAAGAAAAAGGCGGCAAGATGGGAAGAAAGTGGGTTTGGTTTCGAATTGTGCTTAGTTGTAGTGGGATGTGGCAGGGAGGCAGTAATTGGTCGCGATTATTGAGTATGGGTGATGGTTATTTGCAGAGGTAGGTGGATTGTGGTTGGTTAATAGGTTGAATTGGATTGAAGGTTATTCTCGAGGAGGAGCTATACAAAGTTAGAGGAGGGTTCGCTTGTGTTTGTGAGGTAGGAGTTGGTGGCAGTTTGGTGACTGTTCGATAGAGTTGTGGGTGGTTTCAGAGGTGAAGCAAGAGATTTGGTCGAGATTTTGAGATTCGCTCGGTGGAGGATTGTTTGTGAGGTAGGGGTTTGTAAGTGGGAGGAGTGGTTGTAGTTGTGGTTCAGGTTGTATTGAAGGTTGGTAGTAGATTTAGGATGTACTGATGGTGGTGGGAGGGTGAAGTATGATGGTCTGATGTAGATGGTGGTTTTAACCAATGGTTGGAGGAGCACGAGTTGAAGTAGCAGAACAAAGGGTGGTGAATTGTGTTTGGGTGTATATGCAGTGGAAAGTTTGTGAGGTGATGATGGAGGAAGAGGTTGGACATGGTGTAGCTGTAGTGAAGTGGTTGTTCAGACTTGAAGAAGGAAGGAAGGGTGAAGGTTAGCAAGACTTGAAAGAGAAAGAAAGGGTGAAGGTTAGCAGTTAAATGGATTTTGTGGTGCTGAGGTTGGTGAAGAAGTGATGCTCTGTAAGAATTGATTAGTGCTGTTGAGAAGTAATAAGTTGTTTGAATACAGTGATGAAGGTGGATCTGCAATGGTAATAAACAAGTAAAGTGAGGCGGTATGGAAGTGATGGAAGTGAAGTAAGGGGGTAGGGTTTGGTATTGATGTATGAGAGGGTTGATGTAGGTATAGGAGGTGGAGGTAGAATGCCATTATGATGATGGTTTGTTAAGGGGATATGGATGATGGATGTATAGGCAGAGGATGGTGTATAGCCAGTAAATGTATAGATAGTGAATGTATAGACAGTGAAGTTAATGTAATGAGATGTTAAGGTAGAAATGTAAGGTAGAAAAGTTTGTATGTACTATTTTGGTTCCTGTTATGGGTTTCGCAGGGGGATGTTGCAGTTTTGGGATAGAACTACATGAAGGAGGTCAGTGGATTGTGTCCTGGTGATAGAGACCAGAAGGAAGCTTCGTCAGATGGTTGTGAATTATAGGAATTGTGAGGCTGCATGCAGAGGAAGGGTGATGCAATGATTGTTTTCTATGGGAAGAAGAGATTGCAAGAGGAGTTCAAAGTGTGAAGTTTTTGGAGGAGGAGGAGGTTGTAGTTTATGGAGAATGGTGGCGGATGTACAATAAAGGGAGGATTTGTAGATGATGCAAGTTGCAGTTTTGAAAGATGGTGATGGCGTACTGTAATGACCTGATTTTTCGATGCGCGAAAACCGACATCAATACGTTCATTGTATCAAATTTCGAACAATCGATTGTCGAAAAATCGAAGCGTTAGGGTTAAACAAGAAGAAGGTAGAAGAAGAAATAGAAACAATATCAGAATCTCACAATTGTAGCGGAACAATATATAATAGATAAATGACTAATCTTTAAACAAAGGAAATATATCAGTTTATACATTACATCATTAGAGTACAACATCCACAAAACACAACAACGGACAGTTATGATAACTTATCTACATGGAAATTGAATTTTCAGCAAGACATACGCAGCGGATACTACATCATATACGTGTGATACGTCTCGCCATCCAACTTGTCTCCTGATCTCCACAGCATACTTTCCTGATTTAGCTTCAGGTCCTATTGATAACCTGACTCTAGGATGCCCGTGTGGAAAATTAGGGGCATCTAGAGTTTAGAAAAGGGAATAATAAATTCCGAGTCAGTCATGGGACTGGTATAAGTTCTAAACACGATTATTTGTACAAAAATAAAGAAAAAGAAATCCATTCATGCTTATTGGAAAATGAAACTACCATAAGGTCTTCCGGCACACACTCAAATGCAATCGCACACATGGGGAATGTTTCTCATTATAGTAGTCAAACATACTTGATACGCGAAAATCCTTTTGATATTATCATTAGTGCATAGTGTGGAAAACATTTTAAAAGTATAATATTAATCTTAGCCAGCATACGTACCATTATAATATGCTTACTATAGCTACCATGTTAAATGATAGGTTTTATAACTAAAACCATACAGGGCTCGTATTGAGTGATTAGATTTCCAACAAATTTCAAGGCTAAGAAACTTCCTTTATACGAAGGGTACGCCTCTGGAGGGACGCCCCGAAAACCTAACCGGATATCAACCAGCACAAGGTCGGGTTACCTCTGTTACTAGATAACTAACCGTCACGAGTATGTCATCCCTCGGTCGTAAACGACCTTTATCGAGGCGCCTTAATTCCAACAACCACATAAGTAAATATATGGGCTTCATACCAGAATACCACTTTTTATCCACACAAGTTAAATATCTGGGCTCCATATCAGAATACCATTTTTTATCCAGAAGGAAATGCACATAACCTGAGGGGCGCGACCCCCATAACCTTGCCGCATCCTTTTCTGTTTCGACCATTTCCGGGGTGTGAGGTTCGACGAAGTCTTGTCCTACAAAGCTATTCTTTTTACAAAAGTCATGCTTCGATCAACCAATGATCAGCACTTAGCATCACATTACCAAATTGGGAATATATCATTAGTAGCCATCAACTACATAGAGCTCGTATGTCTCAGAGAAGGGTGTTAAGCTAAGAGAATAAATTCTCCACCACCAAAACATAAATGTATTTGATAGAAAACAACTTTATATCTCATAGTGTAATGTCAGACATACATCCACACAAGTCCATCCTAGGTCTGAATGGAACCGAAGGCACTTCATCCAATTAAGGAAAGAAGTCCTTGCAAATCCGGTTAGCCCCTAATCATGTCCGGACTCCCCATCATATAAGGTAATCTCTATACCGGAGAAACTCGGTGCAGAGACAATCAATAGGAAATTCTTTCGCTTTCAAAAATACCCGGTCTTCGACACCGTCTTCAAATGTTATTTCATTCCTTCGTATCATTATTCGGAATGGGTTTTATGACTTAATCCTCCCTCGGCTTATCCGAATAATGAGCGCTTATTTTAAAAACAAGTGGATACATTCAGATCTAAATTAAGTCAACAACAAATTTCCATTTTGATCTTTTAAACAAAAGATCTACCTTTAAGATTCGATGTGGTTTTCGGATAACCATTTGGAATCGGATCCCGATCTCATCGAAATTCAAATGCCGTCTTAAAGGCCAATATTGATAGTCGGTTATTTAACTATCAATTAACATCCATAAACAACCATCACATTTAAATAATTTCCCCAAATTATTTATTTAAAAATATCTTCGCAAGATATAAATTTTTCTGCACTCCAACCCTTTTGAAAACGTTTTCAAACTACTTTTCTCGAACGGAATAAATTTCCAAATATTGTTTATTTCCACTGAAAATTTGCCAAGTCTAATGCTTTAGGTTTATAAAATAATTTAAACCACTTATTCAATATATATATATATATATATATATACTTGGAAATACTTAAAATAATTTTTAAAATATTAGTTATGAAATTTTATACTAATATCTCATGTAAAACTTAAGCACAAACTAATTTTAAAAATAAAATTATTAGATAGAGTATAATTATTTAAACACCCATCTTCTAAATCAAATACTAGTTAAATCTTTAAAATATTCACTTCTATAATTAACTTAATAAATATTTACTTTAAAATTTTAAAACCCTTTAAGAAAATAGTTTCTCCGAAAACATTCTTTTTAAAACCAATTTTAAAACTTTTAATTTATATTTAAAAGCTACTTTGAAAAAAACATACTCGGCTTTCCAGGAAAAATGCACTTCCCATTCCAATATAGTCCATTTAAATCAATTAATAAATCCTTCTCGATTTATCTCAATTTACATTCTAAATTCATAAATTTTCTTTCCACGCTTATAAAAATAAACCACCATTTAGTTTTTAGACAAATTACCCATTCCTTTATAAATTCCATCGTGAATTTATACTTTCAAATATCCATTGATATATTATTTCTTTTTATAAACCCACTTTATAATTTCCATAGTCGCATCCTCCTTTTAAGACACAGTTCCAAATGCTTAATCAGTTTTTTTAAGTCGATTTTCAAAACCAAATCCATTTTAAAACAAATTCCTTTACTTATTCAAATTTATTTCAAAATCCCTTAATTCCATATTCACTCCTTTATCTAGATTTAAAATCTTATTTAAAATAGGAAATATTAATTTCATACTAAACTTTAAAATTCTCCCTTTATTTCTCCCAAACCATTTAAAATCCGAATTTTTAAATAAATCCTCCAACTTTTAAACATACTACTTAAGTTCTCAAAATCCATTTATTAAAATCTTTTTTCCAAACTTGGAATTTATTCGATAGGATTTCAAAAACCAACTTTTATCCTTTTACAAATTCCTTCTTTTAATTTATCCATTTCTCTAAAATTATTTTACTTAAAATTCTCTACTTTAATTTCCTTCCAAAAATCCATTTTTTTATTTCTGGTATGTTAAAATACCAAAAATTCGGCTAAATCATCGCCTTCAATAATTTCAATTACTAATATAATCAACCACAGATTATCAATAAATCATATCACAGCATATGAAATAAATTCAAAATTTTGAGGAATCTAGTTAGATCCCTCCAACCTGTTTCCCTGCGTCCACAGATGTTAGCACAACATAAAATACAAATTCCACTTCGAGGTGGAATATTGTGGTATATGGGGTCATTCGCTATTATGCGGGGCGCATAGGGTCTTATCCGCTATATAATGCAGGGAATAAATCACTCCAATATATATATACACACACACTATTATATATCATACCAATCCAAGTGACAACAATTATCAATCCAAATAGACAACCAAAAATTTAAATTTAATTATTTAAATTAAACTGGGTAATTCGATTGAGTGAGAAGATCTCAAATTTGCTTTTGTTTTGCAATCCATTACCCTTCCGGCTTGTTTTATTCACGATTTCAGACCTTGAATAAACATTATATGATTTTAATAATATTTGAACTAATCGAACAATTAAATTTCCATTTTATCAATTTAATTAACCGATGGTTTTACTTTTAAACTAATAATTTAATAAGTTTATTAACAAATTAATCTCCATAATACATCATTATTTAAAATTAAATTGTATGTGAAAATGTGTGTGTGTGTGTGTGTGTGTATTTATTTTGTTTGTTCTTCGAAACTACATATAAAGAATATATTCTATATACACTAAAAAAATTTAATTTTTATATGAACTCTACTCATTTTAAAACCCTTGTATATTTTTTTCTTCTTAAGGGATATATGTACTTATCGATTATTTATGGTTATATTTATTTAAAATAGGTATGAGTATATATATTAAAAAAATATGTTTTTTACAAACTGCTGAATAATTTTCTCCTTTCTGATTTAAAATTTATATTTTATTTTATTTCAATCTGTAAATATACTTTTTATTAAATCAAATATCAATGAAAAAGAAGGAAAATGAATACTCACTGCCTATACAAATAAAAGCTTGACTTTACTGTATATATTTTTATCTATACATATAAAATACCGAGTTAAAAATTCAATTTTATTTCTGTGTATATAAACATTTATTTAATTAAATTAAAAACAATATACCTTACTGGAAACGAACCCAGGCTCCTAACCCTCGAACGCAAATCCAGCCCTCACCAACGCGGCCTCAACCATGAACTCGCCACCAGTTGCACGCGAACTCCTCTACCCTTGCACGCACGAGAATGTGCGTTCGTCCAAATCGCGACCTCCACTGAAGACGTGCCTCTATGTTCGAGTCGTCACGCGACCCATCTCGCCGTCGAACACCACCATGACCCTTGCGGCACTCGAGCTCAGCCTCGAAATTGAATGTTCCCTCGCGAACGCGCCGGCCTCGAATCCCCTAGCTCGAGTTCGAATTAGATGAACTGTGCTCGATTCCGAGATTTACAAGCGAGATGCTCTCCCTTTTCTTCGATTTGATTCATTTTCAAATTTGATATTGCGACCATTAATTATATTTTGAAGCTACTGTTTTATTTTAAATGAACTGTTTGATTTCTGTTTTTTTAAAGATAAAAGAAAGCTCGAGTTTTTTTTAATCTACTGCTTCGTGTTACTTTTCAAAGAATACGCGTGTCCCTAAATGTGGACACGTGCTTTAACTTCTATGCATGCATGACAAATGGAGGCAATGTGTTTTCTTTCGTGTATAGGTGTTTTGATTATATTATTTATATTTTGAATTTAAATTCAAATATAATTCGTCTCGAAATTGCAACTCAAAATTCTGAATTCCTCTCGATGCGTTCTGCCAGACGTTTATAATCTTATACCCTTATTTTGAGTGCAAAGGAAAAGGTTCCGAGTCCTAATTCGATCGTATGGTGAAGATAACTTTTCGGACCCAGTTATAATATTGAATTTTCGATAAAAATTTCAGCGTGTTTATCTACCGTACGATCACACGTCAACTCCAAACACTACGAAATTTGAAATCCGATAATAAAACAATATTACAGATCCAATGGAACTGGTTTTGTCGAAATCCAAGACTATGCCTCGGAAGGCTATTTTTAAATATCGATTTAAAACGATATATTTTCAAAACTGAACAAAACACTTTTAAACTTGATTTTAAAGCTTCTATTATCTTCAGTATTATAAATATAAATTTTCTAAGCCTTTGAAATATTTTTAACCAGCTTAAAAATAAAGATTCAATATTTTACCCAACTTTCAATAATTAATTCAATAATTTATCTACTAAATAAATGGTTATATTTGAAATTCACATTAAAACTAACTTTTGAATAAAAAATTTGAGTCGTCATATTCTTCCTCCCTTAAAAGAATTTCGTCCCCGAAATTTCTAGTTAAGAAGAATGATCCATAACCCGTTCACTATTTTTCCAATCCAAATAGTTTCAACTCTCCAACACAATTTTTATTAAAGACCCTATCATTCTTACTAACTTCCCAACCTCAACCGTAAGTTGCAAACAATATTATTTTCTCAACAATTAAAATTTAAATTTAAATTCAAATTTTAAATTATCCAAATTTCTCAAAAATTTACTCTCTAAATTTTCGAAAAACTTCGTCAGCGTCTCTTTTGCACGGCTAGCTCGATACAACAACAAAATGCCTCTACGGGCACCCAGATTTCAAAATAAAACAAAAGGTCAAGTGGCTAGACCAGAAAATCATCAAATTTCATACAGAAATTTAAATACATACCTTTTGTCAAGCTAATCAATTTATGATCTGAAACCAAAAATCCCAATTTATCCTTTGCCTTTAAAACACCTGTATATTCTACTAGCAATAATATCCAATCACAACATTTAAAATCATTTTGCACATTTCTTTACAAAAGTTTCAATATCTGTTTCATTTAAGTCCGTTGATTTACATATATTATCGGTACGCAATACCAAGTTCAATCGCTCACTCGATCACTCAAATTCTTTTCTGAACTAGTATCGTCAACCCGACTTCGTAGTGCAGACTTAGATCTGGTTTCTTGATCAGAAACCGTCATTCTCCTTGCATAGCTGTAAATTATGATAGAGAATTTCCAGAATCATCCAAAAATCCAGGGTTCACAATAGAAAATTGAGTGAAAAATCCCAACTCGGATCGATGTAATTATCTCGAAATTCTATGCTCGAATTCTGGATCAAATTGCTATGCGAATAAAATAATATACGTACATCCCACGTATTTATTTCTAATTGATTATTAGCTATATCAATTCTATTTTATTCACATATATATTGATTTCTATCCAAAATTTTCATTTCCCACGCTTTTAATTACTCCATACAAATACTTACTTATAATATTTCTTCAATTCCAAATTTATCTTAAGAATTCTTCCATTCATTTCTTAAGTTCAATATAAGTATTTTAAACACTTCTTATATTTATTTTCCACTTCATCACTTTGGTTTTATGTCATTTTATATTCACTTGCATTTCAATTTCATTTGAATCCAATTTATCTTAGAATTCTGAATACTGAATTTTTTATCAATTATCCTTCATTCATATCTAATCCATATCATCATTTTATTTGACTCAAATTTTCAATCCTATATTGAATTCAATTTTAGCTTCAATTCTTAATTTATTTCCAAATCAAATTAAATATTGAGTTTTATTCACCCTTTCTCAAACCCATTTCTTTAATTAATTCCACTTACTAATTTATTTTTAAATCTCAATGGATTTTATTTCCCATTCCAATTAATCTTTTCCAAACCCTTATATGTTTTTAAACCTATTAATATTCCATAACCATTTTTAAATAAGATTCCAGAGTATAAATAATCACTTAAGTATTTCAAAATCATTTTTGGAAATCAATTATATCCAAAATCAAACTATTTCAAAATCAAACTCAATTTTGTAAACATTCCCACAACGTTTAGGTAGTAATTCCTCCCTTGGAAACTCAAAAATGAATACCGATGATGTCGCGATCATCATCGAGATTATTTTCCAGCAACCAAAAAGAGTTTAGTGTTTTCATCCCTTCGAAAACATTTTCCAAATATTTTTAAATTTCAAATTTTACCAAATTTCATATCCAATTCAAAAATATTTTCCACAAATAATTTCAGCATTATTTTTCCAAAACCTTTGAAAATCATTTTGAAATCAAAGGAATTTAATCTTTTGAAATTTCAATCCCAAATCCTTTCAATCCGTCTCAAAAATTACTCTGGCATCTTATTTCAATTTTATAAATCACATTTATAATTCACATTTCAAATTCTATTTTGTTATCTGAATTTATTTCCTTAACCTTTGGTTATGATATCAATTCCTATTTTTAAATTTTTACACAACAATGATAATAATTTAATATTATCACTTCCTAACAACCTAGCAACTATATATAAGTATAATAATTTATGGAAAATTATTTCTTTTATATACGAAAATAATTTGGGAAAAATTATTTCATTTACCCTATTTTAAAACAATACTATGTCGGTTTATCTTGTTTAAGAGTTTAGAAATCCACATCGATAAAATGGCGTCCCACATATCGACCCGAGTTCATAAACACTCAACCGATAAGTCAACACAATACAAAAACAATTTTTTATATTCACTAACAAATACGCGCTCATATCTATTACAAATTCATTCTAGAGTACTACTTACTCTATCTCTAATGAGTAATTCCCCCACCAAAGCCTAGGTATATCGCCAACCTATGCTCTGATACCAAATTGTAACGACCAGATTTTTCGACGTCCAAAAAACGACATCAATAGGTCCATTGTATCAAATGTGGAACAATCGAATGCCGGAAAACCGAACCGTTAGGGTTAAAAAAGAAGAAGTAGAAGAAGAAACAGAAACAATATCAGAATCTCACAATCGCAGCAGAACAATATATAATAGATAAATGACTAATCATTAAATAAAGGAACTATATCAGTTTATACATTTCATCATCAGAGTACAATATCCACAAAATACAACACTGGGCAGTTATGATAATTTATCCACTGGAAATTGAATTTGCAACAAGCCATACGCAGTGGATACTACATCATATACATGTCATACGTCTCGCCATCCAGCTTGTCTCCTGATCTCCACAATATACTTTCCTGACTTTGCTCCAGATCCTACTAATAACCTGACTCTAGGCTGTCCGTATGGAAAATTAGAGGCACCTAGAGTTTAGAAAAGGGAACAATAAACTCCGAGTCAGTCATGGGACTGGTGTGAGATCTAAAAACAGTTATTTGTACAAAAAGAAATAAAAAGAAACCCATTCATTCTTTTTGGAAAATGAAACTACCATAAGGTCTCCCGGCACATACTCAATTGCAATCACACACATGGGGAAGGTTTCTCCTTATAGTAGTCAAACATGCTTGATACGCGAAAATCCTTTTGATATTGTCATTAATGCATAGTGTGGAAAGCATTTTGAAAGTATAATATTAATATTAGCCAGCATACTTACCATTATAGTATGCCCACTATAGCTACCATGCTAAATGGCAGGTTCTACAACTAAAACCGTATAGGGCTCGTATTGAGTGATTGGATTTCCAACAAATGGTCAAGTTTAAGGAACTTCCTTTATCTGAAGGGCACGCCTCTGGAGGGATGCCCCAAGAACCTAATAGGATCTCTACCAACACAAGGTCAGGTTACCTCTGTAACTAGGTAACTAACTGTCACGAGTATGCCATCCCCTGTTCGTAACTGACCTTTACCGAGGCGCCTCAATTCCAACAACCACATAAGTAAATATCTAGGCTCCATACCAGAATACCACTTTTTATCTAGAAGGAAATGCATATACCCTGAGGGGCGCGACCCTCATAACCTTGCTACATCCTTTCCTGTTTCGACCATTTCCGGGGTGTGAGGCTCGACGAAATCTCGTCCCACAAAGGTACGATTTTCACAAAAGACATGCTTCGATCAACCAGTGATTAGCACTTAGCATGCCACATTACCACATTGGGAATATGTCACTAGTAACCATCAACTACATAACCTCTGAGCTCGTACGTCTCGGAGAAGGGTGTTAAGCTAAGAGAATAAATTTTCCGCCGCCAAACATAAATGTATTTGATAGAAACCATATTTATATCTCAAAGTGTAATGTCAGACATACATCCATACAAGTCCATCTTGGGTCTGAATGGAACGGAAGGCACTTCGTCTAATTAAGGAAAAATGTCCTTGCAAATCCGGATATCCCCTAACCACGTCCGGACTCCCCATCACATAGGGTAATCTCTATACCAGAGCAACTCGGTGCAGAGACAATCAACAGGTAATTCTTTCGTATTCGAAAATATCCGGTCTTCAACACCGTCTTCAAATGCTATTCCATTCCGTCGTATCATTATTCGGAATGGGTTTTATGACTTAATGTCCTCCTCCAGCTCATTCGAATAATGAGCGCTTATTTTAAAAACAAGTGGATACATTCTGATCTAAATTAAATCAACAACAAATTTCCATTCTGATCTTTTAAACAAAAGACCCACCTTTAAGATTCTATGTGGTTTTTGGATAACCATTTGGAATCCAACCCCCGGTCTCATCGAAATTCAAATGCCATCTTAAAGGCCAATATTGATAGTTGGTTATTTAACTATCAATTAACATCTATAAACAACCATCTGATTTAAATAATTTCCCTAAATTATTTATTTAAAAATATCTTCGCAAGATATAAATTTTTCTACACTTCAACCCTTTTGAAAACAGTTTTCAAACTACTTTCCTCTCGCGGAATAAATTTACAAATATTGTTTATTTCCACTGAAAATTTATCAAGTCCTAATACTTTAGGTTTTTAAAATAATTTAAATCACTTATCCAAAAAAAAATATATATATATACTTGGAAATACTTAAAATAAAACTATTTAAACACTTTTTTTAAAATATTAGTTATGAAATTTTATACTAATATCTCATATAAAACTTAAGCCTGGACTAATTTTAAAAATAAAATTATTAGATAGAGTATAATTATTTAAATAACCATCTTCTAAATCACATACTAGTTAAATATTTAAAATAATCACTTCTATAATTAACTTAATATATATTTACTTTAAAATTTTAAAACAATTTAAGAAAATAGTTTCTCCAAAAATATTCTTTTTAAAACCAACTTTAAAACTTTTAATTTATATTTAAAAGCTACTTTGAAAAAAAAATACTCGACTTTCCAGGGAAAATACACTTTCCATTCCAAAATAGTCCATTTAAATCAGTTAATAAATCCTTCTCGATTTATCTCAATTTACATCCCAAATTCATAAATTTTCTTTCCACGGTTATAAAAATAAACCACCATTTATTTTTTAGATAAATTACCCATTCCTTTATAAACTCCATCGTGAATCTATACTTCCAAATATCCACTGATATAGTATTCCTTTTTATAGACCCAGTTTATAAATTCCATAGTCTCATCCTCCTTTTAAAACATAGTTCCAAATACTTAATCAGTTTTTTTAGTCGATTTTCAAAACCAACTCCATTTTAAAACAAATTCCTTTACTTATTGAAATTTATTTCAAAACCCCTTAGTTCCATATTCACTCCTTTATTTAGATTTAAAATCTTATTTAAAATAGGAAATATTATTTTCATACTGAACTTTAAAATTCTCCCTTTATTTCTCCCAGACCATTTAAAATCCAAATTTTTAACTGAATCCTTCAACTTTTAAACGATACTACTTAAGTTCTCAAAATCCATTTATTAAAATCTTTTTCCCATACTTGGAATTTATTCGATAGGATTTCTAAAACCAACTTTTATCCTTTTCCAAATTCCTTCTTTTAATTTATCCAATTCTCTAAAATTATTTTACTTAAAGTAATTTTAATTTCCTAAAATTGCAATTTTTTACTTCTAGTATTTTAAAATACCAAAAATATATTCGACGAAACCATAGTCTTCACTAATTTCAATTACCAATATAATCAACCATAGATTATCAATAAATCATATCACAGCATATGAAATAAATTCAAACATTTGAGGAATCCAGTTGGATCCCTCCAACCTGTTTTCCTACATCCACAGATGTTAGCAAAACATAAAATACCAATTCCACTTCGAGGTGGAATATTGCGGTATATGGGTTCATCCGCTATTATGCGGGGTGCATAGGGTCTCATCCGCTATATAATGCGGGGAGTCAATCACTCCAATATATAAATATACACATACACACACTATTATATATCATACCAATCTAACTAATAACAATTATCAATCCAAACAAACAACCAAAAATTTACATTTAACTATTTAAATTAAACTGGTTAATTTGATTGAGTGAGAAGATCTCACCTTTACTTTTGTTTCGCAATCTGTTACCCTTCCGGCTTGTTTTCTTCACGATTTCAGACCTTGGACAAACATTATATGATTTTATTAATATTTGAACTAATCGGACAATTAAATTTTCATTTGATCAATTTAATTAACCGATGGCTTTACTTTTAAACTAATAGTTTAATAAGTTTATTAAACAAATTAATCTATATAATACATCTTTATTTAAAATTAAATTGTAAGTGAGAATGTGTATATATATTTATTATGTTTGTTCTTTGAAACTACATATATAAAAATAATCTATATACACTATAAAAATTTAATTTTTATATATACTTTATTCATTTTAAAACCCTTGTATATTTTTTTCCACTTATAAAGATATATGTATTACCGATTATTTATGTATATATTTATTTTAAAATAGGTATGAATATATATATACAAAAATATGTTTTTTATAAACTGTTGTATTATTTTCTCCTTTCTTATTTAAACTTCGTATTTTACTTTATTTCAATCTGTAAATATACTTTTTATTAAATCAAATATCAACGAAAAAGAAGGAAAATGAATACTCGGTGCCTATACGAATAAAAGCTTGACTTTACTGTATATATTTTTATCTATACATATAAAATACCAATTTAAAAATCCGTTTTTATATCTGTGCATATGAACGTTTATTTAATTAAATTAAAAACAATATAACTTACTGGAAATGAACCCAGGCTCCTAACCCTCGAACACAAATCCAGCCCTCACCAACGCGGCCTCGACCACGAACTCGCCTCCAGTTGCACACGAACTCCTCCACCCTTGCACGCATAAGAATGTGCGTTCGCCCAAATCGCGACCTCCACTGAAGACGTGCCTCTATGGTTGAGTCGACACACGACCCATCTCGTCGTCGAACACCACCATGATCCTTGCCGCACTCGAGCTCAGCCTCGAAATCGAATGTTCCCTCGCGAACGCGCTGGCCTCGAATCCCCTAGCTCGAGTTCGAACTAGATGAACTACGCTCGATTCCGAGATTGACGAGCGAGATGCTCTCCTTTTTCTTCGATTTGATTCCTTTTCTAATTTGAGATTGCGGCCATTAATTATATTTTGAAGCCACTGTTTTATTTTGAACGAACTGTTTGATTTTTGTTTTTTAAGATAAAAGAAAGCTCGAGTTTTTTTTTAATCTACTGCTTCACGTTAATTTTCAAAGAATACGTGTGTCCTTAAATGTAGACACGTGCTTTAACTTCTATCCATGCATGACAAATGGAGGCTATGTGTTTTCTTTTGTGTACAGGTGTTTTGGTTATATTATTTATATTTTGAATTTAAATTCAAATTTAATTCGTCTAGAAATTGCAACTCAAAATTCAAAACTCCTATCGAGGCGTGTCGCCAGGCGTTTATAATGTTATACCCCTATTTCGAACGCAATGGAAAAGGTTCTGAGTCCTAATTCGATCGTATGGAGAAGATAACTATTTTGACCCAGTTATAATACTGAATTTTCGATAAAAATTTCAGCGTGTTTACCTACCGTACGATCACATGTCAACTCCAAACACTACGAAATTTGAAATCCGGTAATAATACAGTATTACGAATCTAATAGAACCGGTTTCGTCAATATCCAAGACTGTGCCTCGGAAGGCTATTTTTAACTATTGATTTAAACTATATATTTTCAAAACTGAACAAAACACTTTTAAACTTGATTTTAACACTTCTATTATCTTCAGTATTATAAATATAATATTTCAAAGCCTTTGAAATATTTTTAACCAGCTTAAAAATCAAGGTTCAAAATTTTTCCCAACTTTCAAAAATTAAACTCAAAAATTTATCTACCATATAAATAGTTATATTTGAAAATTCACATTAAAACTAAATTTCAAATATTTAAAATCAATTAAATATTTCAATTTCAAATATCCAAAATTTCCGGGTCATCACAAGTACGGTTGCAAGTGGGTGGGATCAGTAAGCAGATTGAAGAGGAGAAGTGAGTTTGTGGAGTATAGTGCCTGTAATAAACAATCTAATAGAAATATGCAATTGAAAACTTGCAATGTAACAAATGTAGTTCTTCAAATACAATGCCTGTTCTTCAAATGTCTCAAAAGTTTTTAATAGAAAACAACAATTCAAAAAAAATTTAAACTAAAGAAATGTAAGGTGAGAAGTAGGTGTAGAATGAATAGTGAAATAGAACAAAGAAATGTAATAGAATAAACAATGATGTAGATTTTTTTTTTATAGTAGGAATGAAAATGCAAATAGAGCCCAAAGAACCATAATTCAAATGAAAGCAAAAATCACACAACAAACATACAACACAAAAAATTCTTTTTATAAATGCAAATCAATGCACAAAATGAACACACAATAAAATCAAACAAAAATAATTCAAAGAGTATAATTAAAATCAAATTGCAATCCCGGAAATGGTGCCAAAAACTTGTTGATAACGACTGAAATATCTACCAAAAGAAAATTGTCATTCTTTATTTCATTTATATAGATATAAAGAGGAGATTCAATCTCAATCATTCCTTTTTGTGGTATCCCTTCAGATCGTAATATCATACTAATACGTTATGTAGAAGTTGGACAAATTTTGAACAAGGCTCCATAAGTGTAAGCAACAGAATCTCTTCCAAAATTATTTTTTCAATTTAAGCCGTCAAAAATTTGAACATGTGCCCAAAGGTTCTGAACAATAAAGTTTTATTCTAGAGAAACACCATCATTATGGGAATGTACACGTGGTAGAAAAATTACGTCAATCCATTGAGATATGGTATGCTACAAGTGAATATTTGAGACAAGAAATGAATCCTAATTTTCGGATGACTCATCCATCTAATCCAGTCCATCTAATGTCCTTTTCGGGAGCTCGAGGAAATGCATCTCAGGTACATCAATTAGTAGGTATGAGAGGATTAATAAACCGCAAGCGCATGATGTACAATTATAGTACGTATGCGAGTACTGATCGATCCGCAGAAAAAGAATTAAATTTCAATATTACTCAACCAAAGTAGCCCAAAGTTTTGATGTGGTTTTAAACAAAGAAAAATTATAGAAAATAAACTAAAGCAAAGTTTAATAAAACTATGTGATTAAGGAACAATTTAGACGCAAATCCACTTCCAATCGTTCAAGTAAATCAATATAAAATTCATTTATAATCTTTCACTAAAATATTAAGCAGAAATGATTGATGTGATTATTATAAGTATGATTTATTTGTGCTATTAGTTAGCATAACTTAAATCATCAAACTCTAACACATCATTCATACCAACTTATCGACATCATGAAGATGACATGAAATTAAAAATAAAATCTATTTTAAGTATGACATATTTACTATAAATTAGTAACATAGACCATTAAATTTTGATTCTAGCTTAACTTTCATCATCGAAATCACTTAGGAAAATAAATAAGTAGTTTATGATTACAATGGAATAAGCATAGCCTATCTGAGATGTCAACACTCAACATAGACTATCAAATTCAATTAAAAAGAGACATCAACCATCATTATTCCAATTTTCCATTAAGCATAAAAGAGAGATCATAAATAAAATCATTATGTTAATTTAAAATGTTTCATGGGAGCTTCATTACTCCTAAATTGAAGGGGTTTAGCTACTCGTATTTGAAAATATGTTAACATAAAATTATTTCAACATCAAAAGAAAAGAAAAATGAGAGCTAATTAAAATCTTGCATGAAATAAAACTAAACTAATTACAAGAACCAAATATATGCTACTAACATTATACAAGAGAAGACTAAACTAATGAGGAGGGCATGAAATAAAAAGAGTATGAAAAGAAAGCATAAAATAAAAATTGCACTAAGGTAAACAAGCTAAGAAGCCATTAATTTTTTTTAATTAACTTTGATTTATGGTTACAATATTGCAAGAAAAGAAGAAGATGATTACATGAAACATAAAGGGTATTTATACATACTTAAAAGCCTAATTCATATTTCAGTGGACTACCTAAAATGCCCTTAAGAAAGTGTAACCTCCAAGTAATCATTAGGGAAATAATTAATCTCCACTAACATGCCATTAAGCCTCCATTAACATGTGGATGTGCTTTTATTTATGGACCATATGCTAGTGGGTATGTGTGCACTTCCATGTTGCATGAATTCTTTTATTTTCCTTTCTTCATTAGCCTTCAACATATGTGCATGCGTTCATCTATAAAACTTCTTCATATTTGCAATTCATTTCCTACAAATAAAAATAAAAAGATGCAAATAAATTTTCTCAAATTAAATCATCCACAAAATTACCATTTTATCCCCCAAATAAAGATGAATGAATGACGATTTGAAAACAATTTAAATTTTGGTTAAAACATGTAAAATACCCTAATGTGCTCATTTATTTAAAAAAAAGACTGAACATGGAGGTAAAAATATACACTTTTACATGCACATCAAGTTTCTCAATTTGGATTGGTCCTGTTATTGCATTGTCGGTATACCTGGAATAGGAAGGGCTTTCAGTGTTGCTTCGGACAGCGGATCTATTATCGGTCATTGATCGATAACGGATAAGTGTATAAGGTATAACTTTAATGAACGATACATAAAGCATTTTTCATTTTTCCGCTGCAACTGAACTATATACATAAGATAGTGCGTTCGTAGTGTTCAAGACACCAAGCCTATCCAATATCGATACACATTGCATTTGCCCCAGTCAACGCTTGAAATCCAACGAGTTGGCGCAAGCTAACATGTTTCGAAATTCAAGTGTTAAGCATAGGGGAATTTCTAGTTATGAATAGAATCACCTGACCATGTTAGATACAAGTTCTGTTATATAGAATGAAGCACCAATCATCCTGATGTAAATCCAGTGGAGGAAGCCCGGCACTCTCGGAAGCTGAATCGACATCAGCTATTCCTTTGCAAACAGTTCCAGCAATGCCCACTTCTTTGGCACCACCGGCTGAATATGGTCGGCTGGTTTCGGTTGTTCCGGTTGTAGATCGAACCCCTCCAAACTTTGGAGTTTTATTCAACCCTTCGAAGAGAGCTTCCACTATAATTTCTGCTAAAGTCCTACACAACATTTGTTTACAGCATGGCATCCCAGATGATGAAGTGCACCTTCCATTAATAAACGAGTTTGCACACATGCCACCTTCGAACTACACCGCCGGCCATTGGTACATGTGCTTGAATGGTGCAGTGCCTTCCTTGAATCATTTCTTAAGAGAGACTCTTCTGAATTTGGGAATAGATCCATTTTAGATTCGTTCTACAGATATGCAATTTCGACTTGTCTTCATGTTTTGTTTATGCGGACATTCAACTGTGCCCCAAGCTTTGATGAGCTGGGCTCTTTCCTCTCATTCAAAAAGAGAGACAAATGTCTGTTTCTTGTGATTATCGAGGCTCAAAGAACCACAAAATCGTGTTGCAGCTCCAAAGTAACTTATCCCAGTTCAAGATCCAATATTTTTTCATTAGGTTTCCTAAGGGATTCAATCATCTTTGGATGACAGGGGGTAAGTCTTCTGTTTTACTTGTCCAGATTTAGTACAATGGTGTAGGATTTTAATAGATTGGATACCCTTTGGAGTTATTCGGAGGCCAAACAAATATCCATCACTTGATCCCATCTTCCATACTCTGAAGGCCACAGATGCTAGAGAGAGATCAGTCAAGTCTTTGCTAACGGATGAGAATTTGCTTCGGTATGGGTTTCTGAATCCCAGGAGATCTGCCATCATTGTTGAAGTTTCATCTCCTTGCCATTCTAAGATTTAAACATGCTCTACTTCTTCATCGCACGATTACGAAGTGGGCGGTATAATAGAAGGAAAAGGTCCATTTAGAGGATCAACTGAAGAAATTCATGGAGGAAAAGGCAATACGATCAAAGCTATTTATTCAATTAGGATGCCCTCGATCCCAAAGGAGGGGGAAGAGGAGTTCAAGCACCGAGAAGGTAAGGCCCGATGATCACAGAGAAGTAGGCGGGTGAAATTGAGAGCTGAAGTGGCTATGATTCCTCCTCTAATGATGAGGAATTTGATGTAAGTTCCAGTGAAGAAACTTTGAATCATGCAAGAAAACTTCGTGAATGAGTCCTACTCTCCCGGATTCGCTTCCCCAAGAGATTATTGCTAAAGATGCTCCCTCGGTAGCCGAATGATTTCATGGTTTTCCATCAAAGGAAACCGCCATCAACTTCGGGGGCTTGAGCAACGTTATGTAGACATCGATGAACTCAAAGATGATTCGAGTTTGAGGGATTTTCTTTTTACCCTAGTCATGTTGTATCTAGAATTAGCCTGACTCCCACTGTAGTCACTTCTCAATCCAATTTATGAAGTCCTTTTAGGCCGCCTATGAAATATTGCACATTTCACTAGGATCACCTACACTCGTATAAGTAGTACTTAAGCTCATTTTCTATTGCTAAAGTTCATCATTTTTTATATTAGGTACTATGGGAGGTCGTGGGCATTATGAAGACCTCGAACAACTTACAGAAGAACAAGGCAGGTCAAGAAGGACTTCAAGCCGCCATCACCCACAAAAAATTAACTAAGAATGGAGAAGGAGAAAAGATTGGGAAGTGGAAGCTTGTTGTCGAGATGACCAAGACCGAGGCAGAGTTTATAAGGGTGGCTATGAGAAGAGGAAGACTCCGGATGATCAGGAAGAGCCACCCAAAAAGTCATAGGTAGATCATGGTTCTCACCCTTTCGAGCACCAAGCATTTACCCCGGCTCCAGTCTCTATCGGAATTGAAGCTTTGACTTCTACTATGCAAGTTTCTCTATCAAGCCAGACTCCATCAACCCACGTAGTGCCTGATTCTGGTTCTTCACGCCTCCATAGGAGGGTGGCTTATATTCTCCCATCTGGTCCACCTAAGCTTGAAGCCATGCTTCCCGAATGGTTTCTGAAGGGAGTTAAACTCAATCGTGACCTACGTCTGATCCGTAAGGATTCTTATATACTCCATCTCCAGGCGATTCATAGCGACTTGGATCAAGCTAGAGGATGGGAGAAATTATGTATGTAGTTGGCGGACACAAACCATAACAACTATCAAGAAATCCTTTCTTTCAAGTCGAAAAAGGATGATTACAAAAAAATATTGATGCAATGTAACGTAGCAATTGATCAACTGACAAAAAAGAGGAATGCGGTCATTTAAGAGAGTAAGAACAACGCTAGTTTTCTAAAGGAATTGAAAGTGGATCACGTAAAAATTGAGATCATATTCAGAGAAGAAATCAAGAAAGTCCATGCTGATGAGGTTAGGCTGAAAAGGGAGCTTGAAACTCGAGACGAGATCATCGAAGCTCAGAAGAAAACTATTGTTGGTCATGATGAAAACGTCTAAGCTCAGAAAAAGATAATTGCTGATTATGTGGGAATGGTGTAATCCCAAGGTAAAACCATCTATGACTAGGCCCAAGTGATTGATTTGCAGGAAAGAGTTGCACAACTCGATGCTGAAAAGACAAAGTTGAAGTTGCGAAGGCCGCCGTGATGGTGGATTACTTCGAGTTGCAGGATATGTTCGAAAGGAAGATGGACAAGATGTATGACACCATCTTGAATTTCTTCGTCAACTCCTTGTTGCATCAGGGAATCTTATGTTATCAGGGTCCTAAATTCTTGCGTACTCTTACTGTGGTTTGGAAAGAAGTCCTCGCCCATTTCCGAGAAGATGCAGATGTGTACACTGAACAAGAGTTGGAGGATGTCTATCTTAACGAAGAATCAAAGAAGGATTTGGTAGAGGACCGAGTGATTATCAAGGTGGAAAGGGAGCGAGAAGCCGCCGATGCTGCCGCAATTACAGCTGCTAAAGCACTATCGGAGCCTTTCAGTTCTAGGCACTCGTGAATCATCCAAGCAGCCTCATGATCAGATAGGAATCATCCCAGCATCGGCCAGTGTCGCTTTGTTGTCTACCCCTACAATAAGTACCTTTGAAGCCTTGGGTGGTCCTAAAACTTCACCCAAGATCGTGCAACCATCTAGAGAAGTAAATGATGGAGTGTATGAGGTTACGATTTACGGTCACACTTCTGATGCTGGTAACTTTCTTGTTTCTTCCGAGTTTGAGGATTTTTAGCTTACCCTGCAAGAATAAGATGAATTGAATACTTTCCTTTTTTATCTTATAGGTCCATCTTCTTTGTCCGTCGAACTGCCAATTTCTCCAATCCTGGTGCCTACTGCCATTTGAACTGCTTCAACGCCAAGTTCACCAGTCCAAGAAGATCATTGCGTTGCATGTCCCTGATGACCCTTTCGTATCACTGGTGGGAAATTTAGAAGTAGTTGACACTCGAGAGCAGATAGACCAAGCTAGCTAGCTAAGTAAAATTGAACAGCAGATGGTGGCAGTTAGGAGAGAGAAAATCTTCGAGGAGCTCTCGCAATTCCCGAAAGCACAAGAACATGGGGGAGTCTTTCGAGAGGGTCAAAGAACAAAGTGGAGACATGGACACGGAGCCTATAATTGATATACCTGGTAGTGGTACAACTCCTGGTGGGGATGTTGTGAGGAAGAAGAAACTTCTAACTAAAGGCGGGAAGGGAAGTGGTGGCAAGAAACACTGACAGGCTCGATTGACAGTGGATTCGGATATTGGAACATTCGGATTTGTTTGACATGTATTTTATACAAGTGCAGAGTCTGCACTTATTAATTTTGTTGTTGTAGCATCTGTATTTTTCTTTTTGTTGGCCGATATTGTAAGGGTACAGCCTCCACATTTTGACTTTGTACAGAAAATATTATATCAAATGAAAAGATTAATGTTTCTACTTTCATCTAGACTGTGTTCTTCCTTATTTATCATGTACTTAGCTTGCTTGTACACTACTTATTTGTGTACATGGCATGGTTGCTAGTTCTGCAATTTCTATACTTCACATTGCCATGTTTCATGGTATACGATGCTTTTATTTCCATGATTTCACGCATTTTGTATGCATGTTTCCAGTTTTATAACTAGATCTACTCTGATTGCCAAGATTCTTTGTTTGGAGAAACAGGATTGTGGAGTAGTTTTCCTTTCAACTAAATGTTGGAATGTGTGTGCCCATTTCTTAATAGGGTTGTTTTCTCCAAAAACTTAATAAATGACCGGTTGATCTGAGAAATTCCTCGTATGTTTATAGCACAATCTACTTTGCAGTTCCTAATTACAAGAACTTGTGACTTGAGTGTCTCGACTCCAAAGATTTTGTCGGTCAATGATCAGAATTTTTTCTGATTTCTAGTTATGCGACATTGGTGGACTCATGTCATTTGCTTTTGATAGTGGGAGTGGATCCTTATTAGTCCTACAATAGACGAGTTTCTCGAATACCAGTACTTACAAGATCTTAATGGATTGTTGATGGTGCTGGAGAAACATCAAGTACTGCTTGTGCGGAATGCACGGCTCTTAAGAGCATGCAGCTTACAATACGCGCGGCTTCTTGGGATTGTGCAGCTTACGAAATGTGCAGCCTTTTGAGAGTGCACGACTTACGAAATGCGTGGCTTTTCTAGTGTGCACGACTTACGAAATGCATGGCTTTTCGAGAGTGTGCGGCTTACGAAATGCGCGACTTTTAGTTTCGAGTCAATTTACTTTCCTTGGCTTGGCGATTAGGCGGGGGGGGGGGGGGGTGTACTTAGGTGTGGTTTCACTTCCTCAAGCAGCTAATGAACGATTTTTAAGTCGGTTTACTTTCGCTGACAGCGAGTAAGCGAAGTATACTTGGACGTGATTTTCCTTTCCCAAGCAGCTAATCAATGATTTTTGAGTCGGTTTACTTTCACCGACTCGGTGAGTAATTTACATGAATACGGTTTTATTGGTTTAAGAAACTAAAGGGAATTCATCGATAAAACGGAAAGTATAGAAAATTTGACTTATTTACAATGCCCTCAGTGTTACCAGGTGGCTTATTTGTGAAAATAGGAAATACATTGATAAAATCTAAATAAAGTAATGCCGGAGCAAGTCGATATACCAAGCATTGGGAATATGAATTCCATCGACTATCATTACCTTGAAAGTGCCATCTCCAAGCTTTTTCCCAATTGAGTAAGGTCCTTCCCGGTTTGGTCCAAATGTTCCTGTAGTTGGATAAATCCGTTTTAAGATGAGATCTCCCACTTTGAAAGTATGACTGTGGACCTTGGAGTTGAAGTGTCGTGTTATCCTTTTCTGGTGAGCCATGGTCATTAGCTCGGCTTCCTCCCGCTTCTCGTCAATTAGATCTAGTGACTGGAGAAAGAGTTGCTCGTTCTCTTTTTGATTGAAGCATTGCTTCCGATTAGAGGGGACTTTCAATTCAACCAGGACCATTACTTTAGATCTCTATGCTAAGGCGAATGACGAGTGTCTAGTTGTTGACTTATGTATCGTTCGGTAGGCCCATAGTGTAAATGGGAGCTCAAGACCCAGTTTCCTTTGGTTTTCGTCGGCCTTTTTTGATGGTGGACTTGATGATTTTTTTTGCTGCCTTCACTTGCCCGTTTGCTTGAGGGTGTGCCATTGTGGAGAAATTCTTTTCGATGCAGAAACGCTGGTAAAGTTTCTTGAACTCAACGCTTTTGAATTGAGTGCCATTATCTATGATGATTTTCTATGGCACTCCAAACCTGCAAATAATATTTTATGTGACAAAGTTAACCACTTTCTTAGTGGTAATAGTAACTAACGGTTCTTCTTCGGCCCATTTTGTGATGTAATCAACAGCAACAATAGCATATTTGGCCCCCCTTTACCAATTGGGAGCATATCGGTCAGGTCAATTCCCAAAACCGCGAATAGCCATGGGCCAACCATTAGCGTAAGTTCTTTGGATGGAATTCTCTATATTTTAGCGAGCATTTGGCATTGCACACATCACTTGGCATAATTAGTTGTGTCACTGTTGATGGATGGCCAGAAGAAATTATATTTGAAGATCTTTTTCGCTAGATTCCGCACTGCATTGTGGCTTCCACAATCACCTTTATGGGCTTTCCCTGAGGATCTTTCTAATTTCGATGTTGGTTACACATCTGAGTAGGGGAGTTGAGAATCCCCTCATGTAAAGAATTCTATCCTACAAGACAAATCGTGGTGCCTTCTGGAGCAGCTTCTTTCCCTCGTTTTGATCCCTAAGGAGTGTACCTTCAATCAAATAATCTTTGATCGACGTCATCTATGATTGTTCTTCCTTTACGGTTTCCATAATCCAGTCGATATCCATATTATATATGCTGGATGATGTAGGCATTACGACTAGCATCGATCCCATTGACTGAGCATATCTAGAACTGGCTAGTTTGGCTAGGTGACCTGCTTGCATATTTTATTTCCTCAGAATGTGACTTAAAGTGTAGTGCTCAATGTCCTGTAGCAATTCTCACACTTTTGACAAGTAGAGGGCAGGGTTGCCCCTTGCCTGTTACTCTCCTTTCACTTGAAAGATGATTAATCGCTGTAGATATGCACATCTTTTATTCCCAATTCTTTAATGATTTTTAATCCAACTATCAAAGCCATGTATTCTGCTTCATTGTTGGTGGTAGGAAATTCCAGTCTCAAAGCGTAGCAAACAGACCGTCCTTCGGGGGTTTTGAGTACCACCCCTGCACTTAAACAGAATTCATTTGACGCACCATCGACAAAAACTTCCATTATGGCACCTTGTTCGAATTGCTTTCTTCTTCACCGTCCCACTTGGTAAATTCAGCAATGAAATATGCAAGAGCTTGTCCGTTGATAGCTCTTTGTTGGTGATAAGTAATCTCGTATTGGTTTAACTCGATATTCTATTTCATAAGTCGACCTGATGTCTTTGAGCGATACAACACCTATCTCAGTGGTTGATCTGTCAATACCTTGATGAGATGGGCCTAGAAGTACGGTCGTAGCTTCCTTGATGCGATCAGTGGGAAAAAGGCGAGTTTTTCCAATTTTGGGTTATTCTTTTCAGTTTCGGTGAATCGCTTACTGATATAATAAACGGGTTGTTGGGCCTTAGGCTCTTCATGTATCAACGGTGCACTTAGAGCATAAGTCGATACAGCGAGGTAATCCATTTATCGGCTTAGATAAGATCGGTTGGGTTTCTATATGATGGAGTAATTCTTTAAAGGCTGTTTGGAGGCTTCGTTCCATTCAAAATTCCTCTTTCCCTTTTTTAACGCATCAAAGAATGGTATGCATTTATCAGTCACTTGGGAGATGAATCAGCTTAGCACCGCATTCTTTCCGTTTAGAATTCGCAATTCCCTTGTAGTCATGGGAAAAGATTTGACGTTTCTTAAGGCTATAATCTGTTCCAAATTAGCTTCAATGCTCCTCACATTTACAATGAAACCAAGGAATTTGCCAAAAGCAACACCGAAGGAGAATTTCCGAGGGTTGAGCTTCATTCTATATTTCTGCAATATCTCGAACATTTTTGCTAGGCTGTCTAAGTGATTCTTCGATATGTGTGATTTAACAAGCATGTCATCCACGAATACTTCCATCATCTTCCCGATCTGATCTTTGAACATTTTTTTTACCAGTCGTTGTAGGTTACCCCTGGATCCTTTAGTCCAAAGGGTATGACTTGATAATAGTATAATCCAAGGTCGGTAATGAAACTAGTATTCTCTTAGTCAGGTTCATGCATCATGATTTGGTTGTATCCCGAGCAGGCATCCATAAACGATAGTGGCTTGTGGAATGTCGTGGCATCAACAAGTTGATCGATCTTGGGCAATGGGAAGCTGTCCTTCGGGCAGGCTTTGTACAAGTCCGAGTAAACAATGCATGTCCACCACTTCCCATTGGACTTCTTTACTAAAACCGGATTTGATACCCATATGGGTTAGGTTGCATCGCAAATGAAGCTATTTTCGAATAGCCTATCGACTTCCTCTCTTAGTGCAGCAGACCGTTCTAATTCCAGGGTGTGCCTCTTCTGCCTCACTGGAGTGTACTTTGGATTGATATTAAGTGCATGACATGTTATCTTCGGTGATATCCCGCATATATCGGAATGCGTCAAAGCGAACACGTCCAGATTGACGCAAAGAAACTTGACTAATTCTTGTCGTGTCTTGGTTCCACAATGTGATCCTATTTTGAGTACCTGTGTTGGATCATCCATGTCTACAAGGATATGCACCATAATCTTTGTCGGTGCTGCCATTCCTACCCTGAGCTCTTCTTTCCAGAGTCCATAGCCTTATCAAATTGGTTGTGGTCCCCAAGCCAGGAATGGTTCTAGTTGCAATGCTGATGGTTCGTGAATGTGGAGAGTTCTCTTCATATTCTTCCCCTTCTCTTTCTTCCTTGTTTCGCGCAATTCAGCGACATAGCATTTCCTTGCGATGTTCTGGTATCCCTTTATCATTCCAACTTCGCTTTTGTGCGGAATTCATAGTGAGACACCATTGTGCTAGGATAATTCGGAAATCAGTGAGGATCGGTCATCCCAAGGATGCATTATAGGCCAACATCTCGTCATTTATCACAAAGGCTTGGGTGAGAACCACAATCTGATCTCCTTTTCCGAGTTCAATGAGCAGATTGATCGTGTCTACAATTTGTAATGGATGGTCGTGTATCCTTGGACCTTTGTTTGGCATGTAGAGACATCCTTCATGTTAAGCTTCATTTGGTCGAACTTATGTCGAAACAGAATGTTTACTAATCCTCCAGTATCGACCAACACTCATTGCATGACAATAGGCCCGATTCCTATTGTCAACACCATTGGATCTAAAGTTGGAGCTTCTATTCCTTCACTATCCTGGTTTCAGAACACGACGTCATCATCGAGAATCCTCTGCTGTTTAGCAGGGATACCATATTCGATTGCAAAGCAAGTTACCTTTGAAGCATGTTTGAGTGAATTGGCATATCTTTCCATTTCTCCCCAACTTTTTTGCGCTGGACGAGGGCCTCCTGAAATGGTATTGATGACAAGCCTATGTTCAGTTTGTTTAGATCTCTCTCCGCTAAATCCAGATTGCTTTCTTTGGGTGTTAAGAGCATGAGGTCCGGTTGGCTGATTGGAATTTCAAGGCCTCTTCACATATTGTTGGAGCTTGTTTTCTCTAATCAATTCCTCGATCATGTTCTTCAAATGGCGATACTCGTTTGTGTTATGGCTGTGGGTTTCGTGGAAGCGGCAAAACTTCCCCGATTTCTTTTGTTGTTCAGACTCTTCCTTTCGAGGCGGCTTCGGGTACTCTTCTGTTCCTTGGGTTGCTAGGTAAATGTTCTCCAATCTGTTGTTTAGTGGAGTGTATTATCCGTATTTTAGACCTCAAAGTTTCTTTCTACCTCCATTTCCTTTGCCTATGTTCTGATGATGGCTCTTCCTTTCGTGGTCCCCATCTTTCCCATCAGTTACTTTAGAATTCCTATCATTTTGATTGACCGCCATATTACTCTGAATTGATTCATTTGGTTGCATATTGGTACTTTTACCTTCTAACATATTTGCCTCTTCCAATCTTAAGTACCGACTAGCCATTCGATTGAATTCTTTTATGTGCTTGGTTACTTCATTTTAATCCATCTCCTAAAATATATTTCTTGATGGATCGAGCGGAGTAAGGCTATGAAAATCATATCCTCGTTTGGATAACTCACTTCAGTGACAACTGTGTTAAAGCGGTACATGAACGATTTTAATGGTTCATTGGGTCCTTGGAAGTAATTGGACAGAGACATCACATCTTTTGGCTGAGCCACATGTAATCTAAGTTGTTCCAAGAACTTCCTAACTAGCTCGTCAAAGGTTGAGATAGATCGTGGAGGGAGCTTGGTAAATCACACGGAGGAGACTCCTTCTAGATAGATGGGGACACATGCAATGAACCGCATCCATTTCCCTTGCACCATCCATATTCCAAATGTACTTGTATAAGTGCTGTTGAGGGTCAGTGTTCCATTGTAAGAGGACATAGCAGGTGCCATGTGAATTTCTTGGGGTATTATGCCCTTAGGATAATATAAGTAAAGGGAGTTCGGCTTGGAGCGGAACCCCAATCACCCTCCTTTCTACCCCTTACTTTCATCCATTAAGCGTCTGACCATGTCTGCAATGTATGCCTCATTTTTCCGTTCATCCACACGTGGACTGACAGTAGTCGAACCAAGTGTTTGTCTTTGCAAACGGTCTTGGTTGGCTAGCTGAAGCCTGGACTCTCCATTCTTTGGGTGAGCCACTTCTACGGCGGTCCGTTGGCAGGCGGTTGGTCTTGTGAGTGGAGTTTGATCGTTTGAGTTCAATTCACCTTCCCTAAGTCCCTCGTCTTCCTCAAAGTCAGTATCTGCCACTAGTAGGTCCTCAGGTTGAGTATTCACTTCTAAGTTTAGATTTGCAATATGTACTTTGGCAGTGGGTTAATGTTTTCTTTCGTCATGATTCTTGAAACTCAGCCACTACCTCCTTTTGATTTTCTCTTTTGTATCTTCCATTTAAGCTAGAAATAGAAGAATGCTCTTGCTCCTCAGCAACCACGACTTCAGGCACCATTCTGGGAGTAGTCGGTGATTGGAGTGCTAAAAGAGAATATCTCTTATCCATAAGAGCTTTTTGACTATTCGCCATTTTTCGGTTAATTTCATCAACCATCTTATTCAATTCTCCCATAGTCACAACTTCATGCTACATGGAGGATCATGAAATATGATCTCTAGACTTATCTCCTAACAGCAGATTTTAGGGTTGTTGACTTCAATTTTCAAGGGTTTGTTTCTTCTCCAGCAGTGGTACCTCCTATGGATCTTTTGGAGGTAGTTCTCTTTCTTCCTACTACCATTGATTCTTAGTAGCGAATTTTATAGGTAGAGATTGAAGATCTAACTTCTGAACCTATCCGATCCAAATTCGATAGCTGGATCTAAGCCAGAGCTAGTCTCTCAATGAAAGCACCAAAATATTAACCCAAAAAATGCATCAACGCCTTGAATTGAGTGTGAAAGCATATCTCCCTCTTCATATGTGTTGTACCTACAAAAAAATAAGATTATGTTCCAGTGCCCGCTTCCTACGTTATGGTCCGCGGGTAGGTCTTATGAAACCATACCTATTTGGATGTGGTTGAATCTTTATAAATATAATTTTTATTACAAATCACATTCTTATAGTAGTTTCTAATAAAAATTTATTTATCACGATTAATCGTATTAGCTGGAATCTATATTTCTAATACCATTAGTCATTAGCTTAGTAGTTGAAAAATATTTTCAATCATTTCTAAACAAAGTACTATTATATTTGTAAATGGTTTTAGGACTACCATGGTTACTAGTACTAGCATAAAATTAGTATATGTGAATGCAAATCTAGTACTGTATTTACTTTTAGTTTATTTATAGCCTAAAACAGTTTTATCATTATGAGCTTTTGAATTTGTAACTAAGGAAGATAAAATATCTTCACCCTCGTTAAAATTTATGATTTTTTCATTTAATTTTCAAAATTTGCTTTTGAAGAACAAAATTCTTTTTGCAAAATATTGCTATTATCTTTCAAAATCGCACATTCTTCGGATAATTCTAGGTTCTTTTTAATTAAAGCTTCATTCTTTTTCTCGAGAGACAAAATTAAAAGCTAGAATTATTTAAAGAATTTTCCAAAAAACTATTTTTATTTTGCAAAACATTGATTTTCTCCAAAAGATTGTTGTTTTCAACTTCTAATTGTTCCTTTTCTTTTTGTAAGAAATCTTTTTATAAAATGGTTTCTTCTACCATATTTTCAAAAAATTTAGTTTGTTTTACCAAAAATTTATTTTTCTTTTTTAAATTGGAAATTTCTTGCTCACAATTTTTTAACTTAGCTAATGCAATTTTATTATGTTTATTCAAAGTTTTATAATCTTTTAATAATTCATCATGTGTTAGCAAAAGATCTTTGTATAAAGACTCTAAGCGTACCAATTGTGATCTAAGTTTAGCAATGAGGCATTTGCTTGTTTGCTCCTTAGATTCTTCTTTATTGCTCTTCCTCTTTCTATTACCTTGACTAAATTCCTTTATGACCATTTATTCTAAGATTTTGTTACGATCTCTATAATCCCAAGCTATGATACCAAATGAAAGTCTATGCGGATTGAGTAATATAAATAATTCTACTAATTTAAAAACTTATATCAAACGAGCAGTGTAAAAATTGAAACGGAAATAAATAATAAAGCAAAGTGCATTAGGGATTTTTATACTAGTTCGAACTACCTTCTATCCTAGTCTCAGACTCCTTCTAGATTTAACTAACAAACGTCCTGACTTAACCTGGAGGAATAGGCATTACAGACCCCCTAAGATGCCAAACATGACTTCCATATTGTAAACCGCCTAAGCTACTGAATAGGACTTCGTGCTTGAAGATCTCCAACAGAACTTCGACTACAAAGTGTAGTAAAGTGTTTTGACTTCTTGTGCTCTAAATGACATGGATGAGTCGATATAGTACAACCTTCCTATAATCTTCTTCTTTGGAGCATAATGTGTGCTCGTGAAGAAAGAAAATAATATGATCACAAGAAAATATTCTTGAACGAATATGGGATCAAAAACTTAAAAGCAATGTTGTAAACTGAATGCTTGAGAGTAATTCAAGATTGACAAAGAAAGAATTATAAACTAGTTAATTAAAACTTTGAAATGGATTTCTTTATATAAATATCCATTATTTGTAGCTGTTTACGAAAAGTATTGATGAAGAGAAAAGTTTGCAACTGTTAATGGATATAGATGTCTCTTCACGAGGAAGAATATCCTTTTAGAAATATAGCCGTTAGATGACTTTCAGTCAACTGAAAATAAATGAGCAGTTGACTGATTTTTTTTAGAATATAAGAATTTAAAATAGAAAAAAAACAATGCAGTTTTCACATAATTCAGTTTGTTGAAATTTCTCATTCAATCGACTGAATATTGTTAGTTTTTAAATCCTATATGTGCACATATTCAATCGACTGAGAGATATGATTCAGTCAACTAACTGCTATGTACTTTTGCTTTATACTTTGAAAATGATTTTTGATACACATGTGTGTGTGTACCACCTAAAAGAGATTTTAACATCATTTATACCTCCAGACTCAGACACTATGACTGATAATACAATGATGCGTCACCGTGGTCTTCGTATCGTCAAGTACATCTCTTCATTTGATTTGATATCTTTTTCTTGCATAAGTGATTAGTTTATACGATATATTCTTATTTAGTTGTCACTATCAAAACATCAAAATACGAGGTTCTAACTTTCTTTCCCTTTTTGATGATGACAACTGTACAAGTTAATTTTCAAGTTTTATTGATATATAGATATTTCTCCCCCTAATTTGATACTCTTCTTATCGATATGGTCGTATGTATATTTTCCCCCTTTGTCATTGATAAAATGGAAATAGATATCAAGTAGGAGTAATATAAATGATTACAAGGGTAGAACTCTCTAATATAAATTCATATGCATACAAAATATTAAAAAATTATGTTAATATTTTAAAGAACATACCACTTTTCAATGTCACTATTTTAACTATCACAACATCATATATCATACTCACATAGAAAAATCGAACATAAGTATCAGAAAATTTGGATTATATCTCCCTCTTCATATGTGGTGTACCTGCAAAAATATAATATATATGTTCTGATACCCTCTTCCTACATTAAGGTCCGGGGTTAGGTCTTAGGAAACGATACCAATTAGGATGTGGTTGAATCTTTATAAATATAGTTTTCATTACAAATCACATTCTTATACTTGTCGCAAATATAATTTTTTTATCATGATCAATTGTATTACCTGGAATCCATATTTAATACCGTTAGTCATTAGCTTAGTAGTTGAAATATATTTTCTATAATTTCTAACCAAAGTACTATTATGACTATAAATGGTATCAAGACTACCATTGTTACTAGTACTAGCACTTGCACTAAAATTCATATACATAAATGCATATCTAGTACTTTATTTACTTTTAGTTTGTTTATAGCCAAAACCACTTTTATCATTATGAGCTTTCGAATTTTTAACTATGCAAGATAAGGTATCTTTAGCTTTGTTAAAAATTTACGATTCTTTTCATTTAATTTTCAAAATTTGCTTTAGAACCACAAATTCTTTTTGTAAATATTACTATTATCTTTTAAAATTTCACATACTTTAGATAATTCAAGGTTCTTTTAATTATAGCTTCATTCTCTTTCTTAAGGGACAAAATTAAAGACCTAGAATTATTTAAAGAATTTTTCAAAAATATATTTTTACTATGCAAAACATTGATTTTTTTTCCAAAAGATTATTGTTTTTAACTTTAACTCCTCATTTTCTTTTTATAAGAAATCTTTTTGTAAAATGAGCTCCTTTACCATATTTAAAAAAAATTAGTTTGTTTTACCAAAAGTTAATTTTCTCTTTTAAATTAGAAATTTCTTGCTGTAATGACCCACCTTTTTGGACGGTTTAAATCGACAATAAACCACAAATGTCAAACTCAAACCATTCAAAAGGGAGGATTGTTAATGGGGTAAATAAAAAAATAAGAGAAAGGAAAGAAAACCAAAATATAGAATCTCACAGCTAAATGACAAAATATAATAATCAAATAAATAGTTCATGAAGATGTTTTACAAATACATCTAATTACACTTTTACAACACAATAGGAGTTACACATACAACATGTTAAAATTGGATAATGCAGCGGAACAACATGATGCAGTGGAATATACTAATAATATAATACTAAACTCCATCTTCGTCCTTCAAAAATAATGTCTTCAACACTTAAAAGCTCAGGCTAACCCGAGCGTAACAAAAAGACAAAACACTCGAGTCAGAACTAAAAGATCTTATGTAAATTAAATCAATAGCAAATAAATATGAGTGTAATGGCTTTAGAGATGTTTACGGGATTTTACATCTCATATCCAGTGTATAACGTGTGTGCAATAACTTAAGAGATGTTTAGGGATCTTCCATCTCCTAAGGATCTGTTAAACTATCTATATGTAGTAATATATGTTATATATGTAGTGTCTATCAGTAAAGTAAAGTATTAAAATAGTGTTAAGGCTTACCTATATCCCTCTTAACACATTATATAAATGCCGCAGTCTATACAGTTTGTAAACTCCACCAAACCGGTGGGCTATCAAGGAGCACTCCATAGGCACGACACAAACCAAAATCATAGTGGGCTTAATAAGGCATATGACAAGGCACACGAGGCAATGGCTAGGGTAGGATTCTACTGTTTTGCACCCCCAGATTGGTAGTAACGCATAGCAGCCACTATCACCCACCATAGAACACACTCCCATAATCAAATCGAAGGTGGCCACCAAATCAATAATAAAGTAACAGATATGGTTTTGAAGAAGCGTGTCCGATCGGAAGAGCGACCTCACTCGCCCCAGATAGCTTCTGTTTTAGTCATATCAAGTCGACCCGAAGGTTAGGACTGCGTTCTTACCTCATACCAGTAGCGTTTTGGCAAACCATCCTATTTCATTTTGAATTCTCCACTACGTGCACAGTTGTTAAAATGGTTTCAAAATTGGCAAAGAGTATGACAATATCTGATCCCGGTCTCTTCAACAATCAATCATTATATTTTTCACACCATGGTTATTATATGTAGACATATTTAATAATAAACCTAGAGAACAGTTTATACCTTCATATCAAGATATCCATATACTTATTCCAAAAGTATAAATATATTCATAAACACTGAGGAAGATTTCTTTTAATCAGTTTTGAAAATAATTTATAAGTCTCACTAAACCATTTATAAACTATTTGTATGCTTTAAAACCATTTATAAAGCTATTTATAAATTCCAAAATAGTTTACAACTCTTCTCTTTTCATAAACCTTTACGCAAATTCCTTTAAAATGCTTCTGAATCCCTTTACACAAGTTCTTTTATAAAACCCTTTATAAAATTCTTTAAAACCCTTATAAATCCTTTATAAATAAAATCTTTTATAAAAATCCTTTATAGAATTCTTTTACAAAATCCATTATAAAATCTCTTACAAAACTTTTATAAATTCCTTACATAACCTTTTACAAAATTCTAAAATCTTTTACAGAAATCTTTTATCTATTAAAGTTATTACAAAAGTCTATATTTATTATCTTAAATCAAAACTATATTTATTATATTAATTAAATTTAATACATGTATATATATTTTAAAACTACATTAAATATTTTATTAAATTAAAATATTAAACTATTTAAAATATATGTTTAAAACTAAATAAAATTATAAGTTAAAGTCTTAAATTTACATTTAGAACCATATATTAACTTATAATTTAAGCTTTTAAACATATAAAATAAATTATTTTGAAAATATAAATTTTTAAAAAAAATCATTAAGTTAAATTTAAAAACCAAATTTATAAATCAAACATACTTTACCATTTTGAAAATAATTTAAAACCGGCCAACGGTGTCCGTATATAATTTTCTACCTTATGGTCAAGTGATTGGGTATGTATTAATTCAACCCAAATAGTTAAATTCCCGGATATACATCATTCCAACCTGTATCCCGAATCAACAATTTTTCAAATCAATAAAATCATTCGGGTATATCATTTCAACCCGTAACTATTTTCCCTAATCTATAAGATCATTCGAATATGTATCATTTCAACCCATAGTGATAATAGGGATATAAACATCCAATCATCTAAAATATCAACAAGTAAACATCCATCACAATTAACATCCAAATCATTCAATAAATCACAACAATTAACTGGTTATCATTATTAAATATTTAACTAACAGTTTAAATTCAGTATTAATTTAAATGGTGATTTAATTTGATAAAATTCAATTCCAATTAAAATGTCAAATTGAACTACCAAACATCAACCAATAATATTCTTATCACATCATAATAATTCAACTAACATTAGAAGGATTAGTATTTGTGAGTGGGTTAAATCACTCAATTTTGATTTCTAGTCGGTTTAAAATCCAATAAAAACCCAAAATTTGAACACTCTCAAAATGCAACCAAATAAGTTCCCTGTCGTCTGAAATTTCGATATGATCCCAGCCGAAGAAACCACGTCCAAATCCAAGTTCGTAGGCCAAATTTATGATAGTTAGAAGATTGGAATTTAAATTTAAATATAAATGATGGCAATTACATAAATATCATTACCTCCACAAACCCTTGTTGTGCACGATAAACCAACTATCTCACGTCCAGCCGCCACCCGTCATCCATCAACCACTGCTACTATAGGCATCGCGACCAAGATCAGGCACTGCCGCCCCTCTCCTCATGCTCTGTCCCCTCTCTTGGCGCCGCGCGACGAACGTGCCACCGCCCCTTAGCGTCAAGCAAAACCCAAAATTCTCGAATTCAAAGCCCATTGCCGGCGGTCTCGACGACAATCTCGATATACTATCCACATGGAACTGCTTCACTCATCGACCTCTAAGCCTCAACATCACCCGATCTCCATATTGTTGACGATCCACTGTTAAAACAACAACCCTATTTCAACGGTCGAAATTTCTTCACTAAATTCTGGCCAAAATGAGACCCCAATCGAAAAATGAATTGCATGAGTAGATTACGCTCGTCGAGAGCTTTCCAACGGTATAAAATTCCATAGGGTTTGATGAGTTTGAATTTTCAATTTGATTTGGGAATTAGGGTTTTGAGCTGCTATTGAGAAGGAGTAGACGAAGATGATAGTATGTACAGAAATATGAAATAAGAAATCTATTAGGGTTTATAACAGCCTATATATAGGCAGAGATAAATAAGAACGTATGGACAAATCGAATTGGGTCGAAACGATAGCAACGACCTAAAAACCCCGTTTCGTTCCCGAAACGAAAGTAGGTCAAACCATATGTCAAAATATAGGTTTTCAATATTTTTAAATTCAATAGAACAAATTTAAAACCCAATTCTATTATAAATAGAAGTTAGCCTTTAAGCATCAGATTATATTTGTATAAATTTCATTAATCGATTTCTATGCGTTTCAAGCCCGCACGACCAAATGATAAATCTGATCACTACGAAATTTGAAATCATACAATAATTCACTGTCATGGATCCGATGAAATTGGTTTCATCGAAATCCAAGACAGTGTCCAAAAAGGCTAATTTCCATTAATTAAATAAATCATTATTAAATATTTTTAATCATAAAGTTAACGATTTTATCATTCTTGATTACATAGAAATTTATAATCCTTTAAAATAAATTTTCCATGTTAAATCCAATATTTAAATATTGCACAAATTTCATTGTTCAATTACAACTGTAATTAATCCCAATTAATTATATTTAATTTCAATCAAATTCTTTTATTTCAATTTACATTCTTATTATTGATTCAACTATTACCTTATGAATATGATTAACATTAGTTTACATTTTATTACATTCATGTCCTATAGTTACCTTTATAATTCATATTAACTACAATAGTTAATTATATTAAATTCACATTGAATTTCAAATTATTTCAATAGATTAAATAATAAGGTGATAAATAAAACAATTTTCATATTTCAAATCATATTCCATAATAAACCTATTCCATTTTATAACATACAATTTCAATATTAAATCCGACATTTCATTCATTCCCTATTTACAATTTTAACCAATTTAACTTTACAATTATTCCAATTGATTGAAATTACCTTAAAATAGTTGTCAATAACATTCAAAAAACATAGCTAAATCATATTCTAATTATTTTTCTCATTAATAAATCATAAATTTTAATTTCTCACGGTATTAAATTTTAAAAATCTTATTAAATTTAATAATTTTAATTATCAAAAATACGGGTCGTTACGTTCTCCCCCATTCAAAACTTTTCATCCTCAAAAAAGAACAAGAAGGAATTAAGAAACTTGATATAATTTTATTCAAAATAATCAATTTATAAACAATTAACTTACATAATTTAGTTTAATTAAAATTAGAAAATAACTCAACTTTTACAAAAAAAAAATTAAGTCTAAATTTACGGAAAATTTTGACAGAGTCTCCTTTGCACGGATAGGTTCGGAGAATTAATAATACCAATAATACCAATATATATTATATTTCAATAATAAAACATTCCAACCATCATAAAAACAATAAAATATCATTCCAAAAATTGTAATCCGAAAACGCACCTATTTATCGGGCAAACAACTTTTTTTATGAAACCAAAAGCAGTAGCTATTGCTTCCATAAACCTGTATTTCGCTTATATAATCCAAAAGAGTTAAAATTGTGAAAAAAGAGAAATATTTAATTGTTTCAATTAGTAACAAAATCAAATCAACACAAAATATATGCAAACAAAATGGCATGACCATTCTATACAACAAAAAAATCCATCACACATCCATAGCAACCAAAACTAATGGTTTATTTAGTTGAGAACCTTTCATCTTACAAGGATGATAAATAAACTACTAAGGGTACATTACGCTCAACAGCCTTAGATAATTACTTAATAGATTATTCATACATCCTTAAACAATTTGAAGTATCCTTTCCTAAACTTCCCATAAGCCAAACACATAGGATTTTAAATATTATTTAAGTTTATCCGATTGGTTTCCCTTTTCATCATTTACTTTTCATTTATTTATTATCATTCATTTATACAATGTCATTTTTCCATTAATTTACATTCATTTACTTACATATGTTAATTTTTTATTCAATTATTTAGAACATCAAAAAACAATTCTTAAAATATTTTATAAGTTTCTTTTCAAATTTAATTCACAGTTATTATTTACTTATATAATTTGATTTCCATTTAATATCAATATTCATTTGTGAATCAATTCATTCATTTCTTGAGTTTATAATCATTTACTTGAACAGTATTTACTTTTTACTATTTAATTTAATTACTGGCATTTCACAATATTAACTTAAATTTATGACACTTTTGTACATCTTAATTTTCATTAATAAATATGTGTTCATTTTGAAGCATTTTTGTTATTAAGATTTTACTTGTATAATATTCTATTACATATCTATGTCAACATTTTAACTTTTTAAATATTTTTGGTAAGTTTTGTATAATTTTTAGAATGTACTTCAATGTTATATAAATTTATCTTATTTATTTTAGTTAACAGCAATGTTCAATAGTTTACAACTTCTTAAATTTCATCATCTTTTAATTTATAAGTGACAAATCTCTAATTTCTTTACAGTTTCATTAATCACTTAGCTTCTAATTTCTTATTTCTCATTTTAGAAGTTTCCAACTATTAAAATAGTTGAGATATTATTTCATTACAATAATTGAAATCCCTAATTTATAGAAACTTAAGAACTAAATACCGGGTTCATTTCAAATCATTTTGAAACAATATATAGATATATACATATCATTTATATATACCAAATCATATTTAAAACAAAATTAAAATTTGTTTATCAAGACAAATGTGTAGTAAAGCTACTATAGTGGTCTTCTCACTTTGAAACTCGAAAATGAAAGTCGATGAAGCCGCGATCATCATCGAAATTATTTTCCAACGACAGAAGAGGGAAGTACAGAATTTACTTCCTTTTAAAATTCTTTTAAAAAATTTCTTTCAAATCATATTGAAAATATTTATATCCGAAAATACTTCCAAATAATATTAATATTATGTTCCAAAATCTTTGAAAACCCATTTCAAAACTCCGGAACATAAGTTCTCAAATTTTCAATTCATATTCGCTTTATTTGTGAATTCTATTTTGCAACCAATATTTATAAAATTTCACTTCCTAAGAAACAAACATATCACATGGAACTATATCCATTTATAAAAACTATTCCTTTATGTACAAAATATAATACTAGGTAAAATAATTTCATTTACCAATATTTCGAAAACAATATTGTGTCAGTCTGCTCTAGTAAGTGTTTAGAAATCTTCACCAATGCCGTAGCATCCTATGTACCGACCAGAATTTATAAATACTAAATAGAACAAATTAACACAATATAAAAATATTTTTATAGCACTAACAAATACGCGCTCTCATATATATACTCTCAAACTCATTTTAGGGTATTAGTAACCATATCTCTAATGAGTTAGCCCCGAACAAGCTAAGGTGCCTATAAACCAAAGCTCTGATACCAACTGTAACGACCCACCTTTTGGACGGTTTAAATCGACAATAAACCACATATGTCAAACTCAAACCATTCAAAAGGGAGGATTGTTAATGTGGTAAATATGAAAATAAGAGAAAGGAAAGAAAAAAAGACAAAATATCACAGCAGAATGACAAAATATGATAACCAAATAAACAGTTCATGAAGCTGTTTTACAAATACATTTTATTACACTTTTGTAATACAATCAGAGTTCTACATATAGTAGGTTAAAATAGGATAATACAACGGAACAACATGATGCAATGGAATAATACTAATAATATAATACTAAACTTTGTCTTCATCCTTTAGAAATAATGTCTTCAACATTGAAAATCTCACGCTGACCCGAGCGAAATGAAAAGACAAAACACTCGAGTCAGAAATAAAAAATCTTATGTAAGTTAAATCAACAGCAAATAAATAAGAGTGTAATGGCTTCAGAGATGTTTTGCGGATTTTATATCTCCTATCTAGTGTATAATATGCGTGCAATAACTTAAGAGATGTTTTTAAATCTTCCATCTCCTAAGGATCCATTAAACTATCATATGTAGTAATATACGTTACATATGTAATGTCTATTAGTAAAGTAAACTATTAAAATAGCGTTAAGGCATTACCCATACCCCTTAACACATTTTATAAATGTCGTTGTCTATACAGTATTGTAAACTCCACAAAACCGGTGGGCTATCAGGGAGCACACCATAGGTACGACACAAACCAAGAACGTAGTGGGCTTGATAAGGCATATGACAAGGCACGTGAGACAATACGCAGAGTAAGATTCTACCATTTTGCACGTCTAGAATGGTGGTAACGCGTAGCAGCTACTGCCGCCTACCTCGGAACACACTTCCATAATCAAATCGAAGGTGGCCACCAAATTAATCACAAAGTAACAAATATGATATTGAGGAAGCGTGTCCGTTCGGAGGAGCGACCACACTTGGCCCGGGATAAGTCTTATTTTAGTCATATCAGGTTGATCCGAAGGTCAGGGCTTCATTCTTACCTTATACCATTAGCATTCGCCAAACCATCCTGATTCATTCTAGATTCTGCACAACGTGCACAGTTGTTAAAGTGCTTTCGGAGTTGGCAGAGAGTATGACAATATCCGACCCTAGTCTCTTTAACAACCAATCTTTATATCTATCACAATGTGGTCATTTTATAAAAGCATACTTAAATAAAAAATCCAAAAAAATAGTTTTTACCTTTATATCAAGATATCTATATACTTATTCCAAAAGTATAAATATATTCATAAACACCGAAGAAGATTTATTTTAATCAATTTCAAAAATAAATTATAAATCTCTCTTAAACCATTTTTAAACTATATATATGCTTTAAAACCATTTATAAAGCTACTTATAAATTCCAAAACAGTTTACAACTCATCCCCTTTTCATAAACCTCTACGCAATCCTTTAAAACGCTTCCAAATTCCTTTACACAAGTTCTTTTATAAATCCTTTAAAATCTTTATAACACCTTTATAAATAAAATCTTTTACAAAAATCCTTTATAAAAATCTTTAATAAAATTCTTTTACAAAATCCATGATAAAATCTCTTACAAAACTTTTATATATTCCTTACATAACCTTTTACAAAATTCTAAAATCATTTACAAAAATCTTTTACCTATTAAAGTAATTATAAAAGTCTATATTTATTATCTTAAATCAAAACCATATTTATTATATCATATATAATTTAAAGAATATGTATATGTATATATGTATATGCATGTATGTATGTATGTATATGTATGTATGTATATTAAAACTATATTGAATATTTTATTAAATCAAAATTGTAAACTAATTAAAATATATATTTAAAACTAATTAACATTATAAGTTAAAATCTTAAATTTACATTTAAAACCGTATATTAACATATAATTTGAGCTTTAAAGCTTATAAAATAAATTATTTTTCAAGTAACTTTTTTAAATAAAATCTTTAAATAAAATATAAAAATCAAATTTATAAATCAAACATACTTTACCATTTTGAAAATAATTTAAAAACGACCAACGGTGTACGTATATAAATTTCTGTCCTGCGGTCAAGTGATTGGGAATGTATCATTTCAACCCAAATAGTTAAATTTCCGGGTATATATCGTTCCGACCAGTATCCTAAATCAACGATTTTCATATCATTAAAATCGCTCGAGTTTATCATTTCAACCCATAATGATTTTTCCTAATCTATAAGATCATTCGAGTACGTATCATTTCACCCCATAGTGATAACAGGGATATAAACATCCAATCATCCAAAATGTCAACAAATAGACATCCATCACAATCAACAACCAAATCAGCCAATAAATCACAACAATTAACTTATTATCATTATCAGGTATTTAACTAACAATTTAAATTTATATTAATTTAAATGGTGACTTAATTCCATAAAATTCAATTCCAATTAAAATATCAAATTGAACTACCAAATATCAACCAATAATATTCTTATCACACCATAAATTTAATTCAACTAACATAAGAAAGTTTAATATTTGTGAGTGGATTAAATCACTCACTTTTGATTTCTAATCCAACAAAACCCCAAAATTTGAACAGTGTCAGAATGTAGCCAAACCAGCTCCACATTGTCCAAAATTTCAGTACGATCATAATGGAAGAAACCATATGCAAATCTAAGTTCGTATGCAAAAGTTATGATAGTTAGAAGATTGAAATTTAAATTTAAACGATGGAAATTACATAAATATCCTTACCTCCTCAAACCCTAGTCGTAGTCGTGCACGATGAACCCACTATCTCATGTACAGTCGCCGCCCTTCATCCATCTACGGCCGCTGCTAGCGGCTTCATGACTAAGATCAGGCACTGTCGCCTCTCTCTCCATGCTCCACCGCCCCTCTGGGCACTACCACAACGAACGCGCCGCCATTCCTTAGCCTTCGGCCGAAACCAAAACGCACGGCTGTGATGTATGTGAGTTCTTACCAGTTTATAAATGTGTGTTTTTGGTTGTGATGCATGAGATTCAGTTTGTGGTGGCTGTGTACATATAGTGCTTAGGTGATGGGAACATGGACATATGTGTGCATATTTATGTGTGAAAGTTTGCTTCAATATTATGTGGCAAGTGCAAGTGCAAAATATATATTGTTACGCAGGTGATATGTATATATATGTGTGTGCGCGCGCGCGCATTCGTACAACGCGTGTTTGTGTGGCCACGTGTGAGAGCTGAGTGTGGTCGAAGTTGACAGGTGAGATTGAGTTTCATATATGAGTGTGTGTATATATTTAAGTGGATGTTATATAAATGTGTACCGTGATGTGTGTGTGAGTGAAGTGTAAAGTGTGCACGTGTATAATATATATGTGACAGAGTTGTAATATGTGTTTCCATGTCTAGGTGTGGGTGTGCAACTTCATATGTGTATAAACTTCTATAGTTTACAATCGAAATATATATTTATAATTAAATAACTAATTAAACCAAATATTCACAGAAGTAATTGATAATCGACAACGTAAGATAAGCGTGATGTATCCTTGTACCGATTTCACAGAAGTAATTGTTTTTTATCATCAAAATAACGCGTTGTTTTGACAGACATGAAACTTGGTAACGCTCATGAATATAAAATATATTTCTACAGAATAATTTTTTTGACCAAGTTCCGTTGATTTGAAAAATATGATAAACTACAAAATGAATGGTGGCAGCAGGCTAAGTCAATTACTTTGAGACAGTTATTGAACAAGCTTTTTAGTTGATGCAAGTATTTCAGTACATAGCTCTGCCCATATGATAATTTTGTTCATGTACCGTTAATACGTTAAGCAATAAAATAACTTAAGGGCCGTATAAGCATGTATAGTGTTTGTATCTTTTAGGGCCGTATAAGCATGTATAGTGTTTATATCTTTTAGGGCAAACTCTATTCGTAAATTTTTCACAAAATTATCTTTAGGTTGGACTAAAATGAATAAAGACAAAACAATTATTCAATTTCACTAACTCTCTTGCATTAATCAAACCAAGTAATATATATTGATCCTTAAAAATCCTAAAATTCACTCTTGCAAATATCAAATTCAAATCTTTCAACGAATTTAAATTTATTTTGGTATTTATGTGTAGAAACTTGAATTTAATTTTTGAATACTAAACTATTTAAAATTTGATATTAAATTTAAACTTGATATAATTTAAGTAAAAGATAGAGAAGAATTTATAACTCTGAATCATATTAATTTTAGTACGTAATTTAAAATTTCAATTTTTATGTTTACCCTAAAATGAAAAATGTTATCACATTGATTATGCACGACTATATCTTGAAACTGAACGAATAAAATTTGATGCTTGAAAGGAATTTAAGTTAAAATCGGTTGATATTGTATATAAATTTTACTTGCTTCATGAAGAAAAAAAGTTATATTGAATATATACACTTTGGACAAAGAGGATTTCCATATATTAAAATTTTCATTCGCTAATGTTGATTTTAATTTTTTTTTCAAACAGTGGTACTTTTGTCTTAAAATCTTATTAAATTTTGTGTAGTGCTAAAGGCACGTCTTTGTTGACTAATTATTACTTTTTTCTTTTACATCATGATCAGCGGACTACCGTCGAGGCTAGGAAAGCGCCTCCGGCGATGGTCTGCCAAGTGCACTGCCTTAAGCAAAATGTTCGGTGTCTTTTAACTCCACACTAATTTTTTTGTGATACAGAAAAAGTGATGTATGGTATATATATGATCAGAATTTGGCATCTCTTATTCAACCCGTCTTCTTAGCTACTTTCTGTGATGGTGATATATTAATTGTGGAGAAGACCAAGTCCAAGTCTGCAGGTCATTGACTCATATCATAAGCAAACAAGAAGGAAACAATTGTGCCGGCACTCAACTAAATATCCTGAGTTGAAGCTTAGCTATATATACTCCCTATTTACTGATCACTCTCCTCCACCAAATCAACTGTCTTAAGTAATTAAAGAAAGAAGAAGAAGAATGGCCTCCACTTCGTTCATAAGCCTTGCTATTATTGCTCTCATGCCACTTCTAACCATTAATGCGGGGGATCCAGACATCCTTTCAGACCATTTAGTAAGCAACCCAGATGCCTCAAAGTTTACATTCAAAGGACTGAATGCCGCCTTACAAGGTGCAACACCACCTTCAAAGGGAATGTTCAACGTGACAAGAGCAGGCCAGAACGAGTTCCCCGCCCTACAGGGCCTAGGAGTATCCTACGCTTCGCTGCAATTCGGGCCCAACAGCATTAACGGGCCTCACACCCACCCACGTGGATCAGAGATCCTTCTGGTCGTCGAAGGATGGCTGGAGGTTGGACTGGTGGACTCCAGCAACAAGTTGTTTAGACAGGTCCTGAAAGCTGGGGACATGTTTGTGTTTCCCAAGGGGCTGGTTCATTTCCAGAGGAATAAGGATGATAAGTACCCGGCCCATGCTGTTGCTGCATTTGGCAGTTCAAACCCAGGAACGGTTGTGATTCAGAAAGCACTGTTTGAGAGTGGGATTGCCGATGATGTTCTTGCTATGGCTTTCAACACTGATGTTCACACCATTGCCAAGCTTTGATCAAGTAGTATTAGTAAAATACTACAGCATGCTTTATCTGTCTCTGTGGTCTTTGCATTTATTTATGTCATAGTGTGAATTATGTTATCATTTTTTAACATTCTATGAATCTATTTTGTGTCATGTGATATTAAGAACATATAAACTATGTATAGCTACACTTCTATACCATTCGCCAAACTATGTACGTACGTTAGAAACTTAAAAGGTAAATATGATTAATCAATTAACTCGGTTAAATCTCAATATGGCAAACTAGAAAACCATAAGCAGGAGGAAAAAAAAAGAGTAGAGAAATATATTTAATAAACCGAAACAATGCAACAGATCCACAAATATTCGTCCGCAGTTGTAAGCTGGGATAAATACTTGAACCTGCACCGCTATGCTTAAGTAAGCAGAATAGTAACTTTTCAATTATAAAAATACTCAGCAGCTTAGATGCATCAGGCAAACGTTATCTAAATAATGTAAACATTGACGGAAATGCTAATTACTCAAGTCATTATTAACAAATTTATGGTATTTGTAGTTAACTCTACTCTACAATAAAGGTTCTAATTTGTAAGCATTAAATAATGGTTAACCTTAAAGTTGAACCAATATGCTTAAGTGTAACAATATCTAAATCAATATCACTACAAGAAATAACAATTTTAGCAACCAAAGCCGCCGACCGATTTTTTGTGATCGCAAATTTGCGACGAAATCGCGTCTGACTAGCAACGGTATACTGTTTCAATGGTAAAAAAATTTGGTGGTAAACCGGTTGCAACTTTGCAACGAAAGATTTTGGTTGCAAATTTGCTACAAGATCGTGACTAACATTGAATGAAAAATTACCAAACTTTAGAACAAAAATGGTCGCAAATCCATTGCAATTTTATGATAAATGTGCAAGGCCTATTTTTTAAAATCTAGAAACAACTTAAATGATAAATGGTTGCATATTGATCACTAGGTTGTGATGGATTTCCCACAATTCTTTTTTTAATGTGGATGATCTCAAATTAATTTTAACATTGCAACAAATTTTCACGATGATTTTGTTAAAAAATATAGTTTATATATCAAGTTAGTGTGGCATGATAGAAATCTGGTGGAAGTATGTAAATTTTGGATATGGATGGGTACGTATGCTAGTTTTGGTTTATGACTTGGATTTTGTGGAGAATTGTTCTAAATTTCTATATACAACTAGTGCGAATCCGTGCTTTGGACACGGGATATGGAAAAAATATTTTAGTTGTACTTAGAAAATTAATTATTTTGTAAAATAATCATAATATTTTATTTTCAAGAAGGAATTAGAAGCATGATTACAATATCATATATAAGTATTAACGTTAGTACATAATTCTTATGGAGTCAATGTAGTAGTAGGATGAAACGTTATCAAACGTATACGTAGACGAAAGAGTTAAAATGGCAAAATGTACTTGCCACTATAGTGAAATACGCAACAAGTAAAAAACATGGGTCCTATAAAATAAGACTAAAGGAGTATCACAAAATAATGATTCCACTACATAGTATATTGTTCATTAAATAGAAGCCTATTTTAATGCAACACACAAAACGTGATATATATTTGGCTGTGTTAACCTTGTTTTCTAAATGTTTTTAAAATATAGATAGAACGAATAGTCTATGATACTTTCAATATACATGATAAGTATCGACAAAGAATTGGGTTTACCAAATTAAAATATTATTAAGTATGTCTATCATAGTTGTTATAGCAAATATATAGACTGAATCCATAGTTGTTTGCATTTATGACAGTAGTAGGATGACAAAAGAATAAAGTGATATATATCTTCATATTTATTCTACCATGATTATAGTTGAAGCACTCAAAGATAAACAGTATTGGAACAAAATCAATAGTTAATGTTATTTAATCACTAATGTTGCATGTATGCTAAATTTTATATGTTCGCAAAATTATTCAGACTATAACTCATTTTTCAACCGCTTTTCCGTAATGCAAGGGACAACTTCTAACCCTATGCCAATACAAGAAGGTTCTCAATTTTCAACTGCTTTTCCTTAATGCATGAAACATCTTATAATAGTATGGTGCATGCTTGAGTCATCCTCACCGGCCCTTTATATCATGTTAAAATTTAAATTAAGCATTGCCATAGTCAGATCTAATCTGTTTCCACTAACTCCTAGTATGGGTTGACAAACATTGTTGACTATCTTCCAACATACATACCATATTTCTCTAATTACATTGGTAGTGAGAATACCGTTCACTTTCTAGTGACTTGTCTGAATACATTTTGAAAACTCCATATTTGTTAATAAATATTTTCTTGATAAATATATCATTATCTGTCTAAATAAATTGTATGACTTTTTAAAGTAATATATCAGTTTTGAGTTGTCTTAGCATGCTACAAATAAATTGATCCGAAATTTACTCCACTTTACTTCCTACTACCTATAGTTTGTACAAAAAGTCTTTGACCGAGTTTATCAGAAAAAAGATATATATGACTAAAAAATAGAGTCAAAATTTTAGTAACTATAACGGATAGATTAACTTTCAAATTACTTCAAAATTTAATGATCAAAACTCTATCATATTAATTTGATGTTCAAAGCGGGTATATGTAACTTCCAAATAGACATTATTTAGTGCAAAATGCATTTAGTATTTTGTCGTAGACTCACAACTGAAGACTCCAAACTTAACGGCCCTACTTTATTGTCATAGAATTGCAAAAATTAAGCACATTTGTAATAATATTCTAAGGGAAAATTAATAGTATGAAAAATCTTGCTTCCAACTATTGACATCACCACTTCATGAATATATATCTGCTTCATCCCTGTAGTAGTAACCGAATAGTTGTTAATTCTTAACATCACCACCTAATGAATATTATTCTGATTGCTATCTTGTAGTTGTATGACATCCATACCATTATTACTTTGACAGATAATTTTTAACTGTGTAAATTAACAATGAATGATGGAAATATAAGTCTAAAGGTAGGCATCTTCTTACATTACAGTTAGCATTGCACGAGTTGAATAGCATTTTATCCTTTAAGTTTAAAATATATATTATAAGTATCCTTAATGTTTAAAAAATATCTAATAAATACAGCATATGATAAAATATTCATTCAACTGATATGTTAGATTGCATTTGAGGTAAAACAGCTAGTCCAACATCATAAGGTTTGCAAATTGTGGCAATATAAATACATAGGTTATTTCGTTTAATTCCCATGTTAACTTGATATGCATTAAGGATGAACCTAGCTGATTATGATTGCAGCATGAAATTCCCAAAATTCAAGTTGTGCGCACACACACATATGTATTCTTGTTGACTTTTTGTTAGTTGAGGATCCATAATTCCTATATTTGTGCCACTACAACATATAAAAGGGCTACAATTTAATAGCCTGCATACCTTTTAGAATTTTAAAAGAGTATAAAATTTAGATAATTTCCTTTATCAGAGCATAATAATCACTTGAGCATATCATGTATAGTAGTAATTTTAGATGCTTTTAGGTGCTCTTTTAAATAGTTTATCCTTTCTTATTTGCAAAGTCACTTGCATTTATCTTATTTTTGAGCTTCTTCAACCCAAGCTTCCTCTTACATTTTTTCTAACCTATCCAAAGTAGACTTGTATTTATGTAGAGTAACTGAAAAGGAGAAGGTTATCATTCACATCCGTAATGATACAGTGGATAAAATAGAATCAAATTTTGGAAGAAAGTTTTTGTTTATTTCATATAACTTATTCTTGATTTCTTCATGTGTAGTTCCAAGTTAAAAAGTAGAAAAATGTGTCCTTTGAATAAAAAATAAATATCAATTTGCTATTACATAGTATATACCATATTCTAATTCTAGATTGGCAACAGATTGCAACAGAAAAGATCGACCATGTAAACTTTGATCTGTGGAAACTAAGTAGACTACAGATAATATTACAGATATGGTCAATAGGTTTTCCTTTAGGTGTATATCCATCAACTATTTCATGAGTAGTAGTGTACATAAAATGTTTAATATATGCGATTGAACACTTAAAAATGTAGTAAAATATATAGATTTATGTCATATAAAGGTAGTTGAAATAGTAATCTTCCCAAAGTTTATAAAAAAACAACTTATTTCATTATAACTACTTTTGCTACAGGTTACCAGACTGATGGTGGAGAACTGAAAAACCTTAATAAAAATAAGAAATCGCTCCTTTTATGTAAAATTTGCTACCATAACCCATAGAAACGCATGTCCAAAATACCGTAAGAAAGACAATGAGAAATAGCTTTCAATTTTGTTATTGAAAAAAGTTACAACTTTGTTTAGTTTTGGCCATGTTGTATTTTACTTCATTTAACGATCATACAGCCATGTAACTTGGTATATTTTATAAAGCGTATAAACGGCTTATGGAATGCATTATTTTATATATTATTATATAATAATTTTATGTGTGCATATGTGTGTGTTTATATATATAGGGAGCCCAAATAATAAAACATATGAACACACAATATATACTTTAGCTTAATAACATGATCTTGTGTATACACATTAATTTTCAATTTGAATATATGTAGAGAATGTATGTGGGAGCAGCTTTTGAGGCAAAAAACACTAATTTAATACAATTTATCTTGACTGTTGGACCTCATTGTGTTTACAATAGAGGTTCGAATTAGGGGGAGATCTCACTACTAAGATTAACTATGTCAAATCTTATGTTTTTTTCTATCTTTTACGATGCAAATCTAACGAAATCATGCATAAACATTTCTCTCTTTCTCTACACACAATATCTTAAAAATAGAATTCGTATATAACATTACATTCGTAGCTAAGCACAAAAATGATATTGTATAAATTTCATTAATATTTGTTTAACTGAAATATTAGAAAATTTGTAACAACACATGAACCTGACTTGCAAATTGCTTTCCATTAATGACTACCTCTAAAGAAAAATTTGTGATGTGAAGGTGCTAAAAGGGATAACATATAGAAAATATATGTAATAATAAAGTAGAAAGGACTTCACAAGTAACATCGAATAGATATACACATGTTTAACTACTGTACAAAAACTAAAAATAGTCACGCATTAGGTGAATTTTAACCTTTGAAAATCTAGGTATATTTTTTTTATAAAACCAGCAGTATTTGCTTCCAGCCACACACAACCACAATTATATCAAAACAGCTCCATTTCGAGCATATATATATAACAACTATATCGAAACATATCCAAACACACACACACACACACACACACACACACACACACACACATATGTATAACCAAATCATGCATATATTTCAACATAAACCAATATCCAAACATAACACAACTTAACCAACATCAAAAAATCCAAACCAACATCAACAAATCCAAACCAACATCCACAACCAAACCATCAGAATGTATCAAATCCAAATATACACAGAAACCATCAAAATGTATCAAATTCTCACCAATTCCAAAATATACATGCCAATAACAAAACATACCTAAATCACTCCGCACCAGAACCACCAGATGAAGGAGGCTGTCCATACTGTGCGATGAACTCCGCCATACGCCGGTTCATCTCCTCCGTCCTTGCTTCATGCAGCAAATTGCGTTCCCGCATCTCGGCAAGCTCGGCTCGTAGCTGCGCAATCTCTTCCTTATCTTGAGCCTTTTGATATTCTCTTTGGGCTGTCTGAACCTGTAAACAAATTTAAATTATCATCTACACTAAAATATTAGTATTAAAATAATTGCAAATTAACTAACCTATATATATTCACTAACAAATTCATAAAACAAACTAAATCATGATAGTTCAAAATATGAATGGAATACACTAGTATAAGGATATTTACTAACTTAAACCCAAATTCAAGCCAATTAAAGAATTGATTAGCACACACTAATAATTAAAACACACATATGATTAACACACTAATTAATCAGAATAATTATTTTAAAATTTAACTTAAAATTACCGATTGGCTTCCATATCCGTAGCGTCTGCCGTGGGTCAGTGGATTCATGAAAGACTCAAAAATGGCGTCCTCCTCATCGGGGGTCAAGTGAGCTCGTCCCGTATCCTCATGTAAGGCTGTCCGTGGTTCTTGGAACTTTTGCTGTCATGCAAAATATAATTGAATTTAGTTAACGTTATTTCAATTAACTTGTAAGTTTTATTGCTTATGTTATACTTACATAGGCAACACGCGCTTTGTCATCGTGGTCCCAGGAGTAAGAAACTGCGCCGGAATCATCGACCTGAGTCAAGGCATGTGTATGGGTAGACACATCCCAATAACTAACAGCTCCCTCGCGTTGTCTCTCCTGAAATATGCACATATAAATATACATTATTTATATTTTGACAAATTAAAACTTAAAATAATGAACTATTTATCTTATTTAATAATTATACCAAATCTTCCCGGTGATGCTGGAAAGACTTGGAACCACCGCGATGTGTAACGGGGTTCCTGCTCCTATTTGCAGAATTCCTCTCGGACTGCCTCTGCAAATTTAAATTGAAAAAATATATTGTTTTGTCAGTTTTAATTATTTATATATTATTTTCCTCAAACAATTTAAATTAAATATATGATAGATTTACCACAAAATCCTCGTTGCTCCACCAGGTGGCGAACTCATCAAAGGCAGCTTCACTCATCCAATGAGGCCTCTTTCCTGATTTTTTGATGTTGTTTATTGTTTCGCGATAGTTTTTTGCAATTTTGCTGCTCCAATGGCACCGGACAACAGAAACATCAGAACCGGCCAAGTCCACTTCCCCCTGCACGTTTGAAAAAAATATGAGTTATACAGTTGCTATAAATAGTGCAAACATGAATTGACATAATGTACATGACTACATAATGCAATAACTGATATACCACACATACCAAAAAGTCCTGCCAGATAGATTCCCGCACCCCCTCTGGTATCGCAGTCCACCTCGGCCAACACGAGGTCATACGAGCCATATACGCCCGTCGCGAGATCGTGAGCACTATGTTGGAAGGCTCCAACGAAAACCCACCGCTGTGTAAAACAGGAAAAAACCATTTAATATTCCGTTACTACTATATATATTTGATAAAAGATTGTATGTAATAAAATTTAATTTTGAAACTTTATACTTACCTGCCATCGGCTTTGGGTTTCAGCCATACCGTAGGCCGAACACCCGGCTGTGAAGGACCAGCATCATCACCTTTCTGTGAGCTGGAAGATCCGGAGTGTGAACGTCTGCGTCCCGACATACCTATATGAATTCATAGTATAAAGAAAAGCAAGAGTAACATTGTGACGACCGCCCATGACTCCCGCACGGAAACAAGAAAATGGTGCGCTGAAAGTGTGCCAGGCAGCCATGAGTGACCGTCAAGGGTAAAATAAACATGGCAGACTCTATCGTAAAACTCACAGCGCATGGATAAAATACAATAGAGAAATATAATATAGTGAAGCTCCCATAGAACAGAATATCATCATCTAATCATAATAGCTTTATACATGGTCTGAATCATGAATACAAGAAGCCTCACTACATAGCACTCAGAGTAATCAACAATCAGCGGAATATCCAGTACATAGAATATGAAAATAATATGTAAAGCCTCCTGTTCGTCTTCGTCATCATCAGCGTGAGCCACTAAGATCAGCACCTGCCACCTGTCACCTAGTCTGCCCATCCCAAACATGGATGAACAGCCCAAGGTAATAAGAGGAGACATAAAACCTTGAGTCAGACAACAGTCTTAGTAAGCGGTAAATCAACTATCAAACATACCAAAGGAACATAAAGGATAAAAGGAATAGGAACCCAAATCATCCCACTCCACCTCTTCTTACAGTGATAGCCCCCAGACACACACTAAGGAGAAGCAAGCATAGCAAAGCAGATAATTAAAGTAAAGCAATAATCACTCGAGTCAAGGTCGATGTTTTCCAAATACAAACCCCCAAGGCCTAAACCAAGATCAGATAAGCACCCAGAAAACACCGCTCTTGAGACCGAATGATGATACAACCAAACATCCATGACTTTGGCTATCACTGTTATCATTGCCTTGATTTTATCGTTAATTGAATGACCAACACATCTTTCAACCATCCGTCAAGGGCTAATGGCAACCCCGGTTCTAGACATAACTCCGCACGTCATCGTGACCCGTGCCTAGGTATAACGAATCTACCCAGAGTACTAGCACGTCATCATGACCCGCGCCTGGGTATAACGGATCTACCCAACGTACTCTTGCTTTGAGCTTGCTAGAACCTTCAATAACGATAAGATCTCAGCCTTCTAGTCATCCTCCTCGACGACTATTCCCAATATAGCTCAAGCACCTCTGGAGCCCACCATTATCCACCAACTCGAACCGCATCATCGAGTAATCAACATGCTTGGGATGATCCCGTCTGGATTAAACCAAGGCTTCCACATCATGCTTTGCTCCAACGCATCTTAGCAAAGTTCATCTCATCATCATACTTCGCCTCAACATATCATGGCAAAGTCCATTTCGTCATCATACTTCGCTTCCTCTAACTATAGCAAAGTCCTCGAACCCATCCATATGAACTCATCATCCGCCTCATATGCCACAGCAGCTTTCACCATTCAAGAGCCTTTCCACTTAGCTTTTGAATCATCTTCAACCATCTTGTCCCAAATCAACTACAAGCTAACTCGAGACAATCAAATCAATCATACATCCAAACAATCAAGCATTCAAACAAGATCTAATCAAGCAATATCAACTATAATGGCAATTTCGTAAATAAATGAGCATAAGTCTAACATATATGAAATCATGGATTTTAGCATAGATCTATCAAATATAAAACATGGGTTTTGTCTCTATAACTTGTTAATTGAACTTGCATAAGTAAACATCTTCAAAAGTAATGAATCTAGTCTTGGAACTAAGAAAAATTCATGAAATCTCTAACTTTAACACTCAAACAAGCCACCAATCCAATATACTCCTTTGGATCCGCGTGAGAGATAACTACCACTCACCGAATCACCCAAACACTTTAACAACTATCAACTAAAGATCTGGACAGCAAGGATTCAAGCTCGATTCGTCGAAATTTCGCTTGAAATGGTGAAATCTAGCTTCGTCGGATGAAGATCTTCAACTTTGGCTCTTGGATCTTCAATCTTGATCTTCGATCTTGGATGGATGTTAGCACTAGATTAAAGTGGAGAAAAGAAGTGAAGAAATGTTGTAGTCGAGTTCCCAAAATGGCAGCACTTCGTCGCTTCAAAAACCGGTGCCAAAAAGTGAGCCAAACCCCTCTATTTATAGGCTGAAATCACCCTTAGGTCGTCGCCCAGTTTTAGGTCGTTGCCGACCTAAAGATCCCCGACCTAACTTAGGTCGTTTACGACCTAAATCTCAATAATACATGCGACCTAAAATACAGCCTCCTTCCTTAACTCGAACCAACGACCTACGACTTACCCAAAACACAAGATCTGACGACCTAACTCCTATGCGACCTAACAAACAAGGCCGACTTAGCACACACATGCACTTACACGACCTACCTAGCTGCCGACTTAAAAGCTTACGACCTAACACATAAGCCTCTATACGACCTAACCTAGTCACGACCTATCAAGCAACACGAGTTACAACCTAACAACTCATAGCGGCCTTCCTTAGGTCGTCTAACGACCTAACTAACCTACCGACCTAACAATCCAACGACCTAAAACAAACACAGGACTCAACGACCTAACTTAGATCGTCTAACCCCTTAGGTCTCTCACCACCACTAGGTCGCTTACTACCTCTAGGTCGCTTACTATCACTAGGTCGCTTACTATCACTAGGTCGCTTATATCCATAGGTCGCTCCACTCGACCTAAACTCCCTCACGACTTAAACTGCACTAAGCCTTAACTCACCAACTCTTAGGTCGGTCATCTTCTATAGGTCGTAACTCGTTAACTACAAACCTAACTTAAGCCTCCCCTACACGAGTTAACTTCCTTAACTCGTCCACGACCTATCTTCCCTAGGTCGTTCACGACTTAACTATAGGTCGGTCACCACCTTAACTCGGTCACACAACCCAAGCTTCCCACGACTTAAGCTATGGATTACCTAAACAACACTAACGACCTAATAATTCTACGATATATCAATACGTAAAATACGGGTCGTTACATTCTCTCCCCCTTAGGAATTTCGCCCCCGAAATTCCAAGCAAACAAGAGCAACCAAAACTATTCTGCATGCCTACCATCCATAGCAATCAACAAACCATGCATCCTATTTCTAGCCTAGTATGCAGAATTCTAAGATTAGAACAAGTTACAAATTCATGAGATGCCACGACACCTTAGGTCCATACCTCGAAGAGTTCAGGATGAGCTGCCTTCATCCACTCTTCCTCCTCCCATGTACAGTCGTTAACATCATCACTCCATTGTATCTTGAGCAACGTAATCGTCTTCCTCCTAAGCTGTTTCGTATCGGTTTCAACAATACGAAGCGGCTTACGAGGTCTTGTAACCACTGGATCAACCTCCAAGTCTTCACAGCTATCAGCAGAAACCACTGTATTCGAGTCGTGCACATACTTCCGTAGATAAGATACATGAAAAACATTGTGCACACCCGCCATCTTTTCCGGTAACTCCAATCTATAAGCGAGCTTTCCAATTCGCTCGATGATCGGGAATGGTCCAACAAATCTCGGAGTCAATTTTCCTTTCTTCCTGAAACGAATAATATTCTTCAAAGGAGAAATCTTCACAAAAACCATATCACCTACGTCAAACTCCAAATCCTTTCGACGTTTATCTGCATAACTTTTCTGACGATCTTGGACTGCCTTCATTCGTTGCCGAATGATCTCTATACAATCCGAAGTCTGTCGAATCATCTCTGGCCCAAGTATCAGCTTTTCTCCAGTTTCCAACCAACATATCGGAGAGTTACACGGTCTTCCATACAGTGCTTCATATGGTGCCATACCAATACTTGACTGATAACTGTTATTATACGCAAATTCAACCAAATGAAGGTGGTCTTCCCATGATCCTCCGAAGTCCAAAACACAAGCTCTGAGAAGATCTTCCAAAACTCGATTGACTCTCTCGGTCTGACCATCTGTTTGAGGGTGATAAGCTGTACTCAAACACAGCTCAGTTCCCAAAACTTCCTGAAAGCTCTTCCAAAATCCACTAGTGAACAATGGATCTCGATCGCTCACTATACTCTTCGGAATACCATGGAATCGAACTATCCACTTAACATACAATTCAGCCAACTTCGATGCAGTCCTAGTCGATCGAACATGAATGAATCTTGCACTCTTGGTCAAACGATCTACTATGACCCAAATCCCCTCATTCCCTGCTCTGGTTCTAGGTAGACCATCGATAAAATCCATCGATATCTGCTCCCACTTCCATGTAGGAACCTCTAATGGCTGAAGCAATCCACTTGGCTTCTTCTGCTCAGCTTTAACCAACTGGCAATTCATGCACTTGGAAATAAAATTTCCAACATCCTTCTTCATACCTTCCCAGTAATAGGTTCTCTTCATGTCCCGATACATCTTATTTCCTCCTGGATGAATTGTCAACTTCGAGTGATGACTTTCCTTCAAAACTTCATCTCTCAACTCATCGATATCGGGAACAACCAATCGTCCTTGCTTACGAAGCCAACCCTCTCGATCGACTTCGAATCTTTTATCCTTCTCTGGGTCCAATCCAGATTCCAAATCACGGATAATCTTGACAAGCTTATCGTCTCGCTTTTGGCTCTCGCCAATTCTTTCCACAAGAGTAGGCCTTATCGATAAGTTTGCCAACATTTCAGGTTCCAATTCACATCTGGGCCTGAAGTCAAATCTAGCTAAAAACTCGAGACTCTTCCATTCCGAAAACATGGCTCCCAATCCTGCATGTCTTAGACTTAACGCATCAGCTACTGCGTTACCTTTTCCCGGAGTATAGGCCATACCAAAATCATATGATGCTAAAAACTCTAGCCATCGTTGCTGCCGAAGATTCAAATCCTTTTGGGAGAAAAGATACTTCAACGACTTATGATCTGTAAACAACTCGAATCGAACTCCCAATAGATAATGTCTCCACATCTTCAGAGCAAAAACAATCGCCGCTAACTCCAAATCATGACTCGGGTAATTCCTTTCATGCGGCTTCAGTTGTCGACTCGCATACGCAACAACTCTATCCTTCTGCATCAGCACTGCTCCAAGTCTAGTACCGCATGCATCGGTGTAAACCACCATCTCATCATTCCCACTTGGAATAGTCAAAACAGGAGCACTCGTCAGTCGCTCTTTCAGGATTCCAAAAGCTTGCTCACACTTAGCATCCCAACTGAACACTTGGTTCTTCTTCGTCAATCCTGTTATCGGTGCAGCTATCTTGGAAAAGTCTTTGATAAACCGACGATAATATCCTGCTAATCCAAGAAAACTTCTCACATCAGATGCATTCCTAGGTCTAACCCAATCCTGGATTGCTGCCACCTTAGTGGGATCAACCGCTATTCCCTTTCCAGAAATAACATGGCCTAAGAACCTCACTCCACTCTTCCAGAAGTGACACTTCGAAAACTTAGCCTTCAGCTGATGTTTCCGCAAGATTTCCAAAACAATCCTCAAGTGCGTCTTGTGCTCTTCCTCAGTTCTGGAATAAATTAGAATATCATCCACGAACACAAGTACGAACTTGTTCAACTGATCTCTGAACACTCTATTCATAAGATCCACAAAATACGCTGGTGCATTCGTCAATCCAAATGGCATTACCAGCCACTCATAAAAACCGGATGGTGTCCTGAAAGCAGTATTCGGCACACTATCCTTCGCCACTCTTAACTGGTGAAATCCCATTGCCAAATCCATCTGAGAAAACACCTTCGCCTCGTGAAGCTGATCAAACAAGTCATCTATTCTCGGCAATGGATACTTGTTCTTCTTAGTCACCTTATTCAGCTCACGATAATCAACACACAACCTCAACGATCCATCCGCTTTGGTTGCGAACACAACTGGTGCACCCCTTTCGGACACACTACGCCGAATGAATCCTTTCCGTAAAAGGTCATCAACCTGCACCCTCAACTCTTGCTGTTCTCTAGGCGCCATCCGCCTAAGAGACATTACAACAGGTCTGGCTCCCTCAACTAGATCGATACGAAACTCGATCTCCCTATGCGGCGGTAACCCTTTGACCTCGTCAAAGACATCCTCGAATCCATTCACGATTGGCATCGATGACAGTCCATCCCGTGGAACAACCAGCGAATACATGAAGCTCATGAAGACGCCTTCTTCATGCTTACATCGTATCACAACCTTTCGCCCCTCTACATTCTTGACTGTCACCTCCAATCTTTCACAATCAACCTTTGCCGCATACTTCCTAAGCCAGTCCATACCCAAAATAATTCCGAACCCCGCAAAGTTCAGAACAAAGCAATCACAAACAAAAGAGCAATCATGACTCGATATAACTAGACCACGGCATAGCATACACAAACAAGACGAACCCCCAACTGGATTAGTCACTACCAATGGTCTATCAACAATATCCGGTTCCAAACCCAACCGGTCTACCAACTCATTACAAACAAAAGAATGAGACGCTCCAGTATCAAATAACACTCTAACTGGAACACCAAAAATGGAAAGAGTACCTTGAACCACCACACTCTTCCCCTTCTCTTCAGCAGTAGGAGCTTTCGAAGATGACGGGACAGCCCCCAAAGCATAAGCTTGCACAACCTGCCTGTCCTTTATCGGTTCCGGACAGTTCTTCTTAATGTGCCCCAGCTTATCACAGTTGTAGCACTTCAACAACACCTTCGGATTCTTGCAATCCTTGGAGAGATGGCCCTTCTGCCGACAATTATAGCAGGTCTTTTCCCCCTTCAGCTTCTTCTGACCATCCTTACCCTTCTGCTGTTGCTGCTTCCTCTTCTTGTTTCCACCCTGCTGTGGTTTAGACTCCTCCTTGGTCACAGCAACAACAGATACTTCCTTAGGAAATAAACTCTCGTGCCTGAGAGCTTTCTCCACCAGCTTCTCAAATGGATCGTCCAGATGATCCACCAACTGTCTTCCAAGATAACTGTCCAAGCCTGTCACGAATTTCTCGTTCTTCTGGTAGGGAGATTCAATATACGATCTAGCATACTTGGACAGAGCCTCAAACTCAGAAACATACTCAAGAACTGGCCTCCCACCCTGCTTGAGTTCAACAAACTTCTTAAACAAAACAGACTTCTGAGCTGTAGAGATAAACTTGGCTTCAAATCTAACTTGGAATTGCTCCCAAGTAATTTCTTCCTCCGGAGTATCAATGGCGATAGAGTTCCACCAATCAGAAGCTCTTCCTTGAAGCTGTCTCGATGCAAGCTTCCTCTTAGTTGCATCATCAATTCCCAAGTCACCAAAGATCCTTCTACAAGCATCTATCCATCTTTGGACTTCAATGGTTGACTCTATCCCTAAGAAAACCTTCCCTCCAAGAGCAGTATAGTCCTTACACAACTTAGCAAAATCCACCGGTCTTGGAGCTTGAACTTGAACTCCAACATCCACTGATGGCCCTGGAGCTGGTATCCTTCTCATGATAGAAGTCATCATAGCTTCAAACATAGCTCCATAATCAGTAGCTTCCCCAGTAGCACGGTTTTCTCTAGCAGCTGGTCTCCCTCTTCGACTCATCCTTAATATCGACAAAAAGGAATGATTAGAACACCTTGAGAAACAACTACATAAGGAGTTCAAATCCTTCTAAACTACTATATTATATATAGTAATCATCCAATAAAATACAATTACGTCTCTCATACGTAGTTACGTCAGCGAGCGTTGGCTAAAATCGATTAACCAAAGCTCTGATACCAAATGTGACGACCGCCCATGACTCCCGCACGGAAACAAGAAAATGGTGCGCTGAAAGTGTGCCAGGCAGCCATGAGTGACCGTCAAGGGTAAACTAAACATCGCAGACTCTATCGTAAAACTCACAGCGCATGGATAAAATACAATAGAGAAATATAATATAGTGGAGCTCCCATAGAACAGAATATCATCATCTAATCATAATAGCTTTATACATGGTCTGAATCATGAATACAAGAAGCCTCACTACATAGCACTCAGAGTAATCAACAATCAGCGGAATATCCAGTACATAGAATATGAAAATAATATGTAAAGCCTCCTGCTCGTCTTCGTCATCATCAGCGTGAGCCACTAAGATCAGCACCTGCCACCTGTCACCTAGTCTGCCCATCCCAAACATGGATGAACAGCCCAAGGTAATAAGAGGAGACATAAAACCTTGAGTCAGACAACAGTCTTAGTGAGCGGTAAATCAACTATCAAACATACCAAAGGAACATAAAGGATAAAAGGAATAGGAACCCAAATCATCCCACTCCACCTCTTCCTACAGTGATAGCCCCCAGACACACACTAAGGAGAAGCAAGCATAGCAAAGCAGATAATTAAAGTAAAGCAATAATCACTCGAGTCAAGGTCGATGTTTTCCAAATACAAACCCCCAAGGCCTAAACCAAGATCAGATAAGCACCCAGAAAACACCGCTCTTGAGACCGAATGATGATACAACCAAACATCCATGACTTTGGCTATCACTGTTATCATTGCCTTGATTTTATCGTTAATTGAATGACCAACACATCTTTCAACCATCCGTCAAGGGCTAATGGCAACCCCGGTTCTAGACATAACTCCGCACGTCATCGTGACCCGTGCCTAGGTATAACGAATCTACCCAGAGTACTAGCACGTCATCATGACCCGCGCCTGGGTATAACGGATCTACCCAACGTACTCTTGCTTTGAGCTTGCTAGAACCTTCAATAACGATAAGATCTCAGCCTTCTAGTCATCCTCCTCGACGACTATTCCCAATATAGCTCAAGCACCTCTGGAGCCCACCATTATCCACCAACTCGAACCGCATCATCGAGTAATCAACATGCTTGGGATGATCCCGTCTGGATTAAACCAAGGCTTCCACATCATGCTTTGCTCCAACGCATCTTAGCAAAGTTCATCTCATCATCATACTTCGCCTCAACATATCATGGCAAAGTCCATTTCGTCATCATACTTCGCTTCCTCTAACTATAGCAAAGTCCTCGAACCCATCCATATGAACTCATCATCCGCCTCATATGCCACAGCAGCTTTCACCATTCAAGAGCCTTTCCACTTAGCTTTTGAATCATCTTCAACCATCTTGTCCCAAATCAACTACAAGCTAACTCGAGACAATCAAATCAATCATACATCCAAACAATCAAGCATTCAAACAAGATCTAATCAAGCAATATCAACTATAATGGCAATTTTGTAAATAAATGAGCATAAGTCTAACATATATGAAATCATGGATTTTAGCATAGATCTATCAAATATAAAACATGGGTTTTGTCTCTATAACTTGTTAATTGAACTTGCATAAGTAAACATCTTCAAAAGTAATGAATCTAGTCTTGGAACTAAGAAAAATGCATGAAATCTCTAACTTTAACACTCAAACAAGCCACCAATCCAATATACTCCTTTGGGTCCGCGTGAGAGATAACTACCACTCACCGAATCACCCAAACACTTTAACAACTATCAACTAAAGATCTGGACAGCAAGGATTCAAGCTCGATTCGTCGAAATTTCGCTTGAAATGGTGAAATCTAGCTTCGTCGGATGAAGATCTTCAACTTTGGCTCTTGGATCTTCAATCTTGATCTTCGATCTTGGATGGATGTTAGCACTAGATTAAAGTGGAGAAAAGAAGTGAAGAAATGTTGTAGTCGAGTTCCCAAAATGGCAGCACTTCGTCGCTTCAAAAACCGGTGCCAAAAAGTGAGCCAAACCCCTCTATTTATAGGCTGAAATCACCCTTAGGTCGTCGCCCAGTTTTAGGTCGTTGCCGACCTAAAGATCCCCGACCTAACTTAGGTCGTTTACGACCTAAATCTCAATAATACATGCGACCTAAAATACAGCCTCCTTCCTTAACTCGAACCAACGACCTACGACTTACCCAAAACACAAGATCTGACGACCTAACTCCTATGCGACCTAACAAACAAGGCCGACTTAGCACACACATGCACTTACACGACCTACCTAGCTGCCGACTTAAAAGCTTACGACCTAACACATAAGCCTCTATACGACCTAACCTAGTCACGACCTATCAAGCAACACGAGTTACAACCTAACAACTCATAGCGGCCTTCCTTAGGTCGTCTAACGACCTAACTAACCTACCGACCTAACAATCCAACGACCTAAAACAAACACAGGACTCAACGACCTAACTTAGATCGTCTAACCCCTTAGGTCTCTCACCACCACTAGGTCGCTTACTACCTCTAGGTCGCTTACTATCACTAGGTCGCTTACTATCACTAGGTCGCTTATATCCATAGGTCGCTCCACTCGACCTAAACTCCCTCACGACTTAAACTGCACTAAGCCTTAACTCACCAACTCTTAGGTCGGTCATCTTCTATAGGTCGTAACTCGTTAACTACAAACCTAACTTAAGCCTCCCCTACACGAGTTAACTTCCTTAACTCGTCCACGACCTATCTTCCCTAGGTCGTTCACAACTTAACTATAGGTCGGTCACCACCTTAACTCGGTCACACAACCCAAGCTTCCCACGACTTAAGCTATGGATTACCTAAACAACACTAACGACCTAATAATTCTACGATATATCAATACGTAAAATACGGGTCGTTACAAACATTGATTAATTTAATATGCAAATGGTGTCAGAATAATGAACATGGCGCAACATACATTATGGCGTAACATAAAAGAGACTATGTGATACATATCATATAAAATTACTTTGGAAACAGAAAAATGGAAAAAAATTACCTTCTCAAAATATTGATTAGTGATCAATCCTCATCGCTTTCGGATTCAGACTCTTCTTCGCACTCTATATTTTGTTCCTCTATACTCTCAAATGCTTCAATTAATGCATTTGATTCATCGTTTAGAGGTCCAAAATCTATTTGATCGTCGGTTACTATTATTCCTCTATTTTCCTCGATATCTTCTTGGTAAGCTTGTTGTTCAGGAATATTCCGTCCATCAAATGTAAACCTTGGTTTGGTTTTAAAAACAGCCGACCAATCTATTTCATCTCTTCTTAAAGATGGGTAAGGAGCATAATAAACTTGAAGAGCTTGTTTGGCAAGTACAAAAGGATCGTACTTATAATACCTCGAAGTATGTTTTATTTCTATAAGATTATATTTGGGATCCACGTTTATTTCAAAACCTAGAACGTTGCTGAACCAGTTGCATTTAAACAAAAATACTTCTTCTACGGGTCGGGTGAAATATGTCAACTGCAAAATCTGGGTCAGCATGCCATAAAAGTCATTTATGTGACCATTTGGATCATCACTACCTTTGACAAATACACCAGTATTGTTAGTTGATTTTTCGGCACCGTATTCTTTGGTATTAAATATATATTCGTTGACAAAGAATATTGGATATGTCTTGACTACCCTTTTTGGTCCCATAGCTAAATGTTTCAATCCTTCATCTACAACACAATTTGTTGTATCAAAAACGTAGTTAGAAAACCAAGCAGCAAATTCTTTACCGATATCGTCGTTTGGAAGTTGTGATTCGTAAATACTGCAATTATAAAACAAATGTTGCATTATGATTAAAATACATGTGTGCATATTTGTGTATACATATGTGTAGATGATATGCATGTGTAGATGTATGTGTATATATATTACCTAATAAATGGTGCAACTTCGGCACAGTTGAGAAGAATGCACGTGTGTGCTACTTGATAATCTCTATCATCCAACCATACTTCCACACATTCACCAGCGGGCCGACTAGTTTTTAAAAAATAGATAAAGTCGTTTGACAATCATCTTCATCAATGCCTTCATCATTACGCGTAGCACTTTCAAATGATATGTTCATATGGTCGCTGAAATAGTGAGAGAAAAAAAACGAAGCTTCTTCTTCAATGTACGATTTGCAAATCGAACCTTCAACTCGAGCTTTCTGTCTAACTTTTTTCTTTAGATGATTTAAATACCTAGCAAAAATTATTTTAAATTAATTTTTTTATACATTTAATTAAACCAATATGTAATAAACTAAATATTAATATACCTTTCAAATGGATACATCCATCCATATTGCACAGGCCCTCGAAGACGTGCTTCAAATGGAAGATGAATAGGTAAATGCTCCATAACATTGAAAAAACCCAGAGGAAATATTTTTTCCAGTTTGCAAAGCAATATCAGGATTTCTTCCTCAAGTTTACGTAGACGATCAACTTTTAATGCAGTTGAACAAATCTCTTTATAAAACAGACTAAGTTCTGTTACAACAGTCCAAACTTTTACAGGCAACAGTTCTTTAAAAGCGACGGGTAACAAATTTTCCATCATAACCTGACAATCATGACTTTTCATCCGCTAAGTTTATTGTTCTTATAGTCAACACATCTACGAAGAGTAGAAGATATGCCATCTGGGAATCTTAATCCTTCCACCCATTTTAAAAGTAATTTAACTTGATTATTGTCTAGCTTATAACAAGCTTTTGTCTTTTTTGTGTCATTTGGTTTTATATGAAGCTCAGGACGATTACATATTACTTCGATATCACGTTTTGATTTCATATCATCTTTCGTCTTCCCTTTAACATTCAAAATTGTATTAAACAGATTATCAAACACGTTTTTCTCATTATGCATCACGTCAATATTATGACAAATCAAGAGATTTTTCCAATAAGGCAATTCCCAAAATATGCTCTGTTTGCACCAGTTATGAATCGATGATTTACCTTGAATTTCAATTTGTTCTCCGGTTTCATGTATCTTTGGATAATCCTTTACAAGTTCATAAATTTCTTCGCTTGACCAAACCGTAGGTGGTCTCAAAGTTTCATCTCTATTAGCTGTAAAGTTTTTTTTTATCTCTTCTAAAAGGATGATTAATATTAAGAAAACATCGATGACAGTCAAACCACGAAACTTTCTTTCCATGAGGTAAAAAAATTGCTCGTGTTTCTTCCATGCAATAAGGACAAGCCAGTCGACCGGCCGTACTCCAACCGGAAAGCATTGCATATGCAGGAAAATCGCTGATTGTCCACAATAAACAAGCATACATGCGAAAGTTCTTTTTTCGAAAAATATCATATGTCTCTACTCCCTCGTACCACAATTTTTTTAATTCATCAATCAATGGTTGTAAATAAACATCGATTCCTTGTGTCGGATCATCGGGACCAGGGACGACAACTGTAAGAAACATATATGGAGTTTTCATACACATCCAAGGAGGTAAATTATAAGGTGTGACAATTATAGGCCAGGACGAATATTTCGAACCAAATTGAGAGAATGGGGAAAATCCATCCGTACATAAACCAAGTCTAACATTACGAATTTCGGACGCAAAATCAGGATATTTATGGTCAAAATGCTTCCATGCTTCCCCATCAGCTGGATGTGTTAACGTACCATCTTCCTGTGTTATCACATCGTGCTATCTCATATGTTGCACAGTTACAGAAGATGCATATAACCTTTGAAGTTTAGGAGTAATTGGTAAATAATGCATACGCTTATACGGGATTTTCTTTCCCTTTTTCTTTCTTAGTTTGTATCTTTCCTGATTACATATTTTACAATTTCTAAGGTTGATATCTTCTTTCCAAAACAACATGCAACCCTTTAGACATGTATCTATTTTTTGATACGGTAAACCGAAAGCCGACATTATTTTTTTACTTCGTAATGATTTTCGCACATTAGATTATTAGGAGGCATATGTCGTTTCGTGGCTTGTACAACAGCCGTAAATCCAGATTCTGTGAGGTTGTATTTGGATTTCATCGCAATATATTCAGCAGTTACTGATAATTGGATTCTGCTTGTGCAGCCTTCCCAAAGGGGTTTTTTCGCGGCATCTAACAAATCATATATTTTTTTTGCCCCAATATTTGGTTCTTCTTCAACATTACCATCGTCATCAGTTAATTGAGGAACATGAAACATTGAATGTGCATCATCTTCAACCATATGTTCTACAAGATTTGTCGTACCAATTTCATTACTCACCACCTCCTCATCTTGTATAGGATTAGATGCTAACTGTTCCCTATGACGATCCCAAATCAAATAGATCGACACGAAACCGTACTGGCACAAATGAACTATAACCATTTATGGTATCAAATGCTTTAACAGTTTGCATTTACTACATGGACAACAGATTTCTTTGTAGTTTCTATTATTACGTAAAGAAAAATCCATAAATACGCTAACACCATTATTAAAATGTTCACTTGTTGAGCCTTCAGTATCGACCCTTCGTTTTTTGTACATCCAGCTTCGATTAGTAAAATAATTGTCCATTTACCTACGTATATAATTAAAAAGTACGATATAAATTTTCATTGACATTTTTTATTAAAACAATTATATAAACATTCTTCTTGTTTTTGTTATATCTGTTAAAATAATACTTAAAGCTTATTTTGAAATGAACATTATATTCTATTTAAACAATTTTATTAGCAAATTTGATATTAATTGATCATTGACACTTTGTTGATGGGTCATCCTACCTCCCATTACAAATACAATAACGTATTAAATCGCATAAATCATTTCAATTTAAACGATTCAACAAAATTTCGACAGTGCTTCGCTTTAGTTCCCTAAACAGTACACAATTGCGTGTACACAGGGAACATAAAGGGAAGCGCTGTCGAAATTTTGCGAACCGTTTAAAATGAAATGATTTACGAGATTTAATTACGTTATTATTTTTTTAACTTGTCCAATACAGGAAAAAATCCAACAAATAATGTATACGATGAATATAGATGTCTGTTCTGTTAAAAAAATGAATATCCATACAACGATCATATACAATACTTATCAGACGGGGCCAAAAACATTCTGAGGGTTTAAATTTTAAAATTAGCGATATAAAAGTTTAAATTTTATTTTCATAAAATTTAAACTTTTATATCAATAAACAATTTGTTGAATCAATGCATATATAAAGATTTTTTCCTAAAACAAAAAAAAATCCAGTGTGTGCGCGCAACGTATAAAATAAACAAACAATGTTATATATATAATCGCATCACAAATCACATCCAGTCATGCACAAAATGTATCACGTATATATCGTATCATAACATGTCAAAAGTGAACAATTTATATGTCAATATCATCATTTTCTACGTACGCTTTTACGCAATTCAATCACCAATATAATAACAAGTGAGGTTCATGCTTAGGTTAGTAACAATTATTAAGTTTGAAACTAATTTAATAATAAACCTAATTTAACAAATCATAGTTAAACATGCAATAATTAGTTTAATAACAATAATTAAGGTCCAATACACTACACTACACAAACAATAGCACAATACATACGCAAAAATTACCAATTTAACCTAAAATTAAAATTTTAACAAAATTAGGGTTTTAGCAAATAATACCAGATTTTGGAGGTTGTAAAGCTTGCAAACGAAGATGGGGATGATAGAACGTGTAGAATGGGATAAAATGAGGTTGGAAATTTTTTAGTGTGGGAAAATTGGGGGTTTTGGTTTTTTTTTTCGGGTGGAATGGGAAAGAGGAAGAAGAAAATTGATCTGCAGGTAAGTCGCGGATTTTCAACGGCGTGCAACGGCCGCCAACGGCAATATTCCAACGGCTTCCAACGACATGTGCTTTTTGTTATTAAAAAAATTCCGGAAAAAAGCTTGCCGTTGGAAGCCGTTGGTCAAAGGCCGTTGGCGGCCGTTTGCCTCCCCCCTTGCTATAAACAGTAATTCTTGTAGTGTCACTTTCTAATGACTTGTCTGAATACATTTTGAAAACTCCATGTTTGTTAATAAATATATTCTTGATAAATATATTACTATCTGTCTAAATAAATTGTATGATTTTTTAAAGTAATATATCAGTTTTGAGTTATCTTAGCATGCCATAAATAAATTGATCCAAAATTTACTCCACTTTACTTCCTACTACCTATAGTTCGTACAAAAAGTCTTTGACCGAGTTTATCAGAAAACAGATATATAGGACTAAAAAATAGAGTCAAAATTTTAGTAACTATAACGGATAGATTAACTTTCAAATTACTTCAAAATTTAATGATCAAAACTCTATCATATTAATTTGATGTTCAGAGCGGGTATATATAACTTCCAAATAGACATTATTTAGTGCAAAATGCATTTAGTATTTTGTCGTTGACTCACAACTGAAGACTCCAAACTTAACGGCCCTACTTTATAGTCATAGAATTGCAAAAATTAAGCACATTTTTAATAAAATTCTAAGGGAAAATTAATAGTATGAAAACTCTAGCTTTCAACTGTTGACATCACCACTTCATGAATATATATCTGCTTCATCCCTGCAGTAGTAACCAAATAGTTGTTAATTCTTAACATCACCACCTAATGAATATTATTCTGATTGCTATCTTGTAGTTGTATGACATCCAAACCATTATTACTTTGACAGATAATTTTTAACAGTTGTAAATTAACAATGAATGATGGAAATATAAGTCTAAAGGTAGGCATCTTCTTACATTACAATTAGCATTGCTAGAGTTGAATAGCATTTTATCCTTTAAGTTTAAAAAATATATAATAAGTATCCTTAAAGTTTAAAAAATATCTAATAAATACAGCACATGACAAAATATTCATTCAACTCATATGTTAGATTGCATTTGAGGTAAAACAGCTAGTCCAACATCATAAGGTTTGCAAATTGTGGCAATATAAATACATAGGTTATTTCGTTTAATTCCCATGTTAACCTGATATGCTTTAAGGATGAACCTAGCTGATTATGATTGCAGCATGAAATTCCCAAAATTCAAGTTGCGCGCACACACACATATATATTCTTGTTGACTTTTTGTTAGTTGAGGATCCATAATTCCTATATTTGTGCCACTACAACATATAAAGGGGCTACAATTTAATAGTCTGCATACCTTTTAGAATTCTAAAAGAGTATAAAATTTAGATAATTTCCTTTATCAGAGCATAATAATCACTTAAGCATATCATGTATAGTAGTAATTTTAGATGCTTTTAGGTGCTCTTTTAAATAGTTTATCCTTTCTTATTTGCAAAGTCACTTGCATTTATCTTATTTTTGAGCTTCTTCAACCCAAGCTTCCTCTTACATTTTTTCTAACCTATCCAAAGTAGACTTGTATTTATGTAGAGTAAATGAAAAGGAGAAGGTTTTCATTCACATCCGTAATGATACAGTGGATAAAATAGAATCAAATTTTGGAAGAAAGTTTTTGTTTATTTCATATAACTTATTCTTGATTTCATTATGTGTAGTTCCAAGTTAAAAAGTAGAAAAATGTGTCCTTTTGAATAAAAAATAAATATCAATTTGCTATTACATAGTAAATACCATATTCTAATTCTAGATTGGCAACAGATTGCAACAGAAAAGATCGACCATGTAAACTTTGATCTGTGGAAACTAAGTAGACTACAGATAATATTACAGATATGGTCAATAGGTTTTCCTTTAGGTGTATATCCATCAACTATTTCATGAGTAGTAGTGTACATAAAATGTTTAATATATGCGATTGAACACATAAAAATGTAGTAAAATATATTGATTTATGTCATATAAAGGTAGTTGAAATGGTAATCTTCCCAGAGTTTATAAAAAAAGAACTCATTTCATTATAACTACTTTTGATACAGGTTCCCAGACTGATGGTGGAGAACTGAAAAACCTTGATAAAAATAAGAAATCCACTTTTTATGTAAAATTTGCTACTATAACCCGTAGAAACGCATGTCCAAAATACCATAAGAAAGACAATGAGAAATAGCTTTCAATTTTGTTATTGAAAAAAGTTGCAACTTTGTTTAGTTTTCGCCGTATTGTATTTTACTTCATTTAACGATTATACAGCCATGTAACTTGGTATATTTTATAAAGCATATAAACGGCTTATGGAATGCATTATTTTATATATTATGATATAATAATTTTATGCGTATGTGTGCGTTTATATATATAGGGAGCCCAAATAATAAAACCTATGAACACACAATATATACTTTAGCTTAATAACATGATCTTGTGTATACACGTTAATTTTCAATTTGAATATATGTAGAGAATGTATGTGGGAGCAACTTTTGAGGCAAAAAACAGTAATTTAACACAATTTATCTTGACTGTTGGATCTCACTGTGTTTACAACAGAGGTTCAAATTAGGGGGAGATCTCACTACTAAGATTAACTATGTCAAATCTTATGTTTTTTTTCTATCTTTTACGATGCAAATCTAACGAAATCGTGCATAAACATTTCTTTCTTTCTCTACACACAATATCGTAAAAATAGAATTCGTATATAACATTACATTCGTAGCTAAGCACAAAAATGATATTGTATAAATTTCATTAATATTTGTTTAACTGAAATATTAGAAAATTAGTGACAACACATGAATCTGACTTGCTAATTGCTTTCCATTAATGACTCCTTCTAAAGAAAAATTTGTGATGTGAAGGTGCTAAAAGGGATAACATATAGAAAATATATGTAATAATAAAGTAGAAAGGACTTCACAAGTAACATCGAATAGATATACACATGTTTAACTACTGTACAAAAACTAGAAATAGTCACGCATTAGGTGAATTTTTACCTTTAAATATTAAATGCACGCAATCTCAAATCATATTAAACATTTTTTAACTCTACCCTGCGAAAACAACTAACATCATGATCTTCTATATCTATTGTTCAAGTTTTTTTGATTAGGAAGTAGGTCTTATTAATAATTGAGCATGTTCAAATGTTGATTAAAACAACACGGTGTGGACATTAATAACCAAAAGCTAAAATTCATTTTAATTGTTATTGTTTTGACCACAATTTATGACAAATATTATTATTTGTGTGTGTGTGTGTGTGTATGTATGTATGTGTGTGTATCTGTGCAGTTAATGCGCTCGGTAGATTCATAGCGCTGGAGGTGCAAAGAGTCATAGCGGAGATACAGCGAGGATATAGCGGAATATAGTGGATGACTCTAAAATAGCATATAAAACTCGTACTTAATGTTTTTACAAATATATAAATGGTAATTAAATGAAAAATTATCATTCAAGTGAATTATAAATAGTACATAAATAATTTAAATAAACGAAAAACTGTTATATAACATAATTGAATTTGGTAGAATATTAGAGTATTTTCATTCTGAAAATATATTAAAAATTAAATCAAATAAATTAGTTTCATAATTTTATTATGTATAAATGCAATTTTTTAATTCATTTTGTTAAAAAAGATATAGTGGGAATAGCGGAATATAGCGGAAATAATGGAATATAGCGGAAATAGCGGGGATTAAAGCGGAAAGGCTATATTCTGGGGCTACATGGAAAAATCGTAGCGGTAGAAATCCGCTATGAGATATAGCGGGGTTGTAGCGGGGTAATAGCAGGGCATTAACTACACAAGTGTGTGTATTATCAACAACAAAATGTATAAAAAATGGAAGAGTGAATAAGGGGGAAAAATTATTTTGCTAAATCTAACATAAAAAATGTTTTACATAGAAATGAGGAAATAAATGATGGCTTGATTTAGAAAGTAAATGAAATCAATGAGCTGATGAAGTTTAGAAAAATAGGAGATTTTATTAAAAGAATGTCTAGAAATATTTTTGATGGACAGACATAAAATAATGTTACGAGTTCAACCAAAAATGGAAACGATGCTACTTTATACAGAGAATATAAGTAAATTGGTATATTAAAATTACCATTGCTTTCGAGAAATGTTATTGATGTTTTATTATTTAAAAAGTATAAATTTTTTATCATTGAACATGTTGCAATTGCATGCCAACTTAGCTCTGAAATTCGACTGAACACTAACGGGATGGAAAACGAAAATTTTAACATTAGCAAAAGCGCATTTATGAAGTTACATAACGGTCGATTGTTCGCAAATTCATTAAAAATACATATATTGATAGGATAAAATTGGGTATTAGATTCTATTCTACTAGGTGCTCGGTATTTTCTGCTAAAACAGAAGACAGTATATTTAAATTTAAAGGGTAAAATTAAGAAAATAAAACATTGGTCCCATGGTCTAGTGGTGAGGACATTGGACTCTGAATCCAGTAACCCGAGTTCAAATCTCGGTGGGACCTTTTGCTTTTAAGTTCTCTGTAACCTTTCGCTTTTAGTTCTCCATATTTCCCTTCTTTTCCTTAAGTCCTTTTTCCAACTTCAGCTCCTTCCGTTCGAACATCTTCCACTCCCTACGCAATAAACATTCAACGACCGCCATCACCGAAGAAAAATTATATACATCTTCAAAAAGTATAATATAATAATTGCGATGGTGACACAATTATAACCCAGCCACCTCTTCTCTTGACATACGACTGGCGCAACAACAATGAAGCCTTTCATGTACAACTAACAATATCACCTACATTTTCCATATTGCTTCTGCAAAAAACATACCATACGTACATATCTAACTCACCCACTTAAGAAAAGTAACCAACTTTTAATTGCAAGGCGGTGGAATTTGATTCCCACTATAAGTAGCCTTAACATTCATGCATGTTGAAGTCGTAGGCTGCTTACCAACATAATTAAGATGCACATTATGCAATTTAATATTCTGACATGGTAGTCCTTTGCTGCAATGCAGTGTAACTGCAATAGGCATGTTGGACGTCCCACTTACATCCTTGAACGCAATGTCACTAATCTTCACTTGCGATGGTGACTATATGTACATACATATTCATTTATAAATTATACTGAAAAACATGGTCATTCTACTTTAACATTATGTTATCGTTTTTTAACATTCTACGAATCTATTTTGTGCCATGTGATATTAAGAAGATGTAAATTATGTATAGCTACACTTCTATACCATTCGCCAAACTATGTACGTACATTAGAAGCTTAAAAGGTAAATATGATTATTCAATTAACTGGGTTAAATCTCAATATGGCAAACTAGAAAACCATAAGCAGGAGGAAAAAAAGTAGAGAAATATATTTAATAAACCGTAACAATGCAACGGATCCACAAATATTCGTCCGCAGTTGTAAGCTGGGATAAATACTTGAACCTGCACCGCTATGCTTAAGTAAGCAGAATAGTAACATTTCAATTATAAAAATACTCAGTATCTTAGATGCAGCAGGCAGACGTTATCTAAATAATGTAAACATTGACGGAAATGCTAATTACTCAAGTCATTATTAACAAATTTATGGTATTTGTAGTTAACTCTACTCTACAATAAAGGTTCTAATTTGTAAGCAGTAAATAATGGTTAACCTTAAAGTTGAACTGATATGCTTAAGTGCAACAATATCTAAATCAATATCACTACAAGAAAAAATAATTTTAGCAACCAAACCCGCCGACCGATTTTTTGTGATCGCAAATTTGCGACGAAATCGCATCTGACTAGCAATGGTATACTAGTTTCAATGGTAAATAAAATTGGTGGTAAACCGGTTGCAACTTTGCAACGAAAGATTTTGGTTGCAAATTTGCTACAAGACCGTGACGAACATCGAATGAAAAATTACCAAACTTTTGAATAAAAATGGTTGCATATCGATCACTAAGTTGTGATGGATTTCCCACAATTCTTTTTTTAATGTAGATGATCTCAAATTAATTTTAACACTGCAACAAATTTTCACAATGATTTTGTTAAAAAATATATTTTATATATCAAGTTAGTGTGGCATGATAGAAATCTGGTGGAAGTATGTAAATTTTGGATATAGATGGGAACGTAGGCTTGTTTTGGTTTATGACTTGGATTTGTGGGGAACTGTTCTAAATTTCTATATACAACTAGTGCGAACCCGTGCTTTGCACGGATATGGAAAAAATATTTTAGTTGTACTTAGAAAATTAAATTATTTTGTAAAATAATCAAAATATTTTTTTTTTCAAGAAGGAATTAGAAGCATTATTACAATATCATATATAAGTATTAACATTAGTACACAATTCTTATAGAGTTAATGTAGTAGTAGGATGAAATGTTCTCAAACGTATATGTAGGCGAAAGAGTTAAAATGGCAAAATGTACTTGGCACTATAGTGAAATACGCAACAAGTAAAAAACATGGGTCCTATAAAATAAGACTAAAGGAGTATCAAGAAATAATGATTCCACTACATAGTATATTGTTCATTAAATAGAATCCTATTTTAATGCAACTCACAAAACGTGACATATATTTGGCTGTGTCAACCTTGTTTTCTAAGTGTTTTTAAAATATAGATAGAACAAATAGTCTATGATACTTTCAATATACATGATAAGTATCGACAAAGAATTGGGTTTAACAAATTAAAATATTATTAAGTATGCCTATCATAGTTGTTATAGCAAATATATAGACTGAATCCATAGTTGTTTGCATTTATGACAGTAGTACGATAACAAAAGAATAAAGTGATATATATCTTCATATTTATTCTGCCAAGATTATAGTTGAAGCACTCAAAGATAAACAGTAATGGAACAAAATCAATAGTTAATGTTATTTAATCACTAATGTTGCATGTATGCTAAACTTTATATGTTCGCAAAATTATTCAGACTATAACTCATTTTTCAACCGCTTTTCCTTAATGCATGGGACAACTTCTAACCCTATGCCAACGCAAGAAGGTTCTCAATTTTCTTTTCCTTAATGCATGAAACATCTTATAATAGTATAGTGCATGCTTGAGTCGTCCTCACCAGTTCTTTCTATCATGTTAAAATTTAAAATTAAGCATTGCCATAGTCGAATCCAATCTGTTTCCACTAACTCCTAGTATGGGTTGACAAATATTGTTGAATATTTTCCAACATACATACCATATTTCTCTAATTACATTGGTAGTGAGAATACTGTCACTTTCTAGTGACTTGTCTAACTACATTTTGAAAACTCCATGTTTGTTAATAAATATATTCTTGATGAATATATCATATCTGTCTAAATAAATTGTATGATTTTTTGAAGTAATATATCAGTTTTGAGTTGGCTTAGCATGCCACGAATAAATGGATCCAAAATTTACTCCACTTTACTTCCTACTACCTATAGTTTGTGCAAAAAGTCTTTGACCGAGTTTATCAGAAAACAAATATAGAGGACCAAAAATAGAGTCAAAATTTTAGTAACTATAACGGATAGATTAACTTTCAAATTACTTCCAAATTTAATGATCAAAACTCTATCATATTAATTTGATGTTCAAAGCGGGTATATATAACTTCCAAAAAGACATTATTTAGTGGAAAATGCATTTAGTATTTTGTCGTAGACTCACAACTGAAGACTCCAAACTTAACGTCCCTGCTTTATAGTCATAGAATTGCAAAAATTAAGCACATTTTTAATACATTTTCTAAGGGAAAATAAGTAGTATGAAAACTCTAGCTTCCAACTGTTGACATCACCACTTCATGAATATATATCTGCTTCATCCCTGTAGTAGTAACCGAATAGTTGTTAATTCTTAACATCACCACTTAATGAATATTATTCTGATTGCAATCTTGTAGTTGTATGCCATCCAAACCATTATTACTTTGACAGATAATTTTTAACAGTTGTAAATTAACAATGAATGATGGAAATATAAGTCTAAAGGTAGGCATCTTCTTACATTACAATTAGCATTGCTAGAGTTGAATAGCATTTTATCCTTTAAGTTTAAAAAATATATAATAAGTATCCTCAAAGTTTAAAAAATATCTAATAAATACAGCACATGACAAAATATTCATTCAACTCATATGTTAGATTGCATTTGAGGTAAAACAGCTAGTCCAACATTATAAGGTTTGCAAATTATGGAAAAATAAATGCATAGGTTATTTCATTTAATTCCCATGTTAACCTGATTTACTTTAAGGATGAACCTAGCTGATTATGATTGCAGCATGAAATTCCCAAAATTCAAGTTGCGCGCACACACATATATATTCTTGTTGATTTTTTGTTAGTTGAGGATCCATAATTCCTATATTTGTGCCACCACAACATATAAAGGGGTTACAATTTAATAGTCTGCATACCTATTAGAATTCTAAAAGATAATAAAATTCAGATAATTTCCTTTATTAGAGCATAATAATCACTTGAGCATATCATGTATAGTAGTAATTTTAGATGCTTTTAGGTGCTCTTTTAAATAGTTTATCCTTTCTTATTTGCAAAGTCTCTTGCACGTTTATCTTATTTTTGAGCTTCTTCAACCCAAGCTTCCTCTTACTTTTTTTCTAACCTATCTAAAGTAGACTTGTATTTATGTAAAGTAACTGAAAAGGAGAAGGTTATCATTCACATCCGTAATGATACAGTGGATAAAATAGAATCAAATTTTGTAAGAAAGTTTTCGTTTATTTCATATAACTTATTCTTGATTTCATCGTATGTAGTTCCAAGTTAAAAAATAGAAAAATGTGTCCTTTGAATAAAAAATAAATATCAATTTGCTATTACATAGTATATACCATATTCCAATTCTAGATTGGGAACAGATTGCAACAGAAAAGATCGACCATGTAAACTTTGATCTGTGGAAACTAAGTAGACTATAGATAATATTACAGATATGGTCAATAGGTTTTCATTTAGGTGTATATCCATCAACTATTTCATGAGTAGTAGTGTACATAAAATGTTTAATATATACGATTGAACACTTAAAAATGTAGTAAAATTTATAAATTTATGTCATATAAAGGTAGTTGAAATAGTAATTTTCCCAAAGTTTATAAAAAACAACTCATTTCATTATAACTACTTTTGCTACAGGTTCCCAGACTGATGGTGGAGAACTAAAAAACCTTAATAAAAATAAGAAATCGCTCTTTTTATGTAAAATTTTCCACTATAACCCATAGAAACGCATGTCCAAAATACCATAAGAAAGACAATGAGAAATATTATGTAAAATTTGCAACTATAGCTTTCAATTTTGTTATTGAAAAAAGTTGCAACTTTGTTTAGTTTTGGCCATATTATATTTTACTTCATTTAACGATTATACAGCCATATAACTTGGTATATTTTATAAAGCATATAAATGGCTTATGGAATGCATTATTTTATATATTATTATATAATAATTTTATGTGTGCGTATGTGTGTGTTTATATATATAGGGAGCCCAAATAATAAAACATATGAACACACAATATATACTCTAGCTTAATAACATGATCTTGTGTATACACGTTAATTTTCAATTTGAATATATGTAGAGAATGTATGTGGGAGCAGCTGTTGAGGCAAAAAACAATAATTTAACACAATTTATCTTGACTGTTGTGTTTACGATAGAGGTTCAAATTAGGGGGAGATCTCACTACTAAGATTAACTATGTCAAATCTTATGTTTTTTTATCTTTTACGATGCAAATCTAACGAAATCATGCATAAACATTTCTCTCTTTCTCTACACACAATATCTTAAAAATAGAATTAATATATAACATTACATTCGTAGCTAAGCACAAAAATGATATTGTATAAATTTCATTAATATTTGTTTAACTGAAATATTAGAAAATTTGCAACAACACATGAACCTGACTTGCAAATTGCTTTCCATTAATGACTACCTCTAAGGAAAAATTTGTGATGTAAAGGTGTTAAAAGGGATAACATATAGAAACTATATGTAATGATAATGTAGAAAGGACTTCACAAGTAACATCGAATAGATATACACATGTTTAACTATTGTACAAAAACTAAAAATAGTCATGCATTAGGTGAATTTTAACCTTTAAATACTAAGTGCATGCATTCTCAAATCATAATAAACATTTTCTAACTTCTACCCTGCGAAAACAACTAACATCATGATCTGCTATATCTATTGTTCATGTTTTTTGATTAGGAAGTAGGTCTTATAAATAATTAAGCATGTTCAAATGTTGATTAAAACAACATGGTGTAGACATTAATAACCAAAAGCTAAAATTCGTTTTAATTGTTATTGTTTTGACCACAATTTATGACAAATATTATTATTTGTGTGTGCGTGTATATGTATGTATGTATATGTGTGTGTGTATATATATATATATATATTTATCAACAACAAAATGTATAAAAAGTGGAAGAGAGAATAAGGTGGGAAAATTTATTTTGCTAAATCTAACATAGAAAATGTTTTACATAGAAATGCGGTAATAAATGATGGCTTGATTTAGAAAGTAAATGAAAACAATGAGCTGATAAAGTTTAGAAAAATAGGAGATTTTATCAAAAGAATGTCTAGAAATATTTTTGTTGGACTGACATAAAATAATGTTATGAGTTCAACCAAAAATGGAAAAGACGCTACTTTGAGACATCTCATTCATTTAATGTTAGCAAACAACAATGTGCTCATATATAAGTCATTACAAAGTTCTTCGTATCTAGAAATAACTAAACAAATGGATTATGTAAATCAAAATTCTACCTTTGTGTAAGGCCATTTCCCATCTTTAGAAAATTTCTAGACCATCTCCTAGTTTCCTTTTTTAGCCATTTCCACGCTATCAACAACAACCGTGTCTCTCCACATGAATTTCATGGCCTTGAATAGATAAGTAGATTATATAATATATCTTTTTTTAGATAATAGTTTTTGAGTTATTTTCATTATTGCTTGCATCAGCAAGTAAAACAATTGTAATAAGGCATATGGCTTGATATAAAATATGCAATGAAGAAAGAAAAGCTAAGTATCACCTTAGCTTGAGAAATTCTATGATACATGAAAAATCTAACGACGTCAAGCTTCTTCGGATTTAGCATGAAATAAACCTGTAAGTATTATGCACATGTAACCAAATCATGATCTCGAGATGCGTACGTAGGATTTATGCATTTTTCAACGTTGCCTATGTATTTACATTTCAAATCCATCAACTATTCATATACTTGCTGCCTACAAAACCAGTTTTCCCCCACACAAATCAATTTAATAAGTTCTATTTAAAGTTCAATATAAAAAATCCTTTAAAGAATTCCTTTTATTTGTTTTATATCTATTAAGAGGCTAAAATTTTTAAGTGCATGCATCTAAGATGGTAATTGGGGACATTGAATGGCAGCATACTTGTGAGAAAAAGATTCGTGGCAGTGGGGATTTAGTGCTATAGGTGGCCACGGCTATAAGATTTGATATATAGGCATGATTATTGAAAAAGAGCTCCCTAAACATAATACATATGTTGACATCATCTTTACAAATTCATGATAAACATTAATGACTATAATGAACAAAAAAGAAAAGCAAACAAAATCCAAAAACATGAATTGAATGACAAAAAGAATTTTAACCTAAAGTTGATCAAAACAGATTTCTAAACGTAGCATGAAATCAACTGTTAAAAATATAAAATAAAAAAATGTGTAATTTTTTTAATAACTTTATAAATTACAACAGAAAAATCATGTTTGAGGTAAAAAAATGTTCACATTAAATTCAGCATGAAAAGTCAGGCGGTGATAGAAAGTTTATTGTTATATTTATATCGATGTAGAAAGTGATACATTGAGTTAAAATCAACCTCCATAAATGAACTTGATTACATAATTCTACTTAATTCACCATTGCATACAAATGAAATCAATAGAGGAAAATTCAAGTAGAAGTAAAATCAACTAAAATAAATTAAATGACAAAAAAAACAAAGTAGCGTTTTTACCTCAGCTAGGATACCGGCTTGGTTAACAAAGGCAGTGTGTAATCCAATCGACGATTGGATAATGAGAGTCGAAAAGGATGGAGCGGCGTAGGAGGTTGGTTGTTGTTCGAGTGAAGATCTAGAGTTGTAGGGGCTAGCGATGACAGTAGGAGAAGAAAATGATTAATAAAGTAAGGCGCTTGAAACTATCGGCTTTTAATAAAGAGGAAGTGTCTAGGGTTTGGAAGATAAGGAAGCGACAACAAACTGGGTAAGAATATAAGAAAATAGAAAAAGCGACTTTTCGATTTCACAAAATACTAAGAGCTTGTGCGCTCTTGAAATGTAATTCACTAATAATATAATAGTATAGGTATCCTTTTTAATTGATTTTGTGATGCCTTGGATTTGATTATTGGATGTATAAATTTCTCTTGACTTGATTATTGTACGTATATACCACTTATGATGCTCAGACTATATATTTGGATATGTTTATGTAGCTTAGTATGAAAGGTGCATAACAACAGATGTTCTCATGGATTTTGAACGGATTTGCAATAGATATTATGTTATTTTAAATTGGTTATGATCACAAATAGGTCAATATGTTACAACCAATTTGCAACCACTGCATTGGTATTGTTGTCACAAATTGGTTACAGCTTTGCAACTGATTTGTAACGGAAAATTCGCAATGGATTTGCAACTGAAAATTAACACTGCCACTCCTGCCACAAATCGATCGTTGTTTTTTTGCGTTCAGGTTTCCACTGATCGATGTAATCCGTTGCAAATTCATTGTAAATCACTACTTTCCAATGATTTTGCAACCGATTTTGTAGTGACGATTTACCATTTTTCTTGTAGTCGTAGTACAAAAGGTGGATGGTTTAAGGAAACATTTCAAAAATGATATGCAATGAAGTTTGATAATCTAACCAAGAACAAAGAGCACAATAAGTTATATAAAATATGAATGCCATATACATTTTAGTTATACTACAAGAATAAGGGCATTTTCGATGGCTCGCCGCCTTCACGAGCCGTCGAAAATGCCATCGAAATATGAACCACGCATTTCGACCACTTCCGACGGCTTCGACGTAAGAATTGCGATGACTATTCCAACAGCATTTCTGACCGTAGAGACGACCATGTGGCATGAAAATTTTCCATTAAGTCGTCGCAATTTTCGACCAATTAGCCATCGGAAGCCGTTGCACGCCATCGAAAAAATTGACCAATAGGCCGTCGGAAGCTATCGAAAATCTAGATAAATTTTTTTCTCTGCAACATAGCATCACTTCCATGTCAATATATAATACAACTCATCAAAATAAATCAAATATATAAGCCAAAATCGATATCAATATCAATATAAAACTCAAACATCATCATATCAAACGCTAACATATTCAATCAATACAAAACAAACCTTCCATCGTCAATCTCACCGATCCAACTCCAATATTTACATCCAACATCAATTTACAATATATACATCCAACATCCAATATCAAACTCCATATATCAACTCCACAAATCAACCACAGAAATCAATTTCAAGCACCATATGTACATAAATTAATCTCACCATCACTCAATGTTTATATGCACCAGTTTCAAAAAAACTGCAAATCGTACCTCAAGACTCATCATTGGCTCCGTAACCACCAGACCAAGAAAATGCTCCATGACGCTCTGCATACTCGGCCAAACGCTGGTTGAGTTGCTCCATTTTCATTGCTTGAAGGCGTTCTTGCTCCTATAGTTATGCAATCTACTGTCGAAGCTCATTATTTTCCGCGTTGTCATGACCCCTTCGATAAGCCGTTTGTGATGTCCGAGCTTATAAAACAAGTCGAAATATGTTTAAGTTATCACGTAACTTTTATAAAAGTTAAGCAAATTTTACAATGTAGTTAATTTTTATAAATTACCGATTGATTGTCGCAGTCGTAGCTCTTGTTTCTCTAGGTCGGGCCCATAACAGAGTCTAAAATCGTGTCCTCCACATTAGTGGTCAACTGCTCCCATCTGGAATGCTCAAGCATCTACGCACGTGCCTACAAATTGTTTTCCTACAATGCAAAATTAGATACAAATAAATAATACATGACATTATTATAATATTTTATAACTAATTAATTAAAATTATGATTATTAATAACTTATAACTTAAAATATACTTGCATGTGCGGCCTACGCTTTATCATTCTCATGCCAGGCATACGATACCGATCTCTCGTCGTCTGTCTGCCTGGCGAAATGGGGTACGTTCAAACATGTCAATATACGAGACGAGACCCCCACGCGCTCTTTTCTTCAATAATTGGTGTATATTATTTTTGTTCATACAAATTTATACTAAAAATGTAATAACTCTTCATAATTGCAATTAATTAGTTTACCAGGTCATCGCGATGATGATGGAATGATTTTAAGCCACCATGGTGTATAACTGGATTTTTCTACCTGTTAGAAGTGTTCTTGTCCGACTCCACCTGCAAGTTGAAAATTAAGATTGTACTTCACAAGTATAAATTATGTATTCTGTACTGAATAAATTAAGGTGATATCTGATAGACTTACCTTGAATTCGTCGCTACCCCACCATGTGAACCAAGCATCCCAGTCGCTGGCGCCCATTCTTTGTGGCTTCTTTCGGATTTTCTTGTGGTAGACGTCGTATCCCTATAATTGTTTGTCACTTTTGAGTTCTAGTGGCGCTGACAAAGAGACACGTCCTCCTCTTGTAAGTCTACTACCCCCTGTATATATATTTAAAAAATATAAGTTATACATTTATACTTAGTCGGTAAATTTTAAAGTGATTATATACAATGGTATATAATTTTACACTTATCAAGAATTCCTGCCATATCATCTCCCGTACATAGTTCGGGATCATGCTCCACTTTGACCAGCATGCTTCATACGGCTCATGTATGTCTGCTTCGATATGTTAAGCACAATGCTAGAAGGCTCAAGCTCAAAACCCCTGCATTATATATGATACAGACAAATCATGACTAATAATCATACAAAATATTACAATGCTGAAGTAAATTTAGTACCTACGAGTCATCAGCTTTCGATAGCAATCTAATTACCGAACGCGAACGCCTCTTGCGAAGGGCCGCTGCCATCACCATCGTTGCGACCAGTCCCTCTCTGAGACCCAGAGAGGGAACCAGACTGTGAATAACTCCGCCGTATAAAGAAGGACATTTGTAATACCCGTCACATACATATTATTTTATTATAGCAAAATATATCATTCAATTATGAATAAACATATCAAGATTTAACATCAATAAATGCATGTAACATACAAAAAAAGTGACATCAATACTTCCATAAATTATCTTTTTTCAACATATATACTATTAAATTAGTTGTCGTCGTTTTCTGATTCAGACTTTGTCACGTACTCCATATATAGTTTTCCTTTGTGATCTCAAATGCTTCTACTAATACATTTGATTCAACATTTAGAGTTCCTAAATCGATTTGATAATCTGTTATTTCAACTTCGCCCTTTTCCTCAATATCTGCTTGGTGCGTTTGTTCATCCGGAATATTCTTTCTATCAAATGTAAATCTTACCTTCGTTATAAAAACGGATGACCAATCTGCCTTATCTTATTTTATAGATGGATAAGGAGCATAATAAACTTGTGTGGCATGTTTTGCTAATATAAACGGATGTTACTATGATAACGTGATGTATGTTTTATTTCAATAATATTATATTTTTGATGCACGTTGATTCCAGAATCTGGAACATTACTGAACCAGTTGTACCTAAACAAATAAACTTTTTCCGTGGGTCTGGTGAAATATGTTAATTGCAAAACCTGAGTTAACATGCCGTAAAAATCATTTATGCGATCATTTGGATCATTACTGCCTTTAAATATACACCAGTATTGTTAGTTAATTTTTCAGCCTCATATTCTTTGGTGTTTAGTTTGTATCCATTGACAAAGAATATTGGATATGTCTTGACTTTTCTTTTTGGTCTCATCGCAAGATGTTTCAACCCTTCGTCGACCACACAATTTACCAAATCGTATATGTGGTTCGAAAATCAAGTAGCATTTTTTTTTGATATCCCAGCTTGGATGCTGTGATTCATAAATACTGCATATACAGATAATATATTTCATTATAATTAATACAGACATGTATTATTCAAGTAAATAATTTTAGATATGTTTTTCATTAGTACTTAACAAATGGCATGACTTCTGCACATTTAGGAAGAACATATGTGTGGAATACATGGTAATCTCTATCGTCTAACCATACTTCCACACATTTTCCAGCAGGGTGTCCCAACTGTCTAAAAATAGATAGCATTGGTTCAAAAGAATCTTATTCAATGCCCTCATCATTTCGCATAGCACTTTCAAAAGATAAGTTCACGTGGTCAATGAAATAATGAGAGAAAAGAACGAAGCTTCTTCTTCGATATGTGATCCACATATCGAACCTTCAACTCGTTCTTTTTGTTTCACTTTTTATTTAGATGATTTAAGTACCTGTTACGAATGATTATAATCAAATTTTATTACATGTTGTTAAACTAAAATTTAACAACTCAATATTAATACCTTTCAAATGGATACATCCATCCATATTGCACAGGAGCTCGAAGATGTGCTTCAAACGGAAGATAAACAGGTAAATGCTCCATTACATTAAAGAAACCAGGAGGAAATATTTTCTCCAGTTTGTAGAGCAGTATAGGAATTTCTTCCTCATATTTACGTAGACGATCAACTTTTTAGGTAGTAGAACAAAGCTTCTTATAAAACAAACTAAGTTATGCTACAATCGTTCAAACTTTTTTGGGTAATAGTTCTTTGAAGGCGACGGGTAAAAATATTCCATCATTACATAACAATCATGACTTTTCATACCACTAAGTTTATTTTTTTTATAATCGACACATCTACGAAGATTAGAGGAAATCCCATCAGGAAATCTTAATTCTTCCACCCACTTTAACATTATTTTAACTTGGTTACTTTCTAGCTCTTAGCATGCTTTGGGTTTATTGTGTCATTTGGCTTCATATGAAGTTTAGGATGATTGCATATTGCTTCTATATCACGTCTTAATTTCAAATAATCTTTGGTCTTTCCTTTAACATTCAGAATTGTGTTAAATACATTATCGAACACTTTTTTCTCGTTGTGCATCACATTGATATTATGACAAATTAGGAAATTTTTCCAATAAGGGAACTCCCAAAATAAAATTTGTTTGCACCAATTATAAGTTGTCGATTTACCTTGAATTTCAATTTGTTCGTCGGTTTCATGTATCTTTGGATAATCCTTTACCAGCTCATAAATATCTTTGCTTAACTAAATCATTGGTGATCGAAAGGTCTCAACTCTATTACTTGTAAAAAAAATTAATCTTTCTAAAAGGATGATTAATATTGAGAAAACACCGATGGTAGTCAAACCACGAAATTTTCTTCTTATGTGGTAAAGAAAATGCTCGTGTTTCTTTCATGCAATAAGGGCATGCTAGATGACCAACCGTACTCATAACCGATAGCATTGCATGCGTAGGAAAATCACTTATAGTCCACAGTAGAGAAGCGAACATACGAATATTTTTTTTGAAATATCGTATGCTTCAACACCTTCATACCACAGTGTTTTCAATTCTTAAATCAATGATTGTAAATATAGGTTGATTCCTTGTGTCAGATCATCAGGGTCAGGTATGACAATAGTGAGAAATATATACAGAGTTTTCATACACATCCACCATGGTAAATTATAAGGTGTAACAATTATAGGCCAAGATGAATATTTTGAACCAAATTGAGAGAATGGTGAAAATCCATCTGTAAATAAACCAAGTCTAACATTACGGCTCTCCACTGTGAAAGCAGGGTATGTCTTATCAAAATGCTTCCATGCTTCTCCATCTGTTGGGTGTGTTAACATACCTTGTTTCTGTGTTCTCATACAGTGCCATCTTATATGATGCGTGGTTACAGAAGATGCATATAAACTTTGAAGCCTAAGAGTGACGGTAAGTAACGCATACGCTTGTACGAAACTTCCTTTCCTTTTTTTTTGGTTTGTATCTTTTCTGATTACATATTTTACAATTTCTAAGACTGATGACTTCTTTCTAAAACAACATGCAACCATTTAAACATATATCTATTTTTTGATACGTCAAAAAAACAGACATAAGTTTTTTCACTTCATAATGATTTTCACACATTAAATTATTGGGTGGCATTTGGCATCTTGCAGCTTGCACTATAGCTGTAAACCCGGCTTCTGTGATGTTGTATTTTGATTTCATCATAATGTATTCTCTAGTTACTGATAGCTGAGTACCGCTTGTACAACCATCCCAAACGGGTATCTTAGCAGCCTCCAATAAATCATAATTTTTTTGGCTACAACACTTGGTTCTTCTGCGACACTAACATCATTATCATCAACATCAACAGTAGGGAACATTGAACGTGCTACATCTTCAACCATATCATCTATGAGATTCTTCGAAACAAGTTAATTATCTACCTCCTCCTCCAAATGTATGAGATTAAGTGCTATGAGTTCTCCATGATGATCACACATCAAATAATTCAACATGAAACCATATTAGCGCAAATGAACTATTGCCATATCCGGTATCAAATGCTTCAATAGTTTGCACCTACTACATGGACAACGAATTTCTTCGTCGTTTTCATTATTACTTAAAACGAATTCAATAAAGGCGTATAGGCAATTTTGAAAATGTTCACTTATCGAGTCTCCAATTTCTTTTCTTTGTTGGTACATTTGGCTCTGAGCGATAAAATAATTGACCATTTTTCCTACTTTAAAACATAAAAATACATTAATCATTTACGTGTTGACATTTTTTTTCCAAATAAATCACATATTTAAATTTATGCAAATATCACAAATTATTATATGAATATAATCAACAATTTTTAGGTTACTGTTTACACTTTGATGGTTGGTTGGCCCACTTTCCATTACAAACATGGTAGTAATTATATTTTGCAAATCATTTTATTTTAAACAATTCAACAAAATTTCGGCACCACTTTCCCTTTGTTCCTTATATCGTACATATATATCTGTACATAGGGAAAAAAGAAAGTATTATCGAAATTTTGTGAACCATTTAAAATAAAATGATTTGCAAGACATAACTATTACTGTGTCTGTAACTTGTCCAATACAGGGAAAAATTCGACAAATATTGTATCAGATGAATATAAATGTATGTACTTTGATCATAACGAATATCCATACAACAATCATATACGATATTTGTCAGACGGGGCCAAAAAACTCTTTAAGGGATTTACAAAAAGTAAAGCGTATTATACAACAATTTATTTGCATTCTAAGAAACACATACACAAAATCATCGTTTTCGTCATCTTAAAAACGCATACACCAAATTATGAAAATTGATTCTAATCAATCCAACCTAATGCGCATATGTACTAATTAATCAACGCATATACACCAATTAACGCACACATACATGAAACAAATTTTTCTCTCAACATTTCAATGACAAACAATTATAATAACAACCTAATTTGTCTTCAATAGGTTATACCAAACAATCAATGGGGTATTATACAATTATAACAACAATTAACCCTAATTTAACGAATCAAAATTAATTATGATTTAGGAATAAAACCAGATTGGAGATTGATGAAGGGGCTAGACTTATTGAGAGTGGAGAATGATGAAGTTGGAGAAGCTCGGGGAGGCATGGCGACTGGCCGACGAAAGGGAGGAGGAGAAGGTAGGGTTTTTGTTGAATTTTCGAGAAGATTGAAAATGAAGCACCAGTTCTCGGCCATGAGGCTTTACGAACGATAATTTTCGATGGCTAGTGACGGCCGCCAATGGCATCGTTGTTTCGGTTTTCGATGGCTACTATATATTATTTACGAAAACGCCATAGAGTTCGACAGCCGTCGCTAGCCATTGGAAATGGCCGTCGGTGGCCGTTAGAAGCCTCCATCGCTACTTACTATTGTTCTAGTAGTGTTACTCATAATCAAAAAAGAAAGAACAACCATTGCATCTATAAAAACACAAATAATAAAATGATTTCGAAAACATTTTAATTGAATAAAGAGCAGTTCAGAAAGTTAAATGGTTACAACTTTTTATTAAAGAATAACAACACTTACACGTTTGCATGCTAATCTATTCTATTATTATATACCAGTACATTGGGCACGTCCATTGAACATGTGCAAAGAAAACTGAGAGCAGATTTATTTATTGTGCATAAATGATACTTGACACAAATATATATGTAAGCTAACACCTTTTTATTACGAAACGGAATGAAAAAATACACATAAGATTCGTTGCTATATTTTCGAGCATTAATTTGATTTCTATTTTAATACTGAGTGGAGAAAATATATTGTCCTCACTCATAAGCCTGAAATAAAAGCATGAATAAAATTTTTATGATTTATTTCAAATTCTATGCATATTTGTAAACTACGTACAAAAATTATGATATGAGTTCTCCATCTCATTCTTTAATTTAATTTTGAGGGAACTTAAATATATTTAAATATTCGACATTACCATTATAACAAAAATAAAACAGGATTCACTGATACGCTTTCACGGAGCCATATTAGTATTGCAACCATACTGTCTTAAAGTCGTGAGAAAAATATTTTTTTTCCAATACAAATTATGCTTGCAGAATAAACATCATCTACACTATAAAAATGGGATATTTTATTTATTACAAACAATACTTCCTAATAAGAATCATAAAGAACAAAAGGCAGGTATAAAAAATATCTCCTTAAAGTTATTTAACAATAAAGCATATGCCTAAATTGTTGAGCTAGTTTATTAATTGTCGAGCTAATAGTAAGATACTTCTGCTCGACGTGGGTGAAGAACAATGTGAGCTAATTTCTTTTTAATGAAAGTCAGTACAATCCAACAGGAAGAAAAAATCATTTCATATTTTATTATATAATTGATAATATTAATACAATACAATTCAGTATTAAAGTTCTGGTAGGATAGATAGCAAATGACCCACATATATGTATAAACATTTCATCAACCTCCTAATACCCATAGATTTTCGACCACTATAATGAAACATCTAAAGCATTAATGACAACTGAAGCATAGGGAAAAAGTGCTTAGGTTTGTTTATTCGTTAAGTGCATCTTCTGCTTATGTGAATTCTATCAAAAATAATATTAAGATGATTTAAGTCACATAAGCGGATGCGTTTGAATCATTCCAATATCTTTGTTTGTGTAAAGATTAACACAATCGGTCCTTTAAAATTATTTTGTCAGTAAATATGAGTTTCTCTCATCAAATTAAAAAACAGTTAGTTAGCATGCAAACATCAAATTAAATAAGCAACATTAATTTGTGAAATAAATTTTTTTCACATAACATCCAAATATTTATGGAAAGTGTACCATTATATATATCATGTGTATAATTATAGTACAAAAAATGTATGCATTTGTGTAAAAGGATAAATATAAATAATGCAGTAAATTTTCTTATCAACTGCTTCCTAGCGTTTTCTCATTTTTATAGGGTGTAAAAGGAAAATAAAAAATTAGGTAATCAGACAATAAAATGATATTCTATCAAATGTTTTATACTTATTTAGTTGTACCTAAATCACATAAACATTTTATAAAATAAAAAATGATATCCCTAAGAAAAAATGCGTCCCATGTTCATTTGAAATCCACCCACATATTTTAAATGTGATACCTTGTCCCTGTTATTTAATATCTTGTACAATTACTCAATAATGACATACAATTTGAGGCCGGTAGAAGAAATGAACAAAAGATTTAAATACATATACTGCCATACGTACAACCATAAAAGGGTGTCAGTATAAATTAAGGGAATTTACATGAAAAGGTTGATCCGTTACATGTTGAACTTTTGAACAACGCTGAATTAATTTTTATAGTCTAACTGGTTCAACTATTGATCAACCATGCTTGTAGTGATGTCTTAGTTAACTGCAGAGCATACAACAAAATGTACTATAATTATAAGTGGTTCCTAAATACAAACCATTAATGTGAATCGTATAAAAAACCTTCCATAATTCAAACTAAGAAGACAAATACAATGATATTTTATTGTATCATGTTCAAATGGCAATACTGAAGTATAATGATATTACTTTCATGCCAAGTGCTGATAAGATCTAGTCCTAAAAAAAAAAGCTTTTACAAATTATAAGCTCTTCTTGAATAACTTTTGAAAGTAGAATTACTTCAACTGAAACAGGAATAAAACAAAAAATATAATCTTTTGATTACTCATTTAGCAAATTTCTACATGGTTCATACACAATTTACTTTGCTTTTTTTTAGAAAAATGATATCAATGTTTGATTATCAAATAAAAATCGGGGTTATAGTAATAATATCTAAAGATACATCCTTTTGAAAAAAAATGGAGGAAAATTCAAGCAGTAAAACATCATTCACAATAAATTTGAAAAAACCACATGAGTTCCACCACCTCATTAACCTTATTTAATGAATCTGAATTGCTCATCACTTAAGTTATGGTCACCGTATCATTCTTTGATTTTTTTTATTTTATAGTTATATCAGTTCAAATCAAATGGAAACTGAACATATGATGCAAAATTTCTAATCCTTTTATAAATATCCAAAGGTATCGGGATCAGAAGACGCGGTGATGTTTCAATTGTGTTGCTATCGATGACCACCGATAGAGAACGTTTGGGAATGACTATCGGTATTAATATATCAATCTATTTAGTAGGAAAAAATTTATAAAAAGAAAAAATTAATTTGAAACCTTGTAAGTATAAGAAAGCAAAAAGTCTAAAGGTAGCTGGGAAAAATGTAAATGATAAACTGAAGGATGGTTTATGCAAAATGGTTAACTACCCACATCTTACATACTGATGCACAAAAACACCTCACAAATCAAAAATGTATCAAGGCGTTGCTCGATTTCTTATAAGCATGCTCTTGTCAAAAGAGATTATTATTTTTGCGTGGGAACTGTTCTAAATACCAATGGTGAAACTGCAAGTCAATTCCAACATCGACTTAAATTGCTCAATAATGTATGCTTCTTAATGGCTAGATGCTCGACGTAGGTCTTATGATCTGAACCACATCACATTAATCCATTAATATTCTAATTCAAAATCGTAAAAAAATTTGACGCCCTTAGCCTAAACTTAAGATCACCGTAGAAGATGATAAAAAAAATAGGGATTGCTCATTTCTTTCCCACCCAGTAACCCATGCAACCATCAAATCATCGCGTTGCTTTCTTCGACCAACCCATGGTGCTCATGGCCATCCTAGTATCTTCTGCACCTCTCAATGCCCCACTCCTATGCCTTAACTACTCATGACCATGCCGAAGAGTAAGTAGCCACATGCTACTGCTTTGGGTGACTCCTCGTACAAATCAACTTCCCCTCCACTTTATTTTCCAACACCCTCAAAAGCAGTACCCAACCGTTTGTTAACTCTCAGATCGGGCAAGAGCTTTAAGCCTACTTTGCCGTCGTACTCACATCTTCCTCCATCAATCGATGGCAACAAATATCCCCTTTACCCCCGCCGTTTTCTTATCCCTTATTTAGCAGTTGTGGCCTCTTATCGTTTTCGTATTGATGATGCAATTGCCCCCACCGCTCAGTTAATTTTTTCATAAAATACCCGCTCTATTGTTCCCAAGAATGCTTTCTTTCTATCATAACATGGATACGAAAGTGGGAATTAGTAAAGGCGAAAGTTCCTCTGTGGATTGTGCAAAATATGTTACCCCCACTACTTAATTTTTCTAAACGACTAAGATAAGCTTAACTTAACTCCCCATTTGTATTAAAAAAACATGGGTAAATTAGTAAATTCAAAAGCTTTAAACCGGGGTATCCTTATCATATATGGGTAAAAGAAAACATTTGACTCCGTGTACTTTTATCTCTCATTCAATCTAAATTAAATACGCTTCTTTCATAAATTTAGATGGAAAATTAGTCCCAATTCCATAAAATGAAATATGTTCATTCAGAACCAAATATATTTCCACGGTAAGAAAACTGCTTTTCGTTGTATTCTTTCTATGTCCTCACTTGTTTTCTCAACATCTTCATTATAAGAAAAACATTCTTATTTCCTTATATTTTTCCATCTTCGCTTTGTTCTCCTACCTTTCACAAATTTGTATCTCCTCTATCTCCACTTTTATATAAAAAGTTTTTTTTCCATTCCAAATTAAAGAGTTTATTTCTATAATTTATATATTGATCTCATAATATTTTTCACATGATTATAATTTTTGTGGATTCATCAATGATATTCACTTCTGTATTTAGCATAATTTTTTTATTTTAGTTATGCTATGCCTAGTTGTTTTCTATATGTTGTTTTTGGCGTTAGGATTCTTATAGAAAAATTATTTAACAGCTGCCAAAAAAATTTGACTTACTAGATCAACAATATTGATTTAAATGCTAGATCTTTATTTTATTACATATCTTTTCTATTGATTAATTTCATTTTTTCTTAAATTTATGATACCATTTTTTTATATTTAATTTTTCTTGTCCAAATTTATTTTCTCATCTAACTTTTGTTTCAATTACAATTTGTTTCCCTTACAACATTCTTATTTATGTCTTCAATTTCTTGTCTAACCTCTTACAAATTTTTTCCTCTTTCATTCTTTAATTTCTTATATAAAAAAATCAGTTATCAGTAAGAAATAAATTAGAGTTTCTTCCCAAACAATTTAGTCATTAATCTCCTAACTTTTGATTAAAATGATTTTGATTTGACTAAATTCATCAATAGTTCTTCTCCTTTATATTAATCTTGGTATTTTTATTCGTGTTATGAAGTGTTTGTTTTTCTACCTGTTGACTTTTGTGTTGGAACACATATGGATAAATTATCTAAAAGCCACCAAAAATCTTTGTCTTAATGGAACAACTGGATTAATTTAAATGTTAGATTTTTATTTTACTACACATATTTTCTCTCAATTTGAGGTTGAATTTTTTATTTTTCCCTAATGTTTGTATCCAGATTTCTATTTTCATCTGATTTGGTACAGACTCATTAATTTATATTTTAGGGGTTTATTGGATTTACTAATGTACAAAGATCGTAGAATCTTTCATTGTTCTGTAAAAAAGATCCGAGAAAAATGTGTGACCCTCTATAAAAGAGGAGAGCACACATGTGTATATATGTATGTATGTATATATATATATATATATCACATGAGTCTAGGTGCTGCCAACATGCCTGGCAAGTAGCTAATCGAAGTACAGAAACAAATAAAATAACTCAAGTACCCCTAGAATGAGCTGTGGCGAGGCCACCGCCCATTACACCCCAATATCGAACTCCGGCAAGGCCACCGTCCATTACACCCCAATCTCTAACTTCGGCAAGGCCACCGCTCGATATTGAGGTGTCAGAAGTACCTAAAAACTATGGAGTATCTTAGTGCCAATGATACTAGAAGCCAACACCATCTGAGAAGGACATGCAACACTGTAGACTTAGAAGAAATGGTAATGCTGAAGATCTGGAATGGAAAGCTCCTCTCTTAAGACTCGACAAATCTAGAGAGTGCGCCTCGCTGAAAATGAATCCTCTAGATAGTAGAACGCTATATGAAGATGAAGAAGAACTGGGAAGAACTCCTCACTACAAGCCATAATCCAACCATCTGCAATCCTGTGAACCTGCAAATAGAATCTAACACTACTTCTGGCCAAAAACCTATATCTGAAAAAAGAAACTAAAAAATTATAAGAATAATACACATATACGTATATAAATGAAATTTATATACGTATATATATATGTATTAAAAAAATAAAGTAAAGGTACAAAAGCTAAGATATTAGGATAGAATACAAAAACGAAAAATAGAAAAACAGAAAAAAGAGTATCCATGATTAAAAGAAGTTAAGATCTATATACTATAACAAAAACAGACTTAAAATAAAAAATTAAAAATTAAAACAAAAACAAATTTAAAACTTATTCTTATGGTCCTTTGATCAAAAGGATATTATGATAATCAGTGAAATCATCATTTAAGTTTGAAAATGTTAATACTACAATTATTAATGTGAAAAATATTGTTTTCTTGTTTAAATAACTTAGAATTATTACTAACCTCATTAAGGCATTCTTTAAAAAGATTATTTTTAGCTAATTTATTTTATGATTTGAGATCCAATTAAAACAAAATGAAGAAATTACAAAAATCAATTTATTAAAATGACTATTATCATTATTAAAAATCCTCTGATTTCTCTCAAACCAAATATACCAACAAATTATAATGAATAAAGTGTTAAGTAGAAATCTATTTTCCATTTTAAACTTAAATCTAAAACTATTCCAATAGCAATCACAATCAGAAATTTTAGTTGTTAGACTAAACTAAAAGATTTTGAGGGTATTATTCAGAATGAAGTAACTAACCATGCAATCGTAGTATGCATGTTTAATATCTTCGAAATGCAAATTACAAAAATAACATTTATTATCAGTTTGCATATTTTTCTTATTAAAAATTCTATAGTATTTAGTTTTCCATGCATGATTAACCACATGTGAATTTTAGATTTAGAAGGAGCATTTGTTTTTCAAATAAATTTAAAAGAGTTATTAGCTACACCCGAGAAGTTAAGAAATCTATAAAAATAATTAGAAGTATATTTATTACTATTATCCCATTCCCAACTAATATTATCATTATCATTATCAATATTATATAGATTTAATCTAACATTGTAACGACCTACTTTTCTATATAGTTTAAGCTGACAATAAACCACACATGTCAACTCAAATTGATCAAAAAGGCGGATTGTTAGGGGGAAGAAGAAGAAGAAAGAAGGTAAGAAGAAAACTAAACAACATAGAAACGACCAAGGGGAGTGGAAGAAATGCGAACAAGTCTGATCAGAAGCAGCACAAGGAAGGTGCGAAGCTGTGTCCGGGTATATGCCGATGTGACTTTACACCGACCCGATCACGATTGAAGCGTATTTCGTGTCCCCAAAGAGACCGCAAATTCGCCCTAATTTCATAGTAAAGCATGAGGTTTCATCAAATTCTACTTTCTCGATATTGCCATGTCCCTGGTTGAGCATTTTCTCAGCCGAAATTCGCAGATCTAATGTCACTTAGCCTTATAAGTCGATTGATTTTACTTCTTGAAATTGAAAAAGGTCAATTTCTGTCTCGATTTTATGTATATGTTTCGCCTACATTCGAGAATAGGTAACTGAGACACGAGTTATGGCTCGCTTTCTCATCTGGCAAAAGAATGAAAATCGTTTAGTCCTCTTAGCTAGTACACGCGTTAGGTCTCTGTTCTTTCTTTTGTTTTTTGATTGTCCGATTGGGTTAAAAATAAAGAAGAAGAAGAAGAAAGAAGGTAAGAAGAAAACTAAACAACATAGAATCTCACAGCGAAACGAATAATCTATAATATATCACAAGTCTTCACAAAAAAAAACTGTAATATATATATGTGTGTGTGTACAAATATCAATCAGAGTGCAACAGTAAACACAGCAATTCAGACAGTTATAATAACTTGTCCTTACAAGCACTGAATATACATTTTAACACACACGACGGAAAATAAACAAGTACCAGAATATGTCTCTATCATCCAACTCGTCTCCTGAGCTCCATAGCATCCTAACCTGAATCTGTAATACTCGGTCTGACCTGACCATTATAATAAAATAATACCCGAGTCAGTCTGGAAAACCAGCATGAGAAAACACACTTAATTTGAATTATTACTGTATCAAAATCCTTTGAAAATAAAGGTATCTCATAAAACCATGCCGCACATAAACACGACGGGTTTTTACCTTACGATAACCAAAACATTTTATATCAAAATTATCTAATAGTATTATAGTGTTTATAGAAAGTAAACTATAAAATAGCTGAAATGCTTGCATCTCACGTTTTAGCATAGTTAGGCACAATCAAAACCGTACAGGCTCGTAGTGGATATTGGATTTCATACATTGACTGGGCTACTGGGTACCGCCCATGAAAGTACACTCTAGAATAATGTACCGAGATCGTACCTAACGATCCCTGCCGACACAGGACCGGCTTACCCCTTGTTCGATAGTATTGAATAAGTTATCATCCCGAATGTTCCTACCCTAATCGAGCGCTCTCATTCCATGCACATGCATATCCATAATTATAATTAATCCGAGGATATCTAGAAAAGTAATAATATACCCTACTTGGGTGTGACCCACTTAGCCCTGCTGCGTCTCCCATGTTTTAAACATTCCTGGTTGATGAGGCTTGAGGCTACATTTTACCTTTAGAATAGCATTATACTTGGAATGCTAACACTGCTTTCCAGACCACAATGCAAATGATAGCTTCATCCATACAAGTTGTTTTGGATCTGAACAAACAGAATCTCCAAAATCACCATCTTCATTATCTTTACGATATCACAATTCGTAACGCATAAATCAGATCGAAGTGGTTTTCGAATTACTAAATCCGATCCAGGTTCCTTCGAAACGATTAACGAATTTGGCCAGATTTGATAGTCGGTTATTTAACTATCAAATTTCATACATAAGCAGTCACTAGGCCTAATTTTATAAATCTTTCAAACATTCATTTCAAAATATCTTTACAAACATATATACTCAAATCTCTCCCAGTATTTCAATTTTTGAAAACGATTTCAAATACTTAAATCCTTAAAAGGATGTTTCAACCCATATTAACACTTAGAAAATATTTCCAAGTCCAACTTCGTATTTCAGTACTTAGAAAAATTATCCTACAAAAATCATTTCGTCGCTAAAATATCTCCAAACCTTTAATTTCAATACTTAGGAAAATGTTATAAATTTATTTTCCAAAATCTTTTTCTAATACCCATATTTAGGGAATATTCCGCATTTATCTCTCAAATCTCTGGAATTTTTATACTTTCAAACTTCCAAAAAATTATCGATTATACTTATTTATAATCCAACTAACAATTTATAACTCCTTTAATAAATTCAGATTCATTTTCGAAGTTTCCGTATCTAAACTGATTTGGAAATTTCCATTTCTCAAATTTCTTAAATTCTCGAATTCCATTATAAGATTTCTTATAAAATCGCATCCATTAAATATAACCCTATTTACAAATCTTGAGAGTATTTATAGGTAACTTCAATAAATTTCCAAAACTCTACCTTTTAAAATGAATATTCTAAAGTAAAATACTAATTTTCAACACATTTAAGTAATTATTTAAAATATCACAACCCCTTGTTAAATAACAATGATAGCTAATTTTCAATTCATTCATAAATAATAATAATATATTTTCAAAGCTTATTATGAAAACTAGGATTTATTTCAATCAATATTAAATATTTAAGTAACTAACTTTTTGAAATACTTCAGTGTAACTAATAGTTTAATAAATAAAAATCTTCTTCTAAAATAACTTCACTTCTTGATAGAAATATTTTTTTAAAATCTAATAGAACCATTTTTATGCTTACAAATCTCCCTTGATTTATCACAATCCGATTTACATTTCCAAATTCACAACTAATCCCAATTTCCAAGATAGAATCCACCATTTCTTTCTAAGCCGGTTTCCTTATATCAGTTTAAATGTACACTATGAATTTATATTTCCCATTTATCAACTGATAATCATTTCACTTTTTTGTAAACATCGTTAATAAATTTTCATAAACTCATTTGCAGTTTATACAGGTTTATATTACAAAAATCTTTTTGTAAATTGATTTCTAATTAAAATTCCACTTATAAATCTATTTCCTAAATAACCCAAACTATATTCCAAAGCTAATCAAATCTCAATTTCGACTCCATTTCATATTTTAAAGAATCTTATTTAAAATCCATTATTTAAAAATTCCTAATTTAAAATTCTCTATTTGAAACCATTTTACGAAATAGCTAAATACATACCTAAAATCAAATTTATTTATTTTGTGCATCTATTTCCCTTTCTTAAATAATCCTAAATTTCAATATAAATATTTTTCATTTACAAATTCGCCTTCGAATTTCCTATTTAAATTCAAAGTAATGTTTTTAAAATTCTAAAATTTAGGCTAGTGCTACTATAGCATCTAATAAAAAAAATCACACAATGATCCATAATAGATTATTCAATCACATCATATATCACTATATACAAAAAACAATCAATATATTTGAGGAATCCAGTTGGATCCCTCCAACCTGTTTCCCTGCATCCACAGATGTTATATAACATAAAATACAAATCCCACTTCGAGGCGGAATATCGCGGTACTATAGGGTCATCCGCTATTATGTGGGGTGCATAGTATCTCATCCTCTCCAATCGGTGGGAAATATATCCAACAACTAATATATATACTAATATATATAATATAACATTCCACTGATAATAATATATCAATTCTACCAATCATTCAATAAATAATTTTTAATATTTTAAATTAAACTAGAAATCCAAATGAGTAAGATTTACTCACCTTGATTTTTAGTAGTTGCCAAAACATTTTGTTTTGAATTAAAATTGAATTGGCATTCATTTTTAACTTGAAATTCTGACAAGCTCCAAATCCATACAAACTGATTTCATTTCGAAGCATTCGATGGCACGAGTCTAACGTAACAAAAGGTGTTCGAATTCGACCTCGTATGAGCCAGATATTCATGCTAGAAGTTATCAATGATTTTAATTAAAATCAAAACAAGTTTTATAAAATTATGATCCTACCCTCCAAGCTTCTTCTTCCCCAATAGAAGATGCATGGCCCAAAACCCACTATTCATGCGTGCATGCATGCTTCCCTCACCTCCACACTGCATGAAATTCGAATCCGTTTGCACTTACGAACTTCTTTTCGACCGAGCTCTGCAACGCACGCCCCAAATTCGCCTCCCCTGCCCTATATCAAAACGTGTCGAACCCATCTCCCTTTTGACCTATTACAGGTCGCACTTCCCAAACAAGGATCGCCAATCACCAAATCATGCCTACGTGAGCGTCTTCCTTTAAGAAATGCTATGCTACCCTCGGAATCGCCTAACACAGCCTCTATCTCTATATAATGAAACCCTAATTTCCTAAGCAAGCCCGACCATCCTAAATCCTCAATCCCCATGTGAATAGGGGTGTATTAGTGTGAAGCTCTTATTGAAACAAGAATTTTAAATTTTGTTTCAATTTTTTTTCATGAAGAATTTCACTTGATTTTAATTTTTGAAATAAAAAAATAAACTGTAAAAGGAGAAGAGGGAAATGCGATTTATAAGAAAGAGGTAGGCATGCGTAGGGTGGCTCATTCAGGAAGTAGGGTGGCTGTGATGTGAAGGAACACAGCTGAATAGTTAATCGAATAGGAATATATTATTTTAAATTTAAAAATATCTAGCTTATAGTAATTTAAAATCTTGAACCCCTACTAAGACATCCGCCTGGCGTTTCTAATGTATATCCCTATTCTGAACGTAAAGGAACAAGTTTCGAGACCTAATTCGATCGTACGCATAAGATAGATTTTTGAACCCAATTATTATATTAAATTTTTAATATTAATTTCAACACGTTTCTATCCCATACGACCAAACAGTGAATCCAATTGGCACAAAATTTGAAATCCGATCATAATACACAAATATGGATTCAATGGAATTCGTTTTGTTGAACTCTAAGACAGCGCCCCAGAAGGCTATTTTTACTCGTTAATTTAAATGAATTATTTTCAAAATCAGTTAAATCACTTTTAAATCCAATTTAAAAGTTTATTTACCTTCATTCTTATTAATAGAAATTTAGTAAGCCTTTAAATCAATTTTTATCGAAATAAAATCCAAGATTTTAAAGTATTTAAATGATTTTAAATTATTAAATTCAATAATTAAATTATTCAATAAATCACAATTTTTGAAATTCAAGTTATTTAATTTATAAAATTAACCTTTCAATATTTAAAATTAATTAAATATTCCAATTTCAAACCATTAAAATTCAAGGTCGTCACATTCTTTCCCCTTGAAAGAATTTAGTCCTCGAAATTGCCAAGGTAGGAAAAATGCCCAAACCCATTACTTTTATTTATAATCAATTAGTTGAAATAACTTCCCAAATCCATTTGAGCCTTTGACATTCAAGAATCAATTTGTTGAAACCTTGTCATTAATTTTAATAAATTTGCAAATTTATCCATAGACTCCAACTAATATTACCCATTCAATCATTTGAAATTATAATACGAAACCAAATTCTAATTATCAAAAATTTCTATCTCTTAAATTTTTAAGAAATTTCGCCAGCGTCTTCTTTGCGCGGCTAGATTAGAACAACTACAAATCGCCACTACGGGCCCAATCAGAAAAAGAAAACAAAAGCCAAGTGGCTCAACCATAAAACCATCAAATTCGAATAACAATTTAAAGATGTACCTTCTTGTCGGGCAGCCAATTTTACTTATGGAATTAAAGGCATTAAACTTGCTTTTACTTTTATATACCTGCATTTATTTACCAATAATATCCAATCATATAATTCATAATCATATTATTCTACCTTTTCAATTTCCAATATTTGCTTTACTTAAGCCCGTATGATGTACATATATCATTCGTACGCAACATCCAATCTGATCGCTTACTCGATCACACAATTTCCCTTTCGAACTAGTATCGTTCACACGACCTTCTAATGTGGACTCAGGTTTGGTTCCTTGATTAGAAACCGTCATTCTCCTTACATAACCATATACTATGATAGAGAATTCCAAAATCAACCAAAAATTTATATCCCGTGTTCGCCGTCGAAAATTGAATGAAAAATCCTAACTCGGATCGACATAAGTTATCTTAAAATTCTATGCTCGAATCTCGATCTAATCGTTATGCGGATAGAATAATATACGTACAACTTACGTATTTATTTCCAATTGATTTCTTAGCCATCCCAAATTCTCTCATTCACATTTATTTCATTTACAATCAATTACTCACAATCCGTTATTCGCATCCCTTATTTACCTAGTATATTCACTTCTTTACATCGTATATTTCAAAATATTATTATCACTTAAACATCATTCCATAAAATTTTGTTTACTTAAGTTCATTTAAAATATTTTATGCAACTTAAGTCTATATCCATTTTATATCAAATCAAATTTTATTTCACTCAATTTCATTGTTAAATTTCAATATTTAAACCATATTTCAAAATCATATTCACTTACTAATTTATTCAATTAGTTCATTCAATAATTCCTTTCCAAAATTTATTTTATTTAACCTAACTTAGGCTAAATTTTTCAATTTCACTTTATTTAACTTAATTCAAGCTAAATTTCATTTCATAGTTCAATTTATCATTCACATTCAACAATTTAACATTGTTTTAACTTGCTAATTTTCAAATTTTATAAGCTATCAAACTTACTTTCTCAAATCTCCAATATAACATTTTAAATGAAAGCCCCAAAGTTTAAACACTTTGTTCTAAAGTATTTCAAACCATTTTTGAAATCATACACACAGACACATACACACACACGCACACATACACACACTCGCAATTTCTTGGTACATCAAATTATTCTTTTGGATCTAAAAATCAAAACTAGTTTTACCAAAACAAAACTCTAATGGTAGCAATTCCTCTCTTGGAAACTCAAAAACAAATATCGATGATGCTGCAATCATCATTGAAAGTATTTCCCAACGATTGAAGTGAGTTCAGTGCTTTTATTTCCTTTAAAACCCTTTAAAAATATTTCAAAAATATTTTCCCATTAATATCCCTATTATTTCTCCAAAACCTTGTGAAAAGAATTTTCAAAACCAACAACATTAAAATTTTCAAATTTCCAGCCTTTAAACCCTTTTCATTTATAAACTTTTTTATAAACCATATTTATAATATACATGTGAAATTTAATTTCCGTTCAATTTATCAATCACATTTATAAACTATATATTGATATACCCTCACTTTGGTTATATACAGTCACTTCTTAACTGTTAATCTTGTTTACATTATGGTATCAACCATTATTCGATCATAACAACAATCAACAAATGATAATAATCAAATATTATCGTTCTCTAACAACCAAGCACACCATATATACCTTAACAATTTTCTAAAAAAATTATTTCTTTCTATATAAAATATAATCAGGGTAAAATTATTTCATTTACCCAATTTCAAAATAATACTATGTCAAACTACTTTGTTCAAGTGTTTAGAGATCCTTATCAACAGCGTTAATTACACGTATTGATCAGAATCCATAAGCCACTCAATAGATAAACCAACACAATATAAAACATTTTATATTCACTAACAATACACGCTTATATCTATTAATATACTCAAACTCATTCTAGGGTGCCACTGCCCCTATCTCTAATGAGTTACCCCACCAAAGCCAAGGTTCTTGCTTAACCTTCAGCTCTGATACCACGTTATAACGACACACTTTTCTGTACATTTTAAGCCGACAATAAACCACACATGTCAACTCAAATTGAACAAAAAGGCAGATTGTTAAGGGGAAGAAGAAGAAAGAAGGTAAGAAGAAAACTATACAACATAGAATCACACAACAGAATGAATAATCTATAATATATCATAAGTCTATACAAAAAAAACAAACTAATATATATATACGTGTGTGTGTAAAAACAACAAATAGAGTACAACAGTCAACATAACAATCAGGACAGTTATAATAACTTGTCCTCATAAGTACTGAATATACAGTTTAACACACACAGCGGAAAATAAACAAGTATGGGAATATGTCTTTATCATCGAGCTCATCTTTTGAGCTCCATAGCATCCTAACCCGAATCTGTAATACTCATTCCGACTCGAGCAATATAATAAAATAACACTCGAGTCAGTCTAGAAAACTAGCGTGAGAAAATAAACTTAATTTGAATTATTACTGTTATCAAAATCCTTTAAAAATAAAGGTATCTCGTAAAAACACACCGCACATAAATATGACGGCTTTTTACCTTACGATAACCAAAACATTTTATATCAAAATCATCTGATATTAAAATAATGTCCATAGAAAGTAAACTATAAAATAGCTAAAATGCTTGCATCTCACATTTCAGCATAGTGGGGCACAATCAAAACCATACAGGCTTGTAGTAGATATTGGATTCGGACAATAGATAGGCTACTGGGTACCGCCCATCACAGTACACATCTAGAAAAATGTACCGAGATCATACCTAACGATCCCTGCCAACACTGGACCAGCCTACCCCTTGCTGGATAGTACCGATAATGTTATCACCTTGGGTGTTCCCTCCTTAATCAAGCGTTCTCTTTCCATGCACATTCGTATCCATAATTATAATATATCCAAGGGTATCTAGAAAAGTGATAACATACCCTACTTGGGTGCTACCCACTTAGCACTGCTTCATCTTCCATGTTTTAGTCATTCCTAGTTGATAAGGCTTGAGGCTACATTTTACCTTTAGAATAGCATTCATACATGAAATGCTAACACTACTTTCGCGACCATGATGCAACTGATAACATTCATCCATACAAGTTGTTCTGGGTCCAAACAAACTAAATCCCCAAAATCACCGTCTTCATTATCTTTACGATATCACAATTCATAACGCACAAATCGGATCAAAGTGGTTTTTGGATAATTAAATCTAATCGCTGTCTCTTTGAAATGATTAACCAATTTGGCCAGATTTGATAGTCGGTTATTTAACTATCAAATTTTACACATAAGCAGTCACTAGGCCCGATTTATAAATCTTTCAAACATTCATTTCAAAATATCTTTACAAAGACATATACTCAAAACTCTCCCATTATTTCAATATTTGAAAGCGATTTCAAATACTTAAATCCCTAATAAGATATTTCAACGCATATCAACACTTAGAAATATTTCCATGTCCAACTTAGTACTAATTTCTTAGAAAAATATTCCTATAAAAAACATTTCGTCGCTAAAATATCCCTAAACCTTTAATTCAATACTTAGGAAAATGTTATAAGTTTATTTTAAAAAAATCATTTCTAAAGTTCATCCTTAGGGACTTATCCCTCAAATCTATAGAATTTCTATAAATTCCCTTTTAAAATTTCCAAAAATTATTGATTATACTCAACTAAAAATTTATAACTCTTTTAATGAATTCAGATTCATTTTTTAAGTTTCTGTATCTAAACAGATTAGGAAATTTCCTTTTCTCAAATTTCTTATGTTCCCGAATTCCATTATAAGATTTTCTTATAAAATCACATCCATTCAATACAACCCTATTTACAAATCTCGAGAGTATTTATAAATAACTTCAATAAATTTCCAAAACTCTACCTTTTAAAATAAGTATTCTAAAGTAAAATACTAATTTTCAACACATTCAAGTAATTACTTAAAATATCACAACCCCTTGTTAAATAACAATGATAGCTAATTTTCAATTCATAAATAATAATAATAATAATAAATTTTCAAAGCTAATTATGAAAATTAGGATATATTTCAATCAACATTAAATATTTAAGTAACTAACTTTCCAAAATATTTTAGTCCAACTAATAGTTTAATAAATAAAAATCCTTTTCTAAAACAACTTCACTTCTTGATAAAAATATATTTTTAAAATCCAGTATAAGCATTTTTATACTTATAAATCTCCCTTGATATATGAAAATTCGATTTACATTTCCAAATTCACAACTCTTTCCAATTTCCAAAATAGAATCCACTATTTCTTTCTAAGAATTCATTTTTAACCCGAAATTCTTACAAGCTCCAAATCCATCCAAACAGATTTCGTTTCGAAGCATTCGATGACATGAATCCAATGCAACAAAATGTGGTTCAACCTCGTATGAGGTAGACATTCATGCTAGAAGTTATCGATAATTTTAATTAAAATCGAAACAAGTTTTATAAAATTATGATCCTACCCTCCAGGCTTTTTCTTCCAAAACAGAAGATGCATGGCCTGACACCCACGATTCATGCGTGCACGCATGCTTCCCTCACCTCCACACTTTATGAAATTCGAATTCATTTGCAACTATGAACTTCTCTTAGAACGAGCTCTGCAACGCACATCCAATTTCGCCTCCCCCTCCCTATATCAAAACGCATCAAACCCACCTCCCCTTCGACCTACTACTGGTCGCACTTCCCAAACAAGGATCGTCTACCACCAAATCATGCCTACATGAGCATCTCCCCCCTCCCCCGAGAAATGCTCTGCTACCCGCGGAATCGCCTAACACGGCCCCTTTCTCCATATAAGTGAAACCCTAGTTTCCTAAGCAAGCTCAGCCATTCCAAATCCTCAATCGCACGTGAATAAGAGTGTATCAGTGTAAAGCTCTTATTGAAAGAAGAATTTCAAATTTTGTTTGAATTTTTTTCATAAAGAATTTTACTCGATTTTAATTTTTGAAATCAAAAAAATGAACTGCAGCAGGAGAAGAGGGAGACACGATTTAAAAGAATGAGATAAGCACACGTAGGATGGCTAGTTCAAGAAGTAGGGTGGCTGTGATGTGAAGGAACGCGGCTGAATAGTTAATCGAATAGAAATATATTATTTTAAATTCAGAAATATCTAGCATATAGTAATTTAGAATCCCCAACCCTCATTGAGGCGTGCTGCCTGGCATTGCTAATGTTATACCCCTATTCCGAATGCAAAGGAACAAGTTTCAAGACCTAATTCAATCGTATGCAGAAGATAGCTTTTTAAACCCAATAATTATATTAAATTTTGGATATTAATTTCAATGAGTTTTTATCCCGTGTGACCAAACGGTGAATCCAATTACCATGAATTTGAAATCGATAATAATACACTATTACAGATCCATTGGAACTGGTTCATCGAATTTCGGGACTGTACCTCGAAAGGCTATTTTCACTCGTTAATTTAAACAAGTTATTTTCAAAATCAGTTAAATCACTTTTAAATCCTATTTTCAAATTTTATTTACCTTCATTCTTATTAATAGAAATTTAATAAGCCTTTAAATCAATTTTTATCCAAACAAAATCCAAGATTTTGAAATATTTAAATGATTTTCAATTATTACATTCAACAATTAAATTGTTCAATAAATCACTATTTTTGAAATTCAAGTTATTTAATTTATAAAATTAACTTTTCAATATTTAAAATTAATTAAATATTCTAATTTCGAATCATTAAAATTCTGGGTCGTTACAAGCATAAAGCAAAGAAAGCTGCCTAAGAGTTGAACCTACTAAAATTCAATTAAAACTAAAATTCCAAGGGGGTCAATTTCGGGATAAAAACTTCTATAATTAAAGCATTCTTAAAATTACAGATTTCATAAATCTCTTTAAATACTATCCAAAGAGGGATAACGGAAATCCAATGATCATGCCAAAAGAATTACTATTACCTGAATGAACTATTGTATTAGCGTCAAGGTTAAAAATCTCATGACATTTAAAATAGATTTCCAAAAATTAAACAGTTTACATATAATTGTAGGATTAATTTGATGTAAATTATTACCACCGTTATAGTAATATTTAGAAATGATTTCTTCCCAAATAGGATTATCATTAACATCCTTGAACTTCCATAACCATTTATCTAACAAAGACAGATTCATGTTATGCAAATTAATGACTCCTAAACCACCATCATTTTTGGATTTACAAACAGTTTCCCAATTTACTAAACATTTAGTACTACGGTTAGAGTTTTCTCTACTTCATAAGAAGTCCCTTCTTATTTTATCAATTTTATCGATCGTCCAAATTGGAAAAAGATCCATAGACATCCAATAGATTGAGAGAGCTGATAAACCAAAGTTTATACGAACTAATCTACCCACTTTCGATAAAAATCTTCCGTTCCAGTTAGAAACCCTCTTTTCAATTTTATCAGTGACAATAAACCAATCATCATTCTTAAGTTTAGTTGGTCTAATCAAATGGAAAATTCATAGTTTTACAGTTAAGCGTATTAGCAACTAAATTTTCAACCTTTTCAAAATCATTTAAAACTAAAACCGAACTTTTATCAAAATTTATTTTTAAACCTAATAGAAGTTCAAAACTATATAAAATAAATTTAAGGGTAATAACATGATAAGGCAAATGAGAGATAATAGTAAGGTATCATCCACAAATTAAAGGACAGATAGACTATTTTGCAAGATTTCACTACCAACACTCCCCAAAGAATCACTATCAACCGCTTTTTGAATTATCTTAGCGAAAACAACCACGGCCAAGTTAAACAAAAGTGGCGATAAAGGATCACCTTGCCTTAATCCTCGTTTAGATTGAATTTTATTACCTAAAATACCATTAACCATAATATTAGAGTTACCAGTTCTATGTAAATTCATGATCCACCTAATCCATCTATGACCGAAGCCTCTAGCATGAAACATATCAACAAGAAAATCCCAATCTACCGAATCAAAAGCTTTTGCAACAGCCACACTATCAGTGATATTTCTCCCCTTAATGGAAGCAGTTTGTGAATAGTCAATTATATCATTCATTCTTATACTAAGTCTGTTAGCTAAAACTTTTAAAATAATTTTAACGGAACAGTTTAAGGAAATATGTCTGAAATCTTTTAAATTATTAGCACCTACTTTTTTGAGCGATAAAATAACATTTGGAAAATTATATCTTCCTAATTGCTATTTTCCATTATAGAATTCGTTAAACATGCTAATTAAATCAAAATTTAAAACATCCCAAAATATTTTGTAAAAGAAAATCAGGAACCCATCCGGACCCGGGGATTTATCAACAGGCATATCCTTAATATATTTCCAAATTTCCTCTCTAGAAAAAAGATTATCTAACTCAGAAAGGTTAATTCTAGAATCAGAAGGATAAAGATCATTCCATCTGACATTAATTCTATGCTTATTTTTATTGTCAAAAATACCTCTATAATAGTCGGTAAAAGCCTTATTAAGATCTCTTTGATTGACCAATTCCACATTATTCACAAAAATAGAATTAATCGTATTACTACATTTAGAGATAATTCTATTCTATATATAAAAGAGAATATTTGGCTCAATGTATTCTTATCTCTAATTCACTCTCACTTAAAATACCCTTCTTTCGTAAATTTAGGTGGAAAATTATTGCTAGCCTCAAAAATTAAATATGCTCATTAAGAACCAAATCTATTTCCAATTTAAAATAAATGTTTCTCATTGTATTCTTTTCATCTCTCTCTTTCCAAAATTTATTGTTCTTATGTAATTCAACTGTAACGACCCCCCAATCCATACTACTCAAGTTGACAATAAACCAACCTATCAAACCCAAATCAAATAGAAATACGGATAGTTATGTGAAAGAATAAGAAAGAAGAAGAGAAGAGAAGAAGAAGAGAAAGAAATTCAAAACAAACACAGAATCTCACAATCGCAGTGGAACAATATATAATATTATATCAATGATCATTACCAAAGAGAAACTGCTACATATATACATCCATCAGAGTACAACACAATCACAATCATCCCCTGGACTGTTATAACATCCCGTCCTTACAATTGCTGATAATTTCTACAACAAAACTGCGAAAATTAAATATATACGTGAATACGCCTTGAAGACCTCCGACTTGTCTCCTAAACTCCAATGCATCCAAAGAAATATGTAAATATGCTCGTCTAAACCAAGCATTATAATGAAATAATACACGAGCCAGTATGGAAAACTAGCATGAGAAAACACACCAAATTGGATTTTTAAAATTACAGAAAACCTTTCAAAAATCAAAAGTACCTCGTAAGACCGCGCCACACATAGACATGGATGGGTTTTACCTTACTTTAACCAAAACATTTCATATGAAATTATATTATATTATAATAATGTCTAGATATAAATACATATTAATTTTAGCCAAAATTTTTACATCAATAAAAATCCAGCATAATAGGTATATAACTAAAACCGTAAAGCCTCGTATTGGAAAATGGATTCCATACAATGATTGGGCTACTGGAGTACCACCCATTGTGGTTTATCTCTAGACAAATAACGCTGAGGACCTTGCCTGGATCCCCTGCCAACACAAGACTGACCTACCACTTACTGGATAGTACTGAATATGATCACCCGTTCGTTAATGGGCCCCAAGCATACAAATGAGATATAATAGCGACTCTAAATAGGGATGACCATACCCTATTTAGGAGCGACCTACTCAGCCCTGTTGCATCTTCCCTGTTTTAGTCATTCCCGGTTGATGAGGCCTGAGGCTATGTTTTACCTTTTATATAGCACTTCCCAATTGGAATGTTAACACTGCCCTCTAGGCAACAATGCAATATCAGCATTCATCCATAAAAGTTCATTCTGGGACTGAACAAAACAATTGAGAGCTCCGTCTTTAATTATATCGTCTTAAAGTTGTCTTCATTTCGAAATGAATTACTCAGATCGAAGTGGTTTTAGGATAACATACCCAGTCCCGGTCTCTTTGAAACAAAATTCGATAATTCCCGGTAAACTCAACCCCGATTCTTTAGGAAGTAAACAGTCAAAGATAAGAGCGAAGATCACACCCTAACCAGTAGTGGATGGATTTCCTTACCATTGTCCTAGGATAATGAAATGAGATTTATACAAAAAATACAACATCAACGGAGATGAATGTGCCATATAACTCACGTGTTTCTTCTAGATATTTCCAAAAGTTACATTTTGAGTCCAATTCCAATAGTCGGTTATTTAACTATCGAATAACAAACATTCAATTAGGGATTTAATTCCATAGTGAAAAAACCAACAGGCCTCCTTCACAAATCCATCCATTAACTCAAATCACTTTGTAAATATTTTTACCAAAATACTTTCGCAAAGATTCATTCACAAACCCTTATATTTTCCATACTTGAAAAATACGCATATATTTATCTCAACGGTATAAGTATATTCACCAACACTGAAGACGATTCTCTTTCATACAATTCTAAATCATTTATAAACTCAGTATAAATCCTCAAAACCATTTAATAAACTCCTTTTATAAATCTATAAAACAATTTCTAATTTTTTTAATAAATATCTTAACTATTTATAAAACTCTTTTATCCTTTAACCAATCTTCCTTTTCGTTTTCGCAAAACATTGTAAAATTCCCTTATAATCCATATCTGTTTATAAAACCGTATTTATAAATCTAAAAAACATCTAAAATAAAATTCTAATCTTTTCCTCTAAACACTACAATATACTAAGAACATTATAAATAAATATTACTTTAAAACATTTTAAAATAATAATTAATAAATTCCAAACAACTTAATTAAAACAATAATAAATTATCTTAATATTTTTATAAATACTAAAAATTAATTTCCAAAAATTTATAGATAAATAACTTTAATTTATTTCAAACCATATTAATAATTGAAAATTTAAATAATAAACTTTCTAAAATATTGAATAACCACTTTAAAACAATATTAATATAAATAAACAATTTTTAAAACATAATTATATTTCTTTGATAAAAATCCATACTTAACTTTTCACCAACCATTTCCATATTTATAAAGCTACATTATAAATCTCTTCTATTTTATGAAACTTCCTTCCATAAATCCCTTTATTTAGTAACATCATTTACAACTTTATTTCCTTCATAAATCTTGTAAAGTCCTATTCAAAACTTAATTTCAACCGTTTTTATTTTTAGCTCACTCCCATAGGTATAAACTTCTGTTAATTTATAAAATATTGTTTAACAACTCCAATTTACCGTCGCTTCCAAGTTCCAAATTAAAATCAACTATTTCTAAAATATCAATCCATATCTTAATAAATCCACTGTTTGAATTATTTCTCCAATCTATTAAATGACAATAGATTTCTTTTAATTTCTAAAACACCGTTTATAAATCTATCCCTTCATAAATAAAATACGATTTTACAAATCTTCACTTCATTCAAAAATATCACTTTTATAAATTTAGCACGTTTTTAAATTTCACCTTTATAAATAATCTTTAATACATATACGTATACATACATATATTACTTTAAATAAAATGGTTAATAAATATTTATATCAACATATTTCTATTTTCTTTAATCCCGTATCCTCTATTATAAAAGACAGATTTGTCTTAAGATTTAAAAATCTTTCTTATATAGTTCGAAAATATCGATTCAGAATATTTTATAAAACTATTAAATTATAATGTCCAAAAACCATACCTTTGATTAAAATAAATTACTTCTTCAAATAATTCAAGAATATTTATTTAAAACATATATAATTTCCAAAATAACTTTGAAATCCCTTTTTAAAATCAATCATATTTCATGGTATTTTAAAATACTAAAATATAAGGCCCGGTGCTACTAAAGCACTAAATAAAAAAAATTATGTACATGCCATCCTATATAACATCCAACATATCATATATCATAATATATATGAAAAATAAAATCAACAGTATGACGATTACTGTTGAATCCCTCCAACCTGTCCCCCTACATCACATACAGCATATAAAAAGAATTTAAAATCAACTACTTCAAGGCGGGATTCGTATACAAAGGGTCATCCGCTCTTACATGGGAACGTAATGCGGTCTCATCCGTTCAAATTAGGGGTAATATATCTAATCCAACAAATAATAATTAGTAAATTATCCAACAGTCAATAACCATCAAAAATAAAAATTCAAACATTGAATAAATAATTTTATTGACTAAAATATATTCATAGTTAGCCAAAAAGGTGAGATTTACTCACATTTGATCTTCAATCGTCAAAACATTCCCGTTTGGATTAAAATTGAACAGGCATTTGATTTTAACCAAAATTCCAACGATTTCCAAATTTGCCCAATCCAACTCTATATCATAGCCCTAGTCGATACGATCGCAACGCGACTCATCGCGTTCAATTTGGACATCGTACAAGTTAAATTTGGATAAATGAACTTTATAAATAATTAAATTGGAGTTAACTTAAACTAAAATAAATTAACAAATTAAATATGCACGTCCAACCTGAATTTGATCATTGAGTCATATGTTTATAGCATAACTATTAAAAAAATGAAAATAAAATCAATGCAATGATCATCTGCCACATCAACACATTCAATTATATTCAATTGCCTCATGAATTGGTTTAGTGCACATAAATAGTAAGATCAGACAAAGGCATTTTCACTGATTAATAGACTCTCATCTTTCCCCAATACTTGTACATAAAAATATAGCTAGAATCAGTGTTCAAACGTGCTTGGCCTCAATTCCTCGCATCTATTTTTTGAATCTCACATCTGAGACCTGTTATCTACCTAAATGTTGCTTTTTCAAAATATACAATGTCCTTAGATAATAGAAATATAGTTCCATGACTGAAAATTGCATGAATACCTTAGATTTGCTTTTATTATTTTTCCGTTGATGAATTATACAAAAGAATCTTAAAATATATCATCATTCTAATTCAATTTGTTCTGATATATAACTACCAAATAGTGCTTCAACTTTATTTAGTCTCCGGAATTTAGCTAATATTCTTGATTCTCTTTTTGAAATACAAATTATTTAAATTTTTAGAAAGGTATACGTACAAATATACAATGCATCAGCTGTAGGGATACAGAAATTTTGTTTGCAAATGTTGCGCTAACAAAAATGTTGCAGTTGTTTTTTTAATGGTTGCAATGATGATGGGTAAAGTAGGTGGCTAAAGCATTTACAAAATCAATTTTTTGTAAATGTACAATTTCTATTCTTTTATTGGTAGTCACTGTTGATGTTTTCAGCTTGTATGATGGGCACTATAACTTCTTTCCTTTAGTTTTAGTTAACCCATTATTGTATTTTAAATTTTTATGCAGCCCAAAGTCACATAGCAGGTGCGACCAAACATAGATGGCTTACTAAGAAGCCAGCTAAGTTGTTGGATTAAGGAAAATGCTTCCAAAAGAGAATTTTTATAGAATTTTTCCTTCCTATTTTTTGTTATGCTATCACAATTTGAATGGATTGGTTATCAAATGTTCATAACAGGTATATAATGCATGCAAAATTTTCGTATGCTTACATTAAAATAGTGCATAATGTAATAAATGTCACCAAATTTACATAAAAATGACATGCTATAAAACTTTTAACCATTTTTATCATTTATCCATGCATAACATGCCACTAAAATTATGCAATGCAATACGGTTTGGCAAAAATCAATAAATTCAAAAAAAATTAATGACCTAGCATTGTAGATAATCATATTGGTAGCTTGCTCCGCATAGAATGAATGTCACCAACATGTGTACACATAACTTGCATTTCATACAACTAAAGATAGAGTTTTTTAAACTTTCATATATAAAATTAACCAAACAAAGATCAAAATATATTCAAACAAAATCTGTATCCAATAATTTATGCTCTGTGTGTGTTTTAAACCCGAAAATGATAATCAATATCAACATGTTACACTCTATTTATGAATCATAATGAAAGATTATGGCCGATCCCAATTAGAGTCAGAAGAATACCGTGAATGAGGATCTAACTGCATAACCATCTTGTTCAACGCCGCTCAAATTTCTTCAGCTTCTCCTCTCAAAAAACCTCAATTCTGCATCAACTTGCTACCTTTAGCTCCTCTCTCCATTACATACTTAAAAAAAGATGCCACTTTTTTCTCTCTCAATGGTTTCACAACAATGCTTGATCTTGGCCTTGCCACCATTGGAATTGAATCAATATCCAACGACCATTTTCTTCTTTTTGAATCACTTTGAATAGAAGGTAAATGCTCACCTTGTTTGCCAACATGACCCTTGAACATTGAAGGGAAGGGTAAAGGAATCGATAAAGGGCAGAGAGACAGCACAACATGGAGAATTATATAATAATATTGTCCCATCCATTAAATTTTAATCAAATAATAGAATTACTACTTCAAGTAATAAGACTAAATTAATACTTAATTGACCCAAATGTGGCATATAAAAACAACATGGAGAAAAATTATAAAAACTTAACTACCTCTTTAAAGAAGTAATCAAAAAGTTGATATATAAGATTGTAGTAGGAGATAATGAAGTAAATGATATTTTATCTTTCTTGTATATAGAAATCTCGAAACTGAGAAAATTACGTAACCTTGTAATCATAAATTAACACGCTTATGGGGTGTCAAATAATTCATAGACAAATGCAACAATTTGGAAGCACCAACTATGCATATTATGGATTATTTAAGGCAAAACTGGCATTTAATAACCAAAATACATATGTCTTTTAAATACTTTGTTGTTATGCCACCGTCAACCTCAAAAATGCAGTTAGCATAGACAGATGTGAGGCATCTTTTACCACCAATAAATTAAATCAACAATAGAAAATTACTTAAGCAGAGAACATTATTTGCTGCATAGGTCCAGTATAGACCTATACAATGAATAATCAAACTTCATATGTAAAGCAAGTCTTCTATCCACTGTTCTAACTTCTAACTCATTATAACACACTTGATACATAATCAGTTTTAGAAGTTAGATGAATCAGATTATTAAGACATTGGCTGCGATTGACACTCAAGGTGTCTAAATTATACTATGTACCGAAATAAACTGTTTAGACTTTTTAGTTGTGGAGCAAAACTCTAGTTCATCTTATATCTTACCTACCTTGACAGCAGTACTATTCCTACAGTAGCTACCTAAGTTAGTTAGCCGTACATGAGTCATATCTGAGGTACCAAATGTATGTTTTGTGTATTCTGTTGTAAAAGAGTACTATAGTTTTGATTATTCATTGTAAGTTTGTGTATCGACTTGTCTATCTCGTTATACCATGACCAAAACATCATGGTTGTAGAATATGGTTATAAACTATCTTTACACAAATACACTTAGATTTGCTTTCTCTTGCACGTCTTTTCAACGTAAGCAAAAATACTGCAACTAATGGTGATGTATATCATATTTTGTAGGGAATGGCAAAAGCTATAGGAAATTGGTACTTTGATAGATCTGCAACTATGGCAATAGACTGCCCTTATCCATGTGATCAAACCTACCATCATCTTGTTTTCAGAAAAAGATAAACCATTTATTTCATGTGAAGAACTAAAAGGAACGCAGATTTACAACGATTATTATCGAATGGTTCGGATAATTTTTACTGTAAATAAAGCATATTCATTGGCTTTAAATATTTTGTACAACTCCGTACACAAAAAAGGAAACATATGGACCTTTTATTCATTATGTAACGACCCACCTTTCTCTCCATAGAAAAATGCATCATTATTAAGAAATTAAAGAAAGGGATAGAAAAGAGAAAGATAGGGAAGAAAGAAAGAAACAACATCAGAATCTCAACAATGAACAAATAAGTTATATTAATCACATACTATATTACATAGTATCATATACATTAGAGTTACAAGCTTATACAACACAAACTAGATAGTTATAAACACCTGTCTAGTTATACAACTCAATATACAATACAGATAATGACACAGAGATCAACACAGCGGGACTACTATATATCCTCAACGCTGAAGCCTCCTGCTCCATATCTCCTCTAGAATTCATCAAAACTAACCTGAGTCCCATGGCTACTCGTAAAAATTTGAGTACCTAAGAGTTTAAGAAAAACAGAATAAATTCCCGTCAGACATGGGTTTCGTGTGAGTAAACAGTTAAAGTTGCTTAACTTTAAAAACCTTTTGAAAATAAAGGTATCACGTAAGACTCCCCACACATAAACATGGGAAAGTTTTTACCTTATGCAAACCAAAACTTTTGATAGAAAATCCGGTGATATTATAATAAGGTATAGGGTTTCCAAATAAATAAGAAATCTATTTATAACTATTTTTAAAAACATCACAATATATTTATTATAGTTTGAAATTAACAAATTTTACCAATTTTAAATAATTAATTAAGAGATTATCACATTTTAAATTCCTTGAAATTCTAGGATATCACATTCCTCCCCCCTTAAAAGAATTTCGTCCTCGAAATTAAAAACAAAAGATAATCCAAAATTTTATTTTATTTCAAACAATTCAAGCATACATATTAATCATACACTATCAATGAATCAAACAATTTCATCCAAACAATCAATTCAAAAAACAACATTAGCTATCCGGACACAGATTCGGATAAGCTTCCTAAAATTATCCAAAGTTTCCCAGGTACAGACACTGGGATACTTGCTCTACTGAATCCAAACTAGCTACACTACTAAGCTACTGAGCTCTTACTCATCTTGATCTACAATCTACACAAGATACCTGATCACAGACAAGATCGACTCAACTACCACATTCTTCTAAACTGCTGGTTCCACAACCAGTGATGGATCATACAAGTACTCTCTCAGAGATACGTGAAATACATTGAATCCCAGTCTTCCAAACCGGCAATTCAAACCTTATAAGCCAAACACTTATTTTTTACAAAAACTCAGAAGAATCCAATATACCTCGGAGCTAACTTCCTAGTCTTACCCAATCTTATTGCTCCTTCGACCGGAGAAAATCTCAACAAAAACAAAGTCTCTAACTTCGGATTCCAAATTTCTCCATCTTTTAACCTCAAAACTCTTCTGACGACTTACATCCTTCCTGACCAGCTCAACCTTCGCTGATGCCTCTAGAAACAAACTGGACCAAAAACAATCCAACAAAAAGATCCTCTCAAGATCTCCCTAAATCAAGAACACAAACTCTATTCCACAATTATCAGTAGATTTTACTCTTACTTGTCCTATCCGGAAAAGATAAAATAAGTGCACATGCCAATCTAGCCTTCAAATCCTGAAAACTTCCTATAGAAACTCTCTATCCAAAATACTGCAACTTCCGGTTGCTTCCACTCTAAAACAGCTGCCACCTTGCTTCCGCTGCACAACTCTGATCTGGAGCAGATGAGAATGTCGTCGATGAACATGAGCACAGACTAGATAGCACATCCTAGAAATATGGTTCAACAGATCCATAAAGAGAAAACTCAGAAGTTCCATGCAATCCTGAGATGCTTTACCCAAAACCTCTCTCTGGGAGACATTCTTCTACCTAGCTGAACCACCGGTAGCTCCATGAACCAAGTCGATAAGGAACTCAATTTTCGAAATGACAAACCACAGACTTTCCCAGAAGATATCTGGAAAAATCTCTGACAACTTCTATAACTCAAGAGAATACTCAAACTATCGCAAGTCACTTTTTCGATTCTATCCAATCTAATATCCACAGATATTGTTCTCTCTTTACAAATCATAATAGCTTATCCTCGACCAATCCATCGAAGAAACTGGTCCACTCTGCTGCTTCTGAATTCCACCTCTAGGAAACTACAAAGCCAAAAGATCTTCCTGCTGGGACACAGAACTCTCCCAGCCGCACCACTGCCACAGATGCCAAAGACTCCTTATCCAAAGCTACTCGATCCACAAAATCAGATCAACCAATCCCACATTGAATCTTGAGATGAACAGATATCTTCTCATGAAACTTGGGCCTCAACCCAAACACAAACATCCTGCCGAAACTTGTCTCATCATCGATGCAGACACACTTCCTTATGCTTGCTCCAAAAGAAACATCTTTGGGAACATCCATACTTATTGCGTCTCACCACGCAGCTACTCTATCCTGAATTGCCAAGATACCATCGCATGCTTCTGTTCAACCGAATAGATCCAAACTCTAGAAAATCCACTCACACGAGCGCGATTAACTTACACTTCAAAAATGGACTCTGAACCTTAACAGGTTTCCTTCAGAGATTGGTGAAATCCGCACACCACGATGTAAAGCTTATTCGAGACGGTATTGGGTCTACAGTATCGACAGATACATTTCCAACCTCAATACTCGGACCACATTCATTGGTTGTCGTGCTGCATACACCACTACCACTCCTACCTCTAGAACTCATATTGGAAAAACCCGAACAGGTAACCCAACAAATCAGGTAGAAATATATATGTATGTATATATATATATATTACAAATACGCTCTCTCAAGAAAGACACTACTCTAGAGCCTAGGTATTCACACAACCTATGCTCTGATACCAACTGTAACGACCCGCCTTTCTCTCCACGGAAAGACACATCATTATTGAGAAAGAAAGGGATAGAAAAGAGATAGATAGAGAAGAAAGAAAGAAACAACATCAGAATCTCAACAGCGAAACGAATAAATTATATTAATCACATACCATATTACATAGTATCATATACATCAGAGTTACACAGCTTATACAACACATACTAGACAGTTATAAACACCTGTCTAGTTATACAATTCAATATACAATACAGATAATGACACAGAGGTCAACACAGTGGGACTACTATATGTCTACAACGCTGAAGCCTCCTGCTCCATATCTCCTCCAGAATTCGTCAAAGCTAATCTGAGTCCCTTGGCTACTCGTAAAAATTTGAGTACCCATGGGTTTAAGAAAAACAGAATAAACTCCGGGTCGGACATGGGTCTAGTGTGAGTAAACGGTTAAAGTTGCTTAACTTTAAAAACCTTTTGAAAACAAAGGTATCATGTAAGACTCCCCACACATAAACATGGGTAAGTTTTTACCTTACGCTAACCAAAACTTTTGATAGTAAATCCGGTAATATTATAATAGGGTCTAGGGTTTCCAAATAAATAAGAAATAGCTGAAATAGCTACATGATCAAATTCCAGCATACTAGCCACAAAGTGGGTAATACAATCAAAATTGTAAGGGCATGTACGAAGAATGGGTTTCCATCAATGGCAAGGCTACTAGGTTACCGCCCGTCACAGTACGGGGCCTAGATCACCGTACCGAGGATTACTCCCAATCCCCTACAACACAAAGCTGGAAACATCCCTTACTGGACAGTCCCGAATAAGAAAACCCCGCGGTTGTAGCTAGCAACCGCCCACACAGCTGAATAAAAAGGGACTCTAGACAGGGGTAAATCTTATCCTACTTGGGTGCTACCCACTTAGCCTTACTGCACCTCCCCTGTTTTAGCCATTCTCGGTTGATGAGGCTTGAGGCTACGATTACCTTTATAGAACACATCTATTTTAGAATGCTCATCGTCCACCTGACGATGTTCTGAAAGCATTCAATCCATACAAGTTCGTTTCGGGTTTGAACGAAACCGAAGGCATTATCTCGTTACATTCATTTTGGAATCACCCTCAGAGTTAACGACAATAAACCATGCACTCTGAATCTTCATCTTCACTTGAGATTCACGACCTAACGTTAATTTGAATCGATGCGGTTTTCGAATATCCAAATCTGGAAACCCGATCCCGGTCTCATCGAAATCCAAAATGCCATCTTTTAGGTCCAAGTTGTTTTAAAGTTAAAACAATTCAATTCAAATCATTAACTATATTCACATAGATAGATAATCCACATATCCACAAATAGGTAATCCATATAATCACAACTCAACCAAATCATCTCATATCACATATCTCTCATATCTCATCAAAGATATCAAACAATAAAGGCATTCAATATCAATCAGCCATCCATAAGCAATGATCTATTAATCACACATCTATAATTAATTTAAAATGAATTAAATTAATTACTTTATCTCTAATTAATTTAAAATAAATTACATTAATTACTGTCATCACTAAAATCTTGCTTACTTAACCATTAATTAATTACAAACCAATTAATTAATCATCATCTTAATTAATCACCCTTGATTAATTATGCTTTAATTACTTTAAGTAATTAGCCTTTAATTAATTACACAAATTAATTATCCTTAATCATTCACAGTAATTAACCTTTAATTACTCCCATTAATTAATTACATAAATTAATGATCCTTAATTAATTACTTCCATTAATTAATTAACTATAACTAATTACATTGATCCTTAATTAATTACATTAATTAATTAAACTTTAATTAATCACTTCCATTAATCAACCTTAATTAATCATAAACAGTAATTACCATCCTGTAATTACTTACCTTAATTAATTAACTCCTTAATTAATTATATTAACCCTTTGATTAATTACACTAAGTAATTAAGGATTAATACTTCTATTAAGTAATTATTCTTTAATTACTTCCCATTAAATAATTTTTCTTTAATTAATTACATCCATTAATCATACATTAATTACTTCACTAAGTAATTTCACTTTCAATTTCATTAAGTATTTATACTTAATCAGCATTAAATGATTATCTTTAATTAATTAAAAAATTAACTAATTTAAGTTAATCGCATTCATTTCATTAATTACAATTGGTAATTTATCCTTAATTACCATTTAAATAAATTAATTAATCCTTAGTTATAGATAATTATTCTTTAATTATTAATTAATAAACCTTAATTATAAATTAATAAACCTTAATTATCAATTAATAAACCTTAATTATCAATTAATAAAACTTAATAACAAATTAATTAATCCTTAATTAATTAGTTAATCAATCCCTAATAACAATTAATTAACCCTAAATATTAGTTAATTAATCCTTAATTAACTTTAATTATAGATTAATAATTTCATAATTATTAATTAATAAAACCTAATTATTAATTAATAAAACTTAATTACAAATTAAGTATTTTTTAATTACAAGTTAATTAATTTCTAATTACTAATTAATCAACCTTAATTACCTAATTAATTAATCTCTAATCATTAATTAATAATCTCTAATTATCTAATTAATTATACTTAATTATAAATTAATTAACTTCCAAGTAATTAACTTATAACCCTTAATTATTAAATAAATTAATTAAATCAATTAATTACTCTTAATTAATTCCTTAATTAATCATTTAATCATTAATAAATTAAATAAATTAATTATACTTAATTTCCTTTAACTAACTTAATTAATTTCAACCATTAATAACCTTAATTATTTAAGATAAAACATTATCTTAATTAATGACTTAATTATCCTTAAAAAAATTTGAACCATTTTATCCTTATGAATGACTTTACTTAATTAAATCACTAATTAAGATTTAAAATAAAATAACCATTTAACTTGATAAATTTAAAGTTAACAAAACATAACTTACCTTTAAATGTTTAAACATTATCAAGTAATAGTTTAAATCTAGTTTCAATTTAAATTTTTTAAAAACTTCCTTTTCTAAAAAATTTAAAATTCCATTTCTAACTTAAGTTTAAAATAACTATAGATTTACTTAACAAAATTTAAATTAAACAAATTTCAAACTTCTTAATAATGTTAAAGAAAACATCTATTATATATAAAGTAAATTATATAGGAAAGTTTTAAACCAATTTCATTTTAAAAACCTTGTTTAAAAGTTCTTTTTAAACTACTCAATCTTTTTGCTTCGGGTCAAACCCGAAGACCGCTCGGGTCTCACCCGAGTTCCCTTTCCATTCCAAATTTTGGTTTTATTTTTAAATTTATATTTCAATTTTTAAAAACCTGGAACCAAATCCCTCTGGAACTACTCGAGTTCCCACCCGAGTCATTCCCTCCAAAACCCGATCTCCCCTTCGAGTCACAACCCAAACCAAACCACAACCCAAAAATAACTGACACAACCTCCCTTGTGCACATGCTCCAGCGTCGGATTCGCTCTTCACCTCTAATGAACCCTCCTACATATCGAACATCAATGCAGCAACCATCCCCGATCATCAAATCCCAAAATCAAGGCTCGATCCAAAATCGAGTAGTCCAGTTAAAACTGGAACCAAACTCCATGGCAAAAACCACCTCGAACTCGCGCCTCTGACCATCGGACGACACGCAACCCCGGCCACTCCATCTTTGATCATCTACGAAGCCATCCCCAAAGTCCCATTGAACTCGATGCACCAGAGAAGAAGCAATGATCCCATTTTCCCAGTTCAATCAAATTAGGTTTAGAACCTAAATCAACTCGCCGCCGTCGCCACGACCATCAGGCACCCCATCATCCATTTTTCCTGGGCACCCCAACACTCCGTCCTCCTCCAGTCAAACCAAGATCACTAAAGATGCTCCGGCCACCAAAATTTGCCCAAAACCCAATTCCAGACTATCCCAAAATGCACACTAAATTCTAATCTAAAAATCATAATTTTCATCTTAAAAATCCTATTTTCCCAAGCCGATTCAAGTTATAAACTTGAATCAGAGAAATGCAACAATTGATTTTAACATGTTTATATTATTTTTTACTATAAATCTTGATTTCCAGATACTATATATATATATATATATATATATATATATATATATATATATATAAACATGTTTAAACTATTTTTAGATCCAAGTTCAAGTTCAAACAAACCTAATTTGATTGGAAACTACGGCCTAACAGAGATCAGTGGAGAAGAAATTAGAATTTGAACTAAATTTAAACTCGGTAATATAAAACAGAGAAGAACATAAATTCAATCAGACATGCACACATGAATACATTCATATATACAAATTTTTCACTTATTTATACACGTGCAGGGCGTCATCATCACAAAGATTTCACAATAAACAACCATTAACTTATTTAAACTTTTAATAAAAATGTTTACTCACCATTTGTAAATGCAGAGAGTGGAAAAACTGGAAACCTAGAACTTTAGAATGGTTTTGGATTCCTGAATCTTGTATTGCTTTGATTGAAAACAAAATTGCTTTGTTGACTGAGATGATTCAAGATTTAATTCCAGGTTGAAATCTGAAGATGTTATAGGCTTGAAAATGCTTTCCAGGTTGCATTTTGAAATTGAACTTTGCTTGAAATTTTTTATTACAGGCTTGAGTTTGAGAATGGGTTACAAGCTTTTTGTTTGAGATGGTTGCAGACTTCAGATTTAAAAAAAAATGATTACAAAGTTTGAAAATTACTGGCTTTGATGATCTTTTCGTTTGTTGTTTATGAGGAGAAGATTAAAGACTTTGAGCATAAAGGTTTTCAGGCCTGAATGACAGGGTTTTGATTTTGAGGATTTTCTGGTTTGAGAAATGAATTACAGTGCTTATTTTAGTTTTCTTGAAAATGATTTTACAGGTTTTGATTTCTTAGTGGATTTCTGAAGATAGTTTACAGGTTTGTTCTTTTTAGTTTTTGAAAAGAAAAAGAAAACGAAGAGGAAGATAGGAGTTTAAATAGAGTTTATTTTGAGTTATAAAAATTTAAAGAAAATGAAACAAATTATGACACTTGTCACATACCTTGTTTACTTACTTAACACATGTTACTTAGATAACTTGATTTAATTACACTTGTAATTACTTATTTTTTTATTATTTTAAAATAATTTTAAAAGCTTTTATAATAGATTTTCCTAATTAATAAGTACCTTTCTAATTTAATAAATGCTTTTCAAATTTTAAATAAATAAAACTTTTAAAAGAAAATAAAATAAAAACCAATTATATTTTAAATAAAATCATATATAGTATATCTAATCCATTTTTAAATGTTAATAAAAACCCTTTGTATTTATCTTACTATTAAATAAATAATTTTCCAAATTTATATTAATAAATTTCTTTTTAGGAATATAAAACAAATCTTATTTTAAATAAAAACCTTATCCATATTTTATATCCAAAATATTTTTAAGATATATATCTTTTAAATTCAAATTTTGAATCGAAATTTGGATTCAATTTAAAATCCAATTTGAAATTAATTCAAATAAATATAGATATCAATTTTAAACAAACACATTATTAATTGTAAATAATTATCCTATTTAAAATCAATTTAAATACAAAACATACATACATACATACATATATATATATAAACACACTTATTAAATTTGAAAATAATAAGTCTATTTAAAATCTGTTTATAAAAAACACAATTTTAATTTATAAATTATTATTCCACTTAAAAAACTATTTATAACTATATTTAAAGCATCACATTATATTTATTATTGTTTGAAATTAACAAATTTTACCAATTTTAAATAATTAATTGAGAGATTATCACATTTTAAATTCCTTGAAATTCTGGGATATCACACACTATACCTTCAAGAATGTGTAGTTTGTTTGTTTGTAAAAGAACAAATGACAGACAAATACCGTTAATTTTGAACGTCGCTGGTTGGATATAATAATAACATCGTTATTCTATGTTGAATATTATAATAACTAATTCGTATAATTTCAAGGCAAAGAACTTCCAAATTTCTGGCTGAGTAGACGTCTTAATTTTTAATCATCCTAATTCTTATTGCCTGCATTGTTTCACGTTTACCATAAACTTGCACAGTGCCTTCAGCTTATTCTTTTTATTTCTTTTTTAGAATCATTTTTTTGACGGTTTAATATTAGCAATTCAATACATAAATCTGAATACACTAATATTAAATGAAAGTTCTGTAACTTTATTTTGTAACAGATTCCTAAAGTTTGAAATCTATATCAGAACTTAAACAAAGACCTTCCGAAGTCATATTTGGATATCAGTCTATGCTTTTAAACGATTAAAGAAATTCTACCCATCTGCAACCGGAGCTTTAGATGCTAAACCTTTAATGGTATGCTTAAGGTATACATGAAAAAGAAAAAAAAGAAAAATACTGTTTACATTCAGTAAAATTTGTATTATAAGAAAACATAAAATTTGTATCATTAAATAAATTTAGAAAAATGAAATCTAAGAAGAAAATTAAAAATCTGGTTTGGTACTAAAAAGAAGATTAGCAAGTTTGAAAACAAAAAACATGCATCAAAATTGATTAGAATTGGAGCAAAATTAATAAATTGGATAAAATCAAATAGGGTAAAAGAAAATCAGTTTATAGACTCTAAATCTATTAAAATCACAATTATGTGATAGTATACAATAAAAAAGCATTAAACTAAGGCATAAAAAAATACTTGCCAATTTCTTAAATATTAGTTGAGTATAAGGAAAAACTGATTTCTTTGTACAAAAGGTGCTAGTGAGGCATGGCCAAAAGTTGTAATAAAATGAAATTAACTTCATATTCATGCAAACTAAACAAAGCATTACAAAAGTAATCTTCCTGTGCATAAAAACGAAGCAAGTTTAAAGAAATTGAATATCACAGAATCCATATTTATTTACATCAGATACAAATGGATCAAAAAATAAATACCAAAGATAAACTTTCTAATTTAATTTATAGACACGGTTATCAAAATTAGGTAGACAGTTGGGAAAATAAAAATAATTGGATTAAAATAAATAGAAAACTTTGATTTAGTAAATTTTAGTTTTGTTTGAAGTAAAGTATTAAGCTAGCATATAAAACTCATAGCAAAAACGATAAATTTTCACAGAATGAACTAAAGATATAATTGAATCAAGAAAACAAAATAACACTCTAGGTTAGTTAACTATTGATAAATTTCAATTAAATTGAGCACATCAGCATTATAAAAACTAAATAAAAATAGACAAATAAAAGTACTAATCATATATGATATTGTTTGATCTGCTTCTCTTTAAAGAGAAGGTAGCCAAAGAACAAAAGCAAGTAAACAATTAATCAGTTAGAGCTACATTGTTTCTAGTTTGAAGCTAACAAATTTTCAGTCGAAGCTATACTTGTTCGAACTTCCATCTGCTATTATTAATAGGTTTCTCTAGTACTGTCACAGTATTATTTCGTACGCATTGAATAATTTCAATATTGTAGAAAGGTATTATCTAACTAAATGTTAATACTAAAGAGTAATACAACACATATTGATGTTCATCCTTTCCACCAACCTTCTAAACAATAATTTCAATATTGCAAAAAAGGTATTATCAAACTAAACGTTAATACTAAGGAGTATTACAACACATATTGATATTCATCCTTTCTACCAACATTCTAAAGCATATATATCTACTTTCCTAAATATGTATGTCGTCACTTTGTGAGTTTGGTATAGAAATACAAATTATAGTTTTAAAAAGAAAATAAGCACAGATTTATTGGCAATTCTATGTCAATTTGGTATAGAAAGCTAAACCTTATATTTTTCTAAGTAGTAAGCCTACCGCTGTACTTTGTTTAATAGCCATAGTTTTGAACCAAGTTCAGAACAGTGGTAAAATTATTGGAGCTAAACTTTTTTCATGAATCTTGAGCAAAGTTTGCAAAAAAGAGTGAATCAATATTTAATATGCCTGTACCGCAACTATAAACAGTGGACCAAGGGAACGCTGACGTAGAAGAAGGGAATTGCAGTTTAGACTGAGCTGATGCAATCCTACAAGAGGACGATGGCGGTGAAATTTCTGATCGATGGACTATGTGCTGCGATCGGGTAGGAGGACGATGGCGATGAGATTTCTGATCGATTTCTAGGGCAGAGGTGGTATGGATTCGAAGGAGTTTGGATTTGATAACGAATGACTTCTGATTTCTAATTGATCTAGGGTATTAAAAGCAATGTGAAATGGAGAGAGGGCGGAGATGGATAACGAAGGAGTTTTGATTTGACAAACGAATAACTTCTAATCTAGATTTCATAGAAACCGTGGAAGTATTTTGGATCGAAAGGATTTTGGGTAATTCAAAAAACGCGGTTGAAATTAGTTGATGGAATTATCATTATTAGTAGTAAAGATAAAACATCGTTTATAAATCTATCTCTTTATAAATAAAATGCGATTTCACAAATCTTCACTTCATTCGAAAGTGCCACTTTTATAAACTTAGCACGTTTATAATTTTCACCTTTACAAATAATCTTTAATATATGTACATACATTTATATTATATTACTTTAAATAAAATGGTTAATATGTATTTATATCAACATATTTCTATTTTCTTTAAGCCTGTATCCTTTATTATAAAAGAAGGACTTATGTTAAGATTTTAATTTTTTTATTTTACGGTTCGAAAGTTTTAATTCAAAATATGTTATAAACCTATTAAATTATAATGTCCAAAATATATACCTTTGATGTTAAAATAAATTACTTCTTCATATAATTCAAGAATAATTATTTAGACATATATAATTTCCAAAAAAACTTTGAAATCCCTTTTTAAAACCAATCACTATTTTATGGTATTTTAAAATATCAAAATATAAGGCCAGTGCTATTAAAGCACTAAATAAACAAAATCGTGTCCATGTCATCCAATATAACATCCAACATATCATACATCACAATATATGTACAAAATAAAATCAATAGTGTGAGGAATCTTTTTGGATCCTTCCAACCTTTCCCCACTTCATCTCATACAATATCTAAAAATAATTTAAAATCAACTGCTTCGAGGCGATATTCATATACAAAGGGTCATTCGCTCTTACATGGGAACGTAATAGGGTCTCATCCGCTCCAATATGCAGGAATATATCCAATCCAACTAATAATAATTAGTAAATTATCCAGTAATCAATAATCATCAAAAATTAATATCCAAACATCGAATAAATAATTCTTATTGACTAAAATATATTTATGGTTAACCAAAAAGCTGAGATTTACTCACATTTGATTTTCAGTCGTCAATACATTTCCATTTAGATTAAAATTGAATAGGCTTTCAATTTAAACCAAAATTTCTGCGATCTTCAAATTTGTCTATTCCAACTGCATGGCATAGCCTTCGTCGGTACGATTGCAATATGACTCGTCGAGTTCAATTTGGACCTCGTACGAGTTAAATATGGATAAATGAACGTTACAAACATTTAAATTGAAATTAACTTAAATTAACATAAATGTAACTTTTAAACCTTTCGGATTTCCCTCTCCCTCATGCGATTTCTTCTCCAGCCGAACTCGTTCTTTTTTTTCTTTTTTATATTTACAATCGATCGTCGAAGTTTGCCTACTACCACCAGCCGCGCTCGGGTGCGCCACCTCCATCGTCGCTGCTCCCATCCACGCATAGCAACCACCCCGTCATCACCTCGCCCTATGAACAAATTCAATATTGCGATACATGCCCCAAGTCGAACTTCATCAAAGGCCAATGCCGCCCATGGCTTCTCCGATCACCGCGACCACATCGGAGCATGCCCAAACCTAGTTTGACCCCCCAACACCTGAGTCGCTGCCTGCCATGAACTTTTTTTTTCCTTGCGACTTGTTTTCATTTTTTCTGTTTTTGTTCTCTGGTTCGAAAACAATAAAATGAGAGGGGAAGGAAGCAGTTGAAAAGAAATGAGGGTGTGGTAATGATCGTGCAGAGGTATGGGCTGGGTATGGCTGAGAGCATGGGCTAACATATATATATGTGTGTGTGTGTGTGTGTGTGTGTGTGTGTGTGTGTGTCTACACACACCACTTTAAACGTCCTAAAATTTTAAACTCCAAACAGGGTGTGCCGACTGGCGTTCTATATGTTATACCCCTATTTCAAACACATGGAACTAGTCCCGAGACCAAATTTGATCACATTTATAAGATAGCTTTTCAAACCCAATCATTATATAAATTCCTTTAATTAATTTCTACGCATTTCGATCTCGCACGTCCAAACAATTTGCCCGATCACCATGAAATTTGACGTTGTTCTATAGTTCAGTATTGTGGATCCAATGGAACTGATTTCGTCAAAATCCGAGACAGTGCCCTGGAAGACTATTTTTATACGTTAATTAAAATGAGAAATTTCCCAAAATCAGTTTAGTCACTTTTAGATCAAATTTAAAAGCTTACTATCTTCCTTCTTATTAAATAGAATTTAAATCAACTTTTGAAATCGTTTGCATTCACAATAAATTAAGGATTCAATTATCCAAACAATTCCAAATATTAAATTCAATAATTTAATTATCAAATAAATCGTTAAATTTGAAGTCCAAGTTATTTAACTTATAAAATTAATGTTTAAAAATTTAAAATCAATTGAATATTTCAAATTCAATATGACTAAATTCTAGGTCGTTACACTAACAATCCTTCTCATTCACTTCTCAACACCTTCTTTATGAGAAACAAAAAATCCTTACTTCCTAATTTTTTTCCATCTTCTCTTTGTTCTCCTTCCTTTCACAAATTTATTTCTCTTCCATCTCTACTTTTATAGACAAAATTCATTTTCCATTTCAAACTAGAGAGTTTATCAGAACAATTTATATATTAATCTCATAATTTTTATAACATGATTATAATTTAATTGGATTCATATAGGATATTCACATATGTATTTGCCTTAATTTTTTTATTTTAGTCATGTTATGTGTAGTTGTTTTCCTATATGCTGCTTTTAGTATTATGATTCTTATAGAAAAATTATCTAATAGCTATTAAGAAAGTTTGATTTACTAGATCAACAAGACTTTTTTAAAGGTTTGATCTTGATATTAAATGTCTTTTCTGTTGATTTTTTTGGTTTTGTCTTAAATTTATGATATCATATTTTTTATTTGATTTTTTTTGTCCAAATTTATTTTGCCATCCGACTTTTATTTCAGATATAATTTGTTCCCCTTATAACATTCGTATTTCTTTCTTCACTTTCTTCTCAAGCCTCTCACAATTTTGTTTCTCTTCAGTTCTTTAGTTTCCTATATAAACAAATTCAATTCTTGATAAGAAATAAAATAGAGTTTCTTTTCAAACAATTTAGTATTAATCTCATAACTTTTGATTAACATGATTTTGATTTGAATAAATTCATCAATAGTTTTCATCTTTATTAACCTTAATATTTTTATTCATGTTATGAAGTGTTTGTTTTTCAACTTGTTGATTTTAGTGTTGAATACATATGGATAAAGGAAAATTCTATTTCAACACGGATAATTACTTAGTAGACCCCCTAAAATAAATAAAATTTCAAAGACTAATTACCCTTAGAAAGCTGCATACTTTCTTTCTTCTTAATTCCATTATCTTCTTATGTTAGTTTCTTACTGTCTAAACCATCGCTTCTTCAAAACCCTAGTTTCTAAGTCGGTGAAGAATAAAATTCAATTTTTCACTACTATGTTATTTTTTGGGTTTATAGACTTTTTTAATTGTAGTTTTGAAGAAAATATGAATTGAGTTTCTAAATCAGTTAAGAAGAAAAATTCAATTTTTCACTACTAAGTTATTTTTTGGGTTACAGACTTTACTATGAAAAAATTCAATTTTTCACTACTAAGTTTCTAAACCAATGAAGAAAAATTCTAATCCTAGTTTCTAAATCAGTGATGAAAAAATTCAATTTTTCACATTTTACGTGATGGGAAGGGTAGTTCTGGAAATGGTAGGGGGCTACTAAGATATTTTTTGGGTTTACGGACTTTTTTAATTTTTGGAGGGCTACTAAGTAAATACTCGGGTTGAAATAGAACTTGTCATGGATAAATTATGTAAAAGCCACCAAAAAAATTTGGCTTACTGGAGCAACGAGGTTAACTTAAAGGTTAGATTTTATTTTATTACATATATTTTCTCTCAGTTTGAGGTTGAATATTTTGTTTTTTCCCCTAAATGTGTTTGTCTAGATTTCTGTTTTTCCTCTGATTTTGTATTGACTCATCAATTTATTTTATATGGGTTTATTGGATGACATGGAGAAGTGATATTTTCCGTATAATCAATATTACATATATACAATAGACTTTAAGTTGTTCTATATAATCAAAGGAAATTGTCAAATGGAGAAGTGCTTTGGATAGAGGAAGTAAAATATATGGTATTTTGTTGTAAAAAAAATTCATTATGGAGAGAATTAAGTAACTAGTTCTTTCCTCATAAAAGTAAACCATAAATACTAAATTAACCTTTTCCTAATAATTTCTCTCTCTTTTTTCACCTAATTTTCCGTCTCACCAAAATCATTATTTCTATTATCTCTTTAAACTCTACAATTTAAGTACATAATTAAAATTTTGGAGAAGGACTCATCTCGCTCTTCATCTATGTTTCATTAGCTTAATAGTATTCTTAACTAAGATTGAAAATATAAATGGATTAATTGAAAATCTTACGGTGAATAAATTTTTAATGGCATAGAATGAGAGAAGGAACATTTTATTTTCAGAATTAGAAGAGAAAGAAAGCTAGAGGGTTATTTTGTAAGTGGCGGTAATAATTTTCTATGTTGAAATAGGTTTGAACAAATATTTCTCCCATTGTATTTTCTTTATACAATTTTCTCTGTATGATTCACCCCCATTATAAAAAACACTCCCTCTTTAACAACTTCCTAGTCAAATAAAGCTAATATTATCTTCATTTCAGTCTGAAACATAAATGTATAAGAAAATCAAGTTGGAATGAAAACATTATATTTGAAGTGCTATAAAATGTAAATAAGGAACACATATTCATTATCACCAAAATCTTGGTGATCTTATAGTACAGTGAGGTAATTATCCATGTCTTTTTTTTTCAAAGTTTTTTATGTTGTGTTTTTGTAGTTAGGACATATTTATGAAAAGCTATATGTGGAAGATATATTTATTTATAATGTGTAGAAGTGAATTTTTTTTAAATTAGGAATGATCATTTCAAATAGTATTACGATGCAATAAGTCAAAGGAATTAATTGCTATTAAATTGGATCCATTTGAATTCAGAGTAATCAGGGAAATAAAATGTAATTAATTTAATGAAAGGATTATTTACATATTAATTATCTTTAACGCTAATCAATCAGAGAATTAACGTATAATGAAACTGTTCATCTTATCTACAACACATTTTATATTGATTTTCTTTCCACATTTTGTTTCGATTGGTAAGATTATGAATATGGGTTCCTAATTACTAATTTTTGTTTGCGTAAAATACCAAAATGCCTTAAAAAAATTGCATATTCAAATAGAGGTCAAGTTGGTCTTTATTTTATTCACAAACATAAGTATATATAGTTGGAAGAAAAACATTGTATATGAAATAAATGAATATATTCAAATAATAAATTTTCATATTGTATTTTGGTGTAAAGGATAATTATATAAGCATACGGTTGTTCTACCTTTAGTAGACAACTTTAAATTTTTGTTAACAGTTAGTTTGGAACATGTATTTTATGAATTTATTATTAATTTTAAAATGCATCATTTAGTATTTTCCAATCTAAACTTATTTTTTGTATTGTCTAACACTATTCTATTAATCAATCTAGGATTTTAATATTATTTGGTTGTGCAGTTGAAAAGACTATGAAATGTTCATAAGAAACACGCATTCGTAGTTATCACCAAAGTCTTGATCTCATGGAACAATGAGGTAATTATACATGATTTAATGTTGTTTAGATCAATTTACTTTTTGTAGTTTGGGACTGGTTATAAATAGGTTACTATAAACTAGAGATATAGTATTTGTATTATGTATAATTGAACTATTTTCTATAGGATCATTTCAAATATTGCTATCATGCAATAAATAAATGAATTTTTTTTCATTTTATTTAATTTTAATTCAATGTAACTATTATTTAATTTAATGAGACAATTAATTACATAAAGGAGTATTGACAAATACTTATCTTATCCTTAACAAGGTTAGCAAAAAAAAAAAAATTCTTCAACAAACTTACGAAATAATATTAGGATAGTATTTTCTTATGCACTAAAAGCAACATGATATTTTTGACCTATTTGTTAAGTTTAAAAGGAAACATCATATATTTTATATATTTAAAAGCATATTTATAATTTTTATCTTACATGCATAACGATTATATTAGGTAATAAATATTATATTGTCGATGTCGGATGTACAAGCACAAATATTAAAAGTATTCGTAATGAGTTATAGTTACATGATATTTTAATACTTCACTTCATTGGTCGTGTTTTCTTATATTAGCCGGTCTTATTATTATCTCTAATGTGGTGTCATCTAATGTATTTTTTATATGTATCTATAAATTATTTTTCTCATGATGATATATTACTTCGCTTTGAATCATGCTAAAATTTATATTACTTCATTTATTATGTTGGTATCAATATTTGAAACAAAAGGAAAAAATATATTTTAATTGTTCTGGAAATTAGAATACAATGTCCCTGAGTAATAGCTTATTTGGTCATGGCATTAGAGGTAATGAAGAGGCGTAATATCAATTCTCAATGATGACATTAAATTCATTACTTACTGTGGTAGTTACTATAACGCTCACTGCGAAGTTTATATATTATTTGGTTTTGCTTGAGTATTAGGAAGAAATATTTTTTATACAATTTTTATAATTTTTATTTATTTCGTGCACCATGTTATATTTATTTGCGAATATAGTGTTCCTGAAATAATTTTCTACGACAGTGTCAAAAAACTGCATTGATGCAAATGTTGGAATATTTTTTTTGAAACCAAATTTGAATCGCTATTTCACATCGAGTATGATTAATTTATGCCAATCATAGAACATTGTTATCATATTAAACGCGTACCTATTTGAATTTATGCTTTATAGAACATGAAGTCATGTTCAATTGATTCATTTCTTAATTTAATATGTATGCTTTGTTACGAAGTAAGGAATAATAAGTAGTTGTCATTATTGTTTTTTATATAAATCATTTATTCTCTATAAAATTTGCTATACTTCATCTGCTTCGAGATTACTTAAGCATATTTACCATCAAATATTTATTAAAGTATTTAAGAAAAGTCTAATCCAAATAAATTACAATCGACAAACATATGCTTTCATCTTTATATAAGTAGAAAGCACCGATAAATAAATTATATGGTGAACCCCATGTGAATAATTCAACTAATTTAAAAACTTATATCCAACTAGTAGTACAAAAATTGCAATAGAAATAAATCAAATAATGTAACGACCCCGAAATTTCGATCTCGAAAATTCCAGATAGTTAATGAAAGAAGAAAGAAAAAGAAGAAGAAAACAGCAACAGGTCACAGAATCCTCACATTCGCAACGGATCAAATATAATATCAAATAAGATATCAGTTATACAAAGAAAACTATATCTGTTAATTTACATTTAAATACATCAGAGTTACACATATACATAAACATTGGACAAAACAATCATGTCCAGATATTACAATATCACAATGGAAACTCTCTATACGTCCCTGCCATCCAGCTCGCCTCCTGAGCTCCAGAACGTCCTTACCTGAAAATCTGTAATACTCGGTCTGACCCGAGCATTACATCAAAGTAACACCCGGGTCAGGCTGGAAACCAGCGTGAGTAAACTCATCTAACTTGGAATACAAGAGCATACAATTTATATAAACCCGGGTACTCATATCAATTTACATATTCACAAATTGTTATAGACATCACTAATACCACACATCAGTATCTAAGTACCAAAAACTTAGGTTAACGGTCAAATTCACTTAAATCATTCCATAATAGCATGTTGATTTCACATATCAATTTATAAAGAATCGAAGTGGTTTCGGGTATTAACTAATACCCGACTCTGGTCTCTTCGAATTCAATGCCATCTTAACCCATGTTATTCAAATGAATACAATTCAACTTTAAATTCAAGGTCTTACTTTTTACACAGCAATTCATCATCAGTAGATAATCACACTATTATCGTCCACCCAAACATATTATATCACGAAACATTTCATATCAGAGACATAAATCAATTCAAGGTATTCAACCATTCATAAGCAAGATGGATTATTTACAAAATTAATTTAAATTATCTCTAATTAAATTAATTACAAGTCCTTAATCACTTAGATTATCTTTAATTAATCATTTCAAATCAATAGATTAATCAACTTTTAATCATTCATCTTAATTCATCATCCTTGATTAATTTTCTTTAATTACATAAGTAATTATCCTTACCATTTACAGTAATTAATCTTTAATTACTTTCATTAATTACATTAGTTAATGATCTTTAATTAATTACTTTCATTAATCAACAGTAATTAACCGTCTATAATTACTCTTCTTAGTTAATTAACTCTTTAATTAATTATATAAATCCCCCAATTAATTACACCAAATAATTAATCCTTAATTACTTTTCCTAAGTAATCATCTTTTGATTACATATATTAATTACAACCAGTAATTTATCTATCAATTACTTCACTAAGAAATTTCACTTATCAATCTCCTTAAGTAATTATACTTAATCAATAACCAAGCAACTATTTTTAATTAATTAACAAATTAACTAATCACATTCATCTCATTAATTATAATTGGGTAATTCATTACTTAATTATCCTATAAACCAATTAATTAATAAACCTTAATTATCAATTAATCTCCTTTAATACAAGTAATCAATCCTTAATTACATTTATAATCAATTTCATTAAGTGATTAAACTTAATTAATCATCTCTGAATTAATTACTTTAATTAATCTTATTAAGAAATAAATCTTTTAAATTGATTACACAACTTAATTAATTAATTAAAATTATAAACTCATAGCCCTTAATTAATCGATCCCTAACCATTAATAAATTAATTCCTCTTTAATTACTTAATTAAATTAACAATTTACCCTTAATTCCCACTTAATCACATTATAGATTAAGTTCAATAAACTTAGGACCTAACTTAGATTATTTATCACATAACCTTTAAGTACCAATTATTTAAATAACATTTATTATTTAAAAGATTAAACTTGACTATCCACTGACTCAATCATGTAGGCCTCAGCGTTAACCCAGGGCCCAAAAACTATCATGCCCGAGTTTATCCCTACCTCTTCCTGATACAATCAAACTCAAATCCCAACCGATTGAATTTCAAGTTTACACCGAGTAAAATGTCATCTATCCCGAAGCAATCAACAAAATGTTAGTTGCAGACACGAGCGGATCCATGTGCACGTGCATAAGTCGTCGTAGGTGCTCCGGCCACCACTCCCATCGCTGGTGAGTCACCGATGACCACCCCTTCCAATCTCAACAACCAAACCGATGATTTGAACTCGAAAACCAATTTGAGCGAAATGAACCCAAACTGGAACCATCTTCTTCAAAAATCCCTTCTTGCCGCCGACCACTTCGACCTCAATCGTCCATGCAACCAAGGCCATAGCTTCCTCATCAACAAACTCAGCATTTCCCCTTGATGCGATTGAGCTCGAATCCCACACGATAGAGAAAACGCTCGATAACTCCTACCGAACCCCAAAGGCAAAGAAAACCCTAAATCAATTCGCACCCTCAACCACGATGCCCAGAAAAATACGAAAGAATTTTTCTCTCGAACCCCGGCCCATAAACTTCCTCTGGCCAAAATCACGAGGACGTCGATCAACTTGGTTATCGGAAAAATCCAAAAAACCATAATTTGGTAAATCCTCAAATTCTCGCAATGTACTTTCTTAGAAATCATGATTTTAATTTTAAAAATCTTAAGTTTTGATTATGATTTATAATATATACATGAATCGTTAAATTATTGAAATTAGATTTTGATCAATCTTATGTTTTACTGGAAAATTCGAACTCCAGAAGCCTTCCAACATATTTAACTTCCTACATATAAATTTACTTTAGCTTAATTTCTACAAACAAATTTTGTTTTAAAAATCTAAGCCTATCATAGACTAGATTAAGAATTTTGAGAAATTGATCGAAAATCTGGACTCTGAACTTTAAACAGAGAGATTCACTGATCCTTTAATATAAACATAGTTTTACATTCACATATACCCAATACATCATCATGCAGAAATTTTACATCAAGCTTCTTGGATTCATTCATGCATTCATATTTAAAATAAAAACAAAGTTGGGATTTGCTCATAGATTTTGAAAACAATTTGAAATATTGTTTGCTGATTAAATTCCAACTTTCAGTAAAACCACTCACCAATCTCACTAAAAATCATTTCTATATTATTATTATTTTTAAAAATAAAAATAAAATAGAAATCAAGCTACAACAAACATATACCCTCTAAACATAACAATCTATAGATATTTATATATAAAGAGATTCGATTTTTACTGAGTTTGCGGGCTGTAAACAAAGAACAGAGGTAATGTATACATATACCGTGTATAACATATCTATATACTTCTACAAAGCACATGCACAGTCATTTCTCCCACAACTTTCACATGCAACAGAATATTGTAAAAAGATTTTACTTTTGAGGTGAAGTTTACCCACAAGCATACATTTTTAAACAAGATTAAGCATTTACTGAGTAGCAGTTTACTCACCTGTAAAAATCTGAGCAGAGAACATGTTTTGATTCATTTTCCAGGCCTTGAGATTTTAAAATTGCTTTGCTGCAGAAAATGAATCCATGCATGCTTCTAATTGATGTTGAACTGCAAGTTACTTGCTGTTGATCAGATTTGAATTGCAGTAGAACTCTCATTTAGTTGCAGGTTGAATTGTTGCAGCAGATTTAAATTTTGCTTTTCATTATCAGGTTTTGATTTGTGGTTTTTGCTTTTGATTCAAATTTCGGGTTTACTTTTTTTCTTTCAGCTAAGAATAGAAAATGATTCAAGAAAGAAGAAAGAGTTGCAAAGTTTTTATTTTTAAATTGAATTATGTTGTGTTGTAAAAATTAAAGAAAAGAAAGATAGAAAAAAAAAATAAGTTTTAAGTAAAGACACTTGTCACTTATATCCCTTAATTAACTTACATGTGTTGTTAGAATGACTTAAGATAATTACACATGTTATTAAGTATTAATAAATTTTTATTTAATTTATATGTAATTATAAACTTACATATTTAAGTTACTTTGTTAATAAATGCTTACTTATGTATTTATAAATTTATTTATTTATATATTTATTTATTTTTTAAAAGAAAATACTCTAAAACTAATTATGATACAAATAAATCTCATACATGGATTTTTTTTTAAAAAAATCTAAAACATTTATATTTATACATTTTAATTAGTAGAATTTATTTGTTCAATTTACAAATTATTATTTTAATAAATTTTAATTCTGATAATAATCAATTAATTCAGATATCCCAAAATCCGGGTTATCACATTCCTACCCCCTTCGAATCTTTTCGTCCTCGAAAAGGAATGAAACCAGAATTTAGAATTCTTATTATTAGAAAAAAATATGTTCTTTGAAACCCTTTTTAAAACACTTTTAAAATTTACATAATATCATAAAATAGTTTTATAAAAATACCTTTTTATAACTCGATGTTTCAACCAGTCCATCCTTGTTCTCATAGAAATTCGGTCATACGTTGATCGGGCGTACGACTAAAAATCTATAAGTACTTAGCAGACCCATTTCCAACATCCAGTGAAAATACTTGAAAAATAATTTTAATGAAAATGTAGAAAACAGTTTTTGAAAATAGAGGATATATCTTTGGTGAGAATGCTCTGGAAATCATCACCCTCATTCATGGTCACAGTTACATTGCAGGGTTACGTTGCCGTCGCAGCAAAAGTCCATGTAACTGCAGGCTCTCAGCAGCCTCTCGATTACGCCATGGATACCCATACAACAGATCACAGTTACATCCAGGGTTACGTTGCCGTCACAGCAAAAGTCCATGTAACTGCAGGCTCTCAGCGGCCTCTGATTTTCGCTGTCGAAATGAAACTCCTCCACTCCTACATAGGTCGCAGTCTGCCGATATAAAATCAAACGCAGACTGTTGGCTCTCAGCGGCACACACGACTTTCGCTATGTTATACTCTACTCATAATCCCCAGGAACTAGTTTTGTCCGGACTCCTCACAGGATCAACTTTAGAACCCTCCCTTGGGGCTCAAGGTAGCACCACCCAATGGTACTCCTGAGCAGTTCATTTTAATTGAGCGCCTTTTTCCCCAGAGCCATCATCAAAACATTTTATACTATACACATATAGTATCTTCAAATCATACACCTAGTATGATCTCATATAAAGCTTCTTTACACAAAATCGATTATCCAAAAATCGATAATTCTCAAACTAGGCTTTCCAAATTCAATATTGATTTTACTCAAAAATCAAAAGCCTTTCCAAATCCAAAGGTTTCCAAAACCTTTTCCCAAAATCCTCGTACGATCCTTTATATATAGAGATATATATATAAAATCCTTGATAAAAATCTTTGGATCATTTTAAACTTGTATAAAATCCTTTTATACTTCAAAACACCTTCAAAATCCTTTTCTTCTGGCAATAGATTCAACAAGGGAAGTTTCATTTTATAAAACAAAGATATTTAACTTTGTTTACTCAAAATCAAATATTCAAATTTGATTACTCTTTTTAATATTTTCATTCAAATCCGTACGATGTACACATATCATCCGTACGCTATACCAATCTGATCGCTCACTCGACCACACACTTTCACTTCCGAACTAGTATCGTCCACCTGACTTCCTAGTGCGGACACATATCTGGTTTCTTGATCAGAAACCGTCATTCTCTTTGCATAGACTAACAATGATAGAGAACATCCAGAACCAATCAACAATCCATATCCAGGTTCGCCGTCGAAAATCGAATGAAAAATCCCACTCGGATTGATAAAACTATCTTGAAATTCTGTGCTCGAATCTGGATCAAATCACTATGCGAATAGAATAACATACGTACACCTTACGTATTTATCTTTATTGGTTATTAGCCAAATCAATTCCATTTCTATTCACATTCACTTTGATTTTCATTCTCCTACTCACAATTGCTTTAATACATTTGGATTATCACCTCTATTCTTATGTCGATTGGGTATTTAACCAAGAACAGTTTGAACTCTGTCCAGTTTAAATTTAGAAAATAACTTCAATTTTTTTTTAAAATAGATAAGTAGTTGGAAAATAATTACTAGTTCGTAAAATAGGTGTAAAATAGGTAAAATAATTATAGGAATTTTAAATAATTGCAAAATAATAGTAAGACAGTAATTAGTTTTGTAAAACAGTTGAAATATAGTAATTAGTTTATAAAACAGTTGGAAAATTGTTAAATAGTTTCAAAAATAATTGTAAAATAAGTATAAGATAGTTTGGCTTTTAAAAGAAAGGTTGTTTATATAATAAAAAGTTTGAAAAAAATAGTTTTATATTAAAACAATTTATATTAAAAATAGTCCAGAGTCAAAACTGTTCGATTCCCAATCTCCATTCCTAATCAATTCAATTTAAATTCCACCTCCATTTAAATTGACCCAATTCCAATTTAAATAACTTCAATTTCCATTGAAATTGATTTAACCCCAATTCAAGTTGAATTAACCTTAGTTTCTTTCCAAATTTAACTTTATTCAACCTTGATTTCATATTCTACTAATTCAGATAAATTTCAATTGAACTAGTTCCAATTTCAATTCATTTCATCTCCAGTTTGAATAAATCCCAATTTCAAACTCCATTTCCAAATCAAGTTGAATTATTCTTGATTTCCTCCTAAATTTAATTCAAATTCCTTTTGAATTAAAAACTATTCAACATTAATTATAATTCCAAATCATTCCAATAAATTTGGACTAATTTCAAATTGAATCCACTTCAATTTCAAATTATTACAAATTAATCCAATTCAAATTTTCCATTTGAATCTTATACTCATACATCTTCAATCACACTTTCAATTACTTCAAATCAAATTCAATTTTAACTAACGCAAATTTCAAATTTAAACCATCTCTCATTCATTTAAACAATTCCAATTCACAACTTAAAGATTATTAACAACAATAGGATGATATTATCCAATTTATTTTAAAACATCCATTCATTTTAAATTTCTAGATCTCAAACCCAATTTGAGATCACTCAAAATCTCAATTACAATCAACCATTTAACTTCCCAAGTTAAATTTTAATTTCATCTTAAAATTTACAAATCAGGTTGAACATCCTAACATATTTAACTTTTCCCCAGGTTAAGCTCGATTCACTTAATCCAGTCAATCCTACCCAATTTGAATCTTCCATTTCAAATTTTGAACTTCTCATAATAATCTTCCCACTTATCAAGTTGAAAAACTTAACACTTCGGGTATCACATCTTATTCCATATTCAAAACTCAACATTTAGAGTTTATTTCAAACCATATTTGATATTATGTATATCCACATATATACATATTAACTTCTTTTACATACCAAGTTATACTTTAAAATTTTAAACCACCTTTGGTTTTTAATTTAAACAAATTCTTTTAAAATTTCAAACAACCCTTGTTTGAAATAGGACCCTTTCATTTGAATTAAATAACATCTCTTATTTTAAAATAAGATCATATTCAAAATAGTTTGAATAATATTATCTCCTTTAACATTTTGAAATCAATTCAAATGTTTAAATTTAGAATTCAAAACTTCACAATTTTAAATCCACTTCAATTTCCATCCTTTCTAATTTACAAGTTATTCTCATCAATTGGTTATTTCCTTAAAACATTTTATTGTTTAAAACAAACATCCCATTATTAAACACAATAACCATTAAATTTCCTGGTTTGAAATCAATTCTGATTCATCTTATTTTGAAATTCTTTCTTAACTTTAAGATTTTAATTTAAGTTTGAATCCATTTCAAACTTATGCTTATTTAATTTCAATTTGGTTGTATTATATTACTTCTTAATTCTTACTATTACTTTTAATTTAATTAATGCTATAACCAATTTTCTTAATATAATAGATAATCTATTTCTTATATAAGATTCATTTACCTTTGAAATCATTTAAAAATCTTTATATAAGAAAATAACAAGTACGCTCTCCCATATATATCTACACTCAACTCATTCTAGGTACTACTTACCCTATTCTTAATGAGTAATCCCACCAGAGCCAAGGTTGTCGGTTAACCAGGCTCTGATACCAAATGTAACGACCCAGAAATTTCGATCCCGAAAATTCCAGATAGTTAATGAAAGAAGAAAGAAAAAGAAGAAGAAAACAGCAACAAGTCACAGAATCCTCACATTTGCAACGGATCAAATATAATATCAAATAAGATATCAGTTATACAAAGAAAACTATATCTGTTAATTTACATTTAAATACATCAGAGTTACACATATACATAAACATTGGACAAAACAATCATGTCCAGATATTATAATATCACAGTGGAAACTCTCTATACGTCCCTGCCATCCAGCTCGCCTCCTGAGCTCCAAAACGTCCATACCTGAAAATCTGTAATACTCGGTCTGACCCGAGCATTACATCAAAGTAACACCCAGGTCAGGCTGGAAACCAGCGTGAGTAAACTCATCTAACTTGGACTACAAGAGGATACAATTTATATAAACCCGGGTACTCATATCAATTTACAAATTCACAAATTGTTATAGACATCACTGATACCACACATCAGTATCTAAGTACCAAAAACTTAGGTTAACGGTCAAATTCACTTAAATCATTCCATACTAGCATGTTGATTTCACATATCAATTTATAAAGAATCGAAGTGGTTTCGGGTATTAACTAATACCCGACTCCGGTCTCTTCGAATTCAATGCCATCTTAACCTATGTTATTCAATGAATACAATTCAACTTTAAATTCAAGGTCTTACTTTTTACACAGCAATTCATCATCAGTAGATAATCACATTATTATCGTCCACCCAAACATATTATATCACGAAACATTTCATATCAGAGATATAAATCAATTCAAGGTATTCAACCATTGATAAGCAAGATGGATTATTTCCAAAATTAATTTAAATTATCTCTAATTAAATTAATTACAATTCCTTAATCACTTAGATTATCTTTAATTAATCATTTCATTAATCAACTTTTAATCATTCATCTTAATTCATCATCCTTGATTAATTTTCTTTAATTACATAAGTAATTATCCTTACCATTTACAGTAATTAATCTTTAATTACTTTCATTAATTACATTAGTTAATAATCTTTAATTAATTACTTTCATTAATCAACAGTAATTAACCGTCCTGTAATTACTCTTCTTAATTAATTAACTCTTTAATTGATTATATAAATCCCCCAATTAATTACACCAAATAATTAATCCTTAATTACTTTTCCTAAGTAATCATCTTTTGATTACTTATATTAATTACAACCAGTAATTTATCTATCAATTACTTCACTAAGAAATTTCGCTTATCAATCTCCTTAAGTAATTATACTTAATCAATAACCAAGAAACTATCTTTAATTAATTAACAAATTAATTAATCATATTCATCTCATTAATTATAATTGGGTAATTCATCACTTAATTATCTTATAAACCAATTAATTAATAAACCTTAATTATCAATTAATCTCCTTTAATACAAAGTAATCAATCCTTAATTACATTTATAATCAATTTCATTAAGTGGTTAAACTTAATTAATAATCTCTGAATTAATTACTTTAATTAATCTTATTAAGAAATCAATCTTTTAAATTGATTACACAACTCAATAAATTAATTTAAAATTATTAACTCATAGCCCTTAATTAATCGATCCCTAACCATTAATAAATTAATTCCTCTTTAATTACTTAATTAAATTAACAATTTACCCTTAATTCCCACTTAATCACATTATAGATTAAGTTCAATAAACTTAGGACCTAACTTAGATAATTTATCACATAACCTTTAATTACCAATTATTTTGAATAACATTTATTATTTAAAAGATTAAACTTGACTATCCACTAACTCAATCATGTAGGTCTCAGCGTTAACCCCGGGCCCAAAAACTATCATGCCTGAGTTTATCCCTACCTCTTCCTGATACAATCAAACTCAAATCCCAACCGATCGAATTTCAAGTTTACACCGAGTAAAATGTCATCTATCCCGAAGCAATCAACAAAATGTTAACTGCATACATGAGCGGATCCATGTGCACGTGCACAAGTCATCGCAGGTGCTCCAGCCACCACTCCCATCGCCGGTGAGTCACCGATGACCACCCCTTCCAATCTCAACAACCAAACCGATGATTTGGACTCGAAAACCAATTTGAGCCAAATGAACCCAAACTGGAACCATCTTCTTCAACAATCCCTTCTTGCCGCCGATCACTTCGACCTCAATCGTCTATGCCACCAAGGCCATAGCTTCCTCATCAACAAACTCAGCATTTCCCCTTGATGCGATTGAGCTCGAATCCCACACGACAGAGAAAACGCTCGATAACTCCTACCGAACCCCAAAGGCAAAGAAAACCCTAAATCAATTTGCACCCTCAACCACGATGCCCAGAAAAATACGAAACAATTTTTCTCTCGAACCCCGGCCCATAAACTTCCTCGGGCCGAAATCACGAGGACGTCGATCAACTTGATTATCGGAAAAATCCAAAAAACCATAATTTGGTAAATCCTCAAATTCTCGCAATGTACTTTCTTAGAAATCATGATTCTAATTTTAAAAATCTTAAGTTTTGATTATGATTTATAATATATACATGAATCGTTAAATTATTGAAATTAGATTTTGATCAATCTTATGTTTTACTGGAAAATTCGAACTCCAGAAGCCTTCCAACATATTTAACTTCCTACATATGAATTTATCTTTAGCTTAAGTTCTACAAACAAATTTTGTTTTAAAAATCTAAGCCTATCATAGACTAGATTAAGAATTTTGAGAAATTGATCGAAAATCTGGACTCTGAACTTTAAACAGGGAGATTCACTGATCCTTTAATATACACATAGTTTTACTTTCACATATACCCAATACATCATCATGCAGAAATTTTACATCAAGCTTCTTGGATTCATTCATGCATTCATATTTAAAACAAAAGCAAAGTTGGGATTTTCTCATAGATTTTGAAAACAATTTGAAATATTGTTTGCTGATTAAATTCCAACTTTCAGTAAAACCACTCACCAATCTCACTAAAATCATTTCTATATTATTATTTTTTTAAAAATAAAAATAAAATAGAAATCAAGCTATAACAAACATATATCCCCTAAACAAAACAATCTGTAGATATTTATATATAAAGAGATTCGATTTTTACTAAGTTTGCGGGCTGTAAACAAAGAACAGAGGTAATGTATACATATACCGTGTATAACATATCTACATACTTCTCCAAAGCACTTGCACAGTCATTTCTCCCACAACTTTCACATGCAACAGAATATTGTAAAAAGATTTTACTTTTGAGGTGAAGTTTACCCACAAGCATACATTTTTAAACAAGAGTAAGCATTTACTGAGTAGCAGTTTACTCATCTGCAAAAATCTGAGCAGAGAACAGGCTTTGATTCATTTTCCAGGCCTTGAGATTTTAAAATTGCTTTGCTGCAGAAAATGAATCCATGCATGCTTCTAATTGATGTTGAACTGCAAGTTGCTTGCTGTTGATCTGATTTGAATTGCAGTAGAACTCTCATTTAGTTGCAGGTTGAATTGTTGCAGCAGATTTAAATTTTGCTTTTCATTATCAGGTTTTGATTTGTGGTTTTTGCTTTAGATTCAAATTTCGGGTTTACTTTTTTTCTTTCAGCTGAGAATAGAAAATGATTCAAGAAAGAAGAAAGAGTTGCAAAGTTTTTATTTTTAAATTGAATTATGTTGTGTTATAAAAATTAAAGAAAAGAAAGATAGAAAAGAAAAATAATAATAAATAAGTTTTAAGTAAAGACACTTGTCACTTATATCCCTTAATTAACTTACATGTGTTGTTAGAATGACTTAAGATAATTACACATGTTATTAAGTATTAATAAATTTTTATTTAATTTTTATTTAATTATAAACTTACATATTTAAGTTACTTTGTTAATAAATGCTTACTTATGTATTTATAAATTTATTTATTTATATATTTATTTATTTTTTAAAAGAAAATACTCTAAAACTAATTATGATACAAATAAATCTCATACATGGATTTTTTTTTAAAAAATTCTAAAACAATTATATTTATACATTTTAATTAGTAGAATTTATTTGTTCAATTTACAAATTATTATTTTAATAAATTTTAGTTCTAATAATAATCAATTAATTCAGATATCCCAAAATCCAGGTTATCACATTCCTACCCCCTTCGAATCTTTTCGTCCTCGAAAAGGAATGAAACCAGAATTTAGAATTCTTATTATTAGAAAAAATATATTCTTTGAAACCCTATTTAAAACACTTTTAAAATTTACATAATATCATAAAATAGTTTTATAAAAATACTTTTTATAACTCGATGTTTCAACCAGTCCATCCTTGTTCTCATAGAAATTCGGTCATACGTTGATCGGGCGTACGACTAAAAATCTATAAGTACTTAGCAGACCCGTTTCCATCATCCAGCGAAAATACTTGAAAAATAATTTTAATGAAAATATAGAAAACAGTTTTTAAAAATAGAGGATATATCTTGGGTGAGAATGCTCTGGAAATCATCACCCTCATCCATGGTCACAGTTACATTCCAGGAATACTTTGCCATCGCAGCAAAAGTCGATGTAACTAAAGGCTCTCAGCGGCCTCTCGATTACGCCATGGATACCCACACAACAGATCACAGTTACATACAGGGTTACGTTGCCGTCACAGCAAAAGTCCATGTAACTGCAGGCTCTCAGCGGCCTCTGATTTTCGCTGTCGAAATGAAACTCCTCCAATCCTACATAGGTCGCAGTCTGCCGATATAAAATCAAACGCAGACTGTTGGCTCTCAGCGGCACACACCACTTTCGCTATGTTATACTCTACTCATAATCCCCAGGAACTAGTTTTGTCCGGACTCCTCACAGGATCAACTTTAGAACCCTCCCTTGGGGCTCAATGCAGCACCACCCAATGGTACTCCTGAGCAGTTCACTTCAAGGGAGCGCCTTTTTCCCCAGAGCCATCATCCAAACATTTTATACTATACACATATAGTATCTTAAAATCATACACCTAGTATGATCTCATATAAAGCTTCTTTACACAAAATCGATTATCCAAAAATCGATAATTCTCAAACTAGGCTTTCCAAATTCAATATTGATTTTACTCAAAAATCAAAAGCCTTTCCAAATCCAAAGGTTTCCAAAACCTTTTTCCAAAATCCTCATACGATCCTTTATATATAGAGATATATATAAAATCCTTGATAAAATCTTTGGATCATTTTAAACTTGTATAAAATCCTTTTATACTTCAAAACACCTTCAAAATCCTTTTCTTCTGGCAATAGATTCAACAAGGGAAGTTTCATTTTATAAAACAAAGATACTTAACATTGTTTACTCAAAATCAAATATTCAAATTTGATTACATTTTTTAATATTTTCATTCAAATCCGTACGATGTACACATATCATCCGTATGCTATACCAATCTGATCGCTCACTCGACCACACACTTTCACTTCCGAACTAGTATCGTCCACCTGACTTCCTAGTGCGGACACATATCTGGTTTCTTGATCAGAAACCGTCATTCTCTTTGCATGGCCTAACAATGATAGAGAACATCCAGAACCAGTCAACAATCCATATCCAGGTTCGCCGTCGAAAATCGAATGAAAAATCCCACTCGGCTCGATAAAACTATCTTGAAATTCTGTGCTCGAATCTGGATCAAATCACTATGCGAATAGAATAACATACGTACACCTTACGTATTTATCTTTATTGGTTATTAGCCAAATCAATTCCATTTCTATTCACATTCACTTTGATTTTCATTCACCTACTCATAATTGCTTTAATACATTTGGATTATCACCTCTATTCTTATCTCGATTGGGTATTTAACCAAGAACAGTTTGAACTCTGTCCAGTTTAAATTTAGAAAATAAATTGAATTTTTTTTTAAAATAGATAAGTACTTGGAAAATAATTACTAGTTCGTAAAATAGGTGTAAAATAGTTAAAATAATTATAGAAATTTTAAATAATTGCAAAACAATAGTAAGACAGTAATTAGTTTTGTAAAACAGTTGAAATATAGTAATTAGTTTATAAAACAGTTGGAAAATTGTTAAATAGTTTCAAAAATAATTGTAAAAGAAGTATAAGATAGTTTGGCTTTTAAAAGAAAGGTTGTTTATATAATAAAAAGTTTGAAAAAAATAGTTTTATATTAAAACAATTTATATTAAAAATAGTCCAGAGTCAAAACTGTTCAATTCCCAATCTCCATTCCTAATCAATTCAACTTAAATTCCACTTCCATTTAAATTGACCCAATTCCAATCTAAATAACTTCAATTTCCATTGAAATTGATTTAACCCCAATTCAAGTTGAATTAACCTTAGTTTCTTTCCAAATTTAACTTTATTCAACCTTGATTTCATATTCTACTAATTCAGATAAATTTCAATTGAACTAGTTCCAATTTCAATTCGTTTCATCTCCTGTTTGAATAAATCCCAATTTCAAACTCCATTTCCAAATCAAGTTGAATTATTCTTGATTTCCTCCTAAATTTAATTCAAATTCCTTTTGAATTAAAAACTATTCAACATTAATTATAATTCCAAATCATTCCAATAGATAGATTACCATTAGGTGCAATAGTTTATGAAAAGTAGTGATGAAGGAGAAGGTTGCAACTATTAACGGGTAAAGATGTTGCTTCACAAGGAAGAACATCCTTTCAAAAATATAGCCGTTTGATGACTTTCATTCGACTGAAAACTATTCGGTAATTGACTGAATTTTTTTAGAAAATGAGAATATAAAACAGAAAAGAAATAGTACAATTTTCACAGAATTCAGTCGGTTGAAATTTCTTATTTAATCGACTGAATATTGTTAGTTTTTAAATCCTATATACGTGCACAAATTCAATCGACTGGGAGATATGATTCAATCGACTAACTTCTGTGTCCTTTTGCTCTATACTTTGAAAATGATTTATGATACACGTGTGTATGTATATTACCTAAAAGAGATTCTAACATTATTATACTTCTAGACTCAGAAATTTTGTCCGATAGTACGTTGATGCGTCATCCAGGTCTTTTTTTTTTCAAGTGCGTCTCTTCGTTGAATTGGTATCTTTCTCCTGCATAAGTGGCTAGTATATATGATATATTCTTATTTAGTTGTCACTATCAAAACATCAAAGTATGAGGTTCTAACTTTCTTCCTCTTTCTGATGATGACAACTATACAAGTTAATTTTAAATTTTCAAAGATATATAGATATCTTTCCTCCAAATTCGATATTCCCTTATCGATATGGCCGTATAGTTTTTCTCCCCCTTTATCATCGACAAAAAGGAAATAGATATCAAAGAGGAGTAACCTAAATTATTATAAGGGTAGAACTCTCTAGTACAAATTAATGAGCATATAAAATATTTAAATATTCAAAGAACATACCACTTGTCATAGTCACAATTTTAACCATCATAGTATCATATATCATACTCATATAGAAAATTTGAACATAAGTATTGGGAATATCTCCCTTTCATATGCACTGTACCAACAAAAAATATGATATATGTTCTGTGAAGATCTCTAGAATCCCAGACTCTGATACCAAATGAAAGCCTATGCGGATGGAGTAAAATGAATAATTCTACTAATTTAAATACTTATATCAAATTGGCGGTATAAAAATTGCAATAGAAATAAATATAATAAAGTAAAGTACCATAGGGATTTTTATACAGGTTCGAACTCCCGGTCCACGTCCAGTCCTAGACTCCTCGATTTAACTAACAAACATCCTCGTTTAATCTAGAGGAATAGTTATTACAGACCGCCTGAGCTGTCAAACATGACTTCTACATTACAAACCACCTAACTTATTGAATAGGACTTGTACCTGAAGATCTCTAACAGGACTTCATCTACAAAGAGTGGTAAAATGTTTTGACTTCTTATGCTCTAAATAACACGGATGAGTCGATATAGTACAACCCCCCTATAATCTTCATCTTTGTGGTATAATGTATGCTCGTGAAGAAAGGAAGTAATTTGATCATAATAAAATATTTTTGAACGAATGTGGGATCAAAAACTTAAAGCACTATTATGAATTGAATGCTCGAGACTAATGACATAGAAAGAATTATAAATCATTAATTTAAACTTTGAAATGAATTCCTTTATATAGATAACCATTAGTTGCAGCTATTTGTGGAAAGTATTGATAAAGAGAAAATGTTGCAACAGTTAATGGATATAGGTATCTCTTCATGAGGAAGAATATCCTTTCAGAAATATAGCCATTAGATGATCTTAGTCGATTAAAAATAAATGAGCAATTGACTAAATTTGTTTAGAATATAAGAATTTAAAACAGAAAACAAACAGTGCAATTTCACATAATTCGGTTGGTTGAAATTTCCTATTCAGTCGACCTAATATTGTTGCTTTTTAAATCCTGTACACATGCACAGATTCAGTCAATTGGAAGATATGATTCAGTCGACTGATTTCTGTGTACTTTTGCTTTATACTTTGAAAATGATTTCTGATAAACGTGTGTGTATATCTACATAGAAGAGATTTTAACACTATTTTTACCTCTAGACTCAAACACTATGATTGGAAACACATGGATGCATCATCACGGTCTTCGTTTTGTCAGGTACGTCTCTTCATTTGATTTGATATCTTCTCCTTAATAAGTGATTAGTATATATGATATATTCATGTTTAGTTGTCTCTATCAAAACATTAAAGTATGAGGTTCTAACATTCTCCCACTTTTGTATGATAACAACTGTACAAGTTAATTTTAAAATTTTATAGGCCTATGGATATTTCTCCCCCCTAAGTCAATGCTTCCCCTAACGATATTGTCGTATAGTTTTTCTCTCCCTTTGTCATCGACAAAGAAGAAACAGATATCAAATAGGAGTAATATAAATGATTATAAGGATATAAGTCTCTAATATAAATTCATATGCATATAAAATATTAAAAATTATGTTAATATTTTAAAGAACATACCACTTGTCATGGACACAATTTTGACTATCACAACATTATATATCATACTCACATAGAAAATTGATGTGCACGTAAATGTGCATATTTTTACCACCATATTTAATCTATTTAAATTAAATAAATGATCATATTGGGTATTTTAACATGTTATAACCAAAATCCATATTAATTCCAAACTGTCACATATCCATCTTCATATAGGGGCAAAATGGTCATTTATGTGCATATATTTCTTTGAGAAAAATTAATTGGAAATCCATATATATTTATGTAGGAATTTGATCTCAAATATGAGTGGTTTCATGAAGACACATGCATGCACAACATGAATATAAAGGAATGAAGATGGAAATAATTCAAAGTGAAGATAATGGAGGACCCCACCTACCCACCACCTTAATGTACAAATTAGAGGCTAATGCACATGCTTATGGAATTAATGGCTTTATGTACACTTAAATGATGATTTGTAGAAGCTAATGATTACTTGGCCTCCACACTTTCTCAAGGGTAGTTTGGTCATTTCCCAAATTATGGATTAGGGTTTCATGCTTGTATAAATAACTCCTTATGTTTCATGTATCCCTCTTACTTAGTCTCTTTTTAGTTAGTTTTAGGCTCAAAAAAATCAAGCTCTCTTCTTTGTTTTCATGGCTACTTAGCCATTTCTCTTTATGTAATTTTTTATGCAACTTTAATACATGTTCTTTTTCTTTTCATGCTTATCTACTTTCATGTTGTAGTGTAAATTTATTTTTCATGCAAGTAAAATAGTTTTTCTTTATCTTGCTTTCTTTTTCCTTTTCTTTTTCTTTCATATTGCAAGCTACATTTGTTAATCAAATGACAAATATGAGAGGCTAGACCCCTTCAATTTAGGGGGTAATGAAGCCCTCTAATCATATAGCTTCAACATTTTGATAATTATAACTCTCTTTTTGTGCTTAATGACAATGCTTGAAGTGGTTTAATTTGTTGTTTTTGTTTTGAATTTGATAGTTTATATTGTTGACACCAAATAGACTATGCTTAAACAATCACTAACATAAATGTCTTTTCATCAAAATATGATTATGGCATAAGAAAGTGATTTGAAATTAAAATTTGATATTTCTAATCAATAGTTAATAGGCCATACTTAAAATAGATTTCATTTTCATTTTCTTTGTCAAGTTTCATGAAAAGTAGTAAGTGCTTTAAGGGATGTGTTATAGTTTGATGGCTTATGTTGGCTAATCAATAGCACAAATATGCCATACTTATGATAAACATATCGATTAAAGCACTAATGACCATAAAAGAGAGATCATGATTTCATATATGTTGAACTATATGATCTAGAGAGTGGACTTATTCTCTAAATTGTCATTTAACTCTTATATTTGCATCACTTTTCTTTTAGTTAGTTAGCTAATTTTTTAATTTTCTAGCTTAACATTCTCTTCAACTTTGGTTTAATTTGATTGAATAGATTTTTTAAAATCATCAATTCCCTGCGGATCGATCCATATTCGCCATGTACTACAATAGTTTGCCGTGCGCTTGCGGAAAATTTAATTTGAAATTTTGACTAATTTCTAACTCGATAGAAATTTAGTCGATAAACAAGTTTTTGGCGCCGTTGCCGGGGAGTTGTTTTGATTTTGATTTTCTATTCTTCGAATTATTTTTGTTTGATTTGTATGCTTTTACTTTGTGTGTTTGCATTAAAAAAAATTGTTGCATTGCCTTGTCACATTCTCTTCTCTGTTGCCTGTTTTCATAACTTCTCTCTACACACATAACTTCTCTCTAAACAGTATATTTCACATCCCCTCACTGCTGCCCTCCTCCACCATCCCTGGTTCTGCCTTGCACCATCCCAGTGTTCAAACATCTCCATCACTTCCTACAACACTCACTTAACAACCCACAACCAAGCAACCTACTCCTCCTTCGACCATCATTGACTTCTACAACATTCAACTTCCATCCAACATTCAACTTCTGTACAACAACTTCTTCGCCACATTACTTTAACACCATCACCTCCTTAGCTCTCTGCTTCGACATCAATAAATTGCCATCAAAACTGCCATCAAAACTGCACTCGCTCCTCTGCCACCCTCACAGACCATCCCTACCAATACATCCTCCACTGCCAACAACTTCACCCAACATTGCATTACCATACAACTCTAATCACAGCAGTATACTACGTCTCTTCTCCTCCCTTACTTCATCCCTATACAGTGCCAAACCACCACCGTTTACTCACAACTACTTCAACCAACTTTCCCATTCACAATCATCGCAGTCACCACCTATTTCCTCTTCATCTCTGAGATTAAGTACAGCCACGCCGAACCAAACCACCAGTGCCATAACTGCCTGCAAGTTCACCGCAACCCACTCACATTCATCTCTGAACGAAAAATCTACTGACAAAAAAAAGAAAAAAAAACTACAGCAGCATCAATCTCCTCCATCAACTTTAAGCTTGTCGTCCAAACATCCAATTCGAACAAAACACAAAACTCTGACCCAAACACCTCCAAATACCCAATCACCGAAAAAAAAGAAGAAGCCAAAACTTTATCCAAACCTTTGACCATTCAACCGCCTACTGCGCGCAATTCCACCGTCTCCCTTCTCAGCAACTCATATCAATCACAACCATCAATTCAAGAATTCCAGCAATCCAATTGCCAATCCAAAGCAATCACAACCTAAATCAACGCTTCGAATTCATCACCCAACGCGAACGCGAATTCAATTTGAACGGGTTGATAATTTTTTTTGACAATTTGGAAATTTGTTGCTTTTCTCTATAAAAAAGAGGGGGGAGGGAAGGGGGTTTGATGGTTGAAAGTGTTTAACTGCATCGACAAAGTTATTTGGATTGTGGGCTTTTGTATAGGCGGGCTTGAGAATTTTCACGGTCTAATAAAAATAAGTTGGTTTTCATTTTTCTTTTTCTTTTTCATTTGGTTTGGTGTAGTTATAAAAAAAGAAAGTTTTCTTTTTTTTTTCATTTTGGTTTCATTTGTTTTATGTTAGTTTCAATTCTAGTTTTTCAATTGTTTTAGTCTCTTATTTGATATTTAAAAAAACAATTTTTTTTACTTCTTTTGATTTGACTCATTTTAATTCTCCTTTGTTTTAGTTACTTATTTGGTATTTTAAAAAAAACTTGTATATATCTTGTTTTAATTTTTAGGTTGTCAAAGCAGAAAATCAAGAGTAGTTGCTTGCTTCGTTAGCCAAAATAAATTTCCCTGCTCCTAGCTCAAAAAAAATTCTGCTTTCATTTCAGTTTTATTTGAATTGCATTGTTGGTTTTTTGCATTTGCATCTATTTTTTTAAAACAAAAATTCATTCGTAGTTGCATTGTAAGTACATGTTAAATTTCTATTTTACATTTCATTCTAGATTTTGATTAATAATAACAGTTAGACATCGATAACACTTAATTGTATATTAACAATTTGTCTTCTTTGAACAATTTAATTTATTGGTGTCTAAGCTACGGCAGAGTAATAAACATTTATAAATATTACGGTGATTCGAAAATATTATAGTGATTGTTCCTCTGAAGGTACTTAAACCTTCGGCTGCATTGCTACGGTGATTCGTGGTGCACCGATAAATCCTGCCCGTTGTCTGGCTGAGAACTATCTTGTTTATCTAAGATAATTTGTAATTATACAATTTTGGGTTAACTTAGGATAAATAATTTATAATTAGACCCTCGCATTCATTTAGTTGCATTAGTTCATGCATATTTTAAAAAAAATTCAAAATCCAAAACTAAAAAAATTGTGAATATTCCTTTTCCTTCGATATTTTTAAATCCTTTTTCTTTGAAACTTCAAAAAAAAATTATAAAACCTTTTCAAAAACAAAGAAAAAATTTGAAAAACCAAAAGAACAAAACAAAAATCAATCACCCTTTTGAAAAATAAATTCTATTTTTAAATATTTTCTTTATAAAAAAACATTCTTGAAAATGTCCGAGTTTCCCCACTTACGTGAATTTTACAATAGTTGTGAAAATCAATATAGTCCATATAATTTTACTCAAAATTCTTATGGATATTTTAACGACAACTATTTTGTAAATAATTCAAATTTTGAACAACAAAGTTTTCAAAACGACGATCAACCCTCGAATCTCGAAAATAGCATTTCGTCTTTACTTGACTTCTCTACACAACAAAACCAAAATATAAATGACTTGTGTAATTCATATTTGTGTAATAACTCAAGTCAAGGATTTCAAAATTTGATTTCAATTCAAAATTCAAATGGTTTCGAGTATAGCCCATGCCAATTCAATTTCAAACTTCAACATGAGTTTCAAAATCAAAATGAAAATGTGAACCAATTTGTAAATAATTTTGGCAATGGGGATAATCTCGACCATGATACAATTGAAAACTTTGGTTATCAACAAATTCAAAGTGAAAATTTTCAAACTAATAATCATGAATTTGACTTTGTTGAGCAAATGGAAAGAGATAACGGGGATTTATTGCTTGAAAAATATAAAAAATTTCATGAAAATCATAATCAAATCTCAACTTGCGAAGAATCAAATAATAATCTTCGAAATTGACAATTCTATTTGAGAAAATAAATGAAATGTACAATGATCACATCGATTTGAGGTTCGAAACATATTTGAATCAACGTTATAAACATACTCAATTTCCAGCATGTAAAAAGTCAGGTGATTATCCACCTTTTACCCAAATCGATGATTTTCAAATAACAACTTTTTAAATTGAAAACGAAAATCTTAACAAAGTTGTTGAAAACATGGTAATTGAGTTGGATTTCAATTCTTTTGAGGGCGTGGAACAAAATTTAAAATTCAATCTTCCTTTTCTCGATTTCGAAAATTTGAATACAACAACTTTGGATTTCAAACTTAAGATACGCAATGAAGTTGTTGATAATCCAACAAAGGAAGACGAATTTAACGAACACGATTTCTTTGGACTTTTTGAAGATGAGTTGTTGGATTCCAAAGGGGACGATTTACTTCACCATTTTGAAATCAGTAATTTTAAAGAATTTTTCGATGAAAAACTTGAATTTCAATTTGGTGAAAATAAACTTGAATTTCAATCAATCGTTATATCTACCCTAAAAATCATCGAAAATAAAACAACTCGTACGATTTTTAATAAAACGACATTCGTTCTTTCAAATCCACATTCGACTTTGAAATCTTTATGGTTTGTTTTTTGAGCTTAAGCTGTGTCTCGTATAATTGATGAGACAAATGAATCGATCTTTGGAAGACTGTTTCATTTACTTTTTGGCGATATACTTTCTGATGTCGCGTAAATACATTTCATTTTCATTTAGATAATAATAAATGTTCCTTTCACTTGGGTTGACTGTGGGGACACAGTCAAAATCAAGTGTGGGGGGAGACTCACCTTCTTCTTGATTTTTCAGGATTAATTTTTCATTTTTCTTCCAAAAACTAAAAAAGAATCCAAAAACAAAAGAAGAATTTTTATTTTTTTAGCGTTTTTGATTTTTTTTTTTAAAGAAACACTCTAGGATAAATATATGGTTTTGGTTTATTAAATTGAAATTATTGAAAATTTATTTTTCTTAACAGAAATAAAAATGAAGTTTGATTATAAATAAAAATGGTTTAACTAGTATATAGGAAGATTCATACGTGTTAATTATGAAATACATCCTAATTGAAAATCTTTGTTTTAAAAGTGGTGAATTTAAAGTAAAGGATATAACATTTTTTTCCTTCTAAGTTAAATGGTGCTAAGATGATTTTGCAAAACTCTCTCTCTCTTAAAAAAAAATAACATCCAAAGTATTCACTCTCATTTAAAAGTCCTCACGGTTGTGCATTGGTGAATTACTTGGAATCTTTGATTATGTGCTTTCATACTCATTTAAAAGTCCTCACGGTTATGCATGTAAAGGACACATGTAAAAAAATAGATAATAAAAACCACATACGGTCGATAGGTGTATGCACGAAAGTGTATGCACTCGCCATGCTCTGTACTCCCCTCACATAAACCCGAAAGACAGTGTATGGGTGGTATATCTGGCCTCAGTTTACCCGAGCTAGGTGTGTAATTTTTCTTGCAAATAATGAGAGAGCAAGCAATTGAAATCCTAGCACTATTTTTACTTAGTTGATTTGATTTGTTATTGGAATGAAAATACCACTTTGATAAACTATGATAATCAACTAAGAATCCTTTTCATAATTACACTTTGTTATCAACCGAAATAACGAGTTAAACTATAGTACATTTATGATAACTTCGTCTTTATTGGAAACTTTGACGAGTGAATGACTTAAATTTCAAGATAATGACCGAAACCTATATTTAACTTATTTGTGTTGATTTAAAAGTAAGTCCTTCATTTGTAAATATTTTCAAAAACTCGCATTCGTCCTTTTGTAAATAAATCTTGCATTTTGTAAATATTTTCATCCTGCATTTGGATTTTGTGGGTAGTATCTGCTGAAAACCCTCATGAGGCAACACTCGTCCTACTGGAGACACCCAGAGGTTTAACGGCTTATTGCATACGCTCAATGCAATCATGCTCCCTACGAAAACGAATTTATCTTAGTTTTTCTTTATCCGAGGACGAATAAAAAGATAAGTGTGGGGGTATTTGATGTGCACGTAAATGTGCATATTTTTACCACCATATTTAATCTATTTAAATTAAATAAATGATCATATTGGGTATTTTAACATGTTATTACCAAAATCCATATTAATTCCAAACTATCACATATCCATCTTCATATAGGGGCAAAATGGTCATTTGTGTGCATATATTTTTTTGAGAAAAATTAATTGAAAATCTATATATATTTATGTAGGAATTTGATCTCAAATATGAGTGGTTTCATGAAGACACATGCATGCACAACATGAATATAAAGGAATGAAGATGGAAATAATTGAAAGTGAAGATAATGGAGGACCCCACCTACCCACCACCTTAATGTACAAATTAGAGGCTAATGCACATGTTTATGGAATTAATGGCTTCATGTACACTTAAATGATGATTTGTAGAAGCTAATGATTACTTGGCCTCCACACTTTCTCAAGGGTAGTTTGGTCATTTCTCGAATTATGGATTAGGGTTTCATGCTTGTATAAATAACTCCTTATATTTCATGTATCCCTCTCCCTTAGCCTCTCTTTAGATAGTTTAGGCTCAAAATAAAAGAAAGCTCTCTTTATCTTTTCATGGCTACTTAGCCGTTTTTTATTTTATGCAATTTTCTTTTCATTTTATGCAATGTTAATTATTGTTTCTTTTTAATTACATGTTCATTTCCTTTTATGCAAGTAGTGTAGATCTCTCTTATTTCATGCAAGTAGATTAGTTTTTTCTTTCTTTTTGCTCTCTTTTTCCTCTTGTTTGTTTAATGTTGCTTTCTACATTTGTTCATATGTAACAAATATGAGAGTTTAATCCCTTCAATTTAGGGGTAATGAAGCTCTCTAGTATGTAGATTCAACATTTTGATATTATTTCTCTCTTTTTGTGCTTAATGACAATGTTTGAAGTGGTTTAATTTATTGTTTTTGTTTTGAATTTGATAGCCAATATTATTGACACCAAATAGGCTATACTTAAACAATCACTAACACAAATGCCTCTTCATCAAAATATGATTATGGCATAAGAAAGTGATTTGGAATTCAAATTTGATGGTCTATGTTTCTAATTAGTAGTTAACAGGCCATACTTAAAATGGATTTCATTTTCAACTTTGTTGTCATTTTCATGAGAGTTAGTAAGTGGTTTAAATGTTGTGTTATAGTTTGATGGCTTGAGCTAATTAATAGCATGCTTATGATAAACACATCATTTAAACTCACTTATGACCAAAAAGAGATCATAATTTCATTAATTGTTGAATTATATGATCTATAGAGTGGATTTATCTCTAAATTGTCATTTAACTCCCATATTTTTATCTATTTTTCTTTTGCTAGTTTTTGTTAGTTTCTTACATTTTTAGCTAATCACACTTTTAACTTTGTTTAATTTGATTGAATAGAATTTTAAAATCATCAATTTTCTGCGGATCGACCCGTACTCGCATATGTGCTACATTCATACACCGTGCGCTTGCGGTTAAATTTATTTCGAAATTTTTCGACGGTTTTCTAATTCGATAGAAATTCCGTGGATTAACAAAAATTCGAAAATAAGTATCAGAAAATTTGGAATATATCTCCTTCTTTATATATGGTGTACCTACAAAAATATAAGATATTTATTCTGGTACCCACTTCCTACGTTAGGATCCTGGGGTTAGGTCTTAGAAAACCATATCCAAATGGATGTGGTTGAATGTTTATAAATATAGTTTTCATTATAAATTACATTCTTATAGTAGTTGCAAATATAGAGTTGTTTATCATAATCCATCTAAGTAGCTGGAATCCATATTCTAATACCATTAGTCATTAGCTTAGTAGCTGAAATATATTTTCTGTAGTTTCTAAACAAAGTACTATTATGACTGTGAATGGTTTTAGGACTACCATGGTTACTAGTACCAGCACTAAAATTAGTATACATGAATGCATATCTAGTACTTTATTTACTTTTAGTTCATTTATAGCCTAAACCACATTTATCACCGTGAGCTTTCGAATTTGTGACTTTGAAAGACAAGATATCTTTACCTTTGTTAAAATTTACAATTTTTTCATTTAATTTTTAAAAATTTGCTTTACAATCAAAAACTTCTTTTTGCAAAATATTACTATTATATTTTAAAATCTCACATTCTTTGGATAATTCTATGTTATTCCTAATTAAAGCTTCATTCACTTTCACAAGTGACAAAATTAAAGAGCTAGAATTATTTAAAGTGTGACGACCAGTCTTCTCAACCCTCGAAAATCGATACTAATACATCCACGGTATTCATGTGCCGTAAATCCAAGTGCCGAGAAGGTAGATTATCAGGGGTAAAATAAAGCAAAGATAAAATATAGAAACACAAATTCTCACATTAATTTAACCATATAGATAGATAGTGCATACAATCACCCTCACTAGGGTACGTTATAGTTTTTTTGAACTAACCCAACCAGGAACAGTTATAACTGCCTGCTCCCACACTTGCTGGTATTAACTAACTTAGACACAGCGGAAAAATAAAAATAAATAGATAGATATACATCCAAACAAAATCCTGACTACTTGGCTGCCCATAAAAATAGGGCGCCCAGAGTTTAAAGAGAAAGCCCAATAACCTCTAAGTCAGTCATGAGACTGGTGTGAGAACTCAAAATACGTTGTTTGAATAAAAAAGGTATCTCATAAGAACATGCCGCACATAAACACGAAATAGGTTTTTACCTTATGAAAACCAAATCTTTATTCTATAAAATAAGGGATATTATCTTTAACGACTAGGTGAAGGGACTATCTTCTGGCAGTACATCTCTAAAGATATGTACCGAGACCCAACTAATGGTCCTCTACCAACACAAGACCGACCTACCTCTTCCTAGACAGTACCGAATATGTTATCACTGTGACGACCCGTAATTTTTAACAATTTAAAATGGAATAATTAATTGATTGTAAATATTTAAAGGTTGATTTTAACTTGAATTCAAGATATCAATATTTACTTGATAAATAAATCATTGAATTTTATAGTTTAATTATTGAATTTAATAATTGAATTGTGTAAATTATTGAATCTGAAACCTCTAAGCCCGTTTAAAATGATTTGAAGGCTTATAAAATTTAAAATGATGATACTAAAGATAATAGAATGGTTGGAATTTAATTTAAAGGTAATTTGTTTAGTTTTGAAATTATATCATTTAAATTGAATTTAAAAATAGCCTTCCGAGGCACAGTCTCGGAATTTGACGAAACTAGTTCCATTGGATCCGTAATAGTTAATTATTATCGGATTTCAATTTTCGTGGCAATCGGAGTTGTCATTTGACCTTGGCGGCTCAAAACGCTTTGAACTATTTCAATCGATTTAATTTAAAATTGATCGTTTACTTCTGTAACTCGCGCATATGATCGAGTTAGGTTTCGAAACGCGATCCATTGCGTACGGAATGCGGGTAAAACCTTATAATCGCCTAGCGGCATTTCTTGAGAGGAGTTCAAAATTTTAAATGGCGATTAACGAGACGTTCTGAAGGTTTTATAATATAATATAATTTAAAGTCAAATGGTCATAGATATTTTTATTAACGCTTATTCAAGAAGCTTCCCCAGATTGATATTTATCCCTGTCTCCTTCTCTAATCGAATAGCAGAAATCGAATTTCATCTTAAAAAAAGAGAGAAGAAAATGGAACCTTGGATTCGAATTCACGGCAAAACCTCTTCATTTTCGTTTTCCTCAACTGGTGCCGATCGAAGGATGGGGTCTTTTCCAAAATAAATAAATCGAACCCACCCTTCAATTTAGAAACCGGGCCTCTTCCACTCCTCTCCTCTTCATATGCTTTCGAACGAAGAAATGGTGACCCGCCTGTTGAAATTAGGCGATTCGAGCTTTAAACACTGACGCGTCTCCGTGTCCTCATCCTTCTGTTCAATCGAAGCGAAGAAACCTTCCGCGATAGCCTCTGTGTTCTGCTCAAACACGAGCACGGCGAAGGAAGGCAGATAGGGGGGTTGCGACCAGATTGCAAAGTGTTACTAGGCGATGGCGTTCGACGGTGAGGCCAGGGATGATGCCGTTCGAATTGTTGAGGGACGAGGGTCGCGTGAAGCGGCAGGGTGTCGTGCTCGGTAGCTGGAGGAGGCAGTGAGGTATAACTTGATGATTTTAATCATCTCTGCATTTAGTCAGAAGAAAACAAATTTTATAAGTCCGTTTGCAGTAAAGTATATGTAAAGGCAATTTATATATATATATATATATATATATATAAGAATACGATTTTCGAATATGAGTGGATTTATAAAAGTTAGATTTTGAAATCTATAAATTATTTTTATAAATGTATAAGTAGTTTCAAGAGGAAAATTTCTAGTTTCAAATTTAATCATTAATTTAATTAATAAATGGAAATTTACTGTTCGCTTGTTTCAATATTAATAAATTATATAATGTTATACAAGGTCCATATATCGTGAAGAAAATAGTCGGGAATGAAGTGGATTTGTAAATTTAAGGTCAAAGGTGAGTAAATCTCACTCTGTTGGATTTCTATTTAAATTTAAATGGTTAAATTTAAATATTTGGTTGCATGATTGAACTGATTGATGTGCACTGTGAACTGATGATCTGATGACTTTGGTTTTGGTTGATTCCTGAGTTGATTGTTGCTTTCGGGTTTTAAATTGTTTAAACTTAAATCATAAATAAGTAAATGTCTCCAAAGATAAAAAAGGTAACGATTTGTGATTCATTAAATTAGCAGGTAATTAAATTGAATAATTAATTAATTAAATCAATTAATGAATTTGGGTTAACTAATTAAGTTTAAATTAATTAGAGTGACCATTGGGTGGTTAAGAAGTAATTACTTAGTGCAATTAATAATATAATTACTTGGTGTAATTAATCAAGAGATAAATTAAGATAATTAATTAAGGAGAACGAATTTATTTAATGAAGTAAATAAAAAGGTAGATAATTTCAGGTGGAGGTAAATCAAGTATGATTAATACTGTGGTTTAGTTAATGTAATTAATTCAGATTAAGATAAATTGAAATAGAATTGGAAATCAATAATTTAAATAATTAATGATGTAATCAAAAATTGATTAATCAATATTGATTGATCATAATAAGTGTCTTATGAGAAATTAATTAATATAAGTAATTAAGGATTAATGTAACTAAATAGTTAATTAATTCATGAAGAAATTAAGATTACTTATTGGTCTTGGTTAAGAATAATTAATATCGTGAAGTTAATTAAAGATAATTATTTGAATGTAATTGAAAGATAATTAATCTAGGGTGATTAATTAAGATGAATAATGATGGGTTGACCAATTAATTGATTTGGAATTAATTAACGTTAAATGAAGGAATCTAGGTGATTGAGGTTTGAAATTCAATTTGAATCAATTGATTTGTATGCGATTAAGCTTTGCTTATGGATGATGGAATAGTATTGGATGTTTTGAATGAATTGATATCTCTGATATGAAATGTTGTGTATTTCATTTGGATAACTTGGGATAGGACAGCATGAGTTCGAAGAGACCGGGGTCGGGTATTAGGAAATACCCGAAACCACTTCGGATTAAAAATAAATTGATGTGTGAAATCAATAGGTTGGATTTAAATGATTTAAGTGGACTGGATTATTTTATCTAAGTTTGGTACTTAGAAATTTATATGTGAAATAAGTGTGGTCTATAGCAAATTGTGAATTGGTTAAATTGATGTAAGTTACCCCGGGTCTTATATGAGTTGTATGTTTTGTATTCAATGTTGGATGAGTTTACTCACACTGGTTTCCAGCCTGACCCGGGTGTTAATTTTTTGTAATGCTCGGGCCAGACCGAGTATTACAGATTTTCAGGTAGGTACGTTCTGGAGCTCAGGAGGCGAGCAGGATGGCAATATCGCTTAGAATATTTCCGCTGTAATTATATTATTGTAATTCTGTGATAAATTGATTGTATATGACCAGCATTTGAATATATGTGAAACTCTGATGTATTGAAATGTAATCAACAGATATAATATTCTTTTGTAAGCTATTATTATTTATTATTATATTTTATCCGCTGTGATTGTGAGATGTTTGGTGTTTTTGTTCTTCTTCTTCTATCTCTTTCTTCTTTTTCATAACTATCTGGAATTTTCGGGTTAGAAAATTTCGGGCCGTTACAATCACCCCTGTCATTATCGACCTATCCGAGGCATCTCTTAGCATGCACCAAAATAATTTGAACCCGAACATTATAGCGGGTAGAAATATATCCAGAAGGGGATGATCATACCCTAATCGAACCACATAGCCTTACCACATCTACCCTGTTTTGTCCATTTCCATGTGTGAGGCTTGAGGTAAAGATTACCTTTTACATAGCGCATCATCTTTCCTCTTTGAATGCCACATTGGCATTCCATAATCACATAAATGATTTCTACAAACGTATGACTCCTGAGCATGTGCATATCAGAAAAGGGTGTTGAGCTAAAAGAAGTTGCCTTCAATGCCGCTAAGTAGATGTTACATTTATAGAGATCGATTAATGTGATTTTAAAATGCTACGTCAGACATTCATCCATACAAGTTTGTCCTGAGACTGAATGAAACAGAAGACATTCCTCCTACCACATCTTGTTTTAGGAATCACCCCTAGGACCAGTAGCGATTAGTCCTTGCAATTCGAAGATTTTCATAACGGAGCACTAATGCCAATATATGATATGGTGAATTTCCCATGGGTCTAGTGGTAAGTGGCCCTACATCATGAATATCTTCGTCTTCAATGATCTTATCTTCAACATGTTTTACTTTGAAAAGTAAATTGGTTCAAAGTGGTTTTCAGATAGGGATTTCCTAGATCCGACCCAGGTCTTTTCAAATCCAATCATCGATAAATATGATGTTTTATAAGTAGATGATTGTTGTTTGATTTGTTCATTTCTTTATCAAAATATCTTCGAGAGATATATATCTTACAAGCATTCTTTTTGGTAAATATAGAATCATTTAAACCTTCCTTTTCAAATTTATCAAATAATTTTTTAGAAAGTACCTTATGAGTATTTAAATTTGGAAAATTTAAAGTCCTATACTTAACTTGTTTCCTACTTTTCAACCTTATCTATCCCTCATTCAGATGAGGTTAGGTGAGCCAGGGCACTGGTTGCTCCTGAACATCTCCTTAGTTTAAGCACCTCACCCAGATCTCATAATAGAAAAATCCAGTCTACTCGTCGGATTTTAGAGCCAAGGTTAAATCATTTGTTTTTGACATTTTTCTTTAAATCATTTATTTAAAACTTTTTAAATAAATTTTAAAATCTCCAAATCATCTTTAAAGCACTTAATTATTTATTTGAAAATATTTATATTTGGAAAACAATCGTTAAGTTTAAAACTTCATTTCTAAAGTTATTGAAATGACAGCAGAAAAGTGCTGCAAAAAGTGTTACAAAAAAACGATTCGATTTAAAACAATTTTTTTAATATTTAAAAATCCATATTTCAACTCAAATATCTTTTAAACTATTACTGGATTTATAAAATTTATTTCATATTTTTAAAAATTTGAAATACTCATTTCAAAGAATTTTATACTTTGATTGTTTTACTGCAAAAGCACGATTTTTTTGAAAAATTGATTTGGACATATTTTAAAATATACAAGATAAAATCTTGATTTCCTTTCTCTATTATAAAACTATGGATATAATAGTTTAGAAAATTCTTATCTTGAAGAATTCTGAGCTGAATTCCATTCCGTATACTCATTTGAATTCTTCGGTGCAAAATCGCGAACTACCGTTAGGTGACGTGCCTAGTTTTGACTCATTTATTGGTTTTCATCTAAAATTTCTTGAAATAAGTTTATATGTTTGTGAAATATTTTTAAACGTTTTCAATCATTTTAAAAGGTATAAAATGATTCCATACTACTTTTTCAAATTCGTTCTGAAAGTGTTTTCCATGTGAGATAACAACGTGTATATCGTGACTTGTTCAAACATTCACATGAGATAAACAATATATGATAATCAAAATCATAAACAAACATCCATACCAATCTACCACATCATCACATCCATATATATATATATATGTATATATAATAATTATGAGTTCTCACCTTGAATGAACTGAACTAACTTTAGATGGATATAACTTTCCTAACTTTATCGAACGCTCATGAACACTTGCACGCTTTTCTTAAAATTTCTAGACTTGGATTAGAGAGGGGTATGGTGCTCATGTCCTTGGGTTAGGGGAGATGTGGGCTCGACTTTGGTGGGTGGTGTGTGCGGCCATGGGTGGGAGGAGGAGAAGGAGGAGTTTCGAAGTAATTTGGTGGTGTTCGGATGAATATTTGACATAATATATTTTTAAACTAAATTTTGGCATTATTTTATTAAGGTTGGAAGCCATGAAAACGAAGAGAGAAAGCTTGGAAAATTAAGAAGGAGAAGTGTGAAAAAAGTGAAGAAATAGTTGGGTATTTATAGAAAAAGTTTGAAATAAAATATTATTATGTGAAATGACCAAAATACACTTACTTCGTCTTTAGAAAAACTACATTTTTTCAACATTTAACACCACCTTTAACTTCATAATTTTATGTCCTAATCACTTAGGTACTAAGTAAAATAAAGTAAGATTTTTGTTTACATTTGATTTTGACATGTTTGTCTTTTAGTGCTTACTTTTTGTTAATGAATTTTAGAAATTTCTGAACTTGTTTAGAAAAAGTAATCTTGCATAGTGACTTATCTGATGCTTATACCATTTAAATATGTGTTCTTATATATGTAAATAAAGGTGCAACAACGTTGCGGCAACTTTTGTTTGACAAAACATTGATTTTTGACAAAACGTTTTACGGTCACATTTTGACATTTTTGTTAAACTATTTGTTTATGTAAACAAAATTTGAAAATAATTTTGTATATTGTTATTTAAAAATAAAACTCCTACTGAAATAATTAAAATAATTTATTTAACCATCCAAACTTACTTCTCTAAAATCAGACTTTTGTCCCTTTTACCGATACAAGCAACGGTTCTTAATTCTGTGTATATTTCTATCTCCAAATCCTATTTAATATTACTTGAACCATAAAATCATATACATTTTGTATTTAAAATAAATTTAAATATTTTAATTTAGAGTGATCAAATTCTGAGTTTTTATATAAAGAATTTTCCAAAAGTATGTTTTTACTTTGCAAAGCATTAATTTTCTCCAAAAGATCATTGTTTTTTAACTTCTAACTACCCATTTTATTTTTGTAAGAAATCTTTTTGTGAAACAAGTTCTTCTACCGTATTTTCAAAAAAATTAGTTTGTTTTACCAAAAAAATTATTTTTCTTTTTTAAATTGAAAATTTATTGCTCATAATTTTTTAAATTAGCAAATTCAATTCTATTAACTTTATTCAAAGTTTTATAATCTTTTAATAATTCATCATATGCTAGCAAAAGATCTTTATATAAAGAGTCTAAGCATATCGATTCTGATCTAAGTTTAGCCACGAGGCTTTGCTTGTTTGCTCCTTTGATTCTTCTTTATTGCTCTTCCTCTATCTATTGCCTTGACTAGATCTCTTTATGGCCATTTATTATAGGTGTTGTTATGATCTCTAGAAATATCAGGCTCCGATACCAAATGAATGACTATATGGATCGAGTAATATGAATAATTCTACTAATTTAAAAACTTAGATCAAACTGGCAACATAAAAATTGCAATAGAAATAAATATAATAAAGTCACTAGGGTTTTTATACTGGTTCAAACTCTCATTCTACTTTCAGTTGCAAACTCCATTTGGATTTAACTAGCAAATGTCTCCACTTAACCCGAAGGAATAGATATTATAGGCCGCCTGAGCTACAGAACGTGACTTTTATATTTCAAACTGCCTATGCTGCTGAATAAGACATCTTGCTTGAAGATCTCTAATAGGACTTCGACTACAAAGAGTAGTAAAGTGTTTTGATTCTTTTGCTCTAAATAACACGGATGAGTCGATATAGTACAACTTTCCAATATTCTTCTTCATTATGGTATAATGTATGCTCGTGAAGAAAGGAGGTAATTTGATTTTAAGAAAATATTCTTGAACGACTGTGTGATCAAAAACTTAAAGCAATATTATGAATTGAATGCTTGAGAGTAATTCAAGATTGAGATAGAAAGAATTATAAATCAGGTAATTAAAACTTTAAATGAATTTCTTTATATAGATAACCAATAGTTGAAGTTGATTATGAAAAGTAACGATGAAGAGAGAAGGTTGTAATCGTTAATGGATAGAGATGTCTCTTCATAAGGAAGAATGACCTTTTAGAAATATAGTCGTTAGACGACTTTCAGTTGACTGAAAATAAGTAGGCAGTTGACTGAATTTGTTTAGAATATAAGAATTTAAAACAGAAAAGAAACAGTTCAATTTTTATAGAATTCAATTAGCTAAAATTTCTTATTCACTCAATTGAATGTTGTTAGTTTTTAAATCTTGTATACGTGCACAGATTCAGTTGACTGGGAGATATGATGCGGTCGACTAGCTTCCATGTACTTTTGTTTTATACTTGGAAAATGATTTTCGATAAACGTGTGAGTGTGTATATCACCTAGAAGAGATTTTAACTTTATTTATACCTCTAGACTTAGACATTATGACTAATAATGCACTTATGCGTCATCGTGGTCTTCGTTTTGGCAAGTATGTTTCTTCGTTTGATTTGACATCTTTTACCTACATAAGTGGTTAGGATAGACGATATAATCTTGTTTAATTATCATAATCAAAACATCAAGATATGAGGTTCTAACAATCTTCCCCTTTTTGACGATGACGAGTTAATTCTAAAATTTCATGGATATATAGATATTTCTCACCCTAAGTCGATACCATCTCTATCGATATAGCCGTATAGTTTTTTCCCCATTGTCATCGACAAAAAAGACATAGATATCAAATAGGAGTAATATGAATGATTATAAGGGTAGAATTCTCTAGTATAAATTCATAAGCATACAAAAAATTAAAAAATTATGTTAATATTTTAAAGAACATACCACTTGTCATGGATGCATCTCTAGTACGGTATTTACTTTTAGTTTGTTTTAGCCTAAACCACTTTCATCATTGTTAGCCATTGAACTTGTAACTAAGGAAGATAAGATATCTTTACCATTGTTAAAATTTACGATTTTTTTATTTAAATTTTTAAAATTTTCTTTAGAATCACAAACTTCTTTTTGCAAAATATTACTATTATCCTTTAAAATCTCACATTATTTAGATAATTCAAGGTTCTTTTTAATTAAAGCTTCGTTCTGTTTCTCAATAGACAAAATTAAAGAGCTAGAATTATTTGAAGAATTTTTTTTCAAAAATATATTTTATTTTGAAAAACACTGATTTTATTCAAAACATCATTGTTTTTAAATTTTAAATGCTCATTTTCTTTTTGTAAGAAATCTTTTTGTAAAACAAGTTCTTCTATTGTATTTTCAAAAAATTTAGTTTGTTATACCAAATATTTAATTTTCTTTTATAAATTGAAAATTTCTTGCTTATAAATTTTCAATTTAGCTAATATAATTCTATTAACTTTATTCAAAGTTTTACACCCTTTTAATAATTCATCATGTGCTAGCCAAAGATCATTATATAAAGAGTCTAAGCATACCGATTGTGATCAAAGTTTAGCCATGAGGCATTTGTTGTACGCTCCTTTGATTCTTCTTTATTGTTCTTCCCCTGTCTTGACTAGATCTCTTTATGGCCATTTATTCTAGGATGTTGTTACGATCTCTAAAATCCCAAGCTTCGATACCAAATGAAAGTCTATGTGGATCGAGTAATTTGAATACTCTACTAATTTAAAAACTTATATCAAACTGGCAGCATAAAAATTGCAATAGAAATAAATATAATAAAATGAAATGCACTAGGGATTTTTGTACAGCTTCGCCATTCGACGTTCAATTCCAGACTCCTTCTGAATTTAACTAACATACTTCTCACTTAACCTGGAGGAATAGGTAATATAGACCGCCTGGGCTGTCGAACACGACTTCTAAAATACAAACCATCTTGACTGCTGAATAGGACTTCTGCTTGAAGATCTCCAACAAGACTTTGGCTACAATTAACAGTAAAATGTTTTGACTTCTTGTGCTCTAAATAACACAGATGAGTCGATTTAGTACAACCTTTCTATAATTTTCTTTTTTGTGGTTCAATATGTCCTCGCGAAGAAGGAAGTATTTTGATCACAAGAAAATATTCTTAAACGAATGTGTGATAAAAAACTTAAAGCAATATTGTGAATTGGATGCTAGAGAGTAATTCAATATTGAGATAGAAAGAATTTTAAATCAGTTAATTAAAAATTTGAAATGAATTTTTTTATATAGATAACCATTAGTTGCAGCTATTTAGAAAAGTAACGATGAAGAGAAAATGTTGCAATTGTTAATGGATAGAGATGTCTCTTCACGAGGAAGAACGTCCTTTTAGAAATTTAGCCGTTAGACGACTTTCAGTCGATTGAAAACAAATGGGCAGTTGATTGAATTTGTTTAGAATATAAGAATTTAAAACAGAAAAGAAACAGTGCAATTTTCACAGAATTTGGTCAGTTGAAATTTCATTTTTAGTTGATTGAATATTGCTACCTGTATACGTGCACCTATTCAATCGCTTGGGAGATATGATTCATTCGATTGGCTTTTGTGTACTTTTGCTTTATACTTTTAAAATGATTTCCAATAAATGTGTATGTGTGTATACCACTTGGAAGAAATTTTAACATTATTTAAACCTCTAGACTCAAACACTAAAACTGATAGTACATTGATGCATCATCATGGACTTCATTTTGTCAAGTACGCCTCTTCGTTTGATTTGATATCTTTTTCCTACATAAGTGGTTAGTATACAGGATATATTCATGAGGTTCTAACAAGTTTAATTGGTAATATAAACATATAATTACCTTATAATTCTAAAAATTACATGCGGCTATAGTTTCTAACAAAATGTTCACTTGAACAATCTTTTTTGTAATGTTAATTTACATAACACCTACAAAAATAATCTTTTAAAGCAAATTTTACATAACATTTATGAAAATTAGCTATTTTTTACAAAATTGATTACACATAGCATTAAAAAGTCAAAGTTAATCTATTATTTAATAAGAAAACTAATTGTAATTCTTTTAGTGTTTTCCAGGGCTCAAAATTTTGTTTCTCGTTTCCGTTCTATTCTTCAAGAAATTTCAAAATTTGTATTCCATTTCAAAAATTCCAAAAATCCCATTTTAATTCTGTTTCGGTAATGTTTTGTAAATACGCTGATCAATGTGCAATAATAATATTAATTAATATGCTAAACTAAATTTATACAGTTTATGCACCCAGTAATCATAATTTATACAACCCATAATAAAAAAATTATATAACCCATAATTAATACCTAATTATGATTATAATTACAAATTTATATGGCCCCATGATTATTACTTGCCTAATAAAATGCCCTAACCTTTCTCCTCTATGTTAAGTCCACGCATATCTCGTTAATTTTAATTTAGCTAACTATGGATTAAACACAAAAAACATCGCCAAGAAGCAAGTTCAAAGATCATCTTCAATCTTCTCCTCAGATGATGAACACTAAATCGAGATGCCTAGTTCAGCTTCCACTTTCGAGCCGCCGCTTCGAATTTTCAGTGTAGTTTTTTTTGCCAAGATCCCAAAGCGACGTATTTGCATATTCTGGTCTAATTCACGTCAGAACCGTAACGAAAACACCATGAAGAACGACGTGCCGCCCGAAAATTTGAACTTTGTTTTTTCATAAAAATGTTACTACTGACTATCTTTTCTTATAAATCCGGTATAACTTAAGCTTTATATTTACATAATATTGTTATCTATATATATGATACTCCAATTTGAAGCTTTTGAATTTACCAAACAGGAAAACGGGCTGGAGGAAGTTTTTACTTCTTTTTTTAGGCCTACGAACGCGGATTATTTTTTTTCGTTTGAAGGACGCGGGCTATATTTTTTCGTTCTAAGACAAACTTATGTAAAATTTAAATTTTCGTCATAATTTCTTCTCCCCTTCATTCTAATATTACTAATCTTAGTTCATCGATCTTCTCGATTCAAGGATGCGTTTTGTATTCGATCTTCTTGATCGTCATCTATCTTCATCGTGTTTCTTTATCGTCGATCTTCATCGTGCTCTGGATCTTTATCAAACAATTTCCTTACATTCAGGTATATTGCTTTTATTTGTTTCGATATTCTTCTTATATTCCTTTGATATAATATCGTTCGATTATTAAGTATATTTTTGTTTTTCTAGGTTGCACAGTTTGTCTTCTTCCAGATTTCACTACTATTTTAGATTTGTTTCAATGGCAAAGTAAGATTTTATTATATATCATTATGTTTCTTCATCATAGATTAAGGTTTTACAATTTTACTGTTCATCTATTATCCTAGTGAATTTTATATGTAGCTTGTTGCGTTATGCTATATTTATATAGCATTCTTTGCTGTTGTATTCATATTTTGTTTTAATTTGATTGTGCTATGTTCATTTATCATCTGCTTTTTAATTAATTTATATTTCTTTCATTTAGCTCTTAATTTGATTTCCATTTGTTATGCTATGTTAATTTAACATTTTCTGTTGTTGCTGTATTCATAACATTAAGTAAGTTTGTTAATTGGTTTTTTAATTTCTTTTGCAATACTGATATCTACAATGATGAAGCAAATAGTTTGCTAGTTATTTTTTAACATAATGAGAATTGTTATTCTACTCGACTCACCATGGGCTCTTGTCTGTTTGGTATTAAGACTGAAATCTATGAAGTTTGGCCACATCTTAGTCCATTTTCTATTGAGGTATCTTATGTTCTTGAGAAAAAGAATATAATCATTGATACTGATTCAGATTTGATTAGTATTATGTGTTTTCTAATTTTCAAGAAGAGTCAATATTTTAAGTTTACTTTTAAGGAAAATGTTTGTGCTATAGAAGCTGATATTGCGGCTGTGGTTTAGGCAATGCATGTGTTCAAAGCACTTCAATTGGTAGTAATTCTGGTTTAAATAGTGATTCACATGCTGAATCTTCTTATTATTTGAAAGATATATCGAAGAAAGGTTCTCAAAAAACTATTGTGGATTTTCTTGGTTTTTGTTTTAATGGAGCTGAGGATTTTAGGGAGTTTTTAATGGCATATCAAATAAAATATGGTTACGATTTGATTTTTGTAAGAAATTCTCCATATAGAATTTCGGTTAATTGCTCTTGGTTGAAGGATGGTTGTAAGATTTATCTTAATGCTTGTTCAGATCATGGTCTACTCTCTCGGTTTTTTATTAGAACTTACAATTTTGATCATTCGTCCGAAGTCGGTCTTAGAGATGTTAATAAAGTTAATATTTCAAGTAGATTTGTTAAATTTTTGATTGTTGATCAAATTTGAGATGCTTCTATGAAGAACACAAAAGATATTATGAAGGAATTTAGAAGAGAGTACAATTTTAATCTTTCGTATTATTATGCTTATAGCGAAAAACAGTTGGCTTTGAATGAAATATATGGGGATGACGCTATGTCATATAATGATTTAAATTGGTATTTAGAGGCGTTGCCAAAGTATAATCTTGGTAGTTATATGGCTATGGAAGTTAATGCTTCAACCAATCTGTTTGACAGAGTTTGTATTGGTTTTGGTGCTTGTCTACTTGGATTTAAACACCGTCGGCCATTAATATTTTTAGACGCGGCTGCTTTGATGGGAAGACCGGGTGTTTTGTTAGCTGCTACTTCTAAAAATGGTAACCAAGGTATGAGTTTCATTTTAGTTTTGTTTTATTTACTTATTTGTTTTTTTAGTAATGATATATTAAACTATCATTGTTCAAAGTTGTACATAATTATAATGCAGCCATGTTTACATAAGAATTATTTGCTTTATTTTATTCAATGATCGACTTGGTTACACTAGAAATATTTATGGTAGAAATGTTTACAAAAAAAGAACTAAAATTTTATGAAGCAATAACTAAAAGACTTTAAAATAACATATGCTGTATCCATAGATCGTTTTGAATCTCATTTAATTGTGTATAATACAAACTATTAACATTTAATACATGTTTTGATGTTTAATATAATTCATGTTTCATAGTACTGAGCTGTCATTAATTATTTATTTTGTAGGTTTCTTTCCTCTTGCTATGGGTATTGTTTCACATGAAAATGAATCTAATTGGTCTTGGTTTTTATCCCATATGAAATGAAGATCGGTCTTTAGTTTTTATGTTTGATCGTTAATGGGTCTTATTTTAGGTGTTTCCAAAATATTTCCTTCTTCATATCATAGCTATTATTTACTTCACATGAAATGGAATGTTGGTACTGTTGTCAAGGTGGTTAAAGGTGATTCATCTATTGTGGAGTTGTTCAAACTTTGTGCTAGAGCTTCTAATGTGTATGATTTTGAGCGATATCTTTCTAAATTTAAAGATATTGGGGGTATGTCTGCAGAAAATTTTCTAAGAGTTAAACCTTTTGACCATTGGGCAGATTTGTTTTTTCAAGGAAAGCGTTATGGTGAATATTCTTCAAATGTTGCAGAAAGTTTCAACTCATGGATTTTGGAAGATGGAGTTATGCCTATAGCTTCTTATTTGGATGCTATTCGAGTGAAATTTATAGAGCAAATGGCGAGATGAAGAGAGGAATGTTGTCTGCGGACAACATATCTTTGTCCTGTTATGGAGGAACGTTTTTCAAAGTTAGTAGATGGTGGCTTTGGTTGGGATGTTTATAAGTCTTCGGAATTTGTATTTGAAGTTAAATCTCCTGAGTCACAAGTTGTTGATCTTAAAAATCGTTTATGCAGTTGTAATCAATGGAGAGTTACTAGTATTCCACGTGCCCATGCAATTAAGTGCATTAACAAGTCTAGATTATTAGTTTACGATTTTGTGGAGGACTATTTTACTGTTGATACTTTCAGATCTTTGTATGCTAATGCTATCAATCCAATTCCAGGTTTTGATAAGCCAATTGCTGTTGAAAATTATGTTTTGATTAGGCCTTCTAAAGAAATTCATGGTGTAGGAAGACCATCTACAAAGAGGCGTGGTGGATTTGGATAATCTCAAAGTAAAAGAAACAGATGCAGTCAGTGTAATGAAGTTGGCCACAAAAAAGGGAATTGCCTTCGTTCTTCAAAAAGTTAAGAAGATTTATATGTTTTATAGCGTAATGGAGAATTTTTTTAAGTGTAAAGATGCTAAAGCTTATAGAAAAATGAAGTCATATTTTGTGAAATCATTAAAAAATAAAATGTAAAATGTTTTGGTTATTTTGTTTTAATTTCTAATATCTACTGTTCCTCTACACTTCAGTATTAATATTTCTGTTCAATGCTAGATGTACTTATCATTTCACTCGAATGCTAGTTGTAACTAGCATTTCATTATATCAGTATGCATCACATCTGAAATACAATTTCAACATTGAAACCCATCATCTGTCATTGTATAGAACTGAGTAAGCTGTTGAGCAAGAACAAAGGATCTGATGATGATGATATACTGTTTATATGATTAGCTGATGAGATTACTTAAGTGGTTTTGTAATGATTTACCAGTATGATGGTGTACTGTTTATATGATATGGGGGAACTTCTGCTCCCATATTTCTTTTATACTGCAATGGAATATCTTTCCTTATTGTTAGAAAGAGAAGTTAGAAAAAAAGAATTAACACAAATTTGTAAATGGGATATCGTAATTATGCACACTGCATCTCTCTGTTTCAAAAAATAACAGACAAAGTAGATAAATGCGATTGCAAATACTGGCTACTGATTAATGGTGTAATATATCTTATGGTGCTATACTGGCTATTGATTTATGTTGTAATATATCCTATGGTGCTATACTGGCTACTGATATATCAACTTCCTATTGCCACTTTAAAGAAATGAAATAAGATAAATGCTGACTTTGGCAACTACCATCAAAATAGCAATCAATGTGGACTACGTTACAGTATAAGTAGCATTACAGTTGAATGATAGGTGTATTATTTAGCATTTCAGTTAAATGCTAGTTATAACTAGCATTATAGTGTAAACAGTAGTCAGCACACTTGAAACGGAGTTCAAACATTGAAATCATATAAAAATGCTATATGGATAAATTCACACATTATTCGCCATAGTTCAATCCCTGAGAAATGTATTTTCGCGTAATGCTAGTTCTATCTAGCATTTCAGTATAAAACATTATTCGGCACATCAGAAATACAGTAAAAGCATCAAAAGCACATTAAAATGACACTTGAATATATACATAGTTTATACATTGTAGTTCATTCATTGAAAACATACAACTATAATCGAATCAAATTCAAATCAAGAAGTCCAAATTCATCTGAGCAGTTTATACACTGAGAACAAAATACAATCATTGGAAAACATGTAAGACTCCATCTTAGACTCCATCTCAGTTTAATTAGCAGAAGTGGTTCAGTTCAAATATATCCAAATTTCTAAGAAGTTAAAATGCAACACCTATTCTTATGTAGAATCTTTGTAGGGTTTCTCCACTGACCAACTATATTGTGGATCATTGAGTATGCAATACACCACTACAGCTCTTAGGTTTCTAAGCATTTTCTTTGCATATTTTTCTGGCATCCCATCCTTGTTCAGTTTTTTCATGTTTACCATGACAAAGAATGCACAATCAAGTCTGTTTCAAATATAGAAATATTAGTTAATATTACAGTAAAACCTAATGCTAAAATAATATTGCATTTTTTGCTCTATAATTCTAAAATATAGCTTTATATTTTGATCACAATATTAATCAATGCATTCATAAAGACACCATTGCTGCATGTGGGATGTGCACCTTATACATAATCTTCTTATTCAATATATGCAGATCAATGAACTGTCAATTAGCAATGCAAGTTTTAATAATCATTTTACATATTTAATGCATTCTACTACAATTTAAAAATAGAAATGATAGTTTAAACAAGAGAAGAAATGAAATTAGTTACTTACGAATCAGAATCCTGTGTTTGGCTTTTTGGCTGCAAAACTTTAGGTTTGTGAAATTCTTTGTTCAGTATTCCTAATCCTGCCCATTTCTTCTTGAACATCAGTTCAATTTTGTCTTTCTGCAAGAAGAAAAATTAGTGCTATATATTAATGTTAGAGTGATTTCAAAATTATACTTTTCTTACAAGAATGAGGGCTTGGTTATAGTTGGGGTTTGAAGTCCTTGTTGATCTAGTTTTTGGTTTGGTTGAATCATAATGACTCCACTGCATTGTTTCATAGTTTAGCATCAACAAGCTCCAGTGGTTTGCGTAATGTAGAGGGAAGAAAATTTTCTCTTTAAATTTATCTTTGACAATGACATCTATTATTGGTATGACTATGTCTTTGATCATAGTTTGCTGATCATGTACTAAAGCATTCTGCACATTCATATGTATTAGAATACTTTATATTATTTTTTAACATTTATAATGAAAAGGTTATACTTGCCATCATCATTGTGGTGAAGTAGTAACTGTGTTCATACATCTCTTGACTGTAATAAAACCAATCAATAATCTGTTAAACCAAATAAAGAAGGTTGTAAGTTTTATGGGATAATTATTATTTTTTTAATATTTTTGGGCTAAGAATATTAATGCTAGTATTCACTATCATTTACATGTTTACTACATTGTATGGACTAAAAAATGTAAATGATTGTTTAAACAGTCATGTTGGACATTCTACATATTTATATGCCCTTTACAAATATCATTGTTATTTTTAGCACCCATTCTTTTATTCAATACATTTATATGCAGTTTGAAACTTTGAATGGTAGTTTTAACTATCATTCTCTCATCCTATACACTTATATGCACTTAAAAAACTATGAATGCTAGTTTTAACAATCATTCTCCAATCCTATATAGTTATCTGCATTTTACAAATACTAATGCTACTTTTAGCTGCCACAGTCTCATTCAATTCATTTATATGCACTTTGAAAAGTTGATTGCTAGGTTTACCTATCATTCTTTCATTTTATACATCTACATACACTTTTTACTATCATAATTCTAATTTGATGCATAACCGTCCATCTGTAACCCCCTAAAAAAGAATGACTTCCAGCATAGATTTCACTATTGTGAATCCTCCTTTGTGTCCTTTATCCTTTTCATATGCTCCAGTGCTGTAATTGAAAATCAATAATTGACAAGTTGGTTTCTTTCCAATTTTATTCAATTATAAATATTATGAAAGAAAAAATATCAAAAATCTTACTTCTCATTTTCGTTAAATTTGAAGAAAGTAAGAATTTTATTTTGTTGTTCTTCATTCAATAATTGTAGAATACTGCTTTTTGTGATATCTTTACTCCTGTAAGCTTTAGTTGATGGCGAGAACCCATCAATATCAATAATTTCTTCATTTTCAATTGTTGCGACTTGCTTATCTGTTTCAGTTTCAGATTCATGTTCATAATTTGATTCTTCACTTTGTTCTTCTTGTTCCTGTTCGTTTGTATTTTCTTTCTGACCTTCCTTGGTTTCAAGTTGCTCCTTTTGGTTTTCATTATCAACATTTTTCTTTGTTTTTCTATGAACAATTTCATACTGGCAATCCGAATCAATTTTATTCCTTCGTTGGCGCTTTTTAACCCTCAAAACTAAAGAGCTTGGTTTCTTCTGTGTTTTTTCATGCACTGTTGGTGATTTTTCTATTGCCTCTGAAGGTTTCTTTGATCGTATTGTTCATTCTCTTGCTGCATCTTTTTAATTTCCTGAGTTATATTGAGATCAAATGATGGTGGTTCTATTTCTACTCCTGCTTTTGATCTCCACATCTTGATTTCTTTTCTCAACTGTATGATAGTGCCTTCTGCTTGTATTCTTTTCTGTTTCTCCTTTTCTAATTCTTTTTCACTTTTCTTCAATTTATTTTCCAAATCTTCAATGTACTGTTGCATTGAGTCGACTTGCTTTTTTGATGTCTCTTCCAAATTTTCTATTTTGTGTATCCCAATATCCTCATTGGTATCCAGCTGAACAATTTTTGTTGGCTTGTTTGTTGAAGAAGTGCTTTTTCATCTTTAGTCAGGTTTCTTGTTTCAACAAAAATCTATGTAATAACATAAATTGTAATGAATGGGCTAACATAAAATGAATGAACTAATTTTATATGCAATTGTCATTTTTCATGTGATGCTATATCCGACTATCATCCTTTTGGTAGCACATACAGAAAATTGTATTGGTGCAGAAATGATACATGTAACTATCATTTAAATTATGACTATATAATAACAAAATGAAAACTGTTAATATACACTATGTTAAGATATATTTATCTGTCATTATATAAATTTCTTATACTAGTGTGATAAATAATACCTTTCTATTGTTCATGTTCATCAAAGCTTCTCTTGAGATGACCTTTTTCAAGCTTTCGATATTCCACCTCCCAAATCTATGAAGGTAGAACAGTATGTTGCTAATGGAGATATCAAATTCACATGCTCACATAGGAAAAAATACAAATAAAATATTACTTGTTAAAACATATAATGTGTATAATTTAATTTATAGAGATAGATGCATTAACATAAAGTTAGAATGCTGTACTCGCAATTGGGAGCATGGAACAACCCATCATGTTTCTCGGCTTTGTTTTGAAAGCCGTCAAAGCTCTAATCAATGAATGATGAATTGAAACTGGCCAAGATACTGAGTTCATTTTATTTTGATCAAGGATATAGGAAATATATCCCCATGGTAAGTATCTTTGGTTTCAGGAAAGAAGAAGGTTATCATTGCAAGGATAATAAGCAGTTTTGGAAAATCATTTTCATGTTGAAATTGTTGTGTTTCCAGTAAATTATTTATCTTGAAATTGTAAGATCTTTGTGATGTGTTCTATTGTCCCAAAATTTCTCAGTACAAAATCTTTACAATTGTCTGGAAGGATTTGTAAACTCATTTTAGGTAATGGAAAAATATTAATTTCAAACAAAGGTAAGCTAAAGAGAATTGAAACATGTTCGGGTTCAATTTTTTAAAAAATATTCCCACTTTAAAAGCTTCGTCATTGATAGAAAATGTTTCTATGATATCATCTAAGGTTGTTGATGATTTTGTAAAAGCAACTATGGATAAAATTTCTTTGAAAAACACTAGCATAAATTTTTTGAAGGGTATTTGTTTTAAATAATTCAATTGATCTGCAAGATAACCTCCTTTTTCCTGAAATTTTTTGTCAATGGAAGTAAGCTACATCGATACTGATTTTTTTATGAGATACTTTCTTCGATATTTTTCCTTCTGTTGTTTGCTTTCTTCAATATTTTACCTTTTGATACACGTACAAAAAACTATGAATGAATAATTTGGTATTTGACAAACTATAATGTTATTTTCATGTCTCATTATTTAAATGCTTTCTTATTTTTATCTATCAATTTTTTCAACTATGAATGCATAATTTTCCAGTGCCTAATGCATCTATCATTCTTTTTTCAAATGCTATATTTGTCTATCATTACTCTTTTTTAATGTATGCCTCTAAAGTTGAAAGATTGAATGCTATGTTTGTTTATCATTTTTTTCCAATGCTTTATTTGTCTATAATTCTGTAACTATTCATCATATTGTTGTCGATCAACCATCAAAAACTGAATGCTATGTTCATCTATCATCTCACATTTCAATATGATGCATACAAATCAAATGATATATTAAACTATCATTCAATAACTATCAATACAGTAAATCAAATGATATATTGAACTATCATTCAATAATTATCATTTATCATTCCATCATAACAAATACAGTCAATAAAATGATATATTCAACTATCATTCTATCATGCTATGTTTATCTATCATTTTTTTCAATGCTATATTTGTCGATCATTCTATAAATATTCATCTTATTGTTGTCTATCATCTGTCAAAGACTGAATACTATGTTCATCTATCACCTCATATTTCAATATGGTGCTTACAAATCAAATGATATATTGAACTATCATGCAATAAGTATCCATCTAATTATTTTCTACGGTCTATCGAATATTGAAATGTTATTTTCATCTATCATTGCATCATTACACCTATAGTAAATAAAGTGATATATTCAACTATCATTCTATCAGGCTATGTTTGTCTATCATTTTTTTCAATGTTATATTTGTCTATTTTTCTACAACTATTCATCTTATTGTTGTCTATCATCTGTCAAAAACTGAATGCTATGTTCACCATCATTTCATATTTCAATATTATAGATGCAACAAATCAAATGATGTATTGATCTATCATTCAATAACAAATCAAATGATAATTGAACTATCATTGCAAAATTGTCTTTTATTTTTAAAAATAAATTAGCTGTTATACCTTTGTCTTTCCTTTTCTGTAGACGATTTCATCACTAAGCTGTTGTTTCTTCGTGTCATCTTCATTCATAGTTTTACGTGCCCTAGATTTTTTCGTCCTCTTTGTATCTTCGTGAATATCAATCGAATCAGCGGCCGTGGATGAATTAGTTTTTTCCATTCTCTTTACTTCTGTACGTGTAGCATTCGAAGCCCTATTTTTTGAAATCGTAGGTTTATCGTTTATTTCTTCAGGATTTATTGAAATATGTGATTTACGTTCATCGACTTATATTCTAAAGTCGACTGCGCTTGTAAATCAGTTTGAAGAAGAAAACTGATTTCGGTTTGGGTCGCCATTGTTTGATGAAGAAGAAATTTTGTTTATAGAAGAAAAGAGACTAAAAAAGCAAAAATGTTCGAGTAATTTTGGTGTTTGTCCTTGAGACGGAAGTTTAATTTTAACGTCGGTTAAAATTAAATTTTATTTAACGTTTTCCTTTTAACTAGTTTCCTCTTTACCAAATTACCCATTTATGGTATTTATTTGTTGATGAAGATATTTGAGGGCGTCATGGTCATTTTGTTTCACTTCGTTTACATCTACCCTGTTATCCATAAAATCTCCCACTACGTTCTCCCTTTTTATGATAACTTCCCACCTCCCCGCAGCTTCATTTCTCATGCTGAGTGAAATATTTATAACAAAATATATGGTTTCAACTCAATCTAAATTCACATCTCAAACTGACGCCTTGAATCTTATGATTTCAATAATGCTATCTATCTACCACTGCTTTCTTTCATCAAAATTCATCAATCCCGAATTAGATCTATGAAGAAGCTTAATAATGGTGATTCCAAGGTCAATAAAGACATAATATTTATTTTCTTAGTATTGATGTTGTTGTAAAATTTCCAAACTTGCTTTGGGGGCTTTGGGTCTTTATTTGGAAGAGAAAGAAGGAAAGAAGAAAAGAAAAAAGTCCCACATGCTAGAAGAATGAAGACTATATTTGTATAAATATAGTTTTCTCATGTGGATGTTGGGGCCTTGGGGTTCCCACATGTTTGCTTTGTTGTGAGGACAGAAGTCATGCAACACCACACACGCGCCGCCGCCGACCGAACCGAACCGGGCAGGGTAAGGTTCGGGTACGGGTTTCGGGTTCGGATCCGAAAATATTTTTGGATAATATGTGAACAGTAATGGGCCAGATTTCAGCCCGTTAAGGACCCAGAACCGAAAATTCTAAATTTGAACTGATGGCGGAAAATTTGTAACGTTTTTTGAAATGTTACAAAATGAATGGACGCGACCGTTGCAAACGGTTGTGATGCTTGGCGAATAGACACATCTCCACCACTATAAATAGCAACGCCCAGAACATGTTTCAAATAGTTTTCTCTGCACTCTTCTTCTTCTTCTTGCACAGATCTGCGACGCCAACGAAGTGTTGCTAATCGCTACACTTCCAATTACTCTATATTTTGTAACATCTAAAGGTGTTGCAAACGCTGGATCGTTGTTGATTTGTTTCTTCTTCTCTTTCTCTACAAATTGCATCATCAGAAACCGTTCTAAAGTGTTCTTGGTCCGATCAAAGTCGTACAAACTTTGAATCTGATTATGCTGTTATAGGGCTTCATTGAATCCTAAAAGTCGATAGTTCGATAACCCGTTTGTACTTGGTGGGTTGAACTATTGTCTGAAAGAATCTATTCCATAGAACCTTGAAGTTGAAAGTACAATATTGTCTTCATCGCCATCGCCATCAAATTCGTTTCGAACCGCAAAATACCCAAAAAAATTCAGACAATATTCTTCAATCATGAAAGGTTCGAGCGCTTTATAAGTTATGAATCAGCATCTAACTCGATTGAAGCGTTTTGATGGCGACAATTTCACTCGTTGGCAAGAGACGATGAAAATTTTCCTGATCACCGTCAAGTTGTTCTACATTTTGGAAGATAACTTGAAAGAAATCTCGGAGGAAACTGATAAAGATGATGATGCTCTAAAGGCTAAACGTGCAAAGCGCAAAGAGGACGATTTCCTATGCAGAGGCCATATTCTGAATGCGCTTTCTACCCAAGTCTACAATGCTCATAGGACCTTGGAAACAGCGAAGGCACTCTGGACTGCCTTGGAGAATAAGTACCATATATCCGAGGCAAGTAATAAAAAGTTTCTTATTTATAATTTTATGGATTTCAAAATGGTCACCAATAAGTCCATAATTGGACAAGTAAGCGAAATGTTACCGTTGGTGAATCAACTTAAAGATGCTTGAATTGATCTCCCTGAATCTTTTGTTGTTGGAGTTATAATTTGTAGACTTCCGCATAGTTGGAATGATTATAAGAAAAAGATGAAACATGCGGAAACGGATTATAATTTAGACAGTTTGCAGCGTCATCTTCGTATTGAAGAAGACTCTCGTAAACGCGATCTAGATGATAATCCGCAAACTGAGTCCCATTCTAAGGCAAATAATGTTGAAATTACTGATAAACTAAAGCCAAAGAATGAGACACAGTTTAAGAAGAAAAATCATTCCAAAACCAACAACAAAAAGAAAGGTGCTTGTTATTTTGTAACAAGCCCGACCACTATGCCTCAGACTGCTGTCTGTGGAAGAAACAACAAAAAGTGAATGTGGTCGAAGACTCGCTTGTGGCTGTAGTGCAAGAGGCGAACTCCGTTAGTGGCAGTGATAATGATTGGTATTTCGATACTAGAGCAACCATTTACATTTGCAAAGACCGTAATCTTTTCAAGAGTTATGAAGAAAATAAAGGAGAAGCCGACGAAGTTACTGAAGCAAATAAGGTTCCAAGCAAAGTTCTGGAAAAAGGCACTATAGAACTTCCTCTCACCTCTGGAAAAGTTCTTACATTAGTCAATGTATTTTATGTATCTGATATGTGTAAGAATTTGGTCTCTGGATACCTTCTTAACAAAGGAGGATTCAAGATGGTGTATGAGTCTGATAAACTAAAGTTGTCTAAGAATGGTAAATTCATTGGACAGGGATACTCTTGTAACGACATGATTATGCTGAATCTAATAAAGAAATCTTCTATTTATATTATTGATTCTATTAATTTATGGCATGGTAGATTAGAACATGTTAATTATAAATCCATTAGAAATATGAATAAATTAGGATTAACTGATTGTGATTTTGATACCATCTCTAAATGTTAAATATGTGTTCAAGCAAAAATACACCGGAAATCCTTTAAATCCGTAGAAAGGAAAACTGGTTTGCTTGATTTGTTATATAGTGATGTGGGTGACCTAAAAAGTCATATCACCTATGGTGGTAACCAATACTATATAACATTCATTGATGATTATACTAGATATGCATATGTATATCTAATGAAAACTAAAGATGAGGCTTTGGATAAATTCAAAATTTACAAAGAAGAGGTCGAAACACAATTAGGAGTTAAAATTAAAATATTACATTCAGATCATGGTGGTGAATATTTCTCAGATAAATTCACCTTGTTTTGTAAACAACAAGGTATAGTTCTCCAATGTACTGCCTTATATACACCACAACAAAATGTTGTTGCTGAAAAGAAAAATAGAACTTTAGTAGAAATGGTTAGTGCCATGCTCATAAGTTCTAATTTACCTTATAACCTATGGGGTGATGCTATGTTATTTGCATGTTATATTTTAAATAGTGTACCACTTAAAAAGAATAATATTTCCCCTTATGAATTATGGTTTAATAGGAAACCTAATCTAACTAGACTTAAAATTTCGGGTTGCTTAGCATATGTTAGAAAACCAGACCCTAAACGACCAAAGTTAGGAAATGGAGCATTTAAATGTGTTTTCATAGGATATTCACTTAATAGTATAACTTATAGATTTCTTATTCTTGACACCCTAGAAGTTATAGAATCTGTAGATGTAGAATTTTTTGAAAATCAAACTGTTGAGATCCCATTGAGATCATCTAGTCCAGTACCTAGTATGGCTAATGATATATGACGATGATTATGCTCCTGCTCAAAACAGCAAGGAAGTGTCAGTACCAGATAATAGTACTGAACAACGAAGAAGTAAAAGAGCAAGAATAGAGAAGGACTATGGTCATAACTTCATTACATAACTTGTAGAAGGCAATAAGGACGAAGTCCTTCATGTGACTAAATATGTAATGAATGTCGATGACGATCCCAAAAATTATTCTGAGGCTATGAGTTCCAGAGATTCCAATTTCTGGAAAGAAGCTATCAATGATGAAATGAATTCCATACTGTTAAACCAAACTTGGGTTTTAATTGATTTACCTCCTGGTGCTAAACCTATAGGTTGTAAGTGGATATTCAAGAAAAAGTTGAATACAAATGGATCCATTGATAAGTTTAAAGCCAGATTAGTTGCTAAGGGATACAAGCAAAGACATAGAGTAGATTACTTTGATACATATGCTCCAGTTGCTCGCATATCTTCTATACGCCGTTTAATTGCACTTCCATCAATTCATAAATTAGACGTACATCAAATGGATGTAATGACTGCTGTTCTAAATGGAGATTTAGAAGAAGAGATATATATGGAACAACCTGAAGGTTTCAAAACCCCAGGCCAAGAAAAGAAAGTTTGCAAATTAGTGAAATCTCTTTATGGCCTGAAGCAAGCTCCCATGCAATGACATGAGAAATTTGATAAAGTTGCACTGTCATATGGATTCATTGTTAATGATGCTGATAAATGTATTTATAGAAAATCGGATAACAACAATATTGTTATAATATGTTTATACGTTGATGGCATGCTAATATTTGGTTCCAATATATCTTTGTGTGAATGAAACTAAAAAGTTTCTGTCTTCTAAATTCGATATGAAAGATTTAGGAGAGGCTGATGTAATTTTGGGAATTAAAATTGTTAGAAAAGAGGGGGAGTTATTACTAACTAAATCTCATTACGATGACAAACCAGCACCAACTCCTTTAAATCCTAGTATTAAATTAGAAAAGAACACTGGACGTACTATCTCTCAACTAGAGTATTCCAGTGTTACTGAGAGTCTTATGTATGCTATGCATTGCACTAGACCAGACATCGCACATGCTATAAGTGTATTGTGTCGATTTACGAGTAATCCAGGTTTCTAACATTGGAAAGCTATTTACAGAGTTTTAGCTTATTTGAAAGGAACTATTGAATATGGTTTATCTTATAAACCATATCCTGCTGTTATAGAAGGATATAGTGATGCAACTTGGAACAATGTAGAATCCAAATCCAAGTCTACGACTGGATGGATCTTTACATTAGGAGGCGCTGCTGTGTCTTAGGCTTCCAAGAAGCCGACATGTATTTCTGACTCAACAATGTTTTCACAATTGATTGCATTAGCAGATGCTTGTAAAGAAGCAGAATGGCTTAGGAATTTATTAATGGAAATTCCTTTATGGAAGAAGCCATCTCAAGCGGTCTTGATTAACTATGACAATCAAGCAACGATATACAATGTGTCTAATAAGACATATAATGGAAAGTCTAGACATGTGAGTCTAAGACATCAAATGGTGAAACAGTTACTCAAAAGAGGAGTTATAACTGTTGACTACACAGAAACAAAGAAAAACTTGGCTGAGCCACTTGCAAAGAGTCTTCCAAAGGCAATGGTTTCTATAAAGTCACAAGAAATGGGACTAAGGTCTATGAATGAAGGTTGATCATCCTTAACAGAAACCCAACTTATGTCTTGAAATGGATAGACAAAGTTCAATGGTTACCAACAAGTTAAGAGAATGATTATGGAACACTACATTGATAATCCATTAATATTTAGTGTTGGATTCTGCAAGAACAAAGGATGGATATATATCCTTAATAAGTCTAGAAAACTTAAAAGGTGTCTCGTAGAAACACCTTAAGAGACTTACCTATATGAGTATGGAAATCAGACCGTTTCCTATGAAAGAAAGACCGTTTTCTAAGTAGACTCATGAACCAGGATTTAAGCACATGGTCATTAACGTGCTTATCAATACAGAACACTTTACCTAAGGAAGTCAACATGTGTGATTGTTTCGGTTTTATCATTAGGGATACTTGGTTCAAGATTCGTTTACCATAGAATCTCGATAAGGCTTTGAATGGTTTACACTAAATAAAGGCTCAAATCCAAAAGATACCTTTTATTTATGTGTTGGTTTTCACGATGATGCAAAACTTGATCTTAGAACTATAGAGGCTTGATCTCACTTGGGTATGTAGGAAGTCACTCTAGTGATGCAGCCGTCCTATTTATCTATTTTGAAAATTGGGAGAGATTGTTGTAAAATTTTCAAACTTGCTTTCGGGGCTTTGGGTCTTTATTTGGAAGAGAAAGAAGGAAAGAAGAAAAGAAGAAAGTCCCACATACTAGAAGAATGAAGACTATATTTGTATAAATATAGTTTTTGTCATGTGGATGTTGGGGCCTTGGGGCTCCCACATGTTTGCTTTGTTGTGAGGAGAGAAGTCATGCAACACCACACGCGCGCCGCAGCCGTCCATCCGATCGAACCGAACTGGGCCGGGCCTGGTCGGGTACGGGTTTCGGGTTCGGATCCGAAAATATTTTTGGATAATATGTGAACAGTAACGGGCCAGATTTCAGTTCGTTAAGGACTCAGAACCGAAAATTCTAAATTTGAACTGATGGTGGAAAATTTGTAACGTTTTCTGAAACGTTACAAAATGAATGGATGCGACCGTTGCAAACGGTTGTGACGCTTCGTGAATAGACACCTCTCCACCACTATAAATAGCAACGCCCAAAACATGTTTCAAACAGTTTTCTCTACGTTCTTCTTCTTCTTCTTGCACAGATCTGCGACGCCAATGAAGTGTTGCCAATCCCTGCACTTCCATTTACTCTATATTTTGTAACATCTGAAGGTGTTGCTAATGCTGGATCGTTGCATATTTGTTTCTTCTTCTTCTCTTCATCTCTTTCTCTACAAATTGCATCATCAGAAACTGTTCTAAAGTTTTCTTGGTCGGATCAAAGTCGTACAAACTTTGAATCCGATTACGCTGTTATAGGGCTTCATCGAATCTTGAAAGTCGATAGTTCCAATACCCATTTGTATCTGGTGGGTTGAACTATTGTCTGAAAAAATCTATTCCATAGATCCTTGAAGTGTGAAGTACAGCATTGTCTTCACCGCCATCGCCATCAAATTCGTTTCGAACCGCAAAATACCCAATAGATGTCAGGTTGTGTTGGTTATGTACTTTTGCAGTTGGGGTTATTTCCATTCTTTGTATTATGTTCTCTTATATTATGGTAATAGTGGTAATAATTAAATGTGGACGATGGAGTTGGAGGAATTGGATGCATAGAAGGATATAAACAAATGGCCAGACAAAGGTATATTATGTCTTCGATCTGTCACTTCCATTCTTTGTATTATGTTCTCTTATAGCCAAAAACCTTACTTATAGATATTGAAACAAGGAATTAGGATGGATGTTGTCATAATGATAACTTATTTGTTCCATTTTAGCAATATTTTACTTACCGATATTCAGATTGTGTATGATATACCTTTTCTTTCATTTGATCATTCTAATTATTAATAGAACTCATTTTACGTAACTTTACTAATATCCCATTTTTATAGATGTAGGGATGTTTATTTGGCTGGAATCTACACATGAATATTCAGTTGCTTATTCTTATAGTTTTTCACATCCAAATAATGCATTTTAACTTAATACCTTGATCGATCATGTAAAATAATTGGAAGTTCAACTTGAAGTTTAATTAACTTATTTATGATTCGTGAGTGTCTGAATTGCTTTTAATCGAAAAAGTTCTCTTATATTATTCAATTCCTTTGACACAGGAAGGAGATATTTTGGAACATGCAAGTGTTGATCATCTTCAATGACATTTTGAAAATTCTGTTAATAGTCTAGACTTTGGTTTCACAAACAATAAGTTTCACTATGGAATTTGTCATATAGAAACACATGATAGATGAAAAAATCACATGTAGAAAACAAGGCAAGATGTTGTGCATCAGCATTAGTATTGGATCCTTATTCTCCATTTTATTTTTAGTTATTCAAAGATCTAATTTTTAGAATACCCGCGTTTCTTTCCCACGTGAGTGCACATCACATGTACTAGAGGAGGGGTGTGTACCAAAATGTTCTTTCTTTTATAGTTTCCAAACTAAGATAGTTTGTACTTTGTAGCATTGTCTTAGCCAGTTATATTTTACTTACGAAAATGAAAATGAACATGAGATAGCTAACAATGAAGTAGAGGTCGAAGAGACTCAACCAGAGACTGAAGAACATGTGTAGAGCACAGAGGCGCCTGCTACTGCTACTGCTAGAAGTGTTGTTTCATCTAAGAAGAAGGCGCATTTGAGCAATGATGTGACTGAGGAAGCAAAGAGAAATTTTTGGGGAAGAGAAAGAATGAAGTGTTAGCTTTAGTGGGAGCGTTTGAAACTGTAATGGCATTGCATGAGCCGGATGGCCAACAACAGCAACCTATAAATTTCAATTCATTGCTATACTATTCTTAAAAGTCATCTTAATCTTTTCCATTTGCATCCAACTACCGATACATCAATCGCACTATCCGAGCACGTTCTATAACATCACTTTCCATGGATAGTTAGTAGTTTAGAGTCCATTAAATATCAAATTTGAAGGTGATTGTAATATAAACATCTCCATCATTCTAAAGTGAATAAACATAACGCATGTGAATGTGTATTACAGTAGCAAATAAAATGTGGAACATAAAAGATTAACTAGGATGAATTTAAATCTAGTTTCCATGAAGCATTAAATCGCAGAAGAACTCAACAAATTATTTTTAATTTACCTTCGGTTACATTTTCCATTGATAGTCTGAGACAGTGCTGGTCCAGGTGCAAGGATGGTTAGGCATTTTCCTAGAGCCCTAACCTAGAAAGTGGTCCCGCTATCAAAGCTTATATGCAGTGTTTTCGTTACTCTATCCTGCCTCGGTCCGACCTCACTCATTCATGAATCTTGGTCGGACCTTCAAACCAACGGTTCAACCGTCAATTTTACCCGATTGAACCACGGTTCTTTGGTTTTTTTCTACTTTCTCATCGTGTAATTCTCTCTCATTTTCATTTTTTGCACGGCTTTGAAGAAAATAAGGAAATATATATATTTCAAAAATCATAATCGTTCCAAAATCTAAACCATTAACTTTATCACTTTGTTCTTCACTGCTGCAAACTCCTCTAATACCACTATAAAATTCATCACGTTCTTCACTGCTGCAAACTCCTCTAGTGCCACTATAAAATTCATCAAGTTTGTCGTCATTCAACTTCTATCGTTTGCATTGCTCTACTATATACAAAGTTGTAGTTGTGCACGCAACAATACACATCTTCTGTTGCAAACCTTAAAGACCATCTACAGCTTGTGTACGTAGCATTATTATTTTAATATTTTTGTGTATAGCTTGTAGATAAATGTGCAAATTTTTCAAAAAATAAATCACGATTTCGACGGTTCGACCGGTTGAATCAATCATCACGGTTCGAGGTACGACACGGTCATAAAAACTATATTATCCGCAACTACACAAAAGTGTTATGATTCTGATAGCAACTTCAATATGTTAGTAAACTGTTTAGAAATTGTCACAGCAGAAAAGTGTTTATAATTTCGCAATTAAAATGCAAAAAAACAAAAGAATAAAGTCCGAAAAATTCTAGTAAATACTGTTACGGTACAGAACGATTGTAATTGAATTTGTATAAGATTCAGAGAATTACTTAGTTGTCCAAGTCCAGAGAATATCTGTTTCCTTGAAACAATATTGCCTCCTTATACGCACCGAATGATATGAGCAATTTGTCTCTCAGGACGAAACGGACCAGCCCCGATATGTTGTGCGTGCAGACAGAGCGATGACGATTTGAAGGAATTATAGAACCGAGAACAGAGCCGTTGGAAGAGGAACAGAATGAAGAAAATGAACTAGTTCTTAGTAAATAATCTCGTTTTGCGGGCCCCTATATGTAGGCTGGAGGAGGTGCCTATTCGAAGCGGTCATGACTGTTGGAAAAGTTGCGCCCATTTAACCGACAGAAGCGCGCGCATAGACGCAACGTTCTAATTTTGAAGTCCAAAATTAGTCGTTTCAGCGCAGCAGTCCCAAGTGGCAGACAGAGGCCATCTAATCACGAGACCCCAAGAGCCCTAAGGCCCAAGGCCCACATCTCAAGTCTTCATGTCTCTTCTTTTTTTCTTTTGATTTAGTAGATTGGGTGGTAGTATATATGGTGGTATTGAAACAAATATTCCACTATGTGGGACTTTGTTTCAATACACACAATACCCAAAAATCTTTCTCTTCCGTAACCACTTTCTTATTCATTTTTCTAACAACCCCCTGCATGAATGAATAGTTGTTCATAGTTTCACGAGACATTTATCGGATCTGTTTAAAGTAGCACATGTGCCTTGAACTTTCCTAGTGATTACCTATTTGAATAACGGGTGAATCGGTAGACTTAGAATATCCTTAAAATGCAAGCCTTTTGTGTAATTCTAAAATAGATAGCACATGATAAATGTTTCTTATAATCCTTCGTTCTCTATTTATGTTCATTTTTTCTTTGAACACCTACCTGATCTCATAAGTGCTTAGAGAATTTGACCTTAAAATTCTCTTTGAAGTGGCGCCTTTGCACTTACGTAGGTGATTCTGTAAGGGGTATTCGTAATTTCTCAAGTACAAACATCATTAAAAGTATCAATACTTATCCTATTTTCCATCAAATAATGCACTGACTTTATCATAAGAATGGTTTGTGTGTAATAGTGCCGTCAAGTTTCTCTTAAACTTAGTTGTCCCTTTGAACTTAGATTTGGGATCTCCAGTCAACTAGGTGGGGTTTCCATCAAAAAAACTTTTATTCTATGTGCCTTAACCCCATTCCCATCAATAATTTTTGAACTTACTCTATTGGCAAGCCTTTTGTTAGTGGATCTGCTATGTTATCTTTAGATCTTATGTAGTCTGTAGTGAAAACTCCATTAGAGAGAAGTTGTCTTATTGTTTTATGTCTACGACGAATATGCCTAGATTTACCATTGTATAGTGTACTACTAGTTCTTCCAATTGTTGATTGACTATCACAATGTATACATATTGGAGTCACATGTTTGCTCCAATTTGGAATGTCTTCCAAGAAACTTCGAAGCCAATCTGCTTCTTCTACAGTCTTATCTAGTGCAATAAATTCTGATTCCATCGTAGATCTAGCTATACAAGTCTGTTTGGACGATTTACATGATATTGCTCCATTTCCTAATGTGAACACATATCCACTTGTAGACTTTGTATCTTGTGAACCAGTTATCCAATTCGCATCACTGTATCCTTCCAATATTGAAGGATAGTTTGTATAGTGTAGACCATAGTTCTACGCATACTTTAGGTATCCTAGAACTCTGATTAATGCTTTCCAATGATGTTTACCAAGATTGCTGGTAAATCTACTCAGCTTACTTACAGCGTATGCGATATCTGGCCTAGTGCAGTTCATAACATACATGATACTTCCTAGTATACGAGAGTATTCAAGTTGGTAAATACCATCACTAGTGTTTTTTACCCAATTTTGGTTCATATCTAATGGTGATTTTGCAATAGTTATGTTATATTGCTTGAATTTTTCAAGTATCATACCGATGTAATGCGATTGGTATAATGCATATCCCTATGGTGTTCTCAAAATTTTGACACCCAATATCACATCAGCTAGTCCTAGGTCTATCATATCGAATCTAGGGGATAGCATATTCTTTGTAGATGTTATTATGGCCTTGTTATTGCCTAGGATTAGTAAGTCATCAACATAAAGACAAACAATGACATATCCAACATGTGTGTGCTTTATGTAGACACAATTATCTGATTCATTTATTGTGAATCCATTTGATAACATAGTTTCATCAAATTTCTCATGTTGTTGTTTTGGAGCTTGTTTAAGGTCATAAAGCGACTTTACTAATTTGCATACTTTATTCTCGTCTTCGAAGCTAAGAAACCTTTCAGGTTGTTTCATTTATATTTCTTCCTCAATTCACCATTCAAAAATGCAGTTTTTACATCCATTTGATGTATTTCTAAATCAAGTATGGATGTGATTGCAATAAGCATCCTAATTGATGTTATCCTCGTCACTGGTGAATATGAATCAAAATAGTCCAGGTCTTCCTTTTGTCTGAATCCTTAGGCTACAAGACGAGCTTTGTACTTGTCTATTGAACCGTCGGGTTTAAATTTCTTTTTCAATATCCATTTACTACCTAAGGCCTTGCATCCATGAGGTAAATCAACTAACTCCCAGGTATGGTTAGCCATAATGGATTATATCTCACTGTTAATAGCTTCTTTCCAATAAGGGGCATCGCTAGAGGACATAGCTTGTTTGTATGTCAATGGATCATCTTCCAACATAAAAATGTAGAAGTCTGGTCCAAAGGTCCTAGAGGTCCTTGACCTTTTGCTCCTTCTTGGTTCCTCCACCTGTTGATCGGCACTAGTTTTCCGAAGTTTATTTTGTTCAGTATTCTCAAGAGAATCAGTAAATTCATCTTCTCTTGGTCTCTTTTGAGTATCATTGTCAGTACCCTATTGTAAAGGGAATATATGTTCGAAAAATCTTGCATTTCTCGATTCGATGATGTTATTTTCATGTATATCATCAATTTCATACTTGTGTACTAGAAATCGATAAGCGGCACTGTTTTGTGCATATCCAATGAATACACAATCGATTGTTTTTGGTCCAATTTTGACCTTCTTTGGTTTAGGTATCTCTACTTTAGCAAGACACCCCTACACTTTTAAGTATTTGTAGGATGCCGGTCTATTTTTCCAAAGTTCGTGAGGAGACTTGGGTATTTTCTTTCGTGGATTTTATTTAAAATATGGTTTGCCGAAGGAATTGCTTCTCCCCAAAAGTTATCTGGCAAGCCAGAACTGATTAATAAAGCATTCATCATTTCATTAAGAGTTTTATTTTTTCGTTCGGCTATACCGTTGGATTGATTTGAATATGGTGCTGTAGTTTGGTGTATAATGCCACGCTCAGCGCATAATTCCTCAAAAGGAAATTCATATTCTCCTCCTCTATCACTTCTTAAAGCTTCGATTTTCCTGTTGATTTGATTCTCAACTTCTGCTTTATACTGTTTAAACATATCGAATGCCTTTTTCCACGTCTAGTTTGACACATTTCAAATCGCATACATAAGTGTGTATAAAATCTAGAGGTTCAGTTTCTCATTCAGTATGATGAAACGAGGTTCTTGTCCAGTTTTATAGGTTGTAAACATCCACTTATTAGCAAATATGTGTCGAGTGGCACATGTGTCTACAAAACATTCCTTTAAATTACCAACAAGGTTGCATTCTGATAATATTGCACATAAATCCATATCAGAAATTCCATTTGTCACTTCAGCCGTATTTGCTTCTGATTTCTTCTTTTTGGGAGCGCGACTTTCGGCTGCTTTATGCCCCTTCTTTCCACAGTTATGGCAAGAACCCAGAAATTTCTTCTTCGATTTCTGAGGCGCATTCTCATGTTTTCTCTTGTTAGGTTTGTCTGACTCAACAACATTTTCTTTGGCAGCCATATTCTGAGAGATCTTTTTCTCAGAATTTCTATTATCTTCCTCAATTCGCAGACGAACTATGAGTTCTTCCATTGTCATTTCCTTACACTTATGCTTAAGGTAATTTTTGAAGTCCTTCCATGATGGAGGAAGTTTCTCAATGGTTGCAGCAACCTGAAAAGATTTGCTAAGCATCATCCCTTCATCTTGCAGTTGACGGATGATCAGTTGTAGTTCTTGAGTCTGGTTGATCACTGTCTTTGAATATACCATTTTGAAGTCGAGAAATTTTCCAGCGATGAATTTCTTCTTGCCTGCATCTTCAGTTTTTTACTTTCTGTCTAAGGCCGTCCAGAGTTCGTTGGATGTTGCAACAGTACAATAGACATTGTAGAAGATATTATCCAGACCATTCAGAATATAGTTTTTACACATAAAGTCTGAATTTTTTGACACATTTGCGACCTCCACTTTGATTGCATTGGGTTCGAGTTCGCCAATTTCAGGAGCATCTTTGGTTAGAAACTTGGCGAGGCCTAATGTTGTTAGATAAAACAACATCTTCTGTTGCCAACGCTTGAAATCCGTCCCACTAAACTTTTCTGGCCTTTCTCCATGAGACAGTGCCATTATCGGAACCAGAGGCGTCGGCTGTGCGTTTATCACCATCTGCGTTGGTACAGCGTTATTGTTGTTGCTATTTTAAGACATTATCGTCTACAACAATAAATATTGTTCCAAGAATGTTATCCGCAACTACACAAAAGTGTTACAAATCTGATAGTAACTTCAATAATGTTAGTAAACTGAAATTGTCACAGTAGAAAATGTTTATAATTTCACAATTAAACTGCAAAACAACAACAGAATAAAGTGCGATAAATTCTAATTAATACTGTTATGGTACAGAACCGCTGCAATTGAATTTGTATGAAATTCGGAGAATTACCTTGTCATCCGAGTCCAGAACATATCTGTTTTCTTGAAACAATATTTCCCACTTATATGCACCGAAAGATATGAGCAGTTTGTCTCCCAAGATGAAACGGACCGACCCCAATGTGCGGTGCGTGTAGACGGAGCGACGATGAACTGAAGGAATTATAGAACCGAGAATAGAGCCGTTGGAAGAGGAACAGAATGAAGAAAATGAACTAATTCTCAGTAAGTAATCTCGTTTTGTGGGCCTCTATATATAGGCTGGAGGAGGTGCCTATTCGAAGCGGTCGTGATAGATGGAAAGGTTGCGACCCTTTAACCGACAGATGCACACGCACAGGCGCAACGTTCTAATTTTGAATTTCAAAATTAGTTGTTTCAGCGCAGCAAGCCCATCTAATCATGAGACCTGTTCTAATTTTGAAGTCCAAAATTAGTCGTTTCAGCGCAGCAGACCCATCTAATCACGGGACCCCAAGAGCCCCAAGGCCCAAGGCCCAATCTTTGACATTTTAATATTAATATGAAGGCCCAAAACCCACATGCTCAAAGCCTACATTGCCACATCTCAAGTCTTCATGTCTCTTCTTCTTTTCTTTTGATTTAGTAGATTAGGTGGTAGTATATATGGTGGTATTGAAACAAATATTCTACTATGCGAGACTTTGTTTTAAAACACACAGTACCCAAAAATCTTTCTCTTCCCTAACCAGTTTCTCATTCATTTTTCTAACAAACTATGCTTATATGAAAGAATAAAAATATACTTTGAATTAAAGTAATCATAACAAAGAACTTGAAGTGGTACAACACACAAACAATAAATGATATATAGATTTTAACAGACATAACAGTAAATTCTATCAAATATGAACCTTGCATTTTTATTTGGAATTATAAGTTAGCTCATTTAATTAATTTTTGCAAGAGCACAATACTTTGTCTTTATTTCATATTAGACTTCTAGACAAATTAGTGTTCCGTGACTTTAAAGCTTCAATAAAAGGAAGAAACAATCATGCAATTTTTAATATTTGTTATAATCCGATATAAACCCACGGTGTTTGTCATGTAAAGCAAACACATATGAATATTAAAGTGATATAATATTTTATTTAAGTACATCCAAATCTCTAACTAGCCAACATCGACTAGGGTTTCTATTTTGGTTAAGATTGGCCTAGTCTGAGATGATTATGAATTTGAGTCATTTGAATATAAGACATTAGAACTTATATGTGGTAGAAACATAATATATTATCCCCAATACTAAATATCCTTATGGATTACCTTTGTACATGGTAACCGATACATAGGTAACCGATACATCTACAATTTATTTGGGTCTATAAGGCTTTGTTTGCTAATACATATGCACTCTCTTATTGATTAATATATGTTTAGAGTTAAAATTATATAATACTTTTTTATTAGTCAACATTAAAAATTAAATTCTAACGGTTGTATTCATCCTAAAAAAATATTTTGGATTAATATTTTAGGTGAATATTATGAATATTAAAATCGATACTTTAAAAGCTCATAAGTATGGGTTCTTATACCACTCAAAAAGAGAGCCAGCTAGAAGCAATCAAAGTCGATGTGAAATAAAACCTCCATGTGGATCCTCAGGTGTCAATGTGTCGTTATTTTTATTATTGTTTTTCATGCTCTTACGCACCGACTCATATCTAGAACTACGATCAACATATTTTATTCCAACCTAAGCTTTATTGTTCTCAAATTGTTGTAAATCTACCATAAAGAAATGCCGGATATGTCCAACGTCGTCGCAATAGAGCATCTAAATCATCTCAAACGATCAATTACTGCAAATTCTTAGTACTAATAACTTATAAACAACCTATAAACTCTACTGTAAATCCGAAGTCTACTAAATTATGGTCAGATCTGATATAAATATGACATTCAAAATGAGAACAACTAATAAAAAGATTAAAGTGGATTAAACCGGAAATTACGTGGAACCACCATAAAATCTTATATATGTTCTTGTTTACTTTCTGCTTTTTATTACTTTTATCTGAACTGGTGCTTTCATCTTGTTCCAAGTGTTATATTCATTTTTGGGATTAACAATATATATATAGTTAACCAAAAAAATGGATCAACATCCTGGATTGAGTGTGAAAGCACCAAACATATTCTTATAGAGCAATAATATAGAAAACAAAAATAGAGCGGAAATAGTAAAAACATAAAAAGATTTTTTAGTGGTTTGACTGCTAATGAAGCCTACGTCCTCTTTATAACTTTATATTAACTAACTATTGTTGCAAGTTGAATCGGATTGCAACATGATTGAATCTTCTAAATTAAATCAAGTCACAAGTACCAGAGTTCACTGGAGAATCACAGTGAACCCCTAGATAACAATTTTATGGGAGAAGAAGAGTGAAAAACAAACTCTGCAAAGTTCCAGCAGCTAGTCCCCAAGATTCCCATTATGTTGCAAATATGATTGTATTTATAGGATTTGGGAGATTTTAGGCTAGGCCGGTTTACCAAAAGCCAACATTTAATCATACAAAGACGCTCCAAAAATCTCATAACGATCCGACTTAACCTGATGGATCGCTAGCGATCCATGTACTTGGGATATTTTCGGATCGTTTCATTTGGGTTTCTTTCCTTGCTTTATGTTGTTGTCCTTCATATAATTTGGTAACTAGCTGCCTTATTTTGATGGCATTTCATATACAGGTTGGATTGAACTATAAATGGAATCAGATGAATACTCACTTCTCATTATGACAGATGTAGCAGAAAATTCAAGCCAATTGTGACTTTGTGGAAGAAGATAGTAAATTGAGTTTTCGTGGAACGAAGCTAGGGTTTTTCCTCGATGGTTGACATGTTTTGCTATCTTCATCAATAGGGTAAGAATTAACTTTTCGAAAAACTAAAATATCTTAGGTCAATCTCGGCGTGGCATCTTGCAGATTGATTTTCGTCTTTCTAAGAGGTGATAAAAATTTAGGGTAGCATCTTGTATGCAACTCATGTTGTTATCACTTTTTAGAAAACTAAAATTAACTTGTGCTGAAAATTCTCTACTCGATTTGGGCTTATCGATCTATAGTTGTGTTGATAATGACAAAAATATCGGTTAGAAAACTGTCATTAGAAATATAATTGTTATAAAACCGCAAGCGCACGGCGTACAATTGTAGTACGTATGTGAGTACGGCACGATCCACAGTGAAAGAATTAAATTTCAATATTGCTCAATCAAATTTGACCAAAGTTTTGAAGTGGTATTAAACTAAGAAAAATTGTAGAAAATAAACTAGAGCAAAGGTTAATAAAACCATGCGATTAAGGAATAATTTAGAGGCAAATCCACTTCCAATCATTCATATAAATCAACGCAAAATTCACTTATAATCTCTTATTAAAATATTAGGTAGAAATGATTAATGTGCATATTATAAGTACAATTTATTTATGCTATTAATTAGCACAACTTAAATCATAAAACTCTAACACATCATTCAGACTCACTTATCAACATTCATGAAAATGACATAAAATTAACAATAACATCTATTTTAAATATGATTTATTTACTATGAATATTACCATAGACCATCAAATTTTGATTCTAGCTTAACTTTCATCTTCAAAATCACTTAGGCAAATGAACAAATAGTTTATGTTTAAAATGGAATAAGCATAGCCTATTTGAGATGTCAACATAGACTATCAAATTCATTTAAAAAGAGACATAAACCATCATCGTTCCAATTTTCCATTAAGCATAAAAGAGAGATCACAAATGAAATCATTATGTTAATTTAGTATATTTTATGAGAGTATCATTACCCCTAAATTGAAGGGGTTTAGCTACACATATTTGAAAATATGTTAACATAAAATGATTTCAACATTAAAAGAAAAGGAAAATGAGAGCTAATTAAAAGAAAAGAGAGCTAACTACTTGCATGAAATAAAACTAAACTAATTACAAGAATTAAATCTATGCTACTAACACTAAAACAAGAAGCATAAACTAAGTAGGAGAGCGTGAAATAAAAAGAGCATGAAAAGAATGCATAAAATAAATATTGCATGAAGGTAAAAACAAGGCTAAGAAGCCGTTAAAGAAATTTTTATATAACTTTGATTTGTGGTTACAATATTGCATGAAAAGAAGAAGATGATTACATGAAACATAAGGGGTATTTATACATGCTTAAAACCTTAATTCATATTTTGAAGAACTACCTAAAATGCCTCTGAGAAGTGTAACCTCCAAGTAATCACTAGAAAAATAAATGATCCCCACTAACATGCCTTTAAGCCTCCATTAACTTGTGCATATGATTTTAATTATGGACCATATGGTAATGGGTATATGGGCTCCTCCATGTTGCATGAATTCTTTTATTTTCCTTTCTTCCTCATCCTTCAACATATGTGCATGCATTCATACATGAAACCCCTTCATATTTGCACTTCATTTTCTACAAATAAAAATAAAAATGTGCAAATATATTTTCTCAAATTAAATCATACACAAAATTACCATATTACCCACCAAATAAAGATGAATGAATGATGATTCAAAATTTTAAATTTGGTTTAACGGTGTAAAATATCCTAATATGCTCATTTATTTGAATAAAAGAAGATTGAATATGGTAGTAATATACACTTTTACATGCACATCAAATACCCCCACATTTATCTTTTAATTCGATCTCGAATAAACTAAAACTAAGATAAATCTGCTTTCATTGGAAACACGATTGCATTGAGCGTATGCAACAAGCCGTTAGACCTCTAGGTTTCTCTAGTAGAACGAGTATTGTCTCGTAAGGGCTTCCAGCGAATACTGCCCATAAAATCCAAATGTGATATGCAGATTCTAATGCGACTACATGACGAAAAATTTCAAAAATATTTACAAACAAAGATTTTACTTTTAAATTGATAGGAGTAAGTTAAATATAAGTTTTGGTCATTATCAAGAAATTTTAGTCCTTTTGCTCATCCATATTTTCAATAAAAATTAAATTATCGTCATAATTAGACTCTGATTTGGCTAGTTGTTTTCGATTGATAACATAGTGCAACTATGAAATGGATCCTCTAGTTGATTATCAAAGTTTTGCAAAGCGGTAATTTTATTTCTTTTGAATAACAAGTCGATTCAAATAAGTGAATATAGTGCTTGGATTTCAATTGCTTGCTCTCTCTATTATTATTTACACATCTAACTTAGATAAACTGAGGCCAGATATACCGATCATGGATTGCCTTTGGAGCTTACGTGAGAACAGTAAAGAGCACGATGAGCGTACACACTTACGTATGAACACATGACTCTAGGTGTTTATTATTATTATTTTAAAATTTATTTACATACATTTACTCAGATAAACTGAGGCCATATATATCAATCATGCACTGCCTTTCGGGCTTACGTAAGAATGGTACAAAGCATGGAGAGTGCACACAATTACGTGTGAACACCTGACTCTAGTTGTTTCTTACTTTTATAAAACTTTTTTTTATTATCTTTTTAGAGGGGAGTTATGCAGAATCATCTTAGCACCACTTAGAAGATCAAAAATGTTATCACCATTACTTTAAATCAACCACTCTTTTAAACCAAAATTATGATTAGGACATACTTCATAATTATCACATATGAACCTTCCTATATACTAGTTAAACTGTAGTTAATTGTAATCATACTTTTATTTTTATTCTTGTTGAGACAGGTAAATTTTCAAAAAAATTAATTTAATAACCAAAAACATATACTTATCATGTAATGTTTTTCCAAATGTAAATCAATACGCTAAAAAGAAAATTATGTTTTGAAAAAAGAAAAAAAATATTATTTTTGTTTTTATTTTTTTGTGTTATTTTTTGTATTTTTGGCAAGAGAATGAAAAAAACCATGAAAAATCAAAATAAACATGAGACTCCCCCTATACTCGATTTTGACTGTGTCCACATAGTCAGTGCATGATATAATTAGTGTAACAAGGAAAAATATATACATATTTATAAGAGAGGGTTAAAATTTCTTACTAGACACAGTGTGGCTCGTGAAGAATCATGAGCTCCTCCTCTCGATCATTCCCCAACTCCAAATAAGATTTTAAACGCTGGCCATTGACTTTAAAAATTGAATCATCCATAAGATTTTCCATATCTATGGCGCTATGCGAAAGAATAGTATGTACCACGAATGGCACTGTCCATAATGATTTTAATTTCCCAAGGAACAGATAAAGTCGAGAGCCATACAAAAGAACTTTTTGATTTGGCAAAAGTGTTTTTCTTAGGATTGGCTTGTCATGAAAAACTTTAGTTCTTTCTTTGTAAATTTTCTCGTTTTTATACGCCTCGTTCCTAATCTCCTCTAATTCATTGAGTTGCAATTTCTTATTTTCGTCGACTTTTTCAAGATCAAAATTTATGTTCTTAATTTCCCACAATGCTTTATGTTCAAGTTTGATGGGTAAATGACACACTTTACCATATACAAGCGTAAAAGCCGACATCCCAAGATTGGTTTTATACGCAATTCTGTAAGCCCAACGCATATCTATTAATTTTTGTGATGAATTTTTTCGATTTTTATTTACAGTTTTCTCCAAAATTTGCTTTGTTTAACGATTTGAAACTTCAACTTGACCACAAGTTGGAGGATGATAAGGAGTGGATAACTTCTAGGTTATCGAGTATTTCTTTATTAGAGTTTCAAATGAACGATTACATAAATAGGTTTCTTTATCGCTTATTATTGTGCGAGGTGTTCCAAACCTCAAAAGTTGTTTTCTTTTATGAATTTCACAACAACTGTGAGGTCATTTGTTTTACAAGGAATGGCTTTAATCTATTTAAAGACATAATTAACAGCAAGAAGAATGTACATATTTCCGAAAGAATTGGATAATGGTCCCATAATGTCAATGCCCCAAACGTCAAAGATTTCGATCGTAATAATGAGGTTTAAAGGCATCAGGTTTCGTCGAAAGATTCTTTCTAACATTTGGCAACGATTGCAAGTTTTAGAAAACTCAAATGCATCTTTGAAAGGATAGGTCAGTAAAAACCACATTGAAGCACTTTTTCCGCTATTTACTTCAGATCGAAGTATCCACCGCAAGCTTCGTTGTGACAAAATGAAAGAACACTCTTAATTTCGAAATTCGGGATACAACGTCAATTGGTTAGGTTGGAACATTACTTAAACAAGTATGGATCATCCCAATAGAAGTACTTGACTTGGAAAAGAAATTTATATTTATCCTGTTTCGAAAAAAATAAAGGAGTTTCCTTAGTGACTAATAGTTCACTATATCGGCATACCATGGATCGATGGAAACGGAAAAGAGTTGTTCATCAGGAAAGTTTTCGTTGTTTGGTAAAGAAGATGGTACGTTTGGAAGACGCGACAGATGTTCAACGATGACATTATTGGATTCTTTTTTGTCTTTGATTGTAAGGTCAAATTCTTGAAGTAATAAGATACGGGAATTAGTATCCTTTTTAGCGAAAAGGTACCCAAGAGCAGAGTGGTCAGTGTAAACTTTAATGTGTGAGCCAACCAAATATGGTTGGAATTTTCGAGCTCAAAGACTACTGCTGGAAGCTCTTTTTCAGTGATCGTGCAATTGAGTTGAGCATCGTTTAAAGTCATATTAGCGTAGTACATGACATGAAGAATTTTGTTGATGCATTGTCCAAGACAACACCAACGACGAAGTTAAAAACGTCACATATTATTTTGAAAGGAAGATCCTAATTAGGTAAGCAAATAATGAGAGAGGAAATGAGCTCGTTTTTGAGACATTCGAAAGAAGAAATACAATTAGAATTAAAGTCAAATGGAATGTCTTTTCCAAGAAGAATTGTCAAAGGTCGAGGGATTTTACTAAAATCCTTCACAAAGCGTCGATAAAAAATAGCATGCCCAAGGGACCTGCAGATTAAGAATGGATAGATTCACACTTACGTCAACTTTTGCTTTATCCACTTCAATGCCTTTGTTTGAAATGACATATCCAAGGCAATGCCGTGTTCGACCAAGAAATGACATTTTTTTCACTTTAACGTTACGTGTCTGTCCTTGCATCTATTAAGAACCAACTCGAGATGGTGTAAGCATTCGCAAATAGAATTTCCAAAGATTGAAAAATCGTCCATAAATACTTCTAAAAAGCATTCGATCATGTCAAAAAACATTGATGTGCATCTTTGGAATGTAATAAGAGCATTGCAAAGGCCAAATGGCATACATCGATTGCAAAAGTGCCGAAAGGACATGTGAAAGTCATTTTCTCTTGATCTTTGGGGGCAATTGGAATTTGGCTATAACCAAAATGACCATCAAAAAGCAATAGAATTCATGGCCAGCTATTCGTTCAAGCATTTGATTGATGAAAGGAAGAGGGAAGTGATCTTTGTGTGTTACAGCATTTAATTTTCGATAATAAATGCAAACACGCCAACTCATTTAAGTACGAGTTGGAATTAGTTCGTTAGCGTCGTTCTTGATAATTGTAACGACCCGCCCTTCTCGACCCTCGAAAATCAACACAAAATACCTCATAGTATGATATGCCGACGATCAAGTGCCGGAAAAGGACAGATTGTTATGGGAAAGAAAGTAGATAGAAGAAAGAAGGAACTAAACAATATCAGAATCTCACAGTCGCAGCGGAATAAAATATAATATATAATATCATCTCTTTACACAAAATGAAAACTATATCTGTTTTATACAATATATCATCAGAGTAGTACAACAAACAACATTTACCAGTCAGATAATTCACACAATCATAGCAGCGGATATATATACAAGTACGGGTAATACGTCTAGGGCTCCAGCTCCTCTCCTGAGCTCCATAGCATCCTATCCTGAACATATAATACTCGGTCTGACCTGAGCATTATAATGAAATAACACCCGAGTCAGTCTGGAATACCAGCTGATAATAATGCACCCAAATTGATTATTAAACTTTCAAAAATCCTTTTTAAAAACAAAAGCATCTCGTAAGACCACGCCACAAATAAACATGTCGAGTTTTTACCTTACGATAACTAAAACACTTTTTATAGAAATTCTCTGAAAGTATAATAGGGTCTATATACAAATACTTATGAAATAGCCGAAATTGTTACATTATTAAATTCCAACTACTAGCCACAGAGTGGGTAATACAAACAAAACTCGTAAAAGGCTCGTAGGGAGAATGGATTTCCAACTAATGACTAGGCACTGAGGTTCCACCTGTCACAGTACCTGGTCTAGGTTAGTGAACCAAGGACCACGGCCGATCCCCTGCAACACAAGGCCCGGATTATCCCTTACTGGACAATCCCGAGTAAGATCACCCTGCGGTTGGGATCAGCAACCGCACCACTAAGACGAAATAAAAGGGACTTCTAGACAGGAATGACCTTACCCGAAAATGGGTGCTGCCCACCAAACCTTGCTGCATATCCCCTGATTTTCAGTCATTCCCGGTTAATGAGGCTTGACGCTAAGCGTTACCTTTAGAATGTTTCACTTAGAATGCCCATCACCTACCTGACGATGTTTCGAAAGCATTCATCCATACAAGTCCGTCCCGGGTTCGAACGGAACCGAAGGCACTACTCCTACTACATCCATTTTGGAAATATCCTCAGGATTAGTAGCGACTAGCCCTTGCACTTCACTGCTCCATGTTCGACTCCGAACTCGTTTATCCTACGAAAACGTATCGTACAAACCGAATCGAAGTGGTTTTCGAGTAATTAATCCTGATCTCGGTCTCTTTGAAACGATCAACTCATTTGTCCAATATTGAAAGTCGGTGATTTAACTATCAATTAACATTCACAGACATCCATCACACAATAAATAATTCCCACATTATTTATTTTCCTCATCTTTACGAGATATAATTTTCCTTTTCAAATCTCGTTGAAAACACTTTTCAAACTCAATTTTATCATGGAATAAATTTCCCAAACTGTTAGTTCCCTTGAAAGCATCCAAGCACCAATCCTTAAGATTTAAAATAATTTAAATACTTTATTCATGAAAATACATTAAAACATTCATATTAAAACTTCTTACATAATTTATTTAAAATATATATACCTTTAAAAAAATATCTCGAATAAACTGCTTAATAACATATAAACTATTATCTTTAAAATAAAGTTAAGTCATACTAGATATTTAAAATAAAGCTATGAAATTCTATACAAGTTTCAGATAAAACTTTAACTAATTACCTTTAAAATAGAACCTTTTTACAAACATAAATATTAATGATATTCCTTTAAAACATAATGCCATTTGTCACTTGGATAATTATTACTATAACTAATTAGTAAATAATTACTGTTGAAATCTTTGCAACCTACATAAGGATTTTATTAAAACATTTTTTTGAAATCAAATTTAAAACCCTTTTCTTTTACTTAGAAATCTACTTCAACGTACTTGGCTTCAGGAAAATACACTTCCGTTTAGGATAACCCAATGAATTCTTTTTATCAATCCAACACGATTTACCCAATTCAATTTTAACGTTCATCCCGTAAAATTCCTTTCCATACTTTAAAATAAACACCTTTTATTTTAAAGACATTGCTATTTCCTAGAAATCATTTCCAAACATATGTTTAAAATATTTAAAATAAAGCTTCTAGAATTTATTTAATTGAAAATAATACTTAAGGAAATATATAGGGGTTTCCTAAGCACTTTAAGTCAAATTTAACTTTTAAAAAGAAAGTTATTAAATCAGATATTATTACCATAATTTTCTTTAAAGAACTTAATACTACTTTACTTTTTAAAATAATTAAATACCATAATTAATCAAATATTTGTTTTCACTTAAAAACATTTTAAAATAACATTTCCTTCTAAAATATTCTGAACATACTTAAACTACAAATTTAAAATTTGAAAGCTTCCTTAAAAACAAAATAAAATTTCCAGGAGAACGCACACTTCCCATTCTTTAAAAATAAATCTCGCTATTCTTTTAAACAATTCACATTTCCTTTATACATCACACTTTCAAACATTTCAAATTATCAACTCGGTTACTTGGTTTTAATTCCTTTTTAAATTCTTTACTTAAGAATTTCTTTAATTTCTTTAAACCCAATTTATTTATTTATATTTAAATTTCCAGGTTGTAATCACCCAACTATAGCACAATCACAATTTAATTTCAATTTAATCTATCTCGGTATTTAAATGCAGCACAACATAACAAGATCTAAATTAATTTATCATCGAATATACATGAGATATATTATAGAATATAAATAAATTTCTATTTGTGAGGGATCCAGTTGGATCTCTCCTACCTGTTTTCCTGCATCCACATATATTAGTACAACAAATAAATATCGATGCAATCTGATAATAATTATCACACTCAGTTAAACAACCAATCAACCATTTAAATATTAGCTATTTAAATTACTAGTATCCAGATGCGAGTGAGAATAACTCACCTTGGGTTTTCGACGAGCGTTCAAATTTAAATTAAATCGAACGGTGTTCGATTTAACCTAAAATTTACTTGCTCTGGATGATCCCAGAATTGATCCACTGTGTAGTACGCGTCTCTGCGATTTCGACGCTACCAAATTCGTCTGATTTCGCCCTCGTACGAGAAAGATATGTTATTCCAAAGTTTTGAATGTATAATTAAACAAATCTTCATTTAAATTTTAATTTACAAACCTAAGATCTGACCGCGTGATATTGAAACAAAAATCCTGGCTGCAATCCTCTTCTTCCCCCTTTTCTCGTTCGTACTCATCAGGGTTGAAACGAAACCCTCACCGCCTTAAGTCGTGAATTATCGCGACGACTCCGGTGCTCTTCACCTCGATCGGAGACAACCACTGCGAAGCCCAACGTCATCTCCCTCCCTGGCTGCGCAACGGCGAAGTCCGGTCCTCCTAGCCGCCTTAAATACGTGCTCGCACGACCGCGAACGGAGGGGTTTATCTCACCGTCCATCTCGTCAAAGGCCACTTCGACCGTATGGATTTATATATCGTGGCACCCTCTTCGACTTTGTAGTAGAAAACATTTGATAATTATGCATGGATGGAGAGAGAAGTGAGAGGGATGATCGGCCATTATCGACCATAGAAAATTTAAGCGGCGGCCGGTAAAGAATAACTAGGTTTTCCTTATTAAACGTGCATTATAAGAGTTAGTTAATATTTTTTTATTAGTAAAATTTTCAAATAACAAGCTTACACAAACGAACTCCAAATCTCACGTGCCGCCAGGCGCTCCTAAGGTTTTACCCACGTTCCGAACACAATGGAACGTGCTTCGGAAGCTAAATCGATCATATGTGCGAGTTATGAAAATAAACGATCAATTTTAATTTAAATCGATTAAAGTATTTTCTATGCGTTTTAAGCTGCCAGGGCCAAACGACTACTTCGATTGCTACGAAGATTGAGATCCGATAATAACTAACTATTACAGATCCAATAGAACTGGTTTCGTCGAATTCAGAGACTGTGCCTTGGAAGGTCATTTTAACTCGTCGATTAAATCGAGCAATTTTCACAATCGTCGAAATCATCTAAAATTTCACTTTTAAAACTTTACTAACTTAATAATAAATCATATAGGATTTATATTCACATTAGAAATAATTCTGATTCAGTTTAAATCAAAATTTGATTATTTGCATTATTATATTATTAAATTTCATTATTAAATTAATATAAAATTCCAAATTCAACCTATCGACTTTTAATTCCATCCAACAGTCCAATATTATAACTCAAACCCAAATAGACTTAAAATAAATTTTGAAATCTAATTTTATATCTATTCACACTCAGAATTACCAATTACCCCAATTCTAATATTAAGTTATTATTATTCAAATTCCAATAAAATTCCCGTATTTGAAATTTAACTAATTCTATTAATTTAACCAAAATCATTTTATTTCAAAATCAAATTATAATACATATTCAACCTTTAAACTAAATTAAATGTTCAAATCTGACGACCCAAAATTTCGGGTCGTTACGTTCCTCCCCCCATATAAAAATTTCGTCCCCGAAATTTGCTAAGGTAGAAAAATGTCCCAAACCTAAAAGCAAAACCTACTTAGTGAAAATCCCAAATTCTCTTTGCCTAAATTCTTTAGTTTCAAATCCTATCCCAAAATCCTTTTTATTAAATTTTAAATTTGAAATCAATTCGTCGTTAACGAAACATTTCAAAAATTTCCAAAAATTTTATAACTCCCAAAATTTCCGAAAATTTTTGGCAGAGTCTCCCTTGTACGGAGGAGCTTTTGCAATATCACAATAGATATAAATATATATACATCGACCCACACGGTCGGAAAAACCAAAAACAATTCATATTTCCTATTTTTATTGTGTAGGCGTACTTTTTATTAGCATTTTAATAGCAAGCAGCTAATTAATATTGCATATACGCACTCCAACTCTATCTACTGCCTCCCGTACCTGTACTTACTCAAACAAACACATCATTTTCCAATAATATGAGAATTTAATAACATTCCATTCATTAATCTTAATCAAACATATCAATTTCATACTTTAACCAAGCAAACCTCATAATTTAACAATGTTATCCATATTTTTATCAGCACTTCATAGATTTCAATCATCATTTTAAATTTCCTGACAAATCCAACTTCATTTTATTTCACTTGAATTATTTACATTCAAGTTCACTATATACCATTCATATGTATTACAACCAATTCATTTCCACTTCAATATGATTAACATATGCCTTGGTTACATCTCTTTACTTCAATTCAATTTCCAATTTGATTCACAATCAAGTTTTTATTTTTAAATTTGATATACTTGTATTTCCTTTATGATTCACTTGGATTAATATACAAAATCACATAATAAAATTTCAATCCATTCCAATTTGATTCAAAAACCAATTCCATTTGCTTCTTTAAGACAATTAAATTTTTTTCTACAACAGAATGACCGATTTCGATGCAAATTTTAATGTTATCCAAGCAAGTAACAATTACTTAAGCTTATAACCATTTAAATTTATTCCAACTTAGATTTATACGAATTTTATTCCATTTGGAATTTTCACAATCCCAAATATTCTTATTTCCTTGCAATTTTTAATTCAAATCCTTATTCTCACTTCAAACTTATCATCCAACTTAAGTTTTATATTAATATCATCCCATTCTGTAATATTTACAGCTCATACATCTTTAATTTATCACAATAATTAATTAAAATTCTTTTCACTTGCATTTCAATGTTTATTATCTAAAAAAGTTTCATTCAAGATCACTTATAAAGCTCAACCACAATTATTATTTTTCCAATTTGCTTAAGTTCTTCCAATTTTCACAATATTTCCATTTCTTCTTAAATCAATTTTATTTCATTTTCACTTGATTCTCATTCAATCAAATTCCAATTCATTTAAAAAAATTAATTCAATTTGTTTACTCATTCACTCCATTAAAAAATTTAATTCATCTCTTCGATTCATCCCGAATTTTATTAATAATGTGACCACTTAAAATCATGTCACTCATTTGAATTTATTTATAAGTCAAACCATCACTATAATAATCCAATTCCATTATTCAATCAGACTCTCATCTTTTATTGCCAAAATTAAATCTCACACTAGAACTGGGTTTTTATTTTTTTTTTCTTTTCAAAGTTTTCTTACCAAACCACCAAAATTTCATCCGTGCCAATACAAATTCTATTTAATTTAGTTTACATTAAATTAATCTTCAAGCTTATTTTTATTTAATTTAGCTTGCGCTAAATTCATTCTCAAACAATTCCTTTGAATTTAGTTGATTGAGAATTTAATTTATTTAATGTCATTCTTACTTAACTTAAATTCCACTTAATTCAATTCTTTTCCCGAATTTAATTCAAGTTTAACTAAATTTATTCAGCCAACTTAAATACATGCTATTACCTTTACCATTGTATTTAAAACAACCCCTTTGGATTTTGTTGAGCTCAAATTTTATTCATACAATATCCTTTCAACTTAATTAAATTTCTTTCAATTCAATTCTTTTCCAATTCTAATTCAAGTTAATTCATACAATTTCCTTTACTATCTTAAATAAGAATTTAATTCTATTCAAAATTATTTGTAACATAACTGAATTTTGACTTTAATTCATTCCAAATTCAACTCAATTCCATTTAATTGAAGTTAAATCCAATTTTAATTCTCCGTATACAAGTTCAAAATTTATTTATTGACATAAGTTCATTCACATCTTTTTATATTTTCTTCTCCTTGTTTCAATTTACATTATATTTGAGATTAAGTTTGAATTCACCATACTATTCAACTATTTCCATTTATGATTATAATTCCATTTTCTATTTATAAGTTCACCAACTTATTTACTTAAAAGCTTATATTGCTCATTTTAATCCATTTACAACTTATAATCACAATTCCAAATTTTATATATATGTATATATCACTGAATTCTTAAGGATACAAATTTTCTTTCACCTTAATCCTTTGCAAATTTTAAATCCACCATTTCAGATTATAAGTATAACACTTAACAGCTTATGAGTACAATTTGTGACACAATGACCCACAATTTACAAAGTCATTTTACATTTTAATTTAATCCAAATCAATTTTATTCTAAGTCTAGTTTATTTAACCTATCCCAAGTTAAATTCAAATTTTCTATTCACTTCAATATATTTTATTCACTTCCATATAATCAAATTAGATTTTAATTCCAAGTTTAAAATTTTCATTTCCTTCTTATTAATATCAACTTCACTTAATAAGTTCATTAGTTGATTCATTTTAACTTTACACATTATTTGAATAGAATTTTCCATAATTCAGTTACCCGGTTTTATATTCAAAAATCATTTTGAAATAATAAATAACTCGTACTTCCTAGTATACTAAATCAAACTTCTTGATTTCTAAAGCAATCTGTTCTTACCAAAGCAATTTCCCTTTTGGAAATTTCTAAAACCACTTGTATCTCAAACAAGTCCAACAAATATCATACCCAATTACTATGGAAGCAATCCATCACTTTAGAAACTCGAAAATGAATTCTGACGATGTGTCCATCATCATCAGGATTATTTTCCAGCGACTGAAGTGAGTTCAGTGTTTCCTTACTTTCTCAAATTCATTTCAAAACAGTTTCCATTCAAACATATTACCCAAATAATATTCCATCATTGCCTTCAAACATTTGGAGAACATTCCCAAACATTCTCAAGATTTTAAATTTCCAACTTTTATTTCCATCATTTAAAACTCTTTTCAAAATTTTCGGGATTTAAATTATGGTTTAATTCGAATTTATTTATTCTTCTTTTGTATAATTTATACTCATAGAATTTTATTTGGTTATAACCGTTTCAAATTATAAATCAAAATTTAGATTCTTAGTTGATTAAGATATCCACATCCAAACAAGCAAATATATATAATAATTTCAGAAAATTATTTCTTTTATATCAAAATATAATTTTGGACAAAATTATTTCATTTTCCCTCTTTAAAAACAATACTATGTTGGTTTATCTTGTTTAAGGGTTTAGAAACCCCTATCGATACAGTTGTACTCCCCGTACCGACCAGAATTCATAAACACTCAGCCGATAAGTCAACACAGTATAAAATCAATTTTATATTCACTAATAAGTGTGCTCTCATATCTATTAGTACACTCAACTCATTATAGAGTACTATTGACTCTGTTTAATGAGTAAATTTCCCACCAAAGCCTAGGTTGTCGCCAACCTAAGCTCTGATACCAAGTGTAACGACCCGCCCTTCTCGACCCACGAAAATCAACACAAAATACCCCATAGTATGATATGCCGACGATCAAGTGTTGAAAAAGGACAGATTATTAAGGGAAAGAAAGTAGATAGAAGAAAGAAGAAACTAAACAATATCAGAATCTCACAGTCGCAGCGGAATAAAATATAATATATAATATCATCTCTTTACACAAAATGAAAACTATATCTGTTTTATACAATATATCATCAGAGTATTACAACAAACAACATTTACCAGTCAGACAATTCATACAATCATAGCAGCGGATATATATACAAGTACGGATAATACGTCTAGGGCTCCAGCTCCTCTCCTGAGCTCCATAGCATCCTATCCTGAACATATAATACTCGGTCAGACCCGAGCATTATAATGAAATAACACCCGGGTCAGTCTGAAATACCAGCTGATAATAATGCACCCAAATTGATTATTAAAGTTTCAAAAATCCTTTTTAGAAACAAAAGCATCTCGTAAGACCATGCCATAAATAAACATGTCGGGTTTTTACCTTACGATAGCTAAAACACTTTTTATAGAAATTCTCTGATATTATAATAGGTCTATATACAAATACTTATAAAATAGCCGAAATTGTAACATGATTAAATTCCTGCTACTAGCCACAGAGTGGGTAATACAAACAAAACTCGTAAATGGCTCGTAGGGAGAATGGATTTCCAACTAATGACTAGGCACTGGGGTACCACCTGTCACAGTACCTGGTCTAGATCAGTGTACCGAGGACCACGCCCGATCCCCTGCAACACAAGGCCCGGATTATCCCTTACTGGATAATCCCGAGCAAGATCACCCCGCGGTTGGGATCAGCAACCGCACCACTAAGCCGAAATAAATGGGACATCTAGATAGAAATGACCTTACCCGGTAATGGGTGCTGCCCACCAAGCCTTGCTGCATATCCTCTGATTTTCAGTCATTCCCGATTGATAAGGCTTGAGGCTAAGCGTTACCTTTAGAACGTTTCACTTAGAATTCCCATCGCCCACCTGACGATGTTCCGAAAGCATTCATCCATACAAGTCCGTCCCGGGTTCGAACGGAACCGAAGGCACTACTCCTACTACATCCATTTTGGAAATATCCTCAGGATTAGTAGCGACTAGCCCTTGCACTTCACCGCTCCATCTTCGACTCCAAACTCATTTTTCCCATGAAGATGTACAAACCGGATCGAAGTGGTTTTCGAGAAATTAATCCCGATCCCGGTCTCTTCGAAACGATCAACGCATTTGTCCAATATTGATAGTCGGTGATTTAACTATCAATTAACATTCACAAACATTCATCACACAATAAATAATTCCCACATTATTTACTTTCCTCAAAAATATCTTTATAAGATATAATTTTCCTTTTCAAATCCCGTTGAAAACACTTTTCAAACTCAATTTTCTCATGGAATAAATTTCCCAAACTGTTACTTCCCTTGAAAGCATCCAAGCACCAATCCTTAAGATTTAAAATAATTTAAATACTTTATTCATGAAAATACATTAAAACATTCATATTAAAACTTCCTACATAATTTATTTAAAATATATATACCTTTAAAAAAATATCTCGAATAAACTGCTTAATAAAATATAAACTATTATCTTTAAAATAAAGTTAAGTCATACTAGATTTTAAAATAAAGCTATGAAATTCTATACAAGTTTCAAATAAAACTTTAACTAATTATCTTTAAAATAGAACCATTTTACAAACCTAAGTATTAATAATATTCCTTTAAAACATAATGCCATTTGTCACTTGGATAATTATTACTATAACTAATTAATAAATAATTACTGTTGAAATCTTTGCAACCTACATAAGGATTTTCTTAAAACATTTTTTTGAAATCAAATTTAAAATCCTTTTCTTTTACTTAGAAATCTACCTCAACGTAGTTGGCTTCAGGGAAATACACTTCCATTTAGGATAACCCAAGGAATTCTTTTTATCAATCCAACATGATTTACCCAATTCAATTTCAACGTTCATCCCGTAAAATTCCTTTCCATGCTTTAAAATAAACTCCTTTTATTTTTTAAAGACATTGCTATTTCCTGAAAATCATTTCCAAACATATGTTTATAATATTTAAAATAAAGCTTCTAGAATTTATTTAATTGAAAATAATACATAAGGAAATATATAGGGGTTTCCTAAGTACTTTAAGTCAAATTTAACTTTTAAAAAGGAAGTTATTAAATCAGATATTATTACCATAATTTGCTTTAAAGAACCTAATACTACTTTACTTTTTAAAATAATTAAATACCATAAATACTTAATCAAATATTTGTTTTCACTTAAAAACATTTTAAAATAATATTTCGTTCTAAAATATTCTGAACATACTTAAACTACAAATTTAAAATTTGAAAGCTTCCTTATAAACAAAATAAAATTTCCAGGAGAACACACACTTCCCATTCTTTAAAAATAAATCTCGCTATTCTTTTAAACAATTCACATTTCCTTTATAGATCACACTTTCAAACATTTCAAATTATCAACTCAATTACTTGGTTTTAATTCCTTTTTAAATTCTTTACTTAAGAATTTCTTTAATTTTCTTTAGACCCAATTTATTTATTTATATTTAAATTTCCAGGTTGTTATCACCCAACTATAGCACAATCACAACTTAATTTCATTTTAATCTATCTCAGTATATAAATACAACACAATATAACAAGATCTAAATTAATTTATCACCGAATATACATGATATATATTAAAGAATATAAATAAATTTCTATTTGTGAGGGATCCAGTTGGATCCCTCCAACCTATTTTCCTGCATCCACAGATATTAGTACAACAAATAAATATCGACGCAATCTGATAATAATTATCACAATCGGTTAAACAACCAATCAACCATTTAAATATTAGCTATTTAAATTACTAGTATCCAGATATGAGTGAGAATATGTAACAACCCGGGATTCCGCTGTTATTTTATTATCGCCATTAAACAATTAATCTACTAGCTAATTGCTTATTGGAGTTTTTAATCGGTTGAAATCCTTTTGAAAAAAAAATGATTTATGTGGGCTTTAAATAAATATATCCCTCTTATTTTAAAATTAGCCCATTCCCTTTTTATAAAAATTCGACCCGTTCCTCTTTTTAATTCCATTTCGTTCAAACCCTAGACCAAAACATTCGAAAGAAAAATAAATAGTGGCTCGTCTTTTTTCTTCGTTCGATCATAAATCAGGGCTTGTAGGAAATCGAAGTTGCCGACTTATGTAGCTAGCTCGAAGGATGATTTCGTACCTCGCATTTATCGATCTTTGGATCCGTGTTCTTCAAATAAGGTGAGTGAACTTTTTCACTCACATTTACTTCAACTTGCGCTTCGACAGTTTAATTTCTATTGAATGTTGATGTTTTTTTTTGATGTTATCAATTCTCTCGGTTTTGAACACTTGATTGAGTTATGGTTATAGTTTGAATCTATTACCATTGAATCTATTTGTCGATGTTGATTTCTTGTGTGACTTCGACATACTTTGGTTCGCACAGCAGTTGACTTTGTACTATTCTTTGTTGGTATCGGCATTGACTATTAAGCTTGAATTTGAGTTTGTGAAGGTGTTTTGGGTTCGGTATTGTTTAGATTTGAAACTACAGCCCCATGAACTTTCGAACTCGTTTCGACTGTGTCTTGGGCATCGCCTTGAACTGCGGTTTGAAATCTCGTTTGTGTTCGTTTGATGTTGGTGTTTGATGCTGCTATGTGAATTTCTACTGTGATTTTGGTTTGCCTGTTATTTCTCTGTTGACATGAAATTGTTCGACTTTTTCTTGTCTTCCTTTTTGCCTTCGGCCTTATACATTTATTTGCATATCCCTGCATGTCACGACCCGACTTTCTACTCCCAGAAAATCGCATCATGAATTAAGAAAGAAAGGGATAGAAGAAGAAAAGAAAGGAGAGAAAGAAGAAACAACACTAGAATCTCAACAGCGGATCGAATAAATTATATTAATAACATAAGTATTTACATAATATACAATACCAATCAGAGATACACAACATACACATCACATATACTAGACAGTTATAAACACCTGTCTAGTATTTACAACTTAATACAATCACAATACAGAGATAACACAGCGGAACTATATCTAACGCGGAAGCCTCCTGCTCCATTGCTCCTCCATTATTCGTCAAAGCTAACCTGAATCCTAACCTGAATTCCCTTGGCTACTCGTAAAAATTTGAGTACCCAAGAGTTTATGAAAAACAAAATAAACTCCGGGTCAGACATGGGTCTGGTGTGAGTAACAGGTTAAGGTTGCTTAACTTTTAAAAACCTTTGAAAAGAAAAGGTATCACGTAAGACTTCCCACACATAAACATGGAAAAGTTTTTACCTTACGCTAACCAAAACATTTGATAGGAAATCTGATGATATTATATTAGTGTCTACGGTTTTCAAGTAAATAAGAAATAGCCGAAATTGTTACATTTATTAAATTCCAGCTACATATGTATACAAACAAAACCGTTGGCACTTATTGGATTTTGGATTCCACACAATGGCAAGGCTACTGGGGTACCGCCCGTCACAGTACGTGGCCTAGATCACCGTACCGAGGAGCCACCCTAACTCCCCTGCAACACAAGACCGGGACCATTCCTTACTGAACAGTCCCGAACAAGACAACCCCGACAGTTGTTGCAATCAACTGCCCGACACAGCCGAATATAAAGGGACTTCTAGACAGGGGTAAATCTTGCTCTCCAGTGGGAGCTACCCACGAAGCCTTGCTGCACCTCCCCTGTTTTAGCCATTCCCGGTTGATGAGGCTTGAGGTTACGATTACCTTTATAGGACATAACACTTAGAATGCTCATCGTCCACCTGACGATGTTCTGAAAACATTCAATCCATACAAGTTCGTTCCAGGTTCGAACGAAACCGAAGGCATTATCTCGTTGCACTCATTATTGGAATCACCCTCAGAGTCAACGACGATAACCCTTGCACTCTAAACCACCATCTCGAATCTATAAGCACTATTCCGTCAACTCATTACGGAATCACCCACAGAGTTATACTGACGTATAGCCCTTACACCTCGAGTCTTCACTTGCTCCTATTTGGATTAACGACCTAACGTTATTTGGAATCGATGTGGTTTTTGGATATCCAAATATGGAAACCCGATCCCGGTCTCATCGAAAACCAAAGCGTGTCTTTTAGGGCCAAGTTGTTTTAAAGTTTAAAACAATTCAATTCAATATTACCTATATACACACAGATAGATAATTCTCAACATCACAATAGATAATCCATATTATCATCACATCAGATAATCTATATTATCAATTCAAACAGATAATTTCTATCATCAACTCAAAGCAACCATAACATCCAAATCACACAACAACATTTATCTCATAACCGAGATCTCAACCATTCAGGGTAATAAATATCAATCATTCATAAGCAAAGACTTATTAAATCATCATCCTATAATTAATTTAAAATGAATTAAATTAATTACTTCTTCTTAATTAATTTAAAATTAATTAAATTAATTACTCATCCATATAAATCTTGCTTACACATCAATTAATTATTTTCAAAAAATTACCCTAATTAATCATCTTGATTAATTATTCTTTAATTACATTCAAGTAATTAATCTCTAATTAATTTCACAAATTAATTAATCCAAACCAATCCCTGTAATTAACCTGTAATTACTTCATTAATTAATCCTTAATTAATTAACTAATACCTCATTGTCAATCCTTAATCATATCATTAATTATATTAATTAATGATCTCAAATTATTTTAAATAACTCCATTAAATTAATTATCAATTATCTCTATTGATTAATCATACTTGATTAACTTATTTATCAAAACCCAAATTAATTACTTACTTAAGTAATTATTCAACATACCAATTACATATTAATTACACAAAGTAATTAATTCCCAAATCTCCTCCATTAAATTACATCTAGTAATTTATTTCCTTAATTACTTCACTAAGTAATTATTCATTTTTAATTACATTTGTAATTACCTTTCAAATCAACCAATGATTAAATTAAATTAATTAAACTTAATTAATTAACTTCCTTAATCAAAATAGACTTAATTAATTACAATTAGTAATTAATTTCCTTAATTACTTTCATTAAGTAATTATACTTAAATAATTCAAAGGATTATCTTAAATTAATCAATCCAACTAATTATTAAAATTAATTACATTAATTAATTACAAAATAATATTAAGTTAATTATCTTCATTAACCAATAACAAATCTTTATTTACTTTTCCAAAGTAATTAATTGAATTAATCCATATTAATTTATTTAAAGAAACACATTAATTAATCTTAAATTAATCAAGTGATAATTTAAAGCTTAATTAATTATTAATTACTTGATTTATAATCCAATCCATTAATTAAATTAATCAAATCTTATTTGAATTAATTTCTAAATCATATTTTAATCAAATTTAATTTACTTACTTAAAACTTTTAATTAGTTAAATAAACCCTCAATTATTTAATTAATATTCTAATTATTAAATTATCAAATTAAATAATTAAAATCATCATTACCTAAGTTAATTAATAAATCATTAAGTTCAAATTAACTTAATGATAATCATTAATTTCATTAATGATTTTATTATCATCATCAAAATAGATTAAAAACAAATTGCTTTTAATTTTCCTAAACTCCATTTTAAATTAAAATTAAAATGAAATTTAGACTTAAACAAGATTTTAAATATTTAAAAATTCCTTATTTTTTATTTTAAAGGATCACTTATCTTTTAAAGTAGTTTGAAAAGAATAGTTTAACTTATCCCATATTCAACTTTAACAATTTTAAAATATTTTAAATAATTCAAATGATATTGAACTTATAATTTCAAATTTTATTAATATTACAACCAAGGTCCAAATCATGTTTTCATGTTTTAAATTCAAAGATAAAATTTTAAATCCTGTTTTAAATTTTATTCCAGATTTTATAAACACATTTTTAAACATACTTAAAATATTCAAACTAAAATATACCATTTGAATTTATCAACCTAATTTCTTTTTGAAACTTTCAGATTCAAATTCAAGTTTGAATCCAGGATTTCAATTTCAGATTTAACTTAGAATTTAAATCTTGCTTTAAAAAAAACTTAATTCAGATTTAAAAGTCACCCAATAACAAAACTGTGGAGGTTTCAAATTTTATATATTCCATTTCCTGCAATCTTGATATTTTTTTTTAAAAATCTGAAATTCAAAATCTATTTGAATTCATCATTGAATCTTAGGCTCAGATTTTAAACTAGCCTTGCTTATCTTAATTTAAATTTAGTTTAAATTTTATAAAAACCTGAAACTATAAGGTTTCAGAGACAAAACCTGTAAACTTATATTACTCGAGCAATAGAAAAATTAACCCGAGTTAAACTGCTCTTTACTTCGGGAAAAATAATAGAATGACCCGAGCACTACACGGGAATACTTCAATTCCAAAATTCCTGAAACAATCAATCCTCAGTTGGCTATTGTGCACATGCACCTAACTATGGCCGACTTTCCGATCATCAGTGATGATCATCTCCCTTCCCAACCCTCTCTTGAATCCAGCTTAAACATCTAAGCATCAAAATACTTCCCCTTTTCCAGAATTCGACAGAGCAATTTTCCTATTTTATTTTAAAACCTGAAACACACTATACCCCAATACTCCTCAAACCTGTCAACACATCATTCAACTTCCTCCGATCATCGATACAGTTGAAACTCCAGCCACTACCTTGTCAGAGACCCATCTACCTTCCCACTAAACAGCTCAACACTCGAACCACAAATAAATCAAATTCCTTCATTTGCTAAAAACTTAGGTTTACAGGAAAATTTCCATTTCCTCTTCTAATTCAAAGTCCAGTTATCAGATTTGATAACTTTTTTATGATAAACCTAATCACATTACTAAATACGGAAGAAATATCAAAACTTTGGAATTCCATAATCATTAAAACACCCTAAAACCCAGATTTGGGTCAAACAGTAATGCCCTGTGATACCAAACTTAGAACCCTTTGATTCTTCTCTTAAAAATCATGAATTGGTTATAAGTATTTAATTTGTATATCTAAATTACTGAATTTACAAGTTTAAAATTTTCTCAGGGACCTGAGTTTCCCTTCTTGTCTAATTTCCAGTGCATGATTTTAGTTTTCTATTTAAGTTAAAATAACTTCTGTATTTAGTTTAAAGTTAAACTAACAAATATGGTTAAATCTTAAGTCTTAAAAATTTATAGATAAAACAAAATGAATTTAAAGATGAAACTGGGTTGCTAACTTTGGTTCAGGGATGATATTCAGGCCATTTATATTCAACAAAAATCACACCACATAAATGCATAGAAGATTTCCAATATGAATACAAAAACAACTTATCTAAACATATTTAAACAACCAGATCTAACTAGAGATATTTGAAAGAAGTGTTACTCACAGGAACTCAGGAGAACAGAGCACAATGTTCCCTTGAAGAATTTGCACTTGAGTAGCTTTAAACTGAATCCTTATGTTGATTATCTACTTCATGCATGCAGGATTTAAACTACAGGTTGCTCCAATTTACAGAGATGCAAGTGCAGGCCTTGATTTTGCAGGAATGAATAACAATGCAAACTTGATTATGCAGTAATTCCAGGTAGAAGAGATGATTTTGCAGGAACTATAGGTTGTTGTGATTTATATCTGGGTTTGAGAAGATGATTTACTTTTAGATTTGCTTTTTGAATGAATAAGCAGATTTTGTTATTGAGAGGAAATTTGAGTTTCAGATTTTTGATTTCTTTATCTTTGTTTTTAAAAAGAGAATGAGGGAAATGAAAATATTTTAAAAGAGGCTGAAATGAATTTAACAAAATTATTAAAAGAAAATAAAGATTTAATGACACTTGTCATTAGAGCTACTAACTTATTAACACATGTAGTTAAATACTTAAAAAGTTAACGCTTGTCTTTTTACTTAATTTAGTTATTTTTTTTAAATGTTTATAAAGGGTCTTTCTTTAATTCATTCTATACTTATGTAAATTTCTTATTTAAAGAAAATGTAAATAAAACAAATTAATAAATTAAAACTTATACAAATGTTTTAAAGAATCAATTAATTGGGTTTCAAAATAAAATTTCCAAATTCAAATAAATTCTTTGAAATCAAAAATCAATTTATTCAAATTTAGAATGAAGATTCTATTTCTTATCTAAATCCTTCTTTATATTTAAGAAAAATATAATATTTATTAATAGGGTTTCAAATATCAATTTACAATTTAATATGATTTATAAAGAAATTATAAATCACTTTTATATTTAAATGAATTTAAATCACATGGTATCTTATATTTTAAACTTATATAAAATGTACTCAAATCATATTTATCAAATAATATTTTAAAAAGAAATAAAATCAACTTTTATTTAAATTTAAAATAAAAATTAAACTAAGGCAAATTTTAAACAATTACATTTATTATCAAACCATAAAGTTATTAATTTAAATAGATTTTTAAAAGCTTAATATTAATTAAAACATAATTTCCTAACTATTCAATATTTTATTAGAATTTAAAAACAAAACTTAATTTATTTTTCATGTAAATTAAATTCCAAAACAAAGATAAACTATAATATATATATAAATATATATATATATATACATTATAATTTAAAACATTTATTTTAGCATTTTAAAAGACAAATTCACAAATTAAATATTTATCTATTCATATTATTAAATCAAAACATATTTTATTAATCAATATTGTCAATATCAATTTAATTTTATATAAAGATTATTAAATTGATATTGTCTGAAATTCCGGGATATCACATTCCTTCCCCCTTAAAAGAATTTCGTCCCCGAAATTTAAAACAAAGGTAATTTAATAACCTATTTTAGATTTTAATATTAAAACCATGCATATATCAAACATATGCTAACATCCATAGCAATCAATTCATCCAATCAAACAAAATTAACTATCCAAATAAAATTCTGGATAGAGTTTCCTCGAGTTTCGCAAGTAAACACCGGGTTACTCGCTCTATAAAAACCCAAACAATCAACACTACTAAGCTACAGAACTCCTACTCATCTATATCTATAATTAACAAGACATCAGATTATAGACAAGTCTGACTCAACAACCAAAATCTCCCAGAACAGCTGATTCCAAAACCAGTAATAGATATACACGTACTCCCTCAGAGATACGTGAAACACATCGAATTCCAGTTGTCCAAACTGGCAATTCAATCCAGAAAATCAAACACTTATCCAATACAGAACACAGAAGAAATCCAAAACATCTCAGAGCTAGCTTACCCAACCTTACCAAAATTTATAGCTCCTAAAACTGAGAACTTATCCAAAATCAGATCTTCGACTGCTTATCTCTTACCTGATCAGCTCAATCCTTGTTGATGTCTCAAGAAACAATCTAGACCAAACCCATCAGAATGATCCTCCACGATCAATCAAGATCAAGAACAACCCCACTCACAACCATCAGAAGAAAAACAAACTTCTTCTGTCCGGAAAAGAAAAGCAGATTCACTCCCAAACTGCTTCCGCTGCACAACTCTGATTTGGAGTAGAAAAGAATGCTGATGAAGAGCACAAGCACATCTGGACAGCATAACCAAGAAGATCTCAGATAACCAAGAGAAAACTCATAAGTTCCACAAATCCTAAGTTGCTTCAGCAGACTCCATCTCAAGAAACCAACCTTCAACTAGTTGAACCACCGGTACCACTGAATCTCTAGATGAGGACAAACTCTGACCTTTCTGAAAATGTTCGGAAAAATCTCCAACAACCCAAGAGAACACTCAACTATCGCAAGTCACTTTTGCGATCAACTCAAACTAAAATCCAAAGAAAACTGTTCTCTTTTAACAAATCAGAACAGCTTATGCTGGTCTTGCCAATCCATCCAAGAAATGGATTCTACTCTACTGCTTCTGAACTCCATCTCCAGAAAACTTGCTAAGCCAGACAACTCTGCTGACACCCAGAACACTCCGAGTTGCACTGCTGACAACAATGCCAAAGAATTCCCAATTCAAAGCTCTTCAAGAACTCGGACTTCAAACCACACAAAAACATCCTGCTGAACTCAGCCACAACACCGAAGCAGACTTATTTCCATAAACTTGTTCCAAAGAAAACATCTTCGGGAACATCCATAGTCACTGCATCTCATCACGCAACTACTATTCCCTGAGATATTAAGATACTATTACTCGCTTCTGTTCAGCCAACAGATCCAAACTCTACTCTTCCAACTTCAAAGATGAATCTCCGAACCTTAACAGGTTACCTTCAGAGATCAATGAAGTCCTTACACCGCTTCAAAACTTACTCGAGACGGTACTAGGTCTACAGTCTCGACAAATATACTTCCAACCAAACATTCAAACTCCAACTAATCGGTAGTTGTGTTATACATACCACTACCCCAATCTACCTTTATATCCCACATTGGAAAACCCGAACAGGTAACCCAACAGATAGGTAGAAATAAATATATATATAAATATTAAAAATTACAAATACGCTCTCTTAAGAACGACACCACTCCAACGCCTAGGTATTCACTCAACCTAATGCTCTGATACCAACTGTCACGACCCAACTTTCTACTCCCAGAAAATCGCATCATGAATTAAGAAAGAAAGGGATAGAAGAAGAAAAGAAAGGAGAGAAAGAAGAAACAACACTAGAATCTCAACCGCGGATCGAATAAATTATATTAATAACATAAGTATTTACATAATATACAATACCAATCAGAGATAAACAACATACACATCACATATACTAGACAGTTATAAACACCTGTCTAGTATTTACAACTCAATACAATCACAATACAGAGATAACACAGCGGAACTATATCTAACGCGGAAGCCTCCTGCTCCATTGCTTCTCCATTATTCGTCAAAGCTAACCTGAATCCTAACCTGAATTCCCTTGGCTACTCGTAAAAATTTGAGTACCCAAGAGTTTATGAAAAACAAAATAAACTCCGGGTCAGACATGGGTCTGGTGTGAGTAACAGGTTAAGGTTGCTTAACTTTTAAAAACCTTTGAAAAGAAAAGGTATCACGTAAGACTTCCCACACATAAACATGGAAAAGTTTTTACCTTACGCTAACCAAAACATTTGATAGGAAATCTGATGATATTATAATAGTGTCTAGGGTTTTCAAGTAAATAAGAAATAGCCGAAATTGTTACATTTATTAAATTCCAGCTACATAGGTATACAAACAAAACCGTTGGCACTTATTGGATTTTGGATTCCATACAATGGCAGGGCTATTGGGGTACCGCCCGTCACAGTACGTGGCCTAGATCACCGTACCGAGGAGCCACCCTAACTCCCCTGCAACACAAGACCGGGACCATTCCTTACTGAACAGTCCCGAATAAGACAACCCCGGTAGTTGTTGCAATCAACTGCCTCACACAGCCGAATATAAAGGGACTTCAAGACAGGGGTAAATCTTGCTCTCCAGTGGGAGCTACCCACGAAGCCTTGCTGCACATCCCCTGTTTTAGCCATTCCCGGTTGATGAGGCTTGAGGTTACGATTACCTTTATAGGACATAACACTTAGAATGCTCATCGTCCACCTGACGATGTTCTGAAAGCATTCAATCCATACAAGTTCGTTCCGGGTTCGAACGAAACCGAAGGCATTATCTCGTTGCACTCATTATTGGAATCACCCTCAGAGTCAACGACGATAACCCTTGCACTCTAAACCACCATCTCGAATCTATAAGCACTATTCCGTCAACTCATTACGGAATCACCCACAGAGTTATACTGACGTATAGCCCTTACACCTCGAGTCTTCACTTGCTCCTATTTTGGATTAACGACCTAACGTTATTTGGAATCGATGTGGTTTTTGGATATCCAAATATGGAAACCCGATCCCGGTCTCATCGAAAACCAAAGCGTGTCTTTTAGGGCCAAGTTGTTTTAAAGTTTAAAACAATTCAATTCAATATTACCTATATACACACAGATAGATAATTCTCAACATCACAATAGATAATCCATATTATCATCACATCAGATAATCTATATTATCAATTCAAACAGATAATTTCTATCATCAACTCAAAGCAACCATAACATCCAAATCACACAACAACATTTATCTCATAACTGAGATCTCAACCATTCAGGGTAATAAATATCAATCATTCATAAGCAAAGACTTATTAAATCATCATCCTATAATTAATTTAAAATGAATTAAATTAATTACTTCTTCTTAATTAATTTAAAATTAATTAAATTAATTACTCATCCATATAAATCTTGCTTACACTTCAATTAATTATTTTCGACAAATTACCCTAATTAATCATCTTGATTAATTATTCCTTAATTACATTCAAGTAATTAATCTGTAATTAATTTCACAAATTAATTAATCCAAACCAATCCCTGTAATTAACCTGTAATTACTTCATTAATTAATCCTTAATTAATTAACTAATACCTCATTGATTAATTTTCTTAAATAAATCAATCCTTAATCATATCATTAATTATATAAATTAATGATCTCAAATTATTTTAAATAACTCCATTAAATTAATTATCAATTATCTCTATTGATTAATCATACTTGATTAACTTATTTATCAAAACCCAAATTAATTACTTACTTGAGTAATTATTCAACATACCAATTACATATTAATTACACAAAGTAATTAATTCCCAAATCTCCTCCATTAAATTACATCTAGTAATTTATTTCCTTAATTACTTCACTAAATAATTATTCATTTTTAATTACATTTGTAATTACCTTTCAAATAAACCAATGATTAAATTAAATTAATTAAACTTAATTAATTAACTTACTTAATCAAAATAGACTCAATTAATTACAATTAGTAATTAATTTCCTTAATTACTTTCATTAAGTAATTATACTTAAATAATTCAAAGGGTTATCTTAAATTAATTAATCCAATTAATTATTAAAATTAATTACATTAATTAATTATAAAATAATATTAAGTTAATTATCTTCATTAACCAATAACAAATCTTTAATTACTTTTCCAAAGTAATTAGTTGAATTAATCCATATTAATTTATTTAAAGAAACACATTAATTAATCTTAAATTAATCAAGTGATAATTTAAAGCTTAATTAATTATTAATTACTTGACTTATAATCCAATCCATTAATTAAATTAATCAAATCTTATTTGAATTAATTTCTAAATCATATTTTAATCAAATTTAATTTACTTACTTAAAACTTTTAATTATTTAAATAAACCCTTAATTATTTAATTAATATTCTAATTATTAAATTATCAAATTAAAAATTAAAATCTTCATTACCTTGGTTAATTAATAAATCATTAAGTTCAAATTAACTAAATGATAATCATTAATTTCATTAATGATTTTATTATCATTATCAAAATAGATTAAAAACAAATTGCTTTTAATTTTCCTAAACTCCATTTTAAATTAAAATTAAAATTAAATTTAGACTTAAACAAGATTTTAAATATTTAAAAATTCCTTAATTTTTATTTTAAAGGATCACTTATCTTTTAAAGTAGTTTTAAAAGAATAGTTTAACTTATCCCATATTCAAATTTAACAATTTTAAAATATTTTAAATAATTCAAATGATATTGAACTTATAATTTCAAATTTTATTAATATTACAACCAAGGTCCAAATCATGTTTTCATGTTTTAAACTCAAAGACAAAATTTGAAATCCTGTTTTAAATTTTGTTCCAGATTTTATAAACACATTTTTAAACATACTTAAAATATTCAAACTAAAATATACCATTTGAATTTATCAACCTAATTTCTTTTTGAAACTTTTAGATTCAAATTCAAGTTTGAATCTAGGATTTCAATTTCAGATTTAACTTAGAATTTAAATCTTGTTTTAAAAAAAAACTTACTTCAGATTTAAAAATCACCCAATAACAAAACAGTGCAGGTTTCAAATTTTATATATTCCATTTCCTGCAAATCTTGATATATTTTTTTAAAATCTGAAATTCAAAATCTATTTGAATTCATCATTGAATCTTAAACTCAGATTTTAAACTAGCCTTGCTTATCTTAATTTAAATTTAGTTTAAATTTTATAAAAACCTGAAAAACTATCAGGTTTCAGAGACAAAACCTGTAAACTTATATTACTCGAGCAATAGAAAAATTAACCCGAGTCAAACTGCTCTTTACTTCGGGCAAATAATAGAATGACCCGAGCACTACACGGGAATACTTCAATTCCAAAATTCCTGAAACAATCAATCCTCGGTTGGCTATTGTACACATGCACCTAACTATGGCCGACTTTCCGATCATCAGTGATGATCATCTCCCTTCCCAACCCTCTCTTGAATCCAGCTTAAACATCTAAGCATCAAAATACTTCCCCTTTTCCAGAATTCGACAGAGCAATTTTCCTATTTTATTTTAAAACCTGAAACACACTATACCCCAATACTCCTCAAACCTGTCAACACAGCATTCAACTTCCTCCGATCATCGATACAGTTGAATCTCTAGCCACTACCTTGTCAGAGACCCATCTACCTTCCCACTAAACAGCTCAACACTCGAACCACAAATGAATCGAATTCCTTCATTTGCTAAAAACTTAGGTTTACAGGAAAATTTCCATTTCCTCTTCTAATTCAAAGTCCATTTATCAGATTTGAAATTTTTTTTATGATAAACCTAATCACATTACTAAATACAGAAGAAATATCAAAACTTTAGAATTCCATAATCATTAAAACACCCTAAAACCCAGATTTGGGTCAAACAGTAATGCCCTGTCATACCACTTTGATTCTTCTCTTAAAAATCATGAATTGGTTATAAGTATTTAATTTGTATATCTAAATTACTGAATTTACAAGTTTAAAATTTTCTCAGGGACCTGAGTTTCCCTTCTTGTCTAATTTCCAGTGCATGATTTTAGTTTTCTATTTAAGTTAAAATAACTTCTGTATTTAGTTTAAAGTTAAACTAACAAATATGGTTAAATCTTAAGTCTTAAAAATTTATAGATAAAACAAAATGAATTTAAAGATGAAACTGGGTTGCTAACTTTGGTTCAGGGATGATATGCAGGCCATTTATATTCAACAAAAATCACACCACATAAATGCATAGAAGATTTCCAATATGAATACAAAAACAACTTATCTAAACATATTTAAAAAACCAGATCTAACTAGAGATATTTGAAAGAAGTGTTACTCACAGGAACTCAGGAGAACAGAGCACAATGTTCCCTTGAAGAATTTGCACTTGAGTAGCTTTAAACTGAATCCTTATGTTGATTATCTACTTCATGCATGCAGGATTTAAACTACAGGTTGCTCCAATTTACAGAGATGCAAGTGCAGGCCTTGATTTTGCAGGAATGAATAACAATGCAAACTTGATTATGTAGTAATTCCAGGTAGAAGAGATGATTTTGCAGGAACTATAGGTTGTTGTGATTTAAATAGATTTTTAAAATCTTAATATTAATTAAAACATAATTTCCTAACTATTCAATATTTTATTAGAATTTAAAAACAAAACTTAATTTATTTTTCATGTAAATTAAATTCCAAAACAAAGATAAACTATAATATATATATAAATATATATATATACATTATAATTTAAAACATTTATTTTAGCATTTTAAAAGACAAATTCACAAATTAAATATTTATCTATTCATATTATTAAATCAAAACATATTTTATTAATCAATGTTGTCAATATCAATTTAATTTTATATAAAGATTATTAAATTGATATTGTCTGAAATTCCGGGATATCACACTGCACAGCGTAGCCTTGGTCCAAGAGTCTCTCTGGCAACATATCTGATTTCGGTTACATAATTTTGTTTTAAACCTGTAGCCTTTTGGGCTTGTTGCTGTGTTGCCTTAACTTGGGTACACGTGCTTATTTCACCTGTAGCCTCTATGCTTGTTCATGTGTCTGCGTCCTTGATTCCTGATAGCAGTGGCTTTGGAAATTATAGTTGATTCGACTTGATATTGTTACTACTTGGCTTACATGATAGTGTTTTATGATGTTTTAAGAAAAATAAACCGTGTTGTAGCCGTCATGGCTCCTATGCATCACTGAACTATTTTGTTCAGGTACAATCTGCTATTAATTCTAATAGTTTATATGACGGTGTTTAGCACACCTCTGTTAACTTGAGTACTTGATGCATTTCAATTTTGTTAGCTTCATGGTGCACCCATACTATTGGAGTTCAAATGCATTTATAACTTCTTTGACTATCTAAATATTATGGCGTTGTCCATTCCTGTAGCTTTCATTACATCAACACTGTTACAAGTAATTTCTGTTCATTTCTTGATTTGGGTTACTTGACTTCGATTTTGGGTAACTCTGTTGTTTCTGGCTTCAGTGAATCTTTACTGACTTGTAGTGTTTACATATTGCGTGTTGATGCATCACTTGTTGCAATTCATTTGGTTCAGTCTTGTATCACCTACTGTTCACTTGAATTGTGATTCTTGATGTCGTGCCGAGTTGAGTTCATGTGGCCATCACTTTTGTACATGATCTCTGCTCTGACCTTGGTTGTTTAGTTGTATGCTCATGCATTGCTTTGTCTTTCACATTGCCTGACCATAGGCATGCTTCGAGTTTGTATACAAATAGCCTCATGATGCAGTATCTTCATGTTACATTATACTGTCTGCATTTTTGAACTACATGTGTAGTTGCTGTCACTGCACAGTGCACTTATTCCTCTTTATGTTGCAATGCTTTAAATCATATATGTTGATTTCTTCTAGTTGCCTGATTGGATATTGAACTTTGGGGTTTGGTCAGAACCGTTGTAATTGTTGTGCACTATGCATATCGCTGTACTTCTTCGAGTCAGTGGTGATGTGTATGCACACATGTATATTCCACTGTATATCACTTCATATGACTTTGCCGATGGTTCTGGCCATATCTTTGTTTGCTTTCATTTTCATTCTATTGGTTCTTCATGTGGTACCACTGCCATGTGCGTTTGGGCATTCGAGCCTTCGTGCTCTGTTGGTTCAGGTTGCATAATCCCTTTTGCTGTGTCATCATGTTTGTACCACTGCCATGTGCGTTTGGGCATTCGAGCCTTCGTGCTCTGTTGGTTCAGGTTGCATAATCCCTTTTGCTGTGTCATCATGTTTGTACCACTGCCATGTGCGTTTGGGCATTCGAGCCTTCGTGCTCTGTTAGTTCAGGTTGCATAATCCCTTTTGCTGTGTCATCATGTTTGTACCACTGCCATGTGCGTTTGGGCATTCGAGCCTTCGTGCTCTGTTGGTTCAGGTTGCATAATCCCTTTTGCTGTGTCATCATGTTTGTACCACTGCCATGTGCGTTTGGGCATTCGAGCCTTCGTGCTCTGTTGGTTCAGGTTGCATAATACCTTTTGTTGTGTCATCATGTTTGTACCACTGCCATGTGCACTTGGTCATTCATTGTTGCCCAGACCTTTTCTTGGTATTGCTGTTAACTTTGGTTTGGCCTTGCGGTTGTGTTGAGTCCTGGTAACAGTGACTTGACCTCTGCAATTTGTAAATGATTTGGCTTTGCAGTTACGACTTGATGTCAATATTTGGAGTTGGGGTGACTTTATATGCTGTAGTGGCGAGGCAGTGCACGCGTGCGTGTACTGCAGCCACACAGTATTGACTTTTGTGATATTTCAATCGTTTAAATTGTTTTGTTTATTCAATTCAATATTTTGAAATTGTATTTTGATTTGATTTGATTTGATTATTTTATTGTTGTCGAATTATCTTCTAGATAATTAGATTATGAGTTTCTAATTGTTTATTTAATAATTAGATTTTGTTGTTAATTGCCGCATAGGCAATTCTGTTGTTTTCTAAATTATCTTCATCAATAATCTTTTTAATTTATCTTCGTTGATAATTTGGATTTACTGATTTGTTGTTTGACACTATTACGTGTTATATTTATCGTTATCCGATTTCTTTATTTAAGGATCGGATAGACGAGATTTATTGTGACTGTCATCTTTTTGTTACTTAATTATTATTGCTTCTGTGCGCTAATAACTGAGTTTGAATTAGACTGACCCGTGTATTATTTTCTTTTGAATTTAATACTCGGGTCAGACCGAGTTATTTCAGGTTGTGGATATCTTGCATTGGGTCGCTGCTAGAGCTATGAAGTTTCTTTATATCATTTGGAGTAGATGTTGTCATAGTATAGGATGTTGTATATTCATGTATATTATTCACGATAATGTACTTGTATATGTAACTTTCGGAGTCGACAGTTGTAGTTGTATCATATATACTGTATCACATGTATTGTAACTGACTTCGGTTATATATATATATATATATATATATATATATATATATATGAGACTTTGTTTTATCTATGTTCCGCATTTATATTATCTGTGTTATTATTATATTTATTGTCCTAAACTATTATGAACCATCGTAGTTCGTTTTATACTGGAATTGAGTATGTGGATGGGAGTAAATAAATAAGAGATGAAAAAAAATCACTCCTATCGAGATAACCAATATTAGTGTAAGGCCTAACTACGGATGGCCGCTCCTATCCAGCCTCATTCTTCGTAATAAAAGACAGTATTTCTTTTATTACTCTTTGTTATTGTGAGCATAGAGGTGGGCCGTCATAGTTGGTATCAGAGTTTGGGGTTTATGGACATAATATAAAACATAACTTAGATGGAACATGTGTTACAACTATTAGTCGATGTTTTATTTGTGCTTTGAGTCAAAGCTAAAGTTTTGAAAATATGTTAAATTTTTTAAATATATCTGTTTAAAAATTAAAAATGAAACTGTGTTTTAATGATTGGTTGATTCGTGTTTTGTTTGTCAGAGTGCGCAGCGAAAACAGCGAGACTGTCTTCGCTAAACACAACTGATAATCCTTTTGATTTAAAAATCAAAATATGAAATTGAAGTAAATTTCAATTGTTGTTTACATAGCTGTGTTTAATTTGTTTTCTTTGAAAATTTCAAATCCGATTTGAGGATTCGAAGCGATTGCAGTTATGTGAATTTAATGAGATTTCTGCTGTTTTGAATTATCTTCAATGAAGATATATTTGAATGATTTCTTTGTTCATTTTGTGGTATATGTGCAAATTTATGTTGCACGTTACTGCGTTATTTTTACGTTGAACCGATGTTTGGTTTTAACGTATTTTGTTGCCGTTATTTTTATAAAGGGATTTTTACACCAATGCTAAATCTTTGAAGCACGGTGCTTTGTTGACATTTTTAATGAATGAAAATTCACTGGTGTTATAATTAGATGCAAATTATTTTAAGGAGATTTTGACGTTTAAAAATCACTGTCGCTTTGACTTCAGTGACCGTCATATTTTAAAGTGGATTTTCTAGCTGTTATCCCGCAATGCTGATTTTGTTGTCCGTTTTTACGGTGTTTTGAAAAGTACAATTTTCTTATCGAAATTGTCATTAATGTTGCTGTTTTTATCACGGATTTACAAATCGTTTAAAAAAAAATTTGTTTTCCAAAATTTTTGTAGTTACGCTTTCAAAAGAATGAGGAAGCGATTTAAACGATTCAGCAAAATCGAGGACTATGAACCCTTTCTTTTACTGATTCGCTTAATTCCGGACTTGTCCGTTTGAGAATGTAAATTATTACTTTTATATAATAAATGAAATTGTTTTCAGAAGTTTTGCAATTTACGTTTTCAAAAGAATGAGAAAGCGATTTAAACGTTTCAGCAAAATCGAGGACTATGACCCCTTTCTTTTACTGATTCGCTTAATTCCGGACTTATCCGTTTGAGAATGTGAAATGTTATTTTTGGAATACAAAATTTTGCACTTTCAAGGAAACGATGAAGGGAATTAAACGATTTAGTAAAACTCGTGGTTATGGGACATGTGCGTTTGCTATTTTGGTTAATTCCGGACTCGTTAATTGAAATATTTGATGATTTTCGTGTGCTTTCGAGCCACTATGTTGGACCTTCGGGTCATATGTTGGACCTTCGGGTCAATACCAGTACCAGACCTTCAGGTCATATGTTGGACCTCCGGGTCATTTGTTGGGCGCCAAAATTATGTTGGGTACTTGGTAGGCTTCGGCCATTTGTTGATGCACGTGCGGCGTAGCTAAAACTCGCCATATGATGGGATCGATCCACCTTTTATATTGATTTTCTAGAATATCTTAATTGATTTCTAGATATTTGTTGAATCTAATTATCTGCAGGTAATTAGATATTTGGTGTTATGAGTTCTGATTATCGTTTGTGATAATTAGATATTTGATGTTATGAGTTCTGATTATCCTTTGTGATAATTAGATATTTGATGTTATGAGTTCTGATTATCGTTTGTGATAATTAGATATTTGATGTTATGAGTTCTGATTATCGTTTGTGATAATTAGATATTTGATGTTATGAGTTCTGATTATCGTTTGTGATAATTAGATATATGATGTTATGAGTTTTGATTATCGTTTTTGATAATTAGATATTTATTGATTTGATATCGTTTTTGATAATCGAATATTTGTTGATTTGAGATTTGATTATAGTTTTTGATAATCGAATATTTGTTGATTTGAGATTTGATTATCGTTTTGATAATCGAATATTTGTTGATTTGAGATTTGATTATCGTTTTTGATAATCGAATATTTGTTGTTTTGAGATTTGGTTATCGTTTTTGAATATTTGTTGTTTTGAGATTTGGTTATCGTTTTTGATAATCGAATAATTGTTGATTTGAGATTTGGTTATCATTTTTGATAATCGAATATTTGTTGATTTGAGATTTGGTTATCGTTTTTGATAATAGAATATTTGTTGATTTGAGATTTGGTTATCGTTTTTGATAATCGAATATTCTTTTGTTTCTGATTATCGCTTGTGATAACTAGATATTTGAGATTTAATTATCGTTTTTGATAATTAAATATTTGTTGATTTAATTATCGTTTTCGATAATTGAATATTTGTTGATTTGAGATTTAATTATCGTCTTTGATAATTAAATATTTGTTGATTTGATTATCGTTTTAGATAATCGAATATTTGTTGTTTCTAATTATCGCTTGTGATAATTAGATATTTAAGATTTAATTATCGTTTTTGATAATTGAATATTTGTTGATTTGAGATTATCGATTGAGATAATTAAATTTTTGTTGATTTGAGATTTGATTATCACTTGAGATAATTAAACAATCGTTGATTTGAGATTTAATTATCGTTTTTGATAATTGAATATTTGTTGATTTAATTATCGTTTTTGATAATTGAATATTTGTTGATTTGAGATTTAATTATCGTCTTTGATAGTTAAATATTTGTTGATTTGATTATCGTTTTTGATAATCGAATATTTGTTGTTTCTGATTATCGCTTGTGATAATTAGATATTTGAGATTTAATTATCGTTTTTGATAATTGAATATTTGTTGATTTGAGATTTGATTATCGATTGAGATAATTAAATATTTGTTGATTTGTGATTTGATTATCACTTGAGATAATTAAACAATCGTTGATTTGAGATTTATTTATCGTTTTTGATAATTGAATATTTGTTGATTTGAGAATTCTGATTATCGTTTTTGATAATAAGACCTTTGTTGTTTTCTGATTACCGTTTTGGTAACTAGATAATTGCGGTTTTGCGATTTGGGTTTATAGTTATCTTTGTTGATAACTAGATTTTGCTGTCTTCTAATTATCGTATCGATAATTAGAAATTCCTGTTTTGTGAGTTTCTTTTATGAAATTAAGAGTTTTCTTTGTCGTTTTTATTCTCGACCTTTATTTTTCTAGCCTAACCAGTTTATGTTAGAAAAATAATTGTTATTGATGACTTTAATTATGAAAATTGCGGGGACGAAATTTTTATAAGTAGAGGAGTCTGTAACAACCCAAGATTCCGCTGTTATTTCATTATCGCCATTAAACGATTAATCTGCTAGCTAATTGCTTATTGGAGTTTTTAATCGGTTGAAATCCTTTTGAAAAAAAAAAGATTTATGTGGGCTTTAAATAAATATATCCCTCTTATTTTAAAATTAGCCCGTTCCCTTTTTATAAAAATTCGACCCGTTCCTCTTTTTAATTCCATTTCGTTCAAACCCTAGACCAAAACATTCGAAAGAAAAATAAATGGTGGATCGTCCTTTTTCTTCGTTCGATCATAAATCAGGGCTTGTAGGAAATCGAAGTTGCCGACTTATGTAGCTAGCTCGAAGGATGATTTCGTACCTCGCATCTGTCGATCTTTGGATCCGTGTTCTTCAAATAAGGTGAGTGAACTTTTTCACTCACATCTACTTCAACTTGCGCTTCGACAGTTTAATTTCTATTGAATGTTGATGTTTTTTTGATGTTATCAATTCTCTCGGTTTTGAACACTTGATTGAGTTATGGTTATAGTTTGAATCTGTTACCATTGAATCTATTTGTCGATGTTGATTTCTTGTGTGACTTCGACATACTTTGGTTCGCACAGCAGTTGACTTTGTACTATTCTTTGTTGGTATCGGCATTGACTATTAAGCTTGAATTTGAGTTTGTGAAGGTGTTTTGGGTTTGGTATTGTTTTGATTTGAAACTGCAGCCCCATGAACTTTCGAACTCGTTTCGACTGTGTCTTGGGCATCGCCTTGAACTGCGGTTTGAAATATCGTTTGTCTTCGTTTGATGTTGGTGTTTGATGCTGCTATGTGAATCTCTACTGTGATTTTGGTTTGCCTGTTATTTCTCTGTTGACATGAAATTGTTCGACTTTTTCTTGTCTTCCTTCTTGGCTTCGGCCTTATACATTTATTTGCATATCCCTGCACAGCGTAGCCTTGGTCCAAGAGTCTCTCTGGCAACATATCTGATTTCGGTTACATAATTTTGTTTTAAACCTGTAGCCTTTGGGCTTGTTGCTGTGTTGCCTTAACTTGGGTACACGTGCTTATTTCACCTGTAGCCTCTATGCTTGTTCATGTGCCTGCGTCCTTGATTCCTGATAGCAATGGCTTTGACAATTTGAGTTGATTCGACTTGATATTGTTACTGCTTGGCTTACATGATAGTGTTTTATGATGTTTTAAGAAAAATAAACCGTGTTGTAGTCGTCATGGATCCTATGCGTCACTGAACTATTTTGTTCAGGTATAATCTGCCGTTAATTCTAATAGTTTATATGACGGTGTTTAACACACCTCTGTTAACTTGAGTACTTGATGCATTTCATTTTTGTTAGCTTCATGGTGCACCCATACTATTGGAGTTCAAATGCATTTATAACTTCTTTGACTATTTGAATATTATGGCGTTGTCCACTCCTGTAGCTTCCATTACATCATCACTGTTACAAGTAATTTCTGTTCATTTCTTGATTTGGGTTACTTGACTTCGAGTTTGGGTAACTCTATTGTTTCTGGCTTCGGTGAATCTTTACTGACTTGTAGTGTTTACATATTGACTGTTGATGCATCACTTGTTGCAATTCATTTGGTTCAGTCTTGTATCACCTACTGCTCACTTGAATTGTGATTCTTGATGTCGTGCCGAGTTTAGTTCATGTGGCCATCACTTTTGTACATGATCTCTGCTCTGGCCTTGGTTGTTTAGTTGTATGCTCATGCATTGCTTTGTCTTTCACGTTGCCTGACCATAGGCATGCTTCGAGTCTGTATACAAATAGCCTCATGATGCAGTATCTTCATGTTACATTATACTGTCTGCACTTTTGAACTACATGTGTAATTGCTGTCACTGCACAGTGCACTTATTCCTCTTTACGTTGCAATGCTTTAAATCATATATGTTGATTTCGTCTAATTGCCTGATTGGATATTGAACTTTGGGGTTTGGTCAGAACTGTTGTAATTGTTATGCACTATGCATATCGTTGTACTTCTTCGAGTTAGTGGTGATTTGTATGCACACATGTATATTCCACTTTATATCACTTCATATGACTTTGCCGATGGTTCTGTCCATATCTTTGTTTGCTTTCATTTTCATTCTGTTGGGTCTTCATGTGGTACCACTGCCATGTGCGTTTGGGCATTCGAGCCTTCGTGCTCTGTTGGTTCAGGTTGCATAATCCCTTTTGTTGTGTCATCATGTTTGTACCACTGCCATGTGCGTTTGGGCATTCGAGCCTTCGTGCTCTGTTGGTTCAGGTTGCATAATCCCTTTTGTTGTGTCATCATGTTTGTACCACTGCCATGTGCGTTTGGGCATTCGAGCCTTCGTGCTCTGTTGGTTCAGGTTGCATAATCCCTTTTGCTGTGTCATCATGTTTGTACCACTGCCATGTGCGTTTGGGCATTCGAGCCTTCGTGTTCTGTTGGTTCAGGTTGCATAATCCCTTTTGCTGTGTCATCATGTTTGTACCACTGCCATGTGCGTTTGGGCATTCGAGCCTTCGTGCTCTGTTGGTTCAGCTTGCATAATCCCTTTTGCTGTGTCATCATGTTTGTACCACTGCCTTGTGCACTTGGTCATTCATTGTTACCCAGACCTTTTCTTGGTATTGCTGTTAACTTTGGTTTGGCCTTGCAGTTGTGTTGAGTCCTGGTAACAGTGACTTGACCTCTGCAATTTGTAAATGTTTTGGCTTTGCAGTTACGACTTGATGTCAATATTTGGAGTTGGGGTGACTTTATATGCTGTAGTGGCGAGGCAGTGTACGCATGCGTGTACTGCAGCCACACAGTATTGAATTTTGTGATATTTCAATCGTTTAAATTGTTTTGTTTATTCAATTCAATATTTTGAAATTGTATTTTGATTTGATTTGATTTGATCATTTTATTGTTGTCTAATTATCTTCTAGATAATTAGATTATGAGTTTCTAATTGTTTATTTAATAATTAGATTTTGTTGTTAATTGCCGCATAGCAATTCTGTTGTTTTCTAAATTATCTTCATCAATAATCTTTTTAATTTATCTTCGTTGATAATTTGGATTTACTGATTTGTTGTTTGACACTGTTACGTGTTATATTTATCGTTATCCGATTTCTTTATTTAAGGATCGGATAGACGAGATTTATTGTGACTGTCGTCTTTTTGTTACTTAATTATTATTGCTTTTGTACACTAATAACTGAGTTTGAATTAGACTGACCCGTGTATTATTTTCTTTTGAATTTAATACTCGGGTCAGACCGAGTTATTTCAGGTTGTAGATATCTTGCATTGGGTTGCTGCTAGAGCTATGAAGTTTCTTTACATCATTTGGAGTAGATGTTGTCATAGTATAGGATGTTGTATATTCATGTATATTATTCACGATAATGTACTTGTATATGTAACTTCCAGAGTCGACAGTTGTAGTTGTATCATATGTACTGTATCACATGTATTGTAACTGACTTCGGTTATATATATATATATATACATACATATATATATATATATATATATATATGAGACTTTGTTTTATCTGTGTTCCGCATTTATATTATCTGTGTTATTATTATATTTATTGTTCTAAACTATTATGAACCATCGTAGTTCGTTTTATACTGGAATTGAGTATGTCGATGGGAGTAAATAAATAAGAGATGAAAAAAAATCACTCCTATCGAGATAACCAATATTAGTGTAAGGCCTAACTACGGATGGTCGCTCCTATCCAGCCTCATTCTTCGTAATAACAGACAGTATTTCTTTTAATACTCTTTGTTATTGTGAGCATAGAGGTGGGGCGTCATAGAATAACTCACCTTGGGTTTTCGACGAGCGTTCAAATTTAAATTAAATCGAACTGTGTTCGATTTAACCTAAATTTTACTTTTTCCGGATGATCCTAGAATTGCTCCACTGTGTAGTACGCGTCTCTGCGATTCCGGTGCTACCAAATTCGTCTGACTTCGCCCTCGTACTAGAAAGATATGTTATTCCAAAGTTTTGAATATATAATTAAACCAATCTTCTTTTAAATTTTAATTTTAATTTACAAACCTAAGATCTGACCGCACGAAATGGAAACAAAAATCCTGGCTGCAATCCACTTCTTCCCCCTTTTCTCGTTCGTACTCATCAGGGTTGAAACGAAACCCTCGCCGCCTTAAGTCGTGAACTATCGCGACGACTTCGGTGCTCTTCACCTCGATCGGAGACAACCACTGCGAAGCCCAACGTCATCTCCATCCCTGGCTGCGCAATGGCGAAGTCCGGTCCTCCTAGACGCCTTAAAAACGTGCTCGCATGACCGCGAACGGAGGGGTTTGTCTCACCGTCCATCTCATCGAACGCCACTTCGACCGTATGGATTTATAGATCGTGGCACACTCTTCGACTTTGTAGTAGAAAACATTTGATAATTATGCATGGATGGAGAGAGAAGTGAGAGGGAAGATCGTCCATTATCGACCATAGAAAATTTAAGCGGCGGCCGGTAAAGAATAACTAGGGTTTCCTTATTAAACGTGCATTATAAACGTTAATTAATATTATTTTATTAGTAAAATTTTCAAATAACAAGCTTATACAAACGAACGCCAAATATCCCATGCCGCCAGGCGTTTCGAAGGTTTTACCCACGTTCCGAACACAATGGAGCGTGGTTCGGATGCTAAATCGATCATATGTGCGAGTTGCGAAAATAAACGATCAATTTTAATTTAAATCGATTAAAGTATTTTCTATGCGTTTTAAGCTGCCAGGGCCATATGACAACTCCAATTGCTACGAAAATTGAGATTCGATAATAACTATCTATTACGGATCCAATAGAACTGGTTTCGTCGAATTCCGAGACTGTGCCCCGGAAGGCCATTTTAACTCGTCGATTAAATCGAGCGATTTTCACAATCGTCGAAATCATCTAAAATTTCACTTTTAAAACTTTACTAGCTTAATAATAAATCATATAGGATTTATATTCACATTAGAAATCATTCTGATTTAGTTTAAATCAAAATTTGATTATTTGCATTATTATATTATTAAATTTCATTATTAAATTAATATAAAATTCCAAATTCAACCTATCGACTTTTAATTCCATCCAATAGTCCAATATTATAATTCAAACCCAAATAGACTTAAAATAAATTTTAAAATCTAATTTTATATCTATTTACACTCAGAATTACCAATTATCCCAATTCTAATATTAAGTTATTATTGTTCAAATTCCAATAAAATTCCCGTATTTGAAACTTAACTAATTCTATTAATTTAACTGAAATCTTTTTATTTCAAAATCAAATTATAATACATATTCAACTTTAAACTGAATTAAATGTTCAAATCTGGCGACCCAAAATTCCGAATCGTTACATTAATAGTAACTTCGGACTTTTTAGGCACGACATGAATTGTGCTAATGCATGAACTATCAAAGATTGGGTATATGATTCCATTATCGAGGAGTTTAAATTTTTTATTACGAACCGCATTCGTCATTTTTGGGTTAAGCCTTCATTGCGTGTCATGCACAGGCTTGGCATCGTTAACTAAATGGATATGATGTTGAATAACAGTGGGACTAATTTCCTTTATATCGATGATCGACCATCCAATTGCCTCTTTGTTTTTCGACGGAATTGAAAGAAGGGAAGCTTCTTGACCAAGAGGGAGATTAGAAGATATTATGACAGGAAGCGTTTCTTTGTCACCTAAGTGTGCGTACTTAAGGTGATCAGGAAGGGGTTTTAGTTCCGACCTCGGGGGTTGCTTAATCAAAGAATTTGATTGAAGTTCCAACTCAATAGTAAGGGATTCAAATAGAAGCGCATTTTCAATTTCGTTAGGCTCGTCTTGAAAGAGTTGTTCATATTCAGCTTGCGTTCGTAGTTTAGGTCAACTGTTTCATTATCGAAATTTTCTTGAATGGAGCCAAATTCCAGTGTTTAGTCACGTGGTTTCTTCGATTGATTTACAAGGTTGAAGATGTTAAGATCCAATTCATGTTTCCAAAAGAAATTTTCATCCAACCATTTCGAAAATTGATTAAAGTATTTGAAGTAGCCAAGAAAGGTCGGCCCAAAATCAATGGCATTTGACTCATCGGATTATTCATGGGTTGTATTTCAAGGACAATGAAATCGACTGGGAATACGAATTGACTAATTTTGACGAGTACGTCCTCGATTTCTCCCACAAGCTTTTTTATCGAATGATTGGCAAATTGAAAAGTTAGTCACCCAAGCCAAGTTGTTGGTAAACTGAATAAGGAATCAAGTTGACGCTCGCATCCAAATCTAGTAAGCACTTATTAATCGCCTGTCTCCTATCATGCACAAGATTGTCATACATCCAGGATCTTTGTATTTAATGGGGATTGATTGAAACAAAACTTTGCGAAGACAGGTAGCTAAGAAAGGGTACATGAGTGTGTGGTTTTAGAGTACACAAGCCTTTTAGAAACTTAGCGTAAGTTGAGACTTGTTGAACAATGTCAAGAGGAATGTTTGCTTTGACTTGTTTAAAAATCTCCAACACCTTTTCCATTTGATCAGAATGTTTCTTGGGTCGAAGACGATGTGGAAATGGAACACGATACTTAGTAGGTTGACCTACTTGAGTCGGAGAAGAAATTGAATTGGCATTTGATTCGATATTTGGCTTGATGTTTTGTTCAGAATCGCTTGTTTTCAAAATGTCAAAAGGAGCTTCTAGTAAATCGTTTGGATTAACAACTTGGTTATCGATTTGTTTACCACAATGTATTGTGATAGCATTCATTTGGTTTACACTGTTATCCTGAACAATGTAGGCTTGATTCGAATTCGTGTTTTGATTTTTAGGATTCAGAACTGGCTGAATTGGGAATGTACCTCATTCATGTTCACTCACCGATGTGGCCAATTGACTCATTTGCATTTCAAGTTTAGCAATTGATTGACCCGCATTCTCCATGTACGAGGTTAACAAATTTTGACAATTGCTGTTTGGTTGGAGGCTTTGAGTGGTTGCTTCAACCAAAGTTTCAAGACTTTTCTCAAGCAAAGTCTACCGTTTTTCGTCTTGGGGAGCAGAAGATTGTTTTGGTTGATTTTGGGATGGAGGCACAAAATTTTGTTGAAAGTGATTGGACTGAAAGGGAGGATTCGAAGCATTGTTCGAATATGCTTGAAAATTGGTACGAACCAAATTCGCGTTAGTGTTATTTTTGTTCCATGCAAAATTTGGATGATTTCTCCAACCAAGATTGTACATTGGAGAAAACAAGGCATTCTTAACCTTGTTAAACTCATTGAGTTCGATCAAATTAGGGCACTGATCGGCTATGTGATCCTAGTCATTGTATTTATAACGCATTGGTTTGGAAGCTTAGTTCATTTGGTTGGATGAGAAAACATTGTCGAATTTATTGATCATTATATCGATTTTAGCTTCCAAAGCCAAATATGATCCTATTGAGTGTGCACTCGATTGTGAGTAAATGGATTTTTTGTTAGAAAGTTCACATTGGGATGATTTTTCGACTAAGTTTTTAAGGAATTACCAAGCATCATCGTGATGTTAGGCGAGAAAATTGCCTCGACGTAATGATTCAAGCATGGTTCGTGAGCTATTTCTAAGTACATCGTATAAGATTTGGCAAAGAGTCAATTTTTCAAAATTATGGTATGGATATGTTATAAAAAGCTTTTTAAATCTTTCAAAATATTTTCCGAAAGATTCACCCCTAAATTGATGCAAATTCACAATTTCGTTTCAGATTCTAGTTGTTTTTTCTAAGAGGTAGAACTTTTTTAAGAAAATTTTAACAAATTCTTCCTAAATATTGATTGAGTTCGATGGTAAGCTATAAAATCATTTTTCAGCATAATCGTTAATGGCGAATAGAATTAACCGAAGTTTGATTCCATGATCACAAAATCGTTGAAGTTTAATGGTCGCATATACTTGTTCGAGTTTCGTTAAGATACATGGGACATTGTGTTCAAAATTTCTAAATTTTAGGAGCGTGGCAGTATGATTGGAATGATTTTGAAATGGTTACCCATTGGGGTGGGTAATGTGATACAAGAAGGGATAGAAACTATATCGGGAAAGGTTCTATCCATGAGAGTTCAAGGAGGATTTTCATTCGCCATCGTTAGAGGATCGTTTTTTTGAGTTAAACGAATCGTTGTTATATCACGAATCCAGGTACTAATGCACAAGTGAAAATGACAAGTAGAGAAAGAATTGAGAATCAAGTTAAGAGAATAAAACAAGGTTTAGAAGATGAAATGAACGAAAAATTGTGTTTTTTATGTTTTTCTGGAGGAAAATATTTACCAAAAAGAATATATTTTTTAGAAAAGGAAGATTTCATTTTTGGATTTTGGATTTTGGATTTCAAATTTTTTTGTTTTTTTAAAGGTTTTTGTTTTTTGTTTTAGAAAAGATTATTTATTGGATTTATGTTTTTCTTACAAAAAACTAATTTCATTAAAATGCTTATTTCGTAGATTTTGATTTTGTAATTTTTTTTTTGCATTTGGATTATGTTTTTTTTATGTTTTTTATATATGCATAAAATAATGCAATTAAATGAATGCAAGGACTTAATTATAAATTTTTTGTCTTGGGTAGCTCCTAAACTAAAATTGTATAATCACACTTTGTCTTAATCCAACAAATAGTTCTAAGCCAGGTAACAAACTTGGGTTATCGATGCGCCACGAATCACCGTAGCAATGCAACAGAAGGTTTAAGCACCTTCAGGGAAACAATCACTATAATATTTATGAATCACCATAATTTATAATTGATTATTTTTCTACCGTAGCCTAGACACCAAGAAGTTAGATTGTCGAAAGAAGATAATTTGTCAAGATACAATTAAGCCCTAGATGAGCTCGCGACACGCTTAAGTCCAATGTCTAACCATTATTATTAGTCAAGTTGTATGATGAAATACAAATTGTGAGCCAAAGAAGATGATGAAATCCCCACCTTATCCAAAATTGGATGGTACCCTCAGAAAAGAAAATAAGATGATATGAATGCAAAATAAAAATTTAATGTGATTTAACAATGCAAGTACGAATGAGATTCGATATTGTTTTCGAATTTTTTTTAAAATGCAAGCAACCAACAATGAAAAAAAAGTAATAAGAGTATGATCACAGAGCGTGCAAAATTATTAACAAACTTTTTTAAAGCGACAATTTTTTTTGTAAGCAATTTATTTTGGCAAGCAAACCGAAGTAATTATTAACAGCAATTCCTATCCTTGCGATTTTCTACTTTTGCAACCTGAAAATTTGAACAACCTATATGAAGTATATTAACTTTTTTCTTTCTTTTTTTAACGGAAAAATAGAGCAAAACAAAACTCAAAACAAAAGAAAAATGAAAACAACAGAAGAAAATTGTAACCAAAGCAACTCATTCTATTTGTTTATTTTTGACAATTCAGCCCAACAAAGTTCGCAAGCCCACCCACTTTTGCAAAACCAATGCTTAAAATATACTCTCTCTATACTAACTTTGATTCCAAATTAAAGATAAGAAAATGAAAAGGAAAATAGAAGAAGAAAAAGGTGGCAAGATGGGAAGCAAGTGGGTTTGGTTTCGAATTGTGCTTAGTGGTAGTGGGATGTGGCAGGGAGGTAGTAATTGGTCGCGATTGGTGAGTATGGGAGATGGTTATTTGCAGAGGTAGGTGGATTGTGGTTGGTTAATATGTTGAATTGGATTGAAGGTTATTCTCGAGGAGGAGCTGTACAAAGTTAGAGGAGGGTTCGCTTGTGTTTGTGAGGTAGGAGTTGGTGGCAGTTTGGTGATTGTTCGATAGAGTTGTGGGTGGTTTCAGAGGTGAAGCAAAAGATTTGGTCGAGATTTTGTGATTCGCTTGGTGGAGGATTGTTTGTGAGGTAGGGGTTTGTAAGTGGGAGGAGAGGTTGATGTTGTGGTTCAGGTTGTATTGAAGGTTGGAAGTAGATTTCGGATGTACTGATGGTGGTGGGAGGGTGAAGTATGATGGTCTAATGTAGATGGTGGTTTTAACCAATGGTTGGAGGAGCACGAGTTGAAGTAGCAGAACAAAGGGTGGTGAACTGTGTTTGGGTGTATATGCAGTGGAAAGTTTGCGAGGTGATGATGGAGGAAGAGGTTGGAAATGGTGTAGCTGTAGTGAAGTGGTTGTTCAGACTTGAAGAAGGAAGGAAGGGTGAAGGTTAGCAAGACTTGAGGAGAAAGTGTAACGATCCTAAATTTTCGATAATTTTTGTTTGTTTTATTTATTTTATTTAATTGAAATTTGAGAAATTGTAAATGATAAAATTTTGAAATTAAAATTTAATATTTGAAATGCGTCTAGTTAAACATAGCAACTGGTAAATTTTCGTCCGAAATATGAAGTTTATTTTCGTGCGTAAATTTATTTCAATTTAATCAGTTAAGAATTGATGAAAATAAAATGTTTTCGAAACAAAAATATTTTTACATAGAAAAATTCTAAATCGTCTTCTGAGCAATACATCATTTTTCGTTTTTTCAAATTCGGGCTTTTTTAGCTCCGTCGATCTTAATTTTCTGCGTTTTTGCTGCATTTTCCGCTAGTATTAAATTCGAATTTTTATAATTCGGTCGTACCACCGATATCATTATACTATTTTAACCATCTAGTCATGCCGATCTCAGCGATATATTCATTTCTATTTTCGAACACGATTCGCCGCGAAATCAGTAAACAGTTAGCCGTCGCGGTTTGTTATTTGACCTTTTTATCTTCAACTGACCATTCTTTTGTTTCTACAGTCAAGAAATGGGTGGACGTTGCTTTATTAACTCTTTGAATTCGTACTTGACTTTAGCAATTCTCAAAGTCCAATTTGTGACTTTTGTTATTTCCTTGTTCAATTATTAAGGTCGGTTGAGTATTTTAGCCTCTTCATTTCTATCAGTTTCATTTGAAAATTTATTTTATAAAAAAAATTTAGTGGAGCCTGTATCGTTTATATCACTTCTCTCTTCGGCCTTCTCTTCTCCTCCACTTCTTTTCTCTGCCGCCTTCAACTTATATAAAAAGAAAAAAAAACTTCCGTTTGATCACTTCTACCCTCATCTTCCATATGCTCTGGCCCGATCCCACCAAAAGCCCGCACCCTGAGCTACACTGACCAAGCCATCTCAACAGCCGAACCTCACCATTGAGCGGCAACAACCTCTAGCCGCCAAGAACTGCCGCTACCTCTTCCCACCTACCTATCTTCGGCCTCACCACCACCTTCAGCTTCCTCTTCGACCTTTGTTGTGCTCCTCATCATCTGGCCGCAAGTAAGCCTCCGCCATCTCCTCCGTTTCACAATCGAATGCACCAGCAAGCCGAGCATCCAAGTGCACTCTCTCTCTCTCTCCACTGCTCACGCCTACTCCGTCCCGCTCTCCATTTCGACCAGACCGACCAGACTCGTTGCCGAGACCCTAGCCACCTCCGCGAGCTCCGCTGTACCCACCTTGCTCGAGCTTTTTTTTTTTGTTTCGGTACGTTTTTGTGTATGTTGTTATATCTTGGTAAAATTTATACGTTAATTAATGTATACTGTAATAAAATAGTCTGCGTATATCAAGTTAGGTAGATTTCTGGATTTGCATAAGTATATAAAGTTATTTTAATATGTACATGATGTTACATATATACGTTTACGTTTACTTTAATATATATAGTTGTCTAAAAAGATGGAAGAACTGCAAATCTCTGTACTGTTCTTTTGAATTTAGTATACCTATGTAATAAAGTCTATTACAGTCGGTAACAAACGTGTGTTGCTCCCTGAAGCATATGGTTGAAGCGTATAGGTATATGTTTGCCTATATATTACCTATGTATATAATATATTTTACACTTGATACTTTTAATGCAAATATTTGTATATGTGGTTATATATATACTTATTTATAATAGAACTTACAGTATATATGTTTACAGTTTTTAGATTTTAGTTATGAATCATATATTAAATTTTGATTTATGTAAATCTAGTTATTTTATGTTGTATAGCATATATAAAAATGTGCATATATAAAAATGTTAATAACATAAGTTATGTTCATATATGTTACGATATTTTAATGTATATACTATGTAAACTTGGTGCGGGTTTATATGAATGGAAGGTTATATTTATATAGATATTAGTTCTAGGTATTAGTCTATATAAAGTATTGCTTTCAATTTTAATAACGTGATGTGTTTTGATGTGTTTGATAACTAATGTATAATAACGTGAAGTGTTTAAGTGCTTTATGCATGTTATATTAATTATATGTTATGGTGTCTGCATTTGTGAATTGGTTTTAAGTATGGTTTTATAAAAATAATACATGAATTTAAAATGGTTTGATCTAAAGTGATATTTGTTATCATAAGTATGTATTTTATTTTATTTTGCTTTAGATCAAAATATTTTTTTTTTGAAATAACAAATATTCTGTATATATATCAAACCGATTCTGATTCAGTTCATCAATCTATGTTATCAGCTTTGTTCGTTGAATGAGTAACCATCTAGCTTTGCTTTGAAATTCGTGTTGGGATCCGTAACTCAAATTTCAGTGTCCATATCAGTGTGTGTATCCGTGTCATCTCCTATTCTCTCTAGCCTCGAAAGGTGAGCAATCACTCATGATTAATGTTATTTTATTTATTAAATTTGATTTCAATTGAAACGACAATTGAAATATGCTGCTGTTAATTATTTACACTGTTCTATATGTTATTACCTGTATCGGTTCACCTGTGACATCTGACACCCTTATCTGTTATTTATACAATGATAATCCGGTTTGGTTGATAAATGATTGATTGTTTGATGTTGACATTGGACGTTAAATTGTTAATGTTGCAAGTGATAAATAATTTGAAATTGAAATTGACGTAGGATAGTTAGATTTGATATATATGTTGAATTTGATTAGTTAAATTTGTATAATATGACCCATTTAAATGTTAAATTAATTGACACGTAGGAATTTGGTTAAGTACAGCTTGAACCATTTAAATGTACGATTAAATTGATGCTGTTTAAAATTGAATAATGAATATCAAGTGAAGAACCGTATAAATATAAATGTAATAATATTTAATCTACATGAAATGATAGTATAGATTCTAGAAATAATTATATTAATTTGCACCAAACAACAATGTGAATTAATACGATTATTTTGGGATTATTTGAATTAATTATTGAATTTTTATTGATGTTTGCTATTGCTTGTTTATTTACTTTGACACCATCCCAGTCATCACACTTCAAGTTCCCTTTGCTATGCTTTGATTTTTGAATTGAAATGGAATCGGGTTGAAATGATAAATATCCAAATAAAACTTGATTTAGGATAGAGAATTAAATAAACCCGATTGGTCAATAATTTGATTTAAAAATAAAATAATGATTTTATTTGAATAAAGAATAAGGTTTGAATTGAAGTTGGAATTTGAAATTTTAATCAAGGAAAAGGTAAATATTTTAAAATCGAAAACAAAATATTAACAAAGTAATTGATGAAAGAACGTTGTTTAATTTAAGAAATGATTGAATTAAGTTTTGAAATTATTTAATAATTAAGTTTGAAATTATTTAATAATTAAGTTTTGAAATTATTTCATAATTAAGTTTGGAATTATTTCATAATTAAGTTTGGAATTATTTAATAATTAAGATTGGAATTATTTAATAATTAGGTTTTGGAATTTATTTAATATTTAAATTATGAAATTATTTAATAATTAAATAAAATTGAATTATTTGGGAATTAAATAAAAATTTGAATCCTTTGATAAGAGAAATTGAACTTTTGAATAAGTGAATTTGTACTTCGTTAATAAATGAAATTGGATTTCTTTATTTATTGAGTTTTGGAAAATTTAAGTAAGTTAATAAATGAAATCGAACTTCTTGAATATGTGAAATTTAGTTTCTTTATTAATCGAGTTTTTAAATTTGTAACTAAGTAAATAAATAAGTGAAATTGAATTTCTTTAACAAGAAATAAAATGTGATTTATTGAAATAAATATAAGACTTGTAATTTAAAGAACTTGATTGACGAATCTAATTGAATTCAATTTGAAGTTTTGATATAATAAAGTTGAACTTAAGTAATTGATTTAATGAATTGGAAATTAAATAGAAATTGTTTGAATGACAAATTTATTTAATGAATATTGAATGAAATCGATCAATGAATTTAAATTGATTTGATTGATAAATTAAATTAATTTAAATGATTACGGAATGAAACTTATATACGAACTTTAATCAATATTTGAATTGTTTAAATAAAAAATTAAAATTGAATTATAAGATTTTGAAATTATGAATTTGGAAGTTTTGAAACGTAAATATGGAAATTGATTTAGAAAGACAAACGAAATGTTGGTTTACAAATTCTAATTGAAGTTGAATTTGATCTTGTTTTGAAATTTATTAAATGACCAATCAGTGTAATAATTACGAATGTTATTAAAGAAACCAGAATCGGTTATGGACATACTCTCTGTCTAAATCGAAAACCACTTTAATAACTATATGCGGAGTGTGATCCAGAAAGAAGTGGTTGGAATGATGTACGTGATGACTGAAGAAAGAGAATGATAATGGATAGCCTTGACACTTATGTCAAATTGGAATGACTAAAACAGGAGCCATGCCAGGCCAAATGGGGTTAGCCACCTTGAGCGAACACACTTCTTCGTAAACTACTCATTACTGGTTATTGATTGGTGCACCCTCGAAATTTTGGGAGTGTTGTTTCACGGTGTTGCGATCGTTCGGCGATGCGTTTTCACCAGTCCGGATCAGGCAAACGTCAGTTTCACTACCTTGGGTACTGCCTCATGTGCCTTGTGATACTTGTATCCCTATATACGCGACCACTACGAATTTGTTTTGTGTTATACCTATGAAGTACTCCCTGATATCCCACTAGTTTACGGTGGAGTTTACAGTACTGTATAGACTATAACGCTTATATAAAATGTGTTAAGGGGGATAATGGTAACGCCTTAACACTATTTTGATATTTATATTACTGATAGACATTATCTACTTAGCGTACATATAAATGTTAATGGATCCTTAGAGGATGGTTATTCCAACGTCCTTTGAGTTACTTGTATTTCAATTGCTATTTCACTTGAGTTGGATTTATTGATATAAGAATGTTAATCCTGACTCGAGTGTTTTGTGTTTTGCTTTACGCTCGGGTCAGAGTGATTGGTTCGGCTTTTGAGACTCACCTTTGGAGTTGGAGCTTCGCCTGGAGATCCAGCTATCTATCCAGCTTTCAAATATTCAGTTGATTCCAATAATGTATTCTGATTCTTGTATTTGACTATTGTATTCGAGACTTCTGTGTAACTTATTTAACTCTATTATATATGTATAGTAGCTTCATGAACTACTATCTTTTGCTTCCGCTGCATATTATTACTCTGTGTATGTGATTCGTTAATTATTTATTTACCGTATACGTTCAGTTTTGCCAAATTTAAATTAACAATTCGGTATTTTGAATTATCCAAGTCCGACATGTGCGGATGCGAATAGTCCAAAATAGCGGGTCGTTACAGTTGGTATCAGAGCTTTGGTAGCTCTAGGCAAAACTTAGCATATAGGGTAAATGTATTTACAGAATCACTCTCATTCGAGTTTCAATCTCTTCCTTTTGACTCAATTCCTTTGAATTTTGGAACGTTCCTTCGGTTCCAAAATTCATTCTTGTCCCTCACTATTCGTATTCGTCTAAATTCTGGAGTATACCATAACTCCACTTTGAATGATCTTTATAATGGATTGGCGATCTCGTCAACGTTCATATTGAATTGTAATGGGATGAAACTCATTTACAATAGCATCAATTCACCGGAGATTTTATATCCTCGGTTTAGATGCTAGTATCTCACATTATTCCAAATCCTACTTGAGATCAGATGTTGATTTACCTCGTAATTCTACATTGATCTTATTCTTGAAGTCACGGTCAACCCGGTTAAGGTTGCCCACGATTTATATAAATTTATCCATCTTCCTATTTTTATATCTAATCATCTTATCTTTGTTTCAAACCTATTTTCGAATCAAAATTTTCTTTGATTTGATTTCCATCAAATTTGAATCTCTATCCTTGCTTTGAAATCCGTTCTTGTATCGTCGAGCGAGAAGGTGTATTTGTAAATTAATATTCAAAATGTTTTATATATATATATATTGTGTTGTTTGAGTTGTTAATGTTGATTTAGGTTTTCGATCGATTCGCCTGATCAACGCTATCGATAGGATTTCCAAAACACTTGAAGAGAACAAGCTGACACAATATTGTTTTCAAATTTGAAAAATAAAATAAGTTTGTATGATTTTACTATATATATAAGTATGAATTTTCTTTAACTAAACTGATAATAAATTGATTGTTGGAATGATAATATTTGATTTTCATTTATTTTTTTGTAAACCATTGATTTACTAACATATAAATAAATGAATTTATAAATTTAGTTATAATTTGATTTGGAGTTTGTAACAAATGTAAATCAAGAATTTGAGAATTTAATTCCCGATGATTTCAAACTTTGGTTTTAAGGTTTTAAAAGGGTATATTATATAAATCATTTTCAAATAGAAACCATTTTCAAAGAATTTTAAATATTTAAATCAGTGCTCTCCTATTTTGTCGCTGGAAAATAATTTCGGTGATGACGGCCGCACCATCGACATTCATTTTCGAGTTTTGAAGTGGAGAGACCATCAGTAGCTTGCTACACTTTTGTTTTGAAATGAATTTGATTTGAAATTTCTAAAGTAAGACATGATTTAAAATATATATAAGTATTTGATTTAGATTTGACTTAGATATATTGCAGGTATATAATTATCTCGAAATTGTTTGAAGTTAATCGGAAATTTAATTCTTAAAATTCCGGTAAAAGGATTGATTTAAATTATAAATGAATCAAAATTTTGAATTAATATTTAAACTGGAGAGAATTGAATTATGAAATTTTACTTGTATAATGCTCTATTGCATTATATATAACTTACCTAACTTTTCAAAAGTTAACTATGTAATTGAATATTATGCGGTAGAAAATGATATCAAAGGAATTTTTAAATAAATTTGAGTAGTTATAATAAATGTAAATATACTTAATATATATGTGATAAGATATATTAAGTGGAATAAATTTAATAATAATTTGGAATAAAGAAAATTAAATTTGTCGAATAAAGTATGATTATAATAAATGACTATTCAAATTTATGATCTTCGAAATTGTTAATTTAAGAAAATTGGATAATATACAATATAAATTGTCATTATAAATAAATTTGAGTGCATATAAAAATGTTATACACTTAAAGTTTAATTATAAAATGGTTAATAGAGATAAATAGAATACTAGGTTAGTTGAATAATAAATGGATTAATAAAATAAATTGTTGTTTAAAATAAATTTTGTAACAAACAATGGATAAATGAGACAAATAAAATTAAGTTTGTTTTGAAGGAATCTTTTGGCATCAAATATTAATAAATTGAAATTAAATCAAATTATTAAAATACCTAGAATTTTAAATCAAAGTATTAATTAATGTAAATTGAAATTTATATGGTTGAATTAATTGTTTTACCCTGTTTTCAATCCATTTTCTTTTTGGTTGTAACTATTCTCCTACCTCGTTCCTTTTCGACGACAAAAAGTTCTGAGTGGGAGAGAATGTAACGACCCATAAATTTTCGATAATTTTTATTTGTTTTATTTATTATATTTAATTGAAATTTGGGAAATTGTAAACGATAAAATTTTGAAATTAAAATTTAATATTTGAAATGCATCTAGTTAAACATAGCAACTGGTAAATTTTCGTCCGAAATATGAAGTTTATTTTTGTGTGTAATTTTTTTCAATTTAATTAGTTAAGAATTAATGGAAAAAACGTTTTCGAAACCTAAATATTTTTACATAGAAAAATTCTAAATCATCTACTAAGCAAGACGTCATTTTTCGTTTTTCCAAATTCGGGCTTCTTTAGCTCCGTCGATCTTAATTTTCTACGTTTTTGCTGCATTTTCCGCTAGTATAAAATTCAAATTTTTATAATTCGATCGTTCCACCGATATCAGTATACCGTTCTGACCATCTAGCCGTGTCGATCTCAGCGGTATATTCATTTCTATTTTCGAACCCGGTTCGCCGCGAAATCAGTAAACAGTTAGCCGTAGCGGTTCGTTATTTGAGCCTTTTTATCTTCAACTGACCATTCGTTTGTTTCTACAGTCAAGAAATGGGTGGACGTTGCTTTATTAACTCTTTGAATTCGTACTTGACTTTAGCAATTCCCAAAGTCCAATTTGTGACTTTTGTTATTTCCTTGTTCAATTATTTAGGTCGGTTGAGTATTTTAGCCTCTTCATTTCTATCGGTTTCATTTGAAAGTTTAATTTATAATAAAAAAATTAGTGGAGCCTGTATCGTTTATATCACTTCTCTCTTCAGCCTTCTCTTCTCCTCCACTTCTTTTTTCTGCCGCCTTCAACTTATATAAAAAGGTAAAAAAACTTCCGTTTGATCTCTTCTTTCCTCATCTTCCCCATGCTCTGGCCCGATCCCACCAAAAGCCTGCACCCCGAGCTACACTGACCAAACCATCTCAAAAGCCGAGCCTCACCATTGAGCGGCAACAACCTCTGGCCGTCGAGAACTGCCGCTACCTCTTCCCACCCACCTATCTTCGGCCTCACCAGCACCTTCAGCTTCCTCTCCGACCATTGCCGTGCTCCTCATCCTCTGGCCGCAAGTAAGCCTCCGCCATCTTTTCCGTTTCACACTCGAATGCACCAGCTAGCCGAGCATCCATGTAACAACCCGCTTATTTAACGATTTTATATTTAAATGTTTTATTTAAATATAGCGTCGTTAGTCGGATTTTTGGATCCAAAATGTTACTTTTTGCAAACGACCGAATTGGGACTCGATAACACCTCTATTGGTTCCAAAATGGCATTTGCGATCTTTTTAAGTATAAGCTTTGACATGTTTGGAGTAAGTTGAATTTTGCAACTTTTTCTAGTTTGGCTTTGGGTTGGGTTCAGCCCACTAACTAACTAATTAACCCTAACTCAGTCCCTCTCCTCCATTCACTTATTTCATTTCATATAAATTAAGCTAAAAAAAAACTAAAAATGGGGGAAGAGAATGGGAATTAGAAATTCCAAGCCCTAGTTTTTCTTACAAACTTGCAATCTTGCTCCAAAATCAAAGAGAAGCCATTGGTAAGCTTCCTCTTCATCTTCTCCAACTCTTCTCCTCTTCAATTTCAGAAAGTTTCCTAAACCTAACTTTGGGAAATATGTGTTTTATTCTTAGATTGAAGCTTGTAGAGTTGAAGTGAAGAGTAGTTGGTCTCTTTTTTGTGCTTGAGCTTCTTCTTCTTTGTTTGAGTTAAAAGGTGAGTTTTGGACTCACATCTACTTCTCTTGATTATTGATGTAAGGTGAGATTTTGATCTCTCATCTATGTTTATTTCTATCTTTGATGTTGGGTATGAATTCCTAACACCTTGTTCATATGCACTTGCTTTTGGTTTGGATTGAATTGGTGAATATCCAAATTTTTAGTGTTTGCGTTCAATTCTTTAAAGATCATAACTTTGATGTTTGAACATGTTTTTGGTGGCGAATCAGAGAGCTAATGGAGCTGGGGTATCTATTGGCTAAGGCTCCCTAGATCCATTGCTCGACCGTTTGCGTTTTGGAAGAACTTGCACTTCACTGAAAAAGGGCAGGAACTGCAGAAACTTGTAGTTCGACCGACCGAGCCCTGTAGCCGGTCGACCGACCTGCTACTTCGAGCAATTTTTCTGCTTCTGGCCAGCCGACCGAGCCCTGTAGTCCGGTCGACCGACCTGCTCCTTTTTTGCTGTTTTGCCTATTTTTGCTCATTTTGATTGGTTTTCCAAATTTTATCGATTCAAGTTGGTTTTTAGTGGTTGTCATTGCATCTTTGGCTTTGATAACTTATTTTTGACTTCATTCATGGGTTTTCATAAATAATACCTCTAAATCGTATTAAAAGCTTCCTTCTCCAATTCGTAAATTCTATTTAAAACGCACGCATAATTTCGCACTTCGAGCGGAGTGGAAAGGAGATTAAATGGTTAGGTAAAACGCGGACCATGAATCCATGCGTTTATCTTTCCGATTAATCCCCGACCTATTCGATTGATTGTTTTGACCTTTTTGGTCTGGTTTACCGTTGAGATGAGGTAGACTTTGTACTGCTTTGAGTGTGAAATTAACTAACGGATAGTAAACCGTTCAGTGCGAACGAGTGGTTATGGGACTCACGTTACCACTTTTCGGATTCCTTTTTGAGAGTTATGACACATTCCGCCAGTTAGTGGTGTCCAGTACTGGGCCTCCGTACCTTCACCACTACGGTTTGTTGCCTTCGGGTGTGTTGCCTTCGGGTTTGCACCTTCAGGTTTGTTGCCTTCGGGTATGTGCCTTCGGGTTTGTGCCTTCGGGTTTGTTGCCCTATTGTATCGCTTTCGGAGTTAGGTCTTTATGAGCAGCTCGAGTGATATTTGGGTTTGGAGTCTTCGGGCTCATGTATCCTTGTTTATACAGTACTGAGCACATGCAAATTTTCTGATGTTTCATTCATATGTATATTCCCTAGGTATCGCCCTTCAGTGTTGGTCTTTTTGAGCCGCATGATGTATAGAGATTACCTTGTGGAACTTGTGTTACCTTCATTGGTATTTGTTATTTGCCTTTATGGCTTGTTTTGGGATATTCCTATCCTTTGTTTCTCTGAGTTGCCGATGATACGAGGCTTGTTATGATATGATTCATCTTTTTGTTAGATGATTGTGTTATCTCTTTAGAGATATTTGTTATACCTTGTAACCTTGCAGATTTATTGTTGTTCAGTTTATCTAACTGATTTGTTTAGCTAGACTGACCCGTGTATTTTATACTCGTGTCAGACCGAGATGTTTCAGGTTAGGTGCTTTTGGACTTAGCCTATTTTGCTTCCGCATGGACTATTCAGCTTGTTCCTTTTTGTTAAAGCTTTTTGTGTAGTCCTTTTTATTGTAACTCTGATATATGTATTCATCCAGAATCTTTTGTATATTGTGGTTTGCTATACCACTTGTCGTGTATCAGTTTGTAAACTCTGTTATGTATCAATATATGTGTATATGATGATCGACTGTTCTGTGATGTATATTACATTTGAGTTGTTATATTCTGTTCTGATAGATCCTCCAACCACCTATGGTTTTGTTTTAAGTATTCATTGGGTATGTTGACTTTCTTGGTATGTTTATTGTCGATGTATTCAATAGATAGTTAGAGCAAGGCTATAGATGGTCGCTCCTAATCAGCCTTATTCTCCATGTTAGTTGACGGCATTACCCTGTAGTGTCCTTGGCTAGCATGGGTATAGAGGTGGGGCGCCATAGTGTGGTATCAGAGTCAAGTTCAGAACAAAATATGATAAACACAGAATAGATGCACATATTTCGGTACATCAAAGTGTATAAGTGATACAAATCTTTGAACCATCATGCCTCTATATTCCTTATGTGCCTTGGTGATAGATAGAATGTGGGAATACGTCTAGGAATGTATTTTATTCCGTAGTATTCCATCTTGATTATCTACCTAGTGAATAATCTTGTTCTTATCTTACTTTCGGCGTATGGCTGAAAGAGGCAGGGGACGACGTTCGGATGCTGGGCAATTTAGTGGCTCACATCCAGATGGCGTTTATATGTCTGCCGATCAGTTTTTGGAGTTGTTTAGGAGCACTCGGCCTCCAGTTCCTCCTCGAGTTTCTCCACCTCGCAAGTCTGCCTTTGCACGTCTGTGCAGTGATTTTAATCATCTTGGTGGAAAGCCATTTAAAGCCTCCGAGTCTGTTCTTGAAGTCCAAGCTTGGTTTCGCACGTGCGAGCGTATCTTCTCTCGCATGGATCTTTCTGACCATGATAGAGTTCTTGTAACTTCTAGCTTATTGCAAGAGCGTGCTCTTGATTGGTATGAGCTTCTTGTAGCCAAAATTGATGAGTCTACTCTTTCTTGGACTCAGTTTCGGGAGCGATTTGAACTCAAGTTCGTTCCTGAATCTGAAAAAGTTTTATTGACCCGTCGCTTCCTTGAGTTGAAGCAAGGGAAATCTTCTATTTATGAGTATGTTGCATCATTCGAGGCTTTATCTAAGTATGGTCTTGAATTCATTAGCACTTCTTATAAGAAGAATTTGAAGTTTGTCTCTGGTCTTAAGAAATATCTTAAGAAGTCTTTGTTGCTCCAGCTTAAGATTTCTTTTGAGGTGTTGGTTGATTCTGCGCTTCATCTCGAGACCGTCGAGAAGGAGTGTGATAGTGATGTTGATGTTAAGGTTTCCAAGAACCCCAACAAGAGGCAGTTTCCATTTCAGAAATCCAGGTCTTTTCCTTCTATGAAGAAGAAGACTGGTAGTCCTAGTTCTCAGCCTTAACCTTCTGGAACACATTTCGTTCGGAAGTGTTTCAATTATTGTTCTTCTGATCATATGATTCGAGCTTGTTCCAAGCCTCTCTTCTGCCGTTATTGCAAGAAGGAAGGACATCATGTTTCCACTTGCCCTACTGTTCCGGCTGGTGCCAAGTCTAGCAAGCTTTATGCTGCTAAGGCTTCTGAAGGTCCTTCTCAGCCCAAAGGTATATCTCCATCCATTTTGGAAGGTTCTATTTTATTTCATAATCATAGTATACGAGTTCTTTTCGATATGGGTGCTTCACATTCCTTCGTATCGAAGAAGCTCATCGATGATTTATCTTTGGATGTTTCTTGTTTGGTTACTTCATTGAGGATTGCGAATCCTATTGGGGGATCCGCGACCCTTAGCTTGCTTTGTGATTATGTTGAGATTGTTTTATGTGGCTTTTCTTTTCGTGCGAATCTGCACGTTATTTCTTGTCTAGGATTTGATATGATTTTGGGTATGGATTGGCTAGTGAGATATGATGCCAGTATTTATTTGTTCGGAGAGAATTGTATATCTTCGACATCCGGATTTTCCTACTCAGCTAAGTCTTGTTCTTCGGGATGTGGATAATTCCGAAATGGCTTTATGTTCTCTTGACTCGCGAGATGATGATGGTATATCTCGTATTCCTGTTGCTTGTGACTTTTCTGATGTTTTTGAACCTGTTTTGGGTTTGCCACCCAAGTGGGCAATTGAGTTCCGCATTGATCTCATTCCAGGCGCGCAGGCAATTAGTCGTCCTCCCACGAGGATGTCTACAAAAGAAAATGAGGAACTCAAGAAGCAGCTTTTAGAGCTTGAGTCCAAGCAGTTGATTCAGTCCAGTTTTTCTCCGTGGGGATCCGCGGTCGTCTTCGTGAAGAAGTCCAATGGAACTCTTAGGCTTTGCATAGACTATCGCAAGCTTAACGAGTTAACCATCAGGAATAGGTATCCATTGCCTAGGATCGATGATATGTTCGATCTATTGAGTGGTGCTAAGGTCTTTTCTCAGCTTGACCTTGCCATGGGTTTTCATCAGTTACGAGTCATGGAGGATAGCATACCTCTTACCGCTTTCCGCACTCGTTATGCTTCTTTTGAGTGGCTCGTTATGCCATTCGGGTTGACGAACGCTCCTGCTTTTTTTGTTGATCTCATGAATCGGGTATTCTGGGAATATCTCGATAAGTTTGTCCTTGTCTTCATTCATGATATCCTGATTTATTCTAAGTCTGATGCTGAGCATGCTAATCACTTGAGAATTGTCTTGAATACTCTCCGTCATCATCATCTTAGAGCAAAATTCTCCAAGTGCCATTTTTGGGAGAATAGGGTTAAGTTCTTAGGCCATGTTGTATCTTCCGATGGCATTCCTGTCGATCTCTCAAAGATCGAAGCCATCCAGAATTGGAAGAGGCCTGAGAATGTTCATGAGATTCGTAGTTTCCTTGGATTGGGGGGTTATTACCGTCGGTTCATTAAGGATTTTTCCTGTGTTGTGCTTCTTCTCACCAGCCTTACTCGGAAAGGCATTCGTTTTATTTGGTCCGACAAGTGTGAAGCTTCCTTTCAGACATTAAAGGAACTTCTCACTAATGCTCCTATTTTGGTGGTTCTCGAAGGGAATCATGATCTTGTTGTCTACACCGATGCTTGTGGTAGTGGTCTCGGTGCTGTTCTTATGCAGAAGGATCAAGTAGTTGCTTATGCTTCTAGGCAACTGCGTCCGAATGAAGTTCGCTATGCCACTCATAATCTTGAGTCAGCCGCCATTGTCTTTGCCTTGAAGATTTGGCGACAATATTTATTGGGCGAGCGCTTCATTCTCTGCACCGATTATAAATCCTTGAAGTATTTGTTCACTCAGAAGGAACTCAATATGAGACAACAGCGTTGGCTTGAGTTTCTTGCCTCATATGACTTTGATATCCAGTATACCCCTGGTAAGGGTAATTGTGTTGCAGATGCGCTTAGTCGTAAACATTCGGCTGTTATTTCTATGATGCTTGCCGAACGGGATATTCTTGAGACTCTATCTTTTTGTGAAATTCGTGATCGGGGTTCATCTTCTGATTCTCCTATTCTATTATTAGTTTGGGAGCTCGACCCATTTTATTGGATCGTATTGCCGATGCTCAGCGGCATGATCCTGATATGTTGCATCTTATTCAGCTTTGTGAGTCTGGATCCTGTGATGAGGCGTTGCGGGATTTCAGCATTGATTCTCATGGGTGTCTTCGCAAGAAGAACCGTCTTTTTGTGCCTTCTGATTTTGCACTTAGGCATAACATTCTTGATGACTGTCACCGTTCTAAGTATATCATTCATCCTGGTAGTAGTAAGATGTATGCCGATATGCGTCGTCTTTATTATTGGGAAGGCATGAAGAGCGATGTGGCGAGTTATGTGAGTAATTGCATAACTTGTCAGCGTTTTAAGGCCGAACATCAGCGTCCTTCTGGTCTTCTTCAGCCTCTAGCGATTCCATTGTGGAAATGGGATCAGATTTCTATGGATTTCATTGACGGTCTACCTCGTTCGAGATCAGGCCATTCTAGCATCTGGGTTATTGTTGATCGCCTCACTAAGTCTGCTCATTTTGTCCCTATTAAGTCTAATAGGACTACTTCGCATTTGGCTAAGTTATATGTCAAGGAAATCGTGAGACTTCACGGTGTTCCTAGTTCTATTATGAGTGATCGTGATCCCTTATTCACGAGTCATTTTTGGAAGAGTCTTCAGCAAGCTTTGGGAACAAAGCTTAATTTTAGTACAGCTTATCATCCGCAGTCTGACGGACAGACTGAACGGGTGAATCGTATCATGGAAGATCTTCTCCGTATTTGTATTTTTGATTTCGGTGGTAGTTGGGAGGATCATCTACCTCTTGAAGAGTTCTCCTACAATAATAGTTTTCAGTCTAGTATCGGTATGGCTCCTTTCGTAGCTTTATATGGAAGGCCATGTCGATCACCTTCTTGTTGGTTGGAATCTGGAGAGAAGCTTATTCTTGGTCCAGATTTTGTTCGTGATTCTTCCGAGAAGATTGATCTTATTAGGTTGAGAATGAAAGAGGCACAGAGCCATCAGAAGTCCTATGCTGACAGCCGTAGGAAGCCTCTCGAATTCTCGATTGGTGACCTTGTCTTTATTCGTGTTTCTCCTTTGAAGGGGGTTATGCGCTTCAGTATGATCGGAAAATTGGCTCCTCGTTTTATAGGACCATTTTCTATTACTGAACGTATTGGCCCTGTGGCTTATAGAGTTTCACTTCCAGCTCATTTATCTGGCATTCATGACGTGTTTCACGTCTCTCAACTTCGGAAGTGTCTTCGGGAGTCCGATTCTGTTATCGCTTCTCCTTATTTGCAAGAGCCTGAGGTCTCACGGGACTTATCTATTGTACATCAACCTATTCGCGTACTTGACACGGAGGTGCGACACCTTCGAAACAAGGATGTGCCGCTCGTAAAGGTTCAATGGTCCGCTAACCCCAATGACCGTACTTGGGAAACCAGTGAGTATATCGAGCGATCTTATCCGGGTTTTCTATCCTCTCTTGGCAACGGTGAGTTTATCTTTTCATCTCATGGTTATTTTCTTTCCTTTTCTTTTGAATGTTGCAAGTATGTAGTTGTTACAAATATTGTCTCTAGGAATTGCGGGGACGCAATTTTGTAAGGAGGGGAGGTCTGTAACAACCCGCATATTTAACGATTTTATATTTAAATGTTTTATTTAAATATAGCATCATTGGTCGGATTTTTGGATCCGAAATGTTACTTTTCGCAAACGGCCGAATTGGGACTCGATACCACCTCTATTGGTTCCAAAATGGCGTTTGCGATCTTTTTAAGCATAAGCTTTGATATGTTTGGAGTAAGTTGAATTTTGCAACTTTTTCTAGTTGGGCTTTGGGTTGGGTTCAGCCCACTAACTAACTAATTAACCCTAACTCGGTCCCTCTCCTCCATTCACTTATTTCATTTCATAAAACTTAAGCTAAAAAAAACTGAAAATGAGGGAAGAGAATGGGAATTAGAAATTCCAAGCCCTAGTTTTTCTTACAAACTTGCAATCTTGCTCCAAAATCAAAGAGAAGCCATTGGTAAGCTTCCTCTTCATCTTCTCCAACTCTTCTCCTCTTCAATTTCAGAAAGTTTCCTAAACCTAACTTTGGGGAATATGTGTTTTATTCTTAGATTGAAGCTTGTAGAGTTGAAGTGAATAGTTGGTCTCCTTTTTGTGCTTGAGCTTCTTCTTCTTTGTTTGAGTTAAAAGGTGAGTTTTGGACTCACATCTACTTCTCTTGATTATTGATGTAAGGTGAGATTTTGATCTCTCATCTACGTTTATTTCTATCTTTGATGTTGGGTATGAATTCCTAACACCTTGTTCATATGCACTTGCTTTTGGTTTGTATTGAATTGGTGAATATCCAAATTTTTAGTGTTTGGGTTCAATTCGTTAAAGATCCTAACTTTGATGTTTGAACATGTTTTTGGTGGCGAATCGGAGAGCTAATGGAGCTGGGGTATCTATTGCTAAGGCTTCTTAGATCCATTGCTCGACCATTTGCGTTTTGGAAGAACTTGCACTTCATTGAAAAAGGGCAGGAACTGTAGAAACTTGCAGTTCGGCCGACCGAGCCCTGTAGCCGGTCGACCGACCTGCTACTCTGAGCAATTTTTCTGCTTCTGGCCAGCCGACCGAGCCCTGTAGTCCGGTCGACCGACCTGCTCTTATTTTGTTGTTTTGCCTATTTTTTCTCATTTTGATTGGTTTTCCAAATTTTATCGATTCAAGTTGGTTTTTAGTGGTTGTCATTGCATCTTTGGCTTTGATAACTTGTTTTTGACTTCATTCACGGGTTTTCATAAATAATCCCTCTAAATCGTATTAAAAGCTTCCTTCTCCAATTCGTAAATTCTATTTAAAACGCACAACTAATTTCGCACTTCGAGCGGAGTGGAAAGGAGATTAAATGGTTAGGTAAAACACGGACCATGAATCCATGCGTTTATCTTTCCGATTAATCCCCGACCTATTCGATTGATTGTTTTAACCTTTTTGGTCTGGTTTACCGATGAGATGAGGTAGACTTTGTACTGCTTTGAGTGTGAAATTAACTAACAGATAGTAAACCGTTTAGTGCGAACGAGTGGTTATGGGACTCACGTTACCACTTTTCGGATTCCTTTTTGAGAGTTATGACACATTCCGCCAGTTAGTGGTGTCCAGTACTGGGCCTCCGGACCTTCACCACTACGGTTTGTGTAACGATCCTAATTTTTAATTAAATTTAAAATTGATAATGTAAATAAATTTTTGGATAAAATTGTAAATTAATTTGGATTTTTCAAATTAAATAGGATATTTGCTTATTTGAGTATTGATTTTAAAATTTTAATTGAGATTTTGAATTTCTATATTTAAAATCTTATAGATAAAAAGTAACATCCCAAAATTTCCAATTTAAATAAATAATATATTTTAAACTTTTGGATTTAATTTGAGAATAAATTTGAAGAAAAATCTAAACAAATGAAATAAGTGAAAATAATGTATGAAATAAATCCCAAATTTATTTTGAGTTTAAAATATTGAGATGATAAATGTTTTTAAAAGTCATTTGGATTTAGAATGTTTATATTTCAAGTTTAAGATTTAAGTTTGAATTTAAATTTGGAATAAATGTTTTAAAATGAAGAAGCATTTAAAAAAATCATTGAGGAACAAGTATACAATGGTAAGACAACTTTTCTTTTAAACATTGTACATATGCATATATACAACAAATGAATAAAAGTATGTATATTGGTTTATAAAAGTATATGCATATAATATAGGAAATGAAATCTATAAATTTCTTTGCTTTGAAAACAACAAAAGGCTGAAAACTTACATTCACAATAAAATGAATAATTAACAAAATCTAAGGTTTAAGATCTTTTCTTACAAATGGCACAAGATATCAATTCCTTAATAAAATAATCAATAAAAAATTTCAGAAATCTTTCACCTTCCCAATTCAAATCTATTTACCTCCAAATCTCTGAAAAGTTTAATAAGCCAAAAGATTTCGCAATCTTTACTTCAATATTCAAGAAGAAGAAAAAAATTCAGAGAAAAGATAAGAAAGAAATTTGCCTAATTTCTTCTTCAATGCAAATTAAAAAAACTGAAGTGATTTCTAAAGCATCAAGTGTAGTGTGATACATTCAGGTAAGTTTTTAAAATTTTATAGTTAATAAAATTTTGGTTTTGAAGTCATATGTTAACAACAATTTTTAAATTCAAACTGCAGATTTGTAAATAAAATAGTGAAGTTTCAGGGTTTTGCTAATGCTAGTTTCTGGAAATAATTGTAAAAGGCAAGTAAATTTTCTTTTAAAAGAATTTGAGTTTGAAGTTATAATTGCTAATGGAAAAAGAATTTAATACCCTAACATTCAATAAATTGCAGGAAAAAAAAAGAATCAAGTCAAAGGCTAAACTTATTTTCTGGACTGTAGAAAAAAAAAGAAAAAAAGAAGAAAAGCTCTCTGTTCTATTAAAAATCCTAACTGTAAGAAAATTTAATTTGTTGTTGTTGATCAATTTAATTCATAAACACAATAAGAAGTAAACAAAGATCTGTAACTATGATTTGCAGATCTGAACTCCAATTTAAAATAAAGAAAGAAGAGTGGTTGCAGGCTTTCATCTATGATTTGAAACTGTCAAGAGCCTTCTGTCTTCAGGAAAAAAAAAGGTGAGCAAACCTTACCTTGATCTGATTTATGATTTAATGCATGCTTAAAGTAAAGTTGTGAATCTGCTTGAATGTATACTATATATATACATAGGTGTGTGGCTGTGCATGTTTGCTGATTGAGTACATCTCTGTTTTTAAGAATACAGGCTGCAAAACCTGTTTCAGAAACTAAGAGCTATTTCTCGAATCAGTTTTAGGCTTCGAGATCTAAGTAAAATCTGTTTGAATGACCATGATTTAAGTCTTAAAGATTTAAGTATAAGTTGTTAAAGCACTTTCTGAAATTTTAGAAAGAAAAAAAAAGAAGACAGTGGACAATCTTCTCTGATAAATACTGTGAGTAAACTATTTAAATCTGAACAAATCTTGATTGTTGTGATGAATTTTATTTTTAAGAAAAATTGTAAATGATGCCTGCATGTATTTGAACACGTGAAAGACCTGTCCATGTCTGTTTTACAGGCATATATGTCTCTGTGTTTCCAAGTTTTAAAAAATCCCGTTCAAATCTTGATTTTTTCCCCTCTGATCCTTATTAAACCTTAGGACTTATGTAACGACCCCAGATTTTTGTGAATTTAAATTGATAATTTAAAGGAATTTTTGGATTAAAAATTGTAAAATTTATTTTAAATGGATTAGAGTGATGCGAATTTCCCCGAGATTGAAATAACTTTTGTATAAATCATTTTAAATTTAAAAATATTGTATATATGTATATACATTTGATTTGAAATGTAAATGATGATAATTTGAGTTATAAATATATGGGTATATAGAGAAATATAAAACAATAATTTTTAAAGTAAAATTTATGATAATTATTTAAACTAAAAATAGAAGTAAATTTAAAAATGCAAGAATAAGAGCAAATAAAAGTATTCAAACAAACAAATAAGCAAAGTAAACAAAACAAAGTAAAAATAACAAACAAATAAAAACAAAGGTTATGCAGGCAAATAAAAAGTAAGTAAATAAATAAAACAAAAGGGTATACATTCAAAACAAAAGGGTATACATTCATAAGTATGAACAAACAAAAGAAGATAGTCAGAATGCATGCAAGTGTAGGCAAGTTAAAAATAAAAGAAAAATATATATACATATTGTTAAGAGACATGAAAGACAAAAGAAAGAAAGGAAGAATATAAAATATCACCAGCCACCAAACAAACTGCACAGTCAACAAGGACAAACAAATAATAATATCTATGTATATAGTATCACCTCCAACACAAGATCACTTTAGCTGAAGCAAGAAAAAGGATAGAATGAGGTAGGTATGGAGACACATATCTTGGCATTAAATGCTAGCACAACAAGTATCACCAGCCTCCATACCAATATCTCTGGCCAAAGATTTAAAAAATACAAGTAAAGAAAATCTTGTACCTGCTTTGTATAAACAAATGATCACCCTGTATATTCAATTTATATACATCCACTTCACATTTTAAATTCGTTCATTCTTGTCTAAGGAAAACTGAAGTAAAACATCTCAAACTTAAACCAAAATTTTGCTTTGAACAAAACAACAATTTAACTAAATCCAGAGATCAAAGTAGAAGGTTGCAACTGGAAATTCAAAGCTTGTTTCTAAAATTGAAGTACTCTTTTTATTCTGGAAAAGCAAAGTGAGTAACTTATTTTCTTAAAGGTTTAAAGTATAAAACTATTGCTTATCTATAAATCTGTGCATAGGTTTGTTTATAAAAATATATATATGTGGATTCTCTGAATATATTTAAACTGGAAGTGTTTTATACATTACTGTTGTTAGCATATGTTTTCTGTTCTTAGATTTTAAGTACAATTCTTAATTCAGAAATCATTTCTTCAAAATCTACTAAATGTTTGGACTTAGGATTAAAATGAAAGATGTTTGTTTGATCCTGAACCAAGTTCTAAAAATCAGTTAAAGTTAAAACAACATGTAAATGTCTCTGAAAAATCAAAGAACTGAGCAAAATTCAATTTTAGTAAAATTTCGAATATCTTAAATCACGAATTCAGTTATACAACTCGAATTCTTATTGAAAAATATGATTTTTAAGGCGAGATTCATAATTTTTAGAAGTGTGGTTTGAGAGCAGTTCGAGTTGTTCGAATTTTCGTCCTTTTGACGAATTCAGGTGATCGCGCCGACGAGGGTGGTCGGGGTTCTTCCTCGAGGTAGAAGAACAATCGTGGATTCGGGGAAAAATATTATGACGAGGTGCAGTCGGTCGTGGTGAAGGCAGCAAACATTTGAAGTACAGAACCCTAGTTTCAACTAGGTTTAATAATTCGATCGCCACGGCTCCTATAGTTGATCGAGTTCAATACGCTTTTGGGTGATGAAAGAGGTGATGTCGATGAAGAGTTGACCGGAGTTCTAAGCGTTCCGGTGGCCGAGGTTGGGTAAATGGCGCGTTGACAGGTTTTGAAGTGGTGGTTGCTTTCTTGTTCCAGGTTTGGTTTGAACTCGAATTTGACTTCAAGTTAGGGGATGAATGATCTGATGCTTGCGTTGGGTTTTCAGAGTGGATGTCGACTTGTCAAAGGCCGGAGGGGAGTTCGCCAACGATCGGCGGTGATGTACACGTGCACAAGCACGTTGCTTAAACTCTGGGTGTTGTTGGCCTGGGAAGAGCAGGGGAATTTCATGTGTTTAATCTCGGGTAGTTGCGTGGGTTACTCGAAGCAGTTTGAAATCGTGTTGTGTTCGAGTGGAGCTGGATAGTTCTTGGGTTTGCTCGAGTATTACTCAAAGCACTGGGTAGTTTTGCTTGGGGCAGTGGATTTTTGCACTCGAAGTCATCTGGGAAAATGTCTCGGGGATATTAGCTACAGGTTTTAAAACCTGTAAGTTTTATAAAACTTAAATCTGGATTTTAAAAATATAAAATAGATATTTAAATTAAGTTTAAATCAAATTTAGTTTGGGTTCGAATGAAGTTTGAATCTCAGTTTTAAATATAAGATAAAGTTTTTAAATTAAATTATTTATAACAACTTTAAAAGGTTTAGATAGTTGGGATTTAAAAAGTAAAGCTTTAAATAAAAATAGAGATTTAAACTAAAATTTAAATATGGAATTTAATCTAAATTCGAATCTTAGTTTTCGAATAAAAGAAGTTTTTGAATTTAAATTGTTCGAAACAATTCAAATGATTAAGTGTATTTTTAAAATTAATCTGAATTTAAGTTTAAAGTGTAATGTTTAAAATACACTTAAATGATTAATGAAATCATTAATAAAGAAATTAATTATCTTAGAGATAATTAAGGTAATAAGATGATTTAATTAATAAGGTAATTAAGGAATGATTTATTTAATTTATAAATAAATAATTTAGATTAATTTATAAATAGAAATGATTAATAATGAATTAATCTAAGATAATTTCTTAAGAATGTAATTAAGGATTAATCACTTATTGTAATAAATTTTGGATATTTTGATTTATTAAAGTTAATTAATTATGTAATTGGTAGGTTGATTTAATTAATATGATTAGTTAAGAATAATTTAATTAATTAAAGTGTTTGATAAATTAATTTATATCAAATGATTTGTAATTAATAAATCAGGATTGGATAATTAATTCATAAGAAATTAAAATAAATTGGAAATAAATTGAATCAATTAGGATTAAACAATAAATTAATCCTGCTTATAAATGATTATTGAATACTTGACCTTACTTACGAATGATTGTATGATGTGAGATGCATTGAATTGATTTTCCTATCTGATCTGTGATAGTTTGTTCTGTGAAGTGAGCTGTGTATTTATTCATTTATTGATGATATATTTGTATATTATCTGTGAATCTGTGAATATATGGTAAGCGTTATAGTTTATATCGCTTATCAATTATATTTCTGTGTTTTGATCTGTGATGATTGAATGGTTGTGCACTATTGAGTTAAACCCCTGGACCCCACCATACACACACAAATATGGATTTCACGAGGAAATCGGTTAAGTCACAGATGTTTGAAATAGTTTTAAATTTGAATTTTTAAATCCAAATGTTTTGGAAATGGAATCGGACTAAATGTGAAAAGCAATTGAAAAGGGAATTTCAAAGATGGAAATTTATTTTGAATAACTGGATTAAGTGTTGGAATTTAAATACTTTAAATTAAATTTGAATTCAATATTCAAATTGAATTCTGTAATTTGAAACTAGGGATTAATGATATTATACTAGTCATTGTGAGTTAAATCATTTTTAAAGGTATGGTTTTGGGAATTTGAATTTAACCCAAGGATTTCAACTCGTATAAATGAATCAGATTTCCAAAATGAAAACGGTTGTTTTCAAATGATAAACACTCTTAAATAAAGAACTGAGATTCCAGTTAATTAGGGGAATTTCAAGATTGAATAGAGAAGTGATTTTCCTAAGTTATGAATGAATTTTTTTGAAAGCTATGAATTAAATCTGTTTATTTTAACAGATTTAAATTGATGATTTGTTTAAATCAAATTGAAATGAAATTGTTTTGAAGGTTATAAGTTAAATCTTTGATTTAAAGATTTAACGAGTTAATCAAATTGAAATGAAAATTGATTTGGAAAATCTATGAATGAATCTTTTGTTTAAAAGATTAAAACGTGAAAATTGTTTAAACCGTTAAAGGTTGTGAAAATAAATTTTTTTTGTTAAAAGATTTGAAATGGTAATTGATTAAACCATTTGAAAGAAAAACTTTGGATTTTTAAGTTGTGACTTAATTGAAATCCCAATATCCATATGTTTTTGAACTATTTCGCTCACTATTCGGTTTAGCCGGGAAAGGACCTTTGTGTCGTATAACCCATTCCAAATATGTGATACGTCGTTATGGATAGCATTTGAAGACCGGTGATGAAGACCGGGTATTTGCGAAAGCGATAGGATGACCTATCGATTGTTTCTGCACCGAGTCGCGCCGGTATAGAAACTCCCTAAGTGATGGGAAATCCGATCGGGATTGTGAATATCCGGATTGCAAGGACTTCTTTGTAAGTGCCTTCGGTTCTGTTCGATCCCAGAACAGACTTGTATGGATTGTATGCCTGACATTACAAGTTGAGATGTAAAGCCGATTTCTTTCAAATATATTTCTGTTGGTGGCGGAGAATTTATTCTCTTAGCTTAACACCCTTCTCTGAGACGTACGAGCTCAGAGGTTATGTAGTTGAATGTTATCAGCGATATATTCCCAATTTGGTAATGTGACATGCCATCTTGATTTCAATTTCGTTTTCAGCTTTTATTTCGAATAAAATTAAACGTGCGTTTAATTTTACCTGAAATTTTCGCTAGCTCCAAATGACTCCAATCCAATTCCATAGCGTAGTGCTCGTCCATACGAACCCAACGCAACTTGTTTTGTGCATTTTTGACCACGTATGAAAGAGTTATAGCAATTTGAAGTTAATACAATTTAATTACAAATTAAATTCAACTTTCTTTTTTATATTTTAAACCGTACATCTATCATCACCGTGCATTTTGAAGTCAACGAATCAAGGCCATGCTTTGTTTTCTTCCGTCTTCGTTCCTTCCAGGTCTTCACGCGTGAAAACAAACCCATGCCGCCCCTCTAGGGTTTCGAACGCACCTACCTACGTCACTCGAAACTCCATCACTCCACCACCACTTCGAAGCTCTCGCCAAGAGCTACCTTCGTCATGAACCCCAAAGAGCTCGGCCCTTCCTTCTTCCCTGAATTTCGTGCACAACTTCGGCACTTCGAGCCCAAATCCCCGTTGATCCATAACACCATTCGTGATCTCCACCGTTCAGATTATAGAGGAGGATGTGCTCTTCCATTTTGTAGTTGGAGGTTTTTGGTAAAAGTGGATGGATTGAAAAATTTTAAGGGAGGAAGAAAACTAAATTTCGGCCATTGGTTTTTATGAAGGTGGCGGCCGAAGCTTTCAGTTAGGGTTTTAGAATTTTTTTGCAAAAAATGGATTTTAAGGGCTTTTATAGAAAATTTCACGAACACTATTCATCCCGGAATTTCCGAACTCCAAACGAAGCGTGCTGATTGGCGTTTCTAAAGTTTACACCGCGTTTCGAACATAATGGAACGTGTTTCGGGAGCTAATTCGATCATCTGTGCAAGTTATGGCAATGAACGTTCAATTTAAAATTAAATCGATTTAAACTAATTTCTAGGCGTTTTAGCTTGCACCGGACAAACGGTAAATCCGATTGACACGAAATTTGAAACCATACAATAATATCACATTACGAATCCGATGAAACTTGTTTCGTCGGAATCCGAGACTGTTTGAAAAATGACTATTTTAACTCGCCAAATTAAATATAAAAAAAACAATTTTGATGCGTTTCGAGCTGCCACGGTCAAACGAAAACTCCGATTGCTACGAAAATTGAAATCTGATAATAACAAACTATTACAGATCCAATGGAACTAGTTTCGTCCAATTCTGAGACTGTTTGAAAATTGACTAATTTCACTAGTCGATTTAAATATTAAAATATTCAATTTTCACAAATTAACTTTTAATTCAATTTTAAAAGTTCTAAAACATCGTTCTAACTCCAATATGATAAAATAAAATTTTACAAATCATTTTCAATCATATTTAACCCAAATTTCAATTATTTCTGTAATTTCAATACTAAATTATCGATTTAATTATTCAATTAAATCCAATTATTCGAAATAAAATTTATTCGACTTATAAATTTCACTTATTAATATTTAAAATCAATTAAATATACGAATTTTAATTAGTAAAAATTCTGGGTCGTTACAACATTAACCCAAACGCCTTGAGTTGAGTGTGAAAACATATCTCCCTTTTCATATGTGTTGTACCTACAAAAAAATAAGATTATGTTCCAGTGTTCGCTTCCTACGTTATGGTCCACGGGTAGGTCTTATGAAACCATACCCATTTGGATGTGGTTGAATCTTTATAAATATAATTTTTATTACAAATCACATTCTTATAATAGTGGCTAATAAAAATTTATTTATCATGATTAATCGTATTAGCTGGAATCTATATTTCTAGTACCATTAGTCATTAGCTTAGTAGTTGAAAATATTTTCTATCATTTCTAAACAAAGTACTATTATATTTGTACATAGTTTTAGGACTACCATGGTTACTAGTACTAGCACTAAAATTAGTATACGTGAATGCAAATCTAGTACTGTATTTACTTTTAGTTCATTTGTAGCCTAAAACAGTTTTATCGTTATGAGCTTTTGAATTTGTAACTAAGGAAGATAAAATATCTTCACCCTTGTTAAAATTTATGATTTTTTCATTTAATTTTCAAAATTTACTTTAAAAGAACAAAATTATTTTTGTAAAATATTGCTATTATCTTTCAAAATCGCACATTCTTTAGATAATTCTAGGTTCTTTTTAATTAAAGCTTCATTCTCTTTCTCGAGAGACAAAATTAAAAGCTAGAATTATTTAAAGAATTTTCCAAAAAACTATTTTTATTTTGCAAAATATTGATTTTCTCCAAAAGATTATTGTTTTTAACTTCTAATTGTTCCTTTTCTTTTTGTAAGAAATCTTTTTATAAAATGATTTCTTCTACCGTATTTTCAAAAAAATTAGTTTGTTTTACCAAAAATTTATTTTACTTTTTTAAATTGGAAATTTACCGCTCAAAATTTTTTAACTTAGCTAATGCAATTTTATTAAGTTTATTCAAAGTTTTATAATCTTTTAATACTTCATCATGTGTTAGCAAAAGATCTTTGTATAAAGACTCTAAGTGTACCAATTGTGATCTAAGTTTAGCAATGAGGCATTTGCTTGTTTGCTCCTTAGATTCTTCTTTATTGCTCTTCCTCTTTCTATTACCTTGACTAGATTCCTTTATGACCATTTATTCTAAGATTTTGTTGCGATCTCTATAATCCCAAGCTTTGATACCAAATGAAATTCTATGCGGATTGAGTAATACGAATAATTCTACTAATTAAAAAACTTATATCAAACGGGCAGTGTAAAAATTGAAACAGAAATAAATAATAAAGCAAAGTGCACTAGGGATTTTTATACTGGTTCGAACTACCTTCTATCCTAGTCTCAGACTCCTTCTAGATTTAACTAACAAACGTCCTGACTTAACCTGGAGGAATAGGCATTACAGACCCCCTAAGGTGCCAAACATGACTTCCATTTTGTAAACCGCCTAAGCTGTTGAATAGGACTTCGTGCTTGAAGATCTCCAACAGAACTTCAACTACAAAGTGTAGTAAAGTGTTTTGACTTCTTGTGCTCTAAATGACATGGATGAGTCGATATAGTACAACCTTTCTATAATCTTCTTCTTTGGAGCATAATGTGTGCTCGTGAAGAAAGAAAGTAATATGATCACAAGAAAATAATCTTGAACGAATATGGGATCAAAAACTTAAAAGCAATGTTGTAAATTGAATGCTTGAGAGCAATTCAAGATTGACAAAGAAAGAATTATAAACTAGTTAATTAAAACTTTGAAATGAATTTCTTTATATAAATATCCATTATTTGTAGCTGTTTACGAAAAGTATTGATGAAGAGAAAAGTTTGCAACTGTTAATGGATATAGATGTCTCTTCACGAGGAAGAATATCCTTTTAGAAATATAGCTAATAGATGACTTTCAGTCAACTGAAAATAAATGAGCAGTTGACTAAATTTTTTTAGAATATAAGAATTTAAAACAAAAAAGAAACAATGCAATTTTAACATAATTCAGTTTGTTGAAATTTCCCATTCAATCGACTGAATATTGTTAGTTTTTAAATCCTATATGTGCACATATTCAATCGACTGAGAGATATGATTTGGTCAACTAACTGCTATGTACTTTTGTTTTATACTTTGAAAATGATTTTTGATACACATGTGTGTGTATGTACCACCTAAAAGAGATTTTAACATCATTTATACCTCCAGACTCAGACACTATGACTGATAATACGTTGATGTGTCATCGTGGTCTTTGTATCGTCAAGTACGTCTCTTCGTTTGATTTGATATCTTTTTCTTGCATAAGTGGTTAGTTTATATTTAGTCGTCACTATCAAAACATCAAAATACGAGGTTCTAACTTTCTTCCCCTTTTGATGATGACAACTGTAAAAGTTAATTTTAAAATTTTATTGATAAATAGATATTTCTCCCTCTAATTTGATACTCTTCTTATCGATATGGTCGTATATATATATTTCCCCCTTTGTCATTGATAAAATGGAAATAGATATCAAGTAGGAGTAATATAAATGATTATAAGGGTAGAACTCTCTAATATAAATTCACATGCATACAAAATATTAAAAATTATGTTAATATTTTAAAGAACATACCACTTTTCAAAGTCACTATTTTAACTATCACAACGTCATATACCATACTCACATAGAAAAATCGAACATAAATATCAGAAAATTTGGAAGATATCTCCCTCTTCATATATAGTGTACCTGCAAAAATATAATATATATGTTCCGATACCCTCTTCCTACGTTAAGGTCCGGGGGTTAGGTCTTAGGAAACGATACCAATTAGGATGTGGTTGGATCTTTATAAATATAGTTTTCATTACAAATCACATTCTTATACTTGTTGCAAATATAATTTTTTTATCATGATCAACTGTATTACCTGGAATCCATATTTAATACCGTTAGTCATTAGCTTAGTAGTTGAAATATATTTTCTATAATTTCTAACCAAAGTACTATTATGACTATAAATGGTATCAAGACTACCATGGTTACTAGTACTAGAAATTGCACTAAAATTCATATACATAAATGCATATCTAGTACTTTATTTACTTTTAGTTTGTTTATAGCCAAAACCACTTTTATCATTATGAGCTTTTGAATTTTTAACTATGCAAGATAATGTATCTTTACCTTTGTTAAAAATTTACGATTCTTTTCATTTAATTTTCAAAATTTTCTTTAGAACCACAAATTCTTTTTGTACATATTACTATTATTTTTTAAAATCTTACATATTTTAGATAATTCAAGGTTCTTTTAATTATAGCTTCATTCTCTTTCTCAAGGGACAAAATTAAAGACCTAGAATTATTTAAATGAATTTTTCAAAAATATAATTTTACTATGCAAAACATTGACTTTTTTTTCCAAAAGATTATTGTTTTTAACTTTAACTCCTCATTTTCTTTTTGTAAGTAATCTTTTTGTAAAACGAGTTCCTTTACCATATATTTTTAAAAAATTAGTTTGTTTTACCAAAAGTTAATTTCTCTTTTAAATTAGAAATTTCTTGCTGTAATGACCCACCTTTTTGGACGGTTTAAATCAACAATAAACCACAAATGTCAAAATCAAACCATTCAAAAGGAAGGATTGTTAATGGGGTAAATAAAAAAAATAAGAGAAAGGAAAGAAAACCAAAATACAGAATCTCACAGCGAAATGACAAAATATAATAATCAAATAAACAGTTCATGAAGATGTTTTACAAATACTTCTAATTACACTTTTACAACACAATAGGAGTTACACATACAACATGTTAAAATTGGATAATGCAGCGGAACAACATGATGCAGTGGAATATACTAACAATTTAATACTAAACTCCATCTTCGTCCTTCAGAAATAATGTCTTCAACACTTAAAAGCTCGGGCAAACCCGAGCGTAATAAAAAGACAAAACATTCGAGTCAATACTAAAAGATCTTATGTAAATTAAATCAACAACAAATAAATATGAGTGTAATGGATTTAGAGATGTCTACGGGATTTTACATCTCATATCTAGTGTATAATGTGTGTGCAATAACTTAAGAGATGTTTCAGAATCTTCCATCTCCTAAGGATTTGTTAAACTATCTATATGTAGTAATATATGCTATATATGTAGTGTCTATCAGTAAAGTAAAGTATTAAAATAGCGTTAAGGCTTACCTATATCCCTCTTAACACATTATATAAATCAAGGAGCATTCCATAGGCACGACACAAATCAAAATCATAGTGGGCTTAATAAGGCATATGACAAGGTACGCGAGGCAATGCCTAGGGTAGGATTATACCGTTTTGCACTCCCAGATTGGTAGTAACGCATAGCAGCTACTATCACCCACCACAGAACACACTCCCATAATCAAATCGAAGGTGGCCACCAAATCAATCATAAAGTAACAGATATGGTTTTGAAGAAGCGTGTCCGATCGGAAGAGCGACCTCACTCGTCCAGGATAGCTTCTGTTTTAGTCATATCAAGTCGACCCGAAGGTTAGGACTACGTTCTTAGCTCATACCAGTACGTTTTGCAAAACCATCCTATTTCATTTTGAATTCTCCACCACGTGCACAGTTGTTAAAATGGTTTCGAAATTGGCAAAGAGTATGACAATATCCGATCCCGGTCTCTTCAACAATCAATCATTATATTTTTCACACCATGGTTATTATATAAAGACATACTTAATAATAAACCTAGAAAACAGTTTATACCTTCATATCAAGATATGCATATACTTATTCCAAAAGTATAAATATATTCATAAATACAGAGGAAGATTTCTTTTAATCAATTTCGAAAATAATTTATAAATCTCACTTAAACCATTTGTAAACTATTTGTATGGTTTAAAACCATTTATAAAGCTATTTATAAATTCCAAAATAGTTTACAACTCTTCCCTTTTCATAAACCTTTACGCAAATTCCTTTAAAATGCTTTCGAATCCCTTTACACAAGTTCTTTTATAAAACCCTTTATAAATTTCTTTAAAACCCTTATAACCCCTTTATAAATAAAATCTTTTATAAAATCCTTTATAAAAATCCTTTATAGAATTCTTTTACAAAATCCATTATAAAATCTCTTACAAAACTTTTTAAATTCCTTACATAACCTTTTACAAAATTCTAAAATCTTTTACAGAAATCTTTTATCTAGTAAAGTTGTTACAAAAGTCTATATTTATTATCTTAAATCAAAACTATATTTATTATATTAAATTAAAGTTAATATATGTATATATATTAATACTACATTAAATATTTTATTAAATTAAAATATTAAACTATTTAAAATACATGTTTAAAACTAAATAAAATTATAAGTTAAAATCTTAAATTTACATTTAGAACCATATATTAACTTATAATTTAAGCTTTTAAACATATAAAATAAATTATTTTGAAAATATAAATTTAAAAAAAAATCATTAAATTAAATTTAAAAACCAAATTTATAAATCAATCATACTTTACCATTTTGAAAATAATTTAAAACCGACAAACGGTGTCCGTATATAATTTTCTACCTTATGGTCAAGTGATTGGGCATGTATTATTTCAACCCAAATAGTAAAATTCCCGGGTATACATCATTTCAACCTGTATCCCGAATCAACAATTTTCAAATCAATAAAATCATTCGGGTACATCATTTCAACCCATAACGATTTTTCCTAATCTATAAGATCATTCAACCCATAGTGATAATAGGGATATAAACATCCAATCATCTAAAATATCAACAAACAAACATCCATCACAATTAACATCCAAATCAGTCAATAAATCACAATAATTAGCTGGTTATCATTATTAAATATTTGACTAGCAGTTTAAATTCAATATTAATTTAAATGATGATTTAATTCGATAAAAATCAATTCCAATTAAAATGTCAAATTAAACTACCAAACATCAACCAATAATATTCTTATCACATCATAATAATTCAACTAACATAAGAAGGATTAGTATTTGTGAGTGGGTTAAATCACTCAATTTTGATATCTAGTCGGTTTAAAATCCAATAAAAACCTAAAATTTGAACAGTCTTAAAATGCAGCCGAATAAGTTCCCTGTCGTTTGAAATTTCGATATGATCCCAGCCGAAGAAACCACGTCCAAATCCAAGTTCGTATGCCAAATTTATGATAGTTAGAAGATTGGAATTTAAATTTAAATATAAACGATGGCAATTACATAAATATCATTACCTCCACAAACCCTTGTCGCGCACGATAAACCCACTATCTCACGTCCAGCCGCCACCTATCATCCATTAACCACCGCTACTATAGGCATCGCGACCAAGATCAGGCACTGACGCCCCTCTCCTCATGCTCCGTCCCCTCTCTTGGCGCCGCCCGCGACGAATGTGCCACCGCCCCTTAGCATCAAGCAGAACCCAAAATGCTCGGCTTCAAAGCCCATTGCTGGCGGTCTTGACAATAATCTCGATAAACTATCCGCATGGATCTGCTCCACTCATCGGCCTCTAAGCCTCAACACCACCCGATCGCCATATCGTTGACGATCCACTGTTAATATAGCAACCTTGTTTCAACGGTCGAAAATTCTTCACTATATTCTGGCCAAAATGAGACCCCAATCGAAAAATGAATTGCATGAGCAGATTATGCTCGTCGAGAGCTTTCCAATGATATAAAATCCATAGGGTTTAATGAGTTTGAATTTTCAATTTGATTTGGGAATTAGGGTTTTGAGCTGCCATCGAGAAGGAGTAGACGAAGATGATAGTACATACAGAAATATGAAACAAGAAATCTATTAGGGTTTATAACAGCCTATATATAGGCAGAGATAGATAAGAACGTATGGACAAATCGAATTGGGTTGAAACGATAGCAATGACCTAAAAAGCCCGTTTCATTTCCGAAACGAAAGCAGGTCAACCCATATATCAAAATATAGGTTTTCAATATTTTTAAATTCAATAGAACAAATTTCGAACCCAATTCTATTATACATAGAAGTTAGCCTTTAAGAATCAGATTATATTTGTTTAAATTCCATTAATCGATTTCTATGCGTTTCAAGCCCGCACGACCAAATGATAAATCTGATCACTACGAAATTTGAAATCATACAATAATTCACTGTCATGGATCCGATGAAATTGGTTTCATCGGAATCCGAGACAGTGTCCAAAAAGGCTAATTTCCGTTAATTAAATAAATCATTATATATTTTTAATCATCTTTAAATTCAAATTTAAAAGTTAACGATTTTATCATTCTTGATTACATAGAAATTTATAATCCTTTAAAATAAATTTTCCGTGTTAAATCCAATATTTAAATATTGCACAAGTTTCATTGTTCAATTACAACTGTAATTAATCCCAATTAATTATATTTAATTTCAATCAAATTCTTTTATGTCAATTTACATTCTTATTATTGATTCAACTATTACCTTATGAATATAATTAACATTAGTTTACATTTTATTACATTCATATCCTATAGTTACCATAATAATTCATTTTAACTACAATAGTTAATTATACTAAATTCACATTGAATTTCAAATTATTTCAATAGATTAAATAATAAGGTGATAAATAAAACAATTGTCATATTTCAAATCATATTCCATAATAAACCTATTCCATTTTATAACATACAATTTCAAAATTAAATCCGACATTTCATTTATTTCCTATTTACAATTTTAACCAATTTAACTTTACAATTATTTCAATTGATTGAAATTACCTTAAAATAGTTGTCAAAAACATTCAAAAAACATTGCTAAATCATATTCTAATTATTTTTCTCATTAATAAATCATAAATATTAATTTCTCACAGTGTTAAATTTTAAAAATCATATTAAATTTTAATTATAAAAAATACGGGTCGTTACGTTCTCCCCCACTCAAAACTTTTCGTCCTAAAAAAAGAACAAGAAGGAATTAAGAAACTTGATATAATTTATTCAAAATAATCAATTCATAAACAATTAATTTACAAAATTTAGTTTAATTAAAATTAGAAAATAACTCAACTTTTACAAAAAAAAATTAAGTCTAAATTTATGGAAAATTTTGGCAGTCTCCTTTGCGCGGATAGGTCCGAAGAATTAATAATATCAATAATTACAATATATATTATATTTCAATAATAAAACATTCCAACCATCGGAAAAACAATACAATATCATTCCAAAAAAACTGTAATCCGAAAATGCACTTATTTATCAGGAAAACAACTTTATTTATGAAACCAAAAGCAGTAGCTATTGCTTCCATAAACTTGTATTTCGCTTATATAATCCAAAAGAGATAAATTATGAAAAAAGAGAAATATTTAATTGTTTCAATTAGTAACAAAATGAAATCAACACAAAATATATGCAAACAAAACGGCATGACCATTCTATGCAACAAAAGAATCCATCACACATCCATAACAACCAAAACTAATGGTTTATTTAGTTGAGAACTTTTCATCTTACAAGGATAATAAATAAACTACTAAGCGTACATTACGCTCAACATCCTTAGATAATTACTTAATAGATTATTCATACATCCTTAAACAATTTGAAGTATCCTTTCCCAAACTTCCCATAAGTCAAACACATAGGATTTTAAATATTATTTAAGTTTATCCGAATGGTTTCCCTTTTCATCATTTACTTTTCATTTATTTATTATCATTCATTTATATAATGTTATTTTTCCATTAATTTACATTCATTTACTTACATATGTTAATTTTTTATTTAATTATTTAGAACATCAAAAATCAATTCTTAAAATATTTTATAAGTTTCTTTTCAAATTTAATTCACAGTTATTATTTACTTATATAATTTGATTTCCATTTAATATCAATATTCATTTGTGAATCAATTCATTCATTTCTTGAGTTTATAATCATTTACTTGGACAGTATTTACTTTTTACTATTTAATTTAATTACTGGCATTTCACAATATTAACTTAAATTTATAACATTCTTGTACATCTTAATTTTCATTAATAAATATATGTTCATTTTGAAGCATTTTTGTTATTAAGATTTTACTTGTATAATATTCTATTACATATCCATGTCAACATTTCAACTTTTTAAATATTTTTGGTAAGTTTTGTATAATTTTTTAGAATGTACTTAAATGTTATATAAATTTATCTTGTTCATTTTAGTTAACAGCAATGTTCAATAGTTTACAACTTCTTAAATTTCATCATCTTTTAATTTATGAGTGAAAAATCTCTAATTTCTTTACAGTTTCATTAATCACTTAGCTTCTAATTTCTTATTACTCATTTTAGAAGTTTTCAACTATTAAAATAGTTGAGATATTATTTCATTACAATAATTGAAATCCCTAATTTATAGAAACTTAAGAACTAAATACCGGGTTCATTTCAAATCATTTTGAAACATATATAGATATATATACATATCATTTATATATATCAAATCATATTTAAAATAAAATTAAAATTTGTTTATCAAGACAAATGTGTAGTAAAGCTACTATAGTGGTCTTCTCACTTTGAAACTCGAAAATGAAAGTCGATGAAGTCGCGATCATCATCGAAATTATTTTCCAGCGACAGAAGAGGGAAGTACAGAATTTACTTCCTTTTAAAATTCTTTCAAAAAATTTCTTTCAAATCATATTGAAAACATTTATATCCGAAAATACTTTCAAATAATAATAATATTATATTTCAAAATCTTTGAAAACCCATTTCGAAACTCCGGAACTTAAGTTCTCTAATTTCCAATTCATATTCGCTTTATTTGTAAATTCTATTTTGCAACCAATATTTATAAAATTTCACTTTCTAAGAAACAATAATATCACATGCAACTATATCCATTTAAAAAAACTATTCTTTTATATACAAAATATAATACTAGGTAAAATAATTTCATTTACCAATATTTCGAAAACAATATTGTGTCAGTCTGCCCTATTAAGTGTTTAGAAATCTCCACCAATGCCATAGCATCCTATGTACCAAACAGAATTTATAAATACTAAATGGAACAAATTAACACAATATAAAAATATTTTTATAGCACTAACAAATATGCGCTCTCATATATATACTCTCAAACTCATTTTAGGGTATTAATAACCATATCTCTAATGAGTTAGCCCCGAACAAGCTAAGGTACCTATAAACCAAAGCTCTGATACCAACTGTAACGACTCACCTTTTTGGACAGTTTAAATCAACAATAGTCAAACTCAAACCATTCAAAGGGGAGGATTGTTAATGTAGTAAATATGAAAATAAGAGAAAGGAAAGAAAAAAAGACAAAATATCACAGCGGAATGACAAAATATGATAACCAAATAAATAGTTCATGAAGCTGTTTTACAAATACATTTGATTGCACTTTTGCAATACAATCAGAGTTCTACATATAGTAGGTTAAAATAGGATAATACAGCGGAACAACATGATGCAATGGAATAATACTAATAATATAATACTAAACTCCGTTTTCATCCTTCAGAAATAATGTCTTCAACATTGAAAAGCTCACGCTGACCCGAGCGTAATGAAAAGACAAAACACTCGAGTCAAAAATAAAAGATCTTATGTAAGTTAAACCAACGGCAAATAAATAAGAGTGTAATGACTTCAGAGATGTTTTGCGGATTTTATATCTCTTATCTAGTGTATAACATGCGTGTAATAACTTAAGAGATGTTTTGAAATCTTCCATCTCCTAAGGATCCATTAAACTATCATATGTAGTGTCTATTAGTAAAGTAAAGTATTAAAATAGCGTTAAGGCATTACCCATACCCCTTAACACATTTTATAAATGTCGTTGTCTATACAGTATTGTAAACTCCACAAAACAGGTGGGCTATCAGGGAGCACTCCATAGGTACGACACAAACCAAGAACGTAGTGGGCTTGATAAGGCATATGACAAGGCACGTGAGACAATATGCAGAGTAGGATTCTACCATTTTGCCGTCTAGATTGGTGGCAACGCGTAGCAGCTACTGCCTCCCACCTCGAAACACACTTCCATAATCAAATCGTAGGTGGCCACCAAATTAATCACAAAGCAACATATATGGTATTGAGGAAGCGTGTCCGTTCGGAGGAGCGACTGCACTTGGCCCGGGATAAGTCTTGTTTTAGTCATATCAAGTTGACTCGAAGGTCAGGGCTGCATCCTTACCTCATACCATTAGCATTCGCCAAACCATCCTGTTTCATTCTGGATTCTGCACCACGTGCACAGTTGTTAAAGTGCTTTCGGAGTTGGCAGTGAGTATGACAATATCCGACCCTGGTCTCTTTAATAACTAATCTTTATATTTTTCACAATGTGGTCATTTTATAAAAGCATACTTAAATAAAAAATCCAGAAAAATAGTTTTTACCTTTATATCAAGATATCTATATACTTATTCCAAAAGTATAAATATATTCATAAATACTGAAGAAGATTTCTTTTAATCAATTTCAAAAATAAATTATAAATCTCTCTTAAACCATTTTTAAACTATATATATATGCTTTAAAAGCATTTATAAAGCTATTTATAAATTCTAAAACAGTTTACAACTCTTTCCCTTTTCATAAACCTATACGCAATCCTTTAAAACGCTTCCAAATTCCTTTACACAAGTTCTTTAATAAAACCCTTTATAAAATCCTTTAAAATCTTTATAACACCTTTATAAATAAAATCTTTTACAAAAATCCTTTATAAAAATCCTTTATAAAATTCTTTTACAAATTCCATGATAAAATCTCTTACAAAACTTTTATATATTCCTTACATAACCTTTTACAAAATTCTAAAATCTTTTACAAAAATCTTTTACCTATTAAGGTAATTATAAAAGTCTATATTTATTATCTTAAATCAAAACTATATTTATTATATCATATATAATTTAAAGAATATATATATATATATATATTTTTTTTTTTTTGAAAATTGGTGAATTTTATTGATGCATCAAAGCTCAGTACAATAATCCATGTTCCGTGTATTACCTAGAAGTAAACAGGACACGTGCTAAACGTATTTACAAAGATCATTTCAACAACAAAGCAAAATAGCAAAATAACATATATATATATATATATATATATATATATATGTATGTATGTATGCATGTATGTATATTAAAACTATATTGAATATTTTATTAAATCAAAATTTTAAACTAATTAAAATATATATTTAAAACTAATTAACATTATAAGTTAAAATCTTAAATTTACATTTAAAACGGTATATTAACATATAATTTGAGCTTTAAAGCTTATAAAATAAATTATTTTTCAAGTATAACTTTTTTTAAATAAAACAAATAAATAAAATATAAAAATCAAATTTATAAATCAAACATACTTTACCATTTTGAAAATAATTTAAAACCGACCAACGGTGTACGTATATAAATTTCTGTTCTGCGGTCAAGTGATTGGGAATGTATCATTTCAACCCAAATAGTTAAATTTTCGGGTATATATCGTTCCGACCAGTATCCTGGATCAACGATTTTCAAATCAATAAAATCGCTCGGGTTTATCATTTCAACCCATAATGATTTTCATAATCTATAAGATCATTCGAGTACATATCATTTCAACCCATAGTGATAACAGGGATATAAACATCCAATCATCTAAAATGTCAACAAATAGATATCAATCACAATCAACAACCAAATCAGCCAATAAATCACAACAATTAACTGGTTGTCATTATCAGGTATTTAACTAACAATTTAAATTCAATACTAATTTAAATGGTGACTTAATTGCATAAAATTCAATTCCAGTTAAAATATCAAATTGAACTACCAAACATCAACCAATAATATTCTTATCACACCATAAATTTAATTCAACTAACATAAGAAGATTTAATATTTGTGAGTGGGTTAAATCACTCACTTTTGATTTCTAATCCAACAAACCTCAAAATTTGAACAGTGTCAGAATGTAGCCAAACCAGCTCCACATTGTCCAAAATTTCAATACGATCATAATGGAAGAAACCGTATCCAAATCTGAGTTTGTATGCAAAAGTTATGTTAGTTAGAAGATTGAACTTTAAATTTAAATTTAAACGAGGGCAATTACATAAACATCCTTACGTCCTCAAACCCTAGTCATGCACGATGAACCCACTATCTCATGTACAGCCGCCGCCCTTCATCCACCAACTGCCGCCGCTAGCGGCATCATGACTAAGATCAGGCACTGTCGCCTCTCTCTCCATGCTCCACCGCCCCTCTGGGCACTACCACAACGAACGCGCCGCCACCCCTTAGCCTTCGGCCGAAACCAAAACGCACGGCTGTGATGTATGTGAGTTCTTACCAGTTTATAAATGTGTGTTTTTGGTTGTGATGCATGAGATTCAGTTTGTGGTGGCTGTGTACATATAGTGCTTAGGTGATGGGAACATGGACATATGTGTGCATATTTATGTGTGAAAGTTTGCTTCAATATTATGTGGCAAGTGCAAGTGCAAAATATATATTGTTACGCAGGTGATATGTATATATATGTATGTGCGCGCGCGCGCATTCGTACAACGCGTGTTTGTGTGGCCACGTGTGAGAGCTGAGTGTGGTCGAAGTTGACAGGTGAGATTGAGTTTCATACATGAGTGTGTGTATATATTTAAGTGGATGTTATATAAATGTGTACCGTGATGTGTGTGTGAGTGAAGTGTAAAGTGTGCACGTGTATAATATATATGTGACAGAGTTGTAATATGTGTTTCCATGTCTAGGTGTGGGTGTGCAACTTCATATGTGTATAAACTTCTATAGTTTACAATCGAAATATATATTTATAATTAAATAACTAATTAAACCAAATATTCACAGAAGTAATTGATAATCGACAACGTAAGATAAGCGTGATGTATCCTTGTACCGATTTCACAGAAGTAATTGTTTTTTATCATCAAAATAACGCGTTGTTTTGACAGACATGAAACTTGGTAACGCTCATGAATATAAAATATATTTCTACAGAATAATTTTTTTGACCAAGTTCCGTTGATTTGAAAAATATGATAAACTACAAAATGAATGGTGGCAGCAGGCTAAGTCAATTACTTTGAGACAGTTATTGAACAAGCTTTTTAGTTGATGCAAGTATTTCAGTACATAGCTCTGCCCATATGATAATTTTGTTCATGTACCGTTAATACGTTAAGCAATAAAATAACTTAAGGGCCGTATAAGCATGTATAGTGTTTATATCTTTTAGGGCCGTATAAGCATGTATAGTGTTTATATCTTTTAGGGCAAACTCTATTCGTAAATTCTTCACAAAATTATCTTTAGGTTGGACTAAAATGAATAAAGACAAAACAATTATTCAATTTCACTAACTCTCTTGCATCAATCAAACCAAGTAATATATATTGATCCTTAAAAATCCTAAAATTCACTCTTGCAAATATCAAATTCAAATCTTTCAACGAATTTAAATTTATTTTGGTATTTATGTGTAGAAACTTGAATTTAATTTTTGAATACTAAACTATTTAAAATTTGATATTAAATTTAAACTTGATATAATTTAAGTAAAAGATAGAGAAGAATTTATAACTCTGAATCATATTAATTTTAGTACGTAATTTAAAATTTCAATTTTTATGTTTACCCTAAAATGAAAAATGTTATCACATTGATTATGCACGACTATATCTTGAAACTGAACGAATAAAATTTGATGCTTGAAAGGAATTTAAGTTAAAATCGGTTGATATTGTATAGAAATTTTACTTGCTTCATGAAGAAAAAAAATTATATTGAATATATACACTTTGGACAAAGAGGATTTCCATATATTAAAATTTTCATTCGCTAATGTTGATTTTAATTTTTTTTTCAAACAGTGGTATTTTTGTCTTAAATCTTATTAAATTTTGTGTAGTGCTAAAGGCACGTCTTTGTTGACTAATTATTACTTTTTTCTTTTACATCATGATCAGCGGACTACCGTCGAGGCTAGGAAAGCGCCTCCGGCGATGGTCTGCCAAGTGCACTGCCTTAAGCAAAATGTTCGGTGTCTTTTAACTCCACACTAATTTTTTTGTGATACAGAAAAAGTGATGTATGGTATATATATGATCAGAATTTGGCATCTCTTATTCAACCCGTCTTCTTAGCTACTTTCTGTGATGGTGATATATTAATTGTGGAGAAGACCAAGTCCAAGTCTGCAGGTCATTGACTCATATCATAAGCAAACAAGAAGGAAACAATTGTGCCTGCACTCAACTAAATATCCTGAGTTGAAGCTTAGCTATATATACACCCTATTCACTGATCACTCTCCTCCACCAAATCAACTGTCTTAAGTAATTAAAGAAAGAAGAAGAAGAATGGCCTCCACTTCGTTCATAAGCCTTGCTATTATTGCTCTCATTCCACTTCTAACCATTAATGCAGGGGATCCAGACATCCTTTCAGACCATTTAGTAAGCAACCCAGATGCCTCAAAGTTTACATTCAGAGGACTGAATGCCGCCTTACAAGGTGCAACGCCACCTTCAAAGGGAGTGTTCAACGTGACAAGAGCAGGCCAGAATGAGTTCCCCGCCCTACAGGGCCTAGGGGTATCCTACGCTTCCCTGCAATTCGGGCCCAACAGCATTAACGGGCCCCACACCCACCCACGTGCATCAGAGATCCTTCTGGTCCTTGAAGGATGGCTGGAGGTTGGACTGGTGGACTCCAGCAACAAGCTGTTTAGACAGGTCCTGAAAGCTGGGGACATGTTTGTGTTTCCCAAGGGGCTGGTTCATTTTCAGAGGAATAAGGATGATAAGTACCCGGCCCATGCTGTTGCTGCATTTGGCAGTTCAAACCCAGGAACGGTTGTGATTCAGAAAGCGCTGTTTGAGAGTGGGATTGCCGATGATGTTCTTGCTATGGCTTTCAACACTGATGTTCACACCATTGCCAAGCTTTGATCAAGTAGTATTAGTAAAATACTACAGCATGTTTTATCTGTCTCTGTGGTCTTTGCATTTATTTATGTCATAGTGTGAATTATGTTATCGTTTTTTAACATTCTATGAATCTATTTTGTGCCATGTGATATTAAGAACATATAAACTATGTATAGCTACACTTCTATACCATTCGCCAAACTATGTACGTACGTTAGAAACTTAAAAGGTAAATATGATTAATCAATTAACTCGGTTAAATCTCAATATGGCAAACTAGAAAACCATAAGCAGGAGGAAAAAAAAAGTAGAGAAATATATTTAATAAACCGAAACAATGCAACATATCCACAAATATATTAAATATTCGTCCACAAATATTTAATAAACCGAAACAATGTGGATGATCTCAAATAAATTTTAACATTGCATCAAATTTTCACGATGATTTTGTTAAAAAATATAGTTTATATATCAAGTTAGTGTGGCATGATAGAAATCTGGTGGAAGTATGTAAATTTTGGATATGGATGGGAACGTATGCTTGTTTTGGTTTATGACTTGGATTTGTGGAGAATTGTTCTAAATTTCTATATACAACTAGTGTGAATCCGTGCTTTGCACACGTGATATGAAAAAAATATTTTAGTTGTACTTAGAAAATTAAATTATGTTGTAAAATAGTCATAATATTTTATTTTCAAGAAGGAATTAGAAGCATTATTACAATATCATATATAATTATTAACATTAGTACATAATTCTTACGGGCAATGTGGTAGTAGGACGAAACGTTCTCAAACGTATACGTAGACCAAAGAGTTAAAATGGCAAAATGTACTTGGCACTATAGTGAAATACGCAACAAGTAAAAAACATGGGTCCTATAAAATAAGACTAAAGGAGTATCACGAAATATGTTGTTCATAAAATAGAATCCTATTTTAATGCAACACACAAAACGTGACATATATTTGGCTGTGTTAACCTTGTTTTCTAAATATTTTTAAAATATAGACAGAACAAATAGTCTATGATACTTTCAATATACATGATAAGTATCGACAAAGAATTGGGTTTACCAAATTAAAATATTATTAAGTATGCCTACCATAGTTGTTATAGCTAGTTGTTTGCATTTATGACAGTAGTATGATAACTAAAGAATAAAGTGATATATATATCTTCATATTTATTCTACCAAGATTATAGTTGAAGCACTCAAAGATAAACAGTATTGGAATAAAATAAATAGTTAATGTTATTTAATCAGTAATGTTACATGTATGCTAAACTTTATATGTTCGCAAAATTATTCAGACTATAACTCATTTTTCAACCGCTTTTCCTTAATGCAGGGGACAACTTCTAACCCTATGCCAATACAAGAAGGTTCTCAATTTTCAACTGCTTTTCCTTAATGCATGAAACATCTTATAATAGTATGGTACATGCTTGAGTCGTCCTCACCAGCTCTTTATATCATGTTAAAATTTAAAATTAAGCATTGCCATAGTCAGATCTAATTTGTTTCCACTAACTCCTAGTATGGGTTGACAAACATTGTTGAATATCTTCCAAGATACATACCATATTTCTCTAATTATATTGGTAGTGAGAATACTGTCACTTTCTAGTGACTTGTCTGAATACATTTTGAAAACTCTATGTTTGTTAATAAATATTTTCTTGATAAATATATCATTATCTTGCTAAATAAAATGTATGATTTTTTGAAGTAATGTATCAGTTTTGAGTTGTCTTAGCATGCCACAAATAATTTGATACAAAATTTACTCCAGTTTACTTCCTACTACCTATAGTTTGTACAAAAAGTCTTTGACCGAGTTTATCAGAAAACAGATATATAGGACTAAAAAATAGAGTCAAAATTTTAGTAACTATAACAGATATATTAACTTTCAAATTACTTCAAAATTTAATGATCAAAACTCTATCATATTAATTTGATATTCAAAGCGGGTATATATAACTTCCAAATAGACATTATTTAGTGCAAAATACATTTAGTATTTTGTCGTAGACTCACAACTGAAGACTCCAAACTTAACGGCCCTACTTTATAGTCATAGAATTGCAAAAATTAAGCACATTTTTAATAATATTCTAAGGGAAAATAAATAGTATGAAAATATATGTAATGGTAAAGTAGAAAGGACTTCACAAGTAACGTCGAATAGATATACACATGTTTAACTACTGTACAAAAACTAGAAATAGTCACGCATTAGGTGAATTTTAACCTTTAAATACTAAATGCATGCAATCTCAAATCATATTAAACATTTTCTAACTTCTACCCTGCGAAAACAACTAACATCATGATCTGCTATATCTATTGTTCAAGTTTTTTTGATTAGGAAGTAGGTCTTATTAATAATTGAGCATGTTCAAATGTTGATTAAAACAACATGGTGTGGACATTAATAACCAAAAGCTAAAATTCGTTTTAATTGTTATTGTTTTGACCAAAATTTATTACAAATATTATTATTTGTGTGTGTGTGTATATGTATGTATGTATGTATGTGTATCTGTGCAATTAATGCACTCGGTAGATTCAAAACGGTGGAAGTGCAAAAAGTCATAGCGGAGATACAACGAGGATATAGCGGGATATAACGGGTGGCTCCAAAATAGCATATAAAACTCGTACTTTGTATTTTTACAAATATATAAATGGTAATTAAATGAAAAATTATCATTCAAGTGAATTATAAATAGTACATAAATAATTTAAATAAACGAAAAACTGTTATATAACATAATTGAATTTGGTAGAATATTAGAGTATTTTCATTTCTGAAAATATATTAAAAATTAAATCAAATAAATTAGTTTCATAATTTTATAATGTATAAATGCAATTTTTCAATTCATTTTGTTAAAAAAGATATAGCGGGAATAGCGGAATATAGCGGAAATAACAGAATATAGCGGAAATAGCAGGGATTAAAGCGGAAATGCTATATTCTGGGGCTATATGGAAAAATCGTAGCGGTAGAAATCCGCTATGAGATATAGCAGGGTTGTAGCGGGGTAATAATGGTGCATTAACTACACAGGTGTATGTGTATGTGTGTATATATACATATACATATACATACATACAAACATACATACATACATACATACATATATATATATATATATATATATCAACAACAAAATGTATAAAAAATGGAAGAGAGAATAAGGGGGAAAATTATTTTGCTAAATCTAACATAAAAATGTTTTACATAGAAATGCGGTAATAAATGATGGCTTGATTTAGAAAGTAAATGAAAACAATGAGCTGATGAAGTTTAGAAAAATAGGAGATTTTATTAAAAAAATGTCTAGAAATATTTTTGATGGACATACGTGAAATAATGTTATGAGTTCAACCAAAAATGGAAACGACGCTACTTTATACAGAGAATATAAGTAAATTGGTAGATTAAAATTACCATTGCTTTCGAGAAATGTTATTGATGTTTTATCATTTAAAAAGTATTAATTTTTTATCATTGAACATGTTGCAATTGCATGCCAACTTAGCTCTGAAATTCGATTGAACACTAACGTGATGGAAAACGGAAATTTAACATTAGCAAAAGCGCATTTATGAAGTTACATAACGGTCAAATGTTAGCAAATCCATTAAAAATACATATATTGATAGGATAAAATTGTGTATTGATTCTATTCTACTAGGTGCTCGGTATTGTCTGCTAAAACAGAAGACAGTATATTTAAATTTAAAGGTTAAAATTAGGAAAATAAAACATTGGTCCCATGGTCTAGTGGTGAGGACATTGGACTCTGAATCCAGTAACCCGAGTTCAAATCTCGGTGGGACCTTTTGCTTTTAAGTTCTCCGTAACCTTTTGGTTTTAGTTCTCCGTATTTCCCTTCTTTTCCTTAAGTCCTTTTTCTAACTTCATCTCCTTCCGTTCGAACATCTTCCACTCCCTACGCAATAAACATACAACGATCGCCATCACTGAAGCAAAATTATATACATCATCAAAAAGTATATAATACAGACGAGGGTGACACAATTATAACCCAGCCACCTCTTCTCTTGACATACAACCGGCGCAACAACAATGAAGCTTTTCATGTACAACCTAACAATATCACCTACATTTTCCATATTGCTTCTGCAAAAAACATACCATACGTACATATCTAACTCACTCACTTAAGAAAAGTAACCAACTTTTAATTGCAAGGCGGTGGAATTTGATTCCCACTATAAGTAGCCTTAACATTCATGTATGTTGAAGTCGTAGGCTGCTTACCAACATAATTAAGATGCACATTATGCAATTTAATATTCTGACATGGTAATTCTTTGCTGCAATGCAGTGTAACTACAACAGGTGTGTTGGACGTCCCTCTTACATCCTTAAACGTAATGTCACTAATCTTCACTTGCGATGGTGACTGTATGTGAATACATATTCATTTATAAATTATACTGAAAAACATGGTCATGCTACTTTAACATTATGTTATCGTTTTTTAACATTCTATGAATCTATTTTGTGCCATGTGATATTAAGAACATGTAAATTATGTATAGCTACACTTCTATACCATGCGCCAAACAATGTACGTACGTTAGAAACTTAAAAGGTAAATATGATTAATCAATTAACTCGGTTAAATCTCAATATGGCAAACTAGAAATACGTAAGCATGAGGAAAAAAAAGTAGAGAAATATATTTAATAAACCGAAACAATGCAACAGACCCACAAATATTCGTCCGTAGTTGTAAGTTGGGATAAATACTTGAACCTTCACCGCTATGCTTAAGTAAGCAAAATAGTAACATTTCAATTATAAAAATACTCAACAGCTTAGATGCAGCAGGCAGATGTTATCTAAATAATGTAAACATTGACGGAAATGCTAATTACTCAAGTCATTATAAACAAATTTATGGTATTTATAGTTAACTCTACTCTACAACAAAGGTTCTAATTTGTAAGCAGTAAATAATGGTTAACCTTAAAGTTGAACCGATATGCTTAAATGTAACAATATCTAAATCAATATCGCTACAAGAAATAACAATTTTAGCAACCAAAGCCGCAGACCGATTTTTTGTGATCGCAAATTTGCGACGAAATCGCATCTGACTAGCAACGGTATACTAGTTTCAATGGTAAAAAAAATTGGTGGTAAACCGGTTGCAACTTTGCAACGAAAGATTTTGGTTGCAAATTTGCTACGAGATCGTGACGAACATCGAATGAAAAATAACCAAACTTTAGAATAAAAATGGTCGCAAATCCATTGCAATTTTATGATAAATGTGCAAGGCCTATTTTTTAAAATCTAGAAACAACTTAAATGATAAATGGTTGCATATCGATCACTAGGTTGAGATGGATTTCCCACAATTCTTTTTTTAAGGTAGATGATCTCAAATTAATTTTAACATTGCAACAAATTTTCACCATGATTTTGTTAAAAAATATATTTTATATATCAAGTTAGTGTGGCATGATAGAAATCTGGTGGAAGTATGTAAATTTTGGATATGGATGGGAACGTATGCTTTTTTTGGTTTATGACTTGGATTTGTAGGGAATTGTTCTAAATTTCTATATACAACTAGTGCGAATCCGTGCTTTGCACATGGAATATGGAAAAAATATTTTAGTTGTACTTAGAAAATTAAATTATTTTGTAAAATAATCATAATATTTTATTTTCAAGAGGGAATTAGAAGCATTATTACAATATCATATATAAGTATTAACATTAGTACATAATTCTTATGGAGTCAATGTAGTAGTAGGATGAAACGTTATTAAACGTATACGTAGACGAAAGAGTTAAAATGGCAAAATGTACTTGGCCCTATAGTGAAATTCGCAACAAGTAAAAAACATGGGTCCTATAAAATAAGACTAAAGGAGTATCACGAAATAATGATTCCACTACATAATATATTGTTTATTAAATAGAATCATATTTTAATGCAACACACGAAATGTGACATATATTTAGCTGCGTTAACCTTGTTTTTTTACATGTTTTTAAAATATAGACAGAACAAATAGTCTATGATACTTTCAATATACATGATAAGTATCGACAAAGAATTGGGTTTACCAAATTAAAATATTATTAAGTATGCCTATCATAGTTGTTATAGCAAATATATAGACCGAATCCATAGTTGTTTGCATTTATGGCAGTAGTATGATAACTAAAGAATAAAGTGATATATATCTTCATATTTATTCTACCAAGATTATAGTTGAAGCACTCAAAGATAAACAGTATTGGAACGAAATCAATAGTTAATGTTATTTAATCACTAATGTTACATGTATGCTAAACTTTATATGTTCGCAAAATTATTCAGACTATAACTCATTTTTCAATCGCTTTTCCTTAATGCAGGGGACAACTTCTAACCCTATGCCAATATAAGAAGGTTCTCAATTTTGAACTGCTTTTCCTTAATGGATGAAACATCTTATAATAGTATGGTGCATGCTTGAGTCATCCTCACCAGCTCTTTATATCATGTTAAAATTTAAAATTAAGCATTGCCATAGTCAGATCTAATCTGTTTTCACTAACTCCTAGTATGGGTTGACAAACATTGTTGAATATCTTCCAACATACATACCATATTTCTCTAATTACATTGGTAGTGAGAATACTGTCACTTTCTAGTGACTTGTCTGAATACATTTTGAAAACTCCATGTTTGCCAATAAATATTTTCTTGATAATATATCATTATCTGTCTAAATAAATTGTATGATTTTTTTGAAGTAATATATCAGTTTTGAGTGTAATCTATATCTTGCGAATAACATAAACCCTAAGATCTAGAATTACATGATTATCACATATGTAGAAAATTAATAAAACATACCTCCAGACATCTTGTATACGAATCAGCAATGGATGTTGTCGAATGCTGTTTCAATTGAGAAAGAAAATGGTTTCTCTCTCTTTTCCTATATATTTCTTTATGTGTTTTCTGTATATCCTTTGTGATGGGCAAAGGTTAATATTTATAGGTAGAGAGAGGACCAAATTTCCAGATTTGTAGACTTAATCTTGATCGTCCATCAAGATCAAGATAAGAGAAATTAACACTCTAGATTATAACCGTTTTATTTATTTAGCATATTAATAGGAAAAACCTTTTAGATTCTATTGACCACATAATGAGGAAGGAAACGTTTGAGAAAAGAAACGGTCCATTAATGTACCACATAATGAGGAAGGAAACGGTCCATTAATGTACCACATAAATTTCCTTACAAAACGATCAATTTCCTTATAGTCTTCCACTTGGTCAATAGTAAAATCTATTAATGTTTTCGTATTAAGGTCATAAGGCGCGCATGATATGCTAAATTTTTCTTTAGTCGGTTATCATAAGTGTCTTGGCTAATCTAGTAGTCAATGGAAGTCATGACGTGTACACGTTATTTTGCAACATGCTTACTTCCATGTACTATGACATTGACAACTTTCATAGCTAGACCGTAGATGAGCATAACTTAATGGTCACATAATGTCTTGAAGCAAAAGACTATTTCTGTTATCATTTATGTAAATATAAATGTGTACACATTATAAAACAAAAATAAAAGATGTCCACATTATTAAGAGCTCAATAATTTTTATGTCTAGATAAGTACAAAATAAATGGCATAATAAGAAGATAATTAGGAACTATCTGCAAGACCCATACTATCAGTATGTCTCTGAAAGGTCTTTGGAGGTAGTCCTTTCGTGAATATGTCTGCCACTTGTAAGTCTGTACTTATTGATTCAACAATAATTTTCTTTAGTTTAACATCTTGCTTCAGTAGTAGGTATTTAAGGTCCATGTGTTTGGAACCTTTGGTTATCCTATCATGCTTGGAGAAAAAGGTTGCAGCTTCATTGTCGCAGTAAACAGTTAGTGGCTTAGAGATAAAACTTAAAGTGCCAAATTGTGAAACAAAATTACGCAGCCATGTTCCCAGAATTGAAGCCTCATAACATGCTACGTATTCAGCCATCATGGTGGATCCGAAAAGCATATCAGATTTCTGGCTTCTCCATGATATTGCACCTCCACATAAGAGGTACACATAGCCAAGAGTGCAGATCCTAGTGTCAGGACATCCAGCAAGGTCTGAATCAGAATAACCAGTTACCTGTAGGTAACTTGATTTTCTATAGGTGAGCATGTAATTCCTTGTTCCCTTTAGGTATCTTAGTACCTTCTTTGCAGCTTTCCAATGAGCGATTCCTGAGTTACTTTGAAATCTACCCAGCATACCAACTGCATGACTGATATCAGGTCTTGTACAGACCTGTGAATACATCAAACTCCCTACAAGAGATGCATAAGGATATTTGGTCATTTCTTCTCGTTCCATAGGAGTCTTTGGGCACTGCTCAAGAACAAGTTTGTCTCCTTTCTGCAGTGGGACAGGACTAGAGGAACAATTCGTCATGCCAAATCTCTCAAGAATTTTGTCAATATATGCTTTTTGAGACAATCCTAGAATTCCTTGTGATCTATCACGGAATATTTCTATTCCTATCACATAGGATGCCTCACCCATATCTTTCATTTCAAAGTTCGTTGAGAGATAATCCTTAGTTTCACGTAATAAACCAAGGTCGCTGCTAGCTAATAATATGTCATCAACATACAGAATCAAAAATATGAACTTGCTCCCACTGAACTTGAGGTATATACAAGGGTCAACTATGTTTTCTGTGAAATCGAAAGCGGTAATGATTTCATGAAACTTTAGATACCATTGTCTAGAAGCTTGTTTCAGTCCATATATTGATTTCTTAAGTTTGCAGACCATGTCTTCCTGTCCTTCAATTATGAAGCCTTCAGGTTGACACATGTAGACTTCTTCTTCCAAGTCTCCATTTAGAAAGGCTGTTTTCACATCCATTTGATGTAACTCGAGATCATAATGAGCTACTAATGCCATGATAATTCTAAGAGAATCTTTCTTGGAAACAGGAGCAAAAGTTTCATTATAGTCAATGCCTTCTTTCTGATTAAAACCTTTGAAAACAAGTCTAGCTTTATATCGTTAAATTTTACCATTGCAGTCACGTTTGGTCTTGAAAACCCACTTACAACCGACTGCTTTATGTCCTTGAGGTAATTGAACGATTTCCCAAACTTGATTATTATCCATAGATTTCAGTTCATCTTTCATGGCATCAATCCATTTAATAGAATTAACATCCTTAATGGCTTGTGAATAAGAAATTGGGTCCGTAGTTCCTTCAGATTCTATTAGATAAAGCATGTAATCATCAGGAATAGCTGAACTTCTTTGTCTTTGAGATCTTCTTAATGTTAGTTCCTGTGGTACTTCATCAACATTATGATTGGTGATAATTTCATTATGGAGTTGTTGATCATTTATTGGGTTTTCCTCATTGTGAACATGTTCAACAATGGGATGATTCCCAATATCTTTCGAAATAGAGGGTAAGATAATGGGTACCCTTATTTCATTAATGACCACTTCTTGTTGTTTTGTACTCCCACTGATTTCACCATTCTCATAGAATTTGGCATTTTCGGTTTCAACAATTCTTGTACTATGGTTAGGACAATAAAATCTATATCCTTTAGATTTTTCTGGGTAACCTATAAAGTAACCACTGACTGTCTTAAAATCCAATTTCTTTTCATTTGGATTGTACAGTCTAGCTTCAGCTGGGCAACCCCAAATTTGGAGATGTATTAAACTAGGTTTCCATCCTTTCCAAAGTTCAAAAGGAGTCTTTGAAACGACCTTACTTGAAACTCTATTTAAGATGTAGACAGCTGTTCGTAATGCATCCATCCGTAATGATATAGGTAAATTTGCATGACTCATCATGGATCTAACCATTTCCATGTATGTACGATTTCGTCTTTCAGCTACACCATTCTGCCATGGAGATCCAGGCGTTGTGTATTGTGCAACAATTCCAAGTTTTTGAAGAAGTCTAGCAAAAGGTCCAGGATGTTGTCCCGTTTCATCATACCTTCCATAGACCCCTATCTAACCTAATGATTTTCACTTTTCTTTCTAATTGCCTTTCGACTTCAGTAATGAACACTTGTACAACGTCCACTGACTGAGATTTTTCATACAACAGATAAAGAAAGCAATAACGTGAAAAATCATCGATAAAAGTGATGAAATATTTCTTTCCACCGAAAGTTGAAACATTAAAAGGTCCACAAATATCTGTATGTATTATTTCAAGAAGTTGTGTACTTCTTGTGGCTCCTTTCTTTGTGTTTTTTGTTGTTTTTCCTTTAATACAATCAACACATGCTGTAATGTTAGCGAAGTCTAGATCCGGTAGGACACCATCTTTCACTAACCTTTTGATTCTTTCACTGGATATATGACCTAGTTTTTTATGCCACAAGAAGTAAGAATCATTATTGGATGACTTTCTTTTATTTTCTTTTCCATGCAGGGTGAGTTGGATTTCAGTATTTTGTTTAAGATGAAGTTTATAAAGTCCATCAATTAATATTACAGAACCAATAAGACTAGAATTTTTAAATAAACTAAAATTTCCATTTCCAACTTCAAAAAAATATCCAAATTTATCAAGTACACTTACAGAAATCAAATTACGGGAAATAGACGGAACATAAAGAGTTTGACATAAATCTAACTGATAACCGCTATCTAAAATAAGAAGAAAAGTTCCAATAGCTTCAACTGGAGCTTTATCTTTATTCCCCATTAAAATGAAATTCTCACTTGGGTTTGTGGTTTGGATCTGCATAGAATTCGAAAAATGAACGTTAGCAGCAGTATCAATCCACCAAGTAGAAGAAGGTACATTAGTAAGATTTGATTCGAAATGACTTACGAAACCTATTGGGTTACCTTTCTTTTCGAACCATGCTTTGCGCTTAATGCAATCTGCTTGGAAGTGTCCAGGTTTCTTGCAGAATTTGCAGACATCATCCTTCTTTTTCTTCTTGGATGGTTGAGTGGCGTCATCAGATTTGGGTGGTGCTCTTTTATGCTGTGATTTGTTCTTTTTGTCAGCTTGTTTTCCAACCCCTTGAGTGAAATAAGCAACTTTAATGCCTTGCGAGCCTTTCCTAGACTCCTCTTGAACCAGTTTGTTAATCAATTCATTCAGACTCCACTTTTCCGTAATAGTGTTGTAATGAATTTTGAATGGTTCATACTGAGGAGGTAAGCTAGTGAGAATGAATTGGACGAGAAAAGCATCGTCCATAACCAATCCCAAGTTCTTAAGTTTGACAGCAAGGTTAATCATTTCAATGACATGAGCGCTCATTGAGCGAGAACCATCAAACTTCATGGTTACAAGATCTGCCATAAGTTTCCCAGCAAGGGATTTGTCTGCAGTCTTGAACCGATTTTCAATGGATTGCAAATATTCTTTTGCGCTTTCAGTTTGGGGTAGGGAGGTTTTGATGTTGGTATCAATCACCATTCGCATAAACATCATGCTGAGCCTATTAGATCGTTCCCAATCATTATGGAGTTTTTTTTTCCTCAGGTGTACTTGTGTCAGTAAGTGGGGCTGGCTTTTCCTTAAGGAGAGCCATGTCCAGTTCAAGTACGCCTAAAGAAAACTCAACTTGCTCTTTCCATTCTGATTAGTTGGTTCCATTGAGTTTGATGATAAACATAGCGTATGAATTAAGGTTTGAGGGCATTGCAACTGCAGATATAAAAAAATATAGGCTTCTTTATTAGAATAAAACACATGTCATAATAAGAGGTTAGGTTTAGCGCCTCCTGTGGGTAGGCAGTAGAACCATACTCATGAAAGAATGATAAACATTAATGTTTCATGCGTTATTGTGCAAGCATCAGCCGCCTGTGGACGGGACTGCATGCATCAGACTAGAGGATACAAGGAATTTAAGCACGGAAGCGTAAAATAAAACAAGAGAGAAAAGAGATAAACATTAATGTTGTTTTTTTTTATAAACATTTGTCATTCTTTCAACTAATCCACAATAAGGATAATAAATGTATAGTAACTCCAAGTAAATTCCATACATGAATTTAACATATAAATAATTATTTTGCAAATCATATATAGACAATTATCTTGCAAGTTCCAGGTCATGAATTTAATGTCAAACTAGAAAACAATTGTTTTCAATATGTATACTTTCTGAAAAGTATTCGCATACAATAAGTTGTTCCATATTATACAGTAGGTCAAATATTAAAGTAGAAAAAAAATCAACTTTTGCGGAAATATAAACTTTCCAGATCCAGATCTAAGAATACAGTAAATACAATATTATTGATAATCATGATTACTGTAGCAACTTAAATAATATGAATGTTAAACTTGAATCATATTAACATTAATAATCATTATCATTATCATAGTAAAATTACAAACATCATATCAAAGATCTATGGTAGTTTCGTTTTATATATTGATGGATAATCATGAATTCTAAAACCATTGCTCTGATACCACATGTAATCTATATCTTGCGAATAACATAAACCCTAAGATCTAGAATTACATGATTATCACATATGTAAAAAATTAATAAAACATACCTCCAGACTTCTTGTATACGAATCAGTAATGGATGTTGTCAAATGCTGTTTCAATTGAGAAAGAAAATGGTTTCTCTCTCTTTTTCTATATATTTCTTTATGTGTTTTCTGTATATCCTTTGTGATGGGCAAAGGTTAATATTTATAGGTAGAGAGAGGACCAAATTTCCAGATTTGTAGACTTAATCTTGATCGTCCATCAAGATCAAGATAAGAGAAATTAACGCTCTAGATTATAACCATTTTATTTATTTAGCATATTAATAGGAAAAACCTTTTAGATTCTATTGACCACATAACGAGGAAGGAAACGTTTGAGAAAAGAAACGGTCCATTAATGTACCACATAATGAGAAAGGAAACGGTCCATTAGTGTACCACATAAATTTCCTTACAAAACGATCAAATTTCCTTACATTGAGTTGTCTTAGCATGCCACGAATAAATTGATCCAAAATTTACTCCACTTTACTTCCTACTACCTATAGTTTGTACAAAAAGTCTTTGACCGAGTTTATCAGAAAATAAATATATAGGACTAAAAAATAGAGTCAAAATTTTAGTAACTGTAATAGATAGATTGACTTTCAAATTACTTCAAAATTTAATGATCAAAACTCTATTATATTAATTTGATGTTCAAAGCGTGTGTATATAACTTCCAAATAGACATTATTTAGTGCGAAATGCATTTTGTATTTTGTCGTAGACTCACAACTGAACACTTCAAACTTAACGGCCCTACTTTATAGTCATAGAATTGCAAATATTAAGCACATTTTTAATACACATTCTAAGGGAAAATAAACAGTATGAAAACTCTAGCTTCCAACTGTTGACATCAGTACTTCATGGATATATATCTGCTTCATCCCTGCAGTAGTGACCGAATAGTTGTTAATTATTAACATCACCACCTAATGAATATTATTCTGATTGCTATCTTGTAGTTGTATGTCATCCAAACCATTATTACTTTGACAGATAATTTTTAACAGTTGTAAATTAACAATGAATGATGGAAATATAAGTCTAAAGGTAGGCATCTTATTACATTACAGTTAGCATTGCTAGAGTTGAATAGCATTTTATCCTTTAAGTTTGAAAAATATATAATAAGTGTCCTTAAAGTTTAAAAAATATCTAATAAATACAGCACATGACAAAATATTCATTCAACTCATATGTTAGATTGCATTTGAGGTAAAACAGCTAGTCCAACATAATAAGGTTTGCAAATTGTGGCAATATAAATGCATAGGTTATTTCATTTAATTCCCATGTTAACCTGATATGCTTTAAGGATGAACCTAGCTGATTATGATTGCATCATGAAATTCCCAAAATTCAAGTTGCGAGCGCACACACATATATATTCTTGTTGATTTTTTGTTAGTTGAGGATCCATAATTCCTATATTTGTGCCACTACAACATATAAAGGGGTTACAATTTAATAGTCTGCATACCTTTTAGAATTCTAAAAGAGTATAAAATATAGATAATTTCCTTTATTAGAGCATAATAATCGCTTGCGCATATCGTGCATAGTCATAATTTTAGATGTTTTTAGGTGCTCTTTTAAATAGTTTATCCTTTCTTATCTGCAAAGTCACTTGCACGTTTATCTTATTTTTGAGCTTCTTCAACCCAAGCTTCCTCTTACTTTTTTTCTAACCTATCTAAAGTAGACTTGTATTTATGTAGAGTAACTGAAAAGGAGAAGGTTATCATTACATTCGTAATGATACAGTGGATAAAATAAAATCAAATTTTGGAAGAAAGTTTTCGTTTATTTCATATAACTTATTCTTGATTTCATCATGTGTAGTTCCAAGTTAAAAAGTAGAAAAATGTGTCCTTTGAATAAAAAATAAATATCAATTGGCTATTACATAGTATATACCATATTCCAATTCTAGATTGGCAACAGATTGCAACAGAAAAGATCGACCATGTAAACTTTGATCTGTGGAAACTAAGTAGACTACAGATAATATTACAGATACAGTCAATAGGTTTTCCTTTAGGTGTATATCCATCAACTATTTCATGAGTAGTAGTGTACATCAAATGTTTAATATATGCGATTGAACACTTAAAAATGTAGTAAAATATGTAGATTTATGTCATATAAAGGTAGTTGAAATAGTAATCTTCCCAAAGTTTATAAAAAAACAACTCATTTCATTATAACTACTTTTGCTACAGGTTCCCGGACTGATGGTGGTGAACTGAAAAACCTTAATAAAAATAAGAAATCGCTCTTTTTATGTAAAATTTGCTACTATAACCCATAGAAACGCATGTCCAAAATACCATAAGAAAGACAATGAGAAATAGCTTTCAATTTTGTTATTGAAAAAAGTTGCAACTTTGTTTAGTTTTGGCCATATCGTATTTTACTTCATTTAACGATTATACAGCCACATAACTTGGTATATTTTATAAAGCATATAAACGGCTTGTGGAATCCACTATTTTATATATTATTATATAATAATTTTATGTGTGCGTATGTGTGTGTTTATATATATAGGGAGCCCAAATAATAAAACATATGAACACACAATATATACTTTAGCTAATAACATGATCTTGTGTATACACGTTAATTTTCAATTTGAATATATGTAGACGATGTATGTGGGAGCAGCTGTTGAGGCAAAAAATACTAATTTAACACAATTTATCTTGACTGTTGGTTCTCATTGTGTTTACAATAGAGGTTCAAATTAGGGGGAGATCTCACTACTAAGATTAACTATGTCAAATCTTATGTTTTTCTATCTTTTACGATGCAAATCTAACGAAATCATGCATAAACATTTCTCTCCTTCTCTACACACAATATCTTAAAAATAGAATTCGTATATAACATTACATTCGTAGCTAAGCACAAAAATGATATTGTATAAATTTCATTAATATTTGTTTAACTGAAATATTAGAAAAATTTTAACAACACATGAACCTGACTTGCAAATTGCTTTCCATTAATGACTATCTCTAAAGAAAATTTTGTGATGTGAAGGTGCTAAAAGGGATAACATATAGAAAATATATGTAATAATAAAGTAGAAAGGACTTCACAAGTGACATCGAATAGATATACACATGTTTAACTACTGTACAAAAACTAAAAATAGTCACACATTAGGTGAATTTTAACCTTTAAATACTAAATGCATGCAATCTCAAATCATATTAAACATTTTCTAACTTCTACCCTGCGAAAACAACTAACATCATGATCTGCTATATCTATTGTTCAAGTTTTATGATTAGGAAGTAGGTCTTGTTAATAATTGAGCATGCTCAAATGTTGATTAAAACAATATGGTGTGGACATTAATAACCAAAAGCTAAAATTCGTTTTAATTGTTATTGTTTTGACCACAATTTATGACAAATATTGTTATTTGTGTGTGTGTGTGTGTATGTATGTATGTATGTATGTATGTATGTATGTATGTATGTATGTATGTATATATATGTATGTTTGTATATTTATCAACAACAAAATGTATAAAAAATGGAAGAGAGAATAAGGGGGAAAAATTATTTTGCTAAATCTAACATAAAAAAGGTTTTACATAGAAATGCGGTAATAAATGATGGCTTGATTTAGAAAGTAAATGAAAACAATGAGTTGATGAAGTTTAGAAAAATAGGAGATTTTATTAAAAGAATGTCTAGAAATATTTTTGATGGACAGACATAAAATAATGTTATGAGTTCAACCGAAAATGAAAACGACGCTACTTTATACATAGAATATAAATAAATTGGTAGATTAAAATTATCATTGCTTTCGAGAAATGTTATTGATGTTTTATCATTTAAAAAGTATAAAATTTTTATCATTGAACATGTTGCAATTGCATGCCAACTTAGCTCTTAAATTCGATTGAACACTAATGGGATGGAAAACGGAAATTTTAACATTAGCAAAAGCGCATTTATGAAGTTACATAACGGTCAACTGTTCGCAAATTCATTAAAAATACATATATTGATAGGATAAAATTGTGTATTTGATTCTATTCTACTAGGTGCTCGGTGTTGTCTGCTAAAACAGAAAACAGTATGTTTAAATTTAAAGGTTAAAATTAGGAAAATAAAACATTGGTCCCATGGTCTAGTGGTGAGGACATTGGACTCTGAATCCAGTAACCCGAGTTCAAATCTCGGTGGGACCTTTTGCTTTTAAGTTCTCCGTTGCCTTTTGTTTTTAGTTCTCCGTATTTCCCTTCTTTTTCCTTAAGTCCTTTTTCCAACTTCATCTCCTTCTGTTCAAACATCTTCCACTCCCTACGCAATAAACATACAACAATCGCCATCACTGAAGCAAAATTATATACATCTTCAAAAAGTATATAATACAGACGAGGGTGACAAAGTTATAACCCAGCCACCTCTTCTCTTGACATACAACTGGCGCAACAACAATGAAGTTTTTCATGTACAACCTAACAATATCACCTACATTTTCCATATTGCTTCTGCAAAAAACATACCATACGTACATATCTAACTCACCCACTTAAGAAAAGTAACCAACTTTTAATTGCAAGGCGGTGGAATTTGATTCCCACTATAAGTAGCCTTAACACTCATGCATGTTGAAGTCGTAGGCTGCTTACCAACATAATTAAGATGCACATTATGCAATTTAATATTCTGACATGGTAATCCTTTGCTGCAATGCAGTGTAACTGCAACAGGCGTGCTGGACGTCCCTCTTGTTGGAATTCCTTTTAGATGGTGAATGAGATATATCCCACATCACCAAAAATATGTCCATTTTCTTGTATATATTATATACTCTCATCCCCTATATTGGCCCTTAGGGTCAAGTATATTTTGTGCGAGGGGGAGGACCTATATGGCCATGGACTAACACGCGCGCGCGCGCCGCCGCCCTCCCGTCCGACCGACCGAACCGGGCCGGGTGCGGATGCGGGTCCAATATGAGCGGACCCGACCCGGTTATATTTTTGGTAAATAAAAGTGAACAGTTTAACTGTTTGAATAGATGCAGGTTTTTTGAACGATGAAGAGACGCGACGTTTTAAACAGCAACATTTCTGGACCGTTGCAAATGAACGGACGCGACGGTTGCAAACAGCAACAGTTCTGGAGCGTTGCAAGTGAACGGACGCGTGCAAACAGCAACAGTTCTGGAGCGTTGCAAGTGAACAAACGCGACTGTTGCAAACAGCAACAGTTCTGGAGCGTTCCAAGTGAACGGACGCGTGCAAACAGCAACAGTTCTGGAGCGTTGCAAGTGAACGGACACGACTGTTGCAAACAGCAACAGTTCTGGAGCGTTGCAAATGAAAGGAAGTGACTGTTGCGAACAGTAACGCTTTTTGAAATTGCAAATGAAGAGATGCGGCTTTTCTCAACGGATGCAGCAGTTGGGAATTCGACTATAAATAAGGAGGAAACCTGATCACTTTCCTCACTCAATTTTTTCAAATCGAATTATCTCTTCTATCCCTTCATCTCTTAAAATCATCTTCGGTCCTATCACACAGAAGATCATACACGTCACAATCTCGTGCAGATTACGTCTGTTGTATCTTGGGAGAATTTTGAATAAAATTCTTAAGGAAATCGTTACGACGAGCCTCAGACATTATCCGGTTAGAATTCTCAATTCTTTCTTCTATTTTGTTATACTGTTTATTCAAAATAGTATAACGCTGTTGTTGTAATTCATTTACAACGTTCATATTGTTATAATATTTACTACAGAATTCCAGTGTAGTGGAAATCTGATTTATAAACTTGTGCGACGAGTTTATATTTGGTTATTCTCTGTTTTGGTATACTAGATATATAACATCTTAAGAATTTTACTGTTTTCTCACTAAAACAGAGATGGCAACCGTAGAATTTTCAAAGAATACTACTCACAACAGACCTAAACCGTTCAAGGGAGATGGTGATGATTTCTTGACATGGCAGAATCAGATGTTGTTTTATCTCACCACGCTCGGTCTACAAAAGTACCTCGACGAGGAGGAACCGATTCCTGCACCAGGCAAGGAAGCAGAGGTGAATATGTGGAAGCATTCCGATTTTTTATGCAGAAACTATACTCTGAATTGTCTCGACAAGGTGCTATACAAAGTATATCAGCCTTTAAAGACGTCAAAAGAACTCTGGAATGCACTTACCGCAAAATACAAGACGCAGAATATTAGTCTTAAGAAATTTATTGTAGACAAATTCATGGACTACAAGATGGTTGACTCCAAACCAGTAACCGCTCAACTGCATGAACTGCAAATCATCATTCATGAACTCGAGGCGGAAGGTCATAAGGTTGGAGAATCATTTCTGGTTGAAGCCATCACGAGAAAACTGCCGCCGTCATGGAGAGATTACCGCAATTATCTAAAGCATAAAAAGAAGGAAATCTCTTTGCAGGATCTCATAGTCCGATTAAAAGTTGAGGCAGACAACCGTGCAGTTACAAAATCAAGCGAGGAGGCATTTGTGGCTGAAGGGTCGAAGACCAAAAACAAAAAGAAGAGTTTCCAGAAGAAAAGGAAAGCTCAACACAACAAATCAAAAGACGACAAACGAACCAAGAAGTTTAATGGCGAATGTTGGGTTTGTGGAAAAGTTGGACATGCCGCTAAAGATTGCAGACACAAGATGGAACGCAATAAAGAGGCAAATATAGTGGATAACATGGAAGTAGACGAGTCCAACTTCTCGGCGGTGATATCTGAATGCAATCTGGTTCAGAATCCTAACCAATGGCGGGTAGATACGGGTGCTACTCGTCATGTTTGTTCTGATAAAAACATGTTTTCTACATATCAGAAATTCGATCACAAAGAAAAACTCTACATGGGTAATTCTGCAGTTTCCATGATCGAAGGCAGTGGCACAGTAATCCTCAAGTTTACTTCTGGAAAAACTGTCAAGTTGAATGACGTGCTCCACGTTCCAGACATACGCAAGAATCTCATCTCTGGTGCAGTCCTATCAAAGAAGGGATTCAAGATGGTATTTGAGTCAGACAAGATGGTTCTGTCCAAAGCTGTAATATATATAGGAAGGGGATATTTATGTGATGGCCTATTTAAGGCAAATGTAGCCATTATCGGTAATAAAACTATGTATTCTGATTGTGCTATTAATAAAATTGAAGTTTCTTATTTGCTTGAGCATGAAATTTTACTTTGGCATGATAGATTGGGACACATAAATTTCCGTAAAATGAAAACATTATCAAACTTGAGATTAATTCCAAAATTCCAAGTAGATAAAAAATACAAATGTGAGACATGTGTAGAAGCAAATATGGTCAAACAACCATTTAAATCTGTTAATAGAAGCACCGAACCATTAGGTTTGGTACATACAGATTTATGTGATTTTAAGTCATTACCTACAAGAGGTGGGAAAAAGTATTTCATTACTTTTATTGACGATTATACGCGATATTGCTATGCATATCTTTTAAATAGTAAAGATGAAGCAATAACAGCGTTTATAAAATACAAGGCTGAGGTAGAAATCAGTTAAATAAAAAGATCAAGATATTGAGATCTGATCGAGGTGGAGAATATGAATCACCATTTGAACAGTTCTGTGCCGAAAATGGTATAATTCATCAAACAACAGCTCCATATTCACCACAACAAAATGGTGTAGCCGAGAGGAAGAACAGAACGTTAAAAGACCTGATTACTGCCATGCTTTTAACTTCTGGTCTACCGACGAACTTGTGGGGGGAAGCCTTAAATATGTCTAATCACATATTAAACAAAGTTCCTCACAATAAAACAGGAACAATTCCATATGAGATATGGAAAGGACACAAACCGAGCTTTAAATACCTCAAAGTGTGGGGGTGCTTGGCAAAAGTTCCTGTTCCGCCTCCCAAGAGAGTCAAACTTGGACCAAAAACAGCAGATTGTTATTATCTTGGGCCAGCCCAAAATAGTAGTGCCTACAGATTTTTGGTACTCAAGTCTGATATAAATGATATTCATGTAAATACAATCATGGAATCAAGAGATGCCTCGTTCTTTGAAGATGTGTTTCCACATAAAAGAAACGATGGAAATCCTGTCCCAAAAAGGACAAGAGATAACAGAGATGAAACATGTGAAGATGAAACTCATCAGGACAACGAGGAGGTCGAACCAAGAAGAAGCGTAAGGGCAAGAACTTTCAAAACATTTGGTTCGAATTTTTTAACTTATATGTTAGAACACGAACCTCAAACGTACAAGGAAGCAATGTCATCTTCTGAATCCTCATGTTGGAAAGAAGCAATCCAAAATGAGATTGATTCAATTCTAAGTAATAAAACTTGAGAAATTGTTGATATTCCACCAGGAATAAAACCAATTGGCTGCAAATGGATTTTCAAGAAGAAAATGAAAGCAGATGGCTCTATCGACAAGTATAAAGCCAGATTAGTAGCCAAAGGATATCGTCAAAAAGAAGGAGTAGACTTTTTTGATACATATTCGCCGGTAACACGAATAACCTCTATAAGAATGTTAATAGCAATTGCATCCATTTATAATCTAGAGATTCATCAAATGGATGTAAAAACAGCATTCTTAAATGGAAATCTCGATGAGGAGATCTACATGGAGCAACCTGAAGGTTTTACTTCCAAAGGAAACGAAAACAAAGTATGTCGGTTAGTGAAATCACTATACGGACTAAAACAAGCTCCAAAACAATGGCACGCAAAATTTGATAATGTCATGATGAGAAATGGTTTTCGTATAAATGAATGCGATAAGTGTGTTTATTATAAACAAATTGGACAATCATATGTGATGATTTGTCTATATGTAGACGATATGCTAATATTTGGTCCAAATACTCAAGTCATAGAGACCATAAAGAAAATGTTAACTAGCAATTTCGATATGAAAGACTTAGGAGTTGCAGACGTTATTTTGGGAATCAAAATAATAAGAACTCCTAATGGAATTGAATTGTCTCAGTCACACTATGTAGACAAAGTGATTGAAAGATTTCAAAATTTTGGAATTAAAGGAGTAAATACACCTTTTAATCCATCAGAAGTACTGCACAAAAACACTAATGAGAGTGTAATGAAACTGGAATATTCTCGTGTAATAGGATGTCTCATGTATCTCATGAATTGCACAAGACCAAATATAGCTTATGCAGTAAGTCGATTGAGCAGGTATACAAGCAATCCAGGGAAGGAACACTGGAAAGCACTAATGAGAGTGCTTGGATATTTAAAAAATACCACTAACTATTCCTTACATTATGGAAAATATCCTGCCGTCTTAGAAGGATACAGTGATGCAAACTGGATTGCAAATTCAGAGGAATCAAAATCAACGAGTGGTTATGTCTTTACCCTAGCAGGGGCAGCAGTGTCATGGAAATCTACTAAACAAACATGCATAGCTCGATCCACTATGAAATCAGAGTTCATTGCATTAGATAAAGCAGGCGAAGAAGCAGAATGGCTTCGTCACTTTTTAGAAGATATTCCGTTTTGGCCTAAACCGGTACCGGCCATATGCATACACTGTGATAACCAAGCAGCGCTAAGCAGAGCGCAAAACTTTGTGTATAATGGAAAGTCACGACATATTCGTCGACGCCATAATACAGTTAGGCAGTTACTCTCAAATGGAACTATTTCCATTGATTATGTGAGAACAAATGATAACCTAGCGGATCCATTTACTAAAGGTTTATCAAGAGAGAAAATTGACTGCGCGTCGAGGGGAATGAGTTTAAAAGCCTAAACAACCAAGAGTTATCTTATACGGAAACCTATCCTAGCGACTGGAGATCCCACGGACTAGGATCAATAGGCAAACCAGTTCTGAATAACTCAAGACGTAATGCATTTGCGTGGACATAATCCAACTCCATTCCTATGGTGCATAATATAAATGCATGCCTACATAAGTATTTAAAGGTTAAAACTATGTTTTTTTTAATGATGACCATATCTTGAATATAACAAGTGGGGTATATGTAGGATACTCTTAATGGTTGCGATCACCTATGTTAGTGTGAGCTGGGTCGACTCTATGAGAATATTAAAAGGCTTTTATTCTCTATAAACACTCGCAGAACCAAAAAGTGTTCAGGACCAAAATGAACACAACCAAGAGATTGGATGTGAAGGGAAATAATGCTTTGTAAAGCTTATTGTCTGGTTATACAATAACGACTAACGGTTCAAGATGAAATAATCCACCGATTAGCCAATTATATCCGATAAGTTTTAACTAGGGAAAGTTCAAAGTGAAATATCTACTTATCCTCGATATAGCATTATTTTCATATGAACTGTATGATATTACACTTTGTGTGGGGGAGAGATATATCATCATTCATGTGGGGGATTGTTGGAATTCCTTTTAGATGGTGAATGAGATATATCTCACATCACCAAAAATATGTCCATTTTCTTGTATATATTATATACTCTCATCCCTTATATTGGCCCTTAGGGTCAAGTATATTTTGTGCGAGTGGGAGGACCTATATGGCCATGGACTAACACACACGCGCGCGCCGCCGCCCGCCCGTCCGACCGGCCGAACCGGGCCGGTTGCGGATGCGGGTCCAATATGAGCGGACCCGACCCGGTTATATTTTTGGTAAATAAAAGTGAACAGTTTTACTGTTTGAATAGATGCAGGTTTTTTGAACGATGAAGAGACGCGACGTTTTAAACAGCAACATTTCTGTACCGTTGCAAATGAACGGACGCGACTGTTGCAAACAGCAATAGTTCTGGAGCGTTGCAAGTGAACGGACGCGTGCAAACAGCAACAGTTCTGGAGCGTTGCAAGTGAACGGACGCGACTGTTGCAAACAGCAACAGTTCTGGAGCGTTGCAAGTGAACGGACGCGTGCAAACAGCAACAGTTCTGGAGCGTTGCAAGTGAACGGACGCGACTGTTGCAAACAGCAACAGTTTTGGAGCATTGCAAATGAAAGGAAGTGACTGTTGCGAACAGTAACGCTTTTTGACATTGCAAATGAAGAGATGCGGCTTTTCTCAACGGATGCAGCAGTTGGGAATTCGACTATAAATAAGGAGGAAACCTGATCACTTTCCTCACTCAATTTTTTCAAATCGAATTATCTCTTCTATCCCTTCATCTCTTAAAATCATCTTCGGTCCTATCACACAGAAGATCATACACGTCACAATCTCGTGCAGATTACGTCTGTTGTATCTTGAGAGAATTTTGAATAAAATTCTTAAAGAAATCGTTACGACGAGCCTCAGACATTATCCGGTTAGAATTCTCAATTCTTTCTTCTATTTTGTTATACTGTTTATTCAAAATAGTATAACGCTGTTGTTGTAATTCATTTACAACGTTCATATTGTTATAATATTTACTACAGAATTCCAGTGTAGTGGAAATCTGAGTTATAAACTTGTGCGACGAGTTTATATTTGGTTATTCTCTGTTTTGGTATACTAGACATATAACACCTCTTACATCCTCGAACGTAATGTCACTAATCTTCACTTGCGATGGTGACTGATGGTGGAGAACTGAAAAACCTTAATAAAAATAAGAAATTGCTCTTTTCATGTAAAATTTGCTACCATAACCCATAGAAACGCATGTCCAAAATACCATAAAAAAGACAACGAGAAATAGCTTTCAATTTTGTTATTGAAAAAAGTTGCAATTTTGTTTAGTTTTGACCATATTGTATTTTACTTCATTTAACGATTATACAGCCATGTAACTTGGTATGTGTTATAAAGCATATAAACGGCTTATGGAAAGCATTATTTTATATATTATTATATAATAATTTTATGTGTGCGTATGTGTGTGTTTATATATGTAGGGAGCCCAAATAATAAAACATATGAACACATAATATATACTTTAGCTTAATAACATGATCTTGTGTATACACGTTAATTTTCAATTTGAATATATGTAGAGAGTGTATGTGGGAGCAGCTGTTGAGGCAAAAAACATTAATTTAACACAATTTTTCTTGACTGCTGGATCTCATTGTGTTTACAATAGAGGTTCAAATTAGGGGGAGATCTCACTACTTAGATTAACTATGTCAAATCTTATGTTTTTTTCTATCTTTTATGATGCAAATTTAACGAAATCATGCATAAACATTTCTCTCTTTCTCTACACACAATATCTTAAAAATAGAATTCGTATATAACATTACATTCGTAGATAAGCACAAAATGATATTGTATAAATTTCATTAATATTTGTTTAACTGAAATATCAGAAAATTTGTAACAACACATGAACCTGACTTGCAAATTGCTTTCCATTAATGACTAGCTACCTCTAAGGAAAAATTTGTGATGTGAAGGTGCTAAAAGGGATAACATATAGAAAAGATATGTAATAATAAAGTAGAAAGGACTTCACAAGTAACGTCGAATAGATATACACATGTTTAACTACTGTACAAAAACTAAAAATAGTCACGCATTAGGTGAATTTTAACCTTTAAGTACTAAATGCATGCAATCTCAAATCATATTAAACATTTTCTAACTTCTACCCTGCGAAAACAACTAACATCATGATCTACTATATCTATTGTTCAAGTTTTTTTGATTAGGAAGTAGGTCTTATTAATAATTGAGCATGTTCAAATGTTGATTGAAACAACATGGTGTGGACATTAATAACCAAAAGCTAAAATTCGTTTTAATTGTTATTGTTTTGACCACAATTTATGACAAATATTATTATACAACAAAATGTATAAAAAATGGAAGAGAGAATAAGGAGGAAAAATTATTTTGCTAAATCTAACATAAAAAATGTTTTACATAGAAATGCGGTAATAAATGATGGATTCATTTAGAAAGTAAATGAAAACAATGAGCTGATGTTTAGAAAAACAGGAGATTTTATTAAAAGAATGTCTAGAAATATTTTTGATGGGCGGACATAAAATAATAAAATAATGTTATGAGTTAAACCAAAAATGGAAAAGACGCTACTTTGAGACTTCTCATTCATTTAAAATGGTATAAAATGGTAATTTTGTACGACACCACCTGCAGAAGGAGTGTTCAACGTGACAAGAGCAGGCCAGAATGAGTTCCCCGCCCTACAGGGCCTAGGGGTATCCTACGCTTCACTGCAATTCGGGCCCAACAGCATTAACGGGCCCCACACCCACCCACGTGCATCAGAGGTCCTTCTGGTCCTTGAAGGATGGCTGGAGGTTAGACTGGTGGACTCCAGCAACAAGCTGTTTAGACAGGTCCTGAAAGCTGGGGACATGTTTGTGTTTCCCAAGGGGCTGGTTCATTTTCAGAGGAATAAGGACGATAAGTACCCAGCTCATGCCATTGCTGCATTTGGCAGTTCAAACCCAGGAACGGTTGTGATTCAGAAAGCACTGTTTGAGAGTGGGATTGCCGACGATGTTCTTGCTATGGCTTTCAACACTGATATTCATACTATTGCCAAACTTTGATCGAGCAGTATTAGTAAAATACAACTGCATGTATTATCTGCCTGTGTGGTCTTTGCATTTATTTACATGTTATAATGTGAGTTTTGTTACTGTTTTTCTTTTTTACATTCTATGGTTCTATGTTATGCCATGCGATATTAGAACATGTACAATATGATGCCAAAGCAACTGTATCCTGAAATTTCATGCAATTAATTCCTTTATCTTTGAAATGAATATGTTAGTTAATTAGTTACACTTCCATATATAAGCTATGTATACGTTAAAAGGCGCATTCACAAACCCAGAATCGTTAAAAACCGTGCTACGCAATAGGGTAACCATTGGCTAGAAATAAAAAAGTTGAAAAATACGTTTAAATACGCAGCGGATACACAAATAGTTAACGCCAGTTATAAGACTGAGATAAATACCTGCACTACCACGCGTTTAAGTGGGAGCAGAAAAGTTTCAATTATAAAAATGACGAATTTTGCTTTTCCGCAGAAAAATTACATTATCTTAAATTTAAATTTAGGTCTCAGTCAAAACATACTACAAAGATGAACCTGGTTTATCCTGAGCCAGGAGGCACATAATTTCAATTAAACTTGGGCAATTTGAAATTGTGCTAAGTGTAAATTTTCTGAAAAAAAAATTTGTACTTCAAATCCACATCGCCTAAATGTAAAAGAAAAAAAAAATGTTTTCATCGATATTCAAAAGAATGTATATGGCTCCCACTATGTAGTGACCCATAATTTAGGTCGTCTTTGGAAATTGAAGTATGCCACTGCAAGAAAAGTTCAAAATAACGACGGACTACAACAACGAAATGTTCCATCGCTAAATTTGCAATGGACAGAAGAGTAATTTACAAGAGATGATTTTAGGTTTTTTCTATTTCGAATCCGCGATGAATAGCATTTAAACAATAATGCTCTAACCTACCAGCTTCATCAAGGATAGTAAGTTAGACAATCGGAAATGTGTTAAGTCTACAAAACTTTATTTACATAAGTGATCGTTTATAGAACTTGATAGGCGATTAGTTGACAAATCGAACTTGACCATTTAACTTAGGAAGTATATGAAAACTTCACGTTTCATATGGTTTGAGATCCAACGGGGAGGACTAATCGGTATGAAACATCTTTAACTTTAAGAATTCAATATCCAAAGAAGGACTCCTTTATATATAGTTCGTTTACTTTTAAAAGAATTGGAGTTGAATTATCGAATATTCATCATTTAGTTTTGAAAAGTTCGATATCACTAACTGTTTCACTTACCGATTACCACTTCAAAACTAATATATGAGTATTTGTTTTGTAAGCAATTGTAAAGGGAAATGTACCATCTATTCTAAGATTAAGTTTAACATAACCCTCGAGGTAATGCAGTGGTCAGAACATGCGATGATCGCCTTAAAAGGTCGATGGTTCAATTCCCGCCAACTACATATCCGTGTGATTTACTTGAAGTATGTGTTGTGTGTTCAGTGCATACTTTTTAGGCTTTACAAGTAAAGTTTGGTTCTCTGGGTCTCAAAAAAAAAATTTTCTAAAATGTCAGCGTTGACACTTCAGGCTAATCGCATCCTGAAAATTTATGCAGTTAATAAATCCCGATGATTGCAATATGGCATATTAGATCACCATAAGCAAGGAGAAAAAAGTAGAGAAATATATTTTACAAACCGAAACCATATAGCAGAACCACAAATATTCGTCCGCAGTTGTAATCTGATATAATATACTCCAACCAGGCCCGACCCTAGGGTGAGGCTGCCAAGGCAGCCACCTAGGGCAATGGACAGGGGAGTGACAACAAATTAGGGACGAAAAAACAGTAGAAGATTATATGTGAGTAATAAACTTTCATTCAAATTTGAATTGAAATTGTGTTATGTCGAAGTGGTAAGTTGTTTCAGCTACCTTTGTAGCAGTTAGGGTTCAATTCTTACCTAGTGTATTGCAAATTGATTTTTCATGTTATTGTTTTGGCTTGCCAACTATACCAATTGGGTCAAGACTGTGTATTACTAAGTTATCCACGTATAACTAACATGACCGAGGCACTTTTTGTGTGTAAAATGCACAATTAGCCTTGCGCAATTGACATTTATCTTTGAATTATAAATTTAAAGCACTCTTATCGTAGCTTGCATTTTTGTTCTCACTCATAGAATGAGTTGCCAAAACATGTGTCAGTGTTGTACTTCCATCTTTTTTCTACTTCATCAATATCGGGAGAGTTTGAAGCAAGGATGAACGAATTAATGTAAGAAACCGAGCAAAATATTCACGCTGATAAGGTGCACACTGCAATAAGAACATGATAAGAGTTCAATATTACTGCAAATTGAACCAACTCCTGCTGGGGTGAAATGCAGGCGCATGTATTAAGTTTTTTTTACATAGACATGCAATGATGTGTGTTATATATATACTATCTAAATACAATTCTTTTAATCATTTTGGTGTTTTGGAGCAACACAAAATGAGGACCGTAGAAATCATATTGAGAAGAACCTAGCTTTAGATCATGTTTGGCTTGCTGCCTTACAATTGTCCAAATTAACATAATACTATTGTTATTTTTTGACAGCATATGCCTTCATGTACATAAAAGTAAAACTTCTACCAAAAAATCTCAGGGAACAAAAGGACAAAAATTTCATGTTTGTTTGGGCGGCCGAAACCTTTGGCAGGCCCTGACTCCAACCTGCACCGCGATGCTCAAGTGGATAGCACAGAAACATTTCAACTATAAAATTACCAAGCAGCTTTGGATACAGCAGGCAAGGTGGGCCGTTATCTAAACAATGTAAACATTCACAGAAATGCTAACTACTCAAGTCGTTATTAACAAATTTATGGTGTTTGTACTTAACTCTAACTTTAATTCTACAGTAAAGGTTTTTGATTGTTTGCCGTAAATAACGGTTAGCCTTAAAGTTGAACTGATATGCTTGAGCCAATTGTAACCAAGATAATATATTTAAACCAAATAGTACAAAAGGGGAATAATTTAATGAGACATTTCAAAAATGACACACAATATGAACTTTAATAATCAAACCATAGTTTTCGTAACTGCAAATTCGGTCATGACTTTTTATTAAAAAATAACGATACGTATACATTTGCGTGCTAATTTAATCAGTAATGTAAACATATATTTACCTTTGAACTCTCTAACAATGACACAGTAACCTAACAAAACGTTCATATGAACAAACTTTTTTGTAACGTCAATTTACATAACACATACGAAAATTATCACGAAAATTAGCTTTTTTTATATAACTTCAAATGGAGTTGAATTCATTTGCAGTCATCGTCTGTCATAGCAGGGAAACAATCATATTTATGGACCACCACGATATGATACTTAAAAATGCATCAATTTTGCTATCGTATACCATGTGGTGGTGATGCACGCACGAGTGTTTCCCCTTCTCTGGTAAATCACCAAGGCAGCGACCTTGCTATTATTAACTTTACTTTCTTTATTAACAGTTTAATCAATTGTAGAGAAAACTTTCACAAAATGTCAGATGAATTAGACAAACGTATGAAGAATATTACGTGTCCCATATTGCTTAAAATGTATGAAGAATATCACGTGTCCCATATTGCACTGGGACATCACTTCAAATAAAATTAATTCACTAGTAATAAGTGTACCAAAAGGTATGATGAAGATTTATGAAAACATGTTACACAATACCTTAGCATATGAAATTTCTTACCTGCATACGATTTGTGCTTCCAAATACATTTCTATGATGTTGTGATGATTATGAATTCATAATTAATATTAAATTCATGTATTGGTAATTTAGCTAATGACCACATGTGCGGATCTTGCTTGAGTTGTTGATTGAAATATTGAATTTCAACCCTATATATATGCATGTCTCTCTCCCTATGTGTATGTATGTATATGCAAAAGTATGAGTTATAAGCCACATATATGTAGTATGAGTTAGGCAGAAGTAATGTTTAATTATCAAAAGAACGCGTGTTTCTACTTTCAAGTATTTGTTTGATAGTAAACTTGTTCAAATCGAACCTAATACTAGCGGGTATCGTATAAGGATTTATCTAGAAAACATGAGGAACAATCATGAAAGTCTCAATTCACTGGACCAACGTCCAAAAAATATAGTTTTGCCGACCAAACTCGTTGATTCGAAAAACATGATTAGTTAAAAAAAATGGTGGCACTTGTAGTGAAAAATGTGAAGAATGACTTATTACTATTACGCAGAACCAACTAAGCAAAATTTAGTTTTGTCGATTGAACACTAATGTAAATTCAATATCAATTATGTTATCATACAAAATCAAATAACAAAAAGAAAAGATATAGAAGATATAATATATTTTGGATTTGTATTGTATGTCCACGGAGAACCAACAAATTTATTATTTCATCAATTTAGAGAGGATCGATTACAAAATCTTAGAAATTCCTTAAAGCGGAGAAATCTATAAAAGAATATTTAAAAGAAATTATTTTTTGAGAAGAATGTGATATTTTTCCAATAGTTTAAGGCCCATTTAAATAGAAGTAGAATGAAACTGAATCTTGTGAAGAAATAAAATTAATTAGGAAATCAAACAATCAATTTCATATAAATTTTGAAACAGTTTCGTTTCTCCCAAAATTCGATTTGCCTTTGATTTAATGTAGATATCTGTCTCTTTCTATGAAAAGACCACATATCTAGTTTCCTTTTATTGTATATTTAACTAATCAATTAATTAAATTAATGAATTTGTTTCCTTTTTCTATATACTGATAGATTTGAGTCATATTTTCAACACTCCACCTTCACTCAAAATATTCATATCTCTCTCAATGAATTCAGTTATCATTTATGAGTTGCTGGATCAACGTCCCATGACGATAAGTAGCCGGGACTATATTAATCAAGTTTGAGCAATGCCTAAACTCGTCCTTGAAAAGTGACTTAGTCATCATATCTAATGGATTATCAATAATACCCACCTTCAACAACTTGATCTTGCTTCGTTCTTCCTTAAGCATAAGGAAGAAGCCTCTGGCATCAATGTACTTCACATTAGAACTGTAAGCTCGATTCTTTACAAGATGAATCGCACTTTAACTGTTTGAAAATAGCTATATTGTCCACTGTACCATAGAAAGATCATTTAATAACTAAAGTAAATATAATCTCTCCTTAGTCCCTTCTACAACCGATATCAACTCGACCCTAGTCGACAAAGTTACTATAGACTGCAGATGATCTCTATGAACTCGAGCCTATGCCAAGTATAAAACATAGCCGGACACTGACTTCCATCCATCTCTATCCCTGGCATAATCAGAATCACAGTAATCTCTAAGAGAGATGTCATCATCTACTCCACCATACTTAAGCCAACTGATGAAGTGCCACAAAGATGTCTGAGTATCAACTTCACTGCTTGCCAATGTTCTTTGTCTGTGCTAGACATATATCGACTCACAATACCCACTGCATAGGCCAAATCTAGTCTCGTGCGGACCATTGCATACATGAGACTACCAACAACACTAGAATAAGGATGTCTTTTATATACCTCTTATCTTCATCCGATGAAGAAAATAACTCTTTCGACAACTTAAAATGAGAGCCTAATGGAGTGCAAACCAATTTAGCTTTCTCCTTACCAAATCTAGTGAGGACCTTTCCGCTGTATTATGCCATGAGTGAATCTCAACTCTCTCTACTTGTTATCTCTGAAAAAAATTCTTTATGCTTTTTCAAAATCTTTCATATCAAACATCTATTGGGCTCTACTTTCAACTCTATAACTTTAACCATACTCCGAGATGCAATCAACATGTCATAAACATATAACAAAAGATATTTCATATCTCCATCACACCTCCTAAAATAAAAACATTGGTCTTTAAAGCTTCTAGAGCAACCATGTGAAAGTATAACTTATTAAATCTCTTTACCATAGTCTAGGAGACTGCTTCAGTCCATATAGAGGTTTGTTAAGTTTACATACATAATTTGGCCCACTACTATCAATGAACCCCTCTAGCCGTCATAAATAAATTTCCGCATCTATATTACCATGTAAGGATGAAGTTTTGACATCTAGTTACTCAAGTTTCATATCATAATTAGAAACTAATGCTAAAAGAATACGAACGGATGTATGCCTAAAAACTGGAGCAGGGATATCATGATCTCTACCCCTTTCTTCTGAACATACCTCTTTATTACTAATTTCCTTTATATTTGAAAGCACCATTGCCGCCATCTTTTACTCTATAGATCCACTTACATCTAATTGCCCACTTATCAATGGGAAGAGACACCAATTCCAAGTATGATTTTCCACAAAGATTCAATCTCCTCTTCCATAGCAACTAACAAACTGGAACTATCAATTGATGCAATAACGTCTCTATAATCTTTGGGATCACCATGGACAACATTCAATGCATATGTTGCCATGTCATCGAAGTCAATGTCTTTGATGCTCAATTAAACAAAATCATTAAGCCACCTATGCTTCTTCCTCTCTCTAAAATGCCTAGTTTCTAAACGAGCTCCACCTTGAGTTTGATCCTCTGTACGAACATCTATACTATCCTTGTCAACCACAGTGCCATTGGAAACACCGTTTGTACCTCCATAAAAAGAATCTAAAGATGGCTTGTCTTGTGTTTGATATTCTGAATCTGTCCTCATACTGTCATCGGATGAGGAAGTCTCCACCTTCAACATAGCTTCTCATCAGAAGTCACATGCACATTGATAGTAATCTTCTTGCTGATAGGACACCACATCCCATATCTCTTCACTCTTCTTTTATAACCTAGACACACACACACACACACACATACATACATACATACATACATACATATATATATGCAAGCTTTAGGTTCTAACTTGCCTCTACTCCCATGGACATAAGCTGAGCATGCAAACACTTTGAGAAACGAATAGCTAACGGACTCTCCTTTCCATACTTCTTCAGGGATCTTCATGTCTATAGTAGTAGAAGGTGTGTAGTTGATGAGGAAAACCACCATAGATAAAGCTTCAGTTCAAAATCCCTTCTTCAAGTTAATAGTCAATCTGAGGCAACAAGTTCTCTCCAACGATGTTTGATTCATTCTTTCAGCAACCCCATTAGACTGATGTTCACCAAGTGTGATGTAATATCTCTTAATGCCTTTAGACTCGCATAAATTGATGAATTCCTATGATACGAATTCACCGCCATTATCATAATGAAGAATTTTCTACTTCTTCTTTGTCTGTTTCTTAATAATACATTTCCACTTTTGAAACATGTCAAAGGTTTCATTCTTAGACTGCAGAAAGTATACCTAAACTTTACGAAAAAATCATCTAATAGAAATGAAATACCCGGATCCACCTAAAGATGGGCAAGGGAATGGTCTCCAAACATCTGTATGAATATACTCTGAACAACCTTCATCTTATGCTCTCCAATACCAAAAGAAATATTTGTCAGCTTGCCAAGAATGCACTCCTCACAAAAGCCAAGCTTTGAACAATGAATACCATCAATCAAACCTCACTTTCTCAACTCATCCAAATTTCACTCACCAATATAACCCATTTATAAATGCCACAATGTGGAAGAATCCGAATTGGCTAAAGTAAAAGAAGATGATTCATGAAATATAGTAGTGCCCTTTAATAAATAAAAATTTCTTGCCCTCATACCTTTCATAACAATTATGGAACCCTTCAATATCTCCATTTTCTCTCCCTTAACGTCCATCTTCAACCCAAGCCTACTCGAAGCCCCAACAGAAATCAAACTCCTCCTCAAATCAGGTGCATGTCTAACATCAGTAATCGTATGAATAACATCATTAAACATTTTGGCCTTCACACTACCAACACCAACCATATGACAAGAAGCATCATTTCTTATTAGAACCTCTTCTCCAATAATTTCATGGTATGTAAAGAAATAGTTCCTATCAAGTGTCATATGATAGGTAGCACCAGAATCAATAATCCATCAGTTAATCTTCCCAGAAGAGGTAGATGTTGTAAACACATCGACATCACTCTTTGTATCTAATGTCACTGCAGTAGACACAAAAGTTTGCTTTGGGTCTTTTCTTCATCTTTCGAGCTTGGGACTTTAAGCTACAAAGTGCCTTAGTTTCTTACAATAATTGCAAGTTAATCACTAGGACCCCTAGATTGAGACCTTGACTGATTTCGACCTTCACTATACTTTGACTTGCCTTGAGTTCTACCTCTTTAAATAAATAAGCCCTTTGAGTCATTGTCTATAGTACTTCTCCCTAATCTGTCTCCCAACACCTCATTATGAAGACCAGTCTTAACATATGACAGACTAATCTTACTACGACCATATATCACGGAGTTAACAAAAGCAGTATACTCTTTAGGTAAAGAACACAAGAGGATCACTTCTTGAGCCGCATCTTTAATCTCAACAACTATTGCCTTAAGGTTCATAACTAAGGTAGAAAGAGCATTAACATGCTCTAAAAGATCAGTTCTAGGCTTCATCTTAAATAAACATAGCCATTGTTGAAGAATAATCTGATTTGTGAGAGATTTATCTTAGTACGCATTAGATAATGCATCGCATAATTTTTTCGTCGTCTTCTTTTGAGAGAACTCTCTAAGAACTTCATTCGAAAGACTCAATTGGATTTTTGTAAGAGCTTCATTTTCCATCTTTTGTAAAAACATCCGCCTCAATGTCCTTCAATTTCTTAGGCGTAGAAACAATCTTATAAGTCTTCTCCTTCTTCAACACTGCCTCCATTTTCATCTTCCAGGTTCCAAAATTTCACTTTCCATAAAAATATATACACCATGACTACCAATGAATTTTTAGAATTCGTCATTAGCGCCTAAACTGAACAAAAACACTAAATCTGATACCAAAATGTGGTGAAAATATAGGGAAGGATTTATTGCTAATATGCAGAAGCGATTAGCCAGAATCCAGTTTTATCGATTGAACATTGATGTAAATTCAATATCAATTACACTATCACACAAGATCAAATAATAGAAAGAAAAAACACAGAATATTTAATGTGGTTAAGATTTGTATCCTAAGTCCACGAAGACCTAACATCATTATTACTTTACTAATTTAGAGAGGAGAGATTACAAAATGGTAGAGATTTCCTAATGCAGATAAATCCACAGAAGAATATTTAAGTGGAACTATTGTTTGAGAAGAATGAGATACTTTTCCAATAGGTTGAGGCCTCTTTAAATAAGAGTAGAATGAAGCTGAATCTTGCAAAGAAATGAAATTACATAGAAAAGCAAATAATCAATTTCATACAAATTTGAAAACATTTTCATTTTTCTCAAGATTCGATTTACCTTTACTTTGATATATATATATATATATATATATATATATATATATATATATATATCTCCTCCTATGAAAAGATGCATGTATACTGTTTTCTCTTATTTTATGTTTGACCAATTAATTAATTAATTTGTTTAACTTTTCTTCTATTTGATGATAGATTTGAGTCATATTTTCAGCAGCACTAATGTGTTGTTTGATAAGTAAGCTTAGTCTATTATCTGATGTTTATGAAATATTAATTACAAAATTTTATTTTATGTGTTTTGTATAATATTAAATAGTATGTTTATAATAATTACAAATCTACCGATCTATATAAGATATCGGTATGTGGTTCAATAAGATTTAAAATTGCATCAAATATTGTTTGGATTTGGACCAGATAGGCCTATATGGGCATGATATTTTCGACTGTTGGATTCATGGTTTGGGTGTCCATATGATGGCAATTAGAGAGAATTTTGAATGGTTAAAAGAGTGGAATTGGTTAAAAAAAAGATATATTAGGATAAGCACCACTTTTCTCTCCCTTGACTTCCTATTTATATGCCACCTTTTACACCATTTCATTTTACACCTTTGCTCTCCTTTCTCTCTGATAATTTTGACTAGCAACCATCATCGTTAACTTAAAAAATTTCAAGTACAAAATTACGTCAAAGCTCTTAAATACGATCGTTGGTGGTAAGGTAGTTTGGCAACTAGAAACTTCTGATTTGTGAATGGATTCGAGGGGATCGATTCAACATTTTGATACGTATACAAGGGTTGTAGTGAAAGGTAAGTCTTTGTATTATTTTGTTATATCATATATATATATATATTATTTATATAATATGATGTTAGACTATACTACGAATCTTGTATATAGAGAAATGCTACCACAAATTGGTTGGTTGTGTTTATTATTATATCCATATATAATAATAAAAACTAAACAAAGTTATATTGCTTATTACATGCTTACGGCCTATAAATTAAAAAAAATTATACGAACAATATTGCTAAATGACTTAATTAATCAAAATTCATATTTAGTAGAATGATGTTATATATCTTATGTATTAAATTAAAAAAAACAATTTTATTCATGTATAATATGTATTCGATAATGAATACGAACTAATTTTTTATTTGAATAAATATATATTTAAATGTTTATTTAACCTTAAATTGTTTATGTAATAAAAATATTTACATATATAAATATTTACTGCAAATAACACAATTTTGCATAAAAATACTACATAACATATTTTATGCAAAAAACTTATGAAAATAACATTTTTTTTACATTTTTTTTACATTTAGTTTTACACGGTTTTTAATATTACAATACGTTTAAAATTCAAAACGAAAACGAAATAAAAAATTATATAGCTAAGAGCAATAATTTGTAGAAGCATAATTTAAATATATATAATTTTATTTTACTATTTTTGTTAATACACACACATATATATAGACATATATATATATATATAACCATACATATTTAATTATATGTATTGTAATATATATATATATATATATATATATATATAACCATACATATTTAATTATATGTATTGTATAAATTAACTTAAAATAAAATAAAATATTATTTAATAAATTAGTTTCGAACTTTATATTATATAATATACACATACATAGGCGTAAAAAATTATTTCACAAACTATTATTTAATTAATTTAATGATTAAATTATTATATATATATTTACATATATATATATATATTATAAATGTTTTATATAAAAAATTATTTATAACTAACATTTAATATAAGTTTATATATCTATATTTATATTATATATTTACTTATATATTTTATTATGATACAAACATATACACATTTAGATAGCAAACTGAATACAAGAGGGGCTAACATGTCCTTTGTAGTGTAATTACCAACATCTGTACAGGGCATGTTAAACCATGTACACATTGTTGTGTTGCATGTGAACGTACACATATATATGTATATGACACACACACATAAATATATATATATATATATATATATATATATATATACACACAAAATTATATATAAAATTATATTGTTTATAAATACAAATAAAATATTGATTTTATTTAACATAAAATTTTGGAAAGTTCTAAATAAATTAGACTACGTAGGTTCATTAAAAATCCAAAAAGGTAAAAGAAAATTTGAAATTTACCCAATTACTCTGCTCTAGGGCAGGTCCAATGCTAGCATATACATGCTTCAACTCAGAACATTGATTGCCATCATTTTGATCATAATATGTTACTTGTTGCTTTCGATATAATGTAGCTTTGTTATTTCATGCACAATTATTTGCTTTTATAAGTTAATTAGATCAGATGGTAAAAGGATTATTCAACGTTTCGGTTTTGTGACTCTTAGGTGTAAATTTGATCAACGATCAATATTGAACATTTCAAATATTAACGTTCACATGTCACTTAGCAGGTAGTATAACTATATGGCCAAATTTGTCACTTACTTGGTTTTGTAAAAACTATATCACTTTGAACCGACAGAATTTGGTAATTTTCAAAATTCCAATATCGTCTATATTCAACTCTATAGTCTAAACACAAAGTCATTGGTTCAAGGATAACAATTATTATTGACCAAAATGCTCTAGTTAGAGACTTTGACTTTAAGTTGACTACTATTGACCATGATACTAACCTCATATAACTAAGAAGACGAATCCTCTCTTGAATATTTCCTCCCTTCCAATGCTTTCGCTTCATCCAACTATACCGTTCAATGGAAATCGTGCAATGATTTAACTATAGTCAAAACGGAGCTTCCTTATTGAAGATCGACGGTATTCTCAAGTCAAGAGAACTGTGCAATTTTGTCACATCGATAGTTTCTGTTTGTCCTTAGTTATATTAACCAATAAAATTTATTGAGCATGTCATTCTATGGTTATCTAATAACTAACAGTACGTATCCCCTTGGTGCCTCCAATGGTCATGAGTAGTGTACTGTCCAACATTGGAAGAGTGTAACGTACTCTAGTGTTAATGGATATATCAACATCCACTCTCGATACATCTTGATTAGGAATATTTAAAACCGTATGTTCATTATTGTTGTGATAAATAACTCATGGTTACAAATGCATAGTAACTACTATAAAAAACATATCATTTATGGATTTTATGTTAAACATTCTTTTAATTAAATTAATTAATTAATATAGCACTTTACATCAGGTATATTATAGAAAGAAAACACTTTTTATTCCAAATAAGATTGGTTATTAAGTCAGATATATGTAACAAATTACATAATTGCCCCAAGGGCATACCCTTAACTCTATCGATCTCCCACTTGCACTTGGGGCCAAGTATGTGCAAATAGTCTATTCTAAATTACTATGTAGAATTTTTCGGCTCAACATATATGTACCAAAACAAAAAAAATCTACCAAGCGATGATTTTATAAGCAAATTCGAATTTTCTTAAGCATGTTGAATGATGAATCTATTATGCTAATTTCAATAATTGAAATTAACAATGTTATTCTTATCAATGTTGCTCATTAATTGCAACTGTATTAGTCTTACTCTTGAAGGCACAATCATGGCTGATGGATTATGTCCATTTGGGTACAACTACAAAAATCATATTTTAATAATGCACTTGGAATCCTTATCATATTTCTGCATCATACCATATCGTAGATTCAATACTCTTAATGATTAATTGGCAACTAAGGACTATCTATTCTTGATATTGAAAAGAAACTCATAGTTTCTCTTCATGTGTGAGAATATTTATTAGACACTCTAGTGTGTTGTGTTAATTTAGATTAGTATATTTCATTTTTATCCTATGTAATTAGTTTCTTTTCTCACTATAAAGTTGTTGTCTCTTGAAATAACAATTATTTCTCGGTTCAACAGAATGGGTATTCACAAAACTGCCTTATATAAAAAATTGGTTGGTTTAATTTACTATACTTATGCTTAAAACATAAATTTGTCATCCAATGACTATTGTTCCCAATGTCCTTTTAAGGAAATTCATACAAGATCTCTCACGAATAATTATTACATGTGATCTTTCAACTCACACAATCTTCCATCTCCATAGCCAAGGATATGTTGGAATTTCTTATAAACCGATATCTTGTATAATTTTTTAAACAATTCTTTAGATGAATAATTTTCACATTGTTTACTACTCTTAAATACACGACCTTATAGAAAGAAGTTAACTCAAATTCACTTACCATTAATCAGACTTTATTAAACAAAGCTAGATTACTCATTATCGATACATCGTTGTGTATCACAAGGAGGAGTAACTATTGAGATTGAATCATTATTCGTTCTTAAGTACGTTTGGAACTCCAATATACTCACCAATTTGATCAAATTAAATCATTTTTTTATCACACGTTATTTTATTTACTTTCATTTTATATTCTATAAACTCGTCAATTAACATAACACGTGTGTATCATTTACACATATTCATGTTTGTGATAATTCATCGGTGAATTTAACAAACCATTAGGAACCGTTTTGGTATTAATAGATTTTCAATTGCATACGTCTATCATATCAATCCGAAGAGTTTATCAACTTTATTATGCTCCCACTGAATAGTGCTTTATCCTTAATTGTTTGGGATATAATTAACTAGTATCGCAGAATTCATAAACATATACACATAATTATTTCACTAAACCATGGCTTTGTGACGACTTGGAATTTTTGGATATTTGAAATTGAGATATTTAGTTGATTTTAAATATTTGAAAGTTAGCTTAACTTGAATTTCAAATATCACTGTTTATTTGGCAATTAAATTATTAAATTTAATAAGTGAAAAATGGTTAAAGTAGTGAATCCTGTTTTTTAAGCTTGTTAAAAATATTTCAAAGGCTTGAAAATTTTATATTTATAATACTAGATATAATAGAAGTTTCAAATTTGAATTTGTGAATGTTTGCTAAGTTTTAAAAATATATAAATATTTTACAATAAGCTTTATAAAACAATCCTGTTTCTAAATTAATACACACACACACACTTGGAAGGAGTTTTATTTTATTAGAAAATAGTGTATTAGGAGATTAATTAGTGTAATTAACTTATTTTAATTATTTTAGTTCCTAAAGGATTTTATAGGAAAAACTATTAGTTAAATTAAATTATTGGTTAATTAATTCTGTTAAATGGTAAAAATAAAATTTGTTCGATTTGTTCAAATGTTAATAAATCCTGTAATGATGTACCAGGTCCAAAAATCATGAAGAAAACAAGCCGGAGTGGAATCAGATTCCAAATTAAAAGTCAAAGGCGAGTTAATCTCATTCATTTGGATTACCTTTTAAATTTAAATAGTTAAATTTAAAATATTAGTTGTTTGCTTGAATTGAAAATTTATTATCAGCTTGGATGTGATATGTTATATATATATATATATATATATATATATATATATATATTTATTGGAGTGACTGATTTCCCGTATTATATAGCGGATGAGACCCTATGCGCCCCGCATAATAGCGAATGACTCTTTATACCACGATATCCCCTCGAAGTGGGGTTGGTGTTTTAATTGTTGAATAACATATGTGGATGCAGGGAAACAGGTTGGAGGGATCCAGCTAGATTCCTAAAAAATGTTGAATTTATTTTACATTCAGTACGTGATTTATTTGATAAATGTATGATGAATTATACTGATTTTATTGGGAATTGAAATTATTAGATACTATGGCTTGGTTGAATATATATTGGCATTGTGGGAAATGAAAATATATAAAGTTTGGATTTTTTTAAAGGAAATAAAAAGAGAAAATTTTTAAGTAAAATAATTATAGTGACGTTGGATAAATTGAGGAAATGAATTTGGAGAAGAATAAAACGTTTGATTTTGAAACACTATTGACTAAATTCCGAATTTGGGAAAATGGAGATTTTGTATAAAAGGGAAATAAAAGAAATTGACGACTTAAGAGATATTGCTTAAAGATAAAAGAATTTATTTAAAAAAAATTAAGTTTAAAATGAATTGGAAATAAATAAAAGGGGAATTTTGAATAAAGGATGAAGGAGTGATATGGAATTAATAGATTTTGTAATAAAATTCGGGCAAGTCAAGATAAATTTTCAAAATGGAAGTAATTCAGAGAATCGATTGGGAAATTGATTAAATTTTTTGAAACTGAGATTTAAAGGGAAATGAGGGTATGGAAATTATAAACTAGGTTTATAGATAAAGTAAATATTTAGCAGTGGATAAATTTGAAAGTATAAGTTCATGATGGAAATTTATAAGAGATGGTAAGTTGTTTTTAAAATAAAAGGTGGTTTTATTTTTAAAAGTGTGGAAAAGAAATTTACGGGATGAGGACGTAAATTAAATTGTGATAAATCGAGCAGGATTTATAAATGATTAGATGGCTATATTTAAATGTGAAGTGAATTTCCTTGGAAAGCCAATTATATTTTCAAAGGAGACTTTTAATGTATAAGTTTAAGGTTTTGAAAAATTTGTTTTAAAGGAATGTTTTAGAAAATTTGTTATTTTTTATTGTTTTATAATTTTAAAGTAAATATTATTCAAATTTATTTTTGTAATAATTATTTTAACAGTTAAATTAGTATTATGTTTTTTAAAAGAATTTTTCTAATATTTATACTTATATAAAACTTTTACTTTTAAAATGGTTTGTGGCTTAAGTTTTACTTGGAAATCTAGTATAGAATTTCATAACCATTATTTTGAATAAAGTGTTTTAAGTAGTTTTTAATTTAAATGTTTTAAAGTATATATTTTTGGATAAAGTGATTTAAATTATTTTAAAATATAAAGTATTAATGCTTGGTGATTTTCAATGGAAAGGAAATAATTGAGTGGAAATTTATTCCACGAGAGAAAAGTGTTTTGAAAACTATTTTCAAGGGTTAAAGTGTAGAAAATATCTTGCGAAGATACTTTAAAATAAATAATTCGAGAAATTATTAAGGACTGATGGTTGTTTGTGCATGTTATATGATAGTTAAATAACCGACTATCAATATTGGTCAATGCGCTGATCGATCCGAAGAGACCGTGATTGGGTTTGCTTCATTACAACATGATATGGTGTTCTCGCTACGTGTTTGGTGGCGAGCAGGAGACCCTTATCCCTACATATACCTGTAAGGGTTGGTTGCGAGTCGAGAGGCTGGCCGTAAAAGAAAATTCGAGATGCCACTGTATGCTACGGTGGGGTTGGGATGGTTGCAAATCCTACCAATCGCCATTGGCGCGGCCCGTTACATTTTGGTATCAGAGCAGAAGGTTAAGCGAGAACCTTGGCTCTGGTGGGGATTACTCACTAAAAAAAGAGTCCATAGTACTTTAGAATGAGTTTGAGTGTATTAACAGATATGAGCACATATTTGTTAGTGATTGTTTTATATTGCATTGATTGGTTTGTTGAGTGGTTTACGGATTCTGGTCAGTACGAGTAATTAACGTTATTGATAGAGATCTCTAAACATTTGAATAGAACAATTCGACATAGTATTGTTTTAAAATAGGGTAAATGGAATAATTTTGCTCAACTTATTTTTATATACGAAAGAAATAATTTTTTAAAAGTTTTTATAGTATATATGGTTGCTTGGTTGTTAGGAAGTGATAATATTAAAATACTATCATTGTTGTGTGGAAATTGAGAATAAGAAAATAATGTTATAACCAAAGTTAAGGAATAATTTATATAACAGAATGAGATTTATAGATATGAATTATAAATATGATTTATAATTAAAATAAGATAAAATTCCAGAGTAATAATTGAATATAGATTCGAAGGATATGAAATTTTGAAATTTTGGGAAAAAGTTTAAATTCCTTCGGGTTTGGAAATGGTTTTCGAAGGTTTGGGGAAATAATAATGATATTATTTCAAAAATATTTTTTAAGTGGGAATGAAATCTATTGGATTTTGGAATTAAAAATATTTGAAAATGTTTCAAAAGAGATAAAAGCACTAAACTCTTTTCAGTCGCTGGGAAATAATTTCGGCGATGACTGCAGCATCGTCGATGTTCATTTTCGAGTTTCCAAGAGAGGAATTGCTGCCAAAATGTTTTAAATTGGAATTATTTGCAAAACTGGGTTTGGTTTTAAAATTCAAAGATAATTTGATATGCAAATGAATTATGTATATAATTGATTTCAAAAATAATTTTGAAATGTTGAGTAATTGTTTAAAAAGACTCTGGAATCTTATTTAAAATATTATGGAATATAATTAAGTTTGGGAACTTATAAAATTTTGAATTTGTTAGAATGAAAAGAAATTGAAATAAGTTGGGAAACTTATAGAGGTTTAAAATTTGAAAGGGAATAGAACTTAACTGAATTAAGTTAAATAAGTGAATTTTGAGGAAATGAATAAGTAGACTAAACGGACTGGTTATTAAAATAAAAATTTATTAAGTTTGAAATAAATTTGTGAATGAACAAATGAATTTACATTTGTAAGCAAATAAATAGGAAATTGAATATTGGAATCAATTTGAATTATGTTGAGTAAAGTGGAATTGAAATTTAGTTGAGTGGACTAAAATAACTAAGTTCTAAGAATTAAAATTTATTGGAATTTGTAATAAATTAGTATATGGGACTAGTGTAAAATAATGATATGGATCAGATATGAATGGAAGATAGTTGATAGGATTCAATATTTTAAAGTGAAAGGTAAATTGAATCCAAAATGGAATTAGAAATTAAAGTGAAATAAAAACAGAGCTAAGTAGTAAAGTGGGGAATAAAAGTAGGAAGTATATAAAATATTTATATTGAACTTAAGAAGAAAATGGTGAATTCTTAAGTAAAATTTGGTATTAGGAATATATTCTAAGTTAATATTTGAATGAAGGGTTAATAAGAAGTGGTGAATGAGGAATTATGAATAAGTGTGAATAAAAGAGAATTGATATAAGTAATAATCAATTGAGGTAAATATGTAGGATGTATGTATATTATTTTATTCGCATAACGATTCGATCCAGGTTCGAGCACGTACTTTCGAGATAGTTACACCGATCCGAGTTGGGATTTTTCATTCGATTTTCGACGGCGAACCCCAGATATGGATTTTTGATTGGTTCTAAAATTCTCTGTCATAGCTTAGGACTATGCAAGGAAAATGACAGTTTCTGATCAAGAAACCAGATCTGAGTCTGCACTAGGAAGTCGGGTGGATGATACTAGTACGAAAGCGAAATTATGTGATCGAGTGAGCGATCGGATTTGATATTGTGTACGAATGATATGTGTGCATCGTACAGGGTTAAATAAAACTAATATTGAAATCTTGAAAAGAAAATAAATAAAATGATTTTGAAATTTGTAATTGGATATTATTGCTAAGTAGGATATAAAGGAAATTTAGGTTTTGAATTCAGAAGATAAATTGAATTGCTCGATAAAAAGGTATGTATTTGAAATCCTATATGAAATTTGATGGTTTTCTGATCTAGTCACTTGGCTTTTGTTTTCTTTTGAATTTGGAGGCCCGTAGAAGCATTTTATAGTTGTTCCGAGCTAGCCGCGCAAAGGAGACGCTGATGAAATTTTTCGAAAATTTAGGACGTCGGAAATTTTTTGATAATTTAAATTTGGTTTAAATTATAATTTGAATTGTTGAGTACATAATATTATTTGGAGGTTATGGTTGAGTTTGGGAAGTTAGAAGTGTGTTAGTGTGTCTTTAATAAAAAGATTGTTTTGGAAAGTTGTTTAAAAGCTGTTTGGTTTTGTGAAAATAATTAATGGGTTATGGACCATTTCTCTTAACAAGTAATTTCGGGGACGAAATTCTTTTAAGGGGGGAGGAATGTGACGACCCGAAATTTTGGATATTTGAAATTGGAATATTTAATTGATTTTAAATATTTGAAAGTTAGCTTAACTTGAATTTCAAATATCACTGTTTATTTGGCAATTAAATTATTAAATTTAATCATTGGAAATTGGTTAAAATAGCGAATCTTGTTTTTTTAAGATGGTTAAAAATATTTCAAAGGCTTGAAAAATTTATATTTATAATACTGGAGATAATAGAAATTTTAAATTTGAATTTGTGAATGTTTTTAAGTTTTAAAAATATATAAATATTTTACAGTAAACTTTATAAAACAATCCTGTTTCTAAATTAATATATATACTTGGATGGAGTTTTATTTTATTAGAAAATAGTGTATTAAGGAGATTAATTAGTGTAATTAACCTAATAAATCCTATAATGTTGTACAAGGTCTAAAAATTGTGAAGTAAGCAAGCCGGAATGGAATCGAATTGCAAATTAAAAGTCAAAGGTGAGTTAATCTCACTCATTTGGATTACCTTTTAAATTTAAATAGTTAAATTTAAATTATTGATTGTTTGCTTGAATTGAAAATTTATTATCAACTTGGATTTGATATGTTATATATAATATATATATACATACATATATACCGTGCAGTTAATGCGCTCGGCAGATTCGAAGCGGTGGAGGTGCAAAAAGTCATAGCGGGGATACAGCGAGGATATAGCGGGATATAGCGGATGGCTATAAAATAGCATATAAAACTCATACTTAATGTTTTTACAAATATATAAATGGTAATTAAATAAAAAATTATCATTCAATTGAATTATAATTAATACATAAATAATTTTAAACAAAAAACATGTGTGAATATACTTTAAATAAACGTAAAACTGTTGTATAACATAATTGAATTTAGTAAAATATTAGAGTATTTTCATTTCTGAAAATATATTAAAAATTAAATCAAATAAATTAGTTTCATAATTTTTATAATGTATAAATGCAATTTTTTAATTCATTTTATTAAAAAAGATATAACGGAAATAGCAAAATATAGCAGGAATAACGGGATATAGCGGAAATAGCGGGGATTAAAGTGGAAAGGCTATATTTTGGGGCTATATGGAAAAATCGTAGCTGTAGAAATCCGCTATGAGATATAGCGGGGTAATGGCGGGGTATTAACTACACAGTATATATATATATATTGGAGTGACTTATTTCCCGCATTATATAGCATATGAGATCCTATGCGCCCCGCATAATAGCGGATGACCCTTTATACCACGATATCCCCCTTGAAGTGGGATTGGTATTTTAATTTTTGACTAACATCTGTGGATGTAGGGAAACATGTTAGAGGGATCCAACTGGATTCCTCAAAATTTTTGAATTTATTTTACATTCAGTAGCGTGACTTATTTGATAAATCTATGATGGATTATATTGATTTTATTTGGAATTGAAATTATCAGATACTATGGCTTGGTTGAATATATATTGGTATTGTGAAAAATGAAATTATATAAAGTTCGGATTCTTTTTAAAGGAAATAGAAAGGAATTTTTTTAAGTAAAATAATTATAGCGAATTTGGATAAATTGAAGAAACAAATTTGGATAAGAACAAAAAGTTTGATTTTGAAACACTACTAAATAAATTCCAAATTTGGGAAAATGGAGATTTTGTATATAAGGGAAATAAAAGAAATTGACGACTTAAGAGATATTGTTTAAAAATAAAATAATTTATTTTAAAAAAATTAAGTTTAAAATGAGTTGGAAAAAAAATAAGAGGTGAATTTTGAATAAAGAATGAAGGAGTGAATATGGAATTAATCGATTTTGGAATAAAATTTGAGCAAGTCAACATAAATTTTCAAAATGGACGTAATTCAGAGAATCGATTGGGAAATCGATTAAGTGTTTTGAAACTGAGGTTTAAAGGGAAATGAGGGTATGGAAATTATAAACTGGGTTTTTAAGTAAAGTAAATATTTATCAACGGATAAATTTGAAAGTATAAATTCACAGTGGGAATTTATAAGAGATGGTAAGTTGTCTTAAAAAGAAAAGATGGTTTTATTTTTAAAAGCGTGGAAAAGAAATTTACGTGATGAGGACGTAAATTAAATTGTCATAAACCGAGCAGGATTTATAAATGATTAGATAGCTATATTTAAATGGGAAGTGTATTTCCCTGGAAAGCCAAGTATATTTTCAAAGGATATTTTTTATGTGTAAGTTTAAGGTCTTAAAAAATTTGTATTAAAGGAATGTTTTAGAAAAATTTATTATTTTTAATTGTTTTATAATTTTAAAATAAATATTATTTAAATTTATTTTAGTAGTAACTATTTTTAAAATTAAATTAGTATTATGTTTTTTTAAATGAAATTTTCTAATATTTATACTTATATAAAACTTTTATTTTTAAAATGGTTTGTGGCTTAAGTTTTACTTGGAAATCTAGTATAGAATTTCATAACAATTATTTTGAATAAAGTGTTTTAAGTAGTTTTTAATTTAAATGTATTAAAGTATATAAGTGATTTAAATTATTTTAAAATATAAAGTATTAACGCTTGGTGATTTTTAGTGGAAAGGAAACAATTGGGTGGAAATTTATTCCGCGAGAAAAGTGTTTTGAAAACTATTTTCAAGGGCTGAAGTGTAGAAAAGTATCTTGCGAAGATATTTTGAAATAAATAATTTGGAAAATTAATAAGGCTTGATGGTTTTTTGTGCATGTTATATGATAGTTAAATAACCGGCTATTAATATAGGCTAATGCGCTGATCGTTTCGAAGAGACCGGTATCGTGATTAATTTTTGGAAAACCACTTTGATCCGGTTTGAACGTTTTTGTGAGGAAGAAAAGAGCTTGAAGTCGAAGATGGAGCAGTGAAGTGCAAGGGCTAATCGCTACTAATCCTGAGGGTGATTCCAAAATGGATGTAGTAGGAGTAGTGCCTTCGGTTCCGTTCGGACCAGGAACATACTTGTATGAATGAATGCTAGTAGAACATCGTTAGGAGGACGATGAGCATTCTAAGTGAATGTGTGCTAAATAGGTAACGCATAGCCTGGAGCCTCATCAACCGGGAATGGCTAAAACAGGGGAGGTGCAGCAAGGCTAAGTGGCTAGCAACCAATTAGGGTAAGGTCATCCCTATCTAGATGTCCCTTTTTATTCGGCTGTGTGGGAGGTTGCTGATCCCAACCGCGGGACGATCTTATTCGGACTATCAGTAAAGGGTGGATCCTCAGTACAATGATCTAGACCACGTACTGTGACGGGCGGTACCCCAGTAGCCCTGCCATTGATGAAAACCCAATCACCAATAAGTGCTTTCGGACTTGTTTGTATACCTATTATGCCGGAATTTACTGAATGTAACAATTTCGACTATTTGAATAAGTATTTATATAGACACTACTATAATATCAGTGGATTTGATAAGAAAATGTTTTTGTTATCGTAAGGTAAAAACCTGGCATGTTTATTTGTGGCGTGGTCTTACGAGATACCTTTGATTTTCAAGGGATTTTGAAACCTTAGTAATCCAATTGAGTGTGTTTTCTCACGCTGGTTTTCCAGACTGACTCGTGTGCTATTTGCAATTATGCTCGGATCAGACTGAGTACTATAACATACATGATGGGATGCTGTGGAGCTCAGGAGACGAGCTGGATGGCGAGATGTATCGCACGTACTTGATATATATTTCGATGTGTAGTATAAGCTGTGTAGTTTGCTTTGGGTGAGGACAAGTTGTTACAACTGTCCAGCATTTAGCTGTTGTTTGTATGTGCTCTGATGATTTAATGTATTATCAGTTATAGATTCTTTTGTATGAAAATCTGTTGTTATCTATTATATATTATTCCGCTGCGATTGTGAGACTTTGATATTGTTTTGTTTTTCTCTTCTTCTACCTCCTTCTTCTTTCCCTTATGGTCTGGTTTTCCGGCATTTGATACAAGGGACGTATTGATGTCGATTTTCAGACGTTTAAAAATCAGGTCGTTACGGGATTAGTACATAATTATAAAATAATCGCAAAATAAATTTAAGTACTTCTGTATTTCCCAATGCATCATAAGTACGAGTACTATAGTTTTATTTTAGAATGAATATTCATAATATTTATATTGAAATAAAACTATTTCTATTTTTTAGTCACCACCGAAAAATTATTATTATTTCACAAATAACGCTTGGTATCTTTTAGGAAAATAATTTTCATAACTTGATCCAACCAATAAGTTTTATATGGCATGCTCCCACTACTTCCGCCTTTACAATAATAGTATACGAAATACGAAGCTCCATTTATCTACTTAATGCAGGCCATGTATTTCATTTACCGTAACTGGTTTATAGTTCAAAATTTTTAGATCAAGTATCTTAAATTCAAAGAAATAATTTTCATAGAAAATAATTTTCTATGTGAAAACAAATTTGTAAGATATATAATATTTCTTATTCCTTATTAATTATATGTTATTTTACAATTCTTGTTTCCAATATTTTTTTATGAAGCAGAAGTTAACATTCACTCTCTTACTCTTATACATTCATTTTCTTTTCCAAACGGTCAAACATTCAATGAAACTCTTATAACAATATCATAAAGAACTTTTTACAAAAGTGCATTTGGTCATCCTTAACTTTTAAGAATATTAAATAAATTAAAATTTACGTAAACTGATCAAACTGACATTTCAATGATTGCACATGTAACGACCCGAAATTTTCTAACCCGAAATTTTCAGATAGTTATGAAAAAGAAGAAAGAGATAGAAGAAGAAGAACAGAAACACCAAACATCTCACAATCGCAGCGGATAAAATATAATAATAAATAATAACAGTCTACTCAAGGATACTATATCTGTCGATTACATTTAATATACATCAGAGTTTCACATATATACAGTCACTGAATATATAAAATTATCATGTCTCAAATTAACAAGAATATAATGCAGCAGAAATACTTTACACGATCCTGCCATCCATCTCGCCTCCTAAGCTCCAGAATGTACCTACCTGGAAATCTGTAATACTCGGTCTGACCCGAGTTTCTTCTAAATAAATTGATTTCTGGATGTCTTCAGGAAGTCAGGGTTTTGTCAACATTTGGAGATTGAGTTTGGTATCGACTGGATTTCAGAAGTGGTACCGATGGATCAGCTTAGTAATAGGATGATCTTTGAGTTTGGTGAAGAAGCTCAGGCTTTAGAGGAATTTTTGAGTTTTATTTTTGGATATGTGTACTTTATTTTTGGAATGTGTTGTCCAGTCTGTGTTCTTACTTCAGCATTTACATCTATTCAGTCAGAGTTGCACAGTGGAAGCATGGTGGCAGCTGTTTTAGTTTGGAAGCATTTGGATGTTGCAGTGTTTGGATTAGAGAGTTTCTTCAAGGAAAATTTCCAGGATCTTAAGGCCAGATTAGAGTGCACCTGTTTTATCTTTTCCGGATATGAGAAGTGAGATCTGTCTTCTGATTTTGGAATAGAGTTTGTGTTCTGAGTTTGGTTGATATTGGAAGGATCATTTTGTTGGATTGTCTTTGGTTGCATCAGCAAGAGTTGAGCTGATCAGGAAAGATGTAGGCAACACAGGATCGTCCGAAGAGTTTAGTGGATAAGAGACGAAGGAATTTAGATTCCCAAATCGGAGATTTGATTTTGGATAAGTATTTGGTCTTCAGGATTGAATCGTCAGTTTGGATAATTGAGATTCGTTGTGTTTCACGTATCTCTGAGGGAGTACGTGTAAGATCTATCTCTAGTTGTAGAACCAGCAGTTTAGGGAGTTTTGGTTGTTGATTCAGACTTGTCTGTAGTCTGATATCCTGTCTTGTTTTGTAAATCTAGATGAGTGGGCTCTGTAGCTTAGTAGATTGATTATTTGGATTCTGTAATGCGAGTATCCCGGTATTTATATTTGGGAAACTCGAGAAAATTCTATCCGGAATTTTGTCTGGATAGTTGGATTTGTTTGATTAGATAAATTGGTTGCTATGATTGTTAGCATATGATTGATATATGCTTGTGTTTAAAATTTAAATCTTTAACTAGATTATTAAATTACCTTTGTTTTAAATTTCAGGGACGGAATTCTTTTAAGGGGGGATGTGATATCCCATAAATTTTGGCAATATCAATTTAATAATATGTGTTAAAAATTAAATTAATTTGATAATAATTGTTAATAAGATTTAAATTGATTTAATAATTCTCTTTTAAATAAATATTTAACTAATGATTTATCTTTTAAAACCTAGTAAATTGTTTTCTATTTGTAGTATGTATATATTTGTATATATTATAAACAGATAAGCTCTGTTTTAAATTTAATAAATAAAGACATGTTTTCTAATTGTAATATTTCTGATAACTTGGAAATTTGATTTAATTTAGTATTTAGTTATTAAATAATAACTATATGGTTTTAAATACTTAAGATAAATGTTTAATAGTTAGAACTTATTCTAGCTTAAGTTTAAATTTAAAATTTATTAACAAAAAGATTGTTTTATTTTCTTTTTAGTATAGCTTGATAAAAATATGTTTTATTTATTCAAGATAAAAGTTATTTGTTTAAAAGTATTCTAGCCTAAGTCTAAATTTAAACAAAAGTTTGTTCTATTTTCTTTTTAAATATAGTTTGATTAAATAAGTAATTTATTAAATAAGAGGCAATTTCTTTAATAATGAGTTTTGTTAATCATGTAATATTTTTACAAATGGGGATTGCTATTTCAAATTTATTTATATAAATAGCTATAATTTGAAAGATTAAAAGTAAGTCTTTTTTAAAATGTTAAATTAAAATAAACCTTATTAATACTAACACAAGTATAAAAATAATAAATAAATTTAGTATTTGATAGTTATGTTAAAATAAAAGAAAGCTAAAATACTTAAGTTAAAACAACTTGCTAATATACATAAAGTACAACAAAAATATGCAGGCAATTGAACAAGCCAAATGTGTAGCTGCAAATAATATGCAGGTTAGAGAAGAAATGCAAAGCAAGAATATAAAACAAAGTAAAGTAAGAAAAATATGATGCAATCAAGAAAAGAATGCAAAGCAAAGTTAAGAAAACAAAGTAAAAATAAATATGCAGGTTGCTTGTAAGAGAAATGCAAAGCTAAGTAAATAAATATCTATGTGCATGTTAGACATATAAGGTAAGGTTGTAGGCATAAGGTACCATTGCATTTAATGCTTTCAACTCTAGCACATAACCAAGTCAATTCGAATTGTTTTAACATCATTTCAGCCTCCTAATACAGAAACCTTGCCTGATACAAACAAAAACATAATCTCTATAAAAAAATAAGATTTTTTTTACTTACAAATTGCTTAACCCAGATATCATCTACACTGTAAACTTCTTTATATACATCTTCTTATTTTTAGTTCGTTCACTAAACATAACAAAACATTTCCATTTTATAAAACTGAAGCATTACAACAACAGAAGCAAGACTAAGTTTTCAAGTTTTCTGGAATCAAAACAAAAGCATGCAAATACTCTTTCCAGTTTCAAAGTTGTTCTCTGTTTATTTTCAGGTGAGTAACATCACAATTGAATGGTTTAAATATATATTTGTTCTGTTGCAAGTTTTTTCTCTGGAATTCAGTTGTAATGCTCTGTGTTAAGTATGAATATTGTAATGAGTATCTCTGTGTTCTATCTGACTTTAGTTCCAGGTACAAAATCCCCATCAAAATTTCATTTTGTATTTAATTCAAGCTTTAACAAGACATAAGTTTGAACATAAAATGCTTGGATTAGCAGAGTCTTGAGTTTAAAATTGTTTAAGGGTAAAACAGTTTGGAAAAAAAATTAAAACAACAGTAGAAACTAAAATAAGTTAAAACTCAATTATTACAATTCATGGATTCAGATATATGAATCGAATGCTAAGACTAAAACTTGATTTTTGAAAACAAAATCACTGTTTTTAGTAAAGAGGTTCAGGTGAGGTTCTGGGTTCATCATTATATGGGTTATTGTCGATTTCTTGTGATCAAATGGACTGGAGTACTCGGGGTTCTCTGTGGTGATGGACGAGTGATCGGAGGGCCGAGGAAAAATGGTGGAAGGCGCTGCAGTTCGTCGTGGTGGCAACGGCGTACGATTTTTAGTGGGTAACCCTAAGTCTTATAGTGGTCGAACTTTTGATCACCGCGACTTCCACCGTGCATCGAGTTGCACGAGGTCTCGGGGGATGGTAGCTTGGTCGAAGGCGAGTTCATGGCCGGAGCTGTTGACCATCAGGTGGTCGGGGTTGGGAGAATGCAGTGATGATAGGTTTGGGTAGGGGTGGATATTGTGTTTTCCAGGTTATCTTTTGCTGCTCGTTTTTGATTTGAGTTGTGGGGATGGATTCTGGTGGACGTGATGTCATCTGGAGATGATCGGCGATAGGATGAAGTTCTGGTGGGTGGTCGGAGGTGGCTGGGGCCACGGTGCACGTGCACCGTGCCCATTGAAGTGCTGAGGCATTTGTGGTTAGGTGTAGGGTTTTAGAGCTCAGGACATACTCGAGTCATTCGAATATGTGACTCGAAGCAGGGAAGGTGAAGACTCGGAGCACTGTTGGTTCGAGTCGAGTCAGTGTAGTTCCAGGCCTTTGTAAAACCTGGCAGCAGAATTTGTTTATTTAAAAAACAAATTCAAATGAACTTAAATTTGTCAACTAGATTTAAACAAAGTTTAAATCCAGTTTGAAGTTTGAATTCAAAGTTTATTTTTGAATTCAAATTTGAAATGACATCAAAGTTTAAAATGTTTAAAGGTGGGTTTTCAGGTTTAAAAACCTGACAGGTTTTCATATTTTAAATTAATTTAAAGTTTGAAAACAGAATTTAAACTGTGATTTAAATTCAAAAATTTAAAGTATAGATTCAGATAAACATTTGAATCTTAAGGTTTAAAATGGATTTGGATTTGAAAGTCAAGTTTTTAATTCAAGTTTTTAAAAGGGAAGTTTAAATCAAAGTATTAAATCAAAGATAAATTGATGGATTCAAGTTTGCTTCGAATTCAAATCTGAAAATTTAAATCAGTTTTTAAATATGAATGTTTTAAAAATAAGTTCAAATAAAATAGTTTTGAAAAGTAAATTTGTTTCAAATAAATGTTTAACTCGATTTTGAGAGAATTCTTTTATAAAAAGTTTTTGAATGGAAGTTAAATAAATTGTTTAACTTGAATTTGCAAGTTAAAAATACAATGTAATTTAAAAGCTAAATTTTTAACTAAAAGTTAATTAGTTGAATTTAAAGGGCTTTTCTTATATAAGTTCATATGTAAGTAATAAATGTTATTTACTTTTATTTAAAAGATTATAAATTGAATTTAAATTTGATAAATGTTTAAATAATAATCATTTTGAATCTTAAATTCAAAATGGAATTTGAATTTAAATTTAAATTTAAAATGTAATGTTCTAATACACTTTAATGTTAATGAAGTCATTAATAAAGAAATAAATTATCTTAGGAATAATTAAGATATTTAAATGATTAAATGAATAAGTTAATTAAGGAATGACTTATGTATTTAATTTATAAAGTAGTAATTTAGATTAATTTATACTAGAAATTAATTAAGAAAGTAATTTAAGAAATGTTATTAGTTAATGAAGATAATTAACTAAGGATTATTAATAAATTACTTAATGTGATAAATTTTGATAATTAATCAGATTAATTAGATAATATATTGTAAACTGTTAAATGTAATTACTTAGTAAAAGTAATTAAGAGATTAATTACTTATTGTAATTAATTTTGATAAAATGATTAATTTAAGTTATTTAATTTAGTTTAATTAATTTAAGAAAATCAGTTGATAAATTGATAAGTGTAATTACTTAGTGTATTTAATGGAGCATAATTACTTAAGGAAGTAATTAATGTTAATTACTGAATGCAATTGGTGAAAGATGATGTGTTAATGCAGTAATTTGGATAATTACTTTTGTAATTAATCAAGGGATTAATTAATGGAGATAATTAATTATGGAATAATTAATTTATTAATGTAAGTAATTAAGGGTAGTTAATTACTGGTCTGTTATTAATCAAGGGTGATTAATAATTGAGTTTAATTAAAGATGAATCGCTTAATGTAATTAATTTAAATAAAGTAATTTAATTTAAATCTAAATTAGAGATCATTAATTAATATAATTAATGATGTAATTAAGAATTGTTTAATTAAGGAATAATTAATAATGTGGTGATTAATTTATGTAATTAATTAAGGATAAATGTAATTAATTATATTTAATTAATAAATGAAGTAATTGAATTGTTTAATTAAGGAATAATTAATAATGTGGTGATTAATTTATGTAATTAATTAAGGATAAATGTAATTAATTATATTTAATTAATAAATGAAGTAATTATATGTTAATTACTATGAATGATTGAAATAATTAATTTATGGAATTAATTAAAGACTAATTACTTATTGTAATTAGAAGATGATTAACCAAAAGGTGTTTAATTAAGATGAATACTTAATGGATCATTAATTAATTTGATTAATGATTGTATAAGCAAGATTTATAGATGAAGTAATTAATTTAATTTACTTTAAATTAATTAGAGATAGAAGTAGTTAATTTAATTCATTTTAAATTAATTATAAATGGTATGATTATAAATCATTTCTTATGGATGAATGATATTGATATTTCATTTGATGATTGTGAACTCAGATATGAGATGAGTAATATTATGTGATATGGATGCTTGGTTTAAGTATGATAACATTTATTATCTGATTGGGATGATAATAATAATTATCTGTTTATGACGATGATGTGATTATCTATAATGAGATGTGAATTATCTATCTCTGTGTATATTGATAATATTGAATTGAACTGTTAAGACTAAATAGACAACTTGGCCTTAAAAGATACGTTTTGGATTTTGATAAGACTAGGATCGGGTTTCCATATTTGGACATCCGAAAACCACATCGATCCAGATCAACGATAGGTCGTGAATCTGAAGTGAAGATGAAGATTCAGAGTGCAAGGGTTATTGTCGTTAACACTGAGGGTGATTCCAAAATGAGTGTAACGAGATAATGGCTTCGGTTTCGTTCGAACCCGGAACGAACTTGTATGGATTGAATGCTTTCAGAACATCGTCAGGCGGGCGATGGGCATTCTAAGAGATGTATTCTCTAAAGGTAATCGCAGCCTCAAGCCTCATCAACCGGGAATGGCTAAAATAGTGGAGGTGCAGCAAGGTTAGGTGGGTCATGCCCAAGCAGGACAAGGTATTCCCCTGTCTAGATGTCCCTTTATTTTTCGGCTGTGTGGGCGGTTGATTGCAACAACTGCCGGGGTTATCTTGTTCGGGACTGTTCAGTAAGGAATGGTATCAGCCTTGTGTTGTAGGGGGTCAGGAGTGATCCTCGGTACGTTGATCTAGGCCACGTACTGTGACGGGCGGTACCCCAGTAGCCCTGCCATTGTATGGAATCCAAAATCCAGTAAGTGCCAACGGTTTTGATTGTATTACCCACTTTTGTGGCTAGTAGCTGGAATTTAATAGATGTAACAATTTTGGCTATTTTCTATTTACTTGAAAACCCTAGACCTATTATAATATCACTGAATTTCCTATCAAATGTTTTGGTTAGCATAAGGTAAAAACTTACCCATGTTTATGTGTGGGGAGTCTTACGTGATACCTTTTGTTTTCAAAAGGATTTTCAAAATTAAGCAACTTTAACCTGTTACTCACACCAGACCCATGTCTGACCCGGGTTTATTTCTGTTTTTCCTAAACTCTCGGGTACTCAAATTTTTACGAGTAGCCAAGGGATTCAGGTTGGCTTTGACGAATTCTGGAGGGGCAATGGAGCAGAAGGCTTCAGCGTTGTAGATATATATAGTTCCGCTGTGTTGGTATCTTTGAGTTATTTGTTTGAGTTGTATCAAGTTGTATTAATTAGATAGGTGTCTATAACTGTTTAGTATGTGTTGTATGATCTGTATAACTCTGATATATGTAAAACTATGTAATAGTTATGTGATCTATTATTGTTCCATTCCGCTGTGAGATTCTGATGTTGTTATTCTTTCTTCTCTATCTTTTCTATTTTCTCACCCCTTTCTTTCTTCAAGACAAAACGGATTTCTGGTAGTAGAAAGCATTTGGAGATTTGTCAGCATTTAGAAGAATTTAAATCACAGTTTCTTCTGAATCACAGTTACATGGACTTTTGCTACGATGGCAACGTAACCCAGGATATAACTGCGACCTATGGTATAACATAGCGAAAGTCGTGTGTGCCGCTGAAAGCCAACAGTCTGCGTTTGATTTTATATTGGCAGACTGCGACCTATGTAGGAGTTGAGAAGTTTCATTTTGACAGCGGAAATCAAAGGCCGCGGAGAGCCTGCAGTTACATGGACTTTTGCTGTGACGGCAACGTAACCCTGGATGTAACTGTGATCTGTTGTATGGGATCCATGGCGTAATTGAGAGGCCGCGGAGAGCCTGCAGTTACATGGACTTTTGCTGCGATGGAAACGTAACCCTTGATGTAACTGTGACCATGAATGGGGGTGATGATTTTCAGAGCATTCTCACCGAATATATTTCCTCTATTTTCAAAATCTGTTTTCTATATTCTCAATAAAATTATTTTTCAAAAGTATTTTCACTGGATGTTGAAAACGGGTTGGCCAAGTACTTATAGGTTTTCAGTCCTACGTCTGATCAACGTATGACTGAATTTCTGTGAGAACAAGGATGGACTGTGTAACATCCCGAAAATTTTGAATTTAAAATTTAGTAATATATTTGAAACTTTTTGAAACTTAAATTGAAAAGTTATAAAGAAATAAAATATGAACAAAGTTTAGTGTTTTTAGTTAAAACTTTTAATAGAATTTAAAATTGTTAAAGTAAGTTATGATAAATTTATAAAAATTCAAACCACATAATTATAATCTAACAAGTAAACAATTAAACAAATAAACAAATAAACCTATGAATAATTAAACAAGTAAACAATTAAACAAATAAACAAATAAACAAATAATCTAACATTTAAGCAATATAAACATATAAACAAATCAAACAAGATAACACTTATTAAAAATATAAAAACATATGAACTGTACCTATAAAAGAAAATGTAAGAAAGTAAAACATTCAAACAAATAAACATGTTAATAAATCAAATCAGGTAAGTCTAAGAACCTAAAACAAAACAAAGATCTGAAATTAGTTAAAAAAAAAAAAAAAAAAATAGAAGACCAGACAGTATGCTGTAATATACCTGTACACAGGATAGAAGCATCACAAAAACATGCTTACATTAAATGCAAGCCTCTACAAAGCAACATACCTGCATTCAATGCTTTTACTTCCAGCATGGTTTATTCTGTACTTGTTTTAATAAGCCTCAGTAAACAATTTGTTATATATAAACATCAACCTGCCTCTTTATTTCGTTCAACAAACTTCTGCAAACCTGAAAAAGAAAAAAAAGAAGAAGAAGATAGTCACTTTATAAATTACAAGTTGAAAGGCAAAATTTCTGGAAGAAGAAAAGAAACCAGAAAAAAATTAAACTGCAGTCTTCCAAAAACCATAGTGCTTTCTGTTTCAAAACAAACAAGTGAGTAAAATAATCTTAATAGCTTAAATTTATTTAAACAGTTTAAACTTCATTTATAAGCTGTTGTATATGCTTCAGTTTATAAATAGGATTTTGTATGCTCTGCATTTCATCTTCTCTGTATTTATCACAGCACTTGATCATTTATTCAAAGAATTAGATTTATTTACATTGAAACATTGTTAAGTAATAAAAATCTTAAACCAAAATATGTTGTGTAAACTTAACTCACAGTTTAAAATTTTATTTTAAGTTTGAAGTGAAACTTTTTGGCCGTGCAACCTCAAACCTTACAGTAAATCAAAATGGTGATAAATTCAAGTATGATTAATCATTGATTTGATTGTATAATTCGAGTAAGTATACAAAAATGGGATTTTTAAACTAAATATAATGATTTTTACTTGGGTATCTTAGGAGCAGTTTGTATTTTAGCAAATGTTGCTTTTAAATCAATTCCTGTAAATCAAAAGATTTTTGAATGTTGAGATTTCGCGTGGAGCTAGTTTAATACTCAAGAATGTTGGGAAAAATACAAATTAATTTTTCTATTGCGTGAATTGGGAGTACGAGCTCGAAGTAGGGTTTAGTTTTCGAAATTGATACGGTCTGTAAACTGGATGCGTACGCTACCTTGGATGCATCGAGTTCGAAGATTTTGTGGGTGATGATAGCATGGGGTGTTGTCGAACTATGGACGAAGTTTTTGGGTTTCTGGCGGCGTCTGGTGGTGTGGCGAGGCGTTGACAGGGACGGTGGTAGTTCCAGTGTATGTTGCAGGTTTGCGTGCTCGAACTAAATTTTGAATTCAAGATGATAAAGGAGTTTAGGTGATCGGGGATTGGACTAGGGGGGAGTTCTGACTTACTCATCGATGCAGCGACGCCTAAAGATCATCAATGGCGTTGTGCACGTATACGTGCACGAATTTATGACCTGGAAGAAATTTGATTTCCTGAAGCATTTCAGGTTTGTACTCGTGTGGGTGACTCGAAGTTTTGATCGGTGAAAACTGGGCAGAACTCGAAGGGAGACTCGGGAGGTTTCAGGGTTTTATCGTGACAAAATTGGGACTTAACCAAATTTGAAAAATTTTAAGTACTCGGGTAGTTCTGGGATGAAACTCGAAGCAGGCAGCGTTTGAACTCGAGCGTGACTCGGGGGAGACTCGGGTTGGCCACCTGAAACAGCATATTCAGTTGAAGCTTGTCGAAAACTTAAGTTTAAACAATGTTCATAAGCATTGTTTATAAAATGAAGAAAGTTTGTAAATGGAATGTGAAGTTAATAAATTAATGATTAAATAATTTATGATTTAAAATTACTTTTTAATTAATAATAATAAATAATAAAAGCAATTAAAATTAAGGTTGTAAATTTAAAAATCATTAAGTCGATAATTTAAATTGATTGATTCAAAATTGATAGTTACATTAAGATAATTTATTAAGGAATAATAAATTAATATAGTCAATTGAGATTTAATTCAATTGTAATTATAAATAATAAATCATCGTTTTAAAGTAATCAAGAAAAGAAATAATAATAATATTTATATGGTTAATTTATTAAATCCAGATACATCATTTTACAAAATTGTTTAATAAGTAAATAATGTAGTTTAAAATGATAATTAAGGTAATTAAATTGATTTATAAACAATTAAGTGTTTAAATAAATTTGTAAGTAAGAATTTGTAAATTTTGAAACAATAAATTGAGTAATCAAAATTTAGTTTATTATCCAAATTCTCATCATTAAATTAAATTAATTTAGTGGTAAATTTATTTAAATCACATTGGGAAGTAATTAACTATTGTTGTTAATTTATATTGATATCTCTGTTCTGTTTGTAAATTCTGTATGATGTAATTGCCATGTTATTGCACTGTGATTATGATTTGTTCTGTATTGATGTGAAAACCCTGTTGTCCGTAAAACGGCATTTAAACTTCGATGCGACAGGGAATTGGATTTCAGTTTGTTATCCGAAACCCACATCGACTCTGTGAATATTTGTGAATAACATCCACATGTTTTGAAATTTGACACCCACTATTCGAATTAACCGGGAAAGGACCTTTGTGTCATATAACCCATTTCGAATATGTGATTCGACGTTATGGATAGCAATTGAAGACCGGTGTTGAAGATCGGGTATTTGCGAGAGCGATAGGATGATCTGTCGATTGACTCTGCACCGAGTTGCTCCGGTATAGAGTTCTCCATATGTGATGGGGAATCCGATCAGGATTGTGGATATCCGGATTTCAAGGACTTCTTTGGAAGTGCCTTCGGTTCTGTTCGAGCCCGGAACAGACTTGTATGGATAGTATGTCTGACATTACAAATTAAGATATAAAGCCAATTTCTTTCAAATATATTTCTGTTGGTGGCGGAGAATTTATTCTTTTAGCTTAACACCCTTCTCTGAGACGTACGAGCTCAGAGGTTATATAGTTGAAGGTTATCAGCAATATATTCCCAATTTGGTAATGTGACATGCTGAGTGTTGCTGTGAAATGATCATTGTGTTGATCATTTGGATAGGATCATTTATTTGATCGTCTATCTTGGTGATCATTTCTATGATCATTTGTTGACCCAAAGCACGGCTTTTGTATAAAGTGTGTTTTTGTGGACGTGACTTCGTCGGACCTCACACCCCGAAATGGTCAAAACAGGAAAGATGCGGCAAGGTTATTGGGGGTAGCACCCCTTAGGGTATGTACATTTCCTTCTGGATAGAAGTGGTATCATGGTATGGAGCCCAGATACTTAACTTATGTTGATATCGCAGATATATATATATGATTTTGTGATTTGTTGCTGGGGCCCCGGTTAAAGGTTGGTTACGACCGGGAGATGGCATACTCGTGTCAGTAGTTACCCAGTTAGGGGTAACCCGGCCTTGTGTTGGCAGAGATCCGGTTTGGTTTTCGGGGACGTCCTTCCAGAGGCGTTCTCATGTGGCAATGGGAAGTTCCTTGGCCTGACCATTTGTTGGAAATCCAATAAAACAATACGAAACCCTGTACGGTTTTAGTTGTAGAACCTGCCATGCAGCGTGGCGGTAACCTGCCACAAAACATGGTAGCTATAGTAGGCATACGATAATGGTCGTATGTTGGCTAAGATTAATATTCTATTTTCGAAATGATTTACTTCACTATGCACTAGTAATAATATCAAAGAATTTTTTTTCTCGTATCAAGCATATTTAACTATCATAAGAAGAAATCTCCTCCAATTCTGCGTTTGCATTGTGTGTGTGGCGGGAGGTCTTATGGTAGTTCCATTTTTAAAAAGCATTCCGAAAATTCTTTTATAAATCTTGTTTTATTTAAATGCAACTAATTTTGTTTACTCATACCAGTCCCATGACTGATCCGGAGTTTATTGTTTTCTTTCCTAAACTCTGGGTGCCCATTATTTCCACACGGGCAGCCTAGTAGCAGGTTTCTATATTTTGGAGTAGCAGTATTTTGGAGCTCTTATCTTGGATATATCTTAGGAGCTTTTGGAGATTACAGGTGTTAGCTTTTGGGAGTTCGTTATCATCTCTCATTTGAGAACTTTTGGATATATGTTCACTGTTGTATTATCATGATGTTGTATTTGGAGTTGTAGTGTATGTATTATGTACTCTGTTGCAGTATGGATATTATGTTGATGTTGTAACAGTGATGTTATTTATGATATTGATTCTGTTCCGCTGTTTTATATTCATCTAATTGTTGTTATAAGCTCCGGCGATGCGAATTTGATGTCGTTTATTGGACATCGAGTTTGGGTCGTCACAAAGTGGTTGAGACATCGAGTCATAAAAAGTTTTTTTATAAAGAGCTATTTTATTAAGTATGATGTGAATTTAAAAGAATTTCTAAATTTTTTTAAATAAAGATGTTGGAATTTTGGGGGAATAAAAGGAAATCCAAACTGGAATTTTAATGAAGTGATTTTATAATTAAAATCGAATATTGATTTAGAAGTTGGAAATAAGCTAATTGATTAAATAATTGTTTGATTGAGTATGTTAATAAAATTTAACTTTGGTAAATAAATGGACTGCACTAATTGCTAAAATAAATAAGCCGCATGCTTAAAATGCTTAATAAGGTACGCCTACGCAATACAAATAGGAAATATGAACTGTTTTTTCTTTTTCCGACCGGGTGGGTCGATGTATACATATTTATATCTCTTGTCAAATTGCAAAAGCTCCTCCGTACAAAGGAGACTCTGCCAAATTTTCTGAAAATTTTGGGAGCTGGAAAATTTTTGAAAATTTTTGAGAAAAATTAGTTAACGACAAAACGGTTTCAAATTGGAAATTAAAGTAAATTAGTAAATGAAACTAATAAGAATTAGTTATAAATGGAAGATGAAATTCAATATTCAAAATTGGAAATAAATTGAATTCATATGAAAACGGAAAAACTAATTTGAATAGAAGTAAATACGGAAACCTATATAAAGAAAAGTATAAAATGATTTAAAAGGTTATAATTGTATATTATTGCTAAATAAGATATGCAGGTATTAAAAAGGGGAAAAGAAATTGGGTTTGATTCCAAAAGGTACATTTGAATTGCCCGACAAAAAGGTATGTATTTAAATTTCTGTATGAATTGGATTGTGTTTTTGATCTAGCCACTCGGCTTTCTGTTTTCTTTTTGGAGTTTGGGAGCCCGTAGAGGCCTTTTGTAGTTGTACCGAGCTAGCCGCGCAAAGGAGACGCTAACAAAATTTTTCGAAAATTTAGAGAGTTAGAAATTTTTTGATAATTCCAAAGTTGCTTTTAAATTAAAATTTATATGATTGAGCAAAGCGATATTATTTGATACTATAGAGGGTTTTGGGAAGTTGGTTAAGGTGGTAGTGGGTTTTAATAAGGATAGTTGGTAGGATGTTGAATAGTAAATTTTGGAAAGAGGTAAATGAGTATTGGTCCATTCTCCATAACTAGAAATTTCGGGGACGAAATTCTTTTAAGGGGGGAGGAGTGTGATAACCCGAAATTTCTAACGATTTAAATTGGAATAATTAATTGATTTTAAAATATTTAAAAGTTAATTTTAGCTTGAATTCAAGATATCAATATTTTATGGATAATTAAATCATCGAATTATATAGTTTAAATGTTGAATTTAATAATTGAAATTGGGTAAACTTTTGAATCTGGAATTTCTAAGCCTGTTTAAAATAATTGGAAGGTTTATAAAATCTATAATGATGATACTGAAGATGATAGAATGGTTGAAATTTAATTTAAAGGTAATTTGTTCAATTTTAATAATATATCGTTTAAATTGGAACTTGAAAATAGTCTTTCGAGGCACGGTCTCGGAATTCGACGAAACTAGTTCCATTGGATCCATAATAGTTAGTTATTATCGGATTTCAATTTTCGTAGCAATTGGAGTTGTCGTTTGACCCTGGCAGCTCAAAACGCCTAGAACTATTTTAATCGACTAGATTTAAAATTGATCGTTTATTTTCGTAACTCGCACATACGATCAAATTAGCCTCTGAAACACGTTCCATTGTGTTTGGAATGCGGGTAAAACTTTATAACGCCTGTCGGCATGTCTGATTCGGGGTTCGAGATTTCGCGTTACGCGTAGCGAGATATTTTTGATTTTTAATTATTAAAATCAGGCGTACTCAAGAAGCAGTTCACATCTTTATTATCACATTTTCGATCCTCTCTCTTGTTTCTCAAGCAGCTATCAAACTCGATAAAAAAAATGGCCGAAGCCCTCGTACATAAAAAAAATATAATACCGAAATAATCGGTCGGCAAATCGAAATCAAATCGCGATGTATAAACTCAAATTCGAGTTCTAGAGGGGGTTTCTACCGTAGTCGCGGGGTCAACGTCGCGAGATCTAGGGCATCGCGAGTGCGAGGGAGGTGTTGAAGGCGGTCTCTAGTGGCGACGCGTTGACTACCGGTGAAGTTACCGATTCATCTTCGACTGTGATTGGCAGTGGAGGCTAGGGCATCGCGACCACATCAATGGCGACGAGGCGCGTGAGAAGCAGTTTAGGGTTTGCTCGATTTTTGGTTTCGGCAATGATGACATCGAGGTATATCTTGTTTCCAATTTATAATATATTCATCAAAGATTGATTTTGTTACAGTAAGGATCTATATATCTTTATATATTCAGTAAACCAGAAAAAAAGAAAAAAAATATATCTATATATTAAGTTTTACAGTAATGAATTTTTTTTATGTGTGTATATATATATATAGTTTAAAGATAAAAAAAGGGAAATAAAGGATTTATGTATACACCTTCTAAACTTACTAGATTAATTCTAATATATTGGATTACTAAAATATTATTTGTCCAACTAACCTATTTAATGATTTTGGTCACTAAGGATATTTTATTTAAAATTTGTTTAAAAATAAATTATTAGGTAATTAATTTATAAAATAGTAACCAATTGTTCAATTCATTCGAAATATTAATAAATACACATATATACCTATTTCTATTTACTAGTGAATTTTTCTTTAATAATGAATTATGGGAATTTATTTGTTCTTAATCACTTAAAGAAAATTTATAAAAGGAAAATTTTAAAATGTTGAATATTTATACAAAAATAGATTTTTGAAGAAAAAAATAAATTATTTAGTTTTTAGTATATGGGTTTCAAAGGAAACAGAATAATTATTTATTATTGGAAAATTGGTTTGAATTAAATAATTGATAAATCAAATTATATTAAATGACAATTGATAATTTAATTATTTCAAGTATTAATAAAATCCATACTGTTTGTACAAGGTTAAAATCTGAAGGAAACAAGACGAGATTGGATTGCAAAATCAAAGGTGAGTAAATCTCACTCTGTCGGATTTCTATTTAGATTTAAATAGTTGAATTTAAATAATTGGCTGATTGATTGTGTCAATTGAGTGTGTGCTGAAAATCTGGTGAATTTGGTTTTGGTTGGTTCTCGGGTTGATTATTGATTGACTTGAAGCATTTGGGTTAAGATGGTTTGAAACTTAAATCGTAAATAAGAAAATGGTTCAGTTTAAAATCAGTAAAGGTTTAAAGAATTGGTGACTCATTAAATGGGTAGAAAAATTTAAATAATTACTTAATTAAATTAATTAATGATTTGGGTTAATTAATTTTAGTTTAAATTAATTAGAAGGATCATTGGATGGTTTAATAAATAGTTACTTAATGCAATTAATATAATATAATTACTTTGTGTAATTCATCGAGGGAAAAATCAAAATGATTAATTAAGGAGAATTAATTTATTTAATGGAGTAATGATTAATATTGTGGTTTAATTAATATAATTAATTTAGATTAAGGTAAATTGAATATAATTGGAAATCAATAACTTGTATAATTAAAGACGTAATTAAAGATAGATAATCAATAATGAATGACTTATGAGAAGTCAATATATAAGTAATTAAGGATTAATGTAACTAAAACCCTTAATGTGTTCATGAAGCATTTAAGATTACTTATCGTTTGGTTAAGGATAAGTGATAAGGTGAAGTTAATTAAAGATAATTGCTTGAATAAAATTTAAGGATAATTAATCCAGGTTGATTAATTAAGATGAATGTTGAAGGGATGATTGAATTATTTGATTTTGAAACTAATTAATTAACAAGTTAAGAAATCTAAGAGATTGAGATTAGAAATTTCAATTAGAATCAATTGCAGTAGATTGGAAGTGATCAAGTTTGCTTATGGATGATTAAATGGTATGGGATGTCTTGAATGTGACCTGAAGAGACCGGGTTCGGGTATTAGGAAATACCTGAAACCACTTCGAATTTTTATAAATTGATATGTGGAAATCAATAGGCTGAAATGAAATGATTTAAGTGAATTGGATTATTTTATCTAAGTTTGGTACTTAGAAATTGATGTGTGGAATAAGTGTTGCCTATAGAAAATTGTGAATTGTTAAATTGATATAAGTTACACGGGTTCATAGAAGTTGTTTGCTTTGGTATTCCATGTTAGTTGGGTTTACTCACGCTGGTTTCCAGCCTAACCCGGGTGTTACTTTGGTGTAATGTTCGGGTCAGACCGAGTATTACAGATTTCCAGGTTAGGACGTTCTAGAGCTCAGGAGGCGAGCTGGATGAAAATAGCGTATAGATTATTTCCGCTGTATTTATATTATTGTTAATCTGAGACATGATAATTGTATATATTCAGTGACTGTTTATATGTGAAACTCTGATGTATATTAAATGTAGTCGACAGATATAGTATTCTTTTGTAAATTGTTATTATTTATTATTATATTTTATCCGCTGCGCATGTGAGTTGTTGATGTTTCTGTTCTTCTTCTTCTATCTCTTTCTTCTTTTCATAACTATCTGGAATTTTCGGCTTTGAAAGTTCGGGTCGTTACAGAATTCTTAGATCTATCTTGCAGTCTTTAGTCCGATGTTACATTTAATATAACAAAATCATTATTATAAGCAACCATACTGAATACACGATCTCGCACTAAAGTTTACTTGGTTATTTCAATAAACTGATTTCATTTTGGTTTCGTACACCACGAATTGACCATTCACCATATAACATTTATTAGTGATCATATATTATATCCATATTCTTATATTGCTTTTAGAGTTCAAAACTCTTTGAAGACAATACATAGTCTCCGATAAGTAAACTCGTTAGTGACCAAATTACGAATGCATTTAATGGTCGTATAATTATGCGACTGCATGAGTCAACATGCAAAAATTTATTGGTAAGTATACTTTTTACCAATATTAATTCAATAAATTTGTATATTTAATTGATAAACATTTTATCGAGTATATTAATTGCAAAAATTTATCAATGTAGATTGTTATAACTTTATATAGCAGATGTTCTTACAATATTAGAAAGGTTAAATGCTACCATTTCATTTTTCTAATAAAACTCTTACTAATCATTTATGTTTCTCCAAACCCTAAGGTGAAACACAAAAGTCTTTTGACTTCACTAATGGGTGTTATGATTCGTTTTTCTTCCGTTTTCGACATTAAGTTTCCTCAACAAGTCATATCCACGCAAATGATATATAACTCCTTATCGGTTGTATCATATACAACTCCTAGCTAGTCATTCCTTTTCCTAGTCTCATTTCAACCTTGAAATTAGCTCATCAAATTGAAAGAGATTATTCACGCGTACCTACCATTTCACAACGACCTAAGTATAGTATATGTACCTTGATTTTACTCAACAAATACATACAATTATCTTACCTCGTCCATTTAAATATATTAATAATACTACACGTAACATCTATAGCTTGATTTTGCTCAATAACCAGACAATATACAAGTAATTTATTAACATATATATGGTGGAGGACAACACTTATATTATAAATTCATAATCTTTAATATATTTAATTGAGTGATATCGACTTAAGGAATAATGTATTTCTTATGAAAAACCCTTGTGGTTCAAATTTTGAAGACATCAGAAATCATGGAACACATACTATGCGTATATATTTATACCTTAAGTCTAATTAGGTTTCTTACCGTTCAATGTATACATTCATATTGTATAAGTTTTATTATTATATAAATTTTATATTTTATTTAACTTATATAATATTTTATGTATAATATTATATTATTTAATTAGTTAACAATTTAATTAACTATTATATTATTCAAATATAACATATTATATTGAATATATCTAATAAAAACTTTGTATTGAATATATATATATATATATATATATATATATATATATAGCATAAACTTTACAGTATTTATAAATTTTATATTTAATTAACTATTATATTATTCAAATATAACATACTACGTTGAATACATATATTATTTGAATATACATATACGTACATATATTATATATACGTATCTTAATCTATTAATTAACTTTTAAATAATTTATTTAATAAAAAAATTCTAATTAAATTCTATCAGTGTAGATTTCATGATTCCCCCGTGGACTCGTGAGCCAGGTTGGAGATAATGATCGAAGACTGCTACTGGATGACAATGACAGGTTGGCAAAAATGATCAGATGGGCCATGAGAGGAGGATTGGTAAATTGAGATCTGGAAGATGTAAATAGGAGTCCCTTCGCTCCTAATATCAAGCAAGCTAGGAATCCACCAGAGTTCAAAGCACCAACGCTTTAGTTATATGATGGAAAATCGGATCCCGCTGTTCATCTGATGAGATACATGGGACACATGAAAGTACTGGGGGGATCGGAGGAAGTCATAGCATGGTGCTTCCCCTTGTACTTAGTGGATATAGCTGCACTATGGTTCAGACAGTTGGAAAGGGGTGCTATTAGGACATGGACAGAATTGATCGAAACGTTTATGAGGCAATTTCGAGTCCACATCACGGGATCCAAGAGTGTAATGACTTTAACATCAATGAAGCAGTGGAAAGGAGAATCACTTAAGGATTTCCTAACCAGGTTCAATATGGCAGTAGCTTCGGTGGATCGACCGGAACCGTCGATGGTTTTGACGGTAGCGGTGTTAGGGATTGCAGATAACTCGGATTTAAAGATAGGGGACAAACACCCTATCGAAAGGCCAACAGGAGAGAGCCTACAAACAATGAAAAGAAATCAGAAAAATACTGTATGTTCCATGAGTTGGATGGGCATAGCACAAAGGACCGCAGGCACTTAAAGGATGAGATTGAGAAACATGTCCGGAACGGCGGGCTGTTACAATATGTAAGAACTCGAGCAACGACGGTGGAATAGGAGCAGCCACCATCTGCATCGAACAGAAACTGCCTTGATCGAGGCGTCAACTGGTCATCAATTGATCGAAATGGCAAGGAATAAGTAATAAACTCCATAATAAAATGGCTAAGTCACTTACACATGTACGGAATCGTAAACGTTCCCTAGGCATGCTTTGAGAGGATGATGAAACATAACACCCGGAGAGGCATACATTGTAGCGTTTCTTTTTAGTTTTTCTTTTTGTTTTTGTTTTAGTACTTGGACTTAATTTTGAGTCCCACCGAACAATCACATTTCGCCTCGAACGACGCTCGACCTCGAATGATTACATTTCGCCTCGAATGGCACACGATCTCAAACGATCACATTTTGCCTCGAATGACACTCGATCTCGAACGATCACATTTCGCCTCGAATAGTATAACGACCCATACTTTTAAAAATTTAAAAGTATTAAATTAAATAATATTTTTTAATAAAATTGTTAAAAAACAAAAAAAATTAAGATTTTACTAATACAAATTAAATTATAATACAAGTTATGAGCTTAAGTAAAATTTCTACTAATGAAACATGTTTGAAATAATGTAAGGATGATACCAAATGCTAGTGTGTATTTTAATAACATTGGTTTGAGTGAACAATTGTAAATTTTTAATTGATTGGAATAATAAATGTTAATAAAGAGAAATAAATGTTTCTTTATTAAAGAAGAAATCATATGTTTATTTATTTGAAATGTTTGGCAGCTTAAAGATTGACTGTAATGTATAATTCCTATTTGTATCCAGTAGTGTATAATATGTTTAAATTACTATTAGATGGGAAATAATTGTTCGATTTTTCATTACATTTATTTTGTCCATTTTGAAAATCATATTTGTAAACAATTGACATTAATGTAATTGAATAATTTCAGTTAATGGTAGAGAGTACACCAAATTGTAAATTAACAGGTGTAATTAATCATAGCTTATGTTTTGTGAAAATATAAGGAAAGTTGATTTAATGAAAATAACATTTATATCAAATAAAATGAACGTTTCATTTGTGAATGAAGTTTAGTTTCATTAAAATAAAGAAGAGAATGATTGATTTAAAGGAAGAAACATACGCATATTTGAATTGTGTTTTAGCATATAGATGGATTACAAGAGTAGAAAATAATTTATTTAAGTAAGTTATTTATTACTCTGCTGTATAAACAACAAATTTATAAACGTGTTTAAATGAATAAAGGAAACGATTATTATATTTTTCATCCATTTTAGTTATCTGTTTTGAAATTTAACATTGTAAGTAATTGCAATTAATGCAATTGAAATATTTCAATTAGAAGGGAAGAAAACGTCGATTGCAATTAATAGATTTAATAAAAATAACGCACCTTTTGTGTCAAACAGAAAGGATGTTTTATTGGAAATAAAAGATTATTTTGGGAAAACCAAATTGAACATTTTCATTTTAGGGTAAGTACTTTTATTCATTGTGCATAGATAGGAAAACTAAATGCGTACAAATTTAAATATTATTTGAGTTAATGAAGTTAATTTGGTTACGTTTCACCAATTGAATTTCAAAAGTGTTGTGCGATGTACATGGTCCCTTCATTTCTTTTGTTATTAATTGTTGCATGTAAGTTTTAAAATTGTTATTTCATTATTAATACTTAATCTGTTCATTTCTCCTTCTGTTTAATACCCGAGCCTAGACTTTTAGTTTGTATTTAATTCTCCTTCTATTTAATACTTGATCGAGTCCAATTTTGAACGAAAATACCCCATAATGTATCAATCATATCTCCTTATATTTGTTTTTCTAGTGGCTTAAACTTTCATTTATATCAGTTCTTCAAATTCCTTAATTTTCTATGCAAAAAACTCAAATCTTTTCGTAGTATATTTGAACACAGATTTTCAACTCAGAAAACACCTCATTTTGTTTTGACCATAACTTCCTCTTGGCAAAAGCTTTTTAAGTGATTTTTTTTGAAAGTGGAGAGAAAAGAATTTTTAACAATATTCTAGTTAGTCACTTTTATAGATTCAGTAATATGTTAGTCCATATATTTTCTTAAAGATGACCTAGTTTCTAGTTTGTCCGCTGTTCAAATTTGGGCTTTTAATTGGATTTTAATCGTCGACAAATCAAAGTTGAGTGTTTTAACCCACTCACAACTACTAAATTATCTTATATTGGTTAAATTAGGTTTATAATGTGATTAGAAGTTTATTATTTTCTGTTTAGTGCTTTAATTTGTCATTTAGATTAAATTTGAATTAGTATTGAATTTTATAGCCATCTAATTAATATTGAATATAATTTTTAGTTAAACACTTAATAATGATAACTAAATAATTGTTGTGATTTATTTCCTAATTTGGATGTTGATTATGACTGATGTTATTGGTTGAAATTTTGGATGATTGGATATTTATTTATGCATATATCTCTGTTATCACTATGGGTTAAAATGATACATACCCAAATGATCTTATAGATTAATCGTTTTGGGTTGAAATGAAAAACCCGAGTGCTTTTCATTGATTTGAAAATTTAATTTTAGATACCGGCTGAAATGATATATATATATATATATATCCATATAAATTCTTAAATTTGGATTATGCATTGCAATTGAATTATTTAAAAGGTTTAAGTTAAACTTCGAATTTGTTTTAGTTAGATGATTAAGATTTATATTTTGAATTATTTGAAACCTTTTAAATAATTATATTCACGTTGTGCACTTGATAGGAGATGAAAATCCCATAACATCTATGAAACCATTGAATTAGTATTTCTATTTTATTTACTTTGATTTGACTTACATAAGATCTTTTAGTTCCGACTCGAGTGTTTTGTCTTTTCATTACGCTCGGGTTAGTCTGAGCTTTCAGTGTATTGAAGACTATTTTCTAGAGGACAAAGACGAAGATTCAATATATTATTGTTATTTATTATTCCACTACATTCTTTGTTTCGATGCATTATTGTTTTATTTCTGATGTATGTATAACTCTGATTTGAATTGTAAAAGTGTAAGAAAATGTTATTTGTAAAATAGCTTCATGAACTATTTATTTTATTATTATATTCTGTCATTCCGCTGCGAGATTCTGCGTTTTATTTTTTCTCCTTTTCTTTTATTTTCTTATTTACCCCATTAATAATCCTCCCTTTTAAATGGTTTGAATTAGACATATGTAGTTTATTGTCGATTTAAACCGTCTAAAATGGTGGGTCGTTACAGTTGGTATTAGAGCTTTGGTTTAGACGTACCTTAGCCTGTTGGGGTTAACTCATTAGGGATAGGGTAGTAATACCCTAGAATGAGTTGTTTGAGTGTATATACGAGAGCGCGTATTTGTTATTGTTATAAAAATATTTTGTATAAATTTTGAAATGAAATTATTTTCCTAATATTATATGATATATATAAAGGAATAATATTTTATGACTAATATAGTTATTTGTAATGTGTTTGATTTATGAAATGGTAATATTTAATTATTATCATTTTTGTTGACTTGTTGTATTTAATCAAATTATAAACATTGGTTAATTATTGTTGATTGAATTAATGGACTAAACACTAGTTTAATAATGGTGTATTAAAGAGAATAAAATGAATAATTAGGATATTTGTTTATGAAATTGAAATGTTGTTGTCAATTTTGTTGTTCGTTGACATGTAGTTTCAACTATTGAAAAAATGAAATATTTGGATATTTTGTATAATCAAACCTTTTGAATTAATATATGAGTGAAACTTAATAAGTGGGTTGAATTATATAGTTGAATTGGTAACCTTAATTTTAAAGCAAGTAAAACAAGGTTTAATTTGTTATATCTATGTTAAGTAAATGAATAGAATTGGGGTATACATTCTTAGCATGTAATGTAATAATATACAAGTGTGAACTTTAAGCCTTCGGATCTTTAAATTGAAATTGTGATTAAGGAAATGTTGTAAATGAGATTAAATTGGAAAAATATGTCTATAAACTTAATTAACATTTATGAAACGTGTCATAAATAAATTGAAAGGTAAAGGTGAAACTAAACGGAATAAGCAAACATGAATTAAAAGTGAAATGATTTCCAATAGATCCTCGACTTGTAAATTGTTATGAAATAAGTGGATGTTGCAATAAATGGTTATAAATAAAGTTGTGATAACTTTAAACTCGAACAATGTCTTAGAAAAAGAAATTAAGTTTAATAAATTGGTTAAAAATGTAAGAAAAATTCTTATGAAATGATTTGCAAATAAATGTAGTATTAAATGAGAAATATTACATGTGAAATGAATGTAATTTAAATTAAAGAGAAATATAAGCAATATTGTAAGAATGGATATATTAATGTTTATATCAAAAGGATAAATTCTATGAAACAAATATTAAGTATGAAGTTAATTTGAAAACTATTGATTTGGAAAGGTACTTTATTTGAAAGCGAAATCTTATAAAATTGAAGTCTATATAAATGTGATTTGATACTATTGATTTTGAAAAGTATTCGATTTGAAAATGCAATCTTATATATAATGGACTTTATATAAGTATAATATTTGAAATTGATTTGAAAAGGTACCATATGATACATATTTTCGAAGTAAAGATTTGGAAAGTGCCTTCTGCTTGATATCCGCTTTGTGGCCACATTATGGATTCATTCTATCGAAATTATTCTCTTTTATTTTTGCTTTTCGGATGTGATACTCGAGTGTCCTACCATGGCGTAACCCATGGTCATTTTTTCAGGTAGCGTAATCTGCAAGGTAGAGATTGCTTAAAGGGTATGAATGTTTCCTGGGGGATCCAGGCGTAACCAGTGTTATATATCCTGCGGTCCACCTGTTTTGTTGTCGCAGCATAATCCGCAAGATAGAGATTGCTTAAAGGGTATGGATGTTTCCTGGGGAATCCAGACGTAACCTTAGTTATGTATCATGCGGTCCACAATTTTGGTTATCATGGCATAATTCGCAAGGCAGTGATTGCTTAAAGGTACAGATGTTTCCTGGGGGATCCGGGCATAACCATTGTGTATCAGCGATCCAGGTTATTTGTTTGGATTGTACTTTCCATATCGGCTATGAAAGTTTTTCAAGTATTTTCACTGGGTATTGAAACAAGTCTACTAAGTACTTGGAGAATTATAGCCTTGCGCTTGATCAATGCATGGCCAGAGTCTGCAAGAATGAAGATAAACCTGTTAAGACATTGAGTTATAAAAGTATTTTGATAAAGTATTATATAAAAGATATTTTGGTCATCTTTTTTTTCTTTTCTAAATACTTTAAAATTTTAAAAATATTATCTATTTATGTACAGCATGGTTTATTAGTGTTGTAAATATCATGAGAAATTATTAATTCAATAAAACATTTTTATAGTAAATGATTATTGATTTATTAATAATGTTTGAAAAGTATCTTGAGATAAAACTCATAAATTTATAAATAATGGATTTAAGGGTTTCAATAGCTTCTTTGTAAATATAAGTAATGATGTAAATAATTATTTTCAAACAGCTTACATATATTTATAAAGATGTTATTTAAAATATTTAAATGATATTTAAAAATGAAGCAAGAAATTTTACAAATGAATTTTTGAAAAGTACTAAAGTATTAAAGATGATTTATTTGCAAATGAAGCTTTCAAATGAATATTGCAAGTAAAATTTATATAAGTTTCTTTGAATGTAGAATTTAAAGATATTATATAAATGGAAAAAATTGATTTGAGAAGTTTATTTATAGCAATATACTTGGCAAATAAATTTGAATCTCTATTTTGCAAGTATAGTTTGGAATATTTAGTTGATTTCGAAGTAGTAATAGTAAATTTATTGGTTCATTTACTGTTTGAATTTTTGTATTAAACCATAATAAATGTTTTTCCATGATTTGAATATTCATTTTAAAACAAGTGTGTAAAATTAATTATGAAGATATGAAATTTTAAACTTTGATTTAGAAATTTAATGTAAGACTTGAGTACTCTATTAGTTTCAGTTTAATAATCTTGAGTTTATACTTATTTTAAAAATAACGAGTCTAATAAATTATCAAATTTAAGGAACTTTATTTTAAAGTCTGTTATAATGTTTTGATATAAATTTCTAACATTTTTTTAGACTTTTGAAAAATCTTTGCATAATGCTATAAGGATGTTTTAAATATATCTAATATTTTTACTAAGTGAATGAGGTTAAATGTTTTAACTGAATTTTTAGATATGTTGAAATATTTCTTTTCTCTTCAAGGGCAAATACCAAAAGCTAAATTTTTTATTCAATAACCGAATGGATTTATAAAAATAAGCAAGACAGTAGAAGCTTAAGTAATATTTTTTTGTAATGATTCATTAATGACTTAAATATTTAATGGAAACCAAATTATGTAAGTGATTGATCTTTATATAAATAAATGAATGAAAGGTAAATGATGAAAAAAAACCAATCGAATAAACCTAAATAAATTTAAAATTCTTGTTGTTTGGCTGATGGTAAGTTTGGGAAAGAATACTTCTGGTCGTTGAGGTTGTTTGATTAACTTATTAAGTAATTATCTAAGGCTGTTGAGCATATGGTACACTTGATAGTTTATTCATCACCTTGCATGATTTAAGATTTCTGAACTAAACAAACCATTGGTTTTGATTACTGTGGATGTATGATGGATTCTTTGGTTGCATAAATGGTTATATTTTTTTGTTTGTATATGTTTTATTTTTGAGATATGATACATATATTGAAATTATTGTATCATTATTTTATGACATATCCACGCAAAGGAGACTTTGCCGAAATTTTTTTCAAAAATTTAAGACTTAGAAAATCTTTGTAGAATTTGAGTTATTTTCAAATTTTATTAAACCTTAATATGTAGGTTTAATTTTTTATAAATTGATTGTTTTAAATAAATTATAACAAATTTTGGATAACTTCTCGTATCTTTTCGGGGACGAAAAATTTTGAGTGGGGGAGAGTGTAACGACCGTATTTTTAAACATTTAAAAGTATTAAATTAAATAAGATTTTTTAATAAAATTGTTAAAAATTAAGATTCTACTGATACAAATTAAATTATAATACAAGTTATGAGCTTAAGTAAAATTTCTACTGGTGAAACATGTTTGAAATAATGTAAGGATGACAACAAATGCTAGTGTGTATTTTAATAACATTGGTTTGAGTGAACAATTATAAATTTTTAATTGATTAGAATAATAAATGTTAATGAAGAAAAATAAATGTTTCATTGTTAAAGAAGAAATCATATGTTTATTTATTTGTAATGTTTGGTAGCTTAAAGATTGACTGTAGAGACGAGAAACTATTATTTGGTAAGAAATGTATAATTGCTATTTGTATCTAATAGGGTATAATATGTTTAAATTACTATTAGATAGGAATAATTTTTCTATTTTTCATTACATTTATTTTGTCTATTTTGAAATTCATCTTTGTCAAAATTGAAATTAATGTAATCAAATAATTTCAGTTAATGGTAGATAGTACACCAAATTGTAAATTAATAGGTGTAATTAATCATAGCTTATGTTTTGTGAAAATATAAGGAAAGTTGATTTAATGAAAAGAACTTTTATATCAAGTAAAATGAACGTTTCATTTTTGAATGCAGGTTTAATTTCATTAAATAAAGAATAGAATGGTTGATTAAAGGAAGAAACATATGTATATTTGAATTGTGTTTTAGCATATAGATGGATTACAAGAGTAGAAAAATAATTTATTTACGTAAGTTATTTATTACTCTGCTATATAAACAACAATTTATAAACGTGTTTAATTGAATAAAGGAAATAATTATTATATTTTTCATCCATTTTAGTTGTCTGTTTTGAAATTTAACATTGTAAGTAATTGCAATTAATGTAACTGAAATATTTCAATTAGAAGGGAAGAAAACGTCGATTACAATTAATAGATTTATTAAAAATAACACACCTTTTGTGTAAAAAACAGAAAGGATGTTTTATTGGAAATAAAAGATCATTTTGGGAAAACCAAATTTGAATAGATAAAAAAACTAATGAAGTTAATTTGGTTACGTTTCAACAACTGAATTTCAAAAGGGTTGTGCGATGTACATGGTCCCTTCATTTCTTTCGTTATTAATTGTTGCATGTATGTTTCAAAATAGTTATTTCGTTATTAATACTTGATATGTTTATTTCTCCTTCTCTTTAATACCTGAGCCTAGACTTTAATTTGTATTTTATTCTTGCCACCTCGTTTTCGCGTATACAAAATTTCACTTTCCTTTGGTTTGCAAACTTTTCTATTTCTACGTACGTTTCTTTATGCATTATTAATACCTGAAGCTTTCAAAATAAAACGTGACATTTATTTTTGTCTCTCCACCTTAATTTTCTAATTATTAAATAACCTGCAACTTATTTCTTTCATTTACAATATATGTTTGTGTTCATTTTTTTGTTAAGTTTTTTTGGGTTTGTTTTAGACTAATGGGCTCCTAGTAAACCAAGAGACCTTAGGAAACCTAAGAGACTTTGGTTCCTTCTTTTTCTCACATTTTGACCGTCTATTTTCCTATCTGACTAAAATCAAGTACGTACAAAAAAATTCCTCATTTGAGAAACTTTCTACTTACTCTTCTTCTTCTTCTTCCTCAAATCTACAGAAAACTCCAAACTTCAAAACTCCTAAATCTCCAAAGCAAATTCCATCCTTCCTTCTTCAAAATCATAGCTTACCTCGTTCCTCTTACCACCACCCACAACCTATAGAAAAAGCCCCACCTTTCCTCCTCTTTTCTTTCTCTTTTTCCCTTCCCTTTTCCCTCTTCCTTCCCCTTATTTCCATGGCTTCTATATTCCACTAAACTACTCCAAATCATATATATATATATATATTGAAACCGTGTATTATTTCAATGGAAACTACTTTGTTGTTGAACTTTTCTTTCTGTTTCGAATATTTCTATATTAAAAACTCCATTTTTCAAGTCCTTTATCGGGTCCAATTTTGAACGAAAATACCCCATATTGTATCAATCATATCTCCTTCAGAAATTAATCAACTTAAGTGTTTCTTTTTTTTCAAACCATTTATTTTTCTAGTGGCTTAAACTTCCGTTTAGATCAGTTCTTCGAATTCCTTAATTTTCTATGCAAAAAACTCAAACACAGATTTTCAACTCAGAAAACACCTTTGTTTGTTTTGACCATAACTTCCTCTTGACAGAAGCTTTTTAAGTGATTTTTTTCTTGAAAGTGGAGAGAAAAGAATTTTCTACAATATTCTAGTTAGTCACTTTTATAGATCCAGTAATATGCTAGTCCGTATATTTTCTTAAAGATGACCTAGTTTCTGGTTTGTCCGCTGTTCAAATTTGGGCATTTAATTAGATTTTAATCATCTATAAATCAAAGGTGAGTGTTTTAACCCTCTCAAAACTACTAAATTATCTTATATTGGTTAAATTATATTTATGATATGATTAGAAGTTTATTAGTTTCTATTTGTTTTTTAATTTGTCATTTTGATTAAATTTGAATTAATATTGAATTTTATAGCCATCTAATTAATATTGAATATAATTTTTAGTTAAACGCCTAATAATGATAACCAATTAATTGTTGTGATTTATTTCCTAATTTGGATGTTGATTTTGATTGATGTTATTGGTTTAAATTTTGGATGATTGGATATTTATTTATGCCTATATCTCTGTTATCACTATGGGTTGAAATGATACATACCCGAATGATCTTATAGATTAATCGTTTTGGGTTGAAATGATAAACCCGAGCGGTTTTCTTTGATTTGAAAATTTTAATTTTAGATACTGGCTAAAATGATATATATATATATATATATATATCCATATAAATTCTTGAATTTGGATTATGCATTGCAATTGAATTATTTAAATGGTTTAAGTTAAACTTCAGATTTGTTTTAGTTAGATGATTAAGATTGATATTTCAAATTATTTGAAACCTTTTAAATAATTGTATTCACGTTGTACATTTGATAGGAGATGAAAATCCCGTAACATCTATGAAACCATTGCACTTGTATTTCTATTTTATTTATTTTGATTTGACTTACATAAGATCTTTTAGTTCCGACTCGAGTGTTTTGTCTTTTCATTACGCTCGGGTCAGTCTTAGCTTTTCAGTGTATTGAAGATTATTTTCTGGAGGACAAAGACGAAGATTCAATATATTATTGTTATTTATTATTCCACTACATTCAATGTTCTGTTGCATTATTATTTTTATTTCTGATGTTTGTATAACTCTGATTTGAATTGTAAAAGCGTAAGCAAATGTTATTTGTAAAATAGCTTCACGAACTATTTATTTTATTATTATATTTTTTCATTCCGCTGCGAGATTCTGTATTTTATTTTTCCTCCTTTTCTTTTATTTTCTTATTTAACCCATTAACAATCCTCCCTTTTGAATGGTTTGAATTAGACATGTGTAGTTTATTGTCGATTTAAACCATCCAAAAAGGAGGGTACAGATAGGCACTCGATCTCGAACTATCGCATTATGCCTCAACAAGCTCGATCTCGAACGATCGCATTTTGCCTCAAACAAGCATTCATCTTAAACCATCGCATTTCGCCTCAAACAGACACTCGACCCCTTGTGATCTTTATCAGCCAAGGACGGCTATAAATTTGATTAATGGTCCCGAATGACCGCTACTAACAATCAGGCAAGTTCATAGATCTGTTCACAAGTCATCAACGGGTTTCGAACAGTGGACTTAAGGCAATTCAAAACAAGCCTACCTACCGCAAGGCATGTTTTGGAGGAAAAATGTCATACCACCTTTTAACTAGGTAGTATATCATAAAATTTGGCTAAATAGCTTCTACGATCATTAAGGTTGGAAGCCCGTAGAGACGGTTAACAGGCACATAAATCGATTATATTTGGAACTTGGACAATAGTTGGGTGGATTCGGATCGGGTTCCAATCAAGGTGCAATCAATATGAAGTGACAAGGAAGGCCCTACGAGGTCGCACTTCAAATTTCAAGTCAATTAGAGTTCGTATGCTCGGTTTATGAGCAAAGGAAGAATTCATATGGATCTATCGAGAATGATCCATAAAACAACGTAAATCGATAAAGATCGATCAATATCTCAAAATCTACAACGCAAATGCATTTGAAACTTTAAGAGCATTACTATATTGAAGAGTGGAGCCCAAAAAATGGTCGCATGACAAATCTCCCAAATCCTAAAAGAAGAGACCACAAATAAGCCATAATGATCCATAGTTTTACGGAAAATGCGATATCTCACAAACGGTATATCGGAATCGCATAAAATTTAGGGAGAATATATCTTACATCATGGAGCATGATTGACCATAGCTAAAAAGGATGAAATCTTGGAAAAGATATTGATTGTTATTGGAACGATCGTATAAATCAACATAACGATCCATAGTTTACGGAAAATGCGATATATCAAAAACTGTATGCTGGAATTGCACGATATTTGGAGAGAAAATATCTTACATCATGGAGCACGCCCATGATCAATCATAGATTAAAAGGATGAACTATTGGAAAATAAGCTTATCTGTATTGGAGCAATCATACAAATCAGCATAACAATCCATTATTTTACGGAAAACACAATATCTCACAAACGGTACGTCGGAATTGCACGAAATTTAGAGGGAAAGTACGACACATCATGGAGCATACCCATGATTGATTGCACCTCAAAAGGATGAAATATTGGAAAATAGGCCGATCGTTATTGTAACGATCATACAAATCAGCATAACGATCCATAGTTTTATGAAAAATGCGATATCTCACAAACGGTACGTCTGAATTGTATGAAATTTAGAGAGCAGGTAGCTAAGTTCATGGAACACCCTTATGATCAATTGTATCAAATTTATGGAGCATGTATCTTACATCATGGAGCAATCTCTTGATCGACTGTAGCTTAAAAGGATGAAATCTTGGAAAATAGGCCGATCGTTATTGGAATGATCGTACAAATCATGATAACAATCCATAGTTTTACGAAAAAAGCGTTTCTCGAAAAGGTATATCGGAATTGCAGGAAATTTAAAGAGCAACTATCTTACATCGTGGAGCACCCCCATGATCGATCGTAGCTCAAAAGGATGAAATTGTAGAAGATAGGCCGATCATTATTGGAAAGATCATACAAATCAGCGTAACGATCCATAGTTTTACAGAAAACGCGCTATCTCACAAACGGTAGTCAAAATTGCATGAAATTTGGAGAGAAAGTAGCAACATCGTAGGGAATCCACATGATCTATCATGGCTCAAAAGGATGAAGCATGGAATTATCACCTACGATCCAATTTCTAGTCAAAATGGCAAAGATCGATTGATATCTAACAAACGGTAAGTCGGAATGGCGCGAAACTTTGAGAGTATGACTAGAGGTATAGGAGACCCCATAAAAACGATTGCAGCCTAATTGGAGTTAGTATGGAATGATCGGCTAAATTTTTTTTGGTGTCTGATGGATCCCAAATTTTATGGGTTGGGTCGTATGGATCTGGAGGTTCTTCTGCCGAAATTTCAATCCAATCCATGCAAGTCTTCACCTATAAATATAGCGTACTTGGCTCATTGCAAGGGAATCTATGGTTGGCTCTTCTTTATCATTTCTTATCTCTTCCTTCACTATTTTCTAAGGAAAAAACAACTGTACTTGTAATCTTACAGTATCAATAAAAGATTATAGGAGTGGACGTAGGTTAGTGTTTGCCGAACCACTATAAAACTCATGTGCTTTATCTTGTGATCTACATGCTTATCTTTCTATTTAGATATTGTTTTTAAAAATTGGTGTTTTCACATACAACTGGGTGTTTATGACCATTTTTGGCACAAACAATGATCGATGAAAACCATCTATTGGAACAATTGTTAGAAATAATGATCGGTGAAAATAATGATCGGTTTTGTGAGATGATCATATAGGAATGGTCGAAGGATCAAGCGGCAGCTGTGTTCGCCGAAACACTCATCTTACTCCCAACGTTTGGCAGAAGCAAGATCTAAATGAAAGTGGATACGGTACGACTGTCCATGCATTCCACTCTTCCCCTGGATGTAAGGGTGCGATTTGAGAGCCTAAGCCCAAATTGGACGTGGTTCGACCATCCAATCCAAAGAGGATGTGATACGTCCATCCATGACCTTATTTATGCCTAAGGTACGACGAACTATCCAAGCCTTGCCCAGGCATCTACAGGCCCAAAATCCAAACCAAGACATGGACGAGGTTCAACCATCCACCAAATAACTATGGTCCCCAATGGAGATTGAAGTATAAACAAAAACTGGGTGCGACTCAACCACCCGCCAACAAAATTTTATCCCAGAGAGCAGATATGATTATAAACAAATAAATGAGTGCGGTATGACCAATCAATGTTCCATACACTCCGTCCTGAACTCAATAGGAGGAGTATAAACTCACTACGGATGGAATTTGGTCGTCCATGAACTAATTCTACTAACCCAAGAATGGGAACGAGAGTACAAACTACTAAAAGCTGAATACGACAACTCATTATAGCTCTGACTTGGTGTTCCTTATTACTTAAGGAACGACTACAGGGAGGCCTTGATACAAAACCAATTAAAATGATATTCAAAGTTATGGATGACCGACTATATCGTACCACCGGATCAATATCGATCTGCACCAACCACAAATGATGTGATGCGAATGTCTATCAAATAACTTTGATCACAGAGCATGGATAGGAGAACAAATCACAAATGAGTGCGATTTGACCATTCATTCTACATCACTTTCCTTTGATCCATCAAGAGGAGTACGAAACTAGATGAGCATGACTCAAACACTCCTAAGACTGGGGGCAGAAGTGTGGTCATCCAAAAGCTAACTATGACAACTCAATACTATGACTCATACCTGGTGTTTACAATGACTTAAGGCAACGACTGAAAGGATGTCAAGAGGTAGAATCGTCAAATCGATGCCAAAGATCATTAGCAGCTGATCATCAGTCCAACCTATGACGAGTAACGGATCATGAGTACATTGAATGGAAAGCGCGGTACTCGAATATACAAGCAGACTCAAACTCAAAGTGAGGACTAGCTACGTAGTTGCGCGCAACACGACGGTGAACCTTACTCGATATTTAATGCTATGTGCTTCTAAACCTAATCTTCGGCCATTTGGAGATAATCGCTCAAAGCATTTGGAGCCCTTCACCACCAGACTTAATAACTCATGACAAAAATCAAGGATTCGACCGATGTAACCATCCTAACTAGATTTAACTTTGATTCTTATGCAAAACAGTTATATTTGAACTCATGGAATACAAGGACACACCCACTGAGCTAATGATTGAAATTACGGTCAACCATGGCGACCCATCACGGGTGCTGAAGATTGGATCATAGCTTAGTGCAACTATGATGAAGGAATTAGATGGCTTTTCCCGAATGAATCTTGAGATAATCGCTTGGAACCACTCTAACATTTGTGTGATCTCAATAATTATTGTGAGCCATGCATTGAATATCGACCCAAGGCATGTCCTAGTGAAACAAAAGCGACGCGGCTAAAGCAACGTAGCATGGAACCGAAAAGATTTGCCACACTTAAAGGGGAGGTGGATAAACTCAATAACAATGGGTTTATCCTTGATTCCCTCTACATGGAATGGATATCCAGTCCAGTTCATATGAGAAAAGCTGATGGAAACTGATGGATATACATTGACTACTCTGACCTAAACAAGGCATGCCTGAAAGACAACTTTCCATTTTTGAGGATTAAACAGCTAGTAGACTCACCTGCTGGATATGAACTGCTTTCATTTATTGATGTGTAGTCCTAATACAACTAGATCCTGATGCACGTCATCGACCAGGAGCACACCAACATTATTATCGATCTATGGCTAAATCATTATGTTTGATGTCGTTTGAGCTAAATAATGCTAAAGCTACTTACCGGAGTGTGGTCAACATATTGTTCACAGGCCATATTGGGCAAACAATGGATGTATATCTAAATGATATGCTCAGGAAGTCGTGAAAATTAAACAACCGCATCGATGACTTGGTAGAGATATTCATGATTCTCCAAAGATGCGAGATGAAACTCAATCCCTTGAAATGTTCTTTCGGCATTGCGCGAGGGAGGTTCTTGGGTTTCATGCCAAACCAATATAAAACTCATGTGTTCCTTTACTTTTTCTGCTATTTATCTTATGATCTACATGTTTATCTTCCTATTTGGATATTGTTTTTAGAAAGTGATTCTTTCACATACAACTGGGTGTTTGTGACCTTTTTTGGCATAAACAACGACCGGTGAAAACCATCTATTGGAACGATGGTTGAAAATAACACTCAGTGAAAATAATAATTGGTATTATGAGGCGAGCATATGTGAACGGTCGAAGGACCAAGCAGTAGCTAAGTTCGTTGAAACACTCATCTCATTCCTAAGGTTCGGAAGAAGCAAGATCTAAATGAAAGTTGATGCGGTACGACTGTCCATGCATCGACACTTGCCCTGGATGCAGGGGTATTTTGATAGTGCAAGCCTAAATTAGATGTGGTGCGACCGTCCAATCCAAAGAGGATGTGACACGTCATCCACGACCTTGTTTGTGCTTAAGGTACAACAAACTATCCAAGCCTTGCCCAAACATCGGAAAGCCCAAAATCCAAGCTAAGACATGGACGCGGTTCGACCATCTAGCAAATTACTTTGATCTCCCAACGCGGATTGGAGTATAAACGCAAATTGGATGTCGTCGACCACCCACCAAAAAAAGTCTTATCCTAGAGTGCAGATATGAGTATAAACAAATGGATGAGTGCGGTTTGACCACTCAATATCCCATAAACTCCGACCTGAACTCGGAAGGAGGAGTATAAACTCACTACGGATGGAATTTGATCATCTATGAAATAATTCTGTTAACCCAAGAATGGGAACGAGAGTAGAAATTACTAAAAGATGAATACGTCAACACATTATAGCTCCAGCTTGGTGTCCTTTATAACTTAAGGCAGCGACTGTAGGGAGGCCTTAATACAAAACCAATCGGAACGATATTCGAAGTTATGGATGACCGACTATATCATACCATCGACTTGAGGGTCAATATTGATCCGCACTAACCACAAATGGACTCGACACAAACGTCCATCGAATAACTCTGGTCAACAGAGCATGGATAAAAGAATAAATCATTAATGAGTGTAACCTGACCATTCATTCTCTAGCACCTTCCTTTGATCCCCAAGAGGAGAGTGAAAACTAACTAAGCATGACTCGACCACTTCTGAGCCAACTATGTCTCTAGATCTGATGGGATATATGAATCAAAATGGGCATGGCTAACCGTTCAGCTTTGAACGAATGTGACGCGGCATTCATTCGTTGGCTCCAACCATGATACGACTAAAAGAGTGATACGAAACGGACTTGACTCGACCATTAGCACATTGATCCTTACCCTTTGTTTAAGAGGAGAGCCTCAATCACTAAATAGATGTGACTTGACCATTTATTCTTTAGTCCTTCCTAGAATATGGTGACATCTACACTAAAAGTAGACATGACTGAATGCCCAGTACCCAAATCATGCTTGAAATCAGATGGAGAATCAAATTCTTCCTCTGGAAAGGAAAAACCAGAATGTGTGTGTCTTAGCTTTCTATCAACTGCTTGGTCCCATGATTCAACGGGAAGGAGTATAAAGCTAAAGTGGACATAACTTGCCTTCCTACTTATTAACATCTGCCTTAAACTCATGGGGGCACGAAGGAGAATTAAGATGAATGTAACTTGGCCATTCATCTTTCAACTCTCAGTCTTCGGAGTTTATGCAGGAGAATAAATACAACTAGGACGAAACATGACCGTCAATGTAGAACATTTATCGATCTAAGATTAGGAGCAGAAGTATTGTCATCCAAAAGCTAACTGCTATAGCTCAATACTGTGACTCATACTTGGTGTTTACAATGACTCGAGGCTATGACCGAAAGGATGCCTAGAGATAGAATTATCGAATCGATGCCCAAGCTCATTGGCAACTGACCATCACTCCAATCCAAATGACGAGTAATGGATCATGAGTACATTGAATGGAAAGTGTGTTACTCGAATATACAAGCAGACTCAAATTCAAAGCGAGAACATGTATGCAGTTGCACGCAACACAAGGCTAAACCTTGCTCGACATTTAATTCAATATGCATCTAAGCCTAATCTTCAGCCATTTGCAGATAATCGCTCAAAGCATTTAGAGCCCTTCATCATCAGACTTAATAGCTCATGAGAAGACTCAAGGATTCTATTGTAGTAACCGTCCCAACCGGATTTCATGTTGATTGTTATGTGAAACAGTTATGTCCTCAAGGAATCCAAGGTTGCACCCGTTGAGCTAACGACCGGCATTATGATCAACCACGACAACCCATTACGGGATCTGAAGATTGAATCACAACTTAGTGGAACGATGATGAAGGAATTACTTAGCTTTCACCGAATGAATCTTGATGTATTTGCTTGGATGCATTCTGATATTTATGTGATCTCACCGACTATCGTGAGCCATGCAATGAATAATGACCCAAGGCATGTCCTTGTGAAACAAAAGAAACTTGGCTAAAGTAACGTGGCACGGATCCAAAAAGATTTGCTGCACTTAAAGAGAAGGTGGATAAAATCAAAAATAATGGTTTTATCTGCAATGCCATCTACCCGAAATGGGTATGCAATCCAGTTCATGTGAGAAAAGCTGATGGAAACTGACGGACATACGTCGACTAATCTGACCTAAAAAAGGCATGCTCGAAAGACTGCTTTCCATTTTTGAGGATCGACCAATTGGTAGATTCAACCGTTGGATATGAACTACTTTCATTTATGAATGTGTATTCCAGATACAGCCAGATCCTGATGCACATCCTCGACCAAAAGCACACCAATTTCATTATCGATCTAGAGCTATATCGTTAAGTTATGATGCCGTTTGAGCTAAATAATGCTGAAGCTACTTACCAAAGACTGGTCAGCAGAATGTTAAAAGGCCATATCGGGCAATCAATGGAAGTTTATCTGCATGATATGCTCTTGAAGTCATGGAAATCAAACAACCATATTGATATATTGGTAGAGATATTCAGTATTCTCCGAAGATGCGAGATGAAACTCAATCCATTGAAATGTTCTTTCGGCTTTGCGCCAGGGAGGTTCTTGGGTTTCATGCTCAACTCTTGCTGAATTGAAGCCAATCCTAAAGAGATTCAAGCAATCAGAGACATCCAGGGGCCAAAGACAATAAAGCAGGTGTAGAGCCTAAATGGGAAGATCACCGCCCTATGTCGATTCATCTCCAGGGCCACCAATAAGTTAGTTCTCTTCTTCGACCTAATCAGGAGAGGGAAGAGAAACTCTGAATGGATGCAGGATTGTGCTGACACGTTTCAAGCTCTGATAGCTCACTTAGAGCGACCTCCCATGCTATCCAAGCGATTGGATTATGAAGACTTATACATCTATTAAGCGGTGTTGGTATACGCCATAATCGCCGTACTATTACGCAAAGAGAACCAAATCCAAAGACTGGCATATTATGTAAGCCAGTAGTTGGCAGTTATTGAGTGAAACTACGTGAAGCTGCAAAATCTCACGTACTACCTATTGATTGCATCACAAAAGTTTCGCCCATACATCCAGGCTCACCCCATCAACATCTACACCGACCAGCCATTACGATGGGTCCTACAGCGATCTGAGACGTCTGGAAGGGTACTCAAATGGAATCTACTAAGCCAATCCGATATCACTTATCTCCCTCGGAGAACTATCTAAGGACGGACATTGGCGGACTTCATTGCTGAATTCACCACACCAAACGATTCTTCGAAGAGCAATGGAGAATCAACCAACCGATGGAAAATGTATATGCATGAAGTATCCAATGATCGATGTTCTATTGCCAAATTAGTGATAGTGACTCCTAAGGGATGATCAATATGCTATGTCCTTTAACTCAACTACCTTGTAATAAATAATGAAGCTATGTATGAAGCCTTGATCTCCGGGCTCAAAGTTGCCAGTGAACTAGGAGTTAAAACTTTACAAATCTTTTGTGATTCCTGGTTAGTAATATGATAAGTCGGGGGAGATTATTAGGCTAGGGGTAGGGACTTACTCCTTATCTCAGTCAGGTCCAAAAGCTGCCGGCCGACTTTGAGTATTACATCATTACACACATCACCAGAGATATAAAATCGAAAAGGTGACTCATTATCCAAGCTGACTAGTTCCGGGAATGCAAAGCTAATACTCTTTTCCCAATTTAAGCACTAAATGCTTTGAGCATTAACCATATGGAGATTAATTGGATTCTGGAGATGGAGTTGGAAAGGGAGTTGTGGATGGCTCATGTCAACAGTTATCCGCAACAAGGAACCCTTCCTAGATGGAGGAATTAAGAGGAATTAAGAGCAATAGATCTTCCATAAAGCTTCATGCTACATCATCCAAGAAGGAGTCATGGAAGAAAAGGTTTCTCTATTCCTCTGCTTCGATGTATCACCAATAAAGAAATAAAATGAATCTTGAGAGATGACCATGAAAAAGAATGCGATGATCACATCAAGTGGCAAACCTCGACAAAGAAAGTATTCCGCTATGGGTTTTACTAGCCAATTATCAAACGAGATGCAGCTAATCACGCTAGATAATGCGACGAGTGCTATATGTTTGCAAAATAAAAATAAAAAATTCTGAGAGCTCCGCCGATGGAAGTTACACGAGGTCAGTACATAACCATTTGCCACTTGGGGCATTGATCGTATCGGTTCCTTACCGATCTCCAAAGATGGAGTGAAGTACACCATCATAGGGTAAATTACTTCACCAAATAGGCTAAAGCTGAACCTTTAGCTACAATCATGACGAAGAAAGTAATCAACTTCATTGCTCGGAGCATCATCTGTCGTTTTGACCTTCCATGAACCATTGTAACTGATAATGGAACCCAATTCGACCGCACTTAACTCAAAGATTTCTACCATCGGCATCATATTGAGAAAAGATTCACTACAGTTGCTTACCCTCAAATTAAGGGACAAGTCGAACCTGTTAACAAAATCATAAAGTCCATTCCGAATAAGCGTTTGGAAAAGGCTAGAAGCAGAGGATTCATGAAATCCCATCGGTACCACAGGCTTACAAAACCACCCACAAGTCCGTGACTGACCATACTCCATTTTCCATTATCTACAGCTCTGAGTCCGTCATCCTTGTAGAACTTGAAGTCCCGTATCATCGAGTGACTTATTGTGACCCCTATTTCATTGTAAAAAAAGTAAAATACAAGGAAATTGCAATTAAACTATAAGAAATTGGTGACAAGTCGTGAGTGTACAAACACATCCGGAAGCCAGTGATAAGAATGTGTACTTAAATGTGCAAGTGTATATTCTAAAAATTCAATTTCTTGGAACCGATAGAAATTGAGTTTTCACCATGAGTTATTAAAGAAAAGGCTGGATCAGATAGCCAAAGCTTACTAGCTTATAGGAACCGAAACAAACATCAACTAATAGAATACATTCCTAAATTTATGATGTTGGAAATCAACCAATTGTCATGAAGAAAAAATGATATGCAACTATCAGTAACAGCGACTAACGGTAGGATAGCAACCATTCAATAAACTGAATGGAATCTGTTTCGACGATCGAAGCCTGTAGCGGTTCAAAGCACGTCATGTTCGAACAAGATGAACTTTGGGGGGGAAATGTTATACCGCCTTTTGGCAAGGCCGTGATACCGTAGATTTAGCTAAAACAGGTGGTTACCAACCTTAAGAATTAATGGTATACAAGACTATGGATGATGGTCGAGCAGATTTAGACCGGGTCTTGATCAAGTGCAATGAATATGAAGTAGCAAGGAAGGCCCTATGAGGTTACATTTGAAATTTTAAGTCAACTGGTGTTTATACGCTCGAGTTATGGACAAATGAAGGATTTATATGGATCGATCGAGAATGATCCATAAAGCGGCGCAAATCAACGAAGACAGATCAATATCTCAAAATCTACAACTCAGAATGATTTCATACTTTAGGAGCAAGGTCGGAAGGTATGTGGGACCCTCTAAAAACGATCACACATCATTTGTAGACCAAAAATAACAATTGGCATAAATATGGCCGATCGTTCTAAAATATTAAGTTAGGGCCATCGATTGTTATGGTGGGGTCCTATGGATCTAGAGATTTTTTTACGAACTTTCAGCATGGTCCATGCACATCTTCCCATACGAATACAGCTATCATTCTCCATAAACATGATCCTTATTTCTACTACCTAGGATCTACCATTTCTCATTCTTCACTCTTGTACTAATGGATCTCAGCTGATCCAAACATTATTGTAATCATAATCAAGTGCAAGATCATATGAAGTGGACGTAGGTTAAGATTGCCGAACCACTATAAAATTATGTATGTTCATGAACTTTTTATGCTATATTTTAATTTCATTCATCATTTAATCTCTACGAGATTCTATTAGGTGTTATTGCCTATTTTTGGCGTCAGCAATTTTGATCTTATCTTCTATTGGTGGATTTTCATGTTCGTGAGATAGATCCAAATTTCGATCGACAAGATTCCTATTCTACTCGGATTTGAAATAGATTTATAAGGAAACTGTTTGGCATGGCCGAAGGAGCCAAGTCTACTTCCCTTGCAGATGAAGGAAATCATGATGCTATTGTTCGATCGGTCATGTGCTTGATTAACGTGCATACATTTTCAAGTTTTTATGCATCAGTGAACGATCGATCATCGCCCGTGCTCCATATATCGATTTTTTCCACACTCTATAGAGTTACACCGATCATTTCTATACGACCGTTTCCACCGATCGTTTTCTAATATGATCCATAACCCATGTGCGGTCCATATCGACCGTTCCTATACGATCGCCTCACAATACCAACCATAATTTTCATTGATCGTTAATTCCAACAATCTTTCCAATAGATAGTTTTCACCGATTGTTTTTCCAAAAGCTCATTTTTTCCATCGATCATTTTCAACAGTTCGTTGTTAACATTTCCTATAAGATCGCTTCACCAGGCATTCCAAGATTACCTTCACTAGTCAGGCACAAGATTGCCTTCACCGATCACCAGTCAACCAATCATTGTTAACTTCCCTTACATCCTATTCCTAACTAGTGAAGGCGATCTTGGAACGATCGGTGCAGCGATATTATAGTAACTTAACAACGATTGGTTGAAAACGATTAATGGAAAAAATTAGCTTCCAGAAAAACAATCCATGAAAACCACATGTTGGAAAGATCGTTGGAAATAACTATTGGTTTTGTAAGCCGATCATATAGGAACGGTCGGTATGGACTTCACATGAGTTATGGATCATAGTAGAAAACGATCAGAGTATGGAAACTATTGGCATATGGAGCATGGCTGATGACCGATCGTTCACTAATGCTTAAAAACTTGAAAATGTATGAACATTGATCAAATATATATGACTGGTCGAACACTAGCATCACGATTTCCTTCTTCTACACGGGAAGTAGACTTGGTTCCCCTAGCTATGGCTAATAGTTTCCTTATAGATCTCTTTCAAATCTGAGTAGAATAGAAAACTTGTTTATTGAAGCTGGATCTAACTCGCGAACATGAAAATCCACCAGTAGAAAATGAGATTCAAAATGTTGACGCCAAAAATAGACATCAACACCGAATAGAATCTCGTAGAGATCAAATGATGAATGAAATTAAAACATAATAGAAAAAATAATGAAACATATAGATTTGTATAGTGGTTCAGCAATTTTAGCCTACGTCAACTTCATATTTTTTTGATCTTGCACTTGATTATGATTACAAGAATGTTTGGATCGACTGGTATCCATTAGTAAAAGAGTGAAAAATAAAAAAATGGCAGAGCCTAGGCAGCATAAAGAAGGATCCTCTTTAAGAAGAATGGTAGTGCATTTATACAAGAAGATGTACATGAATCGGGCTGAAAATTCCCAAAAGAATCTCTAGACCCGTAGGGGCCCACCATAACGATCGGTGGTCCTAATATTAGAGAGTGGATTTCCAATAAATGACCAAGGGATTACCTTCGGGTAGAAATCCATAGCGGAATGTACCGTGGCCCAACAAATGGTCCTCTACCAACAAAAGAACGACCTACCTCTAACTACATAGTACCGACTATGTCATTGCCCCGGTCGTTACCGACCTATCCGAGACGTCTCTTTGCATACACCACAATAATTTAAACCCGAACGTTATAGCGGGTAGAAATATATCTAGAAGGGGATGATCATACCCTAATGGTTGCGAACCACATAGCCTTTTCGCATCTACCATGTTTTAGTTATTTTTAGGTGCGAGGCCTGAGGTAGCAATTACCTTTCACATAGAACATCATCTTTCTACTTTGAATGCCACATTGCCCTTCCATAATCACACAACTGATTTCTACAGATGTATAACTCCTTAGCTTGTACGTCTCATGAAAGGGTGTTAAGCTAAGAAAAGTTGCCTTCTCTTACACCAAACAGATGATACATTTATGGAGATCAATCAATGTGATTTTAAAATGCAGTGTCACACATTCGTCCATATAAGTTGTCCAAGAACACGACAAACCGAAGGCACTTCTCCTACCACATCCTGTCTAGAATTACCCATAGGATTCGTAGCAATTAGTCCTTAAAAACCGAAGATTTTCATAATAGAGCACCACCACCACCATAGATAAATGGTATGGTAATTTCCTTGAGGGTCTAGTGGCAAGTAGCCCTACATCATGAAGATCTTTGTCTTCAATGATTATTGACTTCAACATGTTTTACTTTGAAAAAGTAAATTGATTCAAAGTGATTTTCGGATAGGAATCACCCAAATCCGATCTCGGTCTCTTTGAATCCAGTTTTTGGACAAAAATATCAAATGTGGATGACTAGTAAATAACATTTTCATTCAACAATATCTTTATATATCTATGTTCTTTTTAGCATATACAGATTTGTTAAACCTCTCTTTAAACCATTTCCTTTTATTCCTTGAAAATTATTTATAAAACGTATCTTTTCATTTGGAAAAACTTAACTAGGATCTTTTTACATCATCCAGGCTTTCCCTTCGATCTGTTCCATCCCTCGCCTAGAAAGAGAAAACAGAGGCCAAGTAAGTTTAGGGCACTGCTTGCCCCATCCCTAACCTTAATTATACATCTTGTTTTACCTTTCAAGATCTCACATATGGGACAAATGTATTGGTTGTTTCTGCATATTGCTTTCATTATTAAAAATCATTTCAAAAAAACTTTTGGAAAGTAAACTAAGTTTAAAAATCATTTTCCAAAATTCATCGATAAATAGTCGAAGAATAGTGATTTTGGATCCCTAAAGCTCAATACTTTCTCACCTTTTAAGTGTAAATTTATTAACTAAACTCTTTTAATTTATTTAAAATAAATTTTAGGAGTTTGTTCCCTATTTATAAGAATTTAAAAACAATCATTTAAAAGATTTTACCATTTCGGTCGTTTTACTGTCAATGTGCGATTTTTCTAAAAAATTGATTTGAACATAATTTAAATTATTTCAAATGAAATCTTGATATTTCTTTTACATTTGATAACCATAGTGAAAGGAGTCAAAAATTCCTATTTCAAAGAATTCCGATTCTGATTCTATCTTACAAATGTATTTGACTTTTGCGGTGCGAAATCAAAACTACCGTTACGTGACGCACCTGTTTCTAGTTGATTTTCAAATACTTTAAAATCTTTTCCAAAATCATGTTAAATAATTTTAAAACATTTCCAAGTCATTTAGAGTCACTTTCTCATGTTTTTAAAAGAAGTTCACAAGTTATATACACTTTTGAATTTAAATAAGGAAGTGATTCCTTTTATGATTTTCCGACGTGTAATTTATCATGACTTGTTATGATATTAAGCAAATAATCATTCAACATCTATATAACATTCAAACATGATATCAAGAAACATGAAAAGTACAAAGCATGCCATAACATATAAGAGTAGAGAAGAGGTAGAGTTTTCTTACAAAAAATTTCTTTTCGAGCTAACTTTGTTACTATGTTTTGACTATAGCTTCGCTGCTACTTCCCAAAACTTCTTGAAATCTGGCTATAAATCCGCTATCTTAGAAGTTGAGATGAAAAGAGATGGAGATGGCTTCTATGTGGGCACGACCTTCATTGGAGGGATGGATGGAACTTACTAACTTGAACTTGACTTTAGTGGTATACTTTTTGTCGATTATTTTACCATAACTTTGTTATGCTTTTGGAATTTTTCAAAGAGGCATGGAAGCCATTAAAGCCTAAGGAAGAAGAAGGAAAAGCTTAGAAAAGAATGGAATGAGGTGTGAATAAATAAGAAGGAAGCTTGGGTATTTATAGCCTTGATTCCCTTAACACTTAAGCATTGTTCTTTTAGTCTTTTATGCTTCCTCATCACACCATTACACACGGCCCAAGGCATGTCCACGTGCTCCCATCACTTCATGTCCTCTTTGAGTACTTCCTTAGCTCTTAAGGGATGTACTTAGATGAATTTATGGCTTAAAGTGAAGATTATATTGGTTTTGGTGAGATTTTGTTGACTTTTGGTAAAATATCCTACTTTTCTTTAATTTCAAATTTGTTAAAGTAATTAATTAATTATATATGTTATATTTATGCGTTACTAAGTTTTGTTTTGAAGTGTTTTAACTTTCAACATTGTGATATTTAAATACAAATTTTGACCGTTAAGTCATTTTGAATCCGAAATTCGATTTTCGTTCACATCTTTACATTTTTGTTAAACTATTTATATTTGTAAACAAAATTTGAAAATAAATTTATATATTATTATCTAATGATAAAAAGGTCTTTTTTAAAATGAAAATAATTTATTTAATCATTAATACTAAATTTAACTAAAAAACTCGACATTTGTCACTTTCAACGGTATAAGCAAAAGTTCCTATTTTTGTGTATAAATATATCTTAAAATCTTACACAATATTATTTGTGTTATAAAAACTAATATTTAGATATTAAAAATTCATCAAACATTATACCTTGGTCTGATCGAATCTTGGGTTGTTGCATACTAGTTTATAAAATAATTTTTTACACCTACATATGTATAATATACAATACGAAAGTCGACAATAGTTTGTTAAAATATTTTTTTATTTTAAATTAATTTACACAATATATATAAATATGTATAATTATAAATATATATACATATTAATATAAATAATAAAATTATATATATACTTATATGTTAAATTATGCTTCTACAAATTATTGCTCTCGGCCGTATATTTTTATTTTTTTACGTATTGAATTTTTAAAATCTTTAAAATTAAAATCCATGTAAAATTAAATATAATAAAATTTATTTTCATAAATTTACTGTATAAATTATGTTATGTTATATTTTTATGATTTTATTATTTGTAACACACACACAAGTATTTTATATTAAATAAACAATCTTAGCTTAAATAAATAATTAAACGTATATTTATTCAAATAATTTTTTATTTACTGCCGAATACATATTGTGCATGAATAATGTTTTAAAAAATTTAAAACATATGATATATAACATTAATCTATTAAATATAGGTTTAGATTAATTAATTCATTAAATAATATTATTTATATATTTTTTAAAATTTGTGGGCCATGAGCATCTAGTAAGAAAGCATAAAAAAATTCTCTTTTATTACGTTTAGATTTAATAATATACAAAAAATAAATAATTTGTGATAGCATTTCGATATACATGATTCGTAATATAATCTAACATTCAAATATATATATATATATATTTGTGTGTGTGTGTGTGTGTGTGTGTGTGTGTGTGTACCAAAGCCCTCGAATATACGTTGTAACATTGAATCCATTCCGTTGAACCCGATCATAAATCAGAAGTTACTAGCTTGCAAGCTACCTTACCTTCGACAGTCGAATTGAAGAAGTTTGATGTAATTTTGTACTTTGATTTTTTTCTGTATAAGAAGGATGTTTGCTGGCCGAAATTATCAGGGAGAGAAAGAGAGGAGAGCCAAAGTGTAAAATGAAATGCTATAAACTGTGGAATATAAACATGGAGTCAAGGGAGAGAAAAGCGGATCACCTCCTAACGCCTCTCTCTTACCAATTCCACTCTTTTAGTCATTCAAAATTCTCTGCAATTTCCATCATATAGCCATCCAAACCATGCATCCTGTAACCGAAAATATCATGCCTATATGGGCCTCAAATCTGGTATAACTCCAAATAATATGTAATGCAATTTTAAATCTTATTTAACTACATACGGATATCATATATCGATCAGTATATTTTTTTACTATTATAAACACACTGTTTAATATTTTCAAATTACATCAATTTTTTTTATACCTGATATTTCATAAATATTAATTAATTTACAACAATTCATGGATTAAATAAATCAGATGGTAAAATGATTGTTTAATGTTTTGGTTATGTGACTCTTATGTGTAAATTTAGTCAGTGATTAATGTTGAACATTTCAAATATCAACGTTCACACATCACTTAACGGGTGGTGTAGAATTATGGCTAAATTTATTTCTTTCTTGGTTTTGAATCCAATTTTACTATTTTAAGCGTCATCTGGTAGTGATAATTATTTACACCAATTCTCTTCATTAAAACTATATCACTTTGGACTTCTGAAACTTAGTAAAGGTCAAAATTCCAATATCGTCCATAATCAACTTTATAGTCCAAACACAAAGTCCATGGTTCAATAATAATAATAATTATTTATATATCATTATGCTCCAGCTAGAGACTTTGACTTTGAGGTGACTTCAGTTAACCGTAATACTAACTTCATATAACTGAGGAGATGAATCCTCACTTGAACAATGTTCCACTTCCAATGCTTCCACTTGACCCAACTGTAATAGTTCGAAGGAGGCCACGGAATGATTTAACTATAACCAAAACAGAGCTTCCACATTGAAGATCAAAAATATTCTCAAATCAAGAGAACAGTTTCATTTTGTCGCATCGACACTTTCTATTTGACCATAGTTATATTAACTAACAGAAAATTGTTGAGTGAGTCATTCCTAGGTTATCCAATAACTATCAGTACGTAACCCTTGGTGCCTCCAGCAATCATGAGTAGTACGCTGCCCAACATTTGGAGAGCATTATATACTCTTGTCACATTGATGTATCAATATCCAGTCTTGATACATCTTGACTTTGAATATTTAAAAAAATATGTTTATTTTTGTTATGATAAATCACTCATGGTTGCAACGCATTGAACTACTATCACAAAACATACAATTTATGGATTTTCTATTTACTATACTGTTAATCGTTGTTGTAAAATCCTTCTAGGCCATCGACTAGGCATTGCTTAGGTGCTAGGCGAGGCTTACTGCCTAGTGATTTGCTCAGGCTCAGCTAGACAAGGTTTATTGTCTCAAGTAAGAATCTAAACATGTACTTAGGCACTGGTTATGCATTATTTAAGGATAAGTACCACGTACAAACACCAATGTGCTATTTTTAATAGATCTTTCCACCTTGGCTATTCCAAAGTGCATCCAAAATCCCAAATTTTCTATTTATATCAATTGACACTGAATAAAACACTAAAATTTTATCTAAAATACATTAATTATCAAGAAAGCCTAGTTTCGATTAGTCCTCGTTATTATCCGGGTTTTAACCCAGCAGGATCCAATAGAAGATGGAATAAGTTGATAAAGTCAGAATGGCTTGGAATTCAGCTTAGAGGGTTAAAGCAACAAGCTAAAAGTGAACCGAATCATGTTACTAAAGCATCGACTAAATTTGAAAAAACCAAGAAACCATCGTCCATTCAGTCGAATCAGTTGCTAAATACAGCCAGCTAGTAGATCGTCATCAAAACGAAGCAACGTGCAACGAGAGTACGCGAACAACATCGATACAAAGAAACAGAAGCATCCTACACATCAAAGTCCAGAAATACACTAAGTTTATGGATTGTCAGCGATCCATACTTCATCTTGGGATCACTAAGTCGCTATAACACATGGAAGAAAAGAAGCCTATCAAGAAAATATGCTAAGTGTATGGATCGCTAGCGATCCATACTTGGTCATGGAATTTAAATGAGCTAACTAGGCAAAGAAGGGAAAGGAAGGGCTAAATTAATGGGTCGCAAACGAGTTAAATCTATGGATCGCTGGCGATCCATAGACCCTGGATCGCTAGCGATCTATACTTTTGGCTCGAATTGCATGCTAGGCTCGGTGGCGTCTTCCTATGTCCATCTGCAAGCAATCAGTAAACAGGATTGACCCAGAAGCTCTCTGATCTCTATAAACACCATCCCACCTACAACATAAATGCGATCTTCTCCATACTGGCTGCAGAAGCTCTACTAGAAACTTTCTTCACTCTCTACCTCCCTCACAACAATCTCCAAAGGGATTCACTGTGATTCTTTAGTGGATTCCAACTTTGGAGATTCAATCTAGCGAAGGATAATCAAAATCCTTGTAATCAAACACTACTTGTAACAGCAATCAGTCTATAATAAAACTATAAATTGGACGTAGGCTTCATTAACAACCGAACTACTATAAAATTCCTTGTTTTCTTTCTTTTACTGTCTTTTTCTATACCTATTATCTATGTTATTGGTCTATCAGAACAGGGCTGGTGTTTTCATACTCAAACCAGGGTGTTGATCCCTTTTTTGGGTTAACATTATGGTGCTTTCATTGAGAATTCCAACTCTGGATCCAGATAGCTACCTACTTTGGATCCCATAGGTCCAAAAGTTAGATCCCAAATCTTTGCCTGGAGAACCCACCACTTGGGATCAAGGGCTCCTAGAATATGAAGAACTGCCTCTAGAAGATCTACAAGGGTAGTAATAAATGAAGAAGATGTTAATCGTGCTAACTTGGGAAATTAGGCGCCAGCATCCTCCAGCCGATACGAAGTTGTCACCAGGGATTAGTTGAATAAGATGGTCAATGAGGTCAACAAAAAAATGGAAAGTAGTCAAAAGACTCTGATGGATAAGCTTAACGCTTCCTTAACCATACAGTCAAACCTTGCTCCAAGGGCTATGCTTGAACCCACGACTGCTATAGAATAAGAGAATTCCTCCATCTTTGGTCTACATAGAAGAAACGAAAAAGAACCATAAAAAGAGTAACAACAGGTCTTAATGTGGAAGAATTACGAATACTCCATCCACCGCAAGGCAACCAATCCTGAATTTGAATCAGGCGACCAAACCTCCACAAGAAGATATAGCTATGGATCTCTCTAATTTAGAAGATGGTGAGCAAGAAAATCAATTGAAAGAGAATGCCAATGCGTTCGATGATGCCAAAAACGTCCGAACGACCCCAATCAGGCCAACTGCGAGCCAATGGGGTCCAGCGGGAGTGGCTCTCTCGGAAGCAAGTGAGACTAGGCTTCAACTCATGCGCCAAGACCGTTTACAAATCCAAACACTTGGTGTAGTGACTACGTGCCATCCCCAAGACTACCGGACATTAGAGGCATACATAGCAGACCTAGTCAAACAGTTGATGGACAGGAGTAAAACCGAAGAGACGATGAATGGGGATCTGCTCTAAGTTGGACTCCCTTTACTGATGAAATCTTAAGTGAATGATATCCAGGTAAATTCACAATTCCAGCTATCCCATCTTACGATGGTACGAAGGACCCAAAACCCCATCTACACAAGTATAGCTTGTTCTATGGACAGAGCCAACGCTCCGAAGGCTATCCATTGCCAATGTTTCCCTATCTTTCTAGAAGGAGTTGCGTCTATGTGGTTCACCAGGCTTCCCCAGAGATCTATTTCTACCTTTGACCAATTTGCAACAAAATTTCTTGACCAGTTCAGGCTCCATACCACGCAACCAAAAGATGTCATGCCACTATCTGGATTGTTCCAGGAACGCAACGAGTTGCTAAAATCTTTCATGAACCGGTTTAATACCATGGTGACGAAAGTGAGAAACCCCAACGAGGACATGGTTTTTATGGTGTTAGTCTGTGCCATTCACCTGGAGTCTGAATTTGAGAAATGGATTAAAATGAAGCAGCCTACCACAAGGAACGACTTCAATTGTAAAATGAGTCAATACTTAAGATTGGATGAAGCAAAGAAGCTAGAAAGAAAGTCTACTGGTATGCAATCAATGAACATCGGACAATGCGATGTGGTAATGAATCAAAACACGAATGATTCTGGAACTGCTTAAGGAGTCGCGGGGAAAGATGGGAATCAAAAGAGGAAAAATCAGAACTCCAACAAAGAAATAGCAGTGGTAGCAACAAAAGATTTAAAGAGTTTAGACAGGAAGATTATAACCCTCTAAAAAACACTCTGGAAAATATTTGTCTCGCAACGTGGGAAATTGATGAATACAAGAAACACCTTAGCAGGGAGGCAACTGGCTTAGGGAAATTCTGCCGCTTCCACGAGACACATGGCCACAGTACAAATGAATGTCACCAAGCTGGAACTAGTGACGAGGGGTCGAAACAAACTGACCAAAGGCTCATTATTGGAATGATATCCGGGGGACCATACCCCGTGCAAAGAAGTTGGGGAGAAAGAGAAAGACACGAAAGCTCATTGAAACATGCTTCAAAATACCCATTTCTCACAATAGGTGATGAAACTCCGGTCAAGTTGCAAAAGGTTTTGAGTGACGATATTGTGTTTTGAAATTGGGACACCAAAGGGATCGAATCTCCAACTCTTGATCCTATGATGGTGGCAGTAGGAATCAGACCCACTGTATTCCAGCTAGTGTGTTCGATAGTGGCAGTTCTGTTAATATACTTTTCGAACATACTTTTGACTAGATGAAAATGGCATGAAAAGCATGTTGGAATGCCAAACAAAGATCCAGGGTTCACTGACGAGCCTAAGCAACCTGTGGGAAGAATCGACCTGCCAGTAGAGCTTGGAGAGGGTGATCGAAGAGTCACCCTCATTCAGACTTTTGTAAATGTGAACGAAACGTTAGCATATAACGCCTTCTTAGGGCAGCCCGCTCAAGCAGATTTAAAAATAGCTCTAGCCTAGTGGTATCTAACCATGAAGTTCCCAACTGCAAGTGGAATCGGAGTGGTGAAAGGAGATCAATGTGTTGACAGAGAATGTTACATTGTAGAATTACGCGAATCTAGAAGGAAGGAAAAAGGGAAGGACGTGGGGAGAACTCTCCACATCCGTGAACCCTCCGAATAGCAACTATGGAGCTACCCCAGGCTTGGGGACCATAGTCGATTTGACAAGGTTTTGGAGCCTCGAAAGAAGATCTCGGGGGAGGAATGTGCGACGCCGTCTTAATTAATGGTGTTAATCCCTATCAATATGGACGACCCAACTTAGGTTTTGAAAACTGAATCGTACATTGGAAACAAGATGCGTATGGAACTTGAATGTGTTTGCATGGACGCATTCCGATATATATGGGGTGTCTCCAGAAGTCGCATGTCATGCGCTCAACATTAGCCCTAAGTTCACACCGGTAAAGCAAAAAAGGCACAGCTTAGGTCCCAAACGATCCAAGGCGCTAAGGGAAGAAGTGGAAAAGTTAATGGCCAACCATTTTATCCGTTATGAAACCTATCTAGAGTGGGTATGTAATCCAGTCTTAGTTAAAAAGTCTAATGGGAAGTGGAGAACCTATATCGACTACTAAGACTTAAACAAAGCTTGCCCGAAAGACATATTTCCTCTCCCTAGAATAGACCAACTTGTGGATGGAATGGTAGGACACGAGTTGCTATCATTCATGGACACACACTCTGGGTACGACCAAATCTTGATGCACGAACCCGATCAAGAAAACACCAGCTTCATCATCGACCTAGGTCTGTACTGCTACAGAGTAATGCCATTTGGTTTGAAGAATGCATGGGAAACTTATCAAAGGTCGGTGAATACCATGTTCAAGCATCAAACTGAAAAAATAATGGAGGTTTATGCAGACGACAAATTAGTAAAATCACGAGCAGCTATTAACCACCTGGATAACCTCCCTGAAATGTTCAAAATACTCCGAAAGTGGGGAATGGAATTCAATCCACTCAGGTGTCACTTCGTAGTGGCCACCAAAAAACTCTTAGGGTTCCATTGTATTCTAAGGGCATCAAGGCAAATCCTAAACACATAACGGCACTACGATAAGTCCAAGCTTCGAAGAATACAAAGGAACTGAAAAGTTTGAATGGAAAAGTTGCAATGCTAATTGGATTTATCTCAAAAGCTACCGACAAGTGAATACCATTCATCGATGCATTGAAGAAAAGAAAGAAGAACTTCGAATGGAGTGAAGCTTGTCAAATAGCATTCGAAGAACCGCTGCGGCATATAGAAGCTCTGCCAATTCTATCAAATCCCGTGGATAGAGAAGACTTGTTCATTTAATTAGCAATATCACCCCATTCTTGAGCACCGCTCTGGTGCGTGAAGAAGCAAAATTCCAGCGAACCATGTATTACATTACCAAGCGGTTCACTGGAGCGGAGAAAAACTGCCCGAAACTGGAAAAGCTAGCGTATTACCTCTTGATCGCATCTAGGAAGTTACGACCATACTTTAAAGCTCATTCAATTAAAGTGTTGACTACCCAACCCCTAAAGCAAATGTTATACCAGCCAAAAACTTCTGTACGACTTCTTAAGTGGAATATATAATTGAGCCAATATGATATCGCATACCACCCAAGAAAAGCCATCAATGGGAAAGTGTTAGCAGATTTCATTACCGAATTTACTATATGGGATGATGAAGAAGAAGTTTACCTGGGTATAGAGACGCAATCGAGGATCTTTGTTGACGGTGCATCTAACAACCTCTGTTTGGGAGCAGGAGTAGTGCTTGTAACCCTGAAGGGTGAGCCATTAGCTATGTTTTGCGCATGGAATTCTCTGCTACAAACAATGAAGCGGAATACAAAGCACCGATTGCTGGACTAAAAGTTGTGAAAGAGCTCAAAATAAAATCTATTCACATATACAGCGATTCCCAACTGGTTGTCTATCAAGTAAAATGGGAGTACCAGGCTCAGTCATTCCACTGGAGCAAAACACCAAGGCAAATTATTTGTCTAAACTGCGAATTTCAAAGAAGCTCAATCATTAGGGATAGGCCTAATAGAGACTCTAACCAACCTAAGCATTAACGAAATGGACGTAGACTGGATCCTTAAGATCATCGTCGAACCAGATACGTCGATGACACGGATAAAGGAATATTTACTTATAGGGACTCTTCCAACTGATCAGAATCAACCGAAAAGCTTCTATGAAAAGCACCTTGATTCATGATACAAGATGGAACACTCTACTGGATGGGATTCTAGGTCCTCCTCCTTAGGTGTGTGTCTGATGATGAAGCCTAATGAATCGTAAAGTAAGTGCACGAAGGTGAATGCAGAGACCACACTGGGGGGAAGACCCTTGCAAAGAAAGTCCTCCGTTATGGGTATATCTGGCCAACCATAAACCACAACAATGCAGACTACACTAGAAGGTGTGATCGCTGCCAGAGATTCACCAAAATTAAAAGAACTCATTCAATAGAACTGACGCAGATGGTCAGTCCATAGCCATTGCAATATGGGGGATCGATTTAATCGGCATCCTGCCGATAGCGCAGGGAGGGGCCAAATATGCTATAGTTGCTGTTGATTATTTCATGAAATGGGCTGAACCGGAACCGATGGCCACCATAACCATAAAGAAAGTCATAAATTTTGTAACTAAAAACATTATTTGCAGGTTTGGCTTGCCACAATAAGTCATCACTGACAATGCAATTCAATTCGAAAGCGTCGAGTTCAAAGACTTCTACAAACGCTTCTGGATTGAGAAAAGCTTCTTAGCCGTAGCTTATCCGTAAGCAAACGGTCAAGTGGAAGCTATAAACAAGATCATCAAATATACCACTAAAAAGCAACTAACTAAAGCCAAAGAAAACTAGGTTGATGAACTTCGACTTGCACTATGGGCTTACAGAACCACCCACAAAGCGGCAACCGGCCACACTCCATTCGCTTTGCCGTACAGCTTAGAAGCAATGATCCCTGTTGAATTGGAAGTCCCCTAGCACCGAAGGCAACATTTCAATCAAAAGCAAAATCAGCAGATCCGACTCGAATTGCTAGATACGATCGATGAATGAAGAGAAGAAGCCGAGTTAAGAATCATCGACCACCAAAAAAGGATTGCATGGAACTTCAATTCCAAAGTTCACGACCAAACGTTCAAAGTGGAAGATCATGTGCTCAAGTGATTCTACCCCATTCCGGGGGCCTTCACACCAAACTGAAAAGGACCGTACGTCATTAATCAAAAGCTAAGAGATGGAACTTTCAAGCTAACAATCGTCGACGGAATTCAAATTCCTAGGGCATGGAATAGCGAATCACTCCACCGTTACCTCAATTGAGAACAACTTTATGTGCTCTTTATTTTTTAGTAAATAAGCTGTCCCGGGATGCTGAGGGCATTGCAATCAGGCAAAATCTACCCTACTTTCCTTAATAGAATTTGATTCGCTTTTTGAACCGACAAATTTGTGTTCATAATAACTACCCGCCGGGTAGACGAAAGAAAATTAATGCAAACCGCTGGATCGGTGGAACCCAATCCATGCCTTCTAAGAACCAATGTTGCTTCGCAACATCGAGAAGGCCCAAAATTACGCTCCTCGCATTGCCCGAAGATCGGGAACACCAAGGAGTACCAAAAGCCATGCCAAAACATAAGCTCCTCACATTGCCAAAGATAGGCAACACCGAGGAGTACTGAAAGCCATGCAATTTATAAGCCGCGCCAAAGCAAAAGCTCCTTACGTTGCCCAAAAATAGGCAACACCGAGGATTACCAAAAGCCACGCGTTTCATAAGCCGCGCCAAAACTTGCGCTCCTTCTGGTGCCCAAAGATAGGCAACACTGAGGAACACTGAAAGCCACGCATTCAATAAGCCATGCACTAACTTCCAAACACAAACCCCTTGTGTTTCCCGAAGATAGAAACAAAGAGGAAACCAAAATCCACGTGCCCATAAGCCGCACACCAACTCCTCGACATTGCTTGAAAAGAGACAACACCAGTAACGTCACCGAAAAATCATGCTCCTAAAGCGTAAACTCCTCACATTGCCTAGAGATAGGTAGCACAGAGGAGCATTAGAACCGGATCGACTGGCTATATCGATCCTGAACACCGCACATCTCATAACCAGCACCAACCACTTCTATGATTGAGAATAATGGGCACAACTCCAACAAAACCAAAGTGCTACAAACCAACAGAAAAATTTCAACCAACGACACTTAATTATTAAAAATGCACTCAGATAACCCATGCAATGTGCTCCTCTCAAACATGCACATATTGCATACTTACCAAAATATCACAAGATACTTGGATTACATGCTAATGCTAAAGTTGCAAAACTTTCGAAAAAAGAAAATCAAACTGCGGCTTGGCTACATTTCAAGTTTAATATGAAAATTACCTAAATTATAAGTTACCTGTCAATTGAAGTGAACACCCATGTGAACTGGGGGCATATGCAAGTACTTAAATAAAAAACAACTGAAAATAATAAGTTTTCAAGTTTTATTTCTTCAAATAAAGAATTATTGCTTCAAATAAATTTTTTGGCGGAAATCACAAAAATTGGGTTAGTGTAAACAAAACAAGCATAAGTGCACATAACACATATGAACAGACAGATAAGTGTACAATCAACATATTAATGTATTGCTTATAATTTTCTTCACACAGGGTCAAAACTTGGGGGCCTTACCCACACAACACAGGCAAAAAAGAAAAATACATACTCCATTGCAAAAACACTAAGTGCAGACTTTGCACTTGAACAAAATGACTCAAAAAGAACAAAAAATCATATCGGTATCCACACAACTCATAAGTGCTTCCTTCCACCGCTCCACTTTTCGCCCTTTGTTTGTAGTTTCTACCTAGTCTCGGGAGTGGTGTCACTGCCGGTAATATCAATAAACTCCTTGGTGGCAACGTCTTCCTCTGTTCCGCCGCCTTCTTAGGAGTTTCTCCCTTTGCTTTGCGCCTTTGTGATTTGTAGGAGCTCTTCGAGGCTTTGATCACTTCAACCTTCTCCTGCTTGATAGCGATAATTCATGTTAAGTCTTACAAGGCTGCTCTGTTTGAACTACCTATTACTTGGCCTCTGCCATTGTTACATCGCCTTCCAGAGAAACAGAAGGGTCATCCAAGCCATGAAGTGTAGCTATCTTTTTAGACTTCAGCCCCAGTTGCAAGCCGAACATGAATGTGGACAATGGGACTGGAAAGGAAACGAGCAAGGAGGCTATGGAAGTAGCAGTAGGTCCAGGTGCCGAGGAAGCTGGCACATCAACAGGAAGGGTAGATGGACCAATAAGATTAAAAATGAAAACATTAAATTCTTCCTGCTTTTGCGGCATAAGATGGAAGCTCTCGAACTTGGAGAAAACATGAACACTACCTGCACCGGAAGAAAGGTCAAGAATGTCGACTCCATACTCACCGCCTTTGCCTTCTTTCGATGGTTCCACTACTTGAGGAAAAGTCTCGTTCCCTGAACTTGTGGACAGGTCATGGGAATGCGCCGATGGTCCACCAGCACTGGAAATGAAAGGATCAGTGAGTGCTCCAATGGTAGCTTTCACGGCAGCGTCAGTGGCTTCTTTCTCTCTCTACTCATAGAATTTTCTGGCCCTCAAGCAACGCCTTCTTTGATTCATCATTAAGGTAAGCATCCTCCAACTCCAACTCGGTGTAGACATCACCGCCATCAGAAAGCGGGACAAGATTTCTTCCCATGCCAAAGCAAGAGTGCACCGGAATTTTGGGCCCAAGTAGTTGAGACTCCTCTGGTGCAACAGGGAGTTAACGTAGAAGTTCAAGATGGTCGCACCCATCTTTTCCATCTTCCTCTCGAAAGCGTTTTGAAGCTCCAGATAATCCAACATAATGGATGCCTTTTCAACCTCAATGCGATACTTGTCAGCGCTAAGCTATGCAAGTTGGTCCTGCACTCGGGCGATCATCGTAACCTGATCAGAGATAGTCTTATTGTGCCCCTCGACCATAAGGTCAAGGTCAGAGATAGTTTTCTTCTGGGCTTCAATCATTGTGTTACACACAGCCACTTCTCCTATTAAGTTCGCGTCTTCGGCATGAACATTTTTTATCTCGTCCCTATAGAGGATATCAATTCTTGCATGAGCCAATTTCACTACATTTAGCAAGTCAGTGCTCATCTTGCGCTCATGCAGAACAGCTGGTTTCTCCTCCTACAACGGTTTAATCTTGGCATCGTGTTCTGGCAATGCTATTTTAAGATCATCCTTCTCTGACTCGAAAGAGTGGATTTCCTCGTAGTTATTTCGATTGGTGTCTGCTAGTTGCTTACATAATTTTTCCCATCCTTTAGCTTAGTCTAAATTGTGTTGAATAGCCTAAAGGCGCGGCATGTACGAATCTTTGTGGACCGGGTGTAGATCACAGTCGAACTTAACTCCCCTTAAGAACAATTCTGGGAGTACTGCCTTGAGCTTAGGAGGGCTCAAAGGAAGAATATAAGCATGCTCTAGTGGGGATGCGAAGCACCGAGCGCAAGCACAACCGAAGATGGTGGAATGCAAGTAAAAGGCAGAGTAGAAGCAGATGTGATGGGGATTTCTTGACCTCTTAAGGAACATATCAGACCTGAATCCTGTTGTTCCAATGAATACAAATGGTAGTCGAAATTTGATCTCTTCGATGGCTCCTCCCGTTCATCAAAAGATCTCCTCTTCTCGTACTCGCCTTTGTATGAACAGCTCCGATCTCTTTCATCTTGGCGACGGGCTTCGGCCTCTAGTTCCTTCCTCCTTCTATACTCCTTCCATGTTTCTTGGGGTTGATAACGGCTGGGAGGACGTTTAGACCAGCGTTGGGAGTTAGTGAATTCTTCGAAGTCGTCATAAATGCCACGTCCTCTCGCATACCTAGCATGAAACATAAAAAAAAGGTTTTAGAAACTGAAAATAGACAAGGAAAGAATGTAACAAAGTGAGTGTAATCCTATTGAGATATGTAGTATGTTTCGGGGAAAGGCCTAAAGCATCGTCATGAACGGGATCGGGCAGCCATTGTGGGAGAAATCGGACTAACTTCGGGCATGATACTACCTGAATGGGAGGTAACTCCTCAAATTAAAAATATTCCTTCATAAGCGCGTCGAAACCGGCGTAGATGTCGCTCAAATCTCTGAACTCTGCGCCAACATCTTTGCTCGAAGAATCCTGATGCCCTCTGATTTCTGGGGCATTATCTTTATTGCTTGTATCTAGAAGAGGTGTGCTCGGAAGGATGGGACTCAAGCACGAGTCTAATCGCACGATTCCGAATCCCCATCACCCGATTCTACGTAGAAGTCATCACTGGAAGTAGACTCATCGCTACTACTCTCGAGTTCCCCCTCCTCTTTCTCCAAGCCCATTGCGGCCTTTCCTTCCCTCTGTTCAAAACATCTCTTTCCCTTCTTCCAGGATCGGAGGTATTCTGATCGGGCTGCTAGCTCTGATCGCGATAATTTCTTTTCCTTCATGGGCCTCTTGGTTGATTCTCTGGACAAGCCCTCTCTCTCTAGAGAAGCGCCTGCTTCGAAACCGCAAGAAGAAGTAGATTGTATGCGAATCCTAGACCGAGCAAGGATGGGACTTGAAATTGAACAGTGGATCTTTCTGGATGTAGTAATCAGTATCGGAGCAAATTCTCATTTGTCAGCAAGACTTTGACGGCCTTTCCTCAGCATCAATAGCCTTTAGGTATGAAAAAATTCACAAGAGACACGTCCCTATTTGGCCTTGGGATAACTGCAGGAAGTATATAGCTTGTTAGAAACTCAATAACAACGCGTCAGAACTCAATAAGTATGAGAATAAACTTACCCCTTATCGCCTAAAGATGGTAAACCCTTCGGGGCATCTAGCGAAGAAATACTGCATCTTGAACTGGGACAAGTTACTCTGTAGATGCAAAATGATTATCTGGCTCCTCTGAGCTTCAGTTACAATCAAGATTGGACATTCATCCCTCATTTTGAACGATAGAAAGTACCGCAACTCGTCAAAGCTTGGAGCATGGTTGAATGTCCACATGAAAAAAACATACATGCAAGTCAAGATGGAATAGGCGTTGGGATGAATCTGGAATGGGGGAATGCCTAAGTTTGAAAGTGTCTTGCATAGAAGTTAAAAGGAGGCACAACTCCATTCAGGCACATATATTGATGGCAAGCGGTATATCCTATTGGAGGCGTGTGAGCGATTCTTCTCCGCTAAACGTACGTCCTATTCTGGTATGCCATGTTGTGCGCAGATATTATGCAGAACTTTTGATGAAACTAACGAAGAAGCTCTCTCTAGTGGGTTGAGTAGAACTCTAAAGTTGGGAGGCGTTCGATTCAAGACTGGATCTATGGGGATCAACTGGCCGTATTCTGCCTTTGAAGTGGAAGTAGAAAGGGCGACGGATGACGACTTGGTTGCCCAAAGTGCCGGACTTCCTCCACTTGATTTACGGCACGAAGATGGGTGCTTCATTCTAAAATAATGGAACTCGCATTCAGAACTATCAGGTGATTTTATTCTAAATTAATAATTTCCCCTACAACACTTGAATTTCAGAGAGATATTGATTCGCGTCTACACAACAGACTTCAAGTGTGTACCAGGGCAAGTGAAGCATGCTGTCTATAGAGGGTGAGCTCAGTGTCCAAAACACAACAAACACTCTGTCCCGTGTAGATAGTTCCCTTGTAGTGGAAAAGGAAAGAAGTTCCCATATCGTTTCCATTTGTTTTTTACTTCCTCTACACTTACCCATGGTCTGGTGTCCAAAACGACACAAAAAATTCTTTTCACTACAGGGACACCAAGCGTGTAACAAGTAAGCAAGATAATTCCAAATCCTCTAGAAGAGTCGGGACCGATTCGCAGTGTGTCGAGCAGTATCAGCCACAGAACTTGGAATAAGCCAATTCTGGCCTAATGGACGAAGATAACAAAACATGTCAAGCACTGATCCATGTCCTGAATGTCGTTCTGGGGGAAACTCAAGAATCGATTTACTATCTTCCTCCATCAGACCGCAATCAACAAAAAAATTTAATGATCAACATCACAAATGAACCTCGCCAACAAATTGTTAAACGAACACTATGATGGCATACCCACCTTGGATTAAATTCTAAACACGAAATTGGTCAAAGACCTAAATTAGTAAGCCAAAGACAAGTTGGTGGCAAGCTAAGAATCTGGTCGGCAGCGATCTAATGGTAGGTTGGAGGCGATTCAAGGCGCAACCTAGCTAGTGTTTCGGTCAGCGATGAACTGAGAAGGTGGCAATGCTTCGATGACGGTGGCGCAAAAGGAAATCACGGCGGAAAGCATGGACAATGATGGATCTTAGGAAGCACTGGATCAAGTCGAATGAGCTAGGTCAAATTGTTAAAGAAGGAGCTCCGATTGCACAAAAGAAGAAGGGTTTGGGTCGCAAAAAAGTGAAGGGTCGGCTCGAATAGCGTATATAGGCAGACATGAAGAAAGCAAAAAAACTCTAAGTTATCAGGTCGCTAGCGATCCATCATCCATGGATCGCTAGCAACTCATGTGTTTGGAGGTGGATTTTTCTCAAACTCGTGCTATGACATCTATCCGTCATTTTGAATCATACAGGGAAGTTATAGAGTGGAATTTGATCCGTTACGATAAGAAATAGTAGTTGAGACCGAAACTTGATGATCGACATTGTAACTTGCTACGTATTTGCAAAACCCTAATATTATTACTCGGAATCCAACAAGCAGATATTAAAATCGGTAACTTTTAGAGCATGCCTTGATTTCAATGAAGACGTACTCTAGGGGCCAAATGTTATCCGGGTTTTTAACCCAACAGGATCTAATAGAACACAAAATAAGTTGATGAATTTAGAGTGGCATACATTATAAATCTAACTCAAACTTCTCTTGCTTTGTTTATGGAATATCCTAACTAATTTTTTATAGGACACCCACCACTTTATACACTTCCAGGACGACTTTCTGGAGCTAACAAATGAAGCCTAGAAATGTAGGTAGGGTTGGAGGACGGTCGAAGAGTGGTAGCGTGACCGAGAAGGCAACAAAGGATGAATTGAGCTAAAGGATATGACAGAGAAGGCGATCGAGGACCTCAAGGAGAAGTTATAGACAGCCGAGATGAAGGTCGAAGATCTGAAAAATGATCTAATCTAGAACACAACTAAGTGTCGGTCAACTGCTGATGTGGAGGCTACTCGGGTGGTAGATGAAACTGTATGGAAGAACTAGCAAATGGACATGATTAAGCTCTATTTAGGGAAAACTATTATCTCCCATCTCCTTGCGCCTTCGTGACACTAAGGCCCTCGTTCAAACCCGGGCTTTTGTAGCTACCAAGATGGTGGCGGCTGAGGTTCCATGCCAGCCACTTTGACCAAAAAGCAAATTGACTCACTAACTCGATTAGCTAGTGAACCGGCTGTGTAATTACTTTCCTTCTTTTTGTATGCCTGGTGGGGTGGGCTATGTGTCCTACATTTTGTAGATGAATGAAGTTCGTTGTGTTGTAATTTTTTTCATGTACTTAACTGCTTTATTTGTCCGTGTTTATCTATGTGTAGCTTATAGGGTTGCGTACTTAAGTAGTTGATATATTCTATGTTTGTTTGTGCTTGTATATTTTTCACAAGATAGATAAAATAGCATTTTGGTAGTGAGACGGGCTATAAGAGCAACCCATTCATGGGAACCATTAACGCAGTTGTTTTACTTATGTATATCAAGCTAGGCAGGTATGTAGGCTCGGATATGAGCGGATGCTAAATATACCAGTTACGATTAAGAACTAAGGCAGGCATAGTGTTGTCGGGCCTACTTGTTGTTCCAAAAAGAGGGGCGGTCCCGATATATACTTTAGCATTGAGTGGCTTGAAGGTTCTCCTAGGTGACATGCGGTAGTTGATACAATAGTTGTAACGACCCGCAAATCCGTACCCCTTGAGTCAACTTTATTCTACTTAAATCAACTCAAGTTGTACAGAAATACGAATCGTTTGGGTTAAAGAAGAAGAGGTAGAAGAAGAAAATAGAAAACAACAACAGAATCTAACCATCGCAGTGGAGTAAAATATAATAGATAATAAATGACTTTACTCAAAATCAAATATCTCCGTTTATATATTACATCATCAGAGTACATCAATCACAGCTCAACATCAATATCATACAAATGGATACACAATCAACCCAACACAGCGGAATATATACATAAAACAAGTACGAAAATACGTAATGTCATCCAGCTCGTCTCCTGAGCTTCACAGCATCATATCCTGTATCCTATAATACTCGTTCTGACCCAAGCATTACAGTTAAATAACACCCGAGTCAGTCTGGAATACCAGCGTGAGAAAATCCCACCCAATTGATTATTGAAGTTTCAAAAATCCTTTGAAAAACAAAAGCATCTCGTAAGACCACGCCACAAATAAACATGTCGGGTTTTTACCTTACGATGGCTAAAACAATTTTTACAGAAATCCTCGAATATTACAATAGGGTCTATATACAAATACTTATAAAATAGCCGAAATTTTTACATGATTAAATTCCAGCTACTAGCCACAGAGTGGGTAATACAAACAAAACTAGTAAAAGGCTCGTAGGGAGAATGGATTTCCAACTAATGACTAGGCACTGGGGTACCACCTGTCACAGTACAGGGCCTAGATCACCGTACCGAGGAGTACGCCCGCTCCCCTGCAACACAAGGCCGGGACTACCCCTTACTGGATAATCCCGAGTGAGATCACCCCGCGATTGGGATCAGCAACCGCCCACTAAGCCGAAATAAAAAGTGACTTCTAGACAGGGATGACCTCACCCTGCTTGGGTGCTACCCACCTAGCCTTGCTGCATAACCCCTGATTTTCAGTCATTCCCATTTGATGAGGCTTGAGGCTAAGCGTTACCTTTTTATAACATATCCCTTTGAATGCCCATCGCCCACCTGACGATGTTTTCCGCAAGCATTCATCCATACAAGTCCGTCCCAGGTTCGAACGGAACCGAAGGCACTATTCCTACTACATCCATTTTGGAAATATCCTCAGGATTAGTAACGACTAGCCCTTGCACTTCACTGCTCCATCTTCGAATCCAAAATCGTTTACACGAAACGTACAAACCGGATCGAAGTGGTTTTCGAGAAATAAATCTCGATCCCGGTCTCTTCGAAACGATCAACGCATTTGTCCAGTATTGATAGTCGGTTGTTTAACTATCAATTAACATTCACAAACATCCATCAAACAATAAATAATTTCCCAAATTATTTATTTATCTCAAAATATCCTCAAAGATATATTTCTATTTTCAATTCTTTGAAAACAGTTTCAAAACCATCTTTCCTTTCAGAATAAACTTTCCTAAATATTTTCTATCTCCTCTGAAATCACCAAGCACAAAACTAGAGTTTTAAAATAATTAAAACACTTTACTTTGAAATATACTTTAAAACATTTAAGTTAAAACTACATCAAAAATTGATTAAAAATACCATACTATATGAATATTTGAAAATAAGGTTATTTAATAAATATAAAACTAGATTTATACTTTTAAAACAAAATACTAAGTTACTTTTAAAGTAATTACTGTTATAACAGTTTTGAGAAAATACATACTTTAGACTATAAATATTAGAAATAATAAATTTTTCAAAACATACCTTTTAAAACAATTTTAAAACTATTAACTTATATTTAAAAACTTACTTTGAAAACGTACTTGGTTATCCAAGGAGAATTCCAACTTCAATCACTTAAATCAATTTTTCCAAATTGATTCCCAATTTATTCCATTTGAAATAAATTTCTCTACTTATCAGTTTATCTCAAAATTCATTTATTATGGACTTTATGTTTATTATTATTACTTTCCGTTTGATTTTATACCATTTAACTGAAATATACCAATTTCGGTTTCTTCCAAATTTCTTCATTATTCTTTTTATCAAATTGAATCTTAAATTTTAAATAAAGGTTTATTCTTTTAAACTAATAACACTAAAATTTAAAATTCATTAATCTTCTGATTATTCGAATATACCTTACTAAACTTAAGATTTATTTATTAAAAATTTTAAGGGCACTTAATTTCTTTTCCAATTGATTCTTAAATTTATTCACATTTTCTATACTTATTTTACTTACAAATTCTTTTCTTTTATTTTCTTTTCAAAAATCCAATCTATATAAATTTGATAATTCATTTACTCAAATATATCCAATCAACCATAACATTTAAAATTCCAATACAACTCATCATAGAATATCAATATTCACAGCAGAGAATATTAAATAAATTCAAATAAATGTTGAGTGATCCAGTTGGATCCCTCCAACCTGTTTTCCCTGCATCCACAGACATTAGCATCACATAATATACCAATTTCAAATTATTCTATACTATATCACATCAATCAATTCAACCATACAATCAGTTATTTAAATTTAATCATTTTAAATTTAAAATTTAAACTGAGTGAGATTAACTCACCTTTGCATTATATTTGCAATCCATTCCAAACGGCTCGGTTCTTCATGATTTTGACCTTGAATAAACAATTTATATGTTTTATTAATACTTGAATTAACCCACAATTTCTTCCTTTCATTTAACTAATAATTAATTTTAAGTTAACTCCCTTTAAAAAAAATATTTTCTAATTACTGAAATAATACTTTACTGAATAGACCTACAATTTGAAGAAATAAATTGCTTTATAAACTTACTGCATTATTATTTTTAATTTTATTTCCTGTTAGTGCCTATATACATACTCACATAGATGTGTTATAAATTTTAAATCAACAACTGTAACAGCTAAGATAATTTAAATCAAGATGTTAAAATTTTAACTTAGTGTCAGAATTTTCCTGAACTACATCTGGATTTGAAAACAATAAACTGGGTAAATTAAATTATCAGAATAGGACGAGAAATCGCTACACTTGATTTGTGACCACCGCCACCTTACTCGTGATTCCCTTCTGCCGTGCCTGTCTAAACTCTAGCCTCGCCAATCACCAGTCTCGATTAATTAGACCGCGAGTTCCTGATTCGCGATGATGCAGCGTCCTCCCCGCCCTTGCGAGTTTCGCGACCCTCCTCACTGTCCTCCGCCACCATTAAACCCAAAAATCAATCCCCTTTCGACCTGCCCCTACCACGCCGTGGCCATGAATCGAAGTCGCCAACAGCCGCGACCCTGTCGCTCGTGATGCTCCTCTCGTGATCAAAGGCGGTTCGAAATTGAAATTGAAAAGAACGAGGGAATGAGAGGGTGGTTCGAGCTGGAGGATTTGATTTCGATTCTGGAAAATAAAGAAATGAGGAGCTCCATTATTATTTCAGAGCAACAGATTTTATTCTGATTTTTTTTTAAGATTTAAAGGTAGGGCTCGGCTGTAGACATTAAATAGGAAGAGAGACACGATGATGTTGTTATGTACGAGAGGAGACAACGATTTGAAGGAAAGGCAGCTGATTGAGAAGGAAATCTCGGCTGAGTATAAAAAGAAAGCGTGTTTAAGAACGCACCGATGATATTAATTTGATCAACTAAAGTTTTATTAAATTTTCAACGCGTTAACTTATCGTACGCTCCCACAACAATCCCGATCAATATGAAATTTGAAATCCGATAATAATTCAATATTACGGACCCAATGGAACTGGTTTCGTCGAATTCCGAGACTGTTCCTCGAAAGGTTATTTTTAAATTCAATTTAAATGATATATTTTCAAAACTGAACCAATTACTTTGAAATTCCATTTTAAAAGTTCTACCACCTTCCGTATTATTAATATAAATTTTTCAAGCCTTCAAATTATTTTTAACAGGCTTAAAATTCCAGATTCAATAAAATTTCCCAATTTCAATAATTAAATTCAGAAATTAATTATCCAACAAATATTGATATTTGAAACTCAGGGTAAACATTAACCTTTGAATATTTAAAATTAATTAAATATTCCAAATTCAAATATACAAAAATTCCGGGTCGTCACATTCCTCCCCCCTTAAAAGAATTTCGTCCCCGAAATTACTAGTTAGAAAGAATGGTCCAATACCTGTCAACATCTTCCCCAAAACCCAACAAGTTTTAATAACAACCAAGCAATCTTTATTAAAGACACATTATCCATCTAACTAACCTTTCAACTTATCCATAAACCTCAAACCATTTTACTTTCTTAACAATTCAAATTTTAAAGTTAAAACCAAATTTCAATTATCAAAACTTTCTCAACATTTTTCTAACTCTCTAAATTTCCGAAAAATTCGCCAGCGTCTCCTTTGCGCGGCTAGCTCGGTACAACTACAAAATGGCTCATCGGCCTCCCAAATCCAAAATGAAAACAAAAGGCCAAGTGGCTCGATTCAAAAGTCCAATTAAATTTCATATAGAAATGTTAAATACATACCTTTTTGTCGGACCATTAAATTTAATCTTCTAAAATCAAAAATCCCAATTTATCCATTGCTTTTATACACCTGTATATCTTACTAAGCAATAACATCCAGTCACAGTTCCAAAACCATTTTATACATTCTTTTACACATTACAATAGTTTCAATATCTATTTCATTCAAGCCCGTACGATGTACATATACCATCCGTATGCAATATCAAAGTCGATCGCTCGCTCGATCACACAATTTCACTTCCGAACAAGTATCGTCCACCCGACTTTCTAGTGCGGACTCAGATCTGGTTTCTTGATCAGAAACCGTCATTCTCCTCGCATAGTCATAACTATGATAGAGAATTTTCAGAATCAATCAACAATCCATATCCAGGTTCGCCGTTGAAAATCGAGTGAAAAATCCTAACTCGGATCAATATAACTATCTCGAAACTCTGTGTTCGTATTCTGGATCAAATAGCTATGCAAAAAAAATAATATACGTACATCCTACGTATAAATTCCAATTGATTATCGATTATATCAATTTCGATTTTATTTACATTTATTTTGATTGTTATTCACTTGTTCACAACCATCCAAATTCACAACCTTCAGTTTTGATCTTCATTTAATTATTCACTTAGAATAATTTCCCTCAATACCAAATTACTTAAGAATCTCACCAAACTTCTTAAGTTCAATATAAATAGTTTACATACTTCTTATATTTATTTTCACTTCACTCTTGAAGTTCATATTCATTTCTATTCGCCTTTACCTTTACAATTCCATTTAAATTCAATTTGGCTTCCATTTTTAAATATTGAGTTAGTTGCACTTACTAATTTATTTAAATCTCAATTAAGGTTTATTTGCAAACTCTACTCTCTTTAGTTTCTTCAATTTCACTTTATTTACATTCACATTTCAATTAGATTTCAATTATTTAGTTCCAATTCCATTTGCTTAGCAAATTTAGATCATTTTCCGTTAATGAAAATTTTCGAAAATTTCAATAATTTTCTAACTCCCAAAATTTACGGAAAATTTTGGCAGAGTCTCCTTTGTACGGAGGGACTTCTGCGATATCGCAGGATGCACAAAAAAAAAATATACATCGGCCTCAGGCCGGAAATCACAATATATACATCGACTGACCCGGTCGGAAAACAAAAAAAACAGTTCATATTTTCTATTTGTATTGCGTAGGCGTACCTTATTCAGCAATTTAAGCAAGCAGCTATTAATTTAAGCAATTAGCGCAGTCAAAACCAGTCAAACGGCTTCCAAAAAAATCTGTACTTACTCAATTTAAACATGTCAGTGTCAAATATACAAAGTTTATTAACATTTCACTTAATTTTCAATAGCCTAAACACATGCATAACATAAACAATATGCACTAACACATAATTTTTATAAGCAATATACCCACAATAATTTTCGTAAGCAATTTATATGGTTTACATAATTAATTCAATTGCTTTTATTCGCTTCCTTACCATTTTAGTTGATAACTATGCCAATTAAATCCCGATTCATTATTATATTTAATTTCATCATATCTAATTTATTCACAACCCTTCGCTTGCATTTCATTCCATTCCCATAATTGTTCCATTTAAAAACAATTTATTAAGCTTGGCACATTCAATTCATATAAATTAATAACAATTTCCCAAATTAATTTGACCCAAATTTTGATGGTCTTCCACCTTTATTCGAAGCCAAACTTCTATTAACTTAAGCTCACATCTATTTAATTCGATTTTTATCAAATTCAATAACCCCATTCTCTTTATCCGTTTCAAATTTCAACTCACCTTATCAATTCATCCTTGAATTCATTAATAATACCATTCAATTTATGCTTGAAATGGAGTTGTTTACAATTCACACTACAATCATTTAATCCAATTAAATTTTCATTCGACAACACTTTCAATTTATAATCCCAAGTTTATAATGTATACACATATTCATTTCTAATTCCATAACCCAAACTCATTTGAATAATATTTCGAAGTCATATTCCATTTAAATGGTTTACACTTCATTTCTTACATTCAATTCGTTTTAATCCAAACGAACTCATATTCATTACAATTGATTCGAAAACCAATTTTATTTCTTATATTAACTCATAGATTTTTATACAATCTCATTTGCGTCAACGACGACCATTTTTATGCAAATTCAATGATATTCACTTAATAGAATATCCATTCTAGTTTATAATCAATTTAAATTGATACAATTCAATCTACACTTAATTTGATTTCATTTTAATTGATTTCGTTCAATATATTTCGCATTCCATATCCACATTCAATTTATTTAAATCCATTCATTAATCTAGGAACATTCCACATTAATTACATCAAATACTCATTTCCTAACTTATTTACAACTAAACATTTGCCACATTAAATTGGTATTCGACTTGCATTTAACCAATTCAAGATCCATCTCCATATTTCATTCACAAATTAATTATCAATTTGTTTATCCTAATTTTATACCGATATTTGATTTTTATTTCAAAAACTACTTTAATTATTTTACTTGAGTTCAATCTATTTTATATTTTAAGTTTTGGATTTTATTTACTTCCCAAAATTCAAATCAATTTTATTTTGGCTTATTTGTTCCACTTCTAACTTTTATAAGTCACAACTTATTTATATTCATATTTCACCTATTTACAATCAATCTCATTTTATTTAGTTAAGTATGTATTTTTATTATTCCATAAACATTAAATAAGATTCCAGAGTTTTTAAACAATTTCCAAAATTTCAAAATCAACTTTGAAATCAACTATATCCAAAAATCCTTTGCATTTCCAAACCAAATTCAACTTCTAGCAAACAAACACCGATCCAAAATCATCCAGGTAGCAATCCCTCTCTTGGAAACTCGAAAATGAACACCGATGATGTCGCGATCATCATCGGAATTATTTTCCAGCGACCACAGAGAGTTTATTGCTTTTATCTCTTTAAAACATTTCAAATATTTTAAAATTTCAAATCTCTCCATATTCAATTCCAATTCAAAAATATTCTAGAAATAATACCACTATTATTTCCCCAAAATCTTTGAAAATCACCTTCAAATTCCAAGGGGTTTAAACCTTTCCCAAAATTTCAAATTTGAAATACATTCCGATTTATTTTCAAATATTTCTCTGGAATCCTACTCCCAATTCATCACATTTGTATATGAAGTTTATTTCAATTTATAAATTACATTTATAATCTATGTTTCAAATTCCGTTTTGTTATATAGATTTATTCTTCAACTTTGGTTATAAGTTTTTCAACTTCTTATTCGGTTTCTACACAATAGTGTTAATAATTCAATATTATCATTCCTTAACTACCAGGCATCCAAATTCTTCTGAAAATTATTTCTTTCATATACAAAAATAATTTGGGTAAAATTATTTCATTTACCCTATTTTAAAACAATACCGTGTCGAATTGTTTTATTCAAGTGTTTAGAGATCCCTATCAATAACGTTAATTACTCGTATTGACCAGAATCCATAAATTACTCAATAAACCAATCAACACAATATAAAACCATTTCATATTCACTAACAAATACGCGCTCATATCTATTAATACGCTCAAACTCATTCTAGAGTACTATCGACTCTATTTTAATGAGTAATCCCCACCAGAGCCAAGGTTATCACCAACCTAAGCTCTGATACCACTGTAACGAACCGCAAATCCGTACCCCTTGAGTCAACACTATTCTACTTAAATCAACTCAAGTTGGGCAGAAATACGACCGTTTGGGTTAAAGAAGAAGACGTAGAAGAAGAAAATAGAAAACAACAACAGAATCTAACCATCGTAGTGGAGTAAAATATAATAGATAATAAATGACTTTACTCAAAATCAAATATCTCTGTTTATATATTACATCATCAGAGTACATCAATCACAGCTCAACATCAATATCATACAAATGGATACACAATCAACCCAACACAGCGGAATATATACATAAAACAAGTACAAAAATACGTATCGTCATCCAGCTCGTCTCCTGAGCTTCACAGCATCATATCCTGTATCCTATAATACTCGGTCTGACCCGAGCATTACAGTTAAATAACACCCGAGTCAGTCTGGAATACCAGCGTGAGAAAATCACACCCAATTGATTATTAAAGTTTCAAAAATCCTTTGAAAAACAAAAGCATCTCGTAAGACCACGCCACAAATAAACATGTCGGGTTTTTACCTTACGATAACTAAAACAATTTTTACAGAAATCCTCTAATATTATAATAGGGTCTATATACAAATACTTATAAAATAGCCGAAATTGTTACATGATTAAATTCCAGCTACTAGCCACAGAGTGGGTAATACAAACAAAACTCGTAAAAGGCTCGTAGGGAGAATGGATTTCCAACTAATGACTAGGCACTGGGGTACCACCTGTCACAGTACGGGGCCTAGATCACCGTACCGAGGAGTACGCCCGCTCCCCTGTAACACAAGGCCGGGACTACCCCTTACTGGATAATCCCGAGTGAGATCACCCCGCGATTGGGATCATCAACGACCCACTAAGCCGAAATAAAAAGGGACTTCTAGACAGGGATGACCTCACCCTACTTGGGTGCTACCCACCTAGCCTTGCTGCATAACCCCTGATTTTCAGTCATTCCCATTTGACGAGGCTTGAGGCTAAGCGTTACCTTTTTATAACATATCCCTTTGAATTCCCATCGCCCACCTGACGATGTTTTCCGCAAGCATTCATCCATACAGGTCCGTCCCGGGTTCGAACGGAACCGAAGGCACTATTCCTACTACATCCATTTTGGAAATATCTTCAGAATTAGTAGCGACTAGCCCTTGCACTTCACTGCTCCATCTTCGAATCCAAAATCATTTACACGAAACGTACAAACCGGATCGAAGTGGTTTTCGAGAAATAAATCTCGATCCCGGTCACTTCGAAACGATCAACGCATTTGTCCAATATTGATAGTCGGTTGTTTAACTATCAATTAACATTCACAAACATCCATCAAACAATAAATAATTTTCCAAATTATTTATTTATCTCAAAATATCCTCAAAGATATATTTCTATTTTCAATTCTTTGAAAACAGTTTCAAAACCATCTTTCCTTTCAGAATAAACTTTCCCAAATATTTTCTATCTCCTCTGAAATCACCAAGCACAAAACTAGAGTTTTAAAATAATTAAAACACTTTACTTTGAAATATACTTTAAAACATTTAAGTTAAAACTACATCAAAAATTGATTAAAAATACCATACTATATGAATATTTGAAAATAAGGTTATTTAATAAATATAAAACTAGATTTATACTTTTAAAACAAAATACTAAGTTATTTTTAAAGTAATTACTGTTATAACAGTTTTGAGAAAATACTTACTTTAGACTATAAATATTAGAAATAATAAATTTTTCAAAACATACCTTTTAAACTATTAACTTATATTTAAAAACTTTCTTTGAAAACGTACTTGGTTATCCAGGGAGAATTCCAACTTCAATCACTTAAATCAATTTTTCCAAATTGATTCACAATTTATTCCATTTGAAATAAATTTCTCTACTTATCAGTTTATCTCAAAATTCATTTATTATGGACTTTATATTTATTATTATTTTCCGTTTGATTTTATACCATTTAACTGAAATATACCAATTTTGGTTTCTTCCTAATTTCTTCTTTATTCTTTTTAATAAATTGAATCTTAAATTTTAAATAAAGGTTTATTCTTTTAAACTAATAACACTAAAATTTAAAATTCATTAATCTTCTTATTATTCGAATATCCCTTACTAAACTTAAGATTTATTTATTAAAAATTTTAAGGGCACTTTATTTCTTTTCCAATTGATTCTTAAATTTATTCACATTTTCTATACTTATTTTACTTACAAATTCTTTTCTTTTATTTTCTTTTCAAAAATCCAATCTATATAAATTTGATAATTCATTTACTCAAATATATCCAATCAACCATAACATTCAATATTCCAATACAACTCATCATAGAATATCAATATTCACAGCAGAGAATATTAAATAAATTCAAATAAATGTTGAGGGATCCAGTTGGATCCCTCCAACCTGTTTTCCCTGCATCCATAGACATTAGCATCACATAATATACCAATTTCAAATTATTCTATACTATATCACATCAATCAATTCAACCATACAATCAGTTATTTAAATTTAATCATTTTAAATTTAAAATTTAAACCGAGTGAGATTAACTCACCTTTGCATTATATTTGCAATCCATTCCAAACGGCTCGGTTCTTCATGATTTTGACCTTGAATAAACAATTTATATGTTTTATTAATACTTGAATTAACCCACAATTTTTTCCTTTCATTTAACTAATAATTAGTTTAAAGTTAACTCCCTTTAAAAAAAATATATTTTCTAATTACTGAAATAATACTTTACTGAATAGACCTACAATTTGAAGAAATAAATTGCTTTATAAACTTACTTCATTATTATTTTTATTTTTATTTCCTGTTAGTGCCTATATACATACTCACATAGATGTGTTATAAATTTTAAATCAACAACTGTAACAGCTAAGATAATTTAAATCAAGATGTTAAAATTTTAACTTACTGTCAAAATTTTGCTGGACTACATCTGGATTTAAAAACAATAAATTGGGTAAATTAAATTATCAAAATAGGACGAGAAATCGCTGCACCTGATTCGTGACCACCGCCACCTTACTCGTGATTCCCTTCTGTCGTGTGTAACAACCCGCATATTTATCGATTTTATATTTAAATATTTTATTTAAATATTTTATCGTTAGTCGGATTTTAGTCCGAAAAGCTACTTTTTGCATACGGTAGAATTAGGACTCGAGACCACCTCCATTGCGTTCAAAATGCCGTTTGCGACCTTTTTGAGTATAAGCTTCGATATGTTTGGAGAAAGTTGAATTTTGCTACTTTTTGCTTAGGGTTTTGGTTTGGGCTGAGCCAATTAACCACTTATGTATTCAGTCCCAATCCCCCTCTCCTCTTCATTACTTCATTCCAACTCCTCAAACTCAAGCTCCAACTGAAAATGGTGGAGAGGAAAAAGAATTAAACCTCCAAGCCCTAACTTCCTTAGCAAATCCATCTCCTTGCTCCAAACTCAAGAAGAACCCCTTGGTAAGCATCTCCTTCTTCTTCTCCAACTCTTTCTCCATTCAATTTCAGAAATTTCCTAAACCTAATTTTGGGAATGTTTCTCTTTTAAGCCTAGATTCAAGCTTCTAGAGTTGGATTTGAAGAGTGGTTGATTCCCCTTTTGCTTTCAAGCTTCATCTTCATAAATTTTAGTGCAAAGGTGAGATTTTTATCTCACATCTATGACTATAATTATCTTTGTTTGTTAGGTATGAATTCCTAACACTTCTTCATGTGCATTTGCTCTTGATTTGGATTGGTTTTTGTGAATATTCCAATGTTTGAGTTTTTAAAACCAAATTTGTGTAAAATCCTTTTATGGATGTTTGATCATGCTTTTGGTGATGCATCGAGGAGCATATAGGGCCGGGTTGCCGATTGGCATAAACCCTTAGAGCCAATGTCCGTCCGGTTGCATTTTGGAAGAGTTTGCTCTTCATTTGAATAAGGTTGAAAAATAGCCCAGGCATGATTCAGTCGACTGAAAATCTCTGTTCAGTCGACTGAACCTGAAACCCGAGAGTTTCCAGGCATGATTCAGTCGACTGAAAAACTCTACACAGTCGACTGAAACTGGAAACAGAAAGTTTCCTGAACCTGGAAAATTTCCAAGTACAGGGTCAGTCGACTGAAAACTATGTTCAGTCGACTGAACCTGCTGTTTGAGTCCAATTTGCCTTTTTGGATTGAATTTCCAATTTAAATCGATTCGTGATGATCCTATTTATTGTCATCATTTATTATCATCTTTGATGACTTATTTTCTTTGGGAATTTTAGATATATCCACTTCGATGGATCCTTTATCGATTTCATTGGATTTTATTCACATCTTCGAATGTGATCTTTGTGATTGATTGTTTCTACAATCCCCCTTGTGCTTTGTCACTTTAAAAATATAAAGGTTTTCTATACTAGTAGTAAATATCAAAACTCTTTCCTCAAACGATTTCAATACTATTTTAATACCAAATTCGTTTATAAAACCGTTTTCCAATCTATTAGTATATACAAACCTTTACCTCACTCGTATGAGAAATCTAATTAAACGACTTAGTAAAACAAGTGGTATGAAACGCTTGCGTTTACTTCGTTGGTTAATTCTTGGACTTGTTCGATTGAATCTCTTGTGACAATTTTCTAGTGGAGATCTACAATTTGTTCGTAAATATTTAAGTTAAGCTAGTGGTTATGGGACATGAAGCTAAGCTCATATATTTACTAGCTTATTGTAATTGACACTTCTCTATGATCGTGATGATCATTTTATGGTTTAGACTAGCGATGTGCGATGTCTCTTTGTTTATGTGGAGGATTGTTCCTCATTTTATTGAGTTTCGTCTCATTTTATCCATGGGTCGTACCTTTCTAGGTGCGTCAATGTTTTATTATGCATGGGGTGTATCTTTCTAGGTGCATCGATGCTTATTTATTTGTGCATGGGGCGTATCTTTCTAGGTGCGTCGATGCTAGAGCATGGGGTGTATCTTTCTAGGTGCATCGATGTTCGACATTACATGGGGTGTATCTTTCTAGGTGCATCGATGTTTGTTTACTTCGTGGAGCAATCGGCTCAATAAGTCAGGACATGGGGCGTATCTTTCTAGGTGCGTCGATGTTCGTCTATGTATGGGGCGTATCTTTCTAGGTGCGTCGATGTTCGACTTAGCATGGGGTGTATCTTTTTAGGTGCATCGATGTTAGACATTACATGGGGTGTATCTTTCTAGGTGCATCGATGTTTATTTATTTGTGCATGGGGCGTATCTTTCTAGGTGCGTCGATGCTAGAGCATGGGGTGTATCTTTCTAGGTGCATCGATGTTCGACATTACATGGGGTGTATCTTTCTAGGTGCATCGATGTTTATTTGTGCATGGGGCGTATCTTTCTAGGTGCGTCGATGCTAGAGCATGGGGCGTATCTTTCTAGGTGCATCGATGTTCGACTGTTCATGGGGCACATCTTTTTAGGTGTGTCGATGTCCAGTTCTTTTTCCGGGGATTGGCCATCCTTTTTATTGTGATTTGGTTCATCGGATATCCCGTTGTACGACGTCGTTGTTCCTTTTTCTTGTGATTTCTAGATTTCGTGTGTTGACTTCTGGAATTTATGTTTCACCAACTTTTACGATGGGCATTGATATATGTGTCACATATTGTGGCTTGGTGAATGAAATTAGGAGTATGACATTCCTTTTTATCTTGAGTAGATTATTGTGATATTGATTAATCTCTTGTTGATTTCCAATTTACTTATTTATCACAACTTGGCATTGTGATTATTATATGTTTATGTCATATCTCTTATTATATATCACTTCATCTGATATTTATAGCTAGACTGATCCGTTTATTATTTTCTTATTAAATAATACTCGGGTCAGACCGAGATGTTACAGGGTGCTTCGGCTTGACTTCTCTCTTGGGATTGATCCCTCTGACTTTTGGCTAACTACTTAGATTAGTAGTTTTTGTTGTATACATTTGAGATTTAGACTCCTTGATGTATACTTCTTCTTTTGTCTAGCACTTGTATCTATTCCTTTGTATTATTGTGGATCCTTTTGACCACTACTCTAATGTACACTTTTATGTGTAATATTCATATCTATTTCCGCCTTTGTGATATGAATTGTCTGTGACTGATTTATGTTATGTTTATTTCTATATTTGTTTCCGAAGATCTTTATAGCCACTGTGTAGTATCTTTGAGTTTGTGTCGGTATGTCGGATTTCCTCTTGAGATGAAAAGTTATATTTTTATCTGGCATATCGGTACTCGCACAAAGCAATTATACAGATGGTCGCTCCTCAACAGCCTTATTCTCCGTGCTAGTTGACAGCATTCACAGTAGTGTTCTTGGCTAGCGTGGGTATAGAGGTGGGGCGTCACAGCTTGGTATCAGAGCCAAACTTCGAAACAATATGGAATATTATAACAAGGATCATCGTCCTAAGTCCATCTTAGGAGTTGTGCTTTAGGATTTTATTCGGGTCTTCGTACCGTTCTATCCTATTTTCTTTATGATTCCTTATTTTAGCTATCAAGATTGCTTGATATTCATTTTGAGAATAACTTTTTCCTCTTCTTTCTTTCTTTCTTAAAGAAGAGAAATGGTTAGACCAGGCCGTCCCAGCGCCGGTCAATCTAGTGCTACTCCTCAGGATGGAGTTTTTATGTCTGCTCAGCAGCTTCTAGATCTTGTTAAGAACGCTCAAGCAGCCGGACCCAATCAGGAGCCTACTCATCCTAGATCCGGTTTTGCACGCTTGTGCAGAGACTACACTGATTTGGGTGGAAGGCCATTCACGGGATCCGAGAGTGTTATAGAAATTCAAGCTTGGCTCAAATCATGCGATCGCATCTTTTCTCGCATGAATCTTATTGACCTTCATCGAGTCCAAGTAGCTTCTAGCATGCTCCAAGAAAGAGCATTGGATTGGTATGAGCTTTTAATCTCTGAAATCGTTGAGGCGGATCTTACTTGGGAGCAATTCCGGGGAAGATTCGAATTGAAATTTGTGCCGGAGGCTGAAAAAGTAACCTTAGCCCGGCGTTTCATAGACCTTGTTCAAGGTGAATCTTCTGTGACAGACTACGTCGCATCTTTCGAATCTCTCTCTAAGTACGGGGTCGAGTATATTAATACCCCGATGAAGAAAAATCAGAGATTTGTCTATGGCTTGAATAAGAATCTGAAGAAGCCATTACTTCTGAAACTTGAGGTTTCATTTGATCAGCATATTGATATTGCTCTTCGTCTTGAAGAGGCCGATAATGAAGGTGATGTTGAAGTTGTGCGTGCCCAACAGAACTTCAACAATAACTCGAAGAGGCCTATCAAATTCAAAGGCCCCATTCCCTACAAGAAAGGGAGGCAAGAAATTCCGGTAGCAAAGACTCCTACCTCTAGTCGTGGTCAATGCTACAATTGTGGTTCCACGAACCACTATGCAAGGGAGTGTCCGAGGCCCCTCTTTTGTCGCTATTGCAAAAATTCGGGTCACCATATTACTACATGTCCCGTACTTCAAAGTAGGGAGGAGGGAGAGCTCAATGTAGTGCAAGCTCCTAGAAACACTTCTCGTGGTCAAGGTATTACTCACTTAATCCTTGGTTACACTTATTTTGTGATCTTCTTATTTGAGTTCTTTTTGATTTGAGTTTCATCTCATTATTTTTATATCAAAAGAACTTGTCGATTCTTTTTCTTTGAATATTTTGGGCTTGATGACTTCTTTGAGGATTGTGAATCCAGATGGTAGATCCGCAACACTCAATATGCTTTTGTTTAGACGTCGAGATTGTTTTATGTGACTTTTCTTTCTGAGCCGATATTTACTTTGGCTTCGGAATTGATTTTTTTGAAAGGATCGGCTTAATCATTGTGAAGTCCATATCCTATTTTTCGAGTGGACTATTCATCTTCGACATTTTCAATCTGTTAAGCAGATTTCTATTTTTTCTTTATGATTTTGATTCCAACTTGATGGCATCATTTTATTCCTTAAGCCCACTTATAAGGAAAGTGTTATTTCTCTCATTCATGTAGTTTGAGAAATTTTTTGGTATTTTTGAGTTTGTCTTAGGATTATCACCTAAGAAATCTTTTGTGTGGTGTTAAGGTCTTTTCAGTTTGACTTTACCACCGGTTTCCGTTTGCTACGAGTTGCGGAAATTAGCATTCCACTTACCGCATTCCGCACTCGTTATGATTCTTATGAATGACTTATTTTGTCATTCAATTTGTCCAACTTATTTCATCCATTTTATAAATCGAATATTCTATGAATATTTCGATGAGACCATTCTTGTATTTATTGATTTTGGATGAAAATAGTAATTTAAAATTTTGCAAATCTTTTTCATAAGATTTATTTATAAGTAAAATTGGATTTTTGTTCTTGAAACGAACAAAGAATATTCTTAAAACTTTTTAAGAGATTAATTTATCCTATAAAAGATGATTTTGTGATTGTATTGCCCGTTGAGTGCTTTAAGAATTTTGGTCGATGCGCTTGATCAACGTTATCGATAGGAATCTCCTAAACGCTTTGATGAGACAGTCAGACACGATATATTGACTTGTAAAAATGTAAATTTTTCTAGAAAGATTATTACATAATGATAAATGTAATTTTGAAAGTTTTAACTTTTCGGAGAAGAGAATTATTTTAAAAAGAAGTTCTTTCTTTTCGATACTCTTATTCCTTCTTGTGATTCCTGAAGGGGAACCAAGACTTTGCTATTTGTACCGATACTAGTCGTATTGGTTTGGATGCCATTCTCTTTCCATAGAGAACGTGCTATCACTTGTGCTGCTAAATCATTATAGTTTATCGAGACTAGATATGCCACTCATGATCTAGTGTTCGCGACTATTGTTTTTACTTTTGGAATTTGGCATCATCATTTTTGGATGAGAAATTTGTTCTCTACCTCGATCATAAATCTTTGGAATAATTATTTTCTCATAAGGAACTTCATGTTGACTCGAGTTCCTGACATCTTATGATCTTGATATTCCTTTTTATTCCCGAAGGGGAAATCGTGTTGCCAATGCGCTTTGTCGTAGGCAACAAGTGGTTGATTCTTTGATGTTGTCTGAATGGAATCATTTTTCTATCAAGTTCATCGGACGTTTTGGTATACTTCGTTTTATTGAGCTTTATCTCATTCCTTTTAAGGACTAGCGTCCGATGTCCTTTTATTGTGTTCGGTTCATTGGACGTACCGTTTTTGTACTACGTCGGTGTTCAGAAAATCATTCGGGCTTCGGTTCATTGGACGTACCATTTTTGTACTGCGTCAGTGTTCCGAATTATTTGCTATTTGATTCATCGGATGTACCGTTGTACTACATCGATGTCTTTGCTATTTGATTCATCGGATGTACCGTTTGTACTACATCGATGTCTTTGCTTTTGATTCATCGGATGTACCGTTGTACTACATCGATGTCTTTGCTATTTGATTCATCGGATGTACCGTTGTACTACATCGATGTCTTTGCTATTTGATTCATCGGATGTACCGTTTGTACTACATCGATGTCTTTTCCTTTGATTCATCGGATGTACCGTTGTACTACATCGATGTCTTTGCTATTTGATTCATCGGATGTACCGTTGTACTACATCGATGTCTTTGCTATTTGATTCATCGGATGTACCGTTTGTACTACATCAATGTCTTTGCTTTTTGATTCATTGGATGTACCGTTGTACTACATCCATGTCTTTGCTTTGGTTCATTGGGCGTACCGTTTTTGTACTACGCTGATGTCCCAAATTGTTTGAGTTTCTAGTTTTTCGGGCGTACCGTTTTTGTACTACGCCGTTGCACCGACTCAATTTTCTGCTATTCTTGACGTTCCCCACGTCTTTTATCTACGGGAATTCCTTAGGGATTCCGGTTTTCATTCTTGAGCCCGGTGTTATTGTGGAAATTGAAGTTTCACTAGATTTCCTGCTAACTCTTTTGTGCACTTTAGGGTGAACTTCCTATTTCAAATTTTCTTTTGTGTTAATATGCTTCTATGGTTGTTACTTCTTATATTTCCTTCTTACTTATTGCGAGGACGCAATTTCTTTAAGGAGGGGAGTCTGTAACAACCCGCATATTTATCGATTTTATATTTAAATATTTTATTTAAATATTTTATCGTTAGTCAGATTTTAGTCCGAAAAGCTACTTTTTGCATACGGTAGAATTAGGACTCGAGACCACCTCCATTGCGTTCAAAATGCCGTTTGCGACCTTTTTGAGTATAAGCTTCGATATGTTTGGAGAAAGTTGAATTTTGCTACTTTTTGCTTAGGGTTTTGGTTTGGGCTGAGCCAATTAACCACTTATGTATTCAGTCCCAATCCCCCTCTCCTCTTCATTACTTCATTCCAACTCCTCAAACTCAAGCTCCAACTGAAAATGGTGGAGAGGAAAAAGAATTAAAACTCCAAGCCCTAACTTCCTTAGCAAATCCATCTCCTTGCTCCAAACTCAAGAAGAACCCCTTGGTAAGCATCTCCTTCTTCTTCTCCAACTCTTTCTCCATTCAATTTCAGAAATTTCCTAAACCTAATTTTGGGAATGTTTCTCTTTTAAGCTTAGATTCAAGCTTCTAGAGTTGGATTTGAAGAGTGGTTGATTCCCCTTTTGCTTTCAAGCTTCATCTTCATAAATTTTAGTGCAAAGGTGAGATTTTTATCTCACATCTATGACTATAATTATCTTTTTTGTTAGGTATGAATTCCTAACACTTCTTCATGTGCATTTGCTCTTGATTTGGATTGGTTTTTGTGAATATTCCAATGTTTGGGTTTTTAAAACCAAATTTGGGTAAAATCCTTTTATGGATGTTTGATCATGCTTTTGGTGATGCATCGAGGAGCATATAGGGCCGGGTTGCCGATTGGCATAAACCCTTAGAGCCAATGTCCGTCCGGTTGCATTTTGAAAGAGTTTGCTCTTCATTTGAATAAGGTTGAAAAACAGCCCAGGCATGATTCAGTCGACTGAAAATCTCTGTTCAGTCGACTGAACCTGAAACCCGAGAGTTTCCAGGCATGATTCAGTCGACTGAAAAACTCTGCATAGTCGACTGAAACTGGAAACAGAAAGTTTCCTGAACCTGGAAAATTTCCAGGTACAGGGTCAGTCGACTGAAAACTCTGTTCAGTCGACTGACCTGCTGTTTGAGTCCAATTTGCCTTTTTGGATTGAATTTCCAATTTAAATCGATTTGTGATGATCCTATTTATTGTCATCATTTATTATCATCTTTGATGACTTATTTTCTTTGGGAATTTTAGATATATCCACTTCGATGGATCCTTTATCGATTTCATTGGATTTTATTCACATCTTCGAATGTGATCTTTGTGATTGATTGTTTCTACAATCCCCCTTGTGCTTTGTCACTTTAAAAATATAAAGGTTTTCTATACTAGTAGTAAATATCAAAACTCTTTCCTCAAACGATTTCAATACTATTTTAATACCAAATTCGTTTATAAAACCGTTTTCCAATCTATTAGTATATACAAACCTTTACCTCACTCGTATGAGAAATCTAATTAAACGACTTAGTAAAACAAGTGGTATGAAACGCTTGCGTTTACTTCGTTGGTTAATTCTTGGACTTGTTCGATTGAATCTCTTGTGACAATTTTCTAGTGGAGATCTACAATTTGTTCGTAAATATTTAAGTTAAGCTAGTGGTTATGGGACATGAAGCTAAGCTCATATATTTACTAGCTTATTATAATTGACACTTCTCTATGATCATGATGATCATTTTATGGTTTAGACTAGCGATGTGCGATGTCTCTTTGTTTATGTGGAGGACTGTTCCTCATTTTATTGAGTTTCGTCTCATTTATCCATGGGTCGTACCTTTCTAGGTGCGTCAATGTTTTATTATGCATGGGGTGTATCTTTCTAGGTGCATCGATGCTTATTTATTTGTGCATGGGGCGTATCTTTCTAGGTGCGTCGATGCTAGAGCATGGGGTGTATCTTTCTAGGTGCATCGATGTTCGACATTACATGGGGTGTATCTTTCTAGGTGCATCGATGTTTGTTTACTTCGTGGAGCAATCGGCTCAATAAGTCGGGACATGGGGCGTATCTTTCTAGGTGCGTCGATGTTCGTCTATGCATGGGGCGTATCTTTCTAGGTACGTCGATGTTCGACTTAGCATGGGGTGTATCTTTTTAGGTGCATCGATGTTAGACATTACATGGGGTGTATCTTTCTAGGTGCATCGATGTTTATTTATTTGTGCATGGGGCGTATCTTTCTAGGTGCGTCGATGCTAGAGCATGGGGTGTATCTTTCTAGGTGCATCGATGTTCGACATTACATGGGGTGTATCTTTCTAGATGCATCGATGTTTATTTGTGCATGGGGCGTATCTTTCTAGGTGCGTCGATGCTAGAGCATGGGGCGTATCTTTCTAGGTGCGTCGATGTTCGACTGTTCATGGGGCACATCTTTTTAGGTGTGTCGATGTCCAGTTCTTTTTCCGGGGATTGGCCATCCTTTTTATTGTGATTTGGTTCATCGGATGTCCCGTTGTACGACGTCGTTGTTCCTTTTTCTTGTGATTTCTGGATTTCGTGTGTTGACTTCTGGAATTTATGTTTCACCAACTTTTACGATGGGCATTGATATATGTGTCATATATTGTGGCTTGGTGAATGAAATTAGGAGTATGACATTCCTTTTTATCTTGAGTAGATTATTGTGATATTGATTAATCTCTTGTTGATTTCCAATTTACTTATTTATCACAACTTGGCATTGTGATTATTATATGTTTATGTCATATCTCTTATTATATATCACTTCATCTGATATTTATAGCTAGACTGATCCGTTTATTATTTTCTTATTAAATAATACTCGGGTCAGACCGAGATGTTACAGGTGCTTCGGCTTGACTTCTCTCTTGGGATTGATCCCTCTGACTTTTGGCTAACTACTTAGATTAGTAGTTTTTGTTGTATACATTTGAGATTTAGACTCCTTGATGTATACTTCTTCTTTTGTCTAGCACTTGTATCTATTCCTTTGTATTATTGTGGATCCTTTTGACCACTACTCTGATGTACACTTTTATGTGTGATATTCATATCTATTTCCGCCTTTGTGATATGAATTGTCTGTGACTGATTTATGTTATGTTTATTTCTATATTTGTTTCCGAAGATCTTTATAGCCACTGTGTAGTAGCTTTGAGTTTGTAACGGTATGTCGGATTTCCTCTTGAGATGAAAAGTTATATTTTTATCTGGCATATCGGTACTCGCACAAAGCAATTATACAGATGGTCGCTCCTCAATAGCCTTATTCTCCGTGCTAGTTGACAGCATTCACAGTAGTGTTCTTGGCTAGCGTGGGTATAGAGGTGGGGCGTCACACCGTGCCTGTCCAAACTCTGGCCTCGCCAGTCACCGGTCTCGATTAATTCGATCGTGAGTTCCTGATTCGCGATGATGCGACGTCCTCCCCGCCCTTGCGAGTTTCGCGACCCTCCTCACTGTCCTCGGCCACAATTAAACCCAAAAATCAATCCCCTTTCGACCTTCCCCTTCCACGCCGTAGCCATGAATCGAAGTCGCCAACAGCCGCGACCCTGTCGTTCGTGATGCTCCTCTCGTGATCAAAGGCGGTTCGAAATCGAAATTGAAAAGAACGAAGGAATGAGAGGGTGGTTCGAGCTGGAGGATTTGATTTCGATTCTGGAAAATAAAGAAATGAGGAGCTCCATTATTATTTCAGAGCAACGGATTTTATTCTGATTTTTTTTTTAAGATTTAAAGGTAGGGCTCAACTGTAGACATTAAAGAGGAAGAGAGACATGATGATGTTGTTATGTACGAGAGGAGACAACGATTTGAAGCAAAGGTAGCTGATTGAGAAGGAATTTTCGGCTGAGTATAAAAAGAAAGCGTGTTTAAGAACGCACCGATGATATTAATTTGATCAACTAAAGTTTTATTAAATTTTCAACGCGTTAACTTATCGTACGCTCCCACAACAATCCCGATCAATACGAAATTTGAAATCCGATAATAATTCAATACTACAGACCCAATGGAACTGGTTTCGTCGAATTCCGAGACTGTTCCTCGAAAGGTTATTTTTAAATTCAATTTAAATGATATATTTTCAAAACTGAACCAATTACTTTGAAATTCCATTTTAAAAGTTCTACCACCTTCCGTATTATTAATATAAATTTTTCAAGCCTTCAAATTATTTTTAACAGGCTTAAAATTCCAGATTCAATAAAATTTCCCAATTTCAATAATTAAATTCAGAAATTAATTATCCAATAAATATTGATATTTGAAACTCAGGGTAAACATTAACCTTTGAATATTTAAAATTAATTAAATATTCCAAATTCAAATATACAAAAATTCCGGGTCGTCACAGTAGTAGGCAGTCCCAACACGAACCTGAGCACTGAGTGGCTTGAGGCTTTCCTGGGTGACACACAGATGGTTGACAATGTAGTGGGCGATCTGAGCATGATCCTAATCGCTAAGTTCCTCAAAGGTTCTATTGTGTAGCAAGTGGTACGATTAAGTGGCTTATTATCCTGGCATGAAATTGATTGCTTCCTGGCTCAAAGGTTCTTTAGGTGACACGTTGTCAATTGATATTGAGCTCGTTTATTTTTATGTGGGTGCACTATGAATGTTAGACTTCGACATCAGTCGAGAAAACAACGCCTGCTAAATGATACTACCATGTCCCATGCAATGGATGGGTGACATCATGGACGAAGGAAACAGGACCTTTGCGGCTCCGTTTTAACTTATTGATGCAATCTGGCACGAAGGGGCGAGTCATCTCACCCAAACTAACAAGGAAGATGGGCAGTCCATAAGAAAAGGAATGAATGCATGGTGATTCAATATTGTAGAAGATTGGAATTGAACCAGCATGCATTGGGGTAAATAGGTAAATTTCAAAAAATATTATTTCATTCGGATCTTATTTGGCTAATGAAGTCTAAGTTTATGTTGATCTTATCTAAATTTTATTTCAAATAAAATCAATATTTTATTTAATTATAAATAAAGTCTTATCTATTATTGAGTTTATATTATATAATATAAGTGTACCATATGCATGTATGTGTGTATGTGTATGTGCAACATAAAAGGTGTACATGATTTAACATGCATGTATATGTATTTTGAGATTTACATTGCAATGGACATATTAGCTTGTCTACATACATTATTGTTGTCAACATATATCTATGCATATATGTTTGTATATATGTATATGTATATTTGTGTGTGTATAAACACACACACAAATACTTATATATATATATATTATAATTTATAAAATATTATTTGCAGCATACAAAACTTATAAAATAATATACATATATATATATATATAATTTTATTGCAAAACAATTTTAAATTTAATTTACTTAATTAACCTTAAAACTTATATACATATACATGCATACATACATACAGACATATATATGAAAAATAAAAGGGTATACAATGTTTTTTTAATAATTAAATATAAATAGGTATATGTTGATTAAAATTAGAAATATATATATATATATATATATATAATGCATGTAAGTACATATAAATATGTTTAATAAAATAATAATTAAACATATAAATATGTAGATGCATACATAAATATGCTTTTCGACCGTGCAATGTTTTTTAAGGTAATAAATTAAAAAAAAATTGCGCGAAATTTTAGAAAATAAAAAATAAATTTCTAAGAATATAGTGTATATATTTTACATTATAATATATGTAGAAATTTATGACGTTTATTTACATGAAATACATATATATTACATTTAAGTTTTCAAAATAAGTAATATGTATATATATATATATATATTATATTTGGCTTTTAAATATATACACACATGCATTTGTCTAATTATTTTCAAAAATATTATATATATATATATATATAAATTTTTATAAAATAATATATAAACATTGTATGTAATACATATTGTATTAATTAATTTTTTACATTAAAATCAGTTTATAATATTATTAAATTTCAAACAATGTAAAAGAAATGTTTTTTTTAGTTTTTGGTCGTCAGTATATTGAAGATTATATATGCATAATAGTTTTTAATACATACAAATACATATTCCATCCAACGGTCACTTATATATGCGGTTTTATGATATTGAATATATAAACAATAACAACAAATTTATATAAAGAATAATATACATATATCAATGGTATTCTGTAGATTATTACCTTTCACTAATGCCTAACTGATACATCTAGAAACATTGAATCTAAACATTTCTTGAATTGAATCTTAATCTAAATCCTCTACAAGACTGAATGCAGCTACCACTGATGTAGGAATCTTTTTTGATTTAATGTTTTAAGATTTAAAATTTGAGGATAAGTGTGACGCCCCCGCTCCAGTGACCAAATTATCAAAGGCAGTTTATCGTCCGATAACTCGGATCAACAAGCTTGCAAGGAGCGATCTCTCGTATAAACTGCTTTGGATCAACATGGATATGTTTAAATACCTGAATAAATCTAAATATCTGATACATCCTTTCATATACATACAACTCATCATATGTATACATTACATCGACCAATATAATGAAACGTCAATATAATTTCGAATAAAGTAATTATTCGACATTGCTATCTGCTGCAACTCCATATCATAGCCCACAAAGTATATACAATCATACCAAACCTGTAGAACAACGTCAGTCCGACCCAAAGAGTTATAATAAAACAAAACCTTGAATCAGGCTGGACATCTTTTGTGAGTCAATTCGTGCAATAGAATATAAATGAATATGTCAAATCGAGTTTTATGGGGTATATAAGTTACACAAAGGGTTGCACACACACTAAACAAATTATTCCAACCCCCATTTTCACAAATCAGTTATAACACTCATGTCAGGGCACTATTTAATATAATGTTCACGATAGGAAATCTAATCAACTGGGATATCATATCCTATCATTTTACTTATGAGTTTCCTTGTGTTATATAAATTCAAATCATTATTTGAAAACTGTCATCTTTCGAGTTAAACAAAATTTCTATTAATACTTATGAGAAGGCTTAAATCATCATCTCATCTTGTAAATCCAGGATGATTGCAGTTAATAAATTTCATCTGTAGATTTACCCTCTACATAGACTAATCTGTATCAGAAAGTCTTGAGGTCCATTTCACCCATATACTTCCCATCATTTGTGATGTGCACTTCACATGATCCCTTAGTTGTCATACCCTTCAAGTATCTGAAGGCATGATGAATTTTACCGATGTTGTAGTCCACTACATCAACTGTGTCATATCTCTATCGATGGCGCTACTTCTCATCGTTTTCACTACATCTTCAAAAAAATTCATTACCTTAACGGATTTAAATGTCCTAGAAACAGATATTTTAGACATAGTGACGAGGGACAAGGGGTTCACGATTCAAGTTGCGACCCTCAGATAAGTCCGCTAAGATGGATATTAGCGGTCTAGTAGTCAATTCCAATATCTACCTCAAGAAATGTTAAATTTATTACTTTAAAATTATTTGCTCATCCCAATGACATTCAATTCCAAAATGTCATTTTAAACCCATCATATTGCTCATTTGATTTATCATGTTCGCGTAATATAGTTTAATTTGTAGGTTATAATATCTTTTATAGGATTAACAGTTTTTAAACACGACATTGAATATTAATAATCGGGCTAAAATAAAGTAATTAAATTCAAATGATGGAATTTAAACTAACTAAATTCATATCAAATCATCCATACAAGCACCTAAAAACACAAGTTCATAATATTCAAATCAAAGTGGATTTTTAATTACTTAGCTAGGATTTATTCTTTTAATTCAATTTAAACCCTAAAATATAGTTATAATTTAAGTATACTTGCATACAGTCGATTTAATATTTCAACCATTAATGCATACAAATCACACATAAAATTTGCTCTCTTTTATTAATGAAATTAGACAATGTTTCCAAATAAATTGTGCGTCGTGTACGATTTGTTATCGTGCATGTGCACATTCTTATTTTCAAAAGAAAATAGTGTAAAGTATCTTTTAATGGTTTTATATAAATATATGCATATTATATTTCACATTTTATTTTTATTTTTATTTCTAATTATTTTAAAGTTCCCATGCATGAAACATGTGCACTTTCAATTTTTCATTTTGTCTCTTATGCATGAGCATGGATGAAAACTTACACCAGCCTTTTTTTCCTTCTCTTCTTCCCACTTGGACACCATGCCTGTGCCTTCCTCCTTCACCTAGCCTCACTGCCTTCGACCAAATTGGACTGGTGAGACCCAACCATCAGCCACATCACCTCCTGTCTTCACTATCCCTCAATTAAGGCACCTTCCATTTCTTCATAGCACGATTGTGTACAATTTCCAATCTTCTTCATTCGCTATTTGGCCGTGGCTCTACCACCTCAGGTCATGAATGACTTAAGTAAGACCACCGAAGCACACGGTTATGCAGTACGATCCTACCTGTACCTTTTATTCCAACTCTAGTGCACCCATTCACAATACAAACATGGATATGATGGTGTCATTTCTGATAACCGTGGACTTTGAAAATTAGGCAGAAGCTATTAGATTTGTTTGTCTCACTTTCCTCTACAATTTCTCTTTTGGGTGCATGCTCAAATTCATCTTAAATTTTGAAGAGGAATGTGTATATATGTGGACACATTAATCTCATTCTAGTAATATGTGCCTACTACATGCAAATTTATAAATATTAATCAAATGTACGTACATAGTCTAATTTACAAGAGTGCCTATGTTCATTCATGTGGACATATTAATCTAATTTTGACGGGCAATCAATTTCTTAGACACAAGTAATGTAGGAAATGACACTAAGGCTATATGCATACTAAAGGCTACATATATATTATTATTTCTGTCATTGTTCTTTGCAATCAAATATATAATAAAAACAAAAAACCACTCAAAATACTTGTGTTATGGTAGAGGATGTACTCACAGACTTGTGTGGAGAGACTCACTATATTAAGAGATATCATCCAGAGTTTATAAATTGAATGGGTTAACATATACATACATACATACACATACACATGCATACAAAGAAGAAATATACAATGCTCTCTGTATATACACGTTTACTGACTGAAAATGGAGCAAGACAAAGTACGAGAATGACAATATATTATTGTGCACCACAAGCGGTCTTAATGACAGTTCCATAATGGGGATAAATAAAAACAAGAAAATGAAATAATAAAGTGTACTCACTTATTTTTTTTATAAGACATTTAGTGGATAATGTTTAACAATACAAAGTTACGGTAAAATGATGAACCATAACTTTTACAGTAACTTAAGCATGGTGGGCTATGAAAAGAGTTTACTCACTTTTTTTTGCTGGAGAAGATGAATTGGTTGACAATGAAGTAATTGATGCTGGTGGAGAAGAAATCTAGCAGAGTTATAAGGCTTTTGGTTTTGCAGGAGGGAGGAGGAAGGAAATATGGAGGTACTAATTGTTTATGTAGGTGTGGGGTAATTTACTTTAGAGCTAAGTATTTGCGCAAACGTTAACAGATAAGTATAAAAGTTGGTCTAGTAAAACTTTTTTGAATAAGTTATTTTCTACTAAATGAATTTGTACCTTTAATCGGCTAATTACTCGAACTGTCTTCGTATACCGGTCTAAAAATTTGCTCGAGACGTTTCATCAAATTCTTATTTTATGTTTATAAAAACTTTTCTTTTTTTAAAAAACCACTTTTGAATTTCTAACTATTATATAAAATATTTGTTTCATTTCCAAAATTCCTTGAATATTATTTATTTATCGAATTTTTTTTTACAAACTTCTTTTGGAGTTCAAACATAATTCAAATTCCAATGTTAAACTTTTAAATCAGTGTTTTTCAAAAAATTCCAACTGAAAATCCAAATAAATATTATTATAATTACTCAAATAATGAAATGTTACAATAAGGGAATAGGTGTGGCTGGCCTTTGTATAGCTATTAAAGCAAGAGAATTAAAAAATAAAAGTGGAAATTAGGGACACATCATTCTTTTCTAAACTTATTTAGTTTACATTCCCATTTAGAAACTATTTTCTATTTCCCACTTTTTTGAATTTCTTTTTTTTTACTTCTCTCCTTTTCAAATTTAAAAATGACCGCTACGACATGTATTACGGTGGTAATGAGTTATGAAAATTTTCCCTAAAAGCACATATTAAAGTTAGTAAAATAACCTAAATATCAGCCTAATTTCACCATTTTTAAAGATGTAGGAATGTAATTTATAAAAGAAAATCGGAATAGACCTAAGACTTATTTTTAATAATGATAAGGATGTATTCCAAAATTTCTCTTAATAAAATGAGGGATTAGTGATAGAATATATAGTGGAGATCCAAGGAGAAAAATGAGGGTCGAGATCCACCTCTCTCTCTTATCTATTTATCTCTTTGAATTATTAAATCCCTCCTTTGCCATCATATGGTTGCCTTATTATGCTATCATAGTCGCACTCGGTAGTCGTCATGGGCCTCAAAATCACTTCCAGTCCGATTAATAAATAATACATTTAAATCAACTCAATTGCGTATCAATATCGTATATCGATTAGTGTATTTATAACCATTATATACACGCTTCTAATATTGACCAACAAATGTTAAATAAAATTTTATAATCACTATTCCATCAATATTAATTAGATTAATTAATTTATAACAATTAAAGTTTAATTAAATAGGGTGGAAACAGGAGTATTCAACGTTTCGGTTGTGTGACACTTAGACATATATTTGGTCAGCGATTAATATTGAATAATTTAAATATTAATATTCACATGTCACTTAATATGTGGTGTGACATAATGGCCAAATTTATAGCTTATATAGCTTTGTTAAAATCTAGTTTACTTTAATTAAGCGTTACCTATAGTGACAATTATTTACAACACTTCTCTTTGTCAAAACTATATCACATTAGGACTTATGGAATTTAATAAGAGCCAAAATTCTATTATAATCCATATTCAACTTTATTTCCCAAACATAAAGTCCTTGGTTCGATAATAACAATTATTTTTAACCAAACTGCTCTAATCATAGACTTTTCCTTTGAGTTGACTTCAATTGACCGTGATGCTAGCCTCATATAATTAAGGAGTCGAATTTACCCTTGAATAGGAGCTCACTTCCAGTGCTTCCACTCGACTCAACTATAGTCGTTCGATGGACGTAGTGCCAAGATTTAACTATAATCAATGTGGAGTTTCCATATTGAAGTTTGATAGTATTCTTAATTCGAGTGAATTATGTAATATTGTCACATTAATATTTTCTATTTGACCACAGTTATATTAACCAATATAAAATTATCGAGTGTCATTCCATAGTTATCCAAAAACTATATGTATATAAACCCTTAGTGCGCCCAGTAGCCATGAATAATACATTGCTTAACATTTGGAGAGCATTACGTGCTCTAGTCTCAATGGATGTATCAATATCTAGTCTTGATACATCTTGACTGGAAATATATAAAACGGTATATTTATTTTATTGCAATAATTAGCTCATGGTTACAACACATTGTAACTACTATCACGAAACATACCATTTATGGATTTACTATTAAATAACTTTTAATTAATTAATTAATTAATATAACTTATTATATCAAGTATATAATAAAAAGAAAATATCTTTTAATTTTAACAAGATTGGTTATCGAGTTAGGTTTACGTAATAATTATATAATTTCCCCTAGGGCATACCCCTATCTCTATCAATCTCTGACTTGCACTTGGGGCCAATTATGGAATCTATATCCCATCCCTTCTTCCATTTTAGTGAGAGCTGATCGAGTTAGACTCTTCGTGAATGGATTTGATATGTTGTTTTAATTATCTACTACGTCAATCAACTCTCTCCAATGATGATAAACTACATTTATCATATGAAACAAGTCAAAATATGTTTCTCGATTTATAGTGAGCTCTTATCATTACATTGTTACCATAACAGTACTGTAGTATTCTTAATACTTGGAATTATCCGTAGCCTGGTAATAAATTTGTACTTTGTATTTATGCATTGCTTTTACAGTGTGTTATTCAAGGAGATGTACTTAGCATATTCGTTGAATTAGTCACAACCTTTTGTTTTGAAAAATTTCAACTTAAAGCTCCTTAACTTGTTTAAACATGAATTTAATATTGACATATTATACTCAATATCACTCATGAAGTTTGAATCTGTTCACTCCTTTATAAGAATTATGTTATTCCTATAAATAGTACTCTAGTATTTCGTAAATATTCGAGAACACTCTAAACTACTATTTATTGCTCTTAATTTGGATTATGTATTTTCTTTGTATATCAATTACATAAGTGAATTATGATATTGTAGAAATACAACACGTATTATAATTCTTATTTTCAATGCATAAGGAATTCATCTTACATGTTTCATATTTAACAGTTTAATAAGATGTCTTTGCATATCATTTGGAACGTTCTTAACATCCTTTATACTTAACATAAAAGTTACTATTTGCAAATCCAATATCGAGCATTAAACAACCAATTTATTGCTAATTTTAACATAACTACATCATTAACAATCGGCGATATGTTATTTACTTTTAGCCTAAAAATATATGTGTACCTTTTAGTGGTTCTTTCTTATGGACACATGCTTCTTCTGCATTTGGACTGAAAATCAAACTATTCGTTATTTCTATCAAAATGTTTATTTCATTTTTGATGCTTATAGAATGACACCTTCATATCATTTTTTGGAACAGATACTAAAACCCACAAACTGAATATCGCTCCTACCATCTTCAGGAGACTTTGATTGTTATGTGCATTTTTTTCTAAATTATTTAGAATTTAACTTTTCAACGCATATGTACCGAAACACAAAGTCATACTAAGCGATAATTTGTGAGTAAACCCAATTAACTTGAGTATGTTGAATGATGAATCTATACATGAATTTTAACATTGATATTTACGATGTTATCTTATTAGCATTGCCAACTATATTCGAACTACATTATTCTTTATCTTGTAGACACGTGGATCATATCCTTTCGGGTACAGCTATAAAAGATATATTTTGACAACGTACTTGGAATCCTTTTGGATTTATGTATCATACCACATGGCAGAGTCAATACACTTAATGGTTTAATTAACCACTGAAGATTATTTATTTTCAGAATTGATAAGAAACTCATACTTCCTCTTTATTGTGTAAGAATATTTATAAACATTCTAAGCATTGTGTTTATTTAGGTTTTGTTAATCTCATTTCATCCCATGTAATCAGTTTCATCTTTGGATCATCTCCAAAATCATTTTACTATCAATAATTTCTAAAAGAAATACCTATACTACTGGTATTTCTTCAAACAACAATTGTTTCTCAGTGCAATAGAACATGTGTTCATAACATTTGACGAATTTCCTTATATACAAAACTGATTGGTTTAGTTCATGATATTTATGTTCAAAACATGAATTGGTCATCCAATAACAATCGTTCCCAAACTTCTTTCGGGGCGGTTTATACAATTCCCCTCACGAAAGTTTATTACATGTAGTCTTTCGAATCACACAAGCTACCAACTCCTAGGCCTAGGATATGTTTGGGTTTCTTATAAATCCTTATCTTGTATGATTATGTAAACTATTCTTTTAGATGAAATTAATTTTAACCTTGTACCACTCTTAGTACATGACCTTATAGAAAGAAATTAACTTAATTTCACTCACCATTAATCGTACTTTGTTCAATAAAGTCGACTACTTCTTATCGATACATTATTATGTGTCATAGGGTGGAGTGACTTTTGGGATTAAATCCTTATCCATTTTTTGGTACGTTCAAAACACTTTCCAATATATTTACCATCTCGATCAAATCGAATCATTTTTATTTCTATTGGATGTTATTTTTTTACTTCCATTTTTCATTCTATAAGCTGATCATAAACATACTACCTATGTATCTAATTCACATGTCCATGTTTGTGATAACTGATTTGTGAATACAGTGATATACGTGGAACCATTTTCATATTATTTGACTTACGATGGCATACACCTCCTCGACATTGCCCGAAGATAGAGGACACCGAGGACACCGAAAAATCACGCTCCTAAAGCGTAAACTCCTCATGTTGCCCGAAGATAGTAGCACAAAGGAGTATCAAAACCGGATCAACGGTCATGTCGATCCCGAACACTGCGCATCTCATAACCAGCACCAACCACTTCTATGATTGGGAATAATTGGCACAACTCCAACAAAATCAGAGTGCTACAAACCATTAGAAAAGTTTCAGCCGACGATACTTAATGATTAAAACCGCAATCAGATAACCCATGCAACGTGCTTCTCTCAAACACGCATATATTGCATACTTACCAGAATATCCAAGAAACTTGGATTATGTGCTAAAGTTGCAAAACTTCAGATAAAAGCAAAATCAAGCTGCAACTTAGCCAAATTTCAAGTTTAATGGGAAAATTATCTAAATTATACTTACCGGTCATCTGAAGTAAACACCCTGTAAATTAGGGGGGTGTACACCGGTACTTAAATAAAAACAGCTGAAAATAATAAATTCACAAGTTCTGTTACTCCATAAAAAGAATTATTGCACCAAATAATTTTTTCGGCGGTAATCACAAAAATTGGATAAGTATAAACAAAACAAGCACAAGGGCACAGAACACATGTGAATAGGTAGATAAGAGTACAGTCAAAATATCAATGTATTGCTTATAATTTTCTTTACACAAGGTCAAAACGTGGGGGTCGTACCCACACAACACCGGCCAACAAAAAGAAAATACAGACTCCATGGCAAAAAAATAAGTGTAGACTCTGCACTTGAATAGAATGACTCAAAAAGAACCAAAATCAAATCGATCTCCACAAAAGCTCATTAATGCTTCTGTGGTGACCCTACTCTTAAACACATAGATTTTTTTTTTACTAAAGAAATTTATCACTAAACCTCATTTCTACTATATTTGTATATTTAGATAATTCTCAATTATATTTCCCAAGACCTTGGTTTACCAATATAATCATATCAGTTCACACATCATTTTAAGACAATTATATATTTGATGATATATAATTCCCTTGCCTTTTAGTGCTAACAATATTTTTTTTTGCAAAGAGAATTTGAATCAAACAGTCAAGATACAATACAAGTTGTCAACATAACCATTATTTCTCCCTTAAATTTTTGTTCTACTGTAAGAGATAAATTTTTAGCAAACATAATACTTATGTGAATGATATTGCATTGCACAGTGCATCTTTTTATTTCTTTTCATAGTTTTCTAGACTTCCTGCCTAAATGAGCCTATTATCACTAAAATGGCATTTAATTGTTCTTATGATAGTTATCAAGTTCTTGCATGAAGTCACTTCAAAGATTACACTTGCAGGCATGAACATTTGGAACTGATTTCCTAATCACCATTTCAGGTTGAACAATTGAAGTTAGGTCGCATTTTTTTTTAAAGTTTAGCCAGATACAGACTTGAGTACTTGGAGTTGTATTGAAAATACTTGGAATCTTTTGAGAGTTGCTTGGAGTTTTTACTTTATTTTTTTTGATCTGGAAACACTTAAACTTCATGAATTGAAGTAAAATGTTTTCAGGCTATAAGAGCTTGACCCATGACCATCTAGACCGGCCATAGTCCCTTTCTTACCATTTTCAAACCCATATTTCTCATGTTAACTAACTTACACAAAGAACTATTCCTAACATAAGCATGTTTCTATCTAGTTTAAATTCCTGGGAGATGCATTCATATGCATTCAAGCTATTAACCAGGTATACAACTACTTCCAAGTCTGTCTGCTTCATAATCCTTTTTTTTGAAGTCAAATACATAAATGCATGTTGTAATCTCTCCAGAATTTATGCACAAGCCTTTATCAGTTACCTGCCATGCATAAATTCATTTCTCTTGAATATTTTTTATTATTCAAATCTTGTGAGCTCAATTTTCTTTTAAAAATCAATCACCTTAACTATTTAGTTTTTCATAAAATTTCAAAATAAGCTCAGGCAAAAAAAATCAGAGATTTTCACATACACATATCATATTTATATGATATGTCCATCCCCTTGTTTCTCCAAATCAAACATTCATGAAATCAGTAATCAATCAAACTCCATCAATAATCATTCAAAATAGGTTTTACTTAAGTACATATTTTGATCCAAATACTCAGAAAACTCCCTACAATTAACTTCAACTATTACTTGTAATCTGACTAATAAAAATCATTACAAGACATTTGCAAATTTAAAACAAGTGTCTTTTATTTATACTGGTAGCTAATGTCTTCTTCATCCATCAAGCCAACTTCAATTTCCTGCAAGCAATTCACTGAGCTGCCCCAATTTCAATGAGACACCCAGATGATTGCAAGGGCAACCAAAAGGGTCAGTTTACACTGGTATGAGCATTAATCAAATTTTATACACTTATTCATAATTTTGGGTGAATTGGCAATATTTTCCTAATATAGAAGGTTTCATACTTTGCATATTAGTAGATTAATAACAAATGATTCAAAAACACATTCATTCATTCAACCAATACTCAGCAAACAATCAAAAGGAATATATCATTCATAATTCCATATCTAAATAAGTAAACACAGATTTTTTCTCCCAATTTCACCCAGTAATAATCAAAGCATAATATTAAAACTTGATTAATTTAACTCGTTGTCTGGATATTCATAACCCAGGTTTTTGAATCCCATTCACCATTTATTTTATGGTCTATAACTCCCTGTCAAATGAACACCACGTATGCATTGTGAAGGAAACTCCTAGGTTATTTAATTTTTTCCAACACACAAAGGCCTCAGGGTGCAATTGCACCATGCATATACTTACTCCCACCTGAAGCAAGCAGATCATTGACTAACTCCCAAATGACCAATTTAATTTTTTCTTTCACTCATTCATAGGGTTTATTAATTTAATAAATACCCCTCCAGTTTCTGCTTATTTTATTAAGCTTCCATTTATGAATTTAATCATAAAAACTTCCAATTCATTCATGTTTCAGATAGGCGTATTTACTTTTATACTTTCTGGTTTAACCCCATATTTTCCATTTATTTTCCTTATTACAGAAAATACAACATGCGTGTGGTCTTCTAAAAATAATTTAGGCATCATAATCCTACTATATTATTGTGAATATATGGATTAAGGTTTTATTAAGGAAATCCCTCAAAAACCCAGAAATTCTCCTCTAACCTATGATATGAATATTTGGTTTCATGCTTCATTATCTAAGAAATAAACATGAGCAAGATCACTGTCTTGCTGTCTATTTCCTAAATAATTTAGATCCATACATCATAATAATAAAATTGAACAAAAAGGCTCAAACCATTTTAACTTTGAAAACTCACATACAGATTAAAAGCCCCAAACAAGAATGCACAAACAAACATCCATCTCACCCATAACAAATCATTTCAGAGATTTTAAATGAATTATAACATTATAGGCTGCCTACCAAAGGACTTAATGCCATTGTATGAAATGGATTAATGCTCACCTAGTGTTTTCTTTTACTATCTTGCTCCTCTGAACAGCAGACCCTTTCAGAGTTTCAAGCTAACGTTTCTCCTATTTTATTTTATTTTGTTTTGATCCCGAGAGAATGATGGACATGATTATGTGCAGGTTTTATAAAACCATTCTAGGTTTTAAGAAAATGGGTAATCCCTTTGATGCCCTTAGATATTCATGCACAAATCATATTTCTGTGTGGTCCTTAATTGGGAATGCACACATTTGGTTACTTTAATTAGTTATTTCGGGAATCAAGCATTTTAAACACTGCATGCCATTTTCATGATTCTATTTTACTCATGCCATATGCATGTGACCCTTTGTTCATTTTGTTTTCTTCTAAGTTTAAAGAAACTGTAAACTCCTTGTGTTTTCTACCTAGCTACCATCTCCATTCAATCATGTACACTATCATACATAATCTTGTGATGTAAAAATCTGTCTCACTATGTTGTTTGCTGGAAATGATTATAAGATATAAAAATTCATATTTGATCCTATATTTGTTTTTTTTATTCTGACTTTAGTTAAAACAACATCTTCTCATATACATTTATGTGATAAAAATCACATATATCATGCTAATTATTTGTAGCATAAATATATGAGACATTTGAGCCTCATAAAACTCCATTTTATTTTGCCTTTTAAATAAGATAGAAAACATCCCATATGTTAAATATATGTATTTATATAAGTCTTTAGACATGGAACTATATTTGTTTTAAGTCCCATTTTTTTTTCCAGAAATTCTTAAAGTAAATATAACTTTCATTCTATTTTTATCTTAGGGTCATTACATGCCCCCCCCTTAAAGGAATTATGTCCCCATAATTTTCTTCTAATTTCTCCAAATAAAAGCACTAGTCTATAGTCTATTTTAACTCCATAGCCCCATACTCACATTTTTAAGAAAGCAAACAATATATAAAAAATATTTAAAAAACCATCATAAAGCTACTTAAACATACCTCTCCATCAGAAAACAGATTGGGGGTATTTAGCCCTCATTTTGTCTTCAACCTCCCATGTACAATCATTTGTGTCCAAGCTCCATTGAATTTTCACCAGTTTGATCACCTTATTTCTCAACCTCTTTTCCTCCTTGGCAACTATCCCCACTGGCTCATTTGCATAGACCAAGTTCTTATGAACTTGAATTTGAGTAGGTGACTCTAAAATTGCTCCTTCATCATGTACCCATTTTCTCAATTGAGAAACATGAAATACTGGATGCACACCACTCAACTCTTCTGGTAACTTAAGCTTATAGGCCATAGCACTAATTCTCTGTATGATTTCATATGGTCCTACAAATCTTGGTGAAAGCTTACCAGATTTCCCAAACCTGAACACCTTCTCATTGGTGATACTTTCAGAAAAACATACTCTCCTACTTCAAACTCCATTGGCTTCCTCCTTCTATCTGCATAGGACTTTTGTCTTGACTGTGATGCCTTCATCCTATGCCTAACTAACTCAATCATGTTGGAAGTTTCTTTAACATGATCTGGCCCTAATATTATACCCTTTCCTGTATCCAACCAACAGGAAGGAGACATGCAGGGTCTCCCGTACAAGGCTTCATAGGGAGCCATTCCTATTGTTGACTGATAGCTATTGTTGTAAGTAAATTCTTCCAAATGGATATGATCCTCCCAATTACCCCCAAAATCAAGCACACATGCTCTCAATAAATCCTCCAATATTTTATGCACTATCTTTGTCTGCCCATCACTTTGAGGATGGTAGGCAGTACTTAAACAAAGTTGAGTTCCCATTGCTTCTTGGAAGCTCTCCCAAAATCTTGAGGTGAACAAAGTGTCTCTATCACTTACAATGGTCCTTGGTATGCCATGTAACCTCACCACTTCCTTGATAAATAATTATGCAAGCCTATGTGCATTTCTGTCTGACCTGACAGGGACAAAGTGGGCAGACTTGGTTAGCCTATCAACAATTACCCAATTACTATCATTACCTTTCTTAGTTCTAGGCAAACCATCCACAAAATCCATGGAAATACTTTCCCATTTCCATTGAGGTATCTCCAAAGGTTGCAACATGCCAGAGGGCTTTTGATAGTCTGCCTTAATTTGCTGACAGGTTAAAAACTTTGCCATATATTTTGCCACTACTTGTTTCATTCCTGGCCACCAGTAGCTCCTTTTTAAATCATGATACATTTTAGTGCCACCAGGGTGTATGGTATAGTTGGTTTTGTGATGCTCATTCATGATTTCTTCTTTTAATTCTGCAATGTCTGGTACACAAAGTTTTTCATTTTTCCTCAAACATCCCTTGGGATCTATTTTAAAATTTTCCAACTCAATGTTATTTAATAACATTTATTTCTTCTCTTTTAAATTTTGATCTTGGTCTTGCATGCCACATATTTTCTCCACCAGGTTAGATTTCACTGTGATCAATCCCAGTGTACCATACTCCACCATATCACCATGCTCCTTAAAATTCACTCTATCCCTGCTATATATATCTGCCTCCCCAAGCACTACAAGGTCTTTAAATTCGTCAATCATCAAACTTGCCAATCTAATATGATTTCTACTCAAAGTATCTGCCACCCTATTAGCTTTTCCAGGGGTGTACAAAATATCTAGATCATATGCAGCTAGAAATTCCATCCACCTTGCTTGTCTCATATTCAAATCTTTTTGAGAAAATAAATACTTCAATGCTTGATGGTCTGTGAATAATTCGAATTTTTCCCTAAGCAAATAATGCCTCCAAAGTTTTAATGCAAACACTATCGCAGCTAATTCTAAATGTTGCATATTTGATCTCATCGGGTTTAAGCTGTCTTGTGCATATGCCACCACCTTGCCATGTTGCATGAGCACTGCACCTAACCCAGACCCACTAGCATCAGTGTATACAACCATTCCTTCATTTACCTCTGGGATTTGCAAGACAGGAGCCTCCACCAATGCTTGCTTTAATTTCTCAAAGGCTTGATCACACTGCTCAGTCCACACATATGGTTGGTTCTTCTTTGTTAACTTGGTCATTGGTGTGGCTATTCTTGAAAAATCCTTGATGAACCTTCTATAGTACCCTGCCAATCCTAAGAATGACCTCACCTCAGTCACTGTTTCGTGTCTACTCCATGATTGAACTGCAATGACCTTGCTTGGATCCACACTCACCCCTTGCCGTGACACTATGTGTCCTAAGAATTTCACTTCATGTTGCCAAAATGTGCACTTTGAATACTTGGCTTTTAATTCATGTTCTCTAAGCCTGGATAGTACTAAGTGTAGGTGCATAGCATGATCATTTTCTGACTTTGAATAAATTAATATGTCATCTATAAATACCAAAACAAATTTATCCAAAAAGTCCCTAAAAATTCTATTCATCAAATCTACAAAATAGGAGGGAGCATTGGTTAAACCAAATGGCATTACTAGAAATTCATAAAGGCCATACCTTGTGTTAAAAGCTGTGTACTCAATGCTTTCCTCTGCAACCTTCATTTGCTGAAATCCAGAGGCTAAGTCTAACCTTGAAAATATTTTAGCTCCATGCAATTGATCAAATAGATCATCTATTCTAGGCAGTGGATACTTAATCTTGATGGTTACCTTGTTTAAATCCCTATAATCCACATACATCCTCATTGTTCCATCATGCTTCTTGATAAAGAGCACTGGGGAACCCCAGCTAGAACTGCTTGATCTTATGAACCCCTTCTCTTCTAATTCTTCTAGTTGGTGTTTTAATTCCACTAACTCTTTTGGACCCATCCTATAAGGCTTTTTAATGATTGGGCTAGTTCCTGGCATTAATTTTATTTTGAATTCAACTGGCCTGTTTTGAGGAATTCCCCTTACTTCTCCAAACACATCTATATATTCATTGACTACTGGAATTTCCTCTATTTTTAATTCCTTTTGAATTTCATTAATACTCCAAATTTTATTAAAACATGTATTCTTTGCTATTTCACTTAGAATTGTAATTCTTTTGCCTTCATTTGTCTCCAAAGAAATAGTCAGATTTTCTAAATTTAAAATTTCTTTGTTTTTCATTAACCAATCCACCCCCAAAATAATCCCAATACCAGGGTAATTTAAAGTATATAGATATGAATTAAATTCATAACCCCCTATAATTAATTTCAGACCCACACATTTCATCCCTAACATACAATAACTTCCTATGGGGCTGTGTACAGTTAAGGGTTGATCAATAGAAACACAAGCAAGTGTTAACTTCTTTACAATTTCCAGAGATATTAGTGAATGTGAGGCACCAGTGTCATATATTACTGTTATTGGTTGGGTATTGATTAAAATTATACCTTCAAGTTGCCCAACATTCCCAAGGTTGTTTGCTGCCAAAGCTCCTACCTTTGCTGTTCTCCTATTGGTTTTTGGGCAATCCTTCTTTAGATGACCCATCTTTCCACAATTATAGCAGCCTCCTCTAGGTATTTTAGGGTCAGGGCATTGGTTGCTATAATGTCCATCTTTTCCACAATTAAAACAATGAGTGAGTTTCTTGCTTTCAGGTGCTACTGCTCCTTCCCCCTTCTTAACTCCTTTGCTTGCATTTTTCTTGTCATAAGGTTGCACTTTGTTCTGACCTCCCTTCTTCTTATTGAACTTCGTGTTCTTGAATTTTTCTCTTGTGGTGTCATGTTGCTCAAATGAGAGGGTTAGATCAATTACTTGATCAAAGGTTTTATCCTTGTATGGCAACATTGCCCTTGATAGACTAGGGTTCAAGCCTTGAATGTACCTTGCATTCTTTGCTTCTGCATTCCCTATTAACACCATTCCAAACTTAGACAATGCTTCAAATTTCTGAGTGTACTCATTCACACTCATGCCTCCTTGCCTTAATCTAATAAAGTCTTCTAGCAGTGTGGCCTTGGCAGATGCTGGGACAAACCTAGCCTCTAGCATGACTTTGAATTCATCCCAAGTGATATTATTCTCTGGCCTTTCTACTATCACAACCTCCCACCAATCTAGTGCAACCCCCTTCAACCTCCTTGAAGCTATCTGTCTCTTCCTTTGGTCATTGATTTGCATATCTGTAAAGTCCCTCTCCATAGTTCTTATCCAAGTTTGAACACCCATAGCTCCTTCAGTGCCTTCAAAATCCTTTCCTCCCAAATTGGTACATGTCTTAAGCAGTTTGGAGAGCTCCTCATAAGGATTGTCATGCCTTGGTGCTATTCCATCTCTCAAAGCTCTCACAAAATCCTCCTTATCACAGGTGGCTCACGTGATGGTCCTGCACCTGTGTGATGTCTTGGTCCTACCATATTGCTATAAATATGATTTTTTATGTTAGTTTGTTTACCCCCATCATTTTTGGTGTCTTTACTTTATTTATTTTATTTAGGTGCACACTGTGCATGTATCACAAGCAGTCTTTTTATTTAGACATAAAACAAAAGCATCCAACACCAATAATTCAAACAATACATTCAAACATCCATATGCATACAATAATATTTACTATGTTATTTAAAACATAGCTCTGATACCAAAACTGTGGTGGCCCTACTCTTAAACACATAGATTTTTTTATTTTATTTTTTTACTAAAGAAATTTATCACTAAACCTCATTTCTACTGTATTTGAATATTTAGATAATTCTCAATTATATTTCCCAACCCTGGTTTACCAATATAATCATATCAGTTCACAAATCATTTTAAGACAATTATATATTTGATGATATATAATTGTTTCCCCTTGCCTTTCAGTGCTAACAATATTTTTTTTTTGCAAAGAGAATTTGAATCAAACAGTCAAGATACAATACAAGTTGTCAACATAACCATTTATTTCTCCACTAAATTTTTGTTCTACTGTAAGAGATAAATTTTTAGCAAACATAATACTTATGTGAATGATATTGCATTGCACAGTGCATCTTTTTATTTCTTTTCATAGTTTTCTAGACTTCCTGCCTAAATGAGCCTATTATCACTAAAATGGCATTTAATTGTTCTTATGATAGTTATCAAGTTCTTGCATGAAGTCACTTCAAAGATTACACTTGCAGGCATGAACATTTGGAACTGATTTCCTAATCACCATTTCAGGTTGAACAATAGAAGTTAGGTTGCATTTTTTTAAAGTTTGGCCAGATACAAACTTATGTACTTGGAGTTGTATTGAAAATACTTGGAATCTTTGAGAGTTGCTTGGAGTTTTACTTTATTTTTTTTTGATCTGGAAACACTTACACTTCATGAATTGAAGTAAAATGTTTTCAGGCTATAAGAGCTTGACCCATGACCATCTAGGCCGGCCATTGTCCCTTTCTTACCATTTTCAAACCCATATTTCTCATGTTAACTAGCTTCCACAAAGAATTATTCCTAACATAAGCATGTTTCTATCTAGTTTAAATTCCTGGGAGATGCATTTATATGCATTCAAGCTATTAACCAGGTATACAACTACTTCCAAGTCTGTCGGCTTCGTAATCTTTTTTTTTTGAAGTCAAATACATAAATGCATGTTGTAATCTCTTCAGAATTTATGCACAAGCCAGTATCAGTTACCTGCCATGCATAAATTCATTTCTCTTGAATATATTTTTTATTCAAATCTTGTGAGCTCAATTTTCTTTTAAAAATCAATCACCTTAACTCTCTAGTTTTTCATAAAATTTCAAAATAAACTCAGGCAATAAAAATCAGAGATTTTCACAAACACATATCATATTTATATGATGTCCATCCCATTGTTTCTCCAAATCAGACATTCATGAAATCAATAATCAATCAAACTCCATCAATAATCATTCAAAATAGGTTTTACTTAAGTACATGTTTTGATCCAAATACTTAGAAAACTCCCTACAATTAACTTCAACTACTACTTGTAATCTGACTAATAAAAATCATTACAAGACATTTGCAAATTTAAAACAAGTTTCTTTTATTTATACTGGTAGCTAATGCCTTCTTCATCCATCAAGCCAATTTTAATTTCCTGCAAGCAATTCACTGAGCTGCCCCAATTTCAATGAGACACCCAGATGATTGCAAGGGCAACCAAAAGGGTCTGTTTACACTGGTATGAGCATTAATCAAATTTTATACACTTATTCATAATTTTGGGTGAACTGGCAATATTTTCCTAATATAGCAGGTTTCATACATTGCATATTAGTAGATTAATAACAAATGATTCAAAAACACATTCATTCATTCAACCAATACTCAGCAAACAATCAAAAGGAATATATCATTCATAATTCCATATCTAAATAAGTAAACACGGATTTTTTTCTCCCAATTTTACCCAGTAATAATCAAACCATAATATTAAAACTTGATTAATTTAACTCCCTGTCTGGATATTCATAACCCAGGTTTTTGAATCATATTCCCCATTTATTTTATGGTCTATAACTCCCTGTCAAATGAACACCATGTATGCATTGTGAAGGAAACTCCTAGGTTATTTAATTTATTCCAACACACAAAGGCCTCAGGGTGCAATTGCACCATGCATATATTTACTCCCACCTGAAGCAAGGAGATCATTGACTAACTCTCAAATGACCAATTTAATTTTTTCTTTCATTCATTTATGGGGTTTATTAATTTAATAAATCCCCTACAGTTTTTGCTTATTTTATTAAGCTTCCATTTATGAATTTAATCATAAAAACTTCCAATTCATTCATGTTTCAGATAGGCATATTTACTTTTATACTTTCTGGTTCAACCCTATATTTTCCATTTATTTTCCTTATTACTGAAAATACAACATGCCTGTGGTCTTCTAAAAATAATTTAGGCATCATAATCCTACTATATTATTGTGAATATATGGATTAAGGTTTTATTAAGGAAATCCCTCAAAAACCCAGAAATTCTCCTCTGGCCTATGATATGAATATTTAGTTTCTGCTTCATTATCTAAGAAATAAACATGAGCTAGATCACCGTCTTGCTGTCTATTTCCTAAATAATTTAGATCCATACATCATAATAATAAAATAGAACAAATAGGCTCAAACCATTTTAACTTTGAAAATTCACATACAGATTAAAAGCCCCAAACAAGAATGCACAAACAAACATCCATCTCACCCATAACAAATCATTTCAGAGATTTTAAATGAATTATAACATTATAGGCTGCCTACCAAAGGACTTAATGCCATTGCATGAAATGGATTAATGCTCACCTAGTGTTTTCTTTTACTGTCTTGCTCCTCTGAACATCAGATCCTTTCAGAGTTTCAAGCTAATGTTTCTCCTATTTTATTTTATTTTGTTTTGATCCCGAGAGAATGATGGATATGGTTATGTGCAGGTTTTATAAAACCATTCTAGGGTTTAAGAAAATGGGTAATCCCTTTGATGCCCTTAGATATTCATGCACAAATCATATTTCTGTGTGGACCTTAATTGGGAATGCACACATTTGGTTACTTTAATTAGTTATTTCGCCAATCAAGCATTTTAAACATTGCATGCCATTTTCATGATTCTATTTTACTCATGCCATATGCATGTGACCCTTTGCTCATTTTGTTTGGTTCTAAGTTTAAAGGAACTGTAAACTCCTTGTGTTTTCTACCTAGCTGCCATCTCCATTCAATCATGTACACTATCATACATAATCTTGTGGTGTAGAAATCTGTCTCACTATGTTGTTTGCTGGAAATGATTATAAGATATAAAAATTCATATTTGATCCTATATTTGTTTTTTTTATTCTGACTTTAGTTAAAACAGCAACTTCTCATACACATTTATGTGATAAAAATCACATATATCATGCTAATTATTTCTAGCATAAATATATGAGACATTTGAGCCTCATAAAACTCCATTTTATTTTGCCTTTTAAATAAGATAGAAAACATCCCATATATTAAATATATGTATTTATATGTCTTTAGACATGGAACTATATTTGTTTTAAGTCCCAATTTCTTTTCAGAAATTCTTAAAGTAAATATAACTTTCATTCTATTTTTATCTTAGGGTCATTACAACTTCCTTCCACACTCCCCTTTCCCCCATTTATTTGTAGTTTCCTCCTCATCTTGGGAGTGGTGTCGTTGCCGGTAATATCAATAAATGACTCGATGGCAACATCCTCATCTTGCTCCCCCGCCTTTTTCGAAGATTCTCCCTTTGCTTTGATCTTTCGTGATTTGCGGGAGCTCTTCGAGGCTTTAATCACTTCAACCTTCTCCTTCTTGATAGCAATCAATTCATGTTGAGTTTTACGAGGCCGATCCATTTGAACTACCTGCTCCTTAGCCTCTGCCACTGTTATGTCGCCTTCCAAAGACACATAAAAGTCATCCAAGCCATGGAGCGCAGTTATCTTTTCGGACTTTGGCCCCAACTGCGTGCTGAACATGGATGTGGAAACAGGAACAGGAATGAAACGAGCATGGACGCCATGGAAATAGTAGCAGGTTTAGGTGCCGAGGAAGCTATCACGTTAACAGGAAGAGTAGATGGACCTATATGATCAAAAGCGAAAGCACTAAATTCTTCTTCCTACTCTTGCGGCGTAAAATGGAAGTTCCCAAACTCAAAGGGAACAAGAACATTACCAACACCAGAGGAATAGTCAAGATTAGTCGACTTCATACTTACCGCCTTCATCTTCTTTTGACAGTTCCACACTACCTGAGGAAAAATCTCATGCCCTGAATTTATTAGCAGGTCGCGGGCTGCTCCGATGGTCCGCCGGCATCGAAAATGAAAGGCTTAGTGAGTGCTCCGACGGTAGCTGTCATGACAGCATTAGCGGCTTCTTTCTCTCTCTCTCAACTCGTAGAATTTTCCGACCCTTGAGCAATGCATTCTCTGATTGTCATTAAGGTAAGCGTCCTCCAACTCTCGCTTGGTGTAGACATCACTGCCACCAGAAAGCAGGATAAGATTTCTTCCCATACCAAAGCAAGAGTGCACGGGAATTTCAGGCCTAAGTAGCTGAGACACCCTGGTGCAATAGGGTGTTAATGTAGAAGTTCCGGATGGTCGCATCCATCTTTTCCATCTTTCTCTCGAAAGCATTTTGAAGCAACAGATAATCCGCCGTAACGGATGCCTTTTTCACCCCAATGTGAGACTTGTCAATGCAAAGCTACGCTACTTGGTGCTGTAGTTGGGCGATCATCGCAGCCTGATCAGAGATAGTCTTATTGTTCCCCTCGTAGATAAGGTCATGGTTAGAGATAGTTTTCTTCTGGGCTTCAATCCTTGCGTTACATGCGACCACTTCTCCTTTTAATTTCGCCTCTTCGGCGTGAGCCTTTTTTTATCTCGTTCCTTTAGACGATCTCAATTCTGGCATGAGCCTCCTTTACTTCTTTTAGAAAGTTGGCGCTCCTCTTGTCCCCTTGTAGTGAAGCTGCTTTATCCTCCTCCAAGGGTTTAATCTTGGCATCGTGTTTTGACAATGCTATTTCAAAATCATTCTCAGACTCGAAAGAGAGGATTTCTTGGTAGTAATTGCGATTGGTGTCTACCAACTACATACACAATTTTTCCCATCCTTTAGCTTAGTCTAAATCGTGTTGAATAGCCTGAAGGTGTGGCATATATAAATCTCTGCAAACCAGGTGTTAATCACGGTCGAACTTAAATCCCCTTAAGAACCATCAGGGGAGCGCTGCCTCGAGCTTATGAGGGATTGAAGGAAGAATATTGGTAGGTCTCTGGTAGGGACGCGAAGCACAGGGTGCAAGCACAACTGAAGATGGTGGGATGCAAGTTGAAGGTGGAGCAGGAGTAAATGTGATGGGGATTTCTTGACCCGTTGAAGAGCACATCGGAGTAGAAGCCTATTGTTCGGAAGAATGCGAACGGTGGTCAAACTTTAATCTCTTCGATGGCTCCTCCCTCACATCAAATGACCTCATATTCTCGTACTCGGTCTTATATGACTGGCACCAATCTCTTTCGTCTTGGCGACGGGCTTCGACTTCTAGTTCCTCCTCCTTCTGTACTCCTTCATTTCTCGGGTCCGATAACGGCTGAAAGGACGTTTATACTAGTGTTAGGAGTCAGTGGATTCTTCGAAGTCATAATAAAGGCCGTGCCCTCTCATTATACCTAGCATGAAACATAAATAAAAGGTTTTAAAAATAGAAAATAAACAAGGAAAGAATGTACAAAACTGAGTGTAATCATAATGAGATATGTAGTGTGTTTCAGGGAAAGGCCTAAAGCATCATCATGAAGAGGATCAGGCGGCCATCGTGGGTGAAATTGGACTAACATCAGGCGTAGTACTACTCAAATGGTGGGGCACCTCCCAAATTTCAAATCTTCCCTCATAATCTGTAACGACCCGGAGTTATCGACTCCGAAACTTCCAGAACGTTAGAGAAAAGAAGAAAGAAAGAAGAAAGAAAGAAGAAAGAAGAACAGAAAACAACAACATCTCTCATTCGTAGCGGATTAAATATAATAACAAATAATAGCATTTTATAAAGAAAAGTTGCAATTGTTACTTTATATAAAATTCATCAGAGTTGCAAACATTTACACATAAACTGGACAGTTATACAACTTGTTCCAGACTACGATCTATATAATTCGAATACATAGCGGCAAATTCCATACGTTCCTACCATCCAGCTCGCCTCCTGAGCTCCAGAACATCCTAACCTAAAAATCTGTAATACTCGGTCTGAAAGGAGCATTACGTCAAAGTAACACTCGGGTCAGGCTGGAAAATAACGTGAGTAAACCCATATAATATGAAATACCAAGCTATAATATATGTGAATATCACGGTAACTCGTGCCCTTTACGAGTTCTTATAGTCAATCATTCATCCCACACAACAGTTTTCAGGTTAAATGTCCATGTTACTCAATTCATTCCATTCCAGCCTGTATAATATCACATATCCAATTTATAAAGAATTTAGTTTACTATCGAAGTGGTTTCGGGTATTACTGATACCCGACCCCGGTCTCTTTGAATCCAATACCATCTTAACCCAAGTTTATTCAAGTGAGTATAATTAAATTTTTAATACAGGGTGTCACCTTTACACAGCAATTTATCATAGATAACCACATTATCACTGATCTACCCACACGTATCATATTACAAAACATTTCATATCACATAGCATCATAACCACATACCAGAGATAACAAATAATCCAATATCATTCAAACATTCATAAGCTAGATTAATTAGTCATACCATTTTAATTAATTTAAATAAATTAAATTAGTTACTTCAATCACCTTTTTGAATCTTGCTTACTTAATCATTAATTAATTACAAAAAAATTAATTAATCATCCTTTACTTATCATCTAATTTAATCATCCTTGATTAATTATCATTAAGTAATTAGCCCTTAATTAATTACACAAATTAATTATCCTCAAACCAATCACATTAATTAACCTTTAATTACCATCATAATTAATTATTTATAATTAATTACTTTAATCCTCAATTAATTACATTAATTAATTATTCTATAATCACTTTCTTTGACTTATTATCCTTTAATTAATCTCATTCATTAATTAACTAACCTTTTAATTAATTATCTTAATTAATAAATCCTTTAGTTAATCACACTAAGTAATTAATCTTTAATTACTTCCATTAAGTAATTCCATTGGTTAATTATCCTCAATTAATCAACCTCTAATTATTAATTAATTAACCCTAACAAATTAATCCTTTATTTTCTTATATTAAGTAATTTATCATTTGGGTTACTAATCTCTAATTACCAATCCACTAATCTCTAATTATTATTCTAACTAAATCAAATGCTGGAGTACAAAATCACTTAAGTCCCTATTAAAGTTAAAATTCAATACACTTAACTAATCATATAATTTCAAATCAATCGACTTAATCACATTTGACTTTATAAATTAAGTTTTAAACTTGTTTACAAATTTGATCAATACCTTATTTAAATCTTGTAAAACAAAATTTGCTTTGAAACCTTTCTTTAAAATTTTGCTTTTCCTTGCTTTTAAAACTTGGTCTATCTTCCTATTTTAAGTTACCTTTACTCTTAAACCTGATAATACCTTTACTACCCATATTTAAAACTTGAAGCTTATACAAACGTCCCGAGTCCAAACCATAAATACCCGAGCAATAACCCGATCCTTCTTCCATTTGAAAAAAAACTCGAGTTCGATTATGAGAAAATCCTTGTCCTCCCCGAAGCTCCACAACACCCACCAACCCCCTTGACGTATCTGATAACCGTACACGTGCACACATCGTCGGAGCATCTTCGACCATCGCCGCAACCATTAGCAAACCAGCCCTGACCTACCCAATCACTTCCGGTGCCAAGAAATCCGATTCAACACTCAAAATTTAAAACGAGTACCATGCAACCCACTGGAAAGAGATCGACCACCCAAAAATCAATCGCATCACCACCACAGTTCATCGGTGGTCATGAAACTCTAGACAAATCATTGTCACGACCTACTCCACCCATCCCCTACTCGCGAACTCCTCCTATTACCCCCTGACCATGAAATTTACTTCGATTAAACGTTGCTCGAAAACAGAAAATTAACCCTAAATCACCGTCGCTCTCCAACCACGGTGATCAGAAAATTTACCCTGCATTTTTTCCGCCACCACCCATCCATGGCTACCTCCAACATGAAACTCGGTCACCCTAAAACCTTCAGTTGCCAGAATTCAACCAAAAATTAATTTCCGTTCAACATGAAATATCTCGACCCTTACCGACTTAAAAATCAAAATCTTATCAAAAAAATCATCGTTTCCAAGCATGAATCGGAATGTATAAACGAAACTGAATATTTTGTAACTTGATTTTCCTGTTTTAAATGGTTCATTACTGTAATTTTTCAATTTTAAAATATTTACTCAGTAAATATACTTGTAACCATTTTTACTTACAACTTTTTAATCACCTTTCATTTAAGGATCGAATTTTAAAATCAATTAAGTGAGATGATTTGAATTTTTTTTCAGGTTTCAATCCTGTAATGTATAAACAGAAGTATATGCATGTATACAGTCACATTTATATATGTATATATATATATATATTTAAACATATTTATATCCATTCAAACATATTTCTCAACATTATCAATTTCATTCTTCATCTCATGACATAGATCAATATAAAAGATTGGGTCTACAAGTGGAGTTTACTCACCTTTTTGAATGAACAGAGGCCTGAAACCTGGAATTGTTTTGAACTTGAAAATTGATTTTTATCTGGAATCTGAGGTGATGCTTTTTGGTTTGATCTTTACTTGATTGTTAATCTTGCATTGTTGAATTTGATCCTGACTTTGAATCGGACTAAAGATCTCCAGATTTATGTTTTTGTTTTCTTCCTCTGGTTTTATTCGCTTCTTAGGTTTTATTCTCTTGTTTTGATCTTTAGATTGTTTGTTTTCCATTTTCCAGGTTAAAAACTTGAGTTTCGAATTTGTTTCAGGTTTAAGTTTTTGAATATGAATGAAAGAAATATTTTTTGAATTAAGAATAAATGAAAAAATATCTCATTCTAAACATCTTATTACATATAAATTATTTTAACTAAAAAAAAATTCCACTTGTTCTATTGTGTTAACACTTGTTCATACGTGAACTCATAAGCATACAAATGTCATTAGTGATTAAATTATGTTTAAAACCCTTACTTAATTTAATTTAAAATTTTGGTTTTAAACCCTTATGTTTTATAAATTATGCATCATGTTTTATATCTTTGTCTTTTCGCTTTCTTTTTTTATATGTATATAACTCAATTAAACAATATAAACTTATTTATTCATATTTTTATGTTCAATATCTTTATAAATATATACAACACATATATATTTATAAAAAGTATTATCCTTTATTAAATCTTATTTTAAACTTGAGCTACCATTTTTAAACTAAATAAGTATTTATCTTTAGTGTTTATAAATATTGAATTCTAATTTTAAATCTCCTTTGAAAATTCAATACATTGAATTCAAACCAATGCTCTCAATATACTCAACATATATATACACTTATATCCTTGTAATGAACACACTTAAAATTTTAATCATTATTAAGTTTGCACATTACTATTTATATATTAACATATTAATTTACTATAAGATATATCATTTCCAAATATTTATATTTCAATATTTATCATAGTTTCAAATCCATGCAGATATCCTTTATTACCAAATTAATCCATTCAACTGAATAAAACCAGTTAATTATCCAGTTGTCAGATGCTAAAAAATCAGGGTTATCACATGCCTTCCCCCTTAGAATCTTTTCGTCCCCGAAAAGGAACGAAACCTGAACTTATTTAAAACCAGATAAATTTATTCTTTGATCATTTTTGAAACACTTTTCAAATCCACATAATATAATAAAATATTTTTTACTAAAATACTTTTATAACTTGATGTCTCAACCAGTCCATCCTTGTTCTCACAGTATATCGGTCATACGTTGATCAGGCGTAAGACTGAAAATCAATAAGTACTTGGTAAACCCGTTTTTGACACCCAACGAAATTACTTGGGAAAATACTTTGTTGAAAATATAGAAAACACTTTTGAAAATAGAAGAAACATCTTTGGTGAGAATGCTTTGGAAATCATCACCCCCTCCATGGTCGCAGTTAACCATATAGTTACGTGGCCATCTAGGCAAATCCGTAGATAACTATAGGCACTCCGCACCCCTCGATTACAATATGTAACCCGCTACAAATCGTTGATACATCCTCGGTTACGCTGCCATCATAGAAAAAGTCCATGTAACTGTAGGCATCAGCGCCCTCGAATTTCGCTACCAAATAAAATGAAACTTCTCCACTCGACCATAGATCGCAGTCTACTGATGTTACATTGCCTTCCCGACAAAATCAAATGTAGACCGTTGACACTCAACTCTACACGATATCCGCTATCGTCCACAGTAGATCGCATTGAAATGGAGTTACACTATCGTCACAGCATAACCCAAATGCCTCAGTAGGCATCAGCGACCTCGACTTTCACTACCCAATAATCCTCAGAAACTTCAGTTTGTACGGACTTCCTCACATGATCAACTTTAGACCCCCCCTTAGGGCTCAAGGCAGTACCAACCTATGGTACTCCTAAGAAGTTCATTTCAAGGGAGCGCCTTTTTCCACAAAGCCATTCTGAAAACACTTTATACTATACGCATATACTATTTTCCAAATCAAACACCTAGTATGAATCCCGTATAAATCTCCTTTTCTCAAAATCGATTATCCCAAAAATCGATAATTCTCCAACTAGGCTTTCCAAATTTCCAAAATTGATTTTTCCCCAAAAATCAAAAGCCTTTCCAAAATCCATAGGTTCCAAAACTTTTTTCCCAAAATCATTTTTATAAAATTCTTCATATATATATATATATATATATATAACTTTTTATAAAATATTTAGATCACTTCATACTATTATGAATTCCCCTTTTATACTTCATATATTTTCAAAAATCCATAGGGAGTTTATCAATTATATATACATAACTTTGTTTACCAAATCAATATTCAAGCTTGATTACTCTATAAAGTTAGTTACCATATTACTTACTTCTATGAAGTAAATTTCTACCATAGAAATATCCAATTTCCACTTTATTTCATCATATGTTTCACAAAATATACTTTTCATTTCAAAAATCATTTTACAGTTCTTATCCACAAATTTTCGATATCAATTCCATTCAAACCCGTAGGACGTACACATATCATCCATACGCTATATCAAATATGGTCGCTCACTCGATCACACAATTCCATTTCCAAACTAGTATCGTCCATCCGACTTCCTAGTGCGGACTCGGATCTGGTTTCTTGACCTGAAATCATCATTCTCCGTTCATAGTCATAACTATGATAGAGAATTTCCAGAACCAATAAAAAATCCATATCTAGTTTCGCCATCGAAAATCGAGTGAAAAATCCTAACTCGGATCGATATACTATTTCAAAATTCTATGTTCGAATCTGGATCAAATCATTATGCGAATAGAATAATATACGTACATCCTACGTATCTATCTTCATTGTTTATTAGCTAAATCAATTTCTCTTTTCTATTCACATTCCCTTAGATTCTTATTCATTGATTCACAATTGCCCCATTTTCCAGTTGGGTTAACATTTCAATTCTTATCTCAATTGGTAATTTATCATAAATAGATTGAACTCTGTCTAGCTTAAATTTAGAAAATAGCTTGAAAAATTAAAATAGATAAGTAGTTGAAGAATAAATATTTGATGTAAAATAGGTGTAAAATAGTTAAGTAGTTATAAAATAGTCAAATGGTTATAAAATAGTTAGATAATTGCAAAATAGTTTAAAGTAGTAATTAGTTATAAGTAGTTGAAAAATAGTAATTAGTTTATAAAATAGTTGCCAAAATAGTTAAATAGTTTCAAAAATAATTGTAAATTAAGTATAAAATAGTTTGGCTTCAAAAAGAAAGGTTGTATACAGTAAATAGCTTAGAAACATAGATTTAAAACAGTTTATATTAAAATAACCTATTTGAAAATAGTTTCAAAGAAAACTGTTCAATTCCCAATCTTCATTTCCAATCAATTTCTCATCCCATTAAATTGATTCAATTTCAACTCAAATTAAGTTCACTTCCATTCCCATCCCAAATTCAAATTAACTTCCCATTTGAATTCGAACTCATTCAATCTTCAATTTCACTTCAAATTAATTTAATTCAAATTTTCCATTTGAATTTATCTCAATTCCAATCTTAATTTTTAAATCATCTTGAATTATAAATTCGAGTTAAATTTTTAAATGTTGATTTAATCTTTCAAAACCAATTTATTACCCAAATTCAATTGAAACCAATTCATAACAATTTAACTTTGTAAGTAACCCTTTAAACATGCAAACTTAAGTTCAAAGTGATTTCACTTTCACAAATTTAATCTTTATCTTCAAAAATAAAAATTACTTAAATAATTTCAAATTAAAGTTTTATTTCCATTGAATTTCTACAATGGATACAAAATATCACAATTCACTTCTTAATTCATTTTAAACAAACCAATTCCCAGTTTCATAGATTATTTATAACAATAGGATGATATTAGGATAAGTCAAAGTAAATAAACATCCGATTTATTTAAAACATCCCTTAATAGCATCTATTACCCATTCACAGAACTCAAACCCATTTGAGATCTTATATAACTCCTCCTAAATCAACCCATTTAACTTCCCTAAGTTAAATTTCAATTTCATCTTGAAATTTCCAATTCAGGTTGTTCATTCCAAACTTATTTAACTTCCTCTAAGTTAAATTCAATCTAATCTTATTAACCTTACTCAATTGAATTCCCATTTCAAATTCCAAATTCTATCAATATTCTTTCTTACATATAAGTTCAAAACTTATATCACTTTTGGTTGTTAGATCACACCCCAGGGAAAATCAAAATTCCACACTTTAGAATTTATTCCAAATCATCTTTGATATTGTGTGTATCCACACACACACACGTCTTTATTTCTTAGCCTACCAAGCCATGCTTTAAAATTTAAACCACCTTTGGTTTTAATTCAAAACAGTTTTCTTTAAAGCTTTCAAACAACTTCTTATTTTAAAATAAGATTACATTCAAAAATATTCTGAATAATATTATTTATTCTTTTCTTTTAACACTTTGAAACAATTCCAATGTTTTAAAACTCCACTATCTAAATCCATTCTAATTTACAAGTTATACTCATCTAAAAGTTTATTTCCTTAAACCTTTTCATTTTGCTTTATCAATAATTATTATTAGGAAACAATCATCACAATAACCATTTTAATATTTCTGGTTTGAATCCGTTTCTAGGTTATCTTATTTGTATAGTTCATACTATTCAATTTTTATTTAGATATGTATATTTATCACTTAATTTTTATTCAATTTCAATGACCAACAACCAATTTTTTTATATAATAATTGGAAAATTATTTACTATATATATAAAATTTTATAAAAATAATTCATTTTTAAAACTATTTAAAATCATTATATAAGAAAATAACAAGTACTCACTCTCATATATATTACACTCAACTCATTCTAGAGTACTATTGACCCTATCCTTAATGAGTAAACCCACCAGAGCCAAGCTTCTCGCTTTAAAGAAAACTATTATCCATTTCTAGTCAATTGATTTGAAAATATATGATTAGTTAAATGTATTGAATTTTAATTTTAATAGGGACTTAAGTGATTCTGTACTCCAGCATTTAATTTAGTTTAAATAATAATTAGAGATTAATGGATTGTTAATTAGAGATTAATTACCCAAATGATAAATTACTTAATATAAGAAAATAAAGGATTAATTTGTTAGTGTTAATTAATTAATTAATTAACTAATAATCAGAGGTCGATTAATTGGGGATAATTAACCAATGGAATTACTTAATGGAAGTAATTAAGGATTAATTACTTAATGTAATTAACTAAAGGATTTATTAATTAAGATAATTAATTAAAATGTTAGTTAATTAATGAATGAGATTAATTAAAGGATAATAAGTCAAAGAAAGTGCTTATAGAATAATTAATTAATGTAATTAATTGAGGGTTAAAGTAACTAATTATAAATACTTAATTATGATGATAATTAAAGGTTAATTAATGTGATTGGTTTGAGGATAATTAATTTGTGTAATTAATTAAGGGCTAATTACTTAATTATAATTAATCATGGATGATTAATTTAGATGATAATTAAAGGATGATTAATTAATTTGTTTGTAATTAATTAATGATTAAGTAAGCAGGATTTAAAACGGTGACTGAAGTAATTAATTTAATTTATTTAAATTAATTAGAATGGTATGACTAATTAATCTTGCTTATGAATGTTTGAATGATATTGGATTATTTGTTTTCCCTAGTATGTGATTGTGATGCTATGTGATATGAAGTGTTTTATAATATGATACGTGTGGATTGATCGGTGATAATGTGGTTATCTATGATGAATTGCTGTGTAAAGGTGACACCTTGTATTAAAAATTTAATTGTATTCACTTGAATAAACTTGGGTGAAGATGGTATTGGATTCGAAGAGACCGAGGTCGGGTATCAGTAATACCCGAAACCACTTCGATAGTAAACTAAATTCTTTATAATTTGGATATGTGAAATTATATAGGCTGGAATTGAATGAATTGAGTAACATGGACACTTAACCTGAAAACTGTTGTGTGTGATAAATGATTGACTGTAAGAACTCGTAAAGGGTATGAGTTTCCCTAATATTCACATATGTTATAGCTTGGTATTTCATATTATATGGGTTTACTCGGGCTGGTTTCCAGCCTGACCCGGGGGTTACTTTGATGTAATGCTCGGGTCATACCGAGTATTGCAGATTTTCAGGTTAGGACATCCAGGAGCTCAAGAGGCGAGATGGATGGCAGGAATGTATGGGGTTTACCACTATGTATTAGACTTGTATAGATCGTTGTCTGGAACAGGTTGTATAACTGTCCAGTTTATGTGTAAATGTTTGTAACTTTGATGAATTGTATGTAAAGTAACAATCACAGCTTTTCTTTATAAAAATTATATTATTGGTTATTATATTTATTCCGCTGCGAATGTGAGATGTTGTTGTTTTTTTTGTTCTTCTTTCTTCTTTCTTTCTTCTTTTCTTCTTCTTTCTTTCTTCTTTTCTCTAACGATCTAAAATTTTCGAAGTCGAAAACTCCGGGTCGTTACATAAGCGGTCTAAATCGGCATAAATGTCCCTCAAATCTTCGAACTCCACGCTGACATCTTTGCTTGAAGAATCCTGATGCTCTCTAATTTCAAGCGCATTGTCTTTATTGCTTGCATCTTGAGGAGCTGAGTTTGGATGGACAACACTCATGCCCGGAGTCTCGTCACACGACTCCGAACCCCCATGATTAGATTCTAGGTGGAAGTCTTTACTAGAAGTGGACTCATCGCTGCTACGCTCGAGTTCCCCATTCTCTTTCTCTAAGCTCATTGCAGCCTTGCCTTCCCTCTGGAACTCCTCTTCCCCTTCTTCCAGGATCGGAGGCATTCTGACCGGGCCTCTAGTTCCGGTCGCAGTAATATCTTTTCCTTCACGGGCCTCCTCAGCTAATTCTTCTGACAAGCCCTCTCTCTCTTGAGAAGCACCTTCTTCGAAACTGCGAGAAAAAGGAGTAGATCATGTGTGAACCCTAGACCGAGCAGAGGAGGGGACCTCAACTTAAACAGTGGATATCTCCGGATGCAATAATCGGTATCGGAGCAAGTTCTCATCGGTTAGCAAGAATTTGACGAACCTTTCTTCAGTATCAATACCCTTAGGGTCCCAAAAACTTCATCAAGAGACACATCTCTATTTGGCCTTGGGATAACTGTAAGAAGTCTACATCTTGTTAGAAATTCCATAGCAACACGTCCGAACTTGATAAGTATGAGAAGGAACTTACCCCTATCATTCAAAGACGGTTAAACTCCTCGGGGCATCCAACAAAGAAATACTGCATCTTGAATCGAGACAAGTTGCTTTATATACATAAAATGATTTTTCGACTCCTCTGAGCTTCAATTATAATCAAGGATGGACATTCATTTCTCCTTTTGAAAGATAGAAAGTATCACAACTCATCAAATCTTGGAGCATGGTTGAACGTCCGCACGAAAAGAACATTCTAGCAAGTCAAGATGGCATAGCTGCTAGGATTAATCTGGAGCAAGGTAATGCCTAAGTTTGAAAGAGCCTTGCGTATAAAGTTGTTAAAAGGAGGCACGGCTCCATTCAGGTACATATATCGATGGCAAGCAGTATATTCATAGGAAGCATGTGAGCAAACTCGTTCTTCTCTGGTAGACGTACATCCTCCTCTAGTATACCATGCTGTATGTAGATATTGTGTAGAATTTTAGCGAAAACCATCGAACAAGTTCCTTCTAGCAGATTGAGTAGAACTCAAAAGTTGGGAGGCGTTCGATCCAAGACTGGACCTGCCGGGACCAACTGGCCATATTCTGCCTATGAAGTGGAAGAAGAAAGGACAACGGATGATGACTCGGCTGCCGAAAGTGCTGTACTTCCTTCACTCGACTTACGGGGCAAAGATGGGTGCTTCATTCTAAAAAAATGGAACTCAAATTAAAAATAGTCAAGTGATTTTATTCTAATTAATAATTTCCCCTACAACACTTGAATTCCAATGAGATGTCGATTCTTGCCCATGCAACAAACTTCAAGTGTGTACCGGGGCAAGTGTAGCGCGCTGTCTATAGGGGGTGAGCTCGGTGTCCGAAACACTACAAACACTCTATCCCATGTAGATAGTTTTCTCGTGGTGGAAAAGGAAAAGAAGTTCCTGCATCGTTTCAATTTGTTTCTACTTCCTGTACACTTACCCATTATCAATCAACGATCGATGGTGGATCCATTGTCCGAAGCGACGCAGAAAATTCTTCTCACTACAGGGACACCAAACGTGCAACAAGCAAGCAAGACAAGTCCAAATCCTCCGAAATAGTCGGGACCAATTTGCAATGTATGATGTAGTACCAGCTACGAAACTTGGAACAAGTCAATTCTGGCCTAATGGACGAAGATAGCAACACATGTCAAGCACCGGACCAAGGCATGAATGTCATTCTGGGAGAAACTCAAGATTCGATTTACTATAATCCTCCATTAGACCGCAATTAACAATAACATTTCAAGATCAACATCACAAATGCAACCTTGCCAACAAATTGTTAAATGAACACTATGAAAGCATACCGACATTGGATTAAACTCTAAACATGAAATTGGTCGAAGAATTAAATTCATAAGCCAAAGACAAGTTGGTGGCAAGCTAATAATCAACAGCGATTCAATGGTAGGTCGGAGGCAATTCAATGTGTAAGCTAGCTAGGGTTTCGGTCGGAGATGAACTGAGAAGGCGGCAGTGCTCCAATGACGGTGGCACAAAAGGAAATACGGTGGAGTACTTGGACAAGGATGGATCTTAGGAAGCACTGGATCGGGTCGAGCAAGCTAGATCAAATTGTTGAAGAAGGAGCTTGGATCGCATGAAAGAAGAAGGGTTTGGGTTGCATAAAAGTGAAAAGAAGGGTCGGCTCGAATAACATATGTAGGCAGACATGAAGAAAGCAGAAAAAACTCTAAGTTATTAGGTCGTTGGTGATCCATCAGCCATGCATCACAACGACCCATGTGTTTGGAGGCGGATTTTTTTCAAACTCATGCTGCGACATCTACCCATCATTTTAAAGCATACTTGGAAGTTATAGAGAGGAATTTGATCCGTTACGACAAGCAGCAGCAGTTGAGACTAAAAATTGGTGATTGACAGCGTGACCTACTATGTATCCACAAAACCCTAACATGAGTACTTGGAATCCAACAAGAAGATATTAAAGTCGGCAACTTCTAGAGCATGCCTTATTTCCAACGAAGACGTACTTTGGTGGGAACAGGATCCAATAAAAGATGGAATAAGTTGATGAAGTCAAAGTGGCTCAGAATTTATCTTAAAGGGTTAAAACAACAAGCTAAATAGAACCAAATCAGGTTACTAAAGCATCGACTAAATTTGGCAAAACCAAGAAACCATCATTCGTTCAGTCGAATCAGCAGCTAATTATAACTAGCTAGTAAATTATCATCAAAACGGGGAACGTACAATGAGACTACGCAAATAGTGTCTATACAAAGCAATAGAAGCATCCTACACCTCAAAGTCCAAAAATATACTAATTCTATGGATCGCTAGTGATCCATGCTTTATTGATCGCCAGCGATCCATACTTCATCCTAAGATTGCTAGGTCGCTGTGACACATGGAAGCAAAGAATCCTAGAGCGACAAAGCAAGAAAATGTGCTAAGTGTATGGATCGCTTGTTAATAAATTTGAGCAACATTTTTCCCCCAAGCTCTAAAATGTGAGTAAGGGAAAGCTTGTCAAATCATGAAGGTCTTGCCGATTGGTTCTTCTACTATGCACTTTATGCGTACCATATATAGTGCATCGTCATTGACTGAGACAATTGACTTTTTTCGAATAAGGGCTTCTTTTGCTTACATTGCTTATCCTTCCTTTGCTTTAATTTCCCCATTGATAGGGGATTCCTTTGTTTGAATGAACACTTAAACTAATTGAAGATAGCAACCACCTACATCTGGGAGCTAAGAATCTTAGTGGTTGATAGTAGCCTGTATTAGGTCAGGCTATCGAGAGGAAAGAGGATATGACGACCAAAGAAAAGCAGGACTATTTTGGTACTCCCATTTCAAATTTTGGGTTAATGTGGGCAAGCTGATTATTGAGGTGGAAAGATGACATGATGTCATTATTATGGGTGAGAAGCCTAGAGAAAGGCAATACATTGACCTTGAAAATGAAGCGATGTTGTGTTGATGCCACCATGAGAAGAATACGATCCCCATTTGTTAGTTGATATTCCAGTCCCTCGGCCTAAGGAATTGTGATGCCCCACCCCAAGACCCACATTAACGAAAAGTATTACTAGGTAATACTGTCTGCTAATGTGTAACATCCCACCTTTTTGTCGCTTTAAATCGACGATAAACCACACACATCAGACTTAAACCATACAGAAGGGCGGATTGTTATTGGGGTGAATAAAAAAAAGCAGAGAAAGACAAAAAAATAGAATATTGCAGCGGAATGACAAAATATAATAATCAAATAAACAGTTCATGAAGCTGTTTTATCAAATATTTGATTATACTTGTACAACACAGAATCAGAGTTACACATACCAAAGGATAATAAATAACAATGCAGCAGAATAATGTGATGCAATGGAACAACATAGTATACAATAATAATAATATCTTCGTCTTCGTCCTCCAAAATAACGTCTTCAAATCCTGGAATGCTCAGACTGACCCGAGCGAACTGAAAAGGCAAAACAGTCGAGTCAGAACTAAAAGATCTTACGTGAGTTAAATTAACAGAAATAAATATGAGTGGAATGGCGTCAGAGATGTTTACGGGGTTGGACATCTCCTATCCGGTGTTTAACGTGAGTGTAGTAACTTAAGAGATGCTCGGGATTCACATCTCCTAAGGATCCGTTAAACTATTTACTATGTAGTAATATTTCGCGATTATAATAATGTCTATAGTAAAATAAACTTACTTTAAATAGCGTTAAGGAGTGACCCAATATTCCCCTTAACACAATAATAGTCCTAATAGTCCATCCAGTATCGTAGTTCTTCCGGATCGGGAAGCCACTAGAGGATACCACACGGGCTACGGGAGAAAACCAAACTCGTACAAGGCACGATAGGGTAGGTGACAGGCACAACTAGGCAATTCCAGGGTAGATATACCATTTACGCTTCTGAACCGATGGTAACGCGTAGCAGCTACTACCGCCTACCTCGAGCCATACCCCCAAAATCAAAAGGGCTCAAATCAATCACAAAGTAATAGAATGGAACCAAAGAAGTGTGTTCGATAAAAGGTGCTACCTTCTTAGCACGTCGATCGCTCCTGTTTTAGCCACCTTATGCCAACTCACGGGAGTCGGGTCCACATATATACCTCAAAAGAAACGCCGCCACCATCCTACTTCATTCTGGAATCTCCACCGCGTACATGGTTGTTAAAGTGGTTTTCGAAGTTGGCAAAGAGTATGACAACTTCCGATCCCGGTCTCTTTAACAACCACGCGTTTTTATAACGTCGCGGTCATTTCAAAATAATTATACTTCAAAACCAGAATATAATATCCATTTCAAAACCATATAAATACGATATCACTTTCGTTTTAAAACCCAAATCAATATGATATCATTTTTATAAAAACCCAAATCAATAAAATATCATTTTTATTTCAAATATATCCTTTTTCCAAAATCATAGCACTTTCAAAGTTATAACGCTTCGAAATCAAAACACTTAAATTATAACACTTACAAATCATAATACTTTGAAACTCATAACTTCGAAACATAACTACACCACTTAAATGGCTTAAATATTAAATTACTTTATATAATAAAATAGCTTCTTCAATTTCACAAATCAATTCCAAATACAGATTTGAACCCCCAAATAAACCATTTCAATTTACATATATTTCAAAACTTTAAATATTCCACCATTTGAAAACTAATTCTTTGATAATTCCATATATATCAAATTTAATTACTATTATTTAGATTCGAAAAGTTTACTTAATAAATCCAAATCATTAAGTAAAACTTTTAAACTCCAAATAACTGGATATTCTTTCAATTTATTTAACTTGATATATTCATTTAAATCAACTTGATATTCATTTAAATCACTCTAAACCAAAATCAAGTTACAAAAAGCATACCCTTTAAAATCTCCATTTTATTTAAATTTCAAATCAAATTTATTCGAGTGTAATTCTTAAATAATTCAATTCAAATCAATTTCATATCTATCTTCCTACCTTAATTTTATTTAAGTCGTAATAAACTCTGTATAAAATATAATTTAAACAAACACTTAACCATATTATATAAAAATAATCAAACTTTATTTTTTGGCTTATTTTATATTTCAAAACAAATTTACACATAGCTAAAATCAATAATAAAATAACATTTATATAACATATGAAATCAATATTTATATAACCCATATATTTCTTTACAAAACCATAGAAATCATTTCAAAATATTTTTATATGTAGATAGCGGTATCTGTATATAATTTTCTATCTTGTGGTCAAGTGATACGATATTTATCATTTCAATTCGTAATTTAAAACATAAATATGGTTATATATCATTTCAAACTACAATCCCGAATGAAATAAAATCCATAACAACTTGCAGTTTATAACAATATAAAATACAACATCCATTCATCCAATATCAATCATCAAACATTTATCACAATCATCATCCAATTCAATCAATAATATCAACATAGAACAGATAATAAATAATAGGTATTTACTAGCAGTTTATATTCAATAATAAATTAAATAACAATTTATGGCAGTTTATATGCAATAATAAATTAGATAAAAATTTAATTCAATAAATTCAATTTAACTTGGATAATGATTAAAAATATGCCAAACAGTCATAAATAAATTTCTAATCACGTCATAAATCAATTTAACAAACATAAGAAATTTTAGAAGTTGTGAGTGTGTTAAAACACTCACCTTTTGAATTTAAATCAAATTTAAACCCAAAATTTGAACAGTCTCAGAATTCATCCAAACTAGTGCTAAAATGTCTGGAATTCCAATACGAACGTAGCGAAGAAAACAGCGCATGAAACGGAACTCGTATGCCAAAGTTATTGTGATTAGAAGTTTTGAAATCAAAATATAAAAATAAAATAAATAAAAGAAAACGAACCGGTCAAATAGCGCCACGTCAACATCATTTTGCACACGCAAACCGTTCTTCCCAGACCATCGAACCATAGCCGCCTCCTCCTAGCAATTATTGCCGACACCATAATCATCTACGACGTGATCGGACCGAGCCACCCTCTCGACCACACCGAGCCGCCCCTATGCCACAAACGCCTCGACCTCCGACGCCTCCTTGAACCGTGCGACTGCCGCCACTTCCCAGGACAACCACGGCCACTTCTCCGTCCTAAGGCACAAACGAATGCCACCCCGATGATGTACTCGACGCCAGCTTCGTAACGGTACTACCCGATCGTCGAACCGTTGACGATCCGCCGTTGGATTGCCGAAACTCCATAATGAACAGCCGTGGTTCAGCCTCAATTTCTGGACAAATGATAATTCAAATCTGAAAAAGAATTGTAGATCTAAGATGTTCTTGTCAAGAGCTTTCCGACGATATAAAAATATGATATAGTTTGAAGAGTTTAAATTTTGAAGTTGAAATTTGAATTGGAATTGAACTGAGGAGTTTTAGGGTTTTTAGCCATTGGAAAGAGGAAGAACATAAATTTTTGTACGTATGGAAATGAGAAATGGAAGGCTATTAGGGTTTATAATAGGATATATATATATATATATATATATATATATAGGTAGAGCTGAGAAATAGAGGAATGGATACGATCGGTTTAGACCGTTGAACAATAAATGGCCCAAAAAGCCCGTTCTGCCTCCGGAACGAAATTGGGTCATCCCATATATCAAAATAGATGTTTTTAAATATTTTAAACGCAATGGAATACGTTTCAAGTCCAAATTCCATCATATGAAGAAGTTATTCTAAAATAAGTTATTCTAAAATAAGTTATTTCAAATTGATTTCAATTAGATTGATTTCTAGGCGTTTCGAGCCCATACGATCAAACGAAAAGTCTGATCGCTACGAAACTTGAAATCCTACAATAATGCACCATTACAGATCCGATGAAACTGGTTTCGTCAAAATCCGAGTCAGTAGTCAAATGGCTATTTTCCAGTTAGTTACATAAATTAATAATTAATTAGTTAAATCACTTTTTCAATTCCATAGTTAACAAGTTTTATCATTCTTTATTTCTTAAACAATTACAATAATTTAAACAAATTTAGATGTCAACGTAAGGTTGATTAATTTATCAATTTCAGTGTTAACCTTAATTTTATTAAATTTCATTTAATTGCAATTAATCCAATTATTAAGTTTAAATTCCAATAAATTAATAAATTTTGATATCCATTATTTTCATTCAACCAATTGTCATATTATGAATAAAATTAACATTATTTCCAAATATTTCCTAAATTTACACTAACATAACATTGAATTGAGATTCATTGCAATTGATTACAAATTTTGATTTAATGGACCAAATAAATGATTAACTTATAATAATTGTTATCATTAACTCTCAACCACATTTTTATAAGTTTACCATTCCCAAATCAAGGTTATAATTTCTTACTAAACATTGACTTTATTCAGTTACCATTCAATATATATTAATTCATTAATTAATTCAATATTTACGTTTAGCCTAGTATAACATTTACATTGATTCCATTAATTGTAACTTCATTCAAATAGTTAATATTTAACTTAGATCAGCATTATTACATCTCATTTAAGTTATTATTTCATTAATGAATCACACGTTTCTGTTTTTCCAATATTAGATAACAAACATTTAATAAAATTAACAATTGAATTACCGAAAATTTTACGGGTCGTTAAACTCTCCCCCACTCAAAACTTTTGTCCCCGAAAAGGAAAAAGAAGGGAAAGGAAAGAATAGAGTAAACAATATATCTTATTCAAAAATACTAACTTTATAAACAAATAAATTTATAAAATTAATTAATTTAAATAAAATATACCAATTTATAGTCATTAAATCTTTTATACTCAAATTAATAAAGTTTGGAAAACATTTTTCAAAATTTTTCTGAGTCCAAAATTTACGAAAAATTGTGGCAGAGTCTCCTTTGTACGGAGAGGTCTGTGAGAAAATATAATATCAAATACAACAAAATATCACATATATTTTCCAAAATAATATATCCCAACCCGGGAAAAACAATATAACAACGCTATAAACCTAAATCTGAGAGCGTACCTATTTGTCGGGCAAACAACTCTTATATTATGAAACCAAAAGTAGTAACAATTGCTTCCATAACCTGTATTTCACTTATATAATCCAAAAGAGTTAATAATTATATAAAATGGAATACTTAAAGTTGTTTCAACCACTAACAAATAAATCAAAAATAATCACTTGCAATTACAACATACAACCATCATATGAGATCAATACAAATCAATTATCCATTCATATCAACAAACAAATAGTTGTTCGGGTTCAAAACTTTAAATTGTACAGAATGAAAAATAAACTATTAAGTACACCATTTACTCAGCGGTCGTAGATGAAATTAAATAGATTATTCATACATCCAAGCAATTTTAAAGTATCCTTGCCCAATCAACCATAAACCAAACAAACAACAATTTCGAACAATAAATTAAGTTCATTCCTATTAGTTTCATCTCATAACATTTATTATTTCATTCCCTTTTTATTTATATAATGATTCATCCTTTAAATTTTAACTTACTTCTTACAAACTCTTACTTTTATTCATTGATTCAATGTTTATTTTATTTATTTTAATTTATTACTTACAAATATCTGTTTTCATTTTTTTTATAGTATTCATGTTTTATTAAATTTCTTTGCATATTAATTCATTTACTTAAGTTTATAATCTTATACTTACAATACTTACTTCCTATTACCTTTATTACAATAACATTTCAATTATAACTTAAGTTCACAACAATTACAACATCAAATTCTTATTTATGAAAGAATTTCATTAAGTACTTTCAGTACCTCAAGTTTATTACTTGTATAATATCCATTACATTTTCTTATTGACATTTCAACTTTTTACATCTTTTGGTAAGTTATATATATGTTAAAGAATGCAAATGAAACTTACACAAGTTTTACCTCATTTCTTTTAATTTAATTTAATGTTCAATAATTATATCTTTTGTTTTATAAGTTACAAATTTCAAATTTCTGGAAATTTCATTTATAACCTAGCATTAAATCTCTTATTTCCTTTAGAAGTTTCAATTGTTAGTTGATTTCATTTCACTACACTGATTGAAACTAATAATTAACGGAAACTTAAGAATTAAATACCAGGTTAAATTTCAAATCATTTTAAAATAATAGATAGATGTATACACTTACAATTTATATATCTAATTATATTCAAAACAATTAAAATTTATATTTGTTTATCAAAATAAATCTGCAGTAAAACTACTACAGTGGCCTTCCTACTTTGAAACTCGAAAATGAATGTCGATGATGCATGCACATCACCAAAATTATTTTCCAGCGACAGAGAGGGGAGTACAGAACTTATTTCTTTTCAAAATTTCTTTAAAACAATTCTTTCAATTTATATTGAAATATTTATATCAGATAATACTTCTAAAGAATATTATTATTATATTCCAAGATCATTCGAAACAAATTTTCAAAAACCCTGGGACTTGGATTCTAAATTCCCAATTTTCATTTATTATATTTTCTTCAAATTTTGTTTCCAATCCATATTTATAATTTTCACTACCTAACAACCAATATATTACAACCAAATATAACTTTTATAAAAAAAATTATTTCATATATAGAAAATATAATAGGAAAAATTATTTCATTCACCTATATTCAAAACAAATATTGTGTCGGTCTGTCCTATTAAGTGTTAGAAATCCCTATTGATGTCATAGCGTCCTATGCACCAACCAGAATTTTTAAATACAAAACGGAACAAATTAACGTAATATAAAAACTTTTTATAACACTAACAAATATGCTCTCTCATATATATACTCTCAGTGACTCATCATAGTGCATTACTACCCTATTTGTAAAGAGTCAGACTCCACAAAGCTAAGGTTTATCGCTAAACCAAAGCTCTCATACCAGATGTAACATTCCGCCTTTTGGTACGCTTTAAATCGACGATAAACCACACATGTCATACTTAAACCATACAGAAGGGAGGATTGTTATTGGGGTGAATAAGAAAAAGCAGAGAAAGGAAAAAAAACAAAACAGAATCTTGTAGCGGAACGACAAAATACAATAATCAAATAAACAGTCATGAACCTGTTTTACAAAACATTTGATTATACTTGTACAACACACAATCAGAGTTACACATACCAAAGGATAATAAATAACAATGCAGCGAAACAATGTGTTGTAGTGGAACAACATAGTATACAATAATAATAACATCTTCGTCTTCGTCCTCCAAAATAAAGTCTTTAAATTTGAAATGCTCAGACTGACCCGAGCGAATTCAAAAGACAAAACACTCGAGTCAGAACTAAAAGATCTTATGTGAGTTAAATTAACAGAAATAAATATGAGTGGAACGACGTTAAAGATGTTTACGGGGTTTGACATCTCTTATCCAGTGTCTAACGTGAGTGTAGTAACTTAAGAGATGCTCGGGATTAACATCTCCTAAGGATTCACTATGCTATTTACTATGTAGTAATATTTCACTATTATAATAATGTTTATAGTAAAATAAACTTACTTTAAATAGCGTTAAGGAGTGACCCAATATTCCCCTTAACGCAATAATAGTCCCAATAGTCCATCCAGTATCATAGTTCCTCCTGATCGGAAAGCCACCAGAGGATACAACATGGGCTACGGGAGAAAACCAAACTCGTACAAGGCACGATAGGATAGGTGACACGGCACAACTAGGAAATCCCAGGGTAGATATACCAATTACGCTTCCGGACCGGTGGTAACGCGTAGCAGCTACTACCGCCCACCTCGAGCCACGCCTCCAAAATCAAAAGGGCCCAAATCAATCACAAAGTAATAGAATGGTATTGGAGGAGTGTGTCCGATAAAAGGTGCTAAGTTCTTAGCCCGTTGATCGCTCCTGTTTTAGCCACCTTATGCCAACTCACGGGAGTCGGGTCCACGTATATACCTCAAAGGAAACGCCGCCACCATCCTACTTTATTCTGGAATCACCACCACATACACGGTTGTTAAAGTGGTTTTCGGAGTTGGCAGAGAGTATGACAACTTCCGATCCCGGTCTCTTTAACAACCAAATGTTATTATAACACCATAGTCATTTCAAAATAATTATACTTCAAAACCAGAATATAATATCCATTTCAATTTTAAAACCCAAATCAATATGATATCATTTTTATAAAAACCCAAATCAATATAATATCATTTTTATTTCAAATATATCCTTTTTCCAAAATCATAACATTTTCGAAGTTATAACACTTCGAAATCAAAACACTTAAAGTATAACACTTTCAAATCATAATACTTTGAAACTCATAACTTTTAAACATAACTACACCACTTAAATGGCTTAAATATTAAATTAATTTGTATAATAAAATAGCTTCTTCAATTTCACAAATCAATTCCAAATACAGATTTGAACCCCCAAATAAACCATTTCAATTTCCGTATATTTCAAAGCTTTAAATATTCAACCATTTCAAAACTAATTCTTCGATAATTCCTTATATATCAAATTCAATTACTATTATTTATATTTGAAAAGTTTACTTAATAAATCCAATATCTTTAAGTAAAATTTTCAAAATCCAAATAACAGGATATTCTTTCAATTTATTTAACTCGATATATTCATTTAAATCAACTTGATATTCATTTAAGTCACTCTAAACCAAAATCAAGTTATAAAAATCGTACCCTTTAAAATCTCAATTTTATTTAAATTTCAAATCAAATTTATTCGAGTATAATTCTTAAATAATTTAATTCAAATCAATTTCATAATTGTCTTCCAACTTTAATTTTATTTAAGTCATTATAAACTCTATATATAATATAATTTAAACAGATACTTAATCATATTATATAAAAACAATCAAACTTTATTATTTGGCTTATTTATATTTCAAAACAAATTTACACATAGCTAAAAATCAATAATAAAATAACATTTATATAACATCCGAAATCAATATTTATATAACCCATATATTTCTTTACAAAACCATAGAAATCATTTCAGAATATTTTTATATATAGACCGCGGTGTCTGTATATAATTTTCTATCCTGTGGTCAAGTGATACAGATATTTATCATTTCGATCCGTAATTTAAAACATAAATAAGGTTATATATCATTTCCAACTGCAATTCCGAATGAAATAAGACCAACAACTTGCAGTTTATAACAATATAAAATACAACATCCATTCATCCAATATCAATCATCAAACGTTTATCACAATCATCATCCAATTCAATCAATAACATCAATATAAAACAGATAATAAATAACAGGTATTTATTGGCAGTTTATATTCAATAATAAATTAAAAAACAATTTAACTGGCAGTTTATATGCAATAATAAATTAAATAATAATTTAATTCAATAAATTCAATTTAACAGGGATAATGATTAAAAATATGCCAAACAGTCATAAATAAATTTCTAATCACATCATAAATCAATTTAACAAACATAAGAAATTTTAGAAGTTGTGAGTGGGTTAAAACACTCACCTTTTGAATTTAAATCCAATTTAAACCCAAAATTTGAATAGTCTCATAATTCATCCAAACTGGTGCCAAAATGTCTGGAATTCCAATGCGAACCTAGTGAAGAAAACCGCGAGTGAAACGGACCTCGTATGCGAAAGTTATTGTGATTAGAAGTTTTGAAATCGGAATATAAAAATAAAATAAATAAAAGGAAACGAACCGGTCAAACAGCTCTACGTTAACATCAATTTGCACACGCAAACCGTCCTTCCCAGACCACTAAACCCTAGCTGCCTTCTTGTAGCAATTATCATCTATACTATAATCATCTACAACGTGATCAGACCACGCCACCCTCTCGACCATGCAGAGCCGCTTCTATGCCACAAACGCCTCGACCTCTGGCGCCTCCTTGTGCAGTGCGACCGCCGTCGCTTCCCAGGCCAACCACGGACACTTCTCCATCCTAAGGCACAAATGAATGCCACCTCGATGATCTACTCGATGCCAGCTTCGTAACGGTACTACCCGATCGTCGAACCGTTGACGATCCACCGTTGGATTGCCGAAACTCCATAATGAACGGTCGAGGTTCAGCCTCGATTTTTGGACAATTGATAATTCAGATCCAAAAATGAATTGCAGATCTGAGATCGCTTGTCGAGAGCTTTCCGACGATATAAAATATGATACAGCTTGAATAGTTTAAAATTTGAAGTTGAAATTTGAATTGGAATTGAACTGAGTAGTTTTAGGGTTTTCAGCCATTTGAAAGAGGAAGAACAGAAATTTTTGTACGTACAAAAATGAGAAATAGAAAGGCTGTTAGGGTTTATAACAAGATATATGTAGGTAGAGCTGTGAAATAAAGGAATGGATACGATCGGCTTGGACCGCTGAACGATAAATGGCCCGAAAAGCCCGTTCTGCCTCCGGAACGAAATTGGGTTGTCCCATATATTAAAATAGATGTTTTTAAATATTTTAAACGCAAGGAACAGGTTTCAAGTCCAAATTCCATCGTATGAAGAAGTTATGCTAAAATCAAGTTATTTCAAATTGATTTCAATTAGATTGATTTCTAGGCGTTTCGAGCCCGTACGATCAAATGACAAGTCCTATCGCTACGAAACTTGAAATCCTACAATAATTCACCGTTACAGATCCGATGAAATTAGTTTCGTCGAAATCCAAGTCAGTGATCAAAATGGCTAATTTCCAGTTAATTACATAAATTAATAATAATTAATTAAATCACTTTTTCAATTTCATTTCCATAGTTAACAAGTTTTATCATTCTTGATTTCTTAAACAATTACAATAATTTAAACAAATTTAGATGTCAGTTTAAAGTTGATTAATTTATCAATTTCAGTGTTAGCCTTAATTTCATTAAATTTCATTTAATTGCAATTAATCCAATTATTAAATTTGAATTCTAATAAATTGATAAATTTTGATATCCATTATTTTCATTCAACCAATTGTTATATTATGAACAGAATTAACATTATTTCCAAATATTTTCTTAATCTACACTATCATAACATTGAGTTGAGATACATTGCAATATATTACAAATTTTGATTTAATGGACTAAATAAACGATTAATTTATAATAATTGTTATCATTAACTCTCAATCACATTTTTATAAGTTTATCATTCCCAAACCAAGGTTATAATTTCTTACTAAACATTGATTTTATTCAATTACCACTCAATATATATTAATTCATTAATTAATTCAATATTTACGTTTGTTTCTTATATTCGATTCATAGCCTAGTATAACATTTACATTTATTCCATTAATTGTAACTTCATTCAAATAGTCAACATTTAACTTGGATTAGCATTATTACATCTCATTTAAGTTATTATTTCATTAATGAATCACAAATTTCTATTCTTCCAATATTAGATAACAAACATTTGATAAAATTAACAATTAAATTATCGAAAATTTTACGGTTCGTTACATAATGCTGAGAATAGGGCTAGATAAAAGCGACCATCTATAGACTTGTCTTAAATATCTATTGAATATGTTGATAGTGCCATATTATTTTTCTCAAGTGAATCGACATATCCAATAAATACTTAATACAAATCCATAAGTGGCTATAGGATCTTTCAGAGCAAAATACAACAACTTGAATGCAAAACAAATCACATAATAGTATATCATCACACACACATACATATATATACATATACTTATACAAATACATCATAGAGTATACAAAATGATACATGTCAAGTGGTATAGCAACCACAATATACAAGTGAGTGAAAAAAATATACATATCAGAGTAGCATACCAAAAAGGACTACACAAAAAGCTATAACAAAAAGAGCTAGCAGAATAGAGTCCATGCGGAAGCAGAATAGGCTAAGTTCAAATGTACCCAACCTGAAACACCTCGGTCTGACCCGATTATAAAATACATGGTCAGTCTAGCTAAAAAAATCAATTAACAAGGACAATCGATAATATGAGCATAAGGATAATGTGATAATATTCTCAAGTGAGAAGGGACAACTAAAATGTATGATTACATCAAATGATAATATGGTATCACTACACAAAAAATATAATTTCAAAAGAGATAAAATAACTAATAAAACGCTAAAAGTAGCGAACCTCATATCATCGGCATTCCTAAAGCATAAAATATGGTTTAGAGAAAACAGAAACCCGCTATCTTGGCAAACCCAAAACATGCATAAAGAGATCCTATCTCAAACACGCCATTAGGCAAATATATCTCCAAAGAGGCGAATAAAATCTCAAGTAAATGCCAAAAGGCAAATCTCATATAACTCAAATGTAGGCAATTCAAGTCTCAAAAATATAACTTACAAGGGTTCAAATTCCCAAAAGGTAATCGCCACAAATATACATCGAATGGTTCAAAGGACCAATTCCGAAAAAGGGCAATACACTAGAGAAATCACAAATATCAATGAAATCATCTCAAAGATATAGCACGTGCTTAAGTTCGAAGCCCGCAAAGTACCGCCCTCTCAAAATAAGACCCCATGTCTCTTAGACAAACGTCCCGAAGGACAATAAATGCGTCTCTTAGACAAACATCCCAAAGGACCACATCCCGAAGGACAAATACATCGCAATGGACAAATACGTCTCTTAGACAAATGTCCCGAAGGGCAAATGACCCAAAGATCCAGTACTGGCAAATACGTCTCTTAGACAAATGTTTCACAAACTTTCAGATAGAAACCCGAACAGTGTTAACGTCTGTCCCGTACCACACATTCGCACTAAAAGTTTAACTAACCTCTAGTAAATTTCACACTCAAAGAAATAAATTTTTTACCTCATCTCATCGGTAAACTCAATCCGCAGGTCAAAACGATCAAATGGACAAGTCGAGAATTAACCGATAAGATAAAAGCATATGTCTCATAACATGTGTTTTACCAAACCGTTTAATTCTCCTTCTCATTCACTCGAATAGTGCACTATCGTGTATTTTATATATATAAAATAATTTACTTGAGAAAATAAGCTTTTAGTACCAATTTTGAAAGCCATATTTGAAAATTACCTTATTATCGAGAATAAATAGATTCTATATTTGAAAATACTTTAAAAATAACATATAATAATAATTTAAAATTGTTACTTGCTATGTTCCTTCGTTGGATTGTTATTGAAGTTGTGGATTTCTGTCTCACTTCTTGCAAAGTTTTTGGTGTCATTGGTCATCTGCCTTTGAGTGTCAAATGTTTGTAATGTAATTGTTTGTCTAAGTCAGAGTGAATATGCAACTGTGCTATGCAAATTCAGGTGGGTATTGTGAGTTGTTTGTAGCGCTACATGTAGTGTGGTTGTTAAAAAAAATATAGCTTAGGCGTGTTGCCTAACTCTCGTGTTGTAAGCTATTTTAGTCCAAATAGTAGTTTAGGCAATCGGCCTAACTCCTGGTTCTTATATGTATTTATTACTTTGTTGTAATAAAAAATGGACGGTCCACTAAAAAAAACCGGCTGGCCTTGCCAAAATAATAATAATAATAATAATAATATAAAATTCCCATTTATTTTAAAAATTATTTCAAAAGGATTTGGAAAAATCCGTGCTCGAAAATGAATAAAAACCCAAGAAATTACTCAAATCGATATTCGATTCCAATTCAAATTAAATTCCAATTTAATCCAAAATTTGAATTTCCAAATCCCCAAAATTTAGCTAGTCGATCGATAGACATCATGGCCTCAAAACATTTCAGAAATATCACAAAAACATAAAGTAAAAGTCAAAAATCGGATGGAAAAAGAACATAAGAATGCATCGGCAACACAAACCCAGGTTTGAAATCTTCTCTGGGTTCAACTTTCGGACACCAGGTGGCAAATAACCTTTGATAGAACTAAAAATTAGTGTGCACAAAGTAAAAAACTTCGGCTTTCAAACAAAAAAAGAATCCACGAATTTCGATTAGAAATTAAAATGTTACGCTGTCACAAAGATGGACTCGGTTCATGTTTGCAACAGTTCAAAAACAAAATCATGCCTAGACCTGAAAACCATCTTGGGTCCAACTTACAGGCCTGAAACAGAGTACCAAACGGCCTCATATTGAGCTGACAGTTGATATGCACATAGTTGAAACTTTATCTTTCAAATAAAAAAGAATCAATGAATTCCGATTGGAAATGAAAATTTTGCAATGTGTCAAAAATGGACTTTGGTCATGTTTACAGGCCTGAAAACCATCTCGAGTTTAACTTTCAAGCATGAAACAAGGACCAAATTACCTCGATTGAGCTGAAAACTGGTATGCTATAATAGAAAACTTCAGCTTTCAAAAAAAAAAGAACCATTGAATTCCGATTGAAAATGTAAAAGTTACACTGTCTCAAATATGGACTCGGGCCATGTTTGCAGCAACACAATATGCAAATTGTGTAAAGGTGATTTCCAAGCTGTGCATTGATTTTGCAGCTAAGTTTTCAAGTAAGAAACAAAAGATTTTTTCAAAGAAATTTTGCAAACATATACTACAACACATGAACTATCAATAGAAGAAAATCCGGTAGCATTTCGTTATCGGAACTGAGAGAAAGTTACATCAAAAGTGACACCCAAACACAGTTTTTACAGAAACAAAAACGTTAGTAGAAATCAATATATTGAAGCTATTTTTGCACATATTTTTGGTATTTGAAGCTTTGCTTCAGCTAGCATTTGCGAGTAGTAAATTCCCCTTGTGTTTAAAGATCAAAATCCGGATTTGAGCTGAAAAGTGGAAGCTTTGTGCAAGTTTTGGCTTCAAGAACCGGTAAAAGTGAGAAGTAGAGGCGTGCATAAGGAAGAAAAGCTATTAAAAGACAATTCATTTCACAAATTAAGATTTTTGATGAAAAGATTGTATTTTGGAAGCGATTCCTTGTTGCATTCTTCTTTAGATTGATTAAAATAGCAACTTGTTGAAGAAAATTGGAGAGTAAAAGTTTTGCATATGAAAAATTGGTGGAGTTTGTTTCTTTTTCACTTTTTTTTGGTTTTCTAGAGAAGATGAACTCAAATGTACGTGCATGAGAAAGTTTCTCATTTCTTATTTCTAGTTTAGGTTAGCTAATGGGCTTTGGTCCCAAATTAGAGAAAAATTAATTTGCCTAAGTTAATTTATTTCAACATTTAAAACCAAATGTACACTAAGTTATAAAACAAATGTCATTTTCTTCAAATTTTCATACAAATAATTTATGTAAACTCACATACATGTTAAATAAAATATTTTTCATCGTATAAAAAGATAATTTTAGTTTTAAAAATATTTTTATTAAAATTAACCCTTATTTTACAAAAATACATAATTTACACAAATGAATGTATAAATCCTTATTTTTAACTTCAAAAATTCTGCAAAAATTATTTTCTCACATATAAAATATGACAAACCATTTCAAACCTAATTTTATAACCAAAACTCAATTTAAAAGCAAATTTCACCCTTTTTATTTAAATAAACAACCTTTAAAAATCAAATACTTCCTTTAAAAATTATTAAAAGAAGTAATTGACAATAAATAATAATAAAATTAATGCATTTTCTCTAAATAATAATCATTTCCATTCATTATTAACCCAAACAAACAAAATAAAGTTTCCAAAATTTATTTTCAGAATTCATTGTTTATTCAAAATAAACAATTTAAAATCTCCAATTTTAATCTGATTCACAATATTAAATTATAATTACTATTATAATTTGATATTAACAGGTAATCTCCAAACCAGGATGGTTACAGAAATCGTCCATTGACTAGGTTACTCAGGCGAGCTATGATGAAGTGGTTTGGGGAGGATTGTAAGAGTCGAGAAATGGTTGGGACGTTGGTCTCTCCTCCGAGAAAATTCCTACATATGGCCATTTGTATCTCCCATATAAAGTTGTGCCTCGTAGTGAGCCATACGTCGGGGTAAATCGAACTAGCATAGGTAGCTCAGCTGTAACAACCCTGAATTTTGTGATTTATTTTAATTGTTTATTTTGATTATTTTATTTGAATTTCTGATTCAAAAACTTTATTATATATATTAAAATGAATAATTTGTTTTATTTTAAATATAAATTTTGATTTTTGTGTGAATTATAATTCCAAATCTGAATAAATAGAATATTTTTCAAAAAAGTGGATTTTTGGTCAATCTGGTCAAACTTTTACTTTTAAATTTAAAATTTAAAAATTTTAATTTCTGATTTTATCTTTTATTATGAAAATAAATTAAATTTCAAGAATACTGCTTTTCGTTTTGTTGAAATCTAATTTATATTGTGAAAGTTATGCATTTTACAATATTGAATGTAAATTGATTTATTTAGTAAAATTGTCTATCTTAATTTATATAAATAATATTTTTATTTGTTAAATCATGTTCGAGTCTGTGTTATATGACATGTTAGGTATATATTTTATTTTAAAACATTTTTAAATTGATGTTATAATTTTTCCAAAACTTATTGTATTATTTTCAATTTTTATAACCTAGTTTCTATTTTTAAGCTATTTTCTTAATTTATTTATATTTATCTAAAATTTATTTATTTATTTTTATTCATACATTATTTTGCTGTGTTTTTATTTTATTTATATTCATTTTTCATATGTTTAAAAATGCGAAAAGAAATAAAGAAATATGAAGAGTTTTATAACCTTTCACATGTCTTTGACTTTTCACCTTCTTTTTACCTTTTCATTTGCAAAGCAGCACTTGCATTCAATTTGGCTGACCATATCCTTTCTTCAGCCCATCACCTTCATTTTTCATGAAAAAAATAAGTTTTCAACCCTAAAGTTTCGACCATCAACTTCTGAGCAAAAAATTTGGTAATGTTCTTTCACTTTTTTTCATTTTTCCTTGTTTTATGCATTCATCTTGCATTTGCTTTCACTTTGGATGTTCGGCCTGTAGCCTCCACCATCACCACCACCTCCACCACCATCATTCTCAGCTTTCATCACCTCCATCTCCTCTGACCTACATGGTCGTGGCCATCCTTGATGAGAAGCTCCACAAAAATTAGCAAAACATCACCTTAAACATGCATAGCCGATCACCAATGCCTCCACCACTTCACCACACTCCTTGGCCACCTCTTGCATCACTTCCACCAGCCCCTACCTAACCCAAAGTCACTGCCACACCATCCCCTAGCTTCCACTAGCCCTGGCCGAGCCAATGCATGCCATGGCCGAACCTTGTAGTGGTGACAAAATTCATTTTTATGCCTTGGCTTGTGATGTTCATGCATTACAACTTCCACTCCTTCACTTCCTCATTTTGGCTGACCCCATGAACCATACCTGACCCAAATTCATAGCTTAGGCCGTGCATTTTTATACCTAGGCTGAGCATAGGATGGGTGAAAACAAGTGCAAGTGATTTGGTTCTTGGTTGTGCATTATTTTTAGTCTTGTTTAATGTTATATTATGTTGTATATTTATGTGAAATATGTTGTTTTGTTTCATATGTACAAGACAACTATTTTCGCTCTCCTCTCACTTGAATCTGCAATCGTGCCTTCGTGCTTTCCGGATGTTTGTTTGTATGTCTGAATCGGTTATCTCCAGCTTATAGAGGTGAGTATTTCTCACCAGACATTCTGTACTTATATAATTAGTAAATTGACACCATTTGAATTTATAGATTTATATTATTATGTTATAACTGCATGTGATATTATTTATATGATGATCACCCTGTTTATACACCTGTCTTATCATTTGTTATTGTTATATAATGTTATTCTGTTTATTTATATCAGTTTATCACACTGCAAGTTCCCTGTAGAATAGAATCAATATGGGTTGAAATGATACATACCCGAATGGGCTTTAGAATAGGAAAAATCATTATGGGCTGAAATAATAAGCCTGAGCGATTTTTTATTTATTTCATTTTACTTGGGAATGCGGGTTTGAAATGATAAAACCCGATTTTTTCCTCATTAAATTACGAATTGAAATGATATTAACCGTATCATTTGATTTAGATTAGAAAATTATTATATACAGACCCATGGTTAATATACATATTTCTAAAATTTTGAAAGTATTTTAGAAATGTAAATATTATGATATTTTGATTTAAATTTAAATTAGAAATGATTTTTAAAATTATTATTGATTTTCTACAAATTTATAAGTGAAATAAATAAATGGTAAAGTAGGATTTGAAATATAAGTCAATTTTGGAATTTATGATTTTGTTTATAAATGAAGTTTAAGTTAAGTAAGAAAATATGATCATTTGATTTAAATTTAAATTGAAAATGATTTTATAAAGTGTTATTGATTTTCTATAAATTAAAAATAGTTAAATAAATAAATGTTTAAAAGTTGAAATTTGAAGTATAACTTAACTTGAAAAATGTGAAAGTGTTTTAAAAATAAAAGTCAAGTTAAGAAAATAAAATGGAATTTAAATAAAATTATGAAATGGTAAACTTAATTAAAATGTTAAGTAAAGGAAATGTTATAAAAATTTACATTTATTTTATAAGTGAATTATTAAAGATTTGATAATTATTTGTGAAAATTTCACTTTGTAAAATCATAAATTAAGGGAAATTTAAATGATTGTTTTTAAGTGAGAAAATATGATTTTTATAAGTTAAAGTGGATTTAAATAAATTTTAATTGTTCATGAAATTGTAGTGAAAGTTTGGAATTTAAATTGACAGCATTCCTAAAATGCTATCATTTCTAAAGTTAAAGATATTACAGCATTTTGTAAATGCTGTAATTGATATAAATGAACGAAATGGTCAAAATGAACTAAGGGTTATTATAGCACTTTGTAAGTGCTGTAGTTGCTGAATTTAACTAAAGTTATTTGAAATCTAAAACCTATTACAGCGTTTTAAATGTTGTCTTTTGCTAATTGAATTGTTTTTAAACATAACTCTCCGTTGCATTTTCTAAGTGCCGCGAAAGTTGAATTTTCACCGTTTTAATAAATTTAAGTGAATAAATGAATTCTAAAAAAGGGTAAAATTTTGAGAATTGAATATTTGATTATTAAATATAATAACTTCATTTTTTTTAATGATTTAAATGGAATATTTTGATTTGAAATATAAACCATTTTGAAATGTGATTTGAAATGGTATTTAAATTAATTAAAATGAATGTGGTCTGGGAAAAATACGATATTTCAATATTTTAAAAATGGATTTTTGAATGATAATGAATTTTTAAATGATATTTGATTTCGAAGTATAAATTACCATTTTGAAATTTTAACCACGGGATGTATTTAATTTATTGATTTAACTAATCCTTAGAGGAAGGGCGATCCCAAGCATCCTTTAAGTTATTGTGCATTACTACAGTTCACTTGAGTTGGTTTACATTATATAAGTATGTATGTCCTAACTCGAGTGTTTTGTGTTTTACTTTATGCTCGGGTCAGCATGAGTATTTACAGATTAGCTTTGGATTTCTTTTCTGGAGCTAGGAATCGCTGGAGATTCTGCTTGTCTAGTTATCTATTCCCTTTCAGTTTCAGTTGTTCTATTTCAACTCTGGTATTTATAAACTTCTATGTATTTGAGATTTCTATTGTATATGTTTTTCAAACTGATATTATGTATTTGTTTTGAGATTTTGTTATAGTAGCTTCATGAACTACTATGGTATTTTAATTTCCGTTGCGAGTTATTCTGATATTTTTGTGTCTATGATTCTGTGATTATTTTCATTTGCTCCAAATTTATTCACAATGCGGTATTTTGAGCAATTCAAGTCCGACATGTGTGGATGCGAATGGCTGAAAATATTGGGTTGTTACATCAGCCTCATCATGTTCACCCCTTATCAGGAAGCAAGGCCAAGCTAGTATAAATGTTAGTTTACTTACACTTGTCTTTCTTTTACTTTGCATTGAGTAATTGTTGTTTTTTTGTTGTTGTAGTGGCCGATAAGTTCAACTATGTTGTGTTTGATAACCTTGACTCCGTTGTTCAACCCACCGCGACCCCGATGCCCAAGGAACATGAGGCAAACAATGTTGTCATTGAGCTGCCTCCCAACTCCGAGCACATGCCTCTATGGTTTGACGAGAGGAGGAGTAGTACATGGGTTATGGAGGAGTTGTCTTCTAAGCCCCGTGCTCCTTTTTCCAAGTAGACACTATCCATTATGAGAAGTGGTTAGCCCTAATAGAAAAGGTGGTGCTAATGGTGGGTGTGACCTTGGAGATTAACCAGGCATCAAGCCATTATGACTTGTAATGGCTGCCGAGGTCATTTCAGATGTTGTCCATTGAGATCCTATCGTTGACCCACTAAGCCCAATCTAGATAGAGTCGGCACTTCGAGAGGATGTGATTGACGCCCATACACGCGGACACCCTATTCGTAAGATTTTCAAATTCAAACTTCTCTTGCTTGGTTAGTGGAATATCCTAACTGATTTTTTATAGGACACCCACCACATTGTACACTTCCAGGATGACTTTTTGGAGCTAACTAATGAAGCATAAAAATGTTGGCAGACTTGGAGGATGGCCGAAGAGCGGCAGCGTGATCGAGAACGCAGCAAAGGATGAAATCGAGCTAAAGGATAGGACAGAGAAGGCAGTCAAGGACCTCAAGGAGAAGTTATAGAAAGCTGAGAAGGAGGTCGAAGCTCTACGAAATGATCTGATCTAGCACACAATCAAGTGTCAGTCATATGCTGAGATGGAGGCTACTCGGGTGATAGAGGAAACTCTATGGAAGAACTAGCAAATGGACATGATTAAGGCCCTATTTAGGGAAAACTATGATCTTCCATATCCATGGCCTTATTGATGCCAAGGCCCTCGTTCGACCTCGGGCTGATGTAGCTGCCAAGATGGAGGCGACTGAGGTGTTTAGGCCAGCCATTTTGACAAAGGAGCAAATTGAATCCTTAACCCGATTGGCTAGTGAACTGACCTTGTAAATGCTTTCCTTCTTTTTGTATGCCTAGCGAGGTGGGCTATATATTCTGCATTTTGTAGATGAAATAGCAGTTTGTTAGTGAGACGGGCTATAAGAGCAACCCGTTCATAGGAACTGTATACATAGTTATTTTACTTATGTATATCAAGCCAGGCTAGCATGTGGGCTCGGATATGAGCGGATGATGAATATACCAATTACGATTAAGAACTAAGGCAGGCATAGTGTTTTCAGGCCTTCTTATTGTTCCATGAAGAGAAGCGGTCCTGGCATATATCTTAGCGTCGAGTGGCTCGAAGGTTCTCCTGGGTGACATGCGCAAGTTGATATAGTAGTAGTCCGTCCGAGCAAAAACCTAAGCACCGAGTGGCTTGAGGCTTTCCTGGGTGACACGCGGTTGGTTGACAATCTAGTGGGCGATCTGAGCATGATCCTAAGCACTGAGTGCCTCGAAGGTTCTATTGAGGAACATGTGGTATGATTGAGTGGTCGATGAACCCGGCATGAAATTGAGTGCTCCGTGGCTCAAAGGTTCTTCTGGGTGACATGCAGCCAATTAATGTTGAGCCCGACTTATTTTTATGTGGCTGCACTATGAATGTTAGACTTCGACATCACTCGAGAAAACAACGTCAGCTCAACGATACTGCCATGTCCCGTGTGAGGGACAGGCGACATCATAGGCAAAGGAAATAGGACTGTTGCGGTCTCTTTTTAACCTGTCGATGCAACCCGGCACGAAGGGGAGAGACCTCTCACCCAAACTCACAAGGCAAATGGGCAGTCCATAAGTAAAGGAGTGAATGCATGGTGATTCAATCTTGAAGATGATGGAGTTGGACTAGCATGCAATGGCATAAATAGGTAAATTTCAAAAAAAAAATTATTCCATTTGGATCTTATTTGGCCTATGAAGTCTAAGTTTATTTTGATCTTATCGAAATTTTGTTTTAAATGAAATTATTATTTTATTTAATTAATAAATAAAGTCTTATTTAATATTGAGTTTATATTATATAATATTAGTGTATCATATGCATGTATGTGTGTCTTTGCATGCGCAACATAAAAGTATACATGATTTAACCTGCATGTATATAAATTTTGATATTTACGTCGCAATGGACATATTAGCTTGTCTATATTCATACGTTTTGTCATTATATATGTCTATGCATGTATGTTTTTATATATTTATATGTATGTGTGTGTATGGACACACACACAAATACTTATATAAATATTATAATTTATAAAATATTATTTGTAACATACAAAGTTATAGAATAATATACATATATATATATATATATATATATAATTTTAGTGTAAAACAATTTTAAATTTAATATACATAATTAACCTTAAAACATATGTCTATATGTATATATATTTAAAAAATATGAAAAGTAAAATGTTATTATAATGTTTTTTAAGAATTAAATATAAATATGTATATTTTGAAGTAATATTAAAATTAGAAATATATATATATATAATGCATGTAAGTACATATAAATATGTTTAATAAAATAATAATTAAATATATAAATATGTATATGCATACATAAATATGCTTTTCAACCATATAATGTTTTTTGGTATCAAATTTTTTAAAAAATATTATTTCTGCATGAAATTTTGAAAAATAAAAAAAATGAATTTCTAAGAATATATGTGTATATATTTTACATTATAATACATGTAGAAATTTTATAATGTTTATTTGCATGCAATACATATACATTACATTTAAGTTTTCTACTCCACCCATCCATTTCCCCTTACCCATCACTTCACTGTACCAAACATTCCATACCCACACCCATGTACCTCCTGTAGACCACACTACCTTAACTATACCTTCAACCATACCACCGCCTCATATATCTGACAACACTGGTACCTTTCCCTGACCTGCTAAGCTTGCCAATGCCATTACCGTGACTACATCACTACAGCTGACTTCACCTAATCCTAAACCGCCAAACATCATTACCATACCATCTTCTACCAACCATATTTATGATAACTCGAATTTTGGAGTATCTGTTAATTGATAATTAACTGGTTTAATTAATAGAAATACTGATTGTTAAGGAAGAAACAAATAAATTTGATGATTAATATTCATATTTGGGAAAATAATTATTTGATAATCTTCTAAAATGATTATTTAAAATGGGAAAAACCAATTATCTTTAACACAAATTAAATTTGTATTTGTTTAATATATATATATATATATATATATATATATATGAGTTGATTTAAATTGAATTTGAATTTGTGATTTGAAATCCAAAAGAATAAATATATATATATGATTATTTTTAGTGTATAATTTAGATTTTAAAATCATTCTCTTTTAAAGTTAAATATGTATAAATAATAGAAAAATATGAATATAAATTGTAAAACATAAATTGATTAAAAAGAGATGTATTTATCTAAAATAGAAAATATAAAAGAAGTGACAAAGTTAGATTAAAGAAAACTTTAATAAGATTTAAGAAAAGGTTTAATACTTTTCTTTATTATTTAACATGAGATAAAATTTAATTTGTATATCTATACAACATTTAAAACATGATACGTGAAATTAATAAATACAAAATATAAATATGAATTAGTATAAAAACATTTATATACCTACAAAAATACAAGTGTAAGAAAAATACAATCCAAGTTAACAAGTGTAAACTAAGTAATTTGCAAATATAACAAGTGGCCTTTTTTTTAAATTAATTAAATAAGTATGTTAGGTAATAGGCTGTATATATATTTCTTGAATCCTCTACAAACCAGTTTTCCCCTTACATTTCTTCATTTTTTTTCAAAAATATTAAAACAAAGACCAGGATTCAAAACAAAAGAAAAACCTGAAAACTGTAAACTATGTTAAAGAAACATAGTTTATTTAAAGGCAAAACAAATTCAAGATCAGTTCAAATTCATCTCAAACTAAATCAAAACATGGATCGGATCTGCAAGCATGAATCTTCAGTTCAAGTTTTCAAAAGGATCAGAGCAATTTCCAGTTTCCTTTTCAAAAGAGTTTCTTTGTTCTTCAACTAAAGGTGAGCAAACATTTATTAACAAGTTTAAGTAGATAAATGTTGTTGCATGTGTATTTCTGTGATGAAGAATGAGTTGCATGTATATATGTATCTGATTTAAAGTATGCATGTTTGTTATTTTTGAATACCTCTGTTCTTAGTTCAGGTTTAAATTTTTGATCTAAATTCATAATCTTCTCCTCTGATTTCTGTTAGGCCGTAGTTTTCAATCAAATTAAGTTTGTTTAAGCATGAACTAGGATCTAAAAATAGTTAAACATGTTTATATATATATTATTTAGAAATCAAGATTTATAGTAAAACATTATAAATATGTTAAAAACCAATTGTTGCAATTCTCTGATTCAAGTATAAACTTGAATCGGCTTGGAAAAGTATGATTTTTAAGATGAAAATCATGATTTTTAGATTAGAATCGAGTGTGCATGTTGGAGGTAACCAGAACATTGTTTTCGAGCAAATTCTGGTGGCCGGGGGAATTTTGGTAGTCGCGGTTTCGACTGGAGGTGGAGGAAGGTTCGGTCAGGTTGGAAAAAATAGTGGTAGTGGCGAATGATCACTGGGGAGTCGGATTTTGGTCGATTTGGTTTTCAAACCCTAAAATGGGTTGAGTCTGGAATGGGATCATGGCTTCATCTCGAGTTGATCAGAGTGTATCGCGCCATGGGCGTTGGTTGCATAGGAGTCTGGCGAAGCAAAGGACGTGGTGGTGCATTGTCTAATGATCGGAGGTGTGATGTTCGAGGCGAGTTTAGTCCGAGTCCTTTGTTCCAGGTTCGTCTGCATGGCTCTTTTTTGATATGGGTTTTATGATGGTGAATCGATGATCGGAATGGGTTGCATCAACGATTGGCGATGTGCCAGAGGGATCATCAAAGGCCGGAGGTGGCTCTGGCGATGGTGCACATGCACAAGCGATGTTGGTGTCAATGGGTTTTGTGGTGGTGTGGTCAGGATTTCTGCTCGAAGTAGGACTTGGGATTTTAGGGTTTGACTCGAGTAAGCTCTCGAGTGATTTAAGGATGAATTCGTTCCAGTCTTTAAACTTAAAATTTAAACAAGATTTTGAAAAGAAAAGAAGATGTGGATTTCTCGTGTAAAAAAACTCAAGCAATTTGTGGGTTGAACCCGAGGCAACTTTATAAAGCAAATTTTAAGAGTTTTTAAAATAAGAACAAGATTTTGAATTTTAAATAATTTGGTTTTTAAAACTCTTGTAAATTTCTTTTATATAAGATAAGTGGTTATTAATATTTGATTTAAAGGTTAATTAAGTATAGTTAAGCACTTAATTAATTAGGTAATTAGAGATGAATTAATTTGTAATCAAGGGTAATTAATTAATTTGTAATTAATGATGATTAATTAAAGTTTAATTTCTTAAGAGAAGTGATTTAAGAATTGTTAATAGTTAATGAAAGATCATTAACTAGGGATTATTAAATAATTAATCAATGTGATTAATTTTAATATTTAATTAGATTAATTAATTAAGGATAATCATTTCTGGAATTGTTTAAGTATAATTACTTAATGTAAGTAATTAAAGGAATTAATTTCTTAATGTAATTAATTAAATTAATGTGATTAGTTTAAGATAATAACTTGATGATTTGTTAAGTATAATTACTGAATGTAATTAATGAAGTGCAATTACCTAGTGAAGTAATTGATGGGTAATTACTGGATGTAATTAATTAAGGATAATTAATTACTAAATATGATTAATCAAGGTTGATTAATGAATAAAGATTTATAAGATTAATTATTAAATTTGATTAATTAAAGGATAATTAATCAATGAAGTAATTATAGAGAAATTAATTAATGTAATTAATTAAGGATCAATGTAAATTAATTATAGTTAATTAATTAATAGGAGTAATTAAAGGTTAATTACTATAATCGTTTGAGGATAATTAATTTGTGTAATTAATTAAGGATAATTAATCAATGAAGTAGTTATAGAGAAATTAATTAATGTAATTAATTAAGGACCAATGTAAATTAATTATAGTTAATTAATTAATAGGAGTAATTAAAGGTTAATTACTATAATCGTTTGAGGATAATTAATTTGTGTAATTAATTAAGGATAATTACTTAATATAATTAGAGAATAATTGACCAAGGATGATTAATTGAGATGGATAATTAGAGAATGGTTAATTAATTTTTTTCTAATTAATCAATGGTTAAGCAAGCAAGAATTGAAGGAATAAATTTAATTTAATTTAATTAGAAATGGTATGACAAATTAATCTTGCTTATGAATGATTGGATGATATTGTATGCCTTAGATTAGTTGTTATCTCTGATATGTGATTTGTGGTGCTATGTGATATGTTATGGTTGGTTTAAACAGAGATAATGTGGTTATTTGTGATGAATTCCTGTGTAAAAGTGACATCCAGTATTTAAAATTTAATCACTTGAATAACTTGGGTTAAGATGACATTGGATTCGAAGAGACCGGAGTCGGGTATTAGTTAATACCCAAACCACTTCGATTCTTTATAAATTGATATGTGGAATCAATTTTAATCCAAGTTTTGGTACTTAGAAATTGATGTGTGATGTAAGTGACGTCTATAACGACTTGTGAAGTTGTAAATTGATACATGTTACCCGGGTTTATATAAGTCGTATGCTTTTGTGTTCCATGTTAGATGAGTTTACTCATGCTGGTTTCCAGCCTGACCCGGGTGTTACTTTGATGTAATGTTTGGGTCGGACCGAGTATTACAGCTTTTCAGGTAAGGACGTTCTGGAGCTCAGGAGGCAAGCTGGATGGCAGGAACGTATGGAGGGTTTCCGCTGCAGTATATTGTTGTATCTGAGACATGATTGTATCTGTCCAATGTTTGTATTTATGTGTAACTCCGATGTATGAAAGTGTAATTTGATAAGTACAGTTTTCCTTTATATAACTGTTATTATTTGATATTATATTTTATCCGCTGTGAATGTGAGATTTTCGTGTTTCTGTTCTTTTTTTCTTCTATCTCTTTTCTTCTTTTCCTAACTATCTGGAGTTTTTGGGATCTGAAATTCTGGATCGTTACAATATTCCTCCACCATCTTACGTTGTCAACCATCTATCCACCTACCAGCAACCACACACCACCTCGCCGGTATCGTCTTCCACCTTGCCATGGACTTCCCTGTTCAAGACAAAGCTACGTAATGCCGACAGATACTCTCCACGTGCTTTTGACTTATCATCTGTGGGGTATCCTTTACCGATGCCATTTGAAGTCCAAAAAGAAGGTATTAATTTTTGGAACCAACATTTGGTTGGCTTTTTATTGGATGATAAGCTGCCATATAATGTCATTATATACCATTTAAAGAAGATTTGGCAACTTACAGGAACTTATAAGGTGAAATTTGACAACTCAAACTTTTTTTTCGAATTCTCTGACGCAGACGGTAGACTAAAGATCCTTGAAAGTGATCCTATTTTTATCAGAGAGAAAATGTTCGTTATCACTCATGGAAATCCACCTTCAAAAGTCCACAATCTCAAATAAAATCGGTGCCTATATGGGTATATTTTCACAAAACACCGATCCTTGCATGGACTTTACTAGGTACCAACTTGCTTGCTTGTCATTTGGGTTCTTTAGTTTGTTACAATGAAGCAACTAAATAAATGCAACGGATTGAATATGCGAAATTTTTGATTGAAATTACATCAAAAAAGGAGCTTCCAAATGTTATTCATTGTGGAGAAGGGGATGACGTTGTTTACGTTGAAGTTTATTATGACTGGAGAGTGCATTGCAAATGCTTTAGCCATGATGTTTCGACTTGCATTGATAAGCAACAATTCATGCATAATGAAACCGTGTGTATAGAACAATTCATGTACCTTGATAAGCAATATCACGATGAATCAGTTTTCAGTGGTTAATGAATCAGTTTTCAGTGGTTAAGGACAAAAATAATAAGGTGGGAACAAAAACAAATGGGGCTGGAATACTGAAAACTCAACCACAAAACATTGGATTAAGAGGAAAACTCATGAAAAGGAAGGCCACAAGATAAATTTTTCAGATGCAAATACAAAGAAAGCCCCTGTTCATGTACATGCACATGAACATGAGCATGATAAATATGATGCTACTCACAACATTTTACCCACTTCTACTCATTCACCTCAACCTTTCATTAATCACGCCACTGACCGTACCACTCCTCACACCCATTACACTTCCACCTACCATCTCCCACCAAACCCTACTATCCTACCATCCAACCTCTTTGACTTTCTCACTTATCAAACCACCATTCCATGTACCACTCCCCAGACTCATATACCTAATGTAACTGGACCTTCTCTTAATACCACTATACCTACATCCATAACCAACAATGTCCTACCCGATTTGACTAACACCACACCTGCTCAAACAAATGAACACAATCCTGATGTTCCATTTTCACAAACACTACCATACAAATATATCTGCTTTTCACCTACCATTATTGAACATAACATCATCCACAATGATTCTTTTGATGATCAAAACATAGAGTTGAAATTTGAGATTGCAGAGAATATCTGAATGAAGAAGAATTGCTTTACTGCTAATCGTATTACAAAAGATATTGTAATGTTTTATACAATTGTTTCTTTGATTCAGAATTAATCTATTGTACATGATACAGTTGTAATATATATAAGTGTAATTGGGCCTTGAGGAGAAACAGCCCAATGTGCTAAATAACTCAGAAATGCAGAGATCTTCAGACAGCCGTTAGATGTGGAGTTGATGGTTGAGATGCAGAAGCCCTTTACTTTAACAGATTAAATTGCAAAAGAGAAGTTACGATGATTCTCATATCTCCAATTGCCCCCCTCAAACCCAAAGCGTCTAGGGTTAGGGTTTGAAGGCGATCAGAGAGATCTGTACCAGTTTCGATTCGAAAGGAAAGAAATTTGCAAGATTAGCTTTGCGCAGCTCTATTAGATTTATAGATTCCATGATTCACTGCGAGTTTGAGCCTTAAAGATGAATTGTGCAGTAAGAATTGAGCATCAGCTTGAATAAGGCTGAACTCAACTCAGATCTTAAAGATCTTTGATGAATTATTTGAGTTCAGCTGCTTGTTGAGTGCTTTGTCTTCGATGGACTTCACTTGAAGGTCAGATCTGAACTTCACGAAGTTCTTCATGCTTAGAGCTTTAGTGAATGTGTCTGCCCTCTGGAAAGCAGCAGGTATATGATTAATTTGCAAATTTTCTTTTTGAACTTGATCACGAACAAAGAATATGTCGATTTCTATGTGCTTGGTTCTTGAATGCAGTATTGGATTTGCAGTCATATACACCGTACTCTGATTATCACACCATAGCACTGGTTTTGCTTTATTTTCTATTCTTAATTCCTTGAGTATTGACTGTAACCACATCACTTCCGCTGTAGCATTAGCTATACTTCTGTACTCTGCTTCAGTGCTTGACCTAGATATTGTAGTTTGCTTTTTGGAACACCATGATACTAGATTGTCTCCAATGTATATACAATATCCACTAACTGACTTTCTGTCATCTGGATCAGCAGCCCAGTCTGCATCTGAAAATCCAGTTATGTTTAGATTGCTGCATGCTTTAAATGATAGTCCATAGTTGATTGTCCCTTTGAGATATCTGAGTATCCTTTTTACTGCCTTCCAGTGCTCACCTTTAGGATCCTGCATAAATTGAGACACTTTGTTAACACCGTAAGCTATGTCTGGTCGTGTTATAGTTGCATACTGTAATGCTCCTATAACACTTCTATATTGTTTGACATTATGTATAGCTTCCCCCCTGTTTTTGGATAATTGATGATTGCTGATCATAGGAGTTGGTTGTGGATTTGCATTGTCCATTTTTGTTTTAACAAGTAGATCCTGAATATATTTTTTCTGACATAACATTAGTTCTGAATTTTCTTTTCTCAGAACTTCTATTCCCAGAAAGTAGTTGATGTCACCCAGATCTTTAATTGAGAATTCTTTGTTTAGATAATTGATGACATTGTTGATTTCATCCTTGCTACTCCCTGTAACAATCAAGTCATCGACATATATAAGTATGTAAACTGTTAAAGAATCATTAATTTTAACAAATAGTGAATTGTCTGATTTGATAGACTGATATTTCATAATTGTTAATGCTGCTTTTAGTCTGTCAAACCAGACTCTTGGTGCTTGTTTGAGTCCATATATTGCTTTATTTAGCTTGCATACATAATCTGGCTTCTTGATATATCCTGGTGGTTGATGCATATATACATTTTCCTGTAAGATGCCATTAAGAAATGCATTATTGACATCTAATTGCTTTATACACCATCCTTTGTGCAAAGCAATTGTAAGAAGAAGTCTTATAGTGGATGGTTTGATTACTGGGGAGAATGTCTCCTTGAAATCAATCCCATATTCCTGAGTATATCCTTTGGCAACTAGTCTTGCTTTGTATCTGTTAATTGTGCCATCAGGGTTCTTCTTAATCCTGTATGTCCATTTGCACCCAATTATGTTTTTGTTGTCTGGAGGTTCTACAAGAGTCCATGTATTATTGTTTATAAGTGCCTTGTATTCTTCATCCATAGCTGCTGTCCAGTTTTTGTCTTTTGCAGCTTGCTCATATGTTTCTGGCACTTGTGGAATAATGCTGGCATTATATATCTTTGGTTTGAAGATACCACTTTTAGCCCTGGTAGTCATTGGATGACTGGGTCTTGTATGAGTTTCAGTGTGAGGTGAGCCTTCCTCATTTACTTGATTTCCCATATCTCCTGTGTTGCTTGATTGGTTATCTTCCTCTGTTTGATTTTTCTCATGTTCTGTTTGTGTAGGGAAGTGACTGGCATGACTGGGATCACTTGTCCATTCAGAGTTATCTTGACTGGACACAGTGGGTTGAGTGTAGTGATCCTCAGTAGACCTCACTCCTTCATTCTGACTCTCATTTCCAGAATAAATTGGTAAGTCAGGTATTGAAAATTTTGGGTTATACACTTTATTTGTTGTTTTTAATTCTGAATCACTATAGGGAAATATATTTTCATTAAATACCACATGCCTACTGATGAAAATTCTTCCATTTTCATCCAAACATTTATAACCCTTCTGATTAATACCATATCCTATAAATGTACAGGGTCTAGATCTAAAATTCAGTTTATTTGCATTGTAAGGTCGTAGATAAGGAAAACATAAGCAACCAAAGATTCTCAAACCATAATAATCAGGTTTTACCCCATATAGTTTCTCTAATGGACTTATTCCATTAATTGTTTTTGTTGGTAACCTGTTGATGAGATATACAGCAGTATTAAAGGCCTCAGGCCAAAATTTTAGTGGTAATGATGCATGAGCTAGTAAAGTAAGTCCAGTCTCAACTATATGCCTGTGTTTCCTTTCTACTAACCCATTTTGTTCAGAAGTATATGGGCATGTTATTCTATGTACTATGCCTTTTTCCTTAAAGTAATTACTCATAGTTTTGAACTCAGTTCCCCCATCTGATTGAAATATCTTAACTTGATTTCCAGTTTGCTTTTCAGCCATGACAATAAAATTGATAACAACATTATAGGTTTCAGTTTTGGCTTTTAAAAAATAGATCCAAGTGTATCTAGTGTGTGCATCAATAAAAGAAATATAGTACTTATACCCAAAATCTGAGCTTATGGGTGCAGGTCCCCATAAGTCTGTTGCAATCAAGTTTAATGGTTTTGAGTAAATAGATGAAGAGTCATTGAATGGCAACTTGTGACTCTTGCCTAATTGACAATATGTACAGACATAGGGTAATGAAGCATTATTAAAAGGTATTCTATTTTCATTAAGAACCTGTTGCACAACTTTTACACTAGGATGGCCAAGCTTGTAGTGCCATACATCAAATACACTTTTGGAATCTTTTTCAACGCACATATTACAGTACTTCTGGTTGTCAGAGTACACATTGCTATTGGCAGATTTGAATTTATATAATCCTTTTTCTGCATTACCCTGCAATAAAATATCTTTAGTTAGTATGTCTCTAACCAAACAGTATTTTGGATAAAATTCAAAATAAACTTTATTGTCACTTGCAAATTGAGACACACTTATGAGGTTTTTCTTAATTTTGGGAACTCTTAATAAATTATATAGGAACAGTTGCTTTTTGCCCTTAATAAAAGCATTGCCAATATGAGTAATGTTGATACACTTACCATTTCCCATACAAATTGACTGTTTACCTCTGTACTCCCTGTTGCCAAGATTCAAATTATCAAGATTATTTGTGATATGATTTGTTGCACCAGAATCTGGGTACCAACAGTCATCCTGTACACTTTCTGGCCTTGCAGTGTCATTAGAATTATGATTTTTATCACAGTTTGTCTGTGCTTCTGTGTTGACCTGAGCAACATTGGCACTGGGATTATTATTTCTTTGACCATTGGCTTGATTTGAGTATCTGAAGTAGCACTTTACTGCAGTATGACCCACTTTTCACATATCTGACATCTGGGTCTATTAGTATTGTTCCATCTCCCCCTGCCTCTTGATCTGTTGGAACTTCCTCCTCTTTGTATGTTCTGTTCTGACTTATTATTGTTTTGACCTTTGTTCTTGTAATGAGTGGTATAGTTGATGTTGAAGTCAGTGTCTTGTGGTTTCTTGTTGTCAATTCTGGCTTCATGAGCAAGCAGTATGGAGTGGACATCATCTATAGATGGTAACTCTTTCTGTGATGCAATAACAGCCACCACTGATTCATACTCATCACTCAATCCATTTAGAATGGTCAAGATCTGCTCAGATTCTGATACTTTATGATTTGCAGCACTTAAATGATCACAAGTTGTTTTGATTTTGAAAAGATATTCCCTCATTGTACTGTTATCTTTTCTCATGTTGTGCAATTGCTTCTTGTAGTACATAACTTTGGCAGCTGATTGTGTGTTAAACACTTTTTCAATTGTTGACCATATGTCATTTGCTGTCTTGCATCCAATAACATGTGACAATAAATTTGTATTTATCGAAGATAGTAGCCAAGAACAGATGAGCCTATCTTGTCTGTGATATTTAGTATACTCTTCATTATTAATTGTTTTGTTTTCTTCAACAGTTACATATTTGGGTGGAATTGGAATTGTTCCAAGAAGATGACCTTCCAGTCCATACCCTTGAACTGCATTTTCCAAAGAAGATAATTATCTTCGTTCAAGTGTGCTGTCACAAGATTAGTTTGAGGACTCACTACAGTATTCACAAGTTTTTCAACTGTAGTGTTGGGTTGATGATTATTGCTCACACTTACAGATGTGGCAGCGGCAGTATCATCAGTCATGATGATTTCAAATTATATACAGACAAAATGATGGTAAAACTAGAGATCAACAAATTAAACAGAGACAGAAATCAAGAATTAAGAACCAAGAATTGCTCACAACCAGATTAAATGCATCGGCAAGACTTAAATGATGAGTAAGCCTTTCCTTTGTTTTGCTTTTCAGTTCTGATAAGTCTTGTTGTATGGCACTTTTTCTCTTGTGATGATTCTTGATTTCTTTGCTGCTTTCTGAAGCTTTTCTTGATTTGATTTCTGTATGGGTATGATGAGATAATCCTGATGCAGTCCAGTTCTTGAACTTGGCGTGGCACTTGATTTACTCAGATGATTACCTTCGTTCAGATGATGAGACTCTGTCTACTGATGAGCGATTAAACTCAGATGATGAATTTTCTCTGATGAGTTGATTTCAAACTATGATTGGCTGTTAGGCCTTGGTAAGCTCTGATACCAAGTTGAAATTTGAGATTGCAGAGAATATCTGAATGAAGAAGAATTGCTTTACTGCTAATCGTATTACAAAAGATATTGTAATGTTTTATACAATTGTTTCTTTGATTCAGAATTAATCTATTGTACATGATACAGTTGTAATATATATAAGTGTAATTGGGCCTTGAGGAGAAACAGCCCAATGTGCTAAATAACTCAGAAATGCAGAGATCTTCAGACAGCCGTTAGATGTGGAGTTGATGGTTGAGATGCAGAAGCCCTTTACTTTAACAGATTAAATTGCAAAAGAGAAGTTACGATGATTCTCATATCTCCAATTCATAGGAGTACAACTATTGCTTCAACAAATTTCTCCAACACATTCTACACAAGTCAACAATCATAACAACAATCCATCTACCTCCATACCACCCCAAGATTGTCTATCTCCATCAAAACAGTAGAATAAGAAAAAGAAGAACAGAAGGAAATAACAAAAACAGAAAAGCAAGGAACATGAGGACTATGACAATGGCCACGACTACCAAATAAATGAGGTCCAACTACACAATTCGAATACCGAGGATGATGAAGAAATTACATAGCTAGGAAGCAATATTGGGCCGAGAAAGTCGAGTAGAAAAAACATATTAATCCTAATGCTGACAACATTGGAGAATGGAATATAAGGGGTGCACATCTCCCCTTAGAACTGCAGGAAATCAAAAAACTGATTTTTCAAAACAAATTGCAAACGATTGGTATTTTAGAGACTAAACTTAATGAAAACCTTACCATCAATATGTGCACCATTATCAGTCCTCTCTGGGAATATGCACATATTGATACATGTTGCACACGGTAGAATTGTTGTATTATGGAATCCCCACTTTTTCAACACCGTCACCGTCTCATCTTCTGACCAATACATCCGTCTTCTCGTTCCTCACTTAACATCCTCCACTCGATTCTATGTCATCTTTATTTATGCTTCATGTAATAAAGACACAAGAAACGGGCTGCGCTGATATATACAATCATATAATAATGTCTCCATTCCTTGGATCCTTATTGGCGACTTTAACACCATGTATGGCTCATCTCAAAAAGTTGGAGGCAATCCACTTACCTACCATGACATTAATCCATTATCCCAATCTATAGACATTGCTGCATTACATAAGATCCCTTCAATTGGTCTATTATATACATTGAATAACCGTAGACATGGAAAACGTACTTTTTATACATTAGACCACCCTCTTTCAACCTTCATGCCCTTACATCTTGGCCAAACCTTACAAACACCGTCCTACAATCTGGCATATCAGACCAAGTCCCCTTATCCTCTCTTGAAGTTTGAAACCAATAAAGTATCAAGCATCTTTTAAATTTTTGGACTAACCATACCCAATTTCATAACATTTTCTTGCAAGGATGGAACATCGAGACATATGGGAATCCTATGTAGATATTGTAGAAGAAATTTAAGAATGTCAAACACTCTTTAAAACACTAGGCTAAATCAAACTTCGGACATGGTGCAGCAAAATCTACACAGCTTCGTGATGAACTCAGCAAAACTCAAACTGATATGCCTGTGGATCCTCACACTGAAGAATTATCAGAATTGGAACATATTTTAAACCAACAACTTATTGAAACATTACAACATGAAATTGATATGACCAAAGAAAAGCTTGGTAAAGAATTTTTCTTTCATGGTGACAGAAACACATCTTTCTTCCATAATGCCCTAACTATCAAGAGATCCAAAGTTTTGTTCTAGCCATTGAAAGATCAGGTTGAATCAGTACAGACTGAGGAGCAACAACTTGATAAGGTATTTATAGATTACTTTAATGCATGTTTTTCTACATCGAACAATGGATCTAACCTCACTAACATTTCTCATATCGAATTATCAAGGATCACTCAGACAGATGCCATGAACCTTATCAATATGATCATAAACGCTGAGATAAAGGAGGCTCTGTTTGATCTTAATCCAAATAGCGCTGGCGGTCCTGATGGATTCAATACCCATTTCTTTACAACTACCTAGCCTATCATTGACATCATATTTGTCAAGGCTATCCAATACTTCTTCAATGCTAATACTCTCCTTAGTGGTATTAACACTACAAACATTTCATTGATACCCAAGATTGATACACCAGCTTCTGTTACACACTATCGAGCCATTTCATACTGCAATGTCATATACAGATGCATTACAAAAATTCTAGTTAAGAGGATCAACCCATCCTTAACAACATCATCTCTCCCAACCAAACTGCCTTTCTTAATAATAGGAATATTATATATAATATCCTTCCGACGCATGAATTATTAAGAGGCTACAACCATAAAAATGCTTCACCTAGATGCATGATGAAATTAAATATGCAAATGGCATTTTATTCGATTGAGTGGATACCTATTATTGCCATCATGACTAAGATGGGATTCCCTGAGACATACATTGCATGGATACACACGTAGACATACATTGCATGGATACACACGTGTATATCCACAGTTACATATACTGTTAAACTCAATGGACACGGCGCTGGCTGCTTCAGATTATCTAGGGGGATCAGGTAAGGTGATCCCGTATCCCTTTATTTATTCATCATGGTCATGGAGCTGTTGAACTCCATTCTCGATACCTATGCACGTGCAAACAGCCTAAAAACACATCCTAAATGCAAACAACCCCTTATCACATCACTTATGTTTGTGGATGATATTGTCATATTCATAAAACTAGATGCTAGTACCACATTCACTATCAATGCAGCACTCATACAATTCCATGACGTTACTGGTCTACATATCAACAAAAACAAATTACATATCATCATTGCTGGACTTCCTGACAATTCAAGGGACAACATTACCTACTTTTCTGGTCTTAATGCTATGCGAGAGAACTCTATTTACCTAGGTATCCCTATCACCACTTCAAGAATTTCGATGACCCAGTTCTTGCCAATGTATGAAAATATTATATCTAAGCTTAGGAATTGGCCTACCTATCTTCTGTCTCAGGCTGGGAGAATTACTGTTGTGAAATCTATCATTTTTGGTATGACTTCTTACTGGTATGTTTATATATTTTTCCTAAGAAATTGCTAACTATGATCAGTGCTACTATGAATCATTTCTTATGGCATGGAGAATGCAACTCACGTAAGCCTTGTTAGAAGCGTTTGCTTCTTTGAATAAGTCTACTAGAATAATAAGTCATGTTTGTCCTATTATTCAGCAAGTTAGTGTCAGTTTTAGATGTGTTAGTGGGTTGTGTTTTCCTTCTTTTGTGGAGTTCAGTTTGTTTTATTTAGCAGCTCGTACTAATAGAAAGTTAGTTATCTTGTTTTCTCTCCTCTGTGTAATCTATATTTGCTTCATTCTGGTATCAGAGCCGCAGACTCTAAATCATAAATGGCATCGGATAGCTATGTGCAACCTGCTATTCCACATTTTGATGGCCATTATGACCATTGGAGCATGTTGATGGAGAACTTTTTGCGATCAAAGGAGTATTGGCATCTAATTGAACATGGAATCACAGAACCTGACAGTGATGCTGCAGAAAGGGAGCTAACAGCTTCTCAAAAAAGAACCCTTGAAGAGCAGAGATTGAAGGATAGAAAAGCAAAGAATTATCTATTTCAAGCAATCGACCGGACTATTTTGGAGACGATACTTCTTAAGGACACTTCAAAGCAAATATGGGAATCAATGAAAAAGAAATTTCAAGGCACGACCAAGGTGAAACGTGCACAGCTTCAGGCTCTTCGTAAAGAGTTTGAAACACTAAATATGAAAGAGGGAGAGACTGTTTCAGATTATTTCGCAAGGACAACGGTGATTGCAAACAAGATGCGGATGCATGGAGATAATATGACCGAAGTTACAGTGGTTGAGAAAATTCTTCGATCCATGACACCAAAATTCGCATATGTTGTATGCTCTATTGAGGAGGCAAATGATATCGATGAGCTTTCAATTGATGCATTGCAAAGTTCCTTGTTGGTGCATGAGCAGAGAATACATGACTGTAACAAAACAGAGGAGCAAGCATTGAAGGTCTCAAGTAATAATAAATGTTCAACATGGAGCGGACGCAGACGCGGACGCGGACGCGGACGCGGACGAGGACGAGGCTGCGATGGGAGAGGAAGAGGGCGAGACAATTTTCATACATCAGATTTTCAAAGCCGAGGAAGAGGTCGCAACAATCATCACTCTTCCAATCAAAATCTAAGGCTCGACAAATCGAATGTGGAGTGTTATCGCTGTCACAGGTATGGTCACTATCAAAATGAATGTTATTCCAACTTGCAAAAGGAAAATGGTGAAAAATCAAACTTTCTTGAGAATGAAGAAGAAACTCTATTGTTGGCATGTCATAATAAGGAAGAAACTGATTCCAAAATATGGTACATCGACACTGGCTGCAGCAACCACATGTGTGGCAATAAGTCCTTGTTTTCAAGCTTGAATGAAACCTTCCAAACCACTGTGAAATTCGGAGATAATTCTGTGATTCCAGTCATGGGAAAAGGTGATGTAAAAATACAAACCAAATCAAATACTGCTGAAACTATTTCTAATGTTTTCTATGTGCCAAATTTGAAAACCAATCTCTTAAGTGTGGGTCAGCTACAAGAGAAGGGTTATACAATCATGATTGCAGCAGGAACATGTCAAATTCGAGATATAAAGAAGCAACTTATTGCACATGTGCCAATGACTGAAAATAGGATGTTTCCTTTATCTCTTAACCATGTCATCCAGTCATGTTATACAGCTATAATAAAAGACTCCTCAACCCTTTGGCATCTCCGCTATGGCCATCTCAATTGTAATGGGCTGAAGACATTATTTCGAGAAAATATGGTGACAGGTCTTCCTCGGATTGATAATATTTCACATGTTTGTGAGCAGTGTATTGTTGGCAAACAACACCGTCTTCCATTTCCAACAGGGACAGCATGGCGTGCTAAAGAAGCTCTCGCATTGATTCATACAGATTTATGCGGACCTATCAATCCAAGCTCGAATGGGAACAAAAGGTATTTCATTCTTTTTATCGATGATTACAGTCGTAAAGCTTGGGTATATTTTTTGCATGAGAAGTCCGAAGTGTTTGGTATATTTAAATCTTTTAAAGCTCTTGTTGAGAAAGAAACTGGAAAGGTTATTAAGGTTCTTCGCTCGGATCGTGGCGGCGAATACAATTCTCAAGAATTTGTTAATTTCTGCAAATCTAATGGAATCAAAAGGCAACTTACTACATCCTACACTCCACAGCAAAATGGTGTCGCGGAGAGGAAAAATCGCACCGTATTGAATATGGTGCGTAGTATGTTGTCTACGTCTAGCGTTCCCAAACGATTTTGGCCGGAAGCTATATTGTGGAGTATCCATGTCCTAAACAGAAGTCCTACTCTAGCTGTTAAAAATGTGACGCCGGAAGAAGCTTGGAGTGGTAGAAAGCCTAGCGTTGATCATTTTCGAGTTTTTGGGTGCATTGCATATGCACATATTCCAAATGAGAAAAGAAAGAAACTTGATGACAAAGGAGCAAAATGCATCTTTATGGGAGTTAGTGAACATTCTAAAGCCTATAGATTATACAATCCTTCTACAGGGAAAATGATAATTAGCCGTGATGTTATATTTGATGAAGAAAAGACTTGGATGTGGAATGTCACTGACACCAAACAGCAAGTTTCCATCACTTTGGATGATGAAAATGCAGGGATTCCTCCACAGTACACAGTTGGCTCCCAACAGACTCCACCGCCATCCCCTATCAGCTTGCAAACAGATCCTGATACTATACCTAGTGACCTCCATCCAACTAACACTTCATCTCCATCTCAATATCCTTCCTCTATGCCCACACAGTCAGATCATCCAACTGATTCTCGTCCTCAACGCACTAGAAGCAAACCAGCATGGATGAAAGATTATCAAGTGCCTGGAGTTCAAAATATTGATAATCCATCGGTTCATTTTGCTTTGTTTGCAGATTGTGATCCAGTTTCATTCACAGATGCTATTCAAAAACCACACTGGAAGGAAGCCATGGATTCTGAAATTCAAGCCATTGAGAAGAACAATACTTGGCAGTTGACAGATCTTCCTAAGGGTCACCAGTCCATTGGTGTCAAGTGGGTATTTAAAACGAAATTGAATCAAGATGGGAAAGTTAATAAATACAAAGCTCGTCTTGTTGCTAAAGGATACGAGCAAGAGTTTGGTGTGGATTACAAAGAAGTGTTTGCTCCCGTCGCATGACATGATACCATTCGGTTAATACTTGCTATGGCAGCCCACAATTTATGGCCTCTTTACCAATTGGACGTAAAATCAGCATTTCTCCAAGGCGCTTTGCAAGAAGAGGTGTACGTCGATCAGCCTCCAGGCTATGTTCAGAAAGGACGTGAGCACATGGTGTACAAATTACGGAAGCCTCTATATGGGCTCAAACAAGCTCCTCGAGCTTGGCATAGCTGCATTGCTAGCTATTTTTCAAATGCTGGCTTTCAACAGTGTCCTTATGAACATGCATTATTTATTAAGATAGGACCTAATGCTAACATACTGATCATATGCTTATATGTCGATGATCTTATCTACACAGGAAATGATGCAGCTATGTTTGATGCCTTTAAACGCTCAATGATGCAGGAATTTGACATGACAGATCTTGGGAAGTCACACTATTTTTTGGGCATTGAAATTGTCCAGTCCCCTGGCAGAATATTTATCTCACAGCAAAGGTATGTTCGAGAAACTTTGGCTAAGTTCCAGATGCAGCACTGCAATTCAGTTGGTACACCAACTGACATTAGTTTGAAATTGCACAAAGACCCAAACGGAAACAAAGTTGACAGCACAGCGTACAAGCAAGTTGTGGGCAGTCTAATGTATTTGACTGCAACGAGACCCGACATCACGTATGCAGTCAGTCTGATCAGCAGGTACATGGAAAGTCCTACAACTATGCATCTTGCTGCTGCAAAGCGCATTCTTCGATATTTGCAGGGAACACAAAGTTTGGGGTTAATGTACAAGAAGGAAGAGCACTTCAGTCTTGTGGGCTTTGTGGATAGTGATTATGCCGGTGATCCTGACGATAGAAAGAGCACATCCGGTTATGCCTTTATACTCAGTTCAGCAGCCATTTCCTGGTCCTCGAAGAAACAAGAAATTGTCACTCTTTCCACCACTGAAGCGGAATACGTAGCTGCTGCATCTTGTGCTTGTCAAGCCGTGTGGCTTAGAAACATTTTGAATGAATTGCACTGCCCTCAAGTCAGTTCTTCTACAATATTTTGTGACAACAGCTCGGCCATCAAACTTGCCCAGAATCCTGTTTTGCATGGACGTAGTAAACATATCGATGTCCGGTTTCATTTTTTGCGTGAACTTGTTCGAGCTCAGTCCATTGATGTTGTCCACTGCCGCAGCGAAGATCAACTTGCTGACATTCTTACCAAATCTCTTAAGTTGACTCAGTTCTTGAAATTACGCAAATTGCTTGGTGTTTGTGCTTTGGAAGACCCGGTTTGAATGAGGGAGCCATGCTGCAAGTTGTTTCTCCTGTAAACTGATTGTATCGGCTCTACAAATCAGTTTATGGGAGGGAATGTTAGAAGCGTTTGCTTCTTTGAATAAGTCTACTAGAATAATAAGTCATGTTTGTCCTATTATTTAGCAAGTTAGTGTCAGTTTTAGATGTGTTAGTGGGTTGTGTTTTCCTTCTTTTGTGGAGTTCAGTTTGTTTTATTTAGCAGCTCGTACTAATAGAAAGTTAGTTATCTTGTTTTCTCTCCTCTGTGTAATCTATATTTGCTTCATTCTATCCCTATTGCATTCACCAAAATATGCAAACCGAGGAGAAAGGGGGTTAGGCATTACTAACCTACAATACTGGAACAAGGTAGCTGTAACGAAACATATCAATGATATTCTGAGTAACAAACCAAATTTATGGGTTAAATGGATTACCAAGAATTACTTATTCGAGAGAAATTTCTAAACTACGACCTCTCCCTCTGCAGCAAGTTGGTTCTGGAAAAGCTTACTTCACATGACGAATATTATACTACCAATTGTTAAATACAATATATTCGCTGACACACTCCCCTTGGTCTTCCACTGGTGTAACACTGAATGACATACTGGACAACATGCAGAAGAACACTACTGGCATCCTTGACAATGCTATTATTCGACATTCATATTCCAAGACAAGATCATTATGCCTACTGCTAGCTCGGTGGTGGTTAGAAACTTTTGGGATATGATCATGAGAGAAAAACACATTAGCACATCATACAAGATCCAATTGACTAATAAGCATGGTGCACATTCCATTGCTATTGTATACAAAGACCATCTTCTTGACAATGTTAGAACTAACTCTCCATAGGATCGGCGAATTTGGAATTGTATGGGATCAAAAAACGATAATTTCCTTCTATGGAAAATGGCCAGGGAATTCATCATAAGCAACATATGTGTTTTCTGCAATGAGCAATCCGAAAGTAGAGACCACTTACTCTTCGAATGTTTTATTGACTTTGGAAATCTATAATTATGCAGGCAGGTATATACTATGGCAACAATAATCATAGCCAACAATGGTTTGAAATCTTCAAGAGATTAAAGTGGAGAACCGAGTGAGGTGATCGTATGCTTATTATTTTGAAATGTTTCCTTACTGTATTGTAGCGGGCGAGAAATCACTAAGTATTTGAGAACAAAAGTAAAAAACAAGCATAAGTTTATTGCAGAAGTAAAAGGTGCTGTTAACAGGAGGATGAGATACTTGCAATCGACTGGACCGGGCTATGATTGGCGTTCTTTTAATAAAATCGGTATTTGGGCTCTTTCGGCCTCAATCCTTATCTAATTAAATTGGTCTTTGCTGTTTTTCTATTTCGTTGTATGTATATACTTTTAGTTTTCTTTTAATCAATATCTAATAGGACTAGTATAAAAACCTGTTTACCTTAAAAAAATAGTTTTCAAAATAAGTAATATGTATATATATATTTGGCTTTTAAATACACACACACATTTATTTAATTATTTAAAAAAAATTATATATACATATACATATACATATACAAACATTTATAAAATGATATATAAACATTGTATGTAATACGTATTGTATTAATTAATTTCTTACATTAAAATCTGTTTATAATATTATTAAGTTTCGAATAACGTAAAGAACTTTTTTTAAAATTTTTGGTCGTGAGTAAGTAAGTTGAAGGTTATATATACATAATTGTTTGTAATACATACAAATATATAATCCATCAAATGGTGATAACACTTATATATTTGAGATTTATGATATTGAATATATATAACAACAACATAATTATATAATGAATAATATACATACATCAACGGTATTAAGTAGATTATTACCTTTCACTAAAGCCTAGTTGATACATCTAGAAACATTGAATCCCAACACTCCTTGAATTGAATCTAAATCTAACTAACTCTACTAAACTGAATGCAACTACCACTGATGTAGGAATATTTTTTGAATTAATGTTTTAAGATTGAAAATTTGAGGATAAGTGTGACGCCCTTGCTCCATTGACCAAATTATCGGAGGGTGTTTATCGTCTGATAACTTGAATCAACAAGCATGGAAGGAGCGATCTCTCCTACGCACTGCTTTGGTCATCATGGATTTTTTTCAATACCTGAATAAATCTGAAAATATGATACATCCTTTCATATACATATAACTCATCACATGAATATATTACATCGACCAATACAACGAAATGTGAAAATAATTTTAAATAAACTAATTATTCGACATCGCTATCTGCTGCAACTCCATATCGTAGCCCATAAATCATATATAATCATATCAAACCTGTAGAACAACATCAATCTGACCCAAAGAGTTGTAAAAAACAAAACCTCAATCAGGCTAGACATCTTCTGTGAGTTAATTTGTGTAATATAATATAAATGAATATTTCAAATCGAGTTTTGTGGGGTATATAAATTACACAAAGGGTCACACACACCAAACAAATTCCCCAGCCCACATTTTCACAAATCAGTTATAACACCCATGTCAAGGCACTATTTAATATAACATACATGGTAGAAACTCTAATCAACTGGGATATCATATCCTATCATTTTACTTATGAGTTTCTTTGTGTTATATAAATTCAAATCATTATTTGAAAACAGTCATTTTCCGAGTTAAACGAAATTTCTATTAATACTTATGAGAAGGCTTACATCATCCCCATCTTGTGAATCCAGAAGGGTTGCACGTTGATAATCTCATCTGTAGATTTACCCTCTACATAGACTAATCTGCCTTGACAAGTCATCCAGGTCCATTTCACCCGCATACATCCCGTCAATTGTGATTGCACTTCACACGATCCTTTAATTTCGTACCCTTCAAGTATCTGAAGGCGTGGTAAATTTTACCGATGTTGTAGTCCACTGCATCAACTATGTTATATCTCTATCAGTGGCACTACTTCTCTTCGTTTGCACTGCATCTTCGAAAATCTTCATTATCCTTGATAGATTTAAATGTCCTGGAAACAGATCGTTTAGACATAATGACGAGAGACAAGCTTGTCACAATTCAAGTTGCGACCCTCGGATCAGTCCGCTAAGATAAATATTAGCAGTCTAGCAGTCAATTTCTATATCTACCTCAAGAAATGTTAAATTTTTTACTTTAATATTATTTGGTTATACTAAACGATATTCAGTCCCGCAATGTCATTTTAACCCATCATATTTCCCATTTGATTTGTCGTGTTCGTGCAATATAGTTTAACTTGCAAGTAATAACATCTTTTATAACTTTAACTGTTTTTATACACGACATTGAATATTAATAATCGGGCTAAAATAAAGTAATTAAACCTAAGTGATGGAATTTAAACTAACAAAACTCGTATAAAATCATCCATACAAGCATCCAATAACATAAGTTCATAATATCCAAATCAAAGTGGATTTTTAATTACATAGCTAGGATTTATGCTTTTACTTCAATTTAAACCTCAAAATATAGCTATAATTTAAGTATACTTGCATATAGTCAATTTAATATTTCAACCATTAACATACAAATCATCCATAACATTTACTCTCATTTATTAATGAAATTAGACAATGTTTCCAAATAAATCATGTGTAGTGCACAATTTTTATCGTGCACGTGCACGTCCTTATTTCAAAAGAAAATAGAGTAAAGTATCTTTTAATGGTTTTATATAATATATGAATATTATATTTCATATATTTTTATTTTTATTTCTAATTATTTTAAAGTTCCTATGCATGAAACATGTGCACTTTAAAATTTTCATTTTGTCTCTTGTGCATGAACATGAATGAGAACTTGCAACTGGTTTTTTTTCCTTCTCTTCTTCCCACTTGGAAACCATGACTGCGCCTTCCTCCTTCACCTAGTCTCACTGCCTTTGACCACCTTAGACCGATGAGACCTAACCATCAGCCACCACCTCCTGTCTTCACCGGCCCCTAATTAGGCGCCTTCCATTTCTTCATAGCACGAGTGTGTACAATTTCCAATCTTCTTCATTTGAAATTTGGTCATGGCTCCACCACCTTAGGTCATCAACGAGTGAACTAGGCTCACCATCGCACTCGGCTACGCAGTACGATCCTACCTATACCTTTTATTCCAACTCTAGTGCACCCGTTCACACTACGGACGTGGATATGACGGTGTCATTTCTGATCACCATGGACTTTGAAAATAAGGCAGAAGTTAGTCGATTTGTTTATCTCACTTTCCTCTATAATTTCTCTTTTGGTTGCGTGCTCAAATTCATCTTAAATTTTGAAGAGGAATGTGGGTGTGTGAGGACATATTAATCTCATTCTAGTAATACATGCCTACTACATGCAAGTTTATAAATATTAATCAAATGCACATACATATTCTAATTTACAAGAGTGCCTATGTTCATTCATGTGGACATATTAATCAAATTTTGATGGACAGTCAATTGCTTAGACACAAGTAATGTTGGAAATGGAACTAAGGCTATATGCACACTAAAGCTACATATATATTATTATTTCTGTCATTGTTCTTTGCAGTGAAATACATAATAGAAATAAAGAAAACCACTCAAAACACTTGTGTTATGGCAGAGGATATATATACTCACTGACTTGTGTGGCGAGACTCGTTATATTAAAAGATATCACCCAGAGTTTATAAATTGAATGGGTTAACATATACATACACACATACACATATGCATACAAAGAACAAAAATATACAATGCTCTGTGTATATACACGTTTACTGACTAAAAATGGATCAAGACAAAGTACAAGAATGACGATATATTATTGTGCACCACAAGCGGTCTTAATGACAGTTCTATGATGGGTTAAAGAAAAACAGAAAACGAAACAATAAAGTGTACTCACTTATTTTTTTATAAGACATGAAGTGGACAGTGTTTAACAATACAAAGTTATGATAAAATGACGAACCATAAGTTTTACAGTAACTTTAGCAAGGTGAGCTAGAGATGAAAAGAGTTTACTCACTTTTGTTGATGGAGAAGATGAGTTGGCTGATGACGAAGTAACTGATGATGGCGGAGAAGAAATTTAGCAGAATTATAAGGCTTTTGGTTTTGCAGGAGGGATGAGGAAGGAAATATGGACTACAGGTTGTTTATATAGGCGTGGGGTAATTTATTGCGTAAACGTAAACAGATAAGTATAAAAGTTGAGATGCAGTAAAAAAAATTCGAATATGTTATTTTCTATTAAATGAATTTGTACCTTTAACTGGCTAATTACTCGAACCGACTTCGTATACCGGTCTAAAAATTCGCTCGAGGCGTTTCATCAAATTCTTATTTTATGTTTATGAAAAATTTCTTTAACTAAAATACTACTTTTTAGTTTTTAACTATTATATAAAATAATTGTTTTATTTCCAAAATTTGTTGAATATTATTTACAGGAAAATAGGTAAATGGACAAACCTAAAATAAAATTTAGACCGAAGGAAAAAAAAATTTTAGGCTGAAGAACAATGCTTGTTAAAACTACCATTTTTTTTATGTAAAACTAAATATAATGCTACATGTAACTGGCATTTTGTGTAGTGTATAAGTTGAATATAATGTTAATTATAACTAGCATTTGTCCTTCGGTCTAAAAATAAAACTTGGTGTTCTTCAGCCTAATTTTTTTTTCAAAGTTTGTCGTTTTTCCTAATTCCCTCTATTCACTACAACAAAGGCAGCGTATAGCGACGGCTAATATGCATCGGCGGCCGTTGCTAGCCGTCGCTATTGGCCGTCGCTATTTAATCCGTTGGCAACAGGAAAAGCAACGGCAATAGCGACGGCTCCGTCGCTAAAAAAGCGACGGCAAGCAACGGCAACGTACACGTGTCAACACCACGTGGCAGTTAGTTTGTTTCCCGGAAGTCTGTTACTTGCCGTTACTTGCCGTCGCTTCTTTGCCGTCATTGGCCGTCGCTAGCCGTCGCTATATTTGACCAGAAAGCCGTTGCTAGCCGTCGCTTTTTTGGGCAAAACCTGCTGTGCACACAGTAGCTATTCTTCCATCAAATCTCATCCTAAACCTCAAACCTCATCTCAAACCTCAATAATATCAACAATAACACATCTCAACAATACCCACAACATCAATATTCAACAATATAACAAAAAAAACACAAAAACCAACCAAACCAACATAATATACAAAACCAAACCAAGTATCAAGGTACAAGGATCAAATCCAAATATAACCAAACCCAAACATCATCCAAAATACCAAGTATTCAATCCCAAGTATCAAATCTAGTCTAAATATGTACATAAATACATACCCACAAGAATAGAAAAACTATGCTTCATCATCCTCCTCATCATCCTCGGCATCATCAGGTCCATCTCCCTGCTCACCAGGCATAGTGCCGTGCTCCTGATAAAATGCTGCAATGCGCTCATCTATATGCTGTGCCAATTGGCCATTTCGCCAATCGTTAAGCTCATCCAGCTGCCTCTGCATCTGAGCAATACGCTCCTCCTCCATCGATTTGCTATAAACTCTTTGGAAATTAACAGCCTGTGAAATAACTGAAGTTAATACGATAGCATTTTACATGAATTTTGAATGAATTGGATAGTATATAAATAATTCTTTTGATGTGAGAATAATGTGGATCTTTTAATATGAAGTTAGTGAAATGGTTTACCTCCTGATTGCCGAAATCATAACGCCTATTTCGAGTAGGCGGTGCAATAACGGAATCCCAAATCCTGTTGGACTCCTCAACTGTAAGCTCTGCTCTTCCACTCGCCTGTGCCAATGCCGATGCCTTTGCCTCATATCGCCCCTGCAATTACAAACATAATCTTGAAACAATTGGTATACAATTTACATATATACAATTTGAATCACGAGTTAGCATATTTACCATCGCTTCTTCAGCTTTGCTGTCGGTCCAATCATAGGTCGCATTCCCCTCATCATCAACAGACTCAAGTGCATGTGTGGCTCTAAAAACCTCAGCCATTGTAGGCTCCCTTCCGTACTTTGCAAACTGAAGATATACACGAATAAGATATATTGAAAATAAGCATAAATGTTACACATGAAGATATGCATCACCATATGCTAAATATATTTTATATTTACCAATTCTCTCCTATGCTGTTGGAAAGATTTAGAGCCACCTCGATGTAAATCAGGATTCTTATTCCTATTGGCTTGGTTTCTTACTGCTACTTCCTATTAATTTAGATACACGATTAAAATAATGCAACTAACATAATTGTAAGCATTCTCATCATAGCTTACTTTAGCTGCTTCTGACTCCCAATATGTGAGAAATCCGTTCCAGACTTCATCGCTCATCCAACCTGGCTTTTTGCCAGCCTTCTTCGCCCTTGATATTGTCTTTCTATAATTCTTCCGCATTTTTTGGTTCCAATTATTGCTAAAAACATCTAAATCATGCGGCTCCACTCGTACAACAGCCTGCATATTGAATTTATTTTGAATTACATACAACATATTATTTTCAATAGAAATATATAAATTGTAATTACCATCAAGTCGGCCCATATAGCATTTTTAATATGAGCTGGAATGCTATCACAATGTGGCCAAGCTGCTGACATCCGACTCTTATATGAATTCTTCGAGACATCTAAAATAAACTGTGATGGTTACACCTCGAACCCCCTGTAATTGTTAACGTGCATAGTTTATATATTTTAAATAATATAATTGAAATAAATTTGACATTTACCCAACACTCTTCGGAATAATCTCCGCAACTCGGCGTGTATCTGCCTCTAAGCTACTAGGACCCGCTGCAGCTCCAGGAGACTGAGATGGAGAAGGCTGAGATGTAATCCTACGTCTTCTATCAGCCATATCTGCCACAATCATATATTATATATAAAAGCATAATGATCAAATGAGCATCACATAATCATACAATAAAACGATAACGCATAAATCAGAATAATACATCGCTCAGAATAGTACATCGCTCAAAATATTACATAGCATAAGTGAATACATAGCTCAGAATAGTACATTGCATAAGTGAATACATCACTCAGAATAGTACATTGCATAAGTGAATACATAGCTCAGAATAGTACATTGCATAAGTGAATACATAGCTCAATATAACACGACATAACTAGATACATAGCTCTTAATATAGTACATCACATAATACAACAAACGATGCCATCTGTGATCATTCTTCATCATCTTCTGATTCAGACTCGGTCTCGTACTCTATATCGTTTTCTTCGTTACTAACAAATGCATCTATTAAAACATTCGCTTCATCATTCAACGATCCTACATCGATGTCATCGGTTATTATTATTTCGGTATTTGGCTCAAGATCTGCTTGATACGCTGCTTCATCTGGAATATTATTTCCATCAAATGTAAATCTTGCCTTTGTTTTAAAAACAGCCCACCAGTCTGCTTTATCTTTTTTTAAGGATGGATACGGAGCAAAATAAACTTGTAATGCTTGCTTAGCTAACACGAAAGGATCATATTTATAGTAATGTGACGTATGCTTTATTTCAATTAACTTATAATCCTTATGTACGTTAATTCCAGAACCGGGAACGTTGCTAAACCAGTTGCATTTGAATAAAAAAACTTTCTCTAGCGGTTGTGTATAATAAGTCAACTCTAAAATTTGTGTTAAGACGCCATAAAAATCTTTTATATGCTCTTCTGGATCATCGCTGCCTTTGACAAATACACCGCTGTTATACGTTGATTTTTCAGCTCCGTAATCTTTGGTGTTAAATTTAAATCCGTTGACGAAGTATATAGGATGGGTCTTGACATTTCTTCTTGGTCCTATAGCAAAGTGTCGTATTCCTTCGTCAACAACACTGTTATTCGGATCGTGAACATAGCTTGCAAACCACCCAGCAAATTGTTTACTGAAATCACCAGATGGATGTTGTGATTCGTATATGCTGCAAATAAATGTATTATATTCCCCTAATTATTAATATATAAATATACGTATAATTGAACTGTACAATCAATCAGTATTACCTGATAAATGGTGCAACTTCAACACAATTTAAAAGAACATATGTGTGTGCCACATGGTAGTCTCTATCATCTAACCATATTTCCACACATTTTCCAGCAGGTCTTCCATGTTGTCTAAAAATAGATAACATTGTTTGAGAAGAATCATGCTCAACAGCTTCTTCATTACGGGGAACACTTACAAACGATAAGTTCACATCGTCACTAAAGTAGTGTGAGGAAAAAAAGAAGCTTTCTCTTCAAGGTACGATTTGCAAATCGAACCTTCTACTCGTGCTTTTTGTCTAATTTTTTTCTTCAAATGATTCAAGTACCTATAACAAAAATAATTAATTTAGTATATTGGTACAAGAATATACATTTTCAACTAATCAACAAGAATATTGAGGAGTTTAAAATCACCTCTCAAATGGATACATCCATCCATATTGCACAGGACCTCGAACGAGTGCTTCGGATGGCAGATGCATAGGCAAATGCTCCATTACATTAAAAAAACCGGGCGGAAATATTTTCTCGAGTTTGCAGAGCAATACAGGAATTTCTACTTCAAGTTTACGTAAATGATCTACATTTAACGTGGTCGAACAAAGCTGTTTGTAAAACATACTTAATTCTGTTATAACACTCCATATTTTTGTTGGCAACAGTTCTTTGAATATCACAGGTAAGAAATATTCCATCATGATATGACAATCATGACTTTTCATCCCACTCAATTTATTGTTTTTCAAGTCAACACATCTGCGAAGGTTAGAAGAAATCCCATCAGGACATCTTAGTCCTTCCACCCATTTGAGTACGAGTTTTACTTGCTTGTTGTCTAGCTCATAACATGCTTTGGGTTTTTTGTTATCGTCGTACAACTGAAGTTCGGGCCGCTTACAGAAATGTAATATATCACGTATCGAATTCGCATCGTCCTTGGTTTTCCCCTTTACATTCAAAATTGTATTAAAAACGTTATCAAACACATTTTTTTCATTGTGCATGACGTCAATATTATGTCGCAGTAAGAGATTTTTCCAATAAGGTAACTCCCAAAATATACTTTGCTTGCACCAGTTATGAATGTCCGATTTACCCGGAATGTCGACCTGTTTCCCAGTTTCATGAATCTTAGGATAGTCTTTCACGATTTCATATATCTCTTCACTTGTCCAAACTTTAGGTGGTAGCATATTCTCTACTCTGTTAGCTTTAAAGTTCGTTTTATCCATTCTGAATTTATGATTAATATGTAGAAAACACCGGTGACAGTCAAACCAGGAAATTTTCTTGCCGTACTTTAATGAAAATGCTCGTGATTCTTCCATACAATATGGACAAGCTAGACGTCCAGCTGTGCTCCAACCTGAAAGCATGCCATATGCGGGAAAATCATTAATAGTCCATAATAAAGAATCGAACATACGAAAATTTCTTTTTCTCGAAATGTCATATGTTTCAACTCCTTCATGCCATAGTGTTTTCAATTCTTCGATCAACGGTTGTAGATAAACATCAATTCCTTGAGTCGGATCATCAGGACCGGGAACGACAATCGTTAAAAACATATATGGAGTTTTTATACACATCCATGGAGGTAAGTTATAAGGAGTGACAATAATAGGCCATGATGAATATTTACTACCAAATTGAGAGAATGGCGAAAATCCATCTGTACATAAACCGAGCCTAACATTACGGCTCTCTCGAGCAAATTTAGGATACGTCCTATCGAAATGTTTCCATGCTTCTCCATCAGCTGGATGTATCAATGTTCCTTCTACTGGCGTTCTCACGCTGTGCCATCGCATCTGACATGCTGTAGCAGAAGAAGCATATAGCCGTTGAAGTCTGGGAGTGATGGGTAAATAATGCATTCTTTTATAAGGGACTTCTTTTCCTTTCTTTTTCCTTGGTTTGTATCTTTCCTCGTTACAAATTCTGCATTTTCTAAGGTGAGCGTCGTCTTTCCAAAATAACATGCAACCTTTAACACATGTATCTATCTTCTGGTATGGCAATCCAAAAGCAGACATAAGTTTTTTAACTTTATAATGACTATCGCACATCAAATTATTGGGTGGCATGTGTCGTTTAGCAGTTTGTACAATTGCTGTAAACACCGCTTCTGTAAGATTGAATTTTGATTTCATCGTGATGTATTCAGCGGTTACAGATAATTCGATTCCACTTTCACATCCATCCCACAATGGTCTCTTAGCGGAATCCAATAAATCGTAAATTTTTTTAGCTTCCATAGTCGGTTCTTCACCATTTTCGTTTTCAATGTCGTCTTGATCAATGGATCGAAACATTGATCGGGCTGCATCTTGCACCATATTTTCTATTTGGATTTGCCGCTGTATTATCATCCTCTTCCACTACAGGATTAGGTGTATATTGAACAAACTCTTCGTGACGATCCCATAAATAATAATTCGGTACAAAACCAAATTTATACAAGTGAACTTCTACTACATCTGCCTTCCAATGCTTCAGATGTTTGCACTTAGCACACGGACAACGAATGTCTACGTTATTTCCATTATTCGATTTAACAAATCTAATAAACTCGTGTACACCGTTAACAAAATGTTCCTTTATTGATCCTTTCATACCTTTTCGGGATTCATACATCCAACTACGATCGAGAAAATAATCGAACATATCTCCTGATTTGCAAAAATAATATTAGACAATTCAAACAAACACTTCACTGAAACAAATTAGACTGGAATTTAGTAAATTTTATTAATTTAGTAACTTTATTAATTTGACAAATTAGACCGAACTTTAGTAAATTTATTAATTTGGTAAATTAGACTAACTTTATTAATTTGGTAAATTTTAAACTAACTTTAGTAAATTTTAAACAAACTTTAATAAATTAGACTGAACAAATTTATTAGTTTCAAACTAACTTTTAAATTAAATTTATTAGTAAATTTATTGTTTAACGGCCGGTCATTCTACTTCCCATTACAAACACAATAACGTAATCATATTTTATAAATCATTTCATATTAAACGATTCAACAAAATTTCGGCAGCACTTCCCTTTATTCCCTGTATCGTACACAAATGCATGTACACAGGGAAAAAAAGGAAGTGCCATCGAAATTTCGTTAACCGTTTAAACTGAAATGATTTATAAACTGCGATTACGTTATTGCGTTTGTAACTTGTCCAATACTGGGAAAAATCCAACAAATATTGTATCAGATGAATACAGATGTCCGTTCTGTGTAAAAATGAACATCCATATAACGATCATATACAACACTTATCAAACGGGGCCAAAAATTGTCTAAGGGGTTCACACAAATAAAACAAATTTTCTAATTTATATTTTAACAACTATAAATTTTTTAATAATACGTTCAATAAATATTTGTCAACTAAATTTCACATTTTGACACGTACTTTAAAATTTGGCTAACTAAGTCAAATTTTAAATAACGAATTTTTCTAAATCAAATTAGAAGTTAGCACTTATAATAAATTGAATTATTTTTATTTTAAACAATATACGTTTAGTTGGAAATTCTACAATGAGACAAAAGTGAATCATTGTAATTCTTTTAGGCTATGAGTACTTTAGCATGGCCATTGCAAGTGAGCATAAATGATATATTTGAACAAAATACACAATTGTAGTGTACTTACACTTATAACTAACGCATGCTAAATAATTAAATTTTCACCTAATCGGCAACCATCATTGCATAAACTTATCAATAAGCATCTTAAACATGTTATCACCATCTTAATCCAAATCACATCACCAACCATTAATTCTACAATAACCAACATCACAATAGTATGCGTTAATCATCGTTTTCAACTTCGAAATAAAATGATTTTATTCTCAAATCAACCTATAATACTACTATCACCATACATATACCACATAACTACCAATCTCAAACCCATAATCATGCCATTAACAACCAATTTATAAACCCAATTAACACGCAAATAAACCCAAATTAAACCCTAATTGAATACAAAATAAGGTTAGAACACATATCGGATCAATTTGGGAGGTAGGGAGCGAATTTTTGAGCACCAAATCGACGGGGCGACGGGGGGGCGACGGGTAGGGTTTGGTGTGTTTTTTTTTCGTTTGCTGAATGGGGAAGAAGGAAGCTCGGATTGGCAGATATATAGGTCGAGCAACGGCTAACGACGGCTAGCGACGGCCGCTTTTTTTAGCCGTTGCCCCTGTCCGACGCTATTCTAGGTGTTTCCTGTATTGATTATTTATTTATCGAATTTTTTTTTACGTCTTTTGGATTTCAAAAATAATCCAAATTCCAAATTTAAACTTTTAAATCATTGCTTCCATATAAATTCCAATTAAAAATCCAAATAAATATTACTATAATTACTCAAATAACGAAATGTTATAATAAGGGAAGGGGTGTAGTTGGCCTTTGCGTAGTTAATGGTGCAAGAGAGTAAAAAAATAAAAGTGGAAATTAAGGACACATTATTCTTTTTTAAACTTATTTATTTTACATTCCTTTTAGAAACTATTTTCTTTATCCCACTTTTTTGAATTTCTTTTTTTTTTGACTTCTCCCCTTTCCAAATTTAAAAATGAGTTACGAACATTTTCCCTTAAAGCACATGTTAAAGTTAGTATAATAACCTAAATGTCCGCTTGAATTTCACCATTTTTAAAAATATAAGAACGTAATTTATAAAAGAAGATTGGAATGGACCTAAGAATAATTTTTTATAATGATAAGGATGTATGCCAAAATTTCCCTTAATAAAGTAAAGGGCTGGAGATGAATATATGGTGGAGATCCTAGGAGGAAAATGAGGATCGAGATCCACCTCTCTCTCTTACCTATTCATCTCTTTGAATTATTAAATCCCTTCTTAGCCATCATATGATCGGTCTTCCTATGCTTCATAGTCGCACTCGGTAGCCCGTCATGGGCCTCAAAATCACTTCGAGCCCAATCAATAAATAACACATTTAAACCAATCTAAACGTGTATCGATATCGTATATCGATTAGTGTATTTATAACTATTATATACACGCTTCTAATATTGATCAACAAACATCAAATAGAACTTCATAATCACTATTCCATAAATATTAATTAAATTGATTAATTTATAACAATTATAATTTAATTAAATAAGGTGGAAACATGAGTATTAAAGGTTTCAGTTGTGTGACCCTTAGGTATATATATTTGGTCAGCGATTAATATTGAACAATTCAAATATTAATGTTCACACTTCACTTAATAGGTCGTCTGGCATAATGACCAAATTTATAGCTTACATAGCTTTGTTAAAATCTAATTTACTTTAATTAAGCGTTATCTAGTGGTGACAATTATTTACAACAATTCTCTTAGTCAAATCTATATCACATTAGGACTTATGGAATTTGGTAAGGGCCAAAATTATATTATAATCTATTCAACTTTATTGTCAAAACACAAAGTCCTTGGCTCGATAATAACAATTACTATTAAACAAACTGCTCTAATCATGGACTTATCCTTTAAGTTGACTTCAATTGACCGTGATGTTAACCTCATATAATTGAGCAGACGAATTCTCCCTTGAATAGGATCTCCCATTCAATGGTTCCACTCGACTTAACTATAGTATTTCGATGGACGTAGTGCCATGATTTAACTATAATTAAAGTAGAGTTTCCACATTGAAGTTTGATAATATTCTTAAGTTGAGGGAATCGTGTAATGTTGTCACATTAATATTTTCTATTTGACCATAGTTTATTAACCAATAGAAAATTATCGAGTGTCATTCCATATTTATCCAGAAACTATCAGTACTGAACCCTTGGTGCCCTAGTAGCCACGAATAATATATTTCTTAACATATGGAGAGCGTTACGTATTTTACTCTCAACGGATGTATCAATATCAAGTCTTGATACATCATGACTAGGAATACATATAACTGTATATTTATATTATTGTAATAAATTGCTCATGGTTACGTCACATTGTAACTACTATCACAAAGCATTTAATTTATGTATTTTCTATTAAATATACTTTTAATTTAATTAATTAATTGATAGAACAATTATATCAAGTATATAATAGAAAGAAAGCACCTTTCAATTCGAACAAGATTGGTTATCGAGTTAGATTTATGTAATAATTACATAATTGCCCCTACAACATGCACCTATCTTATCAATCTCTGACTTGCACTTGGGGCCAATTATGGAATCTATATCCTATCCCTTCGTTCATTTTGGTGAGAACTGTTTGTGTTAGTCTCTCTATGAATGGATTTGATATGTTGTTTTAAATATCTACTATGTCAATCAACTCTCTCCAATGACGATAAATACATTTATCGTATGGAACTAGTCAAAAAATGTTTGTCGACTTATAGTGAGCTCTTATCATTACATTGTTATCATATAACAATAATGTAGTATTCTTAATACTTGAAATTATCTGTAGCCCGGTAATAAATTTGTACATTGTATTTATACATTTCTTTTACAGTGGCGTTATTCGAGGCGATGTACTTAGCCTTTTCGTCGAATTAGCCACAACCTTTTGTTTGGAACAATTTCAACCTAAAGATCCTTAAACAGGTTTAAATATGAATTTAATATTGATATATTATCTTCAATATCACTCATGAAGTTTGAATCTGTTCACTCCTTCGTAAGAATTATTTTATTCATATAAATAATTCTCTAGCATTTCGGAAATATTCGAGAACAGTCTAAACTACTATTTGTTGCTCTTAATTTGGGTTATGTATTTTCTTCATATATCAGACACATAAGCAAATTATGATGTTGTAGAAAATAAAACACGTATGATAATTCCTATTTTCAATTCATAAGCAATTCATCTTAAATGTTCCATATTCAACAGTTTAATAAGGTATCTTTGCATATCATTTGGAACATTCCCAACATCCTTTATATTTATTATAAAGGTTACTATTTCCAAATCTAATATCGAGTATTAGACAATCAATTTAATGCTAATTTTAACATAACTACATCGTTAACAATCAGCGATATGTTATTTACTTATAGTCCAAAAAAATCTGTGTATCTTTTAGTGGTTGTTTCTTATGGACACATGCTTCTTCTGCATTTTGACTAAAAATCAAATTATTCGATATTTCTATCAAAATGCTTATTTCAATTCGGATGCTTACAGAATAATACCTTCATATCATTTCTTGGAACATATACTAAAACACACAAACTAAAATCGCTCCTACCAACTTCAGGACACTTTGATTGTTATGTGCAGTGCATTCTAATTAATTAGAATTTTCCTTTTCAACACATATGTACCAAAACACAAAGTCATACTAAGCGATAATTTGTGAGTAAACCCGACTAACTTGAGCATGTTGAATGATGAATCTATACATGAATTTTAACATTGAAATTTTCGATGTTATTCTTATTAGCATTGCTCACTATATTCTAACTACATTAGTCTTTCTCTTGCAGACGCGTGGATCATATCCTTTCGGGTACAACTATAAAAGTTATATTTTGATAACTTACTTGGAATCCTATTAGATTTATATATCATACCACATAGCAGAGTCAATACTCTTAGTGGTTTAATTGACAACTGAGAATTATCTATTCTCGAAATTGATGAGAAACTTATACTTCCTCTTTAATGTGAAAGAATATTTACAGATATTCTAATGTTGTGTTTATTTAGGTTTTATTAATCTCATTTCATCACACTTAATCAGTTTCATCTTTGGATCACATCCAAATCCATTTTACTATCAATAATTTCTAAAAGAAATACTTTTACTATGAAGTTTGTATTTCTTGAAACAACAATTGTTTCTCAGTGCAATAGAACGGATGTTCATAAATATTTGACGAATTTCCTTATATATAAAACCGATTTGGTTTAGTTTATGATATTTATGTTCAAAACATGAATTGGTCATCCAATGACAACCGTTCTCAAACTTCTTTCAGGGTGGTTTATAAAAGCCCCTCACAAACAATTATTACATGTATTCTTTCGACTCGCACAACCTACCAACTCCTTGGCCTAGGATATGTTGGGGTTTCTTATAAACCCTTATCTTGTATGATTTTGTAAACTATTCTTTTAGATGCAATTAATTTTAACCTTCTATACCATTCTTAAGTACATGACCTTATAGAAAGAAGTTAACTGAATTTCACTCACCATTAATCATACTTTGTTCAACAAAGTCGATTACTTCTTATCGATACATCATTATGTGTCATAGGGAGGAGTGACTTTTGGGATTAAATCTTTATCCATTTTCAGATACATTCACAACACTTCCAATATATTTACCTTTTCGATCAAATCAAATCATTTTTATTTTATGTTGGATGTTATTTTATTTACATCCATTTTTTATTCTATAAGCTGATTATAAACACACTACCTTTGTATCAATACACATGTTCATGTTTGTGATAACTGATTGGTGAATACAGTGAAATACGTAGAACCATTTTCGTATGATTTTACATATGATGGCATACATCTATATGTATCAACCCAAAGAGTTTGTGAACTCTTATGTCGCTTCTACTTAATGAGTGCTTTGCCCTTTATTGTTTTAGATACACTAGCACTATATGATTTATAATCATATAATCAAAGAACTACTTCTCCAAACTATGGCTCGATCAATAATTCCAAAGTAATTGCAAGTAAATTTAGATACTTCTGTATTTTCAATGCATAACAAATACCATTGTTATTGTTTATTTTATAAAAAAAATTCATAGTAAAATAAGAATATGTCTATTTTTAGTCAACACTAAAAAGTAGTTATTATTTGATAAATAGTGCTCAGTCGAGAACAATTTCCATAACTAGATGCGACCAATAAGTGCAATATGGAATGTTCTCACTATTTCCACTATTACTATAATAGTGTATGAAATATGCTCCATTTAATCACTAAATGGAGGTTATCTATTTCATTTATTATAACTGGTTAATATTAGGGAATTTTCAGATTAAACATCTTAAATTTAAAGAAATATAATCTCATAGAAAATAATTTTCTATATAAAAATACAATTGAGATGGATATCGTATTTCTTATTCCTTGTAATTTTACAATTCTCATTTATAATATTTCTTTATGAGGCAAAAATGACCATTAACTCTCTTCATCCCAACTATACCTTAAGTTACATCTATTATTGCACATTCACTATACTTTCTAAATGATTGAACCATTCAAAAGGAACTTTTACTACAATATCATAGCGAACTCTTTACAAATGTTTTTTGTCATCTTTAACATTTAATGAAATCAAATTACATTTTATGTAAACTGATCAAACTGATATTTTAGTGTGAATTATTATACCTATCTTTTAACTTTTGCTTTAGTATTACATTTAACAAAAGAAGATCATGATTGTGATCGATCATATTGAACACATGATCTAACACTATAGTCTATTTTCTTATTTCGATTAAACCAATTTCATTGAGGGTTCATACATTATGAATTGTGATTGTTCACCATATAACATTCATATATGATCGAATATGGATCAAATATCCATATTTTTATATTGCTTTTAGAGTTCGATAACTTAAAGAAGACAATACACATTACCGGACAAGTAAACATGTAAGTGGTCAAGTTATGAACACATTTAGCAATGTATAAGTTAGCGCTTACATGGGTCTTGAAGTTACAACATGGTAAAAGATTTGAGGTAAGTATATTTAACATTTTTTGTCAATATTTAATTCCACTTTTTTATATAATTTAATTGATAAGCATTTTATGAACTTTATTAGTCGCTCAAATTTGTTGGTGTATATTATTTTAATTTACATATAGTATCTGTTCTCATGGTATTATAAAGTTTAAATGTTATCATTTCAATTTTCTAATGAGGCTCCCACTAGTCTTTTGTGTTTCTCAAAATCCTAAGACAAAAGGTAGAAGTCTTTCGACTTCGCTAGTGGGTGTTAGGATGTGTCTGTCTTAGGATTCCGACCTTGAGTTTGCTCAATAAGTCATAGCCCCACAAATGATGGATGATACCTTATCTATAATATCATATGCAAATCCTAATCCACGATTCTTGCCCTAATCTCATTTCAATCTTAAGTTTGCTCAACAAATCAAAAGAAATTATTCACTCATACCTACCATTTAGCGATAGCCTATGTATAGTATATGTCCATTGAGTTTTCTCAACAAATGCATATAGTTATTTTGCCTCGTCTACTTAATATATTAATAATACTACACATAACATCTCTAGCTTGTTTCTCAACAATCAGAGAGTATGCAAGTAATTTATTAATATATAAATGGTGGATGACAACATTTATATTAAAGATTCATAATCTTTAACATATTTAATTAAGTGATATTGACTTATGGAATAATGTATTTTTTATAAAATACCCTTGTGATTCAAGTGTTGGACACATCAAAAATCACGGTATACATACTATACTTATGCATTTATCCCATAAGTCTTTTTTGGTTTCTTACTGTTCCGCATTTTATTATACATTTATATTATAAAAGTTTAATTCTTGTATAACATTTTATAATTTAATCAGCTTACATAATAATCTATGTACAATCTTATATTAATTTTATTAATTAAATCCTATTTAATTTGTTTAATAAATTAATTAATCAACATTTTAATTAATTTTATTTTATTAATTTCAAAATTTTAAATTGAATATTTGCATGATAATATTTATAGCCATATACATATAATTTATAAATGTATCATATTATTTATTAATTAACATGTAATTAATTAAAACAAATTTAACTAATTTTGTAATATATATTTATATATAAACATACACATCTTACCTTAACATTTGAGGATAATGTTACATATATCAATATATATGTTTTTTAATTTATTTAATTAATTTTAATTATTTATTTATTTAATTCATCTAATTAATTATTAATATTTTTTGAAGATAATTATTTTTTTTAAAAACAATTTTGAAAGTTATTTTATAACATAAAATCATTACTTATTTTCAATTTAACCTTTTGTATTTAAAATACCATTACTTATTTTACATTTAACATTTTAAATTTAAATTTTAAATTTACTTTAAATTGGATTTTGGAAAGTAGCCCAAGACCCAAATCAGTTTGGGCGTTTATATTAGGGATAACCTTTGGGCCGACCTCATCCATTTGAGTTAAGCCAGTAGCCAGGTGAGGTAGAGTAGACATTATCTTTGTACACATCATACAATATGGATAGGCTTTAATAAGTTAGCCCTAATATTGCTTATTTAACCACATAAGGTATTGGACTCTAATATTGATGATAGAAATGGGCCAGCACGTACAGACTAAATGGGTAAATTTCAAAAAATATATTCTATTTGGTTCTTATTGGGCCTACGAAGTCTAAGTTTTATCCATCAATTTTTTTAAATAAAATCAATATTTTATTTAAATAATTGATAAATAAATTCTTATTTATTATTGAGTTTATATTATATTATATAGTGTATCATATATGTGTGTGTGTGTGTGTGTGTGTGTGTGTGTGTGTGTCTGTACGTGCATGTACAATATAAAAGGTGTCGATGGTTTAACATGCCAATATATAAATGTTGGGATTCACATCACAATGGACATAATTTCCTCTTTATATAATTATATGCATACGTGTTTTCAATATATATATATATATATATGTGTGTGTGTGTGTGTAAGTATGTAATATGTATTTATGTATAATTTTATTGTAAATTAATTTTAAATTTAATATAATAAATTAACATTAAATCATATATATGTATATATTAAGAAAACCTGAAAACTAAAAGGTATTATAATGTTTTTTAATAACTATATATATATATATGTACGTATGTATGTATGTATGTATATTTTGAAGTAATATATATATATATATATTTACAATATGTGTATGTATATATAAATATGTTTAACAAAATAACAATAAAATATATAAATATGTATATGTACATTAATGGGCTTTTAGTCACGAAAAGTATTTTTTGGTTTTAAATTTTTTTCAAAATTAATTCCATACTGAATTTTGCTACAAAATAGTTAAATTTTGAGGACGATATAAGTGTATATATCTTGCATTAGATTATTTGTAAAAAAAAGTATGACATTTATTTGCATGCAATACATATATATTAAATTCAAGTTTTGAAAATTATTAATATGTATATATTATACATATAGTAAATTCTTTTTGAAAACTTTACAAATATACATATATACATTTATAAAATAATATACAAACATTATATGTTGTATATATTGTATTAATCAATTTTTTTACATTAAAATGGATTTATATTACTATTAAATTTTGAATAATGTAAAAATATGTTTTTTTTAATTTTTGGCCGTGAACATATAGTAAGTTATATGCATAAAATAATTAATATATACAAATACATATAGTCCATCAAACGGTGACAAAACTTATATATGCAGATTCGTGATATTGAGCGTATAAAAAATAACAGTACAATTACATAACGAATAATATACATATATAAATGGTATTCAGTGCATTATTAACTTCACCAAAGCCTAATTGATACATGTAGAATTGCTGAATCTGAACACTCATGAATCAAATCCTGAATCCAGAAAATGCTACTTGACTAAATACTGCTACCATTGGTGTCTGAATCTTATTTAAGGGAAGGGAAGTGGCCGTCCTTTGTTGTAGCTAATGGAGCAAGAGAGTAAATAAAATAAAATGAGGAGTTAGAGATAAGTGTATAATAGAGATCCGAAGAGAAAAGGAAGGATCTTAATCCACCTTTCTCTCTTACCTACTCATCTCTTTGAATTCAAAATTCAAACCCTCCTTGGTCATCATGTGGCCACCTCCCTATGCTATCATGGGCACACTCGGACAGGTCCCATCTTGGGCCTCAAACTCACTTTAAGCCCGATCAATAAAAAAACACATTGAAATCAATTTAAATGTGTATTGATATCACATATCGATTGGTGTATTTATAACTAATTATATACAAACTACTAATATTTGTCAACAAATATCAAATAATATTTTAATAGTAATATTTCATAAACATTAATTAGGTTAATTAATTTATATCAATTATAATTTAATTAAATCATGAGGTAGTAAGAGTATTTAATGTTTCGGTTGTGCGACTCTTCTGTGTAAATTTGTTCAACGATTAATATCGAACAATTCAATTATTAACGTTCACATGTTACTTAGTAGATAGTGTGACATTTATGCCGAATTTATCGCTTACATGGCTTTTGTAAAATCCAATTTTACTTTAATTAAGCATTACATTGTAGTGAGAATTATTTACAACAATTATCTTCATCAAAACTATACCACATTAGGACTTATGGAATTTGGTAATGCTCAAAATTTCAATATCATCCATGTTCGACTTTATAGTCCAAACACAAAGTCATTGGTTCAATAATAATTATTATTATTAACTGAACTGCTCTAGCCAGAGACTTTGACTTTGAGTTAAATTCAGTTGACCATGATACCAACCACATATAACCGAGGAGAAGAATTCTCTCTTGTATAGTTTCTCACTTCTAATGCTTCTACTTAACCTAACTGTAGACATCGATGGAAGGCATGCCATGATTTAACTACAATCAAAGCTGAGTTTCCATATTGAAGCTTGATAGTATTGTCAGATTGAAGGAATTGTGTAATATTTTCGCATCAACATTTTCTTTTTAACCTTAGTTTTATTAACCAATGGAAAACTATCGAGTGAGTCATTCCATGGTTTCTAACAACAATCGGTATGTAACCCCTTGGTGCTCCTAGTAGCCATGAGTATTATACTATCCAACATTTGGAGAGCACTATGTACTTTAGTCCTAATGGATGCATCGATATTTAGTCTCAACACATCTTGACTGAGAATATTTAAAACGACTTGTTTACTTTATTGTCATAAATCACTCATGATTACAACATATTGTAAGTAGAGTACATACCCAAAGGAAAGCGAGAAAGGAGTGTGGTCGACAAGAATTTCATCACTTTTTCAGTTTTTGACAAGGGGTGTCATCTAGTTTCCCATGAATAGCACGTCAATCTTCATTATTGTTGCCCCTGGCCCCTATAAGGGGTGCTTCGAATCTCTAAGGGTACCCAAGGAGTGAATTCTTCTAGGATGCTTGCTTCCTTGGCCAGTAGATCGACCTTGGAGTTTTGCACCTTGGGTATCTTCTCAAGCTTGAACTCAATGATCGTGTCGATTATCTTCTTGGTCTCGACAAAATACAAGGCCAACATCTTATCCTTGACTTGAAAGCATTAGCCAATTATAACGAGTTGCTAAAAATGGATGGAATCCATGTGTAATTCCTTTTCCATCCAGAGGTCGGCCAAAACAGCTTCACACTCGACTTTTTTATTGGTTGCCTTAAGAGTGAGGAAGATTGCAAAACATAGTTCTTTTCCTTCAGGAGTGATAAGGACCATGCTAGCCCTTCCCCCTTCTCGTTCGACATTCCATCCACATACCAGCACAAACTTGCTGGTTTATTATGGTATCCGCTTTTTCATTATCTAGGGTTGAGTACTTGATAATGAAATTTGCAATAGCTCGGCCCTTGAAAAAAGTGCAAGGTTTTTGTATTACCGAAACTCGATAGACCACTAGCCAGCCGACTTTCTCGGGTCTACTAAGGATTGGCTTTAAATATTGGTTGGTTAGAACTTTGATGGGATGAAATTGAAAGTACGGTCGATATTTTTGGGATGAAATAAGCAAGTAGGAGGCAAACTTCTCTAGATTTATGTATTTTCTAGGCTTAAACAGCCCCTTATTAACATAATAGATCAGCCATTGTATATTCACATCTTCTTTAATTAAGACAGCGCTGATTGTGTGGTAAGTCACTGCCAAATATAAATACGAATCCTCCCAATCAACGGGACTTGATAATACCAAACGAGTTGGCAAATGCTACTTTTACTCCTCAAATGCCTTGGTACATTCATTCTTCCATGTAAATGACTTCCCCTTCTAGATAAGATTAAAGAAAGGGAGGCACTGGTCAGTTGCCTTCGACATAAATCGGCTTAATGCGGTCACCATCCCATTCAAGCTTTGTACTTACTTTAAAAATTTTGTGACTTTTATATCTCGGATGGATTGGATTTTTTTAAGGTTATCCTCAATACCATGGTGCTTACAATATAGCCAAGGATTGTAAGCTTCGACGACGAAGGAGCATTTCTTTCGGTTCAGCTTCATGTTGTACAAGCTTAATATACTAAAAAACTCAGCCAATTTCTGTAAACTCCCCACCGATTTTTCAGACTTCTGCAGCATGTCATCCACATACACCTTCATAGACAGACCAATCTATTCAAAGAACATGCAGTTGACGAGGCGCTGATAAGTAGCGCTAGCAGCCCAAAAGGCATGGTATAATAGTAATATAGGATGACATTTATAATGAATGAGGTGTGCTCTTGGTCCAGGTCATGCATAGTGATCTGATTAAAACCAAAATAAGCATCCATGAAAGTGAGGAGCTCGTATCCACTAGTCTGATCCACTAGCTGATCGAAGAGAAGCAATGGAAAGCTATCTTTAGGAAAGGCTTTGTTGAGGTTAAGAAGTCAATGCAAGTTCTCCACGACCCATTTGGCTTTCTTACCAGCACTTGATTACTTACCCAGACCAGATATTCCACCATTTGAATAGAGCCGTTGGATATCAATTTCTCTACCTCTTCTTTAGGAGGTCAATACCTATGAGTGGTCGACGCTTTTGACTGAAGAGGGTGCCTTTGGGATTAATGTTGAGTGTATGGTAAATCATCCTGGGATCAATGTTGTCATGTCAACATGCCCCCATGCGAAGATATCTTTGCTTTATCGTAGGATTTTGGTCAGATCATCTCTAACTTCTGGCCAGAGTTCTATGCTGATTTGAATAATTTTGCTAGGGTCAGCATAGTTTATAGATATCGACTCTAAAGGAGTAGCCGGCCTACCCTCAATGTTTGAATCTCCCTTTCAAGGTTGAGCGAGTCGTCATTAAGATCAAGCTTTGTGTCTAATTCGCATTGGTCCAACACATAATCGTGTGCTCTATGACATCCTTGGCTAGGATATCTCAAGTTGGGGTGTTGATGTTGCCCCTGGCTCTTACAGATTAGTCTGTCGGTGTTGAGAGGGTATGGATTATGTGAGATGTCTTCGCTTGCTAATGGGGTGAGACCTTTTCATTCCTTGATGAGACAAATTCTTTAGTTCTTTGAGAAGTGGCTAAGCATATTGGATTCCTTACCTTAATTTTCATTATGACTAGCGGTCCTAGAATGACCTTGAGCACTACCAAGCTCGAGGGTGCTCTCATTTGACATTCCACTAGTTGTTGTAGCTTCAAGGCCAAGGAAAATCCTAGCATGACCCTGAGCACTGTTAGGCTCGAGAGTACTCTCAGGTGACATGTCGTTGTTTACCGTGATCTGATTAGGTAGGAAATTGCTAGTGGGAGGATTTGTTTATGTTGACGCTACAAAATTGGAGGTGACCTCAGTTTGAAGCAAAGCGAATGACTGACTCAATGGTTTTCTCAAGTGACTCACCATAAAGTGTTGCAAGTTCTTAATGAAGCATGATTGTTTGCTTGTTTGAGGGAGGTCCCATTACATTTGTAACGACCCGCAAATTTATCACTTTGATAAATTTGATTTATTTTTTAAATATTCATATAAAAGGTTAATAATACAAAAAATATTGTTTTGACTAATAATAAATAATAATAATCTTATTTTGAATGGATGTTTACAAAAATATCTTCCTTAGGATTTAAATCGATAAAATGGCCGAAAATCATTTGATCGATAACGGCTGCATAATTATCCAAAATCGCGAACGTGACTAGGTACGTACACTCTATTTATATTAAACAACAATATGAAATAAAATGATTTATTTTATTTTGGAAAACATTATGTATTTATAACATCATCAGTAATGTAATTATAATTAATAAGTTATTAATGATTTTAAATTGAGATTAAATGATTTAATAATTATTATAATTGTCTAGATAATTGTTTTAAAATGGTAATAATTCATTTGTAATAGTACTAAAGTAAACATATATTTACTAATGATAAAAGAGTAAAATATCTACAGTCCGTCATCATCCCTCCATCACCTACACCTCATCACCACAAAGGGAGGGGGCTGTCGTGCGCTACAAGGGGTGGAGAGGGGAGGTGTTTTCTAGGGTAGTTAAAGGTATGGTGGTAATTTCACTTCGAAGATATTTTCTCATTTTTACCTATAAATACCACCCATCCTCACTTATTCTTCACATTCATTCATCATCATCTTCTTCATTCTTAAGCTTTCTTAAGCTCTTTAGTGGCTTCCATTGAAGTCTCTCTTCTTTCTCAGGTTGAAAATAGTGGAAGCGCTTAAGCACTAATCCACAGATTACTCTATAACTTTTCCAAAAGTTAAAAAATCTTCTATAACCTCTTATGAACTCTAGTATTAAGCCTAGGTCATCATGGGATGCATGATTAGCAAGTGGAAGGAGGCATGGCCATGAACATTGGGTGTTTATTAGATGTTCAATGAAGCATTGATTTGTTTGAATGTTGGTAGGAAGTATCGGTTTGGATTAGGGTAAGAAACTATACACACACACACACACACACACACACACACACACACACTGGATGATATAATATGGTTTTCTATGTAGGTTGTGATGATTATTAATTATGTTTTGTTGCTTTATACTTTGATCATCAAGTATTAATTATTTAATAAGTTTGTTTGAATAAGTCATGTTAAATACACGTCAATATTACACAAGGAAATCACTTTCCGAATCAAGTTATAAAAGTAATATGGAATCAATTAAACCCTCGGAAATGGTTTAAAATTATTTATATATGTTTTATAAACATTAAAATAAATATGGTGAAGTTGGAATAAGAAATGAAAAACAAGTCAAAACTAGACGCGTCGCGTAACGTAATTTGCGATTTCACGCCGTAAAATTTGAATGAACATATGAAGTGGAATATAGCTCCAATTCTTCATGATAAGAATTTTTTGGACTATTATATCCTTAGTTTTCAAATAAATAAATAATATCAAGTTTTCATCTTATAGATTTACAAATAAACAACTTTTCAAAAATATCATAGTTTTGCAATTTAATGACCAAAGTTTAAAAAGAATTTAAAATGGATATTTTAAACATTTTAAAAATATGAAAAAATCTTTATAAATATTTTAAAATGTTTTAAAGTGGATTTTTGTTATAAAAATGAATTTTCGGATGATACAAATGTCATTTTAAATCAATATAGCTTTAAAAACACCATTCACAACACTATTTGCACCGGTTTTTAGTAACTTTTGAAATATAACTTTAAAAGAAACAATTCTTTTCTAAATATTTTATAAATTTTTTAAATGAATAATTAAGCGTTTTAAAGATGATTTGAATATTTTATAATTTATTTAAAAGAGTTTAAAATAAACGATTTATAGAAAAGCTGTTATAAACAAATGTATTAATCTTGGCTCTAATAAGCCGACTAGTACACCTTATTTTTCTATTCGTAAGATCTGGATGAGGTGTTAAATCTAAGGATATATTAAGGAATAACTAGTGCCCTGGCTCACTAGGCCTCCCCTAAGCGAGGGATAGATAAGGTCGAAATGTCAGAAACGAGTTAAGTATAAAAGAATAAATTTTCCTAAATTTAAACAATTAGGATTTACCATCTTCGATGACATGGTTTCAACTTATTAAAAAGTTACATTTTAAAAATAAAAAATCTTGGTTAAGATTTAAGTAAAATGATTCAGAACTAATTAACTAAACAAAAGAATTTAATAAAGAGAGGTTTAAGATTTCGTATAAACAAACAAGAATGTTTTTTAAAGATATATCTCTCAACGATATTTTTTCAATAAAAATAAATGAATAAGTCAAATGATAATCACTATATATGAAACATCTTTTATCGATATTTGGTTTGAAGGAACTGGGGTCGAATTTGGGTGATTCCTATTCAAAAATCACTTCAAACCAATTAACATTTCGAAAGTGAAGAAAATATATATTAAAGAACTTGATTTTGAAGGCGGAGATCTTCATAACGGAAGGGCTGCTTGTTACAATATTCGGAGCTGCTCTCGAGATAAATAAGTAGCAGTGGTCCCTTTATTTGGGATTTTTATATGCAAGGACTAACTTGCTACTGATCCTAGGGGTAATACCTGAAAGGATGTGGTAGGAGAGTGACTTTGGTTTATCCTATTCCTGCAAAATTTGTATGGAAAAATGTCTGAGTTGCATTTCTGGATCATATTCATTGATCTATATGAATGTATCATCTATTTGATGGCAGTGGAGCCAACTTCTCTTAGCTTAGCATCCTTTCCTAAGATGTACGAGCTCAGGAGTCATACGTTTGTTGAAATCAGTTGCGTGATTGTGAAATGGCAAAATGGCATTTAAAGTGGAATATGTTCTATATAAAAGGTAATCGTTACCTCAAAGCCTCGCACCTAAGAATAGTAAAATAGGTGATGCTTTAAGGCTAAAGTGGGTCGCAACCAATCAGGGTGTGAAATCACCTTCTAGATCTATAAAATTTCTGCCTGCTATAACACCGGGTTTAAATTATGTGGTGTATTCTTGGGATCCTAGATAAGTCGATAGCTGGAGGGTGATATAATACTTGATCCTATTCGTGTAATTTTAAGATCGGTCGATCCTTATTCGCATGAGGACCAAAATAGGGGTCTTGGGTGCATTCTTTTAGAAATGCACTGTACTAGAGGTAGTCCATAACCTCTCTATACAGTTGGAAATCTAAATTCCATTAAGTGCCATACAAACTTAGTTATTCAAAGTACTGAAACGTAAGATGTAAGCATATTTTAGCTAAGATGTATAAGTTTATTTGCAAATGTTTTCAAAAAGAATGTCATTAAAAATAATATTACCAAAATTTCCACGTAAAAATGTTTTGGTGATCGTAAGGTAAAAACCCATTCCGTATTTATGTGCAATATGGTCTAATGAGATACCTTTTGTTTTCAAAACTCATATCTTGAGTTCCTCACACCAGTCCCATGACTGACCTGGAGTTTATTTTCCTTTCCTTAATCACTGGATTCTCTTTATTTTGGGTAGCCTAATAGTCAGGTTTAGTTAGAAGAAATCTGGAAGAGCATGAAGCATGGAGTTACAAGATTCCTTGGTAGACTATTATCCTTTCCCACCACACTTACATACTTTTGTTTTCTGCATTTTGTACGGACAGAGATTTTTAACTGTCCACGTTTAAATCTAATAAATGTATTTAAATTTTCAATTATAAAGGTCATATATTGAAATAATATATGTTATTCCATTCGTATAAGATTCTATTGTGTCTTTTTTTCTACCCTTAATGAACCCTGGTCTCCGACGATCGAATTTGTGGCACCTGAATACCGAGGATGTATTAGTGTCAATTTCCGAGGGTCGAAATTCTCGATCGTTACATTTGGTATCAGAGCTTTGGTTGAGCGAACACCTTAGCCCGATCAGGGTAAAATGTCATCAGAGATAGGGTTAGTAATACCTTAAGATGAGTAACTCATTAAAGATAGGTTAAGTAACACCCTAGGACGAGTTGATAGTATTATATATATAAGTGCATATTTGTTAATGATATATAAAAAATGGTTTTTGAAAAATATGTAAATGAAATAATTTTGCTTAGAATTATATATTTAAAATGGATATATAGTTAGATATATTATAACTAGGATGATTTTAATCAAGATTTGTAAAATCTAAGTACAAACATCTTGTGATTTGAATTTCACAATTTGACTATAAGATATTTAAAAATAATGCTAAGAATACTAAGGGATATAAATAATAAATAAAACTTGATGAGTTGAAAAATGTTTATGAAATGAGTATTTTAATCTAAAAGGTTTTCGAGAAAAAGTTCTCAAATAATTTTGAAAGTTGATAATAATAAATATTCATTTATTATTATTGATTAATCAATCGTTTGGTTAAAAGTTTAAATACAAACATCTCGTGAATTTAGTTTCACAATTTGACTATGTGTTGTTTGTTTAATAACATTGGGTTAAGGAATTTGATTAAGGTAAATATATGAATGTATTTTATATGAATGTGTTTTAGAAAAACAAAGTAATCTCTAAAGGCTTTTTGAAATAACAATAATAATGTTTCAAATAAGAAATTTTGAAAGAAAGGAAGTCTCTTATGATAACTAGTTCGAGTGAATTGAAAACAATTAAAAATGGGCAGGAGATGTGTTCGAATGGTAAACACTTCTCTTCAGTATTAGACCTCCTGTTAAGAGGATATGTGATACTATTGATAGTACTTGGTTTCTTGGTACTATTTTAGAGTTACTCGATCTAGATAATTTCTAAAGTTAAAAAGGAATATATTATAGTAAGAGAAGTTTACTATAAATTTGGAAAATAAAGATAAATTACCTTTTAAATTTAAATGGTTTCTTTTGGAAAAGAGAGAAATATTTTGTAAATAAATATTTCAAAGTAATAAATTTATAAACAAATTTTGTAAATAAAGGAATATATTTAGAAATGGCATTTTTATTAGTAAAAGTAATAAGTGTTATAAAAGAGATTTTATAAAGAAGTAGATTTTTAAGTAAAACTTAATAAATGAAAGGTTTTGATAAAGATTTTGGGAAGTTAATAAGTATGTATGTTGCATACAAATAATTTCGTCATATAATTTTGATATAAGATTCAAGTACAGAACTTTGAGGTGTTTACACCAGTCCAAAGAAGGGTTTATCACTCGATTCTTGATGACGAACATTGATGATGTTTATGATTGGGTACTTGAATTTTCTAGCATAGTTGCGTACTATGCAAAGAAGACTAAAGTTCTGATCGAAAAGCCTGATCAGGGTCTGCACCAGAGGATCGAGGGAACAATACTAGTTCGGAAGTAAAGTTGTCGATTCGAATAGTAGATTGAGTCAGATAATGGATACAAATAATCTATATACATTAAGTAAATATTTTGGATAAACACCTTTGGATTTTTGTTCTGCTGCAATTGCGGGGATAAAATTCTTTTAAGAGGGAAAATCTGTAACGACCCGAAAATTTATCACTTTGAAAATTTTAATTTATTTTTAAAATATAAAAATAAAATTTTAGCAATACAAATAATATTGTTTGAATAACAATGAATAATAATAATCCTGTTTTGAATGGATATTTAAAAAATATCTTCCTCGGGACTTAAATACATGAAATAGCCGAAAATCGTTTTACCGACAAACAACTTTATCCAAAATCTCAAACATGACTGGATACATACACTCAATTTTATATTTAAATAAGAATAGGAAATAAAATAATTTATTTTATTTTTGAAAAATAAAATGTATTTATAACATCATCAGTATTGTCATTATAATTAATAATTAATTATTTTAAATTGAGATTAAATGATTTACTAATTATTATAATTATCCAAATAATTGTTTTTTTTTGACAGAAATGTGTGATCCTCTAATAAAAGAGGAGAGCACACATGGAATACTATATATATAACAAGAATAAGGAGCTGCCAACATGCCTGACAGGTAGCCAAACTAAAAAAATAGAAAAAGAAAAAGATGCCCCACAAATGAGCTCCGGCAAAGCCACCGCCCATTACACTCTAATACCAAGCTCCGGCAAAGCCACCGCCCAATACTAGAGTGTTAGAGGTATCTAAAAACAATCTCACAAGAGATAAAATCTAAAAAGAGGAACTCCAACAGACAGACCAAAATGAAGAGCTCCACAAAGAAGACCAAGAGAAACCGAAGAGAAAAGCCAAATGCAATCCAAGTCCCAGAGAAGAGCTATCCTGAAAACCTGAATAAAGCTGAATGCTCTCCTGCAAACCAGATAAAAGAAAAACCAGCAACCAATCTGAACCATACCTGGAACAAAACTAGGGAGACTAGTTAGAATGAATCACATATATGTATATAAATAAAATTTATATACATATATGTAAGAGTGAGACAAAATATGGAAACTAAGGACCTATAATAGAAAGAGAATTTTGATTCATCCAATAATCATGATTAAAATCAGAAAAAGGAATAATGTAAGAATAATTAGAAACGGAATTATTGATGCTAAGAGAGAATATGAAAATATTATTTCTAACCTTGTTAAGATAATCTTTAAAGCACTTATTTTTGGATAATTTATATTTGGGATTAGATATCCAATTTAAGCAAAAGTTTGAGATTAAAATAATCAAATTATTATTATGATGATATTTATTATTAAAGATTCTTTGATTTCTTTCAAACCAAATGAACCAACAAGAAATAGTGAATAAAGAATCAAGCAAGTATCTAAAATCCTTATTGAACATAATTCTAAAAGAGTTCCAATAGAAGAAACAATCAGAAACTTTAAAACTAAAGAAAAACTCAAAAATATTAAGGGTCTTAATAAGAATAAAATGAGTATCCATGCATTCGAAATAAATATGATTAATATCTTCAGAGAATAAGTTGCAATATAAACATTTATTATCAATATTAATATTTTTCTTTTTTAAAATTCAATAGTGTTTAACTTACCATGAATAATGAGCCACATATGGATCTTAGATTTAGGTGGGGCATTTGACTTCCAAATAAATTTAAAACAATTGACAGAAACCCCGGAGAAGTTGATAAATTTATAAAAGGAATTAGAAGAGTATTTCTTGCTCTTATCCCACTCCCAACAAATAATGTCGTTATCACTGTCAATGTTATAGAGATTAAGTTTAGCATAAAGCAAGAAAAGTTGTCTAAGGGTAGGGCCAACTAAAATACAATTAAAATTGAAAATACAAGGAGGGTCACTCTCAGAGTTGAAAACATCAGAAATAAATGCAAATTTAAAGTTACAAATATCATATAAATCTTTGAACTCATACTTGAGAGGAGTAGAAGAAATCCAGCAATCATGCCAAAAAGATGTATTATTACCAGAATGAACAATAATATTAATACCTAATTTGAAAATATCACTACATTTTAAAATAGATTTCCAAAAATGAGAAAGATAATTAAAAATAGAAGGACTAATATGATAGAGATTATAACTACCATTGTAATAATATTTAGATATAATCTCCTTCCAAATAGCATTATCATTAGTATCTCTAAACTTCCATAACCATTTACCAAGAAGAGATAGATTCATATTATGTAAATTAATGACTCCTAGACCACCCTCTTTTTTAGATTTACAAACAGTATCCCAATTAACTAAACATTTAATGCTACTGTTAGGATTAACTCCACTCCAAAGGAAATCCCTTCTAATTTTATCTATCTTATCTATCACCCAATCAGGAAAAAGGTGCATAGACATCCAATAGATAGGGAGCGCTGATAAGACAGAATTAATCAATACCATCCTACCAGCTCTAGATAAGAATCTCACATTCCAATTATTAAACCTATTTTTAATTTTATCAATAATAATAAACCAATCATCATGTTTAAGTTTCGAAGGTCTGATTACAAAACCAAGATAGTCAAAAGGAAAACTCATAGTATTACAATTCAAAGTTTTAGCAACTAAATTTTCAACATTATCAAAATCATTTAAAATTAAAACAGAACTTTTGTCAAAATTAATTTTTAAACTAGATAAAAGTTCAAAACTATAAAGAATAAACTTAAGAGCAATAATATGCCTAGGAAGATGAGAGGAAAAAAGCAAAGTATCATCAGCAAACTGAAGGACAGAAAGACTAAGACTAGAAATATCATTACCAATAACACCCAAAAGGTTATTGTTAACTGCATTCTTAATAATCTTAGAAAAGACATCAGCCGCTAAATTGAACAGAAGGGGCGATAAAGGATCCCCTTACCTTAATCGTCTCTTAGATTGAATTTTGTTACCTAGGACACCATTAACCATAATACTCGAATTGCCCGTTTTAAGCAAGATATTAATCCAATTAATCCACCTATTACTAAAGCCTCTGACATGGAAAATATCAATAAGAAAATTCCAATCAACCGAGTCAAAGGCTTTAGCAAAATCTAACTTTAAAATAGCACATGTTATATTATTCTTACAACAATAATTAATGTATTCTTGAACAACAGCTACACCATCAGTAATATTCCTACCTTTAATGAAGGCTGATTGAGAGCAGTCAATAAGATCATTCATTTTTAAACTAAGTCTATTGGCTAAAACTTTAGAAATAATTTTAACTGAGCAATTAATCAAAGAAATGGGTCTAAAATCTTTTAAAGTATTAGCACCAACTTTTTTATGTAATAAAATAACATTAGAAAAATTAAAACGACCTAATTGGAGCTTACCATTATAAAAATCATTAAACATACAAATAAGGTCTAATTTTAAAACCTCCCAAAAAGATTGATAAAAGGAAATAGGAAAACCATCTGGGCCCGGAGATTTATCCCTAGGAAGATCAAAAATGGCTTTACGGATTTCCTCTTCAGAAAAAGGAATATCTAAATCAGAAAGATTGATGTTAGAGGCTGATGGATAAAGATCATTCCATCTAACGCTAACTATATGCTTGATTTTGATACCAAAAATATCTTTGTAATATTCAGTAAAAGCGTTGTTAAGATCATGTTGATCAACTAATTCCACATTATTAACTAAAATGGAATTAATAGTATTACTACGCTTTCTACTATTAGCTAAATTGTGAAAAAATTTGGTGTTATAGTCAACTTCATTGATCCATTGAAAATTAGATCTCTGTTTCCACATAACTTCCTCTTTTTCAAGAATAGAATAGAGTTCGTCTTTTAAGTTTTTAAGAACATTTCTCTCACCTAAATTTAATTGTCTAGTTTCTTTAATCTTATTAAGTTTGAGCAATTCTTTAAGAATATTATCTTTTTTAATTTTAATATTACCAAAAACATTTTTATTCCAGTTTTTAAGAAAAATCCTAAGCTTTCTTAGCTTAAGCACGAAAGCTTTGGCAGAGTTGCCACAATACTTAAGACTATAAAAACTCAAAGCAGACCATTTATTAATGATTAAATTTGAAAACCTGGTTCAAGAAACCACATTTTTTCAAATTTAAAAGCTTTAATCAAAAATCTATGACAATTACAAGAAAGGATAATGGGACAATGATCTGAGAGGGTGTAAGGTAAACCCGACACACTACAGATAGGAAATTTGTCCTCAATTTCATCACTAATAAAAAACCTATCTAAAAGAGCAAAAGAGGGAGACTCTCTATTATTGCTCCAGGTAAAAGCTCTATTGGATAGAGGAATTTCGATCAAATTACAATGAATAATAAATTGATCGAATTCCTCCATGGCCGAATAATCACCTTCTCGGGGAGAGCGCTCCCCAATAAAGCGAGTTACATTAAAATCACCTCCTAAAATCCAAGGACCAGGGGCAAAAGACCTAAACTCAAGGCATTCATTCCAGAGAATCCGCCTATCAATTTTAGAGTTAGGCCCATAAACATTAGAAATATTTAAAAAAGAATTGTCAGAAAGATTAATTAAAATGATGTGTAAAGAGTGTTGCTTCTGAATACACTGAAGTAAGTTAAAGAGATTATCTCTCCAACCAATCATTAAGCCTCCAGAAGAACCCACAGAAGGAAGAAAAACCTAATTACTAAAACGAAAACCTCCTAATCTTCTAAAAAAACGAAAATCAGGACACTCTATTTTAGTTTCTTGAAGAAGAGCAATGTCAATAGAAAAGTCTTTAAAAAATATTCTAACTTTATCACATTTGTTAAGGTCGTTCAAACCTCTAATGTTCCAACTAATGACTCTCATAAACCCAAAGATCTAGCCCTCTCAAGTTCCTTACTCCTAATAAACTCACGATCTAGCTCCAAGTCAGAAAAAATAAAAGCAGATCTACTGGCTAACTGACTGAAATCTGAAGCAGATAAGTCACCCAAAGCATAAGACGAATAAAAGCTACCTGAATCTAAATGCATACCTGAGCCTGATTCCGAACCACCGCTCACGGTGTTCGAACCAGGAAACTCACCCGATGACCGAGAGCAACTATCTCGAATCCTGACGCTTCGACGAACCAACCCACTAGAAGCTGCAACCTTTCTTCGTCTACCTCTCCTCGAAGACGAAGAAGAAGTAAAAGCATGAGTACCACCAGTCACACTAGATTGACCAAACAAAGAACTTCCAGCAACATTAACCAAATCACCAGAATCATTTATAACAGTGGGACCCTTAAAATCCACTGCCATGTTCAAAATTTCATCCAAAAGAACCACAGGGTAATTGTTTTAAAATGATAATAATTCATTTGTAATAGTAATAAAGTGATAATAAATCATTATAAAATTATAAAGATATATAATTGATTTGAAAATATAAGGAAAATCGATATCAGTTTATCGATATAATAACACTTTTTGTAAACAATTATTTAATATTGATTTATATGGTTTTATTCAAATGGGATCGTTTTAGTTCTTTTGTAATGTCAAGAAATTAGTTTTTCTCAAACTTTTTTACAAATATATATATATATATATATATATATATATATTAACTAAGAAGTAAAAATATGACCGAAGATCGAAATCCAAATTCTTAATGGTTTGACGTATATAAGTTGTACGATGTAGTCCAAATAACTAGTTCACATTTGTGACATGCACATATAGACATTATCATGTACATATACATACAACAAGAGTAGAAAGTAAACATATATTTACTAATGATAAAGGAATAAAATATCTAAAGTAATAATTACTTTAAAAGCAAACATCAAATCAATCTTACACCACATCACCACCTCCACCATCATCACCCCCATCACCTACACCTCATCACCACATGGGGGCTACCATATGCCATAAGGGGTGGAGGGGGAGGTGTTTTCTAGGGTGGATAAGGGTATGGTGATATTTCACTTCAAAGATATTTTCTAATTTTTTCTTATAAATACAAACCCTCGTTCTCACTTATTCTTCACATTCATTCTTCCTCTTCTTCATTCTTCAGCTCATTAATTGCTTCCATAGAAGTCTACCTTCTTTTTCAAAATTTGAGAAAGAGTAGGAGGGTTCAAAATAGTGGAAGTACTTAAGAACTAATCCACTCATTACTCTCTACCATTTTCAAAAGTTAACCAAATCTTCTCTAATCTCTTCTATACTCTAGTATTAAGCCTAAGTCATCATGAGAAGCATGATTATCAAGTTGAAGGAGGCATGGCCATGAGCTTTAGGTGTTTAGGAAATGTTTAGTGAGGCGTTTATTTATTTGAATGTTGATAGGAAGTATCGGTTTGGATAATGGTAAGAAACTCTATATTTATATATTTGTGTGTGTGTGTGTGTGTGTGTATATATATTATATATTAGATGATATAATATGATTTTCTATGTTTAGTTGTGATGGTTTTTAATCATGTTTGGCTGCTTGTTTATAGTTTGATCACCGAGTACTAATTGTTTAATATGGTTGTTTTAACAAGTCACGTTAAATACACGTCGTTACTAAACGAGGAAATCACTTTTTGAATCAAGTTATAAAAGTAATATGGAACCATTAAAACTCTTCGAAATGGTTTAAAATTATTTAAATATGTTTTTATAAACATTAAAAATAAATATGTGAAGTTTGAATAAGAAATGAAAAACAAGTCAAAACTAGGCGCATCGTATAACGTAGTTTGCGATTTCGCACCGTTAAATTTGAATGAGTATATGAAGTGAAATATAGCTTTGAATTCTTCATGATATGAATTTTTCGGACTATTATATCCATAGTTTTCAAATAAAGAAAGAATATCAAGTTTTCATCTTATAGATTTTCAAATAAGTCAAAAATAAGTTTTCAAAAATATTACGTTTTTGTGGTTTAATGACCAAGGTTTAAAAAGGATCCAAAATAGATATTTTAAATGGTTTTAAAATATGAATAAAATCTTTATAAATATTTCAAAAGAGATTTGGGTTATATAAATGAATTTCCAAATGATAGAAAATTCATTTTAAATCAATATAACTTTAAAAACACTATTCGCAGCATTATTTGCAGCCGTTTTTAATAACTTTTGAAATATAACTTTAAAGGTAACAATTCTTTTCCAAATCCTTAAAAATATTTTTAAATGAATAATTAAGTGTTTTAAAGATGAATTGAAGATTTTATAGTTTATTAAAAAGAGTTTAAAATAAACGATTTAAAGAAATGTTATTATAAACAAACGTGTTTATCTTAGCTCTAATAAGCCGATGAGTACACCTGATTTTTTTATTCGTGAGATCTGGGTGAGATGCTTGAACTAGGGAGACGTTTAGGAGAAAGCAGTAATGTGATTCACCTGGCCTCTTATAAAGCGAGGGATAGATAAGGTCGAAATGTCAAAAGCGAGTTTAGTATAAAAGATTAAATTTTCCAATTTAAACAATTCAGAATTACCGTCTTAGATAATATGGTTTCAACTGATTAAAAAGTTACATTTTTTAAAAAAAGAAATGCTTTTTAAGATTTAAGTCAAATGATTCAAAATTATTTGACTAAACAAAATAATTTAATAAAGAGAGGTTTAATGATTCTGTATATACCAACAAAAATGTTTTTTATGATATTTAAGTCTCTTAAAAATATTTTTTTCCAACAAAAGGAAATGAATAAATCAAATGATAGTCACCTATTTACGAAACATCCTTTTGTCGATAATTGGTTTGAAGATAACAGTGTCGGATCTAGGTGATTCCTGTCCAAAAACCACTTTGAACCAATTTACCTTTCGAAAGTGAAGAAAATATATATTGAAGACCTTGATTTTGAAGGTGGGGATCTTTATAACAAAAGCACTGCTTGTTGAAAATATTTGGATTTTCTCTCGAGATAAATAAATGATAGTGGTCCCTTCGTTCTGGATCTTCGTATGCAAGGAATGACTTGCTACTAATTCTCAGGATAGTACCTGATAGGATGTGGTAGGAGAGTACCTTCAGTTTATCCTATTTCTGGACAACTTGTATGGACGAATGTCTGATGTTGCATTTCTAGATCATATTGATTGATCTCTATGAACGTATCATCTGTTTGGTGGTAGAGAAGGCAACTTCTTTTAGCTTAACTCTCTTTCCTGAGATGTACAAGCTCAGGAGTTATATGTCAGTAGAAATCATTTATGTGATTATAAAATGCCCCAAATGGCATTCAAAGTGGAATATTTTCTATATAAAAGGTAATCATTACCTCAAAGCCTCACACCCGAGAATAATAATACGTGGGATGCTTTAAGGCTAAGGTGGGTTGCACCTCGAATCCAACATCTGAGCTATCTGCAAAAATACACGCTGACGCAGTAAAATTGAAAAGGAAATATTTTTGCAGTATAAAATAAAATGTGTATTTTGAAAATATTATTTTTCTCAGTTATTTAGGTTATTCGTCATCATTTTATTTTGAATTCATCATACACGAACAACTTGTCACATGCATAGTGTCTCACTGTACATGCCACAAGGCCGTGCACACCAATATACACTTGACAAGATTGCAGGGACAGGTGAGCATAAGGTCAAACCCAAATCAAAAACCGGGTTCAACTCAAGTGAAATTCATGGTATCAGCATAAGGTCAAAACCGAGTTTTAAGCTGGATTCAACTCAGGTGTACTACAAAACATCACAAAACTATCAAACATAATAATTCAAATACAACCAAACAAGAACACAGTCTCGACCAAAACAGCACCAGAATCGACCAAGACTACTTTTAGTAGCAGTAAACAAAAAGGTGCAGTAGATATAAATGTCACTATTAATAAAATGCATGCAACATGACAACTTGGCTAGCATGAACCAGATATACAATGACCAATGCAAAGTGGTGAATGCAAAAACATGCACCAGTGAAACAAGCAGCCCATAGTTTCGACTGCAACAAAAATGAAGTACACAGCATACATAGATAAATGTGTGCACATATATATGATTCACAGTGTAGTCAAAGGTAGGTTCAAAAAGAACCAACAACGAATGCAATTCATGACTAAGACACGAGTATAAGATACAATGTACCAGATAAAGCCGTAAATGAAACAACGACTTGAATAAACAGTGGACAGAGCTCGAGGCTACAATCCGATGCATATGCATACACACAAGAACTACATGATTTGAGAATAAGCTACATGAAGACTACATGAAGTGTGTCGACCAGTTCAAAATGAAACAACAAGAGTGATTCAAAGTACAGCTACAAACTTCAAGTGCAAAGCTATAACTAGACCCGACATATATGAATTAGAGCTCAAGCAAATATCAGAAGCTCAAAGACACAAATGTACAACACTCAAATTAAACATTGAAACCAAACTGAAATACTGTGAATAGTAAAGTGAGACAAGATCGGACAACATGAAGTTCAGGGATGCAGTAAGCATGTACGTAAGCATCAGGTAGCAGTTTCAAAATAATGATATACAGGAGTTTTGAAGAAAGATAGAGAAGCAGCGGTTTCAAATCAATGCATCAAGGATTTAAAATTAAACAAAGTAAAGGCTGAAGTCAAAAGGAACCAAATCAAACAAGCCGTGATGGCCAAGAAATCAATCAAAGCCGTGGGAATCAAGTAACAAAAAATATACAAATTTGAACAAGTCGGAAAAATCATAGTCATTCAAACATAATCAAGTGGCTGAAGAAAATTATCAGACGAATGAAAAAATAGGAATCGAATCTTATATAAACAATTAACATCATCGGCCTAAATCATTGAATTCAGGCAAGCTAACTAGTAAAGCGAAAAGAACAAATCACATACCAAATCATACCGAACTCGATCGAGAAGGAGCAGTCGTGTGCAAAGTAAAGAAACACTCGATCGACAAAGCTAGGAACGATAAATCATATTTTCGATCGAGTAACTGAGTCGGCGCCTTCGAATTCCATAAGCCATAGTTTTCGCACAGAGGAATGAACGAGCAAGAAGACATTATTTTCACAGAGCAAACAAGGCCGAAGAAATAAAGGATAAAAAGGGGGAAATATTTTACACTTTTGGGCCGGTTATATATTCCTTTGGGCTTTGAAATTTAATTAGGGCTTAGTGCTATTTTTAATTGTCTTTAAATTGTAATTTTTCTTTTAATCCTTTGTAATTTCTAGTCGTGTGACTAAGGGGACGAACTACGGTGGTGTAGTTCGAGAATTCGCAACTCAATGGCTGAGTTATTGCAGAGTTTTGAGCGTAGAGTTAGGTTAGTCAATAGCGGGTGTCGCGAGTTTACGTGTGTAAGCGTCTGACTACTTAGTTTCTAGTAGAAACCTTGGAGGTAGCACGTAGGCAGAGTTTTGTCAAAATTGGGCAAATCTATGTGTTTTATTTTTGTTTTTATTATTCTGCTATTATCTGTGCTGCTATTATTCAACCTATATCTGTGCTGTAATTATTTTATACTTCCGCAATAAATTTTTATAATTAATAGTATCACCCTATTCACCCCCTCTAGGTGAAATCGATCCTACAATAAGGACCAAGATAGGGGCCTCGGGTGCATTCCTCTAGAAAGGCACTATACGGGAGGTAGTCCCTTACCTCCTTATTCAGTTGGAAATCCAATATCCAATAAGTGTCGTACATATTAGTTGTGAAATGTACTAAAATGTGAGATGCAAGCATTTCAGCTAAGATTCATAAGTTTATTTGCAAATGTTTTCAAAAGAATGCCATTAAAAATAATATTACCAAATTTCCACGTAAAAATGTTTTGATGATCATAGGTAAAAACTCTTCCATATTTATGTGCGGCGTGGTCTTATGAGATACCTTTTGTTTTCAAAGCCTGTGTTTTGAGTTTCTCACACTAGTTCCATGACTGACCTAGAGTTTATTTTCCTTTCCTTAAACTCTTGGTGCCCTATTTCTTCGACAGCCTATTAGTTAGGTTTAGTTAGAAGAAATCTGAAAGAGCCCGAAACATGGAGTTAGAAGATTCTTCAGTAGACTATTGTCCATTCCTACCACACTTGTGTACTCTTGCATTTCGCATTCTCTACGGACAGAGATTTATAACTATCCATGTTTAACTCTAAAAAACATATTTAAATTTTCCACTATAAAGTTTATATATATTGATATAATATATTTGATTCCATTCATGTAAGATTCTATTCTTCCTTCTTTTCTTTTTTTACCCTTAACGAATAGGGTCTCCGGTGCTTGTGCTTATGGCACGTGAATATCGAGGATGTATTTGTGTCGAATTCCGAGGATTGAAAATCCCAGTCATTACAACACTCCCTAGCCTTCTACTGATTGCCCCAAATTTTGTTGGCCCTACCTCATGATGAGCCATTTATAGGAGATAATTGCATCCAATTCTGCGAGTGTCGGCCGTCCTATTAAGAGATTCTAAGCAGGTGGGCAATCAATAATTAGAAACTTTACTTGAATCTTAACTGCAAAGGGCTCTTTGCTGAATGTGGTTACGAGGGAGGCTATACCCATTGGAATAATGCCCATATACATAAAGCCATAGATGAGCAAGGCGTAGGGATGAGGCTAAAGGCAAGGAGCTTGTGAGCCCTGAAAATATGTTTGAACATGACGTTGACCAGCTGCCTTCATCCACGGTGGCTCAATGCACATTTGAGTTGGTTATTGCAAGAGTGATGACCATAGGATCATTTTAGGGATAAGGGATGGCTTTCCTTTCATTGACGTGAACCCGATGGGTTGATCTATTTCCATCCTAGGTGCTTTGGATGATCAATGCTCCAAAGAATAGATTATTCCGGCTGAACCCACTTCTCTTTGATCCAAGACTATAATTCCTCGCTACTTCTAGACACATGCGATCCACTACATAAGGTCAAGATGTCGGTTATGGCTGCAACGTTGTCGTTGGGTTATTGTGGTATCACCGGCTAGTTGTTTTGATCTGTCCTTTTTTCCATTTATGTCTAACAAACTCTAAAAGCATCCCTTCCTAGATTAGTCTCTCAATTTCATCTTTGATCACCTAACGCTCCTTGGTGGAGAGGTAGATTTAATCGAATTAACAGTATTTACCTTTACCGTGAGGCTCTCCTTTCTTCCACTTCTTATTGCCTTTAACCTTTGAAATTACATGGCTGTGAGATATATTGTCTCCATATCCCAGTTCAAAGTAGCATACTTAGAAAACCTAGATTTGTATCCGTTGCCTGTTCCGGCTCGACTTTTGGCATTGTTATGTCGATCATTTCCTCGTCGTTTGGAATTATCATGCAGGCCGGCCTGAGTGGTATGCTGGATTTCATTATTGCAATAAAAAAGACCAACATCATCCATTTTCATTATGCCATTCGTCCGTTGATAGAAGTCAATTAAGGACGTAACCGATTGCTTTTGAAGCTCCTTCCATATTCTCGATTTGTGTCTGACCCCCAAGTAGAGGGCCATAACCACTCTTTTCTTGTCAACATCCCAACCCTAGTGATTCTTCGTTAAAGTGGTTCACGTACGACCAAAGACTCTCAATCGGCCTGTGTTTGAAGTTACCTAGCTCACTAGCCATCATAACAAGGGTTTTAGTTTAAAGTGAAAAACTTGGTTTTTAAGTCTGCACGTAGTTGGGGCCAACAATGGATGCTACCCAGTTGTAGATGTAGAAACTAATGGGAGGCCGGTACTATGAGAATGATGGCGAAGAGTAGGCACTTAGCTGGGCCATAAAGATGGCTAGCAAGAGTGATGGAGTTGAAGTTGGTAATGTGGTTAGATGGGTCAACACCACCATCATACTAGTCAATTTGTGGCAATGCATGCTGCATGTCAATGAGTATTTATCATTTCCTCCAAGAATGGCTCACTGTTCTTATCATCAGAAAAAAAATTGCAACTGACATTATGGGCTTGAATTGTGTTGAGCCTCTAGCAAAGCTATTCCTGATAGCTAGCATCAGCCTATTACGGGATGGTCTGATAAATGATCGGCTATGGACTCAGTTGATGTCTTTATAGAGTGGGACATTGACGATGATGAGAAGATGGAATCATGGTGATTATAATAAGTTGGAGTGAGAGGCCTCCCCTCCCCATGCAAGAGGGCGACCATGAATGACCATCCCATCCCTTTCTTGATCTTGGCCTGGGTGTCCCCTCTAAATCCAGGAGTGCGCCGATGGAGACCTTCTATCCATCAAATGGCGTGGACACCACCTGTAAGAAGCTTTACCGCTCAGAGGCATTCAAAAGTCGACCGTCATTCTATTGAAGAAGAGCGGCGATGTCTCGACTTCTTGTGCAAGGTTATTTCTAGGTCAATGTTAATAACGTGACTTGGCACACGCTTAACATATCTTATTAGATGGGCATGAACATCCACAACCATTGTTTTAGGCACCACTCTACCCCGATTCTCGGCCATATTCACGAGGTCATCAGCAATGGGAAGAATAGGTTGGAGATGAGTTAATTCAGCCATTAGGAGGCGGAGGAACAAAGTTCATAGTTTATTGGGTATCTAACTTTGTTGTCGGTTATTGCAGGTTAGAGTTCCTAAGTTGTTCAAGCTTTGGAGCATACTTCGCCAAAAATGTTATTGTTGAGCCCAAGGATGGCGCAAGCAGTGCTAGCGACCATGTTACCATTAGTTTCATAATCATTAAAGTTAATGAATTCGTTCTCACCATTAGGATTTGAAATGATAAAGCATGAAAAGTGTGTGTGCAGAAGAAAAGGTGAAGAAATGTGAGAGCTTTTAAGGGAAGCCTATGGATGCCCTTTTAACCACAAGACTGGAGGTATGAGCCCTCCTTCTAGAACCAAAATGCTAGCTAACTAATAAATTACCCTGCCTTAGAATTAAACAAATGAATTTGTGAAAACAATGATTACTTTCTAACACTAGGCTTAAAAATGTGAAATGATGAGAAACTAAGCATATTAAAGTAGATAGCACAAAGATGTAGAGTGGCTCAGCCAAGATTACCTATATCCACTATGAAGATCTTTTACTATGTTTCTCTCTTAAAATTACAAGGAACTATAAGAGAATGATATTAAATTAACAATTAAAACTAATAAATTGCTTTCTTAAGGTCATTGAGAAGATTTACTTACTGGAAATGTGTATTCCAAGCATACAAATTAGTTTTCAGCCTTTTGATGTATGGCATGAAGTATTTATAGTAGCTAAAGTGAGTGATGGATGGATGAGATTGCATAGAAAACCAGGTAGGAAGCATGCTTGGCTATCAATATGGTTGCATTGGCTAATGGAAAACGGTTACAAAGGTGGTATGAAATGTGTGGCTGAGAATACTAGGCATTTGCTTGCTACAGCAGTATGTATGCTCTTGGCTGATTTACTGTCGTACATAGTATGGCTAGCTATTTGAATTATCTTTTACTTTTATATGTCTATATGGTAAGGTGGATGAGTAGCTTCTTCCAAACTGTGCTAGCCGATCGCTTGCTGTCGATGCTTGTAAAGGAAAGCTGTACAACTAAGGACCAAGTTGTAAAGGAGGTGTCAGGCTAGCTAAGGGATAAAGAGACGGGCTGCCTCAGACTGGTCAATGACGGGCTGTGATGAAGCCAGGTTAAAGACGGATCACACTTAAGCTAGGCCTTATTTGGAGAGTTAGCTATTGTAACCTCCTTGAGTTGAGTTGAGTTGACCGTTCATGGGCTTAGAGTGTCTCTAAGCAAATGGGCTTGATTGGCCTAGGTTGAGCCGAATGAGATGATCATATCAACTCATGTCGGGCAGGGCCAGGCATAGGAGTACTGGCCGGCCTATATGTGATGTGCTTGTTTGATTTTCTAGGATGGAGTCGAGTTGACTGTGGGATAAGAAGTGCTAATTGACGTGGATTAAGGCTGGGCCTTGATGTGTTGGCAGTCTAACAATACTTGTGAGAAATTCGAGCAATGATTACGTGCTCTAATCTCAACAGATGCGCCGATATCCTATCTCGAAACATCTTGACTATGAGTGTTAAAAATTAAATGTCATTTTTAATGTGATAAATATCTCATGATTACAATGCAATGTAATTACTATCACATAATATATCCTCTATGGATTTTCTATATAATGTACCCAAAATAAGTGATTAATTAACATATCACAATATGGAAAATATATAATGGAAAGAAAAAACAATTTATTTTGAGTTAGACCAATCATAGAGTTAGATATATAGCAAATTTCATAATTACCCCTAGGGCATACCCCAAACAATATCAATCTCCTACTTGCACCTGAGGTCAATTATGAAATGTCATTACCATTTCTTCAATTATTTTTCTCAAAAATAATCGAGCTAACTGCTTTAATGAGCGGATATGGTATATTGTATTAGTTATCTACTTTGTCAATCAACTTTATTCGAGGCTGATAAACTACTTGTGCATATAGCTGCTTTAGTGAGCGGATATTGTATTAGTATATTGAACATAGTTGCTTTAGTGAGCGGATATGGTATATTGTATTAGTTATCTACTTTTGCAATCTATATCACGACATCGTTATTGCACAATAATGCTATATAATTCTTAATCACCCTTCGCTCAGTTATGAAAAAATTCATTATGTTTTTATATATACATTGCTTATATTGTGATGCTAATTAAAGGCCATTTAGTTAACCTTTTGGTTGAATCCACCATAATCTTTCATTTGGAACAATTCTAACTTAAAGCTCCTTAATTAAATTGAACATGAAATCAGGATTGACATACTACACTCGATATTATGTATGGAGTTTGAGTCCAAGCACTCCTTTATAAGAAGTTCATTGTTTCTACAAATAATTCTCTAGTATATCGTAAATACTAGAGAATACTCTTTATTACATTTAGTGAATTTAATTTGATTTGATACTTTCTCAATGTACTATTTACATAAATGATTAGCAATATAATAGACAATATATCATATATGATAATTCCTGATTGCCGATGCATGAGGAATCTATCCTATATGCTTCATATTAAATATTTTAATGTAGTGTCTATTTTTATCATTTGGGACAATCCCAATATTCCTTTATACCTATTATAATAGATGCCGTTTTCAAATCAAATGCCAAGTATTAAAAAACTAAGATAAAATGATTTTAACATGGGTGCATAATTAATAATCAAAAGTTAATGTTTACTTATAGTTTAGGAATTTATTGGTACATTATAATGTTTTTCAATAGACACATGCTTCTTCTACATTTCGACCGAATACCAAAATATTTGATATTTTCATCAAAATACTACAACTCTGATGCTTATCAAATGATGCTTTTGTATCAATTTTTGAATCGTATGTGAAACATACAACCTTAGTGTTGCCCTCACTGACTTCAAGACATTTTGGTTGTTATGTACAAATAGCCTATTTTAAATTATCATTTAGAATTTTCTATTTCAACGTATATGTACCAAAAATCAAAATCACGTCGAACAATAATTTTGCAAGTAAAATATGAATTAGCTTAAGCACATTGAATGATGAATATGCTATGCAATTTCAACAATTAAAATCTAAGATGTTTTTCTGAAAAACATTGATCACTGTAGTCCAACTACATTTTTGATATTGTACTTGAAATCCATTCCATATTTATGTACCGTGCCAAATGGCAGAGTTAATATTCCCCATGCTGTTCCATATTTATGTATCATGCCAAATGGCAGAGTTAATATTCTCCATGCTGATTAACAACCGAGGAAATCTTTTCTCAACATTGACCATAAATTCATAGTTTCTCTTCAATGTTCGAGAGTTCGTATTGGACATTCTAATGTGTTTTGTTTTCTTTTTTTTGGTAATTTTATTTCATCCTTTCGTAACCACTTTTATCTTTGGACCGTATGCAAATCCATCTTATAACCAATAATTTTTAAAAGAAATTCCTTCATCATGAAGTTTTCATTTCTTTAGCAAATAATTGTTTCTTAGTGCAACAGAATAAGAATTTATAAAACATTTTACAAAATGAAAATATATATATATATATATATATATTACTAATTTGGTTTAGTACGATACTTATATTATTTATAATATGAGTTCATCAATCAATATTGGCGGTTCAAACATCTTTAGGGTGGTCCATAGATAATCCCTTACAAAAAATATTACGTGTAGTCTCTCGACTCACACAGCATGGCAACTACTTAACCAAGGATATGTTGGAGTTTTCTTTTAAACTCGTGTCTTATATGATCTTGTAAATTATGCTTTTGTTGAATTTTAACCTTACGTGCATACTGTTAAGTATGTAACCTTATAGAATAGAGTTAACTCAACTTCACTCATTATCAGTCAGACTTTATCCAACAAAGTCTAATTACTCCTTAACGATATATCATTATGTATCATATGGAGGAGTGACATTTGAGATAGAATCTTATTCATTTTTAGGTACCTTTTGAACCTTTTCCAAAGCAGTGACTTTTGAGATTGAATCTTATTCATTTTTGGGCACCTTTTGAACCCTTTCCAAAGCACTTACCTATTCGATCTAAGTGAAATTCTTTTACTTTGTTTGCATGTTATGTTTTCCACTTTCGTTTTATATTAATGAACTTATCGTAATACAACTCTTGTGTATCAAATATGCAAGTTCATTTCTGTGAGAATTCATTTGTGAATCTAATGAAGTAAGTGCTTAATTTTTGGTACTATTAGACCTTGGACTACATACACTTTTATGTATCAATCCAACGGGTTCACCAACTCTTTTGCCACTCCTATTGATTGGGTACTTTGCCCTTAATTGTTTGAGATACAATTCACTAACAATACATGATTCATAATTATATAATTAAAGAATTAGTTCTAAAAAATATGGCTTAGTACATAATTCCAAAATAATTATAAAATTTTAGATACTTTCGTATTTTCTAATGCATCATTTTTGTTACGAAAACAAATACAATTGTTACTGTTTTATCTTATAGCGAATATTCATATTGAAATAAAACTATGTCTATTCTCAGTAAATACTTAAAACAATTATTATTTAAAAAATAATATTTTGTGTGTTTACGGAAATAATTTTTTGTAACTTGAACTATCCACTAAAATGTATTTTATGGTATGCTCCCACTATTTCCGTTATTACTATAATAACCTATGAAATAAGAAGCTCTATTCAACCACTTATTACCGAATTTTATTTCATATATTGTAACTAGTTTATAGTTAAGAATTTTTGATCAAATATCTTGAACTTAAAGAAACAACTTTCATAGAAACATATTTCTATATGAAAATATATTTGGAATAAAAATCGAATTTCTTATTCCATATTATGTGTCTTTCTTTTATTTTATACAATCTTCATTTCAATGCCTCTTCATAAACCAAAGATGAGCATTCACTCTCTTCATCCCAATTGTGCCTACATTACATCTACTCAATTCATTTATTTCTTTCAAATGGTTGAACCATTCAAAAGAATTTTCTTACTATAAGCTTGTAAGAACTCTATATAAAAAGGCATTTAATCACCCTTAACTTTAAAGAATATTAAATAAGTTGGAATTTTTGTAACTTGATCAAACTGATAATTCAGCGATCGAATTCCTAGGTCCAAATTGTAGTTCTTGGTCAAGCGTTGCATTTAACATAATAAGAATCTTATTGTTATCAAACATATCGAATGCATGATCATGCAAAATGTTTTGCTTTCTCATTTCGATTGAACTAATTTCATCAAGGTTTTGTACAATGCGGATAGTGACTATTCACCATATAACATTTATATATGATCTAGTATGAATTAGTTATCTGTATTCTTGTATTGCTTAAGAGTTCAAAATTTATAAAAGACGACACACGGTCTCGAGCAAATAAAACCTTTATTTACCAAGGTATCGATGCGTTAGTAATTTTACAATTAGGCGCTTGCATGGGTCTTGAAATGACAATTCCAAAATATCTATTGGTAAGTATACATTTTATATTTATGTATCGGTCTTTATTCAGTTCATTTGTATATTTTAACCGATAAACATTTCATCAATTAATTGCACAAATTTATTGAAGTATGTTATTTTAACTTATATAGCATATATACTTGCAATATTAGAAAGGTCAAATGCATTGATTTCATTTTTCTTGTAAGGCTCCAACCTGATTTATATTTCTCAAAACCCTAAGAAAAACATATAAGTCTTTTTATTTCTCTAGCAAGTTTTAGGGCTCGCTTGCCTTGGGATTCTGACCTTGAGTTTTCTCAACAAATCATAGGCCCACAAGTGATGAATAACATGTTAATATCGTATACAACTCCTAACCTTTGGTCTTTGTTCTAATTTCATCTCAATTGAGTTTACTCAATTAATGGAAAGAGGTTATTCATTCGTACTTACCATATATTGATGGTCTAAGTATAATGTATGTACCTTGAGTATTCCTAGTAAATACAAAAATGTATCCCACATCTATCAATATATTAATAATACTACACGTAACATTTATAACGTGGGTTTGTTTAACAATAACAGAGAACGTAAGTAATTTATTAACATATATAAATGGTAGAGGAGAACATTATATCAAAGATTTGTAAATTTTATTATATTTATTCAAATAATATTGATATAAGGAATAATTTATTTCTTATGAATTATCCTTGTGATTCAAGTGTCACACACATCTGAAATCATGGTATATATACTACAAATATAAATATTTACTCCTTAAACCTTAGTTAAGATTCCGATAGTTCCACTTTATTTAAATAAATCAAATTTATATTTTAATTTTATTAATTATTATTTAATCAATAGTTTAATTAATTTTATTTTATTCATTCTAAACGTCTTAAAATCAATATGGACTATAACATTTATAGTAATTTATATACATCTAACATTGTATATGTATATTATTTATTAATTGACATTTGACTAATTAATTAAAGTAATTTAACTAAAATAAAATAACTTTCGAAATGTTTTTTATTATTTACCTTAAACATTTTAAGACCAATATACATATATCGTTATATATCTTTCTTGATTCTATTAATCATTTTTTAATTATTCATTTAATTAATAAATATAAATTTCAAAAAGTAATTTACAACATTTTTTGAAAATATTTTATAACATTTATTAAATTTCATTTATATTTTTAACTTACTTTTCAAATTAAAATATTAGTTAAGTTTTAAAAACAGGATTTGGAAATTAGCCTAAGGTCTAAAATAAATTCGGGCTTTTGAATTGGGGACAATCTTTGGGCTAATATCGTTCTTTGGGCCAGACCAATAGCTAGGCAGGGAAAAGTACTTGATGATGCAAACCCAACTTTAGACACTATCTTTCTAAGCAACTTACCAAATGGATAGACTTTAATAAGTTAGCTTTAATACTACTAATTTAGACCACATAGGCTACTAGACTCTGATACCATTGGAGGAACTTTGTTGGGTCAGGTAAAATGAGTGAATTAAAAAAAAATCCATATTTCGATCATTGTTGGGCCCATGGTTTAGTTGATTTTAGATTCAGTCTAAACTATTTTAAATAAAACATTTATTATATTTTGTTTCCTTGTATAAGGTTCAGTTTAATTTTAATTTAATTATATTCTAACAAGTGTATAAATATAATTATATGTGTAAACTGCATGTCTAATATAAAGATAGTGTACAATTTGATCTGTGCGTTTATAGTGCTACGATTTACACCATCACGTAAACATTTATCCCTTATATGCACATTGCTATCAAAAATTAATTTCAAATTATATATATATATATATATATATAATAATTAAATATCAAATATTTTAAAAGTTATTTTAACTAAGTCAATGAATATGAAATTGAAAATTGTTTTCAAAAACTAATCTATTTACTTAGTAAAATAGTTTAAAAATATATAAGGATCTATAATTCAAAATTAAGACATTTATATTTAAATGCTATATATTTAAATAAAACATCATGATAGTTTTAAATATATATCGTACTCACCAAAAAAATAATGTGTAATAATAATCTTTTTAATATATTTATGTATTTAGTTTAATTTCAAAACAATTAATTAATTTACAAAAATATAAAATGTATATTGAAATACTTTTCAACATGATTTTTTTCATAAAACCGAGTGTAAAAAATATAATTCTACTTATACGTACATACGTACAAACAAACTGTATATATATTTCATATATTAATGTGCATACACATGTGCGCTTCGGACACACAAATTTTCTTAAATACTAATATTTGGTTTATGTTTATAAATAATTAAATATGTTTCTTTTTTTCAATTTTGACAATTTTTTATAAAAGAAATAATATATGTATGAATATTTATGGTGTTTTATTTATTTACTTATAATAGATGAATAGTTTTTAATTAATAAAATAGTTTGTACTGATTTTAAAAATAAAAACTATATAAATACAATTCCCTTACTATATTGTATTTATAGTAACATTTTTTATTAATTAACATAAATAGTAGATGGCTAAAGTTTCAAATCTAAAATTATATATATACACAAATGAAGAATAGTACAATTAAACTTGACAACAATTGGGCGTATAAATTCATTCAAAATTAATAATACAACTGTACTAACATGATGATATGGTAATCATTGATAATTGAATGCTCCCTAAAAGACGTTGCCTTAGGTATGCACCTTGATTGATAGCCTTATCTATATTCAGTCCTGATCTGAGCTCCTTGTAACGACCTGTCTTTTTGGATGGTTTAAATCGACGATAAACCACATACGTTAGACTCAAACCATTCAAAGGTGCATATTGTTATGAGGTTAATAAGAAAAAGGAAGAGAAATAAATAAAAACAAATACAGAATCTCGCAGCGGAATGATAAAATTTAATAATCAAATAAACAGTTCGTGAAGCTGTTTTACAAATAACATTGATTATTCTTTATAATACAGATCAGATTACATAAAAAAGGAATAAATAAATAAATAAATAAATGCAGCAAAATAACATGATGCAGTGGAATAACTATAATAGATAATAGTAGTACAAAATCTTCATCGTCATCCACCGGAAAGAAGTCTTCGATAAACTGAAAAGCTCGGACCGCCCTGGCGAATTGAAAAGACAAAACAATCGAGTCAGAACTAAAAGATCATATGTGAGATAAATCAACAGTAAACAATTATCAGTGTAACGGCGTCAGAGATGTTTACGAGGTTTTGCATCTCCTATCCAGTGTCTAACGTAAGTGCAGTAACTTAAGAGATGTTTGGGATTCACATCTCCTAAGCACCTGTTAAACTATCTACTATGTAGTATAATACGCTATTATAATAGTGTCTACAGCAAAGTATTAAAATAGCGTTAAGGCGTTACAAATATCCCCCTTAACACATTTTATATATTTCCATAGTCTATACATTACTTAATTCCCCCATAAACTGGAGGGTTATCAGAGGGCACTCCATACATATGGTACAAACCAAACTTGTAAAAGGCACGCAAAGGCATGTGAACACCACACTCAAGGCAATTCCAGGGTAGATATACCAATTGCGGATCTGGATTGGTGGTAACGCATAGAAGCTACTACTGCCCTCCTCATAACACACTCGCAAATCAAATCATGGGGTGGCCACCAAATCAATCATCAAGTAATATAATGGTATCGAAGAAATGTGTTCGATCGGGGAAAGACCTCACTTGGCCCAGCGTGGCTCCTGTTTCAGTCACATTTAAGCTGACTTACGGGAGTTAAGGTCACGTAAATACCTCATATAGAATCATACACCAAATCATCCTACTTCATTTCTAGAATCTCCACCATGTACAAAGTTGTTAAAGTGGTTTGTGGTATTAACAGAGAGTATGACAATACCCAATCCCGGTCTCTTTAACAACCAAAAGCTTATTTCGCACCGGATGGTTATTTTACATTTCCCAAGACCAATGCATTATCGATATCAAAATATTGTATTCTAAAAACCATATCATTTTTGAATCATATTCACTTTCAAAATCATATTCACTTTCAAAATCGTATTCACTCTTAAAGTCATATTTACTCAAATATGTCATTTCACAAAAATGTGTCAATTTCAAATCCTAACTTAAGTTATATCATCATCAAGGATTTAAATATAAATACTTCAACTTCCCACTGTTTGCAATTTTAGAAAATAGTTTTGATAGTCATAATAGTTTAATAGTTTAAAAATAGCCTAAATAAATTAAAATAGTTTAAATAGAAAAATAGTGTAAATAGATTTAAATTTGATTTAACTAGATTTAAATTGATTTAAGTAGATTAAATAGATTTAATTAGATTTAAAATGTTTAAATAGATTAATTATAGATTAAATAGAGTTAAATTATATTAACTAGATTCTTAAACAGATTAAAATAAATTTAAAATAGATTAAATAGATTTAAATTATATTAAATAGATTTAAAATAGATTAAATAAATTTAATTAGTTTAAAATAGGGAAAATAGATTAAATTGTATTAAATAGGGTATAATATATTAATATAAATTAAAATGGTTTAAATCTATTTAAATAGTTAATTTAATTAAAATAGTTTAACATAGATTTCAAAGTTATATCCAAACATTTCAATAACTCAATTCCAATAATTCATTTATATCTGACACTTCAACTTTAAAATTCAAATTTAAATCTTTTAACCAATTCATTTAATAAATTCCAGTTTTAGCATTAATGCTCGGATTTTTGAAAATAATTAAGTTTATATAGATCAATTTCTATTTGAAAATACCAATCAACTGAATTCAAACTTTAACGAATTAAAATCATTTAATTTGACCAATCTGGAGTTCCGTTTATAATTTTCTACCCTAGGGTCAAGTGATACAGATATTTATCATTTTAATCCACAATTTCAAATTTAGTTATATATCATTTCAAACCGCAATCCCGAATTAAAGAAAAATCCATAAAATTGCTAGAGTCTATCATTTCAACACATAACGATTTTCCCAAATCTATAGATCATTCAGGTATCTATCATTTCAACCCCTAAGGAACTTGTAGTGTTATAACAATATAGAATACAATATCCAGCCATCTAATATCAACAATCAAACATTCATCACATTCATCATCCAAATAAATTGATAAACGTCAATAGATAACTGATAATCAATACAAGTATTAATTTGACAATGTAAAAATCAATATTAAATTAAACGATGATTAAATGAAGTAAAGTCAAATTTAACCCAAATGACAATTTAACATACCAAACAGCAATCAATAAATTTCTAATCACATCATAAATTTAATTTAACTAACATAAGATAATCTAGTAGTTGTGAGTGGGTCAAAACACTCACCTTTGATTTCAAAGCGGTTTGAAATCTGAAATGAGGCCAAAATTTTAACAGTCTCAGAATTCTCCAAACCAGCGCCAGCCCGAAATTTTGATACGATCCCAACACAACAAACCGTGTACGAATCGTACCTCATATACGTAAAAGTTATCACGGTTAGAACATTTAAAAATTTAAATTAAATTAAATAATAAAAGGCAAACAGAGAGATGCCACATCACTTGCCATCAACACATCAATCAAATCCTATGGCACCTTTACGCACGCGATGAACATCCCGCCGCTACAATTAACCCATGGTTGCATGGCTCTAGGCTCGACTATGCCAAGATCAGGTCACACCACCGCCACCGCCTTGGCTAGGTTCCCCCATTGGCCACGTGCACGACCCTCTGCCACCTCCCTTAGGCTCTGCCTATGCTGACCTAAAATCGATGAACTCTGACCTTCTTAAGATAAGCGACTACATCCTCGAAACCTGCTCAACCTCCACTTCCCTACACCGCTTCCCGATTGTCGATCGGACGATGATCGACCATTAGATCGAAATCCTAGCTAATGGACGTCCGAATCTAATTCGGCGATTTATTGACAAACGATGATTTGATTGCAAAAACGAATTTCACCAATGGATTATGATTGTCGAGAGATTTGAAATAATATATAGTATCCTAGGGTTTGGAGGAGTTTGATTTTGGATTTGGTTTTTGATTTGCAATTGAATTTAGAATTTGTTTTGGTTTGTTTGTCATTGGAAAGAGAGAAGCACATAAAATTGTACGTACAGACTAATGAAATAAGAAATATCTAGGGTTCATAATGGGCAATAAATAGGCAGATCAGAAATAGAAACGAATGACCTAGATTGATTTGAAAGTTGAACGATAAACGACCAGAAAAGCGCGGCTCGTTTTCGAAATGGAAATGGGTCATCGCATATATCAAAATAGATATTTTTGATATTTTTTAACTCAATGGAACATGTTTCAAGTCCTAATTCCATCATATGAAGAAGTTAGTTTAAAATTAGCTTATTTCAATTTGATTTCAATTGAATTTAATTAATTTGGTTTGTAAGAGTTTTAGGTCCGTACAATCAAACGACAAGTCCGATTGCTACAAACTTGAAATCTTATAATAATTCACTGTTACGGATTCGATGAAACTGATTTCGTAAAAATGCAAGATAGTGGCCAAAATGGTTATTTTCACGTTAACTAAATAAATTAGTATTAAATTAATTAATCGCTTTTTAATTCAATATTTATAAACAAACAAATTTCATCATTTTTGATTACTTAGACATTTATAATAACTTAAAGCAAATTTACCTATCAACTTCAATGTTTAATAATTCACAAATTACAGTGTTCAATTTCAACTGCAGTTAAATCCAATTGATTAAAATTAACTTCCAATGAATTGTTTTAATTTGATTTCAGACTTTTATTATAACAATCATTACTCTACAGACCTAGTTAACATTGTTTATATCTTATTACACTAACCTTCTACAATTCCATCTTTTATTTGTATTAACTACTATATTTCAATTACATTGAATTTTTTCGATTCTTCACATTAATTAAAGTTTGAAATCCCAATTCAATTATTTATCTTGGTTTCATTCTTTTATTAAATCAATTATCATCTCATGAATATAATTAAAATTTCTATTCATTTTATTACTTTCACGAATTGGCAGTTATTGTCTTAACTAACATTAATGTAACGTTTATTTACACTTAATTATAATTGATTTTAATCGACTGGTATTAACAATCGTTGACATTTCTACATTTAATGACATTTGTAAGTTTATTATTTACAAACAATTGTCATACCAACTTAAACTATACTAATCCTATCCAATTACCATTTATTACACATTATTTTATTAATTAATCAACATTTAAATTTTCAATTACTCTTTAAATCCAATTATCAATTAATATACACATTATTATAATTCATTTACAATCCATATCAATTATAACACATAATCATTTTAATTAATTTGGAATTACATTTAGAGCAATTATCATTTACATTAAATTAATACTATTAGATTGCATTCTAGTTATATTTTCATTATTAAATCACAGATTTTGTTTTCTCTTCCAACATTAAATTCACAAAACCTTATTAAATTAACTAATTTTAGTTATCGAAAATTATGAGTTGTTACACTCTTAGCTACACAACTACTTGTAGAACCTTTTTAATTTGAATTGATTTTGTAAATGGGTCAATTATTTTTGGCATATAGGGATTAACAAGTGGTGGCAATGGAAAAGATAAGGTAGAAGAATTCAGCAATCAAACAATGAAGGCATAAGGAGCAATTTATAGAGAAACTAGGAGAACTTTTCTCCTCGTTTTATAATCTCAATTTTACTTAGTTTTAACATTTTAAAACTTCAAAAACCACATCCTTGTTCTACCAATGATCGACCTCTCATAGAGTTGTTATGGGCCCTTAAATACTTCAAACCGGTTAGGTAATTAATCACAACTAAATCCAACTTAAATGTGTATTGATATAATATACCGATCCGTGCATAAATAACATTTATATACGCATCCAGTAAATTACTAATGGCACCAAGAAAATACTAACAGGACCCAGTACATCAAATAAATAAATAATTAATTTAATTAATAACAATTATAAATCAATTATATCGTGAGGTATTTTGGAGAATATACCAATATGGTTGTGCGACTCGTAGGTATGATTTCAGTCAACAATTGATATTGAACAATTCAAATATTAATGTTCGCACGTCATCTTAGCAACTGGTGTGACAGTAGCTGAATTAATCACTTACATATCTTCTCTGTAAAATCCACTTTTTGCTATTTTAAGTGATACCGATAGTTATCTTTATTTACCCCAATTCTCTCTGTTAGAACTATATCACTTTAGGACTTATGGAAGTTGGTTTTTGGTCAAATTTCCAATATCGTTTCATTCAACTTGTTTAGTCCAAACATAATGTCCTTGGTTAAATAATAATAGTTGACCATCATACTAACCTCATACAACTCAAGAGTTGAATTCTTTATTGAATAGTGTTCTACTTCCAATGCTTCAACTCAGACCCAACTACAGTCGCTCGATGGATGTCGTGCTATGATTTTACCGTAATCAATGTAGAGTATCTATACTGAAGTATAATAGTTATCAAGAATGTCATGAACCCTATTTCGAACCCATCATATCTCCCAATCTACTGATCCAAATGTCATGAAATTTTCACAGATGCTAGCATACATGTTGAAGAATGTCCTCGCCAAATTTCACCTCGATTGGATGAATTCTTGATCGATTCGAATGGAGTTCGAACCGATGCCAAAGTGGGCCCAAACTTCCCGAGACCGTACGTGTGGGCCCCCTCACATGCCAGAAGTGGTCTCCCGGGTTTTCAGCAAGATACCAGCAGCCTACGCCTATAAATAGAGCTCCATAGCCAACAGAAAGGGGACCTTCGGGATTTTTTCACTCTCAAGTGCCCAGACTCTGTCGGATTGACATCTCCATCATAATTTCACTATTGATTTCGAATTTCCATTTGTAACTTGCTGTTGATCGCTGTAACAACTTGTAATCATTGAAAGAGAATCAATAAAACATCAAAAAACTTCACAGTGGACGTAGGCAACACGCCGAACCACTATAAATCGCTTGTCTACGCATTTACTTTACTGTTGATTGGAGTTTTTATTAGATAATATCTGTTTTGAACTTGCATTCTTGACTATTATCTCTTCAACGACTCCCGAAGAGTGTTGTGCCCAATTTTGACACAAACACTTTGGTGCTTTCACTGAGAAAACCCAGATTTTCTCCTGCTCGCTGGAACTGTCATCGATACCGGATTGAATAAATCTAAGAGAGAGATCCAGATTGTTAAATCCAACTTCCTTCCCTTCTATTCAGATTTGCATAAAGTCTAGGAAAGGAAATCAACTGTAAAAATGGTTAGCACAAGAACCACCTCGAACGCCGTCAATCAAGAAGGACAGGATAGACAGAATCCTGCCCCTCTGCCTCCACCTAATCAAGATGCCGCTGGGCACTCAGAACCGTCGGGTCCGGTTACCCGACAAGAATTGCAGTTGTTACTTCAAGAGCTGACCCAGAGTCGGCGACAACTAGAAGAACAGCTACGCGCCAACGCTGAGCTAATCAACCAGCTGGATCGCCAGAAACGAAAACGATCCACGAGAGATCGTGCTTATCGCTCTTCTAGCCAAAGTTCTTCATCTTCTGATTATCATAACCGACCTCCACGACCCCGGTTAGATGAGGGTCGTATGCCGTCCGCTGGAAACCAACCGATATTGACCGTTGGACAAATAAGAGTTGGTCCATCAGCCAGTTTCCAAACCGGACCCTCCTCCCGTGGGGGTGCCATTCCTCACCACGCCGCTGAATACCGCACCGCTAGCGTTGCGGCAGAACCAGGGGTCGACGCTCGAGATCAGTCGGACCCGGACCGTCGTCAAAGCGGTCATACTCCTGAACCGTACGTCCCATAGGACCATGAGCCGAGAAGGCGAGATTTGAACCGTCAACGATATCCGGTTCAAACCCAAAGTATGGAACGTGACCATACTCCGGCGCAAATGCCGGATCTATCAACTATGATACGACAGATGATTCGTGAGAGTCAGGGATTCACAAATGACGATTGGGGGGTTTCCCGTAGTCACACTCCCTTTACGGACGACATTCTTAATGCTGAACCCCCACGGCGATTCCGAATGCCCACTCTGCCCATGTATGAGGGAAACTCCGATCCCAATCAACATATTCTAAAATATGAATGGTCGATGACGGCTGCCAGAGCCGACGACGCTGTGAAATGTCGTAGTTTCCCCATATCCCTGGGGGGCATCGCCACCATGTGGTTCACCCGATTGCCTCCTCGATCCGTCTCCTCATTCGACCAGCTGGCCACAAAATTCGTTGAGCAATTCCGCATGCACGTCGCGAGGCCGAAAGATGTCAACACTCTATCTAGTGTCACACAAGCTCCCGGAGAGACGCTCAGACACTACTTAGAAAGATTCCATATTGCATGTGCGGAGATTAGTAATCCAAATGATAACTCCATCCTTATGGCGTTAACTAAGGGGATCGACCACGATTCTGAATTCGGCAATTGGCTAGCTGGGAAACCACCTGCGTCATTGGACCGTTTCCATGCCAAAGCAGCTCAATTCCTGAGACGGGAAGACGCGAAACAGTCTAGGAAGCAAGCTGACGCGGGATCAAACGCGGGAGGAACCCAAAGCAATGTTGCAATAAAACAATCCGGTGAGAGCTCCGGAAAAGTTCAGTTGAACATTAACAATAAACAAGCTCGGCGAAGAGAGAGCGTGAATCAAATTAAAAAACAAGATCAAAATCGCGGTCCGCAACGCAAAAATCCGAAGTTCGACGGTTATACTCCTTTGAATACTTCGTTGGAGGACTTGTATTTACAAACCCGTAATACAATTCAATATGAAAAACCTGCTCCGAGACCGTCGTCAGAAAGACAAATCCAAACAGGAAAGTTTTGCAGGTTCCATGAAAGCTACGGGCACGATGCGAACGAGTGTCGTCACTTACAGGATCTCGTTGAAAAACTTATCAGGGAAAGGAAGCTTGATCGATTTGTGCGGACACCGCAACCCAGGGAAGCAGGTCCATCAAATCAAAACAATGAACCCGATCGACCGAGGCATGAGGACTCCAATGGTCCTTGCGGGAGATTGGTGATAAACGCCATCAGTGGCGGACCGACTTTCTCAGGAGCCTGGAACGACGAGGATCTTCGTCACTGTCACACATGACAGGCTCATTCAATCTATGAATATTTTGCAATTTCATTTACATTCTGAAATTTGATTTTGTAATAAGGCACTGACTTTGCCATATTTTCTCATTTCAGCAATAAAACATTATCTCTTCAAGCTAAAGCTGTGATTCATCGAATACAACATTCAACAATCACGACACACAAAGAGCTAAGTTCCATCGAACAATGGAATTTATTCAAATAGCGAGTGACTGCGTTACAACCGGCCACTCACTAAGTGAAACCCCAGCTCGGGGGCAAGCCAACACATCGAAGGCTGAACTGGACCAACACACGACAGTCCATTCCATAATTCGTTCCCGGAGTGCGAACGGACTCCAAATTCCCAGAGCGTGAATTGGAGTATAAACATTCAATAATTCGTTCCCAGAGTGCGAACGGACTCCAAATTCCCAGAGCGCGAATTGGAGTATAAACATTTAACAACTCGTTCCCGGAGCGCGAACGGACTCCAAATTCCCAAAGCGCGAATTGGAGTATAAACATTCAATAATTCGTTCCCAGAGTGCGAACGGACTCCAAATTCCCAGAGCGCGAATTGGAGTATAAACATTTAACAACTCGTTCCCGGAGTGCGAACGGACTCCAACTTCCCACAGCGTGAATTGGAGTATAAACATTTAACAATTCGTTCCCGGAGTGCGAACGGACTCCAACTTCCCACAGCGTGAATTGGAGTATAAACATTTAACAACTCGTTCCCGGAGTGCGAACGGACTCCAACTTCCCACGGCGTGAATTGGAGTATAAACATTTAACAATTCGTTCCCGGAGTGCGAACGGACTCCAAATTCCCGCAGCGCGAATTGGAGTATAAACATTTAATAATTCGTTCCCACTGCACGAACCAACCCATCAATGCGGACTCCAAATTCCCAGAGTGTGAATTGGAGCACCAACACCAAGTCAAAGTTCCCGTAGTGCGAGCTAAAGCATTAATACTAACTCCGAGTTAGTAGGGTGCAAGTTGGAATGTGAACGCCATTCCCACGTTCCCGGAGCGCGAACCATGTTACAAGCATCAATAACACTTGAACTCCTGGAATGCAAACCAGGTTATCGATCTCAAATTACTCTAAGTCCCCGGAAGGCGGACGTGTGCTCAAGACTTGCAACAAGTGCGATCAACCATCACAGATACAAATGTTGTTCCCCAAAACTGGGGGGCACGAAAGCTAAGTGTCAATCACTAATCGAAGTGATACAACGTCCGAAGTTCAACTCATTCATCAATCGCAACTTGTGACCAAGATTCTCAGGCGTGGCAAATGAAACGAGCTCTACTTAAACGGTAAAAACACCACAAGAACTCCGGACCGAGAGCAAGACACTACAAGTACTTAAGCACAAATAAAGCAAGAGTTGAAACAAAGAAACTAAAGTTTATTTCAACTAACTAAAAATAAGGGCTTACATATGAAAAAGTTTTCCCAAAAACAATCCCTACTAGCAGGAGCCGAACCTGCATCTATACACGGCTTACTAATAAAAAACAAAAACAAGTACTTATCCACCATAACATCTACTTGTAAAGCCGGTCTACTTCTTCTTCTTTTTCGTCTTCCTTATTAGTGGTTCTTCATCAGAATCACTAGCGACCGAAATTCTTTTTGAGTGCCTCCTCTTCGGCGGTGACTCTTCGGCTGGGGGCATGATATCGATATCCTCCTCAGAGCCCGAATCAACAGGGAGGCTTCCCGCCGGAAGAGTAGGGGGGACTGGATCTATGACGGAAGATGGGATAGTGCCACCCGACGACACTACCCTAGCAGATGCTGGACTATGCGCCGTCGTGATGCCACCGGCGCTACCACTGTGCCCCGCAGCTTCTATTTCAGCATTGATTTCAACCAAAATTTCCTCATCTCGAGCCGCTTGAACCTGGCGGGGGGCATCCGCAGTTTGCATCGAAGAACTTGAGGTCGGCAGGGGATCACTAACGATGATAAACTGTAAGTCCGTAGAGAAACCGCCCTGCTCACCGAGCAGCTCGCTCACCATCTGTTCCTCGAGAGATAACCCACTCCCCTGTGCCGCTTCGATCGATACCGCAGTTACAGCAATAGCCTCGGTAGCGATGGCCTTATCCCTTTGGCTTGATTCTTGAGCCGCGACTGTCGGCACAACCTCCGTCACTAAGCAAAAAACAATAAGTTATCAGTAACTTCTTCAAAACAAACTCTCTATTTGGAAAACGCTTGAGATAACTTAAGAGTACCTTCCCCAGTTTGACTCGCAGACGGCTGAACGGCCTCGGAAGTGTGCTCATGGATAGGAGATAAGCGCGGATGCTCCGGGTCGTAAGTAGGAACAGGTGGCAAGCTGACCGCAGATACAGGCACTGACGAAGGCGATGTGGTGACTTCGGTAACATCAGAATGGTGCTCAACACCCGATCCCTCTCCGACTTCCAGGGAATGACCACCCATCATCTCCTTCTCATGAGCAATGATAGCATCATGAAGGACCTTCTTTTCATCCTCAGTTAATAGCCGGTTCTCAAGCTCGAATCGGTCAACCGATTCGCCCGGGTGCGCTTCCTCCTCTTCCTCGACCAATCGTTCCCAAGCGCTGCGAAGGTGAACGGGATAATCTTGAAGCCAGGCTAAATTTCGGTGTTTTAACACGTTGGCGTTATAAGTTATAAGCAGATCTTCGATATCGGCCTCTAGCCTGGCCTCTGCTTGTTGAACTTTCTCCTCCACCTCCGTCTCGACCGCTTGAACTTTCGCCACCGTAGCATCCCTTTCGGTGCGAAGAATCACAGCTTGTTCACACGCCTCCTGAGCTGCGCTATTCGCATCATCCCTTTCCTTGGCGATTTCAGCAAATTTTGACTTAAGCTCGTTCAATTCCTTCACGGCTGCGTCCCTCTCTGCAGTAACCAATGTGTTTCGATGACCCATGTCCTCAACCGTGGCGTAGTGTTCGCGTTTCATCCTATCCATGATTGCCTGGGCTTCATCGGCTTTTTTAGTGGCCTCTATTTCAGATTTACGGGATGATTCAGCCTCAGTATTCAGCACTTGTATGATGCGATCTTTTTGTGCTAACTCGGCTTGCAATTTTTCAATGGTGGCCGCTCGTTCGAAGGCCAGCGCCGATGCTTTTTCAGCTGCCTTATACCACACCTTATACTGTGCGTAGAAGTCGTGCACATAATCCAGCGCCCACCGCTCAGCCTCCGGTGGGATTCTTTTCAAGTTCGGGAGAAAGACATAATTGTCGAAGCAGATATTCGGGTACTCTCTCTTCAGCTGCGCAAGCCTAATCGCTCCTTCTCCCGTGATTTCAGTAGGAGGTTCCTCCGCAACTATCGGCGCCGACACCTCAGATCTAGAAGCTTGAGAAACCGACACATGTCGAGAAGAATCACGAGGGACGCGAACGGGAGGTTGTATGGGATCTCTGGAAGGAGGAGGGGTGCGCGATCGCGATCGACGCCTATGGCCCCTGTCCGAATCGTATCTCTCATGACTAGAATATCCGGAACGTCCCTGGTCATAATACCCAGGGCGTCCCTGATCATAATCTCTATCCCCCTCTCGCCTGCGCGAATCATAATAAGAAGACTTGCGGGCATGTCGAAGACTCCCAAGCATTGAACCTCGTTTAGACATAGTATCTGCAAAGCAAAGTAAAATCGAATTAGTCACTCTTCGAATCAGGTAGTTTACAGTCAAAGGTTATGAAGTGTCGTGAAGTGTGTATGAATATGCATTCCCCCCGACCAACCAGAAAAGTCGACCTCGCTAGTAATAAGAGGCTCGCTCAATTCTAGATTACGATGGAACTCCTCTAACCCGGCATCATGTTGAAAAGACACATCTTCCGGGATTGGAAGGTCGGCAAGCCCTTCGTAGAGACTTTCAGTATGCGGAGGAGACATCTCAGAAATTCTAACTCCGGAAGAGGGCCGGGCAATGACAACCGATTTCCGTCTCCCCCGGTTAGTTGACTTAACCATGGCAGCCTTGCCTTTTCTCTGCTCCGCGACATCCGAAGCTACATCCGTAGGCTCAGTCAGCGGCTCATCATCAGTATGAGTTCTTTCAGAATCAGCCTCCTCGGCTATGGCAACTTCGGGCTTCTTGTGTTTGACTCGTTTCTTAGGAACGATCTTTAGTGCTACCTCAAATCTTATACTCTGCCTTCGTTCAATCAGCCCATAAGTCCGGAGATTCCTATCGGTCAAAAGCAACTCGATGTCCCTATCTTCACTCGGGACTTCTCGAAGTACTCGCACCATCTCCTTAAACTCTTCACCTTCGGGTCGTGGGATCGTTGCTGTAAAAAGAAAAAATTAATATAAGTTCTACTTCAGCAGCAATTGTCGTAGTAACTATTTAAGAACTCGGTTATACTCACGTCTGAATAACCATCGTCGGGCAAATCCAGGAGGACATCTGACATAAAACCATTCTGTCCTATAATAACTCAACTTGGTCCAAGACCCGGTAACCACTTGGCAATTTCTCACCTCTTCCAGAAATGTGAAAGAAGGATAATAACCCCGAGTTTTGAAGTTGAACAAGTATCTGATTTCGATTGGGAGCGGCGGTCGATGGAGACATTCCATAAATGCAATGAACAAGCTATTGATCGACGCATATCCGTTCGGATGCAGCTGAGATGGGGCGATCCTCAAAAACGACAATACTTCTCTTATATACTCGTTGAACGGGGGAAGTGTCCCGGCCGCACACGCGTGGCGGTTAAACGCTGTATACCCTTCCGGCGGATTATGTGGTCTATCGTTCGGCCCCGGCAGTAACACATCATCCAATGACAAGCCGTGCCTCAAACATATTCTCCCCAACATGTCTTCAGAGATATTCGATGGAACGGAATCCGATGGATTGGCAATGAACGACGCATCAGGAAGTTCGTCCAGAGCCGGACCGATGATCTCAGGATCTATATCCGGAACTTCTAGCCCCGGAAAGGCTGTACCTTGAATCTCCTGCTGCTGTGAACTTGAAGGTTCCATAACTAGCTAACTCATGAGAAACCATCGTTAGACGACAAAGAACCCGTGTGTTCCCCAGTGTAAAGTGTATGAATGTGTGTGGTACCGTGCCATGCATTACTTGAACAAATGTTGCAGAGTTAAAGTAAATATGCAAACGACAAAGCTACGAAGTTCAGCTGTAATGACCGTCATCGCTGACCGTCATCACTAAATCGTTTATATGATGGAAGTCGGTTCGAATAGAAGTTGTTATAGTTTCATCGACGAGCTTCAAAAGGCAATCAAATATGCAGTTCAATATTCAAGTCCAAATATGGAGGAATGAAGCTCGTCGGAGTTATGCTTGAAAAATTTCAAATTTTGGAATCCATCATATAGGGTTCGAATCCATCACAGAGGCTTTGTTCGAACCCAACCGAACACCTCTTCCTTCGAACCCATCCAAACTTCGTTCGAACCCATGCGTTCGAAACCATCATGACAGTGCTTCGAACCCATGCGTTCGAACCCATCCTGACATCGTTTCGAAACCATGCAGTCAGGCGCGCTTCGAAACGATGGCCAAATGACAAATTCGAACCGATACAGAAGCCCTTAACTTGACATCGGTCGCGTTCGAAACGATCCACTTCGAATCGATGCGAGGTTGTGGACTTCGAAACGATAGCCTATGGGTTCGAATCCATCGATTCGAAAGGATCCCTCGAATCCCCCAATCGGTGCGAACTACGCATCCCAACAAGGACATTCCAAGGATCGATTCGAAATCCAATGGAAACACACCACCGTCATCACTTCGAACTCGAGCCCACACATCGATTCGAATCCCTCCCAAACCAGATCTGGTTTTGCCAATCTCGAAGCTATGCAATCGATGAAGAGAAATGGGTTCAAAATAACTTCGTCGCTTGAATCCGAGGCTAATTACCTAGTTTAAGCAATGGATTCGAGAGATTTAAGTCTTAAATCTTGATGGATTCGAAAACGCGACGCAGTGTTTTCTCCTTAGAAGCTTCGAAGCGATGAAGAGTGCAGTGAAAAAGTAAAAAGTGAAAAAGTGGTAGGTCCACTGCTATTTATATGGAGGGTTGGTGATGACCGGGATGATTCGAGTTCCGGTGAAGTTGACCGATTGCAACAGGTCAGAATGCAGAGTCGTTTCGAAACCAATCTTCGAACCCATACGCTTGAGGCTCCATCGTGTGAAGCACACGGACCACTGCCGTGAACAATAGCTTCGTACCCATCCAAATCATCGATTCGAAGATCATTTTCGAAACCACAGAAACGAACTGCTAGTTCGAAACCATCCTTTCACATCGGTTCGAATGACAATTTCGAACCCATCACCACGCAAGTATACTCCATACTTTCAGACCGTTTCGAATGCCAATTTCGAATCCATCAATGCTCCAATGCATCGATTCGAAATCTCATATTCACACAACCCATCATTGCACGGGCATACCGCGTCCATACAAACATGAATTTCGAACCCATCAACGCTCAAGTGCATCGGTTCGAAACATTACACTTGCGCAATACAAATTCTATTTCTTCAACCTTCAATATCGGTTCAGGAGAGGATCGATACGGAGGAAATTTCCACAACAACCACCAAGCGTTGTCTCAATTCAACCTTCAATATCGGTTCAGGAGAGAATCGATACGAAATTCTGTAGCAAACCAAACTGACAACGACTCGTGGACGCACGACGTTAGCAAGGTCCAAATTAACATATGTGCATACATGTCGGACTAACATTCGATTTTGAATATTCACAGGGATCAAACACTATTCCCGTTACAAATGCGACAGCCAACGGCTAAGCACTATTATACAGCAATCAATCATATCAACGCAAGGTTACGGCAATACAGCATACGAGTTTCAACAAAAAAGAGAGCAATGATTGTTCAGATAGAAATGGCAGCTATTCAAAGCACGTCATGTTCCCACAAGACGTACTTTGGGGGCCAAAATGTTATCCCGCTTTTTGGCAAAGCCGCGATACCAAAAGAGCGATTGAAAAGGAAGGACCGTTCACCTCAGAGGTTGATCGTATTTTCTTTCGCCATGGATATCACTGAATTTTATCCGAGTCCAGAATGAGCTACAATTGATGGGACACTGCAAGAAAGGCCACAGGAGTCAGCATTTCAAATTTCAAGTCAATCCGAGTTCGTATGCTCAAGTTATGATCGGTTCAACTTGGAGGGAACACACTGGTTTCGAACCCACCATGATGGGTGTCTTCGAACCCATCATCATGCACCATTCGAAACCATCACTTCGAACCCATCAAGTTCGAAACCATCACCTTCGAAACCCTCGGGATGCCTCGACCTCGAACCCATCAGAGAGTAGCTGGTTCGAATCCATACTCGGCTGCCTCATTTCGAAACCATCGGACATGCATGCTTCGAACCCATCCATGATGCCACGTTCGAACCCATCCTGTGTTGCCTTATTCGAACCCACTGGGTCAACCAACGTGTCTTCCATCGGTTCGAAATCACCGAGATATGCGGAGTCGAAGCGGTCAACACGGAGCGAAGTCCGGATCGATTCGAAACTTGCGCTCCACGTCACCACGAAGTCGCGTGCCATGATGGATTCGAAACCATCGTTTCGAAACCATGGGTTCGAACCAAACAGCCGTGCCGTGAACCCTATTTCGAACCCATCATATCTCCCAATCTACTGATCCAAATGTCCTGAAATTTTCATAGATGCTAGCATACATGTTGAAGAATGTCCTCGCCAAATTTCACCTCGATTGGATGAATTCTTGATCGGTTCGAATGGAGTTCGAACCGATGCCAAAGTGGGCCCAAACTTCCCGAGACCATACGTGTGGGCCCCCTCACGTGCCAGAAGTGGTCTCCCGGGTTTTCAGCAAGATACCAGCAGCCTACGCCTATAAATAGAGCTCCATAGCCAACAGAAAGGGGACCTTCGGGATTTTTTCACTCTCAAGCGCCCAGACTTTGTCGGATTGACATCTCCATCATAATTTCACTACTGATTTCGAATTTCCAGTTGTAACTTGCTGTTGATCGCTGTTAACAACTTGTAATCATTGAAAGAGAATCAATAAAACATCAAAAAACTTCACAGTGGACGTAGGCAACACGCCGAACCACTATAAATCGCTTGTCTACGCATTTACTTTACTGTTGATTGGAGTTTTTGTTAGATAATATCTGTTTTGAACTTGCATTCTTGACTATTATCTCTTCAACGACTCCCGAAGAGTGTTGTGCCCAATTTTGACACAAACAATATCATAAAATTCATGTCACATGAACCATATAGGCACTGAATAATGATTCAATAAAATAAATACCACTTAAGTAATACTAGTAGCAACCTATGATGTCAGTGGTGTCATCGTGGCATCGTTGTCATCCTTCCTTTTAAGCAGGCCATATCTAGATGAGTCAGAACCATTAAATGATCAGATGCAAACTTGGAATCTGAAGCTATAACTCCAAGAGTCAAAATTCAACTAGAAACCAAAGATTGATAGAGAACCTTGCTCGCAACATGAAGGAAGCTAACAATTTCCTTGGAAGGACCTAGAGGTGAAGAGAAGACTTGGCAAAAATCAAGTTAGGTGTCAACTCTATCTAAGATGAAGCCCTCAACTCGGTATTGAATCATGTCTTTGAACTAGTGAAGCAACTTTAGGGAATTTGGCAACTAAACTGAATATGGAATAAAGTATTGAAGCTAAAGGAGATTGGCCAGGAGTTTTTCACTCAAGAAAACAAAGAATGAAGCCAAAGACTCAAAAATTGATCAATTCACAACTCAACATTGTGTATCGGCGCATAACTCAGTACCTAGTTAACCACCAAAATAGGAAGTGGCCATGATCACTGTCTAGTACCTCCTCCTGAATGTGGAGAATGTGGGTATCAAATATCAAAGTCTATTTCATTGATCTACGTATATAATTAAGAGGACAGGGGCAAAAAATCAAGAACCTTTTTTTATTTGTAAATTATGTGATTTTACATTACTCTGTTAGATCCTCACTGAGTTGTGAGCACCAAGTTGTAAGAACATAGTTTATAAGTCTCTCAAAATCATTAACGAAGTTTAAGTGGATGTAGACCAAAGTATTGCCAAACCACTATGAATTTTTATGTGTCGTTTACTTCAATTTTCATTTAATTTCTTTACTTGATCTCTACTTATAATCTGATTAGGTGTTTGTCCAATTTTTGGCACAAATTTTTTGGTGCATTCATTGAGAATACTCGAATTTCTCATTGTTTGAATCTATTTTGAACCTTTGGACTGTTATAATCCACAAAGTGATTTAAACATCCTTTTTGGAAGATCCGTGATTACAGTGATTTCAGTAAAATCTACGATACGATCCAAGGAAAGTTATGGCACCTAGAAACATCAAAGAGAAGTCTACTACTTCCAAATTCATTAACAATATAGAGAATGATGGGTCTCAACATGGAGAAAATAACAATCAACCTGGTGTTGTAGAAATTCAGAGTGCATCAAAAATGGTTACCATTGTTAATGTAATGACCACCATACACCTTAGGTACCCAATATACCGATATAACGCACTACGGAGGTACCCAAGCGATGTAGGATATAGCCAAGTGTGTAAAGTAAAGGAAATCCAAACACAGATTATGTAGAACATCTCACCATGCATAAATAAAATATAATATAATAACATGGATGTAAAATAGACGAGATGGTGACATAATCAAATGGGCTATAAATAAGAACATCGAAGTGAAACTAGTTCATAGATTGTACAAAAACTAAAATAGTAGAGTCTGTACATACCAAATCTTCACTAAAGTAATACAATTGTAGGTATAGCTCCATAGTACTGCACAACAGAATATAAGCGACAGTATGCTCCAAGTATAGATATATGAAAGCATAACCTCCTACTTCTACTCTTATAGCTCCATGCGCTATCCAGATCTATTATCCCTAATCTTCTCATTTAAGAGTACCTGAGATAATAAGAAGCAAAACGTAAAACCTCAGGCCAGACAATAGTATAGTGTGAGCGATAAATCATCTTAAAAATACCGTAGAAATTATATATAGTAATTAGGGGCATGGGATATGAAGAACCATATCTAACCTATCTCTTCATCCAAAGAGTTAGCACATAAACACAGTGTATGCTAAACTACTATCGTAAGTGGAAAATATAGAGTATATGGGGTATCACCTAGCATATTAAACACACAACAAACATAACATCCATCACATAGCCTTGCATCTCTCACTCAAGTGGTTCGGATGTACGAGAACTCTTATAAGTGCTCAACTCATTTCCCACGCAGATGACTAAGGATTGGACACACGTAGACGTCAAAAAACATGGGTATATGTGACTACCCTGGGTATGCATAAACTAACCTATCCCAACTACGAGCATTGCAACCTCAGAGTTGTCCATTGATCCCTTAGCATATGTACTGATAGCATAACTACCTCACAGTTGCTCAACTCATGCCTATGTAGATGGCTAGGGACTGGACACACACAGACATCAAACAATAGGGGTATACATAGACTACCTTGGGTACACCAGACTACCTGTCCCACTAATGAGCACCACAACCTCATGTATTATCCTATGAGCCATCGTGCAAAACTCGTCCTCTCGGTCAATCACCAGATGCCAAAGTCACTTGCCACATTGAGTTGTCATCTTTGGAATGCCGCTAAACACCCATTGTAAGTCATAACATCATCATAACAATGTTTCGAAGTTGTTGTCATCGTCGTCGCGTTGAATAATTACACCATCACTTCGCTACGCCACACAAAATCCATGACCATACCGAGTCATTTGGAGTTGCCTACTTAACTCCACATTACTCAAAGACCCTTGGAACATGCCATGAAGAAATCCCAAAGATGTCGCCTTGCCACGATGAAATTTCTCAACTTCCAGTCCTTTCTGGCTCAACCCAAACCAAGCTTGAAGCAACTTCCAAGGAGACACAAAGTAACCTACCCCTCGACCTAAAGTAGCCTAAAAATGCCGAACCATAAATCCTTTTCGGGTGCTAACCGAAGCCTCTACATAAAACCATTGAGCAAGACAAGAAGCATTCACCAGGCAGTAATTCTGGCTTGGCCTCGGAGCATCAGCATCACTAGACAACATTTGTTGTCCAGTTCTTCTCCATGCCGCTCGAAGTGTAGCCTGAGCCAAACCTCCACCCAACCGTAGCACACTTCGAGCACCCAGCCACCAAACAAGAACCACTAAACCAAAACGTTATAGCTTCTCCAAATCCCAATTTCGCATCGGTTCCATCGCTACACTCTGTTCTACGACCTATATGTCTTCCGTATGCATCGATACAACTCCTAACATCCTCGGGCCTATTCATTGAAATCTAATCTCGCTATTTCTACCTCTAGTTCGCTCTTATGAGACTTTTCAACTATATAAGCATACAAGCAAACAATACACATGCACCAAACAACATTTAAACACCAAGCAATCATCATACAAGTTGCCTACAACATAGCCTAATGTATATCAAGGCAATCGTATATCCACATAACATGTCTAGAATACCAAAAATCCATTCATTCATGTTTTCACTATAGATAGGGTTTAAAACAACAATAAAACATAATTTTGACCCCAAAATGAATCTAAACATGTTAAAAAATAGATACATATATAACAAGGTTCGAAATGATAAAACACTCACCAAAACCTCCAAAATCTGTCAACAACAAAACCTGATTTTTCTTTTCCAAAACTGTGGATATGAAGATCTCTAATGAATCTACTTGCTACTCAAAATTTATGATTTAAACTTAATTTGGAGGAGAAAAGAGAAGGTTTTGATTGAATAATGGATTAGTGGAGGCTTGGATCTATTTTAAAGATGGTAGAAATAATTTGAGGATGTTTGTTTCAGCCAATATACCTCCAAACCCGAAATAGGTTGTTGAACCTAGCCCCGAATTCATTTTTTACCCACTAAGCAACTCCAGAAACCGCCAAACTTCAAACAGCCATATCTCCTAGTTAGAAAATATAAATTGCTATTATGACCACCATACGGAATAGGAAACCATTATATCCTTTCAATGGAAATGATCTTGGATGCTAATTCGGGTTTATAGTGCAACATCCAGCTTCTAGAGGCTCAAAACTAACTGTTACGGATGCTGTAGTCATCCATAGGTGTTATTTCTGAGTGATCTAATCGGATCTTGAAATTATTGGAAACATAGAAACAGAAGAATATGAAAATTTTTAAACTTCAACAAAATATAATTTCTTATTTCTTATGAATAATTTTCAGATTTAATTACATAATCCCAGACGTTAACCACGATCAGATCACATATGCATGTAGAACAACGATAAGAGCAACATATGATGATGTCCCCTTATGCTGATGAGAGAACTAATAATACGAACATTACAGTTCTAAGTACATCATAGTGGAATACACAAAATAGCACCTATATGGCAACCATTGCCTCCTGCATGTCACCAGAAGCTTATTCACCCAAAAATCCTAAAGTATCCCGCTCTCATACTACTCAAATTTATTTTGAGTACCCGAGATTTTGTGGAGAAACACAAACTTCAAGTTGGAAAATGAGTCTGGAATGAATAATCCCCTATCATCTCGTATCATAAATAGATAGCTAGTGAGACCACACCGCTTTGCGGAAGGGTTTTCTTCTCACTAGTATCCAAAACAAAACATGCAAATCATTTACTATGCTTCTGCACTTAAAATGATTAGACTTAACGTTATATGAAATAAAGCCATAAATAATATATATATATTGGATATCCCATCCACCTAATATTTTGGTCCATGCAATATTTAGGTCCCACCCAAAAGCAAATTTATTAGATTTCCTGTCTAAACTATGTTTATTAGAGATCCCCTCTAAAATCTTTAAAATAACTATCCGTCAAAACTTTAATAGGACTATCCATCCTAAATCCATTCAAAATAAATGCAAATTATCCATCATACATTGTTTTATAAAATATGATGTAGGCTATCCACCACACACTCCATAGTTTTCCAAGGATGATTATGAACCCTTGGATGCCAAATCCCGAGGTTAACCGCCTCTAGCAAAACATTCTTTACTTTAGAAACTTGATGTGGGCTATCCACCGCACATTCCATGGTTTTTCGATGTTAACAAAGAACCCAACACTTGGCCAATTAAAATATCTTGATCCCCATGATTGTTTATGAAAATTCATGATTCCCATGATTAAATATTTTCCCTAGGTATGCCACATATTTAACCTATTCCCATTGGTAGCCTCAATTAGGTTAAAGTAAATAAAAACACATTGATAGCCCTAATGTATATTTCCAAAAGCATATTTCTGTTTGTGACCCCTAACTACGTATCGAAAACATTAAACCCTCCCATTGTCCCCAAGGTTTATAACATTCAATTTAAATAAGGATCCCTCTTACATATTCAAACAAAGATAAGTATTTTATGCTATAACCCTTTGAAGTTGCCCCTTCGAATTAACACAACTTTGCTCAAGAAAAATGGCTAAAAACAGCCATTTACAACCCTTCGAATGAAGTCCCATTCGAAAGAAAATAACCCTCCGAAGTTAGCCTATTCGGAAGCCTTCCTTTTGAAAGCATCACAAAATCATACCTTTCGACCTTGTCAAAAGGTCCTACCTTTTGACCTTGTCGGAAGGTTCCTTTTCAACCTAGTCAAAAGATTCTACCTTTCGAGCTTCTCAAAAGCCTGGGTATCCCCCATTATAAACCATTTATAAACCTGTTGAAAGGAATGAAACTCAAAAACTTTCACAATCATTGAAGGTAACCTCTTCAAAACCTTTTGAAATCAAACATTTCGAAACAATTCAAAAACAAAGAAGTGTTGGTTTTGGAACCAACCCTTTAAAGGTATACTTTCGGCATTATAGGAAGGTTTACCCTTTGACTTTGTCGAAAGGTATTAAAACTTTTACTTTAAAAATAATGGGAAATTCATAAGTAACTACTTTTACTTTAAAAACAATGGGAAATCCAGAAGTAACTCCTTCTTCTTCCCTTTCTTTCCCTTCGGCTTTGTCGAAGGCATTCCTACGACTCGGTCGAAAGGATTAAAACACCTTTTTGGAAAACATTTTGAAACAATTCTCTTGAAGGTTTAAACTTTCGAAGATCCCCTTCGACACCCCTTCTTGAATTATAAATTTTTTACTCTTTTATAACATGTTAGAGTCGAAGGATCCCCCTTCAATTTATTCAAAAGCAATTATGTTTCTATTCAAAAGCAAAGAAAGCAACCTTCCCATCCCTTCCCCCCTCTTCTGTTCGAAACTGTGCCTACCTTTCAACTTAGGTGGAGGGCAATTTGTTAACCTTTCGTCTTAGACAAAAGGTACCTTTCGAGTTCGTCGAAAGGGTTAAAGCAGGCTTGTTGGAGTCGAAGGTATAACTGGGCCTACTGAAGTGATGTTTTTATCTTGCTTGTGTAATTTTGATTGGCTGAGGAGCCTTTTTCTGTACTTCCAAATAGTAAAAAGTATACAAAAGTTAATCTTTTTCATAAAATACTATTCTTCTTCCCTAATTAAATTTTCAAATTGCAGCCTTCCCTCTGGATTGACTAATTCGAAGGCAATTTTGAAGTTTAGCCCTTAGGCTTAAATAATTTAATTACCTTAGTAAATCACAAAGAAAAATCCCCAAAAAGCTAACAAATCATATACTTCAACATATTAAAATTTCAAAGCATATGAAGGTCAAAACAACTCGGAATTTAACTAAAACCGAATAAAAATATGCTAATTAGCCTACTAACAATTAAAATACCCATGTGTTATCAAAACAAAGGTTTAAATGGTTATATCCTAACCAAAATCACAAATATGAATCGGGTATAACCCATAACCGATCCAAACATAGAAAAATAGGATGATAAACATGATTATTCACCTTAATTAGTTAACTGGAGAATGGGATAATTTCTTAGCTTTATCTTCGATTTATTGCTCTTCCTGGAGCTTTTAGTAGCCGACCAAAATATAGGTGAAGAGTTATAATGAGAAAGTAAAAGTTCTTTAAGTTGGAGGAAGAGATATACACTAAGAAATGTAGCCCTATTTTCAAGTTTACCCCATAGGAAAATTTCTCCTTCTAAATTTATTTAAGTCTTATTTTAGTTCATTCATTAAGACACCACCATTGGATTTATTAATATCATCTCCCTAATTATTCAAATTATTCTATTAAATTTATCCAATTAAATATCTCGAATAATGTTAACTAGAATTCAGAGGCATTACAGACTCCCCTTTTAAAGAATTTTGTCCTTGAAATTTCAATAAGAACATAACAACAAGCATATAGCCCATGCACGCAAAGCTAGTATAACATACCAGCCAAATTCTATATAATCCCTATATAGAACATACCATCCAAAATAGCCTAGGAAAAGTAGCCCTAATCATGTCTTCTGTCTCCCAAGTATAGTCGTTCACGTTGTCGCTCCACTGAACTTTCCCCAACATGACTATCTTGTTCCTTGGCCTCTTCTCATCTTTTTCCCCACAAGAACTGGTTACCTCACAAAAGTCATATCCGGTTCCACCACTAAGTCCTCCAATGCTATCGAAGCGATAGTAGTTTCTTGATCATGAACATATTTCCTAAGATGAGAAACATGAAACACATTGTGGACCTTGGCCAAACTGCTCGGTAAATCTACTCGGTTTGCGAGTCTCCCAATCCACTCTGATATAGGAAATGGTCCAACATATCTTGATGCTAGCTTCTCGGTCTTCCCGAACCAAACCATACCTTTCATAGATGATACCTTGATGAAAACTCTATCTCCAACTGAGAACTCTAGGTCCTTATGCCTTTTGTCTGCGTAACTCTTCTGCCTAGACCGAGCTTTCATCATTCTTTCTTGTATCAACTCGATCTTTTCCGTTGCTTTTCTCACCAAATATGGATCAAGGACCAATCTATCTCTGGTCTCTAACCAACATACTGGTGATTTACATGGCCTTCCATAATGAGCTTCAAAACGTGCCATTCCTATAGATGTTTGATAACTATCACTATAGAAAACTCCACTAAGTGTAAATAATCTTCCCAAGAACCACCAAAATCCAGCACACAAGCCCTCAATAGATCTTCCAGTACCTTGTTGACTCTATCTGTTTGCCCATCCGTCTGATGATGATATGCGGTATCATCTTGAGCTTAGTCCCTAACACACTCTACAGGCTTTTCTAGAACTCACTAGTAAACAAAGCATCTCTATCACTGATGATGCTACTAGGAATTCCATGCAGTCGAATGATGTTCTTCATGAACATCGTAGCCAAAATGGGTGCCATCCTGGTTGACCCTACCAGACTGAAATGGATACTCTTGGTTAATTTGTCCACTATGACCCATACCCATTCATTACCCCAGCTTGACCTCGACAACCCGTCAATAAAATCAATGGATATCGAGTCCTACTTCCAAACTAGAATATCCAAAGGCTGAAGCAAAACATTTGGCTTTTGATGTTCGGCTTTTACTTGCTAATAGTTCAAACACTGTTTCACCTATAAGCCAACATCACTCTTCGTTCCTTCCTAGAAGAAACTTCTCTTCATATCCTGATACATCTTTGTTTCCAAAAGATGAATCATGAACTTTGATCGATGACATTTCCTAAGAACTTCCTTCTTAAGGTTTCCAACATCCGAAACGCATAACCGTTCCTTCTTTCTCAACCAACCCCTATAGTCAAGAATAAAATCCTTCAGATCATCAATATAGGTTCCAGCTTCTAACCTTATAATTCTCTTGGCTAACGCTGGGTCCTCTTTCTACTTAGAAGCAGTCCATTCGATCAAAACTAGTCGAACGTCCAAACAAAACAGCACGGTGATATTCAGCCTAGATCCATCAGTCGACCTCAACTACACACTACAGGCAGCCAGTGCTTCCAAGTCTTTCCATTCCGCCAACAAAGCTAACACCACATTCTGATGTTTCCTGCTAAGCGTATCTACCACCTTATTTCCTTTTCCCTGTGTACACTCGATGCTAAAATCATAAGCTGCAACAAACTCCAGTCATCTCTGTTGTCTCATGTTCAGCTCCTTCTGAGAGAATAAATACTATAGAGACTTATGATCCGTAAATTGATCAAACCTTTCCCTCAAAAGTTAATGTCTCCACACCATCAATACAAATATTACCACTGTCAACTCCAAATCATCAGTCGGTTTTCTTACTTCATGCGGTCTAAGCTGTCTAGAAGCATAGGCAATAACCTTTCCTATCTGTATTAGCACATACCTAACCCAGTACCACATACATTAGTGTAAACTACCAACCTCTGATTCCCATATGGAACTACTAACACAGGCGCATTGGTTAACAAAATTTTCAATTTAAGGAATGCCTTCTCACATTTATCAAACCAAACAAACTTCACGTCCTTCATGGTTAGCATAGTCAAGGATGCCGCTATCCATGAGAAATCCTTAATGAACCTTCAGTAGTAACCTGCAAGTCCAAGAAAGCTTCTAATCTTACTTACTGTCTCTGGTCTTGTCAATTGTTAACAACTTCGATCTTACCCGGATCAACTGCTAAACCTTCCTCGAAAACAACATGACCAAGGAACGTCATTTCCTTCTTCCAGAAATGACATTTTGAGAACTTCGCCTTTAACTGATGTTGCCTTGGCATCTCCAACACTATTCAAAGATGATCCGCATGATCCTTCTCATTCTTAGAATATACCCAAATGTCATCAACAAAAACCAACATGAACCTATCCAAGTACTCTCAGAAAACCTAGTTCATCAAATCCACAAAGAAAGCTGGCGCATTAGTAAGCCCGAATGGCAACCATTCGTCAGACCCATATCTGGTCCTAAATGCCGTCAAAGGAATACTGTCCTCTGCCACTCTTAGCCGATGGAAACCTATCGCCAAATCCAACTAGGAAAACACTCTAGCTCCACTTAACTGATCGAAAAAATGTTGATACTCGGCAAAGGATACTTGTTCTTGAACGTCATTTCATTCAGCATACGATAGTCGATACACCACCTTAACAACCCATCTGGCTTCTTCACGAATATTGCGGCCATTCCTAAGGCAAACATCCCGCTAGGTGGTCTATTTATGGGTTCAAAACCCAGTATGAGATTTATCCAAAACTCGATTCCTCTCTTCGGCGGCAAGCTCGAAACTGGTTCAAACACATCCGCAAACTCTCTTGCAACATAAACCTATTTCAATTCTGCTTCTACTCCTATGGCACCCAATAACGTATACGCATTTCCATCCCAAATCCTTACTAAGTAAATAACTCGGTTATGGTTATTAGGTTGTTTTAATGATCCTTCCCCATCCTGGAAAAATATCCTAACATCATATCTATCTAACCAATTCATATCCAATATGATCCTGAAAGCCATGAAATTAAAAACATGTAAACTGCATGCAAACATATGACCAAACAAATCAAGTTATAACCGGTCATATCTCATTTCCAAAGTTGCATACCCTCCTATAGGATTCGCAACTCTTAAAGGAGTAATAAGGTATAAAGGTTCCAGACATAAGCAATCTACCAAATACTGAGATATAAATTAGTGTGATGCATCGATATCGAATAGTATCCTAACTGGAGTACTATGGATACTATGAATCATAAGCATACCTTCCATCACAGCCTTTCCTTTCTCGGTAGCTGATGGTCTAGAGGACGATGGTTCCAAAGCAAAGACCTTTCCCTTTCCAGCCTTAGCAGCATCGGGACACTTGTCTTTGTAATGCCCCATCTGTCCACAGTTGTAGCACTTCACATTCGACCTCACTACAACTGCTCTTCCATCACCTGAGCGGCACTCATTAGCATAGTTCCCTTCTTGTCACACTTGCAACAAATAATATCAGTCGTGCTCCTCTTAGTTGCTACCTCCAATTGGGCACCTTTCTTCTTGAAGAACATCCGCTTCTTACCTTGAAAATTCTAAGCCAAAGCTTATTTCCCCTTTTCAAAAGTAGAAAGCATCTCTTCATTCTGAATAGCCATCTCGACAACAATATAACATGTATCCCGAAGGTTTGGCATGGTTGCTCTGGCGATCTCAGGATTCAACCCCCTGATAAACTTATCATTCCTCCGAATGATCATATCCATGGTAGCATATCTGTAATGGGATAGATCATCAAATTCCGTAGCATACGCAATCACCGATTTATCTTCCTGGACTAAATATGCAAACTTCCTTAGCAACACTGGCTTGGCAACCTTAGATAGAAATCTTTATTTGAACCTCCTCCTAAATTTAGCCCAAGCCAGGTCTTCCTCTGTCTCTCCCATGGTAACTCCGTTCCACCAAAACAATGCTGCTATCTGCAGTTTCCTTGAAGCATATCTTCTCTTCTTCATATATATCAAGACGAGATCTGCAAATATCCTCTCATAATGCAATAGCCATTTTTCCACTCCTACTGCATCCTCGTTTCCCAGAAAAGGCTTCCCTCCAAGACTAGCGCAATCCCTGCTCAGCTTGGCATAATTATTGCCAACTGGAACCACCAGATTAGCTCCTCCATCATTCCCTATAGCCACTTCCACAGCTGCTTCAACTTGCATCATATTCACAAAGAACTGATACATTATTCCCATATCAACCGATGGAATCTCAGCACCAACATTAGCATTTGTATTTAGGGTTGCATTTGCCTATCAACCCTGGTTGCTTGTAGTATTGGGTCGAACATCTCCGCTTGTTGCGGTGCATCTTCCACCTTGATTCACTCTTCCGTTTCCTGCCATCATATTTTACTCCCCTGCTACCTGAGATCCAATCTTTGTAAGATACAGAAGAACGTTCTAAGAGAGTGGGGAATACATATTTAGGTTTTTATAGCAAAGTACTCGTTTGTTGCTATAACGCTTACCCAAGCCCAATTATATTTTAGATTCATTGGATTATGCTTTAAAATCTTTTAAGGTATAAATTCCTTTTAAGTACATAAACCATGCTCTGATACCAACTTATAATATCCCGCTTCTGGAGGCTCAAAACTAACTGCTACAGATGCTGCAATCATTCATAGGTGTTATTTCTGAGTGACCGAAATTGGAATCTTGTATTGGCAAAACAGAATGACAAGAATATGAAAAATTTTAAACTTCAACAAAACATAATTTATCATTTCTTATGAATAATATTCAGATTTAATTACATAATCCCAGACGTTAACCATGTTTTGATCATATATATATATGTAAAAAATACGATAAGAGTGACATATGAAGACGCCTCCTTTTGATGATCAGAGAACTAATAATACGAACTTTACAGTTCTAGGTACATCACAACGGAATGCACAAAATAGCTCCTATATAGCTAACACTGCCTCTGCACATCATCGAAAGCTTATTCGTCCAAAAACTTGAAAGTCTCCCACTCTCAGACTACTCAGATTAATTTTCGGTACCTGAGAGTTTGTGAAAAAACACAAACTTCTAGTAAGACAATAAGTCTGGTATGAATAATTCCCTATCATTTCGTACCATAAATAGATAGCTAGTGAGACCACGCCGCTTAGCAGAATAGGTTTTCCCCTCGCTAGTACCCAAAATAAAATTTGCAAATCATTTACTATGCTCCTACACCCAAAATGACTAGTCTTAACATAATATGAAATAAATCCGTAAATCATATATATATATATACATACATACATACATATATATACATATATTGGACATCCCATCCACCCCTTATTTAGGTATCCCACCTAAAAGAAAACTTATTGGATTTTCCGTCTAAACTTTATTTATTAGAGTTCCCCTCTAAAATCTTTAAAATGACTATTCGTCAAAACTTTAATAGGACTATCCGCCCCAATTCTATTCAAAATAAATGCAAATTATCCATCATACATTGTTTTATAAAAGATGGTGTAGGCTATCCACCGCACACTCCATAGCTTTTCTAGGATGACTATGAACCCTTGGGTGCCAAATCTCGAGGCCAACCACTTCTGGCAAAACATTCTGTAATTTAAAAACTTGATGTGGGCTATCCACCGCACATTCCATGGTTTTTCTAGGTTAAAAAAAGAACCCAACACTTGGCTAATTAAAATATCATGATTCCCATGATTATTTATAAAAATTCATGATCCCCACGATCAATTATTTTCCCCACATATACCACCTGTTTAACCTATTTCCATTGGTATCCCTAATTAGGTTAAATTAAATAAAAGCACACTGATAGCCTCAACGTATATTTTTGAAAGCATATTTCTTTTTGTAACCCTAAACTATGTATTGAAAACATTATACCCACCCCGGTGTCCCCAAGGTTTTATAACATTCAATTTAAATAAGGATCCCCCTTTCATATTCAAACAAAGATAAGTATTTTATGCTATAACCCTTCGAAGTTGCCCCTTCAAATTAACAAAAGTTTACTTAAGAAAAATGAACTAAAATAGCTCTTTACAACCTTTCGAATGAAGTCCCATTAGAAAGCTAATAACCCTCCGAAGTTAGCTCCTTCGGAAGCCTTCCTTTTGAAAGCATAACAAAATCATACCTTTCACCTTACCGAAAGATCCTAACTTTTGACCTTGTCGAAAGGTTCCTTTTCGACCTAGTCAAAGGGTTCTACTTTTTGACCTTATCGAAAGCTTTGGTATCCCCCCGATAAACCATTTATAAACCTTCCGAAAGCAATGAAACTCAAAACCTTTCGCAATCATTGAAGGTAACCCCTTCAAAACTTTTCGAAATCAAATGCTTTGAAACTATTCAAAACAACAAAGTGTTGGTATTGGAACCAACCATTCAAAAGTATACTTTTGACCTTGTTGGAAGGTTCACCCTTCGACTTTGTTGAAAGGTATTAAAACTTTTACTTCAAAAACAATAAGAGGTTCAGAAGTAACCCCTTCTTTCCCTTCGGCTTTGTCGTAGGCATCCCTTTGACTTAGTAGAAAGGATTAAAACACCTATTTAGAAAACATTTTAAAACATTTCTCTTGAAGTTTTAAACTTATCCTCTTTGAAACCCCTTCTTGAATATATAAAAATTTAACCCTTTTATAAAATGGTAAAGTCGAAGGATCCCTTTTCAACTTATTCGAAGGCAATTAAGTTTCTATTCGAAAGCAAAGGAAGCAGCCTCCCTATCCCTTCGCCGCTCTTTCATTTGACATCGTGCCTACCTTTCAACTTAGGTGGAGGGTAATTTTTTTACCTTCCGTCTTAAATGAAGGTACCTTTCGACTTCGTTGGAAGGGTAAAAGCGGGCTTGATGAAGTCTAAGGCAGAACTGGGCCTACTAAACTGATGTTTTCTCTTGCTTGTCTAAATTTAACCTGTACTTCCAATTAGTAAAAGTATACAAAATTTAACCTTTTTCGTAAAATACTATTCTTTTTCCCCAATTAAAATTTTGAATTGCAGCCTTCCCTTCGAATTGACTAAGTCGAAGACAATTTTGTGTTCAGCCCTTAGGCTTAAATAATTTAATTACCTTAGTGAATCACTAAGGAAAATCCCGAAAACTCACCAAAAATCTGATGAATCATATACTTCAATATATTAAAGTTTCAAAGCATATGAAGATCAAAACAACTCGGAATTTTACCAAAGTCGAATAAAAACATATTAATTAGCCCATTAACATTTAGAACACCTAGTCTTATTTTAGTTCATTCATTAAGACATGGCCATTGGAATTATTAATCTCATCTCCCTAATTTTTCACATTATTCTATTTAGTTTATCCAGTTAAATATCCTAAATAATGTTAATTAAAATTCAAGGGTATTACATATAGTTGTTACAAGCTTTCATCGGTAAAATCATCCATATAATTCTAAAGATAGACAATGTCACTAGTAGGCATTTCCTAATGTTATAGAGTCATACTATCTCATAAGAATTTAAAAATACTATTTTATAATTCTTCGAAATATGAAATATGGGTCGTATGTTACAGTTATTTTAGATAGGATGATAATGGAGATTAATAAGAAACTAAGGGAGACCCTGGATGTTGTAATAAAACAAGTGAAAGAGAAATAGATTTGTTAATCTAACTATCCCTGAGTAGTAGGAGGAGTAGAAAGAAGTTGTCACCTTTCAATTTAGAAGAAAAAAGTTAGCTCTTGTTAGATAGAAACCATAGAGATGTAAAATAGGAAATGGGGAGGAAGGAAATTGTGACTTTAAATTTTGGAATTAGAAGAACTCAAGTTGACAAGGAACAACTTAGCAATGACCCAATGTTACAGTTCGGTATAGACCAAGTGACCTGAGTCATGAATGATGACGTGTATGTGGATTTGCAAAATGATGGCCATGTTGTTGGTGGCCAGAATGGTGGAGTTTAAGCGACTATTATTTAACCATAGCACAGAGAACATCAAAATCGAATGACTAGATGAACGGTTCATGCAGAGATAGGAGAACCCAGATATCATGGAACTAACTCAGACTGTTTACGTAGCAAAGCATTTTGGGGTAGGCCATAATGATTGCCACCCAATTGATTCGATTGAATTGGAGATCTTGGCTGGTACGCTAAGGAAGTTTGTAACTAAGAACCAGCATAAGAATAATGATGACTGAGGTTATTCTCCTAAAAGGAACCCATTTACCGATGATATTTTACGAGGGGAGTACCATAGGACATTTGTGATACCTACGATGTCATCCAACAATGCAATAATTAATTAAAGGTTGCATCTTATAAAGTACAGAAGACACATCAATAGTGCCAGGGCTACTGATGTTGTTAGGTGTAGATGTTTTTTGATATTCCTTGGAGTGTTTACGATGTGGTTCACTTAGCTCCTGCCAAGTTCTATATCTTCATTTGACCAGTTAGCCAGAAAGTTTATGGGGCAATTTAGGTTGCATGTTGCTCGTCTTGAAGAAGTGATGTATTTATCCAACAATTTTCAGACTCCCAAGGAGTCTCTAGAAATTTCCTAAATAGGTTTAGTATGACTGACTGAAGTGAGCAATGCCAAAGAGGACATTATGTTGATGGCACTGATCAAAGGAATTCATTTGAAAATGGATTTCGATAAGTGGTTGAAGATGAAACTGCCACCAATCATGGAGGAGTTTTACAAGAAGGCAACACAATTTATATATTTGGAAGAGGAAGATACGACAGCTGGAAAGGTTGGTGGAAGACAATCTACTGAAGTAGTACAAAGTAATGTTATTGTGAAACGGACCGATAAGAGCGCCAGAAATGTCGCTGTTAATGTTAGGAATAAAAATGACAAGAAGAGAGGTAATCATAGTGTTGGAGGTAGGAAGCAGACTTAAAGAAGGATTTGAGATACCTAGAACACGAGGATTACACTCCTCTGAACAAAATTATTGAGAATATCTATCTTGTGATGAATGGAATTGAAAACTATAACAAGTCAAATCAGGGAAGCCAACAGAAAAAGAGTCTGGGAAGTATTGTCCCTTCCATGAAACACATGGGCACAATACTAATGAACGTAGACATTTGTGAGATGTAATCATAGAACTGATTCAAAAGAGGAAACTTTAACAATATGTGAAAGCCCCGTGGGATGGTGGGTAAGGAAATGCACAACCCCAGGGGTAGATGCTTCAACAGGGTTAGGATGGGCCTAGCAGAGGTGGAACTAGGTAGCCAGAAAAAAGACTTGTCATTAAAACAATCATTGGTGGACCTCGCTCGGTTGGTCAGAACTAGAATGAGAAGGAAAGGTACAGAAGCTCTTTGAAACATGTTGTTCAATAGAGCTGCTTTGTGGTTGTAGACGGAGCTCGGCAAAGCAATTAAGGAAATGACAGATGACATAGCATTTTAAAATCGTGATGCTGATGGGATAAAAGTGCTGTCGCTTGATCCCTAGTGATATTGACCATGATTGGCCGACTACTATGAAATGAGTTCTCATTGATTGTGGGAGCTCGATTAACATTTTGTTTAAGAGGGTGTTGGATGTTCAAAATTTGGAGTCATGTAAATCTCGGATTCATGGATTTACCGGAGAGGCTGTAAAGCATAGTGGATGTGTTGATTTACTAGTGGAACTAGGAAAAGCTGACTGCAAAAGAGTATGAGTTTTGAATTTCATTTTGATTGGTACATACTCTATGTAAAATGCAATCTTGAGCCGACCCTTTCCAATTTTAAGGTGGCTTTAGCACCACCATAATCAACGGTGAAATTTCCCATAGTGAACCGGGTACGAGTCACTCATGGTGATCAGAATATGAGACACGAGTGTTATGCCGTGGAACTGAGGAAGGAAAAACAACGTCAAAAGAAAGGGATGTGGTGAAGGCTCTCTGCATCAAATTGATTAATGCATAGCAGCCACTACCTAAGCCCTGGCACGAACACCATAGTAAATTCTACACATCAATGCATCTAAGGAAAGAGCTAAAGGATGCAATGATGACTCCAGCTAAGTTAATGATTAACATCTCGTCAATTAGGAAGATCCTATTAGAGTCCAGACGATTGGATCTCAGCATATTGTAAGAATGAAGGAGTTGGCAGGGTTCCACTAGAAAAACCTAGATGGTTTTCCTAGATGCATTCTGATATGTGTGGAATATCATTGGAGATAGCCTGCCACATTGAATAAATGTCCTCTTATGAAATAAAAAAGGAGCAGCCTAGGTCCATGGCATTCCACTATGTTTAAAGAGGAAATGGATAAGCTGAAAGCTAACAGCTTTAACCACGATGCTCTATACCCCAAAAGAGTATCAAATCCAGTGTTGTCAAGAAGCCTAGTGGACAATGGCAGACATTCATTAACTGTTAAGACTTGAATAACACATGCCTAAAAGACAGTTTTCCTCTACTAAAAGTTGGCCAACTAGTGGAATCAACCATCATGCACGAGTTGATATCTGTCATTGATGCTTATTTCGGCAACAATCAAATACCAATGAGCATTTCAGATCAAGAGCACATAAGTTTCATTATTGATTTGGGACCGTATTACTACCATGTCATGCCGTACAGTCTGAAGAATGTGGGAGCAATCTACCAGAGATTGGTAAATTCAATGTTCAGAAATTAGATCGGATGCACGATGGAGGTTTGTATGAATGATATTCTTGTGAAGTCATAGAGATCGATGAACCATATGAAAGACCTTTCAGAGATGTTTGATGTATTTCAAAGATACGGAATTAAGAACTTTCCTTTGAAGTTGTATAAGTAAATTTTTGGGTTTCATAGTGAACTCAAAAGGCGTAGAGGCTAATTCGAAGAAAATTAATGCATTGAAACATGCAACCGCCCCAAGACGAGGAGGGAAATGCGAAGCTTGAACGGAAAGGTCACTGAGCCAAGTTGGTTCATCTCAAAGGCGACAGATAAGCATCTGTCGCTCTTTGATGCCCTCAGAAAGGAGAAAAAGAATTTTTCCTAGATGGAGGAGTGTCAGAAAGCTTTCTAGGCCGTACTGGATCATATGGAGAGACCATCAGTTTTATTGAAGCCTTTGAAAGGGAAGACCTATTTGTCTATTTGACGGTGCCTGTTCATGCGCTAAGTGCTGCCCTAGCACGTGAAGAATCCAAAATCCGAAGGCATGTGTATTACATCAGCATATGGTTCATTGGAACATAAAAGAATTGTTTAAAGTTAGAGAAGCTATATTATGGTTTTCTAATTGCATCAAGGAAGTAATGACCTAACTTCTAAGCTCATCCGACTAAAGTACTAGCTGACCAACCTTTGAGATAGGTGTTACACCGATCCATGACTTTGTGAAGGCTGCTGAAATGGAACATTAAATTGAGGCAGTACTACATAACCTATCATCCTAAGAGGGCGATCTAATGATAGGCACTGGTTGATTTCATTTCCTTATTTATCACTCAGGATAAAGGGACAAAGGATGATGTGGAGTGACTTTCTCAGTGGAAGTTATACATGGATGGAGCATCAAATGAATGTTCCTTTGGGAAAAGAGAGATCTTGATAACCCTTGAGGAATGAACAATCTATTATGCTCTGATACTTGAGTTCTTGATAACGAAAAACAAAGCCGAGTATGAATCACTAATAGGGGAACTCAAGATAGCGAAGGAATTGGGAATCAGAACATTGCACAAAGATATAGTGACTTTAAATTGGTGGTTTATCAAGTGAAGGAATTTCAAGTGAAGGAAGTGAGATTAGCCCCTTCCTGGACGAAGGTTCTGGAGCTGTTGAATGACTTCGAGTATTACAGGAGAGCGCACATTCCTAGCAAGGAGAACACAAAGGCTGATTCATTGGCCAAACTGGCTACTTCTGGGGATGCACAACTTATGGGATTGGTTTCAGTGGATGATTTATTGGCTTCAAATATTGACTAGATGGATGTCAACTAGATCTTGTGGCTAAAATGGAAAAGGAATCATGGATGACTCCAATCAAGGAGTAATTGATAAAGGGAATTCTTTCGAACGAAAGAAACTCCTAGTAAAGTGCCGTAATTTGTTGTTCAAGAAAAGAGTGCTATGCAAAGGAGGATTTTTTGCTCCTCTATTGCGATGTGTCGCCAACGAAGAAGCTAAAACGATCCTTATGAATGTACATGACAAAGTCGGTAGTGATCGCATTGGGGGACAGACTTTGGCGGGGAAGATTCTTCACTATGGGTATTTTCGGCTAACAATCAACTGGGATGTGGTTGATTACACTAGAAAGTGCAAAGAAAAGATTCCTAGGGCCCCATATATTACACGAATGGTCAGTCCATGGCCATTTGCAGTTTAGGGAATTGACTTCATCAATGTACCATCAATGTAAAAAGGCGGAGTAATGTATGTATTTTATGAATGCTGAAGTGGAATCGCTTGCCACGATCACTACGAAGAAAATGATCAATTTCATGGTCAATAAAATTATATATTTACTGAATTGAAAGAGATTCGAGGCAGTAGCACATCCATAAGTGAATGGACAGGTAAAAGTGGCAAACAAGATCATTAAATCCATCTTAAAGAAACATTGACAAATGCCAAGGGCAAGTAGGTCAACGAATTACCGTTAGCATTATTGGCTTACTTAATGACATAAAAGTCCATGATCGGCCATACTCCATTCACCTTAGCCTATAGATCAGAGATCATAATTCCAATTCAAAGTGCCTTCTTATCGAAAGATTCATTTTGATCCCAAAACAAACAAGGAACTCTAGAACTCTTGCTTGAGTTCCTTGATATGATTGATGAGAAGCACGTAGAAGCTGACTAAAGGGTTGGTGATCAGTAGAAAAGTATAGCATGAAAATTCAATGCAAATATTAGGAATCGAACATTTGAGATTGATGATCTCATTTTGAAATGAATTTTCCTGCTCCGCTATCCCTGGGCCCAAATTGGGAAGGTCTATATGCCATTGAACATAAGCTTGGAGATAGAACATTCAAGCTTGCAACTGTTGATAGAATCTCACTTTTGAGGGTGTGGAATAGCGAATAGCTACAATGTTTTTGCTTAATTATATCTTTGTAAATACTTAACTAGGCTCTTATATAACAAGGCAGAGTCATCCTTTCTTGCATATATAAAATGAATTGGCTTTAGGGATCAATGAAACTGTATTCTCAATAGCTAAATTTTGCGTTGCGGACAACAAAAAAACAACATTGAACATTCTATATTTTGAAAATGCAGATATCTTGCTAACCAAATATAGGTACCAACGGACTCCATTGGTTAATGGTCAGATCGTGGGATTATGATTATTTTAGGTTCCCAAAGATAGGTGCCAACGAACTCCTTCAATCAATGATCAAAATGTAGGAGTATAATCACATTGTGGCCAATCTTGACGATGCACCATATACATTTATCCTTTAACATTGCTAAAGATGGGCTAGGTCTAAGACCATAGCCTGGAGATTAGTAAGGTCTAATTGCAAAGCCCCAAGATAGGCATCTTACCTACCATACCCAAAAAATAGTACCCAACAAGAGAACGAACATCTTTGTCCAATGATGTTCAATGCCCAGTGTTTGGCGAGATCGAGTTCAAACGTCCAAAGATAGACATCCCAAGCCCTAGTTATGATGACTACTTACAATCAATGCCAAGAGATAAGCAAGATTGAGCATGGATGTCCAGAAATAGATGTACAAACCATCACTTCCCAAAGACAGTAAGCAATGCGGAAATTCAACCTTATCTTCAGTCAAATCAAACCTAACTGAAGATAAGCTAAGTAGGACATGGAGTTAACCATGTGATCATGATTCTGTTCATCAATCGAGGGATGTTTTCGAAGCAACAAACTTGATGAAATAATGACATATAGCCAAGTAATGGCGAGAAGTTATTGTACATAGTTATGATGGATAATAACATTTCTATGATGTAAATGCAATGGCAGTTAACATAAATAAACTAAGTGCATAGGCAAGCGAAATAGAAATATAAAATAAAAGGATATTTTAACAACAACCAATAAACTTTCCAAGTAAAAGCGGGGGTCGTATCCACACAATAACAACCTATGTACATGAATGGAAAAATAAAACAAACAAGCAAGTGATAACATAAAAAGACAACAACAAGATGTCCTTCTTCTTCCTCTTCTTGTCCTTCTTTTCCTTAGGAAATATTATTTTTATGCACCTCTTACCAGACCTACCACTCCTTCTACCTCTTCTTTCCCCAAAAATATAGCCCTTAGGGTCAGTATTACAGTCATAATCGCTCCTCGTAGACTCGAGAACATCAGCCTGAATGTTACAGGGGCAAGAGCAGAAGCAGGAATAACAATCAGTGATATAGGCAACGAGACTGAAAGAGGATGAGGAACATCACCCATCTTTTCCTTTTTGATTTCAACAAATATCTTCATTTGCATACCTTTCATCTCTTGCACTAAAGATCTAGGAATATGCTCGGTGGCTCCCATAATGACTATATCCTCATCCCTATATGTTATGTTAGTATCATGTATGGCCTCTTCATTCAAAGAATATACACTTTCATTATCAAGATAGGGAGTAGGACCTACCGACGAGACTGGAATCGAAGTAGGGATGGACATGATGGCTGATTTTGTCAAAGTAGCTTGAGTGCCTAAAGGTAGATTCCCTTCTGTCAAGTAGGTAAGTGCAGGTGGACTTGAAACTTGAAAAAATTGAAAAATAGAGGTTAGAGACATCAATTGGTGTCACATGAGACATCTCCAACATGGAGGAAGTTAATGATATACCTCCAAGAGAGGCGGAGGTCATATGTGAAGGAGTCCCAAAAGAATTTCCCTCGATGGTTGGAGATAATATAGGCAACTTTGGAAATGATTTTGATTTTGTATAGTCGGGCTCCTCGAGGTTGTAATGTACATCAACTAAAGACATCAAATTAGTTGAAATACCTTAAGTCACCACAATAGTGGAAGTTATAGTAGCACTAGAGGAAGGAACAATAGGTTAAACGATGAGAGGTCTTGATGTGGAAGAGATGGCGACACAAGATGTACCTGCCATTGGCATCAAAGTTTCTTCCATCGGTCCCTTAAAGTGGAAGTGGAACCCTTACCCAAACCATTAGAGCTAGGTTTGGGCAGGATCTCAACAGATGCACCAGCTTGAGCAACAACTGTAGATTCTAGCAGAACTTTACCAATCTCGAGCACGTCAGATTCTTCATCCTCTAAGAGGTTGTACTTTAATGCCTCCTCATTAACCTCGGCTTAGAGTGCTTTCATTCTTACCTAAATATTTCCTCCTAGGCCCTAGCTAAATCCCTGGGATAACCTTAGTTAAGCATCCTTAACTTCGTAAAATTGATAACATTCTCATAGGATCGAATTAGGATCGTCTCTATCTCAGACTTGACTTGACCGTTAGTTGTATTTGCTAGAGCTTGATGTCCTTTTGTCCTTGTCAGGCATCCAATAGTTCGTTGTAATACTTTTTAGCCTAAGTAAGGGTTTCATCATTTTCTTTCCTTTCAGCTTCTAATGTGGCTTTCAATTTCTGGATCTCTAAGGCCTACTCATCAACCGTCTTTTGAAGTTTTTCATTCTCCAATTTAAGGATATGGCTCTTGAGATGTGCAGCTTCATCCTGATCATGTTGCATGTTAGATTGTTCTTCAAAATACATTTTCTTTTCTTCATAACAGTTAATGATGTCTTAAGCTCCTCAATTTCTTTATCCAAAGTCTCAACAATGCACTATTATCCTTTTCTACCAGCTCCTAAGTTGGAGAGCCACTACTTGTTCTTTATTGACTTTGGAAACAACCTCTGCAAGCCTTTTCCACATTTAGTACCGACCATATATATCAGTCATGTAGCACACTACTTCTAACACTACGTGGTGAGGAATATCTTTAAGATATAAGAAAATTTGGCCCTATTAAAAAAATCTTCAATTAGGCCTTTTTCATGGCTGCAAGATGTGGATTTAAGGTAGGTTCGATCACCGCTGTTGAAAAAGGAATAAGAATATGGTCTTTGCTATGCCTTCGTCTAGAAGGGTCAGAAGAGGCAGACCTAGATGGCTAAGTATATTTTTTAGGCTTGCAAGTATACATGGTGGATAGTGTAGTAGGTGGCATTGGAACAGGTGCTGCAAGAAGTTGAGTTGAAGGGACCAGAATAGGTCTTGTTGAATACCTATCCGAACTTTCAAGTAAGGGAGAACGAAACCTGAACTGAGGTAAAGTCCTTCCAGATCCTCCATAGCGGTCATCATGGCGCTTATAGTTGCCTTTCTTTTTCTCTTCTATGGTGCTTACTTGAATCAGACTCATGAGATGACTCATGATGTCGATGTGATGCATCAGACCTCTAGTATTCACCACTATAGCTTTGGAGCTCATCCAAAAAATGTTGTGATCCATGGAACCTAAAAATAAAACACAGTCACCAATGCTAACATTATCAAGATTGCAAGAAGCTATTCTATCTGATATGCTCCCAAACTAGCTATATATATATATATATATATATATATATATATATAGAAGAAGGGATCTATGTCACTTCTATCGAAGCCAGAGGTGACTATGGAATTGGACGGAACAAAATAATATTCAACTTTGGCCGTCAAGGAATGAGTGGCACTTGATCGTCGCCCCACGTTTCACCAGCAGATTCATTGTCAAGGTGTATGCCTCATATCATCCCCATCTTCATTGTTATCATCATCATTATCATCGCTACCATCATCGTCTCTTATGGTGATATCCTCATTCCCATCTCTACCCATATTCTCTTTTGGATTAACTTGGGGATCCTAAATGGGCAGAATAATTAGATTCTACTCAGCCTCATGAGCAAGCTAGGCTTCTTCATGAATATTTGGAATGAGGCCTAAAATATGATTATGAACAAAGAGATTGAATTTTTACATCCTTTCATCTGTCAACAGATATCTCATTACCCACTCCTCTTCGAGGACAGCATGCAAATATTTGAAAGTGCTTGCCAAGGCTAAACTGCCAGGCCATCTTAGGATATCTGAGAATTCATGAAATGGAAAGGGTAGCTACCCAGATGAATTAACATAATTGAAGTGGTATATTATAGTAAAACTAAAATCCGAACAACCATTTCTGAGAGAAACCTGGAGGTAGCTCATAAAGTGCTACTCGTCTTTGAAATAGCTATAATCCCAAAGACCAACAATGATACCGCAGCACTTAGATAGCTCTAAATAGGTGAGAGAGAGGCCCTCTTTTTCCTTTTTGAAAGCATATAGATAATGAATCTTCTTTATCATTGGCACCCTACCCAAATAACTTAGAAAAACCATATACATACTGTGTAAGGAAGCATAGCTATTCAGGTGAAGTTGGGCAGGGGCAAGCTTCATAAATTGGAGCACAAATGGACGAAGTGATTGAATGAAGGGATGCATCCAACCAGGAACATATATTGATTACATGTAAAATAGCCATTAGGCAGATTATGGGCCTAATGATAAGGCTCCGGAACAAGAAAGTCTTCGAATGGGATGCTGCGCCTTTTGCAGATTCTTCGGACACATGCTTATCCGTCATGGACATGGGAGAGTTCGAAGGGTTATTAAGTATGATTTAAGTATGATTACATCCCCCAAGGTCGATGTTTGGGGTAATCCCCATGAACTCCTCACCCACTGTTATAAAAGGAACGATCTCCAGAGATTGCCCTTCAAGACAAAAAGCTGGTTAAAGCTCGAAGGATGACAAAGTGGACGGCATAGAGGATGTCAAAGTAGGTTCTGAATCCAACTCTTCCCTAGATTGAAATTACTTTGAATTCGATTGACCTTTACCCATCCCTGACATACGCAAAGAACATCTGCAATCCATAACTATTGAAAACTTCAAAAATGAGCAAGGTCAGTTAGAATTTAGTTGTAATTCCCATGCTGAAAAAAAACCCTATGTAGCTGATGTATAAGATCCAAAAAATGTCAACATGTATTGACTAATTGGTTCTTATACACTGACAGGGGAAATCATACACTATTCAGTCTTGCGGTATGTGTGTGTCTAGTTCCCACAGCACTAGGAATGTGAAGACTCTATGTATATAGCTCGCCCATGCTAGCAAACGAGCTTTGTCATACAAATGAATCGTGTATTTGATTTTACTTATTACCATAATTTATGATTATAGAATGACTGTCCAAAGCGACATGGGACTTTTCTTTATAGTGATATCAGAGTGAAGTGTTAAATTAAACCGGTAACGAAAAGTACATCCAATGCTGAAGCGTGTTTGCGGTGACCATTATATGAAACCGTCCCATCGAAACCGGAACATTAACTCACACTCGACCAAAAGTCACTCGAGACCAAGATTTTCCTCTTCCTTTTGAAACTTAGATTTTTTTTACTACAAAGGCTTGAAAACACCATAACTATTTGAAATATTTAGGTTTAAGCTGGGTGTGGCTTAGAGTTGTCTGAGAGAAAACAATGCAAAGAAAAGACTGGGGTCATGCCTAGAAAAATGATGAAATATTTTTGGTTCACTTAAGGCTTTGGAAAGTGAACTATATCCTAATTTCCAAAAATAATTCTAAGTACTCTAGTCCAAGCTTAAAGGGAAGGTAAGGTCTCAAGCCATGACTGAATGTAATTGTAAGCTTAATGTCAGCGTCAGCAACCATCAAGTGGCAACATCACCCACATGTAGTATAAGATGATGGGGCGATAGCATCAAAAATAAGAAGGATCGGTTATAAATCCTAAATTTATTAAGAGCTACAAGTTAAAAAAGGTTTGAAATCAGTCGATTTAGGTTATAGGTGGCGGCGTTGATAGATGGTCTGAAATAAGGCCTAAAAAGGTGGTAATGGAATCCCTTAATTGAAGACAAATGTAGTTGAAGTCGGGCTCAAAGTTCACCAATGGAAAAAGTTCTAGGGCTCGAGACTGGATAAAGCAAGATAAAGCAAGTGAAGTATAAAAGGGAGAACTAATCATTTGAGTATTGGATTGTCCACATAATTTGAGCCAAAAATAGGCACCAACCATACTCCGTCAGTTGGTACCAAGTTGTGGATATATATATATATATAACAAAGAAGGAAAAAATTGAGACTAATGATGAACGTGAAAGCATTCATAATGAAACCATCCGACATGACCAATCAACTAAAAGAAAGGACTTCCAAAACTTTTAAAATCCAAGTGGCGAACTTGAGTAACAAGCTTCAATTCTCATACCATCTAAAGGATACAAATGTGTAAGTGATGTGATGATCCAGAGAAGACACACTGCTTTGTGAAAATAGTTCAAAAAATGAAGATTTCTATTCAGATCAAAGTTTGAAATCAATAGCTTGTATGGATCCAAAGCACACCTTGTTGATAACAAGATATACTTTGGAGAACAAGTGTTATCTTGCCTTTGAACCAGGCTATATCCAGATGCAGAACCATCAAATGGTCATATAGCAAACCATGAATCCAAATCTATAATTCCAAGAGTCAAAATTCAAACAGAAACCAAGATATAGAAACTTGTTGGCAACGTGAAGAAAGATAACGACTTCTCAGGAAGGACCAAGTTGTGAACATGAGACTTGACAAAATTAAGCCAAGCGTTGAAGCCCTCAACTCAGTATCGAGTTGAAGCCCTCAACTCTATATTGATTCATGTTTTCAAACTTATGATGCAACTTTAGGCAACTTGGCAACTAAACTAAACACAGTATGAAATACTGAAGCATAGGGAGATTGGTCAGGATTTTTCACTTAATATAATGAAGAATAAAGCTAGATGCTCAAAAATATATCAACTCACAACTTGGCATCAAGTTGTAGAGCACAATTCAGTACCAGGTCAGCCACAAAATGGGAACATGGCCATAATCTCCCTTATGAACCCCATCCTAAAGGTGGAGAACATCGGTAGAAAATATCAAAGTCAATTTCGCTAATCTACATCTATAAACATGAGGAGATGGGCAAAAATCGAGATCATTTTTCTGATTTTTGAATAATTTGATTTTACATTATTGCTTTATTGGATCCCTATCAAGTTGTGAAAACTAAGTTGTAAGAACACAATTTGTAAAATCTCTCAAAATCATTGACAAAATTTTAGTGGAGATAGGCCATAATATTGCTAGATCACTATGAATTTCTATGTGTCGTTGACTTCATTTTTCATTTAATATCTTCACTTAATCTCTACTTACAATCCGATCAGATGTTTATCCAATTTTTGGTGTAAATAGCTGATGACCACCATTTAGGTGCTTTTTTGCAATTTGGGTGCTCCGCTTTTTTCTTTGGTGCTTTATTTTACCCTTTGTTTGAGGCCTCTCCGAGAATTAAGTTTTTCTTAAGACGCTAAGAAAATAGACATTTTTGCTATAATTTTTTTTACTTTCACTAAAACAAATATAATTACACTAAACGACTCAATTATTTTGTTTATTGTCAAAATATCTAAGTTCTTCGTCTTTTAATATAACTTAAAATTTTATTTGTACTTTATACATGTCATATCAAAATATATAGAAAATCATATAGTAAATATTATTTTTATAATTCAAAATAAACATACAATTTTTTTCAAAATAGCTTGTTTAGTTGGTTTTTGGGTAAAAAATTATAATACAACAAGTATAGTAATTAATTATTAACTTTTCACTTCTTCAAAGTTTGATTTTAATTGTTCTTACTTTTAATTCCATTTCCTTTTTAATTCTATTTTAAATATTTTTGTAGTATAACCGAGGGTAATCTACTACAATTAAAAATAAAAATACATTTTTTTACAATCATTGTGTTTTTTATAAAGTCATGATTATTATGTACACGGATATTTACTTATATTTATGGCGTAATTTTCATATTATATAAACATCATTATGTATAAATATATTACTATTGTAAAATATAATAGTATTTTGTTTTTCAAATTTATTGACAATATACTTTAATTATATGCATATATATATATATATATATATATATATATATATATATATCACTCATATTACTCTGATTGTCTTTATTTTTACTGAATGTAAAATTTATTTGAATCAAATTATGCAGCAAGCATTTATTTTTGTGCAGGCTCTATATGGACTCCACTTGGACTCTAAATGCATTCTTAGCACCTAGAGCTCTATTATGCCTCGAACAACATAGGTAGCAACACTAAAATATCATGACTAAGGAGTAATACCAATAATATAGTTTGAATAATAAATATCACTATGCAACCCAATGATTAAGGGTTAACAACATTAAAATATTAGAAAAAGGATAAGTAGTAATCTCTACTACTAATAAAGAAAATTCGTTGAACTAATTTACTGGGTGTCTTTTTGAAATTCCCAAAATGCCCTTGCTTTCCGTTTACATATTTGCGCTCAAACAATAACGTATACAATAGCACAAACAACTCATGTGCGGAGCACGGACCCATACTAGTAATAAATAATGATAAATAGCAATAAATGCTCGGTAACAACTAGATAAAGTGCAAAAAACCATACAAAGGGATTGCACTTACATTACATGTTTATAGTTAAAGTTGAAAATAGTTCATAGTACAATTACATGATTAATGGTTACAATTATAATTAAAAAATAGTTAATTAGAACCATAGTGCTACCGAATCAAATGTTAGTCTTGGTCAAACCAAGATTGATTCTTAATGTTTTTTATATTTACGGATTAGACCGTCAATATATGCATGCGTAGGATTATTTCATTTTCTAAAATGCAATGCACTAGAATTCAAGATTGGCCAAACCATTGTTGGGTCATGTCTTGGTAATTATACACAAGGCTATGGAAACATTATTCATATACATGTGTATCATATCAAACAAGACAACTCTTATTTATAAGCCCTTCCAACACTAACCTAACCCTACACCCCCACCATAAAATAAAGCCACCAATCGGAGGATTTGGTGGAAACAAATTGAAGAAATATATGCTAATTCCAAATATTAAAAGTCATGATTCCACACTTTTAAAATGCACATGCATAATTTTTGATGCTTGTGCAGTTGAAAATGAGAAATCACAAATTGCTAATTTGGCGAAAACAAAATCTATTTTTACAATAAGTTTGCACCAAACATTTTGAAGTTTTTCTTTTTCTTATAACTAAAAATTATCAAGGGGAGGTCATGAATAGTTAGTTAACACCTATCAATCGAAAAACATATAATATACTTGTTATATTTCAACTAATACAGATCATGATAAAATGTAAATTACATCTAAGTATTCAAGAAACTAATATCGAAATGTCAAAAATTCAATAATTAAAAATTTAATTTTTATGTAGAAACCCAAACTTCTATGCTTAATTTTAATCAGACATATGTTAATTTAAATGAACTTTAAATTACAAGAAGAATACTAATAAGATTAAGTCGATAACTACAATCTTGGTCCTCCAACAATGAAAGAGACGGAACTAGTAGAGATATGGGCGACTATAAGGGTATTGTGTAGTTTGAATTATATAATTGAGACATAACTGATCTCTTTTGAAATTATAGAATGCCATTCGATTTTGTGTTTAACATAACATTACATCCGTATGTAATGAATGTAAAGCGTTAAGTTATCACCTGTCGATAGAAACTTTAGAGTTCATGTTATAATGTTCACAATTATGAAAAAAAATTCATAATCATAAGTATTGAAACTAATACCTAAACATGACTTCCAAAATGCGTTCATAGATAAAGGTATGTTGAAATTTTTTTATTAATTACAAGATAGATAAGTGCGTGTGCAACATCTTCTAAAATGGATGATATTATTTTATTCATAACAACTAGTGCAAAGATACAAAAGGTATATGTACATGTATTGGTCGTTGATTAACATAGTATGACTTATCGAGATGCTTCTACATGTAATTATGTATTAATTAAGCTGAAGATCTCATATGATAATGGACACTAATTTATTGATTTAAGAGTACCATCGTACATATATATGAAGACCATACTTTGATAACATATAATAACATGACTCAAGCACATTACAACCATACTTTGGTGAATGTTAAAACACATGAAGCAAGACTATTTAAGTGAGGATTCATCTCCTAGACACAAGAAAGTTAGTTTCAGCATAATTAAAGACTGATATAAAGCTGAAAAGGCCTAGTTTAAGGAAGTACGAGTAATCAATAGATGTTGTTAGATTGAAATTAATAATGAATTTGAATGTTGAAGCTATAAATTTACTATAAACATTATAAAGTGTTTATAGTTGACGAAGTCTAAATGTTCAAGTAATATAGCGCAAATGAAGAGATATGACATGCAAAACATACGACCTTCGATCATTTAGTTCCATTGATCTTGATGTTTGTCATGACGTTTCAAGGTTTTGTACTCAGGTTATACTGGTGCTTAATGATTTTACTTAACCATTAATTCTCCGGCTACATGTTCTTATCCGCTATGATATTAGGTATCATGCATGCTTACATATCAAATACTTATTGGTTGGTATAGTTGCCGTTTGTGCTTTAATTCAGAAAAAATATGTAGGGGAGGACTTGTTTTTCCAGTTTATGGTGCATAAATTTAATTAAACATCTCAATTTAGTTAATCTCCTCCTTAGCTATACCGAAAGGAATTTGGAAAAGAAATTTAATTTCAGAAATAATCCTAAAATAAGCAGAAAGTTCTCATAAATCCACAAAATCATTCTCTTCCCAATGTAATTCATCCTAGGGAAAAAGTGTACTTTTAGTTATTTTTTTCCTTCGAAAACCAATTTTTACCTTTTAAAAATCCATTTAAAGTCTAAAAATTCATATATTCATTTTTTTTTACGAAAATCCCGTTGGTTTGACCCTAAGCATATCTAGGCATAAGATCAGGTATTTTAGAGGTCTAACACCTCTTTCTTGGCCATTAAATCATATTGTAAATGCATATAAATTTTCTAATGACATTAATCGAAAATTTAATATAGGAAACAACTAGCACTTTATCATTCATAATAAAAATTTGAATTATATAAGCTTTAATTTCATGAAGATGTTATATTAACCACGTAGAATTTAAGATTAGTATATCTTCAAATTTTCTAGCTTTCCTTATCTTAAATTTGAATGTCGTTTTCTTCTTAATAAAATATTTCATCCAAGAGAGATTGGTTAAAAGGCATTTAAATTATAAAGCTTTAGTTTTATTGAATGTAAATGAGAATAATGAAAAATATAGAAAGTAACTAACAGTAGGAAACATAGCAACACCATTAATTCAATTTTAATCAATAATGTTGAAATTTTTTATCAAAAGGAATTAGAAAAGTGTTTACTGATTATTATAAAGGAATTTTTGAAGCTAAAAAAGGCATAGGATTATGGTTAAATGAGATGATTTGTATCCCGATGGTACTTGGATTGATTTATATGGATTTGGTAACCCGTTTACAAAAGAGGAGATTTTGAGGGCAATAAAAGATATTCCTAGTGATAAATCGCCTAGCCCTGATGGATTTTCTATTATATTTTATGAATCTTTTTTAAATATTTTAAAATATGATATAATTAAAATGTTTAATGAATTTTATAATGGTTTATTACATAGGTAGGCAATTTTGCCAATTTAATTTTCTATATAAGAAAGTGGGAGCGAATGAGGTGAAAGACTTTAGACCTATTTCATCATCAAAATATTCTTATAAAATTATTTCTAAGGTTTTAGCTAATAAGTTAAATACCAAAATGAATGAATTAATTAAAAATACTCAACTACTTCTTTCAAAGGACGAAATATTACAAATGGAGTAGCGGTAATTTGAAATTTTATTAAATACTGTTGTAAAAATAATACTACTTGTATGCTTCTAAAATTCGATTTTGCGGAATATTTTTTTAAATTGAGAACTTAGATGGTCGCACATATTAGTGCTACAAGTCTAAGGTAGTATACAATATAAGACATGTCAATATATGATTGAATCATGTTAAGCAAGTTTCGAATTTGTGACCTCTCGCACCAAAATCAAAGCGCTTAACCACTGGGACAATGGTGTTTGTCCTTGCAAAAGCTTTTGATTCAACTAATTGAGATTTTCTTTAGAATATAAAACAAGCTAGGGGTTTTAGTGTTTGATGGTTTGGTTGGACAATGTCTTTACTTAGAATTGAAAATTCAAGTATTATGGTTAACAGTGTATTAGGAAATAAATGCCAATCGAAGTGTGGACTTAGGCACGGTGACCTATTTTCACCAATTTTGTTGTTGATGTTTTTGTTTGGATTATCAAATTTACCCCTAATAACGGGATTTTGGATAATATAAAAAATGAGATTACGAGTAATGGTTCCCTCTATTTTGCGAATGCTACCGTGCCCTTTACATCTCATTTACCTTGGCACATCATAGCTCTTAAGTCTAATTTATATAGTTTTGAGTTATTTCTTGATTAAAGATTAACTTGATAAATGTTTGGTGCTAGTATTGAATGATTTAAATAATGTAGAGAACCAAGTTTCCATACCTTGAATTGTAAAATTATGAAATTTTCCACAGAATAATTTGGGTTTCTTGCAAGTCCAACAAAACTTGAACATGATGTTGGTTAATTGATAAAATATTAAAATCTTATCCAAATGGAGTGGTAAAAATTTATCTAGAGTGGGTAAGATTGTTCTTATTAATTCTATTTTATCAGCATTATCCATATACTGGATGTCTTTGTATCTCTTTTCAAAATCGGTAATTGATAAAACAGATAAAACTAAAAGAGATTTTTTATGGAGTATGGATAACCATAACAGTAGTTCAAAGAGTTTGGTTAATTAAAAAATAGTACAAAATCTAAAGAGGAGGGAGGGTTGGAAATTACTATTTTACATAATTTAAATACGTCTTTATTAAGAAAATGGCTATGCAAATACATTGGTAATAATGAAAACTTCATATGGAAAGATTGAAGCAGTGGTGGTAGTACATTTAATATGTACCTTATTTCCACTAGCAATACAAATAATATTTCTCATTTTTTAAAATCAATAAAAATAAGTTCTGATATTTACAAATTAAGTATTAATAACCTAGAACGTTCTGGGAACGCTTCATCCTGACATCATGATTGTTGGATATCAGTTATTCTCCTTAAAGTGGAATATAGTGAATTTATGAAATTTGTAATTTTAAAAATGTGTTGATTTCACAAATATATAAACCAAATAGAAATTTTCCATGAGAATTTAGTTTTAATCATACATTAGACGGAACTACTCTATCGTGGTCTGTTTTCCTTTGTGCTAAATTAGAATTGTATAACATTGATAATGAAAATGGCATTAAAATATGGCATTGGGATAAGAGCAAAAATTCTCATTTGCTTTATAAATTTCTTAATTTTTCGAGAATAGGAACATCTAAGTATACATTTGGAAAGGGAATGCTCTGCCTAAAGCAAAAGTACATATGCGGTTAATTTTACATAGGAAATTAAATATTGTAGAACTTAAAAAAAATCTAATTAACAATAAAAAATTGTTTTCAATAATATGGAAATGAAAAATAGTTTACATTTATATTTTGGATGTCATATCACTAGTTTTATTCTCTTTAAATAGTCTTAGTACTTTTGATTTATTGATTTTGTTAAGGAAAAATTCATCTCGAAAAATCGTAATGATAATAACACTCTAAATGCCTCTTTAATACAGATGTGTGCCAATGAATTTTCCGATGTAATTTTTTAGTGGGAAATTAGTTTGGCCATAAAATGTTGTCTAGTATTTATCTTTCATTTCATAATTATCCAAGTTATCTATTTTAATTCATATGTTTTATATTGACATGTTTAATTATTTTGCTTATAGTTTATAATATCTCTTACTTGGTACTTCGTAAGTTTATTTTGTTTTATCATGGAATATATATGTATATGATATGATATGTATGTATGTATGTATGTATGCGTATCTACGTCTATATTGTCGATGTAATCGTATGGTTGAGTTTTTGTTTTCAAATTTAGTTGTATCCATGGATGGATGGATTTAATAGAGTTTACTATCATGGATGATTATAAATGTTGGAGTATATATAGGATCCAATTTAGTTTTATTATTTTTATCTTTATTTCATTCATATCATGGACGTTATTTTTCAGAATTGGGGGAGTTTTATTTTATTTTATTGTATGGAGATTATTGCCACCTGCCAGGCTTTTAGCATCACCATTTTTTAGTGCGGAATAAAATATATTAGTTCTCTCCTCCTCGAAAGGAATCACTCACTTTTCTCAAAAAATAAGAATAATGAAGGTGAATAAGGGACGTAAGGAATCACTCATTTTTCTTAAAAAAGGAGAATATAAAGGTGAATAAAGGATTATAGGTTTACGTATGGGGTTAATGGGCATCAGCCAAAAATAATCTTGGCAAATTTAAAAAATTAAATCTCATGTACATGTATCATTCAACATCTTCTCCTTATTACAAATTGATTAATCATTTTACATATGATTGACTATTATCGACTTAACTTCAATATATTAGAGATTAAGACAAGTTTAAACTATGTAAGAATAAAGATCAGCACAATATCTAACACAGCCTACTCATAAGAACACCCAAAATTCATAATAAAAAAAGGAGGAACCCAGTGCACGAGGCTCCCACATGATAGCGTGTGCTGAGGAGGTCGATAATGTACGTAGTCTTTCCCTTGCATTGCGAACATGCTGTTTTCAAACTCGAACCCGGGCGTCCAGATCACTATGCGGGTGACCTAACCATTGCACCAATGATTCAGAGTTTGGAATGATGAACCTATATATTTGTACACACACACACATGTATAGATACATATGTATGTATATTTGTTTGTATGTATGTACTAGGATAGAGCCCGTGCATTGCATGAGTGCAAAGTTGGTTCGGTATAATATTTAATAAATGTTTAAAATTTGTAAAGAATACTTTGGTTCCTATAATATGTAGTGTATTTTTACTAATCGATATAATATTCACAATTTATGTATTTTTGATTTTATTTTCTTATGTCATACATTATTTATCGGTTCTCTATTTATGCAAACTAATTGAAGGGTGAACAATAAGATGTACGAAAGAAAGAATGAAAAAAGAGTAATATGAAGGGATGAATGAATTAAGTTAGAAAGTTGTGTTCTTAGACAAGGAGAAAAAAAAAGTTTTGACAGTGATACTGGATGAATTTTTTTATTCCATTATACGTAAAATATTTAATTTAGTCAACCAATAGAGCACGATATATAATGACGGCGGATTTTGTTTTATTTGTAATCTGATGATGGATATGACATGCAGCTATATCTATGTTAATACACCACATACAAAGCATTTGTTTATTTAATCCTGAATTGTTTAAAATTTAAGCATATAATATTTACGTATTTGATATAGTTGCAATGTGAAAATTTTATCGATAATTATATAATTCCAACATTACACAACTACTAACAAACATATTAACATACATGTAAAAAATCATGATATACAAAAAGAATAATATTATAACTTAATTCACATCATCATGTCAAAATAATAAGCTTTTATATCCTGCTCAAAATGTTCTTCTCAACGGCCTTTGACATAATCAAAGGCTAAGTAATAGTTTAGATAATAATAAGCATTAAATATCTTGCTCAAACTAATATTCTCCTTAAGCTTTGACACACAATCAGAGGCTAAACACCATTACGGAAAAAAAGTAAAAATGGATAAACAAATATCACTCTAGCTCCATTTACTATTAATATCATACCTCTAGAGCTGTTGCTCGTTCAACCCCCAAATGCAAACTTATGCATGTACTAATTTTGCATGTAAAAACGCCATGGATAGAAAATTTAAAAAATGAACAAACCGACTGAAAAATTATGCATGTACTAATTGATTTCAACCTCTAAAAAAGGAATAAACTTAATATCTTTGCATATGCATGTTTATTAAATTACAATTTAATTGGTTGGAAAATTTTCACTACTCTAAGCTAAAATAAATTCAAAATTCACATAAGGAAATGATTGGAGATTGGAGATCGACTTAAAACAAGGCTATGATCGATACCGTTAAAATTTGGCCAAGCTCCAATCAAGACGGGATCGATTGGGAATGACGAACAAGGCTAGGAAGGGCTACATTTCAAATTTCAGGTCAACCGAAGTTCGTATGCTTGAGATATGGATGGATCAATCTAGGCGAGAAATGGGTTAGGATGATACACTTCGAATCAATCGAGGCCGGGATCGATACGAAGAGAGTAGCAACGGTTCCAGGAACTCGGATGGGCATTTTGTATTGACTGCTTATATATCAATACGAAGGAGGCACTTGAGAACAATACATAGATGGACTGAAGATGGTAACATTGGATGGATACGAAGGAAGGTTGGTCGATGGATATGAACAGCCTAAATGGAGAAAGCAGGTTTGATGGATACGAAGGCATCTTCCTTCGAGGAGCTCAAATATCAATACGAACAAGGCAACACGAAGAGCGAGGGATCGATATGAAGAGGACAATGGCCGAACGATACGAAAAGGGGAACAGGTTGATGGATACAATGGCGATGGGTACGTGAGGATACGAAACCAATGGATACGAAGCTTCTGGCTTACTCGCAAATACAAACTTGGATCGATCATACCTCTCATTTTACAACTCCAAATGCTATGTAATTTTCATAGGAGCTTCTTGATGCACCAAAGAATGTTCATGATCTATCTCGGCTTGTTTGGACTATTTTGGGATCGATACGAATTACACTTGGACCGATCCCAAATCGGTCGGAATCGATCATGTGGACGCCTGGGCCCACCTGTGCATGAGAAGTGGTAATCTAGGTTTTGGAGAAGATATTTTCGGATCTACATCTTTAAGTAGCGGTCCTATAGAAACTAAAAAGGGATCTTCTTCTTCTCTCCTTGGCGAAACTCTGCCATTTTTGTTATTGATTTTCAAAGGCTTATAAATGTAATTACGGTATAAAAGGAATAAAATGATTGATTCAAAGTGGAAGTAGGCCGGAGATAGTCGAACCACAATAAATTTTCTGTTATTTCTTGCTTTCTTACATTTTTAACTTTTCTATTTCTTCATTTTTGTTCTCTAACTAATCTAGATCTGAGATTTGTGTGTGAATATTGAGGATCTATGTACATGCACTGGTGCTTTCGCTATTTCTGGGGTTTGTGACCAATTTTAGCGCAAACACTTTGGTTCTTTCATTGAGAAGACCAACACCCACTCAGGATCAGATCTAAAAGGGACCATGACACAGCAATCAACAAGGGGACAAAGAGTGGAAAGGAGTCAGCACGAAGGGAGTCAGAAGGCTTCCTCAGGAGCAAATCTGACCTCTTTTTTTATCACTAGTGATGGAATGGAGATGATGATAGGAGCTATGTAGGAAAAATTATTGGAAAGGCAGGAGGAAATGATGTAGAACCTTCTCAGACAGTTTGGTCAGGCAGGAACAGATGGAGCTTCAGGAGTTTAGATCCATAGAGCTGGAACAGAAGGACTCAATAGGCAAGCAGATGGAGCAGCTCAACAAGGCACGACTCCCAATCAGCGCACAGTTACCAATCTGGATGAACCAAGGCTCGGGTGCAAACCACCAGGGAACGATGAACCGATTCATGGAGGGATTCTAGGTGACACTACAGAACAGGATGCCAGCAGGAGCATAAGAGTACGTGATGAAGAGTATGTACCAAATTCCCTTAGAGACTCGGAGGGGATAACCCTTGATGGACAACATTGGATTAGCTGAGATGATCAGGCAAACTATGCATGAAGGTTAAGCAAACAGAGATCTAGAAGGAGAAAACAAGAGTCTGTTTACCCATAACATTAGAATAGCTCAGAATTTACCAGAGTTCAAGCTGCCCAATCTGGAGGTATACAATGGCAAGGATGATCTTACCGATCACTTGATGAGGTACATGAGTCATATAGGAGTGCTGGGGGCATTAGAGAAAGTTATGGCCCGATGTTTCCTTCTGTACCTGACAGATACAGTGCTATGTCATTTCGGCAGTTGGAAGATGGTTCTATCAGGACATGGATGGAATTGGTGGAAGGTTTTTAAAGCAGTTTCTGGTTCATATCAAAATGCCAAGTAACGTATTGACATTAACGTCGGTGAAGCAAAGGACAGGAGAATCGCTAAGGGCTTTCTTGACTTGATTTAATGCAGCAGTTGCTTCGGTGGATCGGTCGGATCCATCAATGGTTTTGATGGCGGCAGTATCAGGAGTCAGAGATAACTTGGATTTCAAAGTATCATTGATACGGGATCCACCAATGCCCTATGTAGAGTCGATATTATCTCTCATTTGTATGCTTCATGACCCATTAATGGAGGGGTGATCGTATTTGGTACTACTACAAGTGGTAGGCCAATCTGTATTGGCAGAGGATCCAAGCGAGATCCTTGGTGTTATTTTATCTAGAGGTGCACCGTGGAAGGCGGCACCCCAATAGCCCAGTCATTGTATAGAATCTATTCTCCAATAAGCACCGTACGGACTTAGTTATGCTCAACTGTGCTGAAACATGAGATGCAAGCATTTTAGCTATATTTATATTTTACTTTGATCCCATGACATTATATAAAATCAATTGATATTCTATAGAAAATGTTTGGTTATCATAAGGTAAAAACTTATCTGTGTTTATGTGTGGCATGGTTTTACGCGGCACCATTATTTTCAAACATTTTTTTTATAACTTTGAAATCCAGTTGTGTGTTTTTTCTCACGTGGTTTTCTAGACCGACAGAGTGTTTATTTTATTATAATGCTCAGTTCAAATCGAGCATATTGCAGATTAGTTGGACGCTTTGGAGCTTCAGGAGACGAGCTGGAGACCCAAAGACGTATTCGTGTATATCTTAATTTTTTCGTTGAATTCATCATTGTATTTTTCTACAATTGTAATGACAGGCTATTTAAACTGTCTAGGCTTAAATATGTTGGTATACTCTAAGTCATATATGTATCTTACATTTCTTCTTTGTATAAGGACTTACTATATAACATAGATTATTCATTCCGTTGTGAGATTCTATGTTGTTTGTTTTTTTCTCTCTTCTTTCTTCTTATCTTCATTCTTCTTTCTTTCCCTCTAACTATCCGCCTTTCTGTTCAATTTGAGTGGGTCATGTGTTGTTTATTGTCCACTTAAACGGTACAGAAAGTGGGTCGTTACATTTTCAGCATTATTTTCTTTGTATAAATGCACACAGTCACATACATACATCTATATATATATATTATATGTATGTATGTATACTTTATTTCCTTGTTTGTCTCGTAATTTAAAGATCAAAAAACCATTAGATATTAATTAAGCATAAAGCCTTGTACAAAGAAAAACAGAAAAAAAACAAAATAGACGGAGAATTAAAAGAAACAAATTGTGCATTTAATTGAGGAAAACAATCCTGGGTGGACCATGCATTTAGTATAGAAACAGATTGTTTAACAACTCAATTAATCAGTATACTATCATTAAACAAATAAGATAGCATAAATACATTTAGTGTAAAATGTTATGAGTAAAATACGGGTTAGACAAAAGTTTAAATGGAAGCAATACATGTAATAGAGCAAGTATGTAAAGTCAAATTAGTTTCCACCAAGGTTAATAAGTATGAATTTGTATCCAAATTTTATTTAAACCAAATACTGAATTAAATAACTGTAAAATATTTTTATTGCCTTTGAACGGCATAAATACATTTGGTTAATATCAAGGACACGTTATGCTAATTCAAATGATTATAAGGAAAAACGTATATACATAAGGCAATACTAATTATAAAACGAAAGCTACAACCAAACTAATTTTTTTAAATAATAATAAAATATATGTTAAATATGGTTTTACCCATCAAGACCTATTAGCCCAAATCAAAAGCTTTACAAAATAAATGTTCCTAAAGATATTATATTTTCGAACCAATTATATTATTGCATTAAACATTTGAGCATAAGATTTAAAGGTTTCATCAAGTAATAAGAAGGTTTCTACTAAGAAAAAATGTCCATTTAATGAGAAAAGCAATCCTTTTGGGTGGACTATGCACTTAATTTAGAAAAAGATTAGTGGAAATTAGTGTGACATCCCTATTTTGAAATGTTATATAAGTTTCTCCCCTCCAAAGTTCCTTTTACTTTATTTTTTCATTTATTCTTTCTCTGTTAAAATCAATTTCCAAATTTTGATCGAAATCGTCAAAATCAATATCGACATCACTGAATCTTACAAACAAGATCGACTCACGCGTTTTTGTAGTCAATCAACATCGACAATGGTAAATCATATAGACAGGATCATGTTGAATCTAATTTACTAAATTGTCGATATCGTCTTCATCAAATTATGTACGAGGGTCTTTCTTCGTTTTCAGATTTTGACTGCCAAACTGATTCTGATTAAACAGTTATTTCAATATCCATTGTTTTTATTTCTTTATTTTCTTATTTATTTTTTGGTAACATCTTGCTAAGTTGAATCATGTAATTTTTTACGTTGATGGTGCCATCTCTATTTGACAATAGTTGTGCAAATAAGTATTTCTGAATTGAATATAACATCTTGGTGAATTGTTGTAAGTTTATTGTTCATTGTTGTACAAACAAGTAATTCTGAATTGATGGTTGCAGTTTTATTGTTCATTGTTGTAATTTGAATATATCATCACGCTGAATAGAATTCTAGAAAATGATAAAATGTTAAGTATTTATTTTAGCGAACCGTCATGCAATTTTGTATTCGACAGTCAAATATAAATGCGACAAATATTTCCTCGGCAAATATTTTCTTGGTAAATATTTTCCTGATATATATTTGCTTGATATATATTCGAACATCAAATATTTTAGTTTTTGTTATATTTTGTTAATATATTGTACTTGTAATGACCCGGATTTTCTGACTAGTCAAAACGCCGAAAAATCTGTCCATTCTAAAACCAACAAATAAAAAATACCATTTTAACATATTATAATCTGATAAACATATCACATTGTCCTAAATGAGTAGGATACATAAGTCGCTACTTTTTTAGAGTTTAATTATTTATTCTACTGGGTGTACTTTAATCCATGAAAAACAACAAACAACAAACAATAAAATATTATATTATCATTGGGGCTGCATCATAGGAAAACCTTTGAGATAATTTATACATCTTTCATATCAAATTATACTTTACTTTAGGATTTTAAAACAAATCACTTTTGAAACAGCATCAAATACTCTATAAAAAAGCATATAAAAATATATGTAATCGGATCGAGATGTTTCGATCTATAACAAGGCAACTGGGTCCCAGACTTTCAAAAAAAAATTAGATATGTAGATCCCTCTAATCGCCTAGCGGACTATACCAAGGCTACAGAATATCTGCACCTCTATTTCCTACCTTTTTAGTTATGGGTTACCTAAATCATTGGTAATATAATAAATCATTTTACGTCCCAAAGTGATAAATCATTGTCACTAATATTCACAATTACTTTCGATATAGTATTTTGTAACAGCCCAATTTTTTTAACAAGTATTTTTCACTTGTATTTTTCTAAAAAAAAAAAAACTTTGGGGTTTATTTAAAGTGATTAAAAATAAAAATATAAAAAAAAACAAATGACCAAATTTTTAATTAAATAATAAGATCTTTGAAATTTTGACATGGTTAAGAATTAACTTTAATTTGGAAATTTGGGGTTTTGTCGAAGATGGTAAATAACTTAATGTCTAGCAAGATCAAGTTTTAATTAAGAAAACATTAATAGCTTAGGTGGTTAAGACATCTTGGCTATTCACGACAGGTCACGAGTTCGAGTCTCGGCATGGTCAGAATTTCTAATTTTTTTTTTAGTATATAAATGAACTGGGTAATTACGCGTTAAAAAGGGCACGTAAATTTAGGGAATAAATACTATATATATATATATATATATAAGATTATATATAAGAAAACGTATAGAATTTTAATCCGTTATTTTTCTCTTTCCAGTAAAATTTACTTCCCAATTTATATACATATATAATTTGATTTAAATCATTTCCTACAAGTCTAAACATAAACTGAAAGTTTTGAAGTTTTAAATTTTGTTAAAAGACAATTTGCAATGTTAATAAAAAAATGAATTTTGTATGATATATGTAAACCAATATTATTATTTTTTTTGTAATAACTGTGTATTTATGAACTGTTAAATTTTGCATTTAAAGGACGCGTAAAAATTTATGGTATAAGTAACAAAATAAACGTATAAATTAAAAACGTTATTTTTATATAACTTTGGGTGTTTTATATTACGTCAGTTGGCGTATTTTAAAAATCATAGTTCAATATCGATATGTATTTAAAATATCGTATCAATGGTCTGTATACAAAATCAACGCTTGCTTTAATCACGCATATAAAGTATAGAATCCAAGGCTTTGTATAACTGGCAATTAATATTTTCGCAAGCCTTATCTCAAATCCAGAGGAATAACGTGCATATCCAGGCATCAAAGAAAAAAAAAAGCACGCAAATCTGAATTTAAAAAAAAAAGAAACGTTCAAATCTATTTGTAACTGTTCTTTAAAATATAATGATAATAATCAACTCTTCCATTTTTTGATCTAAACATACCATATATTTCTTCTTAAATCACGCATATATCATTTGAGAGAAAATCAATTTTGCATTCCTTTGCGCGTGACACAAAATTTTATTCTTTTAACATTTTTGGCATTTGCCTCTTACCTTTTTGTTTCTTGAGCATGTCACTGTATTCATTTATTCACGCAACCTAAATGGACCAATATATTTGATTGCCTAAAATCAACTCATGCATTCAAATTTAACCTTGCCTATCTTTTCAAATTCTCACATTCCTATTTATATCTCTCTGTTTCCACTGCCTTTATTTTGCAAGATAAAATTTTTTGTTCCTATAATCACGCATATAAAGTAAAAATCATATTTAAATATACTTATCGATTAAAATATCAGTTAGTGATTTTTATAACAAACGTTACTTTTGTTTTAACTGTCAAAATTTATTTTAAACTTTTGTATATACCTTTTCATCCAAATATCTTTTGCCTAAAATCAATCTCTTGCCTAATATCAGTTCTTCCAAATGCCGTTTCTTCAATCTACAATCACGCAACTATCAAATAAAAAAAAATGTTGAAATCAAAACTCATAAACTGGCAATGAATATCACGCATATAAAATCAAATCTAATTGCTAACTGTGGTCCCTAAAATCACACGAGCCTTATCCATTCAAACAAGATAAAAACTGGAAATAAATCACTGAGCTCTGCTTGCTTTTTCTTTTTCCATTGATTTCGCCTCAAATCAATTCTTTATCTGCAAAACGTTCAATCTTCTATCAATGCTGCCGTTTTTTTTTTCAATCTCTTGCCAAGGTATTCACATTCAAACTTTTGAACGTACGAAATTTTGCTTTATCAATCAATTGTTTAGGCATGCCAAGATATGTTGCCATTTTTGTACCGAGCCCTTTTGATTTTCTTCACGTATATATGTTTTCTTGCATCTAAAGCAAACTCTCCCCTCTATAAATATATTAGCCTGGTTCCTATTTTATCTCCTCATCTTGCATAACATCATCCACAAGGAGAAAAGCTTCTATCAGGTAATATTACTATTCCTCTTCTTCTTTTGCATCCTCTCCGTTTTCCTTCTTCAGTTTTGTTTCCTTTGCTTTCCCATCTTTTGGCTCGACCACTCCAACCCTGACTACCACTCTAGTGCTCAGCCAAGTTTCCTACGAGACATATATTTTGAAAAAAAAACCTTGTTTCTAGTAGCAGTGGATATGTGTGTTGATGATGAGGTCTTAAGAGAAATGCATTACCTTGCAAATTCATTCAAGTCAGGTCAATAACCTGTAGGAAGCTAGGTTATGGAATTAGTGTAGTTATGATGTAGTAAGTGTTATTCTGGATGTACTTATCACTAATGATTTGTGCATGTTTTACCATCTTGTAACAGTAGATAGCAGAGAGACGCAAGTTGTAGGCAGAGAGTTGCGTGAGTTTTGTTTTGCATAGGATGTTAGACATGTTTAAAAAAAAAAAAATAATAAATAAATATAAAACGAGAGTAAAGAAGAATATAACAGAGGGAGAGAAAGAGAGTTTTCAGGGTTCATCAGAATATAACATGTTGACATAGTGAGTGAGCCTTCAGTTGCATATAGGCATATCATATAGGCAGGCTTTTAGTGAAATCTTGACTGTGTTTTAGGTAACTGACTTGGGTAGTTATTCGTTGATGATAGTAAAATTTTTAAAGAAGAAATGATGTATCCGTGCATGTTTTATAAAATATATATATAAGATTCGGTTGAAAAAAAAAAGGGAGAAAGCCTGTAATACTTCAGATAACAGAGAAGATGTTAGGTGGAAATGTTTAGTTGCATATAAAAGCATATAACTGCAATATGCTTTATAGTTGCGTGGGACAGTGCATAAGCCTGTAGGTAGTAGAGTATTGGATGCACTTGTACATACATATATCATGGCCTATAGGAGAAAAACTTCACCATTTTGTTTTAGATGGCCTTTAGGTAAATTTTACCTTGATTTTTGAAATGGCATGGTTCAGTAATGGGTAGGAAAAGTTTCGTTATGTTTTGATAGTATACCCAGTGGAGTGGTCGAGCAAGTCGAACTAATTCTCGTCCTATTTTTAATTTTTGCTTTGACCGTAAATTTCTAAAGTCACGTATCCGGTATTTGGATCTTGTTATAGATTTGAATCTAGGCGTGACATCCGGGATATTTGATCGTTACTCTCTGTTCGTTTCTTTTCCGGTGGATTTTCGTTTTGAATCAAAAAAATTCTGCAGCCTTCAGGTGAGTTTTTCTCACCAGACAAACATGCCTATATTTCTGTGAATTACCGCAAGTGTATGTGTAAATTATTATTTAACTATTATCTGTCTGTAATATAACGTAGGATGTTAAACTCCATTTAAATTGACACCTCATCAGTTATTTATCTGTTGTAATATTTCTGCAGTTATATTGTTAAATGTTTATTTACTGATTTAAATCATCACTGCAAGTTCCCTATAAATTTAAATCGTTAAGGCTGAAATGATAGGCCTAAAACGATGATTATTATGCATTTATTCAGTTAACTGTTTAATTTTAACTTGGGATTGCGGGTTTGAAATGATAGAACCCGGGGTTTGTAAAATTGCGGATTGAAATGATATAAATCCGTATCACTTGACCTAGGCTAGAAAATTTTATACAGACCCGTGGTTCCTATAATATTTTTCTGAAATATTTTAAAATTATTTTTAAATGGAAGTTTATAATATTGTGGTTTAATGTATTTAAAGGATTTTTATAAAGATTTAAAAATGATTTTTGAATGAGTTAAGATTTTAAATAAATAAATATAACTTATTTGGAAAAATTCTGGATTTTTGTTAAGATGAGATTTCAGTTAAGAAATAATTGATAATAAGTTGTATTTGGAATTTAAACTAAATTGATAAGTTAATAACCTATTACAGCATTTAAATGCTGTCTTTTAAAATTGGACTGTTTAACCCATAAACTTTAGGTAGCATTTCATAGGTGCTGCAGAAATTGAAATTTGATTTATTTAAATTTATAGAAATTTATTTTGGGAATAAGTTAAATTTTTGGAATTTAAATATGTAATTAATAAAAATTAAGAAATGGACTTTGGATAGTTTTAAAGGAAGAAATTGATTTTAAAGTTTGTAAAAAGCAATAAATTCCAAATTAAATTGAATAAGTTGAAATGGTATATTATCAAATGAAATGTTTTAATCAAGAATTTGATATTGAAGGTATTTGAAATATATTTGATTTGTAAAAATATCATTTTTAAACTATAACCACGGGGTATTGTAACAACCCGCATATTTATCGATTTTATATTTTAATATTTTATTTAAATATTTTATCGTTCGTTGGATTAGTCCGAAAACCTACTTTTTGCATACGGTCGAATTAGGACTCGAGACCACCTCCATTGAGTTCAAAATGACGTTTGCGACCTTTTTGAGTATAAGCTTCGATATGTTTGGAGAAAGTTGAATTTTGCTACTTTTTGCTTAGAGTTTTGGTTTGGGCTGAGCCAATTAACCACTTACTAACTCAGTTCCAACCCTCTCCTCTTCATTCACTTCTCTTCTATTTTCCTAATACTCAAGCTTTTATGTTAATGGAGGGTGGAAGAGGAAATTAAAACTCCAAGCCCTAGCTTCCTTTGCAAATCCAAGTTCTTGCTCCAAAATCAAAGAGAACCCCTTGGTAAGCATCTCCTTCACCTTCTCCAACTCTTTCTCCATTCAATTTCAGAAATTTCCTAAACCTAATTTAGGGAATGTTTCTCTTTTAAGCTTAGATTCAAGCTTCTAGTGTTGAGATTGAAGAGTGCTTGTTCTTGCCATTGCTTTCAAGCTTCATCTTCATAAACTTAGTTCAAAGGTGAGATTTTTATCTCACATCTATGACTATAATTATCTTTGGTTGTTAGGTATGAATTCCTAATACTTCTTCATGAGAATTTGCTCTTGATTTGGATTGGTTTTGTAAATATTCCAATTTTTGGGTTTTTAAGTCAAATTTGTGTGAAATCCTTTTATGGATGTTTGATCATGCTTTTGGTGATGCATCGAGGAGCATATAGGGCCGGATTGCCGTTTGGCATAAACCCTTAGAGCCAATGTTCGTCCGATTGCATTTTGGAAGAGTTTGCTCTTCATTTGTATAAGGCTGAAAAACAGCCCAGGCATGATTCAGTCGACTGAAATCTCTGTTCAGTCGACTGAACCTGAAACCCGAGAGTTTCCAGGCATGATTCAGTCGACAGAAAACTTCTGCACAGTCGACTGAAACTGGAAACAGAAAGTTTCCTGAACCTGGAAAATTTCCATGTACAGGGTCAGTCGACTGAAATTCTCTGTTCAGTCGACTGAACCTGCTGTTTGAGTCCAATTTGCCTTTTTGGATTGGAATTCCAATTTAAATCGATTCGTGATAATCCTATTTGTTGTTATCATCTATTATGATTTTGATGACTCTTTTTAGGGATTTTTGAATATCCATTTCGATGGATTCTTTATCGATTTCTTTGGATTTTATTCACGTCTTCGTATGTGAATTTTTGTTATTGGTTGTTCTTACAATCTTCTTCGTGATTTGTCACTTTAAAAATATAAAGGTTTCCTATACTAGTAGTAAATATCAAAACTCTTTACTCAAACGATTTCAATACTCTTTTAATACCAAATTCGTTTAGAAAACCGTTTTCCAATCTATTAGTATATACAAACCTTTACCTCACTCGTATGAGAAATCTGATTAAACGGCTTAGTAAAACAAGTGGTATGAAACGCTTGCGTTTACTTTGTCGGTTAATTCTTGGACTTGTTCGATTGAACCTCTTGTGACAATTTTCTAGTGGAGATTTACAGTTTGTTCGTAAATATTTAAGTTAAGCTAGTGGTTATGGGACATGAAGCTAAGCTCATATATTTACTAGCTTAGTGTAATCGACACTTCTCTTTGATCATGACGATCATTTTAGGTTCTAGACTAGCATCGTGCTATGTCTTTGTGATTTGGTTCATCGGACGTCCCGCTGTACGACGTCGTTGTTCCCTTTGATTGTGATTTGGTTCATCGGATGTCCCGCTGTACGACGTCGTTGATCCTTTCCTTGTGATTTCTGGATTTCGTGTGTTGATTTCTGGAATTTGTGTTTCACCAACTTTTACGATGGGCATTGATATATATGTCATTTATTGTGGCTTGGTGAATGAAATTAGGAGTATGACATTCCTTTTTATCTTGAGTAGATTATTGTGAAATTGATTTATCTCTTGTTAATTTTCACTTACTTATTTATCACAGCTTGGCATTGTGATTATTACGTGTTTAGTCATATCTCTTATTCTATCTCGTTTCATCTGATATTTATAGTTAGACTGATCCGTTTATTATTTTCTTATTAAATAATACTCGGGTCAGACCGAGATGTTACAGGTGCTTCTGCTTGACTTCTCATCCGGGATTAACTCCTTGACTTTTGGGTTAACTACTTAGATTAGTAGTTATTTTGTTGTATACATTTGAGATATAGACTCCATAATGTATACTTATTCTTTTGTGTTGTTCATGTAACTATTTCTTTTGTGATATGTGGATCTTTTTAGACCACTACTCTGATGTACACTTTCATGTGTAATATTCATATCTATTTCCGCCTTTGTGATATGAATTGTCTATGACTGATTTATGCTATGTTTATTTCTATATTTGTTTTCGAAGAAATTATAGCCACTGTGTAGTAGCTTTGAGTTTGTGTCGGTATGTCGGATTTCCTCTTGAGATGAAAAGTTATATTTTCATCCGGTATATCGGTACTCGCACAAAGCAATTATACAGATGGTCGCTCCTCAACAGCCTTATTCTCCGTGCTAGTTGACAGCATTCAAAGTAATGTTCTTGGCTAGCGTGGGTATAGAGGTGGGGCGTCACAGCTTGGTATCAGAGCCAGGTTCGGAACAATGTAGAATAATTTAGCAAGGATCATGTCCTAAGTCCATCTTAGGAGTTGTGCTTTAGGATTTTATTCGGGTCTTCGTACCGTTCTATCCTATTTTCTTTTATGATTCCTTGTTTTATCTATCAAGATTGCTTGATATTCATTTTGAGAATAACTTTTTCCTCTTCTTTCTTTCTTTCTTAAAGAAGAGAAATGGTTAGACCAGGCCGTTTCAGCGCCGGTCAATCTAGTGCTACTCCCCAGGATGGAGTATTTATGTCTGCTCAGCAGCTTCTAGATCTTGTTAAGAACGCTCAAGCAGCTGGACCCAATCCAGAGCCTACTCATCCTAGATCCGGTTTTGCACGCTTGTGCAGAGACTACACCGATTTGGGTGGAGGGCCATTCAGGGGATCCGAGAGTGTTATTGAAATTCAAGCTTGGCTCAAATCATGTGATCGCATCTTTTCTCGCATGAATCTTATTGACCTTCATCGAGTCCAAGTAGCTTCTAGCATGCTCCAAGAAAGAGCATTGGATTGGTATGAGCTTTTAATTTCTGAAATCGTTGAGGCGGATCTTACTTGGGAGCAATTCCGGGAAAGATTCGAATTGAAATTTGTGCCGGAGGCTGAAAAAGTAACCTTAGCCCGGCGTTTCATAGACCTTGTTCAAGGTGAATCTTCTGTGACAGACTATGTCGCATCCTTCGAATCTCTGTCCAAATACGGGGTTGAGTACATTAATACCCCATTGAAGAAAAATCAGAGATTTGTCTATGGCTTGAATAAGAATCTTAAGAAGCCATTACTCCTGAAACTTGAGGTTTCATTTGATCAGCTTATTGATATCGCTCTTCGTCTTGAAGAGGCCGATAATGAAGGTGATGTTGAAGTTGTGCGTGCCCAACAGAACTTCGACAATAACTTGAAGAGGCCTATCAAATTCAAAGGCCCCGATTCTTATAAGAAAGGAAAGCAACAAACTCTGGTAGCAAATGTTCCTACCTCTAGTCGTGGACGATGCTACAATTGTGGTTCCACAGACCACCATGTAAGGGAGTGCCCGAAACCCCTCTTTTGCCGTTATTGCAAAGGTTCTTGTCATCTTTTATCTTCGTGTCCTAAGCTTGCATGCAAGTGAGAAGGAAAGCTGCAACTTTTGGTCAAGGTATTACTCATTTAATCCTTGGTTACATTTATTTTGTGATCTTCTTATTTGAGTTCTTTTTGATATGGGTTTCATCTCATTATTTTTATATCAAAAGAACTTGTCGATTCTTTTTCTTTGAATATTTTGGGCTTATTGACTTCATTGAGAATTGCGAATCCGGATGGTAGATCCGCAACACTCAATTTGCTTTTGTTTAGATGTCGAAATTGTTTTATGTGACTTTTCTTTCCGAGCCAATATTTTTGCTCTGGCTTCGGAATTGACCTTTCTGCAAGGATTGGCTTAATCATTGTGAAGCCCATATCCTATTTTTTCGAGTGGACTATTCATCTTCGACATTTTCAATCTGTTAAGTAGATTTCTATTTTTCCTTTATGATTTTGATTCCAACTTGATGGCATCATTTTATTCCTTAAGCCCACTTATAAGGAAAGTGTTATTTCTCTCATTCATGTAGTTTGAGAAATTTTCCGGTATTTTTGAGTTTGTCTTAGGATTATCCCCTAAGAAATCTTTTGTGGGGTGTAAAGGTCTTTTCAGTTTGACTTTACCACCGGTTTTTGTTTGCTACGAGTTGCGGAAATCCATTTACCGCATTCCGCACTCGTCATGATTCTTATGAATGACTTATTTTGTCATTCAATTTGTCCAACTTATTTCATCCATTTTATAAATCGAATATTCTATGAATATTTCGATGAGACCATTCTTGTATTTATTGATTTTGGATGAAAATAGTAATTTAAAATTTTGCAAATCTTTTTCATAAGATTTAATTATAAGTGCAATTTGATTTTTTGCTCTTAAAACGAGCAAAGAATATTCTTAAAACTTTTTAAGAGATTTATTTATCCTAAAAAAGATGACTTTGTGATTGTATTGCCCGTTGAGTGCTTTAAGAATTTTGGTCGATGCGCTTGATCAACGTTATCGATAGGAATTTCCTAAATGCTTTGATGTGACAATCAGACACGATATATTGACTTGTAAAAATGTAAATTTTTCTAGAAAGATTATTACATAATGATAAATGTAATTTTGAAAGTTTTAACTTTTTGGGGAAGAGAATTATTTAAAAGAACCCTTCCTTTCAATACTCTTATTCTTGTGATTCCTGAAGGGGAACCAAGACTTTGCTATTTGTACCGATACTAGTCGTATTGGTTTGGAATGCCATTCTCTTGCAAAGGAGAACGTTCTATCACTTGTGCTTCTAAATCATTATAGTTTATCGAGACTAGATATGCCACTCATGATCTAGTGTTCGCGGCTATTGTTTTTACTTTTGGAATTTGGCATCATCATTTTTGGATGAGAAATTTGTTCTCTACCTCGATCATAAATCTTTGGAATAATTATTTTCTCATAAGGAACTGCTTGTTGACTCGAGTTCCTAGCATCTTATGATCTTGATATTCTTTTATTCCCGAAAAGGGAAATCGTGTTGCCAATGTGCTTTGTCGTAGGCAACAAGTGGTTGATTTTTTTGATGTTGTCTGAATGGAATTATTTTTCTATCAAGTTCATCGGACGTTTTGGTATACTTTGTTTTATTGAGCTTTATCTCATTCCTTTTAAGGACTAGCGTCCGATGTCCTTTTATTGTGTTCGGTTCATTGGACGTACTGTTTTTGTACTGCGTCAGTGTTCCGAATTGATTGGGATTTGATTCATCGGATGTACCGTTGTACTACATCGATGTCTTTGCCATTTGATTCATCGGATGTACCGTTTGTACTACATCGATGTCTTTTCTTTTGATTCATCGGATGTACCGTTTGTACTACATCGATGTCTTTGCTTTTGATTCATCGGATGTACCGTTTGTACTACATCGATGTCTTTGCTTTTGATTCATCGGATGTACCGTTTGTACTACATCGATGTCTTTTCTTTTGATTCATCGGATGTACCGTTTGTACTACATCGATGTCTTTTCTTTTGATTCATCGGATGTACCGTTTGTACTACATCGATGTCTTTGCTTTTGATTCATCGGATGTACCGTTTGTACTACATCGATGTCTTTTCTTTTGATTCATCGGATGTACCGTTTGTACTACATCGATGTCTTTTCTTTTGATTCATCGGATGTACCGTTGTACTACATCGATGTCTTTGCTTTTGATTCATCGGATGTACCTTTTGTACTACATCGATGTCTTTGCTATTTGATTCATCGGATGTACCATTTGTACTACATCGATGTCTTTGCTTTTGATTCATCGGATGTACCGTTTGTACTACATCGATGTCTTTGCTTTTGATTCATCGGATGTACCGTTGTACTACATCGATGTCTTTGCTTTTGATTCATCGGATGTACCGTTGTACTACATCGATGTCTTTTCTTTTGATTCATCGGATGTACCGTTGTACTACATCGATGTCTTTGCTATTTGATTCATCGGATGTACCGTTTGTACTACATCGATGTCTTTTCTTTTGATTCATCGGATGTACCGTTTGTACTACATCGATGTCTTTGCTATTTGATTCATCGGATGTACCGTTTGTACTACATCGATGTCTTTTCTTTTGATTCATCAGATGTACCGTTTGTACTACATCGATGTCTTTTCTTTTGATTCATCGGATGTACCGTTGTACTACATCGATGTCTTTGCTTTTGATTCATCGGATGTACCGTTGTACTACATCGATGTCTTTGCTTTTGATTCATCGGATGTACCGTTTGTACTACATCGATGTCTTTGCTTTTGATTCATCGGATGTACCGTTGTACTACATCGATGTCTTTGCTATTTGATTCATCGGATGTACCGTTTGTACTACATCGATGTCTTTTCTTTTGATTCATCGGATGTACCGTTTGTACTACATCGATGTCTTTGCTATTTGATTCATCGGATGTACCGTTTGTACTACATCGATGTCTTTTCTTTTGATTCATCGGATGTACCGTTTGTACTACATCGATGTCTTTTCTTTTGATTCATCGGATGTACCGTTGTACTACATCGATGTCTTTGCTTTTGATTCATCGGATGTACCGTTGTACTACATCGATGTCTTTGCTTTTGATTCATCGGATGTACCGTTTGTACTACATCGATGTCTTTGCTTTTGATTCATCGGATGTACCGTTTGTACTACATCGATGTCTTTGCTTTTGATTCATCGGATGTACCGTTTGTACTACATCGATGACTTTGCTATTTGATTCATCGGATGTACCGTTTGTACTACATCGATGTCTTTGCTTTTGATTCATCGGATGTACCGTTGTACTACATCGATGTCTTTGCTTTTGATTCATCGGATGTACCGTTTGTACTACATCGATGTCTTTTCTTTTGATTCATCGGATGTACCGTTTGTACTACATCGATGTCTTTTCTTTTGATTCATCGGATGTACCGTTGTACTACATCGATGTCTTTGCTTTTGATTCATCGGATGTACCGTTTGTACTACATCGATGTCTTTGCTTTTGATTCATCGGATGTACCGTTTGTACTACATCGATGTCTTTGCTTTTGATTCATCGGATGTACCGTTTGTACTACATCGATGACTTTGCTATTTGATTCATCGGATGTACCGTTTGTACTACATCGATGTCTTTGCTTTTGATTCATCGGATGTACCGTTGTACTACATCGATGTCTTTGCTTTTGATTCATCGGATGTACCGTTGTACTACATCGATGTCTTTGCTATTTGATTCATTGGATGTACCGTTTGTACTACATCGATGACTTTGCTATTTGATTCATCGGATGTACCGTTTGTACTACATCGATGTCTTTGCTATTTGATTCATCGGATGTACCGTTTGTACTACATCGATGTCTTTTTTTTGATTCATCGGATGTACCGTTTGTACTACATCGATGTCTTTGCTTGGGTTCATTGGGCGTACCGTTTTTGTACTACGCTGATGTCCCAAATTGTTTGAGTTTCTAGTTTTTCGGGTGTACCGTTTTTGTACTACGCCGTTACACCGGCTCAATTTTCTGCTATTCTTGACGTTCCCCACGTCTTTTATCTACGGGAATGCCTTAGGGATTCCGGTTTTCATTCTTGAGCCCGGTGTTATTGTGGAAATTGAAGTTTCACCAGATTTCTTACTAACTCTTTTGTGCACTTTAGGGTGAACTTCCTATTTCAAATTTTCTTTTGTGTTAATATGCTTCTATGGTTGTTACTTCTTATATTTCCTTCTTACTTATTGCGAGGACGCAATTTCTTTAAGGAGGGGAGTCTGTAACAACCCGCATATTTATCGATTTTATATTTTAATATTTTATTTAAATAATTTATCGTTCGTCGGATTAGTCCGAAAACCTACTTTTTGCATACGGTCGAATTAGGACTCGAGACCACCTCCATTGAGTTCAAAATGACGTTTGCGACCTTTTTGAGTATAAGCTTCGATATGTTTGGAGAAAGTTGAATTTTGCTACTTTTTGCTTAGGGTTTTGGTTTGGGCTGAGCCAATTAACCACTTACTAACTCAGTTCCAACCCTCTCCTCTTCATTCACTTCTCTTCTATTTTCCTAATACTCAAGCTTTTATGTTAATGGAGGGTGGAAGAGGAAATTAAAACTCCAAGCCCTAGCTTCCTTTGCAAATCCAAGTTCTTTCTCCAAAATCAAAGAGAACCCCTTGGTAAGCATCTCCTTCACCTTCTCCAACTCTTTCTCCATTCAATTTCAGAAATTTCCTAAACCTAATTTAGGGAATGTTTCTCTTTTAAGCTTAGATTCAAGCTTCTAGTGTTGAGATTGAAGAGTGCTTGTTCTTGCCATTGCTTTCAAGCTTCATCTTCATAAACTTAGTTCAAAGGTGAGATTTTTATCTCACATCTATGACTATAATTATCTTTGGTTGTTAGGTATGAATTCCTAACACTTCTTCATGAGAATTTGCTCTTGATTTGGATTGGTTTTGTAAATATTCCAATTTTTGGGTTTTTAAGTCAAATTTGTGTGAAATCCTTTTATGGATGTTTGATCATGCTTTTGGTGATGCATCGAGGAGCATATAGGGCCGGGTTGCCGTTTGGCATAAACCCTTAGAGCCAATGTTCGTCCGATTGCATTTTGGAAGAGTTTGCTCTTCATTTGTATAAGGCTGAAAAACAGCCCAGGCATGATTCAGTCGACTGAAATCTCTGTTCAGTCGACTGAACCTGAAACCCGAGAGTTTCCAGGCATGATTCAGTCGACTGAAAACTTCTGCACAGTCGACTGAAACTGGAAACAGAAAGTTTTCTGAACCTGGAAAATTTCCATGTACAGGGTCAGTCGACTGAAATTCTCTGTTCAGTCGACTGAACCTGCTGTTTGAGTCCAATTTGCCTTTTTGGATTGGAATTCCAATTTAAATCGATTCGTGATAATCCTATTTGTTGTTAACATCTATTATGATTTTGATGACTCTTTTTAGGGATTTTTGAATATCCATTTCGATGGATTCTTTATCGATTTCTTTGGATTTTATTCACGTCTTCGTATGTGAATTTTTGTTATTGGTTGTTCTTACAATCTTCTTCGTGATTTGTCACTTTAAAAATATAAAGGTTTCCTATACTAGTAGTAAATATCAAAACTCTTTACTCAAACGATTTCAATACTCTTTTAATACCAAATTCGTTTAGAAAACCGTTTTCCAATCTATTAGTATATACAAACCTTTACCTCACTCGTATGAGAAATCTGATTAAACGGCTTAGTAAAACAAGTGGTATGAAACGCTTGCGTTTACGTTGTCGGTTAATTCTTGGACTTGTTCGATTGAACCTCTTGTGACAATTTTCTAGTGGAGATTTATAGTTTGTTCGTAAATATTTAAGTTAAGCTAGTGGTTATGGGACATGAAGCTAAGCTCATATATTTACTAGCTTAGTGTAATCGACACTTCTCTTTGATCATGATGATCATTTTAGGTTCTAGACTAGCATCGTGCTATGTCTTTGTGATTTGGTTCATCGTACGTCCCGTTGTACGACGTCGTTGTTCCCTTTGATTGTGATTTGGTTCATCGGATGTCCCGCTGTACGACGTCGTTGATCCTTTCCTTGTGATTTCTGGATTTCGTGTGTTGATTTCTGGAATTTGTGTTTCACCAACTTTTACGATGGGCATTGATATATATGTCATTTATTGTGGCTTGGTGAATGAAATTAGGAGTATGACATTCCTTTTTATCTTGAGTAGATTATTGTGAAATTGATTTATCTCTTGTTAATTTTCACTTACTTATTTATCACAGCTTGGCATTGTGATTATTACGTGTTTAGTCATATCTCTTATTCTATCTCGTTTCATCTGATATTTATAGTTAGACTGATCCGTTTATTATTTTCTTATTAAATAATACTCGGGTCAGACCGAGATGTTACAGGTGCTTCTGCTTGACTTCTCATCCGGGATTAACTCCTTGACTTTTGGGTTAACTACTTAGATTAGTAGTTATTTTGTTGTATACATTTGAGATATAGACTCCATAATGTATACTTATTCTTTTGTGTTGTTCATGTAACTATTTCTTTTGTGATATGTGGATCTTTTTAGACCACTACTCTGATGTACACTTTCATGTGTAATATTCATATCTATTTCCGCCTTTGTGATATGAATTGTCTATGACTGATTTATGCTATGTTTATTTCTATATTTGTTTCCGAAGAAATTATAGCCACTGTGTAGTAGCTTTGAGTTTGTGTCGGTATGTCGGATTTCCTCTTGAGATGAAAAGTTATATTTTCATCCGGTATATCGGTACTCGCACAAAGCAATTATACAGATGGTCGCTCCTCAACAGCCTTATTCTCCGTGCTAGTTGACAGCATTCAAAGTAATGTTCTTGGCTAGCGTGGGTATAGAGGTGGGGCGTCACAGATATAATAACGTTTGGTTGGCAAAGAGACCGGGATCGGATATGGACATACTCTCTGTCGATACCGAAAACCACTTTGACTAACCGTGTACGCGGTGGAGATTCCAGAATGAAGTAGGATGGTGGTGACGGTTTCTTTAAGGTAAATACGTGGACCCGACTCCCGTGAGTTGGCATAAGGTGGCTAAAACAGGAGCGATTCTCGGATTAATGAGGTAGCACCTCTGATCGAACGCACTTCTTCGTATGCCATTCTATTACTCTTGTGATTGTTTTGGTGCGCACCTTTGATTTGGGAGTGTTGTTCGAGGTGGGCGGTAACTGCGGCTACGCGTTTCCACCGGTCCGGATAGCAATTGGTATATCTACCCTGGCATTGCCTAGTTGTGCCGTGTCACCTACCATAGCGAGCCTCCTACGAGTTTCTATTTGTTTCGTACCTATGGAGTATCCTCTGGTAGCTTCCCGATCAGGAGGTATTACGGTACTGTATAGACTATTAGCATTATTTGTGTTAAGGGCTATATGGGTAACCCCTTAACGCTATTAAAAAGTAAGTTTATTTTACAATTAGACACTATTATAATAGCGCAATATACTACATAGTAAATAGTTTAACGGATCCTTAGAGGATGGGCGGTCCCAAGCATCCTTTAAGTTACTTGCTCTATATTACAGTACACTTGAATTAGCTTACACTATATAAGTATGTATGTCCTGACTCGAGTGTTTATGTTTTATGTTACTCTCGGGTCAGCCTGAGTTGCAGTTCAGTTTTCATCCCGGAGCTAGGATTTCTGTAGATCACTTTCAAGCTGCTGGCAAACTTCCTTTCCAGTTCTTTATCTAAAATTTTGAAATCAAGACTAGTGGACATTTGGACTGTTTAGTGATAAGTTAAAACTATATTTGGATTTAAGACTATGTAAATTTTACTTGAGTAAGAATATTTAACAATGTAAATTTTACTTGAGTAAGAATATTTATAGTGGCTTCATGAACCACTAAGTATTTTTAATTCCGCTGCGAGTATTCTGATTCTGTGTCTGTGATTCTGTGATTAATTATTTACTGCATATTCTGAGTTCTGCCAAATTTATTTTTTACAACGCGGTATTTTGAACAATTCAAGTCAGACATGTGCGGATGCGAATGGTTGAAAACACCGGGTCGTTACATCTGGTATCAGAGCTTTGGCTCTAGGCAAAACTTAGAATGTATGGTAAATTTGATTTACAGAATCACTTTCATTCGGGCTTGAATCTCTTCCTTTTTGAATTTTGGAACGTTCCCTGCGGTTCCGAAGTTCATTCGTGTCCCTCACTATTTATTTTTCTTTCGATTCGGGAGTATCCCATAACTCCACTTAGGATGATCTTTATAGTGAATTGGCGGTTTCGCCAATATTCTAATATAGCGGTGAAACTCCTTTACAACTAGCATTGATTCACCGGAGATTTATATTTATCCTCGGTTTAGATACTAGTATCTTTGGTTATTCTGAACTCTATCTCTTCAGATCGAATGTAGATTTACCCCAGAAAATCCACATCGATCTGACTCTTTAAGTCACGGTTGAGCAGGTTAAGGTTGCCCGCGATTTATATAAACTTATCTGGTTTCTTATTCTGTTATTTAACCATCGGATCTTCTGATTCCAACTTATCTTTAAATCAAAATTCTCTTTAATTTGAGTCCTTCAAAATTTGAATCTCTATCCTTGTTTGAAAAAAAAATTATTCCTATTTGGGAAAAATCTAATATTATATATAAATATAATTTTCAAAATTTAACTAGTTGTTTAGAGATAATAGTGTTTGGTTTTATTTATTGTTTTGTAAACCATTGGTTTTGTCTTATATAAATAATTGAATATAAACATGGTTATAAATTTATTTGGAAATAGAAATGAATTTAAAACAAGAATTTAAGAATTCAATTTTCGATAGTTTCAAACCTTGTGTTTAAAGTCTTAAAAGGATATATTATTATTTAAATAATTTTCGAATATAAATTTGTTTCCAAAGAATTTTAAAGTTTTAAAAATTAGTGCTCTTCTCTTTGTTGCTGGAAAATAATTTCGGTGATGACTACAACATCATCGACATTCATTTTCGAGTATCGAAGTAAAGAGACCACGATGTAGTTTTGCTTCAAAAATTTAATTAATTTGAATTTCTAAAATATGACTTAATTTATAATATATATAGATATATGATTTAAATTTGATTTGACATATGCAATATGTATGTATTTATTTATCTCTAAAGGGTTTGAAGTTAATTGGAAATTTAATTCATAAATTTATGTTAAAAGGTGATTCTAATGATAAAATAAAGTCAAATTTGGAATGAATATTTAAACTTGAATAATATAGTTGGAAAATTTTACTTGTATAATTGCATGTCAATATAACTTACCTAAATCATTCAGAAATTAACTATGTAATTGGATAATGTATAATATAAAAGGATTTTATAAATAAAAATTTGAGTGGTTATAATAAATGTTATACATTTAAAGTTTCAGTTACAACAAGACAAATAGAGGTAAATAGAAATAAAATAATAATTGAATAATATACAATATCAAATGGTGTTAAAGGAAATTTAGAAATATATTGGAATAGTTATATTAAATATAATCTACTTAATATGTGTGATAAGATATATTAAGTAGAATACATTTAATAATAATCTGGAATAAAGAAGAATTAAATTTGTTGAATAAAGATGATTATGATAAATGACTATACAAATTTCAGATTTTAGAAAATAATTGGATAATAAGATAATTAATTTGGAAATAGTTAAGATTGATTTAACTTCTGTAAAAATCAAATGAATTAAATCAATTATTGAATATTAATTAATTGAATTTATATGGTTTAGATATTGAAAAAAATATTTGACATAGATGAGAAAAATATTGAGAAAAATAAATTTAATTATAGTTTGGAATAAAGAAGAAACTAAATGGGGAATTTAGTTTATTTTGGGAAATGGTAAATTTACTTTAACAATTAAGTTAAATTACCATTTCAAATTTGGATTAAAATTAAACATTTTAAATTAGAATGTTATAATACCTTGGGTAAAATTTGGATAAAAAAAAAAAATTGAATGATTTTTTTTAAGTGTAGGGATATTATACAAGTAAATATATAAATGTTAAAATTTTAAGTATAAATAGATGAAATCAATGATTAATTTAAAATTGAATTTTTATTGTTTAGATTAATGATTCTAATTTAAGTTTCAATTTAGTTTTCTTTCAGGTTGTTTCTATTCCCCTACCTTCTTCCTTTTCGAGGACGAAAAGTTCTGAGTGGGGGAGAGTGTAACAGCCCAATTTTTTTAACAAGTATTTTTCGCTTGTATTTTTCTAAAAAAAAAACTTTGGGGTTTATTTAAAGTGATTAAAAATAAAAATATAAAAAAAAACAATTGACCAAATTTTTAATTAAATAATAAGATCTCTGAAATTTTGACATGGTTAAGAATTAACTTTAATTTGGAAATTTGGGGTTTTGTCGAAGATGGTAAATAACTTAATGTCTAGCAAGATCAAGTTTTAATTAAGAAAACATTAATAGCTTAGGTGGTTAAGACATCTGGGCTATTCACGACAAGTCACGAGTTCGAGTCTCGGCATGGTCAGAATTTCTAATTTTTTTTTTAGTATATAAATGAACTGGGTAATTACGCGTTAAAAAGGGCACGTAAATTTAGGGAATAAATACTATATATATATAAGATTATATATAAGAAAACGTATAGAATTTTATTTTCTCTTTCCAGTAAAATTTACTTCCCAATTTATATACATATATAATTTGATTTAAATCATTTCCTACAAGTCTAAACATAAACTGAAAGTTTTGAAGTTTTAAATTTTGTTAAAAGACAATTTGCAATGTTAATAAAAAAATGAATTTTGTATGATATATGTAAACCAATAAATTTTTTTTTTGTAATAACTGTGTATTTATGAACTGTTAAATTTCGCGTTTAAAGGACGCGTAAAAATTTATGGTATAAGTAACAAAATAAACGTATAAATTAAAAACGTTATTTTTATATAACTTTGGGTGTTTTATATTACGTCAGTTGGCGTATTTTAAAAATCATATTTCAACATCGATATGTATTTAAAATATCGTATCAATGGTCTGTATACAAAATCAACGCTTGCTTTAATCACGCATATAAAGTATAGAATCCAAGTCTTTGTATAACTGGCAATTAATATTTTCGCAAGCCTTATCTCAAATCCAGAGGAATAACGTGCATATCCAGGCATCAAAGAAAAAAAAAAGCACGCAAATCTGAATTTAAAAAAAAAAGAAACGTTCAAATCTGTTTGTAACTGTTCTTTAAAATATAATGATAATAATCAACTCTTCCATTTTTTGATCTAAACATACCATATATTTCTTCTTAAATCACGCATATATCATTTGAGAGAAAATCAATTTTGCATTCCTTTGCGCGTGACACAAAATTTTATTCTTTTAACATTTTTGGCATTTGCCTCTTACCTTTTTGTTTCTTGAGCATGTCACTGTATTCGTTTATTCACGCAACCTAAATGGACCAATATATTTGATTGCCTAAAATCAACTCATGCATTCAAATTTAACCTTGCCTATCTTTTCAAATTCTCACATTCCTATTTATATCTCTCTGTTTCCACTGCCTTTATTTTGCAAGATAAAATTTTTCGTTCCTATAATCACGCATATAAAGTAAAAATCATATTTAAATATACTTATCGATTAAAATATCAGTTAGTGATTTTTATAACAAACGTTACTTTTGTTTTAACTGTCAAAATTTATTTTAAACTTTTGTATATACCTTTTCATCCAAATATCTTTTGCCTAAAATCAATCTCTTGCCTAATATCAGTTCTTCCAAATGCCGTTTCTTCAATCTACAATCACGCAACTATCAAATAAAAAAAAATGTTGAAATCAAAACTCATAAACTGGCAATGAATATCACGCATATAAAGTCAAATCTAATTGCTAATTGTGGTCCCTAAAATCACACGAGCCTTATCCATTCAAACAAGATAAAAACTGGAAATAAATCACTGAGCTCTGCTTGCTTTTTCTTTTTCCATTGATTTCGCCTCAAATCAATTCTTTATCTGCAAAACGTTCAATCTTCTATCAATGCTGCCGTTTTTTTTTTCAATCTCTTGCCAAGGTATTCACATTCAAACTTTTGAACGTACGAAATTTTTCTTTATCAATCAATTGTTTAGGCATGCCAAGATATGTTGCCATTTTTGTACCGAGCCCTTTTGATTTTCTTCACGTATATATGTTTTCTTGCATCTAAAGCAAACTCTCCCCTCTATAAATATATTAGCCTGATTCATATTTTATCTCCTCATCTTGCATAACATCATCCACAAGGAGAAAAGCTTCTATCAGGTAATATTACTATTCCTCTTCTTCTTTTGCATCCTCTCCGTTTTCCTTCTTCAGTTTTGTTTCCTTTGCTTTCCCATCTTTTGGCTCGACCACTCCAACCCTGACTACCACTCTAGTGCTCAGCCAAGTTTCCTACGAGACATATATTTTGAAAAAAAAACCTTGTTTCTAGTAGCAGTGGATATGTGTGTTGATGATGAGGTCTTAAGAGAAATGCATTACCTTGCAAATTCATTCAAGTCAGGTCAATAACCTGTAGGAAGCTAGGTTATGGAATTAGTGTAGTTATGATGTAGTAAGTGTTATTCTGGATGTACTTATCACTAATGATTTGTGCATGTTTTACCATCTTGTAACAGTAGATAGCAGAGAGACGCAAGTTGTAGGCAGAGAGTTGCGTGAGTTTTGTTTTGCATAGGATGTTAGACATGTTTAAAAAAAAAAAAAAAAAAATATAAAACGAGAGTAAAGAAGAATATAACAGAGGGAGAGAAAGAGAGTTTTCAGGGTTCATCAGAATATAACATGTTGACATAGTGAGTGAGCCTTCAGTTGCATATAGGCATATCATATAGGCAGGTTTTAGTGAAATCTTGACCGTGTTTTAGGTAACTGACTTGGGTAGTTATTCGTTGATGATAGTAAAAATTTTAAAGAAGAAATGATGTATCCGTGCATGTTTTATAAAATATATATATAAGATTCGGTTGAAAAAAAAAGGGAGAAAGTCTGTAATACTTCAGATAACAGAGAAGATGATAGGTGGAAATGTTTAGTTGCATATAAAAGCATATAACTGCAATATGCTTTATAGTTGCGTGGGACAGTGCATAAGCCTGTAGGTAGTAGAGTATTGGATGCACTTGTACATGCATATATCACGGCCTATAGGAGAAAAACTTCACCATTTTGTTTTAGATGGCCTTTAGGTAAATTTTACTTTGATTTTTGAAATGGCATGGTTCAGTAATGGGTAGGAAAAGTTTCGTTATGTTTTGATAGTATACCCAGTGGAGTGGTCGAGCAAGTCGAACTAATTCTCGTCCTATTTTTAATTTTTGCTTTGACCGTAAATTTCTAAAGTCACGTATCCGGTATTTGGATCTTGTTATAGATTTGAATCTAGGCGTGACATCCGGGATATTTGATCGTTACTCTCTGTTCGTTTCTTTTCCGGTGGATTTTCGTTTTGAATCAAAAAAATTCTGCAGCCTTCAGGTGAGTTTTTCTCACCAGACAAACATGCCTATATTTCTGTGAATTATCGCAAGTGTATGTGTAAATTATTATTTAACTGTTATCTGTCTGTAATATAACGTAGGATGTTAAACTCCATTTAAATTGACACCTCATCAGTTATTTATCTGTTGTAATATTTCTGCAGTTATATTGTTAAATGTTTATTTACTGATTTAAATCATCACTGCAAGTTCCCTATAAATTTAAATCGTTAAGGCTGAAATGATAGGCCTAAAACGATGATTATTATGCATTTATTCAGTTAACTGTTTAATTTTAACTTGGGATTGCGGGTTTGAAATGATAGAACCCGGGGTTTGTAAAATTGCGGATTGAAATGATATAAATCCGTATCACTTGACCTAGGCTAGAAAATTTTATACAGACCCGTGGTTCCTATAATATTTTTCTGAAATATTTTAAAATTATTTTTAAATGGAAGTTTATAATATTGTGGTTTAATGTATTTAAAGGATTTTTGTAAAGATTTAAAAATGATTTTTGAATGAGTTAAGATTTTAAATAAATAAATATAACTTATTTGGAAAAATTCTGGATTTTTGTTAAGATGAGATTTCAGTTAAGAAATAATTGATAATAAGTTGTATTTGGAATTTAAACTAAATTGATAAGTTAATAACCTATTACAGCATTTAAATGCTGTCTTTTAAAATTGGACTGTTTAACCCATAAACTTTAGGTAGCATTTCATAGGTGCTGCAGAAATTGAAATTTGATTTATTTAAATTTATAGAAATTTATTTTGGGAATAAGTTAAATTTTTGGAATTTAAATATGTAATTAATAAAAATTAAGAAATGGACTTTGGATAGTTTTAAAGGAAGAAATTGATTTTAAAGTTTGTTAAAAGCAATAAATTCCAAATTAAATTGAATAAGTTGAAATGGTATATTATCAAATGAAATGTTTTAATCAATAATTTGATATTGAAGGTATTTGAAATATATTTGATTTGTAAAAATACCATTTTTAAACTATAACCACGGGGTATAATAACGTTTGGTTGGCAAAGAGACCGGGATCGGATATGGACATACTCTCTGTCGATACCGAAAACCACTTTGACTAACCGTGTACGCGGTGGAGATTCCAGAATGAAGTAGGATGGTGGTGACGGTTTCTTTAAGGTAAATACGTGGACCCGACTCCCGTGAGTTGGCATAAGGTGGCTAAAACAGGAGCGATTCTCGGATTAATGAGGTAGCACCTCTGATCGAACGCACTTCTTCGTATGCCATTCTATTACTCTTGTGATTGTTTTGGTGCGCACCTTTGATTTGGGAGTGTTGTTCGAGGTGGGCGGTAACTGCGGCTACGCGTTTCCACCGGTCCGGATAGCAATTGGTATATCTACCCTGGCATTGCCTAGTTGTGCCGTGTCACCTACCATAGCGAGCCTCCTACGAGTTTCTATTTGTGTCGTATCTATGGAGTATCCTCTGGTAGCTTCCCGATCAGGAGGTATTACGGTACTGTATAGACTATTGGCATTATTTGTGTGAAGGGCTATATGGGTAACCCCTTAACGCTATTAAAAAGTTAGTTTATTTTACAATTAGACACTATTATAATAGCGTAATATACTACATAGTAAATAGTTTAACGGATCCTTAGAGGATGGGCGGTCCCAAGCATCCTTTAAGTTACTTGCTCTATATTACAGTACACTTGAATTAGCTTACACTATATAAGTATGTATGTCCTGACTCGAGTGTTTATGTTTTATGTTACTCTCGGGTCAGCCTGAGTTGCAGTTCAGTTTTCATCCCGGAGCTAGGATTTCTGTAGATCACTTTCAAGCTGCTGGCAAACTTCCTTTCCAGTTCTTTATCTAAAATTTTGAAATCAAGACTAGTGGACATTTGGACTGTTTACTGATAAGTTAAAACTATATTTGGATTTAAGACTATGTAAATTTTACTTGAGTAAGAATATTTAACTATGTAAATTTTACTTGAGTAAGAATATTTATAGTGGCTTCATGAACCACTAAGTATTTTTAATTCCGCTGCGAGTATTCTGATTCTGTGTCTGTGATTCTGTGATTAATTATTTACTGCATATTCTGAGTTCTGCCAAATTTATTTTTTACAACACGGTATTTTGAACAATTCAAGTCCGACATGTGCGGATGCGAATGGTTGAAAACACCGGGTCGTTACATATTTCATTTTCCAAAACTTTAGAAATAATTTTCAAACATCGGGTTTTTAGTCCTCGAAATTCTCTTCGTTTATAAAACACTTTTGTAAACCATTTTATGGAAATCATTATTATATATAATCCTTTCGTAAATATTTATTCTCATAATATTTCTATTTCTTTCCAAAAGAAATCATTTCAATTTAAAAAATAAAATAACTTTTATTTCCAAAATTATAAGAAACATCTTTTATTATAATATCTACTTAACCAATATTCTCAATGAATAATTCTAGTCAAACTATGAAATTCTAATTACAAGGTGTCCATATTGAATCATCCTCAATTTATTGTCTACTCAGCCCATGCATATAAGAAGGGTTACTGCTCATAAACCGGCCGAGCTTAATTTGAACAGTCAATCAATGAATTAAACATAACAATAAAATATAATCAACACTTTATTTTATCTAACATTTATAACACTTCAATTTTATCTTGGGATAAAATGGTTTGAGTAAATCATTTTAACTTTTCCCTCCGCCGGGCCAGGACAAATAGCTAGGGGGAACATGCAAATGGTATCCCAAACCCCAACCTAGCGACTACCATTCGGTCACCCATAAGGTCGTCAAGTTATTTGAATGACTCAAATATTGTTAATATTTATTTTAGAGCATCCAGGCTTTCCCTCCAACATGTTCCATCCCACATCCAAGTCTCCTTGGATCTCACAGATGAAACACATATACTAGTGTATGCATTAATGAGATGTAATGTGATAATACATATTGCAAAAATATCTTATGCATGGAATGACATGTATTAATGGTGGATTTGATGTTTGCATTCTAGTGGAAAATATCTTATGTTTTCTATAGCTTTGATTCGAGTAATTGTGTATACATCTATGTGTATTTATATGTATGTTTATGCATGTGTGTGCATGTACAAACAATGTTGCAACAACTTAAAATAATTTCTATTCGTCAAACCGTTGAAAATCTAAAAGGTGATTCCCAGTCACGTTTTCACTTATTAATTAAAAAATATATATAATCTAAAAATAAAATTTATAGTCATAACTAAAAGGTCCTCATTTTATTTTAAAATAATTATTACATCATTTAAACTTATTTTAGATTTAAATAATCGATTATTTAAAAATGATGACATCATTAATGATGTCATAAAGATATTTATTTTCAAAAATAAATAATTTTATTATATATTCTTTCTTAAATGGAGAAATAAGTACATGTAAAAAAATCGCACATTACTTTTGATGGTTAAAATGTTGTTTATCGACAAAACGATTCTCGGTCATATTATCGATAATTTTCAAAAAAACATCACCATTATTATTTATTACATAAAACATGATTGTTTATGTTTAATAAAACTATATTTGAGTATTTAAAATTAATTAGATATTCTAAATCAAAGTGATAAAATAACAAACCGTTATAGTATTTGTATTTGTAAGTCTTTTTCTATTGATCTTATTGTTTTTATATGTTGGGCACCAATACTTATAGCAGGAGGCTTGGTTTGAGCGGTTCTATGTTGAGAATGGGAGAAGATATATGTGGATATTGGTGTAGAGATCATGGATTTTCAACCATCGACAGTGGCACACCCTTACTGTAGCTTACAATGCTACCTCTCATTTGCTTTTACGGTCAGCCTCTCGACTGTAAGCCATTTGGCCAACCAACACGAAGGAATGTAGGACTAAGAGTCATCTGTTCGCTACCTAACAAAAAGCGAAATCCCCCTATCATGTTGCACCTTTGTGCGTAAGCAAGTAAGATAACTTGAAAAATGGGAAGCATATATAAAAGTTCTGTGAGACCATGCCATTAATGTGAAACGAGGTTTTACCTCATAAAAATAAAATCAATACAGGAAAGAGCAAAAATAAATATCAGAAAAAAAATCCAAATAAGAAAGGGCATGATTAATATTTAAACCAGACTTGCAAGAATGGAAATAATTCGAGAAAAATCCAAACTGGACAGGATGGATAAACAAGATAACTATCCAAACTTGATAGAATGGACAAAACAAGATAACTGTCCTAATGTGATAGAATGGACAAAAAAACTGTAATCAAATATCTTGAAGAGTGGTTGACTCTTCTCATTGCAATTACATAAAAATTGATTCAAAGATTAGAATCAAATAAGTAAAATGAATTTATCACACATAACTAAGAGGGTACTCCCCCTTTCCACGAAAATATACCGCTAGATAAAATATACTTAAGAGCATAAGCATCACCCTTGTGAACATCCAAGCTGGACCCCGCTTCACACTAGCATCTGAATATTCCACATCAATGCATGCATGCCAAAACCTCACTAGATGATGTGAACATATCTTGATGGGTGCAACCCATATGGCTTGGCTTCCACTCGCGCCTTGGTTTTAGTTTTTTGATGTTGGATATCAATGCTCAAAACGAACGATAAATCGTCTTAGAATGACGAAATACAATAATGACTTGGAGGGTATCCCCTTTTTTGCGCCTTGGTTTAGTCATTTTCGATAAAATATAACAAAGCTCAACAGAGCAATAAACCGTCTTAGAATGACGTTAATAAAGTAGCCGAAGTAACTGATAGTTAAGATACCAACTATCGAGGATATAAGGCGATCGTATTTGGAAATTAAGTCTTTTATAATTAAGACCACTCATTGAATTCAAATTTGTACTTTTTCTTGGTTAAAAATAATATTGGACAAGTCAACATAGTGTTACCTCAAAGTCATGTCTCACGATTATTCTTAACTTTCAAAATTAGCGACAAGTCTACTTCTTTAATATTTAGTGCTAATTATACAAATAAATTGTTTCCATAAAAGTGATTCGCTTAACAGAAATAATTCATTTCCATAAACGAATCAAACTTTTTCTTCTAAAAATGAACTGAACTGGTGCTTGATTTCCATATTTCCACATTGGTAAAGCACTTTAGAATTAGTTCCTGATTTTTAAAACGTTAAGAGAATAATTTTCCCAAATATGTGACCCCGAAGCCTAAACCAACATCAAACCGAACAACTAAAAGATTGTCCAACTTAACATCCCAATAACCGACTTTTGATTCCTTTTTACAACTTTAAAACAATATTAATTATCCTAAAAAATAATTAATCACATTTAAAATCTCTTTTAAATAAGCCAATCCATTATCTTCAATAAAATAGACAATTATTTCCAAACATTTTATAACATTGGTAAATTAACTTTAAAATCTTTATTAAACCAGTTTACTAACTTTAAATCAGCTGATTAAAGTAATCTTATTATATTAATTAATTTACTGAAATATTATTATATCAATTAATTAACCTTAAATTTCATTAATTACAAAGATTAATTAAATACAAATAATCATTAATTAAATGAATAAATCATCTCAAACATTATTTGTTATAATGATAAGTAATTTTAAATCCCATTGATTAAAGGAATCAATTAATTTCAAATAATCATAAATTAATTGGATTAATTATATTCAAACCCCATTAGTTTAAAACGATTACTAAAACTATCATTTGTTAAAATGATTTATTTAACTACAAAACATCATAAACTAAAATGATTTAACCAAATTCCAAATACCATTAGTTAAAACAATTAATTTAAATTTAAAACAATCCTTAATTAAAATGATTAATTAAATTCAAATAACATTATTTAAAATGATTAATTACATTTAAATATCATTAATTAAAATTACAATCAATTCCAATTATCATTAATTAAAATAATTAATTAAACTCCAATATCATTAATTAAAAGAATTAATTAAACTCAAATAATCATTAGTTAAAATGATTAATTAAGTATAAAACATCATTAACAAAAATGATTAACTAAATCTAAAGGTGAACCAATTTTAAACATCATTAATTAAATTAGCGAATTAATTTCAAAATCATTAGCTAAATGATTAATTACTCAAAATTATTATTAATCAAAATGATTAAAGAATTCTCAATATTCTTTTTAGTGGAAACTCAAGCTCAAGTTCATATGATAGAGTTTAAGGATGGAATTAAAAAAATGACGATACAGCGAAATTGCTATAACGACAGTTAAAAAGTTAAATGGAATATCAGGATTTATTTTTAATTTACAATTTATAACAACATACGGATGTAAATAAATAGTTTATGGGCGAGAAACCCCTTTGGGTCTCTCTATAGATTTTTCTTGCAAAACAATGGTTATGGATAATATATAGATAACTATATGGGTTCATAACGATCAAATTAATATGTCATCCATTTTCTAAACAAAAATTCAACCAAATTAGCAATCAAACAATTTAACTAACATCCAAGCAACCAATTAACATTTATAAAATCATTAATATGATATAATAAATTTTAATGTGAGTTAAACTCACATTGATTTTGTTTTCGCCGAAACGTCCCTATTTTAGACTAAAACCGAACGGCCGTTCGATTTTATCCAAAATTCTCACTTGATCCAAATCTACCAAACTAATTCCGTCATGAAGGTCTCGATGACACGAGTCCAATGCAAAAAAGGGCAATCGAATCCACCCTCATATGAGCAAGATACACATTTTATAAGTTATTGAATTAAATTAAATAATTAAATAACTTAACTATGTTAATTAACCACTAAACTAATTACCATTTCCCCTTAATCCATCTTCTCCAATATTCTAATGCATAAGTTGTGCATTTCCAGTGTGCACAAACCCAAACCCAAGAACGTCAAACAGCGATATCTCCTTCATTTCTCAAAGAAACGAGCTCCCGTTTTCGCCAACGCATCCGTCTTCGCGAGCTCTTCCTCCCCTACATAATCAAATCAAAGCCACAGCCCTAGGTCAAAATCTGACTTGACAACAGGCCCAAGCCCCTCCCATTGATGCACTTCACCATAGGAGGTCGAACCCTCCAAAATTTTAGCCATAGGAGCTATTCGACCTCCCGAACTAAAATCCAAGCTCTGATTTCCCAATCGATGCCTCGATCGGATCCTAATCCAAACCCTAGCTCACTAACAAAGGACGGCCTCCCACTAACCATAATTGAACATCACCAGAGCATATCCATATGAAGCTAATTACCATACGAATTCAACGAATTAAGAATTAGGATTTTCAGTTGAGTAGATCTTTGGTTTTAGATTTTTGAAGTTTTATTACAAAAGGGAAAGCTCCAATTCTCATTCACAGGCAGGATTAAATAGAGGAAAAAGGTAAAAGAGAAGCATGGCTAAGAAATGATATGGTATGGGCTTATGGTATGGCAGAAATAGTGGGTATGGATTCGAAAAACTTGTACATATATTATTTTTATAACAAAATATTCAATGTAACATACTCAAAGATCTCGAACTCCTAATGAGGCTGACCGCCTAACGTTCCACATGTTATACCCCTATTCCAAACACAATGAAACTAGTACCAAGTCCTAATTCGATCATATATAGAAGATAGTTTTTTGACCTAATTATTATATTAAATTTTTGATATAAATATCAACGCATTTCGATCTCGCACGACCAAACGATACGTCTGATCATTACGAAACTTGATGGTTTATAATAATCCCCTATTATAGATCCAATTAATTTAGTTTCGTCGAAATCCGAGGCAGTTCCCTAAAAGGCTAATTTCACAGATTTAAATATCATTTTAAATTTAATTATCGATATATATCCAATCTATTTACATTTGTAAATATATTGACTATTTGAATTCACCAATATTATTTATTACTTAAAAGGAGTTAAATAAAATTATTAAATCCATTTAAGTAACTCTTAATTCACAATTTAGATATCTTAAACATGCCCTATATTTGAGTTATAAATTATTAAATTCCAAAATTCAATTATTTTAAATATTATAATTAATTAAACATTTAAAATCAAATGACCAAATTTTAGGTTGTTACATTCTCCTCCCTTAAATGAATTTCATTCCCGAAATTCCTAAAAATGTTTTGCAAACCCTTAAGTTTAAAACTATCAATTTAAAATGAGTTATTAAACTTATCAACTTTTCAAAACAAATTAGCAGGAATACATTCCAAAATTTCCAAATCTTTTAAATTCATTCACCTATACCAACTAACTTCTCACATTTCATTCATTCATTCCAAGATATAACTTGAAAGTCAAATTTTAGTTATCAAAAATTTCAAAATTTTTCCAAAATTCTTAAAAAAATCTAACTCTTAAATTTTCAAAAAAATTCACCAGCATCTCCTTTGCACAGCTCGATCGGTAGATCTACAAACTACCTCTACGTGCTCCAAACCAATTAAAGAAAACAAAAGCCAAATGGCCTCCCATATCTGGGGAGTAAAACCATCAATGAATTCAAATTTTCTAAATTCCTTTTTGTGTTTGATTTATATTTTGGTAAGTAATTTATCATCTCTATGCAAATTCAGGTACACAAGAATCAAATGGAAATATCTTGCATACCTGTACTCATATAATCTAAAAGAAAATCAGGCTGACAAAGCAATGTGATGTAATTCTACATACAAAAACTAGTCTGATATAAATCCATATGCAATCAACAACCTTATCTCAATCATATGCGACAAAATACAGAGAATATTCTGTAATAGATGTTATGAATCCAATTATTTCAAATGATAATTCAGATCTAAGTACCTGGTTTTTTCTATTCAAAAATTTATTTTCAAATTTCTCAAACGACAAAAATCAAGGAACAAAATCAAATGACAAAGAGGGAACTCCTCCTAATAAAATATGGTGAAACTCTAGAATCAAAACGATATGGAGCGTCCAGTGGCATTCCTATTCCTCCAGAAACATCATTTAGAGTGAACAAGTATCATTCCTTTCCCAAAATATTCAAAAATTTCATTTTTCCAAAATCACTGGGATTTAGGTCCTAATAACAACAGTTTAAAATCCTTTGTCTATAAATTTAAAATTTATAGACAATGGTATACGAAATCTCACAGCTGATCAATTCAATCAAATCAAATGAATCAGTTTCCATGAAGGAGTAAACTAATACTAACAGTCAATCAAATTCAAATAGGGAAAACATATCACTTAATATAATGTCAAATAACTAACAAACAAATCTTAACTTAGGTTCAAAACTTTTTGAATTGTCCAAAAATATAGATAAATATCTAAGCATACCGTTTTGCTGATTATCCTTTGGTTATTGCTTAGAAGATTATCCAAACTAACTCGGACAAAATGGAAAGTTATACTCTAAATTTTGTTAGTTTCTTAATTATATTAAAAAAATTCTAATTCACTTATGTTTTCCCCATGGTATTTTATTCAATACTAAAATTATTTATGAATTATTTCATAATTTCTCACCCAAGTTTAAAAATATTTTGTAAAGTCATTTCTTTATAAAACGTCTAATAATAACTTATTCCACTTTATTTACTTATATAATATTCTTTTATATCTTGAGAATACGTACAAATTTTATTATACTTTTTTTCAAAGATCTAGATAGAGATTAAATCAAATTATGGTCTTCAAACTGAGTCAACCTATTAATCTTCATACTTAATTTAACCCAATCTAAGCCTGTGTTAAATTATCCCATATTTTCTCTAAGGGAAAAATCTTACTTATCAAAATAATCTCTTATTAGAAATACTTTTTTTTGCTAAACCGATTTCCTTTTAGGGAATTTAAAATTTGGATACCCGATTTTTAATTTCAAAAACTCATTCTCTTGAAAGCATATTGCATATATTTTGATACATAATAACTTCAAACTATTTATTTATTAAAACTCATTTTAGGATTATTCGGATTTTAACCTATTTCAACCGCACAATAAGAACGAGAATAATTTACCGGTATTCCACAATGTTCGCCTAAGCAAATATCTGATCGTCACTAAGAAGATTATTCAGATTATCACAAACCTTACCGAAATAATTTCCTCTTGGCTATACCAAAGAAAAGCATTCTATTTAAAATTCTACTTCCCAAAATGTTTTCATTTCCAATTACTTTCAAAATTATTACTATTTCATTTCTCAAAAATCCTTTAGAATTATTTTCAAAAATTCTGGGATTTAGATTCAAAAATCCTTTTTTTAAACATGTTTCATACACTAATTTTATATAAAATTTCCTTTATATAAAAGTAATTTCATATTATAATAATTCTTCTTTGTTATAGTCAAATTTTCTCAAATGTTTATTATCTAAATGTTTTTTCTTACCATTTAGACTATATTTACAACTTTTTTAAGTTCGATCCTTAACACACATGATTAAATGGCGTGTTTTTAACTTAATCATACTCTTCGAATACCTTATAGTCAAACTGTGAAAATCAGTTCACAAAGGTTTCGTTTTAAATCAAAACGATAAATGCTCCTAAATAAACCGAGCATAATTTAGTAATTAACAAACAACATTCAACGCTTCTCATTTAAGTTAAGCACAATCGAACAAACAATAGTGATAATAAATAAATATTATCACATTTAAACCAACACACCTTATAACTATATATAGTTCGAAAATTATTCCTTTATGTATGTAAAATATGATCCTAGGCAAAATATTCAATTCGTGAAAATTTCCAAAAATTCCCCATATCTGTTGGCGTTGGTCGAGTGTTTAGAAACCCCTACCGATACCGTGGCGTCCCACGTCTCGACCAAAATTCAAAAAAACTTAACAGATCACTTAACATACTATATTTTTATAACATTAGCAAACACACTCTCGTATATATAATACTCTCAAACTCATTTTAGGGTGTATCTTAACCCGTCTCTAATAAGAAAAACTCTATCAAAGCCAAGGTTCTCGCATAACCTTATGCTCTAATACCAAAATGTAATGACTAGGCTTTTCAAACATCAAAAGTGGGTACACCCCCAATATAGCTTAAAGTGGTACCTATCATTTGCTTTTAGGCCAGCCTCTCGACTGTAAGCTCATCTGGCCAACCAACCTGAAGGACATGTAGGAGTAAGAGTCATCCATTTTCTTCCTAACAAGAAGCGAGAACCCCCTACCATATTGCACCTATGTGCCTAAGCAAGTGAGATAAATCAAATAATGTGAAACATATGTAAAAGTTCTATGAGACCACGCCACTAACGTGGAACAGTTTTTTACCTCACAAGAAGAAAATCTATACATGCAAGAGCAGAAATAAATATCAGGTAACAAATCAAAATAAGAAAGGGCAAGATTAATATTAAAACTAGACTTAAAGGAATGGAAATAATCCGAGCAAAATCCAAGCAAGATAGAATGGGTAAACAAGATAAGTGTTCAAACTTGATAGAATGGACAAAACAAAACTGTATAAACATGATAGAATGGACAAAAAAATTATAATCAAACATCGTCAAGGGTGGTTGACTCTTCCCGTTGCAATTATAGAAAAACTGATTCAAAGGTTCGAATCAAATAAGTAAATTGAATTTAACCAACGAACAAGGAGGGTGCTGCCCCCTTCATGAAAGCATACCTCCAGATGAAATATACTTGAGAGCACACGCGTCACTCTCGGGTACTTCCAAGCTGGACCCCGCTTCAGACGAGCATCCGAATATTTCACATCAATGCATGCATGCCAAAACCTCTCTAGATGATGTGAGCATACCCTGATGGGTGCGACCCACATGGCTTCGCTCCCACTCGCGCCTTGGTTTTATTTATTTCGATGTTGGATATCAATGCTCAAAACGAGCGATAAATCGTCTTAGAATGATGAAGCACAATAATTACTTGGAGGGTGCCCCCTTTTTCGCGCCATGATTATAGTCATTTTAGATAAAGGATTACAAAAGCTCAACGGAGCAACAAATTGTCTTAGAATGACGTTTATAAAGTAGATGAAATAACCGATAGTTGAAATACCAACTATCGAGGATATAAAACGATCATATGGAAATTAAGTCTTGCTTACTTATCACCGCTCATTGATTTCAAATTTGTACTTTTTCTTGGTTAACAACAATAGTGGACAAGTCAAGGTAGTGTTACCTCAAAGTCATGTCTCATGATTATTCTTAACTTTCAAAATAGTGATAAGTCTGCTTCTTGGATTTTTAGTGCTAATTATACAAATAAATAGTTTCCATATTAGTGATTCGCTTAACAGAAATAATTCATTTCCATAAACGAATCAAACCTTTTCTTTTAAAAACGAACGGAACTTGTGCTTGATTTCCAAATTTCCACAATGGTAAAACACTTTAGAATTAGTTCTTGATTGTTAAAATGTTAAGAGAATAATTTTTCCAAGTGCATGACCCTGAAGACCTAAACCAACATCAGACCGAACATCTAGAATACTATCCAACTTAACATCCCAATAATCAAGTTCTGATTCCTTTTTATAGCTTTAAAACAATACTAATTATCCTGAAAGATAATTAATCACATTTAAAATCTCTTGTAAGTAAACAAATCCATTATCTTCAATAAAGTAGACAATTATTTTGAAACACTTTTATAACATTGGTAAATTAACTTTAAAATCTTGATTAAATCATTTTATTAACATTAAATTAGTCGATTAAAGCAATTTTATAATATTAACTAATTTACATTAATCACTTTTATTAAATTGATTAATTAACTTTAAATATCATTAATTACAAAGATTAATTAAATTCAAATAATCATTAACTAAATGAATAAGTCATCTTAAAAATCATTTGTTATAATGATAAGCAATTTTGAATTCCATTAATTGAAACAATTAATTAAGTTCAAATAATCATAATTTAATTGGATTAGTTAAATTCAATCTCCATTAGTGTAAAAAATTTAATTAAAATATCATTTATTAAAACTATTTATCTAATTATAAACATCGTCGATTAAAATGATTTACCTAAATTCCAAATATCACTATTTAAAATAATTAATTTAAATTTAAAACAATAGTTAAGTAAAATGATTAATTAAATTCAAATATCATCATTTAAAATGATTAATTACTTTTAAATATCATTAATGAAAATGATTATTAATTTCAATTATCATTAAGTAAAATAATTAATTAAGTTCAATAAATTAATTAAATTCCATTATAATTAATTAAAAGAATTATTTAAACTCAAATAAGTATTAGTTTAAAACGATTAATTAAGTATAAAACATTATTAACAAAAATGATTAATTAAATCTAAACATAAGCCAATTTTAAACATCGCTAATTAATATGGTGAATTAATTTCAAATCATTGGTTAAAATGATTAATTAATCAAAATTATCATTAATCAAGATGATTAAACAATTCTTAATATTCTTTTTAGCAGAAACACAAGCTTTAGTTCATATGACAGGATTTGGGGATGGAATTTAATAAATGACGATATAGCGAAAACGCTATATTGACAATTAACAAGTTAGACGGAATATCAGGATTTTTTTCAATTTGCCATCTATAACATTATACGGATGTAAATAAATAGGTTATGGGCGAGAAATCGCTTTGGGTCTCTCTATAGATTTTCCCTACAAAACAATGGCTATGGATAATATACAGATAATCATACGAATTCATAATGATCGAATTAATATGCCATCCATTTTCGAATGGAAATTCAACCAAATAAGCAATCAAACAATTTAACTAACATCCAAGCATCAATAAATGTTTATAACATCATTGATATAATATGATAAAATTTAACATGAGTAAAATTGACGTCGATTTTTTTTTTTGCCGAAATGCCCCAATTTTGGACTGAAATCAAACACCCGCTCGATTTTAGCCTACATTCTGCTCCAAATCAAACTAAACCAACTTGATGGCGAAGATCTTGATGCATGAGTCTAATGCAAAAAATGACGTTCGAATCCGACCTCGTATGAGCGAGATACAAATTTTATTAGTTATCGAATTAAATTAAATAATTAAATAACTTAACTAAGTTAATTAACCACTAAACTAATTACTATCTCCCCTTAATCCATCTTCTCCAATATGCCAATGCACAGGTCATGCATTTCCAATGTGCACAAACCCAAACCTAAGAACTTCAAACGGCGATATCTCCATCGTTTCTCAAAGAAACGAGCTCCCATTTTCACCAACATGTCGGCCATCGCGAGCTCTTCCTCCTTGACACAACCAAATCGAAGCCACACCCCTAGGTCAAAATCCAACCTGACAATAGGTCTAAGCGCATCCACCGACGCACTTCACCAATGGAGGTCGGACCCTCCAAAATTTTAGCCAAGGGAGCTATTCGTCCTCCCAAACTCAAATCCAAGCTTTGATGTCCTAATTGGTGCCTCAATCGGGTCCTAATCTAAACCTTAGCTCACTAACCAAGAAAGGCCTCCCCTCATACCACGATCAAACATCACCAAAGCATATCTTGATGAAGCTGATTACCATACGAATTCAACGAATCAAGAATTAGGATTTTTAATTGAGTAGATCTTTGGTTTTAGATTTTTGAAGTTTTATTTCAAATGGGAAAGCTCCAATTCTCATTCATAGGCAAGATTAAATAGAAGAAAAAGGCATGGGAGAAGCATGGCTAAGAAATGATTGGGTATGGCTAATGGTATGGCAGAAATGGTGGGTATGGAGTTGAAAAATATGTACATATATAATTTTTTCAATAAATATTCAACATCGCATACCCAAAATCTCGAAGTCCAAACGAGGCATGCTGCCTGACATTCTATATGTTAAACCGTTGTTCCTAATACAATGGAACTTGTCCCGAGCCCTAATTCGATCATATGTAGAAGATAGATTTTTGTCCCAATTATTATAGTAAATTTCCGATATTAATATCAATGCGTTTCAATATCGTACGATCAACCGATACGTCTGATCATTGTGAAATTTAATGGCGTACAATAGTACTATTACAGATCTCAAGAAACTTGTTTCATCGAAATCGGAGACAGTGCCTGAAAGGCAAATATTATAGATTTAAATATCTTTTTAAATTTAATTATCGATATTTATCCGTTCTATTTATATTTATAAATATATAGACAAATTAAATTTACCAATATTATTTATTAACTAAAAGGAGTTAAATAAAATTATTAAATCCATTTAATTAACTTTTATTCATAATTCAGATATCTTAAACATGCCCTATATTTGAGTTATAAATTAATAAATTCCAAAATTCAATTAATTTGAATATTGAAAATTTATTAAACATTTAAAATCAAATGACCAAAACTTTGGGTTGTTACAATTGGCCTAAATTAACGTCTAGTTCTTTTGAATTTGTTTATGAAAGAAATGATAGGAAAAGAGTAGCTGAAATTAATTCTGATTTGCATTGTATATTGTTGCTTGTTAGTCACAGTCATGAAGATTATCTACTTGTTTCTATTATATCAAAGGATTTATCTATATGTTAGAGGTCTTATAATAGTTTGATTGATGTTAGTTTTTTGTCAATTGCTACTTCTTTTATTGAAGGTGGTTCGTGTGATTCTTGTATTATTGTTTCTTTATTTGCTTCTAGTTCATTTTTGAAGCAATTATTAAAAAATGAGTCTAGCAAACCGTTGTTTACTGGAGTAGGTCAAAGATTTCCTGGTGGTGTTGAAGAGTTTCAATTGTGTCTTATGGTATGTTGTATTAAGAATGGATATAAAGTAAATGTTGTTAAGAATGATAGGGATCGTGTTACAACTATTTGTTAACATGAAGGTGGCACATTTTGTGTTCATACTTCTCATCAATTTAATCTTTCAGGTTTTCTTGTTATTAAAACTGTGCAACCTATTCATTCTTGTGGTGGCATTGTTGATGCTAACCATTCACCTATTTTTAGCAATTTGGTTGTTGATTTTATTTAATCAAATCCATTGATAAAGATAAAAGGCATTGTTCATTTATTCAAGGCCAAGTACAATATTGTAATAAGTTACTACTATATGTACACTAGTAAGAGATTAGCTCTTGAAGAAATTCATGGGAATGATTTGCGTTCCTACCATCTTTTAAAATCTTTATGTGAAGCGATTTTTTTTGCAATCCTAAAAGTATTGTTGAACTTCAAGGTCATCCTACTAGTCTTGAATTTGAGAGGGCTTTTATTGGGTACGATGCATGTAAATATAGATTTAAATATTGCCATCTTTTAATTTTTCTTGATGGGACTTTGATGGAAGGTTTGAATAAAGTTGTATTGTGTCTTCTACTACTAAGAATGGTAATCTAGGTGTGATATAGTCTTAAAAAATTTTTTTGCTCTTTTTACATTGATCTTTGAAAATTTAAGCATGTATTCGCTCGGCAAATATTCAATATTTCTGTGCTATTGTAAATTTGATATGTTCATAAATTTTTATTATGAATTTGACATATTTATTTTTGTTTATATTAAGTTTTTTCCACTAGTTACTGGTATTGTATCTAATGAAGACGAAACTAATTAGCATTGGATTTTGACAAAGCATAATGAAATATTAGATGTTGATGATCGTGTTTTCACCTTTGTATCTGATCGCCATCGTGGTCTTTTGCTTGTTATTCCTTAAGTTTTTCCAGGTTTAGCTCATGGTTATTTTTACTATCATTTAAAGGATAATTTAAAGTGTTTTTAAAAAAAAGGTGTCCTAAGGCAAAAATAAATGGATCATTTCTTTGTGTTTTAAAGTTGCCCACACTGCTACAGTAGATATATTCAATCTTGCTTTGCCTGAGTGTGGGCTTACTGGTGGAGCTACAATAGAAAGTTTTTCGAATGGTTTATCTTTTGAAAAGTTTGATAATGTTTTTTTGTCATAAATGGGGTAATAAGTTCTAATTATGCTGAAAGCTTTATTCGTTGGATTTTGGAAGAAATACATTTACCTATTACTAGATGTTTAGATAGAATGCATTTGAAGCTTATGAAACTTCTTTCGAATTGATGTGAAATAAGCAAAACTTGGAATAGTTATCTATGCTCCGTCATGCAAATATGTATAAGAGATTTATACCTTGAAGGTGTTCAATGGAAAGTCACTAGATCTACTGCTGATGTTTATGAGGTTCAATCAATTCAAACTTATCATATAGATTTGAGTGTTCGAAGATGTAGCTGTAACTTGTGGTACATTAAGGGGTTTCCATGTACTCATGCTATTAGAAGTATACTTGCTTTGGAGTTGGATGTTTATTATTATATTAAGGACCATTTCATAATATCCTTTTTTCGGGCATCTTATTCTCATCTAATTCATCCACTTGTTAATTTTCGAATGGATGATGTTTTACCAGAGATGTTAAAGTTTATCCACCTAAGAGAAGACGTGGTGCAGGAAGGCCTCCATCTTTATACCAGATTAAGTCAGCAGGTGAGGTGAATAAGTCCAATCGCTGTAGTTTATGAAAGAAATTAGGACATAACAATAGGTCTTGTTTGTTAAGAAATCAAAAGTAATTCTAATACATTATATGCTTTTTATTAGTGTACTATCGTATTCTATTTGACCGAATTAAATATGTGTTCTCTTTTTTATTATTAATTAATTTATTTTTCTCTTTTCGACTATAAGTTATTCTAGTAAATTTGTATGAATGGGGAGTATTAGATGGCATATATTTGTTGGGCATATATTTTCCATTCAAATTTAAAGTGATTTTGAGTGAGATGCTTTAATTTCATGCTTTGTTTTGTTGAATCAAATGGTTTTTTTTATTTTATTTTTTGTTGGTTAGCAGTGTAATTACTTTGTTTGGTCAGTAATAGTTTTGCAATTAAAAGTCTGGAAAATATTTATCTAGCTAATATTTGGGTATGGATCATTTCCATGTGTACCCAACTATGTTTTGCATTCAGTAGGCTTCTATCCATATGTACTCAATTAGGTTTTGTATCTGATCTTTTGCATCCATATGTACCTGATAAAGTTTGGCATTCGGCTGGTTTTTGCATTCCATGGATTGCTCGATTGAACAATATATCTTATGTACATATCGCTTTCATGTGTACTCGATTAGGTTTGACATTCGGTTGGTTTTTACATCCATACATACCCGATCAGATTTGGCATTTACTTCGCTTTGCATCTATACATACCAATTAGGTTTGGCCTTTAATTAGTTATTACATTCCATGGTTTGCTCGATTAAATAATATATCTTGGTATTGATAACTTTTATATGTACCCAATTAGGTTTGGCATTTGGTTGGCTTTGGCATCCATGTGTACCTGATTAGGTTTGGCATTTGGTTCACTTTAGTATTCCATATGTATCTGCTTAGGTTTTGCATTCAGTTCGTTTTTTGCATTCCAAGGTTTACTCAGTTAAACAACGTATATTGGATATAGATCATTTTCATGTGTACTCGATTAGGCTTGGAATCCGGTTAGCTTTTTCATTCATACGTATTCGATATAGCTTCGCATCCAGTTAGCTTTTGCATCTATACATACCAGATTAGGTTCAGCATCTGGTTAGCTTTTGCATTTGATAGTACACTCGGCTAAACAATATATTTAGGGTGTAGATTAGTGCCATATGTACCTGATTAGGCTTGGCATTCCGTTAGCTTTTGCATCTATATATACCTATTTATGCTTGGCATCTGGTTAGCTTTTGCATTTATACGTGCCCGATTAGGTTTGGCAGCCGGTTAGCTTTTGCACATATACGTACCCGATTAGGATTGGCATCCAGTTAGCTTTTTCATCCATACGTACCCGATTAGGCTTGGCATACAACTAGCTTCTGCATTTGATAGTAAGCTCGGCTAAACATATATGTAGGGTATAGATTTGTTCCATACCTATTAGGCTTGGCATCTGGCTAGCTTTTGCATACGTACCTAATTAGGCTTGGCATCCGGTCAGCTTTTACATTTGATGGTATGCTCGGTTAAACATATCCAGGGTATAGATTGTTTCCATATGTACTCGATAAGGCTTAGCATCAAGTCAATTTTTGCATCCATACGTACTCAATTACGGTTGGCATCCGGTTAGCTATGACGTTTAATGGTTGGTTAAACAATATATCTAGTGTATATATTAGTTTCATATATACCCGATTAGGCTTGGCATCTGGTTAGCTTTTGTATCCATACGTTTAGGCTTGGCATCCGGTTAGCTTTTGCATGCATACATACCCGATTCGGTTTTTCATCTGGTTTGTTTTTACATTCCATGGTATGCTCGGTTAAACAATATATTTCGAGTATAGATTGGTTTAATATGTAATCGATTAGGCTTGGCATTTGGTTAAATTTTGCATGCATACGTATCAAATTAGGCTTGGCATCGGCTTGGCTTTTGCATTCGTACATACCCGAATAGGCTTGGCAACTGGTCAGCTTTTACATTCAATGATATGCTCGGTTAAAAAATATATATTAGGTATAGATTGGTTCAATATATACCCGATTAGCCTTGGCATTCGGTTAGCTTTTGAATGCATACGTATCCGATTAGGCTTGACATCCAGTTAGCTTTTGCATCCATACATATCCGATTAGGATTGGCATTCATTCAGCTTTTACGTTCGATTGTACACTCAGTTAAATAATATATCTAGGTATAGATTGGTTCCATATGTACCCGATTATGCTCGACATCTTGTTAGCTTTTGCATCCATATGTACCTGATTAGGCTTGGCATTCGGTCAGCTTTTACATTTGATGGTGTGCTAGGTTAAACAATATATTTAAGATATAGATTTGTTTCATCTGTACCTGATTAGGTTTTTGCATCTATTTTAGCTTTTGCTTCCCTATGTATCCAATTAGTCTTGACGTCGCTTTTCTTTTGGTTTGATATATAGTTTGGTGTTTGGTTAATTTTGTATTCATTATACTTATGTTTAAACAATATATCTTGGTTGTGTATCTACAATCGAGGTCATAACCGAGCCCATGATTGTGTGCATGACCGAGCCCATAACCGAGAGCTTGACCGAGCCCATAACCGGGTCCATGACCGAGCCCATGATCGAGCCATGGCCGAGCCCCTTACCGTGCCCATGACCAAGCCCATGACCAAGCCTATAACCAAGCCTATGACCAAGCTCTTAACCAATTTCATGACCGAGCCTATGACTGAGCCCATCACCAAGTCCATGAACGAGTCCATAACTGAGCCTATGACCGAGCACATAACCGAGCACACGACCGAGCGGATGACCGAACCCTTGGCCGTGCCCATGACCGAGTCCTTGACCAAGCCCTTAACGGAGCCATTGACCAAGCTCATAACTAAGCCCATTACCGAACCCTTAATCGAGCCATGGAAAATATTTTTCCAACCTATACTTGTCATATGAATATTTAGTGGCTTTGAATTTGATTTTAAGTTTCAGTATTTAGTTTGTTTTTTTAAATCTCACACAATCAGTTCTGCATTATTTCTTACAAAACAAATGCAACATTCAAAATCTGATATCAAACAATGTATATAAACATATAACGGTCACAATCTAACATCAACATGTATTTTTAAAACAATCAATGTCTAATATCTAATACCTACATTTAAAAGCTAATAAACAAAATCCAACATCAAGGAGTTTATTGTGTTCATTATCCAAAATTGCCTTTAACCATCAAATCTTTGAGACATCTCTATGTATTAGGATCTGATTTCCATCCATGTTTTTCATCTACAACTATAACATATACCATGAAAGTTTTAATATCCTGAATGGAATAAAAATTATTCAACTCAGGATTTTCTTCAGTGTTTTTGTCTTTGGAAAGATCTTCCATGAATCTTATGATAAATATCGCACAATCAATATTAAAACATTTCAAAAAAAAATATTTTTAATGCTTTGAAAAATACTTTTGTAAATAATAAGTACTACATACGAATGAGACTCTATTGTGGGAAAGTAACTTTTTTTTAAATTATGTTGGTTTCTTTACATTTCTTGAATATTTTGTTCTAAGCAAGTTCATCATATTGTCTCCTTGAAAATTATGAACAAATATATAATTTTGTTTGTTAATTCGGGATAAATATCGGTTTATAAATATTTTCGAGGCAAATATTTTCCCTGTAACTATTTGTGAACGTGGAAGTTTTGGCTCACTGCTATAGGTATTTAAGAATATAACAAAATGATGTGATTGAAAAAGACTCATTAGATATTGGAAACAAATCTGGCACAATCAGTTTGCATCATTTCAAAAAAAACATTTCACAATTAATATTATTAAATCAGTATTCTGATATATTATAGAATAGCAAATATCAAAAGGCAAATATCTGCACGACATATATTTGTCCAGCTTATACTTGTCATATGAATATTTAGTAGCTTTGAGTTTGGTTTTATGTTTCAGCTGTTAATATCTTTGTTTTTCTTTGTAAGTCTTTCATAATTAGCTCTAACCATTTTAAACAAAACATTTCATTACTGATGTTGTTGAGTTGGTATTTTGATATTTTGTAGTATATCATATATCAGAGGGCAAATATTTTCCACACAAATAGTTGTCCGATTAATAATTGTTATATAAATATATAGTAGCTTTGAGTTTGATTTCAAGTATCAATAGTTAGTCTATTTTATTTTCTTTCTGTCTCAAAAAAATATTTAGTAAGCTATTTTAATGTAACGACCCGTAAATTTTCGATAATTAAAATAGCTAATTTAATAAGACTTCGTGAATTAGTGTTAGAAAAAAATTGAAATTCGTTTGGAATAATAGTAACTGAAAGGAATTGCAATAATAATTATCCAAGTAATGAAAAATAAATGCGACTTAGTGAATTCCTTTGCAATCGATAGTTGAATAGGATAATAAATGTTAAATTCATTGGGTATAATAGAGAAATTGATGGATAAATAAAATCTATTTAAAATCAAACATTGAATATTGAACAGGTAAATTGTTTAAATTAAATATTTAAAACTTATTGAATAATTGAATAACTGTAAAATGAAAATAGTGTTCTAAATTGTGAATTGTTTTAAAAAGGTTGAATCTTGTAAGTTCAATTTCAATATTTCAAAAGATAATGAATTATTGGATAAGCGAAATTGTTTAAATTTAATATTTGGAAATTATTGAATAAATGAATAATGGAATTGAATAACCGTATAATGGAAATGGTTGTTCTATAATTTTAATTCATTTCAAAAGTTAAATTTTTAAGTTTGTTTTGAATATTTCAAAGGATAGTGATTTAAGAATAATCAAAATTTGTTTGAACATAATATTACAAATGTTTGAATAATTAAATTTCGAATTTGATATGATTAATTTGATATTGAAATTTAATATATGAAAATAGAGTGAATAACTAAAATTTGACTTAATATGATTCAAATTGGTTTCCAAAGTGAATGTAAGTTATATTGGGATTTTAATAGAGTTAATAAGATTTTTAAAATTGGAATTTATTGGATAATTGAATAGCGGGTTTAATATGATTAAAATGATTTGGAAAATTTTATTTTATCATATTAAAGTTAGAATGATGTTATAGAACTTTTAAAATCAAATTAAAAGTAAATTCGTGAAAATTGAATATTTTAATATTTAATTATCGACTGAAAAATAGTCAAATTTTGAACAGTCTCGGAATTGGACGAAACTAGTTCCATTGGATCCGTAATAATTTGTTATTATCGGATTTCAATTTTTGTAGCAATCGGAGTTGTCGTTTGACCGTGGCAGCTCGAAACGCATCGAAATTGTTTTAATATTAATTTGGCGAGTTAAAATAGTCATTTTTCAAACGGTCTCGGATTTCGACGAAACTAGTTTCATTGGATCCGTAATGTGATATTATTGTAAGATTTCAAATTTCAAGTCAATTTGATTTACCGTTTGTCGGAGCAAGCCAAAACGCCTAGAAAATCGTTTAATCGATTTAATTTAAAATCGATCGTTTATTGCCGTAACTCGCACAAACGATCGAATTAGCTTTCGAAACCTGTTCCATTGGGTCCGGAACGCGGGATAAACCCTAGAAACGTCAGTCACCACGCGTAATTCGGAGTTTGTAAAAGCCGGATGAATAGTATTCGTCGTTTCCTATAAATAGCCCTTTATTCTTAAAAAAAAAGAGCTAGGGTTATAAACGCAGCCGCCATTATATATATCAATGGCCAGAAAGTACCCATCTTCTTCCCTTAATCTCTTCATATCCAAGCATCGATTTGAGAAACTTTCTAAACGAAAAACGTAGAGCATTGAGAGATCTTCAATTTCATACGGAGATGATGCGTTATCGTCATCATTTGGAGGCACGAGATGGCCGCGTTCGTGACGTGTTCGCGCGCGCGTATCGAGTCGAGGAGGTGGCCGAGCTTCAGATGGTGAAGGGCGGTGGTAGCTCGTGTGATGCTCGTTCTGTTGGAGGTGGCTGATTGCTCTGGAAGGCGACGAGGAGGGTGTATAAATCAACCCTAGGTGGCGGCTCTAGTGGGTTAGCTCGCGTGCATTACCTGTAGGGGGGAAGATGAAAGTCACGGCTATGATTTGCCTGGGGGAACGAACGGCTAGGGATGGAAGGTTTAAAAATTAAAGTAAAATATTGATTAATTTATATATTAATTCGTGAATGTTTAAAACACTATAACTTGTTGATACGAGGTCGGATTGTGACGAAACGAATTGCGACGGGTTCATTTTGTCGAGCATTACGCAATGGAACTAGATTGGAATCGTTTGGAGCTAGAGAAAATTTTGGGTTAAATCGAACGTCGTTCGATTTGATTTCAAATCGTAAAATCAAGGTGAGTGTTTTATAACGCTCACACCGTACTAAATATCTTTATGCTGGTTAAATTTGACATTATGAATTGATATGAATTTTATTAGTCGTTGTTTGATAGAATTTAATTGTCATATAGATTGTCATTTGAATTAACCGTTGAATATGTAACTGAAAGTTAAATTGAAATTAAAATTGAATTGCGAATAAATTACCTGACATTGATAACTATGAAACTGCCATGAATTGTATTGTTTATTGGATGATGTATTTCGATGGATGCTATTGGTTGATAATTGAATGTTTGGATGTTTATTTGCTTATATAGATCCTCTAATGCATACATATGATACTGTGATTTAATTTAAGTAATATATACTCATCCCTGACATGTAATTGAAATAAATAATTACTTGGCCATAGGATAGAAAATTATATACGGACACCGAATTGGCTAAATTAATAATTTTTGAAATCGTCGATTTGAAATTTATTTAAATGTTTTGATTAAAGTTATAAATAGAAATCGATTTATAGAAATTGAATTCATCGAAAAATTGAGTTTGGAATGTTGAAATAAAATTGGGTTAAAGGAATTTTGTTAAATAATTAAGTTGAGACTTTGAAATTTAAAAATTGGTTATGATTGAAGTTCGAAAATTTATTCGCTTAAAGGATTGAACCTTAAATCGAGCTGTGAATATTATTAAGTAAAAGTGATATAAAAATGATATTTTGAAATCGAGCTTGGAATTGAACCATATTTGAAATTTGGATTTAAACTTGAATATTGATGGAAAATTTATTAAGTGTTATAAATGGATATTTTAAAAACCAAGCTCTAAATCGATGATATTTGAAATAGATTTGATCTTTGAAGCGAATATGATATTTTGATATCAATTATGAATCGATTTGAAATGTAAAAGAGCCAACGGTGTAATAATACGTAGTTATTAAAGAGACCGGGATCGGATATGGACATACTCTCTGTCGATACCGAACACCACTTTAATAACTATTATACGTGGAGTGTTGATCCAGAATGAAGTGGATGGTTTGGTGAACGCGTTGACTGAAGAAAGAGAACGATATTGGATGACCCTTGACATGACTAAAATAGGAGCCGCGCCGGGCCATTGAGGTTCGCCACCTCTAGCGGACACGCTTCTTCGATACCATTTCTATTACATTTGTGATGCGATTTGGGTGCACCCTTGATTTGGGAGTGTTGTTTCGCGGTGTTGGGGTAGCTGCTGGCTATGCCCAACATCAGTCCGGATCACGCAACTACTAGTATCCTAGTTGGTATCGCCTCATGTACCTTGTCATACTGATTATCCTATTCGCGACCACTACGTTTTGATTTGTACCTTGAGTATATGGATTGCCCTCTGGTGACTTCCGGTTTTGGGGAAACTACGGTCTTGTATATGCTTTTGGGAATATAAAATGTGTTAAGGGGGATTACGGTAATGCCTTAACGCTATTTTGATACTTTATATTACTGATAGGCATTATCTACTTAGCGTATATTACTACATAGTAGATAGTTTAACGGATCCTGGAGAGATGGAAAATCCCGTAACATCTCTTAAGTTATTGCACGCACGTTGACACTGGATAGGAGATGTCAAACCCCGTAAACATCTCCGACGCCGTTGCACTCATATTTATTTACGATTGATTTAACTTTCATAAGGGTATTTAGTCCTGACTCGAGTGTTTTGTCTTTTCATTACGCTCGAGTCAGTCCTGAGTTTTTCAGATTTTTGAAGATCTATTCTGGAGGATGAAGACGAAGATTTGGTATACTATTACTATTATTATCTGTGCATCATGCTGTCTGCTGCATTATTTAAATTGTTCTGTTGTATATGTATAACTCTGATAAATGTTGTATAAATAATTGTCAAAGTATAGTAAACAGCTTCATGAACTGTTTATTTGACTATTATATTTTATCGTTCCGCTACGAGATTCTGTGTTGTTTCATTTCCTTTATTTCTTTTCCTTTCTTTTCTTATTTACCCCAATAACTATCTGCCATTTTAAACGGTTTGGAATCGACATGTGTATTTGATCGTCGGTTTAAACTGTCCAAAAAGGCGGGTCGTTACATTTAATATTTAGTAAGCGGTAAGCTATTTCAATATTCAGTAAGTTGTTTTAATATTTACTCAACTTGTGTGCATTAGTCAAATGCAGTTGGTTAATTTTCCTATTAGCTTAAAATGTCGGTCAAAAGTGTATCATTGAATCATAAAAAGTAGTTATATTTTGACACATTCCTAATATAGAAAACAACTGTCCAGTATTGATGTCATTGAATTAGTTTCGGTCCTATCCCTTGACCAGATTTCTGACGCTGAGATTGGTTGGCTAATTTGTAGATCTATAGCTGATATTTTTTATGTATATATCTTTTTCTTTGTGGATCTAATTTGTAGCTTTTCATCTTCTTCTTTAGTAAAAAATTATATCTTTAAGTTTTCTTCTATGGTTGACTACTGTTATCCCTTATTTTTCCTTTTTTGGTTGGCAATCCTTTTTAGTTTGAGTGATGATTTTGTTTTTTAATTATTCTATCAACGCTCAAAATGAAATAAGTTCCATCTCGATAGCCACTACATTTACTCGCTCTCCACAGTCTGCATCTTCTAGGGTAAAGAGATGAACAAAATGAGTTATAAGAAGAAATGAAAGTTCAGATAGCGATAGCTATAAAATCATCTGTACTTGATTGAACTTGATTACTTCTAAACATCTAGACATATATAAAATGAACGCTTCAGTCTCAAAGATAAAAAGAGGGCCTTAGAAAATGAGAGCAATGTGCTCAGCAAAAGGAATTGAAAAATGTATTTACACACGGTCTAGAACTGGAATCAGAGGAAAGTGATTTGCAATACTCATGTTGTTGTAAACTCATATGTACTTGAAAGTTGTTTTAATAGAGTGTATTTTTCTTTAAGAATTATAACAATATGTCAATGCATTAATGCGTTGTGTACTAATTTGTGTATTTACACATAATCTAGAACTGAAAAATACTGTAAACTCATCTCTAGTTGATATGAACTATGTATGTGTTAGTAGTTGTTATTTATTGAAGTTTATTTCCGTATGAGAATTATGGCTATATGTCAATGTAGTTATTAGAAAATGCAGTGATCTTTTACAAATATTGCACAATCAATTCTGTGTTACTTTAAACTAAATGGTATTTTTAATATTTTAAAGAATACTTTTATAAATTTGTTTGCCAGGAAAATATTTGTTGGGCGAATATTTGTCGAGCAAATATTTGTTGAGCATATGTTTCTGACTTTGATCATGCTATGTTATGATTAATGAATGATGCTACATTAGTGCATGATTATAAAATAGTTCAGGTTTGTTCTTTTTTCCCAACGCAAATGAGTTAGGGGAATGGTAGTGCACACAATAATAGATATGATATGCACCTAGTTGTAAATGTTGATATGATTTGCTTAATGAGCGAGTTGTAATAATTGCTGTAGTGGAGATAGAGATTGTTTGCTTGTTAGGCAGCGATAGAGGAATGGAGGTAGAGACTATTTTCTTGTTGTGGAGGTAGAGACTATTGTTCAAATGATAAGGGAATGGAGGTAGAGACTATTTTGTCAGGAAATATTGTTCGTGCATATGTTTCTGACTTTGATCATGTTATTCTACCACTAATGAATGATGCTACATTAGTGCATGATTATAAAATAGTTCAAGTATGTTCTTGTTTGCCAATTAAGTGAGTTAAGGGAGTGGTGATGCACATAATAATAGGCATGATATGTATGAGTTGTTCAAATGAGTGAGTTGTAATAGTTGTTGTTATGGAGGTAGAGATTGGTTTTTTGTTTGACAATGATAGGGGAATGGAGGTAGAGACTGTTTTCTTGTTGTAGAGCTAGAGACTATTGTTCAAAGGATAGGGGAATGGAGGTGGAGACTATTTTGTCGGGCAAATATTTTCTGGGCACATGTTTCTGACATTGATCATGTCATTCTGCTATTAATGAATGATGCGGCATTAGTGCATGATTACAAAATAGTTCTAGTATGTTCTTGTTTGTCAAAGCAAGTGAGTTAAGGGAATGGTGATGCATACAATAATATATATGCACCTAGTTGTAAATGTTGAAATGAATTGTTCAAATGGGTGAGTTATATTAGTTGTTGTGGAGCTAGAAATAAAATATTTCACTATTGATGTTATTGAATCGGTATACTGATATTTTGTAGAATAGGAAATATCTTAGGGCAAATATTTGCAAATCCGGCTTATACTTGCCATATGAATATTTAGTGGCTTTGAGTTTGACTATTTAGTCTGTGTGTTTTTCTTTGTAAATCTCGCACAATCAGTTCTATATCATTTCTTGATGTCTTTGAATCAATATTATGATATTTTGTAGAATAACAAATATCAAAAGGCTGGTATTCAACCGGCTTATAATTGCCATCTAAATATTTAGTAGCTTTGAGTTTGTTTTTAAGTATCAGCAGTTATTCTGTTTGTTTTTCATTTTTTCTTCTCAAAAGATATTTAGTAAGTTGTTTGAATATTTATTAAGCTGTTTTAATATTTAGTAAGTTGTGTTAATATTTACGTAATATGCTTGTGTTAGTTAGATGCAGTTGGTTAATTTGCCCATTAGCTTAACAAAGGCCTCTGTCATTGAATCATAAAAAGCAGTTACATTTTGACCTATTTCTAATATAAAAAACCAGTCTAGTATTAATATCATTGAATAAATTTTTGGTCATATCCCTTGACCAAATTTCTAAGGTTGGGATAGGTAGGCTAATTTGTAGATCGACGACTAAGATTTTTTTGGTGTCTATATTTTTTTCTTCTTTACTTTTCATATCCTTGTTTAGTGAAAAATTATATCTTTAAGCTTTCTCATATGGCTGACTATAGTTATCTCCAATTTTTCTTGTCTGGTTGGTAATCCTTTTTATTTTGGGTACTAATAATGGTTTTTGTGTATTATATATCAGTACTCAAACTAAAATGAGTGCCAGCTCAGTAGCTACTGTACTTGCTGGTTCTTCATAATCTACTTCTTTCTTTTTAAGGTGGTAACCTCTTCCCATTTTTCTCTGCTTTCTGAGCCTTCTATCCATTGTCCTTTAGCAGCCTTCAATTCAGGACAGCTTGAATGCATATGGAGGATTCAGAGCAAAAAGGTGAAGATGAAGAGTTAGAATATTCAGAAAGATCAGACCGCGATGGAGATCATGCGATTATGGATTTTTGGAAAGGAAAACGCTACTTGTCTTTGATTTCAACTGAGAGATTAAAGTAAAATGGAATCTTCCTCCATTCTGATAAAAAATATAGGCAATAAATTTTTAATGTTATAGCGATATAACAAATCATTTTGTAAGGAACAAAAAAAAATATTTATAGGCAATCCAAAACTGGAATCTGCGTCTTGTACATTAGGAAAAGTATTCTTTATAGAATGGAATATTAGTGAATGAAAAGAGAACTTTTTATTTGTGTTTAACTTCATAATTTTTTCTCTTTTGCTTTGGTATGAACTTTGTATTTGTGTTGTAGTTGTTGTTTTATTGAAGTTTTTTTGATATGAAAATTATAGCAATAGGTCAATTATGCAATAATCTTATTAATTTTTAAAAATTTTATCTCAAAACATTTTCCCGGTAATTATTTTCCTGGAAAATATTTTCTTCGTAAACTTTTTTTGGTCAAAAGTATTTGACCATATATTGAACAGAATATTCAATGTTTTATGATTTTATACTGTATAAAAACTATAACATTTTTTTTTTTGAAAATTTCTTATTACATTTCAGTAAAAAAAAACATATGCAACATTCAAAATCTGATGTCATAAACATACAGTAGCGAAAATCTAACATCAAACATGTAGCTATCTAAAAGTCAACTTCTGACAGTGAAAATCTAACAATTAATGTATATTATATATTTAACATCTACTAACAATCAATGTTTAACATCAGTGTCTAACATCTCATTCCTACATCTAAAACCCAACATCCAACATCAAACGTCCAGAAGTTTATGGCATTCATTGATCAAAATTGCCTGTAGCCATCAAAACTTTGATACATTTATGTGTATCAGGATCTAATCTACATCCATTTTTTCTTCTGCAACTATATCATATACCATCAAAGTTTTAGTATCCTGTATGGAATCAAAATTATACATCTCGGGATTATCTTCGGCGTCTTTATCTTCGAAAAGATCATCCCTGAATATTATGACATGTATTGCACAATCAATTCTGCATCATTTAAAAAAAAATTGGTATTTCTATTATTTTGAAAAACACTTTTGTAAATAATAAGTTTTACTTATAAAATGTTTTAAGCAAGTCCATCAAACCATCTCTCTAGAAATTCTAAACGAATAAAAAATTTATTTGGTAATTTTGCTTAAATATCCGTTTGCAAATATTTGGGATGCAAATATTTGCTTGGTAATATTTTCCCCGTAAATATTTGTCAACGTCAATAGTAATTTGGTTAAATAAATTGCCACCCCCCGGTCGTTATCAACCTTTATCCGAGGCGCCACTCAACCAACAACCATAAAGCAATAAGTTTGTGGCAACAATAAAGTTAAGTATCTGGGCTCCATACCATGATACCACTTATAATCCAGAAGGAAATGGACATACCCTCAGGGAGCGCTAGCTCCAAATAACCATGCTGCAACGATTCCTGTTTCGACCATTACCGGGTTGTGAGGCTCTACGAAGTCTCGTCCACAAAGCTACACTTTTCACAAAGCCGTGCTTTGATCAACAAATGATCAGCAGCACTTTGTATGCCACATTACCAAATTGGGAATGCATCACTAGTAACCATCAACTACATAACCTCTGAGCTCGTACGTCTCAGAGAAGGGTATTAAGCTAAGAGAATAAATCTCCGCCACCAAACAGAAATGTATTTGATAGAAACTAGCTTTACATCTCAAAGTGTAATGTCAGACACACATCCATACAAGTCCGTTTCGGGTTCAAACAGAACCGAAGGAACTTCAAAAGAAGCCCTTGCAATACGGGTATTCACAATCTCGATCGGACTCCCCATCACATATGGAGATCTCTATACCCACACGACTCAGTGCAGAGACATTCGACGGGTTATCCTTTCGTTCTCGAAATACCCGGTCTTCACCACCGGTCTACAAATGCTATCCATATCATCGTATCATTATTCAGAATGGGTTATATGACACAAGGTCCTCTCCCGGCTAAACCGAATAATGAGCGCAATATTTTAAAACATATGGATGTTGGGATCTTAGTTAAGTCACACTTTTAAATCCCCAAACCTTTTCTTCAAATGGTTTAAATAAATTACCATTTTCAAATATTTAAACAAAAAGATTCACTTCACGAAGTTCATCAATCTTTCAAAAAGATTAATTCATAGCTTTCAAAACCATTTCCATTTCAAATCTTTTATACAAAAGATACACCTTTCGAATTTCAAAACAAGGTTCAACAATCTTTCACAAAGATTTATTCATAGCTTCCAAAACAATTCTATTTCAAATTTAAAATCTTTTTAACATAAATTGGAAATACTTTCTTTATATGAAAGCCCATTATTATTTTAAAACAAATAGTTTTCGTTTCAGAAAAATCCGATTTCATTTGCACGAGTTAAAGCCCTTCAAGTATAAAACTTGGGTTAAATTCAAATTCCCTAAAACAATACTTTAAAATGGTTTAAAACCCATATAAACACATTTATAACTTGTATAACCCTTTTAAACCATAATTTCCAAACATAGAATTCAATTTCAAATGTTGAATTTAAATTCAAATCAAATTATTTAAATTTCTAAACTTAATCAAGTTATTCAAAATAACGTTTAAAACTCTTTTTCAAAACTTTTCATATTTAACCTAATTCTATTTCCAAAACCATTTGGATTCAAAATTCAACTTTAAAACCATTTCAAAAATCTGTGACTTAACCAACTTCCTCGTGCAATCCATATTTGTGTGTGTATGGTGTAGTCCAAGGGGTTTACACAATAGTGCAATGTCGACAACTATTACAGATTCAAGTATAGCAATATCGATAAGCGGTATAATCTATAACGCTTATCGTTCATTCACAGATTCACAGATAATATACAAATGTATCACAAATAAATAAATAAATAAATCTACAGCTCAAGTCATAGAATAGAATATCACGGATCAGATTGTAACGACACGTAATTTTCGTTAATTAAATTTGTCATTTTAATAAGATTTATGTAATTTAATTTAGAAAGAAATAAAAAATTTATAATTAATAATGAAGAAAATGTTGAAAATGAAATGAAACCATGGAAATTAAAGCTAAATATTAACAATTGAAATAAAATTATGAATAAATTGAAGTGATGTAAATTGTTATACTAGGCTAAGAATTGAATATAAGAAAACAAAGGTAAATAGTGAATTTATTTAATGAATTAATAATATTAATAGTAAATTGAATTAAATCAATGTCCTGTAGTAATTGAAATATTGTTTGGCAATGAAAACTTATAAAGGTAAGCATTTAATTTACAAATGAAATCAGTGTATTAATTTATTTATAACTGAATGTAAATTAATGCAATTATGTTAATGTAAGTTAATAAATAATTAGTTTGTGCAACCCCAATTAACTGAAATAACTAAAAGGTCAAAATTGATTGCATTAAATAAATTTGGGATTTAATTTCATTAAAGGTGATTAAATATTATCTTAATGTAAAATTTAGATAATTTTTGAAATTAATGCTAACTCCATTCAGAATATGACAATTGGTGTAATATTTGGCTTGTAAGCATATATTATAAGTTACCTGTTTAATTAGTTGATGGAACTAGAATTTGAAATAAATGTTAATACAATAAATAAAAGTTACATTAATATGAGAAGTAATACCATGTTTAGAAGTTGTTAAACTAGAGTATATTTGGAAATAAAGATTCATTAATGTAAACCTTAATAAATGGATAAATTGAAATGAAAGGTCAGGTGAGATATTGAAATTTGTTATAACTGGTTATGAGATTTGAATTGTAAGAAACGAATGTAAATACTAAATTTCTAATGAAATAATAATATAGTTAATGTAATTAAATAATAGCAGAAGTATTTAAGAACTGTAACAGGGGCTTGATAATAGGGAACGCATGAGTGTAACTAAAGGCTTGGTAATACTTGTTATAATTTACCTGTTTATTTGGTTTAATAATAAAATTGGAAATCAATTAGAGTTAAATGAAACTTAATGTTATATTTATGAGAATTAATGCAATAACTAATTTAGTGCAAATAAATTTATGGAACCAATGGTAAGATCTTAACTAATTGTAATTAATAATTTGAAATAATGACTATTGGTTGAATAAAGGGATGGAAATAAAGTTTTATCACTATATAAGAATTTAATATACGATAATAGGATTAATTGCAATTCAATGAAAAGTAAATACTTAGAAGATTGCATAAATGGAAATTTAGATAAAATTTAAGAATATAAATATAAAAAATCGTGAACCAATGTAAATTGCATCCTTTTGATAACGATAAATTAAATAATAGAATTAAAGGTGAATTTAATAGAATTATTGGAAATTAAATTTATAATTTAATGAAATTGAGGTTAATATTGAAATTTATAAATTATTCACCTCTAAGTTGACATTTAAATTTGTTTAATCATTGTAAATGATTGAGAAATCATAAGTGATGAAATTTGGCAAATTTTCGAATTGAAATTGAAAAGTTATTTAATTAATTAATTTTAAATTATTTAATTAACTGGAAAGATAGCCATTTTGGTCACTGACTCGGATTTCGATGAAACCGGTTTCATCGGATCTGTAATAGTGAATTATTGTAGTATTTGAAGTTTTGTAGCGATCGGACTTTTTCTTTGATCGTACGGACTCAAAACGCCTTGAAATAAATGCAATTGAAATCAATTTGAAAAACATTGATTTGAGCATAACTTCTTCATACGATAGAATTAATACTTGAAACTTTTTCCATCACGTTTAAAATATTTTTAAATATCTATTTTGTTATATGGGTTGACCCAATTTCATTCCGGAGTCGAAACGGGCTTTTTGGGTCACTTTGGAGTTAGCGCGTATATCCAACCTTATCCATCCATTCTAATTTCTGACCTACCTATATAAACCCCGTTATAAACCCTAATAGCCTCTATTCCTCATTTCTATACGTACAGAAACTTCTGTGCTCCCCTTCCTCAATGGCTGTAAATCCTAATTTATCCAATTAAAATTTTCAATTCAAAAATCAAAGTCAAAAATCCAAACACCTCGGAAAAATTCAGAAAAAGTATATTTCGAAGCTCTCGAAGAGCACAAGTCAGATCAGCAGTCCATTTTTCGTTCTGGGTTTTCGTTTGACCGAAAATTTAGGAAGAATTTTCGGCCGTTCAACGCTTTGAAATCAAACTAGTCGGATCGTCGAACCCTTTCTGGGTTTTGTAAAGGTGACCGAGGGGAGTCGATCAGTATGGTTCATTTGTGATGTTAACGGTTGGATTGGGCTACATAATTCGATAGGGTTTCAAAACTTATGTGGCGGCTGCAGTGCTTCTTCACTGTTTTTGGTCGCGATTGGCCCACGAGGGGCGGCGGGGGTAGGACGTTGCCGTGACGTGTTAGTAGTTGTGGGCGAGGCGGCGTGCTCGTTGTTCGTCGCAATCGAATCTGATCAGAGCGAGCTAGGGTTTCTCGTGTTCGGCTACAAGGAGCTTGCGCATGAGAAGTGATATGCTGACGTGGGTAACCTTATTTTCTTTTAATTTAAAAAAAAAATTATATTATAAATCGTATGAATGTTCTAACGCGCGTAACTCTCACATACGAGGTCGATTTTACGCGCGGTTTTCTCCACTAGGTTCGTATTGGAATTCCGAACATTTTGGCACTAGTTGGGACGAATTCTGAGACTATGCAAATTTTGGGTTTGAATTGGATTTAAATTCAATTTAAATTCAAAAGGTGAGTGTTTTAACCCACTCACAACTTCTAAGATTTTTTATGTTTGTTAAATTTATTTATGATGTGATTTGAAATTTATTTATAGCTGTTGGGTATATATTTAATCATCATCTCAGTTAACTTGCATTTATTTAAATTAAACTTTTATTTAATTTATTTATTGCATATAAATTGCCAGTTAAATTGTTATTTATTTATTCACTGCATATAAACTGCCAGTTAAACAGTTAATTAAATTATTGTTGAATATTAACTGCTAGTTAATACCTGTTATTTATTTTCCGTTCTATATTGATGTTATTGTTTAAATTGGATGATGATTGTTATAAATGGTTGATGATTGATATTGGATGAATGAATGCTATATTTTATATCGTATAAACTGCAAGTTATTGTGCATTTTCATTTCATTCGGGATTGCGGTTTGAAATGATATATAACCGCGTTTTAATTTTACATTACGGATTGAAATGATAAATATCTGTATCACTTGACCATAAGGTAGAAAATTATATACAGGCGACGCGATATATATATATATATAATTATTTTTGAAATGATTTTCCATGGTTTTGTAAAGAAATATACGGTTTTATGAGATATTGATTGTATATTTATAATGTTATTTTATATATAGTTAAATTTTTAGTTTCAAGCTATGTGTAAAATTGGTTTAAATATAAAGAAGTTAAATAATAAAGTTTGATTTTACTAGAATATAACACGGTTAAGTGTCCATTTAAATTAAATTTCTGGAGTTTAAAATTAATTAAATCAGAATAAGGTGGGAAGATAAATATGAGTTTGATTTGGATTAAAGTATATAAGAATTTTTCTCGAATGAAATTGATTCGAATTTAAATAAATTTAAGATTTTAAAAGGTATGATTTAATAACTTGATTTTGGTTTGGAGGATTTAAATGAATATTATTAAGTTAATTAAATTGAAAGAATATCCAGTATTTGAAGTTTAAAGGTTTTACTTAAATGATATTAGATTTATTAAGTAAACATTTCAAATCTAAATAATAGTAATTGAAATTGATATATATGGAATTATCAAAGAATTAGTTTTGAAGTGGTGGAATGTGTAAAGCTTTGAAATATATGAATTGAAATGGTTTATTGAGAGGTTCAAATCGGTATTTGAAATTTATTTGAAAATTTTAAAGAAGCTATTTTATTGTATAAAGTAATTTAATAATTAAACCATTTAAGTATTATAAGTTATGTTCCAAAGCTATAAGTTTCAAGGTATATAGATTTGAAAGTGCTATGTTTTTTAAAATCATATATTTGAAATAAAATGATATCATATTGATTTGGGGTTTAAAATAGAAATGATATCATATTTATATGGTTTTGAAATGGATATTATATTCTGGTTTTAAAGTATAAATTGTTTTGAAAAGACCACGGTGTTATAATAACGATTGGTTATTGAAGAGACCGAGATCGGAAGTTGTCATACTCTCTGTCAACTTCGAAAACTACTTTAACAACCGTGTACGCGATGGAGATTCCAGAATGAAGTAGGATGGTGGTGGCGTTTCCTTTGAGGTAAATACGTGGACCCAACTCCCGTGAGTTGGCATAAGGTGGCTAAAACATGAGCGATTGACGGGTTAATTGAAGTAGCACCATTGATCGGACACATCCCTTCGATATTATACTTTGACTTTTGGATTGATTCGGTGCCACTTTTGATTTTTTTTATTTGGGGGTGTGGCTCGAGGTGGGCGGTAGCTGCGCGCTACGCGTTACCACCGTCCCAGAAGCGTAATTGGTATATCTACCCTGGCATTGCCTAGTTGTACTGTGTCACCTACCCTATCGCGCCTTGTACGAGTTTGGTTTTCTCCCGTAGCCCGTGGAGTATTTAGGGTAGTCTCCCGATCTGGAGATGCGCAATTACTGGATGGACCACTGGGACTATTACGTGTTAAGGGCTATATGGGTAACCCTTAATGCTATGAAAAAGTAAGTTTATTTTACTATTTAGACACTTTTATAATAGCGAAATATTACTACATAGTAAATAGTTTAACGGATCCTTAGGAGATGTGAACCCCGAGCATCTCTTAAGTTACTGCATTCATATTTGTTTCTGTTATTTAACTCACATAAGATATTTTAGTTCTGACTCGAGTGATTTGTCTTTTCAATTCGCTCGGGTTAGCCTGAACATTTCAGGATTCGAAAACTTTAGCTCCGGAGGACAAGGACGAAGATTTATATTAGTATTATCTACTATATTATTCCACTATACCATTTTATTCCGCTGCATTGTTATTATCCTTTGGTATGTGAACTCTGATATTTATTGTATAAAGAAAAATCAAATGTTTGTAAAACAGTTTTATGAACCGTATATTGATTATTATATTTTATCATTCCGCTGTAAGATTCTTTTTTTTTCTTCTCTGCTTTTATTATTTACCCCATAACAATCCGCCTTTTTTTATGTTTTAAGTCTGACATGTGTGGTTTATCGTTGATTTAAAGCGTATAAAAAGGCGGGATGTTACATCTGGTATCAGAGCTTTGCTTTAGCGATAAACCTTAGCTTTGCGGGGTCTGACTCTTTATTAGTAGGGTAGTAATACCCTATGATGAGTCGATGAGCGTATATATGAGAGAGTGTATTTGTTAGTGTTATAAAAAGGTTTTAATATTGTGTTAATCCGTTCCGTTTTGTATTTATAAATTCTGGTTGGTGCATGAGACGCTATGACATCAATAGGGATTTCTAAACACCTAATAGGACAGACCGACATAATATTTGTTTTAATATATATGAATGAAATAATTTTGCCTATTATATTTTCTATATATAAAGTAATAAATTTTAGATAAGGTTATATTTGGTTGCAATCTATTGGTTGTTAGGTAATGAAATTATATATATAGTCAAAATAAGATTGAAAATAAAATAAATGAAATTGGAAATCTAGAACTTAAGTTCCGGGCTTTTGGAAAATTTCTTTCAAATAATTTTGGAATATAACAATATTGTTTATAAGTATTTTCTGATATAAACATTTCAATTTGATTTGAAGGAATTGTTTTAAAGAAATTCTAAAAGAATAAATTATGTACTTCCCTCTCTGTCGCTGGAAAATAATTTCGGTGATGAATGCACACATCATCGACATTCATTTTCGAGTTTCGAAATGGGAAGGTCATTGTAGTAGTTTTACTGTAGAGTTGTTTTGATAAACAAATATAAAATTTAATTTTTTTTAAATATATAATTGGATATATAATATACATTTATCTATTATTTTAAATGATTTCTGAATAAAACCCGGTATTTAATTCCTAAGTTTCCATTAATTAATAGTTTTAATTAATGTAGTGAAACGGAATTTAACTAATAATTGAAACCCTAAATGAAATAAGAGATTTAACGCTAAGTTATAAATGAAATTAAAGGTAATTTGAAACTGTAACCTATGAAACAAAGAATAATATTATTGAACACTTAGTTAATTAAAAGAAACAGAATAAACTTGTACAACTTTCAATTACATCCTTATAAACATATATATAACTTACCGAATATTAAAAGTTGAAATGTTAATAAGAAATTGTAATAGATATTATACAAGTGATAAACTTGAGATAATGAAAGTATTAATTGAAATTCTTTAATAAATAAGAATTGGATGTTATGGTTGTTGTAAACTTAAGTATATTTGAGATGATACTAATTAAAAATAATGAAAAGTAGGCATTGTGAGCAAGTAATCATAAACTTAAGTAAATAGTTTGAAGTTGCTTCTGAATAAAAAAAGAATAAAAAGATGAAAAAAGAAAAAAAAGAATGATTAAAAACTTAAGTAAATAAACTTACCTGCTAAGAAATTTGATTTGTATATGATAATATAAATAAATGAATGTAATGAAATGAATAGAATTTGGCATTTTATAGATAGAAGAAAATGAATTGGTTAGTAATGAATAGAAATAGATAAAAATAAATAATGAATGAAAAAGAGAAATCAAACAACAAATATATGAATGAATTAATAAGGATAAACTAAATCTGTTGTTTGAAATTGTTGTTGTATGTTTTGGTTTATAATTGTTTGGGCAAGGATACTTTAAAGTTGTTGGGGTGAATAAATAATCTATTTAGTTTCATCTAAGACTATTGAGTAAATGATTGCGTTAAGTAGTTTATATTCCACTCTGTACAATTTAAAGTTTTGAACCCAAACAACTATTTGTTTTGTTTGATATGAATGAATGACTGATTTGTGTTGATTTCTATGTGATGGTTGTATACCTGGTTGCAAGTGATTGTTGTATGTATTGATTGTTTGTTGGTGGTTGAAAACAACCTTAAATATTTCACTCTATATAATTATTAACTCTTCTAGATTATATAAGTGAAATGCAGGTTATGGAAACAATTGCTACTGCTTTTGGTTTCATAATTAAGCGTCAATTGCCCGATAAATAGGTACGTTTTTGGATTTCGGTTTATAGCGTTATTATATTATTTTTCCCGGGTTGGGATACATATTATTTTGAAAATATATGTTGTATATCGTTATATTTGATTTTCTCCCGAGCCTCTCCGTACAAAGGAGACTCTGTCGAAATTTTCTGTAAATTTTGGACTTACAAAGTATTTTGAAAATGTTTCCAAATCTTATTAATTCGAATATAAAAGATTTAATTGTTTATAAATCCATATATTTTATTTAAATTATCCAATTATGTAAACTTATTGTGACGCCCCACCTCTATACCCACGCTAGCCAAGAACACTACGGAGTAGTGTTGTCGACTAGCACGGAGAATAAGGCCGTTGAGGAGCGACCATCTGTATAATTGCTTTGTGCGAGCATCGATATGTCAGATAGTATAACATGCATTTCTTTCGAGAGGAAATCCGACATACCAACACAAACGCAAAGCTACTACACAGTGGCTATAATGTCTTCGGAAACAAATATAGAAATAAACATAACATAAATCAGTCACAGACAATTCATATCACAAAGGCGGAAATAGATATGAATATAACACATGAAAGTGTTCATCAGAGTAGTGGTCAAAAAAAAATCCACAATATCCAAAAAGAATAGATACAAGTGCAAGACAAAATAATAAGTATACATCATAGAGTCTGTATCTCAAATGTACACAACAAAAGACTACTAATCTAAGTAGTTAGCCAAAAGTCAGATGATAGTCCGATAAGGAGTCAAGCAGAAGCACCTGTAATATCTCAGTCTGACCCGAGTATTATTTAAAAAGAAAATAATAAACGGATCAGTCTAGCTATAAATATCAGATGAAGTGATATATAATAAGAGATATGACATAAACATATAATAATCACAATGCAAGCTGTGATATATAAGTAATTGAAAAATCAACGAGAGATTAATCAATATCACAAAGATCTACCCAAGATAAAAAGGAATGTCATACTCCTAATTTCATTCACTATGCCACAATATATGACATATATATCAATGCCCATCGTAAAAGTTGGTGAAACATAAATTCCAGAATTCAACACATGAAATCCAGAAATCACAAGGAAAAGGATCAACGACGTCGTACAGCGGGACATCCGATGAACCAAATCACAATCAAAGGGAACAACGACGTCCTACAGCGGGACGTCCGATGAACCAAATCACAAAGACATAGCACAATGCTAGTCTAAAACCTAAAATGATCGTCATGATCAAAGAGAAGTGTCGATTACAATAAGCTAGTAAATATATGAGCTTAGCTTCATGTCCCATAACCACTAGCTTAACTTAAATATTTACGAACAAATTGTAGGTCTCCACTAGAAAATTGTCACAAGAGATTCAATTGAACAAGTCCAAGAATTAACCGACGAAGTAAACGCAAGCGTTTCATACCACTCGTTTTACTAAGTCATTTAATTAGATTTCTCATACGAGTGAGGTAAAGGTTTGTATATACTAATAGATTGGAAAACTGTTTTATAAACGAATTTGGTATTAAAGTAGAGTTGAAATCATTTGAAGAAAGAGTTTTGATATTTACTACTAGTATAGAAAACCTTTATATTTTTAAAGTGACAAATCACGAAGAAGATTGTAAGAACAATCAATCACAAAAATTCACATACGAAGACGTGAATAAAATCCAAAGAAATCGATAAAGGATCCATCGAAATGGATATTCAAAAATCCCTAAAAAGAGTCATCAAAGTCATAATAGATGATAACAACAAATAGGATTATCACGAATCGATTTAAATTGGAATTTCAATCCAAAAAGGCAAATTGGACTCAAACAGCAGGTTCAGTCGACTGAACAGAGTTTTCAGTCGACTGACCCTATGCCTGGAAATTTTTCAGGTTCAGGAAACTTTATGTTTCTAGTTTCAATCGACTGTGCAGAGTTTTTCAGTCGACTGAATCATGCCTGGAAACTCTCGGGTTTCAGGTTCAGTCGACTGAACAGAGTTTTCAGTCGACTGAATCATGCCTGGGCTGTTTTTCAGCCTTATTCAAATGAAGAGCAAACTCTTCCAAAATGCAACCGGACGAACATTGGCTCTAAGGGTTTATGCCAATCGGCAACCCGGCCCTATATGCTCCTCGATGCATCACCAAAAGCATGATCAAACATCCATAAAAGGATTTCACACAAATTTGACTTAAAAACCCAAAAATTGGAGTATTCACAAAACCAATCCAAATCAAGAGCAAATGCACATGAAGAAGTGTTAGGAATTCATACCCAACAACCAAAGATAATTATAGTCATAGATGTGAGATAAAAATCTCACCTTTGAACCCAAACGAATGAAGAAGATGCTATGAAGCAATGGCAAGAACAAGCACTCTTCAATTCCAACTCAACAAGCTTGAATCTAAGCTTAAAGGAGAAACAATTCCTAAATTAGGTTTAGGAAATTTCTGAAATCAAAGAGGGAATGAGTTGGAGAAGATGAAGAGGAAGCTTACCAATGGGTTCTCACAGATTTTGGAGCAAGAACTTGAGCTAGCAAGAGGAACTAGGGCTTGGAGTTTTAATTTCCACTTCCACTCTCCATTAACATAAAAGCTTGAGTATTAGGAAAATAGAAAAGAAGTGAATGAAGAGGAGAGGGTTGGAACTGAATACATAAGTGGGCTCAGCCCAAACCAAAACCCTAAGTGAAAAGTAGCAAAATTCAACTTTCTCCCAACATATCGAAGCTTATACTCAAAAAGGTCGCAAACGTCATTTTGAACTCAATGGGGGTGGTCTCGAGTCCCAATTCGACTGTTTGCAAAAAGTAGGTTTTCGGACCAAAATCCGACGAACGGTGAAATATTTAAATAAAATATTTAAATATATAATCGATAAATATGCGGGTTGTTACAGACTCCCCTCCTTAAAGAAATTGCGTCCTCGCAATAATTAAGAAGGAAATATAAGAAGTAACAACCATAGAAGCATATTAACACAAAAGAAAATTTGAAATAGGAAGTTCACCATATAGTGCACGAAAGAGTTAGCAAGAAATCTGGTGAAACTTCAATTTCCACAATATTACCGGGCTCAATAATGAAAACGGGAATCCCTGAGGCATTTCCATAGATAAAAGACGTGGGGAACGTCAAGAATAGCCGAAAATTGAGCCGGTGCAACGGCGTAGTACAAAAACGGTACGCCCGAGGAACTAGAAACTCAAATAATTTAGGACATCACCGTAGTACAAAAACGGTACGCCCAATGAACCAAAGCAAAGACATTGATGTAGTACAAACGGTACATCCAATGTATCAAAAGGAGAGACATTGATGTAGTACAAACGGTACATCCATTGAATCCAAAAAGCAAAGTCATTGATGTAGTACAAACGGTACATCCAATGAATCAAATGGAAAGACATTGATGTAGTACAACGGTACATCCAATGTATCAAATAGCAAAGACATTGATGTATACATCCGATGAATCAAAAGCAAAGACATCGATGTAGTACAAACGGTACATCCCATGAATCAAAAGCAAAGACATCGATGTAGTACAAACGGTACATCCGATGAATCAAAAGCAAAGACATCGATGTAGTACAAACGGTACATCCGATGAATCAAAAGCAAAGACATCGATGTAGTACAAACGGTACATCCGATGAATCAAAAGCAAAGACATCGATGTAGTACAAACGGTACATCCGATGAATCAAAAGCAAAGACATCGATGTAGTACAAACGGTACATCCGATGAATCAAAAGCAAAGACATCGATGTAGTACAAACGGTACATCCGATGAATCAAAAGCAAAGACATCGATGTAGTACAAACGGTACATCCGATGAATCAAAAGCAAAGACATCGATGTAGTACAAACGGTACATCCGATGAATCAAAAGCAAAGACATCGATGTAGTACAAACGGTACATCCGATGAATCAAAAGCAAAGACATCGATGTAGTACAAACGGTACATCCGATGAATCAAAAGCAAAGACATCGATGTAGTACAAACGGTACATCCGATGAATCAAACGCAAAGACATCGATGTAGTACAAACGGTACATCCGATGAATCAAACGCAAAGACATCCATGTAGTACAAACGGTACATCCGATGAATCAAAAGCAAAGACATCGATGTAGTACAAACGGTACATCCGATGAATCAAAAGCAAAGACATAGATGTAGTACAAACGGTACATCCGATGAATCAAAAGCAAAGACATCGATGTAGTACAAACGGTACATCCGATGAATCAAAAGCAAAGACATCGATGTAGTACAAACGGTACATCCGATGAATCAAAAGCAAAGACATCGATGTAGTACAAACGGTACATCCAATGAATCAAAAGCAAAGACATCGATGTAGTACAAACGGTACATCCGATGAATCAAAGCCCGAATGATTTCGGAACACCGACGTAGTACAAAAACGGTACGTCCAATGAACCGAACACAATAAAAGAACATCGGACGCAAGTTCATAAAAGAAATGAGATGAAACTCAATAAAACGAAGTACATCAAAATGCCCGTTGAACTTGATAAAAAGATAATTTCATTCGGTCATCAACAAAGAAACAACCCCTTGTTGCTTACGACTAAACGCATTGGCAACACGATTTCCCCTTCGGGAATAAAAAGAATATCAAGATCATAGGAAGCTAGGAACTCAAGTCGACATGAAGTTCCTTATAAGAAAATAAATATTCCAAGGATTTATGATCGAGATAGAGAACAAATTTCTCATCCAAATATGATGATGCCAAAATCCAAAAGTAAAAACAATAGCCGAGAGAACCAGATCATGAGTGGCATATCTAGTCTCGATAATCTATAAGGATTTAGAAGCACAAGTGATAGCACGTTATCTTATGTAAGAGAACGGCATCCAAACCAATACGACTAGTATCGGTACAAATAGCAAAGTCTTGGTTCCCCTTCAGAAATTACAAGAAAGAATAAGAGTATCAAAAAGAAAGAATTTCTTTTAAATAATCTTCTTTCCTGAAAAGTTAAAACTTTCAAAATTACATTTATCTTTATGTAATAATCCTTCTAGAAAAATTTACTATTTTCAAGTTAATATACTGTGTCTGATTGTCTCATCAAAGCGTTTAGGAAATTCCTATCGATAACGTTGATCAAGCGCATCGACCAAAATTCTTAAAGCACTCAACGGGCAATACAATCAGAAAATCATCTTTTATAGGATAAATAAATCTCTTAAAAAGTTTTAAGAATATTCTTTGTTCGTTTCAAGAACAAAATCCAGTTTTACTTATAAATAAATCTTATGAAAAAGATTTGCAAAATTTTAAATTACTATTTTCATCCAAAATCAGTAAATACAGGAATAGTCTCATCGAAATATTCATAGAATATTCGATTTATAAAATGGATGAAATAAGCTAGACAATTTGAATGACAAAATAAGTCATTCATAAGAATCATAACGAGTGCGGAATGCGGTAAGTGGAATGCTAATTTCCGCAACTCGTAGCAAACGAAAATCGGTGGCAAGGTCGAACTAGAAAGACCTTAACACCACACAAAAGGTTTCTTAGGTGATAATCCTAAGACAAACTCAAAATACCGGAAAATATCTCAAACTACATGAATTAGAGAAATAACACTTTCCTTATAAGTGAGCTTAAGGAATAAAATGATGCCATCAAGTTGGAATCAAAATTGTAAAGGAAAAATAGAAATCTGCTTAACAGATTGAAAATGTCGAAGATGAATAGTCCACTCGAAAAATAGGATATGGGCTTCACAATGATTAAGCCGATCCTTTCAAAAAAATCAATTCTGAAGCCTAAGTAAAAATATCGGCTCGGAAAGAAAAGTCTCATAAAATAATTTCGACATCGATAAAAAAAGCAAATTGAGTGTTGCGGATCTACCATCCGGATTCACAATCCTCAAAGAAGTCAACAAGCCCAAAGTATTTTCAAAGAAAAAGAATCAACAAGTTCTTTTGATATAAAATAGTGAGATGGACCCCATATCAAAAAGAACTCAAATAGAAAGCTCACGAATTAAAACAATGCCATCAAGGATTGAATGAAAATACCTTGACCAAGAGAAGAGTTGCCAGGGGCCTGCAGCTTTCCTTCTCACTTGTTTGGAAGCTTAGGACACGAAGATAAAAGATGACCCGAACCTTTGCAATAACGGCAAAAGAGGGGTTTCGGGCATACCCTTACATGGTGGTCTGTGGAACCACGATTATAGCATCGTCCACGACTAGAGGTAGGAACTTTTGCTACCAGAGTTTGTTGCTTCCCTTTCTTATTAGAATCGGGACCTATGAATTTGATAGGCCTCTTCAAGTTATTGTCGAAGTTCCGTTGGGCACGCGCAACTTCAACATCGCCTTCATTATCGGCCTCTTCAAGACGAAGAGCGATATCAATAAGCTGATCAAATGAAACCTCAAGTTTCAGGAGTAATGGCTTCTTAAGATTTTTATTCAAGCCATAGACAAATCTCTGATTTTTCTTCAATGGGGTATTAATGTACTCAACCCCGTATTTGGACAGAGATTCGAAGGATGCGACATAGTCTGTCACAGAAGATTCACCTTGAACAAGGTCTATGAAACGCCGGGCTAAAGTTACTTTTTCAGCCTCCGGCACAAATTTCGATTCGAATCTTTCCCAGAATCGCTCCCAAGTGAGATCCGCCTCAACGATTTCAGAAATTAGGAGCTCATACCAATCTAACGCTCTTTCTTGGAGCATGCTAGAAGCCACTTGGACTCGATGTAGATCAATAAGGTTCATGCGAGAAAAGATGCGATCGCATGATTTGAGCCAAGCTTGAATTTCTATAACACTCTCGGATCCCTTGAATGGCCTTCCACCCAAATCGGCGTAGTCTCTGCACAAGCGTGCAAAACCGGATCTAGGATGAGTAGGCTCTGGATTGGGTCCGGCTGCTTGAGCGTTCTTAACAAGATCTAAAAGCTGCTGGGCAGACATAAATACTCCATCCTGGGGAGTAGCACTAGATTGACCGGCGCTGGGACGGCCAGGTCTAACCATTTCTCTTCCTTAAGAAAGAAAGAAGGAAGAAGAAGAAGGTTATTCACAAATGAATATCAAGCAATCTTAATAGATAAAACAAGGAATCATAAAGAAAATAGGATGAATCGGTACGAAGACTCGAATAAAATGCTAAAGCACGACACCTAAGAAGAACTTAGGACGATGATCCTTGTTATAATATTCCATATTGTTCCGAAGTTTCGCTCCGATACCAAGCTGTGACGCCCCACCTCTATACCCACGCTAGCCAAGAACACTACGGAGTAGTGTTGTCGACTAGCACGGAGAATAAGGCTGTTGAGGAGCGACCATCTGTATAATTGCTTAGTGCGAGCATCGATATGTCAGATAGTATAACATGCATTTCTTTCGAGAGGAAATCCGACATACCGACACAAACTCATAGCTACTACACAGTGGCTATAATGTCTTCGGAAACAAATATAGAAATAAACATAACATGAATCAGTCAGAGACAATTCATATCACAAAGGCGGAAATAGATATGAATATAACACATGAAAGTGTTCATCAGAGTAGTGGTCAAAAAAAATCCACAATATCCAAAAAGAATAGATACAAGTGCAAGACAAAAGAATAAGTATACATCATAGAGTCTGTATCTCAAATGTACACAACAAAAGACTACTAATCTAAGTAGTTAGCCAAAAGTCAGATGATAGTCCGATAAGGAGTCAAGCAGAAGCACCTGTAATATCTCAGTCTGACCCGAGTATTATTTAAAAAGAAAATAATAAACGGATCAGTCTAGCTATAAATATCAGATGAAGTGATATATAATAAGAGATATGACATAAACATATAATAATCACAATGCAAGCTGTGATATATAAGTAATTGAAAAATCAACGAGAGATTAATCAATATCACAAAGATCTACCCAAGATAAAAAGGAATGTCATACTCCTAATTTCATTCACTATGCCACAATATATGACATATATATCAATGCCCATCGTAAAAGTTGGTGAAACATAAATTCCAGAATTCAACACATGAAATCCAGAAATCACAAGGAAAAGGATCAACGACGTCGTACAGCGGGACATCCGATGAACCAAATCACAATCAAAGGGAACAACGACGTCCTACAGCGGGACGTCCGATGAACCAAATCACAAAGACATAGCACAATGCTAGTCTAAAACCTAAAATGATCGTCATGATCAAAGAGAAGTGTCGATTACAATAAGCTAGTAAATATATGAGCTTAGCTTCATGTCCCATAACCACTAGCTTAACTTAAATATTTACGAACAAATTGTAGGTCTCCACTAGAAAATTGTCACAAGAGATTCAATTGAACAAGTCCAAGAATTAACCGACGAAGTAAACGCAAGCGTTTCATACCACTCGTTTTACTAAGTCATTTAATTAGATTTCTCATACGAGTGAGGTAAAGGTTTGTATATACTAATAGATTGGAAAACTGTTTTATAAACGAATTTGGTATTAAAGTAGAGTTGAAATCATTTGAAGAAAGAGTTTTGATATTTACTACTAGTATAGAAAACCTTTATATTTTTAAAGTGACAAATCACGAAGAAGATTGTAAGAACAATCAATCACAAAAATTCACATACGAAGACGTGAATAAAATCCAAAGAAATCGATAAAGGATCCATCGAAATGGATATTCAAAAATCCCTAAAAAGAGTCATCAAAGTCATAATAGATGATAACAACAAATAGGATTATCACGAATCGATTTAAATTGGAATTTCAATCCAAAAAGGCAAATTGGACTCAAACAGCAGGTTCAGTCGACTGAACAGAGTTTTCAGTCGACTGACCCTATGCCTGGAAATTTTTCAGGTTCAGGAAACTTTATGTTTCTAGTTTCAATCGACTGTGCAGAGTTTTTCAGTCGACTGAATCATGCCTGGAAACTCTCGGGTTTCAGGTTCAGTCGACTGAACAGAGTTTTCAGTCGACTGAATCATGCCTGGGCTGTTTTTCAGCCTTATTCAAATGAAGAGCAAACTCTTCCAAAATGCAACCGGACGAACATTGGCTCTAAGGGTTTATGCCAATCGGCAACCCGGCCCTATATGCTCCTCGATGCATCACCAAAAGCATGATCAAACATCCATAAAAGGATTTCACACAAATTTGACTTAAAAACCCAAAAATTGGAGTATTCACAAAACCAATCCAAATCAAGAGCAAATGCACATGAAGAAGTGTTAGGAATTCATACCCAACAACCAAAGATAATTATAGTCATAGATGTGAGATAAAAAATCTCACCTTTGAACCCAAACGAATGAAGAAGATGCTATGAAGCAATGGCAAGAACAAGCACTCTTCAATTCCAACTCAACAAGCTTGAATCTAAGCTTAAAGGAGAAACATTTCCTAAATTAGGTTTAGGAAATTTCTGAAATCAAAGAGGGAATGAGTTGGAGAAGATGAAGAGGAAGCTTACCAATGGGTTCTCACAGATTTTGGAGCAAGAACTTGAGCTAGCAAGAGGAACTAGGGCTTGGAGTTTTAATTTCCACTTCCACTCTCCATTAACATAAAAGCTTGAGTATTAGGAAAATAGAAAAGAAGTGAATGAAGAGGAGAGGGTTGGAACTGAATACATAAGTGGGCTCAGCCCAAACCAAAACCCTAAGTGAAAAGTAGCAAAATTCAACTTTCTCCCAACATATCGAAGCTTATACTCAAAAAGGTCGCAAACGTCATTTTGAACTCAATGGGGGTGGTCTCGAGTCCCAATTCGACTGTTTGCAAAAAGTAGGTTTTCGGACCAAAATCCGACGAACGGTGAAATATTTAAATAAAATATTTAAATATATAATCGATAAATATGCGGGTTGTTACAGACTCCCCTCCTTAAAGAAATTGCGTCCTCGCAATAATTAAGAAGGAAATATAAGAAGTAACAACCATAGAAGCATATTAACACAAAAGAAAATTTGAAATAGGAAGTTCACCATATAGTGCACGAAAGAGTTAGCAAGAAATCTGGTGAAACTTCAATTTCCACAATATTACCGGGCTCAATAATGAAAACGGGAATCCCTGAGGCATTTCCATAGATAAAAGACGTGGGGAACGTCAAGAATAGCCGAAAATTGAGCCGGTGCAACGGCGTAGTACAAAAACGGTACGCCCGAGGAACTAGAAACTCAAATAATTTAGGACATCACCGTAGTACAAAAACGGTACGCCCAATGAACCAAAGCAAAGACATTGATGTAGTACAAACGGTACATCCAATGTATCAAAAGGAGAGACATTGATGTAGTACAAACGGTACATCCATTGAATCCAAAAAGCAAAGTCATTGATGTAGTACAAACGGTACATCCAATGAATCAAATGGAAAGACATTGATGTAGTACAACGGTACATCCAATGTATCAAATAGCAAAGACATTGATGTATACATCCGATGAATCAAAAGCAAAGACATCGATGTAGTACAAACGGTACATCCCATGAATCAAAAGCAAAGACATCGATGTAGTACAAACGGTACATCCGATGAATCAAAAGCAAAGACATCGATGTAGTACAAACGGTACATCCGATGAATCAAAAGCAAAGACATCGATGTAGTACAAACGGTACATCCGATGAATCAAAAGCAAAGACATCGATGTAGTACAAACGGTACATCCGATGAATCAAAAGCAAAGACATCGATGGAGTACAAACGGTACATCCGATGAATCAAAAGCAAAGACATCGATGTAGTACAAACGGTACATCCGATGAATCAAAAGCAAAGACATCGATGTAGTACAAACGGTACATCCGATGAATCAAAAGCAAAGACATCGATGTAGTACAAACGGTACATCCGATGAATCAAAAGCAAAGACATCGATGTAGTACAAACGGTACATCCGATGAATCAAAAGCAAAGACATCGATGTAGTACAAACGGTACATCCGATGAATCAAAAGCAAAGACATCGATGTAGTACAAACGGTACATCCGATGAATCAAAAGCAAAGACATCGATGTAGTACAAACGGTACATCCGATGAATCAAACGCAAAGACATCGATGTAGTACAAACGGTACATCCGATGAATCAAAAGCAAAGACATCGATGTAGTACAAACGGTACATCCGATGAATCAAAAGCAAAGACATCGATGTAGTACAAACGGTACATCCGATGAATCAAAAGCAAAGACATCGATGTAGTACAAACGGTACATTCGATGAATCAAAAGCAAAGACATCGATGTAGTACAAACGGTACATCCGATGAATCAAAAGCAAAGACATCGATGTAGTACAAACGGTACATCCGATGAATCAAAAGCAAAGACATCGATGTAGTACAAACGGTACATCCAATGAATCAAAAGCAAAGACATCGATGTAGTACAAACGGTACATCCGATGAATCAAAGCCCGAATGATTTCGGAACACCGACGTAGTACAAAAACGGTACGTCCAATGAACCGAACACAATAAAAGAACATCGGACGCAAGTTCATAAAAGAAATGAGATGAAACTCAATAAAACGAAGTACATCAAAACGCCCGTTGAACTTGATAAAAAGATAATTTCATTCGGTCATCAACATAGAAACAACCCCTTGTTGCTTACGACTAAACGCATTGGCAACACGATTTCCCCTTCGGGAATAAAAAGAATATCAAGATCATAGGAAGCTAGGAACTCAAGTCGACATGAAGTTCCTTATAAGAAAATAAATATTCCAAGGATTTATGATCGAGATAGAGAACAAATTTCTCATCCAAATATGATGATGCCAAAATCCAAAAGTAAAAACAATAGCCGAGAGAACCAGATCATGAGTGGCATATCTAGTCTCGATAATCTATAAGGATTTAGAAGCACAAGTGATAGCACGTTATCTTATGTAAGAGAACGGCATCCAAACCAATACGACTAGTATCGGTACAAATAGCAAAGTCTTGGTTCCCCTTCAGAAATTACAAGAAAGAATAAGAGTATCAAAAAGAAAGAATTTCTTTTAAATAATCTTCTTTCCTGAAAAGTTAAAAATTTCAAAATTACATTTATCTTTATGTAATAATCCTTCTAGAAAAATTTACTATTTTCAAGTTAATATACTGTGTCTGATTGTCTCATCAAAGCGTTTAGGAAATTCCTATCGATAACGTTGATCAAGCGCATCGACCAAAATTCTTAAAGCACTCAACGGGCAATACAATCAGAAAATCATCTTTTATAGGATAAATAAATCTCTTAAAAAGTTTTAAGAATATTCTTTGTTCGTTTCAAGAACAAAATCCAGTTTTACTTATAAATAAATCTTATGAAAAAGATTTGCAAAATTTTAAATTACTATTTTCATCCAAAATCAGTAAATACAGGAATAGTCTCATCGAAATATTCATAGAATATTCGATTTATAAAATGGATGAAATAAGCTGGACAATTTGAATGACAAAATAAGTCATTCATAAGAATCATAACGAGTGCGGAATGCGGTAAGTGGAATGCTAATTTCCGCAACTCGTAGCAAACGAAAATCGGTGGCAAGGTCGAACTAGAAAGACCTTAACACCACACAAAAGGTTTCTTAGGTGATAATCCTAAGACAAACTCAAAATACCGGAAAATATCTCAAACTACATGAATTAGAGAAATAACACTTTCCTTATAAGTGAGCTTAAGGAATAAAATGATGCCATCAAGTTGGAATCAAAATTGTAAAGGAAAAATAGAAATCTGCTTAACAGATTGAAAATGTCGAAGATGAATAGTCCACTCGAAAAATAGGATATGGGCTTCACAATGATTAAGCCGATCCTTTCAAAAAAATCAATTCTGAAGCCTAAGTAAAAATATCGGCTCGGAAAGAAAAGTCTCATAAAATAATTTCGACATCGATAAAAAAAGCAAATTGAGTGTTGCGGATCTACCATCCGGATTCACAATCCTCAAAGAAGTCAACAAGCCCAAAGTATTTTCAAAGAAAAAGAATCAACAAGTTCTTTTGATATAAAATAGTGAGATGGACCCCATATCAAAAAGAACTCAAATAGAAAGCTCACGAATTAAAACAATGCCATCAAGGATTGAATGAAAATACCTTGACCAAGAGAAGAGTTGCCAGGGGCCTGCAGCTTTCCTTCTCACTTGTTTGGAAGCTTAGGACACGAAGATAAAAGATGACCCGAACCTTTGCAATAACGGCAAAAGAGGGGTTTCGGGCACACCCTTACATGGTGGTCTGTGGAACCACGATTATAGCATCGTCCACGACTAGAGGTAGGAACTTTTGCTACCAGAGTTTGTTGCTTCCCTTTCTTATTAGAATCGGGACCTATGAATTTGATAGGCCTCTTCAAGTTATTGTCTAAGTTCCGTTGGGCACGCGCAACTTCAACATCGCCTTCATTATCGGCCTCTTCAAGACGAAGAGCGATATCAATAAGCTGATCAAATGAAACCTCAAGTTTCAGGAGTAATGGCTTCTTAAGATTTTTATTCAAGCCATAGACAAATCTCTGATTTTTCTTCAATGGGGTATTAATGTACTCAACCCCGTATTTGGACAGAGATTCGAAGGATGCGATATAGTCTGTCACAGAAGATTCACCTTGAACAAGGTCTATGAAACGCCGGGCTAAAGTTACTTTTTCAGCCTCCGGCACAAATTTCGATTCGAATCTTTCCCGGAATCGCTCCCAAGTGAGATCCGCCTCAACGATTTCAGAAATTAGGAGCTCATACCAATCTAACGCTCTTTCTTGGAGCATGCTAGAAGCCACTTGGACTCGATGTAGATCAATAAGGTTCATGCGAGAAAAGATGCGATCGCATGATTTGAGCCAAGCTTGAATTTCTATAACACTCTCGGATCCCTTGAATGGCCTTCCACCCAAATCGGCGTAGTCTCTGCACAAGCGTGCAAAACCGGATCTAGGATGAGTAGGCTCTGGATTGGGTCCGGCTGCTTGAGCGTTCTTAACAAGATCTAAAAGCTGCTGGGCAGACATAAATACTCCATCCTGGGGAGTAGCACTAGATTGACCGGCGCTGGGACGGCCAGGTCTAACCATTTCTCTTCCTTAAGAAAGAAAGAAGGAAGAAGAAGAAGGTTATTCACAAATGAATATCAAGCAATCTTAATAGATAAAACAAGGAATCATAAAGAAAATAGGATGAATCGGTACGAAGACTCGAATAAAATGCTAAAGCACGACACCTAAGAAGAACTTAGGACGATGATCCTTGTTATAATATTCCATATTGTTCCGAAGTTTCGCTCCGATACCAAGCTGTGACGCCCCACCTCTATACCCACGCTAGCCAAGAACACTACGGAGTAGTGTTGTCGACTAGCACGGAGAATAAGGCTGTTGAGGAGCGACCATCTGTATAATTGCTTAGTGCGAGCATCGATATGTCAGATAGTATAACATGCATTTCTTTCGAGAGGAAATCCGACATACCGACACAAACTCATAGCTACTACAAAGTGGCTATAATGTCTTCGGAAACAAATATAGCAATAAACATAACATGAACCAGTCAGAGACAATTCATATCACAAAGGCGGAAATAGATATGAATATAACACATGAAAGTGTTCATCAGAGTAGTGGTCAAAAAAAATCCACAATATCCAAAAAGAATAGATACAAGTGCAAGACAAAAGAATAAGTATACATCATAGAGTCTGTATCTCAAATGTACACAACAAAAGACTACTAATCTAAGTAGTTAGCCAAAAGTCAGATGATAGTCCGATAAGGAGTCAAGCAGAAGCACCTGTAATATCTCAGTCTGACCCGAGTATTATTTAAAAAGAAAATAATAAACGGATCAGTCTAGCTATAAATATCAGATGAAGTGATATATAATAAGAGATATGACATAAACATATAATAATCACAATGCAAGCTGTGACATATAAGTAATTGAAAAATCAATGAGAGATTAATCAATATCACAAAGATCTACCCAAGATAAAAAGGAATGTCATACTCCTAATTTCATTCACTATGCCACAATATATGACATATATATCAATGCCCATCGTAAAAGTTGGTGAAACATAAATTCCAGAATTCAACACATGAAATCCAGAAATCACAAGGAAAAGGATCAACGACGTCGTACAGCGGGACATCCGATGAACCAAATCACAATCAAAGGGAACTAGACGTCGTACAGCGGGACGTCCGATGAACCAAATCACAAAGATATAGCACAATGCTAGTCTAAAACCTAAAATGATCGTCATGATCAAAGAGAAGTGTCGATTACAATAAGCTAGTAAATATATGAGCTTAGCTTCATGTCCCATAACCACTAGCATAACTTAAATATTTACGAACAAATTGTAGGTCTCCACTAGAAAATTGTCACAAGAGATTCAATCGAACAAGTCCAAGAATTAACCGACGAAGTAAACGCAAGCGTTTCATACCACTCGTTTTACTAAGTCGTTTAATTAGATTTCCCATACGAGTGAGGTAAAGGTTTGTATATGCTAATAGATTGGAAAACTGTTTTATAAACGAATTTGGTATTAAAGTAGAGTTGAAATCATTTGAAGAAAGATTTTTGATATTTACTACTAGTATAGAAAACCTTTATATTTTTAAAGTGACAAATCACGAAGAAGATTGTAAGAACAATCAATCACAAAAATTCACATACGAAGACGTGAATAAAATCCAAAGAAATCGATAAAGGATCCATCGAAATGGATATTCAAAAATCCTTAAAAAGAGTCATCAAAGTCATAATAGATGATAACAACAAATAGGATTATCACGAATCGATTTAAATTGGAATTTCAATCCAAAACGGCAAATTGGACTCAAACAGCAGGTTCAGTCGACTGAACAGAGTTTTCAGTCGACTGACCCTGTGCCTGGAAATTTTCCAGGTTCGGGAAACTTTCTGTTTCCAGTTTCAGTCGACTGTGCAGAATTTTTCAGTCGACTGAATCATGCTTGGAAACTCTCGGGTTTCAGGTTCAGTCGACTGAATCATGCCTGGGCTGTTTTTCAGCCTTATTCAAATGAAGAGCAAACTCTTCCAAAATGCAACCGGACGAACATTGGCTCTAAGGGTTTATGCCAATCGGCAACCCGGCCCTATATGCTCCTCGATGCATCACCAAAAGCATGATCAAACATCCATAAAAGGATTTCACACAAATTTGACTTAAAAACCCAAAAAATTGGAGTATTCACAAAACCAATCCAAATCAAGAGCAAATGCACATGAAGAAGTGTTAGGAATTCATACCCAACAACCAAAGATAATTATAGTCATAGATGTGAGATAAAAATCTTACCTTTGAACCCAAACGAATGAAGAAGATGCTATGAAGCAATGACAAGAACAAGCACTCTTCAATTCCAACTCAACAAGCTTGAATCTAAGCTTAAAGGAGAAACATTTCCTAAATTAGGTTTATGAAATTTCTGAAATCAAAGAGGGAATGAGTTGGAGAAGATGAAGAGGAAGCTTACCAATGGGTTCTCACAGATTTTGGATCAAGAACTTGAGCTAGCAAGAGGAACTAGGGCTTGGAGTTTTAATTTCCACTTCCACTCTCCATTAACATAAAAGCTTGAGTATTAGGAAAATAGAAAAGAAGTGAATGAAGAGGAGAGGATTGCAACTGAATACATAAGTGGGCTCAGCCCAAACCAAAACCCTAAGTGAAAAGTAGCAAAATTCAACTTTCTCCAAATATATCGAAGCTTATACTCAAAAAGGTCGCAAACGTCATTTTGAACTCAATGGGGGTGGTCTCGAGTCCCAATTCGACTGTTTGCAAAAAGTAGATTTTCGGACCAAAATCCGACGAACAGTGAAATATTTAAATAAAATATTTAAATATATAATCGATAAATATGCGGGTTGTTACACTTATTGTTATGAATATAATGTTTTGAATAATATATATTGATTTATAAATTCTTATTTTCCCTTTTTTTTCCTTTTCGCGGACGAAAAGTTTTGAATAGAGGAGAGTCTAACGGCACTTAATTTTCGTTAATTAAATTTGTCATTTTAATAAGATTTATGTAATTTAATTTAGAAAGAAATAAAAAATTTATAATTAATAATGAAGCAAATGTTGAAAATGAAATGAAACCATGGAAATTAAAGCTAAATATTAACAATTGAAATAAAATTACGAATAAATTGAAGTGATGTAAATTGTTATACTAGGCTAAGAATTGAATATAAGAAAACAAAGGTAAATAGTGATTTAATGAATTGATAATATTAAATAGTAAATTGAATTAAATCAATGTCCTGTAGTAATTGAAATATTGTTTGGCAATGAAAACTTATAAAGGTAAGCATTTAATTTACAAATGAAATCAGTGTATTAATTTATTTGTAACTGATGTAAATTAATGCAATTATGTTAATGTAAGTTAATAAATAATTAGTTTGTGCAACCCCAATTAATTGAAATAACTAAAAGGTCAAAATTGATTACATTAAATAAATTAGGGATTTAATTTCATTAAAGGTAATTAAATATTATCTTATTGTAAAATTTAGATAATTTTTGAAATTAATGCTAACTCCATTCAGAATATGACAATTGGTGTAATATTGGGCTTGTAAGCATATATTATAAGTTACCTGTTTAATTAGTTGATGGAATTAGAATTTGAAATAAATGTTAATACAATAAATAAAAGTTACATTAATATGAGAAGTAATACCATGTTTAGAAGTTGTTAAACTAGAGTATATTTGGAAATAAAGATTCATTAATGTAAACCTTAATAAATGGATAAATTGAAATGAAAGGTCAGGTGAGATATTGAAATTTGTTATAACTGGTTATGAGATTTGAATTGTAAGAAATGAATGTAAATACTAAATTTCTAATGAAATAATAATAATATAGTTAATGTACAGAAGTATTTAAGAACTGTAACGGGGGCTTGATAATAGGGAACGCATGAGTGTAATTAAAGGCATGGTAATACTTGTTATAATTTACCTGTTTATTTGGTTTAATAATAAAATTGGAAATCAATTAGAGTTAAATGAACCTTAATGTTATATTTATGAGAATTAATGCAATAACTAATTTAGTGCAAATAAATTTATAGAACCAATGGTAAGATCTTAACTGATTGTAATTAATAATTTGAAATAATGACTATTGGTTGAATAAAGGGATGGAAATAAAGTTTTATCAATATATTAGAATTTAATATACGATAATAGGATTAATTGCAATTCAATAAAAGTAAATACTTAGAAGATTGCATAAATGGAAATTTAGATAAAATTTAAGAATATAAATATAAACAATCGTGAACTAATGTAAATTGCATCCTTTTGATAACGATAAATTAAATAATAGAATGAAAGGTGAATTAATAGAATTATTGGAAATTAAATTTATAATTTAAGGAAATTGAGGTTAATATTGAAATTTATAAATTATTCACCTCTAAGTTGACATTTAAATTTGTTTAATCATTGTAAATGATTGAGAAATCATAAGTAATGAAATTTGGCAAATTTTCGAATTGAAATTGAAAAGTTGATTTAGTTAATTAATTTTAAATTATTTAATTAACTGGAAAGATAGCCATTTTGGCCCTGACTCGGATTTCGACGAAACCATTTTCATCGGATCCGTAAAAGTGAATTATTGTAGGATTTCAAGTTTCGTAGCGATCACACTTGTGGTTTGATCGTACGGACTCTAAATGCCTTGAAATAAATTAAATTGAAATCAATTTGAAAAATATTGATTTGAGCATAAATTCTTCATACGATGGAACTTGCACTTGAAACTTTTTCCATCGCGTTTAAAATATTTTAAACAGGTAAATAGGCACAAGGAAGAAGTTGAAAAAAAAATTAGTCTTAAGGACAACAAGTTTGCTTTTTAGTCTGAAGGACACTTTTTAGTGTAAACTGAAAATGATAGTTACAACTATCATTCTGTGATTTACACTAAAAAGTGTCCTTCAGCCTAAAAAACAAATTTCTTGTCCCTGAAACTAAAAAAAATTCTTACTTTTTCCTTGAGGCTAAAATCCCCTATTTTAAAATATCTATTTTGATATATGGGTTGACCCAATTTCGTTCCGGAGTCGAAACAGGCTTTTTGGGTCACTTTGGAGTTAGCGCGTATATCCAACCTTATCCATCCATTCTAATTTCTGACGTACCTATATAAACCCAGTTATAAACCCTAGCAGCCTCTATTCCTCATTTCTATACGTATAGAAACTTCTGTGCTCCCCTTCCTCAATGGCTGTAAATCCTAATTTATCCAATTCAAATTTTCAGTTCAAAAATCAAATTCAAAAATCCAAACACCTCAGAAAATTTCAAAAAAAAAATATTTCGAAGCTCTCGAAGAGCGCAAGTCAGATCTGCAGTCCGTTTTTCGATCTAGGTTTTCATTTGACCGAAAAATTAGGAAGAATTTTTGGTCGTTCATCGCGTCGAAATCAAACTAGTCGGATCGTCGAACCCTTTCTGGATTTTGCTGAGGTGACCGAGGGGAGTCGATCGGTATGGTTCGTTTGTGATGTTGACGGTTGGATTGGGCTACATAATTCGATAGGAATTCAAAACCTATGTGGCGGCTGTAGTGCGTCTTCACTGTTCTTGGTCGCGATTGGCCCACGAGGGGCGGCGGGGGTAGGACGTTGCCGCGACGTGTTAGTAGTTGTGGGCGAGGTCGCGTGCTCGTTGTTCATTGCGATCGAATCTGATCAGAGCGAGCTAGGGTTTCTCATGTTTGGCTACAGGGACCTTGCGCATGAGAAGTGATATGCCGACGTAGGTAACCTTATTTTCTTTTAATTTAAAAAAATATATATTATAAATCGTATGAATGTTCTAACGCGCGTAACTCTCACATACGAGGTCGGTTTTACGCGCGGTTTTCTCCACTAGGTTCGTATTGGAATTCAGGACATTTTGGCGCTAGTTGGGAAGAATTCTGAGACTATGAAAATTTTGGGTGTAAATTGGATTTAAATTCAATTTAAATTCAAAAGGTGAGTGTTTTAACCCACTCACAACTTCTAAGATTTCTTATGTTTGTTAAATTTATTTATGATGTGATTTGAAATTTATTTATAGCTGTTGGGTATATATTTAATCATCATCTCAGTTAACTTGCATTTAAACTGTTATTTAATTTATTTATTGCATATAAATCGCCAGTTAAATTGTTATTTATCTATTTACTGCATATAAACTGCCATTAAACAGTTAATTAAATTATTGTTAAATATTAATTGCTAGTTAATGCCTGTTGTTTATTTTTTATTCTATGTTGATGTTATTGATTGAATTGGATGATGATTGTTATAAATGGTTGATGATTGATATTGGATGAATGAATGCTGTATTTTATATTGTATAAACTGCAAGTTATTGTGCATTTTCATTTCATTTGGGATTGCAGTTTGAAATGATATAGAACCGCAATTTTATTTTAAATTACGGATTGAAATGATAAATATCCGTATCACTTGACCATAGGGTAGAAAATTATATACAGGCATCTCGGTATGTATATATAAAGTTATTTTTGAAATGATTTTCTATGGTTTTGTAAAGAAATATACGGTTTTATGAGATATTGATTGTATATTTTATAATGTTATTTTATATATAGTTAAATTTTTAGTTTAAACTATGTATAAAATTGGTTTAAAGATAAAGAAGCTAAATAATAAAGTTTGATTTTACTAGAATATAACACAGTTAAGTGTTTATTTAAATTATATTTCTGGAGTTTAAAATTAATTAAATCAGAATAAGGTGGGAAGATAAATATGAATTTGATTTGGATTAAAGTATATAAGAATTTTTCTCGAATGAAATTGATTCGAATTTAAATAAATTTAAGATTTTAAAAGGTATGATTTAATAACTTGATTTTGGTTTGGAGGATTTAAATGAATATTATTAAGTTAATTAAATTGAAAGAATATCCAGTATTTGAAGTTTAAAGGTTTTACTTAAATGATATTAGATTTTTAAGTAAACATTTCAAATCTAAATAATAGTAATTGACATTGATATATATGGAATTATCAAGAATTAGTTTTGAAATGGTGGAATGCGTAAAGCTTTGAAATATATGAATTGAAATGGCTTATTGAGAGGTTCAAATTGGTATTTGGAATTTATTTGAAATTTTAAAGAAGCTATTTTATTGTATAAAGTAATTTAATAATTAAACCATTTAAGTATTATAAGTTATGTTTCAAAGCTATAAGTTTCAAGGTATATAGATTTGAAAGTGTTATGTTTTTGAAAATGATATATTTGAAATAAAATGATATCATATTGATTTGGGTTTAAAATAGAAATGATATCGTATTTATATGATTTTGAAATGGATATTATATTCTGGTTTTAAAGTATAAATTATTTTGAAAAGACCGCGGTGTTATAATAACGATTGGTTGTTGAAGAGACCGGGATCGGAAGTTGTCATACTCTTTGCCAACTCCGAAAACCACTTTAACAACCGTGTACGCGGTGGAGATTCCAGAATGAAGTAGGATGGTGGCGGTGTTTCCTTTGAGGTAAATACGTGGACCCAACTCCCGTGAGTTGGCATAAGGTGGCTAAAACAGGAGCGATTGACGGGTTAATTGAGGTACCACCTTTGATCGGACACATCCCTTCGATATTATACTTTGACTTTTGGATTGATTCGGTGTCCACTTTTGATTTTTTTTTATTTGGAGGTGTGGCTCGAGGTGGGCGGTAGCTACGCGCTACGCGTTACCACCGACCCGAAAGCGTAATTGGTATATCTATCTTGGCATTGCCTAGTTGTGCCGTGCCACCTACCCTATCGTGCCTTGTACGTGTTTGGTTTTCTCCCATAGCCCATGGAGTATTTAGAGTAGTCTCCCGATCTGGAGATGCGTTGATACTGGATAGACTACTGGTACTATTACGTGTTAAGGGCTATATTGGTAACCCCTTAATGCTTTGAAAAAGTAAGTTTATTTTACTATTTAGACACTATTATAATAGCGAAATATTACTACATAGTAAATAGTTTAATGGATCCTTAGGAGATGGGAATCCCGAGCATCTCTTAAGTTACTGTATTTATATTTATTTCTGTAATTTAACTCACGTAAGATATTTTAGTTCTAACTCGAGTGTTTTGTCTTTTCAATTCGCTCGGGTTAGCCTGAGCATTTCAGGATTCGAAGACTTTAGCTCTGGAGGACGAGGACGAAGATTTATATTACTACTATCTACTATATTATTCCACTACACCATTTTATTCCGCTGCATTGTTATTATCCTTTAGTATGTGAACTCTGATATTTATTGTATAAAGAAAAATCAAATGTTTGTAAAACAATTTTATGAACCGTATATTGATTATAATATTTTATTGTTCTGCTGCAAGATTCTGCTTTTTTTCTTCTTCTCTGCTTTTCTTATTTACCCCATAACAATCTGCCCTTTTTTATGTTTTAAGTCATGTTGTTAATCGTCGATTTAAAGCGTACAAAAAGGCGGGATGTTACATCAGATAGACAATCAATTCAAGCATTTAATACAATACAACCATTTATAAGCAAACCCACATTCAATAATCTTTTATAAGCAGGGAAAATTTAATTATTAAATCCTTAATTAATTCAATTAAACTTTTAATTAAATTAATTCCTTATGAATTAATTATCCAATCCTGATTGTAAATTAACTTAACCCAGATTAATAAATTTATAATCCCGGTTAATTATCATCAATTAATTACAAACCATTTAATAAATTATCCTTCAATTATTTATTAATTAACCTTAAAAAATAAATTAATTAACTTTTAACTATTAATCTTTAATTAATAAATCAATTAATCTTTAAAAATTAACCTTAATTAATTATCTTTAATTAATTTTATAATTAATTAACCCCTAATTAATTAAGTAATAATCTTTTATTAACTTCAATAAGTAATTATACTTAATTAATTTCATTAAGCAATCATTCTCTAATTACTCATCATTACTTAATTAATTCTTTACGAATTAATTAATCCTCAATTAATATTTAATTAACCTTTAATTAAGTAATTATCATAAATTTCAAACTAATGATACTTAAATCTTAAGATAACCCATTTATCTTAATTGATTTACTTAATCATCATTTATATTAAATTAAATGCTTGAAAATAATAATACAAAATTATTTAAGAACTTCGATTTATTAAAGTTTAATACACCAACCCTAATGACTTCTTAATTAACTCCTTAATCGCATATTTATTTAAAATAAACCTTTAAACAAAGTTTAGATATATACATATTAAAACATTTCAACTCAATTAATTAAAATAATTATTTAAAACCCTTAAATAATACCAACTTTATTACATCTTTAATATTTAAAAAGAATTAAGTAAGATATTGTTTAATTTTTCAATAAATCGTTTAATTTGAATTCACTTGAAATTTAGTTAATACTTTACTCTTAAAAAAACATTTCAAATACTTCATAAAACATGTTCTTGCTTTTGTTTTCAAATCTGGATTCTATTTCATTTTAAATTCAAAAACCTAAATATTTTTATTTATTTTAAAAAAATTTAAAACCCTGGTTAATTGAAAACAACCCGAGACAAATCTTTGTCTAACCCGAGCCTGGCTTCGAGCTTCACCCCTCCCACTGTTGCTTCGAGTCGTACCCATGCTTTTCTCGAGTTTGGACCCAAGAACATTCTTTCTTCCCTAAATTTCAATAATCGCCTAATACCAATGATATTCGTGAACGTGTACATGTAATCGGAGCGATTCCGATCATCAACGCCGACACCAACCAGTCACCAATGATCCACTCACCTTGCCTGAGCGCCCAGATTCCTAAGGCTCGACGTCGATCGTAGTTGAGCATTTCAACTCGATTGGAACCAAAAATCGCTGATGAAAATCCTCTTCGCCACGAAGCCACCTTCCACCGATGAACTTCCACGATCATCTAAAAAATCAGTGACTATTTTTTATGTAAACTCCATTACTTGAACTACCTCTAACATCAACCCCAAGGCTCGATTTCCCGTTGATCATTGGGAATTGACGAAGACGCGATTCAGTTCAAACCCAAATTCCACATTCAATACAAAATTAAAAATCTTGACTTTATTAGTAAAATTCATTGTTTTTAATTTCGATTCCATATGGATGCTCAAATATGGAAATCCAGATTATCAATTTTCCTGATTTTGAACCATTTTCACCGTATATTAATATTTCCAGGTAGTTTATAAACAAAACTTACTTAAACTTATTATTTTAAAACTTAGATCTGGATTGTGTAAACAAATTTTATTTAGATCCAAACTAAAATAATTTAGAGCGAGAGAATTTAATTTTTTTGAATCAGGTCTTGGAAACCTGTAACTTATAACAGTGTTCAACATGTTCATACAGACATGCATATCAATATATATATGTGTCACGACACAAATTTCAACGTTCAGAATTCGACACCCGTACTTCACTTGTACTTGAATGCCGCAAATTCAATCGTTGAAATCTGACTCGTGCCGGAGCTTATTACACATTAAGTATAACAACACAGCGAAAGAAAATGAATAATATATCATTTACATACAACAGTTGATTACAATGACACAAATGGTATCAACAGTATCAGAGACGATAACAACAGCGAAAAGGATAACAATGGATGAGATAACTCCAATACGATTTCCAAAAGAATCCAACACCATCAAGAAACTCCATCTCCAAAACTCCAAACCAAAGGTAGCTTGAACCAAAAGCTCGAACCACCATTAATGCTGAAGTGAAGCAACTCGATCCAAATGCGACTGCTGATATCCGAAGATTGAATGCTATCGAATCTAAACCTACTATTTGATTATATGAAAATCCCAACTCTAGACTACCCGTTTGGAAAATTGTGGGCACCCAGAGTTTAGGAAGGGAACAATAAACTCCGGGTCAGTCATGGGATTGGTATGACCAAACGAAAACAATTTTTTTTAAAACAATCAACAAAAGAAGTAGAAGAAATTCGCTATGCTTTTGGAAAATGAAACTACCATAAGGCCTCCCGCCACACACACAATACAAGCGCAAACTTGGAGGATATTTCTCCTTATGACAGTCAAAAATGCTTGATATGAGAAAACTCTTTTGATATTATTATTAGTGCATAGTGCAGAAACATTTGCAAGTATAATATTAATCTTAGCCAGCATATGTACCATTATAGTATGCCTACTATGGCTACCATGTTAAATGGCAGGTTCTACAACTAAAACTATACAAGGCGCGTATTGGATGATTGGATTTCCAACAAACGGTCAGGCAAAGGAACTTCCCACACAAAATGGAACGCCTCTGGAGGGACGTCCCCGAGAACCTAACCGGATCTCTGCCAACACAAGGCCAGGTTACCTCTGTAACTAGGTAACTACTGACAGAGCATGCCATCCCCCGGTCGTTACCAACCTTTATCCAAGACGCCTCTCAACAACAACCACAAAGTGCTAAGTCTGCAGCATCCACATAGGTAAATATCTGGGTTCCATACCATGATACTACCCTTTATCCAGAAGGAAATGGACATACCCTCAGGGGCACTACCCCCAAATAACCTTGCTGCCATGATTCCTGTTTCGACCATTACCGGGTTATGAGGCTCGACGAAGTCTGATGCAGCTAAGGCCAGAGAAGAAGTTGTGCAAACTTTAATTCCTGAAAACACGAGTTGGTGGTGTAGTGTGATGACTCGTCCACGACTCAATGAAGGTTTGAGTCGTTTTCGAGCTAGGGAAGGAGGTCCACGACCTAACAAACCACGGGAGAAATCAGGCCGAGATAACAAGGCATCGGAGTTGAGTCGTCCACGACTCAACGGTCTATCCATAAGTCGTTTGCGACTTAACCAAGCTCAGGAGAAGAAGTACCGACCTAATGATATCTACATGAGTCGTCTACGACTTAGCATGAAGCAAGGGAAAGCCCCAGCTAGTGAAGGCCTTGAGTCGGAGGGAGTTAGGACGGCAAGGAGTTGAGTCGCTTGGCTTGTTGAGTCGTGTACCTTGTGTGTTTGATGAGTCGTGAGTCGTTCACGACATAAGTTGGGTCATGTATGTAATATATGAGTCGGTCGTGTTTGAGTCGTTTGTATTGTCTGTGAGTCGTAACGTGTTGAGTCGGGTGAGTTGTGGTTGAGGTAGTAAGTCGTGAGTCGTGCCTGCTTGAGTCGGTTGCGTATGAAGTGTTGTAGTAACAGTATGAAGCGTCTGTTGAGTCGGCAGCGACTTAGATGAGTCGGCAACGACTTAGATGAGTCGTAAGGTATGAGTCGGTCACGACTCAAGGGCTGTGTTGTGAAAACCCTATAAATACGCGTGTGTTGTACATTTTGAGGTAGTTGATTTTTGAATGAAATTCCTTTTTGTTAGCTTTGTGCTTTCATACCAATTGGTAGTTGAGTGTAATCTCCTATCTCCTCTTTCGGTTAATCGAGTGCGCTCGATTCAACGATCGTAGAAGCCGATTCACGGAATCTAGTGCGCTAGATCAACGTGCGAAGAATCGTAGATCTTTAAACACGGTATAGTGCGCTATCAACGTGTTTGAGATAGCTAGAGTTCGGTATCTTTGGATCAACGAACTTGGGCATTTTGGTATCTTCAACTCACCGATTGCTACATTCCATCGATTGAAGTTTTGTTTCGAATTATCCGCTGCGTCATTATTGGTATCGGAGCCATACTTAGCCAATCATAGCAAAGTTGATTCTTGGAGCCAAGTTTTTGAAGTTTTTGAAGTTTGAAGTTGTTCATCGTGTTCATATTGAAGTTGCATCAAATTTGGAGTGTTTGATCCATTTCATTTTGGATCGAAGTGTTGGACCTTGTTTGAATTTGGTCTTGGGTTTTGCGCGCCAAGGTTTGAAGTGTTGGACCGAGTTACTTTGAGTCGTACAAAGCAAACCGAGACAAGGGAAGCCGTGCACTGTTGAGCCGTGCCTTATTGTTTGTGAAAGCTTTTGAAGTTTTGTGTTCAAATTGTTGAAGTGTTTGTGAAGTTTTCAACCATGCCACCAAGGAGAGCTAATCGACATCAAAACGTTGAAACTTTGTATCGTAGAGAAGAAGCCGAGCTTATGGAACAACGTATTAATGAAAAATTTGATGAAGGCATTGGAAAATTGGAGAGATTGATGAATGATTTGAATCAAAGGAGGAGATCACCAAACTCGAACCATGGAGGAAACCGAGTTTCGCCATCGGTTACGGAAGCAAGGAGGGTATCACCACATTCTTGTAGAGATAGAAGAGAAACGTCAATTTCATCACGAAGAGATCATCATGACTATGCACATGAAGAGAGAAGAAGTCAACGTGAATTTGACAATGAAGTATATAGGGATGAAGAAAGACATAGTCAAAGAAGCATGCATGAACGAAGAGATGATAATGGTCGAGATCGATGTAGGCGTACCTTTGATTTTGTTGAAGAAGGTGATAGAGCTAGTATTCATTATCGAGATCGAGATCAAGTTCGAAATTCTTATCGGGATGTTGAAGATGATCGTCGATGGGAATCGGGTATGAAGATGGAAATTCCGGAGTTTAAAGGCGGGATGGTTGCTAAAGAGTTCTTAGATTGGGTTTCAAATGTTGAACAGATCTTTGATTTCAAGGAGGTTCCTGAGCATAGAAGGGTGAAGTTGGTTGCTACTAGGTTGAGGGGGAGAGCATTGGCGTGGTGGCAGCAAACTAAACTTACCAGAGAACGGATGGGGAAGTCAAAGATAGAATCATGGGATAAGATGAAAAAGTTGATGAGATCTACTTTCTTACCTTACAACTATCAATCACTTATGTATCAGAGGTTGCAGAATCTGAGGCAAGGGACGAAGTCTGTTAGTGATTATGCTGATGAATTTTACCAACTCATTGCCAGGAATGATATTATGGAAACGGAAGAACAGCTAACTGCTAGATTCATTGGGGGATTGAGAATGCAGATCCAGGATATGGTTAATATGTTCGATCCTAGATCCGTTGCAGAGGCACATCAGAAAGCGTTAGCTTGGGAGAAACAAGGAAGACGTGGTGGTGGTGTGTTTACTAATTCCAATAATCAAGCAAGGGGTGTTGGTGGAAGTTCTAATGTTCCTAATCCTGTTTCAAAACCAGTTGTAAAGGAGGCTGAGAAGGCGAAGGTTAGCAGTGGTTTCAAATGTTATAATTGTCAGGAGTTGGGTCACAAAAGCAACGAATGTCCGAAGCCGAAGAAGAGAACCATGGTTGCAGAAGTTGAGGAGGATGATGGTGAGGAGGCAGAATGTTCAAATACACCTTATGTTGAAGAGGAAGAAGAATTGTTTGGAGATGAAGGTTGTAATCTTATGATGAGGAGAAGTTGTTTGACACCAAAGCAAGAAGAGGATTCTAGTTGGTTGAGAAGCAATATTTTTCAGTCGACATGCACTATTCTGGGAAAGGTTTGCAAGTTCGTTATTGATGCGGGAAGTTGTGATAATATTATTTCTACAGAGGCTGTGAGGAAATTGAACTTGAAGACTGAGAAGCATCCTAAACCGTACAAGCTAGCATGGTTAAGGAAGGGCGGTGAAGTGAAGGTGTGTCGAAGAGCTTGTGTTAATTTTTCTATTGGGAAGAAGTACAAAGATGAAATTTGGTGTGACGTTGTAGACATGGATGTGTGTCATCTGTTGTTGGGCAGACCATGGCAGTTTGATAGAGCAGTACAACATGATGGTCGTGCCAACAGTTACAGTTTCATGTTCGAGGGTACTAAAATCACTTTGGTTCCCAAGAAGCAACAGCAGAAGGAGAGCAAGCTGGAGGAGATTGAGGAATTGAAAACTCTGTTGACTTTGAAGGAGTTTGTCAAAGAAGTTGAGGAAGAGACTGAAGTATTTTTGTTGATTGGGAGAGAGAGTAGTGAAGAAGTTGAAATTCCAGAAGAAGCAAAGCCAATTTTGAAAGAATTTGAAGATGTCTTTCCAGAGGAGTTACCTAAGGAGTTACCACCACTTAGAGACATTCAACATCAGATTGATCTTGTGCCAGGAGCAGTTTTACCACATCGACCACATTACCGAATGAGTCCGAAGGAACATGAGGAGTTACGAAGGCAGGTGGAAGAGTTGTTGGAACAGGGACGTGTTCAGGAAAGCTTGAGTCCTTGTGCCGTGCCAGCATTATTAGTACCAAAGAAGGACGGAACATGGAGGATGTGCACAGATAGTAGAGCTTTGAATAAGATCACTGTTCGATATAGATTTCCTATGCCGAGGTTGGATGATTTGTTAGATCAATTGAGTGGGGCAACTATATTTTCAAAGATTGACTTGAAGAGTGGTTATCATCAAATTCGAATCAGACCTGGAGACGAATGGAAAACAGCTTTCAAGACAAGAGAGGGATTATACGAATGGTTGGTTATGCCATTTGGTTTGTCTAATGCACCTAGTACATTCATGCGGGTGATGAATCAAATCTTTAGACCATTCATTGGGAAGTTCGTTGTGGTTTATTTCGATGATATTCTGATTTACAGCAGAAGTATGGAGGAGCATGTTCTACATTTGAGGGAAGTGTTGATTATTCTGCGTGAAGAACAATTTTATGCTGCTACAAAGAAATGTGTGTTTATGACGCATACTGTTTTATTTCTTGGGTATGTTGTTTCAGGGGAAGGTATTCAAGTTGACCAGAGTAAAGTTGAAGCTATTAGAAATTGGCCACAGCCGAGAACTATCACTGAAGTTAGAAGTTTTCATGGATTGGCATCATTCTACCGAAGGTTCATTCCACATTTCAGTAGTGTGATGGCACCAGTTACCGATTGCATGAAAGGGAAACAATTTGTATGGTCAGAAGAAGCGGGGGTTGCTTTTGAGAAGATCAAGGAATTGTTGACGTCTGCACCAATTCTTGTTTTACCGAATTTTCAGTTATTGTTTGAATTGCATACTAATGCTTCGAAGGTTGGTATTGGAGGAGTTCTGAGTCAGAATGGGAAGCCAGTTGCTTATTTCAGTGAAAAGTTATCAGGGGCGAAGATGAGATACAACACATATGACGTTGAATTATATGCTGTGGTGCAAACGATTAAACATTGGAGACATTATCTATTTCAAAAAGAATTTGTTCTGTACACTGATCATGAGGCATTGAAGCACTTACAGGGGCAGGATAAAATTTCAGCGAGACATGCATCATGGATTGCATATTTACAGCAGTTTACTTTTGTCGTTAAGCACAAATCAGGGGTGACAAATCGAGTAGCTGATGCTTTGAGTAGGAGGAGTCATTTATTAACGACAATGAAAGTTGAAGTGACAGGTTTTGAGATGTTGCCGGAGATGATTAATGAAGATCCTTACTTTGTGAAATATGTTGAGAAAGTGAAGGGTGAGAATACCGATGAATTTACGTTGGTTGAAGGTTTTCTGTTTAAAGGGAATCGTTTGTGTATTCCAGACTGTAGCTTGAGGTTGAAAATTGTCAAAGAGTTACACGAGGAAGGGCATGTGGGCCGCGATCGTACTTTGCAATTGATTTCACAGTCTTACTTTTGGCCGTCGATGAGAAAAGAGGTTGAAAGATTCGTGGAGAGATGCCATATTTGTCAGGTGTCAAAGGGAACAGCAACGAATGCAGGGTTGTATATGCCATTACCAGTACCATCTAAGCCATGGGTTGATATTAGCATGGATTTCGTTTTGGGTTTGCCTAGAACTCAAAGGGGAAATGATTCGATATTTGTTGTGGTGGATAGATTTTCGAAGATGGCACATTTTGTTGCTTGCAAGAAGACAGCAGATGCAGTTCGAGTGGCGCAGTTATTTTTCAAGGAGATTTATCGACTTCATGGTTTACCAGAATCTATTGTTTCTGATCGAGATACTCGTTTTCTGAGTCACTTTTGGCTGAGTTTGTGGAAGATGGTGGGAACGAAACTGAAATTTAGTAGTGCTTATCATCCGCAAACTGATGGGCAGACAGAAGTTGTTAACAGGTCATTGGGAAATTTGTTGTGTTGTCTTGTACAGGATAATTTGAGAAGTTGGGACATGAAGCTATGTCAGGCAGAATTTGCTCATAATCATGCAGTGAATCGTAGCACAGGATTCAGTCCGTTTCAGATTGTCTATTCAAACTTACCAAGGGGACCGTTGGATTTAGCAGTAGTACCACAGTCGAAGGGAACAGTTAAACGAGCTGTTGATTTTGTTGATGAGTTGACTGAATGTCATAAAGTCGTTCAGAAACGATTGGAGAAATCGAATGAAAAGTATAAGAAGTTTGCAGATTTGAAACGACGGAATGTTGAATTTAAGGAAGGTGATTTGGTTTATGCTGTATTGACAAAGGATCGTTTTCCAGTGGGTGCTTATAACAAGTTGAAGGCGCGAAAAATTGGACCAGTTGAAGTTTTGAAGAAAATTAATGAGAATGCTTATCGATTAAAGTTACCGGATGATGTTTATACTTCTGATGTTTTTAACATCAAACATTTAATTCCATATCATGGAGGTGGGATTGTTGAGGAAGAATTTACAAATTCGAGGTCGAATTTTTCTCAACCAGGGGAGGATGATGCAGCTAAGGCCAGAGAAGAAGTTGTGCAAACTTTAATTCCTGAAAACACGAGTTGGTGGTGTAGTGTGATGACTCGTCCACGACTCAATGAAGGTTTGAGTCGTTTCCGAGCTAGGGAAGGAGGTCCACGACCTAACAAACCACGGGAGAAATCAGGCCGAGATAACAAGGCATCGGAGTTGAGTCGTCCACGACTCAACGGTCTATCCATAAGTCGTTTGCGACTTAACCAAGCTCAGGAGAAGAAGTACCGACCTAATGATATCTACATGAGTCGTCTACGACTTAGCATGAAGCAAGGGAAAGCCCCAGCTAGTGAAGGCCTTGAGTCGGAGGGAGTTAGGACGGCAAGGAGTTGAGTCGCTTGGCTTGTTGAGTCGTGTACCTTGTGTGTTTGATGAGTCGTGAGTCGTTCACGACATAAGTTGGGTCATGTATGTAATATATGAGTCGGTCGTGTTTGAGTCGTTTGTATTGTCTGTGAGTCGTAACGTGTTGAGTCGGGTGAGTTGTGGTTGAGGTAGTAAGTCGTGAGTCGTGCCTGCTTGAGTCGGTTGCGTATGAAGTGTTGTAGTAACAGTATGAAGCGTCTGTTGAGTCGGCAGCGACTTAGATGAGTCGGCAACGACTTAGATGAGTCGTAAGGTATGAGTCGGTCACGACTCAAGGGCTGTGTTGTGAAAACCCTATAAATACGCGTGTGTTGTACATTTTGAGGTAGTTGATTTTTGAATGAAATTCCTTTTTGTTAGCTTTGTGCTTTCATACCAATTGGTAGTTGAGTGTAATCTCCTATCTCCTCTTTCGGTTAATCGAGTGCGCTCGATTCAACGATCGTAGAAGCCGATTCACGGAATCTAGTGCGCTAGATCAACGTGCGAAGAATCGTAGATCTTTAAACACGGTATAGTGCGCTATCAACGTGTTTGAGATAGCTAGAGTTCGGTATCTTTGGATCAACGAACTTGGGCATTTTGGTATCTTCAACTCACCGATTGCTACATTCCATCGATTGAAGTTTTGTTTTGAATTATCCGCTGCGTCAAAGTCACATCCACAAAACTACACTTTTCACAAAGTCATGCTTTGATCAACAAATGATCAGTAGCACTTCATATGTCACATTACCAAATTGGGAATATATCACTAGTAACCATCAATTACATAACCTCTAAGCTGGTACGTCTCAGAGAAGGGCGTTAAGCTAAGAGAATAAATCCCCGCCACCAAACAGAAATGTATTTGATAGGAACTGGTTTTACATCTCAAAGTGTAATGTCAGAAACATATCCATACAAGTCTATACCGGATTCGAACATAATCGAAGGCACTTCCAAAGAAGCCCTTACAATCCGAGCATCCTCAATCCCGATCGGACTCCCCATCATATATGGAGATCTCTATACCGGAGCAACTCAGTGCAGAGTCATTCGACATGTTATCCTATCATTCTCGAAGACACCCGGTCTTCACCACCGGTCTTCAATTTCAATCCATAACGTCGTATCACCATTCGAAATGGGTTATATGACACAAAGTCCTCTTCTGGCTAAACCGAATAGCGAGCGCAATATTTAAAAACATATGGATATTGGGATCTCAGTTAAGTCACAACTTATTATCCAAAACTTTTCTTTCAAATGGTTTAAACAAATTACCATTTCAAATCTTTAAACGAAAAGATTCACTTCACAAAGTTCACCCATCTTTCACAAAGATTCATTCACAATATTTAAACAAAAGTTCTATCATTAAGATCCTCTTTTGTTTAAAAAAAAGTTCACAAATTATTTCATAAAGATTCCTTCATAGCTTTCCAAAAAATTTCATTTCAAATCTTTTATACAATTGAATATACCTTTAAGATCCTCTTCGTTTACAAAACAAGGTTCACAATTTTTCACAAAGATTAATTCATAGTTTTCAAAACAATTTCATTTCCGTTTCAAACTTGAAATCTTTCCACACAAATTGGAAATCCTTTCTTCATATGAAAGCCATTATTATTTGAAAACAAATAGTTTTCGTTTCGAAAAAATCCGATTACATTTGCACAAGTTAAAGCCTTTCAAGTATAAAACTTGGGTTAAATTCAAATTCCCAAAATAATGTTTTTTAAAATGGTTTAAAACCTATACACATTTATAATTTGTATAACCCTTTTTAAACGATAACTTCCAAACATAGAATTTAATTTCAAATCTTGTATTTAAATTCCAAGCTTTATCAAGTTATTCAAAATAACTTTTATTTTCAAAATTCCCTTTTCAAAAGTTTTTCATATTTAACCCAATACCATTTCCAAAACCATTTGGATTTAAAATTCAATTTTAAAACCATTTCAAAAATCTGTGACTTAACCAATTTCCCCGTGCAATCCATTTTTGTGTGTGTACGGTGTAGTCCAGGGGTTTTACACAATAGTGCAACATCATCAATCATCACAGATTCAAGCACAGCAATATCGATAAGCGGTATATCCCTATAACACTTATCTTCCATTCACAGAGTCACAGATAATTTTCACAAATTCATCACAGACAAATAAATTACATTCATCACAGCTCAAATCCATACAATTCATATCACAAAGCATCACATGTCAGGGATATCAAACAATTCAACATTCGATTGAATCCAAATATCCATAAGTCGAATTAACTTATCATTTGATTGATGTAAATCTGATTAATCACCAATCCTGGTTAATTAGCATTAATTAATTACAAATTGTTTCAATAAATTAATTAACCTCCTTCAATTATTAATTAATCAATCTTTAATTATTAATTATTCCTTAATTAATTATTCCTTAATCATTTATTTATTAACCTTAATTAATAAATAAATCAAACTATAATTATTAAATTAATCTTAATTATTTAATTATCCTTCAATCATTTACCTTTAATTAATTGATAAATAAATTAATTATTCCTTAATTACCCTAATCACTTAAATAAATCTCAAATTAATTATCACTCGATTAACTAATCATTAATTAATTACTTATAATTGAAAAATATTTCTTAAGTAATTAATCACCTTTAATTACTATTATAAATTAATTTCTTTTAATTAGTTAATTATACTTAATCAAATCTCATAGATTAATTATCCTTTTTTACTCATCATAAGTCAATTAACTCTTAATAAATTAATTAGTCTTTTCAAATAAACTTTGAAATAAATTCATTATTAACATAAAACCTTTAAGTTAAATAAGTGTTTTATATAAAAAAACTTTCTGTCTTACTATATTAAGTTTATTTAAATTAAACTTTTAAAATAAAGGTTATATAAATTAAATACTCAAAACTCAATTGAATTGAGATAATTTTATTTAAAACCTTTAACAAATTTAAAACTTGGTTAATTTAAAATAAATTATTTAAAACCTTTTTAATCAATTTTAAACTTGGATAACTTCTAGTATTCACCAAAATTTTTGTTTTAACGAAATTGTTTCAAATTTTTTGATTTGCTTTAAAGTTTAAAGCTGCTCTTCTCTTGATTCCACAGACCCGAGCCAATTACCCACTTACCCGAGCTCAACTTCGGGTTTTCCCTCTATCTTTCTCGACTTTGAGTTTTTACGCAAAATCCTTCGAGTTGAACCCGAAACAACTACGTCTTCCCAAAACCCCCAACCATCGTCGATTCAACTGACATCGTGTGCACGTGCATGCCTGAATTTCATCACTCTGACCTTTGCCGTAGCCTCTGACATGTCAACGATGATCGCCTCTCCCCAAACCATCATCCAGTTTGATCGAATTCATTTGGAATGAAAATCGAGCATCTCGAACAAAAAGGCTAGAACCAAACCAATCAGAAAACCCTCCCTAGCCCTCGTCTCTGACCACCGAAGGTCGCACGATCTCGCCTGAACCACAGCCTCCGTCCTCTCCTTCCATCCCCTTGGTCGCGGTGCGTCCCGATGCGACGTTGACGATGAAATCGTCACATCCTCCACACTGAAAAATATTGGGTCAAAAAACCCCAGATCCACGAATTCCTATTGCCACAGCATTTTATAAATTAAATCCACATTTTTCCGAGGTTCACCGATGCTCCAGCTAACTTCACCAAGAATCACGACCTCCAGTTCGCCGTATATCACCAGAAATTGACAAAAATGTCAATTCCGTTCATCTCACTTTTTCACATGATTTAATGAACTAAAAATTTTGAAACTTTTTTTAGAAATCATGGTTTTCAAATCTAACCCGATGATATATATGAATCATTTAATCAAGAGATTTGAATTTATCATATTTATGAAATTCTTTTACTGTATTTTCAAATTTCTAGAAAACTCAATTTATTTTCCTCAAAAATATTCTTTAGCCTAGTTCTTGATGATACAAACATATTTCATTTAGATCATGAAGCATAAATTGAATTAGAGAAGTAGAATTTAGATTTTCTTTCTTTAACAGATCTAAAACCTATAAAATTTAGAACATACATTCATGTCTGTTCCAAACATGCTAAATTCAATCTATATATTCAAACATGTAGGCAAGTTCACACCATCATTCAAACATATTTCATGTCACACTTCAGAAAACATCAAGTTAAAACCAGGGTTAAGTGGTTTGCTCACCTATGATTTGAGAAACAAAGGCTAGACTTCTTCTTCTTTTTTCCTGGAACCTAGTGTATTTGATCTGAACTGGATTTGTATTCTTGTTTCGGTGATTTGATCTTCAAATTTTCTTAGTTGAACGCTTTATGTTGCTTAGTTGAACTTTGATTTCAGGTTGAACTTACATTTGCTTTTCCCAAGTTTTAAAAAGCTGTTGTTTGATCTGAAACATTAATCTACTGCTTGATGAATATGAGTTGATCTTGCCTTTGATCTTGTTTTCTAAGTTGAGATGCTTTAAGTTCTAAAATTTTAATTTGTTTCAGACTTTGATTTTCTCGAATATAGGCTTTGAATTTTTCTAAGATGATTTCCAGATTTGAAATGAGATGAAGAGATTAGTTCTATTTGATTCCAGGTTTTTGAAATAATTTGTGTTTGTTCTATTTTGTTTTTCCTTGAAATTTTTTTCTGCTTTGAGATATTATACAGTCTTTTGTTTGCTTTGAAAATGAATAAAGAGATGATAAAGAAGAGGATGTTTTGTTTTATAACTTGTTTCTTATTTCTATCCATTTTTAAAAAAAATAGAAATCAAAGAAAATGACACTTGTCCTTTGCATGCATTTTAATCTTAACACTTGTTAATATAATGTACTCAATTCCTAACACTTGTATTATCATATTAATAATGTTTTCAAAATAAAATTTATCTTAAATTTTCTATTTTTTATAAATATATCCTCCTTTATTTATATATATACAATTTAAAATAAGAAATGTTAATAGTGTTTGTGTTATTTCCCCAAAGAAATCTGAGCCTACTGTCAATATTGATAACCCTGTTGCTAATTTACCCACTGCCCCCAGATTTGTAGATAGCCGTGTTCCTGATGTTACGAAGCAGAACTCTAAATCGTGGTCTTCTCTTTTCTCATCCTTGCCCCGTAATGCGGGTGCCTACATCCCGATTGAATTTGAAATGGTTGAGGAAAATGGAGTGATGATTCCTCTCCCTTGTGTTTTGCAAGCCGGTGTGGATTTGTGGTCAGACTATTTGGTTGGTTTCTTTCTTGACCCTCATCACCGTCTTTCAAATGCAGCTTCAGTTCTTCGCAGGGCTTGGAAGATACGTGGTAATTTGGATGTGAAACTGATTGATACGATGTACTTCTTAAAATTTTGCTCTTCAGAAGATCGTCTGCGTGTATTAGATGCTGAGCCTTGCATCGTTGATGGTCGGCCTTTTATTGTTACCCCCTGGTCTCCTACTGTGGCGTGTGCTCGTGAGCAAGTATATTCCATCCCTGTTTGGGTATATTTTTCTCAGATTCCCTCAGTTCTTCAGCCTCTTATTGGTCTGAATTGGTTAGCTTGTAATGTTGGTAAGCTAAAATGTTTTGACTCTAACACGGTGGACCGTGACAAGTTAATGTATGCGAAGGCACTAATTGAGATTTCCCCTTCTAAGCCTCTCCCTACTTCTATTCCTGTACAGCTTGCTGTTGGCCATATTGTGGAAGTTAGGGTTCGCTATGGCTGGGTACCGGATATTTGTACCTACTGTCACTCCTTTGGACACCTAGCTCGTGATTGCCTTCATTCTGAAACTTCTACGGCTGCTCCTAAGTTACCTTTGCCGCGCCCCCGTCCAAGGATCTGGGTCCCCAAAGTTTCTGTCCCTCCTGCTCCTCAGGCTCCGTTGCCTGATCTGCCTGTCCCATCATTGCCCCTTGATTTGCCTGCTTCTCCGCCTGGTTCTGTGGTTCCTGGTGCTGCTCCTGTCATCCCTCTTGATGCTACTTGCCCTCCCTCGCTCCAACCTCCTGTTGCTTGGGATGAGGCCGAAGGATGTTGGATTGATCCCAATTCTGATATGAGGTATAACCCGGAAAATGAATCTTTCTTCCGGTTTGTATCTGATGATCAGCTGGACCTTAGATGCCTTCGCTACAAACAATCTGGAGATTCTATTGTTCTTGATACGGACGGGTTGGATGCGGCTTCTAATGCGGACTTGCTTGCTGATCCATCCTGGGATAGATCGTTTATCTACTGTTCTGATGATGCGGTTTATGACCCTTGTCTTGCACTGCGGTTTCGCCCTTTTGTTGGCCTTTCTGGGTCTGTCCCTTTGTGATCTTCTTTGGTGATTTTGGTTCATAGGGATTCTCCCACCTTGGTGGTGTGTTAGTTTTATCATGTTACCTTTTGTTACTGTGACATAGCCGTCACGTACCTGTGCTGTATTTTCTGTTTCTCCTTTTAGTAGTTAAGGTGCTTTTACCTTGCTCCTGTACTTCAAATTTTTATTACGTGCGTAATAAAAGTGGACGGTCCACTATAAAACCGGCTGGCTTTGCCAAAAAAAAAAAAAATAAGAAATGTTTTTAAACTAATTTTACATTAAATAATTCACATATTTATCATTTTAAATGCAAATTATTTTTCTAAGGCATTTATTTCAATTTTAAATTCAAATTCAATATTCAAATTCAAATTTAAAGTCAAATCTAAATCTAACCATATATATATACATATATATTTTAAATTCAAATAATTCTGAAACATTTATTATTTTTGAATTCTTAAATTCAAATGAAATTTAAAATCTTATATATATATATATATATATATATATTCTTACAAATTTCCAAAAGATATGTATACTTTAAAACTTTTATTAAAGCTCATTTTAAATTTAAGTTATTATTCTTTTTAAATGAATGAAGTTTTATACTTATACATTTTCTATTATTTAATCTTATTTTTTTTTAAGGAAAATGTTTTTTAAAATTTAATTTCTATAATAAATCCCGTTTATTTATAAATATTTACATTTTGAATTTTTCCAAAGTCAAAATTTATTTACAATTTAACTTTCAATATATATATATATATATATATATATATATATATATATATATATAGTCAGAAATATATTTATTAAAAATTTCAAATTAATTCACAATTCAATTTGAAATTAATATATTATTCAAAATATTTTTCTAGATTTCCAATTAGAAATTCTATAAAATCATATTTATATTCATTTATATTAATAAAAAAACAAATATCTATTTAATTTGGAAAATACGAAATTAATTTACAATTTAATTCCAAAAGTTAAATTACTTACCAATTTAAATTTGATTTAAAAACAGAAATGTTATAATATGTGTACATTCAGACATGCAGGCATAATAAACAACATTTTCATCACACATTTCAAGTGTCAATTCCAAAATCAAATAATAGACAGGTTTAAGTAAGTTTGCTCTACTTTGTTTTGAGCAGAGGGGAAGCAAAGAACAAATTCTGAGCCTGGAGATGATGATTTTTGAACTATTTTCTTAATATTGATTAACTTGTTGCTTTGAACTAGCATTTCATTTGTTTCCAGGCTTTGAACTGAAGCTTGATCTTGCATTTGTTCGAATGGCTCCAGATCAGGTTGTTATCTGATCTGGTTGTAAATTGATTTTGGGCTTTGCTTAGATTTCTAGGTTTGATTGTTTGCTTTGCTTATAAATTTTTGAATTTTAATTAATTGTCTGTTGCATGATTTTGTTTTCAGGTTTTGCTTACTTGATTTTGAATCCTATTTCCAGGTTTGAATCTGATCATTGCTTCTATTTTGTTTTAGTTTGGAATCAAGTTGAATTGTTGATGCTTGATTCTTCAAGTTTTGCTTTGTTTGATTTTATTTGATTTCCTTTGTTTTGTTTTAGGTCTGTTTTTCTTTAAATTCGGTTTCTCATATTTGAGAAGTTTTGAAACTGAAAACAGCCTGGTTATTATTATTTTTTCCTTGTGCATGTTTATAAATTTTAATTAAAAGATAAACGCCACTTGTACAATTAAATTATACTTTTAAATTCATATTCTCTTAATTTTACAAATGCCATTGATTGTCTAAATCCTTTTGTTAAATTTTATTTTAAAATTTATGCTAAATCCTTATCATATTATAATTTGCTTTGTATCTCCATATGTTTACATTTTCAGTTTAAACAAATCCATTTACTTTTATTTATATATGTATTTAAAATTTAAAGAATATGGTTTAAATTAAATTAAACACTAATAAACAAATTTTTATATATTAGGATTAAACTTTTAAATTATAACTTTTAAATATAAATATGTATACACATATATATTTAAAATTGGAAAACAAACTTTCATTTTTAAATTTCAAATTCAAAGATTAATATACTATCAATTTGTATTTATAAATGAATAAACAAACAATATCTTTTTTATAAATATATTTATTATTCATTCACAATCTATAAATATTTATTTTCAACATATATGTATTTTTAAATTCCAAATCAAAATTCTATTCACAATTTATTGAATTTTCAAATCAATTCCTTTATTTACAATCTTTTGATATATATATATATATATATATATATATATTGTTTATTTATTCAACTTTTCAGATTATTCCACAATTAGATTTATAATTAAAATATTATCCAAAACATTTATTTCTAAATTTCTAATTAGAAATTCTATTTAAAATCACACACACACACACACACACACACACACATATATATATATATATATATATAAATAAATAAACAAATATCTATTTAATTTGGAAAATACCAAAATTAATTCACAATTTAATTCCAAAAATTAAATTAATTATCAAATTAAACTTGGCTAAAATCTAGGAATGTTACGGATTCCCCCCTTAAGAAAATTTCGTCCCCGAAATTTGCTAGGGAGATAACAAATAACAGATGAATACATCTAAGGTAAAGAATTGATTTACCAGATCAAACTGAATATTTATTCTGTATTTGGCTTACCAAATCAGAATATCATCAATAGATATGAGAACGAACTCATTTGATATCCCACAAAGTATTCGGGTCATCCAGTCTACGAAATATACAGGGGTATTGGTTAGTTCGAAGCTGTGTAGTTAATGCCCCGCTATTACCCTGCTACAATCCCGCTATATCTCATAGTGGATTTCTACCGCTACGATTTTTCCATATAGACCCAGAATATAGCCTTTCCGCTTTAATCCCCGCTGTTTCCGCTATATCCCATTATTTCCGCTATATTCCGCTATTCCCGCTATATCTTTTTTAATAAAATGAATTGAAAAATTGCATTTATACCGAAACTAATTTATTTGATTTAATTTTTAATATATTTTCAGAAATGAAAATACTCTAATATTCTACCAAATTCAATTATGTTACATAACAGTTTTTCGATTATTTAAAGTATATTCGCACATGTTTTTATGTAAAATTATTTGTGTATTATTTATAATTTAATTGAATGGTAATTTTTCCATTTAATTACCATTTATATATTTGTAAAAACATTAAGTATAAGTTTTATAAGCTATTTTAGAGCCATCTTCTATATCCCGCTATATCCTTGTTGTATCCCCGCTATGACTTTTTGCACCTCCATCGCTTTGAATCTACCGAGCACATTAACAGCACAGGTTCGAAGGGATAATTAACCGTTCGTAGAATATATCTGAACTCAAAATAATAGGCAAGCGGATACCATCTTCCACAATTTTCAACACTAGGTATGGATTCCAAACTTAGGTCGGAATACCCTAAAGTTTACACCAGCTTGTCCCTCTTCGGACTTTGATCAACAAAATTTTCTCAAATTTGGTTTTAAACGAAATTGTTTTATTGATACAGTCCAATTTAACTTTATATTTAGTTAAAAAAAATTATTTCTAATAGAACTTTAAATTTATTAAAGTTAAAAACGAAAAGCTGATAAGAAACTGGAAAGAGAGTATGAAATAGAAATTAGAACCCATCCTACAATGATTCGCAGAGCCAATACCACACCAAAGCTTCTCCTTCGAGCTACCACGAAGCTATCAAAGAATTGAAATTGGATCAAAGGAGATTGATTAGAAAATTTATTCCTTGTTGTTTCAAGGTATCGACCATTTGTAGTGGTACTCCCCTATCCCATATCTCGTCCTCTTCTTGCACTCATACTCACTATCAGTGGATAACAAGAGAATTTACTAAGGCACACGAACGGATATCTTAGGCATATACTCATTCTAGGGAATTTGTAACCCTATCTCTAATGAGTTACATAATGTGTTATACTCCAAAATCTAAAGTTCAACCTTTAGCTCTGATAAAATATAAATACCCTGACCTCACATTCGAAAATCGACACTGAATACATCACCCGTATTCAAATGCCGCAGATTCAAACGTCGAATCCGATTCGCTAGAGCTTATAACACATTAAGTATAACAGCACAGCGGAAAAAGGAAATGAGTATCAATATATACAACATTGATACAATATCTGATACAACATGAATCTCAACAATATCAGAGGTAAATATACAATAGCGAAAAGATAAGCATCAAGAGAGAAACTCCAAAAGAGAACTCAAACATCAAACTGCAACTGCAACTCCATAGCTAAAGCTCCAAAAACTCCAAAAGCTAGATCCACCAACATTCTTTCCAAACGCAAAGCGAGAAACCCTCAATCGCGTTGTATTAAGTAAGGTCAGACCGAATGCTAAAAAGAAGCAAATCCAAAGGCTGGATGCTATCGAATTCTACACCTATTATTTGATTATCTGAAAAACCCAACTCTAGACTTCCCGTGCGGAAAATTGTGGGCACCTAGAGTTTAGGAATAGAACAATAAACTACGGGTCAGTCATGGGACTGGTATGAGCAAACAAAAATAGTTTATCTTTAAAATAAACAACAAAAGAAGTAAAAGAAATCTGCAATGCTTTTTGGAAAATGAAACTACCATAAGGCCTCCCACCGCACACACAATGCAAACGCAGAATTGGAGGAGATTTCTCCTTATGATAGTCAAGCATGCTTGATACACAAAAACCATTTGATATTATTATTAGTGCATAGTGCAGAAAACATTTCAAAATTATAATATTAATCTTAGCCAGCATAGACATTTCGAACTATGCCTACTATATCTACCATCTAAACAGTGGGACGCCACCATAGGTATATCGGAGGTTATACAACTAAAACCGTACAAGATGCGTATTGGATGATTGGATTTCCAACAAATGGTCAGGAAAAGGAACTTCCTACACAAAATGGAATGCCTCTTGAGGGACGTCCCCGAGAACCTAACTGGATCTCTGCTACACAAGGTCGGGTTACCTCTGTAACTAGGTAACTACTAACACGAGTATGCCATCCCCCGGTCATTACCAATCTTTATCTAAGGCGCCTCTCAACCAACAACCACAAAGCAATAAGTTTGCAGCAACCACAAAGTTCAGTATCTAGGATCCATACAATGATACTACTTATAATCCAAAAGGAAATGGGCAAACCCTCAGGGGCGCTACCCCAAATAACCTTGCTGTAACGATTCCTGTTTCGACCATTACCTGGTTGTGAGGCTCGACGAAGTCTCCTTGTAACAACCCACAAATACGTACCCCTAGAGTCGACACTATTCTCCCTCAATCAACTCAAGATGTACGAAAATACGAACCATTTGGGTTAAATAAGAAGAGGTAGAAGAAGAAAATAGAAAACAACATCAGAATCTAACCATCACAGCAGAATAAAATATAATAGTTAATAACTAATCTTTACACAAAATCAAATCTGTTTATACATTACATCATCAGAGTATACATAACACACAGCTGGACAGAAATCAAAACATGTCCTCACAAAACTGAATACACAGCGGAATATTTAACAAAAATACGAAAGTACATATCGCCGTCCAGCTCATCTCCTAAGCTCCACAGCATCCTTTCATGTATTTTATAATACTCGGTCTGACCCGAGCATTATAGTTAAATAACACCCAAGTCAGTCTGGAATACCAGCGTGAGAAACCAAACTCAACTTGATTATTAAAGTTTCAAAAATTCTTTTGAAAATAAAAGCATCCCGTAAGACCAGGCCATAAATAAACATGTCAGGTTTTTACCTTACGATAGCAAAAACATTTCTTATCAAAATCCTCTGATATTATAATAGTGTCTACATACAAATACTTATTCAAATAGCCGAAATTGTTATATGATTAAATTCCAGCTACTAGCCACAAAGTGGGTTATACAAACAAAAATCATAAAGGCACGTAGTAGGAATGGATTTCCAACTAATGACAAGGCACTAGGGTACCACCTGTCACAGTACGTGGCCTAGATCACCGTACCGAGGATTACTCCCAATCCCCTGCAACACAAGAACGGAACTACTCCTTACTGGATAATCCCGAGTAAGATCACCCCACGGTTCGGATCAGCAACCGCCCACTAAGCCGAAATAAAAAGGGACATCTAGACAGGGATGACCTCACCCTAATGGGTGCTACCCACTTAGCCTTGTTGCATAACCCTTGATTTTCAGTCATTCCCGATTGACGAGGCTCGAGGCTAAGCATTACCTTTTTAGAACGTTTCACTTAGAATGCCCATCGTCCACCTAACGATGTTTCGAAAGCATTCATCCATCCAAGTCCGTCCCGGGTTCGAACGGAATAGAAGGCACTATTCCTACTACATCCATTTTGGAATCATCCTCAGGATTAGTAGCGACTATCCCTTACACTTCACTGCTCCATCTTCGAATCCAAACTCTTTTTTTCCACACGGAATCATTCAAACGGATAGAAGTGGTTTTCGAGAATTTAATCCCGATCCCGGTCTCTTCGAAACGATCAGCGCATTGGTCAATATTGATAGTCGGTTATTTAACTATAAATTAACATTCACAAACAACCATCAACCATAAATAATTTTCCAAATTATTTATTAACCTCAAAATATTTTCGCAAGATATATTTCCACTTTCAACCCTTTTGAAAACTGTTTTCAAACCACACTTTTCTCATCAAATGAATTCCCAACTATTTATTTCCACTGAAAACACCAAGTACAAATCTTTAGCTTTTAAAATAATTTAAAGACACTTTATTATAAAATATACTTTAACATTTAAATTGGAAACTACTTCACTACTTTATTAAAAATATATACTTTGGGATTATTCAAAATGAGGTTACTTTATAAAGTATAAAACTAGATTTTCTCTTTTAAAACAAATACCAAGTCACCTTTAAATAATTACTACGATAATAGATTTGAAAAATACTTACTTTAGAATTTAAACATTTAGAAATAATAAATTTTCTAAACATGCTTTTTAGAACAACATTAGAACTTTTAACTTAGATTTAAAAATTTGCTTTGAAAATGTACTTGGCTATCTAGGGAAATACGCTTCTCTTTCACATCTTTTAAAAATAGATCACTATTTATTTTTAAACAAATTTACTCATTCCCTTAATAGATTCCCACCGTGATTTTATTCTTCCAAATATCCACTGATATATCACTTCGCTTTTATAAACCTAGTTTATAAATCTCATAGTCACATTCTCCTTTAAATTTTCAATTTCAAACACTTAAATCAATTTCCAAATTGTTTCCCAATTTACTCCATTTTGAAATAAATTCCTTTACTTACTCATTTATTTTCAAAGCCCATTGACTTCAAATTTTTATTTCTTCATTATGATTTAATATCCTTTAACTGAAAACACCAATTTCATATTTTCTAATTTTCTTCCTTATCCTTTCAAATAAATTTAAGCCTTAAATTTCAAAATAAATTCTTTATTTTTCAAAAAAATAAAACCATTCATTCCTATTTATTCAAAATCTCATTTCTCGCACTTGGAATTTTGTTTATAAGAATTCAAAATTCACTTTTTATTCTTTTCCAATTCATTTTAATTTATACAAATTTCTTATGATTATTTTACTCAAAATTCACTCTTTTATTTTCTTTTCTCCCATTTCTATAGATTTTGATAACTCAGTTCACTGAAATATTTTAAATCAACCATAGTATCCAACATTTCCAATTATCAATATAATTCATCACGGGATAGCAAATAATTATATCACGGAATATTTTAACAAATCTAAATATTTTGAGGAATCCAGTTGGATCCCTCCAACCTGTTTCCATACATCCATAGATGTTAGCACAATACCAATTCCACTTCAAGGTGGAATATCACGGTATATGGGATTAATATAATATCATCCGCTATTATGCGGCACATTGGGTCTCATCCGCTATATAATGCGGGAAATCAATCACTCCAATATATACTATATACTACTGTATATAATATAGCACATCAAATCAATTCAATCATTCAACCAATTATTTAAATTTAATCATTTAAATTTAAATAGCAATCCAGAAGAGTGAGATAACTCACCTTTGATTTTGATTATGCAATCCACTCCAATTGATTTTCTCGGTTTTTTGACCTTGAATAAACAATTTATATAATTTATTTATATTCGAAAAAAATCGAACAATTCAATTACCATTTAGTAATTTTATTTAATTTAATTTTAAACCAATTCCTTTCCATAAAAACCCTTTAGTAACTTAAACAATTAAAAAGTTTATTAAACAAGTTAGACACTTATAATACATTACTTAAAACAAACTAGTAAGCTAAAATGTTTACATGCACGTTTATGATTATTTTTGAAAACACTTATACTTATAAAAGCAATTATGTAGATTTCAAAATTTAACTTTATATAAACCCTTAAAAAAACATTTAAAATTTCCATTATATTTTTTTCAAAATCCTATCTATGTATACATTTCTATTTCAAATTAAAATATGTATGTGAATTAATATATATATATATATATATATATATATATATCTGTGTGTGTGTGTGTATATTTAAAAGAAATTATTTTATTTCCTACTACTTCCTGGATATAAACCTTATACATCTTCAGTCTGATTATAAATTACAAATTCAAGTTAAACTCTAGAAAGATGAAATCGAATACTCCCTTGCGTAAATTGCTCAGACAAAGCCTTCGACATCTCCTCAAGAAACCGCGATCTTGCCACTATGCACGCAACCCACGGTGACCCAAAGCCCACATGAATCAGCCTTTCCCTTCCATAGCCTCGCACGCAGCCTTCGATCGAACCCCACAGCGTCGTCGCACCTGAGCCCTCCCCACGATCTCGGCCAATACCACCGTGCCGCGAGCCTTCCTTCGATCGAACGTTTGATTCGTTCGTTAATTTTTTTTTTTTTGGTTTTGATTTTGAAATTGAAGAAGGAAGGGGAAAAATTCTTATCGAACTGAAGGTCGAATGAGGGAGGGAGAAGGGGAAACGAAGGACTCGACTTCGATTTGAAAATGAATGAGAGCAGCCATTTTTTTAATATACAGAATCGATTTCGATTTTCTAACGAAGAGGAGGATGCGCGAGTTATACGTGAAGGGTATGGCGTGCTTTAGAAGATTGGGCATAGGGTTTTAACTTTTCTTTTCCATTATAATATTTTATAATTTTCTTTCTTAAGTATCTCGTTTTCGCAAATTACCCCTATCGAAGTGTCCCACTATGCATTTATAATGTTATACCCTATTTCGAACGCAATGAAAAAGGTTTTGAGTCTTAATTCAATCGAATGGAGAAGATAACTTTTTAGACCCAATCATTATATTAAATTTTCAATATAATCTCTAACGCGTTTCTATTCCGCAAGATCAAACGATAACTCCAAATGCTAAGAAATCTAAAATCTTGTAATATCCCGGAATTTTGGATAATATAAATTTGATAATTAGTGTTTAAATTTATATTGAATTGATAATTTTTGTTAATAAATTTGATTTGATTCTATAATCTTCTTTATTTAAATATTTAATTTGTGAAATTATTTTTAATGAGTTAATAAATCAATTTTCTATTTAATAATGTATATGTATTTGTATATATTTTAAATATATAAGTTGTTCTTAATTAAATTAGTATAGCATAATTTTAATGTTTTAAAAATGGAAATTTTGATTTGTTTTTAATTTAAACTTTTCAAAAATATTTAATAAAATATTATATGATTTTAAATATGTACGATAAATGTTTTATTGGTTTAAAATTCATTTATTTTATTCAAGTTTGAATATTAAAATAAGTTACAAAAATGTTGTGTTATTCTTCTTAAAATAATGATTTATAAAATGTGATTTGTACATTCAAAATACAATTTAATTTATGAAACATGTATTCATTAAGTTACAAACTCTTGTGTAAATTTATTTTAATTGTTTAAAAATTTCTTTTTCAAAAGATTAATTTGTATGTTGTTTTATTTATTTTAATACTTTGGTTATTCTTTAGAAATATTTTTAATACATAACTAAGTATAAGTACTAGTTAACTAAGTTTAAACATTCATTAAGCTTAATTTTTCTTTAATATTTAATTAAGATAACAAATCATTTAAAAGAGACATGTGTATATTTCAAGTTAACATGTGTTAAATATTTATGTGTGTAAATTTACAAGTGTCTAACATTTGTACAAGTGTAAATTTTATTTTTATTTTTCTTTTAATTCATTAAATCTGAAAATTTCCTTTATATAAACTTGCTTCTTCATTCATTTTTTTTTTTACATTCCTTAATCAAAAGAAAGACCAAATTTCATTTTTCCACATCCATAATCAAATCTGCAATACTTCAAACTCAAGTATATTTGCATTATTTCACTCCTCTTAAAAATCATTACACTGTAACTCTTCAAACCAGTAACCCATATATTTCAATCAGAAGCTTGTAGCTCTCCAAAACTGCAAAGGCCCTTATCCATTTTCAAATCTGCATTTTAATTTTTATCATGAAGGCCTGCATGCAACAAAGTATAACATGCATTCATGTTTTCAAAAACAATCTGAGATTTGGAAACTGTAATGTCAAGTTACATCTGCATTTCATCTGGAAGCATGTATAAATCAAGATTAAAAGCAAGCAAAAGGTCTGCATTTCTTAGCATTTGAAATCAAGGAAGCCTGCATGTAAGATCTGGAAACAAATTTCAACGAGAAACAGCATTTTGTTTTAAAAAGCAACATTCAAGTTTAAAAAGCATTCAAGCTACTGCATGCTAAAAATCTGGATAGTGCTCTGCATTTTGGCAAATACAGGTGAGTAACTCATCTTTTTAAAATTGTTTAATAGGTAAGTTGTGCATGTTTATAAATTACAAATGAATATATATATATATATATATATATGAAAGTACCTGCAAGTATGTGTCTGTAAACAAGATGATGACTGTGCATGTGTGGTCTTCAAAATTTCAAACTTATGTTTGATTTTTGAATTTTTTCCTTTGACTTGTTTATTGATTAGGACTTAAATTTTTGAACAAATCATGTTTGTTTTAGGATGGTGTAAGTTCAAATTTTATATGAATTAAATCTGATGGTCTGTAACCTGAAAAATCAAGTTACACAGAACCAATTTGCCTAGAGTAAAATTCAAATGTTATAATTTTTGTTTCAGGTTTATTAATACAATCATTAAGTGAATTCAGGAATTCTAAAACAGAAATTTCAATTTATTGTGTTGTAAATATAGTGCAGTTTCAAAAACACTGTATTTTACATTTTGGTCAAGTTCAATTGAAGCTTGCATTGGAATTGGGTGAATTTGATACTGGGAATAGTTTAGCTATCCAAGATTATAGGAAAATTACTAAAGTGGATTAAAATTCTAATTTGGGTTTGTATTTGGGATTTAAAGTGTAGAACCCTAGTTTACTGGGTTTAGGAAAATTGGGTGCTGCGGCTTCAAAAATGAATCGAGTTCAAAGATATTTTGGGTATTGATAGATGATGGGTTGATGGAGTTGTCACCGTAGTATGGAAGTTGATGATGGTCGGGAAGAGGAGAAATTGGATGTTGACAGGTTAGACACTGAGGTGGGGAAAGTGTTTCGAGGTTCTTGGGTTTTAAAAACTTGAATTTAAATTCAAGTTGAATTCTGGATTTTGGAGTGTTGAGGTGTGATGTGGGGATTGTGGTCGATGGGGGATGGCCAAAGATGATGGTCAGAGGTGGCCTGAGATGGGTTAAGTGGTGCACAGGAAGGAGTTGTGCAGGTTTGTGGTGATATTTTTTTTTTTGGGTGCAGGGTTTAGTTGCTCGGGATTGTCTCGGGAAAATTAGTGAGTGACTCGAAGCATATGGGTTACTGACCCGAAATAAGAATGGGGTTGCTCGAGTATTTATTGATTACAAGTTTTAACAAAACAGAAACCTGTTCTGTTTAAAAAAAAAAGGAACAGGAAAACCTATTTCCAGTTTTATAAAATTTGAAATAAATGCAAACTAAAATTTTAACTTAGGATTTTAAAACTGAATTTAAATATGAATTCAAATAAGTTTGAATTCTAGTTTTTTTGAAATAATTTAAATTCGGAAAATTTCAAAGTTGGTTTTTTTCAAATAAAACAGAAACTGTATTCTGTTTTTAAATGTAAAGGTAAAGTTTAAATTTCAAGTGTAGATTTAAACTGAGTTTTTAATCTGGAATTTGAATATAAATTCAAATTAGATTGTCTGAGATTTGAATTCATTTATGTTTTTAAATTTAAATTTGATTTCAAACTCACAAGTGTGAATGCATTTGTGTTTTGCATTTGAATTGGAAGGTTAAATTTTTAAAGTAGAAATTTAAAATGAGTTTAAATTCTAGTTTTAAATCTGGATTTTTAATTTAAATTTGCAGATTTCAAATAAAGGCTTAAATTTAGATTTGCTTCAAAATGATGATTTGCATTTAAATTGAAGGTGCAGATTTAAGTTAAAGCTAGAATGAATTTAAGAGATGTATTCCAATTTTGAAACTTAAAGGAAAATTTTAAATTGATTTGAATTTAAATTGAATTTGTAATTTAAATTGTTTTAACTTATTGATAAGGTAGATGTTTTAACATATATGATAAAAAGTTTTGAATTGTTTTAAAATCTTATTTAAGATAAATTTGAGTCTTAAGTTTAAAATGAAGTTAAATAGAATTTAAAGTAAATTTAAAAACATTTTGTTTTTAAATGCTTGATTAAATAAGAAATGTTTGTCTAAAAGATAAATAAAAATTTAATGATTCGATTCATTAAATTATTAAGGGAATAAGATGAACAATTAATTATTTAATGAATTAATAATGTGGATGTTTAATTAAGTAATTAATGATTTTTTTTAAGTTAATTAATTAGATTTGAGATTAATTAATTAAGGTTAATTAATCTATAATTAAGGATGATTAATTAAATTTTAATTTATGATTAAGATTTATTTAATCAAGTGATTAGAGATAATTAAGATTTTAATTAATACTTAATTAATTAATAATTAAAGATTAATTAAATGATAATTAAATATTAATTAATTGATAATTAATAATGATTAATATAAGTTAATTTCTTAATTAAGTAATTAAGAAATATAATTAACTTAAGATTATATTACAATTAATTAATGTGATTAATTTAATTAATTAATTTATAATAATCATTTATGTAATTGTTTAAGTTTAATTACTTAATGAAAGTAATTAATGAATTAATTACTTAGTGTAATTAATTTGATTAATGTGATTAGTTTAGATTAATCAAGTTAAATTAATTTAAACATTTGTTGACTGTTTGATAATTACTTTATGTAATTTATGAATGTGTAATTACTTAAGGAAGTAATTAATAATTACAGGATGTAATTAAAGATGTTTGATATAGAAGTAATTGGATTTAAATTACTTTGAAATTAATCAAGGGCATTAATTTAGATAATTAATTAAGAATAATTAATTATGGGATGAGTAATTAAAGTAGTTAATTACTGAATGGTTATTAATCATGGGTGATTAATATATATGTGGATTAATTTCAGATTAATTACTTATGTAATTAATTTATATTTAGAATTTATTAAATGTAATTAGAATCATTAATTAATTAGTTAATAATGTAATTTGAAATTGATTAATTAAGGTATAATTAATAATGAATAAATAATTAATGTAATTAATTTTAGTTAATTAATTAACTTAGTAATTACAAGTTAATTATTTGCAAAGGGTTTAAGTAATTAACTTGTGTAATTAACTTATAAGCTAATTACTTATTGTAATTAGAGATAGTTAATCAATATTAATTGAAATATTGAGATGATGATTTGTAAATTGATTTGAAATCAATGGATGGTTAAGTTAAGCAGAATTTTTATGATGAAGTAATTAATTTAATTAGAGATTGAGTAATTAATTTAATTCATTTTAAATTAATTATAGAAAGTGTGATCATTAGATCATTGCTTATGTTTGATGAATGGTATTGGTTGCCTGGTATGGTTTGTAATCTCATTTATGAGATGAGTAGTGTATGTGATATGGATGCATTGGTTGCTTTTGGATGATAATATGGATTATCTGATTTTGAGATGAATTATCTGTTGATAATGATAAGGTTGATTATCTGTTGTGTTGTGAATTATCTATTTGTGTACATTTAGATAATAAATTGAATAGTTTTAAACTTAAAACAACTTGGACCTAAAAGACATGCTTTGGATTTCGATGAGACCGGGATCGGGTTTCCTTATTTGGACATCCAAAAACCACATCGATTCCAATTAAACGTTAGGTCGTTAATACAAGTGGAGCGAGTGAAGACTCGAGGTGTAAGGGCTATACGTCAGTATAACTCTGTGGGTGATTCCGTAATGAGTTTGACGGAATAGTACTTATAGATTCGAGATGGTGATTCAGAGTGCAAGGGTTATTGTCGTTAACTCTGAGGGTGATTCCAAAATGAGTGTAACGAGATAATGCCTTCGGTTTCGTTCGAACCCGGAACGAACTTGTATAGATTGAATGCTTTCCGAACATCGTCAGGTGGACGATGAGCGTTCTAAGTGATGTGTCCTATAAAGGTAATCGTAGCCTCAAGCCTCATCAACCGGGAATGGCTAAAACAGGGGAGGTGCAGCAAGGCTTCGTGGGTAGCCCCCACTTGAGAGTAAGATTTACCCCTGTCTAGAGGTCCCTTTATATTTTGGCTGTGTGGGCGGTTGATCATGACAACCGTCGGGGTTGTCTTATTCGAAACTGTTCAGTAAGGAATGGGCCCGGCTTTGTGTTGCAGGGGATCGGGAGTGGTCTTCGGTACGGTGATCTATGCCACGTACTGTGACGGGCGGTACCCCAGTAGCCCTGCCATTGTATGGAATCCAAAATCCAATAAGTGCCAACGGTTTTGATTGTATTACCCACTTTTGTGGCTAGTAGCTGGAATTTAATAGATGTAACAATTTCGGCTATTTCTTATTTATTTGAAAACCCTAGACACTATTATAATATCATCGGATTTCCTATCAAATGTTTTGGTTAGCGTAAGGTAAAAACTTTTCCATGTTTATATGTGGAAGTCTTACGTGATACTTTTTCTTTCAAAGGTTTTTCAAAGTTAAGAAACTTTAACCTGTTACTCACATCAGACCCATGTCTGACCCGGAGTTATTTCTGTTTTTCTTTAACTCTTGGGTACTCAAATTTTTATGAGTAGCCAAGGGAGTTCAGGTTAGGATTCAGGTTAGTTTTGATGAATTGTGGAGGAGCATATGGAGCAGGAGGCTTCTACGTATAGTTATATAGTTCCACTGTGTTGGTATCTCTGAGTGTTTCTGTATTGTGATTGAGTTGTAATGACTAGACAGGTATTTATAACTGTCTAGTATGTGTTGTATATGTCTGTGTAACTCTGATATTTGATGTATACTATGTTATACTTATGTTACTAATATAATTTTATTCGTTCCGCTGTTGAGATTCTTGTGTTGTTTCTTCTTTCTCTTCTTTCTTTTCTCTTTTCTATCCCTTTCTTTCTTAAGGATGATACGACTTTTTGTGGAGAAAAAGTCGGGTCGTCTCACTTGGTATCAGAGCATTAGGTTGAGTGAATACCTAGGCTCTGTAGTGTTGTCTATCTTGAGAGAGCGTATTTGTATTTTTAAGATATATATATATATATATATATATAAATGGTTCTACCTATTTGTTGGATTACCCGTTCAGGTTTTTCCAATATAAGTATAAAGGTAGATGAGGTAGAAGTGTGTGTAACACGACTACCATTGGTTGGAGTTTGATGGATGAGGTTGGAAGTGTATTTGTCGAGACTATAGACCTAATACCGTATCGAGTAAGTTTTTCTTGGTTTAAAAGACTTCATCGATCTCTGAAGGTAACCTGTAAAGGTTCGGAGTTCATCTTTGAAGTGCAGAATTGAGTTTTGATCTGTCATTAGGGCAGAAGCAAGCAAGTAAAGGTGTCTTGATATCTCAAGAATTAGTAGCTGCGTGATGAGATGCAGTGACTATGGATATTTCCGAAGATGTTTCTTTGGAACAAGAGTAAGAAGTGAATCTGCCGGTGATGTGGCTGGGTTTAACAGTGTGTTCTGAGTTGGTAGGAGTCTTCTGGCTGAGTAGTTTTCTGAAGTGGAGTTCAGAAGCAGCAGAGTGGATCCGTTTCTCTGGTAAGTTGGCTAGGCCAGCATAAGCTGTTCTGTTTGGTTGAGAGAGAGAGCAGTTTCTTTGGATTTAGGATGAGTTGATCGCAAAAGTGACTTGCGATAGTATGTTCTTTGGATTGTTGGGGATTGTCCGGATTTCTTCCAGGAAGTCAGAAGTTTGTCAGCATTTGGAGATTGAGTTTTTTTTTCCAAGAATGGAACAGGTGGTTCAGTTAGTAGATGGATGGTTCCTTGAGATAGAAGTTGGTGAAGTAACTCAGGTTTGGGAGGAACATCTGAGTTTTCTTATGGATTTGTAGAACCATATTTCTGTGCTGGATTGCCTAGTCTGTGCTTGTGCTCTTCGTCAGCATTTTCTTCTGTTTCGGATCAGAGTTGTGCAGCGGAAACAGTTCGGGGGTGTTTCTGTTTTGTCTTTTCCGGATAAGAAGAAGTTTGTTCTGTCTTCTGTTGTTGAGAAGTTAGGTGTGTGCTCTTGGTTTTTGAGTGATCTTGAGGAGATCATTGGATTGTTTTGTCTAGTCTATTTCTAGAGTTGAATTGCCAGTTTGGATAACTGGAATTCAGTGTGTTTGATGTATCTCTGAGGGAGTACGTGTTTAATATTTCTGGTTGTAGAACCAGCAGTTTGGGAGGTTTTTTGTTGAGTCAGACTCGTTTGTAGTCTAATATTCTGTATAGATTGTCGTTAGGAGCTCTATAATTTAATAGTATTGGTTATATATATATATATATATATATATATATACCGGGGAAACTCGTGAAAGTTTCATCCAAAATTCTTTTGGATAACTAGATTTGTTTTGATTGTCTGTATTGGTTGCTTAGGTTGTTAGCATATGATTAACATATGTTGTATTTTAAAATAAAATCTGCAAATAGATTATTAAATTACCTTTGTTTTAAATTTCGGGGACGAAATTCTTATAAGGGGGAAGGATTGTAATATCCCGAAATTTTGGACAATATAAATTTGATAATCAGTGTTTAAATTTATATTGAATTGATAATTTTTGTTAATAAATTTGATTTGATTCTATAATCTTCTTTATTTAAATATTTAATTTGTGAAATTATTTTTAATGGGTTAATAAATCTATTTTCTATTTAATAATGTATATGTATTTGTATATATTTTAAATATATAAGTTGTTCTTAATTAAATTAGTATAGCATAATTTTAATGTTTTAAAAATGGAAATTTTGATTTGTTTTTAATTTAAACTTTTCAAAAATATTTAATAAAATACTATACGATTTTAAATATGTAGGATAAATGTTTTATTGGTTTAAAATTCATTTATTTTATTCAAGTTTGAATATTAAAATAAGTTACAAAAATGTTGTGTTATTCTTTTTAAAATAATGATTTATCAAATGTGATTTGTACATTCAAAATACAATTTAATTTATGAAACACGTATTCATTAAGTTACAAACTCATGTGTAAATTTATTTTAATTGTTTAAAAGTTTCTTTTTCAAAAGATTAATTTGTATGTTGTTTTATTTATTTTAATACTTTGCTTATTCTTTAGAAATTTATTTAAATACATAACTAAGTATAAGAACTAGTTAACTAAGTTTAAACATTCATTAAGCTTAATTTTTCTTTAACATTTAATTAAGATAACAAATCATTTAAAAGAGACATGTGTATATTTTGAGTTAACATGTGTTAAATATTTATGTGTGTAAATTTACAAGTGTCTAACATTTGTACAAGTGTAAATTTTATTTTGATTTTTCTTTTAATTCATTAAATCTGAAAATTTCCTTTATATAAACTTGCTTCTTCATTCATATTTTTGTTTTTTACATTCCTTAATCAAAAGAAAGACCAAATTTCATTTTTCCACATCCATAATCAAATCTGCAATACTTCAAACTCAAGTTTATTTGCATTATTTCACTCCTCTTAAAAATCATTACACTGTAACTCTTCAAACTAGTAACCTATATATTTCAATCAAAAGCTTGTAGCTCTTCAAAACTGCAAAGGCCCTTATCCATTTTCAAATCTGCATTTCAATTTTTATCATGAAGGCCTGCATGCAACAAACTATAACATGCATTCATGTTTTCAAAAACAATCTGAGATTTGGAAACTGTAATGTCAAGTTACACCTACATTTCATCTGGAAGCATGTATAAATCAAGATTAAAAGCAAGCAAAAGGTCTGCATTTCTTAGCATTTGAAATCAAGGATGCCTGCATGTAAGATCTGGAAACAAATTTCAAAGAGCAACAGCATTTTGTTTTAAAAAGCAACATTCAAGTTTAAAAAGCATTCAAGCTACTGCATGCTAAAAATGTGGACAGTGCTCTGCATTTTGGCAAATACAGGTGAGTAACACATATTTTTAAAAAAATTTAATAGGTAAGTTGTGCATGTTTATAAATTACAAATGAATATATATATATATATGAAAGTACCTGCAAGTATGTGTCTGTAAACAAGATGATGACTGTGCATGTGTGGTCTTCAAAATTTCAAACTAATGTTTGATTTCTGAATTTTTTCCTTTGACTTTTTTGTTGATTAGGACTTAAATTTTTGAACAAATCATATTTGTTTTAGGATGGTGTAATTTCAAATTTTATATGAATTAAATCTGATGGTCTGTAACCTGAAAAATCTAGTTACACAGAACCAATTTGCCTACAGTAAAATTCAAATGTTATAATTTTTGTTTCAGGTTTATTAATACAATCATTAAGTGAATTCAGGAATTCTAAAACAGAAATTTCAATTTATTGTGTTGTAAATATAGTGCAGTTTCAAAAACACTGTATTTTACATTTTGGTCAAGTTCAATTGAAGCTTGCATTGGAATTGGGTGAATTTGATTCTGGGAATAGTTTAGCTATCCAAGATTGTAGGAAAATTACTAAAGTGGATTAAAATTCTAATTTGGGTTTGTATTTGGGATTTAAAGTGTAGAACCCTAGTTTACTGGGTTTAGGAAAATTGGGTGCTGCGGCTTCAAAAATGAATCGAGTTCAAAGATATTTTGGGTATTGATAGATGATGGGTTGATGGAGTTGTCACCGTAGTATGGAAGTTGATGATGGTCGGGAAGAGGAGAAATTGGATGTTGACAGGTTAGACACTGAGGTGGGGAAAGTGTTTCCAGGTTCTTGGGTTTTAAAAACTTGAATTTAAATTCAAGTTGAATTCTGGATTTTGGAGTGCTGAGGTGTGATGTGGGGATTGTGGTCGATGGGGGATGGCCAGAGATGATGGTCAGAGGTGGCCTGAGATGGGTTAAGTGGTGCACAGGAAGGAGTTGTGCAGGTTTGTGGTGATATTTTTTTTTGGGGTGTAGGCTTTAGTTGCTCGGGATTGTCTCGGGAAAATTAGTGAGTGACTCGAAGCATATGGGTCACTGACCCGAAGTAAAAATGGGGTTGCTCGAGTATTTATTGATTACAGGTTTTAACAAAACAGAAACCTGTTCTGTTTTTTTTTTAAAAAAAAAAGGGAACAGGAAAACCTGTTTCCAGTTTTATAAAATTTGAAATAAATGCAAACTAAAATTTTAACTTAGGATTTTAAAACTGAATTTAAATATGAATTCAAATAAGTTTGAATTCTGGTTTTTTTGAAATAATTTAAATTCAGAAAATTTCAAAGTTGGTTTTTTTTAAAATAAAACAGAAACTGTTTTCTATTTTTAAATGTAAAGGTAAAGTTTAAATTTCAAGTGAAGATTTAAACTGAGTTTTTAATCTGGAATTTGATTATAAATTCAAATTAGATTGTCTGAGATTTGAATTCATTTACGTTTTTAATTTTAAATTTGATTTCAAACTCACAAGTGTGAATGCATATGTGTTTTGCATTTGAATTGGAAGGTGAAAATTTTAAAGTAGAAATTTAAAATGAGTTTAAATTCTAGTTTTAAATCTGGATTTTTAATTTAAATTTGCAGATTTCAAATAAAGGCTTAAATTTAGATTTGCTTCAAAATGATGATTTGCATTTAAATTGAAGGTGCAGATTTAAGTTAAAGCTAGAATGAATTTAAGAGATGTATTCCAATTTTGAAACTTAAAGGAAAATTTTAAATTGATTTGAATTTAAATTGAATTTGTAATTTAAATTGTTTTAACTTATTGATAAGCTAGATGTTTTAACATATATGATAAAAAGTTTTGAATTGTTTTAAAATCTTATTTAAGATAAATTTGAGTCTTAAGTCTAAAATGAAGTTAAATAGAATTTAAAGTAAATTTAAAAACATTTTGTTTTTAAATGCTTGATTAAATAAGAAATGTTTGTCTAAAAGATAAATAAAAATTTAATGATTGGATTCATTAAATTATTAAGGGAATAAGATGAACAATTAATTATTTAATTAATTAATAATGTGGATGTTTAATTAAGTAATTAATGATTTTTTTTAAGTTAATTAATTAGATTTGAGATTAATTAATTAAGGTTAATTAATCTATAATTAAGGATGATTAATTAAATTTTAATTTATGATTAAGATTTATTTAATCAAGTGATTAGAGATAATTAAGATTTTAATTAATACTTAATTAATTAATAATTAAAGATTAATTAAATGATAATTAAATATTAATTAATTGATAATTAATAATGATTAATATAAGTTAATTTCTTAATTAAGTAATTAAGAAATATAATTAACTTAAGATTATATTACAATTAATTAATATGATTAATTTAATTAATTAATTTATAATAATCATTTATTTAATTGTTTAAGTTTAATTACTTAATGAAAGTAATTAATGAATTAATTACTTAGTGTAATTAATTTGATTAATGTGATTAGTTTAGATTAATCAAGTTAAATTAATTTAAACATTTGTTGATTGTTTGATAATTACTTTATGTAATTTATGAATGTGTAATTACTTAAGGAAGTAATTAATAATTATAGGATGTAACTAAAGATGTTTGATATAGAAGTAATTGGATTTAAATTACTTTGAAATTAATCAAGGGGATTAATTTAGATAATTAATTAAGAATAATTAATTATGGGACTAGTAATTAAAGTAGTTAATTACTGAATGGTTATTAATCATGGGTGATTAATATATATGTGGATTAATTTCAGATTAATTACTTATGTAATTAATTTATATTTAGAATTTATTAAATGTAATAAGAATCATTAATTAATTAGTTAATAATGTAATTTGAAATTGATTAATTAAGGTATAATTAATAATGAATAAATAATTAATGTAATTAGTTTTAGTTAATCAATTAACTTAGTAATTACAAGTTAATTATTTGCAAAGGGTTTAAGTAATTAACTTGTGTGATTAACTTATAAGCTAATTACTTATTGTAATTAGAGATAGTTAATCAATATTAATTGAAATATTGAGATGATGATTTGTAAATTGATTTGAAATCAATGGATGGTTAAGTTAAGCAGAATTTTTATGATGAAGTAATTAATTTAATTCATTTTAAATTAATTAGAGATTGAGTAATTAATTTAATTCATTTTAAATTAATTATAGAAAGTGTGATCATTAGATCATTGCTTATGTTTGATGAATGGTATTGGTTGCCTGGTATGGTTTGTAATCTCAGTTATGAGATGAGTAGTGTATGTAATATGGATGCATTGTTTGCTTTTGGATGATAATATGGATTATCTGATTTTGAGATGAATTATCTGTTGATAATGATAAGGTTGATTATCTGTTGTGTTGTGAATTATCTATTTGTGTACATTTAGATAATGAATTGAATTGTTTTAAACTTAAAACAACTTGGAACTAAAAGACATGCTTTGGATTTCGATGAGACCGGGATCGGGTTTCCATATTTGGACATCCGAAAACCACATCGATTCCAATTAAATGTTAGGTCGTTAATACAAGTGGAGCTAGTGAAGACTCGAGGTGTAAGGGCTATACATCAGTATAACTCTGTCGGTGATTCCGTAATGAGTTTGACGGAATAGTACTTATAGATTCGAGATGGTGATTCAGAGTGCCAGGGTTATTGTCGTTAACTCTGAGGGTGATTCCAAAATGAGTGTAACGGGATAATGCCTTCGGTTTCGTTCGAACCCGGAACGAACTTGTACGGATTGAATGCTTTCAGAACATCGTCAGGTGGACGATGAGCATTCTAAGTGATGTGTCCTATAAAGGTAATCGTAGCCTCAAGCCTCATCAACCGGGAATGGCTAAAACAGGGGAGGTGCAGCAAGGCTTCGTGGGTAGCCCCCACTTGAGAGTAAGATTTACCCCTGTCTAGAGGTCCCTTTATATTTCGGCTGTGTGGGCGGTTGATCATGACAACCGTCGGGGTTGTCTTATTCGGAACTGTTCAGTAAGGAATGGGTCAGGCTTTGTGTTGCAGGGGATCAGGAGTTGTCCTCGGTACGGTGATCTAAGCCACGAACTGTGACGGGCGGTACCCCAGTAGCCCTGCCATTGTATGGAATCCAAAATCCAATAAGTGCCAACGGTTTTGATTGTTTTACCCACTTTGGTGGCTAGTAGCTGAATTTAATAGATGTAACAATTTCGGCTATTTCTTATTTATTCGAAAACCCTAGACACTATTATAATATCATCGGATTTCCTATCAAATGTTTTGGTTAGCGTAAGGTAAAAACTTTTCCACGTTTATGTGTGGGAAGTCTTACGTCATGCTTTTTATTTCAAAGGTTTTTCAAAGTTAAGCAACTTTAACCTGTTACTCACACCAGACCCATGTCTGACCCGGAGTTATTTCTGTTTTTCTTTAACTCTTGGGTACTCAAATTTTTATGAGTAGCCAAGGGAGTTCAGGTTAGGATTCAGGTTAGCTTTGACGAATTGTGGAGGAGCATATGGAGCAGGAGGCTTCTACGTATAGTTATATAGTTCCGCTGTGTTGGTATATCTGAGTGTTTCTGTATTGTGGTTGAGTTGTAATAACTAGACAGGTATTTATAACTGTCTAGTATGTGTTGTAAATGTCTGTGTAACTCTGATATTTGATGTATACTATGTTATACTTATGTTACTAATATAATTGTATTCGTTCCGCTGTTGAGATTCTCGTGTTGTTTCTTTCTCTTCTTTCTTCTCTCTTTTCTATCCCTTTCTTTCTTAAGGATGATACGACTTTTTGTGGAGAAAAAGTCGGGTCGTCTCAAATCTGATAATAATACAATATTACGGATCCAATGAAACTGGTTTCGTCAAATTCCGAGTATGTGCCTCGGAAGGCTATTTTTAAATTCAACTTACACGATGTACTATTAAAATTGAACAAACTACTATTAAATTCAATTTTGCCTCATCTATTACTTTCAGCATTATCAATGTAAATTTTATAAGCTTTTGAAATATTTTTAACAAGCTTGAAACTCCAGATTCAACATTTTACCCAACTTCAAATTATTTAATTCAATGATTTAATTATCAAATAAATAGTGATATTTGAATTTAAGTTAAAAATTAACTTTTAAATATTTAAAATCAATTAATTATTCCAATTTCAAACATCCAAAAATTCTGGGTCGTCATACTCCTCCCCTTTAAAAGAATTTCGTCCCCGAAATTGCTAGTTAAGAAGAATGATCTAATACCTCTTACTATTTTCCAAAACCAAACTTTTTTATCAACTGGCCATAAGATTTCTTTTATTAAAGACCCACTATTACTTCAACCAACTTCTCAAAATCCTCCATAGTTTCCAACAACATTATTTACTCCACTTATTCAAATTTAAATTTAAATCCAAATTTAAATTATCAAAACTTTCTCAAAAAATTTCTAACTCTCTAAATTTCCAAAAAAAAAAATCACCAGCGTCTTCTTTGCGCGGCTATCTCGGTACAACTACAAAATGCCTCTACGGGCCCCCAGTTTTCAAAAGAAAACAAAAGCAAGTGGCTAGACTAGAAAATCATCAAATTTCATACAGAAATTTAAATACATAACTTTGCCGAGCAAATTTCAATTTATTCTCTGAAATCAAAAATCCCAAATTCACTTTCCTAATCCCTTAGTTCCAACTAAACAATTAGTTTCAATTTCCATTTTCAAAATCCCTTATTTCAATTTCAATTTGAAATCATTTTGTCGCTAACAAAAATTTTTCAAAAATTTTCAAAAATTTTCTAACTCCTAAAATTTTCGAAAATATTTGGCAGTGTCTCCTTTGTACGGAGGAGCTTTTGCAATTTGACAAGTGATATAAATATATATACAATGGCCCACACGGTCAGAAAAACAAAAACAGTTCATATTTCCTATTTTTATTGCATAGGTGTACCTTTATTTAGTATTTTTAGGCAAGCGGCTTATTATTTTAGCAATTAGCGCGTCCAAATCCATCCAAACAGCTTTCCGATAGTACCTGTAATTACTCAATTCAAACATGTAAGTACTAAATATACGAAATTTTATTAACATTTCACTTACTTTCAATAGCTAAACACACATATTTTATAAGCAACATGCACCAAACACTTTCCAGAGCAATTTATATGATTTCAAAACTAATTCAATTGCTTTCAACCAATTCATGTGCCATTCCTTTCAATTTTAATGGTGTACAACTCAATTGCTTACATTCTATTTATTTTTTATCCAAACAAGCTCATATTCAACTCGATTGATTTTAAAATCAATTTTATTTCACTTTTATCAATTCATAGAATTTTAATAAATCTCGTTTTCGTCAAACGACAATTTATTTCTACGCAATTTGACTTTGTTCATGTGAATAAATAATTACTTAAGCTTATAACCATTTTAAATTGATTCCAATACAATTTTATTAAATTTTATTCCATTCTAACGTATTTACAAACCATTCACTTGCATTCATTCATTCCCGCATTGGTTTCATTTAAACCCATTCCATTGAGCTTGACAACATTCCATGCTAATATTAATAACCATTTCCTAAATTAATTTAACCCAAACTTTTATTTACTGAACTTTCACCCTTCCTCGAAGCCAAGCTTCTATAAATTTTTAACTTAAGTTAATTTACTTTAATTTATTCCAACTTCAAACTTAAGTTCACTACTATTTGATTCTCATCTAATCAAATTCTATTTAATTCAGTAAGCCCATCCATTTCATTTTAATTCACCTTCTCAATTTATCAAAATAATATCCAAGCACATACTTAACTCAATTATACTCGAATTGGATTTTATTTGTAACTCAAATCATTTCTACTATAATCCAATTCCATTTTATTTTTACAACATCTCCGCTTATTTTAATTCATTATCAATCCAAGTCGAATTCTATTTATAATTCAAGTTTATTTCCAAACTTCATTATTAACTTACAATCCATGTTATTTAACCGAGTTAAATTTTATTAACATACTCTATTAAATAATTAATTTAGCTAATTAGCTTACTTTCAACTTTTACATCAATATTCGATTTTATTACAAAAATCGCTTCATTAAATTTTCCTGAGTTTAATTATTTTTTTTCATAATTCCAGTTTGGATTTTCTTTCATTTTCCAAAATTCCAACACTTTTATTTCGGCTTATTTATTCCCTTTTTACATTTTTATAAGCTACTCACTTATTAATATTCATACTTCTCCATCCATTTACAGTCAATCACATTTTCACTTTACTTTTAAGTAGGGATTATATTTTTATGTCAAAGCTTCTCAATTTTTTTAAATAAGCTTCCAAAGCTTATTTATCCCAGTTTAATACTTACTTAGTTTACGCTTATTTATTTAATAAGAATTTTATTCCATTCAATACTATCTATAACTCAACTGAATTTATTTCAATTCAATTTTGTTTAACTCGGCTCTAGTTAAATCTAGCTACATACCATTCTTTTGAATTTTGCTAAGTAAGGGCTTAATTTCATTTAATATCATCCCACACAATTCACTTTTATTTCATTTCAATTCTTTTCAACTTACTTCAAATCCAATTCATTATTTTTAACTTTGCTTAAGTTAATTTAATTCTAATTAATTTTATTTCCCAATCCAAATTTAATTTTAATTTTCCCATTCCAATTACATTCAAAATTTACTAATTATTTCTCCCAATCATCCATTAAATTTTCCATAATTAAATTTTTCCAAATTAAATTTATTTAACTTTTTAACTTCAAATTTTAATTCCAACATTCAAAGCTCGTATTTTCCTTCCTTATTTAAAAATCATCTCAACTTTACAAGTTTATAACTTACCTCGTCAGGATTTTCCATTCAAATAAGGATTCAGGATTTCAAACACCCGGCTTTTGGTTCAAATCATTTTAAAACCACCATTATCCCAAAATCACATTTCTCAAATTTTTAAACCAATCCTGATTTTTAACCCCAACAAATTTCCTTTGAAATTTCAAAAACAAACTAGTTCTTTTGAACAAATCAATTTTGCAGCAATCCGTCACTTAAAAACTCGAAAATGAACATCGATGATACTGCAGTCATCATCGAAATTATTTTCCAGTGACTGAAGTGAGTTCAATGTTGTATCCCTTCCCATAATTTATTTGAAACAAATTCCTTTCAGAAATACTTCTAAAATAATAATGTTGTTATATGTTTTCAAAACACTTCGAAAAACACTTCCAAAATCTCAGGGGTTTTAAATTTACAGATTTTAACTTAAATCAAATTTTAACTATAATTCATTTGCATAATTTATGCTCATACAAATTTCCATTTGATTACCCTAGTCATTCCAATTTGTATAATCTTATTTCTTTAAAATATTATCATCCAAACATCCAAGTTATATAACAATTTAAGGAAATATTTTCTTTATATCAAAATATATTTTGGGTAAAATTATTTCATTCACCCACCTTTAAAACAATACTGTGTCATTTTATCGTGTCAGGTGTTTATAAATTCTTCTCGAACCGCGACTAACTTACTCGATCAGAGTTCATATTCCACCCAACTAATAAGTCAACACAGTACTAAAATAATTTATATTCACTAAAAAATACGCGCTCATATTTATTAATACGCTCAAACTCATTCTAGAGTACTATGGACTCTATTTTCAGTGGGTAATCCCCACCAGAGCCAAGGTTATCACCAACCTATGCTCTGATACCAACTGTAACAACCCGCAAATCCGTACCCCTAGAGTCGATACTATTCTCCCTCAATCAACTCAAGATGTATGGAAATACGAACCATTTGGGTTAAAGAAGAAGAGGTAGAAGAAGAAAATAGAAAACAACATCAGAATCTAACCATCGCAGCGGAATAAAATATAATAGATAATAACTAATCTTTACATAAAATCAAATCTATTTATACATTACATCATCAGAGTATACATAACACACAGCTGGACAGAAATCATAACCTATCCTCACAAAACAGAATACACAGCGGAATATTTAACATAATACGGAAGTACGTATCGCCATCCTACTCGTCTCCTGAGCTCCACAACATCCTTTCATGTATTCTATAATACTCGGTTAGACCCGAGCATTATTGTTAAATAACACCCGAGTCAGTCTGGAATACCAGCGTGAGAAAACCACACTCAACTTGATTATTAAAGTTTCAAAAATTCTTTTGAAAACAATAGCATCTCGTAAGACCACGCCACAAATAAACATGTCGGGTTTGTACCTTACGATAGCTAAAGCATTTCTTATCAAAATCCTCTGATATTATAATAATGTCTATATACAAATACTTATTCAAATAGCCGAAATTGTTACATGATTAAATTCCAGCTACAAGCCACAAAGTGGGTTTTGCAAACAAAAATCGTAAAGGCACATAGGGAGAATGGATTTCCAACTAATGACTAGGCACTGAGGTACCACCTGTCATAGTACATGGCCTAGATCACCATACCGAGGATTACTCCCAATCCCCTGTAACACAAGACCGGAACTACCCCTTACTGGATAACCCCGACTAAGCCGAAATAAAAAGGGACATTTAGACAGGGATGACCTCACCCTAATGGGTGCTACCCACCTAGCCTTGCTGCATAACCCCTGATTTTCAATCATTCTCGGTTGATTATGCTCGAGGCTAAGCGTTACCTTTTTATAACGTTTCACTTAGAATGCCCATCGTCCACTTGATAATGTTCCGAAAGCATTCATCCATACAAGTCCGTCCCGAGTTCAAACGGAACCGAAGGCACTATTCCTACTACATCCATTTTGGAATCATCCTCAGGATTAGTAGCGACTAGCCCTTGCACTTCACTACTCCATCTTCGAATCCAAACTCTTGTTTTCCACACGAAAACATTCAAACCGGATCGAAGTGGTTTTTGAGAATTTAATCCCGATCTCGGTCTCTTCGGAACGATCAACGCATTGGCCAATATTGATAGTCGGTTATTTAAGCATCAATTAACATTCATAAACAACCATCAACCATAAATAATTTTCCAAATTATTTATTAACCTCAAAATATCTTCGCAAGATATATCTCCATTTTCAACCCTTTTGAAAACAGTTTTCAAACCACACTTTTCTCATGGAATGAATTCCCAACTATTTATTTCCACTGAAAACACCAAGTACAAGCTTTAGCTTTTAAAATAATTTAAAATTACTTTATTATAAAATATGCTTTAACATTTAAATTGAAAGCTACTTCAATACTTTATTAAAAATATATACTTTGGTAATATTTAAAATGAGGTTACTTTATAAAATATAAAACTAGATTTTCTCTCTTAAAACAAATACCAAGTCACCTTTAAATAATTACTACGATAATAGATTTGAAAAATACTTACTTTAGAATTTAAACATTTAAAAATAATAAATTTTCTAAACATTCTTTTTAAAACAACATTAGAACTTTAACTTAGAATTAAAAATTTGCTTTGAAAACTTACTTGGCTATCTAGGGAAATACGCTTCTCTTTCATATCTTTTAAAAATAGATCACTATTTATTTTTAAGCAAATTTAAACATTCCCTTAATAAATTCCCACCGTGAATTTATTCTTCCATATATCCACTAATATGTCACTTCGCTTTTATAAACCCAGTTTATAAATCTCATAGTCACATTCTCCTTTAAATTTCCAATTTCAAACACTTAAATCAATTTCCAAATTGATTCCCAATTTGCTCCATTTTGAAATAAATTCCTTTACTTACTCATTTATTTTCAAAACCCATTGACTTCAGATTTTTATTTCTTCGTTATGATTTAAAATTCTTTAACTGAAAACACCAATTTTATATTTCCCAAATTTCTTCTTTATCCTTTCAAATAAATTTAAACCTTAAATTTCAAAATAAATTCTTTATTTCTTGAAAAAATAAAATCACTTATTCCCATTTGTTCAAAATCTCATTTCCCGCACTTGGAATTTTATTTATCAAAATTCAAAAATCACTTTTTTATTTTTTTTCCAATTCATTTTAATTTATACAAATTTATTGTGATTATTTTACTAAAAATTCACTCTTTTATTTTCTTTTCAGAAATCTCATTTCTATAGATTTTGATAACCCACTTCACCGAAATATTTTAAATCAACCATAGCATCCAACATTTCCAATTATCAATATAATTCATCGCAGGATATATAGCAAATAATTATATCACAGAATATTTTAACAAATCTAAATATTTTGAGGAATCCAGCTGGATCTCCCCAACCTGTTTCCTTGCATACACAGATGTTATCACAATACCAATTCCACTTCAAGGTGGTATATCGCGATATATGGGATTAATATAATATCATCCGCTATTATACCACGTATAGGGTCTCATCCGCTATATAATGCGGGAAATCAATCACTTCAACATATACTATATACTACTATATATAATATAGCACATCAAATCAATTCAATCATTCAACTAATTATTTAAATTTAAATAGCAATCCAGAAGAGTGAGATTAACTCACCTTTGATTTTGATTATGCAATCCACTCCAATTGACTTGATTTTCCCGATTTTTTTGACCTTGAATAAACAATTTATATGATTTATTAATATTCGAAAAAAATCGAACAATTCAATTACCATTTATTAATTTTATTTAATTTAATTTTAAACTAATTCCTTTCCATAAAAATCCTTTAGTAACTAAAACAATTAAAAAGTTTATTAAACAAGTTAATCACTTGTAATACATTATTTAAAATAAACTAGTAAACTAAAATGTGTATATGCATGTTTATGATTATTTTTGAAAACACTTATACTTATAAAAGCAATTATGTAGATTTCAAAATTTAACTTTATATAAACTTTTAAAAAAACATTTAAAATTTCCATTATATTTTTTTCAGAATCCTATCTATGTATACATTTCTATTTCAAATTAAAATATGTATGTGAATTAATACATATATATATTTATTTAAAAAAAGAATTATTTTATTTCCTACTGCTTCCTAGATTTAAACCTTATACATCTTCAGTCTGATTATAAATTACAAAATCAAGTTAAACTCTAGAAAGATGAAATCGAATACTCACTTGCGTAAATTGCTCAGACAAAGCCTTCGACCATCTCCTCAAGAAACCGTGATCTCACCACTATGCGCGCAACCTGCAGCGACCCAAAGCCCACCTGAATCGGCCTCTTCCTTCCATAGCCTCACGCGCGGCCTTCGATCGGATCCCACAGTGACATTGCACCTGGGCCCTCTCCACGATCGGCCAACACCTCCTGGCGGCGAGCCTTCCTTCGATCGAACGATTGATTCGTTCATTAATTTTTTTTTTAACTGGCTTTAGATTTTGAAATTGAAGAAGGAAGGGGAAGACTTCGTCAAACTGAAGGTCAAATGAGAGAGGGGAGAAAGGGAAACGAAGGATTCGGCTTTGAGTTGAAAATGAATGAGAGCCGACATTTTTATTATATACAGAATCGATTTCGATTTTCTAAGGAAGAGGAGGATGCGTGAGTTATACGTGAAGGGTATGGCGTGCTTTCGAAGATTGGGCATAGGGTTTTAACTTTTCATTTCCATTATAATATTTTATAATTTTCTTTCTAAAGTATCTTGTCCTCACAAATTAAAATTTAGACCCCTTATCAAAGTGTCCCACTATGCATTTATAATGTTATACCCCTATTTCGAACGCAATGAAAAAGGTTTTGAGTCTTACTTCAATCGAATGGAGAAGACAACTTTTTGAACCCAAGATTATATTAAATTTTCAATATAATCTCTAATGCGTTTCTATTCCACACGATCAAACGATAACTCCAAATGCTACGAAATTTCAAATCCGATAGTAATACAATATTACGGATCCAATAAAACTGGTTTCGTCAAATTCTGAGACTGTGCCTCGGAAGGCTATTTTTAAATTCAGTTTAAACGATGTATTATTAAAATTGAAAAAACTACCATTAAATTCAATTTTACCCCATCTATTACTTTCAGCATTATCAATATAAATTTTATAAGCCTTTGAAATATTTTTAACAAGCTTGAAACCCCAGATTCAACATTTTACCTAGCTTCAAATTATTTAATTCGATAATTTAATTATCAAATAAATAGTGATATTTGAATTGAAGTTAAAAATTAACTTTTAAATATTTAAAATCAATCAAATATTCCAATTTCAAACATCCAAAAATTCCGGGTCGTCGCACTCATCCACAAAGCTACACTTTTCACAAAGCCATGCTTTGATTAACAAATGATCAGCAACACTTCGTATGCCACATTACCAAATTGGAAATGTATCGCTAGTAACCATCAACTACATAACCTCTGAGCTCATACGTCTCAGAGAAGGGTGTTAAGCTAAGAGAATAAATCTCCGCCACCAAATAGAAATGTATTTGATAGAAACCAGCTTTACATCTCAAAGTGTAATGTCAAAAACACGTCCATACAAGTTTGTTCCGAGTTCGAACAGAACCGAAGGCACTTCAAAAGAAGCCCATGCAATCTGGGTATTCACAATCCTGATCAGACTCTCCATCACATATAGAGATCTCTATACCGGCGCAACTCAGAGCAGAGACATTCGATGGGTTATCCTTCCGTTCTCGAAAATACCCGGTCTTCACCACCGGTCTTCAAATGCTATCCATATCTCGTATCATTATTCGAAATGGGTTATATGACACAAGGTCCACTCCTAGCTAAACCGAATAATGAGCGCAATATTTTAAAACATATATATATTGGGATCTTAATTAAGTCACACTTTTAAATCCCCAAACCTTTTCTTCAAATGGTTTAAACAAATTACCATTTTCAAATCTTTAAACAAAAAGATTCACTTCATGAAGTTCACCAATATTTCACAAAGATTAATTCATAGCTTTCAAAACCATTTCCATTTTAAATCTTTATACAAAAGATACACCTTTCCAATTTCAAATAAAGGTTCAACAATCTTTCATAAAGATTTATTCATAGCTTCCAAAACAATTCTATTTCAAATTTGAAATCTTTTCAACATAAATTGAAAATCCTTTCTTTATACAAAAGCCATTATTATTTAAAAACAAATAGATTACGTTTCAGAAAAATCCGATTTCGTTTGCAGGAGTTAAAGCCCTTCAAGTATAAAACTTGGGTTAAATTCAAATTCCCAAAACAATACGTTTAAAATGGTTTAAAATCCATATAAACATATTTATTACTTGTATAACCTTTTTAAACCATAATTTCCAAACATAGAATTCAGTTTCAAATCTTGGATTTAAATTCAAATCAAATTATTTAAATTTCAAAACTTAATCAAGTTATCCAAAATAACTTTTAAAACTCCTTTTCAAAACTTTTCATATTTAACCCAATTCTATTTCCAAAAGCATTTGGATTCAAAGTTCAACTTTAAAACCATTTCAAAAATCTGTGAATTAACTAACTTCCTCGTGCAATCCATATTTGTGTGTGTATGGTGTAGTCCAGGGGTTTTACACGGTAGTGCAATGTCGACAACCATTGCAGATTCAAGTATAGCAATATCGATAAGCAGTATAATCTATAACGCTTATCGTTCATTCACATATTCATAGATAATATACAGATGTATCACAGATAAATAAATAAATACACAGCTCAATTCATAGAACAAAATATCACAGATCAGATAGGACAATCAATTCAAGCATCTAATACAATACAACCATTTATAAGCAAACCCACATTCAATAATCTTTTATAAGAAGGATAAATTTAATTATTAAATCCTTAATTAATTCAATTAAACATTTAATTAAATTAATTCCTTGTGAATTAATTATCCAATCCTTATTATAATTAACCAAGATTAATAAATTTATAATCTCAGTTAATTATCATTAATTAATTACAAACCATTTAATTAATTATCCTTCAATTTTTATTAATTAACCTTACAAAATAAATTAATTAACTTTTAACTATTAATCTTTAATTAATAAATCAATTAATCTTTAATAATTAACCTTTAATTAATTATCTTTAATTAATTTTATAATTATTTAACCCCTAATTAATTAAGTAATTATACTTAATTAATTTCATTAAGTAATCATTCTCTAATTACTCATCATTACTTAATTAATTCTTAACGAATTAAATAATCCTCGATTAATACTTAATTAACCTTTAATTAAGTAATTATCATAAATTTCAAACTAATGATACTTGAATCTTAAGATAACACATTTATCTTAATTGATTTACTTAATCATAATTTATATTAAATTAAATGCTAGAAAATAATTATACAAAATTACTTGAGAACTTTGATTTATTAATGTTTAATACACCAACCCTAATCACTTCTTAATTAACTCCTTAATCACATTATTTATTTAAAATAAACCTTTAAACAACGGTTATATATATACATATTAAAACATTTTAACTTAATTAATTAAATAATTATTTTAAAACCCTAATTAATCCCAACTTAATTACATCTTTATTATTTAAAAAGAATTAAGTAAGAAATTGTTTAATTTTTTCATAAATCATTTAATTTGAATTTACTTGAAAATTTAGTTAATACTTTACTCTGAAAAAACATTTCAAAGAAAACATTAATTCTTGAAACTTTATTTGGAAACTTTCATTTATAAACCCGATTAATACTTCTAAAACATGTTCTTACTTTTGTTTTCAAATTTGGATTCTATTTCATTTTAAATTTAAAAACCTGAACATGTTTTATTTATTTATTTTCAAATTTAAAAACCTGGTTAACTGAAAAAAACCCGAGACAAATCTTTGTTTAACCCGAGCCTGGCTTCGAGCTTCACCCCTTCCACTGTTGCTTCGAGTCGAACCCATGCTTTTCTCGAGTTTGGACCCAAGAACATTCTTTCTTCCCCAAATTTCAACAGTCGCCTGATACCAATGATACTCGTGTACGTATACACGCAATCAGAGCGATTTTGATCATCACCGCCGACACCAACCAGTCACCAATGATCCACTTATCTCGGCTGAGCGCCCAGATTCCTAAGACTTGACGTCGATCGAAGTTGAGCATTTCAACTCAACTGAAATAAAAAATCGTTGATGAAAAACCTCTTTGCCTCGACGCCACCTTCCACCGGCAAACTTGTCATTCCACCTGGACCTTCGCCACAACCCCTAGCATTGATCTCTGCTAGACCGGACGAATCCGATCAACCCATGTTGATGCACGAGCATGTTGAAACATATTGACCAAATTGTGTTCTTAAACCATACAATCTCGTCGACTAACTTCCATGATCATCTAAAAAATCAGTGACTATTTTTCCGTAAACTCCATTTATTGAACTACCTCCAACATCAACCCCAAGGCTCGATTGCCCGTTGATCATTGGGAATTGACGAAGACGCGATTCAATTCAGACCCAAATTCCACATTCGATACCAAATTAAAAATCTTGACTTTATTACTAAAATTCAACATTTTTAGTTTCGATTCCATATGCATAATCAAATCTGAAAATCTAGATTATCAGTTTTCCTGATTTTGAACCATTTTCACTGTATATTAATATTTCCAGATAGTTTATAAACAAAATTTACTTAAACTTATTTTTTTTAAACTTAGATCTGGATTGTGTAAACAAATTTTATCTAGATCCTAAAGTCTAAGATAATTTAGGGGGAGAGAATTTAATTTTTTTGATTCAGGTCTTAGAAACCTGTAATTTCTAACAGGGTTCAACATATTCATACAGACATGCATATATGATATGTATGCATTTAGACATGCAGGCATAATAAACAACATTTTCATCACACATTTCAAGTGTCAATTCCAAAATCAAATAATAGACAGGTTTAAGTAAGTTTGCTCACCTTTGTTTTGAGCAAAGGGAAAGCAGAGAAAAAATTCTGAGCCAGGAGATGATGAATTTTTAACTGTCTTCTTAATATTGATTAACTTGTTGCTTTGAACTAGCATTTCATTTGCTTCCAGGCTTTGAAATGAAGCTTGATCTTGCATTTGTCTGAATGGCTCCAGATCCGGTTATTATTTTATCTGGTTGTAAATTGATTTTAAGCTTTGCTTAGATTTCCACGTTTGATTGTTTGCTTTGCTTCCAGATTTTTGAATTTGAATAAATTGTCTGTTGCATGATTTTGTTTCCAGGTTTTGCTTGCTTGATTTTGAATCCTATTTCCTGGTTCGAATCTGTTCTTTGCTTCTGTTTTGTTTTAGTTTGGAATCAGGTTGAATTGTTGATGCCTAATTCTTGAAGTTTTGCTTTATTTGATTTTATTTGATTTCCTTTATTTTGTTTCAGGTATGTTTTGCTTTAAATTCGGTTTCTCAGATTTGAGAAGTTTGAAACTTAAAACAGCGTGGTTATTATTATTTTATCCTTATGCATGTTTATAAATTTTAATTAAAAGATAAATGCCACTTATACAATTAAGTTACACTTGTAAATTCATATTCTCTTAATTTTACAAATGCCATTATATGATAAAATTGTGTTTAAATTCTTTTGTTAAATTTTATTTTAAAATTTATGTTAAACCCTTATCATATTATAATTTTCTTTATATCTCCATATGTTTACATTTTCAATTTAAAGAAATCCATTTACTTTTATTTATATATGTATTTAAAATTTAAAGAATATATTTTAAATTAAATTAAACACTAATAAACAAATATATATATATTAGGATTTAACTTTTAAATTATAACTTTCAAATATAAATATGTATACACATATAAATTTAAAATTGGAAAACAAACTTTCATTTTTAAATTTCAAATTCAAAAATTAATATACTATCAATTTGTATTTGTAAATGAATAAACAAATAATATCATTTTTATAAATATATATACTATTCATTCACAATCTATAAATATTTATTTTCAACATATATGTATTTTTAAATTCCAAATCAAAATTCTATTCACAATTTATTGAATTTTCAAATCAATTCCTTTATTTACAATCTTTTGATATTTTTATATATATATACACATATATATACATATATATATATTCAAATTTTCAAATTATTCCACAATTAGATTTATAATTAAAATATTATCCAAAACATTTATTTCTGAATTTCCAAGTAGAAATTCTATTTAAAATCACACACACACACACATATATATATATATTAATAAACAAATATCTACTTAATTTGGAAAATCCCAAATTAATTCACAATTTAATTTCAAAAATTAAATTAATTATCAAATTAAACTTGGCTAAAATCCGAGAATGTTACATTTACTTGGACAAGTTGACAGAGTATATGGTACTAAGGGGTAGCTGAACTATTTCCAAGGCATTAAACTATTTTAGGAATACAATCAAAATTTAAAGCTCGTATTGGAATTGGATTTCCAACATGATAGGGTACTAATGGGCTTTTCCTTCCTTTGCGGACACCACGTATAGTAATCATGGATCCCGGTGACTTCTCGTACAGGGAATCGTACACCACTATACCATATTGCTGGACTGCTATGAATTAGCATATCAGGCGGCATTTCGTACTGGGACTCATACATCACCATACCTATTCATTTAACCTCTAAGGCAGTAGTACCTTTTATCCACGATTATCCAACAGTTTATAATATTGTAATATTTCCTTTGGACTACATATTGTTCCATATTATCTCCGAGATGTAGGGCACATGAGGCCACGCTTTACTTTCCACAAAGAAAATTCCACTTAAAACGCCATGTTGCCATTTCTAACAACACACTATTGATTTCCATAAAAGTACAACCCCCTAATCATACGCCTTAGGAAAGAGTGTTAGGTATAAGGGGGGTTACCTCCTACACAACCAAATAGATGGACATTTGTAAAAAAAAATGTACGTGGTCATAGAAATGTAATGTCAGATATTCGTCCTACAAGTTATTCATGTGAAGGACAAAGCGATGGCACTCCTCCTACTACCTCCTATTTTGGTTGCCGTAGAGGTTAGCGACAAGCAGACCTACATTATGAAGATCCCCATTTTCAAAATCATTTTCTTCAACATGTCTTCACTTTCGAAAGCGTATATTGGTTTGAAGTGATTTTCGGTTAGGAATCATCCAAATACAATCCCGGTCTCTTCGATTTAATCGTCGATAAAAGGATGTCAAGTATGTGGGTGATTATCAAATATCATCCAATTTAGAAATCTTTTCATCCAAATAAATACCTCTTTAGAGATATAAGCTTTAAACCATTTCTATTTCTTTTCATATATATGGGACTATTAAGCCTCTTATTAACTTTGGAAATACCAAATCGTTTCTTTTAAATTACTTAAGAACATATTTCCATCTTCTAATATTAGTATAAATACAGTCTTAATGAAGATTTCATATTCCCAAAATATATCTTTAATGGGTTAAAAAAAATTCTATTTTTCCGTTTACAATTCTTTTATATAAACCGTGTGATATTTTCATATCATATTCATCTTTTAAAACCATTATTTTTCAAAATCAAATCAGAAAATTTATTTTACAAATATTTTCAAAACTCCTCCTTTCTAAAAATTTTTGTTTCGAAATCAAATTCCAACCTTTATCAAATATATTTTCTTGATTTCTAAATCAAATAGGCTTAATAGTCAGCATATACATATTATTTTAGAGTATAAGTTGACCATGGTTATTTAAATGAATCATTTTGGTTCCGTTGGATATGATTTTCACATCATTATTTATAATAATTCTTTTTATCACAACCAAGTTATCAACCAATATTTATCTAAATATTTTAATTAAAAAATAAATCATTTGTATGATTATTTAAAATTAATTTAAGATTTAGGGAAACTAAAGTTAGGATATGTTCTCACTATTATAGCCTTCCCTTTCAAACTCCTTCAAATTATTCTGATAGTACTCCGGTAACTCTTTTCTCTACTTTCTCTACTTTGGAGCTTTATGAACTTGCTTCTTGACCTTATTAGTGTTCAGCCTTGGTGTTTGGGTGGGGTTGCTCGTCCTTGAATGGTGGATGGGGTAAGCCATGCATTATATATTGGAGAAGAGGAGTAGTTTGACAAAATTCTGGAAGTGGAATAACTTTGTATATAATTTTGTTTTATTTTTCTATAATTTTGCCTTATTTTCTTAGAGAAGAAAAAGAGGCCATTAAAGACCTTAAGGAGGAAGAAGAGAAGATAAAGACGGAATAAATGAATTTGTGAAGGAGTGTGGATGTATTTATAGGGTTAGAAGCCTTTGCCTTTAAGCTTGGAAATGGACCAAAATACCCCCTCTCCATCATGCCATACATGTTACCCCTCCTTGTCCCCATGTGCACTTGTGTCAAACCTCATGTCATGATGTGTAGGTGATGGAAAGTTGATTTGAGGGTTGCGTTTGGAGATCTAAGGGTGAAATTTGCATTTATATACATATAAGGAATTTATATATAAATATGTAAACTTTATTTTAGATATTTTCTTTAGCTTTGATTTGACTAATTGTGAAATAATATGTGTATGTATATGTATATGTATGTACAAGCATGTGTATATGTGAATCAAATAACATTGCAATGATTTGAAACTACTTCTGTTCGATGAAAGGTCAAAAATCTGAAAGCTGAATCCCAGTCACATTTTCATTTTTAGTCAAACTATTTATTTATGCAAACAAAACTTGAAAACAAATTTCTTATTATATTTAAATAATGAAAACAAATTTGTTTGAATTACAAACCATATTAAATGATATTAAAATTTGATCGTGAAAATACGACGTCAATTTGACAAAATGCGACGAAGTTTTTGCATTTTTAAAACAAGTATATATATTTAAACTATTATAAATCACTTATATCATTATAAAACAATTATATGAAGTTTATTAAAACTATTATATTGATAACATTCAATAAATTTTTTAGAAACTTATATTTTCTAACTGCAAAAACATGACAACGCTAATTTCTTTCTAAAATGAGTTCATCTTTTTATAAAACCATCCAAAATGAATTATTATAACTATATATAATTAATAACAATGTATTATTTATTATTTAAAATCAATTATTTGAATATTTAAAATTAATAAACAAAATTATATTTCAGTGACATAATTCCATGTCATCACATTTTTCCCCCTTAAAAAAATTTCATCCCACAAATTTAATCACAACCCAAAATAGTTTACCCAAAATATTATTTTATAAACTTAAATTCATATGATGTATATAGAACATCTGTACGCAATATCTGATTCAATCTCTTATTTGAATACAAAACTTAACTTCCAAATTAGTATAGATCCCTTGATCCTTTAGTAAGGACTCTAATCAGGCCTCTTGTTCAGAAACCTTCGTTTTCCTTGCATATTTCTCAACTATGATAGAAAACTCAAGTACCCAACCACAAGACCTCCTCGATGTTCGCCATCATGAACCGAGTGATAAATCCTTTTTCAGACTAGTGTAAATACCTCAAAATCCTTTACTCGAATCTTAGATCAAAATCCTACAATGAAATGATCAACGTACCTTTTATGTACTTGTTAACCTTCCCAAAAAATTTATGAAATATTTTCATAAATCTTTTATTCAAACATTTTTATAATGATTCTTTTTGTATACAATTAATTTAAAAAAATTATTCATCAAAAATTTCTATCTTCTTTCCACTGAAACCATTTCAATTTCAACATTTAGAAAATACCTCTATATACTTAAATCCGTAAAAATCTTTAAGAAAAGCTTCTATTTTTCAAAACTCACTTTATTGGGTCAAAAAGAATGTTATGTAAAACAGCATTACGGCAACCCAAAAACAATAGTATATGGATCTGATTAATTATATTTAATATTAATTTTTGATGTCGAACTTAAACTATTTATTAGTTAACAATGAAGCCGATCAAGTTGGGGTATCATTAACTCCAAGACCTTGAATGGACGATATTCTTAACTTAAAAATAGATATAATTTACCTACCTTGAATCTTAACATCAAATATATGGTATGTATAAACCCTTTATAAATTATCTTCTTTAGGAAAACACTTGCTATAACAGCAGTGTTATAGTTTATGTCTTCCTCGCTTTCTCAAAAACATTTATTTACAACAAAAATGTCGAAATCCATGTCTTCTTTCACTTAATCCTTTTTAAATCTTTCAAATAACTTCTCTTACAAGATATTTTAACTTTATAAAAACTCTTTTATAAATATAAACTTTCCACTTTATAAACTCTACTCCTAAAATTAAAATTCTACCAATTTATTTTAAAATTTTCAAAGCTATTCCAATTTACCAGGATTTAAATTCTCAAACTCTCTTTTTATAAAACATATCTTCTAAATCCATATTTTACTGAATTATTTTATTTTTGTCCAACACATTTTTATACAACATGCTCATTTATTATCTTATATAAATTCATTATCTTTAATCCAACATTATTATCAAACACGTTATAATCAAATCGTGAAACCTAATTCACAAGGTGTTCATTCAATTATAATAACTGAATGTTATTGCTTCCTTAACCACAAACTAACACACATGAATATCTATATCTTTCGAGAGATATTCTTTTTATATAAAATATAGTTCTTTCAAAAACAGCGTGTCAGTTTTTCTTGTTAAGTATTTAGGAGTCCTTGTCAAACACATATGGCCACTATGCATCAACTAGGAATCGTAAACCACTCAACAGACCAATCAACAAAAAAAAAATTATTAGTCACTAACAAATATGAGATCATATATATAATACACTAAAACTCATTCTAGGGTGTCTCTTGCCCTATCTCTAATGAGTTACTCATCCCATGGCATTACTAACCCTATCTCTGATGAGTCTTACTCCTACCAAGCTTAGGTGTTCGCTCAACCCCGGCTTTGATACCAAATGTGATGACCGAGATTTTCAATCCTCGAAAATCGACACTAATACATCCATTGTATTGCATTTCGAGCGTTCAAGTGTCGAAAAGACCGACTGTTAAGGATAAAAGAAAATAAAGATAGAATAGAATCTCATACGAATGGAATAATTTATAATATCAATTATCTTTACAATGGAAAATTTAAAATATGAATATCCGAGTCTAACCTAAGCTCAACCTGAATAGATAAAAACACCTAACCTTACAAATGCTGAAAAACCAAAACAATGAAACAAATGCAGTAGGAATATATTTAGCGTCCATATATTGATGAAGATCTACAACTCTCCTCTGGAAACTCCAATCGTCTAAGCTAAACCTGAGACCACTCTGATTTGACCCAAGTATTAAAAATACCTAGATCAGGCCTAGCAAACCAACATGAGAAACACAAATTATGAATATATGTATATGACAGTGTCGTAGATCAGTTTGATGCCAAAACAAAACCTTTTTGAAATAAAATGGTATCTCGTGAGACCACGCCGCACATAAACACGGACAGGTTTTTACCTTATGATAACTAAAATACTTTATATTGAAACATTTTGATATTATCATTAATGACATTCGTTTGAAAATATTTTTCAAATAAATATATATAAAAAGTACCAATACCTGGACAAGTTGATAGAGTATGTGGTACCAAGGGGTAGCTGAAATGTTTGTAAGGCATTGCAGCTATTTTGGGAATACAATCAAAATCATAAAGCACGTATTGCAATTGGATTTCCAACATGATAGGGAACTACTGACATTTTTATTCCTTTGTGAACTCCACATATAGCAATCATAGTACCCGATGGCTTCTCGTGTAGAGACCCATACACTAATATACCATATTGCTAAATTACTATGAACTAGTCGGGAGCTTTTCGTACAAAGACTCACAAACCACTATCCATGTTCATTTAAACTCTAAGACGAAAACACTTTTTTATCCGCGATTATTCAATAGTCCATAATATTATAATATTTCCTTCGGAACATATAGTTTCCCCTATCATTTCTGGGATCTGAGGCTCGTGAGGCCACGTTTTACTTTCCATAAAGAAAATTCCACTTAGAATGCCACATTTCCATTTCTAACAACACACTACTGATTTTTACAAAAGTATAGCCCCCGAGTTCATACGCCTCAGGAAAGGGTGTTAAGTATAAGAGGAGTTACCTTCTACACCACTAAACAGACGAACGTTTGTAATAACCAATCTACGTAGTCTTAGAAATGCAATGTCAAACACTCCTCCATACAAGTTGTCCAGCTGAAGGACAAACTGAAGGCACTTCTCGTACCACATCCTGTTTGGAAATCACCCCAGAAGTTAGTGGCAAGCATCCCTAAATTATAAAGATCACCATCTTCAAAATCATTGTCATCAACACGTCTTAATTTTCAAAAGCGTATATTGGTTTAAAGTGGTGTTCGGATAGGAATCGCCTAAATCCAATTTCGGTCTCTTCGAATCAATCATCGATAAAAAAAAATCAGATATGTAGGTGATTATTAAACATCTTCCAATTTATAAATCTTTTCATCCAAATAGATACCTCTTTAGAGATATAAGCTTTAAACTATTTCTATTTCTTTCTATATATGTGGGATTATTAAGCCTCTTTTTAACTTTGGAAATAGAAAATCATACTTAGGAAAATATTTCCATCTTATAATATTAGTATAATTCCAATCTTAACAGAGATTTCATATTCCTAAATCATATCACTAATGGATTAAAAACAATGTTGTTGTTTACTATAAACCCAACCAGTTAGTATTGGGAAAAAAAGGATCCATAAATTTTAGACCAATTATACTCAATACTAATTTTCAAATTCAACCTATATTATTCGTCGAATAACGATGAAATCATCTTTTAAATTCGTACGGATAGTATAACTTTCCTCCTCAGAAGTTAATACAGAGTTTAACAAAAATGTTTTCTTTAACAATCAAAATCCGATTATAAATGTTGTTTAACTTTAGAAAACTTAAAATCTCTTTTATTTTATCTTAAGAAATGCGGTACGAGTAAATCAAATTAACTATCCCCTCCATCGGACCACTCCGGATAGCTAGGGGAGTAGGCAACTGGTTTTTCAAACTCCAGCCTAGAGACTATCTCACCCATAGGATGGTCAATTCATTTGATCGACTCTAAATTTTTAAAAGTATTTGATTCATTATTTGTAAAAGATTTCAAAAAGATTTGGTAATAAAAACCAAGTTAAAATCATTTATTCAAAAGTTATCAAATTCTGTTGCTAAATTGTCGGTGTAGTGATTTTAAAGTTTATAGATTAAAACACCAATTTCATTACATATATGTCCATTTTTCTAACTCAAATTCCTTTTAAAACATTTAAACATATTTTTGGAATTTATTTCATATTTTTAAAGATTTAAAAATATCCATTTTTAAAGAGTTGAAAACTTTTACGAACTGCTAAACGCAATGATTTTGAAAACTTGATTTTGACATATTTTAAGCTTTAATGAATGAAATCATGATTATTCTTTTTCATTTGAGAATCATGCCCACCAGGGTCTGAAAAATTCTTATTTATAGAAATTCGACTTGTATTTTATCCTACACATGTATTTAGCTTTTACGGCATGAAATCGCGAGCTGCCGCTACGCAACAAGCTCATTTTTACTTAATTTTTCAAACTTCACCAACCTTTGATGAAACACTTTTAAAACATTTATATAGCATTTTAAATCATTTCAAACCCATATTTCGCTATTTCACTTGATGCCGAAATTCGCTTTCACTTTGTTTCGAAATATGATGACATTATATCATTATAATATTTAATTTTATATTTTTCCATTTATAATCTTTTATATAATCCATATGATATTTTCATATCATTTTCATCTTTTACAACCATTGTTTTTCAACATCAAATCAAAAAAATTATTTTACAAATAATTTCAAAACTCCTCCTTTCCAGTTTCTTTTATTTCGAACCAAATTCCAACCTTTATAAAATGATGCTTTCTTGATTTATAAATCAAAGAGGCTTAATAGTCCATATACACATTATTTCAGAGTATGACATGAATTATATTTCATGAATTAACCATGGCTATTGAAAGTAATCATTTCTATTCCATTTGATATGATTTTTACATCATTAGTTATGGTAATTCCTTTTATCACCACCAAGTTATCAACCAATCACAACCAAGTTATCAACCAATATTTACCCAAATATTTTAATTAATAAATTAATCATGCATATCATCATTTAAAATCAATTTAAGATATAGATAAACAAAGTTAGGATATAGCTTTCCCTTTTGAACTCCTTGAAATTATTCTAAGGTACTTCGGCATCACTTTTCTCTACTTTCTCCACTCTGAAGCTTTATGAACTTTCTCCTTGACCTTAGTAGTGTTCGACCTTGGTGTTTTGGTGTTGGTTGCTTGGCCTTAAGTGGTTGATGGGGCAATCCGTGCACTATATAGGAGAAGAAAAGGAGTTTGGCAACATTTTGAAAGTGGAATAACTTTGTATATAATTTTGTTTTATTTTGCTATAATTTTTCCTTAATTTCTTAGAGAAGAAGAAGTGGCCATTAATGACCTTAAGGAAGAAGAAGAGAAGATAATGATGGAATAAATAAATTTGTGAAGGGTTATGGATGTATATATACGATTAGAAGTCTTAGCCCTTAAGCTTGCAAGTGGACCAAAATACCCCATTCACATCATGCCATACACATTACCCCTCCACCCCTCCCCTTGTCCCACCATGTGCACTTGTACCCCTCGTATTATGACATGTAGATGATGAAAAGTTAATTTAGGTGTTGCTTTTTGCGACTTAAGGGTGAGTTTGCATTGATTACACATAAGGAGTTTATATATAAATATGTATACTTTATTTTAGATATTTTCTTTAGCTTTTATTTGAATAGTTATGAAAGTATATGTGTATGTCTATGTATGTACATACATATGCCTATGTGTATCAAATAATGTTGTAATGATTTAAACAAATTCAGTTCGACGAAAGGTCGAACATCCGAAAGTTAAATTCCGATCACATTTTCAGTTTTAATCAAACTATTTATTACGTAAAAAAATTAAAAATACATTTATTATCATGTTTAAATAATTAAAATAAGTTTATATGAATTACAAAACCATATTAAATGATATTAAAAATATGATTGAGAAAATACGATGTCGAACTGACAAAATGGGAAAAAGATTTTACATTTTATAAACAATTATATATATATAAACCATCATGAACCACTTATTATCATTATATAACAATTGTTTGAAGTTTATTAAGGCTATTATATTTATAAAATTTAGTAAAAAAAATTTAGAAACTTATATTTTTAACCTGTAAAAAAAACCCAGCGAAGCTAATTTCTTTCTAAATTGAGTTCATATATTTATAAAACCATTTGAAATGAATTATTATCAGTATATAGTTAATCAAAATATATTGTTTATTATTTAAAATCGATTATTTGAATATTTAAAATAAATTAAATATTTCAAATTTAAGTGATAAAATTTCGGATCATTACGTTTTCCTTTTTGTTTTTCTTCTTTTCTCTACGAATTAGAAAATAGAAAGTTTGATTTTTTTTTTTTTTTTTGCTTATTTGCGTGGAAAATATTACATGGGAAAATATTACGCAGGCAAGATAGGCAAACATTTGCCAAATGAATATTTAATAGGTAATTTTTTGCTTGAAAGTTATGAAACAAATGTACTATAGCTAAATTTACTACTGGAATATATGTAATAGTAAATATTTGGCTGAAATTACTATGAAAAAGGATTATTACCTTTTTATTTATGAATTTCTAAATAATTTTTGGAATAACCTCCTACAATTTCCATTTCATGAATGTTGGTTCGCTTTCTTTGTAACTTTTTGGTTCTGTTACTTATGTCACATCAAAGAACCAGTATTGCAAAACAATATCAGATTATATTTTAATCTAAAAACATAGAATGAGTTATTAGTATTTGCCAGCAAAATAGTTACACATGCTCTAATTTTTCTTGGAGTACCTTTTTGTTTCTTGATTTGGTCCATTAAATAATTCAAAACTGTTATTAGCTATGGAACATTTTTCAATTTATTTAATATATAAATAAATGGCAGCGGAAGCTTTAAGGGAAATGATGATTTCGTATTAGAAATAAAATATGTTGATAGTAGATGCATTATCATCATCCATGCAACATTAGTTTGATCTTGTTTTGTATTCCCTTTTGAAGCTAACATTAATTTTAACTTTATGTCCTTGGCTTTAATCATTTTGAAATCATTAAAATATTGATCCTTGAAGCATTTTACAGTAGGGTGCAATTTAGCTTCTTTCAAATGAGTACATACGTAAATTGTCAAACCCTTGATATCCCATCCAAATACCTTAGCAATGTCGATTTCTTTCATTGTTACTTTCATGTCTCCAAAACAAAAGCAGTTTTCTTCTGTTATGTATGTCTATATTTTTAAATCAATGGTAGCTGATTCCTTGCATATATCTTCAGCTATTATATTATCATTTTGGAAAGCTTAGAATATCTTATGAAATGGAGTCATCAACAGTCGATCTATGAGTTCAATTTGTAGAAGATTGTTCTTTTTCAATTTTTGGAATAGGGAGTGGAAACTTTTGAAACTATTTCGGTAGGTTTCTTGAACTGTTTGCTTAGACTGTTTTATAATCTTCATCTTTTGTTTCTTTGTAGTTACTTGTTTGGAGGACCTGATTGTCATCTTTTGTTTCTTTTTTTTACGGTTGAAAGGACTAAATTTGTTGCTACTTATCAGTTGAAGATGATTTAGTTCCTTCAACTAATGGATCATATTCATAAGCATCAGTTTCTAATGTACATTCAAACTGAGAATGTTTTTCTTCAAGAAGCTGAAATAATTATAAATTAATTAGTCAACGTGTCAGGTAGTATTTGTATTCTAAATATCATTACTAGTGTTGAATGTGTGAAGTGACATAATAATAAATTAAGTTAGTTAATATACACATATGGTACATCTTAATGCATGTTCAGTAAATCTAGTTTATGCTGGGAAAATATTAACCAGGGAATATTAGACAGATAAATATTTGTCTGGCTAATATTTTCCAAACAAATATTTGCCCTGACCAATATTTCTTCTGGCATAGATTTGTCTATTATATTTCGCAAAATGATCTATGATGTATACAAAGCAACACATGACACGTTTTAATGCACATTCAGTAAATCTAATATATGCTAGAAAAACTAGGCAAATATTACGCAGCCAAATATTTGCCTGCCTAATATTTCTTCGAAAACATGTCATGCAAGACAACTCCAGGTAAATATATTAATCGGGTAAATATTTGTATGAAAAATATTTCTCCTAGCATAGATTTGTCTATTATGTGTTGCGATATAATAATGCTCTGCTAATTTTGTACTGTAATATACAAAGTAACATAATAGTTAAAATCATCAATATATACAAACAAGTCTATTAATTTCAACCAACTAACATTCTAAATTGCGTACGTCAAATATTTGCTTTAACAATTTTGCATGTAAATGAACTTTTAAATTCAAACAGCCAACATGCATAGTTAAAAATATTAAAATTTGATTTATTTACCTATTTTTCATTTTTTTTCCTCCTACATTTGATATACTGTTAGTTGTAGATCAGTATTATCACTCTCTTCCTGTTGTAATCTCACATGTTCTTTACAGTAGGCCATATATTGTGGAAATTTAAGTCCGAGCTACTTCTCCTTCTATAGATCTGCAATTCACATCCATGTTTTTTGCGATTCTATGGTTTATTTCAATTCAGCTGAAGTTAATTTACGTCAACGATTAATTACTGTGTAAACGAGGTTTTGATTGAAGAACTTAAAGTCAATTAATGTTCGACGAGTTTTTTATATAATTTTTTTAATTTGGTTGAATGAGCTGATTGAATTTCATGGACGGATTTGTACTTTGTTTGAAAACATTGATGTAATTTGGATTTTAAAGTTTGGAAGGATGCGGGCCTAATTTATTTTAAAGGGAGGAACGTGGGCCAAAATTTCTCAAAAGATTATTTGACAACTACGAATGCTAATTATAAAACCAAAACTACAACAAAACTAACAGTTTCAAACTAATTATAACAAATTACATGAAATATTATTTTACATCTCAATAGATGTCAGCCCAAAATTTGTTTCAAAACTTTACAAAATATTTGTTCCCAAAGATATTACATTTTTCAAACCATGTTATATTATTAAATTTAAACATTTGAGCATAAAAATAAGAGGTTTCATCAAATAATAGCAAAGGTTTCTACCTACTTACATTAAGATAAAATGTCCATGTAATTAATAAAAACAATCCTTTTGGGTGAACCACGCATTTAAAATTTAACAAATGTTTGGAAACTCAATTAATCGGTGCACTATCATTAAAAAATGAAATATTAGAAACCCATTTACTATACATAGTCTCCATGAAATATGGGCTTACACAAAAGTTAAATAAATGGAAGTAATTCATGCAATAGATTAATTGCATAAAGTCAAATCATTTTCACCAAGATTATTGTAACAATCCGGAATTTAATCACTATTTAAATGAATATTTAATTATATTTATAAAGATTAAATAAAAGAAATTTTATTAACAAATAAAATTATTTCATAATAATAACTAATGATGATAAATCATTTCAAATTTTATTTGCCAATATATAGTTTAGAAAAAAATATAAAATGTGGTCAAAAATTATTTTTCAAAATCCTGATTTTTCATTGATTAAAAATTATATAAAATTTCATAACACTATTGTAAACACACATATATACAACAAATTATTTTTTCAGGAGAAAGTATACATTTACATATATTTTCACTTAAGCATATGTATGTGTGTGTGTGTATAAATATATAAATAAGTGAAATTTTTATCATAAAATACCTCTTTCAAGGCAAAGGACATGAGATCATGACATGAGTAGTTGGATGAGAGGGGGGAGTACAAGAGGAGGACGAAAATCATGGGATGGAGAGGGAGTGCATGCAAAAGTATACATATTTAATTCAAGCACTTGTACTTTTTTAAATATTTTTCTAAGCCTATATATACCCCTTACCTATCATATTTCTCATTTTACAATCCTCCTCTTCACTTTAAAAATTTCCTAAGAGCTTGAGAAATATATCCATGGCTCCTATTTATGTTTTCTAGTTTGAAAAAAAATCACCTCTTCCCACTTAAAACACTTCAAATTCTTGCTAAAAACACTTCTACAAGCTCTACAACCATCCTCTTCCAAAACACAAACACCCATTCTTTAAATATAAGCATGGCCAATCTCAAACTTCCAATGGTCGAGCCCAAACTTCCCTATGGCCGAGCCTAGTCTAGGAGATTTTGGCCTTGAAGTCTTTGATTTGCAAAATTCTGGCTTATATTCAAGTTTTAGCAAAAGTTCGTCTTGAGTTAGTAAAGCTTCGGTGAGTGAAACTCTTATTTTTGGAAAAGAAAACAACTAATTTTCATGAACTATATGCTGTGAAAATATATTGTCTGTTGTGTTGAAATACCATGTTGTTTTGATGGCATATGATTTTAAGTTTGTGGTTGAACTTGGAATTGTGATTTGGATGTTAAGTGATATGTTTGGTTATGGATATGTGAATGGTTGACTTATGATATGATGGTAGCGTATTCATGAAACAAAAACAAAGTGTTTTGGTATAATTGTTGGGAATTTAGCACATTTAAGACTTGAGATCCGATTTGAAAACAAATGCTTTTTTTCTAGTTTTGGATTTAGCAAATTCTTTTTTCCAAGTTTTCACCTTTGTTTAAGTTTACAAAACTTTTCCATTTGTATTTCAAAATATTTAGTAGCTAGAGTTAAAGTGAGGCTTTTACCTAGAAATCAGTTCTAGCGAACTGCGCTCATAGCGATAGTCGCAATGGATGTAGTTCGGGAAAATTTTACGATTTCAACTTTTAAAATGTTTTTCTGAAAACTCTTTTCAAACTCATTAAGTAAGTAAAAGGTTAACTTCTTATGTTCAATAATTTATTTATTTAATTGATTAGTTATGGATAAATTATTAATATATTAACCATTTAGGTTAAGTAATTAGAGTTTAAAAATTTATTAACGAAGTTAATTATTTTTTATTAAGGAAGTTTAAAGTAAGTGTTAATTAAGATAAAAGATAATTAAATTTTTACTTAATCATGTTTAGTTATTTTAATTAGTTATTAAATTAGAGTTAATTATTTTAATTAGTTACTAAATTAGGGTTAATTATTTATTTAATTATTATTTAATTTAAAGATTAAATATTCACTTAATTATTACTTGATTAGGGGTTTAATTATAAATGAATGTTTATTTAATTAAAGTTAATTAATGTTTAATTATTAATTAATTTTTAATTTACTAAGGTTTAGTTATTGATTAACTAAGACTTAAGCTTAATTGAGATTTAATTTTTAATTAAATAAATTAAGAGTTAAATAAGCTAAATTAGGGTTTGATTATGATTTAGTTTTTGATTTGGTTAAGATTTATTAAAGTTTAGTCAAGTTTTAACTTTATGATTTAATTGAGATTTATTCATTTTAAAATTTCTTTGAAACTCTATCAATTATTTATTTTAAACCAGTTTTCTTATCTAAATGAATTGTTATTAAACCGAAGGATCTCTTGTCTAAGCCTTAAGTAACCCTTTATGATTAGGAAACCAAATGACATCTATTGACAGAAAAAAAAACACAATTATGCTATTATAAATATTACGACATTTACCCGTACACTGGATTGATTGCTTGTGATTGAATGATTCCCTTTACTTTTTGCTTGCTCATGCAATTATCCATGTTAATTTGTTAAGTAGAATCAAATTAGAAGGTACCCTGTAGTCTCTAAGCCTCCATTGGATTTTGTGAAGTTAAATGTTTTTATTTACTTTTTCGATAATGATTCCGAAGTTATTACAAATAGGTAAGACATTTCAAGGATAATTTGGCAACGGTTTAAATTAATATATTTTAATAATGGGTGCGTTTATCTAAAGAAACTTTTTGAGTAAGACTTTATTAAAGAAGTTGTTTAAATATGAATGGTTTATAAAGGGATTTTATAAATGATTTGGGGTTTCGTAATGAAGTTTTAGGAAGGTTTTGAATATTCATAAAAGAAGTTTTTGGAAAGGGTCTGAATGTTAATAAAAGAAGTTTATAAAAGGTCTTATAAAGGAGTTACAAAGGGTTTTGAATATTTATAAAAGGGTTTTATAAATGAATTTGAAAGTTGGAAAGTATTTGAAGTGGATTTGGATTTCAAGTAAAAGAGATTTCATGAATGGAATAGATTTGATTAAAAGAGATTTATCGAAAGAAATTAAAAAAATTTGAGATCTATGTTTCTCTATATTGACCTTAAAAAATTATGGTATAGATCATTCATTCCGCACTTAACACTGAGGGAATAGTGTTTAGGGTTGTCCTTATGTCCAATTTAAACAACATTGTTTAATCCTTTTAACATGATTTGGAAGTAAGAAGTTATTCGCAAATGTTTTGTGAATATACTTATGTTAGAGAGATACGTATATGAATGTTTTAGACAAACGTTTTTGAAAGATATTTATTAAATAAATATTTATTTTGAGGCTTAGTGGTTGCTATGGATAAAAAAACCTCAAATGGAATTGGTTATTGTTTGTTTATTTGATAGTTAAATAACCGACTATTAATTCTGGACCAGTTTGACTCAGGAGTTATGTCAGGTGTATTCTAGTTCCCTAGTGAGGATTAGATTGCTTAGTGCATATTTTCAAAAGAACCGAAATTGAGTTGGCCATAAATTATCATATGGGGACACCGGTCCTCGGATTTATCCGAACCACTCCAAACTAATAAAGAATGATGTTAAATAATATTGAAGTATGCTATGAAGTTATACTATTCTTCTTAAGGGTGATTCCAAAATGGAAGATAGTAATGTGGAACGTTTGTTCAACTCAGAAAAAACTGTATGGATGAATGCTAGCATTGTATCTCCGCTAATAGGGCAGTGTTAGCATTCCAAGATAGTCTGCTAAGAGGAAAAGGTTAAAAACGTTACCTCACCAGCCTCACAAACTGAAAAATGGCAATAATAGGGTATGCAGCAGAGTCATGTGGTTAGCTACCATTAAGAGCCGCCATCCAATTCTAGATTGTCCATATTTAAGTTTTTTTTGCGTGCAAACACTATGGTAGTATAAGGCCTCGATGTCAGAAAGGGATGAGGTAATCCTATTCGTTATGTTAAAGGGGCAGCCGGCTCTATGTAGGGGTACAAGAAGTTCTTATCAAACTCCAGGTGCATTTTCTACGGATATACAATCAGAAGGTAGTCCCTTACCTTGCCATAGTATGGAATCCATTCTCTAATACCCGCCCTTTACGATTTTATATGTACCCAGCTACGTTGGAATATGAGATGCAAGCATTTTAGCCATGTTCATATTTTATTTAAAACCATAGACATTATGATAATATCATTGGATTTTATATACAAATGTTTTTGTTTATCGTAAGGTAAAAACCCGTCAGTGTTTATGTGTGTTGTGGTCTTACGAGATAACTTTTTTTCAAAGGAGTTCTTTTAAAGTAATAATTAAGTTGTTTGAGTTTAATCACACCAGACTTATGTCTGACTTGGAGTTATTTTCTTTTCCTAAACTCTTGGGTGCTTAAATTTGAATGGGCGGTCAAGTAGTTCAGGTTTTTCCGTAGATATACTAGTTGTAACTTGAAGCAAGTGGCTTCATCGATAGCTAGTTAATTTTCTTGTTTCCACTATATTATATGTATATTGTATTCAATTGGGTAGGGACTGACTATTATAACTATCATATAGTAGAATTTATATTAGTATGACTCAGATGTAACCCTTTTGAAATGACTTTGTAATATATATATATATATATATATATATATATATATATATATTGTTTCATTGTGTTATGAGATTCTGTATTCTTCTCTTCTATCTTTTCCTTCTTTCACCCCTAATGATCGGTTTTTTGGAACACTTGAATGTTCGGCGTGCAATACAGTGGACGTATTAGTGTCGATTTTTGAGGATCAAAAATCTCAATTGTTACATTTTGGTATCAGAGTATGGGTTAAGTAAACAGCTAGGCTCTTGTGGGAAAACTCATAAAGAGATATGGTAATGTAATGCCTTCTTTTAGTTTGAGTGTATTATATATACCAGTGCTTGTTTGTTAGTGATATAAAAATGTTTTATATTATGTTGATTTATCAGTTGAGTGGCTTAAGAACTCCGGTTGAGACATGGGACGCCATGATGGCGATAGGGGTTTCCTAAACACTTGAATAAGACAAACCGAAACAATATTATTTTAAAATGATAAATGAAATTAGTTTACCTAGGATTATATTTTAGATGTAAAGAAAAGGTTTTCAAAGTTGATAGGATTGTTGGTTGTAATGGGAGATAAGGAATGATGATACCTGTCTATTATCATTCAGAGACGATACCTTTCCCGATATGAACACGATCTGGAAGTGTATTTTAAAGGAATCTTGCTATAATTAGATAGTAAGAATGGGTATGCAAGGAAGGAGAGGACAGCAAAAGAGATTGAAGAAGTTAACCACAAAGGATGGATAGACTAATAAACAAACCACCAAAGCAGTTGTGGCTCCTAATGAAGAAGTAGTTGAAGTTTAGAAGAAGCCGGCAACTTCAACAAAGAACGGTAGCATCGATAAACGCAAAAGGAGGAAATTTCTGTTGCATTGGAAGAGGCCTTGGGAAGACAAATTAGAAGAAAGTGGTCCATAAAGGAAATCATTAAAAAAGGAAAAGGAAATTAGTTGATGCTTATGTCATAAGATAGGACATACTATGGATTATTGTATAAAAGGAAAGGAGGCACCAGTAGTTCCTAAATTTTGTGAAAAACATTGCTTCCTTTGCCAACAAATTAGACACATCAAGAAAAACTGTCCTGCGATTCAAAGAGCACTACAGGACGGAGGAATTATTAAGAATTGACCGGCCACCTCGAGACAGATAATTAAGGGGATATGTACACAGAAAGTGGAAGAGAACTGCAGATGGGGATAAGTGTCTTGAGTATGTACTCATAAATGTGATGGTTTTTTTGGTAAGCTTTGTATAATATGTATCCTTGGAGATGTTTTGAATGCTATGCAATTATTGTTGTTTTCTTTTAAATCATTCTTTAAACTTAGGAAATGACTATAAAGTTTGAAATTAAATGTTTTCATATGAATCCAAATAACCAGATTTATGAATCCTTGAGTTTTTAGAACTAAGGGGTATGCTGTTAAGGAAGGGTCGTAAGATCAAACCTCAATGGACTTTGCTTTGTTATGCCGTGATTTTGAGATTTTAAGTTAAAGGAGGTTCTTGGGCTCGGAATCGATCATGGGTGTTAAGAATTGGCTGGGCTAGTGCAACAAGGTATGTAATGACATGTGAAGAATATCTAAGGTCATTCGAGAAGATGATAAGCAATGCTCTACGGTTTGAAGATTTTGCACCGACCAATTGAAGCTAAGAAGCGCAAGTTCAAGACAAAGGTACCGAAATATGGTTACTTTGGATATGGAGAGAAAGATCCCTTGGTTTAGAAAAATAGTTGGGTTAAGAAAAAGAGAATGAAGAAAGAAAATGATAAGAGACAAAAGCTTATGAAGCAGAATGCACCAAATAATTGTTACTACTACCATGAGAAGGGTTATTTCGTCAGAAATTATCCCCAGCTCAAGAAAAGGAGACATCCTAAACCCTTTATTATCATCATAGAACCATCTGCTTTAGTAGCAGCATAGGGAACATGAGTTGTGGAAGGATTGGCTTAGCACTAGCAAGATCGAGTATTAGGAATAGTATCCTAAGTTATGCCTTGTTAATATTTTTGTTGTATGTATCTTTTGAAGTGTAATTCACTATAATGAAGTCACTTGGTATTTATCTAGGATTGTGTGTTATTTGAATGATATTTTATATCTATGTATCGTTTCTTCTGTTGTTCTTGATGGATATTAGTTCCTATCATAGTTTTATCTCTTCTATCCTTGCAGATAGACTAGGATTGGAGCTGATAAGATTTATGACTTCATGTTGTGACAACTCGGTAGGTAAGGGTTGACCCATCATAAGGTATTTTGGCTAGAGGGTAGATTAACAAATGAAGTTAAATTTGAATTATATAAATAAGGAGATTTAGATAAACTTAGTCTTATTAAACAATATATTTGGGTTGGGATTGTGATAAATTTTCGGAAGACATTCTTTTGGGGGGTAGAGCGTAACGACCCATAATTTAATCACTATTTAAATGATATATTTTTAAATAATAAATAAATGAAATTTTATTTAAAAATAAACTTATTTTTAATAATAACTAATGATGATAAAATTGTTTTCAAATTTTATTTAGCAATATATATTGTTTAGAAAAAAATATAAAACGTGAATGGAAATTGTTTTCTGAAAGCTTGATTTTTCGTTGATTAAAAGTTATCTAAAATATCATAACACTATTGTAAACGCATACATATACAGTACAAACTATTTTGTCATAAGAATATATATATATGTACATATATTCTCACTTAAGCATATGTACATATATAAATAACTGAGAATTTTATTGTAAAAAGGTACATATTTTAATATATAAAAATACTTGTTTCAACACAAAGGACATGATATTTGATTAATTATTATTTAATTTAAAGGTTAATTTTCACTTCATTATTACTTAACGAGTGTTTAATTAATTTTTATTTTAATAAAGTTAATTAACGTTTAATTATTAATTATTTTTTAATTTACAAAGGTTTAATTATTGATTAATTAAGACTTAACTAAGCTTAATTGAGATTTAATTTTTAATTAAAATAAGTTGAGAGTTAAATGATCTAAATTAAAGTTTAATTTTTTATTTAATTAAGATTTGTTAAGGTTTAGTCAAGTTTTAACTTATGATGTAATTGAGGTTTATTCATTTTAAAAGTTCTTTAAAACTCTATCAGTTATTGTTTTAAAACCAGTTTTCTTATCCAAGTGAATTGGTTATAACACGAAGGATCTCTTGTCTAAGCCTTAAGTAACCCTTTATGACTAGAAAGCCAAATGACATCTATTAGCAGAACAAAACACAATTCTGCTATTATAAATACTAGGACATTTACCTGTATAACGGATTGATTGATTGTGATTGAACGATCCCCTTTACTTACTGTTTGTTCATGCAAAAATCCATGTTAACTTGTTAAGTAGAATCAAATTAAAAGGTCCCTTGTAGTCTCTAAGCCTCCGTTGGATTTTGTGAAGTTAAATGTTTTTGTTTTCCTTTTCGATAACGGTTTCAAAGTTATTCCATTTGGATAAAGCATTTCAAGGATGATTTTGCAACGCTTTTAGTTAAGATGTTTTAATAATGGATGGGTTTATCAAAGGAAATTTTTAGATAAGGTTTTATTTAAGAAGTTGTTTAAATATGAAAGATTTATAAAGGGATTTTGTGAATGATTTTTGAGTTTCGTAAGGAAGTTTTAGAAAGGTTTTGAATATTTATAAAAGAAGATTCTGGAAAGGGTTTGAATATTTATAAAAGGTTTAGTTATTTATGAAGGAGTTATAAAGGGTTTTGAATATTTATAAAAGGATTTCATAAATGAATTTGAAAGTTGGAAAGTATTTTGAAATGGATTTGGATTTCAAGTAAAAGATATTTCATGAATGTAATAGATTTGATTAAAAGTGATTTATCGAAAGAAATATAAAACAAAAATAAGACCTGAGTTTCTCTCAACCGACCTTTAAAAAATGGTGGTATGGAACATCCATTTCACACTTTAACATGATTTGGAAGTAAGAAGTTATTCACAAATGTCATGTGAATATACTTATATTAGAGAGATAAGTATATGAATGTTTCAAACAAATGTTTTTGAAAGAGAGTCGGGTACATTCAAGTTCCGTGGTGAGGATTCGGTTGCTTAGTGCATACTTTTAAAAAAAACCAGAATTGAGTTAGAAAAACCAGAATTGAGTTAGCCAGAAATTATCGCTTGGTTTGGAGATACCCATCGCCGGATATATCCGAACCACTCCAAACTACTAACGAATGATGTTAAATCATATTGAAGTACGTTGTGGAGTTATACTATTATTCCTTAGGGTGATTCCAAAATGGAAGATAGCAACGTGGAATGTTTTTTTGATCCCGGAACAACTTGTATGGATGAATGCTGACATTGTTTCTCTTACTGGAGGGCAGTATTGGCATTCCAAGATGGTCTGCTATGAGGAAATGGTAAAAACATGGCCTTACGAGCCTCACAAATCAGGAAATGACAAAAAGGGGATATGCAGCAGAGCTATGTGGTTAGTTATCAGTAGAGGCCTCATCCTATTCTAGATTGTTGATATTCGAGTTGTTTTGCGCTTAAACACCGTGGTATTCTAAAGCCTCGATGTCAGAAAGGTATGAGGTAATTTGATTCGCCATGTTAAAGGGGCGGTCGGCTATGTGTAGCAGGGGTACAAGAATTTCTTATCAGACTTCAGGGTGCATTTTCTAGGGTTGTACTATCAAAAGGTAGTCTTTTACCTTGCCATAGTATGGAATCCATTCTCCAATACGTGCCCTTTACGGTTTTAGATGTACCCCCACTATGTTCGAATGTAATATGCAAGCATTTCATCTATATACATATTTCTTTTGAAAACATAGACATTACTATAATATTACTGGATTTTATAGACAAATGTTTTTAGTTATCGTAAGGTAAAAAAACATGTCCGTATTTATGTAAAGCGTGGTCTTAAGAGATATCTTTTTTTCAAAAGAGTTTTTTAAAAGTAATAATTAAGTTATTATAGTTTACTCACATCAGAACCATGTCTGACTTTAAATTTATTTTATTTTCTTAAACTCTTGGGGTGCTCAAAATTGAATGGGCAGTCAAGTAGTTCAGGTTCTTTTACATATTTATTAGGAAGAGCTTGGGACAGGTAGCTTTATTGATAGCTAGTTATTTTTCTTATTTTTGTTGTATTGTATGTATATTGTATTCGGCTAAGTATGGACAGACTGTTATAATTATCCTTGAGCAGAATATATGACTCTGATGTAGCCCTTCTGAAATGACTTTGTAATATATTATGTTGAGCAATATGTATTGTTCCATTGCGTTGTGAGATTGTGTGTTGTTTAGTCCTTATTTTCTATCTTTTCTTTCTTTCACTCCTAATGATTGGTTTTTCCGACACTTAAATGCTCGGCATGTAATACAATTAACATATTAGTGTCGATTTTCGAGGTTCAAAAATTCTGATTGTTACAATTATCAATTAAGAATTATTTCTTCGAGTAAGTTAAAAGTTTGAGCATATAATTTTATTGTATAAATTATATTGTTACTGAGAACATTTAGGCATACGATTCAAAAGCTTCATCAAGTAATAACAAAGGTTTCTCCCTAATTATGTACACTTAGTTATTATTATTTTACACACACACCCTGATAAATAAATAAAAAAATATTGTGAAATAATGATCATATGCATAAATAAAGGTCTCTTTAATTACATACGTTTGCAATCATGCATTGACGGCTTAGATCATTATCAATTTATCTGAAGAGAAAATTTAAATTGATTATGATTAAATCATTGCATTTTGAAACGTAGAAGTCAATCATGTAAATTCTTACTCCATTGCATTTTGAATCAAATTCCCCTACTCCAAACAGCATATCTAAACCATTGAATCGTGCATGATCAAATCTCAATTACCGATCACATCATTGCAATAAACGTACCAGATATATTTGTCGCACCAGACAGATTTAGTAACATAAAACTTGAACTCGCCTCAAATGTATTAATTACCGATCACTCTTCGGTTCATATAAACAGTCTTTCGACCGAACGCAACCTCCGTTGTTAATCAAATCTCTACCTGAAATGGCTTTTTAATGAACAATACAGCTATAGAAGCATTCACAATATAATCCCAAATCTGAAAGCCTGTACACTCCGTCGCACTCTACGAATGGAGATTTTAAACTCTAAACACACATTCGAAACAATTTCCTGTTAAATAAACAATATACATTGGTTGTTCTTGAAGCCATTGATCTTTATCCGTGGTTACGGCCTTGCAAAATATGATGAAATTAGAATTGGAAGGATTGATTCTCAATTATTGGGTTCTGCATCTTCTGGTATTGGTTTTAGAATCAGGGTTGTCACTTCTGTCTGTATCAGAGTTTTCCGTCTCTGTGCCGCCACCATGGTATCTTCTTTGCCTTCGATCCTAAACGGATAAACGCCAAGTAAATTAAATATAAAGTTCACAAGGTCATAAGAGAATAACGATAAATATAACCATAACTGAGCCTTGTTTGAACATTCTGAAGCGTGTTTAGTCACCCGTATTAAATAGTTGTGAAGAAAGCTGTGAAAAAGAAAATTATAGCTTCACAAATCAATGCGAGCTTCTCATAAAGAGAAACATCTAACCTGTAGAGATATGTTGTGCCAACTTTACAAGGAATAGTTTGATTTATACTTAATGCAGGTAGGTCTCATAAGATAACATAAAGAGCTAACAGATAGAATCACACAGCTCATGAACTTAAAAACTAAAAAGGATAAGCTATCCAGGTGCAATCATGAAAGCCTTGAAATTCATAAATAATACCTCACGTGGTATTGTTTCATCGGATTCCAGCATGCACACAACCTGACTCATCCTCGGTCTTTTTTCTGAGTCTGGATCGACGCACCTCAGTGCTGTAAGCAGAGCTCGCTTGAGAGATCGAGTAGATGGTCTCTTCTTTATGCTTGGATCTACTAATTCTTCTGATCTTTTGTTTCCTATCATCATCTTCAGCCAGTCAACTAAATTAACCTGTTAAACAATAATTATCAACTTCTGATAAGTATAGAGTGACAAAATTCACAACATACATGTGTAAACCTCCTTGTACGGAATATTACAAGTGAGAAGAAACATGAGACAATTTCGTGTATACAGACAGGAGAATTTTAACATTAAACTCAATGTTTTTATAACTTGAGACGATGATTAAATGCCATAACACTACAAACTATTTGCATATGAAAAATACAACTTTACAAATTGTTACAGAACTCTTCATTTGTAATGACATGACTTTATTAGGAGAAGACACTTTTTATAACACAGACATCTTTTTGTAAACCATTATTTCTTTCAATGAATAAACAGAACTATTCATAATATATTATGAAAAGTAGCAATTTTTCAGATAGAATGATCTTTCTTCACAATATAAAAATAGTATTTACATTAAAAGGTTTATATTTAACAAACTTTCTGTAAAGAAGTTTGCAACATAACTAACATGCCAACTGACTTATGTACTCAAGTACATACCTCATTTGAAGGGCGACCATAATCGACAGGATCTCTACCAGTAATTGCTTCAAGCAGTACAACACCAAAGCTATAAACATCACTCTTTTCATTCAAAAGTCCTGTGTTGGCATACTCTGGCGCCACGTAACTGAAAACAAACAAAATGCAAAATATAAATGTGATGAAAATCATGATCTCTAATTAGATGCAAGTGAGCAGAGTATTAGAGCATACCCAAATGTCCCCATAACTCGTGTCGTTATATGACTTTTTCCAGCACCGAGCAGCTTGGCTAAACCGAAATCGGATACTTTGGCATTAAAGTCATAATCAATCAATATATTGCTTGACTTGATATCTCTGTGCACAACTTTTGGTTCTATTGCCTCGTGCAGATAAGCAAGTCTGTTCAATGATAACTCTTAGACTACCTTGAGTTTAAAAAAAATCAAAGTTATTTATCAAAGAAAAATGTTACTTACGCCTTGGCGGTGCCAATTAGAATCTTCATACGTGCTTCCCATGTAAGAGAACCTTGTTGATTCATACCCCCATGAAGCCACTGTTCTAGATTTCCATTATTTACATACTCATATACCAGAATCCTGAACATACAAAAATCAATCAAATGCAGTAAACCTATTACTCTAGTTGTACTCACAAGAGGTTGAATTTTTTAGTATATTATTGTGACAAATGACAACAGTTTAAATGGGAAGCTTACCTTTGAGTGCCTTCAACACAGTAACCAAGTAGCCGAACAAGATTCTTGTGACGAACATGACCAATAGCTTCAACTTCAACCCTGAACTCTTTTTCAGCTTGACCCCTATAATATAATACCCAGTAAAAGTTAACACCAGATTAAAGATTCATTTTAGCTCCCAACAAGCTACTCATCTAGAAAAACACTAAGATGAGAAGTTAGAGATGTAAGATATTCTTCAGAAGTTTTGGAACCTAGCTTAATATAAAGAAAAGATAACATTATAAGTAGTTGACATAAAGATCTTACATGTTATTCAGTATCCTTTTAACAGCGACCGGAGTCCCATTAACGAGATTTCCAAGATAAACAACTCCATAACCACCCTCTCCTATAATATTTTCTTTCGAAAATTGGTTGGTGGCAAGCTCTAAATCTCTTAAAGTAAACCAATGACCCCAACCAAGATGAGAAAATTCCGGAAGGCCAGTCAATGGTGAAGGAGCCTCTGCGGAATAAGAAACAGATGGCCTAAAAACGGTAATAGTTCCTTCTTCGGTTGATATTGAGCTTCGTTTTTTCTCCACATAATTAAATGAGGTTGAATTACTATCATCATTTGCATTTCGGGAAATACCTACTAACTTTTCCGAGTCTTTTTCATCATGAGTATAGTGAAAGTTCCCATTTTGTGAAACAAAATGTTGATCTATTTTCACTTCTTTGATTTCTTTTGATATTTTTGGAATTTGGGTGATTGGGAGGTGATACGATGAACTTCTTGACCTCTTTCGATTGCGTAGAGTTAAACATAAAATTAATATTACAAATGTGCATGAGATGAAAACTCCAACAGCAATTCCAATTAGTACCCAAAGTTTAAGACCAAAAACATCAGTTTTCTGGGATAGTTGTCCTTCAAGAGAATTCCCAGATGATTCTGACATATTCTTCTTCTCTGATCACAAATACTTAGTAGGCAACATTATTTTTTTGTGAACTGCAATTCTCAAAGCATAATATATTCTATCATAGGAAGGGGTACAATTTCTTATCAAATAGAATTTTAATTTTTGCTCATTCTAAAATGTAAACAACATGAGTATACCACAAGTCGACAATTTGAAGAATGAAAAGAGATAACACTTCTTCTGTATCATCATTCAGAACAAATACAGCAAAAAAATATAGATAAATTGTAAGCAAAAATACAATTCAATAGATTAAGAACAAGTCCAATTTAAAACCTTGCATCTTATAACACAAAAATAGGGCCAAATTAATCAACCACGAAGAACAAAAATTCCAAACATGTTGAAACAAATAGAATGATACAAACTACATTTGAACAAGATGAACTAAATTTACCTATGATAAGTTGATTCCAGCAAAGACGAATTGTCAAACTCTCATCTCTTTTGCCTCTCCTTATAAAACAATGAATTCGCAAACCACCCACCAATAGAGAGTGGGTCCTAAATTGAAAGCATGGAAGCTACGGACTCGTATCCAAATGAGGCAAAAAAAGTGAATGACAGAGTTGGTAGTGCAGAATCGGATTTCGAAATATTAATAATGGTAAGTGTAAGAAAATGGAGGCAGTTTTGCTTTATTAATAGCGGTAACAATAAATAAATGGGTGAATGATATTGAAATGAAATGAGGAAGGGGAGGTGGAGTTCTCAGTGTTAGGTGGTTGATAGCAAGAGATGCTTCTTACTTGAGTATTATAAATGATCACAGCTAACCATTGATTTTTGCTTTGTTTCTCCTGATATTAGTATAAAAAGAACGGCTGATTCTATTTATCCCTACTTAATTTCTTAACCATCCCACTAACCTTTAATCAGACAGAATCACTCTGCTAAGCACCCCAATTGTTACCAATTCGCCCTCGTTTATTTTATGCTACCTTTGTCTATTGTTAACAATCTGGCCTCGTTTATTTTAGACTAGTAAACCGTCGAACACAAATTTGGAAAGTTGCACATTTGTATATGTGTTCGAAATAACTTTCAAATATCAGTTCACAACTAATAAATTTAAACAGATAACTAGAAAATTTGAGTTTATTATAAATCCATTACAGGACTAAAAATATATAAAAAAATATGCTAAGAAAAATAATGTTAAGCAACAAATATTGATTTTTATATACATATTAAACTTTTTTACCCAGATAAAATAGCAAATGACAATCATTGTATACATTAAAATACAAAAAAATAGCAACCGTGGCCTTGGTAAAACTCGAATGGATAGTCATCATATACGGATATGATCATATTCGCATCCACATCCATATTTCGGATATTAAATAATTTTTCATATTTCGGATATGGATACGAATGGATTTTGAATTTTTCGAATACTTGTTGATAGCCTTAGTTTATTTTATATTACCTTTGTGAAAGCTTTTACTATCTCGACGTTAATGTCACTCTCATCTAGAGCAAAAATTTCTTTTAAAAACCAAATTTGAAATGAAATTTACTTTTGAAAATTAGTCTAAGGGTTCTGATTTTTTTCTTCAAGAGGATCGGTGATACGCATGCACATGAACGTCCCAAACGTATAACTCGAAGACCAGCTAGATTCCTTGGCCACCAAGCAGCAAGTGGGAAATAATAGCAGCAGCACATGGCAGACCTTTTCAGAGTAGCAGCTAAAGGCAATAGTCGTTGTAACCAATTCCAGTTTTTTTCTTTTTCAGCAATTTCCAGTTTTTCTTTTTTTTTTCCTTAATTAGCAAAATGGTGGTTAGTACACCTGAAATAAAGCTGCATGGACCGCTTTTTCTTTAAGTGGTTACAAATGAATGGTTAGGAATCATCAGCAGGAGCTATAAGAACAGACAATGTAATTGGAGAAAGGATATGAAATATATGACATTTTTCTTCTCTGCAATCTTACTTCCTTTCTTCTTAAAAATGTCTGCCTTCGAATAACTGCAGTGCATCAATTTGGTGCTTTCATTTCCCAACTCCCCTCCCTCTTACCCACCATGATTAACCCAACACATGACCGAAACCGAGCCATTGAAGAGGCTATCTCCCAACTCCGTGAAGATTCCACCACCCACACCACATCAATGGAAACCATGCGCTCCGACATCTCCACTCTCCAAACATCCATGAACAATCTAACCACCATGATGCAAGAACTCACCACCAAATTCACTGCTTCACCACCTAATTCACAGCCTACCCCTCAAAACTCTCCATCCAGTGGAGGACCCCCACCACTCCTCACAATTCCACTTCACCCCACTTTCATCCCCAACCCAATAGCCGTCCGAACACCGAAGTGTGAGTTATCCCACTTCAATGGATTGAATCCCCTAGATTGGATTTTTCAAGCGGAAAGATTCTTCCTCTATCACGCTACACTGGAAGAGCAAAGGATCAGACTCTCTAGTTTCTACATGGAAGGACAAGCGTTGACATGGTATCAATGGATATACCGGAACAAACAACTCTCCTCATGGTCGGCACTCACAACGGCAATAGAACAAAGGTTCGGACCCTCCACTCTCATTAACCCTGAATCTTCCCTTTTTAAACTTCGCCAAACCGGATCCGTAACCGATTACCAAGCAACATTCGAAACCCTAAGCAACCGTATCACCTCCCTTTCCCCCGATTCTTTCCTCCAATGTTTCCTCTCCGGCTTAAAACCACCAATCAAAAATGAACTACACATACTCCAACCAACAACACTATCCAAAGCAATCGACCTAGCAAAACTTATAGAAACTAAATCAAATGACCAACGACCTTCTTCCACAAACCAGGAACCACTACTTTTCAAAACCCATCCCCACCATTACTGACATCATCCACTCAGCCCAGTACTTCACAAAAACTTCCCATCGTTCCATCACAAACCCAAACATACACCACGAATTACCCAATCTGGCGTTTAACCTCTTCTGAATTGGCACAACGAAAAGTTCAAGGACTTTGTTTTCATTGTGACGATCGCTATACACCGGGTCACCGCTGTCCCTCGCCACGAGCCCTCCTTCTACTTCCAGACATAGCCACAGAACCATTGGACCCAAACACCAATGCAACCGACCCAGTTAGCGAAGACTACAATGAAATTTCCGAAACCCTAATCGACCTATCCAACAGCACAACCGACACTAGCCTCCACTTCATGGTTGGCGCCGCCAGCCCCCGTGCCTTGCGCCTCGCTGCCAGCATCGCCGGCCACCAAGTCCTAGCCCTAGTCGACACCAGTTCAACCCATAATTATATCCACCCGCGAGTTGCTAATTTTCTCAAATTACCCACTGAAGAAAATACCCATTTTTTGTTACTGTGGGAAATGGAGCTAAACTAAGAAGCAGAGGGAAATGTGCACGTGTCCAATTTATTATTGAGAAGTTTGTTTCCGAAGCAGATCTGCATTTACTTGAATTCACGGGCTCGGATATCGTTTTGGACATACAATGGTTGGAAACATTGGGACCAATTACTACCGACCACAAATCACTCACCATGAGTTTCATTTACGACCAAAAATTCATTACCCTAACCGGCCTCTCTAATCCCTCCAACCCCAAAGAAATTTCCGTACACCAACTTAAACGCCTCGACTCCACAAATTGCATTGCCTCTTACTTCCACTTACACATCAACCCACCAACTCTCACCCCGCCAACACCGACTATAAACATTCCGGCCCCCATTCAAACCATCCTAGACCAACACATTTCCATTTTTCAAAAACCAACCGAACTACCTCCTCACCGCCTCCTTGACCACCACATTAACTTAAAACCCAACCACTCACCAATAAATGTCCGTCCATATCGATACCTCCATTATCAAAAAAATGAAATTGAAAAACAAATCCGTGAAATGCTCCAAACCAAACTTATCCAACCCTCCACTAGTCCATTCTCCTCACCTGTACTCCTAGTTAAAAAAAAAAAAGATGGCACGTGACGTTTTTGTGTTGATTATAGAGCCTTAAACGCTATCACAATCAAAGATCAATTTCTCATTCCAACCATCGATGAACTTTTAGATGAACTTCATGGCGCCACATACTTCACCAAATTGGATTTGCGAAGTGGATACTTTCAAGTCCGTGCACATCCTCCCGATATTCCCAAAACGGCTTTCCGCACTTATGAGGGACACTACGAATTTGTTGTCATGCCCTTTGGCCTCACAAATGCTCCATCAACCTTCCAAGCAACAATGAACGACATCTTCAAACCATACCTTCGAAAATTCATCTTGGTATTTTTCGACGACATCCTCATATATAGCCCTACCCTCACCACTCACATCTCACACTTACAAACCACCCTACAACTCCTAACCAACCACAAATTCTTCATTAACCCTTCCAAATGCGCATTCGCTCTCACCGAAATCGACTATCTAGGCCATGTAATCTCGGGCCACGGAGTCCAAGTCGACCCAAAAAAAATACAAGCCATGGTGGATTGGCCCATTCCTCAAACTACAACGGAGCTTCGTGGATTCCTAGGCCTCACGGGATACTATCGCAAGTTCATCCACAACTACGCAAAAATTGCCAACCCACTTACCAACTTACTCAAAAAGGATGCCTTCCTTTGGACTAAGTCCACAACCGATGCTTTCAACGCTCTAAAACACACCGTTACCACCACTCCAATATTAGCCCTACCCGACTTCACGCAAACTTTCACCATCCACACCGATGCTTCCATTACCGCCATCGGTTTCGTTCTCTCTAAAATAAACATTCAATCTCCTATTTTAGCAAAACTCTTCCTCCACTCCTTCAATGCGCCTCCACCTATAGCCGTGAAATGTACGCCATTACATCATCCGTCAAACGTTGGCGACATTATCTTCTTGGCCGCCACTTCATCATCGTCACCGACCATCAAAGCTTACGTCAACTTTTAACCCAGACCATACAAACCCCCGAACAGCAGCGTTGGTTAACCAAACTGCTTGGCTTCGATTTTACAATAAATTACCAACCAGGCCGCTCCAATTTCGTTGCTGATGCACTTTCCCGTCGGCCCATTAAACCCAGCCCATAAATACACTTATCCAACTCAACAGCCCCTTTTCCCTTCCATATATCTCTCCGCACTCAACCAACACGAACCCTACAACACATCCGCCCACATCGTCTTCTACAAATCCAACCCCACCTGAACCAACTCCTCCACCAACGGCACCACAAACCCCACCCCCAAACCGGCAACCTCACATCGACCATCTACCTACCAACCCACCACCGCAAACCACCAATTCCACCCTAAATCGGCCACACGACATTCCAAACAACAACCAAACGTCGCCGACACCACACCCAGCTCAACACCCCATTCCAACCGACTGCGCTGCCTCACCACCGCTGACCGCACCAACCGACACACAATTCCACACCATCATGACAACCGTTTCCTCCTCACTGACAAGATCAAGGCGGCAATAGCAATCGATCCTCATGCTCAACAACTAATGCAGGAAGCTTCGACAGGATCACCTCAATTGCAGATTCAAGACGGAATGTTGTTATACAATGGCAAAATTTTCGTTCAAGAGGCTCACAATCTCCGTCAAAAAATCATGGCTACTTTTCACGCCTCTAAGCTAGGTGGACACTCAGGTATCAAAGCTACTATCGCTTGCATTTCATCAAATTTTTACTGGCCTGAATTGTCTACCTCGGTAAAAGATTTTGTTAACCACTGTTCTACATGTTTGCAATCCAAACCCGAGAATACACCACCTAAAGGATTATTACAACCACTACCAATCCCCTCTCGCATTTGGGAAGACATATCGATGGATTTCATCACACATTTACCACCATATTCCGAAAAAACTGCCATATGGGTCATTGTTGACCGACTGTCCAAATACAGCCACTTTATCGCCCTACCAACCTCCATTTCCGTAGCCCAACTAGCCAACTACTTTGTACAAGAGTACGTGCGCCTACATGGCTTTCCTCGCACAATTGTATCCGATAGAGACAGGCTTTTTATCAGCCACTTTTGGAAGGAACTTTGTCGCATTCATGGTACCGAGTTAAAAATGAGCAGTGCCTACCACCCGCAAACAGACGGCCAAACCGAAGTTGTGAATAGATGCTTAGAGACCTATTTGCGTGCAATCGTTGGCAATACTCCTAACCGATGGGTCCAGCTGTTACCTTGGGTCGAATGGTGGTACAACACGAACCATCAATCTTCCCTTAACACTTCTCCATTTCAAGTGGTGTATGGAAGACCACCACCAGCCCTCACTGATTATTGCCGCAACACCACTAACCTACATGACCTTGATGAGCGGCTCACCGATCGTGATTCTCTTCTCAAACAAATCAAAGCCAACCTAATAAAAGCCCAAACAAGAATGACAAACCATGCCAACCAACACCGAACGGATAAAGAATTCAACATCGGAACTTGGGTCTTCGTTCGCCTCCAACCCTATCGCCAAACATCCCCTAGCAGCACACACCATAAACTTGCCCGCAAATATTTTGGACCATATGAAATCATAGAAAGAATCGGTGTTGTCGCCTACAAACTCCGCCTTCCCGATGACTCCAAAATACACCCAGTATTCCACATATCTCTCCTCAAATATTGCCCTGATCCACAATCCACAACACCCACTAATTTACCCCATCTGGCTCACGAAGGACACCCAGTAAACCAGCCAGCAAAAATCCTTGCTCACCGCCACCTAAACCCCACTACACAACAGGTGCTTATCCAATGGCAGAACTTGGATACAACTGAAGCCACATGGGAAGACTATGAATAGGTGACTCGCAGCTTTCCACATCTCAACCTTGAGGACAAGGTTGCTTTCGAAGGGGAGGGTATTGATATGCATGCACATGAACGTCCCAAACGTATAACTCAAAGACCAGCTAGATTCCTTGGCCACCAAGCAGCAAGTGGGAAATAATAGCAGCAGCACATGGTAGACCTTTTCAGAGTAGCAGCTAAAGGCAATAGCCGTTGTAACCAATTCCAGTTTTTTCCTTTTTCAGCAATTTCCAGTTTTTCTTTTTTTTCCCTTAATTAGCAAAATGGTGGTTAGTACACCTGAAATAAAGCTGCATGGACCGCTTTTTCTTTAAGTGGTTACAAATGAATGGCTAGGAATCATCAGCAGGAGCTATAAGAACAGACAATGTAATTGGAGAAAGGATATGAAATATATGACATTTTTCTTCTCTGCAATCTTACTTCCTTTCTTCTTAAAAATGTCTGCCTTCGAATAACTGCAGTGCATCAATCGGTTACTTTGCAAACTGGCTCAATCCACCATTAAAAATTACTTTGCAACTTAAGTCGGTAACTCTTTAAAGATTGTAGTTCATAAATGGATATCCTAAGAGTTTAATCTTAGTTTCTCTTCTACACCACCATTAAAAATTCTCCACCTATTCTCGCTGGTCCCCGCTAACTTGATGTAGAGATCGATCATGGAGTGTCCTAGTTAGAAAGTACATGGCACCAAGTTCAATTCGTGATGGATCGTTTTGGAATTTTAAGTGAATTAATTTAAAAAATTTAATGGTAATCAAATTCATAATGAATGACGTTGTATAACGGTAATATATTTATGAGCTACTATTATTGATCCGTTCCAGAAACTAATGATAATAAAATTCATAATGAATAATATTGTATAACTGTAATATATTTATAAGCTATTGTAACGACCGGAATTTTCGACCCTCGAAAATCGACAGTAATTTGTGCCGCAATCCAAGTGCCGGAAAGCCCGATTGTTAGGGTAAAAATAAAATAAAGATAGAACAGAATCTCACACGAATGGAATAACATATATTATTTCAACAATAATCTTTATAGCGGAAAATTTTGAATACAATATCAGAGTCTAACCTGAAATTAGCCTGAATAGTTATAAACTCTCTGTCCTTATAAATGTAAAAACAAATACAATAGATACAGTGGATAATAGAATATGTCCATACGTAGAAGAAGATCTCCAGCTCTCTTCTGCAAACTACAAGCATCTTCAACTAAACCTGAAACTACTCGGATCTGACCCGAGTATTTAAAAAACCCAGATCAGGCTTGATAAACCAGCATGAGATACTCAAATTTTTTAAATGCTGATGTCAATCAAAACCTTTAAAAAGAATGGCATTTCATAAGACCACACACACACATAAATACGGACGAGTTTTTAACTTATGATAACCAAAATACCTTATACGAAAAATCACTTAATATTATTATTAGTGATATTAGTTTGAAAACACTTTCAAATAAATATATAAAATATAGGAACCAATACCCGAACAATAGGGTATTTGATGCCAAAGATGTAGCTGGAATATTTGCAAAGCATTACAGTTATTTTGGCACTACAATCAAAACCATAAAGCTCATATTGGGATTGGATTTTCAACATGGTAGGGAACTAGTGGCCGTTCAGACCAAAAAAAATCCACATATAACAATACTAGTTCACTCCGGTGGCTTTACACGATCTCTGTCAGCCTCCATGCTTGTCCATTTTATCACCTTAAGGCAATATATGCCTTTCATTTCTCATAACTGATAGCCCAAAATTTATCCTGCAGACCACATAGTATCCTATATCATTCCTGGAATATGGGCCTATGTTCAATTTCTTCAAATCCACGCTTTGCTTTCAATAAAGCCACACTTTATTCTTCTACAAAGCACAATCCACTTAGAACGCCACATTGTCATTCCTTAATCACACAACTGAGTTCTACAAACGTATAACTCCTGAGCTCGTACGTAGGGCGTTAAGCTAAGAGAATTTTCCTTCTTCGCCACCAAGCAGATAATACATTGATAAAGTTCAATTAATATGATCATAAATGCACTGTCATACACTCATCCATACAAGTTCGTTCTGGGACTGAACGAAACCAAAGGCACTCCTCCTACTACATCTTTGGAAATCACCCCTAGGATCAGTAGCGAGTAGTCCTGGCATTACGATGATTTCAAAACATGACAGTACCACTGCTATAATAAATGTCTCTATATTGCGAGATACCCAGAGAATGTCAACAAGCAGTCCTTCCACATGAAGATCTCTTATCTTCAATACAACAAAGATTTCAGAATACAGACACCACTGCCATATAAATATAATATGAGGTAAACCCTTAGGACTCGTGACAGCAATCACTACATTCTGAAGATCTCCGGTTTTCAAAAATTATCACCTTCATCACGTCTTTACTTCCGAATGTATACATTGATTTGAATTCTTTTTCGGATAGAAGTCACCCGAATCCGAACCCTATTTCTCCGAACCAATCATCGATAAAAAGATGTTAAGTTCATATGTGATTATCAATCATCATTAAATTTAATTCATTTTTTATTCATTTATAAATATCTCTTAGAGATATATTCATTGAATCATTTCTTTATCTTTTTCAGAGAATATGGAATCATTAAGCCTCATTTAGCAAATCATTTTGGTTAATTATACCTTTTTGAATCTTGGAATAATTCTAAATTGTTTCACTTTTTACTTAGAAAAAAAATTTCCAAATTATTTATTTAAATCTAAATTCAAAGATTTCTTATATTCGAATCATAACATTTTAATGGGTTAAAAACAATGTTATTTAAGACATAGTTTACTGTAAACCTCAAAACCAATTCATATTGAGTAAAAGATTAGACTAATCATACTCAGATTAACTTCCATATTCAACTCGTACTATTCATGGAATAATGGTGGAATCGCCTTTTAAATTCACGTGGATAGTACAAATTCCCTCCTCGGACCTTAACACAAAGTTTGACCAGAATATCCTTTATACTATTAAAAATTTGGTTTAATTAACTCTTTTGAAATTTTCTTACTTTTGGGAAAACTTAACTGAGATCTTTTTTTGGAGCAATCAGGCTTTCCCTTCGATCTTTTCCACCCCTAGTCTAAAAGAGAAAACAAAGGTCAGGTAATATCAGGACACTGGTTGCTTCATTCCTAACCACAGTTACACACCTTATTTTACCGTTTAGATCTTACGGGACAAATATACTAATCGTTTCCATTTACTCCTTACATTTTTAGAAATGATTTATAAAACTTCAAAATAATTATTTAAAACACTTAATTATTCTTTCTAAAAACCATTTATAAAAGATATGAAAAAGAATGGTTAAGTTTAAAATCATATTTCACAAGTTATTTAAAACTGTTACAAAAAGTGCCATGAAAGGCTATATTAATCAAAACGACTTTTCTACCTTTTGGAAATTCATTTATATAACTCAAATTTCCTTTAAAAAAATTAAAAGATCTGCAAAATTTATTCCATATTTTAAAGAATTTAAAAAATATCATTTTAAAGGAATTCCTTTTATGGATTCCGAACTCCAAAACCGCGATTATTTTGAAAACTTGTTTTGGACTTATTTAAAACTATACAAGATGAAATTTATGGATATAATAGTTTCGAAAATTCTTGTCTGGAAGAATTCCGAGCTATATTCCATTCTCTACACTTATTTGACTTTTGCGGCGTGAAATCGCGAACTACTATTACGCGACGCGTCTAGTTTTAACTTGTTTTCCATTTTCTATTTAAACTTCATGGAAACGCTTTTATATGTTTATAAAACATTTCTAAATCATTTTAAACTCATTTAAATAAATACTTTTCATATTTAAAACTCGTTTCCATTTCATTTCATATTAAAATATTATATTATTATAATATCAATTTCAACTTTTTAGATGTTTAATACCAATAAGAGGCTAAACAACTCCATACACATCGTTATATGGATTTACTTCTCATTTAATCAACTATGGTTAATTACTAAACATTGCTCTTATCATTTATCAAACTAAGTAATCATCCATATTAACATCCATAAATTCAAATAAGTAATCACACATCTAATCATCCAATATATATATATATATATATATATATATATATATATATATATATATATATATATTATATTTTCATATCATCAAACCTCGATTTATTTAGAGATTTATCAGTAAATTTAAATGTGAGTACTCACCTTTGTCTCTAACTAATTCTTCCTACCAACATTTTTATACAACAACACCCATTGTTATCTTCAAATAATCATCATCTACTTCATTTCTCCTTTCCAAGCTCCAGAAAATATGGCAGAGCTTCCATAGTACTTCAAACTTCTTCCTATCTTCTTGGGATGAAACCAGCAGCACTTCTCTCTAATATTTTCACTCCAGAGCTTCCCGAACTTCACTTCTCTTAATGTTGAGCCCGGCCTCCATAGGTACCATCCCTTCCTCCATCATTTCTTCACTTCTTAAATGATAAACCATATTTTAATAATGATATAAAAACTAAGTTTGGTAGAGTTTGAAATTGGTTTGATATGGTTTTAAGAAAGTTAGTAAGGAGAGAGAAAATAAGAAGCCATTAAAATGGAGAGGAAGGAGAAGAAGAAACTAATAAAAGAATAAATGAAAGTGTGAAGAAATGAAAGCATAAGGGTCCATATTTATAGCCTTAGAATCTTTAACCCTTAAAATTTTGTAGGATCGATTTCACCCTAGAGGGGGGGTGAATAGGGTGATGGTATAAATTATAAAAATTAATCGCGGAAGCTTATAAAATAATTTTAACACAGATCACAGAACAATAGCAGCACAGATAATAGCAGAATAATAAATGCAGAAATAGAACGACACAGAATTTACCCAGCTTCGGCGAAACCCTGCCTACGTGCTGCCCCCAAGGTTTCTACTAGAAATTAGATAGTCCCTCGCTTACACACATAAACTCGCGACACCCGCTATCGACTAAATCTAACTCTATGCTCAAAACCCTGCCACAACTCAGCCACTGAGTTGCGAATTCTCAAGCTACGCCACGTGGCTTGTCCCCTAGTCACACGACTAGAAATTTAAACGGTTTAAAAAGAAAATACAAACTAAAAACAATTTAAAACAATCTAAACTCAAAAACCCTAATTAATAAAATACACAAGCCCTTAAAATAACAAGCCGGCCCCCTTTTAATATTTTAACCCGTTCCTTTATTTGGAGATGGCGGCCGTTGTTCTCTCGTTCGTTCCTCCTTGCGAAATTAGGGCTTTCCTCCTTGATCCAAATTATGGCTTTCGAAGAGCCGACTTTTGTTCGATCGAATATATGTTTTCTCGTTGCTTGCTTTCGTCGATCGTTTGCCTCACTGTTTTGCTCACGGCTCTTGTATTGATCGAGTTCGATTACAATTTCGGTAAGTACTTTATTCCTTTTGCTTTTCTGCATTTGGCTAGCTTGAACTCGGTGATGAAATTGCCGATGATGATTGGGTTATATATGATTCGAATTCTTATTTTTGCATTCGTATAAAATCATTCGAATTTGTCAATAATTCACCTCGGCCACTCGATTAATTTCTGATGTTGATGATTTTACTGACTCAATCAAATTCGAATAATTGATGCTTGCTTGGTTGACACGGTTTTGATTCAAATTCGTGATGACCACGGCTTTAATTTTGACTTTGTCATATTCGTATATTTTTATGACTTGTTCGTTTATCACGGTTTTGAACAGCTTGATTCCTTGACTTTACTCTCTGATTTCGTTTTTACTTCGGCATTGACTGGTTTGCCTTGGCTTTGATTTTGTGGCCCTGTACTTGTATACTACTGTTATTTTTGTACTTCATTTGTATAACAAGTTGGAATCTGACCTTATTGTGATTTTTGTGTCACTGCAATTTGCACTTTACTTTGAAGTCTCTGTCCACTGGGCTGCACATGTTTCACTGGCACTTTGTTGCTTGATTATGGCTCTAACTTTGTTCATCATATTGTTTGATCATTTGTATACATACATTCATGTATGTATATAGATGTATGTTGTTTTGAACTTTGTTCACTGTGGCATTGCATTGCTGTGCATTTGTTTTCAGTTGCATATATTATCTGATGTTGTCACTTATGTTTGCACTGCTTTTCATCTTGTAGTTTGCTTTGGTCTTGAGCATTGCTGTGTCATTGAGCATTGTTGTGTCCATATTGTATTCGATACTGTTACATTGCTACTGTGTTATGTAGTAATCTAGTTTCTGGCCACTGGTTCGTTTCTTTGGTCGGATCTGCACATTCACCTGTTGTTGTATTCATGTATACTGCTGTGTGGTCTTGTGGCAGTTGCTTTGTCTCCATGTATTTCATGTAGTACGGGCATTTGGTTCATCGTATCTGTTGCACTTGGTCCCTGACCTTTGTTGCCTCTGAGTTTGAGTATTTGCACATTTGTAGCCTTGGTCTTTGGTGGCATCTGGTTCTGTCATTTGCTTAGTGTATTGTGCATTTGTTTTGGACTTACAGTTTGGATTGCATTGAGTTGAGTCGAGTTTGCAGTGATGGCTTGACCTTTGCATTTTTTTTATTTTTCTAATTTTCACCTGAGTTGAATCCGGCATGGATTTGACCTTGTGCTGAATGACATTATTTTATTGCACTTGAGTTGAATCCCGTATTTGGGTTTGACATGTGCTCACTTGTCCCTGTAAATCGATCAAGTGTATACTTCGGTGTGCACGGCCTTGTGGCATATACAGTGATACACTGTGTATGTCACAAGCTGTTCGTGTATGATGAATTTAAATTTAAATGATGACGATCAACCCAAATAACCGAGGCAAATATTATTTTCAAAAATCCATATTTTATTTTATATTGCAAAAATATTTCTTTTTCAATTTTACTGCGTTAGTGAATATTTTTGCAGATTGCTCAGATGCTGGATTCTAACTGGAATGAAGTTGAAGATAAATACTACGAGTGTGAGTGATATGTAATGAGGTCAACTGTAAATGTAAAATAGTGATGTAATTGAATTTGTATCAAAGTTGTATAGTGAATAGTGAGAGCTTGAATTTGTACTATTCAAAATTGTAATAAATATTTGTTTGAATAAAATATTCTGTTTGAATTCAAATTCTGTGTTATTTAATTTATTCAGCAAATATTTATTTAATCTGTGAAAAATAAAATAGTACATTAACAAATACATTTAAACGAATGTATATATGTTTATTATCATCAAACAAAAATCATATGAGCGCATATTCAACAATCTCCCCCTTTTGATGATAACAAACATATATTTAAGGTTTTGAATATATTAAATGTATTTGATCATTGATATGCTGTAATTGCTCCCCCTATTTAAATGCTTCCTCTCTACACAAAGCTCCCCCTACAAATATGCATACGATTAAATAATATGCAAATGAGCCTAGATGCAAATGGAAAATATTTAACCTTTGCTTGATTTTATTTGACAAAATCTTAACTTCGCTCTCCCCCTTTTGTTATCAGCAAAAGAATAATAGTGTTAGAGAAAATAGAGATAAAGTGATCGATATTAATTCAACATTAAAACTCAATTGAATATAAATATTAAATTTCAATAAAAAAATCAAACAAAAATCATAAATATTCTGTTATGCGCATATTCCACTTTTAGAATGATGGAAATGATGTCATCATATAAAACCATACAGTTGTGTCTATTTGTGGTATATTTATATCAGGAATTTGAATATCTACTAATCATGCATAACCGTTAGGACTTTTAAATGAGATTAGTAGTATTCCAATTTTATTTTTTTTTAAAATGAATTCAAGTATCTTCTAACCACGCATAACCGTGAGGACTTTTAAATGGGATTAGAATCAACTTGTTTATTTTAAAAATCAACTTTTGATATGCGTTCCATACATGCATAACCGTGAGGACTTTTAAATGAGCATGGAAGCACATAACAAATTCCAAGTAATCCACCCATGCATAACCGTGAGGACTTTTAAATGAGAGTGAATACTTTGGTATTTATTATTACTATTATTATTTTATTATTTATCCCTTTTTTTTAAAAAAAATGTGAAAATGAAAAAAAGAACAATTCCTGTTTAAAGTACCACATATTGACAAACTATATAGAATTTTGATGAGTGATGGTCGTTAGAAATATGACAGAAATAGAGATGGTCATGGGACTTTTTACCAACAAAAGTTTTATAACTCTTGTTTAAATTTCTAAAGCAATTTACTAATTATACCGTCTCGAGTCATAATATATAATAAATATCAACACTCATCACTTTTTTCAATCACTACTCATCTTTTCGATAATCATTAGGGAGTTAGATTAGTCAATGTATTTAAAATCAAATTCAGAAATAATTATAAATCAATTTTTCTAAATGACTAATCTGAAAATATGGTCAAAAATGATTTTCTCGAGGGGGTTTTATAAGAAAATTTTCTGCTATTTAAAAATTGTTTGAAATGAAAAATATGCAGATATTTTCTTTGAAAAACGATGCAATTACTAAATGTCTCAACAAAAATCACGTTCAACTAGTAATTTTTCTATCAACTAGATTACCAGTGTAATCTGCATCTGAATTTCTTTTTCACTCAAAATTATCATTAATTGAATTCGATTGACCAAACCATGAAGTGTGCACCAAAAAATTTCAAATTCAATTTTAACAACAATTTAAATGACATTCTTTTGAATTTGAATTGAAGCCGTGAAAATAATCAAAAACCTTGAATATAGAGTTAGCCGTATTATAAGCAAATGTATCATCCAACAAAACACTATTTTTAATCCAAATTAATATATATGAAATAATTCAAAAAATATAGAAAAGTTTATAGTGTTTTTGGCATAAGGGTATAATTGGCCAACTATTTTGAATAAGTCAAAATCATCATCACATTGTTGGCTGATTTTAATCCAGAATATGGTGCAGATTATCTTATTTAATATATCGTACAAATAAATATACCTTTACCAGTTTTACCTTTACGATATTTTTCATTGTTGTCCGTTGTGATTCTGTCACCTTTATACTAGGCTAAGGAACTTTGCTTTGTCGCCCGTTGTGTTTCTGGAATATCTAAAAAATCTAGAGAACACTATTGTTGTTCCTTAGCCTGCCAGCACACCTACACGGGAAAAGATTTATGTGACCTATTTGTTTTTATAGGTCCATGGTTGTTAGTGGCAAAATATTTAGAAAAATAATTTCGTGGAGACCCAAAACTATTTATAATTGTTCCCCTCGGCACCCAAATTTGTTTAACTTTGAGAGTTTTTATATTTGTGCCTTTTGGAACCCAAATTGGTATAGTTTTCACATGTTTGGGTCTATACCAACAATTATTGTGATTGTGTCCATATTTTCTACAAATTGTGCACATTGAATTTTCTTGAATAATCTTGTTTTCAACAATTTTAGATTGCTTATATCCAAGTCCTTTTCTAACCGTGTTAACAGTTTGCTTTCCTAATAGCATATTCAACGACTTTTCACTTTTTGAAAATTTATCTAAAGTCGTTGATAATTGTTGGACTTGTGTTTTGAGAGATTCATTTTCGCTTAACAATTGTGTGCACCTTTTGATAGAAATCTCTCTCCTAGTATTTTCACTTTCTTTTAAAATCAGAATTTCATTTTCAAGTGATTTCATTTTAATTTCTGATTTTTTAATTTCATCTTCGAATGTTGGACACTTATCACACTTAGGGATCCTACTTTGATAGGTTTTAACTAATTAATCAAGTTGTTCATTTAATTCTATCAAAGTAACTTTTTGTGATTCAAGTTTAGCATATTTTTCCCTAAGTCGTTCAAAACAACCATTTACTTCGTGGAAATAAATAAGTAATTCAGAGTGAGTAAGTTTTGATACCTCGCTTGGCTCGTCATCGTCGCTATCAGTTATATTTCCTTGAAGGCACATATCTGCTTTCTCACTCTCGCTGCTAGAACTTTGACTATCTTCATCACTTGTATTCCACGTGGCTGCAAAACTTTCCCTTTTTGATTTCTTTTTAAAGTCGCGTTGATTTTGAGGACAATTGGGCTTGATGTGTCCGGGTTGGTTGCACTTGTGACAGATGATCTTCTGTTCTTCAGAGTAGTCTAGTGCTTTGGTTATTCTGTTTTCGCTTTTTGAATTCGAGCTGAATTTCCATATTTGTAATTCCATCTTTTGAATTTCTTTATTAATAGCTCCAATTCTCCTGCTGCATTGTCATCGTCATCACTTTCAGTTGTTCTATTGATTTCTTTCGAGTATCTCCTCCTTTACGCTCTTCCTTGAATTTCAATTCTAGCTCATAAGTGGTGAGATTTCCGATGAGTTCTTCGACTTTCATTTGTTTCAAATCTTTTGATTCTTGAATGGCAGTCACTTTGGCTTCAAAACTTCGTGGAAGGACTCTAAGGATTTTTCGGACTATCTCTAACTCTGTATATGATTTTCCAAGAGCTTTTGATTTGTATACGATATTGGAAAGTCGTCTATGCATCTCTTTTACATTTTCTTCCTTCGCCATTGTGAAGTTCTCGTATTCGCTGCTTAGCATGGCAAGGCGAGATTCTTTGACTTGAGATGTTCCTTTATGAGTCACTTTAAAGTGTGCCATATTTCGTGCGCAGTTAGACAATGTGAGACACAATTAAATTCTTATTGATCCAATGAACAGATAATAGAATTAATAGCTTTAGCATTAGTATTTTGTAATTTATTTTCTAGTTCTGTCCATTGTTCCTTTGGTTTCTCTATTTCCTGATTATCTACAATTATAGTTGGTATTCTATAACCTGTCTCAACAATATTCCATGCGTCAATGGTTTTCAAAAAAAATTCCATCCTATTTTTCCAGTAAGCATATTCACCATTGAACATTGGTGGTCTAACTATGGATTGACCCTCAGCAAAAGCAGTATTAAAAGAAGCCATTTTAAAAATTCAACTTTTTAAAATAAAAATTGGTTTTTGTAAAATCAAATTTTTAAAACAAAAACGGCTTTTGTTCCTAGCTCTGATACCACTTGTAGGATCGATTTCACCCTAGAGGGGGGTGAATAGGGTGATGGTATAAATTATAAAAATTAATCGCGGAAGCTTACAAAATAATTTTAACACAGATCACAGAACAATAGCAGCACAGATAATTGCAGAATAATAAATGCAGAAATAGAACGACACAGAATTTACCCAGCTTCGGCAAAACCCTGCCTACGTGCTGCCCCCAAGGTTTCTACTAGAAATTAGATAGTCCCTCGCTTACACACGTAAACTCACGACACCCGCTATCGACTAAATCTAACTCTACGCTCAAAACCCTGCCACAACTCAGCCACTGAGTTGCGAATTCTCAAGCTACGCCACGTGGCTTGTCCCCTAGTCACATGACTAGAAATTTAAACAGTTTAAAAGAAAATACAAATTAAAAACAATTTAAAACAATCTAAACTCAAAAACCTTAATTAATAAAATACACAAGAAGAAAATACAAATTAAAAACAATTTAAAACAATCTAAACTCAAAAACCCTAATTAATAAAATACACAAGCCCTTAAAATAACAGGCCGGCCCCCCTTTTATATTTTAGCCCGTTCCTTTATTTGGAGATGGCGGCCATTGTTCTCTCGTTCGTTCCTCCTTGCGAAATTAGGGCTTTCCTCCTTGATCCAAATTAGGGCTTTCGAAGAGTCGACTTTTGTTCGATCGAATATATGTTTTCTCGTTGCTTGCTTTCGTCGATCGTTTGCCTCACTGTTTTGCTCACGGCTCTTGAATTGATCAAGTTCGATTACAATTTCGGTAAGTACTTTATTCCTTTTTCTTTTCTGGATTTGGCTTGCTTGAACTCGATGATGAAATTGCCGATGATGATTGGGTTATATATGATTCGAAATCCTATTTTTGCGTTCGTATAAAATCATTTGAATTTGTCAATAATTCACCTCGACCACTCGATTAATTTCCGATGTTGATGATTTTACTGAGTCAATCAAATTCGAATAATTGATGCTTGCTTGGTTGACATAGTTTTGATTCAAATTCGTGATGACCACGGCTTTAATTTTGACTTTGTCATATTCGTATATTTTTATGACTTGTTCGTTTATCACGGTTTTGAACAGTTTGATTCCTCGACTTTACTCTCTGATTTCGTTTTTACTTCGGCATTGACTGGTTTACCTTGGCTTTGATTTTGTGTCCCTCATATATGTGTATGCATACTGGTTACATTCTTGGTTATGTATCACCATATATCTGCAGTACTTCGGCATTGACTGGTTTGCCTTAGCTTTGATTTTTTGGCCTTGTACTTGTACACTGCTGTTATTTTTGTACTTCATTTGTATAACAAGTTGGAATCTGACCTTATTGTGATTGTTGTGTCACTGCAATTTGCTCTTTACGTTGTAGTCTCTGTCCACTGGGCTGCACATGTTTCATTGGCACTTTGTTGCTTGATTATGGTCTCTGACTTTGTTCATCATATTGTTTGATCATTTGTATACATACATTCATGTATGTATATAGATGTATGCTATTTTGAACTTTGTTCACTGTGGCATTGCATTGCTGTGCATTTGTTTTCAGTTGCATATACTATCTGATGTTGTCACTTATGTTTGCACTGCTTTTCATCTTGTAGTTTGCTTTGGTCTTGAGCATTGCTGTGTCATTGAGCATTGTTGTGTCCATATTGTATTCGATACTGTTACATTGCTACTGTGTTATGTAATAATCTAGTTTCTGGCCACTGGCTCGTTTCTTTGGTCGGATCTGCATATTCACCTGTTGTTGTATTCATGTATACTGTTGTGTGGTCTTGTGGCAGTTGCTTTGTCTCCATGTATTTCACGTAGTACGGGCATTTGGTTCATCGTATCTGTTGCACTTGGTCCCTGACCTTTGTTGCCTCTGAGTTTGAGTATTTGCACATTTGTAGCCTTGGTATTTTGGTGGCATCTGGTTCTGTCATTTGCTTAGTGTATTGTGCATTTGTTTTGGACTTGCAGTTTGGATTGCATTGAGTTGAGTCGAGTTTGCAGTGATGGCTTGACCTTTGCATTTTGTTTATTTTTCAAATTTTCATCTGAGTTGAATCCGGCTTGGATTTGACCTTGTGCTGAATGACATTGTTTTATTGCACTTGAATTGAATCCCGTATTTGGGTTTGACCTGTGCTCACTTGTCCCTGTAAATCGATCAAGTGTATATTTCGGTGTGCACGGCCTTGTGGCATATACAGTGATATACTGTGTATGTCACAAGCTGCTCGTGTATGATGAATTCAAATTTAAATGATGACGAACAACCCAAATAACTGAGGCAAATATTATTTTCAAAAATCCATATTTTATTTTATATTGCAAAAATATTTCTTTTTCAATTTTACTGCGTTAGTGAATGTTTTTGCAGATTGCTCAGATGCTGGGTTCTAACTGGAATGAAGTTGAAGATAAATACTACGAGTGTTAGTGATATGTAATGAGGTCAACTGTAAATGTAAAATAGTGATGTAATTGAATTTGTATCAAAGTTGTATAGTTAATAGTGAGAGCTTGGATTTGTACTATTCAAAATTGTAATAAATATTGTTTGAATAAAATATTCTGTTTGAATTCAAATTCTGTGTTATTTAATTTATTCAGCAAATATTTATTTAATCTATGAAAAATAAAATAGTACATTAACAAATACATTTAAACGAATGTATATATGTTTATTATCATCAAAAAAAAACCATATAAGCGCATATTCAACAACTTTGTCAAATGACATAAATATCATTCCTTAACCTTTAAGTAAACATGTTTTTTCAGCACTTACAATCATGACATCACTTCATTACTTTATGTCATCTTTACTTAATACTTAAGGGATGAACCTAATTGGACAAGTGGACTAAGGTAAAGATTTTGTTTGATTTTCTTTTGCTTTGAAGTGACTTGGTTTGACTTGTGTTGGATTTGGTGAAAATATCTTCTTAAGTGTTTTCTTTACTTAATTAACCACTTAGCTTAATTAATCCTTAGTTAATATAAGTAAGGTGTTTATTTCTTTGTTAATGTGTTTATATAATAACTATTCAAGTTGCAAAACATTTACACAACTTATATTGAATAAAATGTTAATTTTCGATAAAATGTTTTTCGGTCATATTTTCTCTTTTTAATCAAAGTGAAAAAAGTTTCTTATCATCTTTAAATAACTAAAAAATTTTATTTTAGTTATAATATCATATTCATTAATATAAAAATCCAATTGTAAAAATACGACGTCTATTGGTCGAAGTGCGACGGAGTATGTTTATCTTAAAAAAAAGTGTGTATATATATTTATAAAACTTTTATTAATCAATTATTATCATTATATAATAATTTAAAAAAAGTTATTTACTATTTACAACAATTATTCGAATGTGCATCAAATTTTATCGAAAATCGGTTTTGTCAATTTTACAATGAAACTCTAAAATCTCTATTTTTTGTAACCAAATCTAAAAATAAGTTCACTTTCTTATTTATCACATAAAACATGATTATTTGAATTTGAAATTTATATATTTGAATATTTAAAGTTAATTAAATATCCATTTTAAAGTGATAAAATTACGGGTCACTAAAATTATTATTATTGAGCCATTGCAAAAATTAATGGTAATCAAATTCATAACGAATGACAATAATTTCAGATCCATTAACAACCCCTTATTTTAGTAACGCTTACAACTTCCATTCTATCTATTTAAATTATAGATAAACAGAAGAAAAAATAGAAGGCAATAGATAATTTTCTTTCTTCTTCTTCTGTCGTTTCTCTCTCAGTAGAATTCTTTCAAGCAATTAAATTACAAAAGCGCTAAACTAAAAAAGATTTACTGTCATGCAAACAGCAAATCGACCAAATTTTAGAGGCAGTTTTATCCTGTGGATGGAGCGATTGATAGTTAGCCTTGCACTTTGATGCTAAATCGTGAATCATTTTAAAGAAAGCAGTGAAGTACGCGACTCAATCATTTTCAGCACTAAGACCCAACAATTTTAGACGAATCTACCTGCTACAAATGGCCGCAACCGTCGATTTTACTGGAACAATATTGCCAGACACCAATAGACCCTTCAAATTTGAGGAGCTGCACTTCAAAACATGGAGGCAGAAGATGCAATTTTTCCAAACAATGAAAAAGATAGTCTATGTTCGGACCCCTGACAAACTGCCACTGTCTAATCCGCTCACTGAAGTAGAGTGCAAGGAGCAGCGATCTTGGACCGAGCATGACTTCCTGTACAAAAAATAAATTCTAAATGGCCTCTACAGTGACCTATCTGACTACTACAATGTAGAGGATAAATGGGTTACGAAGATTCGGGAGGCGCTATAGAAGAAGTATGACGGGAAGGAGCCTGGAGCAAAGAAATATGCAGTCAGCCGCTACCTCAAATATCAGATTTTCGATGACAGGTCAGCAGATACTGGTGCTAAATGCCATGTCTGCTATGATCATGCTATGTTTTTAAACATATATGGATGCTGAGGACAGAAAAATGCTATTGGAGACTCTCATACCACTACTGCTGCTGGGATTGGAAGCATTGAGCTAAAGTTTACCTTTGGAAAAACTGTCATACTAAAGGACGTGATGCACGCTCCAGAGATGAGAAAGAACTTAGTTTTCGGCTATCTTCTTAATAAGTTTGGTTTTACTCAAACTATAGGGGCTGATTTGTGCACATCACTATAAATGATAAGTTTGTGGGTAGAGGTTATGCTACTGAGAGTACGTTTAAGTTGAATGTTGTAAGTAATAAGGTATCTCCTTCTACTTATATGTTGTGTTCATTTAATATATGGCATCTAAACTTTGTCATGTTAACAAACATATAATAAAGAAAATGAGTAGCTTAGGATTAGTTCCTGATATGTCTTTAAAAGATTTAAAAAAATATGATTTTATAGTCAAGCCAAAATTACAAAAACTCCATATAAATCTGTAATTAGAGAATCTAAAACTTTAGAGTTGATTCATTCAGATATATGTGTACTAGATAGAACTTTGATTGGAAATGGATATCACTTCATGACTGCTTTGATTTTACTTATGTGTACTTAATGAAAAACAAAAGTGATGCATTTGAAATGTTTAAATATTTTATAACTGAAATTAAAAATCAGTTTACTAAGAAAGTTAAAAGATTACATAGTGATAGAGGCACTGAATTTGAATTCAGTATGGTAATTGAATTTTATAATTCATATGGTATAATACATGAAGGAACCGCACCTTACTTATTTGAAATCAATGGTAAAGCTGAAAGAAAAAAAGGACTTTAATTAATTTAATTGTAGCTATTTTACCTTATTCAAGCATAGCATCACATTGATGCGGGAAATCTTGTTAACTGTGTGTTATGCGTTTTACAGAATTCCTAAATCAAAGAACAAAGTTTCTCCCCATGAGATTTTGAAAAATCATAAACCTAATATGTCATATTTTAGAACTTGGGGTTATTTAGCATATATTCATATATTTGGACCTAAAAAAATTAAATAAGCAAGTAGAGTATACGAATGTATATTTATTGGATATGCTATTAATAGAAAAGCATATAGATTTTATGATTTGAATGCACATAATATAATATAATATGATGACGCTGATATTTATAAATTGAAATTTTCTTTTAAATTAAGGAGTAGTGTGGGCACATCTAGTAACACTACTCCCGTAAGAAATGAACAAAATGACTCTGTTGAAAATGAACAAAGAAGAAGTAAAAGAACTATAATTGCAAAAAGTTATGATTCAGATTTTTGTGCTTACACTTTAGAGGAGGACCCCTTAAATCTTCAAGAGGCCTTATCTTCATTAGATGCCGATTTTTGGCAAGAGGCTATAAATGATGAAATGGATTTTGTTGTACCTCAATCTGAATCTGCGGTGTCTTCCTTTTTTGGCTAAGTCGCAGACTAGGACGCTCTCTTTAAGACGATTCGCAGCTTAGCTTCGAGGTGCAAAGCTATCCATTAAACGCACCGTCCCTAGGATAAAACAACCTTTGAAATTTGGTGAATTTGTTGTTTGCACTACATCACGTTATTCTGAATATAGCACTTTCTAATTTAATTTCTTATAAAGTTTCTTGAAGAGAGAAAAATACAGAGAACAAAGAAGAAGACAAAAACATTGTCTGTTATTCACATTTTCTCTTCTTTCTATCTATCGTTTAAATAGGCAGAATGAAAATTGTATGTGTTACTGAAGTGAGGGAATGTTAATGGACTTGAATTTATTGTCATTTAAAATGAATTTTTAATACCATTAACTTTTGCAACGGCTCAATAATAATGGCTCATGAATATATATTATTATAATACATTTACAACGGCTCAATTATAATATTGACTCCTAAATATATGACCGTTATACATTTGCAATGTCTCGGTTATAATAATAGCTCATAAATAGATATCACCATTATACATTTACAATAGCTCAATTATAATAATGGCTCATAAATATATAACAGTTATTTTTATTTATGTTTTAATTAATTCACTTAAAGTTCCAACATTCCCTCACTTGAATTATTTTTATAAAAATATTCCAAGCAATTTATGAAAATATAGGACTGTGCATAAACAAAAGGTATATTTCGATTTGAACCTTTGCATAGCGAATAAGATTCAGTTTACGAGTGACTCGTAGTCTTGAACTCTATTGCTAACATCAAACCGCACATAACCTTTCTAAAGCGCTATCAACTAAGTCCAGTATTTATGGTCACGTACGTCTATCCTAATTTAGTAAATGCTGTAGGAATCTTGCTCAAAATTCCATAGGAAACGGCCACATTTCCACATCCACATAGGTGAGCCTATCAAGAGTACTTCTGAAGGTAATTACTCCACTCCATTTATAGTACAGATCTCATTGAGAGTTTCTATCAACTCATCATCTATTCACTTCAGGAATACATGCTTATAAGTATATAAAAGTAGCATGTTCAACCCATATTACTCTACAACTTGTTATTACCCATTGAACATAGTTCTTGGGATCTCCAGTCATTAGGTCAAGTTACCATTATGCGTGACTCAACAATCTAAGGGCAATAGCCACATTCTTTTAGATGTAGAAAGGACTTTCTTTCTGTCCAGTCTTTTCGTCAAAGGATCCATCAAATGCTCATCAGTGCGTACATGATCCACTCTTATAGATCCTGAAGAGATATACTATGCTTATGATGAATTTTTCACCTCTTATCACTGTAATAATGGTTCCCAACTTTTGCAATAGCCGTGGTACTATAACAATGGATCAACACGGCTGGTATTGGTTTTTCCCATTAAGGGATCTTACCTAGCAGATTTCTTTTGTAATTTGCTTCTTCACTAGCATTAGCTTGTACTATCATTTTTGGCTCTGTGGTGGATTGAGCCAAGATAGTAGGTTTTTTAGATTTCAAAGAAATAGCTCCTCCTGCATACTATATATCCACTAGTAGCTTTGGAATTGTCTAATAAAGTATTCCAATCTGCATCATGTATCCTTCAAGGAGAACACGAAACTTCTGATAGTGTAGTCCAACGTGCATAGTTCTTTTGCGGTATCTCGTGAGCCTTTCAACATCATGCCAATGCTCTGTACTAGGTCTACTAGTAAACCTTCACAATAATCCCACAACATATGCAATGTCGAGTCTAGTACAATCAATGGTATACCGAAGACTGCTAATGATGCTCGCATATTCAGACTTATACATTCATCGGTATTCTTAAATAGATTTACACTTGGCATATTGTACTAGCAGGTTTACATTCAAAGTAATTATAGTTCTTTAATATCTTCTTAATATAATGAGATTGATCCAAAGAAATTCCCTTTTCAGACTTAATCAACTTAATACCAAGAATCACACTTGTTTCACCAAGATCTTTCATATAAAAATTGACGCATAGTATGGACTTAGCATGATTTACAACATGAATATTTGAACCAAATATAAGTAAATCATCAATATATAAGCATATGATAGTGCAAATGTTATTCTTAATTTATTATAAACTTGTCACTTTCATTTACTTTAAAACCATGTGAAATAATTAAATTGCCAAAGTTTTCATGCCATTGTTTCGATGCCTGTTTAAGACCATATAGAGATTTATCAAATTTACAAACTTTATGCTTTTGACCGGGTATAACAAAACCTTTGGGTTAGTCCATATAAATCTCTTCTTCTAATTCACCATTTAGAAAAGTAGTTTTACATCCGTTTTGTTAATCAGTAGAATATCTAATGAAGCAACAGAAATTAATACTCAAATTGATGTTATTATTGCAGTAGGTGAAAACTATCAAAGAATTTAATGTTTTCTTTTTGAGTCTTTTATCTATCAATTGTACCATCAGGTTTCAACTTCATTTTAGGTGCCCATTTACAACTATTAGTTCCTGAGATGATTAATGACAACAACCTTAGGACCTGTTATAAAATAAAAATACTAATATCTTTGTCTAGATATACATGTATATATAGGATACATATATATATGCAGGTACTAAGAATGAAGACTGTACAGTATAGAGATTCAAGCCTGACGAATTCAAGATTGTAGAAATCAAGACTGAAGACTCATGAGTATCAAGATTATCAAGAGTTCAATATATCAAGATAAGTAATAGAGTCTAGATTTATGTTAAACTTCATAATAGCACTAAAATATTTATTCAGATTTTAATTGTGGAATGGAATCCACCTTCTCGCTTTAATAGTGGGATGGAACCCACGACCACTTTAGTGGGATGAAACCCACGACCTTCTTTAGTGGAATGCATGAAGTTTACAAAATGACTTATTTTCAGATTTTTTTCAAAACTATCTTTTTAAAATGACGTCTCTCTCGGTTTAAATATTTTATCCTTGATTCAAAACTATTTTTAATCATATTAATTTAAAAATCATTTCTTGTTTTTAGACTATCTCCTGGTTTTAATGTTTTAGCTTTAATCTCAAAATATTTATATATTTAGTTTTTGCTACTTTTATATTTCGTAAAATCACTTTCCGTAGATTTTTATAATCATAAGTATATTCAAAATAACTTACAAAATTCTAAGATTGTTTCGATAACTTTAGAAAGAAAATCTCTTTTAAAACAAAAATCAATTTTTAAAAAATAATAGGGGATGTCGACATGGCTATACCCCATGTCGAAATGGTAGTCGTAGATTTTAAAATTCGAATTTTCAGAAGAAGTGTCTATTCGTCATAACCTTTCATAAATGGACATGATCGTTATTCTCTTATATATACTAGTAGTTTTCAACGAATTTTCACTTAAGATTTCTTTGTTTTCTCTCATCTTTCTCTTCCATTCTTATTTTCAAACAATCTTAACAAAACTCTGTAGAAATCCTAAGTGAATCAAACTCGATCGTCTCTAGTTTGATTTTCTGCCACTCTCTCTCAAAAATCTCAGTGTTATTCAGAGTTATAGGATCATTTGTAATCAAAAATCGAAGTGTACCGAATCTCTCTCTATCAAAGTGTGATTGGATACGGTGTGATTGTGGCCCGTAAATCAATTGGGTGTGATTGTAGCCCATAAATCAATTTGGTGATCTTATAACCTAGTTAAATTAAGAGAGTTTCCCCTGGACTCAAAGATAGGAGGGTGTATCTTGTAGCCTTAAAATCGAGGTTGTAATATCAACATTATATTTGAAAAGAAATATGCATAAGAAATTATGTGGGAGCGGATGTAGGGTAACTTCGAACCAGTATAAAATTCCGGTGTGTTCTTTCCTTTACTGTTTTTATTTACTATTTGCATCTGTATCTGGTTCTGTGATTGTCTCTGTGTTTGTGAATTGCATCTGTTTGGATTTAATTTGAAATGATTTCAATAAGATTCATAAAATTAATTAAACACTATTCACCATCCCTCTAGTGTTTATCTGCCTTAAGATATGTTTGCGAAAATTGATCACAAAACCCAAATATCATGAAAGCACCAGTGCATGAGCACAAAACAGCTTTATATAATCACATATCACAGATCTAAGTAATGCAGAGGATCAAACAAATGAACAATAATAAACTTAAAATGGAAGAAATAGACAGAGACACAAGGTTTAAAGTGGTTCGGCTATCTTCGGCCTACGTCCACTTCAAAAGTTAATCTTTATTGACTTTCCTCGCTGGTTACAACTGATTACAACGGATTATGGTGATGAAATTCGAGTACAACAGCAGCCTTGTCGTTCAAAAATGTTTTCGGCAGAGTTTGGACGTCGGATAGCCAAAGATCCCTTTTTCTGTAGCCTTGGGGCTCCATTTATAGGTGTAGGTTACACATATCTCACTCAAAACACGGAAGACTTCTTCTGGCACGTGAGTGATACCACGCGATCGATCCTAGGCGATTTCGACTCGATCCGTGATCGATACGAATGTAATTCGTATTGATCAAGATTTTGCCCAATGGAGTCGAAATTTGGCATGAACCTTTTTTATCATGTACGTAAGCTCCTGTGAAAATTTCATAGCATTTAGACTTGTGGATCTCAAGATATGATCGATACGAATTGGGTTCTCCAATATGGACATGACTTCAAATCGATGTCTTGGCCTCCTTCTTCTTCGCATCGATGGTAGGCACATGCCTACCTGCTGATGTGAAGAGATAAACCGGGGTGGATCCACGTTTCCTGCCACGTTAACCGAGTCTTTATCCCTCTTGAACTCCATTCAGATCCATCCATATCCTTCTATTCGCATCCGTTCATTTCGACTTCCATTCGCATCGTTGGGTCGTGTCCATCAAAGTAATCATTTTCGTATCGATGCCAGTGGTGTGCTTCGTATTGATCTTATACGTGTTGATCGATACGAAGTAATCTTAGATAATGGGAGTGCAGTGCATACAGGATTGATACGAATAATGGATATGATTTCATGGATACGAACAAGACCGACAGATGGATACGAACGAAGCCTTATCTTTGGTGGATATGAACAGAACATCTCCTGATGGATATGAAAGTATCAAGTTCCTCATGATCGATACGAAAGTATCGACTCGAAGCATGCCGCCTATTTTCATCTAGACTGACATGAAGCCATCGATTCGAAACCTTCCTTCCTACTCTGATCGATACGAACGTCTTGTTTGTATCCATGTTGATGGATACGAATAGCTCGTTTGTACCTATGCCGGACCGATACGAATTTGTATCGATTCGAATGACATCTTCTTGTGCACATATCCATCAATTTCTTAAGCAATTGAACTCCGATTGACCTGAAATTCGAAAAATTGCCTCTCCTAGCCTCATTCATCATTCCCAATCGATCCCACCTTGATCGGAGCTCGGCCAGATTTTGACGACATTGATCATAGCCTTGTTTCCAATCGATCTCTAATCCCCATATCCATCCATTCCAACCAATTTGTTGTTATTCCAACCTTGGCCAAAGGGTGGGATAACATCTGCCCCCAAAACATGCCTTGTGATAAGAAGGCGTGTTTTGAATAGTTTCAAATCTGATATCCAAAGCCCGTATTCCGTCTATAGCCAATAACCGATAATCGAATCCAAGACCTCTCTGGATCGTTATCCAAAGCCTTTGCCGTCCATAGCCGATATTTGTATCCATAACCTCTCCGTATTCTTGTCAACCGCAATCCACTCCTAACGACTGTGGTCTAATGTCCCTGAACGTTGAGTAATTCCATGGCTTAAGTCCTAAGCCGAATCTTGGTCGCTACGGACCCTTCTGAGCATAATCCCTACTCGACGACCTGAAATAGTAACCGATAATATAGGGCCTAAGGCCTAGGCTGCATCTCGGTCTCTCCAAATCCTTGTTGAGCATAGTCAAAACTCGGCGACCTGAATAAGCCAATTCGCCGCGTTCGGACGAAGAGACTTACCCCTTGTTAGGCATAATCCATACCCGACGACCATTTACCAAAAATTAGATAAAAATCCAATCTCCAACCCAAAATCCAAACCAAATCAGAAAACCAAAAATTCACACAAGAAATCCAAACCAATTGCCGAACATGAAAACAATCATCCAAACAAAAGTCCAAACCAGGAAACAAACAGAATCAGGAGTCCAAACCTAACTCCAAAATCAAACCAGAAAAATGAGTGTCCAATACGAAAACAAAAAAATAGATTTCACAAAGCATAGCATCGCGGTCTATCATCATTCAGAGCATGCCTAGGAGCCGTCGTCGTCCCCGTACATGAGTAAATGACTTGGTCGTTTGTCCGTAGTTTGCTACTTATTCCTTATCACCCTTGTCAGTTAATAACCAACCGACCATCATTCCTGGGTCTCACACCATCATTGTTTGAGGTAGATGGTGGCTGATCCTGTTCCACCACCTCATTCTGAGCTCCGATGTATTGTCGTAACTGGCCATTCCTTACATGCTCCTCAATTATATCCTTTAGATGCCTGCAACTATTGGTATCATGTCCGTCCAAATCGTGGAAAAGATAGTGCCTTCATAATGCCCTTACACATTCTGAGGGTTCTCTCCTTGTTGGCCTTCGATAGGGAAGGCGATTCCGAGTCTCTATGAATATCCATTCCAACGTCTCATTCAATCCTGTGTAAGTGGAAAATATTGGCTCTCTTCACTTCTTCCTAGATTTTCCTGTTTCATCATCCAGCTTTCGTTTTCCTTTATCTTTATCTTTATTCGAGCCACCACTAGATAGCCCTCCATCCTCAGCCGCATTCACCTCCTTTAATTTCATATCTGAACATGCATCTTCCTGCCGAAGGAATCTCTCAGCTTTGCGCAAGAATTCCCCGAGATCCATTAGTGGGTCTCGTACCAACGACACTTTAAAATCCGAATTATCTCTGACCCTTAGCACTGCTGCCATTAAAACCATTGATGGATATGGCCGATCAACCGAAGCAACCACTGCATTGAACCGAGTTAGGAAAGCTCTGAGCGATTCGTCTGTCCTTTGCTTTACTGTCGTTAGCGTCATTATGTTCTTTGGTCTTTTGATATGAACCCGAAACTGCTTTAGTAACATGTCCACCAATTCAGTCCATGTCCTAATAGATCCCTCTTCCAACTGTCTAAACCACATAGCAGTTATATCCGTTAAGTACATAGGGAAACAACGGGCCATAACTTCATCAGATGCCCCCAGCACTTCCATGTGTCTTGTGTACCTCATCAAGTGATCGGGTAGGATCGGCCTTGCCATTGCATACCTCTAGAGTAGGTAGCTTGAACTCTGGTGGATTCCGAGCCATTCTGATGTCACGAGTAAACATACTCCAGTTTACTCCTTCCAGGTCTCTGTTTGTCAAACCTCCATGCATAGTTCGCCTGATAATCTTAGCCAACCCAGCGTTATTTGTCAAGGGTTGCCCATCGAGTCCCCGAGGGAACTCTGGTACATACTCTTCATCACACACTCCTGTATTCCTACCAGCATCTTGTCGTGCGATGTCACCTGAAATTTCTCTATGAATTGGTCCATCATTGCCACATGTTGTGACCCCGAGCCTGGATCCATCCAGATTAGCAGTTGTGTGCTGATTAGGGATTGCGCCTAGTTGAGCTTCTCCATTTGATTGCCTGTTTGGTCCTTCTGCTCCAGCTCTGTGGATCTGAACTCATGAAACTCCAGCCATTCCTGCTTGTCTGAACTGTCTGAGGTAGTTCTGCAACATTTTCTTCTGTCTTTCCAGAAACTCTTCATGCATTGCTCCCATCATCATCTCCATCTCGTCTCTCGTGATGAAAGATGAAGTCTGATTAGCCCTTAATGATGCCCCTTGGCTTTCTTCGTGTTGACTTCTCTCGGCTCTTTGTCTTCTACTTGATTGCCTTGTCATAGCTCTTTAGATCTGAATCCCCAAGCCTTCAAGTCTGAACTCCAAATCTGGTATAGCGGGTGCTGTCTCAGTGGAAGTACCAAAGTGTTTGCGTCAAAATTGGTAAGAAACCCCAAATATCGTGAAAGCACCAATGCATGAACACAAATCTGTAGTATATAATCACAAATCACAGATCTAAGTAATGTAGAGGATCAAAAAATGAAGAATAATAAATTTAAAACGGAAGAAATAGACAGAGACACAAGGTTTATAGTGGTTTGCCTATCTGCGTCCTAAGTCCACTTCAAAAGTTAATCTTTATTGACCTTCCTCGCTGGTTACAACTAATTACAGTGGATTATGGTGATGAAATTCGAGTACAACAGTAGCCTTGTAGTTCAAAAATGTTTTCGGCAGAGTCTGGATGTCGGATAGCCAAAGATCCCTTTTTCTATAGGCCCTAGGCTCTATTTATAGGTGTAGGCTACACATATCTCGCTCAAATCAAGGGAGACTTCTTTTGACACGTGAGTGGTCCCACGCGATCGATCCCAGGCGATTTTGACTCGATCCGTGATCGATACGAACGTAATTCGTATCGATCAAGATTTTGTCCAATGGAGTCGAAATTTGGCATGAACCTTCTTTAGCTTATATGTAAGCTCATGTGAAAATTTCATAGCATTTGGACTTGTGGATCTCAAGATATGATCGATACGAATTGGGTTCTCCAATATGGACACGACTTCGAATCAATGTCTTCGCCTCCTTCTTCTTCGCATCGATCATAGGCACGTGCCTACATGTTGACGTGGAGCGATAAAATGGGGTGGATCCACATTTCTTGCTACGTTGACCGAGCCTTCATCCCTCTTGAACCCCATTCAGATCCATCCATATCCTTCTATTCGCATCCATTAGTTTCGACTTCCATTTGCATCGTTGGGCTGTGTCCATCAAAGTGATCATTTTCATATCGATGCAAGCGGTGTACTTCGTATCGATCTTATACATGTTGATCGATACGAAGTAATCTTAACTAATGGGAGTGGAGTGCATATAGGATCGATACGAATTAGGGATACGATTTCATGGATACCAACAAGACCAACAGATGGATACAAACGAAGCCTTAGCTTTGGTGGATACGAACAGAACAGCTCTTGATGGATATGAAAGTATCAAGTTCCTCATGATCGATACGAAAGTATCGATTCGATGCATGCCGCCTATTTTCATTGGGACCGACACGAAGCCATCGAGTCGAAACCTTCCTTCCTACTCTGATCGATATGAACGTCTTGTTCGTGTCCGTGTTGATGGATAAGAATAACTCGTTCATACCTATGCTAGACCGATACGAATTCGTATCGATTCGAATGATATCTCCTTGTGCACGTATCCATCAATTTCTTGAGCAATTGAACTCCATTTGACTTGAAATTCGAAACATAGCCTCTTCTAGCCTTGTTCATCATTCCCGATAGATCCTGCCTTGATCGGAGCTCGGCCAAATTTTGACGACATCGATCATAGCCTTATTTCCAATCGATCTCCAATCCCGATATCCATCAATTCCAACCAATTTGTTGATATTATAGCTTTGACCAAAGGGTGGTATAACATCTGCCCTCCAAAATAATCCTTGTGATAAGAAGGCGTGTTTTGAATAGTTCTGAATCTGATATCCGAAGCCCATATCCCGTCTATAGCCAATAACCGATAACCAAATCCAAGACCTCTCTGGGTCGATATCCAAAGCCTTTGCCATCCATAACTGATATTTGTATCCATAACCTCTCCGCGTTCTTGTCAAGCGCAATCCATACCTGACGACCGTGGTCCAGTGTCCCTGAACGTTGAGTAATGTCATGGCTTAAGTCCTAAGTCGAATCCTGGTCGCTCCAGACCCTTGCCGAGCATAGTCCATACTCGACGACCTAAAATAGTAACCAATAATATAGGGCCTAAGTCCTAGGCCGAATCCTGGTCTCTCTGAACCCTTGCCGAGCATAGTCTATACCCGGCAACCTGAATAAGCCAATTCGCCGTGTTCGGACGAAGAGACATACCCCTTGCTAGGCATAATCCATACCCGACTGCCATTTACCAAAAACCAGATAAAAATCCAATCCAAATCCAATCCAAAATCCAAACGAAATCAGAAAACCAAAAATCCACACAAGAAATCCAAATCAATATCCGAACATGAAAACAATCATCCAAACAAAAGTCCAAACCAGAAAACAAATGGAATCAAGAGTTCAAACCAAACTCCAAAACTAAACAAGAAAAACGAGTGTCCAATCCAAAAAAAAAAAACAGATTTCAAAAACCGTAGCATCGCGGTTTATCATCATTCAAAGCATGCCTAGGAGCCATCTCCGTCCCCATACATGAGTAAATGACTTGGCCGTTTGTCTGTAGTTTGCTACTTATTCCATATCAACCTTGTCTTTTAATAACCAACCGACCATCATTCCTGAGTCTCGCACCATCGTTGTTTGTGGTAAATGGTGGCTGCTCTTATTTCACCACCTCATTCCGAGCCCCGACGTATTGTCATAACTAGCCATTCCTTACATGCTCCTTAATTATATCCTTTAGATGCCTGCAACTATTGGTAATATGTCCGTCCAAATCGTGGAAAAGACAGTGCCTTCTTGATGCCCTTTCATGTTCTGAGGGTTCTCTCCTTGTTGGCCTTCGATGGGGAAGGCGATTCCGAGTCTCCATGAATATCCGTTCCAATGTCTCATTCAATCCTATGTAAGTGGAAAATTTTGGCTCTCTCCACCGCTTCCTAGCTTTTCCTGTTTCATCTCTAGCTTCCTTTTTCCTTTATCTTTATCTTTATCCGAGCCTCCGCTAGATGGTCCTCCATCCTTAGCCGCATTCACCTCCATTAATTTCATACCTGAACATGCATCTTCCTGCCAAAGGAATCTCCCAGCTTTGTGAAAGAATTTCCCGAGATCCGTTGGTGGATCTCGTACCAACGACACTTTAAAATTCGAATTCTCTCTGACTCCTAACACCGCTGCCATTAAAACCATTGATGGATCTAGCCGATCCACTGAAGCAACCGCCGCATTGAACCGAGTTAGGAAAGCTCTAAGCGATTTTTCTGTACTTTGCTTTACTAACGTTAGCATCATTGTGTTCTTTAGACTTTTTATATGAACCCGAAACTGCTTTAGGAACCCGTCCACCAATTCAGTCCATGTCCTAATAGATCCCTCTTACAGCTGTCTAAACCACATAGCAGTTATATCCATTAAGTGCAGAGGGAAACATCGGGTCATAACTTCCTCCGATGCCCCCAGCACTTCCATGTGTCATGTGTACCTCATTAAGTGATCGGTAGGATCAGCCTTGCCATTGTATACGTCCAGAGTAGGTAGCTTGAAATTTGGTGGATTTCGAGCCATTCTGACGTCATGAGTAAACAGACTCCTGTTTACTCCTTCTAGGTCTGTGTTTGTCAAACCTCCGCACATAGTTCGTCTGATAATCTCAGCCAACCCAACGTTATCCGTCAAGGGTTGCCCCCTAAGTCCCTGAGGAAACTCTGGTACATTCTCTTCATCACGCACTCCTGCATTCCTACCAACATCTTGTCATGCGGTGTCACCTAGAATTTCTCTATGAATTGGTCCATTGTTGCCAAGTGGTGTGCCCTCGAGCCTGGATCCATCCAGATTAGCAGTTGTGTGCTGATTAAGGGTTGCGCCTTGTTGAGCTGCTCCATTTGATTGCCTGTTTGGTCCTTCTGCTCTAGCTCCGTGGATCTAAACTCCTGAAGCTCCGGCCGTTCCATCTTATTCGAACTGCCTGAGGAGGTTCTGCATCATTTCCTCCTGTCTTTTCAAAAACTCTTCATGCATTGCTCCCATCATCATTTCCATCTCATCTCTGCTGATGAAAGCTGAAGTCTGATTAGACCCTAATGATGCCTCCTGGCTTCCTTCGTATTGACTTCTCTTGGCTCTTTGTTTTCTGCTTGATTGCCTTGTCATAGCTCTTTAGATCTGAATCCCCAAGCCTTCAAATCTGAACTCCAAATCAGATATAGAGGGTGCTAGTTGTTCTCAGTGGAAGTACCAAATTATTTGCGCCAAAATTGGTCAAAAACCCCAAATATTGTGAAAACACCAATGCATGAAAACAAATCAGCAGCATATAATCACAGATCATAGATCTATGTAATCTAGAGGATCAAAAAATGAAGAATAATAAACTTAAAACAGAAGAAGTAGATAGAGATACAAGGTTTATAGTGGTTCTTTTATCTTCGTCCTAAGTTCACTTCAAAAGTTAATCTTTTTTTACTTTCCTCGCTGGTTACAACTGATTATAGCGGATTATGGTGATGAAATTTGAGTACAACAGCAGCCTTTTAGTTCAAAAATGTTTTCGGCAGAGTCTGGACGACGGATGGCCAAAGATATCTTTTTATGTAGGCCCTTGGGCTCTATTTATAGGTGTAGGCTGCACATATCTCACTCAAATCACGGGAGACTTCTTCTGGCACGTGAGTGGTCCTACGCGATCGATCCCAGGTGATTTCGACTCGATCCACGATCGATACGAACGTAATTCGTATCCATCAAGATTTTGTCCAATGGAGTCGAAATTTAGCATGAACCTTCTTTAGCTCCTACGTAAGCTCCTATGAAAATTTCATAGCATTTGGACCTGTGGATCTCAAGATATGATCGATACAAATTGGGTTCTCCAATATGGACCCGACTTTGAATCGATGTCTTCGCCTCCTTCTTCTTTGCATCGATCATAGGCACGTGCCTACCTATTGACTTGGAGCGATAAACTAGGGTGGATCCATGTTTCCTTCCACGTTGACCGAGCCTTCATCCCTCTTGACCTCCATTCAGATCCATCCATATCCCTCTATTTGCATCCATTCACTTCGACTTCCATTCGCATCGTTAGGTCGTGTCTATCAAAGTGATCATTTTCGTATCGATGCCAGCGGTGTACTTCGTATCGATCTTATACGTCTTGATCGATACGAAGTAATCTTAGATAATGGGAGTGGAGTGCATACAGGATCGATACGAATAACGGATACGATTTCATGGGTACGAACAAGACCGATATATGGGTACGAAAGAAGCCTTATCTTAGGTACATATGAACAGAATAGCTCCTGATGGATATGAAAGTATCAAGTTCCTCATGATCGATACGAAAGTATCGATTCGAAGCATGTCGCCTATTTTCATCTGGACCGACACGAAGCCATCGATTCGAATCCTTCTTTCCTACTTTGATCGATACGAACGTCTTGTTCATATCCATATTAATGGATATGAATAACTCGTTCGTACCTATGCCGAACCGATACAAATTCGTATCGATTCGAATGACATCTCCTTGTGCACGTATCCATCAATTTCTTGAGCAATTAAACTCCTTTTGACTTGAAATTCGAGACATAGCCTCCCCTAGTCTTGTTCATCATTCCTAGTCGATCCCGCCTTGATCGAAGCTTGGCCAAATTTTGACGATATCGATCATAGCCTTGTTTCCAATCGATCTCCAATCCCGATATCCATCCATTCCAACCGATTTTTTAATATTCCATCCTTGACCAAAGGGTGGGATAACAAGATCCTTATCCGCATTTTCTATGTTTTGTATCAGAGCATTGGTTTTCATAGTTATCATAATCTGAATTTTGAAAAGCTTAAAATGGCAATTTTTGGAGATTCTGTTAACATTACTTCAAAACTGTCCAAATCATCATTACCTCATAAGTCTACATATTGTTATTATAGAAAATAAAGCTATCTACCGAATTGGCGTGTTGTGCAGGAACAGATGTACTGTATGGCATTTGAAGAATCAACACTCAATGGAAAAATGTTGCAAATCAAGAAAAACAAATGGATACTTGATAGTGGATGTTCAAGAAACATGACTGGTAATCCGGAGATACTGAATGACATAATTTATGAAGATGGAGGACTGGTCAACTTTTGAGACAATTCGAAGGGATATGTGATTGGCATAGGTAATGTCGGTAACTCTAGAACTCCTACTATTTCTGATGTTCTGTTAGTTGGGAATCTAAAATACAACTTACTTAGCATAAGTCAACTATGCGACAAGGGCTACAAAATTAAATTTGAGAAGGATAAGTGTCACATCGAAGATAATAATTTAAATATTATCTTTGAAGGAATTAGGAAGAAAAATGTTTATATTCTTAGCATAAAAATATCAAATGACAACCTATGTATTTTGGCTAATACAAGTGACCCTTGGATTTAGCATAAAAGATTTGAGCATTTGAATTTCAAACTCTTATCTAGACTTTCAAAACATGATCGAGTAAGAGGACTTTCTAAAATGCATTTTAAAGTAGATAGTATATGTGATGCTTGTCAATTAGATAAACTTAGGAAGAGATCATTCAAATTGAAAGATATGATTTCAACTTCATAAACTCTTGAGTTACTTCATTTAGATCTGTTTAGTCCATCTCAAATTTAGTCAACAAATCACAATAAATATGTTTTTGTAATTGTGGATGACTATTCAACATTTGCATGGACAATTTTTTTGAAACATAAAAGTGATGCTTTTGATTTATTTAAAACTTTTTCAAAAAGAATTCAAAATCAACTTTTTTAAAAACCAAAACTATTTGTAGTGATCACGGTAGAGAATGTGAAAATGAAAATTTTGAGAATTTCTGTAATAAAAAAGGAATAACTCATAATTTTTCTTTCTCAAGAACTCCATGACAAAACAGAGTGGTAGAGCGTTAAAATAGGACGATTCAAGAGTGTGCAAGAACTATGCTTTCAAATAGTAAATTACTAAGAAATTTTTTGGCTGAAGCAGTCACCACAGCTTGTTACATTTTGAATAGGATTTTAATTAGATCTCTAACCAATATAACACGATACGAACTTCTTTTCAATAATAAACCAAATGTATCTTATTTTAAAGTTTTTGGAAGTAAATGCCGTATTTTAAATACAAAGGACAATTTGGATAAATTTGATCCTAAATCCAACAAAGGAATCATTATCGGATATTCTAATAGAAGTATACAGAGTTTTCAACTTAAAAACTAACACCATTGCAGAAACAACTTTTGATGAAAATTTCAAAGATTTTGTTCAAATAAATGATGATAATGATTTTTGCTGCTTTAAACAATGAATCAAATGAAACAAATTGTGAAACTATTCATCCTAATAAAAGATTCGAAATTTTAAAAGATCATCCTATAGAAAATATACTAGGAAATATTAAATCTGTTGTTAGAACTAGAAATCATGCGACGACCCGACTTTCTACTCCCAGAAAATCGCATCATCTTGAAGAACGAAAGGGATAGAAGAAGAAAAGAAAGAGAAAGAATAAACAGAACAACATCAGAGAACTCACAGCGGAACGAATAAAATATAATATATAACATAAAATATTACATAGTATCTCATTACATCAGAGTACACAACTTAAACAACAGATATTAGACAGTTATAAACTTCTGTCTGACTATACAACTCAAGTATACAAGAGAAACAGATACCAACAAACACAGCGGAATCAATATATATCTAAACGTCGAAGCCTCTTGCTCCATATCTCCTCCAGAATTCGTCAAGCTAACCTGAATCACTTGACTATTCATACATAATATGAGTACCCAAGAGTTTAATAAAACAGAAAATAAACACTCGGGTCAGACAGGGGTCTGGTGTGAGTAAACGGGTTAACGTTGCTTAACTTTAGAAAACCTTTGAAAAGAAAAGGTATCACGTAAGACTTCCCACACATAAACATGGAAAAGTTTTTACCTTACACTAACCAAAACATTTGATAGGAAACCCTGTGATATTATAATAGTGTCTAGGATTTTCAAGTAAATAAGAAATAGCCGAAATTGTTACATGATTAAATTCCAGCTACTAGCCACAAAAGTGGGTAATACAATCAAAACCGTAGGGTCTCGTAGGAAGAATGGGTTTCCATCAATGGCAGGGCTACTGGGGTACCGCCCGTCACAGTACGTGGCCTAGATCAACATACCGAGGAGTACTCCCACTCCCCTGCAACACAAGGCCGGAACCATCCCTTACTGGACAGTCCCGAACAAGACAACCCCGCAGTTGGCCGCGACCCAACTGCCCACACAGCCGAATAAAAAGGGACTTCTAGACGGGGGAAAAATCTTGCTCTCCAGTGGGAGCTACCCACAAAGCCTTGCTGCACCTCCCCTGTTTTAGCCATTCCCGGTTGATGAGGCTTGAGGTTACGATTACCTTTATAGAACACCTTTATCTTAGAATGCTCATCGTCCACCTGACGATGTGCTGAAAGCATTCAATCCATACAAGTTCGTTCTGGGTTCGAACGAAACCGAAGGCACTATCTCGTTGCGCTCATTATTGGAATCACCCTCAGAGTCAACGACCATAGCCCTTGCACTCTGATTCGCCATCTCGAATCTATAAGCACTATTCCGTCAACTCATTACGGAATCACCCACAGAGTTATACCGACGTATAGCCCTTACACCTCGAGTCTTCACTTTCTCCACTTTGATTAACGACCTAATGTTTAATTGGAATCGATGTGGTTTTCGGATTCCAAATATGGAAATCCGATCCCGGTCTCACCGAAACCAAACGCCATTTTAATGTCCAAGTTGTACTTAAGGGTTTAAACAATTTAACTTATATTCAGGATGATATATAAACAGATAGATGAATTATATTATCACAAGAGATAATTCATAACAACATTCATCTTCATAAGCAACATATCACAAAACATATATATCCCAATCATCCAGTATCAATCCAATTTCAAACATCCAATATCAACCAATCATACAGTATCAATCTCCAAATATTGATCATCCAATATCAATCAATTAACCAATATTAATCAATCAACCCATATTAATCAAACATCCAAAACAGAATTGATTATCACCTAACCAATTGGATTACCATAATCCTTCTACATTAATTAATATTCCAAATAGAATAAATTAATCATCTCTAATGATTTTCCTTAATTAATCTTCCTTGATTAATTATATTTAATTACATTCTAGTAATTATCTTTAACCATATTCAGTAATTAACCTTTAATTACTATCATTAATTACAATAATTAATGATCATTCATTAATTAATTAACTATAATTAATTACATTAATTCTTAATTAATTACAATTAATTAATCACATTTAATTAATCACTTATATTAATCAACCTTGATTAATATGATTAATCACCTTTATTAATGATCCTTATTGATTAATAATACTTTAATTAACTAAATAATTAACTTATAATTAATCAACTCATAAATCATAATCAGTAATTAACAACTTGTAATTACTTATCTTAATTAATTAACTTCTTACTTAATTAATTTCTAATTTATTAAATTCATCCTTGATTAATTAATCCAATTAATTAATCCTTAATTACTTCATTAAGTAATTATTAAACAATTAAATTAATAAATAAATCCTTAATTAATTACTTTATAAATTAATTTCAATTTGAATTAATTACACTTAGTAATTAACCTTAAGTTAAATTCATTAATTAATTAATCACATTGATTATTTATCTAAATAATTAAGTAATTAACTCTTAATTACTTACATAAGTAATTATCTCTAATTACTTTCATTAATAAGTCTTAATTACTTTCTTAATTAATCACTTAACAAACAATTAACTTCATCATTAAATAATTCTTAATTCTTTAATGAATTACTTCATAATTAATTATCTTTAAAACAATTATATTAATTAATTCTTTAATAAATATCATTAAGTGATTAATCAATAATCACTTCAACTAATTACTCCATGAGTAATTACCATTAGTTACTTCCATAAGTAATTACTTCCTTGATTACATTCAACAACTAACCATTAATTTCTTTATTAAGTAATTATACTTAATTAGTTCATAATTAAGTGATTATTTAAAATTTAATTAAATAATTAACTAATTATTTAAAATTAATTAAACAATTAATTAATTAACTAATCCTCTTATAAATAAAAAAATATTTAATTAATTAAGAAAAGCATAAATCTTAATCAATTTCTTGCCTATTAACAATTATAAGTATTCTTAAGTCATATTCAAATAATTTTAACCTTAATTATCATCATAAATAAATTATTTGAATTAAATCAAATTTTAATAACTTAAAACAAATTATTCAATTGGTTTTCAAAATCATATCAATAACCTTATTTGAAAATAAGGTATTTAGAAATCAATTTTAAAATTTTAAAAATAATTTAATCATCCAATTTAAACTTATTTATTTTCAAAATAAATTTGAAATCATAAGTTACTAAACCATTACTTAAACCTTTAACTTAAGATTTTGATTTAATTCTTTAAATTAAAATCACTTCTTTTAAACTAGAATTAAATTAAGATAATTATTACAAAAGTAACCATCTTAAAATAATTTAAATTTGAACTAACACCTTTGGAATTTTGTTTTCTTTTATAAATTTCAAGTTTGATTTTTATTTAATCAAACTTCAAGCTTAAAATTTGCAAAATTTTATCCTTTATTCTTTTCCACCCCTACCCAGATTAACAACACTAAAGACCCGAGATAATCACCCACGAACCCGTGCTCGTCTCGAGTCTTTCACCATCCTCCACAGCTTCGAGTCGCCCCTAGAAAAAACACGAGCCTTTCTTCGAGCTACACTTCGGCTGTAACTCATCTTCCCTAAACTCATTCCTCAGTGTACACGAGCATACGCCGTGCACCAAGCACAACACCACCGGCCGCCGTTGAGCATCGCGACCATCCTCCATAGTCCCAAACCCTCTCGCGAGTACTCTGGTGAACCCAGATCCACCCATCATTACACGAGTCGAAAAACGACCATTCGAATCAAAAAACTCGAACCACTGCAGAAGAACGTCGACCCCAAATCTCCCCTCCACGGCCATCTCAACGCCGGTTAACTCCGCTGACCCCCCCACACCAACTCGCCGTGACCACGAGCTTTAACACCCTAAATGCGATCAAGCTCGATTCGACATCCATGTCGCAAATGACATTACAGATATGTCGAACCGAAACCTATTTAAAACCCTAGTTTAATCTAATTCACTCAATTTACTCATTTGAAAAAAATTATCCTGTATTTTTCCCATGATCATTAGCTTGCAAGCAAGCTTCGATTCAAATATGAACTCAATTAATCAAGTACAACTTCGGTAATTCCCTAAAACCCAAATTTCGAACAAACCACGAATACTCACTAATTACACAACTAAAAATCATGATACAAGTATTAAAAATCATGATTTCCTATTGCCATTCCCATCATGCAACCAAAATTAAAGTTTAAATCCATAAATTTTTGACCCAATTTGTTATTTACTGTAATTATGAAATTTCTGAGCAAATATTTCATTTTAAAAACTTATAATTATTTTTAAATGGAAAGTCATATGATTACAAACAACTTCTCTTCACATATCAAGATCTAATATTGTTTGGATTAAAAGATTTTGCATTTTCTTTTAACAGATCATTTACAGTAGTTCAACAGAAATCATACTGGCATGCATACAATCAAATAAACTCTTACAACATATAGGTACCAATCCATATAAATTCAAGCTATAGGATTTTAATACAAGTAAAGAACAACACATGCATGACATTAGAATAAGATTCAACTGTTTTTAAAAACATTTACTCACCTGATTTTCAAAAATGCAGAGCAGATTTTCTTAATACTTGTTCCAGGTTTGAATCATCTTAGATCTGAAAATGGCTTTGATTTTTCTTTTAGTTGAAAATCCTTTTTCATGCTTCCAGATTGCTGTTACTTAAAAAGTGTTAAACTGCAGATGACATGCAGTTGAACTTCACTGCAGGTTGAAGCTTTTCTTTTGAATGCAGATCTTTAAATTTGTATTGCAGATTTCCAATTTGCAGGTTGAATTGTAGTGAAAAACTTCATTTATTTATGTAGGTTTGAGGCTGGTAGGAAGAGCTTTATTTTTGCAGAATTAAATTTTGGCTTCAGATTTTCTTTTAGATTCAAGTTTCAGGTTTTGAAAGAGATTTCTGTTTTGAATTAAGAAGTAAAAACAAAGAAAAAGTGTTTAAATGTAAACTAATTTTTCTTCTTAAAATATTTATTAAAATTAAAGAAAATGAAATTCAAAATAAAGACACTTGTCACTTTATTACTTAATTAACTTACATGTGTTTATTAAGGAAGTTAACATGTTTACACATGTTCTTGAATATTTTTAATTAATTTTTATTCATTTAATTTAAATGTAATATAAACTTACATGTGAATATAAATTTAATCCTTTAAAGAAAATATTAGAAAACTAATTATAATATAAATGAATCTTTATACTTGTATTTTAAAAAAAATCTAATACATTTATACATATATTTATAACCATTTTAATTTGAGCATTTTTTAAAAACAAAGCTTGTTTAAAATTCTTTTTAACTATCATATTTGAAAATAACAGTTTATCTTATATTTTAAAAACAAGTGAATTAATCTTAAATTAACTGTTAAAAATATAAATTAAACAAAGCTTTAAATTACTATTTAAAATTATCAATAGATTGAATTAAATTTCAAAACAATCAAAATTATAACATATACTTACATATATATTACAATTTGAAAATTAAATCCTTTATTTAAAACAAAAGCTCTTCTATTCACAATATATATCAAATATATATATATATTATAAACAGAATAAAATCTGATTAGCTTTGAAAAACAATTCTTATCAAATTTAAATTGTCAGAAAGATATAAATTACAATTATCAGATTAAATATTTATTAACCTTTAAAAGATTAAATTAGCCAATTTTAAATTAATATTACAAAGAAAACTATTAAACCAATTAAATTATTAACACAGATTATTAAATTGTTATTGCCCAAAATTCCGGGTCGTTACATTCCTCCCCCCTTAAAAGAATTTCGTCCCCGAAATTTAAAAGCAAAGGTAATTTAATAATCCAATACAAATTTTAATTTCAATCAGCAAAGCATTCCTAACAACCAGTTACTAACATCCATAGCAATCAAATAAACAAACAAACTTAACTAATTATTCTGACACAAATCAGAATAAATCTCTAAACTATCTCGAGTTTCCCAAGATAGATCACTGGGATACTCGCTCTACAAAAGCCAACAAACTAACTATACTACCAAAATCCAGAACTCCACTCATCTCTAGATCCTTCAATCTGAATAGAATGTCAGATTACTCTCAAATCCATCTTAACATCCAACTCCAACCGAACTACAGATTCAACAACCAATGATGAATCATACACGTACTCCCTCAGAGACACGTGTTACACAAATGAATTCCAGCTATCTAAACTGACAATTCAATCTTATCCAATTACTGTTCTCTTAACCAGAGAAATCTTAACAACACTGAAGTCTCCAACTCCGATTTCAAACTCCTTATCTCATATCTGCATAACTCAACAGACAATCCTGGACTGCCAATCTTCTCCTGATCAGCTCAATCTATGCTGATATTTCCAGAAACAACTAGACCAAAACAAACAGCTTCTGGATCCTATTCAAAAGAAAAGCCTTCAAAGATTCATCGAAATCTAGAACTCAAGCTCCACTATTCAAGCAATATCAAACTGAACTCGCTTCCTTCCTTGCACAGCAGCTACCTCGCTTCCGCTGCACAATTCTGATTCTGAAATAGATGAGAATACTGCTGACGAACACGAATACAAACATATCCACTATATCCGGAAAAAAATTGTTCATCAAATCCATAAAAATCTGAGTGACTCCTCTGACTCAGTCACACAACCTTATAACAGAATCCAATTCAAAAGCTAGATCAGTCCAATTCCAATTCCAAAAATAATTCTGAGCTGCTATACCAACTCTGCTTTCTCCAAAAACCATCCAACTATCAGGCTAACTACCAAAATTGCTTCTGGAACCAAAACAAATATGGAACTCAACTCCAGATGCAGACAAACTCCTGATCACATCAGTAGCTCCTACTTCCACATAAGAACACTCAGCCTCAAACAAAAGATTGCACAAGAAAAATTCCCAAACTAATCGCAAGTCACTTTTGCGATTCTACCAAATTCGGATTCCAAAGGAACTGTCCTCTCTTTACCAATTAGAACAGCTTTTAACTTTTCCAAACAAAGCTAACCCTTCAAGAAAACATCACCACCTTCAGCCCGGACTGCTGAAAGAGAACCACAAGATTCCTGAACCATCGGAGAAACAAACCACACTGCTGCTTCCAAACTCCACCTCGATGATACTACGAAGCTAAAAGATCTCCTCGTCAGCACACCGAACACTTCGAGTTGCACTGCTACCTCAGCTAACCAAAGACTTCAAATCCAAAAGCTTCTCAAAAACCTAAAAACCATCAACAAACCACATAACTGACTTCCAAGATGGCAGACAACCTCTCAAGAAACACGGACTCCAAACCAAGAATCAACAACTCGCTTACCTTAGGGAATAAAAATGAGACCATGCCAAAGCAAATAACTCATAGACCCTAGTCTCACATTCCAAAACAGCCAAACTCCTTACTAAAGATCCAAACAACTTATACATAGACAAATCATCTCTATGGCAGATAAAGACTGCTCCTCAACTACATTTAAAACTGCTTCAAGAGAAAACATCTTCAGAAAAATATCCAAGGATACTGCATCTCATCACGCAGTTACCAAGATATCATCATTTACTCCTGCACTTCCAACAAATCCAAACACTAGAAAAATTCGCTTACCTGAGCGAAATCCAAACTTACACTTCAAAGACGAGCTCCGAATCTTCAAAAGATTTCCTTCGGATATCAGAGACATCCTCACTCCAAACTACAAATCTTAATCAAGACGGTATTAGGTCTACAGTCTCGACAAATACTTCCAACCTCAACAAACGGACCTCTTCCATTAGTGGTAGTCGTGTTGCACACACAACCACTACTCCATCCATCTACCTCTAAAACTTATGTTGGAAAATCCGTACAGATAACCCAACCTATTAGGTAGACATAGATATATATATATATACACATATGTAGCTATATATAAAAATTACAAGTACGCTCTCTCAAGAAAGACACTACTACAGAGCCTAGGTATTCACTCAACCTAATGCTCCTTAAAGAAAAACACACTTCAGAGCCTAATGCTCTGATACCAAATGCGAGGACCCGACTTTCTACTCCCAAAAAATCGCATCATCTTGAAGAAAGAAAGGGATATAAGAAGAAAAGAAAGAGAAAGAAGAAACAGAACAACATCAGAGAACTCACAGCGGAACGAATAAAATATAATATATAACATAAAATATTACATAGTATCTCATTATATCAGAGTACACAACTTAAACAACAGATATTAGACAGTTATAAACTTCTGTCTAACTATACAACTCAAGTATACAAGAGAAACAGATACCAACAAACACAGCGGAATCAATATATATCTAAACGTCGAAGCCTCCTGCTCCATATCTCCTCCAGAATTCGTCAAGCTAACCTGAATCACTTGACTACTCATACATAATATGAGTACCCAAGAGTTTAATAAAACAGAAAATAAACACTCGGGTCAGACAGGGGTCTGGTGTGAGTAAACGGGTTAAAATTGCTTAACTTTAGAAAACCTTTGAAAAGAAAAGGTATCACGTAAGACTTCCCACACATAAACATGGAAAAGTTTTTACCTTACGATCACCAAAACATTTGATAGGAAACCCTGTGATATTATAATAGTGTCTAGGGTTTTCAAGTAAATAAAAAATAGCCGAAATTGTTACATGATTAAATTCCAGCTACTAGCCACAAAAGTGGGTAATACAATCAAAACCGTAGGGTCTCGTAGGAAGAATGGGTTTCCATCAATGGCAGGGCTACTGGGGTACCGCCCGTCACAGTACGTGGCCTAGATCAACATACCGAGGAGTACTCCCACTCCCCTGCAACACAAGGCCGGAACCATCCCTTACTGGACAGTCCCGAACAAGACAACCCCGCAATTGGCCGCGACCCAACTGCCCACACAGCCGAATAAAAAGGGACTTCTAGACGGGGGAAAATCTTGCTCTCCAGTGGGAGCTACCCACGAAGCCTTGCTGCACCTCCCCTGTTTTAGCCATTCCCGGTTGATGAGGCTTGAGGTTACGATTACCTTTATAGAACACCTTTATCTTAGAATGCTCATCGTCCACCTGACGATGTGCTGAAAGCATTCAATCCATACAAGTTCGTTCTGGGTTCGAACGAAACCGAAGGCACTATCTCGTTGCGCTCATTATTGGAATCACCCTCAGAGTCAACGACCATAGCCCTTGCACTCTGATTCGCCATCTCGAATCTATAAGCACTATTCCGTCAACTCATTACGGAATCACCCACAGAGTTATACCGACGTATAGCCCTTACACCTCGAGTCTTCACTTTCTCCACTTTGATTAACGACCTAATGTTTAATTGGAATCGATGTGGTTTTCGGATTCCAAATATGGAAATCCGATCCCGGTCTCACCGAAACCAAACGCCATTTTAATGTCCAAGTTGTACTTAAGGGTTTAAACAATTTAACTTATATTCAGGATGATATATAAACAGATAGATGAATTATATTATCACAAGAGATAATTCATAACAACATTCATCTTCATAAGCATCATATCACAAAACATATATATCCCAATCATCCAGTATCAATCCAATTTCAAACATCCAATATCAACCAATCATACAGTATCAATCTCCAAATATTGATCATCCAATATCAATCAATTAACCAATATTAATCAATCAATCCATATTAATCAAACATCCAAAACAGAATTGATTATCACCTGATCAATTGGATTACCATAATCCTTCTACATTAATTAATATTCCAAATAGAATAAATTAATATCTCTAATGATTTTCCTTAATTAATCTTCCTTGATTAATTATATTTAATTACATTCTAGTAATTATCTTTAACCATATTCAGTAATTAACCTTTAATTACTATCATTAATTACAATAATTAATGATCATTCATTAATTAATTAACTATAATTAATTACATTAATTCTTAATTAATTACAATTAATTAATCACATTTAAATTAATCACTTATATTAATCAACCTTGATTAATATCATTAATCACCTTTATTAATGATCCTTATTGATTAATAATACTTTAATTAACTAAATAATTAACTTATAATTAATCAACTCATAAATCATAATCAGTAATTAACAATTTGTAATTACTTATCTTAATCAATTAACTTCTTACTTAATTAATTTCTAATTTAATTAAATTAATCCTTGATTAATTAATCCAATTAATTAATCCTTAATTACTTCATTAAGTAATTATTAAACAATTAAATTAATAAATAAATCCTTAATTAATTACTTTATTAATTAATTTCAATTTGAATTAATTACACTTAGTAATTAACCTTAAGTTAAATTCATTAATTAATTAATCACATTGATTATTTATCTAAATAATTAAGTAATTAACTCTTAATTACTTACATAAGTAATTATCTCTAATTACTTTCACTAATAAGTCTTAGTTACTTTCTTAATTAATCATTTAACAAACAATTAACTTCATCATTAAATAATTCTTAATTCTTTAATTAATTACTTCATAATTAATTATCTTTAAAACAATTATATTAATTAATTCTTTAATAAATATCATTAAGTGATTAATCAATAATCACTTCAACTAATTACTCCATGAGTAATTACCATTAGTTACTTCCATAAGTAATTACTTCCTTAATTACATTCAACAATTAACCATTAATTTCTTTATTAAGTAATTATACTTAATTAGTTCATAATTAAGTGATTATTTAAAATTTAATTAAATAATTAACTAATTATTTAAAATTAATTAAACAATTAATTAATTAACTAATCCTCTTATAAATAAAAAAATATTTAATTAATTAAGAAAAGCATAAATCTTAATCAATTTCTTGCCTATTAACAATTATAAGTATTCTTAAGTCATATTCAAATAATTTTAACCTTAATTATCATCATAAATAAATTATTTGAATTAAATCAAATTTTAATAACTTAAACAAATTATTTAATTGGTTTTCAAAATCATATCAATAACCTTATTTGAAAATAAGGTATTTAGAAATCAATTTTAAAATTTTAAAAATAATTTAATCATCCAATTTAAACTTATTTATTTTCAAAATAAATTTGAAATCATAAGTTACTAAACCATTACTTAAACCTTTAACTTAAGATTTTGATTTAATTCTTTAAATTAAAATCACTTCTTTTTAAACTAGAATTAAATTAAGATAATTATTACAAAAGTAATCATCTTAAAATAATTTAAATTTGAACTAACACCTTTGGAATTTTGTTTTCTTTTATATATTTCAAGTTTGATTTTTATTTAATCAAACTTCAAGCTTAAAATTTGCAAAATTTTATCCTTTATTCTTTTCCACCCCTACCCAGATTAACAACACTAAAGACCCGAGATAATCACCCACGAACCCGTGCTCGTCTCGAGTCTTTCACCATCCTCCACAGCTTCGAGTCGCCCCCTAGAAAAAACACGAGCCTTTCTTCGAGCTACACTTCGGCTGTAACTCATCTTCCCTAAACTCATTCCTCAGTGTACACGAGCATACGCCGTGCACCAAGCACAACACCACCGGCCGCCGTTGAGCATCGCGACCATCCTCCACAGTCCCAAACCCTCTCGCGAGTACTCTGGTGAACCCAGATCCACCCATCATTACACGAGTCGAAAAACGACCATTCAAATCAAAAAACTCGAACCACTGCAGAAGAACGTCGACCCCAAATCTCCCCTCCACGGCCATCTCAACGCCGGTTAACTCCGCTGACCCCCCCACACCAACTCGCCATGACCACGAGCTTCAACACCCTAAATGTGATCAAGCTCGATTCGACATCCATGTCGCAAATGACATTACAGACAAGTCGAACCGAAACCTATTTAAAACCCTAGTTTAATCTAATTCACTCAATTTATTCATTTGAAAAAAAATATCCTGTATTTTTCCCATGATCATTAGCTTGCAAGCAAGCTTCGATTCAAATATGAACTCAATTAATCAAGTACAACTTCGGTAATTCCCTAAAACCCAAATTTCGAACAAACCACGAATACTCACTAATTACACAACTAAAAATCATGATACAAGTATTAAAAATCATGATTTCCTATTGCCATTCCCATCATGCAATCAAAATTAAAGTTTAAATCCATAAATTTTTGACCCAATTTGTTATTTACTGTAATTATGAAATTTCTGAGCAAATATTTCATTTTAAAAACTTATAATTATTTTTAAATGGAAATTCATATGATTACAAACAACTTCTCTTCACATATCAAGATCTAATATTGTTTGGATTAAAAGATTTTGAATTTTCTTTTAACAGATCATTTACAATAGTTCAACAGAAATCATAGTGGCATGCATACAATCAAATAAACTCTTACAACATATAGGTACCAATCCATATAAATTCAAGCTATTGGATTTTAATACAAGTAAATAACAACAAATGCATGACATTAGAATAAGATACAACTGTTTTTAAAAACATTTACTCACCTGATTTTCAAAAATGCAGAGCAGATTTTCTTAATACTTGTTCCAGGTTTGAATCATCTTAGATCTGAAAATGGCTTTGATTTTTCTTTTAGTTGAAAATACTTTTTCATGCTTCCAGATTGCTGTTGCTTAAAAAGTGTTAAACTGCAGATGACATGCAGTTGAACTTCACTGCAGGTTGAAGCTTTTCTTTTGAATGCAGATCTTTAAATTTGTATTGCAGATTTCCAATTTGCAGGTTGAATTGTAGTGAAAAACTTCATTTATTTATGTAGGTTTGAGGCTGGTAGGAAGAGCTTTATTTTTGCAGAATTAAATTTTGGCTTCAGATTTTCTTTTGGATTCAAGTTTCAGGTTTTGAAAGAGATTTCTGTTTTGAATTAAGAAGTAAAAACAAAGAAAAAGTGTTTAAATGTAAACTAATTTTTCTTCTTAAAATATTTATTAAAATTAAAGAAAATGAAATTCAAAATAAAGACACTTGTCACTTTATTACTTAATTAACTTACATGTGTTTATTAAGGAAGTTAACATGTTTACACATGTTCTTGAATATTTTTAATTAATTTTTATTCATTTAATTTAAATGTAATATAAACTTACATGTGAATATAAATTTAATCCTTTAAATAAAATATTAGAAAACTAATTATAATATAAATGAATCTTTATACTTGTATTTAAAAAAAATCTACTACATTTATACATATATTTATAACCATTTTAATTTGAGCATTTTTTAAAAACAAAGCTTGTTTGAAATTCTTTTTAACTATCATATTTGAAAATAACAGTTTATCTTATATTTTAAAAACAAATGAATTAATCTTAAATTAACTGTTGAAAATATAAATTAAACAAAGCTTTAAATTACTATTTAAAATTATCAATAGATTGAATTAAATTTCAAAACAATCAAAATTATAACATATACTTACATATATATTACAATTTGAAAATTAAATCCTTTATTTAAAACAAAAGCTCTTCTATTCACAATATATATCATATATATATTATAAACAGAATAAAATCTGATTAGCTTTGAAAAACAATTCTTATCAAATTTAAATTGTCAGAAAGATATAAATTACAATTATCAGATTAAATATTTATTAGCCTTTAAAAGATTAAATTAGCCAATTTTAAATTAAAGTTATAAAAAAAACTATTAAACCAATTAAATTATTAACACAGATTATTAAATTGTTATTGCCCAAAATTCCGGGTCATTACAAATCAACTAAACAAGATGAGTGATATAGCTTTTATATTAACTATTGAACCCAATAATCCAAAGGAAGCATCGTCTGATGATTCATGGATTCTTGCTATGCAAGAAGAACTGAATCAATTCACCAGAAATGATGTATGAAAACTTGTTCCTAGACCTAAGGACAAAACTATAATAGAAACTAAATGGGTTTATAAAAATAAAATGAATTAACAAGGTGAGGTCATTAGAAATAATGCTCTGTTAGTCACGTAAGGTTATTGTCAAGAAGAAAGAATAGACTTTGATGAAACCTTTGCACCCATAGCAAGATTAGAAGCCATTAAAATTCTACTTGCTTTCGCAAACCACAACAATTTCAAATTATTTCAAATGGATGTCAAAAGTGCCTTTTTAAATGGTTTTGTTAAAGTTGATGTTTATGTTGGACAACCTCCACTTTTTGAAGAAGAAAAATTTCCAAATCATGTTTACAAATTAAAGAAAGCTTTATATGGTCTGAAACAAGCTCCTAAAGCCTGGTATGATAGACTAAGATCTTACCTATTATAATCAAATTTTTAAATTGGTAAAGTAGATAATACTCTTGTTATTAAAAGAAACAAAAATGATCTCCAATTAGTACATATTTATGTAGATGTTGTCATTTTTGGATCAAAAAACAATGAAATGAACAAAGAGTTTTCTGCAGTAATGACAAAAGTGTTTGAGATTAGTCATATGTGTGAACTTAATTTCTTTTTAGGATTGCAAATAAAACTAATAGATAGTGGTATTTTCATTACTCAAGAAAAGTAAGGTAGGAATCTAGTTAGCAAGTTTAGTATGACCACTGCGAGTGGAAAACCCACTTCTATGGAACCAATGAAGCCTTGAATAAAGAAGAAATGTCAAAAGATGTAGATCAAAAACAATACAGGAGAATGATTGGATCGCTACTCTATATAATGATGAGTAGGCCTGATATCATGCATAATGTCTGTCTCTGCACAAGATACCAAAGAAACCCATTTAAAAGCTATTAAACGTATCCTAATATATGTTAAACATACTTTAGACTAGTGCCTATTTTACCCTAAAAATAATTCATTTGATTTAATCTCATATTGTGATGCTGACTATGCTGGTTGTAAATCAGACCGAAAAAGTACAAGTGAAACTTGTCACTTTTTAGGACATTCTCTGGTTTCTGGTTTAGTAAAGAGAAAAATATTGTCTCACTATCAACAACTGAAGCAGGATATATCTCTGCTGCTTTAGTTTGTTCTCAAGTTATCTATATGCAACGGACCCTAAAGGATTTTGGATTAAATATTTCAAAATCACCAATTTATTGTGACAATACAAGTGCAATAAATTTATCCAAAAATCCTACTCATCATGCCAGAACCAAACATATTGATATCATACATCATTTTCTCAAAGATAATATAAGTAAAGAGATTATTTCTCTTGAATTTATCAACACCGAGAATCAAATAGCTGATATTCTGACCAAACCCTTGAATCAATCAACTTTACTAAATTAAGAAGAGAACTAGGTAGTTGTTCTATACCTGAGATATAGAATGTAGATATAGTAACATATATATTTAAATAAATATAGAAAAACAAAAATATCAAAATTTTCATAGGGACGTCGACATGCCTTTACCCCCATGTCGATATACAACGGTCAGATTTGAAATTTTTATTTTCCCTCTAAAATTAGTTTGGTGGTTATATAACCATAATATTTCGAATTCATCTGTCTTCTCACTTTATTTTCTATGTAATAAACTTATGAAAATACAAAGTAATGGCCTTCTCTTCTAAATCAAACCAAAATGCTGCTATGTCCTTCCCTTCTGCTAATTCTGGTCCATTCCAACGTACTACATTTGCTCGTGTAATGAAGATCGAGGAAATTATAAAGGATTCCCTGCAAATGCTGATTGAATTACAGGTTATGCAAATAAGTATAGCAAAGGAACAAGAGAAATAAGGCAAGATTCTTAGAAATTTGCAAAATTTTCTAATGGATAATCATGCAGACCCTATTGTGATTGAAGATGATCCCTCTAACATACGCATTTATAGTCCATTAGAGGACGACAAAGAAGAAGAAAAGGAAGCAGCACAAATGGATGAGGACGATAATGTTGTTGGCATTGGACAATTATGTTTTGACAAAAATGGTAATTTGGTCGAACAACATGGAAATTGTTATCTCTATTACCCTATTTGTTTGATTCACAAGTCAGCAATTGTCAAGGACTCTCGTTGGATTGTTATTATATTAATGTTTTTATATTTTGTGTACTTGTATATATTTGTGTCTATGTTTCATATATATATACACACACATATACATATATATGTGTGTGTGTAATGTAACATCATATATAATAAAATTGTATTTATGTTTCGCTTATTATACTTTGTTATTAACATTTAGTTCCATAGTATTAGTTTAAGGGAGAGCTATGTAGCTTAGGCTTAGTTTTTATTGATGACAAAAGAAGAGAATTATAAAATAGGGTAGTTAGGCTGTTAGTTAGGCTTAGATTAAGGGAGAGTTAGTAGGTTAAGGAGGAGTTGTTGGAATAAGTGGGAGTCAGAGTAGAATCAGAGTTTGGTGGAGTATATTATAAACATAGGTTGTCATCATCAAGAAGGAGGAGATTGTTAGTTCCTGAGATGGTGGTTTTGATGACAACAACCTTAGGACTTGTTATAAAATATAAATACTAATATCTTTGTCTAGATATATATATATCTGTGTGTGTGTGTGTATGTAGGATATATATATATCTATAGGTATTGAAATGAAGACTGTACAATATAGAGATTCGAGACCGACGAATTCAAGATTGTAGAAATAAAGATTGAAGACTCATGGGTATCAAGATTATCAAGAGTTCAAGATATCAAGATAATTAATAGAGTCTAGATTTATGTTAAAACTTCATACTAGCACTAAAATCTTTATTCAGATTTTAATTGTGGAATTGATTCCACCTTCTTGCTTTAATAGTGGGATGGAACTCACGACCTTTTTAGTGGGATGGAACCCGTGACCTTCTCTAGTGGAATGGAATCCATGAAATTTTCAAAATGACTTATTTTTAGATTTTTTTTTTTCAGTACTATCTTTTAAATAGACATCTCCCTCTCAGTTAAATATTTTAGCCTTAATTCAAAAACTATTTTTAATCATATTAATTTCAAAATCATTTCTTGTTTTTAAATTATCTCTGAGTTTTATTGTTTTAGCTTTAATCTCAAAATATCTATATATTTATTTTTTATTACTTTTATATTTCGTAAGATCACTTTCCAAAGGTTTTATAATCATAAAGTATATTCAAAATAGCCTACAAAGTTCTAAGATTGTTTCGAAAAACTTTAGAAAGAAAATCACTATTAAAACAAAAATCCATTTTCAAAAAACACTAGGGGATGTCGACATGCCTATACCCTCCATGTCGACATGGTAGCCGTGATTTTAAAATTTGAATTTTCAAAAGATGTGTGTATTCGTCATAACCTTTCATGAATGCACACGACCGTTATTCTCCTATATATACCAGTAGTTTTCAATGAACTTTCACTTAAGTTCTTTGTTTTCTCTCCTCTTTCTCTTCCGTTCTTATTTTCAAACATTCTTAACAAAACTCTTTCGAAATCCTAAGTAAATCAAACTCGACCATCTCTAGTTTGATTCTCTGCCACTATCTCAAAGATCTCAGTGCTATTTAGAGTTATAGGGTCATTTGTAACCAAAGATCGAAGTGTATCGAGTCTCTCTATCTAAGTGTGATTGGGAATGGTGTGATTGTGGCCCGTAAATCAATTGGGTGTGATTGTAGCCCGTAAATCAATTAGGTGATCTTGTACCCTTGTTAAATTAAGAGAGTTTTCCCTAGACTCGGAGACGGGACGGTGTATCTCATGGCCTTGAAATCGAGGTTGTAATATTGACATTATATTTGAAAAAAAATCTGCATAAGAAATTATATGGGGCTGGATGTACGGTAACTCCGAACCAGTATGAAATTTCGATCTGTTCTTTCCTTTACTACTTTTATTTACTATTTCCATCTATGTTTGGTTCTGTGATTGTTTCTGTGTTTATGAATTGCATCTGTTTGGGTTTAATTTGAAAAGATTTCAAAAGGATTCATAAAATTAATTAAATACTGTTCACCCCCTACATTGTTATTTCTGCCTTAAGATCCTTAATCCGCATTTCCTACAACAACATATAGTTTTACAAATTGGAGGTAAATCAACTAGATGCCAAGTTTTACTAGATTCCATTTCATCATTTATAGCTTCTTGCCAGAGATTTGAATCCAAAGAAGACAGAGCATCTTTTAGATTAGCAGGGTCCTCTTCTATTGCATAAGCATAATATTTTGGACCAAAATTTTTAGCTATCCTAGCACTTTTACTTCTTCTAGGTTCAAATTCACTTTACATATTATGTTTATTATTTCTGATTATTGGATTATTGCTTGCAGAAGTGGTCCCATACTCCTAAGTTTAAACGAAAATTTATTTTTAAAGAAATCAGCATCATTTGACTCAATAATATCTCGAGCATTCAAATTAAAAAATCTATATGCTTCACTATTAAGGGAATAACCAATGAAAATACATTCATATGCTTGACTTACTAATTAATTCATTTAGGATCAGGAGTATGAACATACGTTAAGCAACCCTAAGTTTTAAAATAATACAAGTTGGGTTTATGCTTTTTAAAAATCTCAAACGATGAAATTTTGCTATTATATTTAGGAATTCTGTTTAAGACGTATCAAACAGTTAATAAAAAAATTCCCCACTAGTGAGAAGCTGCACCCGAATTTAATAAAATAGCTACTACTTATTCAGTAAGAGTCTTATTTTTTTTCTTTCGGCCTTACCGTCCATATCGGGTGAATACGTGTAGTTCTTTCACGAATTATACTATGTTCTTTATAAAATTCATTGAATATGTTAGATTCATACTCTGTTCCTCTATCACTTTGAAATCTTTTAATTTCTTATGAGATTGATTTTCAATTTCAGCAACAAATAATTTAAACACATCTAACGCATCACTTTTATTCTTCATGAGAAAAACATAAATAAAATCAGAGTGATCATCAATAAAAGTAATAAAGTAGCATTTTACAACCCTAGTTAGAGTACCATCAAGTTCACATATATCATAGTGTATTAAATCTAAAGGTTCTTACTCTCTAAACATAGATTTATGTTGGGTCTTAGTAATTTTAGCTTGGCTATAATATTCGCATTTTTCTGGATCATTTATGGAATGTTTAGGATTAGGCCTAAGTTACTCATGTTATGAATTGCTTGCTTATTAACATGACAAAGTCTAGCATGCCAAATATTATAATCATATAACATATAAACAGAACCATTAACTTCAACATTCAACTTAAAACATTCCATTTACAGGTATCCTTTACCAACAAAAACATTATTTTTAGTGATGGTATACAAGTCAGATCTAATAATTTGAGTAAAATCAGCTTTATTTAACAAGAACCATATACTAAAATTTTCCTCATCTCTGGAATATGCATCACGTCGTTTAACAATAAATTCTTTTCAAAGGTAAATTTTAATTCCACGGTCCCAATTCCAGCAACAGTAGTGGTGTGAGAATCTTCCAACATCAGTTTCATCTTTAGCAGCATTATATATTTTAAACATTTCATGATCATAGCAGACATAGTGAGAAGCACTAGCGTCTACCCACCACCATTCTGATCCACCGACTAGGTTGATCTCAATAAGCATAGCCACAACGGCTTTTTTAGTCGGGTTAGCCTTAGGTGTAGGATTTGACCTGTTCAACACTTTTGTGCCATATGGCCTGGTTTGCCACAGTTGTAACATAAGAACAATTGTTCAGTACCATTCTTTAAGGGAGGTGTTATGATGATTCTTGTAATGCTAATTGTTGTGGTTCTGATTTAGTTTGTGATTTTGATATTTTAAATTTTTCGTGCTTGGTTTCAGATTCTTATTTGTGAATTTCTTAGTGTTGTTGGTAAATACAATAAGTACCTCTTCTTTCTGGTCCTATTTTCTAGCCTCATCTTCAATACGAAGACAAGTAATTAAACTCTCTAAGGAAAACTTCTTAGTCTTATGTCTGAGATTATTTTTTAAATCCTTTTAATTAAGGGGTAATTTATTAATTAACATAGCAACCTAAAATTGTTCATCTAAATTCATACCTTCGGAGATGATCTCATGCATATTTTTTTGAGCTCGTGTGACTACGCCTCCAAAGATTTATCATCTGTCATTTGAAACTTCAAATAGCAATAACAGCCTATTTTTCGCTCTAGCTTCTTCGGTATCATATTTCTTTTACAGCGCATCCAAGATCTCCTTTTTTGACTTATTTAATTTGTAGCAATCATACAGTTCAGTGATCAAGCCATTATAAACATAATTTTTGCAGAGGTAGTCATGTTCAATCCAGTCCTTCAAAGCCTTTTTTGATCGTTTTTTGCTTCTCCTAGGCAGCATTTTTTTTGGTTGTCAACATGTGCCAACTTTCGCGTAGTATAAAAAACTCCATCTTTTGGTGCCATCATTTGAAATGCAAGCCTTCGAATCTGAATGGCGCAGCAGATACAGTCATAACCTTAACATTGATATCGGGGCAATAAAGTTGTCAGCGGTCGATGCCATGATCATCATAATATTGTTGTATCTTAACCTGAATCTTTAGCGTCTTCCATTTTTTTGCTTAATCGCGGACTTGGTCGCTCTCCTTAAGACGATTCACAGCTTAACCTCAAAGTGCAAAACTATCTATCAACCATTCCATACCCAGGATAAAACAACATCTGAAATTTGGTCAATTTGTTGTTTGCACCACAAAAAATTATTCTGAATATAGCACTTTCTAATTTAATTACTTGTAAAGTTTCTTAAAAAGGGGAAAATGCAAAGGACAAAGAAGAAGGAAGAAAAATTGTCTGTTATTCACATTTTTCTCTTCTGCCTATCTATTGTTTAAATAGGCAAAATGAAAATTGTATGCGGTACTAAAGTGAGGGAATGTTAATGGATTTGAATTTATTGTCATTTAAAACTAATTTTTAATACCATTAAATTTTGGAACGGCTCAATAATAATGGCTCTTGAATATATATTACCGCAATATATTTGCAATGACTTAATTATCATAATGACTCATAAATACACGACCATTATACTTTTGCAATGGCTCAATTATAAAAATGGCTCATAAATATATATATTACTGTTATACATTTGCAACGGCTCAATTATAATAATGGCTCATAAATATATAACCATTAACCTGTTTTTATTTATTTTTTAATTAATTCACTTAAAGTTCTAACGGATTCTCTTGAATCCAATAAGAGTTGGCACTTAGTTGATTTACCCCTGCCTGTAAGAAGATAGGTTGTAAATGGGTACTCAAAAGAAATTAGAATCCAATGGAACAGTCGATAAATATAAAGCTTGTCTAGTAGATAAGGGTTTTAAGCAAAGAGAAAATGTACACTTTTTTGATACCTTTTCACCTATAACTAAACTTACATTTATTTGAGTATTAATTTTACTTGCTTCTATTCATGATTTGATAATACACCAAATGGATGTCAAAAATACATATTTAATTGATGAATTAGAAAAAGAAATTTATATGGACCAACCTAAAGGTTTTGTAATACACGCACAAGAACATAAGGTTTGCAAGTTAGATAAATCTATATATGGTCTAAAATAAGCACCTAAACAATAGCATGAAAATGTTGGCAACTTGATTATTTCACATGGTTTCAAAGTAATTAGTGACAAATGTATTTATTATAATTATGAGAATGACATTTACACTATCATATGTTTGTATGTAGATGATTTACTTATTTTTGCTTCAAACATTCATGTTATTAATATGGTTAAATCTCTTTTAATTGCCAATTTTGATATGAAAGACCTAGAAGAAGCGAGTTTAATCTTTGGATCAATCTCATCATATTGAGAAGATATTAATGAAATACAAATATTTTGACTGTAAATCTGCTTTTACACCGTATGATCCAAGTGTAAAACTATTTAAGAACACCATGAAGGTGAAGGACGATCTGACTATGTGAGCATCATTGGCAACCTTCGGTACGCCACTGATTATACTAGATCTAACATAGAATATGTCATGAGATTATTATGTAGGTTTACTAGTAGACCTAGTATTGAGCATTAGCATGTTATTGAAAGGGCCATGACATACCTAAAACCAACCAAGAACTTTGGATTATATTATGGAAAATAATCAATTGTACTTGAAGGATACATCGATGCAGACTGGAATACTTTACCCCATGATTCTAAAACAACCAGCAGTTGTATTTTTTGCATAGCCGGTAGGGATGTTTCTTGAAAATCCAAGAAATGGACTATTTTGGCTCAGTCCACTGTGGAGTCTGAGATGATAGCATTAGTATTAGCTAGTGAAGAATCAGATAAGTTAATAAACCGCTATTTGATATTTCTTTATAGGAAAACGGATACCAGCTATGTTGATCCATTACGATAGTACCGCAGCTATTGCAAAAGTTCAGAATGGTTGTTATAATGGTAGGAGATGACATATGTCATACGTGCAATATTGTAAGAGAGTTACTCTCTTCAGTTGCTATTAGAGTGAATCATATTCGCATTGATGAAAACTTGGCAGACCTTTCGTGAAAGGATTTGCCAGAGAGAAAGTCCATAAAACATCCAAAAGGATGGGAATATTGCCCTTAGACACTAACAATAGTAACCCCACATATATGACTAGAGATCCCAAGAACTAGGTTTAATGGGTAAACAACAAGTTGTGAATTGATAAGAGGTGAACATGCTATATTATAAAATGTTTAGAAGCATGTATTCTAGTAGCGATTAGAAAATGAGGTAATAGAAAATCTTAATGAGATCTATACTCTATATGGAGTAGGTTACCTAGTTATAGGATACTTCTGATAGACTCACCTTTGTGAATGTGGAAATGAGGTTGTTTCCTGTGAAAACTTTGAGGACAAAAGTTTTCTAGTGCGTTCGCTAAACTGGGATAGACATGCATGATCATTAACGCATGGGCTAGTTGAAAACACTTTGTAAAGATTGTTTGTGGTTTGATGTCGGAGATAAAGTTTAAGATTACATGTCACTCTAGTATATTCTGAATCTTACTCACTATGCAAAGGTTCAAATCGAATGTTTATGCACAATTGTATATTTTTAGAAATTGCTTGAAAATACGTTTTAATAATGCAAGTGGGAGATTCTTGGAATTTTAAGTGAATTAATTTGAATTCGTAATGAATGACGTTGTATAGCAGTTATATATTTATGAGCTATTATTATTGAGTCGTTGTAAAAATTAATGCTAATAAAATTCACAATGAATAATGTTGTTTAACGGTAATATATTAATAAGCTATTATTATCGAGCTATTGCAAAAATTAATATTAATAAAATTTGTAATGGATGAAAATAATTTCAAATCCGTTAACAATCCTAAACGCATACAATTTCCATTCTGCATATTTAAATAATAGATAGGTAGAAGCAAAAAATAGAAGGTTATGGATAAAAAAAATTCCTTCTTCTTCTCCCTCTTCCATTTCTCTCTTTGTAGAATTTTTCCAAGCAACTAAATTAGAAAATAATAAATTTAGAACGATTTGCTTTCATGCAAACGGCAAATCAACCAAATTTTATTGGCTATTTTATCCTAGGGACGGAGAGGTTGGTAGCTAGCCTTGCACTTTAGGGCTAAGCCATAAATCATCTTAAAGAAAGCGATGTAGTACGTGATTTAGCCATTTCCAGCATTCAGAACCAACAGATCATGGTGATTGGAAAACAAAGGGAAGCTGGATTTATCCCAAAATTCTAAAATCTCTCCTTAAATCTATTTCATTGGCTTTCTATTTTACCTTAAAAAGGAGAATTTTGCAGTAATTGTTTATTGTTTCATATGTTTTCCTTTTATTTGTGAATTTTTGGTTGAATAATTTGTTGATTTTAACTCTAATCGACCACAATGAGAAAGCTAAACTAATTTTAGTTAGTTCAAAAATCCTTGATTTGCCTTGATATAGGTTCATAAACTAGTTAAGCTGAAATGATTAGACTTAAGTTAGCTGGAATAATTGGTTCTTTTAGCTTTAATCCAACCCATTTCCAAATGTAGTTACTAAATTACATGCAAAAAATAGGTGTTCCGTTGTTTCTTCTTCTCTATTGCACAATATTCATTCACGACTAATGAGCATGCCTTAGTTGATGAGTTTATTTTTGCTTGGCAGTTGGTGTATGTGGGTTTTGAATAGAAATAACAACATTTTGGGGTTTGCTTTGTTTTTCCGTATTGTTTTAAACCATTTAACCTTGTCGAACTAGACTTTTGATTTTTTTGAAACTCCATTCAATATAAGCACCATTCTTGTTAGTGTTGCAGTACCAGAAGTCCTCTAACTTGTTACTACAAATGCTTATTTATGAAAATTCATTACTGATGTTTTTGATTTTGTAACGACCCGGAAATTTCGATCCCGAAATTTCCAGATAGTTAGTGAAAAGTAGAAAAGAGAAAGAAGAAGAAACAGAAACTAGTCATAGAAACCTCACATTCGCAGCGGATAATATAAAATATCAATAATAATAATTATACCAAAGAAAACTGTATCTATCAATTTACATCGATATTTCAGGTTACAACAATTTTATACAACATTGGACAGATACAATTTATATTATGTCTCATACATATACAATATTTTAGTGTAAACTCTCCATATGTCCCTGTCATCCAGCTCGCCTCCTGAGCTCCAGAACGTCCTTACCTGAAAATCTGTAATACTCGGTCTGACCCGAGCATTACATCAAAGTAACACCCGGGTCAGGCTGGAAACCAGCGTGAGTAAACTCATCTAACAAGGAATACCCAAAACATACATTTTAAATGAACCCGGGGTAACTTATATCAAATTACTACTTCACAAGACGTTATATACATCACATACATTATACATCAATTTCTAAGTACCAAACCTAGATTTAAAGATCAAATTTACTTAAATCATTCCATATCAACCAATTTATTTCACATATCAATCTATAAGATTCGAAGTGGTTTCGGGTATTAACTAATACCCGACTCCGGTCTCTTCGGATCCAATAAAATTTTAACCAAGTTTTAAGTGAAATACAATTCAATTATAGACACGGCATGTCACTGTTTAGCCCATCATAATATACCACATAGCATCACACATCACATATCAAAGATATCAATTAATCTAAGCATACTATATAATTCAATCATACATAAACAACCTTTATCAATCACACCACCAGTAATTAATTTAACTAACCACTAATGAATTAATTTCTTCAATTACTTCTAAATCTTGCTTACTAATCGTTAATTAATGACCAATCAATTAACTAATGATCCACAAATTTTAATCTTAATTAATCATCCTTGATTAATTCTACTTTAATCACTTATTGTTGATTAATTAATCTTAATTTATCAACCCCTAGTTACATCATTAATTATATTAATTAATGCTCTTTAATTTCTTCTTCAAATATTTATTAATCATATTTAATAATTAATATTAAAATAATTATTCATTAATCACCCATGATTACTCACATTAGTAATTAATTACCCATAATTAATTACATTACTTAACTATCTTCAAATAACTTCATTAATCAATTCTTAAATTAATTACTCCAAGTAATTAATTATTAATTACTTCCACCAAGTAATTACCCTTCTATTTAATCACATAAGATAATTAAACCCAAATCGTTTCCATTACCATTTCTATTCAATTAATATCCAGTAATTATACCTTAATTACTTTACTAAGTAATTACTCTTTCCAATTACATTCAGTAATCATACTCTAACAAATCATCATGGGATTATCTTAAATTAACCAAACTAATTAATTAACTTGACTAATCACATTACTTTAATTAACCACAGAGTAATTAACCCCTTAATTACTTAATAAAACAATTACATAAATTGATTATTTATAATTAATTAATCTAATCACTTGATTAATTAATCCTTAAACATTAATTACAATTTAATTAACAATCCTTAATTATAGATTAATTGACCTTAATTGATTAATCTCAAATCTTAATTAATCAATTTTAAAAATTATTAATTACTTAATTAATCATCCACATTATTAATTAATTGAATAATTAATTATTCATCTTAATTATCTTAATAATTTAATGAATCTAATTCATCAAATTCCATTTATCTTTTAGATAAACATTACTTACTTAATTAAGCATTTTAAAACAAATTGTTTTTAAACTTACTTTAAATTCCATTTAACTTCATTTTAAACTTAAGATGCAAGTTTATCTTAAACAAGATTTTAAAACAATTCAAAACTTTTATATAATATATTAAAAGAAATTTCTACTTTATAAATAAGTTTAAAAGAATTTAAATTACAATTCAATTTAAATTCAAATCAATTTAAAAATTACTTATAAATTTCAAAATTGAAATACAACTTTTAAACTCATTCTAGATTTAACTTAACTCTTAAAAACTTTTCTTACAATCTACATCTTCAATTTAAATGCAAATCATTTAATCATTTTAAAGCAATTTAAATTTAAACCTTTATTTTAAAAACTGAAGTTTAAATTTAATTCCAGATTTAAAACTAGAATTTAAACTTATTTTAAATTTCATACTTTACAAATTTAAACTTCCAATTCAAATGCAAAACACATATGCTTTTACACTTATAAGTTTTAAACCCAAATTTAAATTTAAAAACTTAAATATTTCCAAATCTTAGATTCAAAAAAATTTGAATTCATATTCAATATCAGATTTTAAAAACTCAGTTTAAATTCCTATTTCCATTTATACTTTACTTTTTAATTTTAAAAACAGAAACAGTTTTTCTGATTTTATTTAAAATCAAACTAAAATTTTAAAATTCAAATTATTTAAAAAACAGAATTCAAACTAGTTGAATTCATATTTAAATTCAGGTTTAAAATCCTAAGTTAAAATTTAAGTTTATATTTAAACTTAACTTCAAGAAATTTAAAATAACAGAACAGGTTTCTGTTAATTTTCTAAAACCTGAAACAACAGTTCTCGAGCCTCCCCTATATATTACATCGAGTCATAAGTCTGACTACTTCGAGTTAAATTAAGATATACCCTAGACAAACCCGAGGCTTCTATAAACTGCAACCACGCAACATACATCACCAGTTTCTCCCACCCCTCTGTGCACATGCGCAGCACCTCCAGCCATCGCTGGCCAACTTCAAAACCTTCCCACGGTCGTCACTCATCAACTCCGACCATCCAAACTTCAACCCAAACACCATTTGCTCGAATTCAAGATCACGACCCAAAATTTACAAACCTGGGAACAAGACAGAACCCACAACCCCAACCTGGCAACGGCACTTCCTCACGACTCCGGCCATCGGAATGACAACAACTCCGGCCACGAATTTGCCAACTCCCATGCTATCATCCTCCAAAAATTCATTGAACTCGATCAATGATAGATGTCGAAAAGAACATTTCTTCAAACCTCAGTAAAACTAGGATTTAAATTCTTAAATCCCAACCTCAACATCAAAAACAAATTTCCACTCAATCCAATAATTTTCACAGCTTCTCCGACTTCTCCCCCACTTCCAGGAGCAATTCCAACCCATGGATTAACAGTTAGAACCCAAAATGCAAAATACAGTAAAATATGAACTGCATTCTGGAATTAACATTAAAAATTGTAATATTGTTTTTAAAAATCATACTTTTGCATGATGTTTTGATATATAACACTGAAACAATAAGTTTTGACACTAAGATTTTCACTTATTTTGAACCTGATCATTTGATTTAGTTTCCAGATATAATCTAAGGTTATTTTAACTAAAGTAAAATCCTAAATTAAAGTTTGAAATTAATCTAATAGGTTTTATTTGAAACTCAGATTTAATAATGATTAAATCAAGATATTTGAACTTGAACCGGAACTATAACAGAATAGATTCTGTAAATAAACAACAAGCAGATTCATACAACCAGAAGTACAACCATATATAAATATACATAACAATGCATATATAACAAGTATTCATATTCTAGCTTTTAAATCAGGCAACCATAATTCATATATTTAAATTTTAGAAAAGAATTTGTTGCTCACTAATTTATAGAAGAGGTAGAGAACAACCCAGATGCAAACTCACATCTCCCTGGAACCAGACTTGCATTTGCATTGATGATTCTGGAACTTTAATTTGCTTGTTGAAGTTGCTTTTAAACTGTATTTTGATTGTTGAATTAAAACTGCATGCAGGCCATTCTTCGCTTGCTTGAGTTGTACTTTAATTTTTGATGTTGAAAATTGCTTTCAGATATGCAGATTTCTAAACATGCATTGCGCTTGATTTCTCAAATTTTGATTGCAGATTTTGAATCAAATTTGGGTTTTGCATTTGGTTTTTGAGTAAATTTGGTTTTCAGATTTGGTTTTAAGGAGAGTTTCATCTGAAGTTTTCTTTTTTATTTTTTAGAAATGAAATGAGAAAAAGAAAAAGAAAATGGAAGATGTGTGTTTATAAAACTTATTTTATATTTTACTAAAAATCAAAGAAAATGAAAATAAATCAAGACACTTGTCTTCCCTTCTATTTAATTTTCTAACACTTGTCATCAAGTGAATTTATATGCTAACACTTGTTTAAACAAGCTCTTAATAGATTTACACATGTTCTTTAAGTAGTTTGTATTTATATTTTTTTTTAAAGTTAATATAAACTTATACATAACTAATTAGTTTATAAGTATTTGTTTATATATATAGAAAATTTTAAAGGAATAAACCAAATACATTCATAAATAAAAGTTTATACTTTTATTTTAAAATCCAAAACAATTTGAATATCTATACCTAGAATTTCAAAACTTTAAATTCAAATTCAGATCAAATTCTAAAATCTAATTTACAAATCAGGTTATACATATATACATATGTAACTACCTATTCAATTAAAAATTAACAATTCTATTCCTATAAAATCTATTTATATCTATATATATAAACAATCATTATTATTTGTTTTTTTTCCTTTGAATTTCAAATTTAATTCAAATTACAAAGGAAGGGCTTGGGTTACACAATAGCTTCCTCTCTATATATGTATAGATATGAATAATATCAAATTTATTTGTTTAATCTATAAATCTGTATTTCTATTAATTAACCCAATTATATTATTAATTACAATGCTCAGAAATTCGGGTTATTACATTCCTTCCCCCTTTGAATCTTTTCGTCCTCGAAAAGGAACGAAACCAGATTCATTAAATATTTTAAAACCAGTTAAAATATTCTTTGATCATTTTTAAAACAACTTTAAAATCTATATAGTATTATCAAAATAGCTTTATAAAAATATCATTTTATAACTCGATGTTTCAACAAGTCCATCTTCGTTCTCACAGAAATTCGGTCATACGTTGATCAGGCGTACGACTGAAAATCTATAAGTACTTAGCAGACCCATTTTCAACACCCAGTGAAAATACTTGGAAAATATTTTTTATTAAAAATATAGAAAACAGTTTTTGAAAATAGAGGATATATTTTTGGTGAGAATGCTCTGGAAATCATCACTCTCATCTATGGTCGCAGTTAACCCGATGGTTACGTTGTCGTCCCGACAAAATCCACAGATAACTGTAGGCCTCCCGCCCCTCGATTACACCATGGAACCCGCTATAGATCGCAGCTTTACCCGGGCTTTACGTTGCAATCACAGCAAAAACCCATATAACTGTAGGCATCAGCGCCTTCGAATTTCGCTGCCAAAAGAATGAAACTTCTCCACTCCACTTGACCATAGATCGCAGTCTACCGATGTTGCATTGCCTTCCCGGCAAAATCAAGTGTAGACCGTTGACACTCATCCTCCACACGATTTTCGCTATGGTCCCCACAGTAGATCGTAGTGACATCGAGTTACACTGTCGTCACAGCATAACCCAAATGCCCCTGTAGGCATCAGTGCCCTCGACTTTCGCTACCCAATAATCCTCAGGAACTAGTTTTGTCCGGACTCCTCACAGAATCAACTTTAGAACCCCCCTTTGGGGTTCAAGGCAGCACCACCCGGTGGTACTCCTGAGAAGTCCATTCCAAGGGAGCGCCTTTTTCCCCAGAGCCATCATCAAAACATTTTATACTATATATATAGTATCTTTAAATCATAAACCTAGTATGATCTCATTCAAAACTCCTTTACACAAAATCGATTATCCCAAAATCGATAATTTTCAAACTAGGCTTTCCAAATTCAATATTGATTTTACCCAAAAATCAAAAGCCTTTCCAAATCCAAAGGTTCCCAAAACCTTTTCCAAAAACCTCATAAGATCCTTTATATATATATATATATATATATATATATATATATATATATATATATATTAAAACTTTGGATCATTTCAAACTTGTATAAAAACTCCTTTTATATTTCAAACATTTTCAAAAAACCCTTTTTCTTCTGGCAAAAGATTCAACAAGGGGAGTTTCATTTTATAAAACAAAGATATTTAACTTTGTTTATTCAAAATCAAATATTCAAATTTGATTACTCCTTTCAATATCATTTTTATTCAAATCTGTACGATATACACATATCATTCGTACTCTATACCAATCTGATCGTTCACTCGATCATACAATTTTACTTCCGAACTAGTATCGTCCACCCGACTTCCTAGTGTGGACTCGGATCTGGTTTCTTGATCAGAAACCGTCATTCTCCTTGCATAGTCATAACTATGATAGAGAATATCCAGAATCAATCAACAATCCATATCCAGGTTCGCCGTCGAAAATTGAGTGAAAAATCCCACTCGGATCGATATAGCTATCTTGAAATTCTGTGCTCGAATCTGGATCAAATACTATACGAAGAGAATAACATACGTACACCCTACGTATTTAACTTCATTGATTATTAGCCAAATCAATTTCTATTTCTATTCACATTTCCTTTAGATTCTATCCACTTACTCATAATTTCCTTAATCCACATTTGGATTATTCCTTAAATTCTTATCTCGATTGGGTATTTAAACAATAACAATTTGAACTCCGACCAGTTTATTTAAAAAATAGCTTGAAAATTTTAAAAATAGATAAGTAGTTGGAAAATAATTACTAATTTGTAAAATAGGTGTAAAATAGTTAGAAAATAGTTAAAATAATTATAGAAATTTTAGATAATTGCAAAATAGCTATAAAATAGTAATTAGTAGTTGAAAATAGTAATTAGTTTATAGAATATTTAGAAAATTGTTAAACAGTTTCAAAAATAATTGTAAAACAAGTATAAGATAGTTTGGCTTTTAAAAGAAAGGTTGTATATATAATGAATAGCTTGGAAAAATAGGTTTATATTAAAAATAGTCCAGAGTCAAAACTGCTCACTACCCAATCTCCATTCTCATCAATACAATTTAAATTTCCACTTCTATTTAAATTGACCTAATTCCAATTTAAATAACTTCAATTTCCATTGGACTTGATTTATTCCCAATTTAGGTTGAATTAATTCTCAATTCCTTTTCAAATTTAAATCAAATTCCATTTTATTTTAAACATATTCAACTTTAATTACAATCTCAAGTTATTCCAATCACTTTGGACTAATATCCATTCAACTGAACCTACTTCAATTTCAAATCGTTTCCAATTAGTCCAATTCAAATTTTCCATTTGAATCTTATACTCATACATCTTCAATCACAATTTCAATTACTTCAAATCAAATTCAATTTGAACTAATTTCAATTCAAATTCCAGATTTAAACCATCTCGAAGTATATAAATTCGAGTTAATACTTCAAATGTTGATTTAATTCCTTTAAATCAATTTACCTTTAAAGTTTTAAACAAATTAATTTCTGCCTCAAATTTCTAGAATTTTCAGTTTAAATCAACCATTTAACTCTCCAAGTTAAATCTTAATTTCATCTTCAATTTTTCAAATCAGGTTGATCATTCCAACTTATTTAACTCTTCCTCAAGTTAAGCTCAATTCACTTAATCCAGTCAATCTTACCCAATTTGAACTTCCATTTCAAATTTTAAACTTTTCGTACATAATCTTTCCACTTACTGAGTTCAAAAACATAGTAATTCGGGTATCACATCTTATTCCAAACTCAAAACTCACCATTAAGAGTTTATTTCAAACCACATTTGATATTATGTATATCCATCTATATACATATTAATTTCTTTCACATACCAAGTTATACTTTAAAATTTTAAACCACCTTTGGTTTTTAATTCAAAACAAAATTTCTTTAAAATTTCAAACATTTCTTATTTTTAAAATAAGAAATTATTCAAAGTAGTTTGAATAATATTATTTCCTTTAACATTTTGAAACCAATTCAAATTTTTAAACTTAGAATTCAGGACTTCACGATTGGAAACCCACTTTAGTTTATATCCTTCCACATTTACAAATTATTTTCTTTTTAAATGGTTACTTCCTTAAAACATTTTATTGTTTATTGAAAAACAATCATCCCATCATTAAACACAATATCCATTCTATTTTCTGGTTTGAAACCAATTCTAATTCATCTTATTATGAAATACTTCTCCAAATCAAGATTTCAATTTTTAGTTGAATCCATTTCAAACTTGTCTTTAATTTAATTTCAATCTGGTTGTAATTCTATTATCACTTAATTCTTACTATTACTTTTAATTTAATTAATACTACAACCAATTTCCTTAATATAATAGATAATCTATTTCTTATATAAGATTCATTTACTTTTGAAATCATTTAAAAACCTTTATATAAGAAAATAACAAGTAAGCTCTCATATATATATATATATATATATATATATATATATATATATATACACACACACTCAACTCATCCTAGGGTACCACTTACCCTATCCTTAATGAGTAATCCCACTAGAGCCAAGTTTCTCGCTTAACCTTTAGCTCTGATACTAAATGTAACGACCCGGAAATTTCGATCCCGAAATTTCCAGATAGTTAGTGAAAAGAAGAAAAGAGAAAGAAGAAGAAACAGAAACTAGTCATAGAAACCTCACATTCGCAGCGAATAAAATATAATATCAATAATAATAGTTTTACCAAAGAAAACTGTATCTATCAAATAACATCGATATTTCAGGTTACAACAATTTTATACAACATTGGACAGATACAATTTATATTATGTCTCAGACATATACAATATTATAGTGTAAACTCTCCATACGTCCCTACCATCCAGCTCGCCTCCTGAGCTCCAGACCGTCCTTACCTGAACCCGAGCATTACATCAAAGTAACACCCGGGTCAGGCTGGAAACCAGCGTGAGTAAACTCATCTAACAAGGAATACCCAAAACATACATTTTATATGAACCTGGGGTAACTTATATCAAATTACTACTTCACAAGACGTTATATACATCACATACATTACACATCAATTTCTAAGTACCAAACCTAGATTTAAAGATCAAATTTACTTAAATCATTCCATATCAACCAATTTATTTCACATATCAATCTATAAGATTCGAAGTGGTTTCGGGTATTAACTAATACCCGACTCCGGTCTCTTCGGATCCAATAAAATTTTAACCAAGTTTTAAGTGAAATACAATTCAATTATAAACACAGCATGTCACTGTTTAGCCCATCATAATATACCACATAGCATCACACATCACATATCAAAGATATCAATTAATCTAAGCATACTATATAATTCAATCATACATAAACAACCTTTATCAATCACACCACCAATAATTAATTTAACTAACCACTAATGAATTAATTTCTTCAATTACTTCTAAATCTTGCTTACTAATCGTTAATTAATGACCAATCAATTAACTAATGATCCACAAATTTTAATCTTAATTAATCATCCTTGATTAATTCTACTTTAATCACTTATTGTTGATTAATTAATCTTAATTTATCAACCCCTAGTTACATCATTAATTATATTAATTAATGCTCTTTAATTTCTTCTTCAAATATTTATTAATCATATTTAATAATTAATATTAAAATAATTATTCATTAATCACCCATGATTACTCACATTAGTAATTAATTACCCATAATTAATTACATTACTTAACTATCTTCAAATAACTTCATTAATCAATTCTTAAATTAATTACTCCAAGTAATTAATTATTAATTACTTCCACCAAGTAATTACCCTTCTATTTAATCACACAAGATAATTAAACCCAAATCATTTCCATTACCATTTCTATTCAATTAATATCCAGTAATTATACCTTAATTACTTTACTAAGTAATTACTCTTTCCAATTACATTCAGTAATCATACTCTAACAAATCATCATGTGATTATCTTAAATTAACCAAACCAATTAATTAACTTGACTAATCACATTACTTTAATTAACCACAGAGTAATTAACCCCTTAATTACTTAATAAAACAATTGCACAAATTGATTATTTCTAATTAATTAATCTAATCACTTGATTAATTAATCCTTAAACATTAATTAGAATTTAATTAACAATCCTTAATTATAGATTAATTGACCTTAATTGATTAATCTCAAATCTTAATTAATCAATTTTAAAAATTATTAATTACTTAATTAATCATCCACATTATTAATTAATTGAATAATTAATTATTCATCTTAATTATCTTAATAATTTAATGAATCTAATTCATCAAATTCCATTTATCTTTTAGATAAACATTACTTACTTAATTAAGCATTTTAAAACAAATTGTTTTTAAACTTACTTTAAATTCCATTTAACTTCATTTTAAACTTAAGATGCAAATTTATCTTAAACAAGATTTTAAAACAATTCAAAACTTTTATCTAATATGTTAAAAGAAATTTCTACTTTATAAATAAGTTTAAAAGAATTTAAATTACAATTCAATTTAAATTCAAATCAATTTAAAAATTACTTATAAATTTCAAAATTGAAATACAACTTTTAAACTCATTCTAGATTTAACTTAACTCTTAAAAACTTTTCTTACAATCTACATCTTCAATTTAAATGCAAATCATTTAATCATTTTAAAGCAATTTAAATTTAAACCATTATTTTAAAAAATGAAGTTTAAATTTAATTCCAGATTTAAAACTAGAATTTAAACTTATTTTAAATTTCATACTTTACAAATTTAAACTTCCAATTCAAATGCAAAACACATATGCTTTTACACTTATAAGTTTTAAACCCAAATTTAAATTTAAAAACTTAAATATTTCCAAATCTAAGATTCAAATAAGTTTCAATTCATATTCAATATCAGATTTTAAAAACTCAGTTTAAATTCCTGTTTCCATTTATACTTTACTTTTTAATTTTAAAAACAGAAACAGTTTTTCTGATTTTATTTAAAATCAAACTAAAATTTTAAAATTCAAATTATATAAAAAACAGAATTCAAACTAGTTGAATTCATATTTAAATTCAGGTTTAAAATCCTAAGTTAAAATTTAAGTTTATATTTAAACGTAACTTCAAGAAATTTAAAATAACAGAACAGGTTTCTGTTAATTTTCTAAAACCTGAAACAACAGTTTTCGAGCTTCCCCTATATATTACTTCGAGTCATAAGTCTGACTACTTCGAGTTAAATTAAGATATACCCTAGACAAACCCGAGGCTTCTATAAACTGCAACCACGCAACATACATCACCGGTATCTCCCACCCCTCTGTGCACATGCACAGCACCTCCAGCCATCGCTGGCCAACTTCAAATCCTTCCCACGGTCGTCACTCATCAACTCCGACCATCCAAACTTCAACCCAAACACCATTTGCTCGAATTCAAGTTCACGACCCAAAATTTACAAACCTGGGAACAAGACAGAACCCACAACCACAACCTGGCAACGGCACTTCCTCACGACTCCGGCCATCGGAATGACAACAACTCTGGCCACGAATTTGCCAACTCCCATGCTATCATCCTCCAAAAATTCATTGAACTCGATCAATGATAGATGCCGAAAAGACCATTTCTTCAAACCTCAGTAAAACTAGGGTTTAAATTCTTAAATCCCAACCTCAACATCAAAAACAAATTTCCACTCAATCCAATAATTTTCACAGCATCTCTGACTTCTCCCCCACTTCCAGGAGCAATTCCAGCCCATTCGAACCCTTGGATTAACAATTAGAACCCAAAATGCAAAATACAGTAAAATATGAACTGCATTCTGGAATTAACATTAAAATTGTAATATTGTTTTTAAAAATCATACTTTTGCATGATTTTTTGATATATAACACTGAAACAATAAGTTGTGACACTAAGATTTTCACTTATTTCGAACCTGATCATTTGATTTAGTTTCGAGATATAATTTAAGGTTATTTTAACTAAAGTAAAATCCTAAATTAAAGTTTGAAATTAATCTAACAGGTTTCATTTGAAACTCAGATTTAATAATGATTAAATCAAGATATTTGAATTTGAACCGGAACTATAACAGAATAGATTCTGTAAATAAACAACATGCAGATTCATACGACCAGAAGTACAACCATATATAAATATACATAACAATGCATATATAACAAGTATTCATATTCCAGCTTTTAAATCAGGCAACCATAATTCATATATTTAAATTTTAGAAAAGAATTTGTTACTCACTAATTGATAGAAGAGGCAGAGAACAACCCAGATGCAAACTCACATCTCCCTGGAACCAGACTTGTATTTGCATTGATGATTCTGGAACTTTAATTTGCCTGTTGAAGTTGCTTTTAAACTGTATTTTGATTGTTGAATTAAAACTGCATGCAGGCCATTCTTCGCTTGCTTGAGTTGTACTTTAATTTTTGATGTTGAAAATTGCTTTCAGATATGCAGATTTTTAAACATGCATTGCACTTGATTTCTCAAATTTTGATTGCAGATTTTGAATCAAATTTGGGTTTTGCATTTGGTTTTTGAGTAAATTTGGTTTTCAGATTTGGTTTTAAGGAGAGTTTCAGCTGAAGTTTTCTTTTTTCTTTTTTAGAAATGAAATGAGAAAAAGAAAAAGAAAATGGAAGATGTGTGTTTATAAAACTTATTTTATGTTTTACTAAAAATCAAAGAAAATGAAAATAAATCAAGACACTTGTCTTCCCTTCTATTTAATTTTCTAACACTTGTCATCAAGTGAATTTATATGTTAACACTTGTTTAAACAAGCTCTTAATAGATTTACACATGTTCTTTAAGTAGTTTGTATTTATATTATTTTTTTAAAGTTAATATAAACTTATACATAACTAATTAGTTTATAAGTATTTGTTTATATATATAGAAAATTTTAAAGGAATAAACCAAATACATTCATAAATAAAAGTTTATACTTATATTTTAAAATCCAAAACAATTTGAATATCTATACCTAGAATTTCAAAACTTTAAATTCAAATTCAAATCAAATTCTAAAATCCAATTTACAAATCAGGTTATACATATATACATATGTAACTACCTATTCAATTAAAAATTAACAATTTTATTCCTATAAAATCTATTTATATCTATATATATAAACAATCATTATTATTATTATTTTTTCTTTGAATTTCAAATTTAATTCAAATTACAAAGGAAGGTCTTGGGTTACACAATAGCTTCCTCTCTATATATGTATAGATATGAATAATATCAAATTTATTTGTTTAATCTATAAATCTGTATTTCTATTAATTTACCCAATTATATTATTAATTACAATGCTCAGAAATTCGTGTTATTACAGATTTGCTTTATTAACTATGGTTTCCATTCACTGTCATTTATTATGCAACTAACTTCGAAATGTTCTCCCTGGACAAGTTATAAAAGCATGTCCCAATCTGTTAATTATCTAGATCCGTTTGTCCAAGGGTCAAACCATAAACTTATGTTATCACTGTTTGTTATTTCTCTATCAATCAAACTTAAAATTTCATCTCTTACTCTCAGCGTACTTCTGACAATGTCTAAGAATGAATTTGAGATTTATAATTCCTGGATGTTATTTGTAATTATATATTTGTTCATTAACCATTTGACCCAAATTAATTCATGTTTTAGTAGATTCCAAGGTCTTTTTAAACAGTATATCTCACTGATTTCCTTTAAATTTTGTAAGCACAAACCACCTTCATCTTTTAGAGCTTTAATTAATTTTCATGGAATTTTATTTCTGCCTCCTCCCCACAAAAAATCTACTTAAGAATTTTTATATCTACATCCAATAACTAATAGTAAGATAAATTATTACTTTTATTAGAACTAATTTACCTGCCATACTGAGTAATAAACTCTCAACCGTTCAATTTTCTTCGAATTATCCACTGAATTATTAAAATTATTAAGAGGAGTAAGGATCTACTAAACCAACAATGGTGGCTACTTTTTTACGATTTCAAAAAAACCTACAAAAATTTTATCTTCGATCTTAAACAAATATTTATCTCAATTAATCTATGTTTTATACTTATCTTTCCTCTAAATCCATTGTCTAATAGCATTAATAAGTAGTAGTCATGTCCAAATCGATGCCAAAGGGACAGGCAAGGAGCGGTGGACGGAAAATAGAGGAAGGTTGGGAGGAAGTGATTTGTAAAAACAAAAAAGCAAATGTAGAAGATGACAAAGGTGGGGGTCCAGATCAAGACAATTTGGGATAAAAATTAATATGAGATATCCTAGATCCAACACATCCAATTTCTAAGGTACTATTTGTTTGCAATAAATAATCACTTATTTGATCACTTAGTCATGAACAAGAACTTTGGGATTGTTTGTTTTGAATAAGTGTTCAGATTTAAACATTTATTTGATGAAAAAGTGTTGAGCACTTTTATATTGCGTTTTCTAGTTCTAAGTGCTTAATGATAATTATTTTCATATATATCATTAGTTAAGTTTGTTACATTACTAACAAAATACTAAAAATTAAAAAAATTTAAACTGAAAATTTTGAAAGTTCATTTTACTTAAGATTTTGAACTTTTTATGTAATACTTTGGTTACTTTTCTAACTCAAATTCTTTTTTCAAAAAATAAAAAGAATGTTATCCCACCTTTTGGCAAACCCGTGATACCGTAGATTTGGCTAAGACCGGTGGTTACCAACCTTGAGAATCAATGATATACAAGACTATGGACGACGGTCAAGCAGATTCAGACCTGGTCCCGATCAAGATGCAATCAATATGAAGTGATAAGGAAGGCTCTGTTAGGCTACATTTCAAATTTAAAGTCAACCAGAGTTCCTACGCTCAAGTTATGGAAAAATGAAGAATTTATATGAATTGATCTAGAACGATCCATAAAAAAGCATAAATCGACGAAGATTGATCAATCTCTCAAAATCTACAAAGTCAATACACTTGAAGCTTTCAAAGCATCAATATATTAAAGAGTGGAGCCCACAGAAACGATCGCACATCAATTGGAGACCAAAAATAACGATCGGCATAACCATGGCCGATCGTTCCAAAATATCGAGTTAGGGTCATCGGTCATTATGGTGGGCCCCTACGGATCGAGAGACTCTTCTTGCAAAATTTCAGCCAAATCCATGCATGTCTTCTCCTATAAATACAGCATTCATTCTCCATAAAAGGTTCCTTTTTTCTGCTGCCCAGGCTCTGTATTTTTATTCCTCACTCTTGTAGTAATGGATCTCAACTGATCCAAACATTCTTGTAATCATAATCTAGTGCACGATCAATAAAAATATGAAGTGGACGTAGACCAGGATTGTCGAACCACTATAAAAATACGTGTGTTCATTTACCTTTTCTACTATGTTTTAATTTCATTCATCGTTTAATCTTTATGAGATTCTATTGGGTGTTGATTCCATTTTTGGTGTCAACAAAGAAATAAAACTAAATTAAATAATATTTTAATTTTAAAATAAAAAATCCGAAACTAATAAATTTCTAAACTATATAATTTTAATAATTGTTTTTTAATAAAATTTTGGTAACTTTATTCATGAAGAACACCAATTAAATTTATGGTTCATAGATTTCATTTTCATAGTTTCCACTGAAATAACCAATTAATACAAAGGGCAATATTGTCAAAATAGTAATTTTCATTAGTTTCAAGCAAAAGTTTTAAAAATATACAAACAACCTTTTAGAATTCAGCATTCAGCAACTAGTGTTCAGATTTCAGCTTTTAGTATTCTACAATCAGTATTCAACTTTTAGAATTTTAAACAAACGTAGCCTAAAATACTGGGGGTAGCAACATTGATGTGGAACATGTTCCTCATACCAAACGATGCAAGAAAATTATCTTATACCGTAGGCGAGAGAGGATTCCATTCATAGCAGCTGAAAATCTTAGACGATATTTGATAGTTTCGTGGACTTTCATTCGAGCTTGAAGATCATTTAGATCACAAGTCATTTGCCAATATTCATGATCCCATTAACCAAGCCAAGACATATGTCTTTTCTCATGCTTGGAATAGGGCTGATGGCACTAGCCCCTGTAACACCCCATAAAGTAAAAAGGAAATTAGTTAATAAGTAATTATTAAAGCCCAAATATAGAATTTTTGTAAATGTAAAAAAATTTCTACGAAACTTACACCATTGTGTTTGTGGCGATTTTTTAATCAATTTCATATATACGATCAGAGTTCAAACAAAAAAGTTATTAACATTTGAAGTTTTCAGATAGGAAACAATTCAGAACCAACTAAGGAAGTAAATTTAATAACTTAACGTTAAAATGGACATTAAGTATAAATGTTAATGTTAAATATAAGTTAATTAGGGTTAGTCAATCAAATTAAATCTAATTAAGAAAGCGTATAAGTAAATAAATTGGACGCAGAAGTAAATAAGTATTAATAACTTACGTTAATGTAAACATTAGATGTAAATCTTATCACTTAAGTAATTGGCTATGTTAAACCTAATCAAATCAGCGATTAGAAGTACGCAATCAAAGGGGGTTAGCATTAAACCAAATTAATTTAGCACTGAAAAAGAAATAAAAAATGTGAATTAATTAACGTTAGAAAAAATGTTAATAGGATAGAATGTTAACGTTTAAGGGAAAAAATTGAAAAATAAAAATTGGTACTTAAATTAAATTAATGGTAAAATAATACTTGATGTCTAAGTAACATTAAATTAATGTTAACATTAATATCAAATGGAAACAGATCAGGTAGAGAAGAAAATGAACGACGTAAAAATTTAACATACGTAGTGATTGATAAGGGTAAAATGGTCGATCGATGGCTGTTGTTGCAATGAGATTGAACCTAGGCCGAATGACCTGGATTTAAGAAATTAAAATATAACGGATGAAATTGGTTCGTATGCCTATAAATATAGTTCTAACCCCTCACTTTTCTTTTCATATTTTCTGAATCAAAAAGCGAAGCTCTGTCATTTTCTTTTCTTCACAGATTCTATAAGATATAGAAATCCTAAATTAGTATATTATGTGTGTGTGTGTGGAACGGTGGAAAATAAAAGAGAAGAAGAATAAGGGGCGAATCAATTATGCGAAGAAAAGGTAAATCTAAATTCAGATCTAAATTTAATTCAAACCCCTTCTACAATCTAAATTCTAATATGTATGTATATGCTTGCAGTACATATTCTATTAGAGAGAAAAAGGGAGTCAAACAAAAATAATAGAGTTTAGATATGGAGATTTGGAAAGCTTAGAAGTGATCAAAAATTTATATATTTCTATATAATATTGGATTTATATCGTTGTAAATCTGTTTCTTGTATGCTTGAATATAATTTAAGAGTTGTAGGCGTAATTATATATGTGTAATGAAATTTAAACCCATGCCTACATATTCTGCCTCTATGAACTGTTAATTTGAATCTGGAAAGTAAGGGTGTAAGTTTCAGTCCGTAAATTAACAAGATCTTATAGATATTCCCGATTTGTGGAATTAAATGACATATGTTAGTTAATATGAAATTGAATTATTATAAGCTGAATTGGGACTTAAGTAGTATTTTAATTCATTGGAATGAAATGCGTCGCAGTGTAACTTTCTACAAATTATCTAGTTTTATAAATATGAATAAAATGTGTAACGTTTGAAATAATAAGGAATATGCCTAAAAGAAAGAATGTACAGAACATTCCTAAAAGAAAGAACTGTCTATTTCAATAATAATAATAATAATCCTTGTAATTGCAAACGTCTAGTGTTAACAATTTCTCTTGGTAAAGTTGTAATTCCAACACATTAAAATGTAAAAATCCCTAAAGTAGGGACAATAATAATAGTTTAAATGTAAAACTAATATTTGAAATAAAAGAAAAGTTAGAAATTGAACAATAAACGACGTAATGTAGGTAAATTATTGAATGAGTAAGCAATGAAGTTAGTAACCAAAGAAAAAAGGTATGATATAAAAAGGAACAGTAAATAGATCTAATAATAAAAAGGGGAAATGAACAGTAAATGATATTTAAATCTTTTAAGTTAAAAGTAGGTGGTAAATGAGAATAAATTGACATTAATGAAATAAGAAGTAAATGTGTGTAAAAGTAAAGGAACATTATTAACAATTGAACATTGGAGGCGTAGTAAATAAATAAGTATGACATGGTATGCATTTATGATAGATATGAATTATTAAAGTTAGCTCATAGCTTAGATTAAATAAGAATGACATGGTCATTGAACTGGGTTGGAACGTGAGGTTAGTAATGTTACATAACAGAAGTCTGTCCATCACAAAGGGTCACCAACAATTGTGTAGACATTATTCTGATGTCGAACATACCAACTGTAGGAGCTGTGGGATTATACGTTTGCGTATAGGTGAAGGGAATACCTAGTAGGGTGATTCGTATCTTTCGAAACGACAAAGGATAGGTATAATCTGCTTCAACCTTTTAGGGGGGTATTAAGTAACAGGTGGGTATTTATTAGATTGCGTTCGGCGATCTAAATTGGACGGTGAGCAAGGCTTGGCGCTGTGACAGTAAGATTGATACCAATACGGGAGTAGGAGCTGCTTCACAGATCGAGAACATCATCGGTCCCGAGAAGTCGGTGGAAAGATGTGGTTTACTCCTAAATAGCTATACCTCCTACTAGCGTAGACCATGTTTAGGTCATACACCACCATGGTTGTTTGTTAGTTTGTATGTTAAGGTGGAAATATTAGATAACCCTTTATAAAGGACTTTTAAAGAGGAATAGAATACGGCTAAACCATTGTGAGGCCGTTATTAGGCACTACGAGAGTTCCTTGCTATGCATGACGATGAGGTCGTGATACTGCATCGATGATGGATCCTGATGAGGTTCTGGGTTTGTGATACTAATGGGAAAAGTATCCTGGTCCAAAAGGGGACTGTGGTACTTACACACACACATACATATGTATATATGCAGTTACAGTCTACCACGAGTAGATGAGGCACGCATTGTATGCGTATGTGGAGTCAAGACGACTAAGTAAAACGAAAGACATAGCATGTAATGAAAGGAAATCGACACAAACTAGTGTTATGTATAAAGCATGTAATTTATCAGTCACTAAAACATTGTTTCTATCCCTTCCTCATTACAACCCACATGATAGCTTTATAGAGACGGGTACTGGTACAAGGTGAAAACGATGGAAGGATAGATTTTCGTATACATGCTCGACATTGATAAGGATACTAAGGACTAAATGTGTCAACCTTGGTCAGTAATCATATGTTTTATTACACTTTACTATTCCGCTGTCGGTTTATATCGGTAGTGCTTTGATATACTTTTGTTATTTGAAGGATATCAAACACCAATGAACCATACTTTGGTGGATTTGAGTTTTCAATTTAATGAAAACTCATACCTACTAGGGTCGGGTTGTTATATCCCCTATGCCACCGTTGGTATTATGGTCGTATGAGTTGTCGACCTCGGCTTCACTGTTATTGGATTGCACAATGAATTTTGTTTTTTGATAAAAATAGGTTTTTTAAGAGAATAAAGTGATGAAAGTTGAGAGTTTTTAAGGGATGTCCTTCTTCAAGCGCCAAAATTACTAGATTTCTGGCCAATATTGGAATAATAATTCAAGATAGATTTTAACGATGGTAACTCACCAAAAATATTGCTTAAAAATATAATTTTAGTAGTGATTAAGAGAGTAATATGTAATGAAAGTAAAATAAATAACACAAGATGTAGAGTGGTTCGATTTGGAAGAGTTCAATTCCAACCATGCTTGATTTTCTTATTACTTTGAGATATTGTTTACAAAAGAAATTTTAATGGCTACTGTAAGTGCTTAGAATTAGCAAGTGCCTCTCTTGAGAATAGAAAAAATAATGTTTGTACAAGTTTATGGGAACCCATATTTACAACTATAAAGATCATGCTTTAAAGTGCCAAGATCAACGCCTTTGATGCTAACAGTTGTAGCGTCATTGATTGCGATCAACAGGCCATATGCGGCCAGCTTGGATTCAACGTAGACAGAACGGTCCATATGCTTGCCAACTATGGAGCCATATGTCGGCATGCTTGTGTGTGAAGAGTAGTATGGCACAGTAAGTGGTTGCTATACAGTGGCGTTTCAACTAGATAGAAAGTGAAGTATAGATAATGGTTGTGCTATAGTGGTGCTTTTGTTAACTGAACAGCATCATTATGGTGCCTTTATAAAAGAATGGTACAGGCTCACTACCTCGTTTTTTAGATGCACGTAGAAGCTTTTTTCAAAGGTCCGGTTAGTCGCCTAAAAGTGAATCGTTCAGAGAAGGTAGTTGGTAAGTAGTCCTGACGGACAAAGGAAGGTATAGACAAAGCCTAAGGGCAACTAGACAATCTCATAAGTTGGCGTTGTCCTGTTGTGGCTTGGTCGCTGAAGAGTGGGACGAGAAGATGTACAGAGGGTGGTCACAAGATGTGATCTGCAAGGTTAAGGCCCTTCATTGTTCTAGGGAAAGACGAGGGACAAGTTTCTAAATAAGGATAACAAGATGAGCATACCTTGTAGGTGAGGATGTATCAGACGACGTAGGTTATTGGGTCGGGAGAGCACCTGGTCAACGTATGTTACGCGAGCCTTTGTTATGCGGGCCTTTGTTGTTTGGCTTTAGATCTAATGAGCTCGTTTTTACTTTTGCGAGCAACATTATGAAATTTAAATTTTTGAATTAAGTAGATGTTTTACCATCTAATAATGTTATTTGTATATAACATCCTAGTACTCAATTTCTTTATGAATTTTCATATAATTTTTGGTTTGCGGATTTTGAGTAATAATTTTACTATTGTAAATCATAAATTGGTTTTGTTGTACGTGATTAGTATGATGAACATATGTAAACAAATATTAGGTTGCTTTTTAGAAAAATTCTTTGTGTTACATTTGTAAAATTATTTTAATGCATAATTTCAAATTTTAATTTTGAATAGCATTATACTTTTTCATTTTGAATCACTTCACACATATTTTTTTTTTAGTATCGCTATGCGAACCGGAAAATCGAATATAGCATTTCATATTTTTATGCTACCTTATAGAAGCATTTCTTTTATTTTTATTTTTATTTTTAATAATGCTCTTTTATATAATTTGTCGCCTTTTAGTTTTAAATATCATTATATTTTATTACCACGCAACGTATCATGTTTTAATTTAATGCTACTTATAGTAGTATTATGCGAATTGGAAATTCGAATATAACATTTTGTGTTTTAGTGCTACCTTATAGTAGCATTTTATGTTGATGTTAATTTTTATATGAAGTGAATGCTAGATATAGAAGTTGTATGTATATGTAAGTTTTTGCATCCATGTGATTTAACAGTTCATTCTCTACCCTTGATATGCAATTGTTACATTGTTATTTTATTTAACATATTTTACGAGTTTTAAATGCTACCTACCTTTAATATTTCAATCATCGTTTAATATATCTTCTTTTTTATGTAGCACTTTGTTTTGTTATTCGATACAACTTATGCTTTTTTGGCATAGCGTTTCCTATACACACATCATTTTGTGTTAATTTTCTTTTCTTTTTTGGATGAAATCATATATTGTAATATTTTTTTAATGGCGTAATTTTTGTATTTTTTTTCCTATAATGTTACTGTATAACAGCACTTTATAACTACTCTTGCTTTATTATTGTCGTTGATGAATGACGAGACACTAAAATAAGGAGGAGCGTCAAATAGTGTCACGGTGGGATGGTGAGGTGATGTGATAGGTTGTGAGATGGTGTTGCATGATTAGATTTGCAAGGGTTTTGGATTTCTCAAGCAAAGGATTGGGCTTTTGGATTTCTTTAGCTAAGGGTTGAGATGGTGAAATGAGGTTGTGGTTTAGGACAATCACTAGAGGTTCATTATGCCTGACCCTAGGGGCACGTTGCCAATGCAACGGCCTAGGGCAACAGATATAGAGGAGGCAATCGTAAAGGCACCGACAATGTTGGTTCTTTAAAATGATTAAAATTAAATAATATGAAAGAATAAATTAGTTCATAATTGCATTATGTCTCAAGTGGGTTGTCCATTGCTCAATATATGAAGCAATCAGAGTTTAATTTCCATCTCATTGACTAATTTTTTAAGGGCAATGTTCTCAAACTCGATCGGGATAATAATTTAGGTCGGACTGGTTCTCGCGACGGCTGGAAAGGACTGCGATGGTTGTATGGATAGATGACATGAATGATTTACATGTTTTTTGGAGAAGTCACTAAGAATCAGAGTGAAGAAGACAGTTGAATTTGACCTATGAGGTAAGTGCAACTGGTTCATGATCCATACCGTGAGATCAAATATTAAGAGTTAGAATCTTGAAACCAAAATTTTGTAACAAGTACCTATATTATACGTTTGAAAGACAAATACTCCTTTAGAGTTTGCAAGCAAAACGTGGTCTTTGGGTAATTAATAAAAAGAGTAATAAAGAAATCAAAGTTATTTTGTACTTAATACTAATTTTCCTATTTAGTCGCAAAAACTAAAAATGGTAATCAAGCTTATCCACTTTATTAGTTATCCATTAATATATTTGCACGGTTGGTCTAATCCATTTTACCATATCCACTTCTATTTGTGTAACGAGATTTTACGGCACGTACACACATGTATATAAAAGCCTTTTATAAAATTATTAATTTTAAAATTTCTATATATTATAATAAGAATAAACTGTAAAATATAATGAAAAAATATATTTTTTTTGTTAGAATAGAATTTTGAACCTGTAATCCTTTTTATGTTTCAAAATTTTTATTTGAAGTTAGATGTTAATTTTTATTCTCATCGGCATTCAAACTTCTATGGATATTGTTGTAACTTCTTGATCGGAACAAAAAAATATGTTTCACGTGTATATGTTCCAACCATTGATAAAGATATTCTAATTTCCCAACCAACAATATTTTAGAGCATTCCAACGTTTGTAAAGGTAAATTTATAAGTTCTTGGGAGAAATCTTTGAAATATGGACCGGTGATGCTCTAGAGCATTCCAAAGTTTGTAAAGGTAAATTTAAAGCATAAATTTTATTCCTTGACGGAACAATAACGTTTAAACAACTGGCAGTTAATACATCAAAGTGCAATTTGGATTGTCCACACCGACGCATCATACATCGGAAGTAGTTCATTTATTTTGCAAGATACTTGTCGTCAACTTAAAGCGACACCTTGCTGACTGAACTAGTTAGCATCTTCTAAATTAAATAAATATGCATGTTCCTTTTTGAAGTTAACCCATCCGTTGATATGTTGCTTTAGCACACCTTTTGCGTACAACTACAACTACGCATACGTCACCATTCTCTAAAATACATTTACATACAAATTAAACCGATGCTTCACTTAGTGATACGTTTAACAAATATTATATGAAATTTGTTAAGACAACTAGGAGAACAATCTTAATCAATAATAGTTGTCTAATTAAATTTTTATTATTATATTAGCAATGTTGGAATATGCTTTACTTGAAGAATATCAAGTTTCGTTTTAGAAGAACATCTGTATTTAGCTTCTTTTTTTTTAATTAGGCATCTTCCTTTTTTTTTGTTATTTTCGGTATTCTTTTGTCAATTTCATTTTTGAGAGAATATTTAGTTTAATCCAATTCGTTTATAATCTAATTCATCGCGTTAAATAAGGAGTAAACAAAGGAGTCAAAACCCACTGAATTGTTAAGTCTATATTCGAAGTTCGAAACAGCGAAGACGATCAGTGGAAAAAACTGAGGCTGCGGTAGGTTTACCTTTTAGTTTTGGATTTTCGTCCATACAAATATGTGCGTTACGTGTGTACATTATGAAAAACGATCAATTTAAAAAATGAAGTTAGCATACAAAATAGAAAACAATCTTTTATTATCTTTCGTGTTTTGGAAGATGATGGAAGCACAAGAAACAATTCCTCATTTGGTCGTCTCTCCATCCCTTTCATCGCCCTCTCCATTTTTCTTTTATCTCATCCGTCGTCCTTCAACTCTTCTCATATTTTATAATTAATGTTAAAAGCCCAAAGCAAGAAATATAAAATAAACCAAATGGACTTGAATTTTTAGATGCTCATATTATTACTATGTACCCTCGTAACCCATAAGAGCACTTAAAAATTCATCCAATGAGATATTTCGTTATACATTGTTGATTCCATTTTGTAAAAATTTGTACTTTACTCATGTTCGATGTTCTTTTGAATAAACAAGGTTGATCTTCCAAATTTGTTTTATACTATTCATCTATATACAATCAGAGTCTTGGATTCGGACCAGAAAGACCAAAATAACGTTGCTATAAATTTTCTCATTTTCTTACCAAAAACTTTCTTTAACACATAAAGAAAACAAGATTTTTTTTCTATTCGCATATTTTTGTATCTCAAGTTCATGAGCATTGGCTTGGATAAAAGGAATATAATTACTTGTCCCCCTTCTCGTCCGGACAATTTGCAATGATTTGTAATCATTTGTCAGTGGTCTAAGAAATATTATCAATATATGCATATATTTCAAACAAGAAAAGTAACCGCCGTACCATTTGCGAACTGCCTGCCAACCTGATGAATTGGTTGAATATTATCGCCAAATTATCTAGTAAAGTCAGAAGTATTAATTATAGTTATATGCCGTTCCATTTGGGGTTAGCCTCTTAAGAACTCTCATCATAGGTGCTAGTGTTAACGGTACACGTGCATTTACGTACAAATTAGATGGAGGTTGAAGGTTATGATGTTCATAACCAAAAAATTGATTGGAGGTTGAATATGAAGAATTGTGCATGTATATTATTTATTTTTGTATTTTCAATAGTTAGTAATTTAAGTGTTTCTAGTACAACGTACGCATAATGTTGAGTTCGATTACAACAATACACAAAATGAAATCATTCTGCAGTAATTAAATCATCTCTGATCTGATCACATGTTGCAACAATCTGTGATGCATTTGTTGAACTTGGACCATCACGATTGTATTGATGTTGTTCACACAAATTTCTAATATAATTCGGTAGATTACTGCACTTACAATTTCTTCATAATTGGATCTATGCCGCTATATGTACTTATAAAATTATGAATAGCATAAGTTGCAATGACAGAATGTGCTTGTTTGATGAAACTATATGTTGACACGTCTTGTAAAATGTTGAATATTTTTCTTTAAAACAACGAATGTCCTGTAAATACTCAGAATTTCGAATACTTCGTGTTAATTTAAATATTCGAAACTTGGATTAAAAGTGATTAAATTGATTTAATAATCTTATTAACCTTCTTTTAATTAATGACGAAATGATGGTAAACTTATTTTAGAAAAATGTTTAAAAAGATAGTTACTTTGAAGAAATACCGAAACCGTGACCGAAAATCGTTTTATCGATAAACAGTATTTCACTCTTCAGAAGTTGTTCAAATTACATACACTTATTTGCTTGGGAAACTAATAATAATTAATAAAAATATTTTTCCATTTATGGAAAAGAAAATTGATGATGTCATGGGCAGTGTCATGTAAAGATATTTTGTGTGCAAGGATAAAATGATAACTTGCCAAGAAGATGAAGTGTAAAGTTAAAAGCATGCAAGGCACATCTAGGGGGGTGTTGGCCGTGTTAAAGGAGGGTAAAGGAAGGGCTTAGGCTAGTGCATACACTCATTATCTCCTAAAGCTTGGAAAATAACAAAAGATCAAAAATATTTAATTCACTTTGTTCTTCACTAATCTTTCTTTAATTAACTCGAATTTTTTCCAAACTTCACCAAATTTTCACCAACATCTTAGAACACCTTCGGAAGCTTAGATCTAAAGTCATATGCGGAAGAAACATGGAGGATGGGGTGGTTCCATCTTGGTCTGTGAGCATAGATAGTGAGGGGGAGGCTTGGCTTGTTCTGGATGTTCTAAAAGTTGGATCTTTATGCTTTTGGAAATGGTAGAAAGTGGTTCTTGAGTTTGGGTATGTCTGAGATTGTTGAAGGCTTGGATTTGGGTGAGTTCACTCACCATTGAATGACTACATAATGTGCTATATATGTTGTGTGCTTGAAATACAAAGTTAAAGTGACACTAACTAAGTAAATTTATAAACTTTGAACCCTCTTGCTTTTGAATGCAAATGACAACTTTATATTGTATAACATCGCTTCTATTACCTTCTATAACATGTGGTGTGACCTTGACCTGATGATTAAATGGTTATTTGGAATGTGTTTTGAATTAGAGTATGTTTAAAAGTGTTTGAAGCGAGAATAATCACTATAAGTACACTCCAATATCTCTTAACTCTAACTTGTATGAATGAAAGATTTGCGATCTTAACTTGGAATTGATAGAGTTAGGGGTATGTCCGATGGACAATTATATAAATTTTTACATATATCTAACTCATTGACCAATCTTGTTCGAAGTAATAAGTATTTTCTTTCTATTATATACTTGATATAATGTGTTATATTAATTAATTAATTTAATTAAAAGTATATTTAATATAAGATCCATAAATGGTACGTTTCGTGATAGTAGTTCAAAAATGTCATGACCGTAAATAATTTATCATAATGAAACAAATATACTATTTTAAATATTCTCAATCAAGATGCATCGAGACTGGATATCGATGTATCCGTTAAAACTAGAGTATGTAAAGCTCCCCACATGTTGGGCAATGTATTACTCATGACTGTTGGGAGCAGCTATGGGTTACGTACTAACAGTTTATTGGATAACTATAGAACAACTCACTCAATAGTTTTCTGTTGGTTAATATAACCATGTCAAGCAAAATATATCGATGTGACTGATTAACATAATTCTCTCGACTTGAGAATATTATGGAGCTTCAATATGGAAGCTCCGCTTTGATTATAGTCGAACCATGGCATGCGTCCATTTAGTGACTATAGTTGGGTCGAGTGAAAATACTGCAAATGAATCACTATTCAAGAGAGGATTCGTTTTCTCAATTATATGGGGTTAGTATCACGGTCAACTTAAGTCAACTTAAAGTCAAAGTATTTGACCAAAGAATTTCGACTATTATTATTGAACCACGGACTTTGTGTTTGGACTATAGAATTGAATATGGATGATATTGGAATTTTTACCATTACCAAATTCCTAAATCCAAAATGATATAGTTTTGATGAAGAAAATTGGTGTAAATAAATGTCACAATCGGGTAATGCTTAATAAAGTGAGATTGAATTTTATCGGAGCTATGAAAGCAATAAATTTAGCCAAATTGTCACACCCACCTGCTAAGTGACTTGTGAACGTTAACATTTGAATAGTTCGATTTTAATCACTGGCCATATTTACACCCGATGAGTCGTAGAACCGATATGATGAATTCTCTTTAGACCAAATGATTTAATTACTTTATAATTATTATAAATTAATTAAATTATTAAATATTATGAAATATTAATTATAAAATTTTGAATATGATTTGAGAAATAAATATTATTGTATATTTATAATAGTTATAAATATATGAATCGACATGCGATATCGATAAGCAATTAAATTAGATTTAATTAGTATTATTTATTTGGGCCTAAAATGGGTTTAAAACCCATGAAAATGGCTGGAAATTTGACCAAAAGGATGCAAGGGGTGGCTGCAAATTGGGCTAGGGGCATTTTAGATGGATGGTTCATATTTAAGGAGAATGGGTAAAAGATATGATCCACTTTTCTCTCTACTCCTTCCATTAGTAAAGGACTCGTAACCTTGATTCATACAGATCTTTTTTTTGCCACCATTTTCATCTTCTTATTGGCTGATCACACTTACACAAAGCTCCAACAAAGTTCATCTCAAATCAATTTCAATCAACAACTATTGGATAGTCAAACGGTCTGCAATTCAAACATTAGCAGTTTGCTGAATTGAGAAGAGTTCTAAGAAGAGATATTCATCATAGCAAGGTGTACACCAAGACATAGCTTTGGTATGCTATATGACTTATAATTCATGTATAATACTATGTCGCTTATATGTATATGTCATAATTATATTGTTAGTTAGGTGAGATTCCTATATGTATGAAAGTTGTCACATATTGAATGGTTATGTGTATGTATGTGTAATATGTATAAAAAATTATTTAGATTTCATGTATGCACAACCGAAATAATTCATTTTAGTTAATATAAATTTATTAATTAATTATATTTATGTTACGTTACATAATTTTAAATCTATAATTCTTTATACCATCGTATCATGTCAAAAAATTGATCTCACATTTTATATATGCAAATTTATGCTAAAAATAACTTTAGGTAATAGAAAAATATTTTTTAGTAATTATTTACTATTTCTAATATTATTTAAATTGAAATAAAGGTAATGTAGTTAATATAAATTATATATGCTTCAAAAATTATATTTTAAATTTTAAAAAAATTCATCCTTATATTACCTTTCAGCCAAAATTAAAAAATTAAAAAAAAAATCAAATTTACTATTTTAAAAAATTAATTATATCAACAATTAAAATTAATTAAATAATAAAAAAATATAATTTTAACTCAAAAAATTATGAAAAAATTTCCCTGACCTTACAATATCCTATTTGAATTTTACAAAATTTATAATTTGAAAATATGTTATGAAATATTTTTAGTATTATTTTAATATTTTTCGACTAATATACTTATGTATAAATAATTTAATAATATAAAATTATAACAAAATATTTTTTATGCTATGTATCGGATCTGGAATGTTATAATATATATATATATATATATATTTAATTTTATTTTATAATTTTTATAATTATATAATATAAATATATAATATAAATATATACACTTAAATTCACATATTTATAAATATTTTAGATATTACAAAAATAATTATAAATAGATACATATACATGTATATATATATTATTTTTATTGCCATAAAGTATACACGAATAATATTAAAAAAACAGCTTTGCATAATATACACACACACAATCATTTACCAATTTAATATCTAATTTAGTATATACAAATATTTTTTTATATGTATGTATGTATATATACATATGTATGTATGTGTATGTATATGTATATATATTAATATTTTGCATTTATGCAATATTATATATATATTGTTTGAATACTCATTTGAATAGCAAATTTGTATGTATACATATACATATACATATACATATACATATACATATACATATACATATACATATACATATACATATACATATACATACATGTTTGGACAACATATAATACATATAAGATGAGCAAACATGTCCATTGCGATGCAAATCCCAATAATTCATATACGGACATGTTATACCTTGCACGATTTATAAAGATAATAATAAGTATGTATGGTTTTGGGTTTGTTGTGATAATGTGTTAACAACATTTGTCTTTAAAACTTTTTGATTATACTTATGAATGTAAATAGATATTTAAAAAGAATGTTTTTAATTTAAAATATTGTTTTAAATAGATCTTTATTTGGTTTATGAAAGTTGTATTAAAGATAATAACAAGTATAGATGGTTTTGGGTTTGTTGTGACAATGTGTTAACAACATTTGTCTTTAACACTTTTTGATTGTACTTATGAATATAAATAGATCTTTAAAAAGAATGTTTAAAAAATAAGCATAGATGAAATGGTTTTGGGTTTGTAGTGACAATGTTTATGTAACATTATTCTTAAACCTTTTGAAATAGGTTTGTGAATGTAATTAGACATTTTCAATGGATATTTTAAAAGTAATAACAAGTATGGAACCTTTCGAAAAGGATAGAAAACATAAAGGTTTAAAGTAAAAAATCTTGATAATGATTTGTGAATATACTCATACCATTTGAGATAAGTACATGAATACTTTTTGAAGTATTGAAAGAGTACAAATGAATTGTAGAAATTAATAAATGAAGTTTTATTAGAAAAAAGAAGTTGTTACTAATAAAAGAGGTTTTAATTAATAAAAGGATTAATTAAATAAAAAGGGGATTATAAGTTTCTTATCTGACTTGATTGTGTTTGTATGACTTGATCGTGCTTTGTTTGTTTACTCATTTATGGAAAGTATTTAGTTGTATACTTAGCATTAAAAGCTGACGAAATAGAGTTGTCTATCTATGAGAGTGAAGAATGAAGTGTTCTAGGAAAGGCTTTGATGCAACATGTACTCTAACTTACCTGGCTTCACTCTTTACCGAGAGATAGTGTATGCTGAAAAGATTAGAAACATTATAAGTGTACGCGACTTAGTTTCCATTTATGATCGTTAATCTTTTTCTTAATAGTCGATTAGTCAACTATTGAAATTGACCAAAATAACTTAAGAAATACCTAAAAGAAACATGAGGGCTATATTATATAGTTATCTTCGAAGATGCTATACTATACGTATAAATTTGTCTTACCATTTTAGGAAAAATAATAAATAAATTCATCTGGATAGAAGATGATATCCACTCGTATCGTTGTCTGCTTATTTTTAGAAGAACCGAAAGTGAGTTAATCGAAAATTCATTGATTTTTTGTAAGTGTTTTACTTATCTAATACCACTTCAAAACAGATATATAGATTCTATTTTTTTGGAAGTGGTTGTGAAGTGGAATGCTATAGAGTTGAAAAGTATATCCTAAGGTTAAGTCCAAGGAGGAGATCAACATTAGCATTTATCAGAGGACTTATGTGGGAATCCATGTGGAGATTCGTGATCTGTTTGTGATGCTGGAATCCATTTAGGGATTCATGTTCTATTCGAGCGATGAAGACTCATGTGAGAGATGTCGAATATGACCTCGATATCTAAATGGCCAAAGACAGAGTAGGATGCACAATCTTAGGTTCAGCTAACCTATGAGGGTATATCAAATCCAAATATAGAGTATGCTTATCGATAAGTTGCGCGCGAAAGTTGTTTATACTTGGTCTCACGTAGTTTATCATTGGGCCAGTTTTGTTTGCCTTATGGTACATTCTGTCTATAGATATATGATGCTCAAAAGGTAGTTTTTGATCCTTGTTATGGAGATCCGCTTCAGTTTACTGGAGGCATCTCCATGGAAATTCATTATGCGAACTTACCTTAGCAGTTTTGATGGTACCCTCAAAGTTATTGTAGTGTGATCAATGTATGCATCACAACTATTTTCCAATTTATATTCTTCTCCCCTAAACATTATCTATTATATCGCCATATATACTTATTAGGTGGTGGTTCTTTTGAGGGAATAACGTTATGGCATTCTTTGCGGTCTTAAAAGTATTGTTATATGTCGGTCCCGTAGTTTTTGGGTTTCACATACCAGACTTATGTCTTATGCATGGTTTTTGTTTTCCTAAATTCATCTTGTGCTTTTTTGAGTAGTCTGAGAAAGGCAGATTTTCGTTAGTGTTCATTGGAGCTCAAGGAGACGAGCAGGATTTTTCATCTACCAAGTATTCTTATTTCTGTTACATTACTGTATTGTATATATCAACATTTGTGAGGATTGGTTGTTATAACTGTCCATGCTGATGATAGTAGTTAGAGTTGTAACTCTGAAATGCTATGTATCTTAGAGTGAAAGTCTATACTATCTTTTGATATTATGTATTATCGTTACGCTGTGAGATTCTGATATTGTGTTCCTTCTTTCTTATTCTGTTTCTCTATCTTTTATTTTACCCCAACAATCTATCTTTTCGGTACTTGGGTGCTCGGCATGTGAATACCGTGGATGTATTAGTGTCGATATTTGGAGGTCGAAAAGACAGATCATTACATGTCCTTTGCATAGCTATGCATAAAAAGTTGAAGATTTCAATACGCAATTTTGGAACTATCGGGTTTGTTGAAACTCTAGAACGTGATGGTGATCATTATGATAATGTGTTAAACATCAATTTTTATACTTGTACCCTCAATCTATAAGGTCATACGGGTAGATGTCAAAAGGTTTTGACTTCTTCAATAGAATGATTTAACATGTGCTATCATAGGTAAATGCTTCCCAAACTAACATCACAAAACTAAAATTTAAACCAAAATTAGCAGCATAAGGAGTACTTTATGTTGGAAACCTTTTTCTTCCTATAAACGTTGGTAATTCCTCTTCATTAATGCTCTCACTAATATGTGTTCCATCTATAGCTCCAATAACATTTTGGAAAAATGGGTAGTAACCAGTGTCATACATATTTCATCAGAGGCCACATTGAAATCTTTAAGTTTAATAATATCTTTGGCGATAAGTAAGTGCGATACTCAGAAAGTTAGTAAATATTTTAATTAAATATCAATAATATAATAATGTGGAAATAATTGAATTAATGAATCAATAAATTAAAATTAAAATAAGGAGGATCAAAATGATCATTTTTCAGACTTTGGGATTTGATGACAAAAATAGCGCCATTGCGGTCGTCTTGTTTTTCTTATTCATGCAGTATTTTGGTTAGTCTCATTTTGTAGTTCATACGAAAAAATTATGGAAGAAATTGTATCAGTTGTTCAGATGTAAAAAGGATAAATTTTGATTTTGGATGGACCATTAATTCCTCTTATCACTTAAAAACATTCACGGACGTAGAGTTTCAGGAGCCGACTCCACGCTTCCTTCTTCTTCCTCTCTACTTCCACTTACATAATAAGAATGAAACTTCAATATCTCCCTCGAATCTCAACTTAAATTCATGAAACTAATGGAATTTCAAAGCTATCGAAGAGAACTACAAACGTGAAGTGATTGGAAGATGAAATACTGAAGCATGAGGGTGTAGCTGGTCGGACAACAAGGAGTAATGGAGTAACCAACTTAAAAATGACATATCCTTTTCATTTCTTAATATAATTCGGTAACCCACCCATCAAAACAACTGTATGGATGAGTATTATGATCTAGAAAAGGAATTAGCCGTAAAACGAAGATTCCTAGTCGAACAATAGAAGCATAACGAAGGGAGAAGAAACTTTGGATTTTTGTTGAGTGATTCATCCTCTTATCCATGTATAATGCAATTATAACACTCTAATGATGATATGTATGCTATAATACTATAAAATAATGTAGTTATACACCTAAATTCAGATTAAATTAGGATTTGGGAGGGAAATTAGAATTTATAATAAAGTTAAGACTAGGTATAATGACTCGTATTTTACATATCAGAGAATCGTAAAATATTTTTGTTGAGGTCGTATTATTCTAATATTTTTAGAAGTGACTCTTAGAGACATTTTCCGTATCTATGATTTTTTTCGAATTTCTATGTTGTTGAGTATGCTAGTATATGATTTTTGTTTAATGGTAATAAACATATATATTCATTTAAATGTATTTGTTATTGTACTATTTTATTTTTCACATAATTGAATAAAAATTTGATGAATAAAATAAATAACACAGAATTAATATTCAAACAAATATCTTATTCAAACAAATATTTTATTATAAATTTAAATAGTACAAACTTTAGCTCTCATTACAATTCAATTTCAATTAAAATACAATTTCGATTACATCACAAATTTCAATTTACATTTTGACCTCACTAAATACCACTCAAACACTCGTATTTATCTTCAACTTTGTTCCAGCCAGTATCCAACATTTGAATTATCTGCAAAATAAACACTGATGCAGTAAAATTGAAAAAGAAATATTTTTTCATTGTAAAATAAAATGTGTGTTTTTGAAAATATTATTTGCCTCAGTTACTTGGTTTGTTCGTCATCATTTCTTTTGAATTCATCATACACGAACAACTTGTGACATGCACAGTGTATCATTGTACATGTCACAAAGCCGTGCACACCAATATAAACTTGATAAAATTGTAGGGATAGGTGAGCACAAGGTCAAACCCAACCAAATAGTGGATTCAACTCATGTGCAATACAAAAAAATAGAATGGATAAGTAGAGAGTCAATGAACGTGAATAAAAGTTCAATACAATGGTCGGACTCAAATGTACATGATCAGGCTCAACATATCAATGAACCTAGATCACCACATGTACAAAGTATCAAGTACAGACCACTCTTAAATAAAGCTACAACATACATATATACATGTATGTTCACACATGTATATACATAGTGCATACATATGAAACAAAGAGACTCGATTACACATGAAACCAGAGAGATGAAGAACAATATGAAGTTTAGACCAAAATACAAGGCAACCCAGACTTGTATAGAACAACACATGAAAAACTGAAGTGAACTGGATTGCAAGAATCATGGAGGCTACAATGAATCAAACACGCAACACACACTGCATCAAGTCATACTCACTACTGCATCGTACCTGATTTCAAAATGTCAAACAGTAATAAGCGTATATGGTGACACACATACAAAGTGTACATGGTGACGCACATACAAAATAAACCAGACAGTGATATATATGGTCACAAAACACAATGTCACAAGTATATGAAGTATACTAGCATTTAAATGATACCAGTCATCATTAACAAAAATGAATACAACATGAACTCAATGACAGCATGCAAGTGGAACAACACCAGACATGTCACAAGACTAGACTCGAGTAACACGACCAAATCTCAAATGCGTCAAGATCAAAAAATCTACAAAGATGTAGTTTAACTAATGGAACCAGAATAATCCAGTTAGCTAATAACAAGACTTCAAGTGTATATAGTGTTCAAGGCAAATGAGGAACAAACACAACAAATCAGTCCAAGTTCAGACTGCAAATGCAACTATCCAGACATAGCAAAGTGACATATGTATGCACATATGCATATAAGTACTAACATATATCAGTTCAGAGTGGTCCAGTTCGAACAAGGAACAAGACAACAATCACTCATATACATATACAAGGCAGTACATGAAGCAACTCAATAAACTAGTAGAGCATGACTTCAACATGAAACCAGACCACTACCAAAATGGAAACAAGCTTCAGACATCAACAAATCAACATGGGTATGCATACATATGAAACACAGATTATCCACAAGTATACAAGTTCATATGCACTGACTCAAAGTCTAAAAACCAATGCAATAGAGGAGATAACAATGTGATAGTAATGCAACAAGATATACAAGTTAATGTGTAGATTTCAATTTTAACATTTCAGGTGTGTGTGACAACAAGTATGAATCAAAAGAAATGGTCAGAAGACGTGGGTCATCAAGGTACAGAGCAAGGTAACATGAGTCTAACAAGTCAAGGAGCAGTCAAAAAGAAATGTTCAAACATCTTTTCAAAAATTCGAAAATTGAATGTCGGCAAAAAATGTTGCAGTAAAGTCATAAGCCAGATTATTTAAAATTCAAAATACCGAAGTCATAGTAGAAAGAACGCAAAACAAATTTGAATATATCCGAGATGGAACAAGTTAGAATTATCACAAGTGTTCAATCGAAAATCAAGGGCCAAGCATAGTAAATCGAAGCAAGTGACAAAATCATGAATTATTCAAACCTAAAAATATACAAACATATTATAGGGTTTTCATCCCTATATAAATTACCCAAATCATTGTTGGCTAATCATTCGAGTTCAAGAAAATACCAGAGCTAGCTAAATCACGAACAAATCTATAACTCAAATCGAAGTCGAGCAAATTCAAAATTGAATAAGAAAATCACATACCAAATCATAGAATTCAAGCTCGATGCAACTTGAAGCCACTGTATATTAATCGAAGCAAAGATCAATTGATAAAGCAAAGCCGAGATATATTTATCACTCAAATGATCAATTTTTGAATCAGCGCTTCAAATTTCACAAAGCCTTAATTATTGAAGAAAAACAAAGAAAGAACGACAAAAGTTTTACAAAAAAAGAAAAGAGAGAGACGTCTTCTTTTAATTAGAATTGGGCCGATCTCCAATTTTTATTGGGCTATAATTTTTATAAAAAGGTTTTTAAATTTTTTTTTATTTTGTAATTTCTATTCTAAATTGTGTTACTTTCTAGTCGTATGACTAGGTTACGAACTATGGTGGTGTAGTTCGAGAATTGGCAACTCAATGGCTGAGTTATTACAGGGTTTTGAGCGTAGATTAGGTTATTCATTAGCGGGTGTCGTAAGTTTACATGTGTAAGCTTCTGACTACCTAATTTCTAGTAGAAATCTTGAAGGCAGCACGTAGGCAGGGTTTTGCCGAAGCGGGGTAAATCTGTGTTGTTCTATTTCTGCTTTAATTATTCTGCTATTATTTGTGCTATAATTATTATATATATTTTGGTATAAATTTTTATTATTATTAGTATCACCCTGTTCACCCCCCTCTATGGTGAAATCGGTCCTACAAATATGACCATTTTGACCTTGAAAACCTTGTTTAAACTATAACTTTTGATAGAAGCCGGGTTTGGTCTCAAACCACTTCCATTACTTCAGGAATGATGGTTTCTCGTACCGTAGAGTGGTAAGAATATAAAATAGACTTACCATTTGAAATTTATAGCTGTTTTAATGTTTGGCTGCTACTGGCCTACATTAAGGGGTAATTAATTAAGCCCGTGTTAGGCTCACTAACCTACCTTGTAAACTATGCTAAGGGGATGTTGTAGGAACAAATCTAAGTCATTTCAGTCTTCCCCAAAATAGCTCTAAACTTTGTTAATCCTAATTTCATTAAAATGCCGATTTTTCCTTACTAATCTTTGCTAAATCATTTATCGGAGAGGCGATTAGCATATAAGAGCTTAAGATTATCATTTTAGCTGATTAGCATTCATCTTCCTTCCTATCCACATCAAATCTAAGGGGAGGATTTGGTGCTTTAGGTATTTGATAAGTGGTTCTTGACCTGTCACTCAAATATGCATGTTTATGTAGTTAAAATGGATGATTTTAACATGATTTTGACCTTAACCTGTTTTCTAACATTAATCACATTTTAACATATGTTTATGGCGAATTTTAAAGGTTTCAAAATGGTTTTACAACTTCTTTTATGTGCCAAAGTTAGATCTAGGTTAGGATTTTCTTGATTATCATTTTCTTATGTATTACATGTATGAATGGATGTATATGTATGATATTCTATGTTTGTATGTTATGCTTTGATGTTGTTTACTAGCACTTTTAGGCAGTTAGGAAAGAGGTGGTTAAATTGGCAAATCGAAGGCAAAGATGATTGAAATTGGATGAAAGTTGGAGGAAGGGCTCTCGGGCATTGGGGGAGCTCAGGATTCAAGTCACATCAGAATTTGAGTTAAGTGAGGAGTCAGTACCGGGAGGTCGTGTCGGTACCAAGTGGTCCTTTTAGTGGAAATTGACTCTACGTGTAACGGTTCTTCAAATTGGGGTTTTGGGTGATGAGTGAAGACCATATCCAAGAAATTGACTAAGTATTGAGCTTAATATCGATAGTTTTGGAGGCATGGAAATAAGAGCTTTTGGACTTAGCACCAAGAGCTTTGGAGTTGATGCCGAGAGCTTTTAAGTGGAGTGGTCAGGGTCTAAGCATTTAGAAGATGGAGCTTTGGATTGGAGGGAAGAAAACTTAACCAAACTGGTTAAGTACACCTCTCAATATTGAGAGGTCCTGTCGGTACCGAAAGGTCCATTTTGATGCTATCGGGGTGGAACTTACAAGCGGGGAAGTGGTGGCTTTACAAGTCGTGTTGAATGTGTTTGTTTGTTCGCTTAGGGTTTAATGGTGATGTAGCACGATGATAGTTTCAGAACTTTAGTGATGGAAACTCGACAGTGAGTGGAGTTAGATTTCGATGATGGTGGGTCAGTATGGAAAGGAGTCGTGAGATGGTTTGTCCATAAAAGGCATGTTCTAGGAAGGGTGACCTATGGGTAGAATGTAAGAATGGTTCTATCATGTAATGACGGTATGTGGAATGGTTCCTTGAGAATAATTGAAATTAGATGGAGCAAGGAAAGGACTCGGATACACATCTAAGGAATCATTGATATTCAGAGTATTTTTTGATGTACTCGAAGGTAGGGGTATTATGAGTGCACTCATGGGTACTTTGAAAGGCTACTCTAGATCATTGGAAAGGGCCCGTATACCCTGGACTAGTGAATTTTGGTCTAGTATCAGCTTCAGACTAAAGACGAGTACACTAAAAACTTAGATTTCCATTAGTCCTTGGCATGTGAAAGGCCATGCAAGTTATCATATCTCTAAAGCATATCGAGTGATAGTGAGGATTGTTTGATGGATACTATGATTGCTTTAGTTGTTTTCTTCTATAATCTATCACTTTAGGGATGTCATTAGAGATAAGTATTGGGGATAGGGCTGCCTGGACACCCGTCATTATTCTTAGTTTGCAGCATACCTTTATGATATTCATAGAGTACAATATTATGTTTGTTATGTGCTAACTATTTGGTTGTAGGGAAAGGACATGTATGGTTCGTATACCCTTGTTCCTTATTATCGATTTGTATAGTATTTTGATATTCATTTACTACTTACACCAAGCTATTGTCTAACTCAATATTTTATGATTTGCTACTTATTATCTGGGTACTCTTAAATGAGTAGAATAGATAGCAGTTTTCGGTGCAATGCAGTGTCTGTGCATAAGACGAGCTAAATGGAGCTATCTTGTATTATATATGGATTTCTATGCATATTCCATTGTGCAATATTATGGAGCCTAGACAGTGCTTGCTTACTACTATTATATGAGACAACTATTTGAGTTTGTTTCCGTTTTTTATGAACTATATTACTTGTTGTATAATTTTATGGATCTTTCTCTAGTATTTGGATCATTTAGTTATTATTGTCTCTCTTGTTTTATATCTATGATTTGTAACATATTTTATTCCATGCGTTGTGAGATATACAGCAGGTTATATGTGATCATTTACTTCATTTTCAACCATTGATGATCGTCTTACATTAGTTGAGCATGTCGATAGTGCACTATATAGTTATATTGGGTGTTGTTGGTGTAGGAGTCATCACATTTGGCATCAGAGATTTGGTTACACGATTAACCTAAGTTGGTATCATGGTCTGATAGAGATGGGTAAGGAATTATCATTTTGAACTTGATCGAGAGTGTGTGTGTGTATATATATATATATATATATATATATATATATATATGAGAGTGCTTGCTTGTTATATATTTTAGTTTTCAAAACTATATAGTAGTATACATATTCTATAAATTGCATGCACACACGAGTGCTATTGATATAGTTTTCTTATATGAGAAACCGATCATTCCTATTACAGATCAAGAACAAGCCTACATACAAGAAACACTGTAAGGAACTCCATCTCAGGAGTTTAGGAAGGAGTAGGTTCAAGGCCTGCTAACCCAGACTTGCAAGCTATGCCCAATGCATTGATGGCAAACATGCAGCATATTGCCCAAGTAGCCGCTCTAAATGTTGCTGTTAGTTGTAGTGCTTAGGTGTAGGTGCCGAAGGATGATTTTTCCAAGTTATGCATGGATTACTCCACCTTAGGAGGCAAAACATTTCTTGGCAAAGAGTCATCCATATAAGTGCAGGATTAGTTGGACACCTCTGAGTGTATCTTCAGTGACATGGAAGTAGATGATGCCATAGAAAGGAAGCTGGCCTCTAGACAGCTTTAAAGGGAGGCTATGAACTAGTGGAATGCCATTACTATTGCTGCACCCGAGGATCGGTTTACTCGGAACCAGTTCAACGCTAGGTTTGAGGAGAAGCTTATTTCTACTGCTTAGAAATTGGTGTTATTAAGGAAATTTGTTGATCTAAAGTAGAAGATATGTTTGTATCCGAGATATTGCCGAGTTCGATGCTTTATTGAAGTACGGTATGTCTTTCATCGACACTCTATTGAGGAAGAATGAAAAATTAATCATGGATTTAGAAGACTATTTGAGGAAGGAAGTTGGTGAGTCAAGTCAATGAGCCGTTCGGGAGACTTATCTAGAAAGCTCTTCATGAGGAGAGTTTATACCCCAAGTCCAAACCAAATTTTGTTGTTAAGGAAGGGTCGAAATTGCATAAGGCGGTGGAGGCAAGAAAAAATGGAATTGAAAAAAGAAGCAGTCTCAGGGAAACAATGCTCAAAAGAAGGGTAAATGAGAACCCGTCTTTTTTGTTGTAGAGACAAGGGTCACCTAATCAAAGACTGCTAAGCTGGTGGAAGAAGAAGTACTATAACTGTAACAAGTTCAAAAAAAAGGTTGTCCACAACCAGCTCAACAAAAGCAGGTTGTGATGGCATATGCCTTGGATGTTGTTCTGAGTTCGTCGAGTGCTCCCTCAATGAAAGAGAAGGGGAAGAGCGTTATTATTCAAGGTATGCTTTCCATTTATAATGTTTTCACACGTGTTTTATTCAATATCGAGGCTTCATATTCCTTCATATTTAGTGTCCTAGTAGATAGATTGGGATTCAAACCCGAAATAGTAGGCCGACCTTTGATTATGACGAACCCTATTGGAGGCTCCAACATCCTATATATGGTTTGTCGTGGTTTAGTCTTATCAAGTCATGGATGCTCTTTTGTTTGTGATTGTTTTGTTTTTGAGTTTCATTGGGTTTGAGATTATCTTAGGAATGGACTGGCTAAGGAAATATGCGGTAGTAGTGGATTGCGAGAGGTTGTTGGTGACGATTGGGGCTGTGGAGTGACGGACGGTATTGATGGGCTGCCTGTCGGAGGATGTGGATATAGTTAGCTCTCTCTATATTAGCTCGAGGTTCCACATGATGGTTTGTCATCTGTGCCTATTATTAGATAGTATACGGATGTGTTTGAGAAGGCGATCGAATTACAACCACATTCGAAGATTGAGTTTCAGATAGACTTAGCGAAGGATGTCAGACCAATAGTATGCCTTTGAGGTGTATGACATCCAAAGAGCAAAATGAGTTGGAGGTGCAAATAAATGACCTGTTGAAGAGAGGGTTCATTCGAAGGAGTATATCTGAGTAGGATGCATCTGTAGTATCACTACCGAAGCTGATGGCTCTTTGAATTTGGTGTAGAGAGCCGAATAAGATGATGAAGAAGAACAAGTAACCTTTCCCACATATTGATGACTTATTCGATCAGCTTCATGGTGCGAAGGTGTTCTCCCAATTAGATTTAGCGATGAAATTTCACCAGTTGAGAGTAGCGAAGGAGATTGTGCCAATCACCACATTTCGCATGCATCTGGTTTCTAAGTTTTGCACGTGTCTGGTTTCTATGTGTGGTTGGTCATGCCATTCAGGTTAACCAATGCGCCAGTACACTTTGCTGATCACATGAACCGTATCTTCAAGGATCGGCTAAAAAAGTTCATACTTGTGTTTGTGGATGATATTTTTATTTATTCTCGGACAGAGGAGGAACATGAGATGCACTTGAGGATTGTGCTTGAAGTGTTGAGGATGCATAAGTTGTAAAAAAAGTTTTCGAAGTGTCACTTCTGGTGAAGGGAAGTGAGATTCTTAGGCATGTCATCTCTGAGCAGGGCGTCGCAGTAGATCCGACTAAGGTGGCAGTGGTTTGGGATCGGAGCTAACCCAAAAATGCTACAGATATGAGGGGTTTCATAGGATTGGAGGGATATTATAAACATTTTACCAAGGACTACTCGAAGATAGCGGCACTGTTGACCAGTTTGACAAAGAAGAATCAAAATTCTATTTAGGATGCAAACTACGACCTACATTTATGAGTTTGAAAGAGAGATTGACGGGTGCACCAGTATCCCAAGTAGGAACGAGGAGTTGACAGTATACACATATGTCTGTGGTAGTGGGTTAGGTCAGATATTAATGCAGAAGGGGAAAGTTGTCACCTACGCTAGTCGACAGCCGAAAGTCGCATGAGTGGAAGATTCGCCTCATGGTTTGGAGTTGGCGACGATAATGTTTGATTTTGAAGATTTGAAGGCACTACTTTTTAGGAGAAACGTTCGAGCTGTTCATGGACAACAAATCCTTGAAGTACCCTTTCTCCCAAAAGGATCTCAATCTTCGCCAACAAAATGGTTGGAATTCTTGGCCTCTTACGATTTTGGCATTTCCTATACATCTAGTAAGAGAAATGCAGTCACTTATGCATTGAGTAGAAGACATGCCAGTTTGAGAGCAATGTTCCTATAGCGGAAGCAGTTGAAATATATTGTCGGTTATGACTTCAGACCTTACTGCGAGTTAGAGCTAGAGATTTTGGCAAATTTGAAGATCAGATCTACTTTGGTTGAGCTGATTGGTACTAGTCAGAGGTGAGATGCTAGACTATCAGAATTAATGGAAAAAATAGAAGCCGCGTAGAGTCTAAGGATATGAAGAAATTTGGACTTGATTGAGAAAGTTGGCTCCATAAGGATGGGAGATTGTTTGTTCCAAATAGTGATGGATTGTGAGAAGAGATGCTATGAGAATGCCGCCATTCTAGTTTCACCATACATCTGATGGTAATAAGATGTATTATGATACAAAGAAGTCCCATTATTGGGAGGAGATGAAGAAGAATATCAGGACATTCATTTTGAAGTGTATGAACTGCCAGTTGGTGAAGGTAGAGCAGAAGAATCTAAGTAGGTTATTGCAACTACTTAAAGTTCCCGAATGGAAGTGAGAGCAAGTATCGATGGATTCCAACGATGAACTGCCAATGACTGGAGTAGGGCACGATAACATTTGGGGCATAGTCGATTGATTGACCCAGAGTGTTAGATTTTTACCCATCAACTAAAATATGGCAGTCAAACTGGCCTAGTCATATGTGAAATGAGTTGTACAATTTCATGATGTGCCGAAGAGCATTGTGAGTGACCGAGACCCTTTATTCACTAGTGGGTTTTGGTAGAGCTTACAAGAGGCATTGTGGGCTGAGCTGCATCTTAGTACAGGTGATCACCTACAAATTGATGGGTGGAACGAGAGAGTGAATCATATACTAGAGGATCTCTTGCGAGCTTACATTCTCGATCTCGAAGGCTCGTGGGACGATCACTTGCATTTGATGGAGTTTGCATACAACAACAACTATCAGTCTAGTATCGGTATGGCACCGTATGAAGTATTGTGTAGTCGACCGTGTAACACCCCCTTCGCATTGGTTATAAGTAGATAGGAAGATGATATTTGGGCCAAATATGGTTAGAGAAATCTCAAAAAAGATAGAGATCATTTAGCAATGAAGAAAAGCTGCTCGGGATAGGCGAAAGAGCTACGCTGACAGGAGATGCAGAGATTTGAAGTTGTCCTCGGTGATATGGTGTTTGTGAAGATTTCACCTTTGATGAATGTTACCTAATTCTGAAGTAAGGGGAAGTTGACACCGAGATTCGTAGGTCCTTTTCCAGATTGCAGATAAGATTAGGACCTAGCATATATAGTTGACTTACCTCAGAAGATGGCAGGTGTGCATGACATCTTCCACGTTTCTCATCTATGGAAGTTTGTGCATGACTCAACTGCAATGATTCCATCGAATCAACTTGATGATATCGAGACTGAACTAGAGGCTTTAAGATCTAGCAGGCCATTTCGTATTTCCGAATGCGATACGAAATAGCTTAGGAGGAAGATGGTAAAGTCAGTGAAGGTTTAATGGCGAGAAAGTGAAGGCGATTACACGTGGGAAACCGAGGAGAGCATGAGGGCAAAAGATCCAGAGCTCTTTGTATTGTAAGACCTATTGTTTATCATATTTATTTTCACATTTGATATTATATAGGATAGTTTTATATCTCGCATTCCAGGATAGGCTTACCTACACTATTGGTTTCTTGGCTGTTTGTTTGATATGTATGTTGGTTGCATATGATTGTTACGCATGGGGAGTAATTATGTTAACTTACTTGGGGATTTTAGCGGTGAAAATCCTAAAGGGAGAAGAGTGTAATGACTTGTATTTTACGAATCGGAGGATTGTAAATTTATTTTGTTTTATTTATATGAGATCGTATGACTCTAATATTTTGGAAAGTGACCCAAAGGAACATTTTCCATATTTTTGATTTTTTCCAAACTTCTATATGACAATTTTGATCCCAAAAATCATGTTTGGGCTATAAATTTTGATAGGAGTAGAGATAGGGTCTCAAACCACTTTCATTGCTTCAACTCGATGGTTTCACATTTCATAGAGTGGTCATACTAGTCAAACGGACTTACCATTTGAAATTTATAGCTATTTTAATTTTTGGTTGTTGTTGGTCTGCGTTTCTAGGTAATTAATTAAGCCTATGCTTAGGCACACTAACCCATCTTGAAAATTATGCTAAGAGAAGGCTGTAGGAGCTGATCTAAGAGGCTTCCATCTTCCCCAAAATAGCTCTAAACCTTCATTAAACTTAATTTCATCAAAATGCCTTCATTTTCCTTACTAATCTTAGCCAAATCGTAAATTAGAAGGGTGATTAGCATATAAGAGCTTGAGATTATTGTTTTGGTTGATTTGCATTCCTCTTCCTTGCTATCCACTTTAGATCTAATGGGAGGATTTGGTATTTAGGTATTTGGTGAGTGGTTCTTGCTCTTATACTATACTATGCAAATTTATACAGATAAAAAGCATATTTTAAACATGATTTTGACCTTAAGTTTTTTTCTAACTTCGATAACATTTTAACATATGTTTATGGCCGAATTTAAGGGTTCTAAAATAGTGTTCGAATGGTTTGCAACTCCTTTTGTTCATATTCATATGTTAGTGTAAAATTAGATCTAGATTAGGATTTGCTTGATTATCATGTTCTTATGTATTGCATGTATGAATGCATATGTGTATGATATTCCATGTTTGTATGTTGTGCTTTGATGCGGTTTGTCAGTGCTTTTAGGTAGTTAAGAAAGAGGTGGTCAAATTGGCAAATTGAAGGCAAAGATGATCGGAATTAGATGAAACTTGAAATGGGAACTTTGGAACATTAGAGGAGCTCGGGATTCAAGTCACATCAAAATTTGAGCTAAAGGAAGGAGTCAGTACCGAGCGATCCTTTTAGTGGAAATTGATTTGATGCATAATGGTTCTTCAAGTTTGGGTTTTAGGTGATGAGTGAAGGCCAAATGTAAAAATTTGACTAAGTATTGGACTTGGTACCGAGAGCTTTATAGGGCAGGAAATAAGAGCTTTTGGACTTAGCACCAAGAGCTTTGGAGTTGATGCCAAGAGCTTTTAAATTGAGTGGTCGGGATCTAAGAACGTAGAAGATGGAGCTTTGGATGGGAGGGAAGAAAACTTAACCAAATTGGTTAAGTACACCTCTCGGTACAGAAAGGTCCTGTCGGTACCTAGAGGTTCATTTTGATGCTATTAGGAGGAACTTCCACGAGGGGAAGTGGAGGCTCTTCAGGTTGTGCTGATGGTGCTTGTTTGTTCACTTGGGATTTGATGGCGATGTAGTGGCACGACGATAACTTTGGAACTTTGGTGATGGCAACTCGAAAATGAATGGAGTTATTTGCCAATGATGGTGACTCAATGTGGAAAGGAGTTTTAGGAATGTTTGTTCACAAAGGGCGGGTTTTAGAAATGGTCACCCATCGGTAGAACAGGAGAATGGTTCTATCGTCGAATGGAGGAATATGGAATGGTTCCTCGATAGTAATGAAAACTAGATGAAGCAAGGAAAAGCCTTTGATACGCATGCTAAGCTATTGTTGATACTCATTGTGATTTTTTAATGTACTCGAAAGCAGGGTTATTATGGGTGAACTCATGGATACTTTGAAAGACTACCCGGATAATTGGAAAGGATCCATATTCTCTAGACTGATAGATTTGGTTATAGTGTCAACTTCAAGCTCAGGACGAGTACAGTAAAATCGAGATTTCCATTAGTCCCTGGCATGGGAAAGGCCATACCAGTTATCATATATCTAAAACACATTGAGTGAATGTGAGGATTGTTTAATGAATGCTATGGTTGCTTTAGTTGTTTTCTTCCATAGTCTATCACTCTAAGAATGTCGTTGGAGAAAGTTACTTAGGGGAGGGATACTTGGGCACCCATTATCATACTTAGTTTGCAGCATACCTTTATAATATTCGTAGTGTAGCATATCATGTTCGTTTTGTGCTAATTCTTTGGTTGTAGGGACAGGTCAGGTATCTTTCGTATACCGCACATGTCGGACTTAAATAATTCAAAATACCGAATTGTTAATTTATATTTGGCAAAACTCAGCATATACAGTAAATAAATAATCATAGATCATAGACACAGAGTAATAAATGCAGCGGAAACAAAAGACAGTAGTTCATGAAGCTATTATATACATATCAGAGTTAAATAAGGTACAATAGATGTCTCGAATACAATAATCAAATACAAGAATCCGAATACATCACTAGGATCAACTGAACATCTGAAAGATGGATAGATAGATGGATCTCCAAGCGAAGCTCCAACTCCAAAGGTGAGTCTCGAATACTGGTGCACTCAGTCTGACCCGAGCGTAAAGCAAAACACAAAACACTCGAGTCAGGATTAACATTCTTATATCAATAGATCCAACTCAAGTGAAATAGCAACTGAAATACAATTAACTCAAATGATGTTTGGGATAACCATCCTCTAAGGATCCGTTAAACATTTATATGTACGCTAAGTATATAATGTCTATCAGTAATATAAGTATCAAAATAGTGTTAAGACGTTACCATTATCCCCCTTAACACATTTATATAAGCGTCATAGACTATACAGCACTGTAAACTCCACCGTAAACTAGTGGGATATCAAGGAGTACTCCATAGGTATAGCACAAAACAAATCGTAGTGGCCGCGTATAGGGATACAAGTATGACAAGGCACATGAGGCAATACCTAAGGTGGTGAAACCATCGTTTGCCTGATCCGGACTGATGAGAATGCATCGCCGCAACGATCGCAACACCGCAAAACAACACTCCCAATTTCAAGGGTGCGCACCAATCAATAACAAGTAATGAGTAGTTTACGAAGAAGTGTGTATGCTCGAGGTGGCTAACCCCATTTGGCCCGACACGGCTCCTGCTTTAGTCATTTTCAATTTGACACAAGTGTCAAGGCTATCCATTATCGTTCTCTTTCTTCAGTCATCACGTACATCATTCCAACCACTTCATTCTGGATCACACTCCACGTATAGTTATTAAAGAGGTTTTCAGTTTAGACAGAGAGTATGTCCATAACCGATTCCGATTTCTTTAATAACTTCCGTAATTATTACTCCGATTGGTCGTTTAATACATTTCAAAACCAAATCAAATTCAATTTCAATTAGAATTTGTAAACCAACATTTCATTTGTCTTTCTTTATCAATTTCCATAATTTACGTTTCAAAATTTCCAAATTTCATAATTTCAAAACGCTATGATTCAACTTCAAAATTTGATTTAAAACAATTCAAATATTTATTTAAACTTGTATATAAGTTTCATTCTGTAATCATTTAAATTAATTTAATTTAACATTCAAATAAATTTAAATTCATTGATCGACTTCATTCAATATTCATTAAGTAAATTTGTCATTCAAAACAATTTCTATTAAATTTCCAATTCATTAAATCAATTTAAGTTTTCCTATATCATATCAAACTTCCAAATTTAATTAAATTAAATTCATCATATCAAATTCTTTAAATTTCAAGTCTTATATTAATTTCAATAAATCACATTTTATTTCTTGTTGAAGAAATTCGATTTCACTTATTTACTTATTTAATTTAAACAAATTTCCAAAACTTAATTATTACAGAATTCAATTTCACTTATTAAAGATGGTCAATTTCACTTATCAAAAAATTCAATTTTACTTAATTATTAAATAATTCATTCTTATTAAATTATTAAATCATTTCAAAACTTAATTATTAAATAATTTCAAAACTTAATTCAATCATTTCTTAAACTAAACAACGTTCTTTCATCAATTACTGTGTTAATATTTTGTTTCAGATTATTAAATATAAACATTTAAATTTCACTAGAATTCAAATTCCAACTTTATTTAAAACCGTTATTATTTTATTTAAATAAAATCTTTATTTTTATTTTTAAACCAAATTATTGACCAATCGGGTTTTTATTTAATTCTCTATCCCAAGTCAAAGTTTTATTTGGGTATTTATCATTTCAACCCGATTCCATTTCAATTCAAAATCCAAATCGTAGCAAAGGGAACTTGCAGTGTGATAACTGGGATGGTGTCAAAGTAAATAAACAAGCAGTAGCAAACATCAACAACGATCCAATAGTTTATTTAAATAATCCCGAAATAATCGTATTAATTTACATTTGTTGTTTATGCAAATTAATATAATTATTTCTAGAATCTACACTATCAATTCATGTAGATTAAAGATTATTACACTAATATTTATATGGTTCTTCACTTGATATCTATTATTCAATTTCATACCATATCAATTTATACAACATACATTTAAATGGCACAAGGTGTAATTAACCATATTTCTACGTGTCAAATAATTTAAACATTTTAAGAGGTCATATTATGCAAATGTCATCTAATCAAATTTAACACATATATCAAATTTAACTATCCTACGTCAATTTCAATTTCAAATTATTTATCACTTACTACATTAACAATTTAACGTCCAATGTCAACATCAAACAATCAATCATTTATCAACCAAATTGGATTATCATTGTATAAATAACAGATAATAGTATCAGATGCCACATGTGAACTGATACAGGTAATACATATATAACGGTGTAAATAACTAACAGCAGCATATTTCAATTTTCGTTTCAATTGATATCAAATTTAATAAATAAAAGAACATTAATCGTGAGTGATTGCTCACCTTCCGAGGCTAGAGAAGAGTAGACAAGGAAATGGGCTACGGGTCCAAGTACGAATTCCAAATCAAAGCTAGATTGGCACGAATTGGATGGGCAAAGCTGATAAATAAGGAATTTACGGAATCAAATCAGGACGGGATCGATGAAGGTAATGGTATAAGTGAATTTGATATAGACACAACATATAAAATTATATATGTACACAAAATCATATTCCAATTTCAACTATTTATTGCTACTATATATGCATGCATTTCAAACTCATTATTTTAAATTAAAACACATAACACAAAGTCTCTATATGAAAATTAAAAACTAAAATAATGTATACTTAGAAATCAATATTCAGTTTCAACTTTACACAAAATTTTCGAAATATCAATATATATAGTTTTAAAATTAAACACATGTACAACTTGATGTATAACAATTTATATCTCTCATTTTTTTTAACATCTCTATATCTCTGCTTAAACAGAGCTTACTAACCTATCACTTATAATTTGAAATTTATATACATAATACCTTATAAAACAATATACAAACGTCCTATTGAAATCCAAAGTAAGAAATATATAAAAAATAAATACCTATCTAAATCAAACTATAACAGAGTATATGCAAAATTGATGTATGTGCAGACCAGAGAATACATGAAACAAAATAGAACCAAAACGTGCAACTAACCAACTATTTGGTAAACATTAACACTTTATTTTTATATTACTGTAGCTTGTTCCTAAACATACACATTATTTTATTAAAACTGTCTTTCAATACGGTATAGTTTAGGTTGGGATTTGACATATTATATGCAACTCATTTTATAACTTGTTCCAACTTTATATATATATATATATATATATATATATATATATATATATATATATAACCTGGCCCTTCATCTCTCAAAACCCAAAACATACGTATGCATAAAGCATATAACAGACTGTATACAAAAGCTTCCAAACTTTTTATATTAATAACTTGTACAAACCTATGCATGAAATACTCTATATAAATACTTTGCAAACAATATTATATATATATAATCACGTTTATAGACACTATATATGTATTTTTTTTATTATAAACACCATACTTAACCTTATACAGCTAACAAAAGATATATACAGATACTAACAAAAGAAATACAGATACTAACATAAACCAACATGTGTAAACTACCATAATACAAGAATTTATATAAAAAACCTAATGTAAAAGAAAGGCCGATGCATGTAAATATAAAACAATATATGTACAATAATACTTTAAACAAATATATATAATACCTTAATAAGATAACATCGGCCAAAGAGAACACCCAGAAGGAAGGAAACGGCTGCTGTTGGTGTTGAACGTGGATTGAGACAGGGACTATGTGTCGGCTTGGAGATGATCCAGATATAAGGATCAGTGGAGGCGCTGTCACCTTGGAGATGACGTAGCCGTGTCGACGGCGAACTATGTGTCGGCTGGAGGAACGGGGTGGAGCACAGTAGGTTGCCGAGTTAGGAAGGTGTGGAGGCATTCGATGTGATTGGTTACTACGAGGTGGGTGAAGAATTGGAAAGTCGAGAGGGGAGAGTTGGTTGTGCTGGTGGCACGTGATGAGAAGAGGGAGTGGCTGTGCACTTTTTTTTATAGCAAAGGGTAAGGCGGCCATGCGAGAGGAAGAAGAAGGGAAGATGATCAGCCAAGAGATGAGGCAGTTATAGGCTATGTGCCGAGATGCGGTCGGTGGAAATAAATTGAAGGCGGAGGGAAGCAAAGTTGTTGTGGCTACAGGAATTTATTAACATCAGAAATGGAGGAGAGAAAATAAACGAATGGGAAGATGAACTAACTTGGTAATTAAGGTGACCGATGAAAAAAATATATGAAAAAGTCACGAATCCGAATTTATGGGTATTGGGAAAACAAAAGGTCTAAAGTTAAACAACTGTAATAATAATTACAAGTGATCATTTATTTTCAGCTATTGAAAACAAATGGACACAATATCCAATAGACTCAAAATAATACCGATATCACTAATCGTTATGCCGATTTCACCGTATATCGGACACCGAAATAGACAGTTGAATATACCATAGAGATCAGCATGATGAGACGATCAAAATGATATACAGATACCAGTGGTATGATTGAATTATAAAAATTCGAATTTTCTAATAGCGGAAAATGCAGCAAAAATGCAGAAAAATAAGATCGACAGAGCTAAAGAAGTCCGAATTTGGAACAACGAAAAATGACGTCTCAGTCAAAAAATGATTTAAAATTTTTCTATATAAAAATATTCAGGTTTCGAAAACAATTTATTTTCATCAATTCCTAACTGACTAAATTGAAATAAAATTACACACAAAAATAAACTTTCATATTTTCGGATGAAAATTTACCAGTTGCTATGTTCAACTAGACGCATTTCAAATATTAAATTTTTATTTCAAAATTTCATTATTTACAATTTCACAAAAATCTCAATTAGATATATTAATAAAACAAATAAAATTATTAAAAATTTACGAGTCGTTACAGCATTCATCTTCCTTGCTATCCACTTTAGATCTAATGGGAGGATTTGGTATTTAGGTATTTGGTGAGTTGTTCTTGCTCTTATACTATACTATGCAAATTTATACAGATAAAAAGCATATTTTAAACATGATTTTGACCTTAAATTGTTTTCTAACTTTGATAACATTTTAACATATGTTTATGGCCAAATTTAAGGGTTTTAAAATAGTGTTGGAATAGTTTGCAACTCCTTTTTTTCATTTTCATATGCTAGTGTAAAAGTTAGATCTAGATTAGGATTTGCTTGATTATCATGTTCTTATGTATTGCATGTATGAATGCATATGTATATGATATTCCATGTTTGTATGTTGTGCTTTGATGCGGTTTGCCAGTGCTTTTAGGTAGTTAAGAAAGAGGTGGTCAAATTGGCAAATTGAAGGCAAAGATGATCGTAATTAGATGAAACTTGAAATGGGGACTTTGGAACATTAGGGGAGCTCAGGATTCAAGTCACATCAAAATTTGAGCTAAGGGGAGGAGTCAGTAGTGAGTGATCCTTTTAGTGGAAATTGACTTGATGCATGATGGTTCTTCAAGTTTGGGTTTTAGGTGATGAGTGAAGGCCAGATGTAAAAATTTGGCTAAGTATTGGACTTAGTACCAAGAGCTTTATAGGGCAGGAAAAAAGAGCTTTTGGACTTAGCACCAAGAGCTTTGGAGTTGATGCCGAGAGCTTTTAAATTGAGTGGTCGGGATCCAAGAACGTAGAAGATGGAGCTTTGGATGGGAGGGAAGAAAACTTAATCAAATTGGTTAAGTACACCTCTCGGTACAGAAAGGTCCTGTCGGTACCTAGAGGTTCATTTTGATGCTATTGGGAGGAACTTCCACGAGGGGAAGTGGAGACTCTTCAGGTCGTGCTGATGGTGTTTGTTTTTTTCACTTGGGATTTGATGGCGATGTAGTGGCACGACGATAACTTTGTAACTTTGGTGATGGCAACTCAAAAATGAATGGAGTTATGTGCCAATGATGGTGACTCAACGTGGAAAGGAGTTGTAGGAATGTTTATTCACAAAGGGCGGGTTTTAGAAATGGTCACCCGTCGGTAGAACAAGAGAATGGTTCTATCATGGAATGATTCCTTGATAGTAATGAAAACTAGATGAAGCAAGGAAAAGAATTAGATACGCATGCTAAGCTATTGTTGATACTCATAGTGATTTTTTAATGTACTCGAAAGCAGGGTTATTATGGGTGAACTCATGGATACTTTGAAAGACTACCCGGATCATTGGAAAGGATCCATATTCCCTGGACTGATAGATTTTCTCTAGTGTCAGCTTCAAGCTAAAGACGAGTACAGTAAAATCGGGATTTCCATTAGTCCCTGGCATGGAAAAGCCATACTAGTTATCATATATCTAAAACACATTGAGTGAAAGTGAGGATTGTTTAATGAATGGTTGGTTGCTTTAGTTGTTTTCTTCCATAGTCAATCACTCTAAGGATGTCGTTGGAGAAAGTTATTTAGGGGAGTGATGCTTGGACACCCATTATCATACTTAGTTTGTAGTATACCTTTATGGTATTCATAGAGTAGCATATTATGTTCGTTTTGTGCTAATTCTTTGGTTGTAGAGACAGGTCAGGTATCCTTCGTATACCCTTGCTCTTTACTATATCGACTTGTATAGTATTTTGAGATTCATTTATCACTAACACCAGAGTGTTGTCTGACTTAAGGTTTTATGCTTTGCTTCTTATTATCTGGATACTCTTAAATAAGTAGACTAGATGGTAGGTCTAGGTGTGACATAGTAGTTCTACAGAGGACATGCTGGATGAAGCTATCTTGTATTATATTTGGATTTATATGCTTATTCCGCCTTGCAACATTGTGGAGTCTTGGCAGTGTTGTTTACTTTATTATTATAAGACAACTATTTGAGTTTATTTCCGTTTTGTATGAACTCTATTACTTATTGTATAACTTTGTGGATTTGTTCTCTGATATTTGGATCACTTAGGCATTAAGTCTCTTCTGTTTTAAATATGTGATGTGTATTATATCTTATTCCATGCGCTGTGAGATATATAACAGGTTCTGTGTGATGCTTTACTTCTTTTTCTACCATTGGTGATCATCCTACATCGGTCGGGTACATCAACAATGCATTATAAAGTTATGTTGGATGACGGTGGTGTAGGCCGATTGTTACAATAAGTTTTCACTAATTTATATAACTTGATGATTATATGAAAAAATTAGTGAAATAAATGATCAAACCGGACGTAGAAACTTAGGGTTAGGTCCTAGGTATGTTCTTAGGAAACAAAAGGCAAAGTGGAGATGATTAGAGGCAGAAAACGACGACAATACTTCAAAACCAAAAAAATGAAAACTGATAATAAATACGTACAACAATGCAACGGTCAGTCCAATTGGTGCACTGTTACTTTGCTAGATTGAACCTAGACCCTAAGGGGCGTGCAAGCGCGTGCACGCACACACATATATTGTTGAATTATTAAATAAAAGAAAACAAAATTGAAAAGAAGTAGAAGTGGGAGGAGGGAGAAAGGAAGAAAGCAATAACCATTAAAAGACTACATGTTTATTATTATTATTTAACTTGATTGAAAATTCAACAATGCATAAATGATATTTTACAACTATATTGCTTATTATCTAAATAATTATACAATAAGAAAACAACTGTTATATTGGAAAGCATATATATTGAAATATCCCCGATTTATTCTTTGACATATAATAATGATCTCTTAACATCCCCCATCAAACTCATGGTGCGCAACGTCTGGAGTTTACCGATGTAAGAGACAATCATAGAAGAACCACCAAGAAACAATGTCATCAAAGCCATCCAAAGAATGAGAAATCAATAGCCTAATGCTGCGATAGAGTAACATCAAATACAATCTAGCCTGATTGGTAGGCGGTTGTCTATAAAGACAATAACAATGGATCAAAAATTTGAAATTGAAATTCAGGAAGGGAGAATGGAGACAAGGAAATTCTTATGGGATTGTAATTGGAATTCCAGTTGGGATTGGAGGAGTAATTCTAATCAGAAATCCGAAGTCGGAATCCAAGAAAAAAGAAGATAGGAACAAGAAGTTCCTGTTGGATTGGAAGAGGTATTCCAATTAGGATTTGTTACTACCATTGTCAGAAATCTGAAGCCAATCAGAGAAGAATTGAAAACTGAAATTTGAAACAGAAACAGCGGCCATAAATTATTTCACAAGTAAGCTTAGTAACACTTTTGGAAAAGTAGGGTGGCTCAGATCTGAGGATTGTTAATCCAAGTTGAGGCATACATGATGAATATATGATTTTGGATATACGAGGAATGAGATGCTTTAACAAATAAAATCACATAATTTTTAGCAGGACCGAAATCTGCTCCGTTATCGTGTTGAAATTACTGAATAAAGGAAAAAAAATTGAAAAGAAGAAGAAGGGAAGAGAGGAAGAAATCAATAACCGTTAAAAGACTGCACCTTTATCATTTGAATTGATTGATAATTCAACAATACATAACCAATATTTGTGCTACACCGCTTAGAGCCTGAGTAATTATACAATAAGAAAACAACTGAAATATTGAAAAACGTAGATATTGAATATCCATCATTTATTCTTTAACATCTAATAATGATCTCTTAACACACGTACACATACACATTTATGAATTTCAGCTTGAAGTAGAACTTGAACAAGGAAATGGGTTAACAATTCATTATGAATTAATAAAATTTTAAAAAGTGTTTTCATGTATATCCAAGTAATTTTTAATAAGTGTTTTCATGCCTTTGAAAATAAAGGAAAGAAAGAAATTAGTTTCAAATGATCATAGAAAAGAAATTGATATTTACTTAGATCAATGAAAGTATTTAATTTTGTTTACATGTAAGAATGATTCCATTGCATTTAAAGGTGTTGCATTTGAACGTCTAGATGATTCTTCACCATATATAATATAATAATAGTTTTTCCTAATGATGGATGTCATTTTTTTAGCTTCTATCAATGTTTCGATCATGTCTATCTGATGATAGTATGGATATGGTCGAAAGATTGTATTAGACTAAAAAAACAAAGGCATTCTAAAGTCATAACATCATGGTAGTATTAATAGTGGAGGTGTTTGGGCTTGTGTAATGATACTATTATAACCGGCCGTGGTTAGTTGGGATAGTGTTGGAGTGGATATTGCTAACACTGGAATCGTTGACTGTTAGTGATGGCAGTTATCGCCACAAATATTAATCGTATTGCCACTAGCACTAACCCAACTACCACTACTTATTGTAACAGCACTACCACAAAAGTCTTCAGCTCCCTCGTTGTCGTATTACCACGCTGTTATACCGTGCAATTAGTTTCAAACTCGGACGTAGACCCCGGCTGAGTTGGAGAAGATGGCAAGAAAGTATGCAGAACTGCTTCAAAAGCATGAAAACATGATGTATATATTTAAATAATAGCATGTATGATGTATATAATTATTGATGTTTTTTATTGTAAGAACAAGCTGAGGCATGAGATATTGTGTATGGACATAAAATGGTATATGCATGATGTTGCGTATGGATGTAAGTGCCCTTTTTATGGAATTTTTATGGTGTTGTTTTACTGTTTCTATGGCCATTTGTTATTTTTTTTTTCTTTTACATATATGTTGATATAATATTATGTTGTTTGATGTTTTATTTGACCGTGTGGCATTGCCAGAATGTCTTGTTTTGTGTAGCGGTTTAAAGGAAAGAAGAGCAACTGAAATGCTGGAAATTTTGTTTCATCAAGGCGTTGGCAAGTTGTCGGAAAATCCAGACTCTTCATGCGTCTACAAGTCGTCGACAAGTTATTGAAACATAGTCGCAACCAAGTCATTGGTACATAGCTCAAGCTTGTCGTCGAAAAGTTGTCAAAGGTTATTTTAACATGGGATTTATACCAACGACCATTAAGTCATCGTTAAGAGTCTACTGACGACTTACCGACTACCTTCTATCTCTAGTAGTGTCTTTGCTACAACTTTATATAATAACACATAATATATAAATTAAGTACATAAAAATCTCTTAAAACTAGAACTTTGGTTATGTCAAATTTCCTCATGACTTTAGTTCGTCGTTTGTGTAAAAAGGGCACAAGCAAGCTACACTTTTATGATTGTATGGAAATACACTTCGTATGTTTTATGAGAATGGACGCTTGATATATTCTAACAATTGATTGAAAATACCGACATTCAAAAACGGTCACTTAAATTTGCAACATTGCAGAAGTGTAGAAATTTTTATATATTTTTTGGCCAACCGTTCGAGTTGTGGTTTTAAGTAAATTCTCTTTGAAATTTGGGTTGCTTATGTGTGTCAAAGAGTACTTGAAAATCCGAAAATCCTTTTGCATTCGTATTCAAAAATCAAAAATAAAATAAAATAAAATATTCTAAAAAGTGGGGATGTGTGTGTATGAATATAATGACATTCGTTTTGAAAATACAAATACCCACTATGTCTTTAACAAGATAATGATATGTATATTATGTGTACTTCACTAAAAAGAAGTATGTTTTATGTAGTAGAAGTTGTTAGGCATTATTTTTATTATCATATTAACATTTACCTTATTATTCTCATGATTTGACACCGAGATTGGTGTATTAAACTCTAATGAAATCTCTCCTCAAACCCACAAGAAGTAATTGACGTCAAGTAAATGAAAAATCAAATCATAGAATATACTAACCCACCATTTGTGTTGCTTAGAAGGTAGATAAAAGGTCATATCCATGGTGATAAATAAGTAGTTGTTCCGTCTAAATTAGCAAGTTACTTACGGTTTCACAATAAATTAGGTAGATGCCAAGTCATTAGCTCTCCTTTCAACGAATAGTTACATGAATTGATGTTCCATACTTATACCATATACATACTAAAAAATATTCAAGTACTTGTTTGTCTGAACTATAACTGTGTTGCACGCGTTCCTTTGATGGGCTACTCAACCAAAAGGGAGATTCGATGTCATAAAAACATTCACTATTTAATTTTACAATATTTATTTAAAAGCAACCCAAAAAAATATATGAATGTGCTATCATAATACAAGACCATTAATGGAGCCCAGCATCGGACAAACGCGGACGGCAGCGTCGGACAAACGCGGACGGCGCATGAGTTGAGAATTAGTGTCGGCACCGTCGGCTGCAAAAATTCAAATAATTTGGGCATTGGAAGATATGAACATTTACTCCGAAAGGGACCCAAATTAACTCCATTTTTGCCGTTCATTAACTTTGGATCTGATTGTAGATGACAAAGTACGGGCATGCTTATGCCCCCACGTGCTCATCCTCTCACGCCTACTCTACGCCATTCTTCCTCTTTTTTCTTCATAAAGTCAAACTTTTTGGATTTTATTTCAAATCACTAATTAAAGAAGTTTCTTAACAAAAACACAATTTACATTTTCAATTTGCAAAACTACCTCTATACGGTTTATTTGCTAATTTAGGACTCAGGGCAAACTTGCTAAACAGACCAATATTAATTTTACACTAGCATAAGCCGCATGTAAATATATCTAATAAGTTGACATATTTTCATTTTACTTAATATGAAAAAATGCACGAACAGGTACCTATCATAAAAAATAGTTTGTCGGTACCTATCATAAAAAATAGTTTGTCAGTTACCGACACTTTTATTTCAAATTGTTTTATTAGTAATATCGGTGATAAATTGATAGTAAATTTTCATCGACAGAAGTTGAAAAGAAAATATGACGAAAATTGCAGATCAATGGTATGATTTTGTTGATGGATAATGGTGTTTTTGGAATTTTTTTTAAAAAAAGAAACCGTGAAACCTTTTCATTGTACTCTCTTTGTTAATAATTAATAGTAGAGAAATGTGATATTTGTTGCTTAATCATTTGGCTACGAGATTTTATCAACGTGAAGTGATGAATCATTGGTTTGGTTATGGTATTTGGAGCCTATCAATAAAAGTAAGCAGTTTTAATCAACATTCAATAATTATCATTCTATCATTAAAAAATAACTTGTATTTAAAAATTATGCAAGCGGCATCATGAGAGTTGGTTAAGAAACAATATACCTAAAGGGGACCTGAAGTAATCTACTAAAATAATTGTGTTGTCGTTAGGCTTATACTTTGAGATATGCAAATTAGGTTTTAAAATGGATCATGTTCCCTGACTTTGCTGATTTTGTTCGAATTTAAATTCCACAGAAGATTTCGCTTTAGACTATGCCAATGTTTTATATTACGATATCCTTTCACATATTTTATAATCATTAGTAATGGTGTATTTTAATGGCATCATTGGCATATCTTCAACTTGTAGTGCATACTTTCTCGTGGGTCTATGTGCCTTCTCATTTTTTGTATAATTGGCCTTGAAAAGGTGCCACTAATGTTATCCTAATACTTTAATTTGCTGTCCCAGGTAAAGTACAATATTTAACCAGGTCAAATCATTACGTAAAATTCTGTTCTAACCAACAATCTTGATCGTAGTCGTCGTCGTCCTCCCTCCACCCCCCAAAAAACCAAAAACTTTGAGGCAACTTTTCCAATAACTTGGGCCGGCCCGATAGCATTTAATGTCCTAGACGAACCTTCTTTTTTTATCGTTTTGTTGCCCCATTTTAAAAAAACAACAGCACTTTATATGAAAAAAACAGGTGCAAAATCTGATTATAAAATTTAATATTGATCATCTATATTATTTAAATTGTATACTAAAAATCTAAATGTCAAAATGATATCATGACATATCAATACATGCTAACGAAAACAACTTCTTGCAATTTTTAAAGCAAACTCCTCTATGATATCCTTATAGATAAATTTACCTAAGTACTCATTTTTAATTGAAATAATAGTTAATTCACTTAATATTTTTTGCAATATAGTTGTTTGAATATATGTTTTTACAATAAAATTCAATAAAAAAACCCAAACATTTATCATAAATTCTTAAATCTTGAATCGTTAACCAAATTAACCAATATCAAATCAGTGTATGAAATCAATGAAGATGATTTACCAAAAATATCATTAAATCTTAATAGACAATGTATAAAATTTAGGGCGATTAAGAATTTTAGATCATCGGTCAATGAATAAATTTATTGATGTCAAGACAAATGATAATTTAAAAATTCTCAATTAATTAGAATAGTCACATTTTTATTTTTAGCATAACAGGAGGCAGTAGTGCTTCAGCCTTTAAGCCTTTTCTTTTCATAAACAACATCAACCATTGCAAATACGTACTTAAAAAAAGCTAAAATTTGGACGAGAAAACTAATAAGTGAAACAATGTGAATTATAATAAGTGAACATCCAAATTCAAGAGGCGGCTAGAGTTCATCTAGTACAAAAATTAGGGTTGAGCAAATGGCAACTTACATGCGGTGATCGGTAGAGGAGAGTATTCGCGCATGTTGCTGCTTTAGTCGTGAAAAGGTGATCGCGGAGTTGTGCACTCACGCTTGAGGAGGGGCACCGCGATTTGATGGAGGTGACCACGACATGGCAGATGGAGGTGCTTGCGACGTCGTATACTCGTGCTGGAAGAGGGGCACTGCGATTTGATTCACAACTTTTTGAAGAAGGAAAAATTTTCTGTTGCCCCACGCGATTTGATGCCCTAGACAAATGTCTCGTTTGTCTTGCCCTTGGGCCGGGCCTGCCAATAACCACTTGCTGCATTACCATTCAACTTAAATCAGACAAGTTTAAACTTAAAATGAAGCCGCTAACTAAAATAACATTCTGGGAAAATCTCTCCAAATGATATGTTAGAGTCTAACACATCAGCCATCTGATGTGTCCAATACGTGTGAGGTCAACAAGCTCTCCAAATGATATGCTATACAAAATATCCTAGATGCATACACGAACTTTCAACAAGGCGATAAATGATGTACGAGAAATTTTTGTGCTTCAATTAACAAAAATCACATCAACCAACCCTGTCCAGAGAAAACGATCGATCGTCATACGCATGCTAAAAAAAAGGGATAATACATCGATCATATTTAACAACTTCCAATCTCACAAATAATCAACAAACACACGTAATAGTAAACCAAAAAAAAAAAAAAACATAAGATTTATAGTGGTTTCCTTATTAATTTCAAAATGTACGTCCACTTTGGAAAGAAAGAGTTTTATTAGCGGGAGAGGTTTACATGAGATTGATACTTTGATTATATTGGATGATGTAGTGCAACAACGGAGAAGGGCTATATAAAAAGATACGATCCCATAGCAGCGTGTTAAGTTGTTATGGACTAGAAATACCAATATAACTCAAAATACAAAAACAAAGATTAAATTATGAGAGGGAGATGCTTATTAGATAATCAAATACCATGCATGCTAAGATTATCCTCTTTAACAACCCTCAACTCTCCACTAAGCCAAATATTTCTGAAAACCAAAAATAAATAAATAAAGACCCTGCCTTACGATGACTCATGAAGCGGTGAAACTGGTCTAATAGAGTCAAAGGACTGACCCATCGCTAAAGTTGTATAGATTAAACATTCATTCCGGTCTGGAACTAACAACACAGAAGATTTATTTTCCTATTTCTCCCTTTGGTGTTTAACATAAAATCATGTTCTTCCCCATCAATCTCATCTCATGGTAAAGGGATATATCAACATTTTTGTCATTAGACAGAGCCGTATATGTGGTTTATGATGCCTAGTGAAAATTTCCAAACCATGCCCCATGTTTTAGAAAATTGCTCAACGTTGTTGTTTAAAATTCTTATTTATAAGAAAACATACTTTTTTTGGAAAAGCCAGTAAAAAAAAAGTGGATATAATCTTTTTGATTATTATAAGATTAGTTGTTATATAGTATATATCAGTGAAATAACATTTGCTTTTAAAACTAACATTGCAGGAAAAAAATAAAAGATTCGATGAGCACAATTCTAATGCTAAAAATCAACAATAATAAGTTATAGTATGAAGAAATTTTACATACGGAGCTTCAAGTATTCCAACTACTAGAAATCATCACTTTCTTCCTTGTACCATGAGAAATACTTAGCTTTTTAATATATAAGCTAATATTCATATGGATAACATGATTATTTGAAGAAAAATTTTATTATAAGAAGAGAAGACATAAAACCACATTATTCAAAAACAAATAATACTAGTAAATAACATATGAAATGCATGCATACTTTTTAACTTCTTGGTGTCGTGAATAGTTCATCTGAAATGTTTTTTCTCCTGCATTCTTGGAGGCAAAATCTTCAAAAATATCATTGTACTCGATGGTTTTCAAGATACTATTTCAATGGAAAAATTGCGACATCCACTACAAGGGGAAAGGAATTTTCGACGGCAGAAAACCGTCGGCGGCCGTTGAAAAATAAGGCGTCGGGGTGCAGTGTTTCCGACGGCTTTCGACACATCTCGCCGTTCGTATTTCTGACGGTTTCCGATGGCTTCTGGCAACTGTTGAAATCCGTTGGAAAAATTGACCTGAAAGTCGTCGGAAGCCATCAGAAATCTGCAACTGAATGCCTTCGGAAGCCGTCGGAAATCTGCTGAATTTTTTTTATATATCTGCTGCAATACAACCTTTCATCCACATTTCCCATACAAATACTATTCCATCAATACTGCAGAATCTAATAAATAATATTGCAACCAAATATCAAAAACCAAACTATACAAAAATCACCAAACAAAAAAAAATACATAAAATTAAGTCAAAACACATAATCATCACCCAAACTAATGTACAATACATTATAATATCCACAACACCAAATGTTCTATCCATACATACATCCATAACATCCCCAACATCCACATAATTATACAACAAAACATGCAAGTGTATCATAACATAGTACATAAATCAAAAAGTACATCCACCATTTACCAAATCGTACAAAACGGAAAAAAAAACATACCGACTAAAGCAATCAATTAATCTCTCCCAGAACCTGAGCCAGCAGAAGAAGGGAAGCGACCAACATACTGCTGCATGTACACGGCGTTACGCTGGTCTAGCAACTGTGTAGTCTCTATGGCCTGCCGATGGTTCTGCTCCTCTAGTTGCGTCACTCTAGCCCGCAAATCTTCGATCTCTGCTAGATCGATCTAAGCTCTAGTCTGCACACCCCGTCTCTGACTGCTGGTCTGTAATAAATATTTAATTTAGCTGTGTGATCTCTGTAAGTGTATGTGCAGGTATGTGAATGATTAGCAGTGTAATAATGTTATTTAATTTAGTTTATGATGTTTATGTGCATGTTGATAACATCTTAAATTGTGGTAAAACCAAATAACTATAGTGATAAGATTGTTGATTTATATTTTGAATTACTATAACTTTGGAAAATTTTAGCATAAGTAAAGTAACTGTAGGGAAAGATGAGAGCAATAAATTTGAAACTACTCCTTGATTGTCAATATATTATTTACTTTCCACTTGATTACCAAATCAATAACGTCTGCCATGCTCCGATGGATCCATAACTGACTCAAAAATAGCATCCACCTCATCCGTCGTGAGCTGATCTCGACCCGTATCAGCAAGGAGTTTCTAGCGCTGCTCCATAAACTTTTCCTACATTAATACATTAATTTCATCATATCTTATTTCCTTATATTTTAACAAGTAGAACAATTACTAATACTGCATAAAATGAAATATGTTTTCATGACTCTTGCTGGATTTATCGTCGTGTCATGCATACGAAACTGCCCCCTTCGGATTTACATGATCGACAACATGCGTATGAGCAAACATATCCATATAACCCACGGGATCATGCGCCTCAGCTTCCTGAAATTTATTTTTACGTACAATTATTGTACATTTAAAATTATATAGCACAAACTATTTACAATTTGCATTCAGTAAATTTACCAGCTCCTGCCAATACTGCTGAAATGACTTCGATCCTCCGCGATGAGTGACGGGATTTTTATTTCAGTTTGCAGAGTTTCTTTCCGACTCTGCATGTACATTCAAAATTTGATACATTATTTATCGATTATGTATTTTTTGATATTTACTACCAATCAAATAGTTTAAAAAAAAATTAGTATACTTGCCTTCGCTGTGTCAGTTTCACAGTATCCCAACCATGCTTGTCATACGCTCTCCCCCATCCAACGTGGTTTCTTGCCTGATTTCTTGATTTCAGATATCGAGTCCCTATAGTTTTTACGCGTCTTCTTCATCCAATATTCTCATGCCAACTGCATATCATCTGTCTGAATGTCTATCTCAGCCTGTGTTTCATGATAAAAAGCAGAAATAATATTAAACTGTAAACGATAAACAGTAAAAAAAAGGCAAAAACGAATTAAAAATGGAAAACAGAAAAATATACGTACTAGGACATCCTGCCAAATACACTCCACTATGTGAGGAGGGATGTTATCCCACTTCGGCCAACACGCATTCATGTTATTCCGGTAAGAAGCTCTAGAAACATCCAATACAACCTTCGAGGGAAGTAGGTCGAACCCCCTGTTTTTAAATATGATACAGATAAGTACGTACGTATATAAAAAAGATAAGATGCTGAATAAAATTTAATTCTTACCCCTCTACTCTAAGTACTAAAGAAACGACAGGACGCTGTGATGCTTGCGATGGACCACTGCCATCGTCTCATGAAGACCGGAAAGAGCTCCTACCTCTAGATGACATTACGATAAACCTGTGATATATATACACATCATTTCAAAAAAGAATAACAATATGATAATGAAATATATTTCATACGTAAATGAGTACATCAACGGTATAAATTGCTAAATTAATGACTGAAATGGAAATAGAAATAGAAGTACATTATACCTGATTCATAATGGGTCTCATGTTCCGACGATAAGCAGATTACATTGCATTTTTAATAAAAATTGCAAAACAAATGATAAATGAAAATGACATAAAATATGTAAATAATGGTAAACGTACAGATTTGGTTTCATAGGTACATCAATTTCATAATACATCAAGAATTCAACATAGTTACATCAACTGCAAAAAAATCAGATTCGGATTTTTATCAATCATCACCGTCTCTTGATTTAGATTCGGCCTCGTTTCCTACAATATATTCCTCTGCACTGTCAAACTCTTCTGCCAAAACATTTGATTCATCGATTAAAGGGCTAAAATCTGTATGATCGTCTGTAATTATTGGTTTGTTATTTTCCTCAAGATCTGCATGATAAGCTTGTTCGTTTGGAATATTCTTCCCATCGAATGTAAATCTGGCCTTTGTTTTAAAAACTGCATACCAATTCGCTTTATCTCTTTTCAGAGACGGAAAATGAGCGTAATAACTTGCAATGCTTGTTTGGCTAGTACAAAAGGATCGTACTTGTGATAGTGCGATGTATGCTTTATTTCGATAAGATTATAATCCTTATGCACATTAATTCCAGACCAGAAACATTGCTAAACCAATTGCATCTAAACAGAAACACCTCCTCCGCGGGTCGTGAGAAATATGTCAGTTGCAAAATTTGTGTTAGAACGCCATAAAAATCATTTATGTGATTTTCTGGTTCGTCACTACCTTCAACAAATACACCAGTATTATTCGTTAATTTTTCTGCACCGTATTCTTTGGTGTTAAATTTATATCCATTGACGAAATATATCGGATATGTCTTGACCACTCTTTTTGGTCCCATCGCAAGATGTTTCAACCCTTCGTCAACAACACAATTTCTCGGCTCATAAACGTAATTTAAAAACCAACCGGAAAATTCTTTGCTGAGATCTCCGTTCGGATGTTCTCATTCATAAACACTATATATAAACAAATCATTACATTAGATTATACACGTGTATGCATTATAGAAAAGAATAAATCAAAAATTATTATTTCAGATTACCTAACAAATGGTGCAACCTCGACACAATTTAGAAGAATATAAGTATGTGCTACATGAAGATCTCTATCGTCTAGCTATATTTCTACACATTTTTCTAAAAGGCCGACCATGTTGACTAAAAATAGATAACATTGCTTGAGAGGACTCTTGTTCGTCGCCTTCGTCATTATGAGGAACACTTTCAAATGATATATTCACATGGTCACTGAAATAGTGAGAGAAAAAGAATGAAGCTTCTTCTTCGATGTAAGATTTACGTATCGAACCTTCAACTCGTGCTTTTTGTCTCATTTTTTTCTTCAGACGATTTAGATATCTATGCAAAATTAATTTACATTAACTTCATCTTTTAAATGCAATTAAATTACGTGATAACATACTACACACCTCTCAAATGGATACATCCATGGATAGGATCAAAGTCGTGCTTCAGATGGGAGATGAACAGGTAATTGTTCTACTACGTTAAAAAAAACATAGCGGAATTATTTTCTCTAATTTGCAGAGCAATATAGTAATATCTACTTCAAGTTTACGTAACCGTTGCACTTTCAAAGTAGTCGAACAAAGCTCTTTGTAAAACTACTAAGCTCCGTTACTACCTTTCAAACTTTTAACTGCAGTAGTTCTTTGAATATAACGGGTAATAAATTTTCCAACATTATGTGACAATCGTGGCTTTTCATTCTGCTCAATCTATCGTTTTTTAGTCAACACATCTACGAAAATTTGATGATATCCCATCAGAAAATCTTAACCCTTCATCCATTTTAACACAACTTTAACTTGATTATTATCTAATTCGTAGCATGCTTTGGGTTTTTTTTACTATCATTTGGTTTCATATGAAGCTCGGGATGTTTGCATAATTCTTCTATATCGCGTCTTGATTTCAAATCATCATTCATCTTCCCTTTCACATTCAAAATTGTGTTAACAGCATTATCAAATACATTTTTCTCATTGTGCATCATGTCTATATTATGACGAAACAGAAGATGTTTCCATTATGGCAACTCCCAAAAAATAATTTGTTTGCACCAGTTATGAACAATCGTTCTGCCTTCAATTTCTGTTTGCACTTCAGTTTTATATATCTTTGGATAGTCCGTAATAAATTCGTACATGTCTTCGCTTGACCATATCGTTGGTGGTTGTCTGGTTTCTACTCTATTAGCTAAAATGTTCTTCTTTTCTCCTTTGAAGGGATGATTTACATGGAGAAAATATCGATGACAGTCAAACCATGAACTTTTTTACCATGAGGTAAAGAAAATGCTCGTGTTTCATCTCTGCAATATGGACGTGCTAGACGACCGGCAGTACTCCATCCTGAAAGCATTGCATAGGCATGAAAATCACTTATAGTCCACAACAAAGAAGCAAACATATGAAAAAATTTCTTCTTGGACACATCGTATGTTTCTACTCCTTCTTTCCGTAGTATTTTAACTCCTTGATCAGTGATTGTAAATATACATCGATTCATTGTGTCGGACCGTCGGGACATGAACGACAACAGTAAGAAACATATATTGCATTTTCATACACATACATGGAGATAAATTATACGGTATGACAATAATGGGCCATGATGAATATTTAGAACCAAATTGAGAAAATGGCAAAAAACCATCCGTACATAATCCTAATCTAACATTTTGACTCTCCGCTGCAAAATTTGAATACGTTTTATCGAAATTCTTCCATGCATCTCCATCGGCCGGATGTGTCAACGTACGCTCTTCCTCCGTTCTCACACTACGCCATCTCATATTAGATGCATTTACAGAAGGTGCATATAATCTTTGAAGCCTTGGAGTGATGGGTAAGTAATGCATACGCTTGTATGGAACTTCCTTCCCCTTCTTTTTTCTAGGTTTGTATCTCTTCTGATTAAACATTTTACAATTTCTAAGGTTTGCATCTTCTTTCCAAAACAACATGCAACCTTTTAAACATGTATCTATTTTATGATAAGGTAAACCAAAAGCCGACATAATTTTTTTAACTTCATAGTGATTTTCACACATTAGATTATCGGACGACATATGTCTTCTTGCAGCTTGTACAACAGCCGTAAACCCAACTTCAGTGATGTTGTATTCTGACTTCATCGCAATGTATTTTATGATTTCTGTTAGCCAAGTGTCGCTTTTACAACCATCCCAAATAGGTTTCTTAGCAGCATGTAGTAAATCATTAAAAAAAATTTGCTTCAATATTTGGTTCTTCAACATTTCCATCATCGTCGTCAACTTCAACCATAGGAAACATTGATCGTGTTGCATTTTCGACCATATTTTCTATACGGATCGTCGTAACTACTTCATTAACGACACTTTCAGACTCTACAGAAGTATTTGCTACAACTTATCCATGCCGATCCCAAACATAATACTCGGGTGCGAAACCGTTTTGGCACAAATGAACTTTCACAATATCTGGTAACATATACTTCAAATTCTACACCTACTACACGGACAACGAATTTCTGGATCGTTTCCATTATTACTTAAAGCAAATTCAACAAAAAACGTTTATACCAATATAAAAATCTTTTTTTATTGAGCCTCTCGGACTTTTTCTTTGGTACATCCATCTCCTCCGATCAACAAAATAATCAATCATTTTTCCTATTTGAGAAAATGAGTCACAAGTTCAAAATTTAATATTTATTTTCAAGAATACAAATTCAGAAAAGATTATTTTCGTGGTCATATAATATTTGAATTTAAAGAACTATTTCACAAACTAAAAAATATTTTAGATATTACATATTTTATTTTTTGACGTATCGATATAAAATTTTGTACAAAAAGATATTTTTTCCATCATCAGGCATCCTACTTTCCATTATAAGCACAGTAAGCATTTACATTCGTATATTACTTCATCTCAAACGATTCAACAAAATTACGACAGCATTTTCCTTTTGTTCCATGCATTGTACACAAATGCGTGTACGTAGGAAACAAAAAAGAAAAGTTAGGCCGGAATTTTATGAACTGTTTGAGACGAAGTAGTATACAAAATATAAATGCTTACTGTGTTCATAACTTGTCCAATACAGGGATAAATCCAACAAAGATTGTACCGGATGAATATAAATGGTTGTTTTTTGAAAAAAAACGACTATATATATAACGATCATGTACAACACTTGTCAGACGGGGCCAAAAAGTCTCTAAGGGACATTAGTTAATTAAATGCGTGCATTTTACGAAAAAATACAGTTTTACTAACTGTTCACATTTACTAAAATATATTTTAATTAACACACTTATTCGACATATTACATCAATTTGATGGTGTAACATTTTTTTTCATTTTCAAATACACATAATTATAGTTTAGACTCATGCATTTTTTTGTTGCATTAGTCAATACGTGCATAATATAATACTCCTAGCTCGTGCATTCATTTTATCTTATTCTAACTAACGCAATACAATGATAGCAGCGCTACACACATATACAATCGTAGAATCAAGGCATACACAACGATTTACATGTACATGAACAACCACAAATTATACATGTTTTTCACAATTTCACGATAAAAGATGAAATAGGTATACCATGAAATACTAGAAACTATTATAATACTATTGGAAATAATTTCAATCACCAACTACCCTAATTTATCAACTTATGCAAATCTAGAAATAGGGTAAAAATTGAATTATTCACGAAAATAAGAGATTATACTTGAGCTAGAAAGCAAGAGAGGTTGAATTCGTAGCCGGGAAGGACACAAAAATACGAAATTAGTGATTGGAGGCTTGGGGAGTGAATTTGGAATTTTGTAAATAGGTTTTAGGTTTTGCTGAAATGAGAAAGAAACGCTCGGCTGGAGCCTATAATTCGAGATTTTTCGACGGCTTCCGACGGACGCCAACGGCCCGTTGAAAGCCGTCAGAAAATAGCGTCGCCCTCTCCTGTAGCTATTTAACCATTTTCTAGTATTGATCTAAATAATTAGGTAACCGTAACTAAATAAATTATATATTCAACAGTTTCTGAAATTGTAACTAAATCTTCCTTTTTCCAGTTTGAAAATATGGTTCATGCGAAGAAACTTTTATATTTATAGTAAAATTAAACCATAAGATCTTTAAACACATTTAAATGTAAGTTGAATTAAAATATTATTTGTTTACTTGAAAGTAACCATTTGAAAAATTAAGTTAGCATAAATTTGTAGCTAATTCATTTTTTGCTTCAAATATTAGTCGTTTAAAACTTGTAGCTCCCATCAACAAAAACTGTAACTTTTTAACAAAAAATGCTTTTGAAAGTCCTATTCATTTGTAGCTAAATTCACTTTCTTCTTCAAATTCTTATAGAAAATTGATTTTACCATTTATACCATTCATTAAAAAAAATGAATCTCAAACTTATTTATAATGATAATAGTTAATCACCATTTTCAAAATTAAAAATCTGACGAAAATCTATTGGCATCGAAAAGATCAACTTTTATGCAAATTAAATAATTTAGGGATTAAGGTTATAGTTCTTAACAACAATACAAATTGGTATTTTTAGAACAAAAAATTCCAACCAAGCATCATAGTACGAATAACCATAAAATTTGGCAAGCATCATAAACTTATACTAAACTAAACTATTTAGGAATTATCCTTTTTTATTTTACCTCTGTTATCTAGTGCTGCCTTATTATTGACTCTAGTACTCCAATGATGCTTACGACCAGCCTTTGGCTCTCGATCGCCTCCGTCGTGTGCTGTGCCACTTCTCCAAATGATTTTTTCACCGTTTTTTGTTTCATGATTCTATGCGATAAAGTTTTTCACCCTCGTTATTTCTATTGCCCCATGCATGGGAAAGGTTGGCATTGGGCCTATGCTAGCCCTGTCTTTAAATATACCAATTGGAGTAAAAAGGTTAGAATCTATTAGACCAATTTCCCAATTTCGAGGGATTTAGAATGAATATCGACTACAGCTTCAAGATAGTGAAATAAAGAGACAATAGGACCATGGAGAGTCTTCCTTGTTGTGCGTGGCACGTATGCCAACCAAATTCGACGACCTAGAGATAACCAAAATCTATAAGGCCATCCCTGAAATAATTGGTGGCGACATGGGTTAGAGTAAAATTCTCAAACATGAACTAATAGGTATACCTTGGCTATGAACTAATATGTATAACTTGTTCCAACGACCATGTCAAAACAACAGAGGAGGTTATTTCGACGCTAGAATTGCAACATGATCTCTTTAACAGTAAGGGTTAAACAAGTAAAATCATTTTGATCTGTATTTCAAAATCCATTGCCTAGCTAGAGGCTTTGTCAAATGAATCTTTGAAGGGATGATTGACCGAGGCGATGGTGAAGTATTATCACTTGGAGAAGTGTTACACAAATTTTTTGAGCAAGAAATTCATAGTCTGATAAAAAAGCTCAAGTCATATCCAACCAAAAATTGTAGCTAAGAACAATTTGGCCCGCGACGACAATGGTTTAACACAAGCATTGATAAAGAAGTATTTGCCATAGGATGGGGAGCCTAGGTTCATTCAACCACCCACTTAAACGTTCGCTTGCATCAACATGCCCACTACAACTACCATCCTATGTCATCAACACTACAAGTAGGTGCAACTACATTGGATAACTCAAGATTTACTGTTATGGCCGACCTCCAACAAGCAATCTGTCCATCATTCACATCTATGCAGTTAAAGTGCTCAGCAGATTCAATGCGGCGGACGTGCAAAAAGTCATAGCGGGAATATAGCGAGGATATAGTGAAGATATAGTGGATAAGTCTAAAATAGCATATAAAACTCGTACTTAATTTTTTTTACAAACATATAAATGGTAATTTAATGAAAAATTAACAATTAATTTAACTATAGTTAATACATATTTAATTTTAAATAAAAACATGTGTAAATATATTGTAAATAAAATTTAACATAACTAAATTTAATAGAATATTAGAGTATTTTTGTTTCTAAAAATAATCTAAAAAATTGAGTTAAAAAAATTAATTTCAAAATTTTTATGATGTATAAATGACATTTTTCTATTCATTACTTTTAAAGAAGATATGGTGGAATATCGAAATTTAGCGAGAATAATGGGATACAGCGGAAATAGCGGGATTAAAGAGGAAATGCTATATTTTAAACTATTTGGGAAAATCGTAGTGTTGGGAATACACTATGGGATATAGCAGGGTTATAGCAAGACATTAACTACACAGATTCACATCAAATGTAACGATCCAGAATTTCAGACATTTCGTATTTAAATATCCGAATTATTTAAATATTTGAGTATTTGATTAAATGTTATTAAAATGATTTAATAAGTTTTTAACACCCTTTTAAATCATAAGTAATGATGGTAAACTTGTTTTGGAAATTTTTTTACAAAAATAAATACTTTGAAAAAATATCGATAATGGGACCTAAAATGGTTTTATCGATAAATAGCTTTTTCTAAAATATAGTTGCTCAAAATTTTTGTTCATGTCTAATTAATCATTAAGAGGATAATTAGCAACTAAAAATATTTTCATGTTTATGGTTGACTAACGATGATGATGTCATACATGATGTAATGGAAGATATTTAGGAATTGAGCTTAAATGGAAATGTTTAAAAGTTAAGCAAAAGTGACATAAAGGAGAATTGATGTTTGTAATTAATGGTAGGTCCTTTGTGAGAGGTTGTTGGTCATTCAACATCTCATTTCCTAGCTTATGAATAGAAGGGAGGGTTTCAGTTCATAGCTCACTAATTCACTTAAGCTTGAGATGAAGTACGAGAATTAAAAATGGTGAGAGTGCATAAGCATTAATCCACTAATTCTTCTCTAACCTTTTCAAGTCTTCACCAAATCATTTTCAATTTCTTTCAAACTTTGGCTTTAGCTCTAAAACATCATGGGAAGCATGAATAGCAAGTAAAAAGGGGGAGAAGGTAAGAGGAAGAGGGGAATCAATGCAACGATCTAAAATTGAATCGCTATTTAAATGAATATTCAATTATATATTTATATAATAAATAAATGAAATTTTAGTAACAAATAAACTTATTTTTGATAATAACAAATGATGATAAAATCATTTTTAAATTATATTTACTAAATTATATATTTCATAAAAAAATATAAAATGTGATTGGAACTTATTTTCCGAAATATCGATTTTTCATTGGTTAAAAGTTACTCAAAATAGCATAACACTATTGTAAACATACATGCACATAATATAAACCATTTTAACATGGTGTGTTCATGTACATATTAGCCCACTTAAACATTGAAACATATAAGTTAAAAATAAGATTTTATTTCTTAAAAATATATATGCATAACATATATAAAAATACACATTTTCAACTCAAGTACTCAAGAGCATGGCCTGAATAGTGCCCGGGGGGGGGGGGGGGGAGTTGTCATGGTGGATGAAAATGAAGGGGTGAGGGATGGTGCATGCAAACATATATATTATTATATAAAAACTTACATAGTTTTCAATTAATTTCCTAAGCATTTATATATACCCCCTAACTTTCATTTTTCTCATTTTACAATCTTGTTCTCTACTCTTATATTCCTGAAGGCTTAAGCAAACTCATCCATGGCTTATTTTCATATCTTCCAATTTGAGAAAAATCACTTCATTTTTCTTTAAACCTCTTCCTAAGTTCATAAAAACATTTTTACATCTTCTACAACACTCCTTTCAAATTGCAAGCCATAATACCCAAAAGAACATAAGGGCGGAGCACAAACCTCCCTTGATCGAGCCCAAACATCACTTGGCAAAGCCATTTCAAGTGTTCAAGTAACCAAAAGCTTTTAATTTTGCAATTCCAAAAGTGTTTTCAAGTTTTGGAAATAGTCCGTCTAGAATTAAAAAAGTTTCTGTAAGTAAAATTTTTGTTTTTAAAAAAGAAAAATACTTTATTTTTATGAACTATATGTTGTGAAAATATAGTAGTTGTTGTGTTGAATTACATATTGTGCTGATGGTATGTGATTATATGTTTATGATTGAACTTGGATTTGTGATTTGGTTGTTAGATATTATGTTTGGATATGGATATGTTATTATTGGTTATGATATATTGATAGCGCGTTTAGAAACAAAACCAAGTGTAGGTGGTGAAACTATTGTGAAGTTAGCACCTTGAAAAGTCGTAAAGGACTTGAGATCCGATTTGAAAACAAAAGCTCTTTTTCTAGTTTTGAGTTTTGAAAATATTTTTCTAAGTTTTCACATTTTGTTCAATTTTCCAAAACTTTTCCATTTGTGTTTTCAAACATGTAGTAGCTAGAGTTAAGGTGGAATTTTTTACCTAGAAATCAATTCTAGCGAACTGCATTCATAGCAATAGTCGCTATGGATGTATTGCGGAAAATTTCACGATTTTAAGTTTTAAAGTATTTTCTTTTAGATTGTTTTTGAAAAATCATTTCAAACTAATTAAGTAAGTCAAAATTTTAAGTTTTTAATTATTTGATAATTTACTTATTAAATTTATTAATTATTACTTTATTAATCAATTAAGTAATTAAATTAAACAATTAGAGTTTAAGATATTATTGACCAAGCTAATTATTTTTAATAAGGAATTTTTCAATAATGATTAATTAAGATAAAATTAAATTAATTTAAATTAATCAAGTTTATTTAAATTAATTAATTATTTAGATTAGAGTTAATTATTTAATATATTAATATTTGATTAAAGGTTAATTATTTACTTAATTATTACTTAATTAGGGTTTAATTTTAAATAAATGCTTAATTAATTAAAGTTTAATTATTAGTTTATTCAGGGTTTAATTATTAATTAATTAAGACTTAACCAAGCTTAATCAAGATTTAAATTTTAATTAGATAAACTAAGAGTTAACTAAGCTAATTTAGGGTTTAATTATGATTTAATTATGATTTATTAAGGTTTAATTAAGTTTTAACTTATGATTTAATTGAAGTTTATTCATTTAAAAGTTTGATAAAAATCTATCGGATATTTATTAAACCCGTTCTTATCTAAGTGAACCGTTTTGAAACTGAAGGATCTCTTGTCTATGCATTAAGTAGCCCTTATGAATAAAAAACTAAATGACATTTATTAGCAGAAAAAACCATTATGCTACTGTAATAACCTGGAAATTCGCGAATGTTGATTGATTGTTATGTTTTGACTTCTTATATACCTGTTGTTGTTTAATGCCATGTTAACTGGATAAATAAAACCATATTAAAAGCACCATTGTGGTCATTATGCCTCCGTTGATTTTGTAAGGATAAATATTTCATTTTATTTTGGAGGTGGTTTCAAAGTTATTGCATTTGGACACGATATTTAAAGAATGATTTGACAAATGGTTTTACTATAGACGTATTTTTATTAATGGGAATTTACCAGGTTACAAAAAAAGAGTTTTCATAAAGAGTTTTATAATGAATTTGGAAATTTAGAAGGTGTTTGGGTAAGTGGGTTTGAGTTTTTAAGCAAAGAAGATTTCATAAATAAGGGAGATTTATGAAACGGATTGTTTATTAAAGGAAGCTAATTTGATTAAGGTTATTTACGAATTTTATTTTAAACAGGAAAGGTTTATAAAGAGTTTTATAAATGAGTTTTGGGCTACTTATAAATGAAGTTTTAGAAAATGATTTGAATGTTCATAAAGGGATTTTATAAAAAGGTTTGGATATTTATAGGAAATTTATACAAAATGTTTGGATTCCTGTAAAAGTAATTTATATAAATGGTTTTGAATATTTATAAAAGGGTTTTATAAATGGATTTGGAAGCTTAGAAATTATTTTGAAATGGTTTTGATTTCAAAATAGAAAGAGATTTCATGAATGAAATAGATTTTCTAAATTAAGATTTGTTTCGAGGCTTACTGGTTGCTATGGACAAATAAACCTCAAAAGGAATTGGTTGTTGTTTTTATTTGATAGTAAAATAACCAACTATTAAATCTGGACCTGCTTTGGCTTGGGAGATATATTGCATAGATTCGATTTTATCGATGAGGGCTCGATTGCTTACTGCATACTTCCAAAAGAACCGAAATTGAGTTAGCCGCAAATTATCACTTAGTTTTAGAGACACTGGTTCCCATATTTGTCCGAACCACCCCAAACTAATAACAATCGATGTTAAATCATATTGGAGTATGCTGTAGAGCTATACTATTCTTCCCGAGATTGATTCCAAAAAGGAAGATAGTAATGTAGAATGTTTGTTCGATCTCGGAAAAAATTGCTTGGATGATAGTGGCATTGTATCTTTGCATGGAGGGCAGTGTTAGCACTCAAAGATGGTCTGCTAGGAGGAAGAATGTAAAGACATGACCTCACAAGCCTCACAAACTGGGAAATGGCAAAAAAAGAGTATGTAGTAGGGCTACGTGGTATGTTACCATTAGGAGCCGCTATCCCATTCTAGATTCTCCACATTCGAGGTGTTTTGGTGCAAACACCATGGTTGTATAAGGCCTCGGTGTTTAAAAGGGATGAGGTAATCCGGTTTGCAATGTTAAAGGGGCGGCTTGCTTTGTGTAGGAGGGGTACAAGAAGTTCTTGTCAGGCTTCCATGCATTTTCTAAAGGGGTACCATCGGAAGGTAGTCCCTTACCTTACCATAATATGGAATCCATCTCCAGTACATGCCTTTACTGTTCTGATTTTAGATCATAGTATGCTACAATTTAATATGGTAGCAATTTAAGTTATTTTGGATATGTATTTGTAATCTAGACATTATTATAATATCAATGGATTTTGTATACAAATGTTTTGGTTATCGTAAGGTAAAAACCCGTCCGTGTTTATGTGCTATGTAGTTTTATGAGATTCCTTTGATTTCAAAAGAGTTTTAAATTAATAATGAAGTTGTTATCCCGCTTTTTGGCAAGGTCGTGATACTAAGGAACTGATTGAAAACCAAGGATCACTCTTCCTGGATATCAAGCCTACACAGGTTCACTATGGATATCGATGAATTTTGTCCGAGTCAGATTGAGATATAATTGATAGGACATGACAAGCAAAGCTATGAAGGCTAGTGTTCCACATTTTAAGTCAATCCGAGTTCATATGCTCATGTTATGATCGATTCAATCTAGAGGAAAAGGCCCAGCCTTCATATCCATCACTGTGGTTGATTTCGTATCCATCATTGAACCCTGGTTCGAATCGATCACGTTCGTATCGATCAGGGGTCCAGCGGGTTCGTATCTATCGAAGAGCCTCGGTTGGTGTCGATCAAGTTCGAATCCATCAGGAAGCCTCGGTTCGACTCGATCTCGTTTGAAACCATCAGCTCCTCCTTATTCGAATCCATTGGCATCTCCCTACTTCGCATCCATCGGCAGATAATCTACTTCGCATCCATCAACTGAGGCAACGGTTGCTGCTTCGTATCCATCATGGAAACCTCTCTTCGTATCCATCAGGCAGCTGCTGTTCGTATCCATCAGGTCACCTTACTTCGTATCCATCAAAGGGCTCCAGTTCGCATCGATTGGCTTCGTATCCATTGAGACTCCACGTGGTTCGTATCCATCAAGGAAAGGCTTGTTCGTATCCATCAACCATCAGTAGTTCATGTCCATCGATGACTGTTGTTCGAACCCATGAGTGAAGCCTTATTCGAATCCATCAAGTCAACAAACCTGGGTGACGTGTCATCCCTCGATACGAACATGGCGAGATATACGGAGTCGACGCGGTCAACTCGGAGTAAAGACTGGATCGAGGCGAAGTATGTATGCCACGTCATCACGAGACCACGTGAGGTGATCGAGTCGAAGGGATCGATTCGAAGTGATGGATTCGAACCAAACAACCACCGAAGGAGTCTATTTCGTATTGACTATTTCTTCCAATCCATTGATCCAAATGCCATGAAATTTTCACAGAAGATTACCTACATGCCAAGGAGTGTTCTCACCAAATTTCAGCTTGATTGGACATCATCTTGATCGATACGAAATGAATTCGTATCGATCACAGATCGAGACGAAACTTCCTGGAATTGATCGTGTGGGCCCCCTCACGTGCCAGAATGAGTCTCCTGAAGTTTGGACGAAATCCCAGCCTCCTACGCCTATAAATAGAGCCCCAGTGCCTATAAAAGTGGGATCTTTTGATTCTCAAGCGCCCAAACTCTGCCGGATCGAGACATACATCATACTTTTGCTGTTGAATTCGAATTTGTAGTTGTACCTTGCTGTTCTTTGCTGTACTTGCTTGTAATCATTGAAAGAGAATCAATAAAGCTGCAGAAAACTTCACAGTGGATGTAGGCAACACGCCAAACCACTCTAAATCGCTTGTCTACGCATTTACTTTCCTGTTATTTGGAGTTTTTGTTAGATAATCCTCATTTTTAATGTATATTCTTCATTATTATCTCTTCAAAAACTTCCGAAGAGTGTTGTGACCAATTTTGGTGCAAACACTTTGGTGCTTTCACTGAAAAAACCCAGATTTTCTCCTGCTCTTTGGATCTGTCGTCGATACCGGATTGAGTAAATCTAAGAGAGAGATCTAGATCATCTAATTCGAGTTCCTTCTCTTCTATTCAGATTTGCATAAAGTCTAGGAAAGGAATTCAACCCCCAAGATGGGCACAAGGACCACCTCTAACGCTATCAATCAAGAAGACCAGAATAGACATAATCCTGCGCCACTACCTCCCTCTAACCAAGACGCCATTGGACACTCGGAACCATCAGGTTCGGTTACCCGACAAGAGTTTCAGCTGCTGCTTCAAGAGCTGACCCAGAGTCGGCAACAACTAACAGAGCAGCTACGCGCTAACACCGAGCTGACCAACCAACTGAATCGCCAGAAGCGAAGGTGATCCAGGAGAGACCGTGCTTCTCACTCCTCCAGCGAAAGTTCTTCATCTTCTGATTATCATCATCGATCTCCACGACCCCGGCTAGATGGGAGTCACGTACAAACTGCTGGATATCAACCGGCAATGATCGATGGACAGTCGAGAGTCGGTCCATCATCCGTTTTCCAAATCAGGCCCTTCTCTCGAGGGGGTACTGCTCCTCACTACACCATAGAATACCGCGCCACGAACATCGCGGTTAAACCAGGGGTCGATGCCCAAAATCAGTCGAACCTGGACCGCCGTCAGCACGGGCGTACTCCTGAACCGTACGTCCCAGAGGACTATGAGCCAAGAAGGCAAGGTGTGGATCGTCGGCAGCATCCGGTCCAACCTCATAATGTGGAACCCAACCATAATCTGACTCAACACACTCAGAACGTACTAATGCCGGATCTTCCGACTATGATACGTTAGATGATCCGTGAGAGCCAGGGTCTCATGAATGATGACTGGGGAATCTCCAGAAGTCACACTCCCTTTACAGATGATATACTTACTCCTGAACCCCTGCGGCGATTCAGGATGCTGACTCTACCCATGTACGAGGGAAACTCCGACCCCAACCAACATATTCTGAAATATGAATGGTCGACGAGCGCTGCTAGAGCTGACGATGCAGTGAAGTGTCGTAGTTTTCCTATCTCCTTGGGGGCATCGCTACCATGTGGTTCACTCAACTGCCACCTCGATCCATTTCCTCCTTTGACCAGTTGGCCAAAAAATTTGTTGAGCAATTCCGCATGCACGTCGCAAGGCCAAAAGATGTCAACACTCTGTCCAGCGTCACCCAAGCTCCTGGAGAGACGTTCAAACACTACTTAGAGAGATTCCATACTGCATGTGCGGAAATCAGCAATCTGAACGATAACTCCATCCTTATGGCGTTGACTAAGGGGATTGACCCCGATTTTGAGTTTGGCAACTGGTTGGCCGGAAAACCACCTGCATCATTGGACCGTTTCCACGCCAAGGCGGCTCAATTTCTGAGAAGGGAAGATGCGAAACAGTCTAGGAAGAAGACTGATGCAGGGCCAAGCATGGAAGGGATCCAAAGCAATGTCGCGATCAAACAGTCCGGTGAGAGCTCCGGAAAATTTCAGTTGAACGTTCAAAACAAACAAACTCGGCGAAGGGAGAACGTGAATCAAACTAGAAAGCGAGATCAGAACCGTGGCCCACCAAGGAAAAATCTTATGCTTGATAGTTACACTCCTTTGAATACATCACTGGAGAACTTGTATTTACAAACCTGTAATACAATTCAATAAAAAAACCTGCCCCAAAACCATCGTTAGAGAGGCAAATCCAGACGGAAAATTTTTGCAGGTTCCATGAAAGCTACTGGCACAATACGAATGAATGTCGTCACTTACAAGATCTCATAGAAAAATTGATTAGAGAAAGGAAGCTGGAACAGTTTGTGCGGGCACCGCAGCCTGGAGGATCGGGCCCATCAAATCAAAATAATGAACCCGATCGACCGAGACTTGAGGACTCTACCTGTCCCGGCGGGAGATTGGTGATAAACGCAGTCAGTGGCGGACCCACTTTGTCAGGAGCCTGGAACGACGACGACCTTCGTCACTGTTACACATGACAGGCTTATTTAGTCTATGAATACTTTGCAATTTTCTTTGCATTCTGAAGTTTGAATTTGTAATAAGGCACTGACTTTGCCATGTTTTTCCATTCCAGCAATAAATTACTATCTCTTCAAGCTAGACCTATGATTCACCGAATGCGACATTCAACAATCATGCCGCACGAAGAGCTAAGTTCTATCGCACGATGGAATTTATTCAAATAGCGAGTGACTGTGATATGACCGACCACTCACTAAGTGAAACCTCAGCTCAGGGGCATGCCATCACATCAAAGGCTGAACTGGACCGACACACGACAGTCCTACAACTAACTCCAAATTCCCAGAGTGCAAATTGGAGTATAATCATCAACTCTAGGTTCCCAGAGTGCGAACCGGAGTATAAACACCAACTCCAAATTCCCAGAGTGTGAATTGGAGTATAACCATCAACTCTAGGTTCCCAGAGTGCAAACCGGACTATAAACACCAACTCCAAATTCCCAGAGTGCGAATTGGAGTATAAACATCAACTCTAGGTTCCCAGAGTGCGAACCGGAGTATAAACGCCAACTCCAAATTCCTAGAGTGCGAATTGGAGTATAAACATCAACTCTAGATTCCCAGAGTGCGAACCGGAGTATAAACGCCAACTCCAAATTCTCAGAGCGTGAATTGGAGTATAAACATCAACTCTAGGTTCCCAGAGTGCGAGCCGGAGCATAAACATCAACGCTAAACTCCCAGAATGTGAGTTGGAGTATAAACATATAAATGCGGTTCCGGAGAGGGTGGACCCATCCGCCTAACGACTTCGACCGTATTCTAACCAAGTTTGAGGAGGATGGACCCGTCCGTCTAACGACCTCGCTTGTTAACTCGAGGTGGATGTGATCCGACCATCCACAATCTCGATAAATCCATCGTTCCCGAAGTGCGAACGAATCCCTAAAAAGCCCAAACAGGTGTGACTGACCATCTGTCGGCTAACTCCAAGCTCCTAGGGCGTGAATTGGAGTATAAACATCAATTCCAGGTTCCCGGAATGCGAACCAAAACATAAATGCTAACTCCAAGTTCCCATAGCGTGAATTGGAGTATAAACATCAGTTCCAGGTTTCCGGATTGCGAACCAAAACATAAATGCTAACTCCAAGTTCCCAGAGCATGAATTGGAGTATAAACCTCAATTCCAGGTTCCCGGAGTGCGAACTGAAATATACATGCTGACTCCAAATTCCCAGAGTGTGAATTAGAGTACAAATACCAAGTCAAAGTTCCTGGAGTGCGAACTATGTTACAAACATCGATAACTCTCGAATTCCCAGAGTTCGAACCAGATTATCGATCATAGATTATCCTAGGTCCCCGAAGTGTGGACATGTGCTCAAGATTTGCAGTAGGTGCGATCGACCACCGAAATACAAATGTTGTTCCCCAGACCTGGGGGCAAAAAGCTCAAGTGTTAATCACTAACCAAAGTGATACAATGTCCAAAATTCAACTCATTCATCGACTACGGCGTGTGATCAAGATTTTCGGACTTGGCGAATAAAACGAACTCTACTTGACGGTAAAAACATCACAAGTACAATGGACTGAAAGCCAAATACTGCAAATACTTAAGCACAAAAGAAATGAAAGTTGAAGCAAAGAAACTAAATTTTATTTCAACTAACTGTATGTGAAGATTCATGTACAAGTTATTCCAAAAATTCCTACTAGCAGGGGGCCGAGCCTGCATCTACACATGGCCTATGAAAGAAAAATAAAAACAACTTCCTAACTGCCAAAAATGCGCAAAAAGGGGTTTATCTACTTTTTCTTCTTCGATTTTTCTTCGACGCGAAACCACTGGAACCGCTAACAGTCTTCCGCTTCGAGTCCTTACCCTTTGGCGGATCATCCTCTGATGAAGGCATGATATCGACATCTTCCTCCGAACTGGAACTTAAAGGAATATTCTCTTCCGGAGGAGTCGGGTCTACCACCGGGGGTGGAATGGGCATGCTGGTTCCGACAAGCGTGTCCCCAGAAGATACCACCGTAAGAGGAGTGGGGCCAACCGCCATCGTAACACTCTCGGAACTACCACCGTGTGCTGCCGCTTTCATCTCTGCGTTGATTTGAGCCAGTATCTCAGCTTCACGAGCGGCACGAGCTTCACGATAGGCAGTGATGGACTGTGACGAAGCAATGGAAGAAGGTGGGAATGCGCCAAGAACAAATGGCATGTCAGCAAAAGGGTCAATGCGTTGGCTCAAGAGTTCATTCATCATCTGCTCGTCGAAAGTAATTAAACCCCCTATGTCATCTCGATCGGCGCGACTGTCGTCGTGGTGATCGCTTCAGTAATAATGGCTTCCTGCTCTTGATGTGACTCTTGGACTGCAGGAGGCGCTGTCACTGTAACTCCGCTCACTGGACAAGAAAGAAAAGAAGTTGTCAGAACATGCTTCAATACAAATACTTTAGTTCAGACACACAGTAGATTTGTGCATAGTACCTTCCTCTACTTGACTCGTGGCTGACTGAACAGCTTCTGAAGGATGTTCCCTTATGGAGGATAAGCGTGGCTGCTCAGGGTCGTAGCCTGGGACCAGCTGCGGCTCAATCGCTGGCATCGACTCGGATCCAGATGAAGTAATCATCTTGGAACTTGTAGCTGGGTGTGCGACGCCAGACCCCTCACCAACTTCTAAATGTGGTTACCCAATCTCTCTTTTGCATGAGAGATCATAAAGTCGTCGAGAACCTTCTTCTCATCATCATTCAATATACGATTCTCCAACTCGAACTCATCAAAAGCTTCACCCGACTGTACTGCCTTCTCTTCTTCAACTAACAAATTCCAAGCATTGAATAAGTGTGTTGGATAATCATCGAGCCACGTCAAATTTCTGTGCCTCAACACATTGGAATAATAAGTGATGAGATGCTCTTCAATCTCTGTCTCGAGCTTGATATCTGCCTGCCGAACGTTCTCATCAACTTCGGCCTCCACCTTGCGGACCTTTTCCACGGCCGCATCTCTCTCCCTTCGAAACTCCACCACCTGATCACATGCCTCCTGTGCAGAAATGTTGGCGGTACCCCTCTCATTCAAGATCTCCGAAACTTTGGCCTTGAGCTCGTTTAGCTCCTTCAAGGCCGCATCCCGCTCAGCGGTTACAATGGTGTTTCGGTGGCCCATGTCCTCCACCGTGGCATAATGCTAGTGCTTCATCCTATCCATTGCCGCCTGGGCTTCATCAGCTTTCTTAAGAGCCTCGATTTTAGATTTTCGAGAAGACTTGGCCTCGCCACTGAGCACTTGAATAATCCGGTCTTTTTGGCCAAGTTCTTTTTCTAGTTTCTCAATCATGGCCGCTCGGTCGAAGGCCACCTTTGATGCTTTCTTCGTGGTTTTTGACTATTCCTGGTACTGGAAAAATATATCTGAGAGATAATCATGCATCATGGGTGCAACTGACGCCGGTATCCTTTTTAGATGCGGGGGGAAGACAAACCCGTCAAAGCAGATCTCAGGGAAATCTTTCTTTAGCTGAGCAAGCTTCGCTGCTCCTCCCCCGAAGGCTCAGTCAATGTCTGCTCTGTTGTCATGGGGGTCGCGATCTCCGTTCTACGATGAGTGTCAGACCTCGATGATTGGGAAGACGGCTTGTGCCGTGAAGTTTCTGGAGGCCTTGAAACATGAATCGGAGGCGGTGCGGGAGCTCTAGGAGGTGGCGTGCGAGATCGAGACCGACGCCTATAATCTTTGTCTCTGTCAGAGCATTCATGGCTCAAGTACCCCTGGTCATAGTCTCTGTCCCCTTCTCTCCTATATGATTCGTAATATGAAGAAGACTTGCATTTACTACGAAGACTGCCAAGCATTGAGCTTCGACCAGACATGGTATTTGCAAGCAAAAACATAAAACGAAGTTAGTAATCTCTCACAATGAGCATACTACATTTAGAAATCATGTAGTGCCGTGAAGTGTGAATGTATGTGCAACCCCCAGACCAACCGGATGTGTCAACCACACTAGTGGGCAGAGACTCGCTTAAAACTAAGGCTTCTAAAAGTTCATCCAATCCAACATTATGCTGCAAGGACACATCGTCCGAAGTTGGAAGATCGGCGAGCCCTTCATAAAGATTCTCAATTCTTGGCGGATCTCTGAAATTCCAAATCCGGAGGCGGGCCGGGATGTGACAACCGATTTCCATCTTCCCTTTTTAGGTGGCTTAACAACGGCTGCCTTGCCTTTTCTTTGCTCTTCGATATCCTGGGCTACATCCGCAGGTTCGCCCAACGGTTCTTCATCGGTGTGATTTCTCTCGGAGTCAGCCTCCTTAATTATGACAACTTTAGGCCTTCTTCGTTTAACTCATTCTTTCGAGGCAGTCCTTAAAGCACCATCGAGCATTATACTTTGTCTTCGTTCAATCAGCCCAAGAATCCTAAGATTCCTATTTGTCAAGAGAAACTCGATATTCCTTTCTTCACTTGGGATTTCTTGGAAGACCCGAACTACCTCCTTGAAACGTTCACCTTCGGGTCGCTGGATTATGGCTGAAAAGAAAAGAGATGTGAGTTTGACTTCATCTACTTCAGTTTTATCAACTACCCGAGAAGATAGCAATACTCACGTCTAAATAGCCATCGCCTAGCAAATCCTGGGGGGCATCTAACATAAAAACACTACATCTTGAAGTAGCTCAGTCTAGTCCAAGCCCTTGTGACCACCTGCAATTCCTTACCGCTTCCAGGAATGTGAAAGATGGACTATCAGTCCGACTCTTGAAGTTAAACAAGTATCTGATCTCAATCGGGAGTGGCGGTCGATAGAGATACTCCATAAATGCAATGAACAAGCTATTGAGCGAGACATATCCGTTTGGGTGCAGCTGAGACAGGGCGATCCCCAAAAACGACAGTACTTCTCTTATATACTGGTTAAACGGAGGGAGTGTCCCAGTTGCGCACGCATGACGATTGAATGCGGTGTATCCCTCCGGAGGATTGTGCGGTCTATCGTTTGGCCCCGGCAATAATACGTCGTCCATCGACAGGCCATGCCTTAAGCATATTCTTCCTAGCTCGTCCGGTAACTCATCCGGAGCTGGACCGATGACTTCAACCTCAATCTCCGGCACTTCAAGCACGGGAGGGACTGAACTCTGAGTTTCTTGTGGCTGCGAACTTGATGGTTCCATAGTTAACTAACTCACGAGAAATCATCGTTAGATGCTAAAGAGCCCGTGCATTCCCCAGTGTAAAGTGTATGAATGTATCATGCAGTGCGATGCTGTGCATTACTTGAGAAAATTCTACAGAATAAACTGAAATGTGTGAACGACAAAACTCTGAAAATCAGGCCGGAAATGACCGTCAGCGCTGACCGTCACAACCGTGCCATCCAGATGCTAACGATCAATTCAAGTTGAAGTTCGTTATATTTTTGTTAAGTTACGGTTCCGTCGGCGAGCTTCGAAAGGTAGTTCAATCATGCAAGGCAGAAACTCGTCGGAATCAAGTGTTCAAGTATACAAAAGTTCTCTAAGTTCGTCTAACTTCAATTTGGAATCGGTCGCCGCAGTTCAAATTCATATCGAGTCAGAGATGCATCATTTTTCGTATCGACCATGTTCGCATCGATACATTCGTATCGATCGAGGGCGTACCATTTCGCATCGATCTGAAAACACTAGCTTCGCATTGATCGCCGCTCTCGTATTCGTATCGATACGAAATCATATAATCTGGATCGATTCGAAAACTCCTATTATAAATTGACACGAAGCGAAGACAAAGTTCGTTCCTCCACACCTCCTCCTTCTCCAAAGGGCCTCAACTCCATGGCCACGCTCCATCCACAATCTTTCTCTCACTCGTCCATATCTCAAATTCATCAAAACCGGTCGTGAAAGCAAGAATGATGGTTGATGTTTCGAGTTTCATCGTTCTTAGCATGACTCTATTCATTAATTACCTGATTTTAATGATTGTGCTCAAAGGATCGAAGATTGAATCGATTCGAAGGCTAGAGCAGTTCGTTCTTCCGTTCTCTCTATCGATATGAAAGAGCAGGAAGTATAAGCAAGAGAGTAAAAGTAAAAAGTGAAAAAATGGCTAAGTCCAAAGTATTTATATGGAGCCTTAAGGGTGACTGGGTCGTTTCGTCTCCCAGTCAACGTGACCGGTCGCAAACAGTCAAATGATGGATCGATGCGAATGCTGCTTTCGAATCCATCGGACTTTGTCTTCATCGAGACGAAATTACCATCGGACTTCATCGATTCGAAGTACACAACGAAGGATGCACTAAAAGCATCGAACTCCATCGATTCAAAGTGTCTATGTTGCAACCATCAACTTACGACAGTGCAGGTCCATCGATACGAACGAATATTTCATATCCATCAAAACTCATCGATACGAACGATCATTTCGTATCCATCAATGAAAACCGCGCCAATGTAGAAAACTGCCATTCAACCTTTTACATCGATTCAGGAGAGGATCGATACAAGAGGATAATCAGAAAAAAACCATCAAGCGTTGTTTAACTCGAATTTCAAATCGGTTCAGGAGAGGATCAAAACGAAATTCGATATAAAAAAACAAACGACAAACTAAGTCAAGTTAACATATATGCATGTATGTCGGACTAACATTCGATTTTCAACATTCACAGGGATTGAATACTCATCTCATTACGATTACGACGACAAACAGCTAATCACTATCACACAGCAGCCAGTTACAGCAATACAAAGTACAACTTTCAACGAAAAAATTCGATGATTGTTCAGAGAGAAGTGCAGCTTTTCAAAGCACGTCATGTTTCCACAAGACGTACTTTGGGGGGAAAATGTTATCCCGCCTTTTGGCAAGGCCGTGATACCAAGGAACTGATTGAAAACCAAGGATCACTCTTCTTGGATATCAAGCCTACACAGGTTCATTATGGATATCGATGAATTTTGTCCGAGTCCAGATTGAGCTACAATTGATAGGACATGACAAGCAAAGCCATGAAGGCCAGCGTTCCAAATTTTAAGTCAATCTGAGTTCATATGCTCATGTTATGATCGATTCAATCTAGAGGAAACGGCCCAGCCTTCGTATCCATCACTGTGGTTGATTTCGTATCCATCATCGAACCCCGGTTCGAATCGGTCACGCTCCTATCGATCAGGGGTCCAGCGGGTTCGTATCCATCAGAGAGCCTCGGTTCGTGTCGATCAAGTTCGAATCCATCAGGAAGCCTCGGTTCGACTCGATCTCGTTCGAAACCATCAGCTCCTCCTTATTCGAATCCATTGGCGTCTCCCTACTTCGCATCCATCGACAGATAATCTACTTCGCATCCATCAACTGAGGCAACGGTTGCTGCTTCGTATCCACCATGGAAACCTCTCTTCGTATCCATCAGGCAGCTGCTGTTCGTATCCATCAGGTCACCTTACTTCGTATCCATCAAAGGGCTCCAGTTTGCATCGATTGGCTTCATATCCATTGAGACGCCACGTGGTTCGTATCCATCAAGGAAAGGCTTGTTCGTATCCATCGACCATCATTAGTTCGTGTCCATCGATGACTGCTGTTCGAACCCATGAGTGAAGCCTTATTCGAATCCATCAAGTCAACAAACCTGGGTGACGTGTCATCCCTCGATACAAACACGACGAGATATATGGAGTCGACGCGGTCAACTCGAAGCAAAGACCGGATCGAGGCGAAGTATGCATGCCACGTCATCACGAGACCATGTGAGGTGATCGAGTCGAAGAGATCGATTCGAAGTGATGGATTCGAACCTAACAGCCACCGGAGGAGTCTATTTCGTATTGACTATTTCTCCCAATCCACTGATCCAAATGCTATGAAATTTTCACAAAAGGTTACCTACATGCCAAGGAGTGTTCTCACCAAATTTCAACTTGATTGGACATCATCTTGATCGATACGAAATGAATTCGTATCGTTCACAGATCGAGACGAAACTTCCTGGAATTGGTCGTGTGGGCCCCCTCACGTGCCAGAACGAGTCTTCTGAAGTTTGGGCGAAATCCCAGCCTCCTACGCCTATAAATAGAGCTCTAGAGCCTACAGAAGAGGGATCTTTTGATTCTCGAGCGCCCAAACTCTGACGGATCGAGACCTACATCATACTTTTGCAGTTGAATTCGAATTTGCAGTTGTACCTTGCTATTGTTTGCTGTACTTGCTTGTAATCATTGAAAGAGAATCAATAAAGCTGCAAAAAACTTCATAGTGGACGTAGGCAACACGCCGAACCACTCTAAATAGCTTGTCTACGTATTTACTTTCCTGTTATTTGGAGTTTTTGTTAGATAATTCTCATTTTTAATTTATATTCTTCATTGTTATCTCTTCAAAAACTTCCGAAGAGTGTTGTGACCAATTTTGGTGCAAACAGAAGTTGCTTTAGTTTACTCACACTAGACCTATATCTGACCCGAAGTTTATTATCATTTCCTAAACTCTTAGGTGCTCAAATTTGAATTGGCAGAGAAGTAGTTCAGGTTTTTTCCACAAATTTACTTACAACAACTTAAAGCAAGTAGCTTCATCGGTACCTAGTTATTTTTCTTATTTTCCACTATACTATATCTTTACTACTAACAATGAAAGTTTCATGAACTAATTTCAACCGTGTCTTTTTGAAATGCCAAAAATACCCTTATACGTTTTCACGTCCGCAGTCAAGCAGTCTTCCCTCCCAACGCACTCGTTTCAGGCGATAATCTATTCCGTTCATACACATGTTTATTAGTTTAAAGGCCAAAATAGTACCCAAGCCTACGATCCTGCCTGCTAAAACAAATGAACTACGCTACTAAAGAAAGAATCAGAGAACTCAGATAAAAAAAACAAATACAAATTCGCGAATTCATAAATTTCTTGAACAAGTTCACAAAATCAATTTCACGAACAAATTTCTATACTTTTGACCAATTCCCAGTCCAATACGCGATTTCACAACCAAATACAAATTCGTGAACTCACAATTTTTAAGGCAATTTTGGGTGGTTTGTTTTCAGGTCGAGAGATTTGGGATGATGCAAAAGTGGTGCTGTCACCTTTGCTGTCAGCGTCGAATTCGAGGTATAAGGTTGGGGAATTTAGAGTTCACGAGATGGTCGAGTGTTGGAGTAGAGTCACGAAGGTGGGTGGAGGCAGAAGCAATGGTGAGGGTGAATTTCGGTTGTTCGATGTAGGTTGTTGTTTGCGTTGATGGATGGCAGAGGCTATAAGGTTGGAAAAAGCAAGTTGAAGTAATTTGTAGTGGCAGTAGATGTTGGAAGGGATGGACTGGGATGTTTTGAGATATATGGGGTAGTGTATGGAAGGTTGGAGGAGTTCTTAGTATGGAAATGGAGAAGTGAAGAAGAGGAAGGAGGATTTACTCTGTTGACTGATTGTTGTAGGGCAGTTTTGTGGTTGTTGTTCTGGACTGTGGATAGGTAGAAGCGGGCAAGAAAATGTGGTGATGGTTGTTTGTAAGCAGTGGAAGTGGTGATAAAGTATGCAGTTGAAACTTTTTTCTGATGGAAAGGGTGGTTTGGTTGGGGAAGACAGTGTACTGGGAATGTGTATGCACAGAGAATGTGCATAAGTGAACTGCATAGTTCAAAGTAGAGAAGGTTGACTCTATTTGGTTAATGCAGTAGGTGTATGTAATTGTAAATGATGAAGTGTTGGATGGACAGAGGTAAGTGATGAAGTAGGCTATATTGTTAGTTGTTCAAGTGAGCAGTAGAGGATGTGAGTAATATGTGTAACAGGGAATGTGTAGTGGTTGATGGAAATCTTGCAGCAGTGTAACAGAGAAGTAATGGTAGTAACATATGAGATGGTGGATGAGGTTTGTTAATGTTAAGTGTGTAGCAGTGGATGGTCTGAAAGGGTGTTGCCGCAGAAGGAGTTGTAGGTGGTAGAAGTTGGAGGGGGATTGTTGGTTCGAGGGTGGTTTGATATGGATGGTAGGTTGATGTGAATGCATGTATGTGTGTGGAGTTGGAAATGGCAGGATTGTATATGGCAAGGGGGGTTCAGGGGGTGGTCTGCTGGAGTGCAGCAGTGATCATTCTGTAGTTGCAACAGAATCAATGTTATGGTCAGGTAGGAAGATGTTTTTCTTAGAACTAAATTACCTTTCTCTATTTCATTCATACACATTATAACCTAAATTTAGCTCCGAAAAAGCACAAATATTTCAAATCAAATAAGGATTATCGTCTTCGGCTTTGTTGCCGCCATCGTCGCCACTATCTTCTGACTAAGCTTGGCATCTATGACCTCGGTTTCAATTTATTTGAGATCTGAAATAAAATGGCAATTCTTATGGCGGAAAAATACGATGAGCTCGGAATGAATTATAGCAATAAGAGAGAGATATCTTCAAACTCAATATGTATTCAAGCGCAGTTATAAGATTTTTGGGGATTTGGTGATGACCTACTTGATTGTCTTTAAGGCTATAGCATGTTGCTTCTTCCCTCAATTCGATTCAAACTGAGTCCAGTTTTGTAGGTTTTACCGATTGTTGGATTTCTTTATTTTACCACTGCAAGTGAATCAAATTCTTGAATATAATATCCTTTATCTTTATTGACTTATGGTTGTGTACTTATTCGAATTCAACTCATATGCTTGAAGTTTTTTAGCACATGGACTTACCTGCACTTTGTTTTAGTGGTGGGCATATTATTATACTTTGATTTATAATTATGTAAATAAACTGAAGAACATATTATTATATCTATTTGAACTGCACTGAAGTCATCTCATTAAACATTAATGGCTATAATCTCAAGAACCTTGAATGGATCAAAAATACACTCAAGAAAAGTGACACCGTACCCTGAAATTTGTGAAAGTATGAATACTTTGTATTAGATTTTGCTACTATTCTCTGTTGTATGAAATGAAATAAATATGTGAGAATAGCTTTAAACATCTTTTCCCGCGTCACGCCCGGTAGGTTGTTGGAAATTCTATTATTTTTGATGAAGATATTATGAGGGGTGGTCAAGCAGATGGTAAACCTACCACTGTTAAAATAAGTTGTGGATGCGGTAAGCATTGAAGCAAAGAATGGAGTGGATGATCTATATGCAGCAAATATGGTCATCGATAGAATTCAATAGTTACATGGTTGAACAACAACACGGTGAAAAAATCGGTAAGGAGGGGATTTCTTGCTGTTCGTGCTAAGAGTCTAATGGTTAAAATTCTGATCAAAGAATGTTTGATGATGTATTCTAGAAAAAGAATAACGTTTGGATATTGTATAAGAATTCACACACCGGTATGCATAAGAATGAAGAGTATTCTAGAATAAAAGTTGAAAGTATTCTTTTAAAATTGTAACAACTTCCATAATGATAATTTGTTGTTATACAAGCATGCATTTTGCGTGCTGCTATACTAGTATATATTGTATTCAGTTAGGTGGAGAAAAACTATTGTAACTGTCCTAGGGTAGAATTTGTATTAGCATGGCTTTGATGTAACATTTTTGAAATGACTTTGTAACATAATATTTTGAGTAGTATATATTGTTCTATTGTGTTGTGAGACTCTGTGTTGTTTAGTTTCTTCTCTTTTATCTTTTCTTTCTTTCAACCCTCATGATCAGTTTTTCAACACTTGAATACTCTGTATGAAATACCGTGGACGTATTAGTATCGATTTTCGAGGATCGAAAATCCCTTTTTACATCAGAGCCCAGGTTAAGCGAAGAGCTAGGCTTTTGTAGGGAAACTCATTAAGAGATAAGGTAATGGAATGCCTTATTACGAGTTTGAGTGTACTATATATGTGAGTGCTTATTTATTAGTGACATAAAAATGTTTTACATTGTGTTGATTTATCGATTGAGTGGCTTAAGAATTTTAGGCGAGACGTGGAACGCCACAGTATCGATAGGGGTTTCCTATGAATAAGGCAAACCGATATAATATTGTTTTAAAATGGTTAATGAAATAATTTTACCTTGGATTATTTTTATACGTAAAGAAAAGGTTTTCAACGTTGGTAAAATTGTTAGGTGTAGTGGGTGATAAGGAATGGCAATATATGTCTACCATCATTTGGAAACGATACCTTTCCTAATATGAACACAATCTGGAAGTGTATTTTAAAGGTATCTTACTATAAATAGGTAATAAGGATGGATATGCAAGGAAGGAGAGGACAGGGAAAGTGATCAAAGAAGTTAACCACAGAGGATGGAAAGATAGATGGACAAGTCGCCAAAGCAGTCATGTTCCTAATGTGGAGGCGGTGGAAGTTCAAAAGAAGCCGACAACTTCAACAAAGAACGTCATCATCAATAAATGCGAAAAGAGGAAATTTTTACCATGTTGGAAGAGGCCTTGGGAAGACAAGTCAGAAGAGAATAATCCATAAAGGAAATTCTTCAAAAAGGGAAAGGAAATTAGTTGCTACTTATATCATAAGACAAGACATACTATGGACTATTGTATAGAAGGTAGAGGGACCACTAGTTCCTAAAGTTTGGAAAAAACATTGCTTCTTTTGCCAACAAGTTGGAAACATAAAGAAAAATTGTCCTATGATTCTAAGAGCACTACAGGACAGAGGAATTATTAAGAAGAAAACAACGACCTCAAGAGAGATAATTGAAGGGATGTGTATATGGAAATAGGAGGATAATAGTAAATGGAGATAAGTATCCTGGGTGTGAAAACATAAGTATGATGGTGTTCTGGAAAGTTATGTATAATATATATCCTTGGAGATGTTTTGAATGCTATGCAATTATTGTTGTTTTCCTTTTAATTTTTTCTTTAAAATTAGGAAATGACTATAAAGTTTTGAAATTAAATGTTTTAATATGAATCCAGTCAACCAAGAATTATGAATCCTAAATTTTTTGGAACTGAAGGATATATTGTTGAGGAAGGGCTACAAGATAAAACCACAACGAACTTTGCTTCGTTATGCTGTGATTTTGGGATTTTAAGTCAAAGAAAGTTCTTAGGTTCGGAATCGATCATGGAAGTCAAGAATTGGTTGGGATGATGCAACAATCTACGTAATGACATAATGAGAAGTATCCAAGGATCATTCGAGAAAATGATAAGTAATGCTCTATAGTTTGAAGATTTTTCTCTACAGCCACCTAAATATGCACCAACTGAAGATGTAAAGCGCAAGTTCAGGGTAAAGGTGCCTAATTATGGTCGCTTCAAATATGGAGAGAAAGATCACTTGGTTCAAAAAATAGTTAAGAAAAGGAGAAAGGATAAAACGAAGGCTAAGAAACAAAAGCTTGAGAAGCAGAATGCACCAAAGGATTATTGCTACTGCCAAAAGAAGGGTCATTTCATCAGAAATTGTCATGAGCTCAAGGAAAGGAGGTAGCCTAAACCCTTCATTATCATCAAAACCATTTTCTTTAGTAGTAGCAAAGGGAAAATGAGTCGTGGACAGATCGGTTTAGCGCTCGCATGATAGAGACTAGTATTTGGAATAGTATCCTAAGTTATGCCTTGTTAGTATCTTTTGTTGCATATATCTTTTGAAGTGTACTTCCCATCTATGATAGAGTTACTTGGTTTGTATCTAGGATTATGTGTTTGAATGATATTCTATATCTATGTATCTTTTCTTCTATTTGTTCTCGATGGATATTAGTTTCTATCATTGTTTTATCTCTCCTACCCTTAAAGAGAGACTAGGACTAGAACTAATAGGGTTCATGACTTTATGTCAACTTAGTAGGTAAGGGTTGACCCATTAAAAGGTATATTAGCTAGAGGATAAATTAAAAAATGAATTTAAATTTGAATTATATAAATAAGAAGATTTAAATAAACTTGGTTTTATCGAACAATACTTTTGGGTTAGGATTGTGACCAATTTCAGGATGAAATGCTTTTAAAGGGTGACGAGTATAATGACCCAGAATTGAATCGCTATCCAAATGAACATTTAGTTACATTTTTGAATAATAAATGAATAAAATTTTATTAAAAAATAAAATTATTTTTAATAATAACTAATGATGATAAAATCATTTTCAGATTATGTTGACTAAATTATATAGTTTATAGAAAGACATAAAATGTGATCGAAACTTATTTTTCAAAACATTTTCATTGGTTAAAAGTTATTCAAAATACCATAACATTATTTTAAACACACATGCACATAATATAAACCATTTTAACATGGTGTGTATATGTACATATGCAAGTACATATTTGCCCATTTAAATATATAAGCATATAAGTTAAAAGTAAAATTTTATTTCTTAAAAATATATATACATAAGATTATATAAAAATACACATTTTTAGCTCAAGTAATTAAGAGCATAGCTTGAATAGTGCAAGAATGTTGAATATGCTAGTGTATGATTTTTGTTTGATGATAATAAACATATATATATTCATTTAAATGTATTTGTTAATGTGCTATTTTATTTTTCACATAATTAAATAAATATTTGCTGGATAAAAGAAATGACTTATAATTTAAATTCAAATAGATATTCTATTCAAACAAATATTTTATTACAATTTTGAATAGTACAAATTTGATCTCTCACTATATATATATACATAATTTTTGATTACAACACAATTTCAATCATATCACATTTTTCACTATACATACATTTGCACCTCACTACATTTCACTCATTCACTCATATTTTATCTTCAACTCTATTCCAAATTGAATCCAGCATCTGAATTATGTGCAAAGGAAACATTGACGCAGTAAAATTGAAAAAGAAATATTTTTGCAGTGTAAAATAAAGTGTATATTTTGAAAAAATTATGTGCCTCAGTTATTTGAGTTGGTCGTCGTCATTTAATTATGAATTCATCATACACGAATAGCTTGTGACATGTACAGTATATCACTGTACATTCTACAAAGCCATGCACACTAATATACACTTGATAAAATTACAAGGACATGTGAGCACAAGGTCAAACCCAATCAAAAACCGGGTTCAACTCAAGTGCAATACAAATAAAGTCACAACATGAGCACAATGTCAAACCCGAGCTATAAGCTGGATTCAGCACAGGTGCAATCCAAATGTACAAGTTCAATAAAATGGTCAAGTTTTTAAATGACTGGAACAAGCCTCGATCTAAAATTCAATTGTGTACACATGAAAACAATTCAACTCAACAACGAACATGTACAAAGCTCAATTAAAAGCATGCACAGAGCAGCAGTAACAATATACATGTACTCGAGGCAACAAGACTATATGCAAGCAAAGCTACTACATGGTGCAGCAGAAATCAAGTGAAGGCCACACCAGCTCGAATGTACATAAGCAAAACTTCCAGATGAACACACATGTATACATATATACATGCAAGCAATCAAGTACATGATCAAATACAATGAACCAGACCAACTCGAGCTAGTCCATACACTTAAAGACTGCACATCACAAGTAAAGACCTCACAATTAAACCAAAACTCCAACCAGATTCAAGAATACAGTTCACGCTTTAATTGAAAACAGAGCGACCCAGACTAATTTCACACAACAAACACATGTGATCAAGCAACTCGAGCTAGCATATCATATATACAACAAGCTCCAGATGGTGCACAAGTGAATGGCAACAACATCAAAATTCAATGGCAATTAAATTACTTCAGACTGCAACTCAAAAGGAGCGACAATGACCAAACTCAAAGCAACTCGAAGTCAGAGCAGTATAACATGAATATATACATGCGTGAACAAATATGCAAGTATACAACAAGTTTACATTACTTGAAGCAAGAAGGTCAAGTGCACTAAAATATACAGTACAAAAGTGACGACTGGCCAGTTTTTCAACATCAACTAATGATCAATCAGTGATGAACTAATAGACTCAAAGTCATATGCAATGACCAGAGGCAGTAGACAGCGAAGTGCATAACATACATATATATAACTCAAGACCAAAATACACATGACTTTAAGAACAAAAAAAACAGAAATGTGTGTGTACAGGAAAACCAGACATGCACATATCGGTGAAGCAGCATCAGTAATCAAGCAAGTTCGGTTTCAATCAACAAAGTGTGGACTGAACATCATATATATATATATATATATATATATATATATATGAACACACATGTATGTATATATATGAAGTGCACAACACCTATCCCGTGCACACTCGAAGAACAGTGGATAGAGCTCAATGCAAACACAGTGAAACCCAAATCAACCATACATATGTACATGTGTGAAATAGCATGTATACATATAGGCAGTGTGCAAATTCAAGTGACAATCGATCCACAACGTTATGCAACAATAATTTCACAAACACATATGTATACATAAATACTTATATATGTACACACAGAACCAGATGCAGTAAAAATCAAATGATCAAATGTTCCAGGTCGAAATTTTTTCCAAGTAGCAGTTCGAACCAAAACACTGTTGTAGGAGATTTCAAATTATCGCAAATCAAGCCGCAATTCAATCAACATAGCAAGGTGTCTTGAGTGCCAAAGTGATAACAGAAATTGAACAAGTCAAAATAAAATTCTCATTTCAAAAATATCAAATTGCCAAAGTCAACATAAATTCAAAGCACTAGAAAATTCAAAGTCGTGGTGACCAAAGGATCGAGCAAGTTCAAAATCAAACAAGCCATGACAATCAAGTAATGAAGGTACGATTTGAACAAGTCAGAAACATCTCAAGCATTCAAGCAAAATCGAACGGCAAAACAAATTATCAGACGAACGAAAATCAAGGGAATTAAACCCTATTTAACTGTTAACATCATCGGTAGATAAGGCATCGAGTTCAAGCAAGCTAACCAGTAAAGCAAAAACAAAAAATCATATACCAAATTCATACCGAACTCGGCGAATTTGAAGGAGCCGTGGGAAAATCAGAGAAACTATCAATCGATAGAGCAAGGGACGCTAAATCATATATTCGATCAAGAAACTAGAGTCGACACCTTCGAATTTCATGAGGCCCTAACTATCTTAGAGAGGAACGAATGAAAAAGGAAGCAGACATTATTAACAAAGGAGTTAGGCCGAAGAAACAAAGAGATAAAAGGGGACATTTTTGCTTTATTTTGTTTTTGGGCCAACCTTTATATTTGGGCTTAAAATTTTAAATTAAGGTTTTGTTTTTTAAATTGTTTTTAAAGTTGTATTTTCTGTTTTAGACTTTTGTAAATTCTAGTCGTGTAACTAGGGGATAACTACGGTGGTGTAGTCGAGAATTCGCAACTCAGTGGCTGAGTTGTGACAGAGTTTTGAGCGTAGAGTTAGGTTAGTCAATAGCGTGTGTCATGAGTTTACATTTGTAAGTGTCTGATTACTTAATTTTTATTAGAAATCTTGGGGGTAGCATGTAGGCAGGGTTTTTCGACGCTGGGTAAAACTATGTGTTCAATTATTTGCTTTTAATATTCTATAATTATCCGTGCCGCTATTATTCTACTATTATCAGTGCTGCGATTATTTTATATACTTCTGCATTAAATTTTTATAATTAATAGTATCATCCTATTCACCCCTCACTAGGGTGAAATCTATCCTACAAAGAAGAGTTGGGGGTACCATGGTGGACGGAAATGAAGGGGGAGAGAGGGATGGTGAATGCATACATATATACCAAAATATAAACACTTACATAATTTTAATTAATTTCCTAAGCCTATATAAACCCGCTAACTTTTTTCTCATTTTACAATCTCATTCTCTACTTTTAAATTCCTAGAGGCTTAAGCAAACTCATCTACGATTCTTTTCATATCTTCCAATTTGAGAAAAACCACTTCATTTTGCTTTAAACCTCTTCCTAAGTTCATAAAAATATTTCTACATCTTCTACAACACTCCTCTTCCAAGTTGCAAGCCATAATCCCAAAAAAATAGAAGTACCAAGCCCAAACCTCCCTTTGCCGAGCCCAACCATCACTTGGTTGAGCCATTTCAAGTGTTCGAGTAACCAAAAGCTTCAAGTTTTGCAATATCCTAAAGTTTTTTCAAGATTTGGAAAAATTCCATCTTGAATTTAAAAAGTTTCAGTGAGTAAAACTTTTGTTTTTGAAAAAGAAAAATACTTTATTTTTATGAACTATATGTTGTGAAAATATAGTAGTTGTTGTGTTGAAATACTATGTTATTTCGATGGTATATGACCATGTGTTTATGATTGAGCTTGGAGTTGTGATTTGGTTGTTAAATATTATGTTTTAATATGGACATATGATTGGGTGGTTTTGGTATAATGATAGCGTGTTTATGAAACAAAACCAAGTGTATGTGGTGAAAATGTTGTGAAGTTAGCACCTTGAAAAGTCACAAAGGACTTGAGATCTGATTTGAAAACAAAAGCTCTTTTTCTAGTTTTGTGCTTTGAAAATGTTTTTCCAAGTTTTCACCTTTTGTTTAAATTTTCAAAACTTTTCGATTTGTGTATTCAAACATGTAGTAGCTAGAGTAAAGGTGAAGTTTTTACCTAGAAAATAATTCTAGGGAACTGTGTCCATAGCGATAGTCGATGTGGATGCAGTTCAGAAAATTTCACGATTTCAAGTTTTAAAGTGTTTTTTTGATTGTTTTTGAAAACTCATTTCAAAATAATTTAGTAAGTCAAAAGTTTAAGTTTTTAATTATTTGATTATTTATAATTAGGGTAATTATCACTTAATTAGTTAATTAAGTAATTAGGTTAAATAATTAGAGTTTAAGAAATTATTAACCAAGTTAATTATTTTTAATTAAGGAAGTTTTAAATAATGATTAATTAAGATAAAAGAAAATTGTTTTTATTTAATCAATTTTAATTAAATTAATTAATTATTTAAATTAGATAAATTAATTAATTAATTATTATTTAATCAAAGGTTAATGATTCACTTAATTATTACTTAATTTGGGTTTAATTTTAAATGAATGTTTAATTAATTAATGTTTAATTATTAATGATTTATTTATTTATTTAGGGTTTGATTGTTAATTAATTAAGACTTAACCAAGCTTAATTGAGATTTAAATTTTTAATCAAATAAATTAGGATTTAAATAAGCTAATTTAGGGTTTAATTATGTTTTAATTAAGATTTAGTAAGGTTTAAATTAAGTTTTAACTTGTGATAAAAATTGAGGTTTATACATTTTAAAAGTTCATTAAAAATCTATCGGATATTTATTTAAACCGTTCTTATCTAAATGAACTGTTTTCAAACCGAAGGATCTCTTGGCAAAGCATTAAATAACCTTATGACTAAGAAAATAAATGACATCTATTAGCTGAACAAAATGCCATTCTGCTTTTGTAATAACAAGGACATTCACAAATGTTGATTGATTGTTATGTGTTGACTTCTTATATACCTCTTGTTGTATGATGCCATGATAACTGGATAAGTAAAACCAAATTAAAAACACAATTGTGGTCATTAAACCTCCGATGATTTTATAAGGATAAATATTTCATTTTCCTTTATTTAAAGAATGATTTGACAAATAGTTTTACTAAAGATGCTTTTAACTAATGGGAATGGTTTCCCAGGTTATAAAAAAGAGTTTTTATAAAGAGTTTTATAAATGAATTTGTAACTTTATAAGGTGTTTGGGAAGTGGGTTTGAGTTTTTCAGTAAAGAAGATTTCATAAGTAAGGAAGATATATAAAATGGATGCTTATTAAAGAAAGCTAATATGATTAAGGTTATTTAAAAAGCTATTTTAAACATGAAAGCTTATAAATGATTTTTGGGGTTACTTATAAAAGAAGTTTTAGAATCTGATTTGGATATTCATAAAGATAGTTTATAAAAGGTTTGGATAGTTATAAGAAATTTATACAAAAAGTTTGGATATCTGTAAAGGAATTTATATAAATGGTTTTGATTATTTATAAACGTGTTTTATAAGTGGATTTAGAAGTTTAGAAATTATTTTGATTTTTCTATATATTTTAAGATAGAAAGAGATTCCATGACTGAAATAGATTTGCTAAATAAATATTTCTTTTGAGGCTTAGTGGTTGCTATGGTAAATAAATCTCAAATGGAATTGGTTGTTATTTGTTATTTGTTATTTGTTAGTTAAACAATAGATTATCAAATCTGGACCTGCTTTAACTTAGGAGCTATGTCGTGTATATTCGAGTTTCCCAGTGAGGATTTGATTGGTCAGTGCATACTTCCAAAAGAACCGAAACTGAGTTAGCTAGAAATTATCGCTTAGTTTTGGTGATACCAGTCCCTAGATTTATTGGAACCTATCTAAACTAATAACGAACGATGTTAAATCATATTGAAGTATGCTATGGAGTTACACTATTCTCCTTGAGGGTGATTCTAAAATGGAAGATAGTAATGTGGAAGTTTTGTTCGATCCCAGAACAACTTGTATGTATGAATGCTGGCATTGTATCTCTGCCTAGAGGGCAGTATTAGCATTCCAAGATGGTTTGTTAAGAGGAAGAAGTTAAAGACGTGACCTCATGAGCCGCACATACAAGGAAATGGCAAAAGTAGGGTTTGCAGTATGCTATGTGGTCAGCTACCATTAGGAGCCACCATCCCATTCTAGATTATCCATATTTGAGTTGTTTTACACACAAACACCATGGTAGCATAAGTCCTTGGTGTCAAAAAGGGATGATGTAATCCGGTCCGCCATGTTAAAAGGGCGGCCGGCTTTGTATAGCAAGGGTACATGAAGTTCTTGTCAGACTCCAGTGCATTTTCAGGGGGTATACCATCGGTAGGTAGTCCCTTATATTGCCATAATATGGAATCCATCTCCAATAAGTGCCTTTATGGTTTTGATTTTTGAGCCTAGTATGTTGGAATTTAATATGGTAACAATTTCAGCTATTTTGGATATGTATCTGTACTCTAGACATTATTATAATATCCCTGGATTTTGTATACAAGTGTCTTGGTTATCATAAGGATAAAAACACATCCGTGTTTATATGCGGCATGGTCTTATGAAATATCTTTAATTTCAAAAGTGTTTTAAAGTAATAATTATGTTGCTTGAGTATATTCACACTAGATCCATGTCTGACCTGAAGTTTATTTCCTTTTTCTAAACTCTTGGGTGCTCAAATTTGAATGGGCAGCCAAGTAGTTCAGGTTTTTCCATAGATTTTTTAAGAGCAGCTTGGAGCAGATGCTTCATCGATAGACACTTATTTTTCTAATTTTCCATTGTATTATATGTATATTGTATTCAATTATGTAAGGAAAGATTGTTGTAACTATCCTAGGGTAGAAATTGAATTAGTATGGCTCTGATGTAACATTTTTGAAATGACTTTGTAATATATTATGGTGAGTAATATATGTTGCTGCGTTGCATTGTGAAATTTTATATTGTTTAGTTTCTTCTCTTCTATCTTTTCTTTCTTTCAACCCTAATGATCGGTTTTTTAACACTTGAATACTTAGCATGAAATACAGTAGGCGTATTAGTGTCGTTTTCATGGATCGAAAATCTGATTTTATATTGTTTAGTTTCTTCTCTTCTATCTTTTCTTTCTTTCAACCCTAATGATCGGTTTTTTAACACTTGAATACTTAGCATGAAATACAGTAGGCGTATTAGTGTCGTTTTCATGGATCGAAAATCTGATTGTTACAATCAAGGAGGGGCTATGAGCATATAAGGAGGAGGAGTGGTGTTGCTTTGGTTAGGAAATGCTAAAGGTTGGATCATTAGGATTTTGGTAATAAAAGGAGGTGGTTCTTTATTCTTGTGGCTTTATGCTTGGGTTTGGCATGTTTCTATGTGAGTTATCTCACTATCTTATAAGTATATATCGTGTGTGTGTGAATGTTGTGTGCAAAGTATAATAGTTAAATGATATTAACTAAGTAAAGTTATAAACTTTGAACCTTTCTTGTTTTTTGAAGACAATGATAAATTATATTGTATAACATCAATTTTGTTTCCCTCTTAAACATGTAGCATGGCCATGAATTGATATTTAAATAGTTGTTTAACTTGACATGTTGAATTTAAGTAAGTTTGAAAGTGTTGAAGCGAGAATAGTCATTATAAGTGTAGGAATTTTTATAAATAAATGGGATATTCTTAGGGGTTTATTTCCATGGGTTTTAAGTACCCTAATGGTAGTACTTACTATAAAATTTATTTTCTTGTATTATCTGTTAGAATGGTCAAAACTATTTGCAAAGATTGTGCTTTTCAATGTTGTTTTTAACAAAGGCTTTTAATAGCATTTACAAATGCTACAGTAAGTTGTTTATGATTTTAAGTGTTTAAAAATGATATTAAATTTGATATTTTCCTCTAATCTTTTTAGAGATATTTTCTAACATAATTTAAAGTATTTTAAAGTTAGTTTGAAGTTTAAATGTATTTTCAATATTTATATAAGTATTTTTAAAGTAAAGAGGTTTTACAATATAAAACATGTTTTTCATCAAATTAAAAATTAGTTATTTTCAAGTTATATTTTACATAAATATTTAAAGCCTATTTAGAGGTATTTTAAAGTATATATAAGTTGGAAAAATGTAATTGACTAGGCTTAACACTAAAAGCCAACGATGTAGACTTCTCTATTTTCTAAGAGTTAAGATTGTTGTCAAGTAAGGATGGAGCAACAAAGCTCTAACATACCGGGCTTCCCTCTTGAACAAGGAATTGTTAAGTTGGAATGTTGAAAACATGTTAATCTTATTGTTTACTTATGTTTTTAAGAGGTAATTAACTTTGCTTAATGCTAAAAGCCAACGAAGTAGGCTTAATTATTTGTGAGTGTTAAGATTGATGTAAAGTAGAGATGGAAAAATAGAGCTCTTACCAATCGGGCTTCCTCTAGGTGAGGAATAGTTAAGTCGGGAATGTTGGAAATGGGTTAATCATGTTTTTTGTTACTTGTTTATGGAAATCATTATTACTATACTTAACACTAAAAGCCGATGGGTAAAGTTGTCTATTTGTGAGATTTAAGAATGAGTGTGTAGGCAAGGCTTTGATGCAACCAGTGCTCTAACTTACCTGGCTTCACTCTTGAATGAGGAATGGTAAAGTTGAAATGTAGGAAACGAGTTAAGTATACCAATATTGATTGGTATAAGCAGTTGTTCTAATTAGATAATCGTTTAGACGACTATCGAACTTAACCTATTATTAACTTAAATCTTTAGAAGAATGTTTTTAAAGATGATAGAAGTATGAAATGGTTTTAGCTTTGTTGTGACAATGTATTAATAACATCCATCATTAACCCTTTTTGAGTATAATTATGAATGTAAATAGGTCTTTTAAAGAATATTTTAAAGATAAGCATAAGTGACATGGTTTTGGGATTGTAGTGATAATATTTAAGTAACATTAGTCTTAAACTTTTCGAATGGATTTGTGAAATTACATAGATCCTTAAAATGGATATTTTGAAGGAAATTATAAGTAAGGAATATTTTTGAAAAAATAGAAAAAGCAAAGATTTAAAATAAGAAATTTTGTTAATTATTTGTGAATATACTTATACCATTCAAGATTAATATATGAATACTCTTTGAAGTACAAAAAAGAGTACAATGAATAGTAGAAATTGAGATGTTTTATTAGGTAAAAGAAGTTTTACTAATAAAAGGAGTTTTAATTAATAAAGGATAAATTAAGCAAAAAAGGGATTAGAAGTCGCTTATATGACTTGATCTTTCTTTGTGTGACTTGATCGTGCTTTGTATGTTTATTCATTTATGTAAAACATTTAGTCATATACTTTGCACTTAAAACCAATGGAGTAGGCTTGTCTATCCGTGGGAATTAAAATTGATGTTCACGTAGGGATATGAACAATAGATCTCTAACCTACTGGTTGCACTCTTGATCACGGAATAGTGTGATGTTGCAACGACTCGGCTTTTCGACCCTCGAATGTCGCCACTAATACATCCATGGTATTTACGTGTCGAGCACCCAAGTGCTAGAAAGACAAACTATTAGGGCTAAAAAGAAAAAATAGAACAAGGAAGAAAGAACGCTTTATCATAATCTCACATGCAACCTTTCCCCTTTTCGGGCTTCAAAGTTCATATTTGAATATTTTCTACTCCCACCAAGACCTGCATCAATGGCCGGTCCATCCAGGCTCACACCTTAGATTTTGCAACAACCATCACATCCTCATACTCATCAAGGTAGGCAACCACATTGATGGTCGAGTGTGGGTGGCACGCTTAAGTGCCATCCATTTTCAGGCTAGTTGATTTGACAGATGAGTTGTTACACATTCCTTAGTGAATTTTGACTTCCATGACCACGATCCTACTGTCTTAATTGAACAACACCCTTTGTGTGTTCTTGGTTAGTGTAAGGGCACTGTAAGCCGATTTTCGGGTCATCCTGCATAGCCTGTTTTGCTTACCAAAAATGACCCACTTAGAGCTCTCGATCCCATGCCACGGCTCACCAAAGTAGTTGCAACATCATGCCCATTTGAAATTTGAGAATAGGTCAAGGGTGGTATGCCCTTGATGCCTCTAATCATTTGCTTTACCCGATAGAAATCGCATGCAAGCTCCAGCTATCTTAAGGAAAACTTCGAAAAGAATAACTAGTAGATGGTTTGATTAGTCTTTCACCCCCATACCCAAGGTAGACGAACAATTTGCAAGCCGGTATTACTACTAGCCTCCACCAGAGTTTCATCTATTTCTCCTTGCTCAGGAATATTTTATCATCTTTTAGTTCCTGACACGAAGGCTCCCACTCCAACCCTTCACAAAAGATCAAGCACGGTCGGTGGTGCACCTTACAAAGGAGATCCCACCCTTCAGCTTCCTTGCACATTTCGAGTGTTCACACTCCATCAACTTGCATGCATGTCAGACTCCTTGATCCGTATTTCAGAACGGCTCGAATGGGGAGCTCACTAGATAGTGCTAAGAGTGATCAAGTGCATTGCAAAGGATGCACCACTGAAGCATGCACTGTATTCGTAACTGCACTACTGAAGCATGCACTGTATCCTCAACTTCATCGACGACATTACCATAGGCAAATCAAACACCCAATGCTTAGAATGCAAGCATAGCTCGTAATAATCCATGCGCCAAGCCAAGTGGTAACCAACGCTAGATGCGAGTAATTCAACATCAAACCAGCATGCATCGTCGACCCACATTCATTTCCCTCCTAATGATTTCAAGCACTCTTTGAATCTCTTTTCAAAAAAAAATTCTCTCTTTCCCTCACAGTATTTATTAGCTATCAGTTTCTCGCTGCTATTTAGCCTTGAACGAAGTTTACAACCCAACTGGGGCTACATTCCCAAACAACCCGACTCATCGACAACGCCTCATGCTACAATATGGTTCAAGCCGGATGATGCTATCACCCTCCTTGACACCCCTTTCCAAGGGACCAAGGCCCAATCCTGTGATGATGATGCTACTTAAGACTACGATTTAGGTAGCAAAACTACCTAATTCTAAAGCTGGGTTTTCCAGATTCGCTTATCATTACTAAGGGAATCTTCATAAGTTTCTTTTCCTCCACGTATTGATATGCTTAAACTCAATTGGTTGCCCCATTCAATCTGAGGTCATGTTTTGAGCTTGCAACTAAGGCAATCGAAAATGGTTTTAGTTAGTGTTACATCATGCATAGTACTGCTAGATGAAGTTAGTGACATCTGTGTTAACTCGATACACCATTCGCCACGCGTAGACCTAACATCAACATTCACTTATGCCAGCCACATAATTAAATGATGCAGGGTTAATCTCCACATCCACCATCACTTATGATATGTTTATCATAGGTGGGTAGTTAAAATGACGCAAGGTGTGCCACCCAAACAGACGTGCTCTTGACATAATGGCCTCGAGACAACTTGCATTCAAAGACCCGATGGTTCACGGGATTCTGCAATTCGTACCAAGTGCCGCATTTCACTACGTTCTTCGCTGACACTAGTGCCAAGATATCCATTTCCAGGAGTCATTTAGACGCTCACAAAAATAACACAAAGCATATCAAAATGATGGCAATGCTCTCAAACAACAACCGTCGTTGGCACGAACTGTGATGATTTCTTATTTCTACTCTACTTCTTACTTCAAATAAAGCAAGATGAAGGCAGCAAATGAAACCATCTAAATAATGCAAGTGCTAAATGTACAAATACCTAGTTCTTACTGGGTATGAGTACAGTTTCACAATTGTTCAAAAAGGAACTCTACAATGATCCTTCCATAAGTTCACCTACGAAAACCTTGTTATGACTTCTCCTTACTCTAAATGATAAGGTTCAGTGGACTTCTTGCAATGCCACAAGCAACGAACCACCTCTATCACCACCATCATAACACTTCACCAGACCATTCAATCAGTAGAAACGACAAGCAGTGTGTACAAATGGCAGTGATGTAACCAATGTGAGCTGACTTGACGTGTGAGGTAAATTATATTATTAATTATTTTATTTTAAAGCAGGAAGACGATTATCTCCACTTTCTAGTGGAACGAGGATTACGAAGTCCCTTATGGGGATGTGATAGCCAGAAGTTTTTGCTAGCCCCATTCTAGCTTGACCAACTGTAGGGTCGCTTCCGATGCGGTTGCAACGATATGGCCCCTTCGTCGCATGGCCACAATCTACTACATAGGCCAATGGGATGAATTTAGAACGAGGCAAGGAGGTTGAGTTGGGAGCAAGAACGAGGAGGTGAGGGAGCGACATGCTTTTATTATGCAGCTATGGACTGGCGAGGACACTCACAAAAATGTTTACGAGTAGGGTCTCACTTTGCACCTGAGAAGCATCAAAACTCAGGTGTAAACTCAGCTTCTTGTAGTAACAATAATAACAAAACATATAATAGCAGTAGCAGACATGAAAATAAAAGTAAAGAATAAAATGAATAAATCTAATACTGATAAATAAATATAAATGAATTGATGTTTGATGTGTGTTCTGTGCTATGTGTAATGTGTAAATGTGTGCAATATGTGAGATGTGTGATGTGTTCGATGGATATTCAACGTTTAATGTGTGATTTTTATAATAGTGATTTGATGTTTGATGGATGTTTTGATGTTTGACGGGCTATGGATGTTGTTGGATGTATCATAGATGTTTTATTATTCATTGGCCTGGATCTCTTTATCATGCTATGTACGTGTATTTCCTTGAGAAACCATACATATGCTCACCACTGAATCTAGACGTTATCTGACCCATTTATTATTTATATAATACTCAGGTCAGTCTAAGACATTTCAGGTTCACGGACGATGTGACTAGATGACTTATCAGGCTTATTTGGAGGGTGTATTACTAGATGTATTGTGTATTGTATATTAGGACTCGTGTATGTATATGATGTTGGATTAGATGTATTTGATTTATCATGTGTATAACTGAAATTTAGTGGGAATTTGATTTTTTTTGTCACACTCACACTTAGATGATGTATTATATTTTCATCACTGCATTGATGACTCTTTATTCTCCATAATTTATATTATATTACGTATTGTTCTATCCTCGGGCATCACATGTGCTTATTGCTTTGTACCGAGGTTGTCTACGTCGAGGTGAGAGAATTTATGTTATGAGACGTATTCGGTGTTAGTCGAAGGGAATATTTATGTGTGCTTCAGCCGCATCACCTCATTCTCCATGTTACTCGATAGTATTTTTGATAATACTCTTTAGTAATATGGGTATAGAGGTGGGGTGTTGCAGTATGGCTTGTTTCTGCGTTGTTATGATGAAATTTCGTGATCAAAATTATTTTAAGGGGGAAGGAAGCAATGACCTGAAATTTTATCATTTTGATTTAAGAATATTTGATAAATTTTCAATTTATAATGAATGGTTGTTTTCTTCAAATAACCCACTTTTAAATTAATAGACAATGATTATAAACTTGTTTTGAAAGTTTTTTTACAAAAATATGTAGGTAGATGAAAAATTGAAAATATGATTGAAAATTGTTCTTTGAATTTTTGACTTTTCATTGACCAAAAGTTGTTGGAACAGATTGTGCACACTAGTGTACATGTGTGTACACATAAACAAATAAGGAAAAAATGGTTTAGATAGAAACAAAAATTTAAATGGAAATTAAGTGATTAATTAAAAAGTAAACTTTTCTTTTTAACTTAAAAAGAATAAAGTATGAAAGTATAATACAAAAAAAGGACATTAGAAAAGAAGATGTGCATATTGTTTTGAAGTCATTATGAGTTCGAGTCATCTCATATAAATACACTCTTCCCCTTTAGTGGATGCTCCAAAACCAATCGATGAATTTTCGGTAAACTTAACTTCGGTTCTTTCGGAAATAAACAGAAAATACATAAGAGTAGAGATCACCTCCTAACCGTTTAAGCGGATGGATTTCCTTATCTTTTGTCATCGAAGAACACATGAGTTTACACATAAAGTATAGCACCATCAAATATAACCATACCATATAATTTCGGTTTTTCTTCTAGATATTTCCAAAGTTATATTTGGACAATTTCGACAGCCGACTAAATGACTATCTGGTGCAAGATAGATGTTTGTAAATTGAAACCAAGTTTAGTATAGTTTCCATAAACAAATGAACATATGCAACACTACCAAGCCATACAAAGCACGACCAGGCCATATCATGTTTTTCTCAGCTACTTAATCCCTTCTGTTTAATTAATTCTTTATAATTAAAAAGTCCTTTATTAATAAAATTCTTTAATCTAATAAATTTCTATCTTTTTCCAAAAGATTTCATAATTATAATTTACTTCAAAATGATATTTTAATGATCTAAGTACTTTGCAAATCGATTTAAAAGGTTTAAGAAAATTTTACTTGAACATTGTCACTACAAACCCAAGACCATTTTGCTCATGCTTATCTTTAAATCATTCTTTAAAGATCTATTTACATTCATTAGTATAATCAAAAAGCGCTAAAGACAAATGCTATTAACACATTGTTATAACAAACTCAAAACCATTTTTATACTTGAGTTCATATTTGGACAAGTTCAGTATTTGACGAGTTAACTATCAAGTTCTAAAACCGATTGCTTATAGAAATCATGATTCGTACGCTTAACTCGTTTCTGATATTCCAACTTAACTGTTGCCTATTCAAGAGTGAAGCCAGATAAGTTAGAGCACTAGTTGCATCAATGCCTTGCCTAGACACTACATTCTTGAATCTCACAAACAGATAAGTCCACCACGTCGAGTTTTAGTGTTAAATGTGGTATTAATGATTCACATAAAGAATAAGAAATCAACACGATTAACACGTTTTTTGACATTTTTCAATTTACTATTCCTCGGCCAAGATGGAAGCTCGGTAGGTTAGATCTCTATTACTTTTTCCCTACTCGACATAAATTTTAACGCTCATAAATAGATAAGCCTTATTTCGTCTGCTCGATCACATATATTTTACTCCTAAACTAGTATAGATCACTCGACCTCTCTAATGCTGACTTCGATCAGGTTCCTTGATTATAAACCTTCGTTCCCCTTATGTAGCCATATACCATGATAGAACAATTTAGGACCATATCAAGAATATGTATCGAGCATTCTTCATTAAGAATCTAGTGAAAACCCCTTTTTCGGACTGGCGTATATTACCTCCACATACTCGAATACTGAATCGAGAACTATCATGCGACTAAAATGGTCTACGTACAACTTAGGTATTTACCCTATTGGATTCTTAACTACACCAATTCCTTTTTAATCATGTTTATTTATCCAAATAGCATGTCATCCAGTAGTAGAATCATTTATGCATCATTTAATAAATAATAGTTTCAAGTTTACCAACATTTTATAACTTAAGTTCATACATGTTTAATACTTTACTACATCCTAAGATTACACACAAATATCAAATTTGTACAAAATACATTTATAAAATTTAGAACTTGTTTTAACTTGCTATCGTCTCAATTAATGTGTTATATAAATCAACTTTTTATTTTTCAAAACACTTAATCGCAAGTTCTATAATAATTCAGTAGTTTCATACTATCCAAAATAACTGAATATTCCTTTTCATTTAGCAAATGAAATTGCCAAACAAAATATCATATCATGATGCATGTCCATACTTTCCTAATGCAAGAGCTATAAGTGTCCATGATATTTCTTAATAAGAAAACTTCAGAACTAGACATCGATTTTTATTTCAGATCATTTTGAGATAATATATACATATAACTTTTGTGATATCCCAGAATTTCAAGGAATTTGAAATATGATAATCTCTTATTAAATTATTTAAAATTGGTAAAATTGTTATTTTCAATTATAAATAACCAAAATAATTAACAGTGTGATGTTTTTAAATATAAGTATAAATGGATTTTAAAATAGAATTACTATTTTTGAGTTAATAAGGTGTTTGTTTATATATATTTGAGACTGATTTTAAAAATAGATAGTTAAATAAAGTTATTATTTTCAAATTTAACTTGTGTTTGTTTAAAATTAATATATATATTTGAATTGATATTAAATTAGATACTAAATTGAATTTGAATTTGAATTTAAATTTGGATTTTTATTTAAAGAATATATATCTTGAAATTATTTTGGATATAAAATATATGAATAAGTTTTTATTTAAAATGATATTTATTTTCCTTAAAGGAATATTATTTATATGAATTTGGAAAGTGTTTATCAAATAGTAAACAAATAAAAAAGTTTTATATTAACATTTAAAAATGAACTAAATATACTGTATGTGATTTTATTTAAATTATAACCGGTTTATACTTTATTTTCTTTTAAAGATTTTATTTATATAAAATTTAGAAAGCATTTATTAATTTAAAAGGTATTTATTAATTAGGAAAATTAATTTAAAAGCTTTTAAAAATCATTTAAAAATATTATAAAAATGAATTATTACAAGTGTAACTTTTAAAACCATATTAAATACACATGTAAGATAATTAGCCTTTAATATGACAAGTGTTAAACATTTGGGCAAGTGTCATTCCATTATTTTTATTTTCCTTTAATTTTAATAAAAATTCTAATAAACATTTTATAAACTCTCATCCACTCTCATTTATTTCTTTCTTATCTCCTCATTTTCAAAGAAACCTAAACCATGTTAAACTATTTCTTTCACAAACCAGAAATTAAATCAGTAAAAATTCTTCAATGAAAACTTTCTCAACTAAAAATCAAAACAACTCTAGTTCAAATGCAACCCTGTAAATTATTTCCTCCTCAAGCCTGTAGCAAAGATTTAAAGCAAGCTTCAACCCAAATTTTTTAAGCCAAGCCTGTAACAGATTTTTTTCAAATGCAAACCCGAAGTACATTTGTCAGGCAATCTTCTCAACAGCAATTAGCTTCAACTTGCAGTAATCAAAGTTTTGTAGTTTCAAAGAAAATCAAAAGCTTTTCAGTTTTAAAAAGCCTCAGCAATTCAAAGGTTTCCAGTCTCAAAAACCCAAGCAATTCAGTTTTCAAATCCCAAAAAAATCAAGTCTCTGCTTTTTAAAAATTGGTGAGTAAACTTTTTAAATTAAAAGATAAGCAAATTTTAGTCTGTTGCTTGTGAAAATATCTGAGATGAATGATGCTTTGTTTGTGTATATATGATTGATGTCTCTGTGTTTATGAGTGTTGTAAGTGTGCACGCCTGTTGTACATAATCATCTCTGTTCTTGGTTCAGAAAATAAAAAATTTGATTTCCTAAATCTACTCACCTGATCTTTGTTCGACTTAGAGATTCAAACATTATGTGTTTGTTTAATCATAAATTTAAGCTTAATTTTTTTTAAAGCAATATAAGTTGAATTTTGTCCTGGAATCAAGAAATATAGTAGCGGTTCTAAAATGCATGATAAATCAAGTATTATAATTTGATAATCCAATCACATATCTTGAAACTTCCTTGGAAAATATGATTTTTAAGATGGGTGATTGCCCACCGTGGCGTCGGCGGTGTGAAGATATAGTTTTAAACCCTAGATTTTGGTAGAGCTGGAAAATTGGATCACTTCTTTCTCTCTGGTACATCGAGTTCGATGGGACTTTGGGGATGGGTTCGTGGATGGTCAGAGATGTCGTGGCTAGGGTTATAGCTGCTCAGATGATCGGAGGCGTGTGATCGAAGGGAATTATGGTGATGTTTAGAAGTTCCAGTTTCATCTACTTGGCTTGATTTTGATAGGAAGTTTTTGATGTGATTCGAAGGTAGGGATTGAAGGTCTGGGTGATTGTCGAGTTTCCGAAAGGTTCGTCGATGGTCGGAGGAGCTTCAACCGTTGGTGCACGTGCATGGAGGTGTAGTTTGTGTCAGAGGTAGTGTTGTGATTATGGCCTGGTTGACTCGAAGGAGATATCGGGTTTTGGAGGGTGGTAACTCGAGTTCGTACTCGAGTAGTTTGTGGGATTAGGCCTGCAAAGTTTTTAAAACTCAAATAAAATTCAAATTTTTGAAAATAAGGGGAAAAAAGAAGAGAAACTCGGGGGTAGATCCGAGTAGCCTTCGGGTAAAACCCGAGCAACAGTTTTGAACAGTTTTAAAATGTTTTAAAATCAATTTGGTTTTGAAATTTGAAATTTAAATCTAGTTTAAAACTTTCTTATTTAAACTTACTCGTTTTGTAATTGTTCTTTAACAATTGGTTAAGAAGTTTTGAAAATTTGTTCAAGTTAAATTTTGTAAAATTAAGTAATTTTAAAACTTAACTTTAAAATGAAATTTAAGATTTTTATAAAAGTAAGTTTTAAAATACAAATTGAAATTAGTTTTCAAAACTTCTACTTGATAATGTTTTAAGTTATTTTAAGGAAGTTATGTTTGTTAACTTTAAAATTATCAAGTTAAATGGTTATTTTATTTCAAATCTTAATTAACCGATTTAATGAAGTAAAATTAATTATAATGATAAAATGTTGTAAAAATAATAATGGTAATAAGGGTATTTATAAGATAATGTTTTGTCTTAAGATAATGAAGGTTTAATGATTTGAGATTAACTAAGTTAATTAAGGAAATTAAGTGTAATTAATTAATTTGATTAATTAATTATAAAGGACAATTAAGTAATCAATTAAGAGTAATTAATTGGTTTAGTTAATAAACAATTAAGGTTATAAATTAATTAATCACAGGTTAATCAATTGTAATTAAGGAGTACTAATTAAAGATTGTTAACTAATGATTAGAGATTAATTAATTGAGTAATTAAGTAATTAAGAATTAATTAGTAATTAAGATTGATTAATTTAGTAATTAGAGAGTTGTTAATTAAGTAATTAGAGATTAATTAATTAATAATTAAGAAGTACTTAATGTGTATTTATGTTTCATTAATTAATAATTAGGTTTTATTAATTAATACTTAAAGGATTAATAAAAGAATTAATGATTAATCAAATAGTGATTAAGGATTGATTAATTGGCAATTATGGATTAATTAATTTAAAATTAAGGTTTTTAATTAATAATTAAATTTTATTAATTAATAATTATGGCATAATTAATTAGTTAATTGATGATTAATTAATTGATTATAAGATTAATTATGGATTAATTAATTTGTATTGAGAGATATTGATTATTAATTAAGGTTATTAATCAATAGTTAATGGATAATTAATCAGTTAATTAAAGGATAATTAATTGATTTTAAAAGTAATTAAGGATTTATTACTTTGTAATGAAGAAGATTAATTAATAATTAACTTTATTAATTTATAATTAAAGGATAATTGATCTGTGATTAGAGATTAATTAATTTATTGATAAAGAAATTAAGGATGATTAATCAAGGATAATAAATTTAAGTGGTGATTAATTAATTAAATATTTGTAATTAATTAATGATTAGGATTAGGAGATTAATATTTAAGTAATTAATTTAATTTAAATTGATTAAATTAATTATGATATGGGTTAATAATTCCAGTTTGTGAATGATTGTTTATGTAGAATATTTGAATTGGTTGATATCTATTAGATGATATGTTGTGATATTATGTGATGTGATATTAGATATATCAGTGATAAATGTGTGATATTTATCTGTGTTAATGTTGTGTGAATTCGAAGTATTGAATTGAATTGAATTAAATTGTTTAAATCTTTAAACAACTTGGCCTTTAAGATACATTTGGATTTCGTTGAGACCGGGATCGGGAAATCAAATTTGATTATCCGAAAACCACATCGATCCAAGTTAAACGTTAGGTCGGAATTCAAGTGAAGAGCAAGTGGAAGACTCGAAGTGTAAGAACTATTTGCCGTTAAAACTCTGAGGGTGATTCCAATACGAGTATAACAGAGATAGTGCTTTCAGGTTCGAGATGGAGTTTCAGAGTGCAAGGGTTATTGTCGTTAACTCTGAGGGTGATTCGAATATGAGTGTAACGAGATAATGCCTTCGGTTTCGTTCGAACCCGGAATGAACTTGTATGGATTGAATGCTTTCAGAACATCGTCAGGTGGACGATGAACATTCTAAGATAGATGTGTTCTATAAAGGTAATCGTAGCCTCAAGCCTCATCAACCGGGAATGGCTAAAACAGGGAAGATGCAGCAAGGCTAAGTGAGTCGCGCTCAAGTAGGACAAGAGCTTCCCCTATCTAGATGTCCCATTTTATTCGGCTGTGTGGGCAGTTGGACTATAGCCAACTGCGGGGTTGTCTTGTTTGGGACTGTTCAGTAAGGAATGGTTCCGGCCTTGTGTTGCAGGGGGTCGGGAGTGATCCTCGGTATGTTGATCTAGGCCACGTACCGTGAAGGGCGGTACCCCAGTAGCCCTGCCATTGATGGAAACCCATTCTTCCTACGTGCCCTTACAGTTTTGATTATATAACCCACTTTGTGGTTATTATGCTGGAATTTAATGAATGTAACAATTTCGGCTATTTTCTATTTATTTGAAAACCCTAGACCCTATTAAATATCACTGGATTTCCTATCAAATGTTTTGGTTAGCGTAAGGTAAAAACTTACCCATGTTTATGTATGGGAAGTCTTACGTGATACCTTTGTTTTCAAATGATTTAAAGTTAAGCAACTTTAACCGTTTACTCACAATAGACCCATGTCTAACCCGAAGTTTATTTCTGTTTTTCTTAAACTCTTGGGTACTCAAATTTTTATGAGTAGCCAAGTGATCAGGTTTTGGCTTGACGAATATTGGATAGCATGGAGCAGGAGTCCAGACGTAGCTATATCTATCGATTTCTGCTATGGTGTCTTTGTATGTTGTATTGGAATGTAATGGATTAGACAGATCTTTATAACTGTCTAATGTGAAATGTTGTCGTAATCTGTGTAACTCTGATGTAATGACTATGTAATATCTATTTGTTATATTTTATTTTGTTCTGTTTTTGCTATGAGATTTTGATATTGTTGAGTTCTTTCTTCTATCTATTCTATTTCTACCTCTTTCTTTCTTATTAATGATGCGTCTTTCTATGGAATGAAAGGCGGGTCGTCACAGTTGGTATCAGAGCATAGGTTGAGATAATACCTAGGCTCTGGAATAGTGTCTATCTTGAGAGCGCGTATTTGTAATTTTTATATAATTATATATCCACATAAATTTGTTGGGTATCTGTTTGGATTTTCAACATGAGTTCTAGAGAAGATTTATCTTTCTCTTTGTTTGGTTGACCGCCCTATCCTTGTATCTAATCCTATAGGCAGGAAATTGAGTTGATAAGATCTGTAGAAGGTTAAGACTTTCTTATCTCCCCCATAGTTTTCTTGTGACCTATCAATATTGGATCTCGAAGGGTTTGATCTTATTCTGGATATGGATTGGATGGATAGTATAGGATTGTTTCTTGGGAGACTGTGTTGGGAAGAATCGCAAAAGTGACTTGCGATGATTTCGAAGTTTATTTGAGCATATGTTGGTTGGAAGTGAGGCATCTCCAGAAGGCATAGAGTCCATCGAGGTGGTCAGAGATTTTTCGGATGTTTCAATGGGAGTGAAGGTTTGTCCCCATCGAAAGATAGAGTTTCAGTTCGTCACAGTTTCAGGAGCTGTGCCTATTGTTCAGCACTAGTAGAAGGATGACGCCGAAGGAGAGAGAAGAGTTGGTGTAGCAGATCCAAGAATCTTTGAGGAGGCATTTTGTTTCTAGTGAGGACATTTATGTAGAACCAGCCAAGATAGCTACATTCAGGATTGAAACAACCGCAGTTTTCTGAGTTTGGCAGGATTCTACATGAAGTTTATCAAGGATATTTTTAAGATTTCTTTGCACTTAACCAAGTTGACTCGGAAAGGATCAAAGTTAAGGGACCCGAGTATGATGAGGCTTTCCTGGACTTGAAGGCAAGGCTGACCAGTGTGCCTGTTCTAGCTATTTCGTATGGCATGAGTAAGTTGAGGTCTACACGGACGTTTGTGTATGCCAGAGAAGGATGGATTGAGTCAAGAATGGTCAGTGTTCCAGTTTTGAGATTTTTGACCAAGGAACTTTGAGGATCATCGGAAGGAGTGTGTTTCGAATATTATGGATTTGACGCAAGGAGTTCTGTCAGAGACTCTTCTGGTGGCCGAGCATGATGAAGGATGTAGCCGCTTTCTTCAATGGATGTGCGATCTGTCAACAGGTGAAGGTGATCAGCAGAAGACCGCAGGTCTATTGCAGCCTTTGAAAGATCCAAAGTGGAAGTGGAAAATGATTTCTTTGGATTTCATCGACGGTTTGCCAAGGACCAAAGAGGGAATATGGGTAATTGAAGACCGGTTAACCAAGAGCGCCCATTTTATTCCAGTCAAGGCAACCCGTATTGCAGCATCTTTGGCTGAGTTTTCTTGAAGGAGTTTGTCCGACTGCTTGGTGTTTCAGTCAGCATTGTTAGCGATCGTGATCCTATCTTCTCCGGCATATTTTGGGAGGCTTTTCTATCAACTTTAGGTTCGAGTTTGAATTTGAGTTCAACCTATCATTCCCAGATCGACGGTCAGACGGAAAGGCTGAATAGAATTTTTAAGGTTGTGCTGAGAGCTTGTGTTTTGGATTTGATGGATTTTGGAGGACCATCTGTATTAAATGGAATTCTCGCATGGTTATCAAGCGAGTATCTAGATGGCACCCTATGGATTTTTGTACGGAAGACCTGGAAGATTCCCTTTCTGTTGGGTAGAGTCGAGAGTTCGTCGTGTTCTTGGACCAGTTTGATCTTTGAGGTATCTATGAAGGTGAAGCTTATCTAGAAGAGCTTGAGAGCAGCACAGGATCGTTAGAAGGACATGCGAACAAGAGACAAAGACTACTGGAATTTGAGATTAGAGATTCAGTCTTCGTCAAAGCTTCCTGATATAAAGGAATTATCTGATTTGGAAAGACGAGAAATTTGCTCCAAAATGTGTTAGTCAATTCCAAGTACTCGAGAGCTTTAGTGTTGTGGTCTACAGGATTGAATTGCTAGTCCAGATGGCTGGAATTCACAATATTTTTCACGTATCTTATCTGATGAAATACGTGAATGATCCATCTTAGTTGGGATCTGCTGTTCAGTAGGATATGGTAGTTGAGCTATTTTTTTTTAAAGTGTGGTCTGATTTTTGATTTAGATTTATGGAAGTAAGAGGAAACTCTGGATCATAGGGGTTTAGCTAGTTAAGGTTCTGTGGGGCTAGGATATCAGAGTTTGTCTTGGAAAACTCTGAGTAGTTTAGGAAGACTTATCCGGAATTGTGTCCAGATAGCTAGGGATGTTTGTACGAATGAATTGTTTATTCGAATAAATTGGTTGTTTGGATGAAATTGTTTGTTTGGTTGATAGTATATGTTTGATATGGATGCTTAGATTGTTGAAATGAAATAAAAGTTTTCACATTATCTCTGTTTTAAATTTCGGGGACGAAATTCTTTTAAGGGGGGAGGAATGTGATATCCCGGAATTTCAAGGAATTTAAAATGTGATAATTTCTTATTAAATTATTTAAAATTGGTAAAATTTTTATTTTCAAATATAGATAACCAAAATAACTAATAGTGTGATGTTTTTAAATATAGGTATAAATGGATTTTAAAATAGAATTATTATTTTTGAGTTAATAAGGTGTTTGTTTATATATATTTGAGATTGATTTTAAAAATAGAATTTTAAATAAAGTTATTATTTTCAAATTTAATTTGTGTTTGTTTAAAATTAATATATATTTGAATTGATATTAAATTAGATAATAAATTGAATTTGAATTTGAATTTAAATTTGGATTTAGATTTGTATTTAAAGAATACATATCTTGAAATTCTTTGGAAATAAAATATATGGATAAGTTTTTATTTAAAATGAGATTTATTTTCCTTAAAGGAATATTATTTATATAAATTTGGAAAGTGTTTATTTAATAGTAAACAAATACAAAAATTTATATTAACATTTAAAAATGAACTAAATATATTGTATATGATTTTATTTAAATTATAATTGGTTTATACTTTATTTTCTTTTAAAGATTTTATTTATATAAAATTTAGAAATCATTTATTAATTTAAAAGGTATTTATTAATTAGGAAAATTAATTTAAAAGCTTTTAAAAATCATTTAAAAATATTATAAAAATGAATTATTACAAGTGTAACTTTTAAAACCATATTAAATACACATGTAAGATAATTGGCCTTTAATATGACAAGTGTTAAACATTTGGGCAAGTGTCATTCCATTATTTTTATTTTTCATTAATTTTAATAAAAATTCTAATAAACATTTTATAAACTCTCATCTACTCTCATTTATTTCTTTCTTATCCCCTCGTTCTCAAAGAAACCTAAACCATGTTAAACTATTTCTTTCAAAAATCAGAAATCAAATCAGTAAAAATTCTTCAAAACCTGAAAACTTTCTTAACTACAAATCAAAACAACTCTAGTTCAAATGCAACCCTGTAAATTATTTCCTCCTCAAGCCTGTAGCAAAGATTAAAAGCAAGCTTCAACCCAAAAATTTTAAGCTAAGCCTGTAACAGATTTTTTTCAAATGCAAACCTGAAGTACATTTGCAAGGCAATCTTCTCAATAGCAATTAGCTTCAACTTGCAGTAGTCAAAGTTTTGCGGTTTCAAAGAAAATCAAAAGCTTTTCAGTTTTAAAAAGCCTCAGCAATTCAAAGGTTTCCAGTCTCAAAAAACCAAGCAATTCAATTTTCAAATCCCAGAAAAATCAAGTCTCTGCTTTTTTAAAAATTGGTGAGTAAACTTTTTAAATTAAAAGCTATGTAAATTTTAGTCTGCTTCTTGTGAAAATATATGAAATGAATGATGCTTTGTTTGTGTATATATGATTGATATCTCTGTGTTTATGAGTGTTGTAAGTGTGTGTGCCTGTTTTATATAATCATCTCTGTTCTTGTTTCAGAAAATAAAAAATTTGATTAAAAATGCTAAATCTACTCACCTGATCTTTGTTAGGCTAAGAGATTCAAACATAACATGTTTGTTCAACCATAAATTTAGGCTTAAAATTTATTTAAAGAAATATAAGTTGAATTTTGTCCTAGAATCAAGAAATGCAGTAGCAGTTCTAAAATGCATGATAAATCAAGTATTATAATTTGATAATCCAATTACATATCTTGAAACTTCCTTGGAAAATGTGATTTTTAAGATAAAAATCTTGAATTTTAGTTTAGGATGTTGTGTGAAATTTAAGGTTGACTGGAATTTGGGTTTTTAAGTTTTTCTGGTGATCATTGGGAGATGAGGCCTCGGGTTTTTATCTGGAGGTGGAGGGATGTGCGGCGAGACTAGGAAAAATGGCTGGAAGGGTGAATGTCCACCGTGACGTCGGCGGTGTGAAGATCTAGTTTTAAACCCTAGATTTTGGCCGAGCTGGAAAATTGGATCAGTTCTTTCTCTCTGGTACATCTAGTTCGATAGGACTTTGGGGATGGGTTCGTGGATGGTCAAAGATGTCGTGGCCGGGGTTGCAGCTGCTTAGATGATCGGAGGCATGTGATCGAAGGGAATTTTGGTGATGTTTAGAAGTTCCAGTTTTATCTACTTCGCTCGATTTTGATTGGAAGTTTTTGTGAGTGATTCGAAGGTAGGGGTCGAAGGTCTGGGTGATTGTCGAGGTTTCGGAAGGTTCGTCGATGGTCGGAGGAGCTTCAACCGTTGGTGCATGTGCACGGAGGTGTAGTTTGTGTCAGAGGTACCTGGTTGACTCGAAGGAGATATCAGATTTTGGAGGGTGGTAACTCGAGTTAGTACTCAAGTGGTTTGTGGGATTAGGCCTGTAAAGTTTTTAAAACTCAAGTAAAATTCAAAAATTTGAAAATAAGGGGGAAAAAGAAGAGATACTCGTGGGTGGACCCGAGTGGCCTTCGGGTAAAACCTGAAGCAATAGTTTTGAACAATTTTAAAATGTTTTAAAATCAATTTTCTTTTGAAATTTAAAATTTAAATCTAGTTTAAAACTTTCTTATTGAAACTTACTCCTTTTGTAATTGTACTTTAATAATTGATTAAGAAATTTTGAAAATTTGTTTAAGTTAAATTTTGTAAAATTGAGTAATTTTAAAACTTAAGTTTAAAATGAAAATTTAAGATTTTTATAAAAGTAAGTTTTAAAATACAAATTGAAATTAGTTTTCAAAACTTCTACTTGATAATGTTTTAAGTTATTTTAAGGAAATTAATTTTGTTAACTTTAAAATTATCGAGTTAAATGGTTATTTTATTTCAAATCTTAATTAAATGATTTAATTAAGAAAAATTAATTATAATGATAAAATGTTATAAAAATGATAATGGTGATAAGGGTATTTATAAGATAATATTTTATCTTAAGATAATGAAGGTTTAATGCCTTGAGATTAACAAAGTTAATTAAGGAAATTAAGTGTAATTAATTAATTTGATTAATTAATTATAAAGGATTAATTAAGTAGTTAATTAAGACTAATTAATTGGTTTAATTAATAAACAATTAAGGGTTGTAAATTAATTAATCACAGGTTAATCAATTGTAATTAAGGAGTACTAATTAAAGATTGTTAACTAATGATTAAAGATTAATTAATTAAGTAATTAAGAATTAATTAATCAAGCAATTAAGATTGATTAATTTAGTAATTAGAGAGTTGTTAATTAAGTAATTAGGGATTACTTAATTATTAATTAAGAAGTACTTAATGTGTAATTATATTTTATTAATTAATAATTAGGTTTTATTAATTAATACTTAAAGGATTAATAAAAGAATTAAGGATTAATCAAATAGCGATTAAGGATTGATTAATTGGGAATTATGGATTAATTAATTTGTAATTAAGGTTGTTAATTAATAATTAAGTTTTATTAATTAATAATTAAAGGATAACTAATTAGTTAATTAATGATTAATTAATTGATTATAAGATTAATCATGGATTAATTAATTTGTATTGAGAGATATTGATAAATAATTAAGGTTATTAATCAATAGTTAATGGATAATCAATTAGTTAATTAAAGGATAATTATTGATTTCAAAAGTAATTAAGGATTGATTACTTTGTAATGAAGAAGATTAATTAATAATTAAGGTTTATTAATTGATAATTAAAGGATAATTAATCTGTGATTAGAGATTAATTAATTGATTGTTAAGGATGATTAGTCAAGGATGATTAATAAAGGATGATAAATTTAAGTGGTGATTAATTAAAGTCCCATATTCTTCTCCAATCTGAGTTTTACTCAAGTCTCGAATAAATTCAAGAACATATTCAAAGAAATTCTGCCCGTCGGTAGGAATAGTTTGTGGATTCCAAAGTGGATGATTGACTCATTCCATACTAGAAATAATTGCGGAAAATTCTTTGATAACACGGATTCCTATTTCTCAATGATATCCCACGATCGAGACAATTGGCTGAATCATGTCGATCCGAATGAATCAGTCTTTCCACAGAGGTCAATCTTTGCCTGCTAGGCAAGAGGGCAGCAAGTTACAAATTCTGTCTCGGTAGGACATGTATTTTCTATTACTATGAAATTCATAAATGAAAATGAAGTAGTTAGTGGTGGGGTTACCATTATTCTTTTTCTTGTATGTGTTCCTAAGAAAAGGAATTTGTCCATAATAGTGCGAAAAGAAGGGAAGATTTTTGATTTGAGAACGTTCGAAGAACAAGAAGGTTTTTTGACCTACCTTTTAACTTTTCCCTCATAAAAAGAACTCAATCAAAATCTAATTTTATAACCTACAAGAATGAAATGTTTGTTATGCTTAATATCTTTAGTTTAATCTGTATCCCGAATACCCAACTGGTTAATCAATTTCTTATAACGTACTCGATTTTTCTTTGACAAATAATCCAACAGCCGTTGACGTTTTCCCAGAATTTTTCGTAGACCTCTTTGTGATAAAAAATCTTTTTTATGTAATTTTAAATGTGAAGTAAGTCTTTGCTATTCTGCCCAAGCCTGGCTGAGGAAGAGTTACGGGGAGTAAAACACAAATATGCTAATTCAAGTATGGTTACTATATGTAATTAAAAAGCCTTCACGATAAAATAAATAAAAAGTAAGGCCATTCCATTTCGACAAAAGACCATACCCAAGTTCAATGAATAGTTTTTTGGAATTGTCAATATAATCTAATGGTATGGCTAGATTCGAACAGTCTTTTTATATTCTGATTCTATAGGATTTGAATTTGAATTTAACGTTTTTCTTTTCTTCAATTTTAACTCATTGCTTCGTTTCTTGTTCAGATAAAATTTGCCTAGCACTATCTCATGGCGTACTCCTCCTATTCGAATCAGAGTTTGAAACCAAACTTCTCCTCAGGAGGATAGATGGGGCGATTCAGGTGAGATCCAATGTAGATCTAACTTTCTATTCACTCGTGGGATCCGGGCGGTCCGGGGGGTTTTGCTATGACTTTTTACTATCGTCCAACTGTTACGGAGGCCTTTTCCTCTGTTCAATACATAATCACTGAAGCTAACTTTGGTTGGTTAATTCGATCAGTTCATCGATGGTCAGCAAGTATGATGGTTCTAATGATGATTCTGCACGTATTTCGTGTGTATCTTACAGGTGGGTTTAAAAAACCCCGCGAATTAACTTGGGTTAATTCTTGTCTTTTGTGATCACAAATTCTTGTCTTTTGTGATCTAAGAAACTAAAAAAGGAAATAAAAAACGCGCTTTCTACAATTTAATATATATCGAATTTAAATATCAGAATAGCCAATATAGTCATGATTCAATGGGTCAGGTCCACTTACTTTTTTTTTTAGTTACCATAAGTTTTTCGAAAAACCCTGCTAGTGGAGGAAGACCCCCTTGTTTAAAAGTCTAAAAGGGGGATATGGCGAAATTGGTACAACCCACTTTAAGTTTACGAAATTTTATGAATTCTCCCGTCCTTTCTTTCTATCTTACTAATAAAATAAAGAGTTTTTTTTATTAAAGATAAAGAGTTTATTATAAGTTCGCGACTCTAACTAAACTAATTCAACCCAACAAAAAGGGATTAGAAGTACATTTTGTGCGTAAAATCTAACCCATTTTCTCATCGAGCGAGGGGTACGAAATAAATCAGATTGATTTTTCGATGAAAAAAAAGTATTATGTGAAATCTTCGGTTTCTTGCTCTTCCTCTATCCCATAGGTACAGCGTTTGGTTTTAATCAATAGAGAACCTTTTCTTGGGAATCCTACAAGATCAATTCGTTCTTTTTTCTCTGACAGATGGTCAGAACTTCATCTGGGTTCGAATCCTACTGAGAGGTCCACTAGAGATCAGAAATTTTTGAAGAAAAAGCAAGATGTTTCTTTTGTCCCTTCCAGGCGACCGGAAAATAAATGGTAAAAAGGGGTCTTTGAACGTGGGGGCTGTTCTTATTTTACCCGAGGGATTCGAATTAGCCCCCACCGATCGTATTTCTCCCGAGGTGAAAGAAAAGATAGGAAATCTGTCTTTTCTGAGTTATCGTCCTAATAAAAGAAATATTCTTGTGATAGGTCCTGTTCCAGGCTGCATTATATACTCATCACCAATACATAGCAGGGTTCATAATGACAGGAGCCTTTGCTCATGGAGCTATATTCTTCATTAGAGATTATAATCCGGAGCAGAATGAGGATAATGTAAATGTTTGGAAAAGCTCTATTGCTATTTCTCGAGGTAATCCACATTGATGTAATGAAAGCGAAGGACCGACGACAATGACGGAATGTCCCGAATAATCGACCCGTTTACCAAGCAGATTCTCACGAAGTCTAACCAAATCCAATTCTCTCTCGATACGTTCCTCAAAAAATCCGATTCGTGCTGATGCTTCTTCGTCCCCCAACTAACGAAGAGATCTTGGCGGAATTGCCACATATGAAATTGAGCACAATTTTGCAAAGAAATACCCCACTTGTTTCTCGAGAAGAGATGGGAAACGTGCTCAATATCATTTGATTAGAAACAAAGACAGGAACGGGTTACCTACCCCTAATGGTCAAAGCGAGCCCTTTCATTCAATTCTTCATTCTTTAATGAAATTAAGAATCAATCAAATCTCCCCAAGTAGGATTCGAACCTACGACCAATCGGTTAACAGCCGACCGCTCTACCACTGAGCTACTGAGGAACAACGGGGATAATAATAGGAACTGAACATTATGGCAAGAAAATGTTTGATTCAGAGGGAGAAGAAACGACAGAAATTGGAATAGAAATATCATTTGATTCGTCGGTCCTTAAAAAAAGAAATAAGCAAGGTTCCGTCGTCATCGAAAGGATCTCGGACGACTCACCAAAGCACGAAAGCCAGGATCTTTCAGAAAATGGATTCCTATTTGAAAAGTGCATAATCGCATGGATAAGCTCACACTAACCCGTCAATTTTGGATCCAATTCGAGATTTTCCTTGGGAGGTATCGGGAAAAGCCGGCAATCGGACTCGAACCGATGACCATCGCATTACAAATGCGATGCTCTAACCTCTGAGCTAAGCGGGCTCACATAACAGAAATAATGCATAGGAATTCAAGTGACTACCAGATCCCCGCTATTAGCTGTAAAGTTCCAATTCCATCGAATGGAGTATGACTGTATGTGTGATAGCATCTACTATACCAGGAATATAATTGAACCCAATTCTTGCAATTGCTCAGGATACCCTCTTTTAGCTTCTAGGCCTATTTCTTAGTTCAAGATCCCTCTTACTAACTACTATAACGGTCGTAAGGTAGCGAAATTCCTTGTCGGGTAAGTTCCGACCCGCACGAAAGGCGTAACGATCTGGGCACTGTCTCGGAGAGAGGCTCGGTGAAATAGACATGTCTGTGAAGATGCGGACTACCTAGGCCTACTAAAGGGACAAAAAAAGAAGGTAAGTAAAGATCTGTCATAGAACGGGTACCTCAATTTAATATTTGTATCTATTATAAATATAAAGATATCAATAGTATATCTATTATATTATATTATAATTATTATAAATAATATAATATTAAGATTATTAAGTACTTAATATGCAATTTGTTTCGCCCGATGTACATACAATATGCATGGGATTAGCCGCTTCAATGGGATCCTTCATTCTGGTCGGAGGGGAAATTACCAAACGTCTAGCATTCCCCCCAATGATTAGGAGATTAATTCTTACGTAATTAATTTAATTTAAATTGATTAAATTAATTATGATATGGGTTAATAATTCCTGTTTGTGGATGATTGTTTGTGTAAAATATTTGAATTGTTTGATATCTATTGGATGATATGCTGTGATATTCTGTGATGTGATATTAGATATATCAGTGATAAATGTGTGATATTTATCTATGTTAATGCTGTGTGAATTCAAAGTATTGAATTAAATTGAATTGAATTAAATTGTTTAAATATTTAAACAACTTAGCCTTTAAGATACGTTTGGATTTCGATGAGACCGGGATCGGGATATTAAATTTGATTATCCGAAAACCACATCGATCCAAGTTAAACGTTAGGTCGTGAATTCAAGTGAAGAGCAAGTGGAAGACTTGAAGCTTAAGAACTATTTGTCGTTAAAACTCTGAGGGTGATTATAATACGAGTATAACGGAGATAGTGCTTTCAGGTTCGAGATGGAGTTTTAGAGTGCAAAGGTTATTGTCGTTAACTCTGAGGGTGATTCTAACATGAGTCTAACAAGATAATGCCTTCGTTTCGTTCGAACCTGGAACGAACTTGCATGGATTGAATGCTTTCAGAACATCGTCAGGTGGATGATAAGCATTCTAAGATAGATGTGTTATATAAAGGTAATCGTAGCCTCAAGCCTCATCAACTGAGAATGGCTAAAACGAGGGAGATGCAGCAAGGCTAAGTGAGTCGTGCTCAAGTAGGACAAGAGCTTCCTCTGTCTAGATGTCCCTTTTTATTCGGCTGTGTGGGCAGTTGGTCTGCAGCCAACTACGGGGTTGTCTTGTTCGGGACTATTTAGTAAGGAATGGTTTCGGCCTTGTGTTGCAGGGGGTCGGTAGTGATCCTCGATACATTAATCTAGGCTACGTACTGTGACGAGCGGTACCCCAGTAGCCCTGCCGTTGATGGAAACCGGTTCTTCCTACGTGCCCTTACGATTTTGATTGTATAATCCACTTTGTGGTTAGTATGCTAGAGTTTAATCAATGTAATAACTTCGGCTATTTTCTATTTATTTGAAAACCCTAGACCCTATTATAATATCAGTGGATGTCCTATCAAATGTTTTGGTTAGCGTGAGGTAAAAACTTACCCATGTTTATGTGTGACAAGTCTTACGTGATACCTTTGTTTTCAAATGATTTTAAAGTTAAGCAACTTTAACCATTTACTCACACCAGACCATGTCTGACCCAAAGTTTATTTCTGTTTTTCTTAAACTATCAGGTACTCAAATTTTTATGAGTAGCCAAGTGACCAGGTTTTGGCTTGACGAATATTGGATAGCATGGAGTAGGAGTCCAAACGTAGCTATATCTATCTGTTTCCGCTGTGATGTCTTTGTATTTTGTATTGGAATGTAATGAATTAGACAGATCTTTATAACTGTCTAATATGAAATGTTGTTGTAATATGTGTAATTCTGATGCATTGACTATGTAATATCTATTTGTTATATTATATTTTGTTTCGTTTCCGCTGTGATATTCTGATATTGTTGAGTTCTTTCTTCTATCTATTCTATTTGTACCTTTTTCTTTCTTATTGATGATGCGTCTTTCTATGGAATGAAAGGTGGGTCGTCACAACTTTTGAACATCATATCATACTTTAGGATTAAATCAAAATTTGTTTTACTAAAAAAATTCATAGCACCCCACAATTAAAAACCTGAAAATGGATGTCGATGATGTTGAAATTGTTGCCAAAATTATTTTCAAGTAACAGGAATGAGTTCAGTACATCCAAACTATAGTTTTGGTATTAACCATTATTTCAAAATGGTATCAACTACTTCATAATTGTTACCAAGTACTATAATCTCAATTTCATAAATCAATTTCCCAAATACATACTTTCAAATAATACTACTATTGCTTTCTCCAAAATCTTGAAAAAAACATTTCCAAAGACACCAGGATTTAAGTTCTCAAAATCTCAATTTAAATCCTTTTTTGTTTATAAACCAAGTTTACATAATGTTTCTTACCCAAATCATTTCACAAATGTATATCTTTGTTTAGATTATAATTAATTGCTCTTGGTAAAGTTCAATTTTAACCCAACATTATCATCAAACGCCTTATAGTCAAACCATGAAACTTAATTCACAAGGTGTTCATATTTAATGTTCACATAAATTACTACCTACCCTAACCTTGTTGTAAGAAATTAAATTTCTTATAAATCAACAAACAATAGTAAATGCTCATAAACTAGCCGAGCATAACTAATCAAGCAATAAATAATAATAATTGAATATTATCATTTCTTAACAAAAAAACACACTATAAACAACTATATCAATTTTCCTTTGAAAAATTCACTTCTAAATATAAATTGTAATCCTAGGTAAAATTTATTCCATTTACCGATTTTCAAAACAATATTGTGTCGGTTTGCCTTATTCAAGTGTTTAGAAACCTAAATCGATAAGTTGATCAGGCGCGTCGATTAGAATTCATAAACCACTCAACATACCAATAAAATAATACAAAACATTTTTGTAGCACTAAAAATACGCTCTCATATGTATAATACTCTCAACTCATGTTAGGACATTCCATTACCATATCTCTTAATGAGTCATACCCAACCAAAGCCGAGGTTTTTCCTCAACCTTCAGCTCTGATACCAATTGTAATGACTAGCCTTTCTGACCCTCGAATGCCAATAGTAATACATCTACAATATTCACATGTCGAGCACCTATGTCCCCAAAAGGCAAATTGTTAGGGTTAAAATAAAAGAAAAGAAAATAGAACAAGGAAAAAGGAATACAATATCAGAATCCCATAATGGAACGATCATACATAATATCAAAAGACAATATAAACTATATTCTAAGGTATAAAGTTTTTCAGAGTTAGAGTAATCATCCTAGATAGTTATAACAACTTATCCTCACAATGTTGATATATACAACACATAAGTGCAGTAAAAATAAATACTATGGTTGTTAGAACTCCGACTCTTCTTTAGATGCTCCAAAGTGCCTAAAGATAAATCTGGAAACATACTCAGGGATGACCCAAGCATTATAAGAAATTAACATCCGGATCATTCTGGTAAACCAACTGTCAGACCTGAATTTTCGACCTCCAAAAGTCGACATCAATACATCCACTATATTACATGCCGAAAAATCGAATGCCGGAAATACCAGACCGTAAGGGAAAGAAGAAAGGGGAAGAAGAAGAAAATAGAAATAACAATATAGAATCTCAAAATCGTAGTGGAACTATATATAATAGATAGCAACCGATCTTTATACAAGAAGGAACTATTACTGTTTTAATTCATTACATCACCAGAGTACAATACATCAATAGCACAATACTGGATAGTTATAGTAACTTGTCCTTACAATAGCTGACTATACAGCTTACAATGCATGGCGGAAAATATACCAAGTACGTATGATACGTCTCGTCCTCCAGCTCGTCCCCTGATCTCCATAGCATCCTATCCTGAATCTGTAATACTCGGTCTGACCCGAGCATTATAATAAAATAACACCCGAGTCGGTCTGGAAAAAATCAGTGTGAGAAAACACACTCCATTTAGTTATTACAGTTTTCAAAACCCTTTGAAAATCAAAGGTATCTCTTAAGACCATGCCACAAATAAGCATGCTAGGTATTTACCTTATGATAACCAAAACATTTTTTATATCAAAATCCTCTGATAATATAATAGTGTCTAAGTACAAATACTTATTCAAATAGCTGAAATGCTTGCATCTCACATTCCAGCATAGTTGGGCACAATCAAAACCGTACGACGCTTACTGGAGATTAGGTTCCATACAATGGCAAGGCTGCTGGGGTACCGCCCGTCACAGTACACCTCTAGAAAAATATACCGATGACCACTCCTAATGCCCTGCAACAAAAGACCGAAACTATCCCTTACTGGATAGCCCGAATAAGATCACCCCGCGGTTGGGATCAGCAACCGCACACACAGCCGTAATAAATGGACTCTAGATAGGGGTAACCTTACCCTACTTTGGAGCTACCCACTTAGCCTTGCTGCACCTCCCCTGTTTTAGCCATTCCCGGTTGATGAGGCTTGAGGCTACGATTACCTTTTTAAAAAGATGCACTTAGAATGCTCATTGTCCTCCAATGACAATGTTCTGATAGCATTCATCCATAAAAGTCTGTACCCGGTTCGAACGGAACCGAAGGCACTATTCCTACTACGTCCATTTTGGAATCACCCTCAGGATTATTAGCAATTAGCCCTTCCACTTAATTGCTCCATCTTCGACTCTATGCTCTTATCTTCCTTTCGAAAACATATTCTTTGGATCGAAGTGGTTTTCGGATCACAAATCAGATCCCGGTCTCTTCGAAACAACGTTCACTATTCTCAATAAACTCCACCCTGGTTCTTTAGGAAATACACAGACGAAAATAAGATCGGAGATCACCCCCTAACCGTTAGTGGATGGATTTTCTTATAAACGTCATTGAAGAACGAATTAGTTTACACTTACTGTGTAGTACACTTACTGTGTAGTACCTCGAATGGTAATTGTACCATATAATTCCCATACCACTTCTAGATATGTCCAAAGTTATATCTGGGTCCAGATTTGATAGTCAGTTATTTACTATCAAATAAACAATCATTCAACCAAATATTTTATTTCCATTGAAAAACACAAAGTCTTATTTAATTTAGATTTTAAATAAATTAAATCACTTTATCCAAAAATATACACTTAAAGTATCTAAAGTAAAGCTTCCTAAACCACTTTATTCAGAATAAAAGTGATGAAATTTTATAATAATTTTCCAAGTAAAACTTTACCCAAAAACTACTTTTAAAAAAAACTATTAGATAAAATATTAATATTGAATAATTACCCTTTTTAAAATATTAATACCAATTTAACCTTTAATAATAATTGACTACTATAACCAACTAAATTAATGTTTACTTTAAAAAATTTAAAACAACTAAATAATAAATTTTCTAAAAACATTCTTTTAAAACACCTTTAAAATTTCTAATTTATACTTAAAAATCTTTCTTTGAAAATATTCCTAACTTCTCAGGAAAATACACTTTCCACTCCGATATAGCCCGTCTAATCATTTATAAATCCTCCTCGATTTATTTTCAATTTAATTTACGTCCCAATCCCGTAAATTTCCTTTCTCACATTTCTAAAAATAAACCACTATTTATTTTTAAAATGATTTATCCATTCCCTTATAAATTTCCACCGTAAATTTATAATTTCAAATTATCCACTGATAATCAACTCACTTTGTTAAATCCAATTTATAAATTCCATAGCCTCGTTCTCCTTTTAATCACTATTTCAAAACATATAATCGATTTTCTGAATTAATTCCATTTTGAAATTTATTTCTTCATTTACACAAATTACCCCAAACCCCCCAATTTCAGATTCACTTTCATTTTCTGATTTAAAATCTTATTTAAATATGGAACATCAATTTTATACTTAATTTAAAAATCCTCCTTTTACTTCCCAAGGCCATTTAAATCTTGAATTTAAAAATAAATCCTTTTATTCTAAAATAATATCGCTTAAGTCCTTAAAAACTCTTTTATTTCCATTTATTCAAAATCCTCTATTTTTCCATACTCAGTATTTATTTAATAGGATTTTAAAAATCAACTTTTACCCTTTTCCCAAATTCATTCTTTTAATTCATCTGACTTCACAAAAGGAAATTTTACATAAAAGTTTCCTTTTTATTTTCCTTCAAAAAATCCAAATTTTATATTTTTGGAATCTTAAAATACTAAAATATATCCAGCAATATCATAGCATTCAATAATTTCAACTTTCAATATAGTCAATCACGGATCATCCAACATTTCACATATCACTGAAATGAAAATAAATTCGACATTTTTAAGGAATCTAGTTGGATCCCTCCAACCTGTTTCCCTGCATCCACATATGTCATCACAATATAAAAATACCAATCCCACTTCGATGGGGAAATTGCAATATATAGGGTCATCCGCTATTATGCGGAGTGCATAGTGTCTCATCCGCTATATATATCAACCACTCCAATACACACACATACACACTCTACTGTATAAACATAATCATTCAACAGATAATTATAGATCTATTAGTCCAATCAACATCCAATAATTTAAATTTAACATTTAAATTTTTAAATATGGAAAATCCTAAGATGAGTGAGAAATTCTCACCTTCTTTTTATTGTTTGCAATCCACTTCATTCACGACTAGGTTTCATGATTTTAGACCTTGTGTAAATATTATACAGTTTATTAACATTTGAAATAATATAAAAATAAATTACCATTTAATAAATTTACTTAACTAATTTTAAATGATAATTAAACTAACTTACCTTACATTTTCTTTTTCTTCTGAGCAAATTATAATTTATAACAGGGTGTATATATATACCCTGATTACCATTGTACATATTTCAAAATTAAACAGTAAGTTGATGTATTATATATATTCTAATCTATATATATACATATATTTTATTAAATAAAAAAAGAAGCTAGCTATACCTTATTTCCTTCGACATGTCGCCAAACCCCCCAACCAACCGCCGAGCAGCAAGCAACCTCCCTCATACACACAAAACCCTAACCCCCATCACTTACGACTCGTGGCCATCAACTCCTCCCCACGTGCAATCTTCCTATGTGAATGCCATGCCTGATCGTGGCCCCATTTAACATCCTCTTATCGACCATGTACGCGTCGACGAATTCGAGCTTACACCCACCCACCAAATTGCCACCCCGCATGCTCGATTCCTTCGCCCAATTAAACAACATCGCAGCCTCAAGCACGTGCGCCTATTCCCTTACTAGTGCTCCTCGCGTGAGCTTGCCCTTCCTCCGATCGTGAGTTGTTTGCAATTTTAAATCGAGAACCGTAAAACTGAAAATCGCGGCCATGAATTTTATTTTACTGGGAAGAAAAGGAAAATAAGGGAGGGCCGATGATTTCGTTGCAGGCATATATACTATATATATTTCCAAATTGTTTTTCTTTCTTTCTTTTGAATTGATCTCTTTGATTGCGTGTGGATATAAAAGAAAAGGAGGACAAGATCGGTTGCGTGAGGTGTGAAGGCTATAGTGTTCTTGAAATGAAGGGGAAAAGTACTGATGTGATTAAAGTCAATCAATTTTAAATTCATATTTTATTTGAATTTAAATCATCTCGAATCCAAAACTCAAAATCCTTACCTCCTATCGAGGCGTGTAGCTAGGTGCTCATAATGTTATACCCTTATGTCAAATTCAATGGAAAAGGTTTTGAGCCCTAATTCGATCGTATGGAGAAGATAGCTTTTTGGACTCAATTATCATATTGAATTTTCGATATAGATTTCAGTGCCTTTAAAACCGTATGACCACGTGATAACTCAAAATGAAATGAAAGCTGAAATCCAATAATAATACACTATTACGGATCCAATGGAACTACTTTCGTCGAATTCCGAGACTGTGCCTCGGAGGGCTATTTTTAAATATCAATTTAAACGATATATTTTCAGAACTAAACAAATCACTGTTAAATTCAATTTTAACACTTTTATTATCTTCAGTATTATCAATATAAATTTTATAAGCCTTTGAATTATTTTTAACAAGCTCAAAACTCTAGATTCAATATTCTACCCAATTTCCAATTATTGAATTCAATAACTAAATTATAAATAAATAGTTATATTTGAAATTAAAGTAAAAAATTAACTTTTAAATATTTAAAATCAATTAAATACTTCAACTTCAAATACCCAAAATTCTGGGTCGTTACATTCCTTCCCCCTTATAAGAATTTCGTCCTTGAAATTGCTAGGTAAGAAAAAAAAATGATCCATAACCCTATAACTAACTTCCAAAACCAAACAGTTTAAACAACTTTCCGAAAACAATTTTTTTTGGAAACCCTATTATCACTTTTAGTAATTTCCAACTTCATCCATTGGTCCAAACTAATATTATTCCCTCAATATTTCAAATTATAATTTAAAACCAAATTTAAATTATCACAATCAAAATTTTTAGTTCCCTAAATTTTCAATTTTTTTTGCTAGTATCTCCTTTGCACGGCTAGATCGGAACAACTACAAAACGCCATGCGGGACCCAAATTTTCAAAATAAAATAAAGGCCAAGTGGCTAGATCATAAAAACATCAATTTCATATAGTAATTTAAGCACATACCTTTTTTTCGGGCAATCAAATTTATCTTCTGAAATCAAGAACACCAACTTTTCTTTTGGTTTTAATTACCTGCATCTTACATAGCAATAATATCCAATCATAGAATTCAAAATCATTTTATTCACTTCTTTTTCAAAATTTTCAAAATTTGCTTTACTTAAACCCGTATGATGCACATATATCATCCGTACGCCATATCAAATCCGATCGCTCACTCGATCACACAATTTCACTTTTGAACTGGTATCATTCAAACGACTCCCTAGTGCGGACTCAGATCTGGTTTCTTGATCAGAAACCATCATTCTCCTTGCATAGCCGTACACTATGATAGAGAATTCCAGAATCAATCAAAAATCTATATCCAGGGTTTGTCTTCGAAAATCGTGTGAAAAATTCCCACTCGGATCGGTATAACTATCTTGAAATTCCATGCTCGAATCTGGATCGAATCGTTATGCGAATAAAATAATATACGTACAACCTACGTATTTATCTCTACTATTTATTAGCTATATAAATTTTCTTTTTTATTCATACCTATTTTTAATTTCCATTCACTTACTCACAATTATCCTTTTACACAACTTTTATTAAATCTTCATCCAAATATTTATTCCATATATTTTCCGATCCCACTTTTACTTAAGAGCTCCACCATCCATTTCTTAAGTTTATTATAAATATTTATATAACTCCTTATATTTATTCCCACTTCATCACTTGAGCTTTTATATCCATCTTCATTCAAATTAAATTTCAATCCTATTTAAATTCAATCTATCTTCAAATTTTGATTATTGAATTTTATTAACTATCTCCCAATCATATTTGATCCACCTAATTATTTTAAGTTAGTTACATTTACTAGTTTATTCCAAATTCCATTAAATTTTATTTCCTAACTTTATTTCATTCACTTTGAACTAAATTTTTTTTCTTTACCTTATTCAACATAATTCAAATTGAACATCATTCCAATTTTCAATTCACTTCCATTCATTTACAAATTAAATTAATTTGTCCATCCACTAATTTATTTCCAACTTAATAATTCTATTCCAATAATTATTTCCATTTGGCCTACTTAGGCTTATCTCCTCAAATTCACTTTTACTTAACTTAATTCAGTTAAATTCCACTTCAATTCAAATTTTAAACTTCTATAAGTTTTCCAACTTATTTACATTCCATTCACTGACCTTTTTTAATTTACTTCAGCTAATTGGCTTACTTTTCCACCTTATGTTATTATCACGCTTACTTTTACTTAACTTTTTCAAGTTAAATTCCATTCCAAATAACTTCAAATTCTTATAACTTATCAAACCTTTTTATCATATCTCCGAATAACAGTTTAGACCAAACTCCAGAGTTTTAAATAACTGCTTAAGTATTTAAAAATCATTTTTGAAAACGTACATACATGCATACATACATACATACATACATATCTCCAAAGTCCTTTGGTATATCAAAATATTCTTTGAATTTTGAATCAAATCAGTTTTGCACCTAAATACCAAATTATCCCCTTCGCATTTCAATTCAAAACAAATTTTGCAAGCAAATTCCAACTCAAATCATTGAGGTAGCAATTTCCTGCCTTGGAAACTCGAAAATGAACACCGATGATCTCGCGATCATCATCGGTGTTATTTTCTAGCGACCGAAGTGAGTTCAGTGCTTTTACTTCTTTTAAAAACATTATCAAATATTTTTAATCCGATTATTAATAGATTTCATTCCCAATCCAAAAACATTTCCAAATAATATTGCTATTATTTTCCAAAATTCCGAAAATCATTTTCAAACCTAATGGAAATTTAATCCCCAATCAAATTTCAAATCCCTTAAACCCTTTAAATCTATATTTAAATATTTCCTGGAATTTTATTTCAAATTATAAATCACATTTATAAATTCATATTTTAACAAATTTCGTTTTTTATATGAATTATTTCTCTTAACTTTTAGGTATAATATTAATTTCTTATTCAATTTTCTCAACAAAAGTGATAATAATCTAATATTATCATTTCCTAACAACCACGCAACCATATATATACTATAATAATTTAAAAAAATTATTCCTTTTATATACAAATAATTTGGGTAGAATTATTTCATTTACCCTATTTTAAAACAATACTATGTCGAATTGTTCTGTTCAAGTGTTTAGAGATCCCTATCAATAACGTTAATTACTCATATTGACCAGAATCCATAAGCCACTAAACAAACCAATCAACACAATATAAAACAATTTTATACTCACTAACAAATACGCTCTCATATCTATTAATACACTTAAACGTAATCTAGGGCACTACTGACCCTATCTCTAATGAGTGATTCCCACCAGAGCCAAGTTCCCGCTTAACCTTCAGCTCTGATACCAAGTGTCACGACCCGAATTTTCAAACTTCGAAAGTTGACATCATTACGTCCACTGTATTACATGTCGAAAAATTGAAGTCGGAAATACCAGACCGTAAGGGAAAGAAGAAAGAGGTAGTAGAAGAAAATAGAAATAACAACATAGACTCTCACAATTGCAGCAGAACAATATATAATAGACAGCAACCGATCTTTATACAAGGAATAATTACTGTTTTAATACATTACATCATCATAGTAAAATACATCAATAGCACAATACTGGACAGTTATAGTAACTTGTCCTCGCATAGCTGACTATACAGCTTACAATGCACCACCGAAAATACACCAAGTACGTATGATACGTCTCGTCCTCCAGCTTGTCTCCTGAGCTCCATAGCATTCTATCCTGAATCTGTAATACTCGATCTGACCCGAGCATTATAATAAAATAACACCCGAGTCATTCTGGAAAACCACTGTGAGAAAACACAGTCAATAGAGTTATTACAGTTCTCAAAATTATTTGAAAATCAAAGGTACCTCGTAAGACCATGCCACAAATAAACATGCTGGGTTTTTACCTTACGATAACCAAAACATTTTTTTATGTCAAAATCCTATGATATTGTTTCCCAAGGGATTGGCCAGGCAACTTAGTACTCGGCTTGACCACTGCTCGGCCTCCCAGGAAGGTTCGGCATCCAAAGGGTACTCGGCTACCCAAGAACATTCGGTTAGAGTGAACGTTCGGCATCTAAGGAGTACTCGGTGTAAAGTGTGTTCAGCATTCGAAGGACACCCGGCATCCAGAACACGTCCGGCCAGAGTGAACGTTCGGCCGAAGTGGACGATCGGCTGAAGTAAACACTCGGTCAAAGGGCGTTCGGCATACAAACGATCGTTCGGCATGGGATCACGCTCGGCATCAAGAAGCGCTCGGTATTGAATACCGTTCGGCCAAAGGAGGACGCTCGACATACGATCGTTCGGCATGAGATCGTTCGGCATCCATGAACTTTCGTCCTCCAAGGAACATTCGACATTCCCAAGTTGTTCGGCATCCCAGCCTCATTCGACCTACATCCCTCACTCAAAGTCATACCTCGTTCGGCCAAAGGAGGACGGTCGACATACGATCGTTCGGCATGAGATCGTTCGGCATCCATGAACTTTCGTCCTCCAAGGAACATTCGACATTCCCAAGTTGTTCGGCATCCCAGCCTCATTCGACCTACATCCCTCACTCAAAGGCATACCTTGTTCGGCACAAAGAGGAAGGCTCGGCATACCTCGTTCGGCACGAAAAGGAAGGCTCGGCATACCTTGTTCGGCCTCTCTGGTTCGGCACATAGTACTTACGCTACTTGGACCGAGCTATTCAGCCGCCTGGCCCTCCAGGGAAGTCCAACCCACTTTCGTATATAAATAGAGAGGTAGGGGCACAGAAAACAGGATCAGATTTTTAGAGAGCACTGGGAAGACTCTGCCGTTTTCAAGACTCATTCAAGACTTATTTCTTTTACTTTGCAATTGTATGCTAATATTGAAGGATGGATTGTATCTGTAATCAAGTATCTAGTGAAGAAATAAAGATCAACTTCAAAGTGGACGTAGGCTACAACGCTGAACCACTATAAATTCTGTGTTCTCGTCTCCCGCATTTTAATTTATGTTATCTTCTCTATTTTAATTTATCTTGTTCATTAATCTCTCTACACAAACTCTCTAAGGGTGTTAGTGACCAATTTTGGCGCTAGAATTTTGGTGCTTTCACTGAGAGTCGAATTCTCAGGTTGTGAGGATCTACTTTGTAGCTACTGGATTGCATAAATCCCCCGAAGAAGATCCGTAATTATTCATAAGGCATCTGTTGATTCTACTCAGAGTTACAGCCAACGACTCTACCATGGGAAGACCACGAACAAGATCGACCTCCCAAAATGTAGATGCCCGCGAAACCGCTAGTGTTCAACAACTTGGACCTAACGATCAACAAACAATTCGAGGCACGGGGACCTCCAGCCAAAACCAAGCGGAAGCTGTTTCACGAGCAGAATTGAATGACTTGATAAAAGAGCTTACGGAAAGCAGAAGGCAACTCGCTGAGCAAATGCAAGTTAATGCTGACCTCATGACCCGACTTGCTCAACAGTAGCATCAGAATGCTGGAGGTAGCCCTGTCCTCTACTCCGAAGATGATAGCTCAACTTCAGCTGATGAACCTCCCAGGCGTAGACGCCGCAAGGATGAAGATGACCAAGCAGGTGCCACTGATCGCACTACTAGAAATCAAGCCCGTGGAGCGGAACCCAACCTTCCTCCTACCATACAAACCCCGGATTTGACAGCTATGGTCAGGCAGTTGATGAGAGAGAATCAATGTTTGACTAATGAAGATTGGGGAATGTCTAATAGTCATACTCCCTTCACAGATACCATTCTACAGGCTGAATACACAAGGAAGTTTAACATGCCCACCATGCCCGCCTATGAAGGAAAAACTGACCCTAGACAACATGTAATGAGGTATGGATGGATGATGGATTCAGCAAGGGACAATGATGCAACTAAGTGCAGGTGCTTTCCAATAACTCTGTTCGGAATCGCCACCATGTGGTTCACTCGACTTCTCCACGGTCAATCTCAAACTTCGACGAATTAGCAAGGAAATTCATAGAACAATTCAGGATACACGCCACTCGACCCAAGGATGTGATGTCCTTATCAAGCGTGACCCAAGCTCCTGGAGAATCACTGAAAGTATACTTGCAGAGATTTCATGTTGCCGATACTGAAGTGAGCAATCCAAACGACCACGCGATTTTGATGGCAGTAATGCGTGGAGTGGATCCAGACTCTGAATTTGGGGATTGGTTGGCGGGAAAGCCACCAGCTACGTTGGAACGTTTCTATTCGAAAGCCCACCAGTTCATAAGGAGGGAAGAAGCTCGGTGGATAAGGAAAGACAAGGCACCAGGGTCCGTTCAGGAATCGGTAAAGGGCAACATCGCCATGAAAGCAACCGACGGTAACCCTGTAAAGGCTCAGGCTAGCGTCCAAAATAAGCCCGGGCAGTCTAAGGGAACTGGAAGTGGAAATCCTGGAAAGAAGAAGGAAACGGGGAGATGGAAGTCAAGGATCCCAACCTACAACGAATACACTCCACTAAATTCGTCTCTTGAAAACATCTACTTATCGACCTGCAACACTTTTCAATACAGAAAACCATGCCCTAAGGAATCAACAGAGGAGCAAAAGCGGACTGGAAAGTATTGCCGCTTTCACGAGTCTTAAGGGCACAACACAGACGAATGCGGGCATCTCCATGACGCTATTGAGAAATTGATTAGGCAGAAGAAGCTGTAGGAATTCGTCAAAGATACGCCAGAAGGAAGACAAGAGACTTCAGACCTCGGACGTGGCCCAGCTCTACACCAACCAGAGCAACCTACTCGAACTGTGGGAAGATTGGTTATTAACACAATTGCTGGTGGACCTCATCCTGTGGATAAAAGTTGGTAGGAAATGGAGCGATATGCTAATTCCTTGAGACATACAGAGCATGAGTGCTGTTCAAATGTGGAGGATGGAACTCCCGCAAAGCAGTAATGCACGATGCACGACGGTATTGTATTCAGGAATAGAGACGCGGATAAGGTGGAAGCTCCCACCATCGATCCATTGGTCATATCCGCAACCATCGGACCGGCATTCGTAAGGAGAATCCTAATTGATTGCGGAAGTTCCGTTAACATCATCTTCATGAAAGCGTATGACCAAATGAAGCTGGAGACTAAGGATTTGAAACCATCTAAAGCCCGAATCCATGGCTTTAACAGCGCAGCCACAGACGCAGTAGGATATGTGGAGTTACCAGTTGAACTGGGACAAGGTGAACGCAGGAGAGTGCGAATCCCACCATTCATAGTGTTGGATGTTGATTCACTATACGACGTGTTTTTGGGACGACCAGCCCTCGCAGATTTCAGGGCAGTCTTGGCCCCGTGGTGTCTCACACTGAAATTCCCGACAGACAAAGGAGTTGGCGTAGTGCATGGCGACCAAGCAACCGGACGTGCATGTTACGTGGCTGAGCTGAGAGAGGCCCAGCGCAGAGAAAAGGGGAAGACTGCGGATAGCATCGTCCGCATCCCGAATTCTGATGATTGACAATTAGCGTCCGAGCCCTGGCTCGGGCAACATTCTCGGGTCGTTGGAGACATAAATCCGAGAGATGACAAAGGGGAACCCAGGGAACCAGACGCAGCACCGGCCGAACTAACAATTGATATTCCAGTTAGCCACAGCGATCCGACACGAGTTCTTAAAATTGGGTCACAGCTCGATCCCCTAATGGCAGAGAATTTATCTGATTTCCTCCGAGCTAATCTTGATGTCTTCGCCTGGACACACTCTGATATGCGTGGAATTTCCCCTGCAATTGTGAGCCATATGTTGAATATAGACCCGAAACACGTACCCGTGAAGCAAAAAAGGAGAGGCATGGACCCGGAGAGGTCTACAGCTCTCAAAGAGGAGGTGGATAAACTCAAAGCCAATGGGTTTGTCCGCGACGCTCTCTACCCGGAATGGGTGTCCAACCCTGTGTTGGTAAAGAAAGCAAACGGGAAATGGAGAACCTGTGTTGACTATTCCGATTTAAACAAAGCATGCCCGAAGGATAGCTTCCCGCTACCACGAATTGATCAGCTTGTCGATTCGACTGCCGGGCATGAGCTACTATCTTTTATGAGATGCATACTCCGGGTACAATCAAATCCCAATGCACATCCCGGACCAAGAACACACCAGCTTCGTCACAAACGTCGGGCTGTATTGCTATGTAGTAATGCCTTTTGGGTTGAAGAATGCAGGAGCAACCTATCAATGCCTGGTGAACCGAATGTTCAAGGATCAGATTGGTAGAACAATGGAAGTCTATGTGGATGACATGCTCGTGAAGTCACGACAGTCAAACGACCACATCCGAGACTTGGCAGAGATGTTCGGTGTACTAAGGCACTATGGGATGAAGATCAATCCTTCAAAGTGTTCATTCGGCGTGGCGTCAGGGAAGTTCTTGGGATTCATTGTGAATGCACGAGGAATTGAAGCTAACCCGAAAAAGATCCAGGCCATCCGAGATATACAGGCACCTAGAACCATAAAACAGGTACAGAGCTTGAACGGAAAAGTAGCTGCGCTCAGTCGATTCATATCCAGATCCACAGATAAGTGTTCCTTTCTTCGATGTCATAAAGAAAGGAAAGAGAAACTTCGAATGGACGACTGACTGCGAGGAAGCATTCCGAGCCCTGGTGGGACACTTGGAAAGTCCTCCAGTGTTCTCAAAACCATTAGACCACGAGACGTTGTACGTATATTTGGCTGTGTCTCAACACGCTATCAGTATAGCCCTAGTTCGTGAAGAAGACAAGGTTCAAAGGCCGGTGTACTATGTTAGTAAACGACTGATGGGGGCAGAAAAGAATTATCCAAAGATCGAGAAACTTGCCTATTGCCTGGTGATTGCATCACGCAAGCTTCGTCCCTACTTTCAGGTGCACTCAATCAGTGTTTACACTGACCAACCCTTGCGACAGGTACTCCAACGACCAGAAACTTCCGGTAGGATGCTAAAGTGGAACATCGAGTTAAGCCAGTTTGATATCATCTACCTGCCGCGAAGGACCATCCAAGGGCAAGCATTAGCTGACTTCGTTGCTGAGTTCACCATTCCGGATGAACCGAGTGAATATCACAAAGTAATCCCTCCTGTCCGATGGAAGATGTTCACTGACGGGGCATCTAACGACCGTTGGTCGGGAGCTAGGATAGTTCTGGTAACTCCCAAAAATCGATCGATTTGCTACGCTTTGAAGCTCGAATTTACAGCGAAAATAACGAAGCCGAATACGAAGCACTGATTGCTGGCTTAAGACTTGCCAATGAACTGAGGGTAAAGTCCATCGAAATCTTCTACGACTCACAGCTGGTGGTATATCAGGTACGGGGAGACTACCAAGCGAAAGGACAGAGACTGGCTCCTTACCTTGCTCGGGTCCGGGAGCTACTAGTAAACCTGGAATATTATGACATTTCGCATGTCCCGCGCGAACAGAACAGGGAGGCCGACTCGTTGGCTAAATTCGCGAGTACTGGCGATGCACAGCAGATGGGATTGTTCCCTGTCGAGACTCTGCTTGCTCCAAGTATAGACATGATGGAGATAGATCTCGTCTTGGAGACCGAACTCGAAAGGGGATCATGGCTGACCCCGATCAAACAATACTTGCTACGGAGACTTACCTGAGAAAAGAAGCGAAAGACGCCAAGTCCTTCGTAAGGCTTCGCGTTATGTAATGCAAGACGGGATAATGTATCAGAGGGGATTCTCGACCCCCTTACTCCGGTGCGTGGCCCATGACGAGGTAAAACGGGTGTTGGAAGAAGTCCATGAAGGAGAATGTGGTGATCATACCGGGGGGCAAATTTTGGCGAGGAAAATCCTCCGCTATGGATATTATTGGCCGACTGTAAATCGGGATGCTGCAGACTATGCGAGAAGATGCGAAAAATGCCAGATATATGCAAAGATTCCGAGAGCTCCGCCTACGGAACTCACACAAATGGTTAGTCCTTGGCCATTTGCAATGTGGGGAATCGACCTAATTGGATCTCTGCCCATAGCCAAAGGAGGCGCGAAATATGCAATAGTGGCCGTCGATTATTTCACCAAGTGGGCGGAAGCAGAGCCAATGGCCACAATCACCACCAAGAAAGTCATTAATTTCATTGTACGAAATATCATATGTCGTTTTGGCCTCCCACGGACCATCATAACGGACAACGGAACTCAATTCGAAAGCAAGGAATTCAAAGAGTTCTGCCAGAGGTATAGCTTTGAGAAAAGGTTCGCAGCAGTTGCTCACCCGAAGGCGAATGGGCAGGTAGAAGCCGTCAATAAAATCATCAAGTCCATATTGAAGAAGCGTTTGGAAAAGGCTAGAGGCAAGTGGGTGGATGAACTCCCAACAGCGCTTTGGGCCTATAGAACTACCCACAAGACCGCGACTGGCCACACACCATTCGCACTGGCGTACGGCACGGAAGCCGTCATACCCGTAGAACTTGAAGTTCCGTCACACCGGGTAACCTATTACGATCCTGCGTCAAACCAGGATCTCCTATTGGAATCATTAGACTTCATTGATGAGAAACGCGAAGAAGCTGATTTGAGAGCAGCCTCATACAGACACTGAGTCGCTAAATATTATAATGCAAAAGTCCAGCCAAGAACCTTTAGTGTGGGAGATCTCATTTTGAAACGAGTCTTTCCAACCCCTTCGCACATGAATCCCGCATGGGAAGGTCCATACGTCATCGAACGGAGGCTTGGAGAAGGAACTTTCAAGCTAACGACCGTCGATGGTGCGACACTCCCTCGAGCATGGAACAGCGAGCATTTGCGGCGTTATTACACTTAGTCTATTTCCTTTATGCGGTAGCTGCATTTATTTCTAGTATGCTTTCTTCTTGGCATGTAATAAGATAATCTAGCTTGTTTTCATCAATAAAGGCTTGAAGCCATCTTTTCCATGAATGACCAATGTCTCTTCGTATGATATTCCTATGACGTGCAATTAAAAATTATGATATCCTGGCTAGCGTACGAACGCTTATAATAAATGACAAAAAATCTCCAAGTCCCCGGAGTGCGGACTGGAGTACTCTAAATCCCCGGAGTGCGGACTCGAGTATAAACGATTCAAAATCTCCAAGTCCCCGGAGTGCGGACTGGAGTACTCTAAGTCCCCAGAGTGCGGATTCGAGTATAAACGACGAAAAATCTCCATGTCCCCGGAGTGCGGACTGGAGTACTCTAAGTCCCCGGAGTGCGGACTCGAGTATAAACGACAAAAAATCTCCAAGTCCCCGGAGTGCGGACTGGAGTACTCTAAGTCCCCGGAGTGCGGATTCGAGTATAAACGACGAAAAATCTCCATGTCCCCGGAGTGCGGACTGGAGTACTCTAAGTCCCCGGAGTGCGGACTCGAGTATAAACGACGAAAAATCTCCATGTCCCCAGAGTGCGGACTGGAGTACTCTAAGTCCCCGGAGTGCGGACTCGAGTACAAACGATTCAAAATCTCCAAGTCCCCGGAGTGCGGACTGGAGTACTCTATGTCCCCGGAGTGCGGACTCGAGTATAAACATTCAAAATCTCCAAGTCCCCGGAGTGCGGACTGGAGTACTCTAAGTCCCCGGAATGCGGACTCGAGTATAAACGACGAAAAATCTCCAAGTCCCCGGAGTGCAGACTGGAGTACTCTAAGTCCCCGGAGTGCGGACTCGAGTATAAACGATCCGAAATCCCCAAGTCCCCGGAGCGCGGACTCGAATACAAATGACTCGAAATCTCCAAATCCCCGGAGCACGGACTGGAGTACTCGAAGTCCGGTATATAGACTTAATTACAAGAAGTTCAGACCTCCGAGTTCCTTGAATAGGAACTATGACGCAAATGACTTGGATATGACAAGTCCCCAACATACGGGCTATGTAATATTCTAAGTGCTTGAAGCACCAAGTGGAGATTGATCAAATCCAGGAAAGCTCCCAAGCCATGTAAAGACGAACCAAGAAGTCTAAGTTACCCATAACAATTCAGATTTCAATCACAACCATAAAAGAAACTGAATAATAAAAGTCTTTTGAGAAGACAAAAGTGAAGATCAAATTTTATTCGCAAAAAGCTTATTTACACAGTCTACAAAGATAGTACACGAATTAAACTAGTTCTCGTTGAATGGGGACGACGGTCATTTCTTGCGTTTCTTCGACTTCTTCTCGGATGGTTCCTTCCCAGAGCGCTTACTCTTGGAATCCTTCCCTGACGGAGGGGTGACGACCGAAGACGTAGGAGGAACATCCATGGGCTGAGACTTGCCAGGAAGAATGACCTTCAATGGTTTGTTCAGAGGATCGTCCAGCTCCACTTCACGCGGCTCGACCTTGACTGAGGTCGTATCTCTTTTCTCTTTCTCGAGCCGTTCCTTCATGCTCAAGTCGGATGTGTGCTCAGAGGCGCCTGTGGTTTCTACTTCGAAACTCTCCGAGGAAGAGTCAGATTTGCCTTCATCCAGTGCCCCGATTACTTGAGCATCTGGACCAGGATCTTCGCCAACTTGAGTAGCCTCACTCGCCTTTATCTCCACCTCCTTGGCGGCATCGCTCCTCGGAGTGGCCTCGGGGTCAGAACATCCTGCACAGAAGACACGAAAATAAACAAGTGTTAGAACACAACAACTTCTGAGGGAACGAGAAAGATCTTTGTGAAGCGCAGAGGTTACTCACCAGATGTCGGTGGGTTCTCAGTCGCCAGGGGTGTCCCGCCCTCCGGGATGGGAGATAAAACATGAACGCCAAGCCCGGGGGCTTCCGGGTCATAACCAACGTGATGCTCGAAGGGGTCAAGTGTCGACCGACTGGCTGATTGGGTAGGCACGTGAACTGGGGCACAACGCCGGAAGGGTCCGTAGCCACCTCCTTCCCTTTCCTGGAGGGAGAACCTTTGTTGTAGAGGGCTTTAGCCGCCGATAAATCTGAAGGCTCTTTCCCTCTTAGGAATTCTTTTATCAATGCTTCTTCATCGACCTCATCGGCGCCGCTCTCAACCTTCCTGATCTGAATCAGGGTCTCCCATGCCTCGGCCAATGACTCAAGGTAGCCGTCACCCAGAAAAGTTAGATCTCGATGCATGAGAACTCGGGCATTGAACTCAGCGATGAGCGGGTCGAACTCGGTCTTTATCTCCTCCCTGCCTTCTTCCCTGGCCTCCTCGAGGCGAGAGTCGATGTCGACAGTTGCTACCCTTTTACCTTCCTCACGAGCCTCATTCCTCAGTGCCTCGATTTTGGAGAGATCGTCTTCAAGTTTCCCCTTTAAGAGCCGGGTGGCGAAGATCTCATCACAATAGTGCTGTGCCTCAACCTGGGCGGCCACTTTCTCTTCCTTCTCCCTATTGAGTTGCTCCTCGAGCTCCTTAACTCGCCTATTAAGCACATCTCGCTCCTTCTGAATGGAGTCTTTCTCCAAAGCTAATGCCCCACACCGTTGAACCACTTCATCGAGCTCTTTCTTATGAGTCAATTCAAGGCGGGAAACAGCCTCGGCGGTGTCCTTAGCGCTCTGACGGGTAGCTTCAAGCTCGAACTTATAGGCGGCAATTTCTTCATCCTGGGCCTTAATGATATCCCTGTCATGAATAGCTTCAAGCTTTAGGCGGTCAATTTCGTGCTGGCGCTCCATAGAGACTTCAGAAAGTTTCTCGGCCAGATGGACGAACGCGTCATGTTGCACGTAGACGTCATTGGTACATGCGATAGCATTTTGTTTGACATCTCCGGGAATAGGATGAATCGCCGGAAGGAACTTTAACCCATCAAAACAAATCTTCGAAAACTTAGCCTTATGTTCGTTCAATCTCTCCGACACTGTCGGGTCTGTTACGGGAGCGGGAGGAGATGGCTTTGAAAGTTCGCCCTTCCTATGAGAATCTCGGGAGTGCCGGGTAGAAGAAGAGTCAGAGTGTTGGTCCCGGGGAGCATCAGAATGCGACCTCTTATGGCCACGTTTGTCATTGTTTTGCTCCTGGTAAGAAGAGGTCTCCTGGCGGTGCTCGGGCTGATAATAAGTTTTCTTCCGGGATGACGAGTTCCGCGCATGATAATCTTGGTCGCTGTCACTGTCTCTGTCTCGGCGCTTCTCGAGGCCCGAGTCCCGACCAAACTGGCGTAAAGTCGACAAACCGCGAAGGCGGTCGTGTCCGTGAGAGCTCCCCATGTCACCTGTAATCAAACAATAGCGAATTAGCGAAAGAGCAGAATGATGAAAGAAAAGTAGGTGCAAAGTGAAATGCATGTGTCTGTGTGTGTCCTAGTGCTACCCCTCCGACGGACTAGTGGCTTTGCTAACGGGAGTCTTTTCCCCTTGGATCGGGGCCGGGACGCCCGCATCGCCCCTGACGGGCGAGCGAAACTTGAACAGCTCCGGGACGTTGAAATCATAGTTGAGCAAGTCGTCGGGAATGGAGAGGTTCGATAAGCCCTTAAGAGAACTTTCAACGCGCTGTGAAGAAGCCTCTTTCTCTGGCTGAATAGGCGTAACTTTGGAAGTCCCACCAACTTTCTCCTTCCCCGACTTGCACGCCAGCTTCTTTTTCCCCTTCGAAGGGGAAGATGACGTTTCAATATCATGAACTTCGGCTGCAGAGGCTAAATCCTCACCTTGATTTTCAGGTGGCTCGCTTGGAATTTCCCCTTCTTCCGGAGCTTCAAGAGAAGGGCGAACGGATGATTCAGGCAATTGTTTCCCTCTGACGTGTACGGGCTTGGGAAGCGAGGTGCCCTCTGGAAGACTAACCCGGCGGCCAGGGCCTAGCAAACCAAACTTTGATAATGACTCATTGGAAATGAGGGCACGAATATCTCGCTCTTCAGCAGGAAGAGCTCTAATGGCGTCGACAGCATCAGAGTACCCCCGACCCTCGGGACGTGGGACGAGATCTGAAAAAACAGAACAATGAGTTAGGAGAAGTTCAACCTCAATCGGGAACGAACATCAACTCAGAGAAAGGACTTACTTCCTTCAACCCACCGTCTCGCAAAGCCTTGGGGGCAGCGCACGTAAAACCACTCCTGTTTGTACAGGGCGAATTTGCTACTCCACGCGCTAGTGAAAAGTTGGCACTTCCGATGTGGCTCAAGAAACATGTAAGAGGGGCTTTCTCCCCGTTTCTTGGTCGTATAGATGTACCTTATATCGCCGGGAGTTGGAGGCCTGGAGAAGACGGCCATGAAAAGCATGCACGTGCCGTAAATGAAAGCGTGACCATTTGGATGAAGTTGAGACGGGGCGGCGTCCAGATACTGCAGCACGTCGCGAAGGAATAGATTGAAAGGTGGCATGCTACCAACCCAACATATGAACTTGCTACACGCCGTTTATCCCGCTGGGGGAAGATGTGGGCGGTCGTGCCCCGACGGAACGAGCACGTCAGCAAACGGAATGCCATGAATAGAACATTTCCGCTTAAGGGCGGCCTCAGTGACTCTCGAAGCCTGTGAGTCAACTAGGTCATCCAGTAAAATCGACGATTCCAAAGTATCAGGAGCCCAGTCATGAGCGGGAGAAACTGACGGGTCAGATGTGTCGGGGGCCGTTCGCTTAGAAGACGGCCCAGGTTTGTCGGAAAGTGTAGCAGAACTGGATCTTTTGGACATCTTGAATAAATAGCAGACCCAACCAAGCACCTGTGTGAACTATACTCGAAAAATGATCGACGCTAGAATTAACAACGCAGATAACCCCCCGTGTGGTGTGTGAACTGGTGCAATCAATAGTGTATAAGCCTTGAATGTTTGGAATTAGCAACATAAAACTAATCTTAAAATCACCGCCTTCGAAGACCGTCATCACTGACCGTCTCCAAAAGCCTTTCTTTATGGCGGTTACAGCCCTAGATTTAGAGAAGGTTATCTGGTTAAGCAAAGTTCAGTTAGGAAATTGGGCAAGACAAGTTGATCGTTCGGCATGTAATCGTTCGGCATCTATGTTCTGGCTCGGCTGGGTATCGTTCGGCATTTATTCGTTCGGCATCTATGTTCTGGCTCGGCTGGGTATCGTTCGGCATTTATTCGTTCAGCATCTATGTTCTGGTTCGACTGGGTATTGTTCGGCATGCCATCGTTCGATATTTATGTTATTGTTCGGTATTCCATCGTTCGGCATCTATGTTTTGGTTCGGCTGGGTATCGTTCGGCATGTTCTGTTCGGCCAAAATCCCATTTCAGCCGAAACAACGCTCGACGTCCCAACTGCTTCCTTCCCCCATACTCTTTCTTCCACCGACACCATTCGGCACGAAAAAACTGTGCCAAACCACCACACATCTAAACAATGAACTCCCACCTTTCTCCTCTCTGTTCCACCTGCTTTAGAATTACCCAAGGTCAAATCAAATCCCAGCCTCGGGGTACGAGAAAGAATCGTCTCTTCTTCCCTGTACCTCCTACCGATCCTATCATCAATCTACAGTTTGTGATTAAACAAACACATGCGAAAACACTTACCAAGAGGAGTGGTAGGAGCTTGGGAAGAGATTGTAGGAAGGATGTGTTGGGTTCAAAGGACGGAAGGGAAGATTGGAAATTTAAAGGAAATACGTGTTCTTAGAAAGTCACGGTCAAGAAGTGAAAAAGAGAGGAAGGAATAGGGCACTGGGATTTATAGGAAAAGAGAAGAAGCCGAAACGACTCTGATCGGTAGAACCGGTCAAAGCAAAAAAAAAAACAATCGTTCGGCATAAAGGACGTTCGGCATGGGTCATCCTGTTCGGCATCCTTGGCATTCGGCGGCAATGCACTAATCCAGTAGTTCAAAGCACACCCTGTTCGAACACACGGTGTACTTTGGGGGGCAAGTGTTTCCCAAGGGATTGGCCAGGCAACTTAGTACTCGGCTTGACCACTGCTCGGCCTCCCAGGAAGGTTCGGCATCCAAAGGTTACTCGGCTACCCAAGAACGTTCGGCCAGAGTGAACGTTCGGCCTCTAAGGAGTACTCGGTGTAAAGTGTGTTCAGCATTCGAAGGACACCCGGCATCCAGAACACGTCCGGCCAGAGTGAACGTTCGGCCGAAGTGGACGTTCGGCTGAAGTAAACGCTCGGTCAAAGGGCGTTCGGCATACAAACGATCGTTCAGCATGGGATCGTGCTCGGCATCAAGAAGCGCTTGGTATTGAATACCGTTCGGCCAAAGGAGGACGCTCGACATACGATCGTTCGGCATGAGATCGTTCGGCATCCATGGACTTTCGTCCTCCAAGGAACATTCGACATTCCCAAGTTGTTCGGCATCCCAGCCTCATTCGACCTACATCCCTCACTCAAAGGCATACCTCGTTCGGCCAAAGGAGGACGCTCGACATACGATCGTTCGGCATGAGATCGTTCGGCATCCATGAACTTTCGTCCTCCAAGGAACATTCGACGTTCCCAAGTTGTTCGGCATCCCAGCCTCATTCGACCTACATCCCTCACTCAAAGGCATACCTTGTTCGGCACAAAGAGGAAGGCTCGGCATACCTCGTTCGGCACGAAAAGGAAGGCTCGGCATACCTCGTTCGGCCTCTCTGGTTCGGCGCATAGTACTTACGCTACTTGGAATGAGCTATTCAGCCTCCTGGCCCACCAGGGAAGTCCAACCCACTTTCGTCTATAAATAGAGAGGCAGGGGCACAGAAAACAGGATCAGATTTTTAGAGAGCACTGGGAAGACTCTGCCATTTTCAAGACTCATTCAAGACTTATTTCTTTTACTTTGCAATTGTATGCTAATACTGAAGGACGGATTGTGTCTGTAATCAAGAATCTAGTGAAGAAATAAAGATCAACTTCAAAGTGGACGTAGGCTACAACGTCGAACCACTATAAATTCTGTGTTCTCGTCTCCCGCATTTTAATTTATATTATCTTCTCTATTTTAATTTATCTTCTTCATTAATCTCTCTACACAAACTCTCTAAGGGTGTTAGTGACCAATTTTGGCGCTAACAGATATTATAATAGTGTCTAAGTACTATTACTTATTCAAATAGTTGATATGCTTTCATCTCACGTTCCGGCATAGTTGGGCACAATCAAAACCAAATGGCGCTTATTGGAGATTGGGTTTCATACAATGATAGGGCTACTGGGGTACCGCCCGTTACAGTACACCTTTAGAAAAACGTACTGAGGACCACTCCCGATCCCCTGCAATACAAGACCGAAACTATCCCTTACTAGATAGCCCAAAAAAGATCACCCCACGGTTGGAATCAGCAACCGTCCACACAGCCGAAATAAAGGGACTCTAGATAGAGGTAACCTTACCTTACTTGGGAGCTACCCACTTAGCTTTGCTACACCTCCCTTGTTTTAGCGATCCCCGATTGATGAGGCTTGAGGCTGCGGTTCCTTTTTAGAAAGATTCACATAGAATGCTCATTGTCCTCCAATGACAATGTTCTGATAGCATTCATCCATACAAGTCCATTCCCAGTCCAAACGGAACCGATGGTGCTATTCCTACTACATCCATTTTGGAATCACCCTCGGGAATAGTAACGGTTAGCCCTTGCACTTCACTGCTTCATCTTCGACTCCAAGCTCTTGTCTTCCTTTTGAAAACGTACTCATTGGATCGAAGTGGTTTTCAAATCACAAATCTGATCTCGATCTCTTCAAAACAACGTTCGCTATTCTCCGTAAACTCAACCCCGGTTCTTTAGGAAATGCACAAACGATAATAAGATCGGAGATCACCCTCTAACCGTTAGTGGATGGATTTTCTTATAAACGTCCTAGAAGAACGAACGAGTTTACACGTACAGTATAACACCTCGAACGGCAACTGTACCATATAATTCTCGTACCTCTTATAAATATTTCCAAAATTATATCTGGGTCCAGATTTAATAGTCGGTTATTTAACTATCAAATAAACAATGATTCAACCAATTTATATCCACTGAAAAACATCAAGTCTTACTTAATTTAGATTTTAAATAAATTAAATCACTTTATCCAAAAATATACACTTAACGTATCTAAAGTAAAGCTTCTTAAATCACCTTATTCAGAATAATAGTTATGAAATTTTATAATAATTTTCCAAGTAAAACTTTAGCCAAAAACTACTTTAAAAATAAATCTATTAGATAAAATATTAATATTGAATAATTAACCTTTTTAAATATTAATACCGATTTAAGCTTTAATAATAATTAACTACTATAACCAACTAAATTAATGTTTACTTTAAAAGTTTTAAAACAATTAAATAATAAATTTTATAAAAACATTCTCTTAAAAACACCTTTAAAATTTCTAATTTATACTTAAAAATCTTTCTTTGAAAATATACCTAACTTCACAGGAAAATACACTTTCCACTCCAGTATTTCTTTTCTAATCATTTATAAATCCTCCTCGATTTATCTCCAGTTTATTTTATGTCCCAATCTCGTAAATTTCCTTTCTTACATTTCTAAAAATAAACCACTATTTATTTTTAAAATGATTTATCCCTTCCCATATAAATTTCCACTGTAAATTTATAATTTCAAATTATCCACTGATAATTAACTCACTTTATTTATAAATCCAGATTATAAATTCCATAGCCTCATTCTCCTTTTAATCACTTTTTCAAAACACTAAATCGATTTTCTGAATTAATTCCATTTTGAAATTTATTTCTTGATTTACCCAAATTGCCAAACCCCCTAATTTCAGACTTACTTCCCTTTTCTGATTTATTATCTTATTTAAATCTGGAACATCAATTTCATACTTTATTTCAAAATCCTCCTTTTACTTCCCAAGGCCATTTAAATCTTGAATTTAAAAATAAATCCCTTTATTCTAAAACAATATCACTTAAGTCCTTAAAAACTCTTTTATTTCCATTTATTTAACTACCTCAATTTTTCCATACTCCAAATTTATTTAATAGGATTTTAAAAATCAACTTTTACCTTTTTCCCAAATTCATTATTTTACTTTATCCAACTTCACTATTAAAATTTTACATAAAAATTTCCTTTTTATTTTCCTTCAAAAAAAAATCCAATTTTATATTTTTAGCATCTTAAAATACCAAAATATATCCAGCAATATCATAGAATTCAATAATTTCAATTTTCAGTATAATCTATCATAGATCATCCAACATTTCATATATCACTGGAATGAAAACAAATTCAACATTTTTGAGAAATCCAGTTGGATCCCTCCAACCTGTTTCCCTGCATCCATAGATGTCAGCACAATATAAAAATACCAATCTCACTTCGAGGGGGATATCGCGGTATATAGGGTCATCCGCTATTATGCAGGGTGCACAGGGTCTCATCCGTTTTATAATGCGGGAATATCAACCACTCCAATATATATACACACACACATAGACACACACACACTACTATATATATGTAATCATCCAACAGATAATTACAGATCTATCAATCCAATCAACATCCAAAAATTTAAATTTAACATTTAAATTCTTAAATATGGAAAATCCCAAGATGAGTGAGAAATTCTTACCTGCTTTTTATTGTTTGCATTCCACTTCAGTCTCGACTTGGTTTCACAATTTTAGACCTTGTATAAACATTATACAGTTTACTAACATTTGAAATAATCTAAAATAAATTAATTTACTTAACTAATTTTAAATGATAATTAAACTAACCTAGTTTACATTTTCTTTTTCTTCTGACCGAATTATAAATTTTATAACAGGGTGTATATATTTACCCTAATTACTATTGTACATATTTTAAAATTAAATAGTAAGTAGATGTATTATATATTTTCTAATCTATATATACATATATACTTTATTACATAAAAAAATAAAAAGCTAACTATACCTTACTGCATTCGACATGTCGCCAGACCCCCCCAACCAACCGCCAAACACCAAGCATCCTCTCTCGTACACACAAAATCCTAACCCCCATCACTTACGACTAGCGACCATCAACTTCTCTCCCCGTGCGATCTTCCTATGCGAACGTCGCACTTCAATCAAAGCCCCACCCAGCATCTCCTTATCGACCATGTATGCATCCTCAAATTCAAGCCTATGCCAACCCACCAAATTGCTACCCCGCATGCTTGATTACTTCGCCCAATTGAACAATGTCGCGGCCTCGAGCACGCGTACCCATTCCCCTACCAGTGCTCCTCGTGTGAGCTTGAACTTCCTCCGATCGCGAGTCCTTCGCGATTTTAAATCGTAAACCTAACATCTTTTTTTTTGAAACTGAAAATCGTGACCATGGATTTTATTTTACTGGGAAGAAAAGGAAAATGAGGGAGGACCGATGATTTCGTTGCAAACATACATAATATATATGTATTTCCAAATTGTTTTTGTTTCTTTCTTTTGAATTGATCTCTTTGGTTGCGTGTGGATATAAAAGAAAAGGAGGACAAGATAGGTTGCATGAGGAGTGAAGGCTACAGTGTTCTTGAAATAAAGGGGAAAAGTACCTATGCGATTAAAGTCAATCAATTTTAAATATATATTTTATTTTAATTTATTCTTGAATCCGCAGCTTTAAATCCCTACCTCCTATCGAGGCATGTCGCTAGGCTTTAATAATGTTATACCCTTCTTTCGAACGCAATGAAAAAGGTTTCGAGTCCTAATTCGATCGTATGGGGAAGATAGCTTTTTGGACTCAATTATTATATTGAATTTTTGATACAGATTTCAGTGCGTTTACAAACCGCATGACGACACAATAACTCCAAAAGCTACAAAAATTGAAATCCGATAATAATACACTAATATGGATCCATTGGAACTGGTTTCGTCGAATTTCGAGACTGTGGCTCGATGGGCTATTTTTAAATATCAATTTAAACGATATATTTTCAAAACTGAAGAAACACTGTTAAATTCAATTTTAACACTTTTATTACCTTCTGTATTATCAATATAAATTTAATAAGCCTTTGAATTATTTTTAACAAGCTTGAAACTACAGATTCAATATTTTACCCAGTTTCCAGTTATTGAATTCAAAAATTAAATTATAAATAAAAGGTTATATTTGAAATTCAAGTTAAAAATTAACTTTTAAATATTTAAAATCAAATAAATATTCCAACTTCAAATACCCAAAATTCCAGGTCATTACACCAGCATGAGAAACTTAAGAAATAAGAGTGACATATAATAGAACCATTTTGTTACCTTATAGATTACCACAACATTTTTCCCCTCAAATGAAACCAACCATTCATTAGGTTTAACATAAAGTGATATGATAGATAATGTCTAGAGTATAGCACATAATATTTGTTGTGTCAGTAAATAGAAGTGGATCTCTATGACAAGGGTTAGAAACTACCTGCCAAGCAACATATATCTCTAGATAGGATATACTCTAAGATAAACACAACTCGCCCAACGACAAACGGCCTGGTACCAAGTATCAATAACTCCTGCATGCAACATGTCGATAAGCATACTCTAGATATGGATTTGATATATCCTCATAGGTACGCTAAAACCAAGATTATGCATTCTTCTCTGGTTTTAAACATTCTCGATGTCAAGATTACGTTCGACATCTCTCACTCGAGTCTACGTCACTCGAAAAGCACACGAAACCCCAATTCGACTCCTTCATCTCGAACAGACATGGATTTGAGCATCTCGAACAGATCTCGAACCTCTATTTAGGTTTCCCGCATATGTCCTCCGGCGAATGCTAATGCTTTCCTCTCTCTTAGGATACTCCTTATGATAGGTAGTCCGACACGATAACATCGTTTGAAATGTTAATGCTGACCTTTTTCTTGGACTTAACTTAGTGTTAGAATCTCGATTTTCATCGTTTTGTTTGTGACAACTATATAAGTCAATATTATTGTGTACTAATCATTTATGCAGGAGATTCATTGCAGATTCGGATTCAGAAAGTTATGAAGTTGTTAGTCTTCTACTTAGAGTCTTTATATTATTAAAAAGATGTCAAAATCTCTCTGATATGGTATATATACACTAACATGCACACATGTGCAATATTCAGCTGACTGAATGTAACCATTCAACCGTTTAAATGCTGAAGCAAAGTATAATTTATTATGATGTTTCAACAGGCTGAATGGCCATATTTAGACGGTTGAATGAGGCCTAAAATAGCCTGTTTCCTTGCTATCTCGAATTTAATTTAAATCAGAAGGCTAAATCAAAATTTAAGACGGTTGATTATCTATAATGGCTAGTTTTCTGAAGTGATGCTTCTCTTCAAAAAAGAGAAACATCGTTAAATCCAACAGTTGCATCTGTTTCTTTTCATCGTTTTCTTTCATGAAAGATTGCAACTTTTAATCTATATAAATAAAGTTTAGAATTCAAAAAAAAACTCGCCTAACTGATTTTAGCATTCTTAAATTCTTATCTCTTATTCTCTGTTTTCAATTTGCGCTCAAACTGAATATAATCTTTAATTGTTGATCACTCTATCTTCCACATTTCTTCGAGCACAATACACTGTATATCATAAACGAGAAGATTATAGGAAGATTTTACTTAATTGATTTATCAGTGCTATTTAAAAGAGCGCACTACAATCAGATATTTTTGTCTAGTTGTAAAATAGTCATGTTCGGTTGCTCAGGCGATAGAAGTCCTGTTCGATTGCTTAGGTGATAGAAGTCCTGTTCGATTGCTCAAGCGGTGTAAACCTATTCCTCCAGGTTAAGTGAGGGTTGTTAGTTCAATTCTAGAAGGAGTCTGGGACTTGACGTAGAATGGAAGTTCGAACCAATATGAAAATATCTGGTATCATTTACTTTGCTGCTTTATTTATTTACTTAGTTTATATTCCACACAAGCAGTTTATCCATATTACACGATCTTATAGCACAGTCACCTTCATTTGGTATCAGAGTAGGTCATCTTATAACTGTAACATAGTTATCTGATATTTCCTATGGAAAACAACATTATCACCGTAACTAACACTAGTTTTCTTGAAGGTCAATCTACTGCACATCCACCTCTATTTAATGGAATGAACTATAACTATTGGGCTACTAGGATGAGAATTTATATACTAGCTAATTGTTATGAAACATGGAATATTACTCAAACTGAATATACCATACCTACTACAGAACATTCATAATGGTCGACACACAAAAACTGGATACTACTGCAAATGCTAAAGCCATGAATATGTTATACTGTGCATTAACATGAATAAGTTTAATAGAATGAGCATTTGTAAAACAGCTTATAAAATTTGGCATATACTTAAAATTACACATGAAGGTACTAACAAAGTAAAATCTCTACGCTAAAAAATTAGTTCCAAATTTTCAAAATGAAGCAAGATGAAACAATAAATGAAATGTACTCTAGATTCTAAGATATCTGTCATTCTCTTTTAGCATTAGGAGAAACATATACAGACTTTGATATTGTTTTAAAAATCCTCAACTCTCTAATGGATGAGTGGGAATCAAAGGTCTTAGCAATGACATTTCAACCATTAAACCAGAAGAGTTGATAGGAAATCTAATGTCTTATGAAGTTAATCTCCAGGCTAAATAAGTAGAGGCTCAAGATAAGAAGAATATAGTATTCCAAGCAGAAAAGGATGAATCAGATTTAGACGACGAAGATATGGCGTTCATTGCCAAAAATTTCAATTTTTTTTTGAAATTCAAAAAGAGCAACAAATTTAGAAACAACAAGAAAAGCTCTAGCAACAACAACACAACCATCATATTCTGTTCTAGAATGTTATGAATGTCACAAGAAAGGTCACATCAAGAAAGACAGTCCTGATCACAAGAAAGACAAATATAAGCATAAGAAAGATAGATTCAAAAAGAAATCTTTGTCTATCACTTGGGACGATTCAAAATCATCTTCTTCATCATATAGTGACTCAAACAGTGATACAGAATAAGCCAACATATATTTTATGGCCACAAATGATGAGGCGAGTGATTTAACCTTTGATGATTCATTGGAAATAAATTCTTGAATTACTTGACACATTAAGAGACATCATAAGAAAGTATAAAGAAACTCTTGAAAAATTAAATAGGATTGAAATTGAAGTAGATATGTTAAGAGAAGAGAAACAAATTTTAGAAGAACTTAAAACTACTCAAGAATCTTATTCTAATACAACATCTCAACTCTTTATTTAAGTCAAGAGATAGAAAGTCAGAAAGAAAAGAATGGTGCTCTATTAATTGAAAATCATAATCTTAAAGCTAATGTCAAAATTTTATAATTAGATATCTCTAGTCTTAAAACAAAATTAGATGATATTACTGAAATTGTCTCTAATTTTAACAAAGGGAGAAAAAATCTTTCTAAAATTATAGAAAATTCTCAGACTATTTCAAATAAAAGAAGGCTAGCATATAAGCAAATGTCTAAAGTTATTTCAAAGAAAAAGAATTCCTTATATAGCAATTTTAAAAGGAATAATAATAAAATTGAAAAACCAAATTCAAAAGTTACAAATTATTCAAAATCAATTAAGATTTGTGTTCCTACAAAATAATTCTTTGATAAGAAATAAATATATAAAATATTTTATAGAAACTGTTCATAAAAATAAATATTTTATTTTTAAAAGGAATTATGCACCCTCTTGGGTTTGGCTTCCTAAGACCTAACTCTTAGGACCCAAATAAAATGGTGGGTACCAATGTTAATTCTATATTTTGCAGTTACCCCCTAAAAAGAGAGGAAAATGGATATTGGACAGTGGTTGCTCGAAACACATAATAGGAAACAAAGAGATGCTAACAAATATTACCTACTTAGATGGAGGATCTGTCACTTTTGGAGACTGTTCCAAAGGATATATCGTCGGAAAAGGCGACGTGAGCAATAACAATATATCTAGTTTACCTCTTATTACAAATGTTTTATTAGTTACAAATTTAAAACATAACTTACTTAACATCAGTCAACTGCGTAACAAAAGATTCGGGATATATTTTTCTATAAGTGTACCATTTTTGATCAAAATAAAAATCTTATTTTTGAAGGTTTTAGGGATAAAAATATATGTTTTGAATATGGATATAAATTACAATACTAATATGTGTTTAGTAGCCAAAGAAAATGATCCTTGGTTATAGCGTAAATTTTTTTTTCATGTTAATTTTAAAGCTATAAACAAATTATTAAAAAATGAATTAGCAAATGGTTTACCAAAAATGAAGTTTAAAGTAAATAATATTTGTGATGCTTGTCAATTAGAAAATTATTAAAATCATCTTTTAAATCACAGAAAAATATTTCGATTGTACAACCACTTGAACTATTGCATTTGGACCAACTCAAGTTTAACCTATAAACCAAAGCAAATATGTGTTTGTTATAGTAGATGATTTCTCAAGATATACTTAGACTATTTTTCTGAAAAACAAAAGTGACACTTTTGAAAATTTCAAAATCTTTGCTAAAAGAATTCAAAATCTCAAAAGTTTAAAAATTAAAAATATTAGAAGTGATCATGGAGGTGAATTCGAAAATGAGGCTTTTGAACATTTTTGTAATAAAAAGGGAATTTGCCATAATTTTTCTTTTCCTAGAACACCACAACAAAATGAAGTTGTAGAAAGGAAAAATAGAACTTTACAAGAATGTTCAAGAACTTTACTAAATGGTAGCACTTTACCAATACATTTTTGCGCAGAAGCTGTAGCAACTGCCTGTTATGTTCTAAATCGTGTTTCCATCTGACCACTACCTAAACACACTCCATATGAACTATTTCATGAAATAAAACCAAATATTTCATATTTTAAAGTTTTTGGCTCATAATGTTTTATTTTAAACACAAAAGATTGGCTTAGAAAATTCGATCCAAAATTCGATGATTGGATTTTCGTAGGATATTAAGAACGAAGCTAGGCTTACGTCTTTTTAATAAAAGAAATAATACAATTGAAGAAGCACTACATGTTTCCTTCGATGAAAATTTTAAATTTAATAAAAAAATTGAGGATGATGAGATAATAACTAAGACAGTCACAAATATGGTTACTCAAAATAATTTTTGAAGAAGATGAAAACATTATTCATAGTTTTGAAGAAGATGAAAACATTGTTTATAATGAAAATGGATTAAGATATCCTCCTAGGATTTTATGAGATCACCCAGTAGAAATGTTATAGGTGAAATTAATTCACATGTCAGAACTAGAAATCAGCTTAATCAAATGGGCTATGTAGCATTCCTTTCTAATATTGAACCTAAAAATGCCAATGAAGCCTCAACTGATGACTATTGGATTATAGCTATGCAAGAAGAGCTAAACCAATTCGAATGAAACGAGGTTTGGGAATTAGTTCCTAGGCCAAGTGATCAAATAGCCATTTGTACTAAATGGGTCTTCAAATATAAAGCAGATGAATAAGGAAATATAACTAGGAATAAAGCTAGATTAGTTGCACAAGGATATAATCAAGAAAAAGGAATTGACTATGAAGAAACGTTTGCTTCAGTCGCACGACGAGAAGCAATACGCATCGTACTAGCCTTTACATGTTTTCATAATTTTAAACATTATCGAATGGATGTTAAAAGTGTGTTTTTAAATGGATATATTAAAGGAAATGTTTATGTTGAACAAACTCCTCTATCCTCACATGAAAATTTTCTGGACCATGTCTATTGACTTAAGAAAGCTTTATATGGTCTAAAACAAGCACACCATGCTTGGTATGAACGTCTTAAAAGCTATCCTATAGATTCTGGTTTTGAAATTGGGAAGGTTGATCAAAGTCTTTTTATCAAACGAACTAAAAATGATGTTTTAATTATTCAAATTTATGTTGATGATATTATTTTTGGTTCTACAAATGATAAGTTATGTCAGGAATTTTCTAATATAATGACCAAAAAATTTGAAATGTCACATATGGGAGAATTATCTTACTTTCTTGGATTTCAAATTAAACAATTAGATAATGGAATTTTTATTAATCAAGAAAAATATTGTAATAACCTAATTAAATGCTTTGGTATGGAAAACACTTCTGCCAAACCAATTCCAACGAGTACAATAATACATCTCGATAGAGATGCAAATGGCAAGAGTGTTGACCAAAAATTATATCGAAGTATAATTGGATCATAACTTTATCTAACTGCTAGTAGACCTGACATAATGATGAGTGCTTGTTTATGTGCTCGATTTCAAGCAAATTCTAAAGAATCACATATGCGAGCGGTGAAACGAATACTACGTTATCTAGGCAAAACCAAAGATTTTGGACTTTTTTATCCGAAAGAATGTCCTTTTGAGTTAGTATCATATAGTGACACTGACTTTGAAGGATGTCGAACGGATCAAAAAAGACGAGCGGGACTTGTCACTTCATTGGACAATCCTTAGTCTTCTAGTTTATAAAAGAAATAAAATTGTGTTTCACTATCGACATGTGAAGCAGAATACATTTCTGCTGCTTTATCTTGTGCTCAAGTCATCTACATGCAACAAACACTTCAAGATTTTAAAGTTAATTTATCTAAATCAACTATCTTTTGCGATAATAAAAGTGCTATAAACTTATCAAAAAATCATGTCAATCATTCACGAATCAAACATGTTGACGTTCGTCACCATTTCCTTCATGATAATATTGAAAAGGATATAGTCAGATTAGAATTTATATCCTTTGAAAACCAACTGGTTGATATATTTACAAAACCTTTAAATAAAAATATTTTTATAAAACTAAGAAGAGAATTAGGAATTTTAACATTAAAAGATTTATGATTATTTTGTTAAAAAAATAATTTTTTTCCAAAACTTGAGTTTCTAAGACTCGAACTCTGGTCTCTCACTTGTAAGTCAGATGCACTACCACTTTAAAACATATTACTTCATAACAGAACCATATTTTCAATTCGTATTATATTTTTTTCTCTATCCTTATCAATCATTTTCTACCTTACATGTTGCTCTTTCTTTTTGACCATTCATTGTTTCTCTGGTTAAAAAACTTTTGACCTCTAATCCTATTACTAATTTTGAAATGCTCAATATTATAAATACCTCCCTTCCTTTCAAGCTTATATATCATTTCAAATAAAAAGAAAATCTTTTATTAGCTCTTTGAAAAATGTCTTCCCAACATAACTCTGAATCCTTTTCACATGACTACACTTCCCCTAGTTTGGGTTCAATCAATTTACCTATGTCAACACGCATCTTTGAACCTATCCCCATTGTTCCACCTTCGACTAATACAAATTATACTCCACCCAGTGAAAGAACCAAATGCTCTTTATTCTTTGATTCTCCATCTACTAAAGAGAAGATAGACGATATCCACCATTATCAGAGGGAAACACTAGAACTACAGTGCGAACTCTATTATGAACCGAAGGTTAACGCTAAGCGTTTCAGATTTTTGGAGAAAGCCATGCTAAAATTCTGTGGATCTTCATCTAGGAGAACGGTTTATCAACCCTCTCGTATTTGCTCTCCTACCCGACACAATCCTTGGGAATAATCACCACAACGTCCTCCAGTATCATCGAATTATCAGGAATGTTGAAATAGCCGGTCACCTCTCCGTCCGCTATAGGAGAATACCAAGGTTGTGTTGAAGGAATATAAAACTCCAAGCTCTTCATCAAATTCCTTTTAAATTTATTTTATATATAACTATTGTCTACTGTATTCTATTGTCTGTTTATATATATATATATATATATTCTTCTTGCAAAAACAATGTCTGTTGTTAAAAAAGGGGGGTACAATAGTTTTACCAGCCAAATCGCTGGCTAAACATCTCAAAATAGACGACCAAATATTATACTGAGCATAAAACTTTTCAAGATTCAGACGGCTAAACCACCTGTAAACAACCGGCTGAATTTGTCCAATTTTATACTATTTACTTGCGGGAAAGCATTCAGATGGCTGATTACAGTCGTTTGGCCGGTTGAATTTTCCCTGAACTTTTTTTTAATATTGGCTTTCAACCCAACAACCTGTTCTACCCTTACTTTTACCCTATCTATATATTCACTTTTTCACTTTTCATTATCTTACCTCAGAAATGTAACCTCCACTCCATTTTCAACTTCAAATTTTCAATCAACAATGCCTCCAAGATCAAAAGAGGACAAGGAAATCCACCTTCGGACCTTCCGAAGACCAAATCCGAAGATGGCTATGGAATGACACCATTGTAACACGCTACAATAGCATGAAAAATTCCAATATATTTGAAGGTGCCTTCATGAAATTCCCTGATTTTGCAACATATATAACTCGAGAGATAGCCGAGAAAAATTACTTTGAAGTCTCATTGGGTACAATCCGAATAATATTAAAATAAATCATCATTTGGTTAAAATTTTGTTTGCTAATATGAATCTTGATCACCATAACCCCCAAAACCATGAAAATTGTGTTTGGTCATTAGTTTATGGTGTTAAAATTTTCTTGCTTTTGTAAAGATTGGGATATATATTGAATTTTACATATCAAGGAACCTATATAGATGACATTAAGGTTGATATGGTTCATCGAGATGAGGTTTCACACATTTTCTTATCTGACCAACTTAATAATTTAAATGAGCTTAAATCTAGTGCTTTAAGACCCCAAGCACGTCTCATTCACCGAGCTTTTATTCGATCTTTACAACCCCGAACGGGTAGCTATGAAAAAGTATACAAAAGAGATTTTCAAGAACTCTATGCCATATACTCTCTTCAACAACTAAATTGGGGGAAAATAATTTTAGATGAGTTTCAAGGTGTCACAATCCGAAGGAAATACAAAACCATTCATTATAGGGTTTATATTACGCGTATCCTACTCAATTTTGGTGTCCAAATGCCGGGTTTCGAATATTCAACCATAAGTGAGTTAGGAGCTAAAACTTTTGGATTAATGGGTCTTCCTCACTGGTCTCCTCCTCAACAAATTATTTCCTTCCAAGAATGGGCAAAAAACATTGAACGAGGTGTTGCACAACCTCGTGACACCAATATCGCTTCCTCTTCACAAACCCACCAAGATGAAGAAGAAGAGGATGATGACTCCATTCAAATTATCGGTCCAGATACTTCATCTAGAAAAGCTATCATCGCTCTCTTCGAAAGCAATCGAAGCTTCATCAAGATATCAAATCACTTGAAAAGAAGACCGGAAAGAAATTCAATTCTATAAAAGGGTTTCTTAGTAGGATTTCAGATAAATCTCTTGCTCTGATTCAAAAACTACCGAAGATTATAATCCAGATCCTTTCCAGTGGTCGTCTTCAAGTTCTGAAAAAGGAGATAGCGATGACCCTTCTCCATTTATCTAGTTGTTTATTTTAATGATTTATAAATTTTTATATTTTGCTTTGTAATATTCTTTTCAAACTTCTATGGTTCTATTTTGTTGTGCATGTAATGATATATAGGATATTGTGACTTTATTTCTGTAACGTTATGTCTTGTATGTTTTTGCTTTTTAACCGTGTTCCAATTTTTCTCTAGAGGCTTTTAACTCCAGTATTTTGAATATCTTTCCTTTTTATCGAGGAGAAAGGGGGAGAAATATGACATAATTTTTTTTTAAATTATTGTGCATATTGACATGGGGAGTATTCATATAAGTTTCATTGTAATATATTATTTATACTCATAGTTATCATTATCAAAACGGGGGAGAATGTTAGAATCTCGTTTTTCATTGTTTTGATTGTGACAACTATATAAGTCAATGTTATTGTGTACTATTAATTTATGTAGGAGATTCATTGTAGATTCGGATTCAGAAAGTTATGAATTTGGTAGTCTGCTATTTAGAGTCTGTATTGTATTAGAAATATGCCATAATCTCTCTCATATGGTGTATATACACTAACATGCACACATATGCACAAAACTGGCTACATTTAGCTGTCAGAATGCTGCAGCAAAGTAAAATTTATTATGAAGTTTCAATCGGCTGAATGACTATATTCAGACGGTTGAATAAGGCCTAGAATTACCCATTCCCTTGCTATTTCGAATTTGATTTAAATCAGAAGGCTAAATTAAAATTTTAGATGGTTGAATATCTATAATGGCTTGGTTTCTGAAGGAATGTTTCTCTTCAACGAAGAGAAACATCTTCAAATCTAACAGTTGCATTTGTTTTTTTCATCGTTTTCTTTCATGAAAGATTGCAACGTTTAATCTGTATAAATAGAATTTAGAATTTAAAAAAAAATCTCACCTAACTGATTTTAGTATTCTTGAATTCTTATCTCTTATTCTCTATTTTCAATTTGCACCCAAACTGCATACAATCTTTGATCGTTGATCATTCTATCTTCCATATTTCTTCAAGCATAATACACTATATATCATAAAGGAGAAGATTATAGGAATATTTTACTTAATTGACTTATCAGTGCTATTTAAAAGAGCACAATATGGTCAGATACTTTTGTCTAGTTGTAAAATAGTCATGTTCGGTTGCTCAAGCGGTAGAAGTCATATTCGGTGCTTAGGCGGTAGAAGTCCTATTCAGTTGCTTAGGCGGTAGAAGTCTTGTTCGGTTTCTCAGGCGATGTAAACCTATTCCTCCATATTAAGTGAGGGTTACTAGTTTAATTCCAGGAGTCTGGGATTGGACGTAGAACAGGAGTTCGAACAAGAATATATAAAAATCTCTGGTGTTATTTACTTCACTGCTTTAATTATTTACTTAGTTTATATTCCGTACAAGTAGTTTATCCAAATTACACGATCCTATAGCACAGTCACCTTCAATTAGGATAGACAGTTCAACTTTATATATTCCACTTCTCAACCGCTTCCAGAACATAGATCGTGTATATGGTTTTGAAGTGGTTATAGGTTCGAGTCATTTCATATAAGTACACTCTTCCCCCATACAGGATGCTTCAAAACCAATTGATGAATTTTATGTAAACTGAACTTCGATTCTTTTGGAAATTAATAGGTAATACATAAGGGCGGAGATCACCTCATAACCGTTTAAGTAGAATAATTTCCTTATCATTTGTCCTAGAAGAACACACGAGTTTGAAGATAACTATACCATTGTTTCTTCTCAAAATATTCGCAAATTATATTTGGACAATTTCGATAGTCGACAAATTGACTATCTATTACAAGATAGACGTCTATAAATGGAATCCACTAGTATAATTTCTTTAAACAAATAAACGTATGAAGCACTATCAAGTCATACAAAGCACGATCAAGCCACATAAAATTTGGCTAAGCTATTAAATCCCTTCTATCTAATTAATCCTCTATAATTAAAAACTCATTTATTAGTATGTTTCTTTTATCTACTAAACTTCTATCTTTTTTCAAAAGATTCCATACTAATAATTTCCTTCAAAATATCCACTTTTAGGATCGAGCCACAATATTTTAACATAACCTTTTCTATTATTATTTTTCATAAGTATAATAAAAAAGGGTTGAAGATGAATGTTGCTAACACATTGTCACAACAAACCCGAAACTATTCTTATACTTGTTTCTATCTTTGAAAACATTTGTTTTAAAGATCTAGCTAAATATTCGAACATTTTCAGTATTTAACAAGTTCATTATAAAGTTCTAAAAATGATTGCTTATAGAAATCATGATTCGTACACTTAACATGTTTCCGACATTCCAGCTTAACTATTCCTTGTTCAAGAGTGAAGCCAGGAAAATTTGAGCACTGGTTTCATTAAAGCCTTGCTTAGACACTCCATTCTTGAATCTCATGAACAGATAAGTCTACCTTGTCGGCTTTTAGTGTTAAGTATAGTATTAATGATTTCCATAAATAAGAAAAAATCAACAGAGTTAACACGTTTTCGAAATTTTTCGACTTACTATTACTTAGTCAATAGGGAAGCCCGGTAAGTTAGATGTCTACTGCTTCATCCCTTCTTGACATCAATAACTTTTACAAATAGATAAGCCTTACTTCATTGGCTTTTAGTGTTAAGCATAGTTAATTACATTTCAACAAGTAATTAAACAACTAACCATTGGCCACTAAGAAATTCTAGCCACTTTACGAAAACATTTATATATACTTCTAAAATATTTTAAAATACTTATAATTGGTTTTAAAACATTTATCCAAAAAGATATTTGAAAATAACAATTTTACAATTTTCCTTAGAACTTGAAAACGACATGTTTTATATATATTTTAACAAAATATCTCACTTTAGAAATTCACAACATTTTCATAAAAATTCACAATGAACTCAAACCACATTTTAAAATACTCTAATAAGAGTTATTAAACCCTTATAAAAAGAGTGAACCAAAATACTTAAATTTAAATATATTTTCAAACTTTTAAATCCAAAAATCAAATCTAAATGGAGCAGTTTTGCACCACTTAGGTTTTGGCCACTTTTCGAGAAGTTACTTTACTCTTTACTATTAAATCTTTTAATAGAAACATACATAAATATAAGACATAATAAATATAGTGAGAAACCTCTAAGAATTTTTCTATGAAGTTCCATAGCAATCGCCAAAAACAAGAAAATTCATAATGCATCTATAACGACTATCACTACAAGTGCACTTTCAAATTCGAATCAATCTAAAACAAAGTCCATCTATAACCTATATGATTTGTTCAAGGTCTTGTCATATGTCACTCAAGTCCATTTAAGTCCATTCCAAGTTTGTTCAAGTCCATATTTATGGATCACATATGTCATTTACCTTTAAAATAAGAATTCAAACCAATGTTTTAACATAAGTTAACAACAGATTCAATCATTATAATCACAGTCAAATACTAATATATTTATGTTATATTTTCATTTAGAGCAAGGTGTTAACTCTCCTTTATCCATACAAACAACCAAGATCCGAAAGCCTAAGCTAATCCTCAACATTGCAACACCCTTCCCTCCTCCTCCTTCTTGCTTTGCCTTGATTTTTGCCTCCAAACCCCATATAGTTCACATGGCCATCTCATGTGGGTTAAGCATGGCTTCAATTTTTCATGTTTTGTCTAAGTGGAAGGTGTTCTAATATTATACTAAGCCTTGTGGCAAAGTTTGAAGCGATTTGGAGTTGATTTGCAACCATTTCATTTAGAACAATTTAGTGAAGAAAGAGACGGAGAAGCCATTATAAAAGCTTCAATTTGTTTTATGAATTTGTGATTGCACTCTAAGGTCTGCCCCACCTTTTATAGGCTCAATATTATGCTCCTTAGCCTTGCACTTACACCCACCATGCTGTGAAGCTTCACCTCCCATCACTTCTCCTTTATGTCTCTTCTTCGTTATGCATATTACTCTTATACCCTTCTCATAATACTTCTTATCCATATGGAAGCTTTTAGAACCTTCAAAGCTCAATGAAGAGGTGTGTATGTTAATTAGTTGCTAATGTGTTCATTTGATATTTAGACAAGTGCACAAGAGTTCGTACAACTTATATTGATCAAAACGCTGTTTACCGATAAATTGATTTTCGGTTACATTATTGGTTTCAGTTTGAAGAACATTATTTTATAAAAAAATTCAAAAAAAGTTTAGCATCATTAGTTATGATTTAAAAGGAGGATAGAAAGCTTATTAAATCATTTTAATGACATTTAATCTAAGATTCAAATATCTAAATAATTAAGATATTTAAATACGAAGTATCTAAAATTCCAAGTTGTTACAAGGTACAAATATCAAAAATGTGATAAGTATACGGGACTTAATTTCCATATGTAATCACTTCGATTAGCATTGAATAACCAAATTCATTGATTCAGTCTTAAAATGACCGGGATTGGTAAGTGTTTTACTTACCGAAATCCATTTCAAGACTGGGATACATATTCTATCTCTTAGAAGTGGATTTGTTAGAGATACTGGAATCCATCTGTGGTTTCGTGATCTGTTTGAGATGTGGGAATCCAATTGGGGATTTGTGTTCTATTCGAATGATAAAGACTCATGTAAAAGATGCCGAACTAACTTTGACATCAGAAATGACATAAAATTGAGTAGGGACATAGCTTGGTGTGTGGTTAACCCATGGTAGGATATTATCACTCTATATCTAGAGTATGCTTGTCGATGTTATGTGTGAGAGGTGATGGTATTTTGGATCATGTATTTAGATATATTTTATCTACAGATATACAATGCTAAGAGGTAGTTTCTGACTCTTGTGCAAGAGATTAGATTCGGCATCCACCTAAGAGATCTCCGTTGAAAAACCATTATGCGAACATACTTTATTGGGTTTGATTATACTACAAATTATGCTATTGAATGCAACCAATATGGCCATTCCAGCTGTTTTTTGATTTTTCTTCTACACCATAGACATTATCTATTATATTACCATATGTACTTAGTAGATAGTGGTTCTTTTGAAGGGATAACTATATGGCATTCCATAAGGTCTCAAAAGTACTATTATATGATGTCCAGGTTGATGATAGTATTTAGATTTTGTAACTCCGAAATTTATGTATCGGAGTAACTCTTTGTATTGTTCTTTTGGTATTATATATTATCGTTTGTAAGATCCTGATATTGTGTTCTCTTCTTCCTTGCACTATTTTGTTTTCTTTTTATTTAACCCTAACAATTCATCCTTCCAGCACTTGGGTGCGTGGCACATAAATATCATGGATGTATTAGTGTCGACATTCGGGGGTCGAAAAAGCGAATTGTTACATCAAGTCAGCATCTATCGACAACGATATTGCCCACATGGAATTTGCCTAATATAAGAAAGTGGCCTGAATAAACCTTCAAGGTTTTTCTTAGCACATCAGCGACTCCTCCTCTTACTTCATATTAGTCTAGATTGTTGATGAACTCCATTAGAGAAATGTAGTAGCAACAACAACCACTTATGACTAAATGGCCTAGGACATGTTCTCCACCAACTGCCTTATCATAACACACCCACAGTTGAGAGTACCTAAAATTACAGATCCGAGTCATCCAGTTGACAATAATTGTTACTAAAATATTTGTGGCATAGGGCATCGATCTGAGCCATCCAAATCATATCGAAGGCTTACTACATCCAAGCTCTCAAAATTACAATACAAGCAACTATTCAAGGGCCTCCACATGCACGATCAAAAGCATCAGACCTTTTACTCTCTTCCATCATAAAACATAGCAAGTTCCAACTAGGGATTGAGATAGCAAAATGATTAAATTTATTCAAATTCTACAGCAAAAATCAAGTAATGAAAAGAGTAAAATCATAGTTACTATAGATTAATCTAATCAAACCACTTTACAAAGTTGCATCCCATTTTCTATCCCTAACACTAGTGTAACAATAACTTTACACACTAAAACATCTTTAGCCTATTCTAAGTGGTTTTAGACCTATTCGAATTTCATAAATTCGAGCTTGGATAAAAATTTTATCAACATTTTAGCATTAGAAGGAGGGCCTAAAACTCATATTTCTTCATCTCTATTCTGAAACACAAGCCATGGTTAGCATACTTGGAATCTTGCAACATGAAGACCCTAATGGAAATTCCTATGGTACAACTGACACGACCACCATAAGTCCTATCCTTGGCATTGTAATGACATATGCAACACTTTTTGCCTTGGGATTGTCGGAATAGGACAGGTGGCTAGAGACATGGCCGAGTTATGACACCATATATTGCCCAACAAGATGCCAACGGGAATCCAGTGCACTATACACCTGATTAAGCCCTAGGGGCAATATGTAAATAATCATGTAGCCAAACTCTTGTAAATAATCTTGTTTTAAATAAAATATAGTTTTTGTTTTATTTTCCTTTATATGTGTTATTATATAGACATATAATATTAATATTAATGAATTAAACATATATAAATAGAAAATCCTTAGGAGAAGTACATTATCGACTGCAGATGCAAATGTGTTCGTAATTATGAGTTGTGAATCGATATTTAAATACTTAATACTTACATATTCCTAGTTAAGATATAACGTGAATAAGATATCGATACATCTACTGAGATTAGTGTATGTAATGCTCTCCATACAATGGATGGTGAATTACTCATGACTATTGGGGACATTAAGGGGTTACGTACTTGTAGTTGTTTGGAGCAATCATAGAACGAATCAATGAGAGTCCTCTATAAATTAATCCAATTAAGTCAAAACAGAAGACCTTATGTAACAACATGCAATAGTTTTCAGACTTGAGGGTGTTATTGATCTTAAGTAGCCAGGCTCTACTTTGATTATGGTCAATCACGCGGCATCGCGATCATGTTATGGTCATAGTTGGACATACATTGAGCTACTTGAAGTGGACCAATACCCAAGAGAGGATTTGTCTCCTTTGTTGTAGAAGATTAGTATCACCATAATTGGTAGTCAAATTATAATCAAAATCATTTGGCAAAGTAAATTGGTCGATCATTAAAATGTGATTGGATTGAACCCAGGTTGACTATGGGTATTAGTAGTGTTTTTGACCATTGACCAAACTCTATTTCTTAGTGATACATTGACAACGAACTGAAAACATGCATAAACTATGATTAAAAGGTGTAGCTTAATAAAGGTTAAAAATTGGATTTCACCTAACTTATCTATGGGCAACCAAAACTTATGCTTGATATTGTACTTCAGCAAAGTCCGTACGTGCTTCAATATTTAAATTGTTTAAATATCGACTAAGGACCAAGTTCACACTGGAGTGTCAACACAACTGTGCTGTTAGTCCTATTCGACCAATTAAAAATTAATTTATAAATGTTGTAATTAATACTAATATTAATACAAATGTTGTAATATGGCATTTTAGTAATTTGTATCAAGCCTTAAAATTAATTAAAATGATGTATTAATATATATTTATTTAATTAAGGTATTGGCATAATAAATAAATTAAATAATTAATTCAGTTTTTAAATTTATAGGCTCAAGGTGTAAGTACAGACTAGGGGAATTGCCAAATAATGGAAGAAGAGAAAGTTGTAGATTTAGTTTCTAGGTCTAGAGGAAAGAGTGGAAGTTATTTTGATTGGCTATAAATAGCCACAACTTCATGTTCTCTATGCACAATCAAACTGTAGCCTCCATTGATAAAATTGGCAACACTTTATAGATGAAGCAACCCATAGTCGAAGACAAATAGTCAGTAGCCCAAAAAGGAAATAGTAAACAACCAAGATATCGTCGGTCGACAAGATCTAAAAAGTTAAACTCTTTATATTTTTAATCCACACATAAAATCCGTCTATTTTATATTCAACGATATTAAACAATTAAATAATACATATATGAATAGTTTTATGTGACTTTATTAAAAAAATTATTTTTACTCACTACTCAAATTTAATACATGCACATATATATATATATAAAATAGTTTTTCGAATCTAAATTAAAATCGAACTCGATTTTTAATTTATTAAAAATTTGATTCTGTTTTCTTGTTATGTTTTTTCCAAATTTAAATTATATATATGCATTATATATATTTCAATTAATTAATTTAAGATATATATTTATATATTTAAATTTATACATACATTTTAAAGAAAACATTTTTGTCATCAACATTTGTTTAATAATTTTTTAATACTTGAATAAGTCAAATACATTGAATACCATTAAAATTATATAAGTGCTTTCCTCCTCGAAAAGAGGAACACTCTTTTCTAAAACAAAATATGTTGAACATCTAATTAGTAAAATAAATTTGAATTTCAAAATTAAATTAATTTATTATTATATATATATACACACTTATATATGTGTTTCCACGCTTAAAATGAAACGGAAAATAAGTTTATATATCATTTAATAAATATAAACTTACACATTAAATTAATCATAGGCTAAATAAAAAATAACGTTTTTGTAATAAATTATAAATACGTATACATATATATTGAAAACCACACACAAACACACACAGATGCACACACACACATGTGTGTGTATGTGTTTATTTTTCATGATATATGTGAGTGGGAAAGTTATTATCCCATTAAAAATATACTTTATATGCATTAACCATAGATTCTAATCGTTAATTATAAACTTACATTTTTATTCATTATGTGTACTTTAGGTTAGTCCAACATATTTAATGTCGTTATATTGTTTGCATTGTGAATGCGAACATATTGTGTATTAAAATACAAAATAAAATAATAACTCATTTTATAATTTAGCAAAGCCAGTGGAGTTAAATAGGCCCTTACCATTTTGTTAAGAAGAAATTAAGGATACAAACAAAAATTGCAACAAACAAAGGAAACAAAATTAAACAACAACCAAAAGAAGAAACCCTCCTTAATATAAAGCAATATTAAAAATGCTATCAAATTTAGCGGCATAAGTTTTTTACAATTACCCCATATAATTTATATAATTTCCAAGATACTCCATTAAAATGCCTTAAATTCTTTTCCTCTCAAACAACATAGACAAACATCTTAAGAACTTTAAGCAGTAGGGAGGATCATTAAACAGTTCTCCAATGAGTTGCTTTGAAAATATTGAACCACTCGGCCTGAGAATTTTGAAGAGGAATATGTAAGTTGAGATGGCATAGTAGTGTTTTCTATATACAAATGGTGTATGGGAAAGAGAAGAGAATTCGAGAAGTGTTTTCAAGGCCAGTAGAGCATAAAATACAAGAAGACAAGTTTATCAAACCCTTGAAAAGCAGAATGTCTTAAGTGCGGATGGAATTGTTAATAACTTTCAAGGTAAGATACTTTCCTTCATGCTGGAGATAGATTCCCAAATTCTTGAATTCTGAGGAAATAATGAAATAGAAGAGGAATTTGCAATGCTTTTGTATACAATAGCTATAGTATGAGCCTTATCACACAAAAATGTATGCTCAGGTACTGAAGGATACGAATAATTCTCAGTCCCTGCCTATTTAGCTCTGACCTGAGGAGAATTGGAGTATGGTAACAAGACTTTATTGTTGTAGATATTGGAGGATAATTTTGTAGAAAGAGAGATATGTGATAGCCTAGATTTTTTTTGAATCAAAACGTTGAAAAATCCGTCCGTTCTAAAACGACAAATGAAAACTACCATTTTAATATACTATAATCTGATACATACATCACATTGCCCTAAATGAATAGGATACATGCATCATAAACTTATCAGAAGAATTATTATTCAACTGGGGCACTTTAATACAAAGAAAATAGTAAACAAAAAATAAGAGAATGTTATATTATTATTGGGGCTACGTCACTAACAGTTGTGACAGCCTACGTACTACCTAATTAGATACGGGATCAAGCCACTGTAAGTTCTCCTACCACAAATAGGACTCACGAAGCCTACGATGCAATAACCAAATATGTGATTTCCAACTACATAACATAAAAAGTTGAAAATGTAGCTTCCAAATCTACCAATTTAGATTTGATCCTTACATTTGGATTTATGAAATCTTATTATTTTCAAAATATAACCTTTTTCAAAAATAATCTCTTTGAACTAAATTCTCGATTTCATTTCAAAACCTATGAAAAAATAATATATACATCTTTTGTATCAAATCATATTTATTTCGGGATTTCAAAACAAATCACTATTCAAATATTTATTTGAAAATCCCAAATTACTACTATAAAAGCATATCAAAGTATATGCAATCAGATCAGAAGTTTTCTCCCAATAACAAGGCAATTGGATGCCAATCTTTCGAAAAAATAATAATAAATATGTTTATCCCTTTGTGCGTTGAGCGAACTATACCAATGCTACAAAATAACTGCACCTTTTTTGCCCACCTTTTAGTTATGAGTTAACCGAATACTCGATAATATAACAAATCATTTTACATCCTAAAGTAGTAAATCATTTTTACTAATATTCATAATTATTTTCAATCATAGTATTTTCAATTCCCAAAACCTTTTGAAATCATTTTCAAACACTGTGATTTAGTCTTCGAAATTCTCTTCACTTATAAAATACTTTTATAAACCATTTTATGGAAATCACTTTTTATATATAATCGTTTCACAAATATTTATTCTTAAAATATTTCTATTACTTTCCAAAAGAAATCATTTTTAACTTAAAAGATCAAATATCCTTCATTTCCAAAATTATAATAAACATCTTTTATTATAATATCCGTTTAACCAATATTCTCATCAAACACCTTAAAGTCAAACTATGAAATTCTATTCACAAGGTGTCCACATTAAATCTTCCTCAATTTGCTATCTACGCAGTCCATGCTCATAAAAAGAGTGCTCATAAATTGGCTGAGCTTAATTCAAACAAATTAATCAAAGAATTAAAAATAACAATAAATGATAATCAACACTTCATTCTATCAAAAATTTATAAGAATTTTGATTTTATCTTGGGATAAAATGGTTTTGTGTAAATCAAATTAACTATCCCCTCTGTCGGGCTAGTCCAGATAGCTAGAGGAGTAGGTAACTAGTTTCCCAAACTCCAGCCTAGAGACTACCTTTCATCACCCATAAGGCGGTCAAGTTATTTTATCAAATCTAAATCTTTTAAAGTACTTGTGAAATTATTTAAAAAACATTTCCAAAAGATTTGGGAAGAAAAACCCAAGTTTAAAATATTTATTCAAAAGCTGTCAAATTCTGTTGCTAAATTGTTGGTGAATAGTGAATTTAAAGCCTATTAGATCAAAACACCATTTTCATGATATATATGTCTAGTTTAATAAGTCAAATCCCTTTTAAAACATTTTAACATATTATTGGAATTTATTTCATATTTTTAAAAATTAAAAGTATCCATTTTTAAAGAGTCGAAAACAATATTTTATAAACTACCAAAACGCAATGACGTTGAAAACTTATTTTGGACTTATCTCAAATTTTACCAAACGAAATCTTGATTTTTCTCTTTTTATTTGAATACAATAGATGTAAGGGTCTGGAAGATTGTTATTTCAATAATTCTAGCTTATATTTCATTTTATATGTTTATTTAACCTTTTGTTGTGCGAAATCGCGAACTGCCACTACGTGACGGGATCATTTTTACTCAATTTTTCAACCTTCACCTTACTTTTTCGAAAGTAGTTTAAATACTTATAATACATTAACCATTTAAATCATTTTTATCCATTTTCAAATATGTTAACAATGCTATATATACCATTATAATTTATAAAGGAAAGCGATTCCTTTGTGTAAAATCGGCTTGTATTTTACCGTGAATCATTTCCATATCCGGCAAGCATACGATCAACATCCAAAACATGATGATCAAGCATATGAAACAAGCATGACAAACTATATCATATCATTATATAGTTTAATAAAATAAACTAGCGGATTAATTCTCACTTTTATATGACATATTTAACTATATATATATCTATTAACTCTTAAGCAACCATCAAGCATCATTAATTAAACAACCAAACATCTTAACCATTTTTAATAGTCATTCTAGCTTATTTAAAACCATTTTATAATTAATTATTAATTATAAGAAGTATACTTTTAATCTAGTACTCACGATTATAACATTCCCTCTATAACTTCTCTGAATTACTTAATTGCATTCTGGTAGCACTTCTCTCCGCTTTCTTCACTCTAGTTCTTCTGGATCTCCCACCTTCACCTCAAGAGAGCTCAGCCATGCTAGGATGGAGGTGGATGCTCGGCTATGGTGGAATGGTGGCGACGGTTGTGGGTTTATAGAGGTAGGGGAGTGTTTTGGCACTTGTTTGGACTTGAAACGATATTGTGTGTGTATATGTACCTGTATATCTTCTTCTTCTTGTTATATTCTTTTGCTTTATTTTTAAGAAGAGAGGCCTTCGTGGAAGCCATTAAAGAGCTCAAGAGAGAAGAAGAGAGCTTGGAAGTTGAATGTGTAAATTATGAGAGGTGTAGGTGGGTATTATAGCATTTCCATGCCTTAACCATGAGATAATCACCAAAAATATCTCCAATATCATCATGCATCCACCTATCACTTCCTTGGTCACGATTCCCCTTCTCATATTACTACCATCACCTCTTGTTCCCTCTTTTAATTTTTAAGTAAATCATCTTCTGACTTTTGTTTATAAACATCTTGATATTTCTCCTTTTTACTTTAAGTAAATCTGTAAATGCTATGATAATTTCTTATATGTATGCACATGTCATATGCATGTATATATATGTCTCATTCGATAAACGATGGTGCAAAATTCGATTACAGCTTCTATTTGGTAAATCGTTGAAAATCCAAAATCCGAGTTCCAGTCACATTATCGATGTTTTTCCAAAGAATATATTTTTGTAAACATTTTTCCGAATATCACATAAAACATGATTATTTATGTTTAAAAAACCTGAATTCGAATATTTAAAATTAGCTAAATATTCTAGACAAGGTGATAAAATTATGGGTCATTACATCCTTTCCCCTTAAAAATTTCGTCTTTGAAATTCCAAGGACGAAAAAATATAATGAAAATAAACAATCACCAAAAATTAAGCACACCAAAAATATCACACATAGCCGTAGTCGGAGGTACGGTGCCTTATCCTATCCATTTTTATTTATAAAATTAAGGTAGTTTCATTTTAAATTCCTAGGTTGATTTACTAACCCTAGATGAATTTTTACTTAGGCACCTATCCAAAGCTCTAATACCAACTATGACGAGCTGGATTTCTCGGATCAATCAAAACGCCTAAATATCCATGTATTCAAAAACTAAGAATGAAGACTACCATTTTAATATACTATAATCTGATATATACATATCACATTTTCCTAAGTGAATAGGATACATGCGTCACTAACTTATCAGAGTTTAATTATTATTCAACTATGTGTACTTTAATACATGGAAAATAGCAAACAACAAACAAAACAATGTTATATTATTATTAGGGTTGCATCACTACCACTTGTGACTGCTTACGTATCCCTATTTAACTGTATACCCAATTAGATAAAGAATCAAGTCAACGTAGTTCTCTAACCATAATTAGGACTAATGGAGCCTATGATGCAACGGCCAAATATGCAATTCCCAACTACATAGCATAAAACTTGCAAATTTAGCTTCCAAATCTACTCACTTAGACTTAATCCTTACATTTGGATTTATGAAATCTTATTATTTTCAAAATGAAATCTTATTCGAAAATAATCTCTTTGAGATAAATTCTCGATTTTATTTAAAAACCTTTGAAATAATTATATGTACATCTTTTATATCAAATCATTCTTAATTTGGGGATCTTAAAACAAATCACTTTTGAAATATTTATTTGGAAATCCAAAAATATTACCATAAAAGCATATCAAAGTATATGCAACCAGATTAGGAGGTTTCTCCCAATAACAGGCAACTAGGTCCCAACCTTTTGAAAGAAAAACAAATATGTATATCCCTTTGTTTATCAAGCGGACTATACCGTGGCTATAGAACAATTGCACCTTCCCTTCCAACCTTTTTAGTTATGGTTTATCCGAATCATCTATAACATAACAAATCATTTCACATCCAAAAATGATAAATCATTTTTACTAATATTCACAATTACCTTCAATTATACTGTTTTCATTTTCCAAAACTTTTGAAATCATCATCAAACACTGGGTTTTTATTTCTCAAAATTCTCTTCGTTTATAAACCACTTTTTATACATCATTTCATGGAAATAACTTTTTATATATAATCCCTTCGAAAATATTTATTCTTAAAATATTTCTATAAATTTCCAAAAGAAATCATTTCAATTTAAAAGATAAAATATCTTTTATTTCCAAAATTATAATAAACATCTTTTATTATAATATCTTCATAATCAATATTGTCATCGAACACCTTATAGTCAAACTGTGAAATTCAAATCACAAATTATCTTCAATAAATCATCCTTAAAATATTATCTACCTAGACCATACATATACAAAGGGTTATTACTCATAAATTGGCGGAGCTTAATTCAAAAAATCTATCAATGAATCAAAGATAACATTAAATGATAATCAACACATCATTCCATCAAATATTTATAACACTTTTAATTTTATCTTGGGATAAAACAGTTTTTAGTAAATCAAATCAACTATCCCCTCCATTAGACCAGTCCGAATAGCTAGGGGGAGCATGTAACTGGTATCTAAATTCCAACCTAGAGACTACCACTCTGTCACCCATAAGAAGGTCAAGTTATTTGATTGAATTTAAACCTTCTAAAATACTTGTGAAATTATTTGAAAAACATTTCCAAAAGATTTGGAAATAAAAATGAAGTTTAAAACTTTTTTTCAAAAGTTTTCAAATTCCATTGCTAAATTGCCGATGAATGGTTATTTTAAAGCTTATTAGATCAAAACACCAATTTCATGATATATGTCCATTTTTATAAGTCAAATACATTTTAAATTTTTTTAACATAATTAAAGAATTTATTTCACATTTTTAAAGATTAGAAAATATCCATTTTCGAAGAGTCGAAAATAATATTTTGCGAACTACCAAACGAGACGATTTTGAATTTTTTTTGACGTATCTTAAACTTTACTCATTGAAATCTTGATTTTTCTATTTCATTTGAAAACAATACTTATAAGGGTCCAAAAATTCTTATTTCAATAAATTTCGACTTATATTTCATACTGCACATTGGTTTAACTTTTTATGGCGCAAAATCTCGAACTTCTGCTACGCGATGGAATCATTTTTACCCTAATTTTCAAACTTCACCTAACTTTGATGAAATAAATTTTAATGTTTGTAAAGCATTTATAAACCATTTAAAACCATTATATCAATTTTTAAAAAGGTCAACAATGCTATATATACCATTATAATTTATAAAGGGAAGTGATTCCTTTGTGTAAATTCGACGTGTATTTTACTGTGAGTCATTTCCATATCGAGCAAGCATATAATCAGCATCCAAAACATGATGATCAAACATATGTAAAATCATGGCAAATATATAATATCATTATACAATTTAATAAAATAAACTAGCGGAGTAATTCTCACTTTTATATGACATATTCAACTATATATCACTATTTACTTCTTAAGCAACCATCGAGCATCATTAATTAATCAACCAAACAAACATCATAACAATTTTTAATAGTCATGCTAACTTATTTAAAACCATTTCATAACAAATTTATAATTATAAGAACTATATTTTTAATCAAGCACTCAGATTATAGCATTCCCGCCGTAACTTATCTAAATTACTTCAGTGGCATTCTGACAGCACTTCTCTTTGCTTTCTTCACTTTGAAACTTTTGGATCTCCTTCCTTTGCCTTAAGAGAGGTCAACCATGCATGGAATAGAGGTGGATGCTTGGCTATGATGGAATGGTGGTCATGGCCGTGGGTTTTATAGAGGTAGAGGAGTGTTTTGGCACTTGTTCGGACTTGAAACGCGCGCGCGCGTGTGTGTATATATATATATATCTTCTTCTTGCTATGTTCTTTTGCATTATTTTTATTAAGAAGAGAGAGGCCTTCATGGAAGCCATTAGAGAGCCTAATAGAGATGAATAGAGCTTGGAAGTTGAGTGTGTAAATTATGTGAGGTATAGGTGGGTATTTATAGCATTTCCATGCCTTAACTATGAGGTAATCACCAAAAATATCTCCAACATCATCATGCATCCCTCCATCACTTCCTTAACCATGATCCCCCCTCTCACATTACCACCATCACATCCTGTCCCCTCCCTCCGTGTTCAAGTAAAGCATCTTTTGACTTTTGTTTATAAATTTCATGATATTTTCTCCTTCTTACTTTAACTACATTTGTAAATGCACAAGGTAACTTCTTATGCACATGTCATGTGCATGTGTGTGTATATACATACGTACATACATACATACATATATATATATATATATGTATATGTATGTATGTGTGTGTGTGTGTGTCTTATTTGACAAACCATGGAATATTCGATTATAGCTTCTATTTGATAAATAGTTGAAAATCCGGAATCCAAATTCCGGTCATGTTATCAGTATTTTTCTATAGAATATATTTTTATAAATATTTTTTTGAAAAAAATCACCGTTATTATTATCATAACATAGAACATGATTATTTATGTTTAATGAACCTAGATTCAAACATTTAAAATTAATTAAATATTCTAAATCAATGTGATAAAATTACGAGTCGTTATAGGATACCAGAAAGGGGTCTCAAGTTTATATCAATCTAAGGTGGAAGGATTATTTCCTCGGCTAACTAAGGGTCATGCCAAAATGAGATATGGTTTTTACTTAAATTAGTGCATTTGAAAAGTTGCAGGAAATTAGCTCTCAACATGAGAATGGACCTCCAGATCCATTTGCAATCAAGACGGACATCCATGGTCCAAAAGTTGAAGTTTCTCAGTATGTTCTCCTTAGTCCAATCAGCATATAATTTTGAGTTGTCATTAAGTAGCTTTTCAAAAAGCTTTGGATAAGCAGCCTTGTTCCAAATCTTAATGTTTATAATACCAAAACCCCTTGGTCATAAGGACATATAAATTTCTTAAAAGCTATAGGTAACCATGTTATAATTAAACCATAACATAATACATAAACATAAATGTTTTATTAAAAATTAATTAAATTAAAATTAAAACACCAAAATCCTTTATTAATCATCACTAAATTTGATTCAGTACAAAGTTATTATTCATGCAAACATAAAATAATATCAAATCCAAATTAGTAAAAGGATTTAATTTTTGAAATTGCCTACTTTTAGACTACTGCCAATATAACTGATCCAACAATGGTATAAGAGCCTACATTGTGTTTACATGAATAATTAACAAACACATAGGGTAGTCACGTGAAAAATCCAATTAAATGGTGTCTAAGGAAAAAAGGTTTAATGAAGGAGAAGGATACTCTAATTAAGAAGCACTTTTATGAATGAAAAACTCCTACATCTTGCCTTTACCTAGGTCGTGGAAGTGGTCTGTTTTAAGGGTATGCCTAGTGGATTACTCAAAAGTGTTAAATGCCTTGTTTGATTCAAATAAAAATGTTTAAATATTATCAAGTAAATTTAAAATTGTGTAAATTTAAATAAAATATTACAAAATTTTATATGGAGTTAAAAATGCAAATTTAAATTTTCTTAAATTTATATAAATATAAATATTATATTTATAATTAATTAAATTTTTTTACGATAACTTAATGAAATATAAATGTTACAATATATATTATACTATATGTAAAAAGAAAAGGGAAGTTGTGATGCCCCCCCTTCTCACTACAAAAGACGAGTCGTAATATAGAAAGAAATAGGTAGAAAAGAGAATAGATAAAAAGAAAAGAACTAAACAAATCACAACATCTCACAGCGGAACTGATAATATATATTACAAACATATATCACATAGTCACTAATTAAATTCGACAGAGTCACAATTATACATACATCATATTCAGGTAGTCATAATGACCTGTCCATTCATTACAAGCCAAAATACGGACATTCCAATACAGCGGAATATAGATAAAGGTAGATATGTTGAAGTCAGCTGCTCAAGCTCCTCGTCCAAAATACAAGGAGAGAAAACATGGACTCACTTAGCTACTCATAAAAATTTGAGTACCAAGAGTTTATGAAAAATAGAAAAATAAACTCTGGGTCAGACATGGGTCTGGTGTGAGTAAACGGTTAAATCATTTTAAATTGAAAACCATTTGAAAAACTAGGGTATCTCGTAAGAATTCGTTGCACATAAAAATGGACTGTTTTTCTCTTACGATAACCAAAACACTTGATAGGAAATTCTAGTTATATTATAATAATGTCTAGGTGCAACGACCCGAAATTCGGGTCGTTTGATTTTGAACAATTAATTCGTTTTAAATATTGAATATGGATTGTTAATTGTCGTTGAATAAGAAGATTTTTTTTAAATCAATAAAATTGGATTATAATTTCAAAAATGGCAAGTGTGATTGGATTTGGGTAATAATAATTTGATATTTGATATTGGGGAAATTTGTAAATCTAGTGTAAATAGATATGAAAATGGTTTCTAAAATTTATTTAAAGCCTAGTTGGATTTGAATTTTAATATTGGACTTTTGATGGAAACAAAAGTCGATAAGTTAAATTTGGAGTTTTTATATTAATTTAACAATGGAATTTAATATAATAATAATGTAAATAATCAGATTTTGATTTAAAATGAATAAAATTGGAATTTAAACTGTATCTTAAATTTTGAAAAATAAAACTTTAAAGTATCATAACTCTTGCATATGTTATCAAATTTCGACAGAACATGAAGCAACGGAATTGCAATGACGCGATCTATGCGCTGCAGCAGATCCAGAGGCATTTGGAGCAAGCGAGAATTTTGGATTAAATTGAATGTAATTTAGAATTTAAACGCCCATCGAATTCAAGGTGAGTTAATCTCACTCACATCTGGATTTTCGTAATTAATTTAAATAATTAGAATTTAAATTATTGGTTGATTGATTGAATGTGATTACTATTAGCAGTCTGGTGTGATATTGCATATAGTAGTATATATATATATTGGAGTGATTGATTTTTCACATTATATAGCGGATGAGACCCTATGCGCCGCATAATAGCAGATGATATGAATATAACCCCATATACCATGATATTCCTCCTCAAAGTGGAATTGATATTTTATATTGTGCTAACATATATGGATGCAGGGAAACGGGTCGGAGGGATCCAACTGGATTCCTCAAAACATTGAATTTATTTTATAATCCACGTTGTGAATTATGTGATAATCTGTGATGATTTTATTGCTTGTATTTGGAAGTGAATTATTGGATGCTATGGGTTGGTTGAATATATATGCGTATCTATGAGAATGAAAAATATAAGTTTAGATTTTTAGAGAAAATAAAATGGGAGTTTTGAAATAAAAACTGAAATGGATGTTTCATATTTAAATAAGGATTTTAAATCAAAATAAAGGGTGAAATTGGTTTAATGGATTTTGTAATTGATTTTGGATAAATCAAGAGATAGATTTTAAAGGGAATTTAAACTAGGAAATCAGTTTAGAATTGATTTAGTATTTTGGAAACTGTGATTTTAAGGGAAATGAGGCATGGAAATTTATGAACTGGGTTTATGAATTAAATGGAATTATTTATTAGTGGATAAATTTAGTAGTTAGATACCGGTGGGAATTTATAAAGAAAGGTGCAATTCATTTTAAAAATAGAAAGGTGATTTTATTTTTAAAAGTAGGAAATTATATTTTTCTTGGAAACTAAGTATATTTTCAAAGAAAAGATTTCAAAGTATAAACTAGAAGTTAAAATATTTTTAGAATGTTTTAGGAAATTTACTTTTTGATTATTTTAAGTGAAAGGTAAATATTTATTCAAGTAATTATGATATTTAATTATTTTAAAGGTAAATTGGTATTATGATTTCAAAAGGAAATTTTAACATAAATTTGAAATAATAACATTATTTTGAAAAGTGATTTTGGTTTAAGTTTACTTAGAAAACCCTTATAAAATTTCTTAAGTATTATTTTTATTTAAGTAATTTAGTAGCCTTATTTTAAATAATTTAAGTGTATATTATGGAAGTGATTTCCAGGAGATGGGAAATGTGTTTAAAAATAAAAAGGTGTTTTATTTTTAAAGCGTTGAAAGAAATTTACGAGATTTGAATGTAAATTAAATTGGGATAAATCGAGCAGGATTTATAAAGAGTTATATGAGTTATTCTGAAATGGGAAGTGTAATCCCCTAAAAGCTAAGTATATTTTTCAAAGGAATTTTTATGTATAAGTTTAAGTTTTAAAAAAAAGTTTTAAAGGAATATTTTAGCTAGAAATTTATTATTTTAATTATTTTAGAATTTTAAAGTAAATCTATTCAAATTAATTTTAGTAGTAATTATTTTAAAGGTAAAATTAGTATTATATTCTTAAAAGAAATTTTCTAATATTTATACTTTATATAAAACTTTTATTTTAAAAATGGTTTGTAGCTTAAGTATTACTTGGAAATCTATTATAGAATTTCATAAGTTTTATTTTGAGTAAAGTGATTTAAAGTAGCTTCATTTTATATGTTTTAAGTGTATACTTTTGAAAATGATTTAATATATTTAACATCTATATTTTATAAGGCTTGGTGTTTTCAATGAGAATAAATAATTGGTTGAATTGATTGTTTATTTGATAGTTAAATAACCGGCTATAAAATTTGGACTCAAATAAGACTTTGGAAATTCTAGGGCGAGTATGGAAATAATATGATACAGTTAACGTTCGAGGTGCTATACTGTACGTATAACTCGTTCATTTTTCTAGGATGTTTATTAGGAATCCCATCCACTAACGGTTAGGAGGTGATCTCCGATCATATATTCGTCTGTATATTTCCTAAAGAAGTGGGGTTGGATTAACTAGGAAATAACGAATGTTGTTTTGAAGTGACCGGAATTGGATTTGTGATCCGAAAACCACTTCGATCCAACGAGTACATTTTCGTAATGAAGACAAGAGCATGGAATCGAAGATGGAGCAGTGAAGTGCAATCGCTAATCGCTACTAATCCTGAGGATGGATTCCAAAATGGATGTAGTAGGAGTAGTGCCTCCGGTTCCGTTCGAACCCGTAACGGACTTGTATGGCTGAATGCTTTCAGAACATCGTAAGAAGGATGGTGAGCATTCTAAGTGAAATGTTCTAAAAAGGTAATGCTTAGCCTCGAGCCTCATCAACCTGGAATGACTGAAAACCAGGGGATATGCAGCAAGGCTAAGTGGGTTGCACCTATTAGGGTAAGGTCATCTCTGTCTAGATGTCCCTTTTATTTCGGATTATTAGGCGGTTGTTGATCCCAACCGCGGGTTGATCTTATTCGGGCTATCCAGTAAGGGGTAGTCCAGTCTTGTGTTGTAGGGGATTTAGGTTGGATCCTCAGTATGCTGATATAGACCAGGTACCATGACAGGTGGTATCAGTGCCTACTCATTAGTTGGAAATCCATTCCCCTTACGTGCCTTTACGGTTTTGATTGTAGAACCTAGTATTGCCGAAATTTAATAAATGCAACAATTTTGGCTATTTTGAATAAGTATTTGTCCTTATACACTATTATAATATCAGAGGATTTTGATAAGAAATGTTTTGGCTATCGTAAGGTAAAAACCCGACATATTTATTTGTGGTGTGGTCTTACGAATGCTTTTGATTTTCAAAGGATTTTGAAAACTTTAGTAGTTCAATTGAGTGTTTTCTCACGCTGGTATTCCAGACTGACTCGGGTGTTATTTTATTATAATGCTTGGGTCAGACCGAGTATTATAAAATACATGATAGGATGCTTGGGAGCTCAGGAGAGGTGCTAGAGTCCGAGACGTATTACCCGTACTTGTTTATTTCCACTACTGTAATTGTTTAATTGCAGCAAGTTGTGAGGCAGGCTGTTATTAACTACCAGGCTGGTAATTGTTGTTTTGTTTGTGTGTTACTCCGATGATGTATATAAGAAGTTACAGTTTCTTTTGTGTAAAGATCTGTTATTATCCATTATATTTTGTTCCGCTGCGAATGTTAGATTATATTATTTGTTTAGTTACTTCTTTCTTCTATCTTCTTTCTTTCCCTCAACAATCTGTCTTTTCCCGGCACTTGATCGTCGACATAATATACAGTAGCATATTTGTGTCGATTTTCGAGGGTCGAGAAGGGCGGGTCGTTACAGGTGGCATCAAAGCTTAGGTTGGCGATAACCTTGGCTCTGGCGGGAATTACTCATTAATGATAGAGTCAATAGTACTCTAGAATGAGTTGAGTGTACTTATAGTTATGAGCACGTATTTGTTAGTGAATATAAAATTGTTTTATACTGTGTTGACTTATCGGTTGAGTGTTTATGAATTCAGGTCGGTACGGGAAGTACAACCGTATCGATCGGGGTTTCTAAACTCTTAAACAAGATAAATAGATATAGTATTGTTTTAAAATGGTTAAATGAAATAATTTTTCCCAAAATTATATTTTGATATAAAAGAAATAATTTTCTAAAATTATTATATATATTTGGATGTTTGGTTGTTAATATTTTAATCAAATAAGAATCTAAAATTTGGAATGGTATCTATATTTATAACCAAATAGAATTATGTAAGTATGAAAGAATATAATAGAACATAACCGAAATTTGATTTAAACCAGAATTTAAATCCTAGGAATTTTGGAAAAATGATTTAAAATGAATTTGAACCAAGTATAGAAATTATTAAATCTTGGAAAATTTTGAAATGTTTCCAAAGATTTGGAAGATTGATGGAGTATTATTTTGGAAAATATTTTTGAATGGAAGTTGTTTGAAAGGAATTTATGGAAGTAAGGAAGCGCTGAACTCACTTCAGTCACAGGAAAATAATTCTGATGATGATGACCACATTATCGGTATTCATTTTTTAGTTTCTAAAGTGATGGATTGCTACCGTGGTGGTTGGTTATGATATTGTTTGAACTCGTTGGGTATACAAATTGTTTTAAAAATTTGAAAAGGGAAATTGTTTTGGTAAAAAAAGGTTGTTTTGGAGATCCGAAACTTCGATTTAATATACCAAGTGGGTATGTGTAGTTTATGATTTCAAAATGGTTTGAAATAAAACCGGGTAAGTGAATTCTGGAAATTCTATTTAATAATGTGAAAAGTTAAGATGAATCAACTATTGAACTTGTAAAGTGAAGTTGATATAAATAAGAAAAGAAATTGAAAATTTTAATCCTGGAATTAAAATTTAACTTGAATAATAAAAGTGGAAAGATATATTGGAATTTAACTTAAGATAAGTTAAATGAAATTAAAGTTGGGTTTGAATTGAATTGGAAATTATGTGGAAAGGTAGGATAATTGTATAAGCTACAATTATTGAATGGGATGAATTCACTTAAGTCTTTAAGTGAAATAAATAATCCAAATGAAGAAAATAAGATTTTACGTAAATAAGTTGTGAACTTACGAATTGAAGAAATGGAATAAAATTCTTATTTAAATTAGTAAAAGAAATGAAAAGAATTGAATTGGAAGAAAATTTAATTAAGTTGGATATTGAAATAAAAATCAAATGTTGATTTTAGATTTTGAAGTGAACTAATTAGATAACTAACTAAGTTAATGAAATAAGTTGAATTAAAATTTAGAATGCACTTAAGTAAGTAAGTAAGTTTGAACTTATAAATTATGAAATGAAATAATAGACTAAGATGAAGATGTGGTTTGGTAATAAAGTAAAGAATTGGGAAAGTAAAAATGTTGAAATGGAACTGTTAATTGATTTGAAATATGATTTTGGAGTAGAATTTGAAAATAAAGTTAAGTTTTTAAGCTGGTTATAACTTAAGTAGTAATATGGATGCTGATAATAACCCTCAGAAGTAATTTTGTTAAATGGTAATAGAATCGATGCAAGAAGAAATGGAACTATTATAGAGTTGAAATAACTTAAGTAAATTGTGAAATGGTTTCGAATAAACCTGTTTGGATAATAAAATGAAATGCAAGTGAAGGGATATAAATTAATAATGGAATAAAAATTAATTAAAAATGGCCATAAGCTTAAGAAATTGTTATTTGTTTGAATAACAACAAACTTGCATAGAAGTTTGTTGTTTTGACATAATCAAGGAAATGAATTAAAAGAAGTAAATAAAGCCAGTTTTTGAATAAACTGGAATGGGTAGGAATTCAATTAAGTGGGTTTGCATACAAAATGAAAGTGAATTATAAAAGAGATGCAAATGAATCAAATTGAAATATAAAATTGATTGTGAATCAATTTGGAATTGAATAGAAGTAAATTTATGTAAGTAAGTCACATGTTAATCATATTGAAGTAAATATGAATTGGGTGAATATAAATTGAGTATAGTAAAATTTGATTGTAAATCATCTCGAGTGAAATAAAATTTGATAAGGATTTATAATGGAAATTAAAATAGTGTTGAAACCTTGTGATTACTTATCAAAGATGGTTAACATGTAGGATTATGAAATTTGTTTGTTTGGGCTATGTAATTGATGTGTTTGGCTAGTAAATGAATGGAATGTTGTTAAAATTTCATATTGTTGAAACCGATGTGCTTATTTGAGTAAGTACAGGTACGGGAGGCAATCGATAGAGTTTGGAGCGTAAAGATGCATAATAAATTAGCCGCGTGCTTAAAAACGCTTATGGGAGGTACGCGCAATAAAAGTTAAGAAATGATAATATACTGTGATATATTTTGTTTTTCGACCGTGTGGGTTGATGTATGTATTTATCACAATTGTGATATTGTAGAACGCTCTCGGTACAAAGGAGACGCTGTCAAAAAAAATTTCAAAATTTTGGGAGTAAGAATTTTTTTGAAAGTTTTGGAAATTTGGTTAACTAGAGAAGTTGATTTTTGGAATGATGCTGAAAATAAAGTTTTTGGGGTAGAAATAAAAGTTAATGGTTTGGATTGAGCGAAAAGGTTTTGAGAAGTTAATATAAGTATTAATTAAGTAGATTTTGGGTAAGTTAATGGGTTTGGAAGCATTTTCCTACCTTAGCAAGTTTCGAGGACGAAATTTTTATAAGGGGGGAGGAATGTAATGACCCGAAATCCTTGTTGTTAGATTTTGAAAAATTAATTCATTTTGAATGTTGAATATGGATTGTTAATTGTCTTTGAATAAGAAGATTTTGTTAAATCAATAAAATTGGATTATAATTTCAAATATGGCGAGTGTGATTGGATTTGGGTAATTATAATTTGATATTTGATATTGGGAAAATTTGTAAATCTGGTGTAAATAGATATGAAAATGGTTTCTAAAATTTATTAAAGTCTAGTTGGATTTGAATTTTAATATTGGACTTTTGGATGAAAACAAAAGTCGATAAGTTAAGTTTGGAATTTTTATATTAGTTTAATAATGAAATTTAATATAATAATAATGATGTAAATAATCAGATTTTGATTTAAAATGAATAAAATTGAAATTTAAATTGTATTTTAAATTTTGAAAAAAAAAACTTTAATGTATCATAACTCTTGCATAAGGTATCATACTTTGACGAAACAGGAAGCGAGGAATCGTAGCGACGCGGTCTATGCGCTGCAGTAGATTCAGAGGAGTTTGGAGCAAGTGAGAATTTTGGATTAAATCAAACGGGTTTGATTTAATTTAGAAGTTAAACGCTCGTCGAATTCAAGGTGAGTTAATCTCACTCACATCTTGATTTCCGTGATTAATTTAAATAATTAGAATTTAAATTATTGGTTGATTTATTAAATGTGATTACTTTCATCAGTCTGGTGTGATATTGCATATAGTAGTATATAGATATATATGTATATATATTGGAGTGATTGACTTCCCGCATTATATAGTGGATGAGACCCTATGCGCCGCATAATAGCGGATGATATGAATATAACTCCATATACCGCGATATTCCACCTCGAAGTGGAATTGGTATTTTACATTGTGCTAACATCTGTAGATGCAGGGAAACAAGTTGGAGGGATGAACTGGATTCCTCAAAATTTTGAATTTATTTTATAATCAGCATCGTGAATTATGTGATAATCTGTTATGATTTTATTGTTTATATTTGGACGTGAAATATTGGATGCTATGGCTTGGTTGAATATATATAGGTATTTGTGAGAATGAAAAATATAAGTTTAGATTTTTAGAGAAAATAAAATGGAATTTTGAAATAAAAACTGAAATGGATGTTTCAGATTTAAATAAGGATTTTAAATCAAAATAAAGGGTGAAATTGGTTTAATGGATTTTGGATAAATCAAGAGATAAATTTTAAAGGGAATTCAAACTAGGAAATCGGTTTAGAATTGATTTAGTATTTTGGAAACTGTGATTTAAAGGGAAATGAGGAATGGAAATTTATGAACTGGGTTTATAAATGAAATGGAATTATTTATCAATGGATAAATTTAGTAGTATAGATTGTGGTGGGAATTTATGATGAAAGGTGCAAGTCATTTTAAAAAGATAAAGGTAATTTTATTTTTAAAAGTTGGAAAGTATATTTTTTCTGGAAACTAAGTATATTTTCAAAGAAAAGATTTCAAAGTATAAACTAGAAGTTAAAATATTTTTAGAATGTTTTAGAAAAACTACTATTTTAATTATTTTAAGTGAAAGGTAAATATTTATTCAAGTAATTATGGTATTTAATTATTTTAAAGGTGAATTGTTATTATGATTTTAAAAGGAAATTTTAACATAAATTTGAAATAATAACTTTATTTTGAAAAGTGATTTTGGTTTAAGTTTACTCAAAAAACCCTTACAAAATTTCTTAAGTATTATTTTTATTTAAGTAATTTTAGTTGCCTTATTATAAATAATTTAAGTATATATTTTGGAAGTGATTTCCAGGAGATGGGAAATGTGTTTAAAAATAAAAAGGTCTTTTATTTTTAAAGTGTTGAAAGAAATTTATGGGATTTGAATGTGAATTAAATTGAGATAAATCGAGCAGGATTTATAAAGAGTTATATAGGTTATTCTGAAATGGGAAGTGTAATTCCCTGAAAAGCTAAGTATGTTTTTCAAAGAATTTTTATGTATAAGTTTAAGTTTTAAAATAAATTATTTTAAAGGAATGTTTTAGTTAGAAATTTATTATTTTAATTGTTTTAGAATTTTAAAGTAAATCTATTCAAATTAATTTTAGTAGTAATTATTTTAAAGGTTAAAATAGTATTATATTTTTAAAAGAAATTTTCTAATATTTATACTTTATATAAAACTTTTATTTTAAGAATGGTTTGTAGCTAAAGTCTTACTTGGAAATCTATTATAGAATTTCATAACTATTATTTTGAGTAAAGTGGTTTAAAGTAGCTTCATTTTATATGTTTTAAGTATATACTTTTGAAAATGATTTAATTTATTTAAAATCTTAGTTTTATAAGACTTGGTGTTTTCAATGGGAATAAATAATTGGTCGAATTGATTGTTTATTTGATAGTTAAATAACCGGCTATCAGGTTTGGACTCAAATAAGACTTGGGAAATTCTAGGAGGAGTATGGAAATTATATGGTACAGTTACCGTTCGAGGTGCTATACTGTACGTATAACTCGTTCGTTCTTCTAGGACGTTTATAAGGAAACCCGTTCGCTAACGGTTAGGAGGTGATCTCGGAGCTTATATTCGTCTGTGTATTTCCTAAAGAACCGGGGTTGAGTTAACGAAGAAATAGCGAACCTTGTTTCGAAAACACTGGAATCGGATTTTTGATCAAAAAACAACTTCGATCCAACGAGTACGTTTTCGTGATGAAGACAAGAGCTTGGAGTCGAAGATGAAGCAGTGAAGTGCAAGGGCTAATCGCTGCTGATCCTGAGGGTGATTCCAAAATGGATGTAGAAGGAGTAGTGCCTTCGGTTCCGTTCGAACCCGGAACGGACTTGTATGGATGAATGCTTTCAGAACATCGTAAGGAGGACAGTGAGCATTCTAAGTGAAATGTTCTAAATAGGTAACGCTTAGCCTCGAGCCTCATCAACTGGGAATGACTGAAAATCAGAGGATATGTAGCAAGGCTAAGTGGGTCGCGCCCATTAGGGTAAGGTCATCCCTGTCTAGATGTCCCTTTTATTTCGGCTTAGTGGGAGGTTGTTGATCCCAACCGTGGGTTGATCTTATTCGGGTTATCCAATAAGGAGTAGTCTGGGCTTGTGTTGCAGGGGATTTAGGGTGGATCCTCGGTATGCTGATCTAGACCAGGTACTGTGACAGGTGGTACCCCAATGCCTAGTCATTAGTTGGAGATCCATTCCCCATACGTGCCTCTACGATTTTGATTGTAGAACCTATTATTCCCAGAATTTAATAAATGTAATAATTTTAGCTATTTTGAATAAGTATTTGTACATAGACACTATTATAATATCAGAGGATTTTGACAAGAAATGTTTTGGCTATCGTAAGGTAAAAACCCGACATGTTTATTTATGGCGTGGTCTTACGAATGCTTTTGATTTTCAAAGGATTTTGAAAACTTTAATAATTCAATTGAATGTGTTTTCTCACGCTGGTATTCCAGACTGACTCGGGTGTTATTTTATTATAATATTCGGGTCAGACCGAGTATTATAAAATATAGGATAGGATGCTTGGGAGCTCAGGAGAGGAGCTGGAGTCCAAGATGTATTATCCGTACTTGTTTATTTCCTCTGCTGTGATTGTTGAATTGCCAGCAAGTTGTGAGGCAAGCTGTTATAACTGCCAGGCTGGTAATTGTTGTTTTGTCTGTGTGTTACTCTGATGATGTATATAAAACAGTTACAGTTTCTTTTGTGTAAAGATCTGTTATTATCTATCATATTTTGTTCCGCTGCGAATGTAAGATTCTATTATTTGTTTAGTTCCTTCTTTCTTCTGTCTTCTTTCTTTCCCTTAAAGATCTGTCTTTTCCCGACACTTGATCATCGACATATTATACAGTAGCGTATTTGTGTCGATTTTCGAGGGTCGAGAGGGGGCGGCTCGTGACACTAGGGTTTTCAAATAAATTATTCACATAGGTGAAATTGTTACATTAATTAAATTCCAGCATAATATGTATGCAACTAAGACCGAATGCGCTTATTAGAAAATGGGTTCCATACAATGACTGGACCACTGGAGTACCACCCGTCACGGTGCATCCCTGAAAAAATAACACCAAGGACCATGCCAGGATCCCCTGCTACACAAGACCGGACTACCCTTAACCTGGATAGCCCGAATAAGATTACCCCATGGTTGGGATCAACAAACGCACCAAACATATAGAATAAAAAGGGACTCTCTCTAGATAGGGGTAATCTTACCCTACTTGCGTGCGACTCACTTAGCTTTGTCGCATCTCCCCTATTTTAGTCATTCCCAGTTGATAAGGCTTGAGGCTACGATTACCTTTTAAGAACACATTCACTTGGAATGATCATCATCCTCCAATGACGATATTCTGATAGTATTCGTCCATACAAATCCGTTGGGGTTTTAACGGAACCAAAGGCACCATTTCCCCTACACTCATATTGGAATCACCCTCAGAGTAGTGACTAATAGCCCTTGTACTCTGAAATCTTAATTCCGAATCTTCTTTTGGAATCTTCTCGACCTAATATGAAAACTTGGTGACTTGATTATTGAAAGGAGGATTTGATTTATTGTATGCTTGAGTTGATATGCATTTATTACTATGTCCCCTTAGATGTTTGCATATATATATATATATATATATATATATATATATATATAGACACATCATAAAATATACATTGATTTCCTTCTATATATATATATAAATATAAAATAAGTGTTTGCACTTAACACATATAAATTTGTCTACTCACTAAATTCAACTTGCCAAGGCTTTGTATTTAACATTATTTTCAACATACACATAGCCACTTGCACTTATCTATTTATCTTGCTTTCATTTCATATCATAGTTTTCGTATATATTTATGTACATTTTTATCCTATACTTAAAGTGTGAAACTTACTTAATTATCACCAGAAATTTGATTTTTAACCTTTAAACCAAAACCTCTAGAATACATGTGTGTGTGTATATAGATATATATATATATATACACCCCCATATTCCACACATCAGGAATTATGCTCGAGACCCCAGAATAACTTACTCTCTCAAGGCAACATCAATATTTGACAGATAAAAATTTGTATTTCAAAAATCAGATCAGTTAATAATTTTAATAACGGGTGTCAAAATCTAGGTTGTTACATCCCTCCGCATTAAAAGAAATTCATCCCCGAAATTTAAAAACAAGATAATTCAACTTTTAGCAAAAACTTTTATATTCGTATAAGCAAAGCACATACATTATTAATTTCCTAAGAACAATAACAAACAGTTATACACAGAACAAACAACACTAGCTATGATGACAACAATTTCGGATAGCCTTCCTTCACATTATCTAGAGTTTCCCAGATACAATCTCTGGGATCCTCGCTTCATTAGATCTTAACCAACTTCACCACCTTGTTCCAGAGCTTCTTTTCATCCCGATCAACAACATGAACTGGATGCACGGTGAAGATCTATAACGACCCGTAAATTTTGATAATTAAATTTGTTGGCATAATAGGGTTTAGGTAATTAAATACTAAAAGAAATAGAAATTGAATCTGGAATAAATAAAAATTTGAAATTTGTTAATGAATTCACAACGGGAATGAAATGTAAGAATGTTAATTTCATCCATTTGATAATGATAGATTAAATAATAGGATGAAAGGTTAAATTAAATGGATTTTTGGAATTTTAATTTATAATTTTTGAATTTAATGAAATTGAAATTAAACACTGAAATTAATGGATTAATCAACTTTAATTTGACATCTAAATTTGTTTAAATTTTTTGTGATTGTTTAAGAAATAAAAAATGATAAGATTTGTTAATTATAGAATTCAAATTGAACAAGTGATTAATTAGTTTAATATTAAATTTATTTAATTAATGTAAAAATAGCCATTTTGGCCATTGACTCGGATTTTGACGAAACTAGTTTAATCGGATTCGTAACGGTGAACTATTGTAGGATTTCAAGTTTCGTAACGATCGGACTTGTTGTTTGATCGTACAGACTCGAAACGACTTGAAATCAATTTAATTGAAATTAATTTAATTGAAATCAATTTGAAATAAATTGATTTTAGCATAACTTCTTGATACGATGGAATTTGAAGTTGAAACCTATTCCATTACGTTTAAAATATTTTAAAACATCTATTTTGATATATGGGTTGATCCAATTTCGTTCCGGAGTCAGAACGGGCTTTTTGGGCCATTTATCGTTCAACTTTCGATCCAAATCAATCCGGTCCATTGTAGTTTCAGCTTTGCATACACACACACACACACACACACACCTCGTAATAAACCCTAGCCTATTTCTTATGTTCATTTTTCTATACGTACAATTCCAATTGCTCCTCTTTCTCAATGGTAGACAAACTCTAAATTTCACAGTCAATTGCAAATCAAAAATTTCTACTTCGAATTTCAAATTCCTCAATATATATCAAATTATATATCGATTTGAAGCTCTCAAAGAGCTTATCTCAGATCTATAATTCATTTTCCAATTTGAGTCACTATTTGGTCAGAAATCGAAGATCAATTTTCGACCGTTCATCGCGCGACGATCAACATTGATCGATCGTCCAATCGGTTGAGGGGTTTTGTGGAGCTAGCTGCGTGGAGTCGATCTGAGGTGGTCGCATCACCTATGGAGGTTGGATGCGATCAGGAATTGATGATTAGGGTTTGTTTTTTATGGCGGCTGCTTCTTGGAGACGTTGGTCGGCGACGTGTCGTGGTCGGTAGGTAGGGGAGGGTAGGTCGGGTGGCGTCTAGTGTGCAGCGGCGTAGCCTCGTGTGGCCTCTGGCGAACTCAGGCGTGGTTGGTGCTTCCGTGCACGATGCTGGAAGCTAAGGTTCGATGGGTTCGTTTGTGAAGGACCGAAGGTGCTATATGAGATGAATGGTGACGTGGTGAGTGGTTATAGGTCAGTTTTTATTTTATTTCCTTTATTTAAATTTTGTTTTCAAACCTTCTAATCATCATAAATTTTACGTACAAGGTCCGATATACGTGCGGTTTCTTGTGTTGGGATCGTATTAAAATTCCGAAGATTTTGACGCTGATTTAGATGAATTTGGAGACTGTTCAAATTTTGGATTTAAATTGGATTTAAATTCAATTGAAGTTCAAAAGGTGAGTGTTTAACCCACTCACAACTTCAAAAATTTCTTATGTTTGTTAAATTGATTTATGATGTGACTAGAAATTTATTATGACTGTTTGACATATTTTGAATCACCATCTCAGTTTATTTAAATTTATTCGGATAAAATAGTTATTTAATCTATTATTGAATATACACTGCCTGTAAATACCGGTTATTTGTTATCTGTTCTATATTAATGTTGTTGATTGGATTGGATGATGATTGTGATAAATGTTTGATGATTGATATTGGATGAATGGATGTTGTATTTTATATTGTTATAAACTGCAAGTTGTTACGGATTTTATTTCATTCGGGATTGCGGTTTGAAATGATATATAACCGTATTTATATTTTAAATTACGGATTGAAATGATAAATATCTATATCACTTGACCATAGGATAAAAAATTATATACAGACACTGCGGCCTATATATAAAAATATTTTGAAATGATTTCTATGGTTTTGTAAAGAAATATATGGGTTATATAAATATTGATTTTTGATGTTATACAAATGTTATTTTATTATTGATTTTTAGCTATGTATAAATTTGTTTTGAAATATAAAATAAGTTAAATAATAAAGTTTGATTGTTTTGTTAATATGGTTAAGTATCTGTTTAAATTATATTGTATATAGAGTTTATAATGAATTAAATAAAATTAAGGTAGGAAGAAAATATGAAATTGAAATTGATTTGAATTAAATTATTTAAGAATTATACTCGAATAAATTTGATTCAAACTTTAAATAAAATTGAGATTTTAAAGGGTATGATTTTATAACTTGATTTTGGTTTAGAGTGATTTAAATGAATATCAAGTTGATTTAAATGAATATCAAGTTAAATAAATTGAAAGAATATCCAGTTATTTGAAGTTTAAAAGTTTTACTTAAATGATATTGGATTTATTAAGTAAATATTTCAAATCTAAATAATAGTAATTGAATTTGATATATATGGAATTATCAAAGAATTAGTTTTGAAATGGTGGAATATTTAAAGCTTTGTAATATATGGAAATTGAAATTATTTATTTGGGGGTTCAAATCTGTATTTGGAATTGATTTGTGAAATTGAAGAGACTATTTGATTATATAAAGTAATTTAATATTTAAGCCATTTAAGGGGTGTAGTTATGTTTCAAAGTTATGAGTTTCAAAGTATTATGATTTGAAAGTGTTATACTTTAAGTGTTTTGATTTTGAAGTGTTATAACTTTGAAAGTGCTATGATTTTGGGAAAAGGAAATATTTGAAATAAAAATGATATTATATTGATTTGGGTTTTTATAAAAATGATATCCTATTGATTTGGTTTTTAAAAATGGAAATGATATCGTATTTATATGGTTTTGGAATGGATATTATATTCTGATTTTTGAAGTATAAATCATTTTGAAATGACTGCAGTGTTATAATAACGTTTGGTTGTTAAAGAGACCGGGATCGAAAGTTGTCATACTCTCTGCCAACTTCGAAAACCACTTTAACAACTATAACGATAACGATTTTTCGTCCATGAAAACCGACCTCAATACGTCTACTGTATCAACTGCCGAGCAATCGAAAGCCGAAAAATCGAACCATTAGGGTTAAATTTTCGAGCCTCCACGACGACTTTGACAACGATCAACTAGCGCCATATGAACGAGCATCTCCTACTCCATGCTCGGCCAGAACCACTCGACACTCGGCCCTCCCCTCACTCTCGAATTGCATGCCGAACTGCAGGCCGTCGGCCCCCTAGCTCCCCCTCTGTCGCTCCAATTTCGATCGTAGCCGTTGAAATCGAAGCTCTCGACGAGCTCTACAAGTTTCATGTTGAAAGTTTCTTGTAACTGTTGATGGATGAAGAGATAATTGAGGAAGAAGAAGAGTGTGTTTCAGCCATTGATTTATAAGAAGGTGGCGGCTGAACAATTTTAGGGTTAGCTTTTAGGATTTTTGCAAAATGGAGATATTTGGGGGCTTTTATAGAAAAATCGACTACACTATTCATCTCGGATTTTCCGAACTCCAAACGAAGCGTGCCGGTTGGCATTTCTAAGGTTTACCCCACGTTCCGAACACAATGGAACATGTTTCGGGAGCAAATTCGGTCATCTGCACGAGTTATGACAATAAACGTTCAATTTAAATTAAATCGATTTAAACAAATTTCCAGGCGTTTTAGCTTGCCTCGGACAAATGGTAAATCCGATTGACACGAAATTTGAAACCTTACAATAATATCGCATTACGGATCTGATGAAACTGGTTTCGTCGAAATCCGAGATTGTTTGAAAAATGACCATTTTAACTCGCCAAATAAATATTAAAACAATTTCGATGCGTTTCGAGCTGCCACGGTCAAACGAAAACTCCGATTGCTATGAAAATTGAAATCCGATAATAACTAACTATTACGGATCCAATGGAACTAGTTTCGTCTAATTCTGAGACTGTCCGAAAAATGGCTAATTTCACTAGTCGATTAAATATTAAAATATTCAATTTTCACAAATAAACTTTTAATTCGATTTTAAAAGTTCTATAATATCATTCTAACTCCAACATGATATAATAAAATTTTACAAATCATTTTCAATTACTTCTGTAATTTCACATATTAAATTATTGATTTAACTATCCAATTAAATTCAATTATTCGAAATAAAATTTATTCGACTCATAAATTTTACTTATTAATATTTAAAATCAATTAAATATAAAAAATTTAATTGGCAGAAATTCAGGGTCGTTACAACAACTGTGTACGCGGTGCAGATTCCAGAATGAAGTAGGATGGTGGCGGTGTTTCCTTTAAGGAAAATACATGGACCCGACTCCCATGAGTTGGCATAATATGGCTAAAACATGAACGATTAACGGGCTAAGAAGGTAGCACCTTTTATCGGACATACTCCTTGATACCATTCTATTACTTTGTGATTGATTTGGGCCCTTTTGATTTTGGGGGTGTGGCTCGGGGTGGGCGGTAGTAGCTGCTACGTGTTACCACCGGTCCGGAAGCGTAAGTGGTATATCTACCCGAGCATTTCCTAGTTGTGTCGTGTCACCTACCCTATCGCGCCTTGTATGAATTTGATTTGTGTCGTACCTATGAAGTATCCTTTGGTAGCCTCTCGATTAGGAGGTATTACGGGATTGTATAGACTATTGGCACTATTACGTGTTAAGGGGAATATTGGGTCACTCCTTAACGCTATTTAAAAGTAAGTTTATTTTACTAATAGACATTATTATAATAGCAAAATATTACTGCATAGTAAATAGTTTAACGGATCCTTAGGAGATGTGAATCCCGAGCATCTCTTAAGTTACTGCACTCACGTTTGACACTGGATAGGAGATGTCAAATCCCGTAAACATCTATGACATCGTTCCACTCATATTATTTACATTGATTTAACTTACATAAGATCTTTTAGTTCTGACTCGAGTGTTTGGTCCTTTCAATTCGCTTGGGTCAGCTTGAGCATTTCAGAATTTGAAGACCTTATTTTTGAAGGACGAAGACGAAGATTGTATTACTATTATTTATTATATAATTCCACTACATTCATATTGTTCCGCTGCATTATTTTATTATTCTCTGGTATGTGTAACTCTGATATGAATTGTATAAGCATAATCAATTTTTTTGTAAACGGCTTCATGAACTATTTATTTGATTATTATATTTTACCGTTCCGCTGCAAGATTCTATTTTGTTTTTTTCTTTCTCAGCTTTTTCTTATTTACCCCATAACAATCTGCCCTTCTGTATGGTTTAAGTCTAACATGTGTAGTTTATCATTTATTTAAAATGTACAAAAAGGCAGGCTGTTACAAGATCTGTTCAACCTCCAAATCTTCCTGAACTGATGATTCTATAACCAATGATGGATCGTGCACATATTTCCTTATATGAGATAAGTGGAATACATTATGAATCCCTGCCATCCTTTCTGGTAATTTAATTCTATATGCAAGAGTACAAATCCTTCCGAGAATACAAAAAGGCCCGTTATATCTTGGAGCCAATTTCCCAGTCTTGCCAAATCTAATTGCTCTTCTTAACGGAGAAATCTTAACAAATGCCAGGTCTCCAACTACAAATTCTAGAACCCTCTGACTTTTATCGACATAACTCTTCTGATGATCCTAGGCTGCCTTCATTCGCTTCTTGATCAGTTCGACTTTTTCAGACGCTTCCCGAATCATATCCAGACCAAGGGTTAAACAATCTCCTGACTCCACCTAACAAGCCGGTGATCTGCATGGCTTTCCATATAGGGCATCGTAGGGTGCCATCTCTATGCTTACCTGGAAACTGTTGTTGTAAGAAAATTCTACCAGATGTAGGTGATCTTCCCAAGATCCACGGAAGTCCAAAATGCAGGCACTCAACATATCTACTAGAAAACGGTTCAGCTTCTCGGTTTGCCCGTCCTTTTGAGGATGATAAGCAGTACTTAAACATAACTTCGTTCCAAGAGCTGTTTCCAAAGCTTCCCAAAATTTACTGGTAAAAATCGGGTCACGATCATTTACTATGCTTATGGGAACTCCATGCAATCTAACAAATTCCTTTATGAAAATCTCTACCAAGAAAGCTGTAGTTCTAGTTGATTTAACCGAAATAAAGTGAGCGCTCTTGGTTAGCTTGTCTACAATAACCCACACTCCCTCATTCCCCTTTCGAATTCTGGGCAACCCATCGATGAAGTCCATCGATATCATCTCCTACTCTATTTTGGGATCTCCAAAGGTTGTAACAGTCCCGCTATCTTCTGATGTTCGCCTTTTATCTACTAACGGCTCGCACACTTACTACCGAAGGTTGAGATGTGTTTTCATTCCTTTCCACCAAAACATCATCTTCATATCCCTATACATCTTCAGGTACCTAGATGGATACTTAACCTAGAGCGATGGCATTCTAACAAAACTTCTGCCTAGGTTTCTTGATACTCGAAACACAGATCCTTCCATTTATCCTTAAAACTCCACATCCATCAACTTTGAAACTGGTGCAATAACCCTCCTTAATCTTTCTAATGATCGCTCTTAAGCTTCTATCCGGTTTTTGCTTGCTTGCTATTCTTTCTAGGAGAGGTGGGATAACATCCAAAAGAGCCAAGACTGCATTCCTACTCAACTACCACCACATTCGTTTTTCCTGGCATATAGAGAATATCCAAATCATAGGATGTTGGAAATTCCAACCACCTTTGCCGTCTCAGGTTCAGATCCTTCAGGGTGAAAAGATACTACAGGGGTTTATGATCCGTGAAGTGCTCGAACTTTTCACCTAATGTAAGAAAGAAAGAAGTACACTTCTAAATATCTAATGGTTAACAAGCAATAGAAGGATCCTTACCCAACAGGTTGTGCCTCCACATTTTTAGTGCAAAAACAATAGCCAGCAATTCTAGGTCATGCGTAGCATAATTTTTCTCATGAAGCTTCAACTGCCTGCTCGCATACGCAATCACTCTACCATGCTGCATCAAAACAGCTCCTTGCCCTACTCCACATGTATGACGACTCGCCTTTCATTCCATAGAGAGACATATCATCATTAAGAAAGAAATAGGTATTAAAGAGAATAGATAGAAAGAAAGAAACAACAATATCAGAATCTCACAGCGGAAACGGAAAAAAATATATTATATCACATAGATATTACATAATCATTACACATCAGTGTCAATACAGTTACAACATCACAGTAGACAGTCGTAAAGACATGCCTATCCATTACATTCCAAAATACAACATACAAATGATACCAACACAGCGGAAAAAGATATATATAGATACGCCAAGTCTCCTATTCCAAGATTTTCCCAAAATTCGTCAAGCCAACCTGATCACTTTGCTACTCAAACAAATTTGAGTGCCCAAGATTTTAAGAAAAACAGAATAAACTCCGGGTCAGACATGGGTCAGGTGTGAGTAAATGGTTAAGTTGTTTAACTAGAAAAACCTTTGAAATAAAAGGTATCTCGTAAGACTCTCCGCAAATAAACACGGACAAGTTTTTCCATTACGATAACCAAAACATTTGATAGGAATTCTGTTTATATCATACTAGTGTTTAGGGTTTTCAATATAAAGTAGGAAATAGCTGGAATGCTTACATCTCACGTTCCAACATAGTTGGACACAATCAAAAACGTACAGGAACTTATTGGAGATTGGACTCCATACAATGGCAGGGCTACTAGGGTACTGCCCGTCATAGTACATGGTCTATATCACTGTACTTAGGATCCAACCTGATCCCTTGCAACACAAAACTGGAGCTACCCCTTACTGGATAGTCCGAATAAGAAAACCCCGTGGTTGTGGCCAACAACCGCCCACACAGCCGAATAAAGGGACCTCTAGACAGGGAAAAATCTTATCCTATTTGGGTGCTACCTACTTAGCCTTGCGTGCACCTCTCCTATTTTAGCCATTTTCGGTTGATGAGGCTTGAGGCCACGATTACCTTTTAGAACATTTATCTTGGAATGCTCATCGCCCTCCATTGACGATGGTCTGATAGCATTCATCCATTCAAGTTCGTTCCGGGTTTGAACGAAACCAAAGGCACTATCTCCGTTACATTCATTCTGGAATCACCCTCAGAGTTCACGACAAATTGCCCTTGCACTATGAAACTTCATCTTGATCTTCACTTGAGATTTCACGACCTATTGTTTAACTTGGATCGATGTAGTTTTTGGATAACAAATTTGACATCTGATCTCGGTCTCATTGAAATCCAAGTTTTTTTTAGGCCAAGTTATTTAAGTAAAATAATTTAATTTAGTCCGAAACATTATATTTACACAGCATTCATCACAGATAAACAACTCACATTTATCACAGCTATATCCAAAGTATTGCACACATAGAACATCACATATTATCATACTATAAATATTAATCAATTTAGACATTCTTTAATGTCAATCATCCATAAGCAAGACTTATTAATCCTTAAATATAATTAATTTAATTAACTTAAAATAAATTAAGTACTTATGAATTAATCACCTAACCCTGCTTAATTAACATTAATTAATTACAAACCATATGTTATTGTCTAATTAATTAATGAAATTAATTGATCATTCTTAAATTACTTACATTAATTAATTATATTATAATTATTAATTAATTAATCTTTAATTATTAGTTAATTATCTTTTAATTACTATTAATTAATCTTTAATTACTAATTAATTAATCTAAATTACAAATTAATTAATCCTTAATTACTAATTAATTAATTCTTAATTACTAATTAATTAATTCTTAATTACTAATTAATTAATTAATTTTTATTTAATTACTACTTAATTAATTAATTTATCTTTAATTACTTCATTAATTTAATTAATTATTAATTGCTAATTAAAATAAATTAGTTAATCTTCAATTACCCAGGGCCTAAATTAATTTTAGGATAAACAATTTATCTTTATTAATTACCTAATTATTATTAAAATCTTATTTAATAAATCTTGGAATTAATTATCATTAACATATGAATTAAAACATGTTATCCTTACAATTAATTGCTTAATTGCACATTTAATTTAAGTGTAAAATAAACTTAAGAATTAACTCAATGAATTTAAGTTAAAAAAATCATGCAACTTTTCTTAAACCAAATATATAAAAACATTTATTATATAAAATAAATTGATTTAAGAAATATTTAAAACTTGATTTATTTTAAATTTTTAAAACTTGCTTTTATTTAAATTTTAAAATTGTTATATATATTCACTCGAGTTCAACGCAGTACTCACCCAAGTCCAAACCCGAGAACTTCCCTCTTTTTCTTTAAAAACTTAGTTTAGTTTTAAATTTAAAAACTGTTAACATGCTAAACTCTCACTCATCTACTCAATATTAGACTCGAGCAACAACACTGCTACCCCGAGCTCTTTCCCGAGGCAAACTCTTATCCTCGAATCCCACTGACACCAGAAACTCGTGCATGTGCACCGATGAATGAAGCGACTCCGACCACCGATGCGGTCTCTAGCACATCGATGACCATCTCCACATTCGATTCCGACCACCAAATCTTCATCATAAACACTAAATCAAAATCGAGCAGAAATGGACTAACTGGAACAGAAACCATCGCCCAAAAACCACCTTGGCCCGACGCCTCCAACCACCAGTACCTCCAAAACTCCGTCCACAGCTTCACGAGCAACCTCGCACCTATTCCCCTACCTCCGATGAACTCTGGTGCTCCGATGATGATGCAGCAGCCAAATTTCAAACCTCGACCAAAACTTGAACTTAAACCCTACTCCAACGATTAGCGCCACGGTGGTCGATAGAAATACCTACCATTTTTCCTGAGATCGCCTAACTCCTCGCTACCTCCAGCAATGATCCCAAACACCTAGAACCCTCCGATCACCAGAAAATGCCCAAAAAAAAACTCTAATCAACCCGAGATTCCTCACTCAAAACAACACTAAAAATCTGGATTTAACCTTTAAAATTCATGATTTTCGAAGATGATTTAGATTACATAGATGAATCAAAGAATCATGATGTTTGAATTTAACATGATTTAGAGTTTTCACTTCATTTTCCATTTTCCAAAAAAATATTCCAACTTATTATACTTCAAAATATTTTTGAAATTAAGATCTTGTTAATCTAAATACTTTTTGTTTAAACATCATCAGAAATAAGAGATTTGAGGAAGAGAAATTGAATTTATACTTTGTTTTAACCTATTAACTTAAAAACAGAGATGTGTGTGTATGTGTGTGTGTGTGTGTATATAGACATGCACACTCAACCACATGCATATTTATAACCATACAAGCATAATTTACATCCATGCAAACAACTATCACAACATTATTTCATTTATTAGTCACATACAACAAGTTAAAACAGTTTTAAGCTTTATTTACTCACAAGATATGATGTTGAACAAGGGAGTTTTGAACTGGGAATGCTTTGATCTTTTGAAACTTGAAACCGAAAAACTTTGTTGGGATGATTTGATTTGATTAGTTGCTTAATGTTTTAGGCTTTAGGTTTGTAAAGAGTTGTTTGCTTGATGATTTTTTTTTGATTTGTTTACAGGTTTAGGAAAAAACTTAAAAATAAAGATAAGAAAGAAAATAAAGGTGTAAAGAAGAGATGAGATATATATATATAACCTGAGTTTAATTTTTCTTTTAAAATGGAAAGAAAATAAATAAGGTGACACTTGTTTGAATTGCATGTTATTAATCGTACACTTGTTATTTTGCATGTGTTAATTACTTTTATTATGTTTTTTATAAAACTTTATATTTTATTTTCTCTTTAGTTTAATATTTAATTAGTTTCTTTTAATGTTTTTATATTCAAACTTTACCTTTATTTATATTTATAAGATCTTTAAGAAAATGATTTAAAACTAATTATATACATATAAATAACCACAAATTTTATTTATTTGAAAAAGAATAATTTTTCACATTTTAAATAATTTATAAAAGAAGATTATCACATATTGATTTGCTTGAAATTCCGAGATATCACATTCGTCCCCCCTTAATAGAATTTCGTGCCCGTAATTTAAAAGCAAAAGATAATCCAAAAGCTTTTATTTCAAACAATCCAAGCATACATATCAGCCATACACTACAACAAAACAAATAATTCATTCAAACAACAATCCTAACTATCCCGACACAAATCTGAATAGGCTTTCCTAAAACAATCCAGAGTTTTCCAGGTACAGCCTCTGGGATCCTCGCTCCACTGAACCTTGACTAGCTTCACCACTTTGTTTCTGAGCTGCTTCTTATCTTGATCAACTATCTGGACTGGATGCCTGACTACAGTTAAGTCCGGTATGATATCTAAATCTTCTTGCACTGCCGGTTCTACAAATAGTGATGGGTCGTACATGTACTTCCTCAGATGAGATACGTGAAAAACATTGTGAATTCCAGCTATCCGGACTGGCAATTCAATCCTTAGGCCAAAGCACCAATTCTCTCGAGCACACGGAATGGTCCAATCTATCTCGGGGCAAGCCCGTCTTTCCAAATCTGATCGCTCCTTTTATCGGGGAAACCTTGACAAAAACCAAATCTCCGACTTCGAATTCCAATTGCCTTTGTCTCTTGTCCGCATAACTCTTCTAATGATCTTGGGTTACTTTCATTCTCTTCTTGATTAGCTCCACCTTTGCAGATGCCTCTCGGATCAAATCTGGACCAAGAACAAGACAATTCCCGATTCTACCCAACAGGGCGGTGATCTACAAGGTCTCCCGTACAAAGCTTCATAGGGTGCCATCTTAATACTTGCCTGAAAACTATTATTGTATGAGAATTCCACTAAATGCAGATGGTCCTCCTAAGAGCCACCAAAATCCCGAACCGAAGCCCTCAATATATCCTCAAGAATTCGATTCAGCCTTTCTGTTTGTTCGTTGGTTTAGGGATGATAGGCTGTACTTAAACTCAATCTTGTACCCAAAGCTGTCTGCATGGTCTCCCAAAATTTTCTGGTAAAGATTGGGCCACGGTCACTTACTATGCTGACGGGAAATCTGTGCAACCTGATGATCTCCTTCATGAAAATCTCTGCTAAAGTCGCTGCAATTCTGGTTGCTTTAAACGGAATAAAATGGGTGTTCTTGGTCAACCAGTCTACGATTACCCATACTCCTTCATTCCCTTTTATGGTCCTTGGCAACTCGTCGACGAAATCCATTGATATCATTTCCCACTTCCATTTTGGGACTTCCAGAGGCTGCAACAATCCTATGATCTTTTGTTGATCACCCTTTACCTCTTGACAGATCGCACATCCATTCACGAAAGTAGCATCCTACTTCATGCCCGGCCACCAGAAAACTCTTTTCAAATCCTTATACATCTTGAAGATCCCCGGATGGATACTAAACCTTGATTTATGGCCTTCCCGCAAAACTTCCTGCCTCAATCCATCCATGTCCGGCGTACACAAACATCCATTGATCCGCAACGCTCCTTGACTATCTATCTGGAAATTCGAATATCGACCTTCCTTGGTTCCAAGAATCAATTCCTCAAAAGTTCTATCCTTCATCTGACTACTTATGATCCTTTCCTGTAGAGATGGAACAACTTCCAAAATAACCAACACTGCATTCCTACTCAGAGCATCCACCACTAGATTCGCTTTTCCCTGAGTATAAAAAATATCCAGATCATATTATGCCAAAAATTCTACCCACATCTGCTGCCTCAAATTCGGATCCTTCTGGGTGAAAAGGTATTTCAAAGGTTTATGATTCGTGAAAAGCTTGAACTTCTCTCCCAGCAGATAGTGCCTCCAAATCTTCAAAGCAAAGACGATGGCCAACAATTCCAGATCATGTGTAGTTTAATTCTACTCATGCCACTTCAACTGCCTACTCGCATACGCAATCACTTTCCCATTCTGCATCAGCACAGCCCCAACCCTACTCCACAAGCATCTGTGTAGACTTCAAACTTACTCTTACCATCAGGAATAGCTAGAACCGGTGCACTGGCCAGCCTTGCCTTGAAATCCAGGAATGTCTCTTCACACTTGGGTGTCCATTTAAACTTTGATCCTTTCCTAGTCAACTTGGTTAAGCGTGAAGAAATCTTAGAGTAGTCCCTGATAAATTTCTTGTAGCACCCTGCCAAACCCAGAAAACTGCGGACCTCCGTAGGTGTCTGTGGTTGCTTGCACTCTTGAATAGCTGCTACCTTGGCCGGATCTACAGAAATACCCTCTCCAGATACAATATGCCCCAAAAATCTAACTTACGACTTTCAGAAATGGCACTTCGGAAACTTAGCCTTCAGGACATGCCTCCTTAAAGTCTCTAACACTGTGTCCAAATGATGCTTATGCTCCACCTTAGACTTGGAGTAAACGAGAATGTCGTCGATGAACACGAGCACGAACTTGTTCAGCACATCTCGAAAAACTCGGTTCATCAGATCCACAAAATAGGCAGGAGTGTTGGTTAGCCCTAAAGGTATAACCAGCCACTCATAGTAACAATCGGGTCCTCTCAACGCAGTCAAGGGTATGCTGTCCTCACCTAACCTTAGCTGGTGAAAACATGAAGCTAGATCCATCTGGGAGAAAATAGAAGCTCCATGGAGTTGATCAAAAAGATTGTCTATACGGAGGAAGGGATACTTATTCCTAGTAGTTACCTTATTTAACTACCGATAATCCACACAGAATCTCAATGACCCATCCGACTTGGTCACAAAGACTATAGCAGAACCCTGGCTAGAATAACTAGGCCAGATCAAACCTCTCTCTAAGAAATCTTGTGTCTGCTGCACTAACTTTTTTCTCTCTCTCTCTCTCGGCACCATCCTTCTACTGGGTTGAACAACAGGTAATGCTCCCGGAACCAAGTCGATCCGAAATTCTATCTCCTGATGCAGGGGCAAACCTTTAACTTCCTCGAAGACGTTCGAAAAATCTCTGACCACTTCGATGGATTCTACGCCTTCTGGAGATGCTCAATTCCATGCAAAAAGACTACTCAAGTGAGCTCCAGAACTATCGCAAATCACTTTTGCGATCCTTCTCAACTTAATTTACAAAGCCACAATTCTCTCTTCACAAATCAAGATAGCCTTATGCTTGTCCAACCAATCCATTTCCAAAATAAGGTCAAACCCTTTAAAATCCAATACAAATAGGTCGCAAGAGAAACTATGGGACAGATAAGAAATTCTTAGGCCTCTATAGGTCTTATCTAACTCGGTCACTCCCCTATAGGATTAGATACAAAAATAGGGCGGTCTACCGCATTAGGGGTAAGATGAAACTTCTCTACCGTATCCAAAGAAATAAAACTAAGGGAAGCACCAGAATCGAACAAAACTCTAACAAAATGCCATCTAAAAGCGAAGTACCTTCCAGAATGCCTTTTCCTTTACTATCTGAAGAAGTTGATGGTCCTTCTTGAATAGCAAACACCTTAGTTCGCTGAGCTCTTTGAAGAAGTGGACAAGCCTTCATCATGTGCCCTGCTCGTTGACAGTTGAAACACAAAGACTTCTAAACCATGTCCACTCTGACGCTGCTGCTGGGCTCTACCTCTGGGACACTACTTAGCCAAATAACCCTCTTACCGACATACATAACACTTCCGGGCTCCATTATTGCCTCCATGTTTCCTTTTCCCTTGCTTCTTCCAATTTGGGTTGAATTATCTTTTGTTCGGACTGGAAGAAGTTCCACTCGGTGGTGCTACAGATGCCGGAGGTTTCTTATTCATAAGCTCCTCATACCTCAGTGCCGTATCAATCAATTCCACGAATGATCCCTTAAGATGTGCCGTCATCTCCTCCTGGAACTCAGGCCTCATTCCAAGTCCAAACATCGGGGTGTGTCAATCATACCAGGTCCTTAGCAAGATAATTCATTGAACTTGGTCTCATATTCGGATACCGACATACTTCCTTTCTTCTGATCCATAAAATCTCTATATAGACAAGTCTTCCCGGTTGTAGGCATAAACTGTTCCTCAAATAGTTCCTTAAACTTGTTCCAAGATATATCATCCTCTAAAATATTCATTGTAACTGCATCCTACCATGCAGCTGCTCCTTCTTAAAGTTGCCACGATGCCATCACTCTATTGCTCATCTGACAGATCCAAACTCGTAAAAATTTTCTCACTTAAGCGTAACCAAGCCTAAACTTAAATGATGGATTCAGTTCCTTTAAAAGGTCTTCCTTCTAGATTTGTGAAATCTTTGCACAATGCAACAAAACTTACTCGAGGCGGCGTTGGATTTACAGCCTCGCTAGCATTCGGACGTCTCCTATTAGTAGTCGTCGTGCTACCCACAACTTTGTCTCTCCTTCCTCTAGAACTTATGTTGGCAACCTGGATAGGTAACCCAACAATTAGATAGGTATATAATATATAGATATATAAAAATTACAAGTATGCGCACTCAAGATAGATACTATTCCAAAGCCTAGGTATTATCTCAACTTAGCGCTCTGATACCAACTGTGATGACCCGCCTTTCATTCCATAGAAAGAAGTGTCATCATTAAGAAAGAAATAGGTAGAAAAGAGAATAGATAGAAAGAAAGAAACAACAATATCAGAATCTCACAGCGGAAACAGAAAAAAATTATATCACATAGATATTACATAGTCATTACACATCGGAGTCAATACAGTTATAACATCATAATAGGCAGTCGTGAAGACCTGCCTATCCATTACATTCCAAAATACAACAAACAAATGATACCAACACAGCGGAAACAGATATATATAAATACGCCAAATCTCCTGCTCCAAGCTTTTCTTAAAATTCGTCAAGCCAACCAGATCACTTGGCTACTCATAAAAATACGAGTACCCAAGAGTTTAAGAAAAACAAAATAAACTCCGGGTCAGACATGGGTCTGGTGTGAGTAAACGGTTAAGTTGTTTAACTTGAAAAACCTTTAAAATAAAAGGTATCTCGTAAGACTCTCCGCAAATAAACACGGACAGGTTTTACCCTTACAATAACCAAAACATTTGATAGGAAATCTGGTTATATTATACTAGTGTCTAGGGTTTTCAATATAAAGTAGGAAATAGCCGGAATGCGTACATCTTACGTTCCAATATAGTTGGGCACAATCAAAACTGTATAGGCACTTATTGGAGATTGGATTCCATACAATAGTAGGGCTATAGGGTCCGTTACAGGACATGGTCTAAATCACTGTACCGAGGATCCACCATGATCCCCTACAACACAAAACTGGAGCTACCCCTTACCGGATAGTCCGAACAAGACAACCCCACGGTTGTTGCTAATAACTGCCCATACATCCGCATAAAGAGACCTCTAGACAGGGAAAATCTTATCCTACCTGGGTGCTACTCGCTTAGCCTTGCGTGCACCTCCCCTATTTTAGCCATTTTCGATTGATGAGGCTTGAGGCTAGGATTACCTTTAAGAAAATTTATCTTGGTATGCTCATCGCCCTTCATTGACGATGGTCTGATAGCATTCATCCATTCAAATTCATTCCAGGTTCGAACGAAACCGAAGGCACTATCTCCGTTACACTCGTTTTGAAATCACCCTCAGAGTTAACGACAAATTGCCCTTGCACTCTGAAACTTCACCTCGATCATCAGTTGAGATATCATAACCTATTGTTTAACTTGGATCGATGTGGTTTTTGGATAACAAAATTTGATATCTGATCCCGGTCTCATCGAAATCCAAACGTTTCTTCTGAGGCCAAGTTGTTTAAGTAAAACAATTTAATTTAATCCAAAACATTGTATCTACACAGCATTCATCACAGATAAACAACTCACATTTATCACAGCAATATCCAAAGTATTGCACGACACAGGAATCACATATTATCATACTATAAATATTAATCAATTCAGACATTCTTTACAATCAATCATCCATAAGCAAGACTTATTAATCCCTAACTATAATTAATTTAATTAACTTAAAATAAATTAATTACTTGTGAATTAATCACATAACCCTGCTTAATTAACATTAATTAATTACAAACCATATGTTATTATCTAATTAATTAATGAAATTAATTAATCATTCTTAAATTACTTACATTAATTAATTATATTATAATTATTAATTAATTAATCCTTTAATTATTAATTAATTATCCTTCAATTACTAATTAATTAATCTTTAATTACTAATTAATTAATCTAAATTACTAATTAATTAATCCTTAATTACTAATTAATTAATTCTTAATTACTAATTAATTAATTTCTCTTTAATTACTAATTAATTAATTTATCTTTAATTACTTCATTAATTTAATATAATTATTAATTGCTAATTAAAATAAATTAGTTAATCTTTAATTACCCAAGACTGTAGTTAATTTTAAGATAAACCATTTATCTTTATTAATTACTTAATTATTATTAAAATCTTATTTAATAAATCTTTGAATTAATTATCATTAACATATGAATTAAAACATTTTACCCTTATAATTAACTACTTAATTACACATTTAATTTAAGTTTGAAATAAACTTAAGAATTAACTTAATGAATTTAAGTTAAATAAATCATACAACTTTTCTTAAACCAAATATTTAAAAAGATTTATTGTATAAAAGAAATTGATTTAAGAAATAGTTTAAACTTGATTTATTTTTAATTTTTAAAACTTGCTTTTATTTAAATTTTAAAACTGTTATAAATATGTACTCAAGTTCAACCCGGTACCCACCCGAGTCCAGACCCGAGAACTTCCCTCTTTTTCTTTAAAAACTTAGTTTAGTTTTAAATTTAAAATCTGTTAACATGCTAAACTCTTACCCATCTACCCGGTACCATACTCGTACCACAACATTGCTACCCCGAGCTCTTCCCCGAGGCAAACTCTTCTCCTCCAATCCCACTGACACCTGAAACTCGTGCACATGCACCGATGAACGAAATGACTCCGACCACCGATGCTATCTCTATCACATCGACGACCATCTCCACCTTCGATTCCGACAGCCCAATCTTTGACATAAACACTAAATCGAAGTCGAGTAGACATGGACTAACTGGAACAGAAACCATCGTCCAAAAACCACCTCGACACAATGCCTCCGACCACCAGTACCTCCGAAACTCCGTCCATAGCTTCGTCGACCAACCTCGCACCTATTCCCCTACCTCCGATGAACTCCGGTGCTTCGGTGACGATGCAGCAGCCAAATTTCCAACCTCGACCAAAACCTGATCTTAAACCCTACTCCAATGGTTAGCCGCCGCCACGGTGGTCGACAGAACCATCTACCTTTTTCCCAAGATCGCCTACCTCCTCGCTACCTCCAGCAGTGTTCCCAACCACCCAGAACCCTCCGATCATCAGAAAACGCCCAACACATAAACTCTGATCAACCTGAGATTCCTCACTCAAAACAAAACTAAAATCTGGATTTAACCTTTAAAATTCGTGATTTTCAAAGATGATTAAGATTACATAGGTGAATCAAAGAATCATGATGTTTGAATATAACATGATTTAGAGTTTTCACCGTATTTCCCATTTTCTAGAAAATATTCCAACTTATTATAATTAAAAATATTTTTGAAATTAAGATCTTGTTAATCTAAATACTTTTTGTTTAAACATCATCGGAAATAAGAGATTTGAGGAAGAGAAATTGAATTTATACTTTGTTTTAACCTGTTAACTTAAAAACAGAGACGTATGTGTGTGTCTATATATATATATATATATATATATATATATATATATATATATATCCAGACATGCACATTCAACCATCTGCATATTTATAAACATACAAGCATAATTTACATCCATGCAAACAACTATCACAACATTATTTTATATATTAATCACATGCAACAAGTTAAAACAGTTTTAAGCTTTGTTTACTCACCAGATATGATGTTGAACAAAGGAGTTTTGAACTGGGAATGCTTTGATCTTTTGAAACTTGAAACTGGAAAACTTTGTTGAGGTGATTTGATCTGAATAGTTGCTTAATGTTTCAGGCTTTAGGTTTGTCAAGAGTAGTTTTCTTAATGATTTTTTTCTCTGATTTGTTTACAGGTTTTGGAAAAAAACTTAAAAATAAAGATAGTAAAGAAAATGAAGGTGTAAAGAAGAGATGATATATATATAATCTGATTTTAATTTTTCTTTTAAAATGGAAAGAAAATAAATAAGGTGACACTTGTTTAAATTGCATGCTATTAATCTTACGCTTGTTATTTTGCATGTGTTAATTATTTTTAATATGTTTTTATATAACTTTTATATTTTATTTTCTCTTTAGTTTAATATTTAATATGTATTTTAATATTTTTATATTCAAACTTTACCTTTGTTTATATTTATAAAATCTTTAAGAAAATGATTTAAAACTAATCATATACATATAAATAACCATAAGTTTTATTTGTTTGAAAAAGAATCATTTTGCACATGTTAAATAATTTATAAAAGAAGATTATCACATATTGATTTGCCTAAAATTACGGGATATCACAACAAGCATCTGTGTACACTGCGATCTCATTGTTCCCACTAGAACAACCAAAACGGGTGCACTGGTTAAACTTACCTTCAATTCTTGAAACACTTCTTCACACCTTGGGATCCATTCAAATTTCTCTCCCTTCTTTGTCAGCTTGATCAAATGGGAGCAAAATTTTAGAATAATCTCGAATAAATCTCCTGTAGTATCCTGCCAAACCAAGGAAACTACGAACCTCCGTAGGAGTCCGTGGTTGCTTCTACTCCCGAACAGCCGCCACCTTTTTTGGGTCCACTGAAATCCCATCTCCCGATACATTATGCGTTAAAAACTTTACTTCTGATTGCCAAAAATGGCACTTTGAAAACTTTGCCTTTAGGACATGCCTTCTCAAGGTTTCTAATACCACCTCAAGATGATGTCTGTGCTCCTCCTCTGATTTACAGTAGATAAGAATGTCGTCGATGAACACTAGCACAAACTTGTTCAGAACATCTCGAAAGACACGGTTCATAAGTTCAACAAAATAAGCCGGTGCATTGGTTAGCCCAAAAGGCATAACCAGCCACTCAAATAATTAGTCGGTCCCTCTAAATGCAGTTAAGGGTATACTATCTTCAGCAACCCTTAGTTGATGAAATCATGAAGCTAAATCCATTTGCTAGAACACAGTAGCCCCATGAAGCTGGTTAAAAAGATCGTCGATGGGAGGTAAGGGATACTTATTCCTAATGGTCAGCTTATTTAAGTCTTATACTCAACACGTAAACTTAACGATCCATCCAACTTGGCTACAAACACTACAACGGACTCCCAGCTCAAACGACTGGGCCTAAAACGACTGGGCCTAATCAATCATTTCCTCAACAGGTCCTGTGTTTGACTCACCAACTCTTCCCTCTCCTTCGGAGCCATTCTCCTTTTTATTTGGACTACAGGTCTTGCCCCTAGAACTAAATCGATACGAAATTCGATTTCTCAATACGGGGGAAGACCCTTAACTTCCTCAATGTCGGGGAAATTTTTAACAACTTTAATGGATCCTAATCCTTCTTAGGCTGCTTCGAGCACATGCAATAGACTACATATATGAATTTCGAGCCAATCACATTTTACCCTTGCAGTCCTTCCCAACTCGGTTTCCAAAGATATAGTTCTCTCCTCACATTTTAGGATAGCTTATTTCGTTAACCATCCATACCAAGTAAAAGGTCGAATCCTTTAAAATATAATACATAGGGGTCATACGAAAAGCTATGAGAAAGATGATAAATTTTCAAACCTTCATAAATCATATTCAATTGGGTCACTGCCCCTATGGGATTGGATATGCAAATAGAGTTGTCTATGATACTAGGGATAAGGTGAAATTTCACTACCATTTCCAAAGAGATAAAGCTCAGTGAAGCACCAGAATCTAATAATATACTAACATAAAAACCATTTAAAAGCAAAGTACCTTAGAGGATGTTTTACCCTTCACATCCATTGAAGGTGATGGTCCATTCTAGATGGCAAACACCTTGTTTGACTTGCCTTTTGTAGAAGCGGGCAGGCCTTCACCTTGTACCTGGGCTGATGGCAATTGAAGCACAGGGTCTTCTGGACCATTTGAGAAGTTGGTCCGCTTAGCCGCTTTGGGCTTCACGTCTCGGACAGAATCTGGCGATATGACCTTTCTATTTGTAGTCATAACACTCCTTATTTGCATGTTTGCTTCCATGTTTTCCTTTCCCTTGTTTCTTCCAGTTCGGGTTAAAATTTCGCTTATTCGAATTTGTAGCACCACCATTTTGTGTTGCAACTGTTGCTGAGGGTTTCATTTCCAAAAGTTCTTTATACCTGAAGCCCATATCCAAAAGTTCCAAAAACGATCCCTTAAGATGAGCGGTCATCTTCTCATGGAATCTTTCCTTACACCTAATACAAACATTTCATTTTTCTTAAGAGGGGTGTCTATGAGTCTAGGGCTATAACGGGATAACTCGTTTAAATTTGTTTCGTACCCATTCATAGACATGTCTTCTTACTTGAGGTCTTGGAAACTCCTATATAACCGGGTCTTACCCGCAGTCGGCATGAACTGATCCTCAAACACATCTTTGAATTTATTCCATGAAAATTCATCCTCGGGGACATCCACCATGACTAAGTCCCACCACATGGCCGCCCCTTCCTTTAACTGGCATGATGCTAGGACTCGTTTCTATTCATTAAAAGGACCCAAACCCATGAAAATTCTCTCACAAGGGCGTAACCATGCTTGCACCTCGATAATAGATTCAGTACCCTTAAAGGGTCTTCCTCCAAGATTCGCAAAGTCCTTGCACAGAGTTACAACGTTTACAACAGCTACTCCGCCACCTCTAACATTAGGAGTTCTTCCAATAATGGTTGTCGTGTTACTGGCACCTCTGCTTCTCTTCCCTTTATGCTCATTGTTGACTACCTGGACATAGTACGAGGACACTTAGCACTGGGATGAAATACAGTCCAAAGATGGCACTAATAATATTTTATCAAAGCTGATCTAACTAACAAGGAGGTGAATATATATATAAATTTACAAATACGCTCTCTCAAGTTTGATATTGACCCAAAAGCTTAGGTATTCATTCAACCTAGTGCTCTGATACCAAATGTGACGGCCTACCCTTCTTACTTCGAAAGACGAGTCGTAATATAGAAAGAAATAGGTAGAAAAGAGAATAGATAGAAAGAAAAGAACTAAACAAATCACAACATCTCACAGCGAAATGGATAATGTATATTACACACTTATATCACACAGTCACTAATACAATTCAACAGACATCATATTCAGACAGTCGTAACGACCTGTCAATTCATTACAAGCCAAAATACAGACATAGATACCAATACAACGAAATATAGATGCAGCTAGATATGTTGAAGTCACCTGCTCCAACTCTTTGTCCAAAATACATTGAGAGCAACCCTAAAATCACTTAGCTACTCATAAAAATTTGAGTACCCAAGTGTTTAGGAAAAATTGAAAAATAAACTCTGGGTCAGACATGGGTCTGGTGTGAGTAAACGGTTAAATCGTTTTAAATTGAAAACCATTTGAAAAACAAGGGTATCTCATAAGACCTCGCCGCACATAAAAACAGATGGGTTTTTCTTTACGATAACCACACTTGATAGGAAATCCAGTGATATTATAAAAATGTCTAAGGTTTTTGAATAAATTATTCACATAGCTGAAATTATTACATTAATTAAATTCCAGCATAATAGGTATACAACTAAGACCGAAGGCGTTTATTGGAAAATGAGTTTATACAATGACTGGGCCATTGGGGCACCGCCCATCACAGTGCGTCTCTAGAAAAATAACACCAAGGACCATGCCCGGATCCCCTCCTACACAAGAATGGACTACCCCTAACCTGGATAGTCCGAATAAGATTATCCCACGGTTGGGATCAGCAACCGCACCAAACATACCGGGTAAAAAGTGTTGAGACTTGGTTTTGATACATTACACGAAGCTATCACTACGACATATAGATTTGATGACTTCTACGGAAAAAAGAGAATATATACTGCAAGGAGACGAGACTTCAACACCGGTGCATCAATTATATTCTTTTGTTTTTGAGTCTTAGATCAATGTTATTAAAATATCTCCTTGGTTACATATATATTAGCATATTTAATCATTCTATTTTTCAAATTTTATACATATATAAGCATATATTAAATTATAAAAGTGTCTAAAGTTATATATATTTTTATACCTGTGTAAACTATGCATATTGCATAGATTTCACCAGATCAGTCGACTGACACTGGAAAATTTGTGCAACGTGCATAGGTGCACAGATATACAGATATATGTATTCAAAAATTATTTTGAATATTCAGTCAACTGACCTAGAGGTTTAGTTGACTGATTTCTACAACAGCTACTTTTCGAAAAGTCATGACTTTTTGTGAAGAGTTATGAACCTCTACGAAAAGATTTGGACGCAATACTTCAATTGAAACTCTTCATCAACAGTCATTACTTTCTAACCATTATAAATACATACTCAAACTTGATTCCAAATCAAAAAATCGCAATCAAATTTTCTTACCTCTCTAAGCTAACTCTTTGGAATCTGTTTTCCTATTATACTTTCAATTATTCTGCATTAAAGCAATACTATTGTCACAACCCATCCTTTATTCCACAGAAAGACGCATCATGATTAAGAAAGAAAGGGATAGAGAAGAGAAAAGAAAGAGAAGAAAGAACTAAACAACATCAGAATCTCACAGCGAAACAAATGAAATATATTACATCACATAAGATATTACATAATATCATATACATCAGAGTTACACAGCTTATACAACAAAAATTAGACAGTTATAAAGATCAGCCTATCATACAACTCTAATACAATACAGACATCATCATAGAGCTATAACATAGCGGAAATACAGATATCTAAACGTCGAAGCCTCCTGCTCCAAATCTCCTCCAAAATTCATCAAGGCTAACCTGAATCCCTTGGCTACTCGTAAAAAATTTGTATACCCAAGAGTTTTATAAAACAGAAAATAAACTCCGGGCCAGACATGGGTCTGGTGTATGTAAACGGATTAAAGTTGCTTAACTTTAAAAACCTTTGAAAACAAAAGGTATCTCGTAAGACTTCCCACACATAAACATGGAAAAGTTTTTACCTTACGATAACCAAAATATTTGATAGGAAATCTAGTGATATTATAACAGTGTGTAGGATTTTCATGTAAATAGAAAATAACTGAAATTGTTACAGTTATTAAATTCCAACATACATAGGTTTACAATCAAGTCCGAGGGCACTTATTGGAGATTGGATTCCATACAATGGCAGGGTTTTTGGGGTACTGCCCGTCATAGTGCCTGGTCTAAATCAGAGTACCGAGGATCCACCCTAAATTCCTTGCAACACAAGGCCGGAACCATCCCTTACTAGATAATCCCGAACAAAACAACCTCGCAGTTGGTGCGACCAACCACACACTAAGCCAAAATAAAAAGGGGCCTCTAGACAAGAGAAAATATCGTCCTACTTGGGCGCGACCCACTTAGCCTTGCTGTACCTCCCCTGTTTTAGCCCTTCCCGGTTGATGAGGCTTAAGGCTACGATTACCTTTTAAAACACATATCTTGGAATGCTCATCATCCTCCAGTGATGATGTTATGAAAGCATTCAATCCATACAAGTTCGTTTCGGGTTCGAATGAAATCGAAGGCACTATCTCGTTACACTCATTTTGGAATCATCCTCAGAGTTAATGACAATAACTCTTGCATTCTGAATCTCCATCTCGAACCTGAAAGTACTATCTTCGTTAAACTCATCTTGGAATCACCCTTAGAGTTTTAACGACGAATAGTTCTTGCATTTCGAGTCTTCATCTTGACCTTCGCTTGAATTCATGACCTATTTTTTAATTTGGATCGATGTGGTTTTCGGATATCCGAATTTGGAAATCCGATACCGGTCTCATCGAAATCCAAAACGCCATTTTAATGTCCAAGTGGTTTATGGGTTAAAAAATTCCATTTATTATCTATATTCACACACACTAATAATTCACCTTATCACAATGTATAGATAATCCATATTATCAACCAAAGTATCTCATATCACAAAGCAACCCGTATCACATATCAGAGCTATCACATAATCCAAGGCATTCAATCTCATTCAATCATTCATAAGTAAGACTAATCAACCGCACCATCCCTAATTAATTTAATTAACCACCAATGAATTAAATTAATTACTTAATTACTTTTAAATCCTTCTTATTTAACATTAATTAATTATAACCCAATTAATTAATCATCCCTTAATTATCCATCTTAATTAATCATCCTTGATTAATTATTCTTTAATTACATTAAGTAATTAGCCTTTACATAATTACACAAATTAATTATCCTTAATCATTTACAGTATTTAACCTTAATTACTCTCATTAATTACATTAACTAATGATCCTCTAATTAATTAACTATAATTAATTACATTGATCCTTAATTAATTAAATTTATTAATTATACTTTAACTAATCACTTTCCTTTAATTAACCTTAATAAATTACAAACAATAATTAACCATCCTGTAAATACTTACCTTAATTAATTAACTCCTTAATTAACTATATTAATAAATCCTTAATTAATTACACAATGTAATTAATCCTTAATTACTTCAACTAAGTAATTATTCTTCAATTACTTTCCATTAAGTAATTCCCCTTTAATTAATTACACCTAGTAATTACCCATTAATTACTTACACTAAATAATTACACTTCATTAATTATATTAAGTAATTTTACTTAATTAATCATCAATTGATTATCTTTAAATAATTAAATGAATTAATTAACTTAAATTAGTCACATAAAATTTTATTAATTACAGTTGAGTAATTCATCCCTTTAATTACTCCTTAATTAATTACTCCTCAATTAATTACCTTTAATTACTTAGATTAATTAACCCATAATTAATCAAGTAATTAACTGTCCTTAATTAATTAAACCAATTAATTATCATTAATTAATTAATTATCACTAGTTAATGATTCCTTTCTTAGTTACATTCATTAACTATTCACTAATTACTTCATTAAGTAATTATCCTCAGTCACAATAAGTGATTAAATTTAAATTTATTTTACTAATTAATTACACTTAATAAATCACAATCTTAATTAAATAAAGATAAGTTCTTTATTTTAATTTAAATACTTCATTAGAAACCATTTAGAAATCAATTATATACTTAAGAATATATATAATTTGTTTTAAAACAAAACAATTTACTTTAAATACACTTTTAAAACTTGGAACATTCTTACTTAAAACTTGTTTAAATTTCTTTCTTAAAACCATTGATTTAATATATTTATTGGAAAGCACCTTTAAATTCAAGTACAAAATTAATCTAGTTTATATTTACCTTTAAAAACAAACAACTTTAAACATTTATATTTTTGAAAATACATTCAATTTAAACATACCTTAAAACTTGACTAACATTCTTTGGAAATTTAATTAATTTAACTAGCTTTTGCTTTTTGAAAACTTGAATTTGATTTCTTTTTAAAATTTGAAACCTGTTTATAAACTCAAAAACGAAACCGAGGAAAACTATCGAAAACCTGAGCAAACCAAATAAAAGCACCAAGTCTCCCACAAATCCTGCTACTTCGAGATAATCACGCATTCAACTCGAGTTCGACCAGAACTATCCTGCTTCTTCCCCAAACTCACGAAACCCAAAAATCAAAAGTACACCGTGCACGTGCACCGACCACCCACGATTCTCCGACCAACTACGCTGGCTTTGACACATCGCCAATGATCCCCACTATCCTTCTGACCATTCAGATCCGAAGATATCACCACAAAAGAGAAACGAGCAAATCGAGCGACAACATCACCCAAAACTACTTTGAGCAGAAATGGCTCGCCACGCCGATCTCGACGACCAAAGCCTACGACCTTCCGACCAGAGCATCGTCACCAATCCACGCAACGATCTCCACCCTCGTGATCATCTCCAATGATCCAACGACAACGCACGAACCTCATTTATCTCGTCGTCCCAAGCAGGTCTTCGAACCCTTGATCATTTTTGCCAAACAACTCCGATCAACTGAAAAATCTCATTCTATTTTTCCCAAGATCAACAACACCACGACCATCTTCAGACCAAACCCCAATGAAAATCTCGTAGTCGATCATCGGCAAACATGAAAATACCCAAATCTGGTCAACTCAGTAAATCTCAACATATACCAAACTAAAAATCATGATTTCATTACCTAAATTCATCATTTTGCATAACATTTCAATTTGTATAATCAAGAATTGAAATTAACATTATCGATTTTTGAACCATTTTTTAATCTCACTATTATTTATAAAATTTTAAGATAGATACTTAATATAAATTCCTATAATCATTTTTAAAATTTACATTATCCTGTTACATATCTTTTTCTTTTAAACATCATGATCTAAAATCAATTCATTTGAGAGATATGAATTTTGTTGAGGAAGAAGTCTCTGTAAATACAACAGAGAAGTTAACATCAGACATATACACAGACATTCCATATACATACATACGTTCCAATCCAACATTCATGCAAGTTACCACAATATTTCATCACATGCATCAAGTTAAATCTTAGATTTAAATTGTTTTTAGAGGAAAAGTTTACTCACCTGGTTTAAAACAGAGGAGCAAAGACAGGTTTCTTCCTGGTCTAAAAATTTGAATTAGATCAGGACATTTTTTTGCATTTGATTTGAATTCTATGCTGTTGAAACTGAAACTGATGTTGACCCTATTGCATGCTTTAATTCAGTTTGCAATAGGATGAAAATTTGAAAAACTGAAATTGTTTTGAAGCTTTGATTTTCTTTTTCTCTTGATTTCAGTTTTAGAAAGAAGAAAAGAAGGATGTTTGAACTGTAAACTTTGAATTAGAAAAAAAAACTAGATTTCTTCTTCAAATCGCTTATTTATAAGTAAATTTTAAAGGAGACAAATGTGGCTGCTTGTTAATTTAAATTTTCCTTGGCTTAGAAATGTACAAAACATTATATTATTTTACAAATGTATTTGCATGTTCTAAGGGTCTTATAAATGTCAATTATGTGTACTATTATGTTTCTCACGTATTTAAAATTTGTATAATATGTTTATATATATAAAAGAAAGTATTTTTAAACCTTATATATAATTTAACCCATTTTTAGTTTAAGTAAATCATAATAAACCCTTTTATTAAATATTTTTCTTATGTTTTATATATTTTAAAATGTTTGGAATAAATTATGTTTTTTTATACTTCCATATACATTTGCAAATCATATTTAGATCAAGCAAACCTAAAAAGAAAGTAAAACAAACATTTTATAAATCTACTTAAACTTTAAACTTAAGTTAAATATTTTTAAATAAATAAAAATGTTATCTTTGTTGCTAAGAAATATAAAGTTGAACTTTAAATTGCCTTTGGAAGCATCATATTAAATTAATCCTAACTCCCAAATTACAATTGATATTAAATTTGAAAAACATGTTTTTATTTGTTAATTCTCAAGCTGAAGCTTTTCTATTTACAATATATACGTACATATATATACGTACATATATATATACATTATAAATAGAAAACATTTTAATATTATCCATCAAAATTAATATATTGAATTTTAAAACAAATTTTCCAATTATAATACACACACACACACACATATATTAAAATTAGACAACATATCTTTTATTAAATTTAAAGCCGAACACTTCCTATTTGCAATACACACACACACATTATAAATAAAAACAATTTTATTAGCTTTAAGAGATAAATTTACCAATTAAATATTATTAGTTTTTAAAAAGAATAAATTTTGCCAAATTAAATATTTATAAAAGAAAATTATTAAACAATATTACCAAATTTAAATAATTAGAAAAATATTATTAAATCAATATTGCCAATTTAAATAATTTTAAATTGAAGATTATCAAATTGCCATTGCCTAAAATTCCGAGACATCATAACTATACCTTTTTATTCTTCATATACTTCAAATATATATATTTATACTTGAGGAAAAGATTATAGAAAGGGTGTACTACAAGGGACAAATCCATGTTACCAGAACACACAAAAGTCAGAACTATTTTTGTATTTGTTGAAGTCCTGTTCTGCTGCTCAGGCAAGTGAAGTCCTCTTCGGCTGTTGAGGCGAAATCCTGTTCTGCTGCTCAAGTCCCTGTTTAGCTACTCAGGGGTTGTATAGACTTATTCCTCCGGGTTAAGTGAGGGTTGTTGTTTTAGTGAAATTCCAGAAGGAGTCTGGGACTGGATGTAGGACTGTGCTTCGAATCAGTATAAAAATCTCTGGTGTCATTTTACTATACTGCTATTATATTGCGCACTATTTACAGTACTACTATCATCACTACACTCTGTATTATCATATATCCATATTACACGATCCATAGCACACATTCAATTTGGTATTAGAGCCTGGAATTCTATCGATCGTCATAACATCATAGAATAATGACCAGAAAACGATCCAGTCGAAATACAACAGGCAAAATCCCTGTAAGAGCCACCAATGAGGGCTACAAAAAGACACTTTCTAGTTTTCAAATTTCAGTAAAAGATAATAATGAATTAGTTAGTATAAGCAATAAAATTTCAAAGCTTAATTTTATTATTTTAAAAAAGATGAAATCTGTTGAACTTCAAAAGGAGAAATTGAAAAATGAAAAGTTAAATTTAGAAAATCAACTTGGTGTTTTAAACAATAATTTTGTAACTGTTAAAGATTTTCTAAATGAACAAAACACCATATTTGAAAAGGAAAGAGAAAAGTTTTCAAAAGAAATTTTTGATTTAAAAAGACAAAATGATTATTACAAGCATCTTTAGATAATTCAGAATCACGAATTTTTCTCCTCGAAAATGAGAACTGTAAGTTAAAAAAGGAGAATTTTGAAATTAAACAAGCAAACAGATATTTTGAAAAACAATAACACTTCTTTCGAAAATAACAATTGTAACTTTAAAGCTAAATTTGATAAACTTAACACTGAAGTCACAAAATTTAATATAGGTCAAAACGATTTAAACATGATTTAATCCAGTTCTAGACCTTTACATTATAAAAGTGGATTAGGGTATAATAAAACAGATCGTAGAAGTAACACTACACTCGCTTTCATGTATAGTAAATATGTTAGTGCTAATACTAGGTTAGGAGAAAAATCTAAATCAAATTTTTATAGAAATTCAAATAATGCCATGACCAATAATATTTATAATTTCTTTAGTAGTACAAAATCATTGAAGGAAAATATGAATAATAATTATCTAAATATTTGGATTCCTGTTAACTGAAAAAATAGAGAAAAATACATTGATGATTATTTTGATATGGTAGTTAATAATGAAAATTATATTTATAAAGGTTCAACCACACCCAAATGGGTATGGTTTTCTAAAGATTAGGAAATTATAAGAACCTTAGGTATCACATGCTTTAATGATTATTCTTTTCGATACCTTACATTATAAGTAGTAGTTATTTTGTTTTATATTGTTCTATGTTAATACTTATGTAAAATATAATCTGTATCATCATATGAACTCTCCTTTTTGTCGATGACAAGGGGGGAGAAATATTATTGCTAACATTAAGAATGCAGGATATAGAGCGTAAAAGATTATGGGGGAGTAAGTATTTATGTTATATATATATACTGTCCAAATTTACATCTATTTATAGGTTGGCATCAATAAAAAAAAAGGGAGATTGTTGAGACTTGGTTTTGATTCATGACATGAAGCTATCACTACGACATACAGTTTTGATTGCTATGACAAAAGGAGAACATATACTACAAGGAGACGAGACTTCAAAATCGGTGCATCAATTATATTATTTTGTTTTTGAGTCTTAGGTCAATGTTGTTAAAATCTCTCATCAATTACGTATATATTAGCTTATACATTTAATCATTCTATTTCCTAAATGTTTTATACATATATAAGCATATATTAAATTATAAAAGTGTTTAAAGTTATATAAATTTCTATACCTGTGCAAACTGTGCATATTGCACAGATTTCACCAAGTTAGTTGACTGACCTAGAGGTTTCGTCGACTGACACTGGAAAATTTGTGCAAAATGCACAGGTGCACAAATATACAGATATATATATTTAAAAATTATTTTGATTATTCAGTCGACTGACCCAGAGGCTCAGTTGATTGAATTTCTACAACAGCTACTTTTCGAAAAGACACGACTTTTTGTAAAGAGTTACGAACCTCTACGAAAAGATTTGGACGCAACACTTCAATCGAAACTCTTCAGCAACAGTCGCTACTTTCTAAACATTATAAATACATACTCAAACTTGATTCCAAATCAAAAAATTACAATCGAATTTTCTTGTCTCTCTGATCTAACTCTCTGGAATCTATTTGCTATTATACTTTCAATTATTCTGCATTAAAACAGTACTATAACCTTTTATTCTATATATATCGAGTATAAATATATATATTTATACTCGAGGAGAAGATTATAGGAAGGGTGTACTATAAGTGACATATCCGTGTTATCAGAACACACAAAAGTCAAAACTATTTTTGTACTTGTTGAAGTCCTATTATGCTGCTCAAGCGAGTGAAGTCCTCTTCGGCTGCTGAGGCGAAATCCTGTTATGCTGCTCATGTCCCTGTTTGACTTTTTAGGGGTTGTATAAACCTGTTTCTCCGGGTTAAACGAGGGTTGTTTTTTTAGTGAAATTCCAGAAGGAGTCTGAGACTTGACGTAGGACGGTGCTCCGAACTAGTATAAAAATCTTGGTGTCATTTTACTATACTGCCTTTATATTGCACATATTTACAGTACCACTATCATCACTACACTCTGTATTGTCATATATCCATATTACATGATCCATAGGACACTTTCAAAAAGGGACTCTAGATAGGGGTAACCTTACCCTACTTGGGTGTGACCCACTTAGCCTTGCCGCATCTCCCCTGTTTTAGTCATTCTCGGTTGATGAGGCTTGAGGCTGCGATTACCTTTTAAGAACACATTCATTTGGAACGCTCATCTTCCTCTCTGATAGCATTCGTCCATACAAGTTCGGGTTTTAACAGAACCGAAGACACCATTTCCACTACACTCTTATTGGAATCACCCTCAGAGTTAGTGACTGATAGCCCTTGTACTCTGAAATCTTTATGTTGGATCTTCCCTTGGAATCTTTCCGACCTAATCAGTTTTTTGGATCGATGTGGTTTTCGGATAATACTGATATCCGATCCCGGTCTCATCGAATCTAAACGGAAGATTTTTTTAAAGGCCAAGTTGTTTTTAACAAACAATTCAAATTCAGGGTACCACAACTACAGATGGAAATTTTATTACATATGTCTACTTCCAATAAAACGTGTCAACGTTTCATTTTAACCGTTTACTTCATTATGGTACTTTATGCCACAGTCACAGAACAATTTGATATGAATACTCAAGCGAAATCAAGTCCAATCACATAACATGAACTATTTTAACGATTTATATCCAATATTAACCAATCACAAATCATCGTCTAGTTAATTTATATAACCTGCATTTCTAACCCTGCTTACTTATAATTAAAATTAATTACAAAACTATTTATTCTTAATTTAATTAAATTTATCTATCCATTAATAACTATCTTATATAAATTAACTTAGGATCTATCAATTTAAAAGTTTAAATTGTTTATTAACTTTAATTATTAAAATTAATTTAACTCTATATTACCAAAACTCAACCAAGTCAATTAGGCAAAAATGTATTGGTGATAGGATAAAAATACAAAGTTTCCACGTTGATCTAAATTTAGATAAAAAGAAAATAAATGTTTAAATAGGATAAGAAGTTCTAAATGTAATCATTGATAATACCTTTATTCCTTTTTTTAAAAAAATGACCTGGCCTGTTCGGGCCAATAACAAAAAATAAACTCCACCCTTTCTTCTCTTTAATACTACTGCTCCTTCATTTTTTTCTTTCTCCTTTTTTAACCTGCATGCGTGTATCCCAGTGCACGTGCACACACTGGCGATCACCCACCATTCACCGCTGACCATCCTACTAGACCGCTCTTGTCCCCCTCAACCCAACATGTACGAGCAACAACCCCAACACACTGCTAAACGCGAAACGACCAAATTTCCAGAACCTTGAACCGAAACGACCACCTTCCTTTACCTCGTCCAATCACCAAACACCACCGGCCTTCACCAAATTTCATCACCAACTACGTCAAGTTTCCCTCTTCCTTTTCTCCTCATATCGCATGCTTGAAAACTCTCCACGTCGCCACCATTCATCGAAAACCGAACACAACAAAAACCCACTCTCTAACCCTACATCGCCTCCGACCGACCACCACACCGATCAATAAAATACTCCATTATTTTTTGCGAGTCCCCCATCCTTCTAGCTTCCTTTTGACCCAAGCCCGACCCTCGAAATTGAGTAGTTCACCGGTAATCGATCAAAACCCAAAAACGTTCAACTCCAAATTCCACACCATATACCCAACTAAAAATTACCTAATCACTTTCAAAAATCAGCATTTTCAAAAACAAACACAATCATATAAACCAAAGATTAAATTATGATATTTGGATTTTTGTCATTTTTAAGTTGTTTACTATTAAATGTTCCTTACTTCCTCTATGCTTCATCATATCAAACAAAACTAATTTTAAAATAAACTACATTCATAAACACACAACTTTGCTTTTGGAAATCATCTAAAACTGACTGGATTGTGAGAAAAATGAATTTTAAAGTTGCAAGGTCTATAACTTTTTTAAAGAACGGAGACTATACAAGCTTTTTTGAGTTTTACAAGGTATGCTTCCATAATTAACATGTATATAAAAGCATAGGGACTGATTAATATTAATACTTGGCAAATAAAAGAATCTATCCAAGTTCTACAAATATATAATTGTATATAAGATTTACAGTAAAAGGTTTAAAGGGTTTACTCGCTTTTTTTTCTTTGAACAATGAAATCTTCTTCCTTGTTTTTCTTTGATTCCTTCTCGTAGCTTAAGTGCTCTAATTCCATAAGTTTTTAATGGTGGTTTTTTTTTTATCTGTTTTACCCTACAAGTTAGAATGTTTTCACGTGAAGCATCAGTGCTATTTATAGAGAAAGGGAAGAAAATAAGTTTGAACAGGCTGAAACCCATCTTCTTGTACAGTAATTTTTTTTTCATTTTCTTTAATTTTGTAACATGACCTGATATGAAAATTTGGTGACTTGGTTATTGAGAGGAGGATTTGATTTATTATATGCTTGAGTTGATATGCATTTATTACTATGTCCTCTAAGATGTTTACATATACATACACACACATAATAAAATATACATATATTTCCTTATATATATATATATATATCAAAATATAAAATAAGTGTTTGTACTTAGCACATATAAATCTGCCTACTCACTAAATTCAACTTGCCAAGGCTTTGTATTTAACATTATTTTCATCATACACATAGCTACTGCACTTGTCTATTTATCTTGCTTTCATTTCATATCATAGTTTTCGTATGTACATATATATGTATATTTTTATCCTATATTTAAAGTGTGAGACATTCATACATACATACATACATACATACATATATATATATACATATATATATATATATATATATATATATATATATATATATAGACACACACACCCATATTCCATACATCAAAAATTATTATTTCAAAGATAAAAATTTATATTTAAAAAAATTAAATCAGTTGATAATTTTAGTAACAGGTGTAAAAATCCAGGTCGTTATAGACGTTTAAACGAATTAAATGCTATATAACTTAATGGAGTATACAGTAGATATGGAGACATGATGTCATGAGTTGGTACTCATCTCTCTTATAATGCTTAAAGGACTCAAGAAATATTATCTTAAATTATAAATTCAAAATAATGTTTCTTTCCATTATTTACAATATAAATAGAGTAAAATACATACCTATTGTTGTTAAGCACCTCAAGCCATTGAGTATATATAGTGTTGTTATATTGTCGCTAGATTGATAAGAATATTATATAACTTTGTTGAGCACCCTCGAGTATCACATAACCACCCTTAGGCTACCAGGAAATGATAGGTCTAGGGCATTTAGTATTCGTTATGATTTGTTAAGCATCCTCAAGGTCATAAAGACAATTAGAAGAAAAGTAAAAGTATGTTAGGGATAATATACGATATATAATTAGTAAAGTGTTACTATTTATTGAGACTATAATTTGTCAAGCACACTTAAGATGTAGTATATGATAATTGCATTTTAACACCTATCGAAGGAATTTATGGAATCCACATTTTTCTTTTAGTGTTTCTGAGAGATGCAAAGTTCAGTAGGGGCCTTATTAGATAAATATATGAAACCAATCTAATATGCATATATGTAATGTTATTTAATTTGATCAAATGAATTTGCATGGATCAAATAGAAAATATGAAACTAGTTCTATACATAAGAATTCTTACTGGCATAAATTATAAAGACTAATTAACAAGGATTAAAATTGCACTCACCAATGTGAAGCTCTTGCATGTGGTTGCCAATGATTAAATGGCTAAAATCGTAAGGATGCCATACTCAAAAAATTAAAGTCTTATGAGTCATGGTCATTAGATTTTGTACTTGCTTAGTGCTCCATGCCATCGACTATGAGTATCAAGCTCCTAAGGCAGCATGAAATTATGAATGTTCGAGCCATATTCCAACATCTACAAAAATTGTATGGTGAACAGTCATACATTGCAAGATAAGATATCTCATGGGAACTATTCTATGCAAAGATGAGCAAGTGTACTTCCATCCAAGGTCACGCACTCAATATGATTGGGTACATTGAGAAATTGACAGAGTTGGGAAAAATTCTTAACATTGAGCTATATACTTATTTGATTCCTAAATATCGACTCTACAGTTTGATCCATTCATATCGAGTTTCAATATGAATTCATTGTAGTGTACTATCGTGGACCCCTTAATATGTTAAGGATGGCCGAGAGTATGTCCATGAAAGAATCAAGTGCAGTGCCTACTATCAAGGGTGCTTCTTCCTTGAATAGTTCAAAGAACAGAAAACATGGGACGAAGGGTGGCAATGGAAGAGCTAAGCCTAATCAAAAAAGGGTGAATGTCACTTTTTCTCTAAGAAGGAACAGTGGAAGAGGAATTGTAACAACTTTCCATATATGATTCCCTATTTCACACCAAAAAATGACACTGACATAGCGGATGCCGTTGATAGTAGATCATTTTGGACTAAAATATAAAACAAACATATCGTAGAGCTATCTATAATATTTTACACTTTTTGAAACTCATAGCGGAAGCTATAAAATATAATAATCAATAATAAAATTCCTAACAAATAGAAATAAACTGTAACAGATAGTCTATAGTTACAAACGCTAAGTACTAAAAGCTAAAGACTGATGAATGAAATATATTAAGAAGGCAATAAAAGATAATTAAAGGATGAGGATGATTCACCTTCCTTTAATTATTCTTTAGCCTTTCCAATTCAAAATTTAAACCTCTTCTACCCTCCTTTGGCTAGCCATTCAAGAAGGCTTTATGGGCCTTAAAATAATACTAGACCTATTAGTGGTTAATCTATTTAAATCCAATATAAATATTCTATCCATATCGTATATCAATACGCCTACATGTAACTTTTGTGCACATGCTTTTATTAAATACTCATTACACTCAAAACCTAAATAAAAAATATAATAATCAATATTTAAAAAATATTAATTAATTTACAATGATTATACATTAATTAAATCATGTTGTTTATTTGAAGTTCATCATTGAGGTAGTGCGACTCAAAGGTGAAAATTTAGTGAGCGATTAATATCGAACAATTCGAATATTAATATTCATACATCACCTTATATAGTAGAGTGGCATTTTGGCTGAATTTATTACTTTCACATCTTAGGTAAAATCTAATTTTACTATTATAAGTGGTACCCGATAGCAACAATTATTTACATCAATTCTCTTCGTCAACACTATATTACATTATGACTTATGGAATTTAGTTTCGGTCAAAATTTCAAAATCGGCCACATTCAACTTTGTAAGTCCAATACAAAACCTTTAGTTCAATAATAACAATAATCATTAACCGTATTGCTCTAGCTAGAAACTTTGACTTTAAGTTGACAAAGTTGACCGAGATACTAACCCCATATAACAGAGAAGACGAAGTCTCTGTTGAATAGTGTTTAACTTTCAATTCTTTAACTCAAACCCAACTATAGTTGTTCAATGGATGCCATGCAACAATTTAACAATAATCAAAATGGAGTTTCCATATTGAAGTTTAATAGTATTCTCAAGTTGAGATAACTAAGCAACATTATCACTTCGAGATTATCTATTTGACCATAGTTATATAAACTGCAACGAACGGCCTTTTTGACCATCGAGTGGAAACACTTATACATCCATGGTATTCATGTGTCGAGCGTCCAAGTGTCGAAAAGATAGAATGTGAGGGTAAAAGAAAAGGGGAAAAGAAAAAGAAAAGAAGAACATAATATCAGAATCTCATATACGGAACGATAATTTATAATATCTCAAAAGATCTTTTCCAAACAGAAAATTTAGTATACATACAACGATCAGAGCAAACTAACCTATCATCTGCCTGGACAGTTATAATAGCATATCCTTACAAATACTGATAGGTACAAAAGAAGTAATGCAATGGAAAATAAATACGTGAATTGGTTTTGGAGTCATTAAGCTCATCTTCTGAAGCTCCAAAGCGTCCAGCTAAATGTGGAAATATAATCATGGCCGATTTGAGCATCATAAGAAGATAATGTCTGGATCGTTCTGGTAGACCACCATGAGAAACTCAAATCATATAGACTTTTATATTTGTAAAACTTTCAAAAATAAACGTATCTTGTGAGACCACATCATAAATAAACACAGATGAGTTTTTTTACCTTACAATAACCAAACCATTTCTGTTAAAAAATCTAGTGATATTATAATAACGTCTAGGGTGTGAAATATAAATAGTCAAGTTGCTGTGACGCATGTGAGCGTACACCACAACAATAATAGTTATACAATCAAACCGCTAAGGCACATTTCTAATTGTGTTGGATTCCACGAAGATGTCCTCATTATTTCGAGAACGATCCTCATGCACAAGGACCAGAGATATCCTCCCAAAGCATCGTACATCTCTAGTTGATGTACATAGAAAATACATAGTTGGCTACAATATGAAGCTGAGTGCACCACTTTATGCATGCATAACTATAGGTATATCTAGGGTAGAGTCACTTGCACCCTTGGGTTAGCTAAACCCTTGGTCTATGCATTCTATCTTTGTTTTAAGTTATATCTGTTGGACATGCTACGTTTGATATTCTAGCACATGAGTCACAACTCAAATAGATCTCAGAACCGTACATGTATTTCCATAACTCAATAGATCTCAGAATCATACATGGATTCCTATATCTCAATAGGTTTGGGAATCATACATGGTTTCCCACATCCAGAATAGATCACGAACAACTACATGTCTTAAAGCATCTCAATCAACTTTCGAATTTTCATATATATTCCAATATCTATAGTAAATCACAAACCTCTTCTAAAGCATAGAAAATGTATATGGTTTTGGAGTGGTTATGGTTTCGAGGCATCTCATATAAGTACACTCCTCCACTTATCGGGCACTTCAAAAACCAATCGATCGATTTCGGTAAACTCAACTCCGATTCTTTTGGAAATAAACTGACAATACACGAGTGAAGACCATCCAATCAGCATTTTTCCTAGAAGAGCAAAATAAATTTATACTTACAGTATAACACCATCGAAGATAACCGCACCGTATAATTTTCTTGTTTATTCTGGATATTTTCAAAGTTATATTTTGGTCAATTTCAACAATAATGAGAATGATCACGTAAGGGAAGCTAAGTATTGTATAATTTCCATAAGCAATAACACACCAATCATGATCAACGCACACAAGCACGATCAAGTCATATAAATGACTTCTAATCCCTTTTTTATTTAATTATAACTTTATTAATTAAAACCTCTTTTATTAGTAAACTCCTTTTTATCTAATAAAACTTCTTTCATTAATTAAAACTTCACTTATTAATTGAACTTCACTTTTTATTTAAAACTTATCTATTCATTTCTACAAATTTCAATACTCTCAAAAGTATTCATATACTTATCTCAACGGTATAAGTATATTCACTAATCAATAATAAGTTTTACTTATTTTAACCATAGTCAAAGAGTTTAAAAACAAATTATATTCAAATATTGTTACTATAAACCCCTTCTCTCTTTTATTCTTTAGAACCTATACTTTTCTATTCTTTTCCAAAGTTTCCATACTTGTTATTATCTTTAAAATTCCATAATTAAAGATCTAAGTATTTTTCTAAAATCATTTAACTATATGGGAAGACCGACATTTTCTACCATTAAAGTCAACAATGATATATCAATAGTAATCATGTGCCGAGTATCCGAGTGTCAGAAAGACAGGTTGTTGGGGTGAAAGAAAAGAAAAGACGGAATAGAATCTCACATCATGATGATAAATATATAACATCCAAATGATGTTTACAAAAGAAAACTTAAATATTCATACAACAATCAGAGTCTATCCTATCATAAGCCTGGATAGTTATAACGGCCTATCCTTATAAATGCTGATAAACAAAACAAGACATACGTTAAAAAATAAAATACATCAAGTCTTGGAAGTATCCTACTCATCTCTTGAAGCTCCAAGTGTCCAAAGCTATCTCTGGAAAATACTTGGGGTTTGACCTGACTATTATAAGAAAATAACACTCAGATCAGTTTGGTAAACCAGCGTGAGAACCTCAAATCATATGGATTGTCATATTTATAAAACACTTCAAAAATAAAGATATCTCATAAGACCATGCTGCACATATACAAAGATGAGTTTTTACTTTACGATAACCAAACCATTCCATAGGAAATTTTGTGATATTAATGTAAAGTCTAGGATTTAAAATAAATATTGAACCATAGCCGAAATGGTTACACTAATTACATTCAATGGCATATCCGGTATACATCTAAATCCGTAAAGGCATGTATTAGAAAGTAGATTTCATACAATGACAAGGAACTGGGGTACCACCTATCATAGTACATCTCTAGATAAATTGTACCGATGGCCTCACATGGACACTCTTCCAACACAGAACCGGCCTACCTCTTCCTAGATAGTACCAAATATGTCACGTCTGGATTTCTTTATGTCCTTTTCTTTGAGACCTCTCATGCACATACCAAATCAATAAATAGTGATCTAGAAAGGTGATGACCATACCCTAATGGGTGCGACCTACAAAGCCCTGCTACATCTTTTCTGTTTTAGTCATTACCGAGTATGAGGATCATGAGGTTGCGATTGCCTTTTAATTTAGTAAATCCCTCTTGAAATCCTTACATTACCCTCCAAACGACAATGCAATGCCAACAATCCATGCAAGTTGTTTAGGATATGAACAAACCGAAGACCCTATTTCTACTATATAATTTTTTTGGAATCACCCTCAAGATTAGTAGCAAGTAGCCATTGCATTTCAAAGACTCCATCTTCAATTCCATCATCTTCAAGATATCTTCAATTCGGACGATTAAGCTGGTTCAAAGTGGTTTTCAGATAATTCATGCTTATCCGATTCTAGTCTCTTTGAATCAACAATCCACAGTTTCGATAGACTTAATCTAGGTTATTTTAAAAGTAAGAGGACTATATAAGTGTTCCATAGGGATCTTGAGTATCCATCCTTAAAGTGAGAGATGTTTCACTGGAATGAGTACTCCCAAAGAAATCCCAAACTGTTTGAAATCACAAAGCTTTCATTTACTTCCTAAGTCAAAATATGTCAAGTTAGCGATGGGGAAAAACCACTATCTGGTGTAAGTATATAGTTTGCATATGGAAAATCAGACATCATGATGTGCACGTAAATGTGCATGTTTTTACCACCATATTTAATCTATTTAAATTAAATAAATGATCGTATTGGGTATTTTAATTTGTTTAAACCAAATTCAAATTATTTTCAAATTGTCACATATTCATCTTCATATAGAGGCAAAACGGTCATTTGCGTGCATATATTTCTTTGAGAAAAATTAATTGAAAATTTATATATATTTGTGTAGGAATTTGATCTTAAATAGGAGTGGTTTCATGAAGACACATGCATACACAAAATGAAAACAAAGGAATGAAGATGGAAATAATTCAAAGTGAAGAACATGGAGGACCCCACCTACCCACCACCTTAATGTACAAATTAAAGGCTATTATGGAATTAATGGCTTCATGTATGCTTAAATGATTATTAGTGGAAGCAATGATTACTTGGCCTCCACACTTTCTCAAGGGTATTTTGGGCATTCCCCAAAAATATGAATTAGAGTTTAACACATGTATATATACCCCTTATGTTTCATGTAACCCTCTTCTTCCTTAGTTTTCTCTTAGTTAGTTTTTAGTTTAGAAAATAAAAGAAAGTTTCTCTTTTCTTTTTCCATGGCTACTTAGCCATTTTCTTTCATGTAATTTTTTATGCAACTTTAATATATTTCTCTTTTCTTCTCTTGTTTATTTTCCTTTCATGTTATAGTGTTGATCTATTTTATTTTATGCAAGTAGAATAATTTTTCCTTTCATTTTGCTCTCTTTTACTCTTCTTGTTTCATGTTGCTTTCTACATTTGTTCATATGATAACAAATATGAGATCTCAATCCCTTCAATTTAGAGGTAATGAAGCTCTCTAGTATGTAGATCCAACATTTTGTTACTTATGCTCTCTTTTGAGCTTAAATGAAATATTTTGAAGTGGGTTAACTTGTTGTTTTTGATTTTAATTTGATAGCTTATATTGTTAATATCAAATAGGCTATGCTTAAACAATCACAGACAACAATTACATTTTCATCTACATATGATGATGGTAATGAAGTGATTGTTGAAATTAAAATTTGATGGCCTATATTTCTAAACAATAGTTAATAGGTCATGCTTAAAATAGATTTTGCTTTCAACTTTGTTGTCATATTTCATGAGAGTTAAATGTGTATTAGTGGTTGTGTTATAGTTTGATGGTTTATATTGGGCTAATTAATAGCACAAATATACCATACTTATGATAAGCACATCATCTAATTACACTAATGATAAGAAAAGAGAGATCATAACTTCAAATTGTTGATTTATGTGATCTAGAGAGTGGAAATTGCCTCTAAATTGTCTTAACACTCTTATATTTTTATCAATTTTCTTTTGTTTGTTTTTCTTCTTTTCTAGCTTAAACAATTCTCAACTTTGGGTTAATTTGATTAAATAGAAAATTTAAAATCAACAATTCCCTGCGGATCGACCCGTACTCGCCACGTACTACGATAGTATGCCGTGCGCTTGCGGTTATTTTTATTATAAAATTCGTTCGGCTACTTTCTAACTCGATAGATATTTAGCCGTCCGAACAAGTTTTTGGCGCCGTTGTCGGGAGATTGCATTGATTTTAATTTTCTATTCTTCGAATTATTTTTGTATGATTTTATTGTGTGTTTGTATTTGTTTTGTGTGTTAATTTGCATTTAAAAAAAAATTGTTGTGCATTTATTGTGTGAATTTTGCTTGCATTTTATGTTTGCTTGTTATTGTTTTCTTGTTTGATTTGCATTTACTTATAAAAAAATACAGTATATGCACAATTTCATAAAAAAAAGGTTTCTCGTTTCGTTTACATTTCCTTTTACATTTACATTTTCATTAACAAATTTCCCTCTCTGTTGCATTTCCCTCTCTCTGTTGCTATTCTGCCTACATCAACTTGTTTACTGACCACCAACTTCCTCTACTTCATCACTTCCCCACAGCAGATACTTCACCACAATTCACCACCAGAGAATCACATACATTTTCCTACTCCTCTGGCTGATCACAAGACATCAATCCACATCCAAACATCCACCATCACAATTCCAAGATCATCACAAACTGCTCCTGTCAAACTGCTACCATGCACTGCAATTCTTCATCACAAACTCAGTCATCATTCCCCCATACAACATCTAACTGTCTCCAACATTCAACATATCAGATCAACACTTCACCCTATACCTGATACTAACCAACTCAACCAACTTCTGCCTGCTCCATATAAATCAACCTCCTTCATAATCACAGTCTTCTCCACCATCAACTTCTTCATTGTTCATTTCTTTTCATAAAAAACAAACATTATTTCATTTTCAACTACTCCTCCATACATCCTCTACCATCAATACAAACTCCTCCACATACTTGCTGTCAACAAACTGTTCCATATCTCTTCTCTGCTCTGCGCTACACAACGACATACCACATCTTCCCCTTTTCTCTTCAAACCTCTCTACAATTCTGCCCTTGCCAAAACCATGCATTGCTGCAAATTTCAACTTCCTGGCTGCCTTCGGCTTCAACCACATTCATCAATTCTCTCTACATACACTTCCACCTGCATACCAGAGCTCCTCCCTGACTTCATCCTTCGTTACCCATCACAACTGTCATCACAGCCCCGACATCACATACCTCCACTGCCTAACATTACTACTGCAGTTCCATCCATAAAGCAAACCACTGAAACATCATCATACTCTTCCCCTTAAATCATCACAACCAAAAAAACAAAAAAAAAGTTCAATAACCAAATCGCCGTCCCAATACAATCAATTCGACTTCGCCAATCCACCACTGAACCCAAACCATCAGCAAGCCGCAATCCAAAAACCATCAATCGCATGCAGCTCTATAAATTCCTCCAATCCTTCTTCAAACTACGCAATCCACCTCGACATCCCCTATTTCCAAATCACCTGCAGCCACTCAAGCATCTTCAACAATCGCCTTGAACTCATCCAAATCGCCAGCAATTGATCGCCGCCACCTCAACTCTTCCGCTGCCTCACCTTGAACAAACATCACCACCGTTTCAATCGCGAAACCAATCCACCGTCGCCTCAATCGCCTCGAACTGTCAAACCATTTGCCACAAACATTGCCGCAATTAGAACCATCCCCACGAACATCTAAACTCAACCAAATTCGAACATTGTGACCTCGAATTGGAACCACCACCTCCATAGCTTGATCGCGAATCGCCTTTGCTTCTAGAAATTGTAATTGGAGTTGAAAGATTCATGAAATCGTGGACTTGTGAAACTATAATTAGAGTTGAATTTTTTTTTTTTTTACAGGATTTGCTAGTTCGAAGATTATGTTTTGAGTTTTAACGGGCCGGGTAAAAGAATTCGTGGGTTTGTTTGATTGGGTAATGGTGATTTTTTTAAAGGTGTTTAATTAGTTGTTTTGAGTTTTATTTTAGAGTTTCTTTCTTAAAAAAAAAGAAAAAAAACACAAGTTTAAATTTGTTTTTGTTTTCATTTGCAAATAGTTTACAAAAAAAAAACAAAGGGGGTTTGCTCAATCTGTTTTGCTTACCCTTTTTTAAAAAAATTAGTTGTAAATTTGTTTTGTTTTCATTTTTTTTTAATTTCCGTCCTCATATATTAAAAAAATGTGTTTATCTTGATTTTCTTTAATTTGTTTTAGTTCCATTTTTTAGTTTTACTTTCATTTGTTTTGTTTTTCTCCTGTTTGTTTTCTTCTTTGGCATTAAAAAAAACAAAACAAAATAAACAGTTGTTGTTACAATATATGTAAATCATAAAATGAATATGCTTTTATGTTCTTTTGTTTAGTCCCACATCGTGGAATAGTTTAAATCCTTTGCTCTAAAGCCTTTATATAAATGTGGCTATGTAATGTAAATACATGTCTAATTCCCAAGAATGAATAATATATCTTTTGCCTCTCTCTCTCTAATGGCTTCCACTCTCTTCATTTCATAACACGTTATCAGCATGATGCTCTAACCAACTGAGCTAATGGGCCATTTTTTTCCATGTAGCTACATCTCTTTCTCTTATTCAGTTACTGAAATCAAATCTATCTCTTCCTCTTATTCAACCATTGAAATCAGGTTTGAAATTTTATAGATATGCTTTTCTAGATTTATTTTGCGACTAATTTAGATCTAGATTTAAATATTCTTGTTTCACAATTCTATATATATTTCCTAATTTTTCAGATTTGGATTTAAGTTTTAATAGATCTTATCTGTTCAAGATCTTATTTTGTTATAGATCTAAATTTATAGATCGTATTCCATTGTACATGTATTTTTGTCAGTATATTTCAGATCTCATCGTGCAATAGATTCGATTTTTTTTGTTCTTATTTTTCTGATCTCATTATATCGTAGATCTTAAAATCACACTCAAATAATATATCGTTGAGATCTGTACATTGTTTAAAAAAAAATGTCGTGATTTTTTGAAGTTGGATTTGAATTGATTTCAAACTTGCTTATTATTGCATGTTTTTTTGAGTTCATTATTTTGTAAAGCAAGTTTTGAATTTGACAATTTCTGTTCTTGATTCAAATAAATTTATTGATCTTTATTACGTTTCGGTTTGTGATATAGATCTAAGTAATATATACATGTTTGATAAATGAAGTTTTCATTTTGAAAACTCTTTGATTTGGATTTTGATTTTGGAAATTATTTTGATATATATTGTTTATATTTCCAGAAGAAATATTTTACTATTTCTTAGAGAAACATATACAAGAATAATGCATATTTAGAAGATCATATTAGTTTAGATCCAATATTAATATTGATTTAGTACACCTGAAGTGAATGGAAACGTTAATCAAAACATATACGGTAAACTTAATTTCTAGCATTTGAAATAAAAGTTGAGAACCCGCAGTTCCTATAATGCTAAAAAGTTAGGTTTCCATAAATTATTAAATTTCAAGTTTTCTTATGATAAAGAACTAGAAGTTTCAATAAAAGAGCAGAAACTTGAATTGTAAAAAAAGGGATATATATGTATATACATATATATAAGAGTTATTTTAGTTATTTTAGAAATTTTGACTATTAAGAAATAAAGTTTCTCTTATGGTATTCATTTAATTTTATTATTGAGTATGTTAAACTTAGCTTTGAGATTCAATTTTGCTAACTAAAGTTAGTTAGATTGATTTATTTGTTTATAAAGAAATCAATTCGTTGTGATAATATTTTATATTTTATGCCACAATAATGGTAAATTGCATTCATTTTTTAATCATAAATGCATTAAATGTTGTCGTTATGGTAATAAATTAAATTACCATATCATCATAAATGCACTGGCTATGGTAAATTAAATGATGTTGTATTTTTATGTTTGGAATAAGAACAGACATATGGTTTATTATATGATGTATTCATTTTGGCAAACAATGCTCGATATAATGAAAGAAATAAGTTTGAAAAACAGCCTGAAGTTGTGCAAAGATTTTTTTTCCAACCACAAGTTGTATAACTCAAAGTCCAAGACCTGAAGTCTTGAATTATGAAAAGATTTCTGATAAACTTTACAAGCTCGAATTCTAATAGACTTTTATTTTGTAACAATATGGTACAAAAAAAGGGAGAAGTTTACACAAAATTTGAGAACCTGAAGTTCATAACAAATTAATGAACTTGAAGTTCATGAATTAGAAGCCTGAAGCTCTATTGATATTATGTAAAATGGCAAGGTTGTACTTCTTGAAGAAGTTAAAGAAAATTAATAAATAATCATATGAGAAAATGATGCTGCATTCAAGAGATTACAAATATCTCCAAATGAGTTATGCCTTACCTTATATCTTAACATTTACACTATATTAACCAAATATCCTGAAGATATTATGTTACATGATATTTCAAACGTCATTGGATGCGCATGTGTGTATATTAATCTCTTGAAAAGATGATTTAGAGATTTATTTATATTTATATTGCAAAATCTAACATCCCGGAAGAGATGTTATAGGAATTTTATTTTTGTTACATTGCAATTCCTTAAAAGGAAATAATTATATTCCCTGAAGGAATAATGATATAATTTTTTTTGAGTAATGATAATAATTTATCCAAAAATATATATGATATTGTATACCAACGTTACACTCCAGAAGTAGTGGTTTTATCTCTTCGCATCTTACTTTCATTTGGTGCATCTAATTTTGTTACTATATTTAAAGTTTGATATGTCATTTCAAAGATAGTTACAACAAAAATCTCCAGTATGGATGTTTTATGTTATTGTAAAGGTAGTAATTATGTAATTTCTACAAATAGAAACATTGTACATTGATATGACATTCCAATAGTACACACATATATATAGAAGAGATAAATTCACTCCAGAAGTAGTGATAATAAAAATCCGAGCTGACAAAGGTGTAGGTGATTCTCCCTCTACGGAGGAGAACTAGACTAGTTATTTATATCTGTAGCTGTGACATGACTGTCACACTCCTGTGCTGTATATTATTTCTAACCATCATGTAGCTAAGGTGTTTCTACCTTACTCCTGTACTTCAACTTTATTACGTTCGTAATAAAAGTGGTCGGTCCACTATAAAACTGTCGGCCTTGCCAAAAAGAAAATCCCTAAAAGAGACTAATAAATTAGGAAATGATAACATATCTCTAGAAGAGATTTGCTATGTATTTGGTAATTTTATTAAACCAAATAAATGCATAGAAATTTGATTATAAAGGATCCTAATTTAGTTTAGATTAGATCCTAAAAGTTTGAGAGCTATGCAACATGTATCATATATTTCATTATACTTATATCAAACATGAGAAATATTACACGTATAATCAATTTTTGAAGATATATCTTTAAATATTCTCCTGAAGAGATAGTTTATATTTCATATCATAATTTTCATGCAAGCTATACATACGGTCCTGAGGAAATCTGTATCTATAACATTCCAAGTATCCAGAAGATACTATTATTATTTTTGCTGTAATTTTTTTTACAGAACTCTCAATAGAGATGTATAGAAATGTCTATATGCAATTAAAAATTATTCCTTGATAAGTAATCATAATTAGTGTTCAAAACTGATATTTGAGATATAATTGAGGAATAAAACTTAACAACTTGAAGTTGTGTGTATGTTTTGTTCGAACCAAAAGTTCGATATGGTTTCAAACCAAATGTTTTGAACATTATCATGTGGTTTTGTTAGGTTTGCATTGACATTGATTTATAAATAGAAATTAATAGTTTGGATCCTTGTAATAGTTTGTTCTAAAAATCACTAATTCAAATGAGAAAGAATATGAAAATTTTATAATATATATGTGATACGTGGACGCACGTATACATCCATATATGTAAATATTTAGCTAACAACCTGAAGTTTGTTATACGCTATTATTTAGTGATTTAAAATTCAATCAACATAAATGTTGAATGACCTGAAGTCATGTATGTATTCAAATGATCTACACAATAAGTAAATTCCTCCAATAGCTTAAATCAATGAATGAGAACAAACTCTAATAATCAATACCAATTAAATGCATCTTATCAACGAATAAAAGAATTATCCTCCTATTATTAATATGTATGATGTGTTTGCTAGTAGCAATATCACAATGGATCAAAATGAGAGTCCAAAAATGATTATTATTTTATGTGACAATGTTTGTCAACATTGAGTGGGAGGATAAAGGGATACAAGCTCATTTTGATCATCAGTGTTAAATATTTAAATATACGATGATGCAAAATATTATCAATATTATCCATAGTAGACTTTCTCCAGTATAGATTTGAATCCCTGAAGGATCAAAATTTGCAAACCACATCTGAAATATGGTTCAAAAGTCAGTTCAAAATATTTTTGGAGTAAGTAATAAAGATGCCAAATAATGGAGGTGAGTGTTCTTGAAGAAACACTTAAGGGTGCACTTGAAGAGACCAATGACATGATTGTCAAATTACCCAGAAGTGGTTTAGGTACCTAAAACATGATAATTAAAGAGATCTCAATAAATCATGTTTAGAACTTACAAGAAATAATCATCGATGATGATAAATTGATAAATAATAAAGCGCTTATGTTTATAAATGGATTAAAGATCCTGGATTGAGGGAAAACATGACTGGCCATCATGAATCCTTTACAATAGAGAAATATGGACATGTAGTCTGCAAAGTAGCGAAAGTATTTGAAATGCTTAATATACCCTGAAGGTATAAATATGGTTTAAATCATATTAAATAATGAAAAAATACAAATTCCTGAAGAATATAAATAACTTTCATTGTTATAAAGAATGCAAAGAACAAGGAGAGTAGATTTCAACCTACTTTTAAGTATTGTTGTAATGAAAATCTTGATATAATTCATGATGAGTAGATTACTTCCTATTTTTAAGTATCGTTGTAATGAAACTCTTAATATTCATTGAAGTGATAGTTGCGATATGCAAATACTTATTAAAGTATACAAATTTCTGAAGAATATATATAACTTTTGTAGTTATAAAGAATGCAAAAGACATGAAGTGTGGATTACAAATTTCTTCTAAGTATTGTTGTAATGAAAATCTTGATATACTTCAAAATAAGTAGATTACTTCCTGCTTTCTAGTAATGTTGTAATGAATATTCATGAAAGATGTATAGTTGCAATGCACAAAACTAATTTGAAGCACAAAAATGAAAGCACATGGAGTGTTTTTCATAAAAGTAGCATACAGAATGCATAAAATGCAAACCATATTTTGAAGAAGCAATCTTAGAAAATTTGATTGTATCAAAGGAAACTATTAATAAATTGTATTATTAATGAGATACATATTTATGAATCCAGAAGTATCTATAACCAATTTAAGTTATTGAAAGGCGAATATGAATTCAGAGGAAAAATTAAAATCAGGGGGAGAATCATAAGTATTTTATAATGCACTCTTTTTCCTTAACTAAGATTTTTCCCACTGGGTTTTTATTAGTAAGGTTTTAATGAGGCATTATCTTGATCCAGAAGTATCAACTCCCTAGTAACATTTGAAATAAGCTATAATGTACTCTTTTTCCTTATTTAAGATTTTTCCCATTGGGTTTTCCTATTAAGGTTTTATTGAGGCATTATCTTGATCTAGAAGAATCAAACGTCTTTTCAATAAATAACGTCTCAAATATGTTATTTAAGTAAATTATATTTTTATCCTTGACCAAGGTTTTTCCCATCGGGTTTTCCTTTCTAAGGTTTTTATTGACGTATTAAATTGATCCGGAAGTATCAAACTCTATCTGATGCAATAAATTATTGAAATATGACGTACTATATTGTACTCTTTTTCCTTCACTGAGATTTTTCCCATAGGGTTTTACTTAGTAAGGTTTTTAATGAGGCATTAGTTTGATCTATAAGTATCAAGCTTTATTTAAAAAAAATAAGAAAATAAAATATGTCATTGTACTCTTTTTCCTTCACTAAAATTTTTCCCATTGGGTTTTTCTTAGTAAGGTTTTAATGAGGCATTATTTTGATCCCGAAGTATCAAACTAGAAGGAATATCATTTTTAATATAATATTTATGATTTCACAAGTTGCACTCTTTTCCTCTTTCAAGGTTTTTCCCATTGGGTTTTCCTTATAGAGGTTTTTAATGAGGCAACAATATCGATTGAATTGATAAATGCAAGCAAGATAATAATGAGGGGAAGCAATCATTATACATGTTTCGAAATGGAAAATTTTAAGTTATCAGAGCATTCAAGATTTTGAAGACGCATATTCAAGGGGGAGTGTTACAATATATGTAAATCATAAAATGAATATGCTTTTATGTTCTTTTGTTTAGTCCTACATCATGGAATAGGTTAAATCCTTTGCTCTAAAGCCTTTATATAAAGGTGGCTATGTAATGTAAATACATGTCTAATTCCCAAGAATGAATAATATATCTTTTGCCTCTCTCTCTAATGGCTTCCACTCTCTTCATTTCATAACAGTTGTATATATCTTGTTTTATTTTAGTGCTTGCTAAAATAAATTGATTGATTTGCTGAGCTTGCTAAAAAGAAATAACTGCTTGTTTATTTATACTTTTCTTTTTATTTGCCTTGCATTGTTTTTGTTTGTCTTGCATTGTTATTTACTTGCATTTAAAAAAACAAAAAAAAATATTTCATTCGTAGTTGCATTGTTAATACACGTTTAATTTTAGTTTTGCATTTCATCTTAGAATTTTGATTAATAATAACGGTTAGACAACTATAACGCTTAATTGTATATTGATAATTTGTCTTTTTTTAAACAATTTAATTTCTCGGTGTCTAGGCTACGACAAGTAATAACCATTTATAAATATTACGGTGATTCGTAAATATTACAGTGGTTGTTCCTTTGAAGGACTTAAACCTTCGGCTGCATTGCTACGGTGACTCGTGGTACACCGATAAATCCTGTCTGTTATCTGGCTGAGAAATATCTTGTTTATCTAAGAAAATGTGTGAGTATACAATTTTGGGTTAACTTAGGATAAATCATTTGTAATTAACCACTGCATTTATTTAGTTGCATTAGTTCGTACATATTTAAAAAAAAAATTCAAAATCCAAAACAAAAAAAATATAAATATTCTTTTTCCTTTTCCTTTAAAATTTTATATCCTTTTTCTTTAAAACTTCAAAAATCCAAAAAAAAAAATAGAAAAACCAAAATAAAAAATTATAAAACCTTTTCGGAAACAAAGAAAAAAATTTGAAAAAAAACAAAAAAAAATCAATTTCCCATTTTGAAATATAAATTTTATTTGTAAATATTTTTCCTTTATATATAAAAAACAAAAAGAAACAATCTTGAAATTGTCCGAATTTCCATATTCACATGAAGTTTACGATAGTTGTGAAAATCAATATAATCCATATAATTTCAATTTAAATTTTTATGGATATTTCAACAACAACTACTGTTTAAATGATTCAAATTTTGAACAACAAAGTTATCAAAACAATGACCAACCTTCAAATCTTGAAAATAACATTTTGTCCTTACTTGAAATCTCTACACAACAAAATCAAATGATAAATGATTTGTGTAGTTCATATTTTTGTGATAAGTCAAATCAAAATTTTCAAAACAATAAAGAGTTGAATTCACTTCAAAATTCAAAGGATTTCGAGTATAACCCATGCCCATTCAATTTCGAATTTCAAAATCAAAACGAAAATATGATCCACTTTTCAAATAATTTTGGCAATAGGAATAATCTCAACTTCGATACGACTGAAATATTTTGTTCTCAACAAATCCAAATTGAAAATTCTCAAGTTAATAACTATAAGTTGGATTACGTTGAACAAATGAACGAAATTTACGATAATCACACAAATCTGTTGTTTGAAATATATATGAAACAACGTGAAAAAGAAAACCAAATCCCAACGTGAGATGAGTCGAGTGATAATCCATCTTTTACCCAAATCGACGATTTTCAAATAACAACTTTTCAAATTGAAAACGAAAATCTTAAAGAAGTTGTTGAAAACTTGGTAATTGAGTTGGATTTCAATTCTTTTGAGGGTGGGGAACCAAATTTAAAATTCGATCTTGTTTTTCTCTATTTCAAAAATTTGAATACAACAACTTTGGATTTTGAATCTGAGATTCGCAATGAAGTTGTTGATAATCCAACAAAGGAAGACGAATTTAATGAACACGAACTTTTTGGACTTTTTAAAAATAAGTTGTTAAATTATCAAGGGAAAGATTTAAATCACCATTTCAATTTTGAAATCAATATTTTTGAAAAATTTGTTGATTATGAGCTTGACTTTCAATTTGGTGAAAATAAACTTGAATTTCAATCAATTGTTTTATCAACCCCAAAAATCATCGAAAACAAAACAACCCATTCAATTTTCAATAAAACGACATTCGTTTTTCCAAATCAATATTCAACTTCAAAAACTTTTACAGTTTGGTTTTTCGAGCTTAAGCTGTGCTCGCATACTTGACGAGACAAATGAATCGGTCTTTGGAAGACCGTTTCATTTACTTTTTAACGATATACTTTCTGATGCCATGTAGATACATTTCAATTTCATGTAAATAATAATAAACGTTCCTTTCTCTTGGGTTGACGGTGGGGACACAATTAAAATCAAGTGTGGGGGGGAAGACTCGCCTTCTTTTTTGTTTTTTCACAGTTTATTTTACATTTTTTTTTCAATCCCCAAAACAAAAACAAAAAGCAAAAAAGCAAAAACTTAAAAAAATTAAGCATTTTGATTTATTTTTAGAAAAACACTATAGGATAAATATATGATTTTGGTTGATTAAATTGAAATTATTGAAAAATTATTTGTTTTAACAAAAATAAAAATGAAGTTTGATTACAAATAACGATAGTTTAACTAATATATAGGAAGGTTCATACGTGATAATTATGAAATATATCCTAACTAAAAATTTTTGTTTTAAAAAGCAGTTGATTTAAAGCAAAAGAATATAACATTTTTTTGTCTTCTAAGTTAAGTGGTGCTAAGATTATTTTGCGAAACTCTCTCTTAAAAAAAAAAGAAATATGAAAAAAAAAAATTTGTACATATGAAAATATTTTCTATTAACACCCATGGTCTATAGGTGTACACACTTGTGTGTACACTCGCTATGCTCCGTTCCTTGCTCATGTAAGCTGAAAGGCAGTGCACAATCCGTATATCTGGTTCTCAGTTTATCTGACCTAGGTATATATATAAAAATTCTTTTTAATAACGCCTACAGTCAATAGGTGTTCACACTCGTTTGTTCACTCGCCACGCTCTTTATTCCCCCCACATAAGTCCGCAAGTGCATGGGTAATATATCTGGCCTCAGTTTATCTGAGTTAGGCACATGTAAATATTGTTAATATCAATAAAAATTTAAAAAAAAGAGTACGCAAATGAAATCCAAGAACTATTTTAACTTATTTGATTTGAATTGTTATTGAAAAGAAATGAACATACCACCTTGACAAACTTTGATAATCAATTAAGAATCTATTTCTTAATTACACCTTTTTATCAACCTACATAACGAGTTAAACTACAGTCTATTTGTTATATAACTTTGTTTTTTAGAACTTTGACGAGTAATTGACTTTAATCTCAAGATAATGACTGAAACCTATATTTAACTTATTTGTGTCAATTTAAAAGTAAATCTTTCATTTGTAAATATTTTCAAAAACTTGCATTCATCTCTTTATAAATAAATCTTGCATTTGTAAATATTTTCATTCTGCATTTGGATTTTGTGGGTAATATCCGCTGAAAACCCTCAAGAGACAACACTCGTCCTACTGGGGACACCTAGAGGTTTAACGGCTTATTGCATACGCTCAATGCAATCGTGCTCCCTACGAAAACAGATTTATCTTTGTTTTTTCCTTTATTCGAGGACTAATAAAAAGATAAATGTGGGGGTATTTGATGTGCACGTAAATGTGTATATTTTTACCACCATATTTAATCTATTTAAATTGAATAAGTGACTAGATTGGGTATTTTAACTTGTTTAAACCAAATTTAAATTATTTTTAAATTGTCACATATTCATCATCATATAGGGGCAAAATGGTCATTTGTGTGCATATATTTCTTTGAGAAAAATTAATTAAAAATTTATATATATTTGTGTAGGAATGTGTTCTCAAATAGGAGTGGTTTCATGGAGACACATGCATGTACAAAATGAATACAAAATAATGAAGATGGAAATAATTCAAAGTGAAGAACATGGAGGACCCCACCTACCCACCACCTTAATGTACAAATTGGAGGTTAATGCTCAAGCTTATGGAATTAATGGCTTCATGTACACTTAAATGATGATTAGTAGAAGCTAATGATTACTTGGTCTCCACACTTTCTCAAGGGTATTTTGGGCATTCCCTATAAATATGAATTAGGGTTTAACACATGTATATATACCCCTTACTTTTCATGTAACCCACTTCTTCCTTAGTTTTCTCTTAGTTAGTTTTTAGTTTAGAAAATAAAAGAAAGCTTCTCTTTTCTTTTTTCATGGCTACTTAGCCATTTTGTTTCGTGTAATTTTTTTATGCAACTTTAATATATTTCTCATTTTTTCTTGTTTATTTTCCTTTCATGTTGTAGTGTAGATCTATTTTACTTTATGCAAGTAAAATAATTTTTCCTTTCATTTTTATCTCCTTTTCTCTTCTTGTTTCATGTTGCACTCTACATTTGTTCATATAATAACAAATATGAGAGCTTAATCACTTCAATTTAGAGGTAATGAAGCTCTCTAGTATGTAGATCCAACATTTTTTTGTTTATGCTCTCTTTTATGCTTAAATGAAATGTTTTGAAGTGATTTAACTTTTTATTTTTTATTTGAATTTGATAGCTCATATGACTGATATCAAATAGGCTCTGCTTAAATAATCACAAACAATAATTATATCTTCATCTATATATGATGATGGTAATGAAGTGATTGTTGAAATTAAAATTTGATGGCCTATATTTTTAAACACTAGTTAACAGACTATGCTTAAAATAGATTTTTCTTTCAACTTTGTTGTCATATTTCATGATAGTTAAATGTGTATGATGGTTGTGTTATAGTTTGATGGTTTATATTGGGCAAATAAATAGCACTAATAAACCATACTTGTGATAAGCACATCAACTAATTACACTAATGACAAGAAAAGAGAGATCATAACTTCAAATTGTTGATTTATGTGATCTAAAGAGTGTAAATTGCCTCTAATTTGTCTTAACACTCTCATATTTTTATCAATTTTCTTTTGTTTGTATTTCTCGTTTTTTGTCTTAAACAATTCTCAACTTTGGTTTAATTTGATTGAATAGAAAATTCAAAATCGACAATTCCCTGCGGATCCACCCGTACTCGCCACATACTACGATAGTATGCCATGTGCTTGCGGTTAATTTTATTATAAAATTCGTTCGGCTACTTTCTAACTCGATAGACATTTAGCCGTCCGAACACATCACATACCTATCACCACTTTTCGATTTCAACCCTACACTATCCCTTGATTAACAACGAAGTTAGATAAGTTAGAGAACTACCCTAGCCTCGACGTTCATTCTTAAACTCTTACAGATAGAAATGAGCTTCGATACCTTGAAATTAAGTGTCAATTGTAAGAAGAGTACCATCTATATACTTAACTAATCATGGCCTATTTATAAAAATAAACCCTCTATTACTTGTCACACTTCTGTATTTCAGCTTCTTTATCCCTTGCCGAGAATCGAAGCTAGGTAAGTCCGAGTATTAGTTGCACCTGGCCTTGTCTTAGTTAAAATTTTATGATTATAGATCTTAGTTAAAATTTTATGATTATAGATCTTACAGATAGAGGTAAATCTACTCATCAGCTTTAAGTGCAAAATATAAGTGACCTACTTTCCATAAACGTGTCAACATTTTATCATTATCTATCATATTCGTTTAATGTTACTTAATGACATCGACAAAGAAATCCCTTGCATAAAGTAAATCTTTTTAGAACAAATTAGAAAACCAACCCCTTAACTTATTACCCGTCCTCGATTTCAAACTAATTCTTTTTATTAGTTAGAAAATGAAACTATTCAAGTTGGGGGTATTAATATGTCTCAAACCTTGACTCGATATTCATTTCTATCTTCAAAGTAGAAACAAGTTTCCATAGTCGAAGCCTAAAAAATAGAATCAACATTCCAATATACTTATTCTTAAAAACATTTTCCAAAATTACATAATTAAAAAAAGTTTTGACTTCAAAAGTCAACATACTTTCTTTATATAAATAAAAGCAAACAACTTATTTAATGATGAACAAGTATTATAAACCAACCCCTTTCAAATTTTCCTGAAAATATTTTCTATAACAAAAATGTTATAGTCCATAGTCTCTTTCTTTTTCTTCGAAACATCTATTACAACAATGGTTTTGTAATCCGTACTTTCTTCCACCTTTTAAAATTACTTTTAAATATCTTTAAAACAAATTTGAACTCATATTTGAAACATCCATTTAAAGATGGTCTCTTTTAAAAAAACTTGACTTTTAATCAAAGCAGTTAAATTTAAACCTCTTATTTAAATAACTAAATAAATTCTTAAAAATACATTTAAAACCTCAAGCTTCCTTTTAAATACTTATAAACACATTTAAAAAGACTTTTCAAAATATCAAAAATAGACAACTCTTTTTTACTTTAGAAAAATCACCGATTACCAAACTGGATCCATAGCGACTATCGTTATATAGACCATAAATTTTAAAACTTGTTTTGTAAATCAAAATAGCTTATAAACCCTTTCTTTCTATATTTTAAACCATTTTAATAACTTTGAAACAAGGTTTGAAAACAAAAGACAAGTTCGGAAACCATTTCGAAACACTATAGAGAACAAGTGCTAAATCGCTTAAAAACGAGCATGGAATTCCAATGTCGCAATAAAAACAATAACAAGTAGATTAACTAAAACTAAGCAACATTCTCTTTCCATATACACAAATATTTACATAACCAATAATGTATGTAAATAAAAATGAACAATCCTTTAGGATCCTTTTACAAAATTTCAATTCTTCGAAGTGCTTCCGTAGTGACCTATTCGCTAGGAACACTCCGACTTTCATTCACTTTGCTTTTGTCTCTAGCAACACAATGGTTATTTATATCATCCGTTTTCAAGCAGAAATCAAAATTAAAGAAAAACATAACACATCACAAATACATACATATAACGCTATTTGCTAGTACTAAATTATTAAACATTTTTTAAATTTAAAACTATTTTAAAAGATATATCTCACCTGAAAACTCACAAAAACTCTTCTAAAAAAGCTACTTCTTTTTTCTATAATCCAAAAACCAACACCACATCGCATTATCACCTTGCAAGCTTTGCCAAAGACCTTCCCTAGCCCCTAAATTCTCATGCACAAACCGCCTTCCTCTTAATTGCTCACGGCCCAAGGCCTATTTTAAACTTTTAGCTTCAAACTTTGGCACTGTGAGAGGTGGTGTTTTTATAAAGGTTGCTAAAGGTTTCTTTTTAATTTAGACTGAAAAAGGAGGTTATTTGACATGGTTTTGAAAATGAAGAAGATGAAGAAGAGAAGAGAAAAATGGAAGTGAGGAAGAGTATGAAATACGGAAACGAAATGAAAGTGAAAAAGTAAAGAGTATATTCTTTTATAGAAACAGAAAAGTGGTAAATTGCTAAAATAACATTCCTTGAAATAAGCTAATACCATCCTTAACATTTAGACTGTTAGGGTTGTCTCGCATGTTTAATGGAGGAACGACGGTTTGGATTGGAAAAAGTCGCACATCGCTAAATAACATGGAGAAGTGATATATAAATATGGGTTGATAGGCACGTAACATTGGGGATTCCTTTTGTTACAACAAAGTGTGCGTCAACCCATATGCGTACGCCACGTGCTGGAGATGGGGAGCTTGTTCCGACCGTCGTTACATAACAGTGGTATCGGAGCCGAAGGTTACGGACTGGGCCATGCAGACACGGCATTACTCTCAAAGGTTACCGTAAGGGGATGCGAGTCAAGGGAGAGACTGTTAGGGTTGTCTCGTATGTTTAATGGAGGAACGACGGTTCGGATTGGAAAAAGTCCCACATCGCTAAATAATATGGAAAAGTGGGGTATAAATATGGGTTGATAGGCATGTAGCATTGGGGATTCCTTTTGTTACAACAAAGTGTGTGCCAACCCATATGCGTACACCGCGTGCTGGAGATGGGGATCTTGTTCCGACCGTCGTTTCACAACAGTGGTATCGGAGCTAAAGGTTACAGACTGGGCCATGCAGACACGGCAGTACTCTCAAAGGTTAGAGCAAGGGGATGCGAGTCAAGGGGGAGACTGTTAGGGTTGTGACTCGCATCCCCTTGCGGTAACCTTTGAGAGTACTGTCGTGTCTGCATGGCCCAGTCCGTAACCTTCGGCTCCGATACCACTGTTATGTAACGACGGTCGGAACAAGCTCTCCATCTCCAGCACGTGGCGTACGCATATGGGTTGACGCAAACTTTTTTGTAACAAAAGGAATCCCCAATGTTACGTGCCTATCAACCCATATTTATATATCACTTCTCCATGTTATTTAGCGATGTGGGACTTTTTCCAATCCAAACCGTCGTTCCTCCATTAAACATGCGAGACAACCCTAACAGTCTCCCCTTTGACTCGCATCCCTTTGCGGTAACCTTTGAGAGTACTGCTGTGTCTGCATGGCCCAGTCCATAACCTTCGGCTCTGATACCACTGTTGTGAAACGACGGTCGGACAAAGATCCCCATCTCCAGCACGTGGCATACGCATATGGGTTGGCACATGCTTTGTTGTAAAACAAGGAATCCCCAATGCTACATGCCTACCAACCCATATTTATACCCCACTTTTCCATATTATTTAGCGATGTGGGACTTTTTCCAATCCGAACCGTCGTTCCTCCATTAAACATGCGAGACAACCCTAACATAGACAACACACACCCCTTCATCATGTTATGTACCTAAGCCATCCCATCTTCTTTTTTAATGTCCTTTTTTTGTATTGTACTTTTGTACTTTATTCTTTTTAAATTAAAAAGAAAATTCCACTTTTTAATTAATTACTTAATCTCCTTTTTATATTTTTTTTTATATAAACTATTTAATTAGTAAAGTTTTTACTTATTTCTTTATGTGAAAACATATGTACACTAGTGTACAAAACATATTCCATCAACTTTTGGTCGGTGAAAAGTAGAAAACCTGAAAACGATTTTCAATCATATTATCAATTTTTCATCAAACTGCCCGTTTTTGTAAAAAAAAATTCGAAAAAAGTTTATTATCATTATTAATTATTTTAAAAGAGGGTTATTTAGCCAAAAAACCATTAATTGAAAATTTATCAAATATTCTTAAATCAAAATGGCAAAATTCCACGTCATTATATCCTTTCCCCCTTAAAAGATTTTCAACCTCGAAATTTCATCACCACAAACAGTGCAGAAACAAGCCATACTATAACACCCCACCTCTATAACCATATTTTTGAAGAGTACTGCTAAATAACACTATCGAGTAACATGGAGAATGAGGCGATGTGGATGAAGCACATGTGAAAGTTCCATTGGACTAATACCGAATATGTCTCATAACATAAAAATCTCCAACCTTGAAGTAGACAGGCTCAGTAGAACGCAATAAACACATGTGGTGTCTGAGGATAGAATAATACACAATATAACATAAATCTCAAAGAACGCAGAGTCATCGATGCAACGTGAAAATATAATACATCATCTAAGTCTGAGTGGAACAAAAAAAACCAAATTCCCACTAAATCTCAATTATATACATGATAAATCCAATACATCTAATCCAAATCATATACATACACGAGTCTAAATACACAATATACAATACATCTAGTTATACACCCTCCAACTAAGCCCAATTAGTCATCTGGTTACATCGTCTCTGAACCTGAAACGTCTTAGACCGACCCGAGTATTATATAAATAATAAACGGGTCAAATTATGTCTAGATTCAATAGTTAGATTATATACGATATCTCAAGGAAATACCGTCAAACATCAAATCATTTCATACACATCACACATCAAACATCGAACATCCATCTAACACATCATGTATCACACACATCGCATTCATCTACACATCACACATAGCACACAGCATATAGCACACAACATACATCAAACATCAATTCATTTATATTTATTTAGCAGTTTTCGGTTTATTCATTTTATTTTCATTTCTGCTACTGCTATTAAATGTTCTGTTGTTACTGTTACTGCCAAAAGCCCGAGTTTGCACCTGAGTCTTGATGCTTCTCAAGTCCAAAAGGAGACCCTACTCGCAAACATTTTTGTGAGTATCCTCACCAGTCTCTAGCTCCATAATAAATGCACGTCACTTCCTTGCTTCCTCGCCTCCTCGCCTCCTTGTTCCTCGCTCCCATCTCGCTTCCTCACAATTCTGAATTTGTTCTCTTGGCCCGTGCAACAAACTGTAGCCATGCAACGAAGGGGCCTTGTTGCCGCAATCACATCGGGGAGCGACCACATGGTCGATCAAGCTAGGATGGAGCTAGCAAAAACTTCTATCTATCACATCGTCATAAGGGTCTTCGTACTCCTCGTTCCATTGAAAAGCGGAGATAATCAAATTCCAGCTTAAAAATAAAATAAGCAACAATATAATTTACCTCACACGTCAAGTCAGAAATCCACAACCAATATGAGTGTATAATATAGAATAATCCATCGACATCTAAATATCAAACACTTCATCCTCAATAAATTACTAAAAATTATACTTGTGTGGAGTAAATATATAAACCCCACATGGATGTTCCATAGCACCCGGTGAACTATAATTATATACACGACACCCTCAATCAATCAACATTAAACAAATTTCCACTTCGCTTATTACATCACACCCGCTTAAATCGCTTTTCTATTCATTATTCTTCAATTTTATTATTTCATAATTCAATAAAACGGAAATTTTACTTCATCGCGTTTGCAATACACAAATCAACAATCACCCGTTCACACATCATTTTATTATTCCATTAAAATTCAATTAGATGAATAGTGTTGTTTAAATCTATTTCACTTTAATTTTCCTCTTGTATTTATGAAAGCTCTTTAATTTAATTTAGCACGGGACATCTTTATTTTTTCTCATCCCTTTTTAAAATAATAAATTTAGTTCTCTCATCTAATTTCAAATCAAATTTTTAAAACAATTTATTGGTATCAAGGAAATCTTTATTCAAACTCGTTAATAAATTCTTGAAAAACCTCAAAAATAATCTCTCTTCAAATTTCCATTTTAATATTACTAAAATACTTTGAGGAAGTTTATTCTTTCAAATACCTTTAAAATACTAAATCTATAAAATATTCTTGATTCAAAATATTTGCAAACCCAAACATACCGCTTCAAAATCATTATTCAAAATCTTCATTTATTTTCAAACACTTCTTTTAAAGCTAATAAGCCATCAAAAAATAATATTTATTACGTCCAAAAATTCACTTCTTATTAAATCCTCATAAATGAAATTTTTTATTCAATTAAACAAATTGCAATCATCTTGCAATTAGTACAAAATATCCTTTTATAAATTTCCATCTACTAAATTCAAATTTTTTATCATTTTTAAAATATAATTTCATCTTCCATTTTATAATCAACCGTCATATAATTTTATAATCAACGATAAACATATAATTTATCCCTTTGAAAATTCACTTATCAATAGAATTTTCAAAACAAATCATTTACCAGGACTGTTAATTCACAAAATCTTCTACGTACTCAACCTTTATATTCTTTTTCACGATATTTCACTTCTAACTTTTTCACTAATCACAAATAATTTCAAAATAAAACATCACTCCAAAATTCACTATTTGCTTCTAAAATAATTTATTAGATTTAATTTACTACATCTTTAAATTTATTTACCTCCTTTTCAAATAATTTCAAACAATATTCAATAACTTTCATCACCAAATTACTACTTAACAAACCCGCCGTTCGTAGCTCGGTTGGTTAGGGAGCTGGGAGATGGGGACTAAAGGACTGTGTCCGGGCAGGTTCGAATCCCAGCGCCTAACCATCAGTGGGAGTTTCAACGTTAAGCATCCGTGTACGATGACTAAATAAAAGCGGGGTAGACACACGGCGTGGGGTTTACTTAAGTGAGTATCAATGAATACCATAGTCTTAAGGTTCCCCATGTTATCCCAAAAAAAAAATTACTACTTAACAAAACAATTAGCTATAATCGTCGCATCAATAAATAATCATAGTTCAAAAAACTATTCCATCCAATTCATCCAACGTCAACCATCACTCTCAACAAACATCCAAATCCATCTGATAATCGATAATCCATCCAATCAAACAAATCAAAAAATTGCATGAAGGAATACACATCAAACAAAAAGAAATAGACATTGCTGTGAGTGAGATTAAGTCACCAAAATCTTAAGTGAAGTCCTACTGCCTTCGCCTTCACTACCCGCAGCATAAAAATGATTGTCGCAATAATCCTCTCCGCTATCAAATTGGAACACACTAAACTATCACCCGCATCTGCTTCCCAACGTCGGCGGCTTTTCTTAATTGCCAGCAGCCACCGCCTCCACCATTGCCAGCCCAAAGATCCTACCCTGTAAGAATCACTAATTAGCATCTCTGCCATCGTCGCGACCACTATCTCCACCATCAGTCAACAGCCTCTTGCCACCACACATTTCAAATTATCGTCACCATCCCAACACAGCCACAAACATCCTCCAACGTTGCCAACTATTACCACTCTAAGCTTTCCAGGTTGCGGCCCAAACTTCTGGTCACATGCTCACCATTACCTAAATGTGACGTTGCTCATGCCTTGACCCAGCCTCCAATCGATGTCAATTCTTCCCCCTCTTGCTTCGACTGATTCCCACCCCGAGAACAAGTTCGATTGTGCTCGAGTATTTTTCTAAATCGTGCTTTCTTCCATGGGTATTTTGGGTTTCCAATGAGATAAAGGGGGATAGGGTTTTCGACTTGCAGAGAAGTAGGGAGAGAGTTTTGGAGAAAGAAAGAAAGAATGAATAAAAATGGGCTTGGGCTTCATTGTTTTTGGCTTGATTATAATTAATGTACATTATCTATAAGTCTCTTTTTCAATTAATTTACACATTTAATTCAATTTAATTTTAATTGATTTATATTTTATGGCCCGTAATATAACAATAACACACAATCTTATTCAATTCAATGCTTATTTATTTTTATTTAATCTTTCATTGTTCTATTATAAATAATTTGTTTTTCAATTATTCCAACCTCGCATAAAAATTATTTACATTTCAAAATATTTTATATTGATTAATTTTTTTAATTTTTTTTCAATAATTTATTTATAAAGAGTTTATTTATTCAATTCAATTTATTAAAACAAAATCCTATATTAAACTGAATTTAATTACCTAAATTTTTTGTTTTCAAAATGTAATCATCACAATTCTCTTCATAAATCATTTCATTTAATCTTATTTAAGTTAAATTTTATTTCATTAGCACTTAGTATACTTTTTTTAACACTAATATCGTAGGTACACCATTTCAACAAAACCATTTAAGTTTATTACAAATATTTTATACAACGCAACTCATGTTTATCATTGCTTCATAACTTAAGTTTATATTAATTTATTGATTCACTTCATTAGTTCATTTCATAATTTAAACTTAAAGTATTTCTTACCACTTATACTTAAGTGTATCAACATTTCTTTACTTAACATTCACTTATTTCATATCTCAATTAATTAACATTCAGTTTATTAAAACTCATTTCATTTGTATTTAATTTATTTACAACCAATTTAAATCAAATTCAATTACTCACATAAATTTTACTTACACCCATTTATTCTCATTCAATTTCTTTCACATCTAAATTTCATTTCATTTTATAATTCAAGTTCGTATTCATTCTATTAATTCATTTTATAGCTTAAGTGGAATTAATTCGCTTTACTAATTCATCTAGTTCCATTCAAGTCTAATTAAATTCATTTAACCTTTATTAAATAAATTTTATTTCAATTAATCCATTGCTTAGTTTATTTACTTAATATATGTTAATTTTTTTCTTTCTTATCATTCACATTCAACAAATTTATAATTTGTTTTCAACTTAATATTTCTCAAAACTGTAAGTTATACAAATTAATTCACTTAAATTTTCATTTCATTGTTTTATCTAATTCATTTCAAATACAATTCACTTTCATTTAAGCTTTCTTGAGTTAAACTTCATTTTATTTACTTTATTTCACTATCTCAATTTACTTAACATTTCTTTGATTAATTCTTTTATTTCATATCTTAAATTCAAAATTTCTTTTATTTGCTTAACCAAAATGTACAACTGTTTTAAAATTTGGTTTTACTTTCTTGTTAAAATTCATAAGTTATAAACTTATCTCTTATCTATACTATTTTCAATTTTATGTTCAAACACTATTTTCATATATTTATCAAATCATACTTAGAATATTGTGTTTCACAATCAAAAATTGTTTTAACTGGAAATAAATTTCCTTTTGTAGCAGTTCTCACTCAAAACTCGAAAACAAATACTGGCGATGCTGCAGTCATCCCCAGAAATATTTCTCAACGACTAAGGCGAGTTCAATGCTTTTGTTTCTTTAAAAAATCTTTTCAAAATATATTTCTTGTCAACACTTTCAAATAAGATGATTATAATTTTGAAGGCTTTGAAATTTTCTTTGAAAGCAACGAGATTTAAATTCTCAGCTTTTAAATCCTTTCTATTTATAAGCTATATTATAAATATACTTATACAATTCCATGACCTTATTATGAACACATTTTGCTAGTTTACTTCTTTATTATTGCAAACAATTTGTTTTGTTATTAGATTTCAATTCAATTCAAGTATCGAACGCTTCGTGAAATAGAGTTCATAGAGCATTCTTTTTTAGTTTAATTCAACCAAATAATGGATGATAACTAAATATTATCATCTCCTAATAAACAACATTTTGATAGTCATACAGATTTATGGAAGTTATCATTTTATATATAAGATATAATTTGGGTAAAATTATTTCATTTACTCGATTTTAAAACGATATTATGTCGACCTGTCTTATTTAAATGTTTAGAAACCCCTATTGATAACATGGAATCCCACGCACTGAACATAATTCATAAACAACTCAATGTATAAGTAAACACAATATAAAACATTTTATAACACTAACTAGTACGCACTTTCATACACACACACACACTCAAACAAACTCATTGTAGGGATTATTACCATATCTCTAACGAGTCAAAACCCTACAAAGCTAAGGTTATTGCTAAACCAAAGCTCTGATACCAACTGTGATGACCCACATTTTAGAAGGTTTATACTGACAATAATCCAAACATGTCCAACTCAAACAATCCAAAACATGGATAATCAATGGAGTTAATTACGAAAAATAGGAAAAGAAGAAAACAAACACAGAATCTCGCAGCGAAATGACAAAATATATTAATCAAATAAACAGTTCAAGAAGCTATTTGTACTATACATTTGATTATAATTTATACAACATTTATATGAGTTATATATACAACAGAGACAACATAATATTGTAGCAGAAGAACATGATGCATGGAATAATACTAGTAATAATATATCAAATCTTCATCTTTGGCCTCCAGAATAATATCTTCAATGAGCTGAAAACTCAAGTCTGACCCCAGAGTAATGGAAAGACAAAACACTCGAGTCAGGTCTAAAATATCCTTATGTGAGTCAAATCGATATCACATATAATAGGAGTGTAACAGTGTCAGTGATGTTTACGGAGTTTTACATCTCCTATCCAGTGTATGACGTGCGTGTAATAACTCAAGAGATGTTATGGGATTTTCCATCTCTTAAGGATCCGTCAAAATATTTGTATATAGTAGGACACGCTATACATATAATGTCTAAGTGGTAAAAGAAATATTTTTCTTAGCATTAAGCCTTTACATTAATCCCCCTCAACGCATTTTTAAGCATTGTTGTACAGTTTGCATATAATGCTCCAATAGCACGTCGGGGGATAGGGATGCGCCGTGATACGACCATACTAAACCAAACTCGTACTGGTTTCTATAAGGATAAAAGTATGACAAAGCATGTGAGGCAATGTCCAAGGTAGGATACTACCAGTTTGGTCTGGTGGTAAAGCACCATAGCTACGATCGCCCACCGCGTCCGTCCATCACATATCGAGTCAAAGGGAGGTTATCCCAAAATCAAGGTGCACCAATCGAAACCAACAACAAAGATAATAGTGTAGACCGAGTCCAAAGAAAATCGAAGATCAGATGTACATTAGGGGTAGCTAGCCCACTTGGCCATGTCGAGCCATCCTGTTTTAGTCATTTCAAATTGGCACAAGTGTCGGGGTCTATCCTTCATCGTTCGCTTTCTTCAACTCCAGCAAACGTACACCAAATCCAACCACTTAATCTTGGAGTCTCCTCCATGTGCACGGTCGTTAAGATGGCTCCAATATTGACAGAGAGTGTGCCAATAGGAGGCCTCGGTCTCTTTAACAACCAAATGTCGTTTTACACACCGGTTGGTACTTTACACTTCAAAAATGATTCATACTTGACATCAAAATATCATATTCATTTCAGAATATCATATTTACTTCAAAATATCATTTTGAATTACAATTTAGGTTATAATTCATTTTAGCTAAATTCACATTTATATCCAAGATTTAAATATAAACGATTCCCACCTTGACCAGTTTGAATTTTTTTAGAAAATAGTTTGAAATTTTTTAAAGAGTTAAAATAGTTTGATATAAAATGGTTTTGAATATAAAAATGATTTGTATCGTAAAATAGTTCAGAAAAATAAAATAATTTGAATATTTACAACGATATATTTTAAACAGTTTATATATTAAATAATTTACTTGAAAATAGTTTCAAGTCAAACTATCTCTTTCCATTTCAACAAATCTAGACCTAGGTCCAAATTTGGATCAAACTGATTCAATTTCAAATCTCTCAATTCAAATCATCTTCAATCTCTATTCAATTCAAATCGATTCACTTTCAATTTCAATTAAATCAATTTCAGTTTGCACTTCAATCCAAATCAACTTCAATTCGATTTCAATTCGAATTAATTCCAATTTTGATTTTCATTGATTCGATTCTAATGGTTTAAGTTTCAATTAAATTCTCAATTTTAAACCATTTCAGTTTATATAAATTCAAGTTCAATTTCAGAATATCAATTTAAATTACTTAAATCAAATTAACTTCAATATTTAATTTAGGGTTCAAATCTTTCAAAACAAATCAATTTCCATAATTCCAATCATATTCCAATTATAAATCAACATTTCAAATTTCATTCTTTAAACAATTTTGTTTAACTAATTTTAATTTCAATATACCAAAACTCGAATTCGAAATCAATTCAATTTCATATTTCAATCAATTATATTTTTATTAATGAAATCATTTGAATAAATTCAAATCCAAGAATTTAAAATCGTTAAATTTAACCAGTCCGATGTCCGTATATAATTTTCTATCCTATGGCCCAGTGATCAATTATTTTTATTTAATTTCAAGGATGGCATTATATTATTTCAACCCAAATAAATGCCATATGTATATATCATTTCAACATATTTAATTTATTCGAAATAATTTAAATAACGGTTTGATATACTATCAAATAATTTACTGGGTAATAACAAGATATATATAAATACATAAACATCCAATCAGCCAAAATATCAACCAATAGCCGTCCATCACAATCAACATCCAAAACAGTCAATAAATCACAACAATTTACCAGTTACCAATATCGGATGTCTAACTATCAATTTAATTTCAATTTCAAATTTAATCGTCAACTAAAATTTCTATCAGTTCAAATCATACGTCAATTTAAATGCAATTAAATTACCAAATGACAGTCAATAAAATTAAGTTACTTAATAATATCAATTTAACTAACATAAAAATATTTTTGTACTTCATGAGCGTTTGTAACGCGCACCATTATTTGAAACTAAATTTTTTTCTAGCATCAAACATATTCCAGTTCGATTCCATTTTGTAGACGATGTCGATACGATTCTAATGCAACTCGTTTCACTCGAATTGGACCTCATATGCAAAAGTTATGATTTAATTAGCATTAGTGATATAATTAAAATTTTAATTAACAACTTAATTAATTGAAAAAACAAAACCTTACACTATTCTCATTGCTCCTTTCTTAGCTCGAACCTAGGGTTCCATTTCCTTCCTGCCCACGATATATATATATATATATATATATATATATATATATATATATAATATAATATAAATGATCGATCCCCGCACCTTAGACCGCCGTCGATGCTCGCCCTAAGTCGCGTCGCCCCATCCCACCTCGTGCTTAGTCCAGCCATCGCGGGCGCGTATCAATGTGCCTAAACCCTAAAAACTGCAGTGACCACTTGGCCAAATCCTGGCGATCTCGTGCATGTTTGCGGCGATCCAACCGTACGATGTGTAGCTCTCGTCGAGCTCTACATTTTCCTTTTTGGGGTCGATCGATTTCGTTAAGCGGACTGGAAGAAAACGAGGGAGAAGGTCATGAATTTTCAGCTGTTGAAATCTTTAGAGGAGCGGTGAAACGATTTAGGGCTTGGTTACGCAAAATTGAAAACATACGTGGCCTTATATAGAAAATTTCCGACACTATTCGCATATAAATTTTCCGAACTCTAAACGAGCATGCCACCTGGTGTTCTACATATTACACCTCCATTTCAAACACAACAGAATATATATTGAGAGACAATTCTATCATATTCAGAAGATAGCTTTCTAAAATCAAATTATTTTAATTAAATTCTTTTAATTGATTTCTACATGTTTCAAGCTTGCACGACCAAAAGATAAGTCTGATCGTTATGAAACTTGAAATCCTATATGAATTCACTATTATGGATCTTATGAAATTGGTTTCGTCGAAATCCAAGACATTTCCCTAAAAGAATATTTTTACACGTTAATTAAAACAAGTAATTTACAAAATAAATTTATTCTTTTTTAAAATTTAACAATCTTCATTCTTACTTAAATAAAATTTAATTCAACTTTCGAAAATCGTTTTCATTCATATTAAATTCAAGATTCAATTATTTAACTAATTTCCAATATTTAATTTAAACAATTTAATTATCCAATAAATCACTATATTTTAAATATAAGTTATTTAACTTTTAAACGAATTCAAATAATAAAACAACCATTTCCATTTTACAGTAATTCAACATTTATTATTCAATTCCAACTGTTGATCATAACACATTCAATGTATTGAATTTCATTCTATACTTATTATTTCCAAAATCTTCGAAATTGGTTATTTCAAAATTTTGTTTAAGTTCATATTCAATATACTACATTAATAAATCATTAAAATTTTATTTCCAGCCACTTTCATTCAATAATCATATTAAATTTAATAATTTAAAATAGTTAGAAGAATGGATCATTACAAAAAATATAATCACAAAGCATTCAGAAAGTCTTCGTATTTCAAATTTATATTAAAATGATCAAAACCCCATATGTTATTAAAACGATGATATTAATATGCCAAATACTAATCATTTAAATATATCTCTTTTATTTTTTAAATGCCTCCTTTATAAACCTCTAAATCTGCTTTTAAGCTTCGTTATAAATTTCCAAGTTTAATTTATTAAATTATTCTTTTATAATTCTCAAAAACCCATTTATAAAACTTCCCCTTTAAATCACTAATAATTTATAAACCTCTTTTCGAAAGTCAATCAAAAACCAAAGCCATTTCAAATTCCAAACCACTTTCAAATTTATAAACTCTTTTAAATAAATCCTTTTTATAAAAGAAATCCTTTTATAACAATTTATTATTTAATTATTTTAAATAAAACTAAAACATCATAAAGATAAATTTTAAACATTTTTGAATAATATAATTGTAACAACGCGCATATTTTACAATTGTATATTTAAATATTTTATTTAAATATAGCACGTTAGACGGATTAAAGTCCGAAATGTTACCTTTTGCAAATAGTCGAATTAGGACCCGAGACCACTTCCATTGAGTCCAAATGTGATGACCCGGAATTTTAGGCATTTGAAATTGGGATATTTAATTAATTTTAAATATTTGCAAATTAGTTTAACTTGGATTCAAATATCAGTTTGAATTTGGCGATTTAATTATTAAATTAAATAATTTGAAATTGGGTAAAATGTTGAATCTGGAGTTTTAAGCCTGTTAAAAATAATTTAAAGGGTTGTAAAATTTATATTGATAGTGCTGAGGGCAATAGAAGTTTTAAAATTGAATTTAACAGTGATTTGTTCAGTTTTGAAATTTTATCGTTTAAATTGATATTTAGAAATAGCCTTCCGAGGCACAGTCTCATAATTCGTCGAAACTTGTTCCATTGGATCCGTAATATTGTATTATTATCGGGTTTCAAATTTCATAGCTTTCGGAGTTATCGTGGGATCGTACGAGATATAAACGCTTAGAAAATAATTAATTGAATAAATTTTAGTAGTCAATCCAAAAAGCTATCTTCTCCATACGATCGAATTAGGACTCGAAACGTTTTCCATTGCGTTCGAAATAGGGGTATAACATTACAAACGCCTAGCGGCATGCCACTATAGGGGTTCGAGATTTTGAGATGTGTAATATTGGAAATAAATTATATTTATATATAATTAAATCCAATCTTATCCAAATTGTCTTCTCAGCCACCCTATGATCTGCACACCCTTGCGTTTCGTATAAGACACGCCTCCTTTCTTCACTTCAGTTTAGTCACGAAAAAATATTGTCCCCTTTTCCTTCTTCTATACGATTAAATAAAAAAACAATCAATGGTCAAAGCCTGAGAGAGTTGAAATCGATCCTCAAACAAATCCATCTCGTCCCTTTTCTTGCTCGATCCTCTTTCAAAATTTTCGTTCGAACCCAGCGAAGAAAAAAATACTCAAATAATGGCAGATTGATTATAAAAATGTGAGGACCGAGCCTCGTTTGTCGCCCAAATTCACGAAGCCGTATAGTGAATCGCGATTGTCTGAGGCGCGAGCTGACAGTAGCATTTTGGTTAGGGTGGAGTTCGATTTTTTCTTGGGGGGGGGGGGGGGGGGGTTTATGGAATCGATGAGGCGGGGGAAGTCGCGAGTTGACTGGAGGCTAGTCATGAGCCCTTCTTCTTCTCTCCGAGTTCGAAAGCAAGTTCGCGGAGGAAGTAGTGAGCTCGAGCGTGGTTGGCGTCTAGGGGTCAAGGGCGGTGATGTAGGCACGCGGCGATTATTGGTACTGGGCAACGGCAGTAAGGAATGAACGAGGTCGCGTTGTGGACTCTGGGTGGGTTGAGGACGGTCAATGGAAGCTACAGTGGTCTCTGACGCCATGTGGAGGAGCAGTTCGGCATTTTGCAGTGAGGTATAGAGTAGTTTTATTTTAATTGAATTTATAAATATATGTATATAAATAGGAGATATATATAGTTTAAAACAGAAGTTTTGTTAGCCAGAGAATTATACATGCAGAAAGGTTTTGGGAAATATATATATATATAGCAGTTTTGTATTTTCATTTATATATATACATAGATAAAGCAGAAACTGTATATATATATATATATATATATGTAGGACTTTGGAAAATATAGAGATTCATATAAAGATTTGATTTTTATCCATGTAGATTATTTTTGTAAGTATATGTGAAGTTTCAAAAATGAAATAAATACAAATTTTAATCTAGCCTATTTTAAAAACAATGTAATTAAAATAATTAAGATTGGATAATTAACTTGTTTAATTATTTTAGTTACTAAAAGACTTTTAAAAGGGAAATTATTAGTTAAATTATTAGTTAATCAAATGGTAATTAATTGTTCGATCGATTCAATATTAATAACCCATATAATGTTTGTACAAGGTCTAAAAATCATGAAGGAAACAAGCCAGAAAGGAAATAAGTTGCAAATAAAATCAAAGTTGAGTTAATCTCACTCTTCTGGATTATTATTTAAATTTAAATGGTTAAATTTAAATAATTGGTTGAATGATTGAATTAATTTGATGTGTTATATTATATATAGTAGTATATAGTATATATTGGAGTGATTGATTTCCCGCATTATATAGCGGATGAGACCTTATGCGCCGCATAATAGCGGATGATATTTTGTAAACCCATATACCGCGATATTCCACCTCGAAGTGGAATTGGTATTATGCTAACATCTGTGGATGCAGGGAAACAGGTTGGAGGGATCCAACTAGATTCCTCAAAATATTTAGATTTGTTAAAATATTATGTGATATTATTATTTGCTATCCTGTGATGTATTATATTGATAATTGGAAATGTTGGATACTATGGTTGATTTAAAATAATTCGGTGAACTGAGTTATTAAAATCTACAGAAATGGGATTTCTGAACAGAAAATAAAAGAGTGAATTTTGAGTAAAATAATCGTAGAAATTTGAATACATTAAAAATGGATTGGAAAAGAATAAAAAGTGATTTTTGAATTCTGAGAAATAAAATTCCAAGTGCCGGAAATGAGATTTTGAATAAATGAGAATAAATGATTTTATTTTCAAACTCAAGTGATATTATTTTTAAACTCAAGTGATATTATTTCAAGAAATAAAGAATTTATTTTGGAATTCAAGGTGAATTTATTTGAAAGGATAAAAATGGAATTTGGGAAATCTGAAATAGGTATTTTTAGTTAAATAAGATTTTTAAATTATAATTAAGAAATAAAATTTGAATTTAATGGGTTTTGAATAAATTGAGCAAGTAAAGGAATTTATATCAAAATGGAGGAATTTGGAAATCAATTTGAAAATTGATTTAAGTGTTTAAAATTGGAATTTCAAAAGGGAAATGACACTAAGAAATTTATAAACTGGGTTTATAAAAGTGAAGTAATATATCAGTGATATTTGGAAGAATAAATTCACGGTGGAAATTTATTAAAGGAATGGGTAAATTTGTTTAAAAGTAAATAGTGATTTATTTTTAAAGGATGATGTAATATCCCGGAATTTTTAACAATATCAATTTAATAATCTATAGTAAAAATTAAATTGATATTGATGTTCTGTTACTAATTATTCAAATAAATTTAATAATCTTCTTTAATAAATATTTAAATTTGTTATTTTATCTTTTAAATACTAAATTGATTTCTATTTACAATACAAATATTTGGTTTATATTTTAAATAGATTAGCATTTGTTTTAATTTTAATAAGTAAAGCATATTTTTTTTCTAGTTTTATTATTTGTAATAATTTGGAAAATTTGTTTTATTTAATATTTAAGCTTTTCAAAGTTAAACAAATGATTTTGGTTTAAATTTAGTGATTGAATCATGTTTTAAAATTCTAATATATGTACATTTCAATTTGGAAATTTGTTTTTAATTAGTATTGAGATTTTTAAAACTATTTCATGAATAAATATATGATTTTAAAATTGATAAGAAAAATATTTAAATGTTTTAAATTTAATTAGATTGAGTTTTAAATAAATTTAACAAAAAGGTTTCATGGCTTAATAAAATGGATATTTTATTAATAAAAATATAATCTTTTGTAAAATGATTTTAATTTAATAATAAGAGATTTATAAAAACAATATTTATATTGTATTGTCTTTATAAATAAGTTTTGAATAAGAATTTGTAGTTGTTATTAAAAATAAATTTTTATTTATAACTTAATTTGAAATTGTTTGGTTTTGAGTTTAGTTTGAATTTAAATTCAAAAGTATAAAATCTTAATTGTTTAATTGTTTTAATTTTTAATATGTATAAGTTTATTTATAAACGTAGTTTGTTCTTATTTCTTTTATAAATTTACACACATATTTTAAAATTAAACTAACAACTTAAATTAAGCTATAAAACATACATTTGTAAATTTAAATATTAATTATCTTAAAGAAAAGAAGTGTTAGATTCATATGCATTGATTAAACATGTGTTGCATTCATAAGCATTCTTTTGACAAGTGTTAAAATTTTAGTTTTTCTTTTCTTTTCTTTCATTAAAATCTGAAAATACATTTAGTTAAGTTTGCATTTTCATTCATTCATATTACATTTTCATTACCTTAATCAAATGAAGACCAAAATTCATTTTTTCATATCCACAATCACAAATCTGCATATCCCAAAACCCTATTCAAATCTTCCATCTACATATACAAATTTATTAAAACCCTGTACAAATCCATTAACCTGCATCCTCAAATCCTTTATCTGCATATTACTCAAAGATCAAATCTGCATTTCCTAAAAAGCAAAGTGAAGCCTGCATTTTTTCTACACTCTTTTTAAACTGGGAATGTTAGCATGCATTTAAGGAATGAGTAATTACAACTAGCATCTGCCTACATGTGAAGATTTAGCAACTTAATCTACATCTGCATGCTAGTAATCTAAGTCAGGGAACATTTGCATTTGCATATCAAATTCAACATGAAGTATAACAGAGTCAAGCCTGCATTTTTGGTGTTTTCTGCAAAACTCAACTGAGCTCTGCATTCTAATGGTGAGTAACTTTTAACTTTAAAATTTTAAATAGGTTGCATGCTAGTTATTGAAATAGAATAGCTATTTACTGATGTTATAGATAACTGTTGATATGATTATAAATGATGTGCATGTTGTTTTTTTTAATATCCTGTTCTGTTTTCTTTTGATTTTCCAAACAACCACAATTTTGTTTGAATACCTACAACTTGAATTATTTCCTGATATAAACAAAATTATAAAGCAAAGTTGTTTTTCCTTAAGTTAATAAATAGATAAATAATATATAATTCAAGAAAGAAATATGGGTATTGACCCTGGAAACAGAAGACAACATCATGTATGTTGATCTTGATAAAAAACAAATCATATTAATATTTATATCCAGTTTCAGAAATTAAAAGCATTTATTGGAAACTGTTTTTTTGAATCAAGTATTAAAATTTTAGAGTATAGTTTCATCTTCAGTTTGTTCTTGAACAAAAATATGAATTTGTGAAAATTCTTGCAATTTGTGATTTAAGGAAACTCAAATTTCTTTTGAATTATAAAGGAAGGATCATAGATCCTTGGAAAAATCAGAGATGAATTTAAAATTTATTAGAATAAGTGCAGTTTTGATTTTTAGAATTTAACCCTAGTTTTTATTTGGGGTAAAGGATCAATCATTTCGGGACATAGGAGCGATCGAGGGTACTGATATTTAGGGATTGTGTAGTTGAAGTGTGAGAGAGTGCGAGGCCGATGGGGTTGAGTGTCAGATGGTCGGGGAGGCGCAATTTCGCCGTTGACAGGTTTGCAATAGAAGCCTGTTTGAAGTTTACAGGTTTTGGAATTAGGGGAGAATTTTTGAATTCTTGATTTTTGTTCGACCTGGTGTTGTAGTTAGGGTTTTGATGGGTCTCTGGAGGGTTACTGGATCATCAATGATGACCAGTAAGGGCGGTGGTCGCCGTGCATATGCATGGCGATGTGATTCAGGTGAATGGATTTTGGGTTTGGGGTGTTGCAGGGTAGGTCTGTGTTTTACTCGAAGCAAGTCGTATGATGACTCGAAGTAGGCAAGCACTAAACTCGAAGTAGAAATTGATTTTCTCGGGTTGAACCTGTAAATTTCCAGGTTACAGAAACTGTTTTAAAATCTGGGTTTTTAAATTTTAAAATCTGTAGTTTTGTTTAAAAGTAAGGTTAGGTTTAATTCAAATTCAAGTTTGAAATTTTGATTCAAATTCAAAATCCAGTTTTTAAAATAGAAATAAAAGTTTAAAAATTTAACTTAATTAACTATACAATGTTGATAAAATAGTTTAAACATTTTTAGTAATGAGATTTTAAAATATGAGTAAATTTGAAGTTTATTTAAAATCTGGAAATTCAAAAGTTAAATTTGAATTTCAATTTTAAATTATAAAGAAGGTTTAAATTTGAAGTTTTAAATTAAATGTAAATTTAAGTTATATAAGTGTTTTTTTGAAATAAATTCAACTTTAAAGATTTTCATAGCATTTGTTAGATTTGCAATTCAATAAGTTTTAAGTTATTAAAAAAACTTAGATAAGTTTAAAATTATTCTATTTTAAACTTGAATTTAAATTGGAATTTAAAGGTAATTTCATAAGTACTTTGTTTTGAATTAAGTTGTTTTATACATAATTAAGTTACGTTTATGAAATTAAATTAAGATTAATATTTCAAAATTAATTTAATTAATAAGGTAATTAAGATTAATTAATTAATTTAATTAATTAATTAAATTTGGAATTAATAATTGATTAATGATTAATCAATTTGGAATTAAGATCAATAGTTAAATTTTTAATTAATGATGAATGAATAATAATTATGTAATTAAGTTTAAATCAAGGTTAATTAATTTAATAATTAACTTTAATTAATGAATAATTAAATATAATTTAAATGGTAATTAATTTAATTTAATTACCTTATAAAATAATTTGAGGATGGTTAATGAAGGTCATTAACCAGGATTATTTAACAATCAATTAATGTAGTTAATTTTTGTAATTAATTAGATTAATTAATTTAATAATAATCATTTATGAATGGTGTGAGTATAATTACTTAGTAAAGTAATTAAGAAATTAATTACTTAATGTAATTAATTTAGTTTAATGAGATTGTTTATTTTTAATTAATTAAGTTTAATTAATTTTAAACACTTGGATTTTAAAAATAATTACTTTATGTAATTAATGATTTGGGAATTTCTTAGCTAAGTAATTGTTTAATAATTACATGATTGTAATTAAGTGGAGATGTTTAAGTATGAGATAATTTGAATAATTATTTAGTAATTAATCAAATAATTAATTAAGAAATTAATTTAAGGATAATTAATTTGGTTTAATATAGTAATTAAGTTAGTTAATTACTTAGGGTAATTAATCTAAGGAATAATTGAGGATCATTAACTATTTTAATTAATGATGTAATTAAAGATGATTAATTATGATTAATTAATCAATAATAGATAATTAAAGATAATTAATTAATGTAATTAATTAAGGATTAATGTAATTAATTATGATTAATTAATTAATTGAAGTAATTAAAGGTTAATTACTGTTTGGCTGAGAATAATTAATTTTGTGAAATTAATTAACGATAATTACATGAATGTAATTAAGGATAATTAATCAAGAGTGATTAATTAAGGTGATTAATAATGAATGATTAATTGACTTTAATCAATTATATGTTAGAGTAAGCAAGGTTTATACTGATGCAGTAATTAAGTTAATTTATTTCAAATTAATTAAAGATGATGTAATTAATTTAATTCATTTTAAATTAATTAGTAATAGAGATAGTTAATTTAATTCATTTTAAATTAATTATAAGTAAATCATTGCTTTTGTATATTTGGATGACATTGATTGTCTTGGATGCTTTGGTGATCTCAGTAATGAGATAAATGATATTGTGTAGTGTGAATGACTTGATTGTATTGTGATGATAACATAGGTTATCTATTGTGATGGTGATATATGGAATATCTATTTGATATTGATAATGTGGATTACCTGTTATGTGATAATGTTGATTATCAGTTATGATTTATGAATTATCTATCTGCGTGTATATAGATACTGTATTGAATTGTTTTAAACCTTTAAAACAACTTGGACCCTAAAAGACACACTTTGGTTTTCGATGAGACCGGGATCGGGTTTCCATATTTGGATATCCGAAAACCACATCAATTCCAAATAACGTTAGATCGTGAATCAAAGTGGAGCTTTGTGAAGACTCGAGGTATAAGGACTATGAGTCAGTATGACTCTGTGGGTGATTCCGTAATGAGTTTGACAGAATTAGTTCTTATAGATTCGAGATGATGATTTAGGGTGCAAGGGTTATTGTCGTTAACTATGAGGGTGATTCGAAAATGAGTGTAACGAGATAATGCCTTCGGTTTCGTTCGAACCCGGAACGAACTTGTATGGATTGAATGCTTTCAGAACATCGTCAAGTGGACGATGAGCATTCTAAGTGATATGTCCTATAAAGGTAATCGTAGCCTCAAGCCTCATCAACCGGGAATGGCTAAAATAGGGGAGGTGCAGCAAGGCTTCGTGGGTCGCACCCACTGGAGAGCAAGATTTATCCCTGTCTAGAAGTCCCTTTATATTCGGCTGTATGGGTGGTTGCTAGCTACAACCACCGGGTTGTCTTGTTCGGAACTGTTCAGTAAGGAATGGGTCCGGCTTTGTGTTGCAGTGGGTCAGGGGTGATCCACGGTACGTTGATCTAGGCCACGTACTGTGACGAGCGGTACCCCAGTAGCCCTGTCATTGTATGGAATCCAAAATCCAATAAGTGCCAACGGTTTTGATTGTATTACCCACTTTTGTGGCTAGTAGCTGGAATTTAATCATGTAACAATTTCGGCTATTTCATATTTATTTGAAAATCCTAGACACTATTATAATATCACCGGATTTCCTATCAAATGTTTTGGTTATCGTAAGGTAAAAACTTTTCCATGTTTATGTGTGCGAAGTCTTACGAGATACCTTTCTTTTCAAAAGGTTTTTGAAAGTTAAGCAACTTTAACCTGTTACTCACACCAGACCCATGTCTGACTCGGAGTTTATTTTTGTTTTTCATAAACTCTTGGGTACTCAAATTTTTACGAGTAGCCAAGGGAATTCAGGTTAGGATTTTAGGATGCTTGACGAATTATGGAGGAGCAATGGAGCAGGAGGCTTCCACGTGTAGATATATATAGTATTCCGCTGTGTGTTCTCTGAGTTGTTGTATTGAGATTGTATAACTAGACAGGTGTTTATAACTGTTCTAGTATGTGTTGTATATTTGTGTACTCTGATATGGTTGTAAACTATGTAATATTTATGTTATTAATATAATTTATTCGTTCCGCTGTTAGATTCTGATGTGTTGTTTCTTTCTTCTCTTCTTTCTATTCTCTTTTCTATCTCTTTCTTTCTTAAAGATGATGCGATTTTCTGTGATAGAAAGTCGGGTCGTCTCAGATGAAAAAGAGAAGTATATTTCCCTGGATAGCCAAGAACGTTTTCGGAGCAAATTTTTAAGTATGAGTTAAAAGTTAAAAGTTGTTTTAAAAGCATATTTTAGAAAATTTATTATTTTTAAATGTTGAAATTTTAAAGTAAGTATTTTTTTTCAAATTTATCTTAGTAGTAATTATTTAAAGGTTTCATGGTATTATGTTATAAAAGGATAAAAATTTAGTTTTATTATTTTATTAAGTAGCTTTATTTTAAATATTCTTAAAGTATATATCTTTGAATAAAGTATTAAAGTAGTTTGTAAATTTAAATGTTTAAAGTGTATTTTATAATAAAGTGTTTTTAAATTATTTTAAAAATCTAAAGTATTGGTACTTGGTGTTTTAGTGGAAATAAATATTTGGGAATTCATTCCATGAGAAGAGTGGTTTGAAAACTGTTTAAAAGGGGTTGAAAAGTGGAAATATATCCTGTGAAGATATTTTGAGATTAATAAATAATTTGGTGAAATTATTTATATGGAATGGTTGTTTGTGAATGTTAATTGATAGTTAAATAACCGACTATCAATATTGGCCAATGCGCTGATCTGTTCGAAGAGACCGGGATCGGGATTTATTTCCTGAAAACCACTTCGATCCGGTTTGAAGTTTTCATGTGGAAAACAAGAGTTTGGATTCGAAGGTGGAGCAGTGAAGTGCAAGGGCTAGTCGCTACTAATCCTGAGGTGATCCCAAAATGGATGTAGTAGGAGTAGTGCCTTCGGTTCCGTTCGAGCCCAGAACGGACTTGTGTGGATGAATGCTTTCAAAACATCGTCAGGTGGGCAATGAGCATTTTAAGTGAAATGTTATAAAAAGGTAACGCTTAGCCTCGAGCCTTATCAACCGGGAATGACTGAAAATCAGGGGTTATGCAGCAAGGCTAAGTGGGTAGCACCCATTAGGATGAGGTCATCCCTGTCTAGATGTCCCTTTTTATTCGGCTTAGTGGTGCGGTTGTTGATCCCAACCGTGGGGTGATCTTATTCGAGATTATCCAGTAAGGGGTAGTCCCGGTCTTGTGTTGCAGGGGATTAGGAGTAATCCTCGGTACGGTGATCTAGGCCACGTACTGTGACAGGTGGTACCCCAGTGCCTAGTCATTAGTTGGAAATCCATTCTCCCTATGCGCCTGTATGGTTTTGATTGTGCCCAACTATTGCTGAAACGTGAGATGCAAGCATTTCAGCTAGATTCTATTTTACTTTCTATAGACACTATTATAATATCAGAGGATTTTGATAAAAAGTGTTTTGGCTATCTTAAAGTGAAAATCCGACATGTTTATTTGTGGTGTGATCTTACGAGATGCTTTTGATTTCAAAGGATTTTGAAACTTTAATAATGCAATTGAGTGTGGTTTTCTCACGCTGGCATTCCAGATTACTCGGGTGTTATTTCACTACAATGCTCGGGTCAGACCGAGTATTATAGAATTCAGGAAAGGATGCTGTGAAACTCAAGAGACGAGCTGGATGCGTACGTACTTCCGTACTTGATTATTATTCCACTGTGTATTCAGTTTTGAGGACAAGTTTATATGACTGTCCAGTTGTATGTTATTGATGTTGTTGAACTCTGATGAGTATTCTGGTGATGTATGTATAAAACAGATATAGTTTTCTTTTGTGTAAAGATCTGTTATTATCTATTATATTTTATTCCGCTGCGATGGTTAGATTGTAATGTTGTTTTCTATTTTCTTCTTCTACCTCTTCTTCTTTAACCCTAACGGTTCGTATTTTCATTCACCTTGAATTGATGTGTTGGAAAATAGTGTCGACTCATGGGTACGGGTTTGCGGGCTGTTACAGTGGTATCAGAGCTTAGCTTGGTGATAACCTTGGCTTTGGTGGGGATTACTCAATAGAAATAGAGTCCGTAAGTGCTCTATAATGAGCTTGAGTGTATTAATAGATATGAGCGCGTATTTGTTAGTGAATATAAAAATTGTTTTTATATTGTGTTGACTTATCAGTTGAGTGTTTATAGATTCTGGTCGATATGTGGGACGCCATGTCATCGATAGGGGTTTCTAAACTCTTGAATGAGATAAACCGACACAATATGGTTTTCAAATAGGGTAAATGAAATAATTTTACCCCAAATTATTTTTGGATGTAAAAGCGAAGTTTTTGAAAATTATTGGTTGCTTGGATGTTAGGAATGATAATTATTATCACTGTTGTGTGGAAATTTAACTAGAAATTAAGAATAACCAATGGTTAAGGAAAGAAATTCATTTATGGAATGAAATTTGAAATGTGAATTGTAAATGTGATTTATGATTTGAAATAGAATTCCAGAGAAATATTTGGAAATAAATCTTGATGAAAGTTTCAGAGTAATGTTTTGGATGGATTTCGAATTTGGAATTTTGCAAATTTTTTTGAATTGGATTTGAACTCTGGAGAGTTTGGAACATTTCAAGGGATTTTAAATTGATAAAAGCATTGAACTCTTTTCGGTCGTTGGGTAATAATTCCGATGATGATCGCGACATCATCGATGTTCATTTTCGAGTTTCCAAGAGGGGGATTGTTACCTGGATGTTTTGGATTAATGTTTGATTGAGAAATTGGGTTTGATTTTGAAAATGAAAAGGAATAGTTTGATTTAGATATATATTTTCAAAATTGGATTTTGAACATTTTAGTAATGGTTTAAACTCTGGAGTTGGTTTGAAATGTTTGGATGAAACTCTGGAAACTTATTAAAAATGTTTCTGGAATGGTAAATAAGTTCGGAAACTTAATTTTTTTTTGGAAAGTTGTTTAGAATAGAAAATTTAACTTGGAGAAGGGTTAAAAAATTGAAGTAAGTAAGAAAACGAAAATAAGTTAGAATGTATTGGTTGAAAATAATTTGTGAATGAACAAATGAATTTATAAATGTAAGTAAATGAACTGAAATTGGATATTGCAAGGAGTAAGCCAAAATAAATTGTATTTGTATTTTGGAAAGTGAAATAGAAATCTAAACTCGAATTATAAATTAGATTGAACTCAAGTAAAGTAATAAGGTGATTTTTGAAGACAAAAATCAAAGACTGAATTGTAAATGGGAAGTGAGCCAATTGGATAATTAATTATTTAATATGGAAATGGAACACTAGTTGGATAAATAAAAGTTGAAATTTGAGTTAATGATGGGTTTGTAAATGAAACCCGAGTTGTAAATAGAAATTGAACTTGGAACTGTAAGTGAATTAAACATGAATTAAAGTTGTTATGGAATTGGATTAAAAAAAGAATGATTTGAGTTGCAATAAGTCCAATTCAAGTATGGATGAATTGAATACGGCCTTGGATATTATTTTAACGAATTGAGAATGGAATTAAAAATCTAAATGGATATGAGAATGGCTAATTGAATTAAATGAGTTGTGAATGAATTGAATTTGGAAATTAAAATTTGTAATGAACGAGAAAAAAGAACTAATCAAATAAATTGGAAAATTGAAATGAGATTTGATTGAAATAGAATCAAGCTAAAGTGAAAAAGTATATTTATTTGCAAATGAAGCGAGCTTAAGTTTTGAGGTTGGAATAAATTGAAGTAAATTAACTTAAGTTAAAAATAATTAGAAGCTCAACTTCGAGTAAGAATAAAAGTTCATTAAATAAAAGTTTGGGTTAAATTAGTTTGGAAAGTGGTTATTAATATAAGAATCGAATGTTGTCAAGCTCAATGAAATGATTTTAAAAATGTATGGTTGGTGAATAAACTAGAAATGGGATGGAATTAAATATAAAATGAGTTGGAACCAATTGGATGTGGCTAAAAACTAAAATTGATTTTCTATTAAGTGAATATCGTCAAATTGCATAGAATAAATTAGTCATTCGACTTAAACGGAAGCAAATAAAAATTCTATGAATTAGTAGAGGTAAAAAGAATTGATTTTTGGAATCAATTGAAATAAATGTGAGTTGTTTAGATTAAAACTAAATTGAATGTAAGAAATTGAAGTGTAAATCATTAAAATTGAATGGGATGGCACATAAATTGGTTGAAAGCAATTGAATTAGTTTTGAAATCATATAAATTGCTCATGGAAAGTGTTTGGTGCATGTTGCTTATGAAATGCATATGTTTTGCCATTGAAAGTAAGTGAAATGTTAATAAATTTCGTATATTTAGTACTTACATGTTTGAATTGAGTAAGTACAGGTACTGGGAAGCCGTTTGGCTGAATTTGGACGCGCTAATTGCTTAAATAATAAGCCGCTTGCTTAAAAATGCTAAATAAAGGTATGCCTACGCAATAAAAATAGGAAATATGAACTGTTTTGTTTTTCCGACCGTGTGGTCTAGAAATGCCATTTATCTATTATATATAGTTCCGCTGCGAAATATGACTAACTCACCTTTGATTTTATTTGCAACCCATTTCCATTCTAGCTTGTTTCCTTCACGATTTTTAGACCTTGTACAAACATTATACATTTTATTAATATTGAATCGATCGAACAATTAATTACCATTTAATTAACTAACAATTTAACTAATAATTTCCCTTTTAAAAGTCTTTTAGTAACTAAAATAATTAAACAAGTTAATTATCCAATCTTAATTATTTCAAATACATTATTTTTAAAATAGACTAGATTAAAATTTGTATTTATTTCATTTTTAAAACTTCATATATACTTACAAAAATAATCTACATAGATAAAAATCAAATCTTTATATGAATCCCCATGTTTTCCAAAGTCCTACACACACATATATAATTTCTGCTTTATCTATGTATGCGCGCACACACACACACACAAATATATATATATATATAAATGAAAATCCAAAACTGATATATATATATATATATATTTCCCTAAACCTTTCTACATGTATAATTCTCTGGCTAATAAAACTTTTGTTTTAAACTATATATATATATCCTGTTTACATACATATATTTATAAATTCAATTAAAATAAAATAAAACCACTCTATACCTCACTGGAAAACGCCGAACTGCTCCTCCACATGGCGTCAGAGACCACTATAGCTTCCTTTGACCGGCATCATCCCACCCAGAGTCCACAACGCGACCTCGTTCATTCCTTACTGCCGCTGACCAGTACCAATCATTGCCGCGTTCCTACATCACCGGCCTTGACCCCTAGACGCCAACCACGCTCGAGCTCGCTACTTTCTCCGCAAACTTGCTTTCGAACTTGAAGAGAAGAAGAAGGGCTCACGACCCAACTACAGTCAACTCGCGCTGCCCCATCGATTTCCTAAACCCCCCCAATATCGAACTCCACCCTAACCAAAATGCTACTGTGAGCTTGCGCCTTAGACAATCGCGATTCACTGTACGGCTTCGCGAATTTGGGCGACGAACAAGGCTCAGTCCTCACATTTTTATAATCGATCTGCCAATACTTAAGTATTTTTTTTGCGATTTGAATGGGTTCGAACGAAAATTTTGAAAGAGGATCGAGCAAGAAAAGGGACGAGATGGATTTGTTTGAGGATCGATTTCAACTCTCTGAGGCTTCGATCATTGATTGTTTTTTTATTTGATCATATAGAAGAAGGAAAAGGGGACAATTGAATATATATTTTTCGTGACTTAACTGAAGTGAAAGAAAGGAGGCGTGTCTTATATGAAACATAAGGGTGTGCAGATCATAGGGTGGCTGAGAAGACAATTTGGATAAGATTGGATTTAATTATATATAAATATAATTTATTTCCAATATTACACATCTCAAAATCTCGAACCCCTATAGAGGCGTGCCGCTAGGCGTTTATAATGTTATACCCCTATTTCGAACGCAATGGAAAAGGTTTCGAGTCCTAATTCGATCGTATGGAGAAGAAAGCTTTTTGGATTGACTATTAAAATTTATTCAATTAATTATTTTCTAGGCATTTATATCTCGTACGATCACACGATAACCCCGAAAGCTATGAAATTTGAAACCCGATAATAATGCAATATTACGGATCCTATGGAACTGGTTTCGTCGAATTCCGAGACTGTGCCTCGGAAGGCTATTTGTAAATATCAATTTAAACGATAAAATTTCAAAACTGAACAAATCACTGTTAAATTCAATTTTAAAACTTCTATTATCCTCAGCACTATCATTATAAATTTTACAGCCCTTCAAATTATGTTTAACAGGCTTAAAACGACAGATTCAACATTTTACCCAACTTCAAATTATTTAATTTAATAATTAAATCGCCAAATTCAAACTAATATTTGAAATCCCAGTTAAACTAATTTGCAAAATTTTAAAATTAATGAAATATTCCAATTTCAAATGGCTAAAATTCTGGGTCGTCACATTCCTCCCCCCTTAAATGAACTTCATCTTTGAAATTACTAGTTAAGAAGAATGGTCCACAACCCGTTAACTATTTTCCCTAAAACCATTCAGTTTCAAATATTTCCCAAAACAATCTTTTTATTAAAGACACATTATCACCCTTACTAATTTTCCAAACCCATCTATAGGTTACCAATAATATTATCCCCTTAATAATTCAAATAGTTTATTTAAACCAAATTTTAAACTATCAAAATTTTCTTCAAAATTTTTCTAACTCCTTAAATTTCGAATTTTTTTTGCTAGCGTCTCCTTTACGCGGCTAGCTCGGTACAACTACAAAATGCCTCTACGTGCCCCCAGATTTCAAAAGAAAACAAAAGCCAAGTGGATAGACTAGAAAATCATCGAATTTCATACAGAAATTTAAATACATACCTTTGCCGAGCAAATTTCAATTTATCTTCTGAAATCAGAAATCCCAATTTTCCCACTTGCTTTTTAATACCTGTATATCCAATTTATCCATATCCAACTACAGATTCCAAAATAATTTTATACACTTCTTTACAAAATTTTCAATATTCATTCCATTTAAGCTCATACGATGTACCTATATCATTCGTATGCAATACCGAATCCGATCGCTTACTCGATCACACAAATCTCATTTCCGAACTAGTATCGTCCACTCAACTTCCTAGTGCGGACTCAGATCTGGTTTCTTGATCAGAAACCGTCATTCTCCTTGCATAGTCGTAACTACGATAGAGAATTTTCAGAATCAATCAAAAATCCATATCCAGGGTTCGTCGTCGAAAATCGAGTGAAAAATCCTAACTCGGATCGATATGGCTATCTCGAAATTTTGTGCTTGAATCTGGATCAAATTGCTATGCGAATAAAATAATATACGTACATCCTACATATTTATCTCAATTGATTATCAACTATATCAATTCTCTTTTTATTCACATTCATTTTGATTTCCATTCACTTATCAATGCTTATCATTTACTTCAAAATCCAATATTTACTTTTCTAATCCTTTAGTTCCAACTAAACAATTAGTTCCAATTTCCATTTTCAAAATTCCTTATTCAATTCCAATTTGAAATCGTTTTGTCGCTAACAAAAATTTTTCCAAAAATTTTCTAACTCCCATAATTTTCGGGAAATTTTGGCAGAGTCTCCTTTTACTTTAACCATACGCAATAAAAATACCATTTATCTATTATATATAGTTCCGCTGCGAAATGTGAGATTCCATTATTGTTTATGTTTCTTCTTCTGTCTTCTTTTACTTTAACCATAATAGTTCGGTTTTTCGGCATTTGATTGTTTGGCATTTGGTAGATTGAACATATCGATGTCGACTTTCGGGTGTCGAAAGAAAAAATTGGATCGTTATAGAGTGGTATCAGAGCAGTTGATTAAGCAATAAACTTGGCTCTGGTGGGGAAATTACTCATTAGATACAGAGTCAGTAGTACTCTAGAATGAGTTTGAGTGTATTAATAGATATGAGCGCGTATTTGCTAGTGAATATAAAGATTGTTTTATAATGTGTTGACTTGTCGGTTGATTGTTTATAGATTCTAGTCGGTGCAATTTGGCCAACTGTATGGATAGCATTTTCTAAACTCTTAAACAAGATAAACTGAGATAGTATGATTTAAAATGGGGTAAATGAAATAATTTTACCCAAATTATTTTTGTATATATAAAAGGAATAATTTTCCGTAAATTATAACACTAGTATTGGTTGCTTGGTTGCTGGGAAATGATAACATTAAATTATTATCATTGATTATTGAACAAGAAATTGAAACAAAAAGCTAAGAAAATAAATTCAAATACAAATGGAATTTGTAAATTTAAATTATAAATATGGTTTATAATGGGAAATGAAACAAAGATTCCAAAGTAATGTTTGAAAATAAAGTTGAAGGATTTGGATTTTGAAATTTGGTGAAAAGTTTAAATCCTTTTGAGTTTGAAAATGATTTTCAAAAGATTTGGGAAAATAATGGTGATATTATTGTAGGGAAAATATTTTGAATTGGATTTGAAATCTAGTGGAATTTGGGTTTAAAAACATTTGAAAAGTATTTTTGAAAGGACGATGGCACTAAACTCTTTTCGGTTGCTGGAAAATAATTTCGATGATGATCGCGACATCATCAGTGTTCATTTTTGAGTTTCCAGGAGAGGAGTTGCTGCCAAAATGTTTTAAACTGGAATTGTTTACAAAAGCTCGGTTTGGTTTTGGAAATTCAAACGATAATTTGAATTGATTTCGAAAATGATTTTTGAAATGTTGGATAGACTCTGGCGTCCTATTTAAAATACTTATGGAATCATAAGAGCTTTGATAATTTATTAAATTTGGAGATTTGCTTGAATTGTAAATAAGTTGGGAAACTTATATAGAAATTTAAAAAAAATTGAATTCAATTGGAAAATAATTGAATAATGTTAAATAAAGAAAATGAAATTCAAGCTGAATATTGGAAATTGAATTTGATTTGTGATAAATAAAGTAAAGTGGTGAATTGAAAATGAAATATAAGAAGTATATAGAATATTTATATTGAACTTAAGAAGAAACGGTGAAATTCTTAAGTAAAAATCTAGAATTGGGAAAATATACAAAGTTAATAATTGAGTGAAGGTTAAACTGAAAGTTGTGAAATTGTGATTTTGAATAATTAGATAGAAATCAAAATTTATGTGAATAAAAGAAAATTGATATAGCTAATAATCAATAGAAATAAATTCGTGGGATGTATGTATATTATTTTATTCGCATAACGATTTGATCCAGAATTTGAGCACATAATTTCAAGATAGTTATATCGACCCAAGTTGGAATTTTTCACTTGATTTTCGACAGCGAACCCTGGATATGGATTTTTGATTGATTTTGGAAATTCTCAATCATAGTTTACGGCTATGCAAGGAGAATGACGATTTTTGATCAAGAAACCAGATCTAAGTCCGCACTAGAAAGTCGGGTTGACGATACTAGTTCGGAAGTAAAATTGTGTGATCGAGTGAGCGATCGGATTTGGTATTGCGTACGGATCATATAAGAATATCGTACGGATTTGAATAAAATAAATATTCAAACTTTTCTAAAGAAATGTGAAATATGATTTGGAATATTATGATTGGACATTATTGCTAGTGGAATATACAAGTGTTTTGAAAGCAAAAGGATAAATTGGGATTTGCTAAATTAATTTGCTCGACAAAAAGGTATGCATTTGAATTTCAGTATGAAATTTGATGATTTTCTTGTCTAGCCACTTGGCCTTTTGTTTTCTTTTGAAATATAGGCGCCCGTTGTGGCATTCTGTAGTCATACCGAGCTATCCGCGCAAAGGAGACATTGGCGAAATTTTTCGAAAATTTAGGGAGTTAGAAAAATTTTGAGATTTTGTTTTAATAATTTGAAATTTGAATTCGAATTTAAATTTGAATTGTTAAGAAAACAATATTGTTTGTCATTTATGGAAGGTTTTGGAAAGTTAGTTAAAATGATAATGGATCTTTAATAAAAAGATTTGTTTTGGCAAGTTGTTGAAAACTGTTTTTTTTTTTGGGAAAAAAGATTAACGGGTAAGGATCATTCTTCTTAACTAGTAATTTCGAAAATTCTTTTAAAGGGGGAAGAATGTGACGACCCGAAAAATTTGAACATTTGAAAATGAAATATTTAATTGATTTTAAATATTGGAAGTTATTTTAAACTTGAATTTCAAATATAACTATGAATTTGGCAATTAAATTATTGAATTTAATTTTGTTGAAGTTGGGGAAAATGTTGAATCTTGATTTTTAAGCTGATTAAAAATATTTTAAAGACTTGAAAAATCTATAACGATGGTACTGCAGGTAATGGAAGCTTTAGAATTGAATTTGGAAATGCTTTGTTCAGTTTTGAAAATTTATAGTTTAAATCGATATTTAAAAATAGCCTTCCGAGGCACGGTCCCGGATTTCGACGAAACCAGTTCTATTGGATCTGTAATATTGTCTTATCATCGGATTTAAATTTTCGTAATGCTTGGAGTGATCGTTTGGCCGTACGATAAGCAAACACGCTAAAATTTATATCCAAATTTAATTTAATAACTGGTCCAAAAGGCTATCTTCCCATACGATCGAATTTGGACTCGAAACCTTTTCCATCGCATTCGGATTAGGGATTTAACCTTATGGACGCCTGTCGACACACTTCGATTGGTGTAGTGGCGTACGTATTGATTATGGCGGCTCGGGGAGGAACAAGGTTGTGGCGAATCACGGAAGCAAGGTCGCGGCTTCCAATTAGTGGCAGTGGCGGTTCAATCGCTCGAGGTTGGTGGAAACATGGATCGGGAAGGCTCGTGTTCGAGCAATAATAGTGTGGTTTCCGAGCTAGAAGTGAGGTATATTTTGATATAATTTGTTTATTAAATTTAATTATTTACGTATATACATTTTACGAAAAAAAGAAAGTTTTTTAGTTGTAATATATATATATATATATATATATTACAGTAAAGCTATATTTTATAGTTAAATTTGAAATTTAAATGTTAACCAGATTTTTTTCAGAAGTCTATAAATATATATGTATATATGTATATAAATGTAGAAATATTAAATGGTAATATAAATCATTTATAAGTATATATATATACGTAGTTTCAATAAAAAATTTAAAAGTAAAAGTTTTGGTGTAAATTAAATAATTAGATTAAATAAAATAATTTAAAGCAAAATTTTTAAATAAAGTTATTTTAAATGAATCGTTAGTTAATTAAATTTATTAAATGGAAATAAATCGTTCGATCATTTCGAATATTAATAAATTGTATAATTGCTTATACAAGGTCAAAACCGTGAAATCAAGCCGAAATGGAAATGAGTTGGAATGGACTTCTTTTTAAAATAAAAGGTAATATCTTCTCACTCAATTAAAAAATTAGAATTTCAGTAATTGATTGATTGTCTGGTTGTGATTGTATATATGATAGTGTGTGTGTGTGTATATATATATATTGGAGTGATTGATTTCCCGCATTATATAGTGGATGAGACCTTATGCGCCGCATAATAGCGGATGATATTATGTAATCCCATATAACACAATATTCCACCTCGAAGCGGAATTGGTATTTAAATTGTTGTGCTAACATCTGTGGATGCAGGGAAACAGGTTGGAAGGATCCAACTGGATTCCTCACTTTGTTGAATTTATTTGTATATGTTGTGATGTGATAATCTGTGAATGATTATATTGGTGTGAATGATTATATTGGTAGTTGGAATTTATTAAAGGCTGTAGTTTAGCCGAATATGATTTTGGTATCATAGGATACCAAAAATAGAAAATTGGATTTTTGGGAAATTAAAGTAGAAAATTTTAAGTAAATTCATTTTAAAGAATTGAATAAATTTGAAAGAAGGAATTTTAAAAGACTAAAGATTTATTTATGTAATCCTATCGATTAATTCCAAAAATATGGGGAAAAGATTTTAATAAATGGATTTTGAGTAATATTGTTGAAAGTTGAAGAATTTATTTAAAATTCGGATTTTAAATAGTTTGGGAGAAATAAAGGAATTTATTTAAAAAGGTAGTGATTTTAGAAATCAATTTGGAATTTGCTTTGGCGTTTGAAAGTAAATTTGGAATTTGATTTGGTATTTGAAAGTGAATGTTTGGAAATCGATTTGAAAATCGTATATCAATGGATATTTGGAAATTTAAATTCACAATGGGAATTTAAAATGGAAAGGGAAATTTAGTATAAAAATAAATATTGATTTATTTTAAAATGTGGAAAGAAATCTACAAATTTGGAATATAAATTAAAATATATCGAAAAGGATTTATTAATTGATTTAAATGGACTATTTTGAAATGGAAAATGTATTTCCCCTGGAAAGCCGAGTATGATTTCAAACTAACTTTCAAAATATAAATTAAAAGTTCTAGAATTAGTTTTAAAAAGAATATTTTGGGAGAAACTATTTTCGAATTATTTTTTAAATCTTTAAAGTGAATATTGTTAAATTGATTATAGAAGTGGTTATTTTAAAGATTTAATTGGTATTTGATTTAGAAAATGGTTATTTTAATAATTACACTTTATCTAATAATTTTATTTTTAAAATTATTTGGACTTGAGTTTTATATGAGATATTGACATAAAGTTTCATAACTAATGTTTTAAATAAAGTGTTTTAAAATAGTTTTTATTTTAAATGTTACAAATATATATCTTTGAATAAGTGATTTGAATTATTTTAAAGTATTTAGACTTGGTAGATTTTTTAGTGGAAATAAACAATATTTGTAAATTTATTCCACGTAAGGAAAGTAATTTGAAATTTGTTTTCAAAGTATTGAAGTGTTAAAATATATCTTGCGAAGATATTTTGGAAATAAATAATTTGGGGAAATTATTAAATCCGGTGATTGTTGTGAATATGGATTGATAGTTAAATAACCGACTATCAATATTGGCCTCTAAATGGCATTTGAATTTTGATGCGACTGGGGGTCGGATTCCAAATGATTATCCGAAAGCCACATCAAATCTTTATGATGGATCTTCTATCTAAAAGATCAAAGTGGAATTTGTTGTGATTTACTTGAAATCTGAACGTAACACGTGTTTTTAAAAATAAGTGCTTATTATTCGGATTAGCTAGGAGAGGACTTTGTGTCATAAAACCCATTCCGAAAAGTGATACGATGGAATGGGATTGCATTTGAAAACGGTGTTGAAGACTGGGTATTTTCGAAAATGAAAGGATTACCTGTCGAATGTCTCTGCACTGAGTTGCTCCGGTATAGAGATTTTATCACCCTTTGTGATGGGAAGTACGGACGTGATTAGTGAATATTCGTATTGCAAGGACTTCTTTGAATTGCCTTCGGTTCCGTTTGAACCCGGAACGGACTTGTATGGATGTATGTCCGACGTTACACTTTGAGATGTAAAGCTGGTTTTTTTCAAATACATTTCTGTTGGTGGCGGAGAATTTATTCTCTTAGCTTAATACCCTTCTCTGAGACGTACGAGCTCAGAAGTTATGTATTTGATGGTTGCTTGTGATATATTTCTAATTTGGTAATGTGGCATGCTAAGTGTTGCTGATCATTTGTTGATCGAAGCATGGCTTTTGTGAAAAGCGTAGCTTTGTGGACGAGACTTTGTCGGACCTCGCACCCCGGAAATGGTCGAAACAGGAAGGATGCTACAAGGTTATGGGGGTTGTGCCCCTTAGGGTATGTACATGTACTTCTGGATAAAAAGTGGTATCTGGTATGGAGTCCTGATAGTTAACTAGTATGGATTTCAAAGTGGTTTTCTGATATGGAGCCCGGATTATTTACTTAGTGGTTGTTGGTTGAGAGGCGCCTCGGATAAAGGTCGGTCTAGACTGAGGGGTGCCATACTCGTGGCAGTTAGTTACCTAGTTGCAGAGGTAACTCGGCCTTGTGTTGGCAGAGAGCTGGTTAAGTTCTCGGTGCGTCCCTCCAGAGGTGTTCCATGTGGCGTAGGAAGTTCCTTAGCCTGACCATTTGTTGGAAATCCAAAGAAACAATACGAGCACTGTACGGTTTTTGTATAACCTGCCTTTTACTTATGGTGGTGACCTGCCATTTAATTGATAGCTATAGTAGGCATACTACGAAATGTGTATGCTGGCTAAGATTAATATTATATTTTCGAAATGTTCTCTGCACTATGCACTAATAATAATATCAAAAGGTTCTCGCGTATCAAGCATGTTTGCCTATCATAAGAAGAAATATCCTCCAATTGTGCGATTGCATTGTGTGTGCGGCGGGAGGCCTTATGGTAGTTTCATTTTCCAAATGCATAGCGGATTTCTTTTCTTTTGTGCAAATAACTGTTTTAAGATCTTACACCAGTACCATGACTGACCTGGAGTTTATTGTTTCCTTTCTAAATTCTGGATGCCCATAATTTTCCACACGGGCAGCCTAGAGTCAGGTTATTAGATGTTCTGGAGTGGAGTCAAAAAAGTTTATTGTGGAGATCAGGAGTTCAAGATGGATGGCGAGACGTATCACTTATATTATGTAGTGTCCGCTGCGTATGGGTTGATGAAATCTTCAGTTTTATGTGAACAAGCTATAATGACTGCTATTGTTCTATATTGTGTTGTTGTATACTCTGATGATGTATCTATAAAATGATATAGTTCTTTGTTTAAATATTATTCATTTATCTATTATATATTGTTCCGCTACGAAATGTGAGATTCTGTTATTGTTTCTGTTTCTTCTTCTGTCTTCTTTTTCTTTAACCTTAACGTTTCGATTTTCCTGCATTTGATTGTTTGGCATTTGATATAGTGGACGTATCGATGTCGACTTTCGGGAGTCGAAAAAATTGGGTCTTTACAAAATTATTTTATTTTATAAAGTAACTTTAAATTTAAACTATTTTATTATACATACACTATTTTAATATCTAAACTGTTTAAGTGGTGAAAGTTATGGTTTCGAAGCTATGAATTTTATAGTATTATGTTTTGAAAATGTTGTATTTTCAAGTGTTTGGTTTCGAAATGTTAGAACCTTGAAAATTCTATGAATTTGAAAATGGATATATTTGAAACGGAAATGGTATCGTATTTGGTTTTGAAATGGAAATGATATCATATTGATATGGTTTTGAAATGACAAAATAGTTTTGAAGTATAAACTATTTTTTTTGAAATGACCGCGGTGTAATAATAACGTTTGGTTGTTAAAGAGACCAGGTTCGGAAGTTGTCATACTCTCTACAAACTTCGAAAACCACTTTAACAACTGTGTACGCGGTAGAGATTCCAGAATGAAGTTGTATGGTGGCGACATCTTGTTGAGGTATATACGTGGACCCAATACCCGTGAGTTGGCATAAGGTGGCTAAAATAAGAGCGATTCTCGGGCCAATGAGGTAGCTCCTCTGATTGGACACGCTCCTTCAGATACTATATTTTTACTTTTTGATTGATTTGGTGGCCACTTTTGATTTTCTAATTTGGGGGTGTAGCTCGAGGTGGGCGGTAGCTGCGGCTATGCATTACCACCAGCCCGGATGCGTAATTGGTATATCTACTCTAGCATTGCCTAGTTGTGCCATTTCACCTACCCTAGCGCATCTTGTACGTGTTTTGATTTGTGTTGTACCTATGGAGTATTTGTGGTAGCCTCCCGATCTAGAGGTACGACGGTACTGTATAGACTATTGGCACTATATATGTGTTAAGGTGGAAAATATAAAGCCTTAACGCTATTTTTAAGAAAGTTTACTTTACTATTAGACATTATTTTAATAACGTATATTAAGTAATAGTAGATAGTTTAATTGATCCTTAAGAGTTATGAATCTCGAACATCTCTTAAGTTATTGTACTCATGTTAGACACTAGATAGGAGATGTCAAACTCCGTAAACATCTTCGACGCCGTTTACACTCATATTTATTACTGTTGATTTAACTCACATAAGATCTTTTAGTTCCGAATCGAGTGTTTTGTCTTTTCAATTTGCTCGGGTCAGCCTGAGCAATTTAGGATTTTGAAGACCTTATTTATGAAGGATGAAGACGAAGATTTTATTGCTATTATTTATCATATTATTCCATTGCATTCGTACTGTTCCGCTGCATTGTTATTCATCTCTGTTATAGATAACTCTGATTCTATATTGTACTAGTATAATCAAATGTTTTGTAAACAGCTTCATGAACTGTTATTTGATTATAATATTTTGTCATTCTGCTGTAAGATTCTGTTTTATTTTATTTCTTTCTCTGCTTTTCTTATTCACCCCAATAACAATCCTCCCTTTTGTATGGTTTGAGTCTGACGTGCGTGATTTATCGTCGATTTAAAGCGTATAAAAAGGCGGGATGTTACAGTTGGTATCAGAGCTATGATTTAGCGAAAACCTTAGCTTGGTGGGGTCTGACTCTTTATTAATAGGGTAGTAATACCCTATGATGAGTTGCTGAATGTATATATATGAGAAAGCATATTTGTTAGCGATATAAAAAGTTTTGTGTTAATTTGTTCCAATTCGTATTTATAAATTTTGATTGGTGCATAGGACGCTATGACACTGATAGGAATTTCTAAACATTTAATAGGACAGACCGACACAATATTTTTTTTGACATATAGGTAAACGAAATAATTTTGCCTATAATATCTTTTGTATATAAAATAATAGTTTTATAAATGATATATTTGGTTGTAATATATTGGTTGTTAGGTGGTGAATTTTTTTAATATTAGTTGGGAATAAGATTTAAAAATAAAATAAATGAAAATCGTAAATTTAGAACTTAAATTCTAGGGTTTTGAAAATTTCTTTCGAATGATTTTGGAATATAATAAGAATATTATTAGAAGTATTTTCTGATAAAATGTTTCAATATAATTTGAAAGAATTGTTTAAATTTTTTGAAAAGAAATAAGTTCTGTACTCCCCTCTCTGTCGTTGGAAAATAATTTCGATGATGAGTGCACGCATCATCGACATTCATTTTTGAGTTTCAGAGTGGGAAGACCACTGTAGTAATCTTACCGTAGATTTATTTTGATAAACAAATATAAATTTTAAAATTGTTTTAAATGTAACTGGATAAATAAGTTATAGGTATATGCATCTGTAACAACCCTGCATTTTGTGATTTATCTTAATTGTATATTTTATTTATTTTAATTGCATTCCTGATTTAAAAACTTTATTTTACTTATTAAAATGAATTTTTTTTATTTTAAATATAAATTTTGATGTGTATGTGAATTATAATTCCAAATATGAATAAATAGAATATTTTCCAAAAATGTGGAATTTCGGTCAATATGGTCAAACTTTGACTTTTAAATTTTAAATTTAAATATTTAAATTTTTGAATTTTATCATTTATTATGAAATTAAATTAAATTTCAAGAATACTGCCTTTTGTTTCGTTGAAATCTGATTAATATTGTGAAAGTTATGCTTTTTGCAATATTGTGTGTATATTGTTTTATTTAACAAAATTATTTATTTTAATTTATATAAATAATATTTTTGTTTTTCATATCATATTTTAATATGTGTAACATGATATGTTATGTATTTTTTTATTTTTAAAACATTATTAAAGTGTATTTATAATTTTCTAATGCTTACTGTATATTCTTTAAAATTTTTAAAGTCTTGTTTCAATTATTAAGCTATTTTCTTATTTATTTTCTATTTTTCCTTAAATTATTTATTTATTTTCTTTTTCACTTCATTTTTTTCAGCATTTTATTTTTATTTACTGAAATTTTAATTAGTTTATTTGAATAAAAAGTAGAAATACAAAGAGACAAAAGACCTTTCATTTGCCTTATGACTTTTCATTTCACCCGCCTTCTCAAATTGCCTTTGCCTTTTCATGTTTGGCCGTACATTATCTTCTCATAGCCGTGTATCTCTTCACTTTTCATGTGAGTAATCTTTCTCACCTTCTCACAACAAAACTCATGGCATGAAAAAAAATGGAAACGACTTCTTTTGTTTATCTCTTCTCATCTTCATTTTCTATGATTTTGCCTTTGGCTCTTCTAGCTTGCTTGGCCACTACTCCACTCTATCAGCTCCATCATCACCTCCACCATCTATAGCAGCAATCATAGCCTCCTCCTTTATTCATGCCTGGTTGTGCCTCCTTATGATGATAGCTCCACAAAATTTGCAAGCTCCACTTCAAAAACTTGCCTAGCCGACCTATGTTTGCACCCTATCCTTCCTATTCACTTCGGCCACCCACTTTGTCGCCACCTCCAGCAACTAGATGACCTATAGCCGTAGCCCCAGCCACCGTCCAGACTTGACACTTTCTTTGGCCGAGCCCCATTTGCCTAAGGCCGAGCCTTTTTTGCCTAAAACTCCACCTATTTGCCTTGTCCATTGATATTCTTTATGTTGCATCTGCTACCACTTCACAACCTCTTGTTGCCGTGCCATATTGAAGCCATAACCCGAACCTATGACCAGCTATGGCTGAGCAAAAGATCCCCTTAGTCGAGCTTTTGAATGGTTAAAGAAAGGTCAAATTATTTTGTCCTTTGTTAATTTCAATTTCCAATTGTTTCTATGTTGTTTTGGTTGTATATTCAAATGTTATATTATTTGTGTTATTGGTTGCATACAGGATCATATCTTGGCTCTCTCCACTCATTTGAATTCAATGTTGTGCTGTGTCATGCAATCGTGCTTTTTGGATTTGTTTTGTGTGTCTCGATTTGTCTAACTCCAACGTATAAAGGTGAGTATTCACGCTTGACATTTATACTTATATAACTATGAATTGACACCAAGTGAATCTGTAGAATTATTATATCATGTTATACCTGCCTATGATATGAATTATATGATATTAAACCTATTTATAAACCTGCCATATCATCTGTTACTGCTGTATGTTTCCATACTGTTTATTTATATCTGTTTATCACAATACAAGTTTCCTGTAGAATAGAATCACTATGGGTTGAAATGATACATACTCGAATGGACTTTAGAATAAGAAAAAAATCGTTATGGGCTGAAATGATGGGCCTGAGCGATTTTTATTTATTTTAATTAACTTGGGATTGTGGGTTTGAAATGATAGAACTTGGATTTTTCTTTGTAAATTACGGATTGAAATGATATATTATCTGTATCACTTGACCTAGGTTAAAAAATATTATACAGACCCATGGTTATTAAGTATTATTTTCTGGAACTTTAAAGTATTTTTAAAATGTAAATTTATTATATTTTTGATTTAAATTGAATTAAAAATGATTTTTATAAGGATTTATGATTTTTCTACAAGTTAAATATGTTTAATAAATAAATGGTTAAGTTGAAATTTGAAATATAAATAAATTTTGAAATTTTGATTTTGTTTAAAAATGGAGTTTAAGTTAAGTAAATAAATATGATAATTGGATTTAAATTTGAAATTAAAATGAATTAATAAAGTGCTATTGATTTTTATATGAATTAAAATGGGTAAATAAATGAATGCTTTAAAGTGAATTTTGAAATATAAATTAATATTGAAACGTGAGATTTGGTTTAAAAATATAAGTTAAGTTAAGAAAATAAAATGTAAATGTAGTTTAATTTATGAAATGGTAAATTAAATTAAAGTGTAAAGTAAATGAAAATTTAGAGAAATTACATTGAATTCAATAAGTGAGAAATTTGATATTTATTTGTAAAATTTACTTTATAAAAGTCATAAGTTTAGGGGTATTTAAATGAACATTTTTGAGTGTAAAATATGAATTTTCATATGTTAAAATGGTTTAAATTGAAGTTTAATTATTGCTGAAATTGTATTGAAAATCTGAAAATTTAATAACAACACTTCAGAAATGCTATTGTTTCTGAAGTTAACTTAAATTCAGTTGTAAAGGATATTACAGCACTTTGTAAGTGTTGTGGTTGATACAAGTGAACTAAAGGCTAAAATTAATTAAGGGCTATTGCAGCACTTGTTAAGTGATGTAGTTGCAGAAACTAAACTTGAACCTGAATCTAATAAAAGGGTTACAGTAGCACCTGTTAAGTGCTGCAGTTGGCTGAATTGAATTATATCTTTTAATTTGAACCCTGATTATTATGAAGTTTTGTAAATGCTGTCTTTGTTGAATTTAACTATTTTTCAACTAAACTAAACTATTTCAGCAGTTTTTAAATGCTGTCTTTGCAGAAATGAATTGTTTTCAAATGTAACTTACCGCAGCATTTTCTAAGTGCTGTGGAAGGCTGAAACTTCACCGTTTTAATGTATTTAAGTGAATAAATTAACTCTGAAAAGAGTAAATTTTTGGGCATTCAATGTTTGATTTGTAAGTAAAATAACTTCATTTTTAAATAGTTTGAATGGAGTATTTAAATTTGAAATATAAACCATTTTTGAAATGTAACTTGGAATGGTATTTAAAATAATATGATATTGGATTTATGAAATGAATATTTCAAAACTAAGTAATTATGAAGTTAAATTTGAGCTATATGAAATTATAAAATTTAGTTTGAAATGTGGGATATTAAAGCTTTGAAATATACTAAAAATTGAATAGTTTATTTTATGGACTAAATCTAGATATGATATTTGAATTTTGAAATGGTTTGTTGGGAAACTGAATTTAATTGAAACTGATGGTTTGAATTGAATTAAATTGGAAATGTAAAATTTGGGTTTACTTGAATAAATTTGTAAAATGTAAAAGAATTAAGGGAATGTTTCTTGATTTCAAATGTATGATTTTGAAATGTTATGATTTTCAAAGTGTAATGATTTTAAGTATTTTGGTTTCAAAAAGTTATAACTTTGGAAGTATTATGATTTTTGAGATGTAAATACATGTTTGAAATGGAAATGATAAACTATTTGATTTGACTATAGTTTTGAAGTAAAAATGGTTTTGGTTTTGAAGTATAAATTACTATTTTTGAAATGCATAACCACGGTTATAATAACGATTGGTTGTTAAAAAGACCGGAATCAGATATGGACATACTCTCTGTCGATACCGAAAACCACTTTAACAACTGTGTATGCGGAGGAGATTCCAGAACGAAGCAGGATGGTGGCGATGATCCTATTGAAGTATGAACGTGGACCCAACTCCCGTTAGTTGGCTTAAGGTGGCTAAAACAGGAGCGATCGACGGGCCAAGTATGGTAGCTCCTCCTATCGGACACACTTCTTCGGTTCTATACTCTTTCTTGTAGTTGCTTTGATGGCCATCCTCCGATTTTGATTTGGAAGTGTGTTCCGAGGTGGGCGGTAGTGGCAGTTATGCGTTACCACCAGCCTGGAAGCGTAATTGGTATATCTACCCTGGCATTGCCTAGTTTTGCCGTGTCACCTACCATATTGATCCTTACTACGAGTTTGTTTTTCTCCCGTAGCCCGTTGAGTATTTAGGGTAGTCTCATGATCTGGGGATATGCTGATACTGGATGGACTACTGGGACTATTACGTGTTGGGGGCTATATGGGTAACCCTTCAATGCTATTTTAAAGTAAGTTTATTTTACTGTAGACATTATTATAATAGCGTAATATTACTACCAAGTAAATAGTTTAACGGATCCTTAGAGGATGGGTGCTCTCAAGCATCCTTTAAGTTACTTGTACTTCACTGCAGTTCACTTGAGTTGGTTCACATTGTATAAGTATGTATGTCCCGACTCGAGTGTTTTGTGTTTTGCTTTACGCTCGGGTCAGCCTGAGTATTCACAGCTTTGGATTTCTCTTTTTGGAGCTAGCAATCGCTGGAGATTCTGCTTATTTTGTTATCTATCTATTTCTGTTTCAATTTTTCAATTTTAGCTCATGTATTAGTAAACTTCTATATATTTGGGATTTATATTGTGTTTGTTTGTTTTCAGACTAATATTATGTATTTGTTTTTGAGACTTTGTTATAGCAGCTTCATGAACTACTATGGTATTTTAATTTCAGCCGCGAGTTATTTTGATATTTCTGTGTGATGATTTTATTTGCTCCAAATTTTATTACAATTCGGTATTTTGAGCAATTCAAGTCCGACATGTGTGGATGCGAATGGCTGAAAATATCGGGATGTTACAGTTGGTATTGGAGCTTTGGTTTTAGGCAAACCATAGCCTGCATAGCAAAAACTCATTAGAGATAGCCCTAAAATGAGTGAAATCAACCTCGGAATCATTTTCTTCTAAGAGCACATATTTTCAAATTATCAAAGATTATTTTGATATAACTTTTCTTGTTTGAAAAGATTTTTTTTTCTAAACTTCCTTCCTTTCGTATCTACCTTGTTGGTATTTTCTCCTTTAGGATATTCATCCAAGTGAATTTTATCTTAATCTTCTCCTTCTCTGAGATGCCTTGAAGAGTATCTGAAGAGTACCTTTTCCTTATTTCAGTATCCTATTCATGTTTTATTTGATACTGGAACTTTCCATAGTTTATTTATGTTGATTTGTGTGTTAATTCGAGCATTCCCTTTCTCTTAAATATGCTTCTGTTCCTTTATGTGTTTCAAATCCAATTGGGGTCCTGCAAACCTTAATCGGAATTGTAAGAAAGTGAAGCTTATCTATTCTGATCATCGCTTTAGTGGTGATTTCTTTGTTTTTGGCTTCGATCTATTGCTTTTGATTCATTACTTGGGACAGATTGGCTTAGTTGGCATGATGCCCATATCTCTTGTAAAGCCGATCTGTTTATCTTGTTGATGATCAAGGGAATCCTTGATTATTCAGTGCCGCATGCCTCTGGATTTTGCTGGCAGTTTTATTTATTCTCTGGATTCTTCTCCTGGTGATCTTCATTTGACCCATGTGGTCAGATTCTATCCTAATTATTTGGTGAAGTCACTGCTTTACCTCCAAAGCGGGAAATTGATTTCTGTATTGATCTTATTCCTCATACTCGACTTGTTGTTTTTCCTCCTAGAAGAATGACACCCCACGAGAAGGTTGAGTTAGGGAAGCAAATTGAGGATTTGTTCTCCAAAGGTCTGATCAGACCTAGCCATTCAGAATAGGGAGTAGCGGTGGGTTTTGTCGCCAAGTCCGATGGATCTTTAAGGATGTGTGTTGATTATAGGGAACTGAACAAGTTCGCTATGAAAAACAGATATCCATTGCCTCGTATCAATGATTTGTTTGATCAGCTTTTTGGTGTAACTGTTGTCTCTCAGCCTGATCTTGCAACCAGTTTCTACCAGCTCAGTGCTGCTGAGGGAAGTATTCCTAAGACTGCTTTCCGTACTGAGAATGAGTTCTATGAATGGTTAGTCATGCATTTTGGTTTGACTAATGCTCCTGCTTTCTTTGTTGATTTGATGAATCTTGTTTTTTCGTGCCGTGCTTAATAAATTTTTTTTAGTCTTTGTTGAAGATGTCCTTGTCTTTTCTAAGACTAAGGAAGAACATGAGTCACACTTTAAATCTGTTTTGGAAATTATTAGAAATCATCAGTTGAAGGCTAAATTTTCTAAATGCCATTTTTGGAAGGATGACGTCCGATTCCTTGGACAGATTGTTTCTGGTAATGGAGTTTCTATTGATCCAGTCAGAATCACCGTGATCAATGTGGTCTTTCTTTCTTTCTCTTTTCCTTTGTCATTCTATCTTTTCTATTGTTCTTATTTCTCCCTATTCTGTTACAGGATTGGAAAACTCCTAAGACTCCTTCTGAGATTCATAGTTTTCTTGGCCTTGTCGGTTATTACCGAAGATTCATTGAGAATTTTGCTCAGATTGTTGCACCTCTCACTGTTTTGACTCGTTAGAATGAGTTTATCTGGGGCATTGTGGATAGACTGACCAATTCCGCTCATTGCATTCTGGTTAAGTCTATCCGTTCTGCTTCTAGCTTATCTGAGATCTACATGTGAGAGATTGTTCGTCTCCATGGTGTTACTTTCAGTATTGTATGTAATCGTGATCCTATCTTTTCCAGTCAGTTTTGGAAAGCTTTTCTGGAATCTTTGGGAACTCATCTGAATCTGAGCACTGCTTACCATCCACAGACCGACGGTCAAAGGGGAAGAGTGAATCAGATTTCTCGAGGATCTTCTTCGTGTTTTTGATCATCTCAACCTAGTTAAACTTACCTGTAACAATAGTTATCAGGTATAATTTCAATCTTCTTGTCATCCTGCCTTAATCCTATTTCATTCTGTCTTTTTCTGTGTTTTTGCGTACTTCATTCCTTTTCGAGGACGAAAAGTTTTGAGTGGGGAGAGTGTAACATCCCTGTATTTTGTGATTTATTTTAATTGTATATTTTAATTATTTTAATTGAATTCCTGATTAAAAAACTTTATTTTATTTATTAGAATAAATTTTGTTATTTTAAATATAAATTTTGATTTGTATGTGAATTATAATTCCAAACATGAATAAATAGAATACTTTCCAAAATGTGGAATTTTGGTCAATATTGTCAAACCTTGACTTTTAAATTTAAAATTTAAAATTTTGAATTTTTGAATTTTATCTTTTATTATGAAAATAAATCAAATTTCAAGAACACTGCTTTTTGTTTCGTTTAAATCTGATTAATATTGTGAAAGTTATGCTTTATGCAATATTGTGTGTATATTGTTTTATTTAACAAAATTATTTATTTTAATTTATATATATAATATTTTGGTTTTTCATATCATGTTCTAATATGTGTAACATGATATGTTATGTATTTATTTTACTTTTAAAACATTTTTAAAGTGTAGTTATAATTTTCTAATGCTTACTGTATATTCTTTACAATTTTTAAAGTCTTTTTTCAATTATTAAGCTATTTTCTTATTTATTTTTATTTTTCCTTAAATTATTTATTTATTTTCTTTTTCACTTCATTTTTGTTCAGCTTTTTATTTTTATTCACTAAAATTTTAATTAGTTTATTTGAATAAAAGAAATAGAAATACAAAGAGACAAAAGACCTTTCATTTGCCTTATGACCTTTCATTTCACCTTGCCTTTTCAAATTGCCTTTGCCTTTTCAAATTGCCTTTGCCTTTTCATGTTTGGTTATACATTATCTTATCATAGCCGTGTATCTCTTCATTTTTCACGTGAGTAATCTTTCTCACCTTCTCACATCAAAACTCATGGCAAGAAAAAAAAGGAAAAGGCTTCTTTTGTTTATCTCTTCTCCTCTTTATTTTCTATGATTTTGCCTTTGCCTCTTCTAGCTTGCTTGGCCACTACTCCACTCCATCAGCTCCGCCATCACCTTCACCATCTACAACAGCAATCACAACCACCTCCTCTGGTCATGCCTGGTCATGCCTCCTTACGATGATAGCTCCATAACATTTGCAAGCTCCACTTCAAAAACTTGCCTAGCTGACCTATGTTTGCACCCTATCCTTCCTATTCACTTCGGCCACCCACTTTATCACCACCTCCAGCAACTACATGACCTGTAGCCGCAGCTCCAGCCACTGTCCAGACCTGACGCTTCCTTTGGTTGGGTCCCAATTTCCTTAGGCCAAGCCTTGTTTGCCCAAAAGTCCACCTATTTGCCTTGTCCATTGATATTCTTCATGTTGCATCTACTATCACTTCACAACCTCTTGTTGCCGTGCCATATTGAAGCCATAACCCAAACCTATGACCATCTATGGCTGAGCAAAAGATCCTTTTGGTCGAGCTTTTGAATGGTTAAAGAAAGGTCAAATTATTTTGTCCTTTGTTAATTTCAGTTTTCAATTGTTTCTATATTGTTTTGGTTGTATATTCATATGTTATATTATTTATGTTATTGGTTGCATACAAGATCATATCTTAGCTCTCTCCACTCATTTGAATCCAATGTCGTGATGTGTCGTGCAATCGTGCTTTCTGGATTTGTTTTGTGTGACTCGATTCGCTAACTCCAGCATAAAAGGTGAGTATTCACGCTTGACATTTATACTTATATAACTGTGAATTGACACCAAGTGAATCTGTAGAATTATTATATCATGTTATACCTGCCTGTGATATGAATTATATGATGTTAAACATGTTTGTAAACTTGTCATATCATCTGTTACTGCTGTATGTTGCCATACTTTTTATTTATATCTATTTAGCACACCGCGAGCTCCCTGTAGAATAGAATCACTATCGGTTAAAATGAAACATACCTGAACGGACTTTAGAATAAGGAAAAATCGTTATGGGCTGAAATGATTGGCCTAGCGAATTTTATTTATTTTAATTAACTTGGGATTGCGGGTTTGAAGCGATAGAACCCCGATTTTACTTTGTAAATTACGGATTGAAATCATATATTATCCATATCACTTGACCTAGGTTAGAAAATATTATACAGAGCCATGGTTACTATATATTATTTTCTTAAATATTAAAAGTATTTTTAAAATGTAAATTTATTATATTTTTGATTTAAATTGAATTAAAAATGATTTTTATAAGAATTTATGATTTTTCTACAAGTTAAATATGTTCAGTAAATGAATGGTTAAGTTGAAATTTGAAATATAAATAAATTTTGAAATTTATGATTATTTTATTTAAAAATGAAGTTTAAGTTAAGTAAATAAATATGATAATTGGATTTAAATTTGAATTTAAAATGAATTAATAAAGTGTTATTAATTTTTATATGAATTAAAATGGTTAAATAAATGAATGCTTTAAAGTGAATTTTGAAATATAAATTAATATTGAAATGTGAGATTTGGTTTAAGAATATAAGTTAAGTTAAGAAAATAAAATGTAAATGTAGTTTAATTTATGAAATGGTAAATTAAATTAAAGTGTAAAGTAAATGAAAATTTAGAGAAATTTGTACACTGAATTTAATAAGTGAATTATTGAGAAATTTGATATTTATTTGTAAAGTTTACTTTATAAAAGTCATAAGTTTAGGGGTATTTAAATGAACATTTTGAGTGTAAAATATGAGTTTTCATAAATTAAAATGGTTTAAATTGAAGTTTAATTGTTGCTGAAATCGGATTGAAAATCTTGAAATTTAATAACAGCACTTCAGAAATGCTATCGTTTCTGAAGTTAACTTAAATTCAGTTGTAAAGGATATTACAGCACTTTGTAAGTGCTGTGGTTGATACAAGTGAACTAAAGGCTAAAATTAATTAAGGGCTATTGCAGCACTTGTTAAGTGCTGTAGTTGCAGAAACTAAACTTGATCCTGAAACTAATAAAAGGGCTACAGTAGCACTTGTTAAGTGCTGCAGTTGGCTGAATTGAATTATTCTTTTAATTTGAACACTGAATTATTACGGCTGTTTTGTAAATGCTATCTTTGCTGAATTTAACTATTTTTCAACTAAACTTAACTATTTTTCAGCAGTTTTTAAATGCTGTCTTTGCAGAAATGAATTGTTTTCAAACGTAACTTACCACAACATTTTCTAAGTGCCGTGGAAAGCTGAAATTTCACTGTTTTAATGTATTTAAGTGAATAAATGAACTCTGAAAAGAGTAAATTTTTGGGAATTGAATGTTTGATTTGTAAGTATAATAACTTTATTTTTAAATTGTTTAAATGGAGTATTTTGATTTGAAATATAAACCATTTTTGAAATGTAATTTGAAATGGTATTTAAAATAATATGATATTGGATTTATGAAATGAATATTTCAAAACTAAGTAATAATGAAGTTATATTTGAGATATATGAAATTATAAAATTTAGTTTGAAATGTGGGATATGAAAGCTTTGAAATATACTAAAAATTGAATAGTTTATTTTATGGACCAAATCTAGATGTGATATTTGAATTTTGAAATGGTTTGTTGGGAAACTGAATTTAATTGAAACTGATGGTTTGAACTGAATTAAATTGGCAATGTGAAAATTTGAGTTTAATTGAATAAATTTGTAAAATGTAAAAGAATTAAGGGAATGTTTCTTGATTTCAAATATATGATTTTGAAATGTTATGATTTTCAAAGTGTAATGATTTCAAGTATTTTGGTTTCGAAAGGTTATAACTTTGGAAGTAGTATGATTTTTGAAATGTAAATATATGTTTGAAATGGAAATGATAAACTATTTGATTTGAATATAGTTTTGAAATAGAAATGGTTTTGGTTTTGAAGTATTAATTATTATTTTTGAAATGTATAACCACTGGTTATAATAACGATTAGTTGTTAAAGAGACCGGGATCAGATATGGACATACTCTCTGTTGATACCGAAAACCACTTTAACAACTATGTATGCGGTGGAGATTCCAGAACGAAGTAGGATGGTGGCGACGATCCTATTGAGGTATGAACGTGGACCCGACTCCCGTGAGTTGGCTTAAGGTGGCTAAAATAGGAGAGATCGACGGGCCAAGTGAGGTAGCTCCTTCTATCGGACGCACTTCTTCGATTCTATACTCTTTCTTGTGGTTGATTTGATGGCCATCTTCCGATTTTGATTTGGGAGTGTGTTCCGAGGTGGGCAGTAGTGGCTACTATGCGTTACCACCAGCCCGGAAACGTAATTGATATATCTACCCTGCCATTGCCTAGTTGTGCCGTGTCACCTACCATATCGAGTCTTACTACGAGTTTGTTTTTCTCCCGTAGCCCATGGAGTATTTAGAGTAATCTCCCGATCTGGAGATATGCTGATACTGGACGGACTACTAGGACTATTACGTGTTGGGGGCTATATAGGTAACCCTTCAACGCTATTTTAAAGTAAGTTTATTTTACTGTAGACATTATTATAACAACGCAATATTACTACCTAGGAAATAGTTTAACGGATCCTTAGAGGATGGGCGGTCCCAAGCATCCTTTAAGTTACTTGTACTTTACAACAGTTCACTTGAGGTTGTTTACACTGTATAAGTATGTATGTCCTGACTCAAGTGTTTTGTGTTTTGCTTTACCCTCGGGTCAGCCTGAGTATTCACAGCTTTGGATTTCTCTTTCTGGAGCTAGCAATTGCTGGAGATTCTGCTTATTTTGTTATCTATCTACTTCTGTTTCAGTTGTTCTATTTTAACTCTTGTATTAGTGAACTTCTATGTATCTGGGATTTCTATTGTATTTGTTTTCATACTGATATTATGTATTTGTTTTTGAGACTTTGTTACAGTAGCTTCATGAACTACTATGGTGTTTTAATTTCCACTGCGAGTTATTCTGATATTTCTGTGTCTGTGATTCTGTGTGATGATTTTATTTGCTTCAAATTTTATTACAATGCGGTATTTTGAGCAATTCAAGTCCGACATGTGCGGATGCGAATGGCTGAAAATATCGGGTTGTTACAACATCTATCTATTATTTTTAAAATAGTTTGAAACGAAACCCGGTATTTAGTTCTTAATTTTCTGTTAATTAATAGTTTTAATTATTGTAGTGGAATGGAATGTAACTAATTAATAATTGGAACCTCTAAATAAAATAGGAGATTAAATGCTAGGTTATGAATGAAATTACAAGAAAGTTGAAATTTGTAACCTATAACGGATATTATTTTTTGAACATTAAATTAATTAAAAGAAATGAGAAAAACTTGTATAACTTTCAATTACGTTCTTAAAGTATATATATATATAACTTACCAAATATTAAAAGTTGTAACGTTTAATAAGAAAATGTAATGGAAATTGTACGAGAAAATTTGTGTAATGAAAATGTTCAATGAATTGCTTTTATAAATAAGAATTGATGTTATAATTGTTATAAACTTAAGTTATAACTTGGAAGGTTACTGTAATAAAATGTGATAGAAAAGGGATCATTGTAAGTAAAAGATTATAAGCTTAAGTTAATGAATTGATAGGCTAAGTAATTGGATTGAACATGAATACTATAAATAAATGATTGTAAATAAATGAAAATGAGTAATAAATAAATGAATTTATGTAAGTATAAATGCGAACAGATGAAATGAACAATGAATGAAGGAATTGGAATAAAAATTTAGTAAGAAGTAAATGAAAAATTAAAGAAAGAAATCACTGAATGAAAAAAAGGATAAACAACAAATGTTGTGAAAGAAAATTTATAAGAATAAACTTAAATAAAGTAAGAATTTGTTGTTTGTTTTGGTTTATGGTTGTTTGGGCAAGGATACTTTAAAATTGTTTGGATATATGAATAATCTATTCAGTTTTATCTAAGACTGTTGAGTAAAGGGTATACTTAATAGTTTATTTTTCATTCTATACAATTTAATGGTGTCTAAGCCTGAGCTAACTACTTGTTTTAGTTGATGTGGATGAATAAATTAATTTGTGTTGATTGTATATGATAATTGTATGTTGGTTGCAAGTGATTATTGTTTATATTGATTGCTTGTTAGTGGTTGAAACAACTTTAAATATTTCATTTTATATAATTATTAACTCTTTTCGGATTATATAAGTGGAATATAGGTTATGAAAGCAATTGCTACTGCTTTTGGTTTCATAAAATAGGCGTTAATTGCCCGACAAATATGTACGTTCTCGGGTTACGTTTTATAGCGATATTATAGTGTTTTCCCGCTGTTGAGATATATTATTTTGGAAAATTATGATATATATTGATATTATTATTTCTCCCAAGTCTCTCTGTACAAAGGAGACTCTGCCAAATTTTTTTCAAAATTTTTTGACTTAGAAAATTTTGAGAAATTTTTTCCAAACTTTATTAATCTGAGTATAAAAGGATTTAAGTGTTTATAAACTAATAGATTTTATTTAAATTATTTGATTTTTTAAATTAATTGTTATGAATTTAATTTTTTTTAAATAAGATATATTACTTAATTCCTCCTTTTCCCTTCTCCTTCCTTTTCGGGGACGAAAAGTTTTGAGTGGGGGAGAGTGTAACGACCCGTAATTTTCAATGATTTAAATTTGTTAATTTAATATGATTGTGTAATTAAATATTGAAAGAAATAAAATCGTATAACTCTAAAATTGATAACTTTTACATATAAGGTCGGATTTACATGCGGTTTGTTCTACTTCGATCGTATTGAAATTTTAGGCACTTTGAAACCTATTTGGTTGAATTCTGAGACCGTTCAATTTTAAGCCTTTAATTGGATTTTAAATCGATTTAAAATCAAAGATGGGTGTTTTAACCCACTCACAACTACTAAATTATGTTATATTAGTTAATTGAATTAGTGATGTGATTAGAAATTGATTGGTTGATGTTTATATATTTAAATTGTCATCCCAGTTAAATATGGCTTTTATTGAATTTAATCATTATTTAATTTAATATTGAATTTTAATTTTCAACCAAATACTTATTATTGATAATCATCTAATTGTTGTCATTTATTGGTTGATTTGGATAACGATCGTGATGGATGTTTGATTCTCTATATTGGATGACTGGATGTTATAATTTTATATTATTATAACAATGCAAGTTCCCTATGGGTTGAAATGATATATACCCAAACGATCTATAGATTAGGGAAAAAGCGTTATGGGTTGAAATGATAAACCTAAGCGATTTTATGGATTTTGAATTTTTATTCAGGATTGCGGGTAGATTTGATATATATCCGTGGATATAAAATATTACGGATTGAAATGATAAATATCCGTATCACTTGACAATAGGATAGAAAATTATGTACGGATACTGGAGCGGTTAAATTAAATAATTTTGAATCTTTAAAATTTTAATTTAGTTAAATCATATTTTGAAGAAAACTTGATTTATATAAAGTGAATTATTTTCGAAAATCTGAGTTTTAAATGTTGAAATTGGAATTGGTTTAAATTGAAATTTTAAAGTTAGATTTGAAGCATAAATAAAATTTATCAAAATTGAATTGTTGAAATATTTAAACAATTAAACTTCGAAATTTGCTAAATTTGAAATAGTTATGTTATAGTTCAAGCATGGATTTGGAATCGATATTGATTAAATGGTTTTAAGGATGAAGAAATTGTATAATTTGATGTTAATTTCAAATTTATTATTTTAATATAAACTGTTAAAAATGCTATTTTAAATACTAATCAACAAGATTTTCAAACTATCAAACTAAGTTAATATTTTTTTAAATATTTTAAACCATTTTATCAATTTAAACTATTTTAATATAACTTAATCAATTTTAATCTATCTAATCCAATTTAATCTATTTTATACGATTTTAAACTAATTAACCTATTTTAATCTATTTTAAAATTGTAAAATCTATTTTAAACTTATTCGATTTAATCTATTTTAAATTTATTTTAAATTTATTTAATCTATTTTAAATCCATTTAATCTATTTTCAATCTATTTTACTTCTACTAAAAGTATTTTAAACTATTAATCCATTTTTTAAAAGTATTTCAAGCCATTTAAATTATATTTTCAAATTATACTAAACTATTAAAACTATTGTAATTATCTATATTATTTTCTAAATTCTAAATCGTAAAGTGGAAGTGATTATATTTAAATCCCTCCTTTAAAAGTAAATATGGTCAAATAATGTTATAACCTAAGTTGGGATTTGAAATGATAGTTGCAAATGAAATGACATTTGAGTAAAATGATAACGTCGAAATAAGAATTTATTTAATCTATCTTATCGATAATTTCAAAAGTGAATATGATTTCAAAATTCAAAATGATTTCGAAAGTGAATATGATTTCAAAAGTGATATGATTTGGAAAGTGATATGGTTTGAATTGGATATGATATTTTGATATCAATATGAAATGGTTTTGAAAATGTAAAAGAACCATCCGGAGTGAAATAAGCTTTTGGTTGTTAAAGAGACCGGGATTAGATATTGTCATACTCTCTGCGAATACCCAAAAACACTTTAACAACTATGTACATGGTGGAGATTCCAGAATGAAGTAGGATGGTTTGGCGAACGATTCTGTATGAGGTATTTACATAGTCCCGACTCCCGTGAGTCAACTTAGATGTGACTAAAATAGGAGGCATGCTAGACCAAGTGAGGTCATTCCTCCTATCGGACATTCTTCTTCGATACCATATTATGACTTTGTGATGATTTGGTGGCCACCCTTTGATATTGATTCTGGGAGTGTGTTCCGAAGTAGGCGGTAGTAGCTGCTATGCATTACCACCAGTCCGGATCTGCAATTGGTAGAATCCTACCCTAGCATTGCCTCGAGTGTCGTGTTTACATGCCCTATCGCGCCTTTTACGACTTTGTTTTGTGCCATACCTATGGAGTGCCCTTTGAGTAAACTTCACAAAGGAGCTTACAGTACTGTATAGACAATGGGAATATAAAAATGTGTTAAAGGGGATATGGGTAATTCCTTAACGCTATTCTAATACTTTACTTTACTGACACTATTATAATAGCATATTGTACTATGTATGTAGATAGTTTAACGGGTCCTTAGGAGATGGGAATGCTGAACATATGTTAAGTTATTGCACTCATGTTGACACTGGATAGGAGATGTCAAACCCCGTAAACATTTCTGACGCTGTTACACTCATATTTATTTACAGTCGATTTAACTTACATAAGATCTTTTAGTTCTAACTCGAGTGTTTTGTCTTTTCAATTCACTCGGGTCAGTCTGAGTTTTCAGTTTATCGAAGATTGCTTTCTGGAGGACGAAAATGAAGATTTAATACTGTTATTATTTATTATATTTATTCCACTGCAACATGTTGTTCCGCTTCACTATTTATATATTTATGTTGATGTAACTCTGGTTTGTATTGTAAAGGTATAATCAAAAGTTCTTTGTAAACAGTTTCATGAACCGTTTATTTGGTAATAATATTTTGTCATTCCGCTACGAGATTCTATAGTTGTTTTCTTTCTTTCCCTATTTTTCTTATTTACCCCATAATAATCCTCCCTTTTGAATGGTTTGAGTTTGACATGTGAGGTTTATTGTCGATTTAAACTATCCAAAAAGGTTGATCGTTACATTATCCACATTAGAACTTAAGTTTATATTCAATTCTATTCGATAATATCCCAGTCCATTCTCAATTCACTTTGGACTATCCCATACTTAAGGGTGTAAATATTTCGCAAATTAAGTTTATTTTCACATAACACTCTTTTACCTCCAAAGAGGATATATACAATACCAGATTTCTTTTACTTAACTTGGATGTTCAACAAATTCAAGACTAGTTTTTAATTCTATCACCACAATTTCATAAGTTACAAAAATTTATTTCTTTAATTTTCATAAAACACTTAGTTTCAATTTCTAAATCAAATATGGAAGTCCCAACAGTTCGAAATAATCGGAATTTCCATTTTATTTCAATAAATGAAAACCAACCAAATAACAAGTCAAAATGAAATGCAAAGCCAAACTACTCTAATGCATAGGATATTTTGGTCCATATAATATTACTTTACTGAAAATTTATGAATTAACCACCCGATTTGTAACAACCTTGATTTGGAGATTACTTGTCAATATTAAATTATAATGATAATTATAATTTAATATTGTGATTTAAATTAAAATTGGAGAAATTAAATTGTTTGTTTGGAATAAACAAAAAAATTAGAATTAAAATTGTAATAATATAGTTTAGAACTTTATTTTATTCTATTTAGGTTGATAATAAATGGAATATGGGCTTTAAATGAAAAAATGATTTTATATAAGAGAAAATGCAATAATTAAATTAATTATTGCCCTTTTACTTCGTTTAATAATTTTTAAGAGAAGTATTTTTTTAAGGATAGTTATTAATTAAAAAGGTAGAAATTGGTTTAAAAATATGTATTTACTATAAATTATGTTTGGAAATGGTTTAAAATATTTTTATAAGTAAGAAAAGTATTTTTGTAGAATTTTAGAAGTTAAAAACAATATTTTATTCATTTATTTGAGTAAATGGTGTATTTTTGTTAAATAAAGGAATTTAATAATTAAAAAAATTTAAAATACAAATTTATCTTTAAATTTGATAGAAAATATTTTATTTTATATGTAGACAGGTTTTCAAAATTTTCTTTTGTAAAACTTGAGAGAAAAATGCAATTTTTTTAAAAAAAAAACCTACTCCGGAGAGTAGAGCTAGGGAATTCAGCTGTCTGCCACACTGACCCCCCCTTTTAAGCTAGCCCAGCACAGAGATTTGCTGCCCCAACCATTTTGTTTGTATATATGTGATATATGCACATATATTGTTTTGTGTTGATTAATTTCTTAGGCCATACTAATTTATTTTTATTTTTGGGTCCATTAGCCCATTATCATTTAGCCTGACTTGAGAAAGTGAGAAAAAAATATAGCTGTATGTTCATTTCTTCAGTCCATATTCTTCCAGTAGTAAGAAAATAAGAAACCCTCTCCAAAAATTGCAAAATCCAAGCAAGTTTCTTCATTAAATTCAATCAAATTAAAGTCTTTTTGCAATCCAGTGATAAATCAAAGGTAAACAACTCCATATCACTCAATTTCATCAAAGAATATCATGTTATAGTAGATGTTTTTCTAGTTTTACTGTATGTTTTTCTTGAATGTTCTGTATCTTCTTCCTACAGGCTCTTGAAGACCAAATTCACCTCCAAGCTTCAATTTTGCAACCAAAATCCAAGTCTTTCCATTGCAACAACAAGGTGAGTTACAAAAACTCACAAATTCTGACCAAGCAAAGCTCAAATCGTCAAAAACAGTGAATAATTTTCTCTTTGTAGTTATTTTATCTCAGCTTGTAATTTTTTTTCTGTTGCTTCTTTGAAAGCTTATAACTTTTAATTCCTACAACAAAATGCATCCGAATTTATTCTAGCTAGTAGTTTATATTTTGAACTTTGTATCTGCAAAATTTGGTTGAAAAATATTATCATTTGAGTGTTCAAATCTTTGCTGCAAAATCAACAAAAACCCAAATTTTTGCCTGGGCATATTTTGTTTCAGTTGCTGCAAACATGGCCTGAGTACATGTTTGAGACAGCATAAATCTTTTATTTCTTATTGGAATCCGTCGATTCTTTTTTGTTTGAAAGATAAAGTTTTGTACTATATATATGTCAATTTTCAGCTCAATCTAAGGTTGTTTGTGCCTCTGTTTCTTGCCTGAAATTTGAACCCGAGATTGTTTTCAGGCCTGTACGTTTCTAACTTTTCTGAACCGTTGGAAACATGGCCCGAGTTCATGTTTAAGACAGTGAAAACTTTTCGTTTCTAGTCAAAATTTATTGATTCTTTTTTGGTTTGAAAGATGAAGTTTTCTAGTATATGTATACCCATTTTCAGCTCAACATGAGGTCATTTGGTCCTCTGTTTTAGACCTGTAAATTGAACCCAAGATGTTTTTCAGGCCTATGCACTTTTTTGTTTTTGAACTGTTGCAAACATGGTCTGAGTCCATGTTTGAGACAGCATAACTTTTTAATTTCCAATCACAATTCATCAATTCTTGTTTTGTGTGAAAGATGAAGTTTACTATTATGTGCACACCAATTTTTAATTCAGCCAGAGATCGTTGGCCATCTGTTTCATGTCGGAAAGTTGAACCCATAGAAGATTTAAGACCTGGGTATTATTTTGCCCATGCATTTTTATGTTCGTTTTCCATCTGAATTTTGACTTTTAGTTCATATTTTTGTGATATTTCTGAATTGTTTTGAGGGCTATGATGCTTATCAATAGGCTAACCCAATTTTGATGAATTTGAAATTCAAATTTGAATTTGAAATTCAAAATTTGAATTTGAATGACGGTTTGAGTGATTTCTTTGATTTCGAGCACGGATTTTTCCATACGATTTTGAAATAATTTTTAAATAAATTAGAATTTAAAATAATTATTACATATTTTTGAATTATTTTAAGCTATAAAATCAATTTATTCTCTATAATAAGGGAATTTTCAAATATTTTTTTCAAAATTGATTTCGAAAAATGGTTTTAAAAGCTTGTTTTCTCAAGAAAAATTATTTTATGTATAAAATACACGTTTTGCACTATTTAAGCGAATAAGAATGAGAATGAGAAGGAGAATTAAACAGTTTGGCAATACACTTGGTATGAGATACGTGTGTTTATCTTATCGGTTAATTCACGACTTGTCCATTTGATCGTTTTGATCTTCGTTACGAGTTTGCCGATGAGATGAGGTAAACTTTTTACTGCTTTGAGTGTGAAACTTACTAGCGGTTATAAACCATTTAGTGCAAACGTGTAGTATAGGACACACGTTAACACTATTCGGGTTCCTATCCGAAAGTTTGTGACACATTTGTCTAAGAGACGTATTTGCCAGTACTGGACCTTCGGGTCATTTGTCCTTCGGGATGTTTGTCAAAGAGACGCTTGTCATTACGACGTATATGTCCTTCAGGATGTTGTCCTTCAAGATGTTTGTCTAAGAGATGTATTCATTTGTCCTTTGGGACGTTTGTATAAGAACCATGGCGCCTTATTTGAGATAACGGTACTTGGCGGGCTTCGGCCATTAGCACGTGCCATATCTTTGATACGATTTCATTGATTTCCTTGTGATTTTCCTAGTGTATCACCTTTTTACATTATTGGCCATTTGGGCCACTCGAGATATTTCATATGGCAATTACATCTTTGGAAATTGAACTCCTTATCGAGTTCTATATTTGAGATTTGGGTTTGCCAACACTTGGCGTTTATTTGAGATTTATACTCTCCTATTTGGAGATATATGAGATTGCCATTTTTGGCGTATTTTGTGTTTGAGACTTCTTTTTTTAGAGAATATTTTTGTGATTTCTATTTATGGTGAGTTTTGAGCTTGAGATTTGGGATTCTCCTATTATGGAGATATGGTTCATAGAAACCATTTTAGTGGCTTTTGGGATTTCGCCGATGATATGAGGCATTTATTATACTTAGTGTTATTTGGTGTGTTTACCTATTTCGAGGACACACTTAATTACCTTATTTGAAGTAGTGGCATGCTCTTATTGTTGTTTTTTCTTATTCAAGAGGATATCTTACCCTTTATCTTATGCTCATATTACCTCTTATCCTTATAAATCGATTTGTTTAGCTAGAATGACCCGTGTATTTTATGGTTAGTCAGACCGAGTTTTTTCAGGTTAGATACCTACTTTCGGACTTTACTTGATGCTTCCACCTTGGATATCTGCTTATCTCCTTTTGTGGTTTTATAGTCATTTTGTATGACTTTGATATGTACTTATTGTTTTGATTCGTATGTATATTGTGGTCGTCATACCACTTACGATGTATTATTTGTATTGTATTGGGATGTATCAGTATATATGTATGTATGTGTGTGTGTGTGTGTATGTGTGTATATATATATATTTGTTTGCTGTTCTGTGGTGTGTTATGCATTTAAGTTGTTGTATTTTGTTCTGATAGATCCTATAGCCACATGTAGTTTGCATTAAGCATTTATTGAATATGTCGATCCACTTGAGTTGGAAAAAAATATAGAGCACTAATCGACGTATTCAATAGATATTTAAGACTAGACTATAGATGGTCGCTTCTAACTAGCCATATTCTCTGCATTAGCAGACAGTATTACCAAGTAATACTCGTTGTTAATGTGGGTCTCGGGGTAGGGTGTCACATGGTTTTTATTGTAAATAATTTTGAAATAATTATATATATATCCCTTTTATATATCAAATCATACTTTTGGGAATATAAAATAAATTTGTTTTAACCAAGACAAAAACTTCTATGGAAAATCACTTTGGTAACAATCCCTCACTTAGAAACCCAAAAATGAATATCGATGATACTACAATCATCATCAAAATTATTTTCCTATGATCAAAGAAAGTCAGTGCTTCTATCTCCTTTAAAATCCTTTTAAAAATATTTCTATTCCAAATAAACTTCTAAATAGTACGATTGTTATTTCTTCCAAACTTTGGAAACCTTTTCCAAAAATACCGATGTACAAATTCTCAGCTTAAATTCGGTTTTTCTTATAAAACACAATTTTAAATTATACTTATATAATTTTCACTTCCTTATGTAAAACCATTTCACAAACGTATATCTTTATTTAGATTAAAATAAACAACTTTATTAAAGTTAAATTTTAACCCAATGTTATCACTAAATGCATTATAGTCCAATTGTGAAACTGAATTCATAAGATGTTCGGTTCAATGCTCCCACAATTACTATTTATCCAACCAATGTATTGAAAAGGATAAAACTTCTCCTAATTAATCACAATAGTCAATGCCCACAAACTGGTCGGGCACAATTACTTAATTAATTAATAATAGCCAATGCTCCTACTGGGTGAGCATGACTAATCAAACGATAAATGATAATAATTGAATATTTTCATTCCCTAACAAATAGCACATCATTAACAATTATACTTAATTTATGAAAATTATTCCTTTATAAACAGAATATAAATCTTGGTATAATTTTTTCATTTACCAATTTTCAAAAACAATATAGTGTCTATTTGCCTTATTCAAATGTTTAGAAACCCCTAGCGATATCTTAGCATCCCATGTCTCTATCAGAAGTCATAAGCCACTCAACCGATAAATCAACATAGCCTAAAAAAATTTCTAGCACCAACAAATATGCACTCTTATTTACAATATACTCAAACTCATCTTAGGGTCTCACCTACCCTATCTCAAATGACTTAACTCCACCATAACCTAGGTGTTCGTTCAATTTAAACTCTAATACACGTGCAATGACTCGCATTTTCGACCCTCAAAAGTTGACACTATTACATCCGTGACATTTATGTGCCAAGCTTCCAAGTCTGAGCTTTCCAACATATAAAAATCATCAAAATCATATTTATGGTTTGAAAGTTATGTCAAATATACTTTCAGGTTAATCTTAGAAATTTTAAAATAGGACAGAAATGTCTATCCACTTTCAAACCCATTTTAAATTGAAATAAGGAAAAGTTTTCAAAATTGTAAAAAGAAAACTTATAGCTTACTAAAAGTCCTTTCGTTTACAAAAAGACTGAGCTCATTTGGAACTATAATTCTTAAGTTATTGCCATTTTAATACAACATTTTACAATTAAATTTTCATCTTTCAACCAATTTAAAATTTGATATTTTCTCACACCATTCTAATTTCAAACTTTATTTTCAAAACAAGCTTTCTATACTAAATCATTGATTCCAAAATCCTCTTTTCTTTATAAATAAGACATTACAAAATTTTGATTTACTTCATGAAATTTTCTTTTAAAAGAAACCATCCACCATTAGAAATATATTCATTACTTTTCACAAACAAGTTCTCCAACAACTAATTTTTTTAAAACTCAATTTGAAAGAGATAGATAGTTCCTTAAAAAGAAAGTCATTTCATCTAAAATAAACTCTGGATTTACATATTAAATTTTTAAAATTATTCTCCCAATTTTAAAATAATTGAATCTCATAACTTATTCTTTTATTATATCTTATTTATTCTCTCTTGCCGTAAAATTAAATTGCATCTTATTATTAACATGAAATTAACTTGGTTTGATAATTAACTTAATATTGTTTTCAAAAGAATTTTGCAAACTAATTTCAACCAATTTTTATTACTAATAAAATTTTAAGCAAAAGCTTACTCATGAATTTATGCTAAAAATCTAAATTTGGCATTTCACTAATTCCTCTTAAGATAAATTTTAAATCTTATCTTCCAATATTATTTAAATAACCGAATACCAAACAAATTTTTAAAATCATCATTTATAACTTTGTACACAAATATTTAATTGATATTTCAATTCTCTACTCAAGTATTTCCTTCCCTTGAATACATCATTTTCTTATCCAAATCATCACATAATATTTTCTTAAAATAAGGATATCTCTTTGATTAGGATTATTTATTTTACTTACTCAAATCATCATGTTATATCATTATTTGTATTCTTATAGGTTATACTTACATAACCAATTACAAGCTTAATCATATTCAATTTCATAAGTTTAAATTAATTTGATGGCATTGCCTCGTCATTAATTTATAGTAAATAACCTCATCGATTGGCTGCAGAGTTGACCAAACGAGAAAAACTGCCTCACCACTCACCCGATAATCTTTATGGTTTAGTGGCTGCATTTGCCATTTAAAAAGATTGATGTTCAAACTCACTTTAATTTATTTTCTAACTTTTATATTACTTTTAAATTTACTATGTCTGAGTGTTTCATCATAGTTTTTAGAAAATTCCTGTCGATAACATTGATCGAACGCATCAATCAGAATTCTTAAAGCATTCGATGTACAACCCAACATAAAATCATTTCTCTATATGACAAATATACCTCTTGTATAATTTCACAAAACATTCTTTGCTTGTCTCAATAAAATATTCCAATTATACTCATCAGTATTCTTCTATTAGAAAGATTTTTAATTTAGTTTGTTGTATTTACTCATCGTCAACGAATACAAGACGACTCATCGAGATTTCCTAGTATACTTGATTCTTAAGATTGACGAATTAAGATGGAATGTTCATTAACCAAACGGTATAACAAGCCACTCATGAGACTCATAACTAGTGCATAATACGATAAGAGCACCGCTATCCTCGGCAACTCGTAACTGGCGAAAATCGATGCAAAGTCAAACAGAGGAAAGATACCAGCACCACACAATTAATCGAACATGACATTGATCATAAGCAATGGATACTCGTTCTAAAGGATAACTTGTTAAGCTTTGAAAAAATGGATGCAAAGCCTAAAAATACCCTCAAGTTTCATGACAAAGATGACCGTGGCATCCCACGGTAAAGATTGGACTGAATGAATTACTTATCTTCAAACTTCTACAATCACTTTTAGAGTTTCTCATTTCCTTAGTGAACATCCTTGTGGAAGCATGGCTATCAGTCGGAGAACCAGGAATGAGGTCAATATGAAATACGAATGCCCACTTGGGTGGCAACCCGAATGGACTCAAATACCTCAACAAAGTCATAATAACCGGAGTTCGAGATATATCATCAACATCTTGAAACACAAGAGTGAATATAGATACTTCATAATCATCATTAACATTCCGAAGAACAGGAGACAACAAATCAACCGAATGAGGATACTTAAATATATAATCCTTCAAACCACAGAATGCGGCTTGATAATATACAAGCCGCTCCATCCCAAGATATAAAATAGCGTGCAAATTCGCATGGAAAGAAACGCTACAAGAAACAATCCCATATCCTCATCCATCATGCCAAATATTGAGGATCCCCTCAATAGGATTTGCAATCCTCAAAGACATAACCAGACAAGAATTATTCAAAAGCATAAACAAATTCCTCCTATATGGATGGGTGTCAAGCACCCTTATCGAAGTGGACTTGAATAAAACAATCACGATTAGGATTACTCCTAAGATAAGATATCATCAATAATTATCAAATACTACAAAATAAATATATTCCTAGACACATCCCAAACTTATATCTACTCCAAAGAACACAGAAAGGCTATGGACACAACGATTAAGGGATTTGTAACACTCGTACTATACTTGGATGTATCGTGATATATGTTTGTGTTCCGTGTTTATCATATTTTGTTCTGAACTCAGCTTTGATATCAAGCTATGACACCCTACCCCGAAACCCACATTAACAAAGAGTATTACTGGGTAATACTATCTACTAATGCGAAGAATAGGACTGGTTAAGAGCGACCATCTACAACGTTGTCTTAAACATCTACTGAATACGTCGATTTATTGCTCTATATTTTTTTCTCATGTGGATCGACATATCTAATAAATGCTTAATACAAAACATAGTGGCTAATAGGTTTATCAGAACAAAATACAACAACAGAATGTATAATATATCACAGAGCAGCAACAAATACACACACACACACACACACACACAAACATATACACTAATACATCCTATTACAATACATAATGTTACATCATAAGTGGTTCAAAAACCACACTTTATACAACGAGTCAAATAAATATATATATCAGAGTCAAGCAAAAGGACTACAAAACTACACAAAGAAGATAAGCTGATATCCAAGCGGAAGCATCAAAGAAAATTTCAAAAGTAGGTATTTAACCTGAAACAACTCAGTTTGACCCGAGTATATAAAATTACACGGGTCAGTCAAGCTAAAATAATCAGTTTAGTAAGATAAGTGATAATATGAAGCATAAGGTAAGGGTGATAATTCTTCTCGAATGAGAAGAAACAATAGTAAGAACATGTCCATAACTCTAGTGAACCAATATCACTTAATTGTATGAAACCTCAAAGGAAGTAAACTCAATGATAACAATCAATTAAGAATCATAAATGCCTCATATCATCGGCGAAATCCCTAAAGCAATTATAATGGCTTCGATGAACCATATCTCCTAAATAGGAGAAACCACAAATCACAAATCTCGCCAAAATGGCAAACACAAATATGTTCTCATAATAGGATAATCCTAAAACTCGAAATTTGCCTCATCTCATTGCCATATACAAATCTAAAAAGGCTAAAGAATGGCAATATGAATCACAATATAAATAGAACTCTACTAAGAGTTTGAAACTCTAAATGTAATCACCATATAGTCAATACTGCAGCACTTAGGCTAAATAAATAACTCAACAAAGATGACTATAGAGAAAACATATATAAATAATCAAAACTCTAGAAATCATCAAAAACTCATAACTCGAGGAACTCAATTAAGGGTTCAAAACTCAGAAAATCTCATAACTCGTGGAACTCAATTAAGAGTTCAAAACCTCATAAATGAAATCACCAAATGTATATATATAATCTCATATAGCTCTAGGCTATATAAAATATTAAAAACAACATCTCAAAATGGTGAAATCATAATAAAACACAAAACTTAGAAAATCCCGAATTGGCCAGATCCTCAATTGCATGCCGAAGCAATGATGCACGTGCTATCCTCGTGTCTAGTATTATATATTAGGTACCTATCTCTTGACGACCGAAATCATAATACTCATGACGACCGAAGACGTAATAACTCATGATGACCGAAGTCGTAATAACTCATGATGACCGAAGTCATAATACCTCGTGACGATCGAAGTCGTAATAACTCGTGATGACCGAAGTCGTAATACTTCGTGATGACTGAAGTCATTATAACTCGTGACGACAAAAGTCCTAATATCTCGTGATGACCCGAAGATCTATAGTACTGACACAACCCGTGAATGTGTCACGGACTCTCAGATAGGAACCCAAAAATTGTTAACGTGTGTTGCGTACCATAAGTTCTCACTTAACGGTTTACTATCTGCTAGTCAATGCCACATAAGAAAATGGAAATCATCAAAATCATAAAATTACAAAAAGCTCATAGCTAGCCTTGTATCATCGACAAGTACAAAAAGACCTCGTGATGGTTTCTCATAAACCATACTCCTAAAATAGGAAATCTTAAACTTAAGACTTGCTTCATATCATCGGCAAGTATAAGAACATCGTGACGGTTCTCATTGACCATAACTCCAAAAAATAGGTGATCTTAAACCTCAAAACTCATCAAAGGATGGAAATCTCAAATAATTCCTAAAAACAGGAATTCATAAATCTCAAAACATGCCATGGAACGGCAATCACAAATATCAACCCAAAAATCCATAACCTCGAACGGACATATCCGAAATTAATCGAAAACGTAACACATGTGTCCCGTACCACATGTTTTGCTAAATCATTTAATTCTCTTCCTCATATGTTCGAAGAGTGAAAAATAGTATATTCGTATATAAAATAATTTGCTTGAGAAAACTGGATTTTAAAACAATTTGTTGAAATCATTTGGAAAACAATTCTTTAAAAATTCTCCTTATTATAGGAAACGAATATATTTTAATAACTTTAAAATAATTTAAAAATAATTTGTAAATATTGAAAAATATTTATTTCAAAAGCCATTTAAATTAGAAGATTACTTCGAAATTCATTTTATAAAAACTGTGCTTGAAACAAAAGAAATCGATGGAAATCACCGAAATTCAACGTACGGAAATGCCTCAAAAACTCATCAATCCGGGAATCGGATTGGCCATAATTTTTTTTCGCATATGGATAAGTTAGAGCTCTTGAAAATAACCTCAAAATAGCTCAAGAACAAGTGGTAGAAAACCATAGCACCGAGGAATAAAAGCTCTATACAATTACAAAGGAAAAGGCCTAGAACAACATATATTTAGATCGACCTTTAAGAAGCCTAGGTTGACCGTAGGGTGGACCTGAGAGAGGCATGGGTCGACTTATAGGTCGACCTAGGCTACGAAAATTTGCAGACTTGAATTTCTAACTTCGGCTTGATTTTGCAGAGCATTTTGACATAGCCAGAAGATGATTTCAGCAATAAAATTTGGCATGCGCATAGAACAACAATCAAACTATAAACCAAAAAAATATGATCGCATTTCGTGGTAAGAACAAAGAGAAATAGCCACTCAAAGTGGCAACCAAAAAATTAGATAAAAATTGAAACTACAAATAATTGATATACAGTAAACATTTTTGCGTGATTTTCACAAGCAAATTTATGTTTCAGCTAGCAATTTGTGAGTTTTTGTATTTACCTTGCAGTAGTGAAGTTAAAACTCGGATTTGCCTGATAAAGTTTATGTCTTGGAGCAAGAAACAGCCTCAAATGCCTATAGGAGCTAAGAATAGAACATATAGACCAAAAGAAGAAAAGTTACAAACAATTCATAATCAAACTCAAGATTTGGTGAAATATTTCCTAGTATTGGATTTGATTACCCATGCTCTGTTTTTTTTGATGATTTGCTCTTTAATTTCAACAAGAATTGGAGTAAAATTTAATTTAGCAAAGAGGGAAGCCATTAATTTTCTCTACCGTTAATTTTTGAGAAGGAGATAGGTGAGAAAGAAGCAACGTACAGATTTCTCTTTTCCCACTCTTGAAGCCTCTAGATTAGGTTAATGGATCCAAACCCTATACCATCAAGCCCAATCCTATACTTAGTGAAAAATTCACCAAGTAATGTACATATTTTCTCTTATTTCATATATATGCACACATTTCCTTATTTTAAAACCCAAGTAAAATTTATAGACAAAAGTTTGTGTAATCCAAATTGTTTTCACAACAAAAATAAAATTTATGTTGACTATAAAAATCTATTTTTATCAATAAAACCTTATTTTCACTTAAATAACACTATTTACACTTTTTATCTCATAAAACGCCATTTTAAACATATGAATCTATACAAAAATTGTTTTCTTGTCAATTAAAGTACAATAAACCACTCTAATATTATTTTTACGTCAAAATATTATTTTTAAACAATATTTCGTCTTTTATATTTATAAAAATATATAAATACTTCTAATTTCTCCTTTATGATCAATAAAATTTCAATATTGGCAATAATTTACAATATCATTGCATTTACTCAAATTAAAATCACAAAAATCATTTTCTTTCCAAACTATCAAAATAAAGTTTTTAAAACTTTATTTTTCAACCAATTATATTTTTTTCAACAAATTAGTATGGAAAAGAATCTCTTTATTAATTTATTATCTCAAAATTAACCTTTTCTCATTATTCATAACTTATTCAACTTAAATTGCACCCAAATAATCTTAAATCAAATTTTATTCTCCCAAGTCTCATAGTTTATTTAAAATAAATAATTTTTGACAAAATTTTCATTTCCAGTTTATTTTATTTTCGATATTAAATTAGAACCATTTTATAATTTAATATTATAGGTAATCACTAAAACCAGGATTGTTACAGTTATGCATGGGTGAACTACTTGGAATCTTTGACTGTGTGCTTTATGCTCATCTAAAAGTCCTCACGATTATGCATGTATGGAACACATATCAAAATTGGTTGAAATAGGCGATGTTAACCCGCCTTTCGGCAAGGCCACAGATAGACAGATTTAACTAAAACAACTTCATGATTATCAAGGTTGGAATGTGATTGGTTCGGTTTTAATGGATGAAGTTCACTTGGGTATGCCACTCGGTTTGGAATTCGTTCGGCATGGAAGTCGCTCAGTAGGGAAGTCGCTCGGCATGGAAGTCGCTCGACATGGAAGTCGTCCGGCATGGAAATCGTCCGGCATGGAAGTCGTTCGACATGGAAGTCGGTCGACATGGAAGTCGTTCGGCATGGAAGTCGCTCGGCAGGGAAGTCGTTCGGCATGGAAGTCGCTCGGCATGGAGTCGTTCGGCATGGAAGTCGCTCGGCAGGGAAGTCGTTCGGCATGGAAGTCGCTCGACACGGATGTCGCTCGCCATGGAAGTCGTTCGGCATGGAAGTCGTTCGGCATGGAAGTCGTTCGTACCACGATGAAGAATGTTGGCTCGGCTATGGCCCTAATGGGCCCAGACTGCCAAGGAAACCCAGTAACTCGGGATTTGCCTATAAATAAAGCATGAGGGGGTTCGGAAAGGGGATCTTGTTTTTTCGTCTCTTTGACATTTCTATTTTCTAAGGCCGAGGCTACTTTACCATCTTGTAATTGTAATTGATTATTACAGAAATAAAAAAGAAATTTCTGGAGTGGACGTAGGCCGTAGTCAGCCGAACCACTATAAATTCTATGTTTTCACTGCTTTCTTTTTAATTTTGACTATTCTTCACATTATTACTGTCTACATATATTCTATCTATGAGTTGTGACTGTGATTTGATGCTTTCGCTTGGATTTGGGTGTTAGTGACCAATTTTGGCGCTAACATTTTGGTGCTTTCACTGAGAAGGAAGGATCTCGGGAATTTTGAAGCTAGGAGATTGGATTCTAGGAAACAATGGTTAGGTCATCAGCAAGGAAGCAAGTGATGGAGATGAGCAATCATGAGGGAAGTCAAGAGGCTTCCTCTGGAGCTGGAGCAGGTCAAGCATCCATCTACATCATCAGAAACGAGATGGAAGCAATGTTGAAAAGACAAGAGGAGATGATGCAGGCTCTTCTCAGACAATTTGCACAAGCAGGAAATGTAGGAGAGGGAATGGCTCAGTAGGGGGCAGCCCCCAATCTGCAGACGGCTATCAATCTGGATGGATTTAGACCCGGAGGCATACCACCAGGAAATGATGGACCAATCCATGGAGGGATACCAGATGACGCTGTGCAACCCGACACCAATAGGAGTGCAGGAGTACGAGATGAGGAGTATGTGCTAGAATTCCCTCGTGAACTCGAGGGGCAGACCGAATGCAACGGACAAGGATTACAGCTTGGGGACAACGATAGATTAGCAAAGATGGTCAGACGGGCTGTGAGAGGTGGATTGGTAAATAAAGACTTGGAGGATGTGAATAGGAGTCTCTTCGCTCCTACTATCAGGCAAGCTAGGAATCCACCGGACTTTAAGCTACCAATGTTGGATATGTATGATGGGAGAACGGATCCCACCGTTCACCTACGAGGTACATGAGGCATATTGAGGTGCTGGGGGCATCGGATGAGGTCATGGCTCGATGCTTCCCATTGTATTTGTGATGGATATCGCAGCTATGTGGTTCAGACAGCTGGAGAGTGGTTCTATCGGCACATGGACGGAGCTGAATGAAAATTTTACGAGACAGTTTTGGGTCCATATAGTTAGACCCAAGAACGTAATGACCTTGACATCGATGAAGCAATGGAAGGGAGAGTCATTCAGGAACTTCTTAACCCGATTTAACGTAGTAGTAGCCTCAGTGGATCGATCCAATCCGTCAATGGTTATGATAGCAGTAGTCTCAGGAATCGTGGATAATTCAGATTTCAAGATATCATTGGAACAGAACCCGTCGAGGGATCTCGAGAAGTTCTACCATAAAGCGGAAAGGTTCCTAAGACAGGAGGATGCACGGGCTGAGAGAGTAGGAAGAGAGGTTGAGGCTTATGTAGTGAGGGGTGGAGGTCCATCCAGGGAGGATCCAAGTAAAGATGATAAAAGAAAAGGGAAAACGAATGGCAACGGTGGCACTTCGAAGAGGCCTCGAAGGGGGTCGAAGTTTTCTCCTTACACGGATTTAACTAAGACTCTAGAAAGGATTTACTTGGATACTCGAGGGTGCCTCCAATATCGACGGCCGACAAAGAGAGAACCTTCAAAATACGAATGGACATCGGGAAAGCATTGCCTATTCCATGAGCTGGATGGATACAACATAAACGACTGTAGGCATTTGAGGGATATCATTGAGGAGCATGTAAGAAATGGTCATCTATAACAGTATGTCAGGAATCGAGCTATGGCAGTGGGACAGGAGTGACCACCAACTACCTTGAGCGAAGGTGGCACTGGATCTAGGCAATGTCAGCTCATTACCAACTAAACAGATTTATGGTTTTGAATAAGTAATAAAGCTCAAAGTAATACGGCTAGGTCACTTATACATGTACGAGATCGAGGACAGACCCTAGGCATGCTCTGAGATGACGAAAAACCATACTACTAGAGTCTATGAAATTTTGCTTCCTTTCTATTTTTCTGCAAACTTTAGTTTCCTCTTTCGTACCTTGGACATTTACTTTTCTTTGGTATGGTTTTGGAGTTTGGATTGAACTCCCGGTTTGGTTGGCTTTTTGGTTTTCCATTTTGGTTTGGATGATTGATTTTGGATTTGGATTTTGAGTAGGACTTTTGATATGGATTTCTGGTTTTCTGATTGGATTCAGATCATTGCAATAAACAGTCCAGGTTTTGCGATTACTGTCCCGACCGGAGAGACGGGACAGTGATCGTGAGTTACCCGTCCCTTTGCCCGAGAGCGATGGAATGCACTCGGGCAGAATGTAAAAAGTCCTTGGCCGGAGTGCCAAGGCCGGTGAATATCAAAGTCCTTGACCGGAGTGCCGAGGCCGGTGAATTTCAAAGTCCTTGGCCGCAGTGCCGAGGCCGGTGAATTTCAAAGTCCTTGGACGGAGCGCTGAGGCCGGTGAAAATCAAAGTCCTTGGCCGGAGTGCCGAGGCCGGTGAAAATCAAAGTCCTTGGCCGGAGTGCCGAGGCCGGTGAATATCAAAGTCCTTGACCGGAGTGCCGAGGCCGGTGAATTTTAAAGTCTTTAGCCGGAGTGCGCCGGAGTGCCAAGGCTGGTGAATTTCAAAGTCCTTAGCCAAAGTGCTAAGGCCGGCGAATATCAAAGTTCTTGGCCGGAGTGCCGAGGCCGGTGAATATCAAAGTCCTTAGCCTTAGTGCCGAGGCCGGTGAGTATCAAAGTCCTTGGCCAGAGTGCCGAGCCTGGTGAATTTCAAAGTCCTTGGCCGGTGTGCTAAGGCCGGTGAGTATCAAAGTCCTTGGTCGGAGTGCCGAGGCTGGTGAGTATCAAAGTCCTTGGCTAGAGTGCCGAGTCCGGTGAGTATCGAAGTCCTTGGTCGGAGTGCCGAGGCCGGTGAATATCAAAGTCCTTGGCCGGAGTGCCGAGGCCGATGAATATAGAAAGTCCCTGACCGGAGAGTCGAGGCCGGAGAACATATAAGCCCATGATGAGAAAGTCAAGGCTGGAATAGGATAACGCGACCCGATGAGGTTTATGGATTCAAGGTTAAACCTGAAGAGATCGTGGACTTAATAATATGGTTATGAATAGAATATGTACTTCGGATATCGGATTTGGAGCTGTTCAAAATACACCTTCCAATAGCAAGGCATGTTTTGGGGGGCAAGTGTTAACCCGCCTTTCAGCAAGGCCACGGACAGGCGGATTTAACTAAAACAACTTCATGATTATCGAGGTTGGAATGTGATTGATTTAGGTTTGAAAGGACGAAGTTCACTTGGGTACGCCGCTTGGTTTGGAAGTCGTTCGGCATGGAAGTCGCTCGGTAGGGAAGTCGTTTGGCATGGAAGTCATTCGGTATGGAAGTCGCTCGGCAGGGAAGTCGCCCGACACGGATGTAGCTCGGCATGGAAGTCGTTCGGCATGGAAGTCGTTCGGCACGGAAGTTGTTCGGTATGGAAGTCACTCGGCATGGAAGTCGCTCGGCACGGATGTCGCTCGACATGGAAGTCGCTCGGCACGGAAGTCGCCCGGCATGGAAGTCATTTGGCATGGAAGTTGTTCGACATGGAAGTCGTTCGGGATGGAAGTCATTTGTACCATGATGAAAGATGTTGGCTCGGCTATGGCCCTAATGGGCCCGGACTGCTAAGAAAGCCCAGTAACTCGGGATTTGCCTATAAATACAATATGAGGGGGATCAGAAAGGGGATCTTCTTCTTTCTTCTCTCTGACTTTTCTATTTTCTAAGGCTGAGGCTACTTTACTATCTTGTAACTGTAATCGATTATTACAGCAATAAAAAAGAAATTTCTGGAGTGGATGTAGGCCAAAGTCAGCCGAACCACTATAAATTCTGTGTTTTTACTACTTTCTTTTTAATTTTGGCTGTTCTTCACATTATTACTCTCTACATATATTCATCTGTGAGTTGTGACTGTGATTTGGTGCTTTCGCTTGGATTTGGGTGTTAGTGACCAATTTTGGCGCTAACAGGCGAGTTGATTCTAACCCCATTTAAAAGTCCTCATGGCTATGTGTGGTTAGAAGATGCTTGGAATTCTTTTTAATAAAAAAGGGAAATACTACTTATCTCATATAAAAGTCCTAACGGTTATGCATGGTTAGTAAGTATTCAAATTCCTATGATATATATACACCACAAATGGACACGACTTTATGGTTTTCTATGCTGACATCACCCCTATCACTCTAAAATGGAATATGCGCCTAACAGAGTATTTATGATTTTTGTTTGATTTTTTTTTTTGAAATTTAATATTTATACTCGATTATGTATTAATGTTGCATTAATGTCTATCACTTTATCACTATTACCTAACGCCATTGCTCTTTTGCTGGTAACAATAAGGGGGAGAGAAGTTAAGATTTTGGCAAATAAGTTCAAATTTTTTATTTGCATATTCTCGTCTAGGTTCACTTCAGTTTCCATTGTTTTTTATTTGCATTTTATTATTATTTTCATGCATATGTGAAGGGGGAGCTTGGTTGTAGGGGGTATTCAAATAGGGAGAGCTAATAGAATTCATCAAGACCAAATACATTTAATAGAGTCAAAATCTTAATATATGTTTGTTATCATCAAAAGGGGGAGACTGTAGAATATAATAGCCCATGATTTTTGTTTGATGATAATATATATATATATATATATATTTGTTTAAATGTATTTGTTATTGTACTATTTTATTTTTCCACATAATTAAATAAATATTTGTTGAATGAATTAAATAACTCGGAATTCTTATTTAAATAATTATTTTATTCAAATAGTACAAATTTGAGCTTACACTACATTTATGCATTTCTAATTACAATACAACTTCGATTACAACACAATTTTCACTATACAATTTACATATATATATATATATATATATATATATATATATATATATATATTTCACCTCACTATATATTCACTCCTCACGTATTTGATCTACAACTCTATTCCAGCCTATATCCAGCATCTAATCTATCTGCAAAATAAGCACTGACATGGTAAATTTGAAAAAGAATATTTTGCAGTGTACAATTAAGTGTGTGTGTTTGAAAATATTGTTTGCCTTAGTCATTTGGGTTGTTTGTCATCATTTTTTTAATTCACCTTACACGAACAACTTATGACATGCACAGTGTATCACTGTACATAACCCAACATCGTGCACACCGATATACACTTGCTTGTTAAAATTGTAGGGACAGGTAAGCACAAGGTCAAACCCAAGCCTAGACTAGATTCAACTCGAGTGCATTGCGAATAAATCAACACAGAAATGGTCATATGGATATGGATATGCATTTAGACATTCAGGCATGACTACAATAACATGAAGCAAAGCAATCAAGCTCGAACAGACGAGAAAACATGTAATCAGACCAGACTAGACTTTGAATCAAAATGACACAGCAATGAAATGGAGATCCAACTAGACTTCATTGACCACATACAAACCAAAACTAATCAAGCATTTCAGACATGCTCACAAGCATAAATGAATTAACATGAATGCAAAGATACAAACATGCTCATATGTACATGAATGCAAAGAAACAAAGACTCCAAATGGAACATTCAAACCAAACTAAAGGCAGCAGCATAAGAAGCTAAACTAGACCAGTCTGACATATACATATGTATGCATACACACACACACATATCAGTTTAGGCACGAACACACCAGACTTAAGGTCAGAGAACCGAAAGTGCACAAGACATGGTCAGGAGCAAGCAGTTCAAAGCAATGGTCAATACAGATCAAAATAAAGCATCCAAGCATTCAGGCTTGAACACAAGGGCTGCAGCTAGACCAGATGAGCGTGCATGTGCAGGAAAAAGCACAAGGAAATGAAATATAAAACTCGACTAGCATACATATATACATGACAATGCACACATACACGACAGTACACACATACACAAAGATATATATATATATGTATATATATATATATATATTCCTTTATGTGTGTGTACAGTGACAACCAGAATCGATGACATAGAAAACTGAAGAGCACCAGACCCAAACTAGCATAGTGACAAATATGCAACTAGAGGTACAAATCAAAATGTTCAAGAAAAATGGATATGTAATCACTCAGTTTCAACATGTACAAATAGAACTAGACATGTACAAAGAAGCAATAAACAAATGCAGACTCATGGAGACCACAATAATAATGCAACAAGACTTCAATTGGAACCAATCACACACGCATACAACAAATTCAGAAAGAGTGGAAAAAGTTGCTGCGGTTGATATCATGATGAGCCATTCAATCTTAGTTCAATCACAGGTTATAAGGAAACGAATTAAACTGGTGGTTAGGAGCAAAGAATGGAACAGAGTCAAACATATTAAACAAATTCGAATATATCAACTAATGAAGAAGTCAGAATCATCACAATTGTTCAAGCAACAACCAAATGGCCAAGCAAAGTAACAGAATAATTCAAACCAAAATATACCAACGAAGTAATAGGGTTTCGATCCCTATAAATTAACCCCAATTCATTGTTGGAAAAGATATCGAGTTCGAGTTCAAGCAAATCAATAGAGAAATAAAGTAAAAATATCACATTCCGATCATAGACCATTCAAACTTGACCTTGAAGCAACCGAAGCAAACACAGAAGTAATCAAATTGAGGAAAGAAAGCATCAAGACAATTGATCTGAACTTCTAATTCCAAGCGGCTGCTTCAAAACAATCAAAACCCAAATCCTTTGAAGAGTAACAAAAAGGAACGGTCGAAGAAGTGCGCGAATGAAAAAAATAAGAAGGGAGACCGTCTTTAATTTCTTTGGGCCGGTCTTTTCATATTGGGCTTTATTTTTTTAATATAGGGTTTTGTTTTATTTTTATCTGAAACTTTCTCTTTTAGAAGTTTGTAAATTTCTGGTTGTGTAACTAGGTACAAACTAAGAGACGTAGTTTGAGAATTCGCAACTCAGTGACTGAGTTGTGGCAGAGTTTTGAGCTTAGAGTTAGGTTAATCGAGTTAGCGGATGCCATGAGTTTATGTGTTTTTGTAAGCATCTGATTACCTAATTTCTAGTAGAAACCTTATGGGTAACACATAGGCAGTATTTGCTAAAGCGGGGTAAAACTGTGCGTGATCTTTTCTGTATTGCTTTCTGTTTTTATTTTTATTTCCATATTAATTTTTAGTAGACCATATTCACCCCCCCTCTAGGGTGAAAACGATCCTACATCAAATCCATAATTAACAAACAATTGTTAACACATCATTTATCCAGTATCAATCAGTTAGAATTTGAACGAATGCTCAAATAAATATAATAGCATAATGGAAATTTATTCTATTAAAAATATATCACCCAATAAAAGCTCTTTCGTTTATTATTATATGATGTTTATTTGGCCAAATAGATAACACTAAAGCAATATGCTTGTATTAACTATGTTATTATTTGAACAACGAAGTTATATTAAATTAGTATTATTTCATCACTTTATATTTATTCCTATTTTCAAAAATAATAATTTATGCGAACCAAATAACTAGAAGATAAAACATCCTAGCAGGCAATAAATAATTTTTATTTACTATGTAACATACTAATTAACAAAAATGGTGAGTTTGACTCATCGAAATTTTCGGTTTTCGCCGAAGCGTTCTCATTTCGATTAAAATCGAATAGTATTCAGTTTCAACTTGAAATTCTACAAGCTCTAATTTCCACCAATCCTATTCCAAAATGTAGATATCATCATTACAAATCCAATGCAACTTACAGCGTTCGATTTGGACCTTATACTAAAAAGTTATACAATTTATAAGTTATTGATTTCTTTAAAAAATGATTAAACACACTAATCACATGGTTATCACTAATTACCCTTATAACTCTATCTCGCTCATTACATAAACGTGCACATTGAAACTGAAATGCCCATACCCATCCAGTACCATACTTCTCTCCTCCCCTTCTTCTTTCAAGATTGACGAAACCAACTTCCGTTCGCTCTATTGAAATCCACTCTGCATAAGCCTTCCGATCCACCCACCCTCATCACGACCGATCCCATGCCCTAAAACACGACCTAGCATCTACTTCGATTTCCTAAAACTGTCGCACTCTTCCCCCTTCAACTGCACTCCACCGGATTTCCACCACATAGGCGCCAAGCTTCCCTGGATCTAGCACTACCCTCTGATATGCCTCTCGTCAATTATGTCCCCAGAAATTTCCAAGCCTAGATGTCCTAACCCCATGGCTTACACACCACCCACTAAATCGAAGATCTCACTACCCAGGACTCAAAGATTCATCCCTTTCCTTTTCTTGATTTTTATTTAAATTTTCTTGAACTGGAAATGAAGTGGACTAATTATTTTCTTTGTTTTGGGTGATGAACGACACAAGAGACATAAAGACAAAAGAAAGTAGGTGATGCTGGGGGTGTAAGTGTTAAATTATACTTATTTCGATTTTTTTTGCAATTTGCTACCTAAATTTCTATTCACATACCAACAGCGAACGAAAAAAAAAAAATACACTCACAATTAGAATAGCAACATAACCTCAAAACAAAAATAATATATACCGGTTATTGAATTCTTAAAATCCCAAAAACAGCGTCATTTGTTGATTAATTCATCAAAAATAATTTCAATATTTTTCAAATGAAAAATTATGAAAAAATCCAATAAAAGTAAAATAAAAACACGTCAACAAAAATCACGTCGTAAAAATAAAATAAATTTTCTGATTATTTATTTGAACAAGTTATTACTTCAAATAAAATTGCAAAATGAATTTATGATATCATTAAGGAGTTAGATAATACACTTTTATCAATAAAATTAACATTCAATTATAAATCCCATCATTTAAATCACTATTCAAATACTAAATTCACAAAATCAAATTTTCTAGATAATCTATATTTTTGAATTTAATTTTTAAACCTTAAAAAAAAATTACTCAAACATTTAAAATTAAATAAATATCTAAATCCAATGATCAAAATCTCGGGTTGTTAATTCTTCCTCCTTAAAAGACTTTCGTCCCCGAAGTTCAAAAGGTAGAAAAAATACCTTCAAACCCCTAAATCATGTAAAATCAATTTGTTGAAATGGATTATTAATTCTCTAAATCTTTTAAAGTTAAAAAAAATTTCGACAGCATCTCCTTTTCACAGCTTGATGGGAAAAACTACAAACTCCAATACAGGCCCAAACCAACAAAAGAAAACAAAAGCCAAGTGGCCTCACATATCCGGGCATAAAACTATCAAACCAAATGAAAATACGAAGGTGTACCTATTTGTCAGGCAAAGAAGTATACTCATGGAACCAAAAGCATAAAACTAGCTTTTGCGTCCATGAACCTGTATCTCATTTACAAATAATATCTAACCATATAACTCATAGCCATAACATATTCCATTTTCAAATGACAACCATATAATTTAAAAAAGCCCGTATGACGTATATATACAATCCATACGTAGTACCAAATCTGGTCGCTCATCGATCTCGCAATTTCACTTTAAACTAGTGTTGCTTACTCGACCATTCTAGTGCAGACTTCGATCCAGTTCCTCTATTAGGATCCTTCATTCTCCTTACATAACCACCAATTATGATAGAAAACTTCGAAATCAAATCAAAAATCCATATGTAGTGTTCGCCATTAAGAATCAAGTGAAAAATACTAACTTAGATCAGTGTGAATCACCTCGATATCATGTCCTCGAATCCAAAAAAAAAATTCTCATGCTAATAAAATTATCTATGTACATCTTATGCATTTATTCCAATTGGTTTTCTTAGGTTTACCGATTTCCCTTTTATTCACAATTAATTTACCAATAGTATTTCACTTAATACTAAAATCATTTATTAAACATTTCATAAAATCATTACATCAGTTTATAAACATCTTATAAAATCTAATTTATGTTTAGTATCACTTCCAAAACTTTAGTTTATACACATTTCAAAAGGCCATAACTTCATATTTAAAGCCCTTCCATACTTAAGTTTATTATAAACATTTTATAAAGCACACTTATGCTCATTATCCACTTTAAAACTTAAGTTCATATTCAATTCTATTTAATAACATCCCAATCCATACTCAATTCATTTTGGACTATCCCATAAAACATTGCTGAATGGTGTAAATATTTCACAATTTAAGTTTATATTCATATAACACTCTTCTACCTCCTAAGAGTAGATATACAATATAAGATTTGTTTTACTTAACCAGCATGTTCAAAAAATTCAAAACTGTTTTTTAATTTACTATCACGACAATTTCATAAGTTACAAAAATTTATTTCATAAATTTTCACAAAACATCTGGATTCAATTTCTAAATCAAATTTGGAAGCCCGACGTTTCAAAATCGTCGGAAATTCCATTTTATTTCAATAAACGAAAATTTGCCAAACAACATGTCAAAATGAGATGCGAAGCTAAACTACTCTAATGCATAGGATATTTGGGTTCATATAAAATTACTTCAACAAAATTTTTAAGAGTTAACCATTTGGGTTTTATTTCAAATCATTTGAAATAATAGTATACATATATCCCTTTTATATATCAAATCATACTTTTGGGAATTTAAAACAAATTTATTTTACCCAATTATTTTACTCAAAATAATTTTTTTTTGTTAAATAGCTATGGTAGCTATCCCTCATATAGAAACTCGAAAATGAACACCGATAATGCTGCAGTCATCATTGAAATTATTTTCGAACGACCGAAGCGAGTTCAATGCTTTCTCTCTCCTTCAAAATCCTTTTAAAATATTTCTATTCCAAATATTACTATTATTATTTCTTCCTAACTTTGAAAAATCATTTTCAAAAAACGCCGGGGTTTAAATTCTCAAATTCTCAACTTAAATTCATTTTTTCTTATAAACCACATTTTTAAATTATACTTACACAATTTCACTTCCTTATATAAATCCATTTTACAAATGTATATCTTTATTTTGATTAGAATAAACAACTTTTATTAAAGTTAAATTTTAACCTAAATTATTATTTAACATATTATAATCAAATTGTGAAACTGAATTTATAAGGTGTTCGGTTCAATGTTTCCATAATTGCTATTTATCCAACCCATGCAGCAAAAAGGGTAAAATTGCTCCTAATCAACCATAGTAGTCAACGCCCATAAACTGGTCGAATACAATTACTTAATCAACAAACAATAGCGAATCTCCTAATTGGGTGAACATGAATAATCAAACAATAAATTATAATAATTGAATATTATCATTCCCTAACAGACATCACATCATTAACAACTATACTTAGTTTATAAAAATTATTCCTTCATATGCAAAATTTAAAATCTTGGTAAAAAAATTTCATTTACCAATTTTCAAAAATAATACCGTAACTATTTGCCTTGTTCAAGTGTTTAGTAACCCCCATTGGTACTATTGCATCCATGTCTCGACCAGAATTCATAAGCCACTCAACTGATATTTCAACACTACATAAAATATTTTATAGCACTAACAAATATACACCCTTATATATAATACACTCAAACTCATCCTAGGGTCTCACTTACTCGATTTTAAATGAGTTAACCCCACCGAAGCCTAGGTGTTCGCTCAATCTAGGCTCTAATACCATGTGTAACAATCCTCCATTTTGTCCCTCAAAAGATAATACTAATACATCCACGGTATTCATGTGCCGAGCTTCCAAGTGTTCAAAAAAATAGATTGTTGGGGGAAAAGAAAGGAATGACCGAACACGTAACAAACCGCATATTTTACGATTATATATTTAAATGTTTTATTTAAATATAGCATCGTTAGTTGAATTTAAAGTCCAAAATGTGACTTTCTGTAAACGGTCAAATCCGGACTCGGGACCACTTCCATTGAATCGAAAATGGCGTTTACGACCTTTTGAGTATAAACATCGATATATTTGGATTTGATTAAAATTTTGATATTTTCATTTGGGGATTTGGGTTTGGGTTTTAACCCACTAACTTAACAAAGAACCCAACTCCTATACAATAACAACTCCCACTCCACTCCTCTTCATTCATTCATATCATTTCCTAACATTCTCAATCCCTAGAAAAATGAAGGAAAAGAAAAGAGATTAGAAATTCCTAAGCCCTAATTCTCTTAGGAAATTCAACTTTAAGTTATAAATCAAAGAAAAGCTTAGGTAAGCATCCTCTTCATCATCTCCATATCAATCTCTCTTCAATTTTCAAAAATTCCTATAACCCAACTTAGGAAATCTATGCATTTGATCATAGATTGAAGGTTCTTGAGGTGTAGTTGAAGAGGAATTGGTCTTGCTTTGTTTTTTGGGTTCTCATTCATTGTTTTAGGGTTTAAAGGCGAGTTCTTGAACTCACATCTATGTTTATACCTTATATAGTTGTTAGGTATGAATTCCGAACATCTATTTCATGTCCATTTGCTTTTGAATTGAATTGGTTTGGCAAATTTTCCAATTTTTGGCATTTTGAAGTCAAAATCTATAAAAATCCTTATATGGATGTTTGAACGTTGTTCGGAGTGTATTGATAAGTCTATAGGGTTGGGTTGTCGCTTGGCATAAATCCCTAGCCATCATCGCTCATTCGATTGCTTCGAAGTTGATTTGGCCATCAATGGCCTAAGCTAAATCTTGCCTTGAGCTTCAACTCAGACATCTGGTAATATGCTCAGACATCTGAAGCTACAGAATAAAAATTCCAGCCTTTCAGCTCAAATGCCTGAGGTTCTTCCGTAGAAGTGGGCGATCTGGAAAAAAATTTCCAGACTTATAGCTCAGATGTCTGGGAGAACCACCAGACGTCTGACGCTGTTAAATTTAGCCAATTTGCCTATTTTATGCGGGTTTCCACTTATATCGATTTTTGGTTGATCTGATTAGTTGTTATCCCTTTTATCGACTATGATGACTTCTTTTCTAGATTTTTGGAGTATCCATTTGATGGATTTGATATTGGGTTTTATGGTTTTAATTCACGTCATCGAATGTGAATTTTTGATGATAGATTGTTTTTACAATCAATTCTGCAATTTGTTACTTTAAAATACAAAGGTTTCTATACTAGTAGTAAGTATTCAAACTCTTTCAAAAAATGATTTCAACGTTATTTTTAATACAAAGCTTGTTTTTAAAACCATTTTTCAATCTATTATTATATAAAAACCTTTACCTCATTCGTATGAGAAATCTAGTTAAACGACTTTGCAAAACAAGTGGTATGAAACGCTTGTGCTTTCTTTGTCGATTAATTCTTTGACTTGTTCGATTGAAATCTTGTGACCATTTTCGAGTGGAAATCTACAATCTGTTTGTAAAGAATTAAGTTAAGCTAGTGGTTATGAGACATGAAGCTAAACTCATTTATTTACTAGCTTAGTGTAATTCACACTTCTTACTACTAATGATGTTCATTTTATGGTTTAGACTAGAGATATGCGATGTCTCTTTGTCAGCATGAGGGACTGTACCCCGTTCTGTTGAGCTTTCATCTCATTTTTATAGGCTATCGACCTATGGGTTTTATGGAGTTTTATTCATCGGGTGTACCGTTGTACTACGTCGTCGTTCCAGATTATTTGAGTTTTAGGTTCATCGGGTGTAGCGTCTACCACGTCGTTGTTCTGAATTATTTGAGTATTAGGTTCATCGGGTGTACCGTTGTACTATGTCGTTGCACCGGCTCTATGGTTAGCTACCATGGGATAGTGTCCCATTTGTGATACACGTGTTGGTGAGTTTTCATGATCCTGTTTTTGATGAGCCTCCCTATTTGTGTTTTTTTGGATTTCTAATTGATGATTTCTAGAATTTTTGTTTCACCAATTTTTGCGATTGGCATGGATATATTCTATCAATATTTGAGGTTTTGTGCATAAGCTAAAGAATGTCATATTCTTTTTGGATATTTGAGGAGGTTTGAGATATTGTATGATTTTTGTTGTTATCTAATGTATGCTTGTCGAAGTATGACATTATTGTTATCACATATTTTTGTTGTATCTTTTATCCTATCTCATCTTATATGATATTTATAACTAGACCGATCCGTTTATTATTTTTCTTCTTAAATAATACTCAGGTCAGACCGAGGTGTTTCAGGTGCTTCCATTTGACTTTTTATCAGGGATCGTCATCTGACTTTTGGCTTACTACTTTAGCCTAGTAGTTTTGGTTTTTATACATTCAAGATAGAGACTCCTTGATGTATACATATTCTTTTGTCTAGCACTTGCACCTATTCTTTTGTCATGTAGTGGATCTTGTATGACCACTACTTTGATGTACACTTAAGTGTTATATTCATATCTGTTTCCGCCTTAGTGATATGAATATTTGTGACTGATTTGTGTTATGCTTATTATTTTTTTCGAAGACCACATAACCACTGTATAGTAGCTTTGAGTTTTTATTAGTATGTCTGGATAGTTATAAACCTATGCTCACAATTGCAGATAAATATAAAAAACCAATGCACCGACAAATAGAATATACATGAATCCATATTAGAGGCATGCAGCTCGTCTCTTAAAGCTCCTGAACATCCAAACTGAACCTATAATAAGCTTAGTCTGACCTAAGCATTATTAGAAAATAATACCTAGAACATTCTGGTAAACTAGCGTGAAAAACACACCTCAAATGGATTTTAATGTTATAATACCTTTCGAAATAAAAGCATCTTGTAAGACCAAGAAGCACATAAACATGGACAAGTTTTTTATCTTATGATAACCGAACCATTTATAATAGAAAATATAGTGATTTATAATAATGTCTAAGGGCAAAAATATCTATAATCATATAACTATGATGCTCATAAGTATACATTATAAGGATAATAGTTATATGCAATGAACGCTTTTTCGACCCCCATTTGTCAACACTAATACATCCACGGTGTTCACGCATCAAACACCCAAGTGCCGGAAAGGCAGAACGTTAAGGTAAAATAAGAAAAAGAACAAGAAAGAAGAAAACACAATATCAGAATCTTACAACGGAACGATAATATATAATATCAAAATGGTACTTTTATAAAGAAAAACTATATAGATACAATAATCGGAGTAAACTAACCTATCATAAGCATAGAAAATTATAACAACCTATCCTCGTAATTGCTGATATAAAAATAAATAAAGTAATGCAGCAGAAATAAAATCTATAGTTGGTAATTATCCAGCTCCTCTCCTAGAGCTCCAATGAATCATCAAATATATCTATAAATACTCATGGGGGAGATCCGAGCATTATAAGAAAAATAATGCCTCGATCAGTCCGATAAACCGGCGTGAGAAGACTCAAGTCATTTGAATTATTTAAAATTTATAAGACCTTTGTAAATAAAGGTATCTCATAAGACCACATCGTAAATAAACATAAATGTGTTTTTACCTTACGATAACCAAAACATCTATATATAAAATCCTATGATATTATAATAATGTCTAAGGTGTTTAATACAAATATAACATAGATGAAATAATTACATTGATTACATTTGATAGCTTATTTGGGTATACAAGACAAAACCGCTAAGGGACGTGTAACGGCCTGATATTTTCAACCATTCGAATCCACACATGTCGGATTTGAATTGCTTAAAATACCAGATTGTTAATTTATATTTGACAAAACTCAACATATACAGTAAATAAGATCACAAAATCACAGACACAGAGTAATATACAATATGCAGCGGAAACAAAAGAATAGTAGTTCGTGAAGCTACTATATATATAACAGAGTTAAATAAGATACAACATAAGTATCAAATAAAATAGTCAAATACAATATCATAATACATCACTAGAATCAATTGGATAACTGCAACCTGAAAAGATGTAGATGGATCTCCAAACAAAGCTCTAACTCCAAAGGCGAGTCTCAAAGCTGTATCACTCAGTCTGACTCGAGCGTAAAGCAAAACACAACACAATCGAGTCAGGATTAACATTCTTATATCCATAAATCCAACTCAAGTGAAATAACAACTGAAATACAAGCAACTCAAATGATGTTTGGGATAACCATCCTCTAAGGATCCGTTAAACTATCTAATATGTAGTAATATATGCTATTATAATAATGTCTAAAGTAAAGTATAATATATTTTCAAAATAGCGTTAAGGCTTTACATTTTCCACCTTAACACATTTTATAGTGCCAATAGTCTACACTGTACCATCTACCTCCAGATCCGGAGGCTACCATAGAATAATCCATAGGTATGACACAAATCAAACTCGTAGTAAAGCATGCTAGGGTAGGTGACATGGCACAACAAGGCAACGCCAGGGTAGATATACCAATTACGCATCCGGGCTGGTGGTAACGCATAGCAGCCACTACCGCCCACCTCGGAACACACTCCCAAATCAAAAAAAAAAATCAAGTGGCTACCAAATCAATCACAAAGTCAGAATATAGTATTGAAGGAATGTGTCCGATCAGAGGAGCTACCTCATTGGCCCGAGAATCACTCCTGTTTTAGCCACCTTATGCCAACTCACGAGAGTCGGGTCCATGTATATACCTCAATAGGACGTCGCCGCCATCATACTTCATTCTGGAATCTCCATCGCGTACACAGTTGTTAAAGTGGTTTTCGGAGTTGGTAGGGAATATAACAACTTCGGATCCCAATTTCTTTAACAACCAAACGTTATTATAACACCACGGTCATTTCAACATAGTTTATACTTCAAAACCAAAATATCATTACCATTTCAAAACCATATCAATACGATATCATTTCCATTTCAAAAACCAAATACGATATCGTTTCATTTCAAATGTATCCATTTCCAAAATCATAGCATTTTCAAAGTTATAACACTTTCGAAACCAACACTTAAAATTATAACACCTTCAAAACACAATACTTCGAAATTCAAAACTTTGAAAACATAACTTCCACCACTTAAACAGTTCAAATATTAATAATAGTATATATATATAATGAAATAGTTTATAAAATAAAATAGTTCAAGTTAAAATAGTTTTTATATTAAGATAATTAGTATATTAAAATAGTTTATATTCAAAATGGTTTATAATAAAATAGTTTACAATAAAATAATTTATAAAGTAAAATATATAAAATAGTTTTAAATAAAATTTAAAAATACTTTATATAATAAATAGCTTCCTCAAATCTCACAAATCAATTCCAAGTCAATTCGAATTTCAAAATTCAAATTTAGTCAAGTCTCAAATCATCACTTTCAATTCAATTCAGTTTTTAAATAAACCTTTTCATATTATATCGATGTTAAAACAGATTTGAACCCTAAAATAAACCATTTCAATATATTTCAAAGCTTTAAATATTCAAACATTTAAAAACTAAATTTGATAATTCATATATATATATATATATATATATATATCAAATTCACCTTTCAATTATTTAGTTTGAAATATTTACTTAATAAAAATCCAATATCATTAAATTAAACCCAACTAAATATTTCCTTCAATTTATGGATCACTTTAAACCAAAATAAAGTTATAAAATCATATCCTTTAAAAATATCAAATTCAATAAGTTTCAAATCGATTTAATTAAATAAAATTCTTAAAAATTTATAATTTCACAAACCAACTTATAATATTAAGATTTTCAAAACATATCAATTTAAGTTTGAGATTTTAAACTTTACAAAATACCTTTATATATAATATCTTGAAATTAATATTTATTAAACCATATATTTCCTTTCCAAAACCATAGAAATCATTTCAAAATATTTATATATAGAACAACGGTGTCTGTATATAATTTTCTATTTTAGGGTCAAGTGATACAGATATTTATCATTTCAATCCGCAATTTAAATTTATATGGGTATATATCATTTAAACCCGCAATCCCAAATTCAATTCAAATGAAAATCACTTGGGTTTATCATTTCAACCCATAACGATTTTCTCCTATTCTATAGATTGTTCGGGTATGTATCGTTTCAACCCATAGTGAATTCTATACTAATTGGGAACTTGTAGAGTGATAATAGATATGATAATAATATAACAGGCATATATCATCGATATAAATGGCAGATAATGGTTTCAGATGTCATAGGTGAACTGATATAGATAATTTCACATATATATATAGCAATGTAAATAACTAACAACATCATATTTCAATTGTCGTTTTAATTGAAATCAAATTTAATAAATATAAGAATGGTAATTATGAGTGATTGCTTACCTTTCGAGGCTAGAGAAGTTTGAAAATGGAGTTGAGTTACGAAATGCAACCACAAATCCTAAAGCAAAGCTAGATTGGCACGAGTTCGATGGTCAAGTTGATAGATAAGAAATCGATGAGAGTGAATCAAATCAATTTTGATATTAACAAAAAAAATATGCATTATTATGTTATTAATTCTCCCTAAAACCAATATTCAATTATATACATATTAAAATTTTAAATAAACTCCTATGCTATATTTTAAAACCAAATCAACGTATACTTAAAATTTAGTAAAAATCTGTACATTGTAACAACATTATATACCTATATGTATATATTATATTATATTATATGCAAAATATATTGGTTATGCAACTGATATATATATACACAAGCTATCACAAGTTCATAGTTTATACTCATATATATATAAAAGCTAGCAAAAGTAGCGCAACAACAAAAATATATATACTAATATATAGGCTGATATATATATATATATATATATATATATATATATATATATATTATAACTAACATAATACAAATATATATAATACTGTTATAAAATAAAAATATACATATCTATTTGAAATCAAATCCCAGTATATATATATATATATATATATATATATATATATAAACTTATATACAAACACTGTGTAAACTTACTACAAATTACAAACACAAATATATAACTGTTTAAAATATATAACTTATGTACTTATATAAACTGATATATATGACTCGAGAAAATATGTTACCGTAAACAGACAGGGTAAAGTTTATACAACCTTTTACATCATAAAAAAATTATAACAGTCAATATATATATATATATATATATATATATATATATATATATATATATATATGTTTTAAAATCATCACATATAAATAACGGTCAATATAATGTAACATTATTATTGCAACAATCAATAAATATATAGAAAATATTCATATATCATTAAATAAAATTAATATATAATATATATATATAAAAGCTGGTATAAAATTGACATAGCCTATATAAGTCTATACCCAATATTTTGAAACATATATATATATATATATATATATATATATCATACTCTGTTATTATAACATAAGTCAATAGGTGCTAATCATAAAAGAAAACTATATATATAATCATCCTTTATGCGTAAAACAACATAATCTATATATATCAACAAGTAATGCCCAAACTAATATAACTGATGTATATATATAAACTGAAAATACAAATATACGAACAAACATACAAGTATATAACTAATATAAACTTTATATACATATATATAAACTTATACTGTAAACACCAGACTACTAATATCTATATATACACACACGTATAAATCATAAAAAAAAGTTAAAAAATATAAACCAGACTGTATATGGATGCGCACGGTAAGAATTATACACTATATAATAAAATATATCTCTATATAAAAGTAGATGAGAGGCAATAGAAGAACAAACAAATTAGCAGATATATATATACACACATGCTTATATATAACATATACAAGCTATAGTATTTTGGGTGCGCTGGCCGTGAGGCTTCACTCAAAGGAAGGCTAGATGAACCGTGACTCTTCGGTGGAGATTGATGAACGTGGCCAGAGGTTGCGCATGAGAGGAGAAGTATGAGTAGTGGTTCAATGGTGGAGATGTAGATTTTTTTGGTGAGAAGCTTACTAAAATGGTGAAAGGACTTGGTGGTTGCTGGCGTAACAAGTGAAAAAGAAGAGCAAGCAGTAGAGAAAAATGAACACGAGAAAGAAAATATTAATAGGCTTTGATATTTTGAAACTAGTGAAATAAAGTGAATATGTGAGAAAATTAAAAGTCACAAGAAAAAAATCTGGGAATTTTAAAAGCCAACGGCTATTAGATTTTACTGTGGAAAATAAAAGGCATTGGAAACCAAAGGCTTTAGAAATCATACCGATACGGTCATCCGTTTTACGGATTCCGTTTCATACTGAACTTCAAAACACAGAATTGAATACACCATAGAGATTAGCACTATGAGACGATCAAAACGGTATACAAACATCAGTGGTACGATCATCTGACCAAAAGTCGATATCGGTACCAAAAATGCTGCAAATTTGTCGAAATTAAGATAAACGGAGCAATAGCAGTCCAAATTTGAAGAAACGAAATATGACGTCTCACTCAGAAGATGATTTACAAATTTATTGTATAAAAATATTCACGTTTGGAAATATTTTATTATCATCAATATTTAACTAATTTAAATTGAAATAAAATTACACAATAAAATAAACTTCCATATTATCTGATGAAAATTTACCAGTTGCTATGTTTAATTAGACGTATACGAATATCAAATTTGTATTTCAAAATTTTATTATTTAAAATTTCATAAAATTTCAATAAATTAAATAAATAAAACCACTAAAATTTATGGGTCGTTACAGGACGTTCGTATAAATGGTTTTCCATGGAGACCTCCCGAGTATACTCGTAAACCATGCTGAGATCGATCACCTACGACAAGGGTCAGAAACTAGCTTCTGAGCGCCGTATATCTCTTGATTAAATATACTATAAGGTAAACACAACCTGCCCATGCCCTAACACGTGAACAGAGTATCATTAACTCCCCATAACAACAAATCGATATGCATTCTCTAGATAATGGAGTTGATGTACCCCTTATTTGGATTAGCTGAACCCGGGATAATGCATCCTACTCTGCCTTTAGTCATTTTTCGATGTCGATGCTACATTTGGCATCTTCACATGAGTTTCCAATGAGATTCAATCAAATTATGAATCCCGTATGGATTCCATCAGCTCGATAAATTTCTAGAACCACACATGGTTTTCATCATTCACTTCCAAAACAATTCGGATAATAGTTTTGTAGTAGTGTTTTATTAGTAAAACACTCACCGATCTCAGAGTCCTCAAAACTAATCGACTTATTTCCAGTTAACTAATCAAAAACTAGAAGCGTTTTGTACCAATACTTCTCCCTGAGGGTTCATATTGATATAAATCGACGAAGCATTTCCTATAATCCCTAAGTTAATTTTGGTCTACATCGACAGTTGACTAATCGACCATCGAGTCTTGAACCCTTGCTTATGGCAATTAAGGTTCCATACTTTACACATTTTCCACCTTTCTGCTTAACTATTCCTTGGCCTAGAAGAATTCCTATAGGTTAGAGCTCGATTGCTCTGTCCCTACCTAAACAACAGTCTTGATTCTCACAAATAGAGAAGCTTACATCCTCGACTTTTAGTGTTAAGCAATTAGTACTAACATCCCATAAACAATCAAACTAAGGTCATTACATAGTTTTTACATATCATCTAATCACATAAATGACTTCTAATGCCTTTATAATTAATTTATCTTTATTAATTAAAACCCCTTTTTTATAGTAAAACATCTTTTTATCTTATAAAACTTCTTTTATAAATCAAGACTTCTTTTATTAATTGATGGCCTTTTATTAATTAAAACTTCCTTTACATACTTATATAAATATATTGGATTTCTCTTTATAAAAGATATATGCTTGTCTTTATAAATCTAACTGTTCATTTATTCTCCTAATACTTAAAAAGTATCCATACACTTATTCTAATGGTATAAATGTATTTACAAATCATTTAACAAGTTTTACTTACTTGAAATGCGATCAAGGAGATTAAAACAATTACTACCAAACCATTATTATAATAAACTCCTTTTCTTTCACAAATTAAGCATATAACATTTTCTATCTCTTTTTAAAAGATTTTATACTTGTTATTATCTTTAAAATTCCATTGTTAAAGACTTATAACATTTCTTCCAAAATATAATTCATCGGTTTAAAATAAATGTTGCTAAAACATTATTTACTACATAATTAAAACCATTCCTTTTAATTATTATCTTTAAAACTCTCCTTTAAAGATTTAATTACATTTAAGCGTTAAGGACTAGTGTTGGTATAAACAATTCTCAAAACAAATCCAAACATTTTATACTTTAAAAACATTCTTCTTTAAACTCCCTTCTTAAAGATTTTTTTATATTTAAGGGTTAAAGACAAGTGTTGCTAAAACCAATTGTCATGACAAACCCAAAACCATTTACTTGTATTTTTCAACTAAATATCCGTTAGTAAATATCTATTTATATTCCCAAGTATAATTAATAGAAAGAGTTAAAAAAAATGGTGTTAAAAACACTTTTTACATAACCTAAATCTATTTACTAATCTGCTAATAACTTTAATTTTTTTATTTAAAGATCAAAGCTTATCCATACTTATTAATTAAAACAATACATTTTTAATTGATTCCAAAAAACAATTTATTTTAACTCAAGTGTTAAGATCCAAACTGCCTTTACTATATTTATAAATATTTAATTTAATATTTATAACTTGTATATATATATATAGAGATATCTTTAAAATACTTATTAATAGGTTAAAATACTTTAAAATTACTTAAAATAAATGATAATTATTTATATAGAATATTATGTAAGAATAATATATTTTGAAATAAATAGAAAAACAAATTTAAATTTTAAAATCTACTTAGTTTAGAAATTTATAATTTATTGTTAAAGATCTATTTAAACTTGAAACCAATTTCAAAACACTCTTTTATAAGTCAGAAAAAAAACTAAAAAGATTAGAGAAAAATACATAATTTGAATATCATCTTTAAACAATATATATCTTCAAAATAGAAAAGGTCATTTCTATAAATGCCATCAAAAGTTTTGTTACCATTGTCAATATTGTTTTGCTACAACTTTGAGCCTAGATTTTGATATGCTATCAATTGATTTTAGATCCATTCTTTTTACATTTGTTAGTATACTTTGGGTACTTGAAAACCATGAAGAAATACCCAAAGAATATCTTTAATTATTTTAGAGAATTCCTAAAAACAAAGTATTGTATTGAACTGCACTTATAGCGACCATTTCACAATAACTTTTTTGCACTTCGTTCAACTGGCTATCAAATGAATTAGGCTTCAAAAACTTTCCAATAAGAATAATATATTATCTACTCGATTAATTGCTAAAGAAACCCCTAATAAAATTTCCACAAAAGAATGCACTTTGTTTTAAAAGGTGGACTATTTTTCAAAATGTCACTAAAGCGACCATTTTTTACTTCAGTCTTCTATTACTTTGATTTTTTTCTTTTGTGACTTTCCGAAACACATTCTTTGCTTTTCAAAACACTTATATAAGTGTAGATAATAACCAAAGAAGTTAATATTATGATATGTTATTAAACCATCATTTTCATAACTTATAATTTAAGGGATTGAAAGTGTGTTTATAGCGACTATCGCTATACGAACAATTCCATATTCAATCCAATATTTGGTGTCATGTTATTTTATACACATATACGATTCCAAGTTCCGACCATACTACTACTAAACATTTATTAACTTATATACATATCAATATATCCATTTTAAATTTTCAAATGAACTTATCACAATTCAATGGTTTAGTAAGCAACTACTTTAACATTTTATATACTTTTTATAGCATATAATCAAGGGTTTAATTTTAAGTAGTTATTGTCTATTATTGTTAATATAGATAAATCATATTAACATGTGATTTAAAAATAATTATAATGAGATTAAGCAAGCAAATGTCAAGCAATATTTCAAGTTAACTTGCAACAAATTTATAGTGCAATCAAAGTGAGATTAACTCACTTTTACCAATCCATTCTCTTTCTATCAACATCCATTCATAAAAACACTTCTTCTATCATTTTTCTTCAACATAAACATCACCTAAGCCTTCCTAAATATCTCTATAACTAATGCACAACCTCCCCCATCATCCCTAAAGCTCACGGCCTCTTAATCTTCACCATAGCCCACGGCCATAAGGCCTTCCATCCCCTTAAGTGCTCATGCACATTACCCCCTCCACCGCAAAAGCAACCAAGGCTAAAGTACTACATTTCTCCCTTAGAACCCATGGCCATAGGCCTTAAAATATTCACAAGGTACACGACCACGTATAAGAAGAGGAAGTAGAGAAAGAAGTGAGGATAAGAGTGAATTTGTTTGTGAATGAATGAGTGAATATGAGAGGGTATTTATAGGCTTAGGAATTTGAGGTAAAAGTGTGCAAAACCCCCTCTTTAGCCAAGAAGTTAAGCATGTAAGACCATGTTCTTGCATAAGCATACTTTCCTTAAATCGAGGAGTGATTTAAGCGTCATTTTGTCCTTAACGTTCTCTTAATTAAACATGGTTACTTTTAGTTAATTTTAGCTTAGGAAAAGATGTGTTCAATTCTTACAATATGTTTACACATGATACCATGCAGGTTGCAATATGTTCACACAACTTGTATTGTATAAAAAGTTGACTTTTAACAAAATGTTTTTCAGCCACATTTTCATTATTTATTCAAAGAGTGTATATATATTTATAAACGTATTTCAAAAGTAATTTCTAACAGCAATTATTAATTAAAAAATGTTTAGTAAGGTTATAAAATTATATTTAATCACCTTAAATCTTGGATTCACATATTTAAATAATTCAGTTATTTAAATACGAAGTGTTCAAAATTCCGGCCCATTATAGTATATAATCAAAAATCGTAAAGGAGCGTTCGCTAATTGTATAGGATACATGAATGTGCCCTCAGTATTTTGAGAACGGTCCTTCTGTATAAGGATCAGCGTTATCCTTCCGAAGCAATAACACATCCCTAGTGATGTATAGTAGAAAATACATAGCTAGCCCCAAACCTGTCATGCCGAGTGCATCGCTCCATGCATGCTTCACAATTGTTGGTAACTCTAGAAAGGAGAAGATTACACCTTTATAGGTTAACTAAACCCCTGGCCAAGCATTATATCTCTGGTTTTAGTCGTTACCGCTGGCGAGGCTACGTATGGCATTCCAGCTCACGCACCACCTGCTGAATAGATCATGGAACCACACATGGACTCCCAGACCTCAATAGGTCTTGGAACAACACTTGGGTTCCCACATCTTAACAGAGGTCTTAGAATCACACTTTGATTCCCATAACCCATTGGGTCTCGAAATCACACATAGTCCCCACATCTCAACAATGATCTAATAATCACACATGAGTTCTCTTACCCTAGTGGGTCTCGGAATCACACATGGATTCAAACGTCCAAAATAGACGAATCTCCTCCAAGCATAGAACCTGTATATGGTTTTGGAGTGGTAATGATTTCGAGTCTCTTATAAGTGCACTCCCCCGCTTACCGATTGTTCCAAAACCAATTGATCGATTTTCAGAATGCTCAATACCGGTTCTTTTGGAAATAATAAGATAATGCATAAGAGCATGGATCACCCCTTAACCATTTATGTGGATGTATCTCCTCATCATCTGTCCTAGAATACAAATAAGTTTATAAGTACAGTATAACACCATTGATGGTAACTGTACCACATAATCATCGTGTTTCTCCTATATATTTCCAGAATTAAAATGCTTCGATGTTAAGCAGGGCATATTTTCATACCACTAAAATTAAGAAGGATTTAATATATAGGCTAAGATTTGATAGTTGGTTATTTAACTATCAAATAAATAAACATCCAAAATAGAGATTACATTTTCCATGGAAATCACCAAGCCTCTTAAATCAATCCTTCATTAATTTTCTTTTTAAGATATTTAAAAAAATATTGATATACTAAACTTACCCGGATAAGTATATTCGCAAACCACTATATTAAAAACATGGAAAACTTTTCCATATACTCATAAAATGATACTACTATAATCACCAAGCATTCAAAAATATTTTCTATTTCAAAATCATACTTAAATGATTACACCCCATATGTCATTAAAACAGAGATATTAGTACCCCAAAACACTAATCCATTTCATAAATCTCTTTTATTTTATAAATGCCTCCTTTATATATCTCTAAATCTTTTTATAAGCTTCTTTATAAATTTCCAAGTTTAATTTATAAAAATACTTTTTTATAAATCTCAGAAACCCATTTACAAAATTTCCCTTTTAAATCACTAAACCATTTATAAACCTCTTTTCTAAAATCATTCAAAACCCAACTTATTTTCAAATTTCAAACCTCTGTCAAATTTATAAACACTTTTTAATAAATCCTTTTTTATAAAAGAAATCCTTTTATAACAATTTATTATTTAATTATAATAGATATAACTTAAAGGTCATAAGGATAAATTTTAAACATTTTTAAATAATATAATAATTAACTTTAAACAACTTTCAAAAATAAGATTAATTAACTTTCAAGCAACATTACTACTAAAATATTTTAAATAATCAATAATAAGATAATATACTATTTTTAAACAACCTTGATAAGAATTTAATTATCTTTAAACAACATAATAAAATAATTTATTTTAAAACATTATAAATATAATAATTAATTTTACTAAAGAAATTATTTTATAAAAACACTTTGTAACATAGAAATTAAACAAACATTTTGTTGAGATAATAATTAAAAAAAACATTTTACTTTAAATTATAAAAATTAAAGTTAGTTTAAACCTATAACTTTCCAAATCTAGAGAGCGGCTCATCGATCACAATGGTACTTAAACATGCTACCATTAATTAAATTTAACTTCCCAAGTTAAAATATAGGTATTTAAATTAAGTGGGCATATATGTAAATCAAATCCATAATTATCAATCAATTGTTAACACATCATTTATCTAGTATTAATCAACCACCACTTAAATGAATGCCCAAATAAATATGATAGCAGAAAGAATTTATTCTACAAAAAATATCACTCAAAATAAACTCTTCCATTTATTATTAGATGGTGTTTATTTGGCCAAATGGATAACACAAATAATATGCTTAAATTAACAACATTATTATGTAAACAACGTAATTATATTAAATAAGTATAATTTCATCAGTTTATATTTATTCCTATTTTCAAAAATGATAAATTATCCAAACCAAACAATTAGCAGATAAAACATCCAAGCAAGCAATTAATAATTATTATCTACTATATAAAATACTGATTAACCAAAAAAGAGGGTTAACTCAACTGAAACTTTCAGTTTTCGCCGAAGCGTTCTGATTCCGATTAAAATCACACTACGTTTGATTTGAGCTTAAAATTTTACAAGCTCCAATTTCCATCAATCAAAATCCATAATGTATATATAATCATTACAAATCTAACGCGACCGACCGCTGTTTGCACAAAAATTGGCAAACACCTCCAAGTCGTATGACTAGTTGATTTTATGTTGTTTCTAGTGATTTGGGTGATTTACGCAAATATATAAAAAGCAGGGACTAAACTATAAAAGACACACAGATTTATAGTGGTTCGGCCAGAACGTGCCTACGCCCACTTTATATGTTATTCTCCCTTTCTATTCAGATTACAAGTATAAAGCTTTGATTACAAGTGACTGAAAGTTGTTTGAAAGTTCTATCCGTGCTTGAGCTCTCAAACTTGTCCCCCATTGTTGTACCCCTGCCCCTCTATTTATAGAGTGAGGATGGGGGCAGGGGTTCTTGATGTATATAGCTGCTGATGGGCCTGGGCTGAAACGATCTGGCCTGGCAATGTTGGTTCGGTGTAGGTTGGATAGGTGGTCCGGTTAGGATGGTTCGGTGGTAGGAGATAAGTGGACCGGTTAGGATGGTTCGGCAGGAGCTTGGAGGAGGTTGGTTCGGCGGTGGGTTTGGACCGGTGGCAGGTTGGTTCGACAGAAGCTTGGAGGAGGTTGGTTCGGCGGTGGGTTTGGACCGGTGGTTGGTTGGTTCGGCAGGAGCTTGGGAGGTAGGTGGTTCGGTGTTAAAGGAGAAGGTTGGTCCGGTGTGTAGGGAGAGGAGCTGGTTCGACATGTAGGGGAAAGGTATTTGGTCTGGTAGGGGATGGTTCGGGGGCACCTTCTTTGCTCTTTGGATCGGTGGTGGAAACGCACCCAACACTTGCCCCCCCAAAGGGGGGCATACGCCAGCGTATGTCGCGCTTTGTTAGTTTGGATAGTTCCATTCGGTCCTAAGCGCCGAACTGCACGGTCCGATCACCTCATGCTCACCTATAAGTAGGTGCCTCATGCCACCGTTATTCCCTACCAACCGAAATAGCCGAATCATATTCCTCCCTGCCGGATCAATCACTTTTGCCGAATCTGGTGACTGCTGAATCAGGTGACTGCCGAATCAGGTGACTGCCGAATCAGGTGACTGCCGAATGGCTTCTTCGATTTACTTTGTTTTACCGAATGGATCTTAAAGATTTAATACCAGATGGACCTTATACTGAGAATGCCGAATGAACCTTATACTGAGAATGCCGAATGAACCTCATACTGAGAATGCCGAATGGACCATGGCATTGGGAATGCCGAATGAATCACGGGGAGTTTGATTTGTTGAATGAATTCTCAGGCCTTTACTACTTTCTAAATCATAAACGAAAACCCAGACTGTACGTACTTGCTTGTTTGTATTTATGCACCTCCTTGTTCTAATATTGTGCTTTTCTTTTGTGTTTGCAGGAAAATGTCTCACAAAGTGGAAACCCGATCAGAAAAGAAAAAATCTACAGACAGAAGTGAGTCTTCCGTCGTGCCCCCGGTCCAACCGGGACCAGCGCGTCATGGAGCTGTCCCGAGGCCATTAGTGGACGGTTATGGCCCTCAGGAGCTTCTGAACTCTCCTCCCGATTGCTTTCCGAGCTCCCTCAAAGAAGGGCAACTTGATGTCATCGCTCGCTCCTTTGGGATTGACAGGGCGAGTATGCTGTTGCCGGGAGATGGTGTGATGCCGTACGACCCTCCTGAAGGATATTTCGCTTACAGCCGATACCATTGTATGTGCGCGGCCATTCCCCTAATCAATGCCTGGATAGTCAGCTTTCTTACCTATTTGAAGGTGGCTCCATTCCAACTTCAGCCCAATTCCTATGCTATCCTGGTGTGCTTGTTCATCATTTTTCAGAGGAAGTATGGGCGTCCCCCTTCTAACCGGGAGATCCGGTATTTGTACAACTTGAGAGGCTATAAGAAGGGGTCTCCATATATCAGCTTGGAAGCGGCCGTGCCCTTCAAGCCTGTCCTGGATTTGTATTCGAAGCTCAGTATGTTCAAGAAAGAATGGTTCTTCATCAAGGATGACTCTATTTCCTCCCGTCTTTTCACTTCCGGCTGTAAGTAGAACTTCATTTATATTTTCCTTGCCTCGACCGCAATGCTTCTTCTTATATGTTTTTATTTCTTGCTAGCGACAGGTGGCTTCGCGGTCGTGGAGAATGATTCCTTGGCTCAGATGGCTGCGGAAATAAAGGCCTTTTTCGGGACGGGATAGGTCGGCCTCTTACCTGATCAGGAATGCCACTCTCCTGGAGTACAACTTAATTCTGCCACGCCAATCTGTGGTTAAGCAGAGGGATACAGCCGAAGAGAGGGCTTCCAAAGCTAAAGACGGGGCTACTGCGAAGAGTAGCAAGAGAAGACCTTTCTCGGTACCTCTAGTCGTCGGGGGAAAGAAGCGTGAGAAATCTGATGGACCCTCTCCCAGCACATGCCCAGATGCTCCGGAGGAGGAAAGTGGAGAGGAGGGAAGAGGCGAGGAGGAGAGCGGAGGCGATGGAGAAGGTGACGGTGGTAACGGTGGCGAAGGTCAGGGTGGTAGTGGTGTTGGTGCCCTGACCTCTAGGCAAGCGGGTGAGATTCAAGAGTGGACGGATGATGCTTTCCGCCAAGCCTTTGAGGGGTTGGGGGAAGGGCCGGCCTCGGTGGAGAAATCGAAGAAGTCTGATAAGGCCGAGACGGGCGCCAGTCTATCATCTGAGGGTATTTCAGCTAAGGCAACTCCGGCGGTTTAAGGTGAATTCTTAACTTTCGCAGACTTCCTTTATGATAAGGACTTAGTAATATTTTATGGCCAACTCCCGTCTTGGGATGAGATTCAGGACCTATTGCAGTATCCCACTCCCCCTCAGGGTTTGTAAAATGAGCGCTTTTTCCTACTCCTTTTAACTTAACATATTTCTCGGATCATAGTTTCATGCATGCTTGTAACACTTGGTTTTTATTCCAGGAACGGGTAAGGTGGCCAAGACATCAGATATTCGGCACCGCCTTGAACAGTACAAGCTACTTAAAGCTTCTGCCCAGCCAAAGCCGTCAACTAGCCGTCCCGGAGATGTGGTTAGCTATCGCCCCCTTCTCGAAGTTATTGAAGAAGATATGCAAAAGAGGAAGAGGGGGCGATCTTCGTTTGAACCTTCACCTGGCCCTCAGCCTCCAGTCCAGCCTATCCATGATATTACTGAGGAGGATACTGAGTTTATGCCTTCCCCGCATCCATCCGAAAATCCAACCGTCACCCCGATAGACCATCCTGGTTTGGTTCACAACCCATTTGCCGGCCACCCGGATCTGGACCCGAGTTTTCAGGACATCTCTTTTGACGAGGCTACGGGTGAGCATCTTCTTCCCCGCAATCCCATGGTACGGGTGCTTGATGAGGCTAAGTCCTTAGACCTCGATTTGCTTACTACTCGGATTGTGACCATGGGGAATGAGGCCAAGGCAAGCATCGATCGGGTGGCTGAGGAGATAAAGGGGCTAATGGAGCATCACGCTCGACTGGCCAAGGCTGGGGAGGAAATCGGAAGTGCTAACATTCGGTTGCGGCTATAGGTTTCTGATCAGGCCAAACAGCTTGCCGATCAGGCTATCCAGATATCCCAGCATGAGGCGGCCTCCCGACGACTAAAGAAAACCATGGAAGAGGCTAGCAAGGCTGAGTTGTGAAAAATGGAGGCTGTTTGCAAGGAGCGAATTGACATGGCCATCGCAACGGTGGACGAGGTTCGGAGAGTGGATCTTGAGCAGGTAGAGGAGTTATCTGGGAGGCTCGAGGCCGTAGAGCTTGCTCAGGCCAAGCTGAAGGAGGAGATGGAAGTGATGCGGAAGTCCCTTCAGGCTGACTGCTCGAGATACCGATTGGAGAGAGATGCTACTATCGTACGACTGTCGGCTTCTGAGGCCCGGATGAAAGAGTTTGAGGAGAACGAGGGGATGATGGACGAGATGCTCCAGGACATGTATTTCCGTACTTGGAGGCAGGGCAACTTGTCCTGGATGGACGATTATCCCCGGGTTATGGCTAGGATATATCTCCGGGCTTTGGAGGAAGACAAGGTTGAAGCGGATAAAGAGGGTGGCGCGGCCTTCAGAATGGATGTGGTTACCGCACAGTTCACCTAGGAGGAGAAGGCGGTGGTGAAGGAAGGCATGAGGCTGCTTGCCGCCGAGGAAGTGGGTGTGCAACTGGAGGATGACGACCAGGGAGCGGACGCTGGTAAGTCTTCCCTTTTAACCTTTTCATGATTTGATTGCTTATCTTTCGTGATAATTGATGGATTCTCTTCTGAATTGGACAGGCGGGACCTCTGGAGTACATGCTGGGAGTTCCGTTCCTACAGTTAAGTAGATCCGGAGGGCTAGCGGGATGGAGGCGAAGCCCCGATTCTTTGACTTAACTTGTACACATTTTGGTTGCTGTCTATGTTAGTCCAAAATATTAATGTAACTTGTAATTATATTATTTGTAAAGAATGACTTTATGTAATTTTATAACATAAGTCGATTCTGTCATGTTTGAATGCTGTTGTCATTTTGATATGTTACATAAGAAATACAGCTGCGTGTTTATGCATGTGATTCAATCGTATTTGATGCTAAGTTTCTGCTCAAAATATTATTTCGTGTCTTACAATGTCAATATGATGTGTGAATAAATTAAAGCCACGTATTTGTATACAAGAGAAGAAAGTACCGCCCTTCGTGTTTTAGTTATAGAGGGTTGCTTTGAATGTCTTGCGTGACTGAGTATAGAATGTAGCTGAGTGTTCCGTCATCCGGATGTGAGTTCATTTTTCCACAAGCGAGAGTTCCCCTATTTTGTGACCTGTACTTTAGGGACCGTTATATAGGATAGGAGAAAAGTTTATAAATGTAATGGAAATATGAGAAACAGTAAAACTTCCAATCACGGAAGGCCGTCGATATGCTTAAGTTTGTGGCAAACGGGTTTTGTAGTCACTTTCCCTAGCTGTGGGTCTTGGAGACATTTGTCACCCATCTTACGCCTCCACGGGAGTTTATCTTTTTTACCACAGTCGCACTTAAGACATATCGGAGCCGAGATCGCGCACAGTAACTACCCGAGTCATTATGGCCCGTAATCGTGGGTATTATTCGATTTACTGTGCCCGCTAGCGTGGGTGCCGATCGTCAACCGCGAACTACCCCTGGCTGGCCACACCTTATGTTGGGGCTTAAGTAGGTTCACAGTTGCCGACGAGCCGAACGCCGTAATGAGCTGCCATCGGCTATAGTCGGCCTTCTTGATGGCTTATAATCGGCTCATTACAGTTGGTTTTGAGGGCAGTCGCGAGCAATGAGTTAACCCGCAGCAGAGGGATGCTGGAGCAAGTGTCTCATTGGCGAGTGCATAGATTCGCATAGTACCTGTTGGGTCTTGTCCAGGTGAGGTTGCGCCGTGAAGTGTCCAGAATGGAAATGTTGTTATACATGACTTTGTTCAATAGAAAAGGATAAAGCTTAACAAGCAGCCAAGATATAAAGGAACAAGTTAAAAAGAGACAAGATTTTTTAAAGTGGTTCGGCACGAAAATGCCTACGTCCACTGATTCTCTTTGTTAATTCACTTCATATGGGCAGTACAAGTTAAGAAAAGTATCGATGGAGGTATTGGATGTTCCATGCCCTCTGGAACACCTCTCCGTCCACTGTTGACAAAATATAGGCTCCGTTGCGGAGATCTTTATGGATTACATAGGGTCCGTCCCAGATTGGATCTAGCGCTCCGGGGCGCGGGAAGATCCGCTTGAGGACAAGATCTCCTTCTTGTAAGCTGCGATGCTTGACTTTGGAGTTGTATTGTGCTGCAACTTTTTGCTTGTGAGCTGCTGCTTTGAGTGTTGCATCGTTTCTTCTCTCCTCAATTAGATCCAAAGACATGTGGAGGAGTTCTTCGTTCTCTTCTGGGTTGTAGTGGATCCTACGGTGGGAAGGCACTACAGTTTCAACTGGGAGCATGGCCTCCGATCCATATGCCGAAGAGAAAGGAGTATGCCCTGTTGATGTTCTGTAAGATGTGCGGTAGGCCCAAAGTGCGGTAGGAAGTTCATCCACCCAAGCGCCTTTTGACTTTTCAAGTTTCTTCTTGATTAAGGTTTTGAGGATTTTGTTGACAGCTTCGACTTGTCCGTTTGCCTGGGGGTAAGCCACAGATGAGAAGCTTTTGTGAATTCCGTGCTCCTGGCACCAGTCGGCGAATTCCTCGCTGTCAAATTGAAGTCCATTGTCTGATATAATTTTGAGTGGAACCCCGTACCTGCATAAAACATTTTTGATCAAGAAGTTAATAACTTTTGCCGAAGATATTTTATTTAGAGGCTCCGCTTCCACCCATTTGGTGAAATAGTCAACTGCTACCATGGCATATTTGGCTCCGCCTCGGCCTACTGGTAGTTCGCCAATTAAGTCAATTCCCCATATTGCAAAGGGCTGGTCATTTGAGTAATCTCATTTGTGGGTAGTCGAGGAATCTTAGCAAATTTCTGACATCTGTCGCATTTTTTGACGAAGTCCAAGGCGTCTTTATTTAAGGTGGGCCAGTAATACCCATATCGGAGTGTTTTCTTGGCTAGGGTCTGCCCTCCGGTGTGATCTCCGCAACTTCCTTGATGGATCTTGGACAAGACTTCCTTGGCTTCCCTTCCAGCGATACACCTTAATAAGGGATTAGAGAAGCCGCGCCGATAGAGGATGCCTTCTTGTAATGTGTAGCGAGAAGCTTTCCTTAAGATTTTCTTAGCTTCGTTACGCTCGTCGGGCAGTGTGCCATCTTGTAAATATTTTCGGACAGGAGTCATCCAAGTTTTCTCTTCGATTGCAGCTATCATGTTCATTGTCTCGTAACTCGAGGCTAGTTGCGGTGAGATGGTTATTGGTCGGGAAGCGGCGCCGTCCTTCATGCTAGCTTGCTTTGCCAGTTCGTCGGCCTCCTGATTCTCTTCTCGAGGAATGTGTTTGATTAAATAGTGATCCAACTAATTGAGCATCAACTTGGTCTTCTTTAGATATGCTGTGAGTCGTTCTCCTCGAGTCTAGAATTCTCCCAGTATTTGATTTACAATGAGTTGAGAATCACTATGGAGACATAAAGAACTGACTCCAATTTCCAGGGCAAGTTCTAATCCGGCTATCACTGCTTCGTATTCTGTGTCATTGTTGGTGGCAGCGAATTCCAAACTTAGGGCGTAGTGTAGCTTCCTTCCCCTGGGGGTAATTATCACAACACCTGCCCCCGAGCCTTGTTCATTTGACGCTCCATCTACGAAGAGATTCCACTCGATATCTTCTGCTATTTCAGATTGCTTCTTACCTTCGTTAGTAGTGAATTCGGCAATGAAATCAGCTATGGCTTTCCCCTTGATAGCGGTGCGAGGATGGTAGGTGATATCATATTGACTCAGTTCAATGCACCACTTAAGTAGTCGCCCAGAAGTGTCGGGGCGATGGAGTACCTGCCTTAGCGGGTGATCGGTTAAAACTCTGATGGAATGAGATTGGAAATAGTGTCGCAGCTTCCGTGACATGATTAGCAAACAGTATGCTAGCTTTTCAAGTTTAGGGTATCTGGCTTCTGCCCCTGTAAATCTCTTGCTTACAAAGTATACGGGCCGCTGTGCGCGGTCGTCTTCTCTCACCAAAGCGGCGCTTAAAGCATGGGACGATACGGAAAGATATAGGTATAGTTCCTCGCCTTCATTCGGAGTTGAGAGTACTGGTGGTCTCTGGAGGTGTTCGATTAAGTTAAGGAAGGCCATCGAGCATTCGTCGGTCCACTCGAACTTTCCTTTGTCTTTCTTTAGAGCTTAAAAGAAAGGGATGCATTTGTCGGTTGCTTTAGAGATGAACCTGCTTAGGGCGGCCATTTTTCCGTTTAGGCTTTGCATCTCTCTTCGAGTAGATGGTATCTTGATATCTTGCAAAGCTTGAACTTGTTCGGGGTTTGCTTCAATCCCCCTGGCATGGACGATGAATCCCAAGAACTTTTCCAACGATACTCCGAAGGAGCACTTTAGAGGGTTCAGCTTCATTCCATATTGGCGAAATACTTGAAACATCTCGTCCAGGTGGTTTATATGATCGTTGTCTTTCCTCGATTTTACCAGCATGTCATCCACATAAACTTCCATAGTTCGTCCTATTAGTTCTGCAAACATCTTGTTGACGAGGCGCTGATAAGTAGCTCCGGCGTTTTTAAGCCCAAAAGGCATTACTCTATAGCAGTACAATCCCCGGTCAGTGATGAAACTAGTGTGGTCTCGATCGGGGGCGTGCATAGGGATCTGGTTATATCCTGAGTATGCGTCCATAAAAGATAAGAGTTCGTGTCCGACGGTGCTGTCCACGAGCCGATCGATTCGGGGGAGTGGGAAGCAGTCCTTCGGACAAGCGTCATTTAAGTTGGAGAAGTCGATGCATGTTCGCCACTTCCCATTAGCCTTCTTTACCATCACCGGGTTGGAGATCCATTCTGGGTAGATGGCTTCTCGTTTGAAGTTATTGGCGAGTAGGTTCTTTACTTCTTCCTCTAGGGCTGCTGATCGTTCTGCCCCCATGCTTCTCTTTTTCTGCTTTACTGGCACCTTTGTGGGATCGATGTTCAGTACGTGGCATGCTATGTCTGGGGAGATCCCTGTCATGTCAGCGTGTGTCCATGCAAATACGTCCATGTTGTGGCGAAGAAAATCAATGAGTTGATCCCTTAATTCTTCTTTTAGTTGAGATCTGATTTTCAATAGTCTACTTGGGTCATGTTTGTCTACAGCTACGAATTCCATAGCCTCTGCAGGCTCGGCAGTGGACTCATCCTCTTTGTCCCTGGGGATATCGAAGAGGAGGGGCTTTCTTTAGTTGCTATGCTTTCAAGTTTTTCATGCAGAGAGTATCCTCTGCATTTTTCCCTTTATCCTTTCTACGGTTATTGCGAAGTTCAATTACATAGCAGTCTCGAGCAGCGTCTTGATCTCCCTTCATTTCTCCTATTCCGTTATCTATTGGAAATTTCATCTTCAGGCACCATAGGGCTAGGACAATTTGGAAGTCGGACAGGGCTGGTCTCCCCAAAAAGGCATTGTAGGCCGAATGGTTCTCTATTAGTACAAACGTTTGTTTTCGCGCAGTGGAGCGGGGATGACTTCCTATTTCGACAAAGAGATCCAGTTGCCCGAGGGGCATCTTCGCATCTCCAGTGAAACCATGTAGTGGTTTGTTGCAGGGGGACACATCCTTCATTGACAGCTTCATTTTGTCGAAAGCATGCTTGAATAGGATATTTACTGAGCTTCCAGTGTCTATTAAAATTCGGAAAACTTTGGCTGGACCGAACCAGGCAGAGATGACCATAGGATCCATGTGTGGGTACTGTCTTCCCTCTAGATCACGCCTACTGAATGTGATGTCGTCATTCTATTTCCATTTCGGGTGGCGTTCTTCCATAACAGAATTAACGTAGCCTTCGTTGTTTCTAAGTGACTTACCGTATCTTTCCATCTCTGCCCAGCTTCTGTCAGCGATGTGTGGCCCTCCTGATATGGTATGGACCACTATCTTCTCTTGACTAGAGCCATTGGTGTTGCGATTTCCTCCGCCTACTTCTGGGAGGGGTAGCCCTGGGTTTTCATTGGTGGGAGCTGGAGTCCTGTTCTGGCTTTTTACATAGCGTTCCAGTCTCTTCCTTTTGATGTGTTCTTCAATCAAGTCCTGGAGATGGTGGCATTCATTGGTGTCATGTCCATGGGATTTGTGGAAGCGGCAGAACTTTCCAGACTTAAGTGCGTTATCTGACTCCTTCTTGTGCGGGGGGCGCTTGTACCTAACTTTGTCTTGAGTGGCTAGGAAGATGTTTTCGATTGTTTCATTCAAAGGAGTGTAGGAGTCAAATCTTGGTCCTGGTCGATATAGGCGCTTTTCTCCCTTCTTGCCCCCAGCATTGTCTCTTGAGTCACTTCTCCGAACATCCTTTGCTGCAGCGGGAACTCTGTCTGGGGCTGTCTTAGCCTGTTGTCCCGACTGCCTCTCAGTGGCAGCGTCTTCAAGTCTCATATACTTTCCAGCTTCATGGAAGAAATCAGGTAAAATAGCTGGTTTTTCCTTGGTTAGTCTTCTAGCAAATTTAGTATCCGGATGTACACCACTGCAGAGGGCCATTAGGATAAGTTTCTCGTCGGCATCTTGGACTGCGGCCGCTGCGGCGTTGAATCGGGTTAGATATTGTTGCACTGTCTCTCCGGGTTTCTGTTTGATATTAGAAAAGGAATAAGCGTCCTTGAGTTGTTCCACGTGAATGCGGAACTGGCTGATGAACGTTTCTTTCAACATTTCTCATGAGCTGATGGACCCCTGGGGTAGGTGGCAGAACCAGGAGGTAGCTAGATCTGCCAAGAATAGTAGGAAGCATTTACACAACACTCCCTCCGTTGCTCCGCCCATGAGCATATGCTGGGTGTATCTCTGTGAGTGTACGATGGGGTCAGAGGTTCCCTTGTAAGGTTCCATTGTTGGCATTTTCCATTCCCGGGGGGTGATGGCAGTTTCGATATTACGGGTGAAGGGGCTGGTTACCCTAGCACCGATCCCCCGATCCCTTTGTTCCCGTTGGATGCACTCTCTGAACAATCGCGCCATCCTTTCATCAGAACTTGGAGCGGATAGAAATGAGTTTGGCTCTTCCCTGCGGGATTGATTCCATCCAGACGACTTGTAGGGATGGTATCGTCTGTCACTCCTAACATCCTCCAATGGCTGCCTCTGGTCTTCTGGGGGCATGTTGGGGTCAGCCACAGTTGGCCCTTGCCTTGATCTTTCCCTGCTGGGTTCTCTTCTAAGCATTCCATCGGGTCCACCTTCGGGCTGGACTCCAGCTCGGCCCCGTTCCTTGGTGTTTTCATGGTTAGGCAGCATGGCGGGCTCAGCTACATTCGACCCTTGTCTGGTACCTCCCCCGTTGGGTTCGGTTCCAAGCGTTTCCTCAGGTCGGAATTCGGGCTGAGTCCGGGCTCGGCTCCTACCATAGCTGTTTCTGTTGTTAGCTTCTTCGAAGAAGAAAGACCCTTGTCGTCTCCTAGATCCTCTAGACTGGGACTCACCTCATGATTCAGTGTTGCAGTTGGTTTCTTCGACATTCCTTAAGCGTGACATGAGTTGATCCACTAAGGCTTCTTGTTGAGATGCGAAGCGGTTAGTTACTTCAGCCACAACCCTGTCCAGATCCGCCCTTGTAATTGGTTGTTCCGTAGCAGGGGCTATCGGATTTGCCTGATTTAAATTTGCTGTTAGAATCGGACGATTGTCCTACTGCCAGTTGCGACGTTCTTTCCTTTGTTAGCATCTTTCTTCCATCCGGGAGGCATGTTTTCCAAGCAATGAACGATGTTGATAGGAAAAGGGTTGAGTGGGAGAAGCTGAAGCTTCGAGCTCCTGCTCTCAGTGAAAGCACCAAAAATGTTTGCACAAAAATTGGGCAAACACCTCCAAGTCGTATGAATTAGTTGATTTTATGTTGTTTCTAGTGATTTGGGTGATTTACGCAAATATATAAAAAGCAGGGACTAAACTGTAAAAGACACAAAAATTTATAGTGGTTCGGCCAGAACGTGCCTACGTCCACTTTATATGTTATTCTCCCTTTCTATTCAGATTACAAGTACAAAGCTTTGATTACAAGTAACTGAAAGTTGTTTGAAATTCTATCCGTGCTTGAGCTCTAAAACTTGTCCCCCATTGTTGTACCCCTGCCCCTCTATTTATAGAGTGAGGCTGGGGGCAGGGGTTCTGGATGTATATAGCTGCTGATGGGCCTGGGCTGAACGATCTGGCCTGGCAATGTTGGTTCGGTGTAGGTTGGATAAGTGGTCCGGTTAGGATGGTTCGGTGGTAGGAGATAAGTGGACCGGTTAGGATGGTTCGGCAGGAGCTTGAAGGAGGTTGGTTCGGCGGTGGGTTTGGACCGGTGGCAGGTTGGTTCGGCAGGAGCTTGAAGGAGGTTGGTTCGGCGGTGGGTTTGGACCGGCGGCAAGTAGGTTCGGCAGGAGCTTGGGAGGTAGGTGGTTCAGTGTTAAAGGAGAAGGTTGGTCCGGTGTGTAGGGAGAGGAGCTGGTTCGGCATGTAGGGGAAAGGTATTTGGTCCGGTAGGGGATGGTTCGGGGGCACCTTCTTTGCTCTTTGGATCGGTGGTGGAAACGCACCCAACAACCGCGTTCGATTTGGACCTTGTATGGAAAAGTTATACAATTTCTAAATTATTGATTTCTTTTAAAAGGCAATTAAACACATTAGTCACAAGCTTATCACTAATTACCCCTATAATTATACCTCTCCCATTACGTAAACATGCATACTAAAATTAAATTGCCTAAACCCATCCACTACTGTGCTTCTCTCCTTCCCTTCTTCTTCCATGATTGATGAAACCAACTATCGTTCACCCCATTGAACTCTACTCTCTGTGAGCCTTCCGATCCAACCACCCTCGTCACGACTGATCCTATGCCCTAAAATGCGACCTGGCACCTACTTCAATTACCCAAAACTATCGCACTCTTCCCCCTTCGATGCACTCTACAGGATTTCTACCATATGCGCACTAGCTTCCTAGGGTCCAACGCTACCCATTGGTATGCCTCTCATCGACCATATCCTTAGAAATTTACAACCCTAGATGCCCTAACCCCACGACTTCGCTGTCTATCTCCTTGGAATTATGTCGCACCTTGCGTACCACCCACCAAATCCAAGATCTCACTATCCAACATCTAAAGATCAAGGCCTCTCATTTTCTGATTTTTATTTGAATTTTCTTGAATTAAAAAGGAAGTGGCTTAAATTTTTTCTTTTTTTGGGTGATGAAGGACATAAGAGACATAAGGATGAAAGAGAACGGTGATGTAGGGTGTGTAAAGTGTTGACTTATACTTATTCTATTTTTTTGGCATTTTGTTGCACAGATTTCCATTCATGTATGAAAAAACGAACGAATAAACAAAAATACGGTCGCACTTAGAATAGTGACACGACCTCAAAATAAAAATAATATATAACGGTTATTGAATTCTGTAAAATCCGAAAAACACCGTAGTTTGCCAATAAAACGTCATACAATAATTTCAATATCTTCAAATTAAAATTTATTGAGAATTCTAATGAACTAAATTAAAAATATGTTAAAAAATCAAGTCATAAAAATAAATAAATTTTTTGATTATTTACTTGAACTATTTATTACTGCAAATAAAATTACAAAATGATTGCACGTTATTATTTATTATTTTTAAGGAGTTAAATAAGACATTTTTATCCATTAAATTAACATCCAATTTCTTGCTATTTAAATCACTATTCAAATGTTAAATTGAAAAATTCAAATATTTTATGTAGTCTCCATATTTGAATTTAAGAACTTGAAAACCAATTATTCAAATATTTAAAATTAATTTAATTTCTAAATCCAATGACAAAAATCCTGGGTTTAAAATATGGGTGTATAATGCAGAATAATCCAGCGACATCTAGAAATTAAATACTCAGTCCTCAATGAATTACTCAATATTATACTTGTGTTGAGCAAATAAATACACCCCACATAGACGTCTCATAACACCCGATGAAATATAATTATATACATGACACTCTTAACTAATCAACATTAAATAAATTTCCGCTTTGCTTATTGAATCCCACTCACTTAAATTGATTTTCAATTCGTTGTCCTTTAATTTTATTATTTTATAATTCAATAAAACAGGTATTATACTTCGTTTGTCTCATAACACACAAATCAACAGTCATCCATTTGCATATAAATTGGTTATTCCATTAATATTCAACCAGGGGAAGGGTATTGTATAAATCTATTTCACTTAAATTTTGCTCCTCTTTCTATAAAAACTCTTCAATTTAATTTAACATAAGACATCTTTATTTATTTCCTCCCTTTTTAAAATAATAAATCTAATTCTCACATCTAAATTTCAAATCCAAATTTTTATAACAAGTTATTGGTTTAAATGAAACCTTTATTCAAACTCAACAATAAATACTTAATACCTCAAAAATAACCTCTCTTCAAATTTCCACTTTAATATTACTAATATACTTCAAGGAAGTTTGTATTTTGCAAATACCTTTAAAATCTCAAATCCAAGAAATATTTTCGATTCAAAATATTTGCAAACTTAAACTTACACTACAAAATCATTATTTGAAATCCTCATTTATTTCAAGCACTTCATTTAAAGCTATTAAACTGTGAAAAATAATATTTATTACTTCCAAATCACTTCCTATTGAATCTTTATAAATGAAATTTTACGTTCAGTTAAATAAAACAAATTATATTCATCTTGCAATTACTACAAAATATCCTCTTATAAACTTCAATCTATTAAATTCAAGCCATTCTGTGAGAAATGCGGATTACAGATCTTAAGGCTAGGATTAACACTAGAGGGAGGGCGAATAGTGTTAACAAAGAATTACTAAATCTTTTTGAGTTTATGTTAATTTAGACACCGATGTATGCAATATAAAGACACAGATATGATCACAGAAACAAACACAGATGCAGAAATAAAATAAAAGCAGTAAAGGAGAGAACACACCGGATTTTATACTGGTTTGGAGTTACTCTACATCCAGTCCCACAACAAAAGTATGGATTTCCTTTCAAAAGCAATTGTACAATTACGCCCTCGGTTTCAAGGCTACGAGGTATACCCTCCAGTATTTCTATCCTCTGGGTAGAGATACTTGATTTCCAGGCCACAAGTTTACCCAATTGATTTACCAAGGAAACAATCACACCTTTTCTCTCTTGATTGATTTCCAAGGCTACAATCACACCTTTTCTAACTTAATAGATTACAAAAAAGTCTATAACTCTGAATAGCACTGAGAACCTTGTAGAGATAGTGATAGATAATCAAACTAGAAGTAATCGAGTTCGATTCAATGTTGATTTCGGTAGAGTAATGGTAAGAATATGTATTAAAAATGTGGAAGAAGAAGAGGAGTGAAAAACTAGAAAATATGATATAAAATTCGTTGAAACTAACCCCTATTTATAGAAGAACAACAACCATGTCTAGTTGAAACGACCCGCCTTTCATTCCACAGAAAGACGCATCATCCTTAAGAAAGAAAGAGGTAGAAATAGAATAGATAGAATAAAAGAACTCAACAATAACAGAATCTCACAGCGGAACGTAATAAAATATAATATATAACATAACTATTACATAGTCTATTACATATCAGAGCTACTCAGATACAACAACACAAGATAGACAGTTATAAAAGTCTGTCTATTATACAACTCAAGTACAACACATACATCACAGATATACATCACAGCGGAAACACAATATAACTACAAACACTGAAGCCTCCTGCTCCATAACTCCTCCAGTATTCGTCAAAGCTAACCTGAATCCCTTGGCTACTCGTAAAAATTTGAGTACCCAAGAGTTTAAGAAAATAGAATAAACTACGGGTCAGACATGGGTCTGGTGTGAGTAAACAGGTTAAAGTTGCTTAACTTTTAAAAACCATTGAAAACAAGAGGGTATCACGTAAGACTTCCCACATATAAACATGGGTAAGTTTTTACCTTACGCTAACCAAAATATTTGATAGGAAATCCAGTGATATTATAATAGTGTCTAGGGTTTTCAAGTAGATAGAAAATAGCCGAAATTGTTACATCTATTAAATTCCAACTACTAGCCACAAAAGTGGGTAATACAATCAAAACCGTAGGGGCACGTAGGAAGAATGAGTTTCCATCAATGGCAGGGCTACTGGGGTACCGCCCGTCACAGTACGTGCCCTAGATCACCATACCGATATCACTCCCGACCCCCCTGCAACACAAAGCCGAAACCATTCCTTGCTGAACAGTTCCGAACAAGACCACCTCGGCGATTCTAGCTAGCAATCGCCCCACACAGCCGAAATAAAAAGGGACATCTAGACAGGGGTAAATCTCATCCTACTTGGGCATGACCCACTTAGCCTTGTTGCATCTCCCATGTTTTAGCCATTCCCGGTTGATCAGGCTTGAGGCTACGATTACCGTTATAGAACACATCTATCTTAGAATGCTCATCGTCCACCTAACGATGTTCTGGAAGCATTCAATCCATACAAGTTCATTCCGGGTTCGAACGAAACCGAAGGCATTATCTCGTTACAATCATTTTGGAATCACCCTCAGAGTTAACGACAATAACCCTTGCACTCTGAAACTCCATCTCGAACCTGAAAGTACTATCCCCGTTATACTCGTATTGGAATCACCCTCAGAGTTTTTTTAACGAAAAATAGTGTAACAACCCGCATATTTATCGATTTTATATTTAAATATTTTATTTAAATCCCGCATATTTATCGATTTTTTATTTAAATATTTTATTTAAATGTTTTGTCGTTAATCGGATATTGGTCCGAAAAGATACTTTTTGCAAATGGTCAAATTAGGACTCGTGACCACTTCCATTGAGTTCGAAATGCTGTTTACAATCTTTTTAAGTATAAACTTTGATATGTTTGGGGTTGGTGGAATTTCACTAACTTTTCCCGCTTTGGACTTTGGGTTGGTTTAGCCTATTAAACCTAAGTTCCAACCCCTTCTCCTCATCTCTTCATAAATTCCTACCTAACTCTAGTTTTAGCATTAATGGTGAGTGGAAAGGGAAATTAAAATTCCAAGCCCAAGTTCATTAGCAAATTCAACATCCAACTCCAAAATCAAAGTGAAGACATTGGATTCAAGCTTCTTGTGTTGAGATTGAAGTGGATTGATTCTTGCTTTGCTTTGGTCTTCATTTTCATTGATTTTTGGTGCAAAGGTGAGATTTTTATCTCACATTCTTGTCTATAACTATCTTGGACTGTTGGGAATGGATTCCCATCGCTTTAGCATGTGCATTTGCAATTGGTTTGGATTGGATTGGAGAAAAACTCCAATTTTTAGTGTTTTTGGTAAAATTCTGCAGTTAGGTCGTTCTGCCTATGCTAGGTTGTTTGCGCGGAAAAGTCTTGGTCACCAAATAGTTCGTTTCTGGCCTTAAACTCGTTCGCATGCTTTAGGTCGTTCGCCTCGGAATTAGGTCGTAGGTCGTGGGCCGCTTGGTCGTAGGTCATTAGGCCTTAGGTCGTTAGGTCGCTCCCTCTATTGGAAACGTTACCTCGGTCTTAGGTCGCTTGGATCTAGGTCGCTTGGCCTTATAGCGTTAGGTCGCACGGCCTTGTTAATACGTTACGTCGCTCTCCTTTTTATCCTTTAGGTCGTTCGGCTCGTTCACACATAGGTCGCTCGGCCTTTGTTCCATTTGATCGCGAACCTCGATAGATCGCGTACCCCCTTAAGTCGCTTGACCACTAGGTCGCGAACACCTCTAGGTCGCTCGACCCCTTTAACTCGTAGGTCGCTCGCCTCTTCTAACCCGCGAGTTCCTTAAGTCGCTCGCTTCCCTTAGGTCGTTAGACCTTAAACCGTTAGGTCGCATGACCTTTATACCTTTAGGTCGTGTACCTTGTTAGGTCGCGAGTTTAATTAGGTCGTTCGGCCTTAAAATGTTAGGTCGCTTAGCCTGTGCTTTTGTTAGGTCGTGAGTCACTTAAGTCGCTCGCCTCTGTTAGGTCGCTCGTTTCTGCTAACTCGCGAACACCCCTAGGTCGCAACCATTAGGTCGCTCGATCCTATCCTCCCTTTAGGTCTTCACTAGGTCGAACCCCGTAGCGGGGGTGTTGCCCTCGCACCCCCACCTTGGGGGGTTGGCACCCCCCCGGACCCCCCTCCGTAGGGGATCTTATCTGAAAAACATTCAACAGAACTTGCTTTGTTGAGATGCTGAGTTGACCATTCTTCAAGACAAACTATCTTGGGCTTCTCGGTCGATTTTATGGTATCACGGCCTTGCTAAAAAGGCGGGATAACAACTTTAGAAATATGAAGGTTTCAATACTAGTAGTAAATATCAAAACTCTTTCATCAAAACGATTTTAACTCTAATTTACTACAAAGCTCTTTCCTTAAACCGTTTTCCAATCTACTAGTACATACAAACCTTTTCCTTAAAACCTTTTGTGACAATTTTCTAGTGAAGATCTACAACTTGTTCGTAAATATTTAAGTTAAGCAAGTGGTTATGGGACATGAAGCTAAACTCATATATTTACTGGCTTGGTGAGATTGACACTACTTGATGATCATGACGATCATTTTTGTGTTTTAGACTAGCAACTGTACGATGTCTCTTTGTCTGCGAGGGAGACTAGACCCCGCTCTTGTGATGTTTCGCCATCACATTTGTGTGATTTTTCGCCATCACATATGTGGGGTAGCGCCCCACGGTCTTTGGGCCATTCGTGTGTCAAAATTAATGGCTTGCAACCATGAGATAGCGTCTCGCTTTGTGTTACACGTGTAGGTGAGTTTTCATGCTCCCATTTTGTGAGTTTTCATGCTCCTATATTGTGATTTCTGGATTTCTTGTGTAGTCTTCTGGAAAATGTGCTTCACCTATTTTCATGACTTTCAATGTTATGATTTTCCATCTTTTATGTTTTGGTGAAATTGTGTGTCTTCACCTTTTTTTAGGTGAATTTGGATCTTTTAGAAGATTCTTTTAATATTGTTTGATCTCTTGATGATCTTCATTTACATGCTTATCATAGTATGTCTTTATGGTTACTATATGTTCTTGCCATATCTATTGTTTTATATCATGTTATCTGATATTATAGCTAGACTGATCCGTTTATTATTTTCTTATAAATAATACTCGGGTCAGACCGAGATGTTACAGGTGCTTCTGCTTGACTTCTCCCCCAGGGATTTACTACTCTGACTTTTGGCTGACCATTCAGATTAGCAGTTTTTGTCGTTTACACTTGAGATATAGACTCATAGATGTATTCTTTTGTATAGCACGTGTTGCTATTCTTTTGTGTATGTGGTCCTTTCATGACCACTACTCTGATGTACACTTTCATGTGTTAGTTATATATTCATATCTTTTTCCGCCTTTGTGATATGGATGTCTGTGACTGATTGTGTTATGTTTATTTCTATATTTGTTTTCGAAGATTTATTTATAGCCACCGTGTGATAGCTTTGAGTTTGTATCGGTATGTCGGACTACCTCCTTAAATGAAATGCATGCTATACTATCTAACATATCGGTGCTCGCACAAAGAAGTTACATGGATGGTTGCTCCTCAACAGCCTTATTCTCCGCGCTAGTTGACATCATTACTCCATAGTGTGTTTAGCTAGCGTGGGTATTGAGGTGGGGCGTCACAGATAGTTCTTACACCTCGAGTCTTCAACTCGATCTTCACTTGAATTCACGACCTGACGTTTAACCTGGATCGATGTGGTTTTCAGATAATCAAATTTGATACCCGATCCCGGTCTCATCAAACCAAACGTGTTTTAAAGGCCAAGTTGTTTAAAGTTTTAAACAATTCAATTCAATACAATTCAATGCTTTGAAATCACACAGCATTAACATATATAAATACCACACATTTATCATTGATATAACCAATATCATATCACAGAATGTCACAACATATATCATCAATAGATATCAATCCAATAGATATCATCCAATTCAGACATTCAACAACCAATCATCCATAAGCAAGCATTATCAATTCATATCATGATTAATTTAATTACTTAAATTAAATTAAACCCTTAAGAATTAATCACTGAATCTTGCTCATACAATTACTAACCTTAATTAATAAATCACTTCTTGATTAACTTAATAAATCAATCAATCAATTCCCAATCCAGATCAATTATCCTTTAATCATCAATTAATAATCCTCAATTATTAATCAATCTCCTTTTATAAAAAGTAATTAATCCTTAATTACTTCCATAATCAATTAATTAATTGATTAATTATCCATCAGCCATTGATTAATAACCTTAATTTTTAATCAATATCTCTTATACATATTAATTAATCCATAATTACTTTTATAATTAATTAATTAATTTATTATTAATTAACTAATTAACTATTTCTTAATTATTAATTAATAAACCTAATTATCAATTATTAATTAAGAACTTAATTACAGATTACTTATTCCTTAATTACCAGTTGATTAACCATTTAATTAATCCTTAATTAACTGTTAACCCATCCTTAATTAACAGATAATCAATCCTTAATTACCATTTGATTAATCCTTAATCATAATTGATTAATCAATTAATTACTATTCAACAACTTCTTAATTAATCCTTAATTACAGATTAATTATTCTTTAATTATTAATTAATAAAACCTTAATTATTAATTAATAAAATTTAGTTACAAATTAAATTAAGCACTCCTTAATTACTAATTAAGTAACCTTTATTACTTAATTAACAACTTATTAATTACTTAATTAATAAATCTTAACCACTTAATTAATTAAGTTTAATTTCACTTAATTATTGATTAATGAATCCCTAATCATTAATTAATAATCTAGTTAATGATCTTTTAATTACAATTTAATTAATCTTAAATTAATTAACCTTAATCCTTAACCATTCGTTAATCAAGTAAATTATTTCCCTTAATTAATTTCTTAATTAATCCTTTATATTTAACTAATAAATCAAACTAATTTTTTTTAAATTCACTTAATCAAAATTAAGATATTAAAACTTTAATTAAGATAAAACATTTATCTTATAAATGCTTTAATTGCCTAAACATATTTACAATCATTACTTTACAACTATCCCTACTTAATTAAATTTTAAATTAAGTTTAAGTTAAAACAATCATTTAGCTTGATAAATTAAAGTTATCAAACACAACTTTAAATAACTTAAATATTTATCAATTTATAGTTTAAAACTAATTTCAATTTTGAATTTAAAACTTGTCTTTATATAAGCCTTTAAAATTTCTTTCAAAACTCGATTTCAAAATCATTTTAAAATTTCTTAACAATGTTTAAATTTAACAAACTTCAAAACTTCTTGAAATATGTTTAATAAAACATTTATTAAAACATCAAGAAATTTATATAAGGTTTAAACTAATTTAAATTTTAAAATTTCAAAACAAGTTTTAAAACCTTTTTAAAATCTTCTTAGAACTGTTTAAGTGCTACTACTTCGGGTCAAACCCGTTGCTTACTCAGGTCAAAACCCGAGTTCCCTTCTTCCAACTTTTTTATTCAAAACTTTGATTAAATACAGTTTAACAAAAACTACAGGTTTTCCCAACCCAACATACTCGAGAACATCTCGAGTTTCCCCATGCCAAACTCGAACGCGACTTCGAGATTTCCCCATGCCAAACTCGCTGACACCCAACCACCATCTCGTGCACATGCACGCCACCGTTGGTCACCTCCGACCAACGTCATCGCCTCCGGCAACTCTCTCAACACCATAGCATCCCAAATTGACCGCTCAAACATACAAACTCACCTCGAATCAAAATTGGGTATTCTGAAGAACCCAAACCCAAAACGACCTCCCATAATCAACCTTCGACCACCAAGCTCCGGCCACCAGAGATCGCGCGGTGATGACCATCTCTTGCCAAGCCGATACACTGCCCTCTGCCAAAATTTCACGATGCTCGATCAAACAGAGAAAAGCTCAGACCCAAAATTTCCTACTTCAACCAAACTAGGGTTTAAAACCCATTCTCGATCATTGCCGACACCACAACCTCTTATAGCCTCAACCACCATTTTTCCCCGAACCCCCATGGCCTTCCCCACCTCCAGTAGCAACCCCGATCAACCCAATTGCATCAGCCTCCAGAAATTTCCCAAAACCCACTTTATAGAAAACCCCAAAGTCCATATTCAATCCATTTTTAAAAATCTAGATTTTTGTGTTAAAAATCATAATTTTGAATGACGATTCAATATATAAACATGAATCAATAAAATTCAAAATTTTATTTATTTCATTTTATAAGTTTTCACTGCATATTTTAGCCTACAGGTAAATTCTAAACTTAATTTGTTTAAACATAATTTCATAAGCTAGATGAGTTTATAACTTAACTAGTTTGTTTTAAATCCATAGCTTCAAAGTGTTTGTATGAAAAAGTTTGAATTTTGTTTATTTATAAAACTCTGTGATCAAGTATGAACAGAGGAACATAATGTCAAGAATGCAGATTCAATTACATTCCTACTTCCAAATGCAGGCATCATCAAAAAGAAACTTCCTATTTAATTTTTTCCATATTTTACAATTTAAATCTTGCTGTTTAAACAACCTATGTTTGAACATCACAACATGAAATCTAACAAGAGAAGTAACAAACTGGTTTTGTATTGATTTTACACACTGCAGTTTCAAAAGCAAAAAGAAATTAACATGCACACACAATAACACATTCCTATACATATGCAGTATTATCTCAAACAAGCTTCATTATCACAGAAATTATTTAAGCAACAAATTATTAACCTACTTAAAATTTTAAGTTAGTTGTTTACTCACCTTGAATTTGCACAGTTTTGGGAACTGGAATGGAATCCCCTTTTTTAAAATTTGATAACTGTTGTTGATGACTTCTGAAACTTTGATTTCTGATACTTGTCTTTGCTTTAAGACTTTGAAAATTTGTTGTTTTGCCAGGTTGTAATTACACTTGAAACTTGATTCTCAGGCATGCAGATTCAATTACATTCCAGATTTGTAGTTTTGAAGAATCTGCAGGCTTTGATAAATGCTTGATCAAAACAGGTTACATTGCTTCAAAACTGATGTTTTGTTCTTTCTTTGAAAATGATTTTTGTTGAGGAATGAAACTTCAGGTTGAGGAATGAAAATTCTGATTTGATTTTTTTTTAAGTTTTAGAGGAGATATAAATCATGTTTTCAGGCTTGAGAAGGAATTTCAGGGTTTGGTATGAATGTTTACAGGATTTGGTAATGCTTGAGGTTACAGAATTGTAAAAATGTTTTCAGTTTTGCATATGAAAATACTTCAGTTTTGTGGCCATGGATTCTTGTTTGAATTCAAAGAAAAAGAAGAAATAAGATAATGGGATTTTATAAAAATGAATTTTAAGGTTTAATAAAGTTCAAAGAAAAAGAAAATCAAGAAAAAGACACTTGTTATCTTTTGATTACACTTGTCATAAACCAAAGCTTATTTCCTAACACATGTATCTTATGAAGTTTTAAAAATGAACACATGTCACTCATTATCTTTAAATTATTATGAAATGATTTTTATAACCTTTATTATCAATTTTCTTAATATGTAAATACTTTACTAATTTATAAATGTTATTATAAATTTATAAATCCTTTTTCTTTTCTTATAAAAATTAAACTTTCAAAAGAAAATAATATATAAACTAATTAGATTCCAAATAAAATAATATAAAATTATTTAACCCATTTTTACATGCTAATTTAAATGCTTTTTACATTTATTTATTACTAAACAAACATTTTCCAAATTTATATAAATAAAATTCTTTTGTTTTAAAATTGATATAAAAACAAATCCTTTTTTTTTAAGAGCTTTATTCATAAATCTTTTATATAAAAATGTATTTCGAGATATACATTCTTTTAAAATTTCAAATTCCAATTCAAATTTCAAATTTAAAAATTCAAATTCAATTTAAACTTCAATTTGAAATCAAATATGTTTTTATTAAATTAAACAAACACACTTTTAAATTAAGAAATATTGAATTCTAATTTTAAAATAAACATATATTTAAACAATACTTATTAAATTAAAATGTCAAACTTATCAAAAATTAAATTTATGAAATAACACAAATTAAATAATTATTCCATTTAAAATTAATTTAATTCTAAATTTAAAAACATCACATAAATTTTATTTTGGTTATTTATATTTGAAGATAACAATTTTATCAATTTTAAATGATTTAATTAAGAGATTATCTCCTTTTAAATTCTCCGAAATTTTGGGATATTACACCATTCACGAAGAGTTATGGCAAATAGACACCTCTTTTGAAATTTAAATTTTGAACTCAACCGACACCATGTCGACATGGGGTACTTGGGCATGTCGACATCCCAAAGGATTTTTTGATGTTTTGATTTTCTTTGAAAATAAATTTTATTTCATATTAAAACTATTTTAAACTTTATAAATATACTCGACTATAGTTAAAATTCATAAGTAAATATAGAAAATAATATATATAGAATTTAACTATAATTTTATATTTTAATCTAGGTATAAATATTTAAAAGTTAAATATATTATATTAAAAGATAGTTTAAAATCAGGAGTAATTTGACTTTGAAATTAAAGATAATTTTGAGGCTAAAATTATTTAAGATTAGGATAGAGGGTTTTGAATCTTTTAAAAGGAAAGGTTTGAAAAAACATTTTGAAAACATGATATAATTTTGAAAAATCATTTTGAACAAAAACTTAGCGGATACAAAACAATGTTCCACTAGATTTTTCGTAGGTTCCATCCTATTTAGTGTTCCATCCCTTTAACAGACTCGAAGTGGATTCCATTCCACGAATAAATTGGATTTTAAGATGTCAGTGCTTTTCTATGAGTTTTAACAAAATTCCTAATAAAAATACTTAACCTTGAAATCTTAAACTCTTGATAATCTTGATACTCGTAAGTCTTCTATCTCGATATCTTGAATCTCTATACTGTACAGTCTTCATTCTTGGTACCTGCATGGTTAAATCCTACATATACATATATATCTAAACTTATAATGTTAGTATTTATATTTTATAATCTATTCTAAGGTTGTTGTCATCAAAACCATCATCTCACGGACTAACAATCTCCCCCTTTTTGATGATGACAACCTTTGTTTATAAAATATTATTTCTATCTTAATAACTCCCTCTAAAACTAATAAACTCCCCCTTAATTTATGCCTAACTACCCTATTTTATATTTCTTCCCCTTTGTCAGCAACAAAAAACTCACTCCCCCTCATTCTTGGGCTTCAATACCTGCATTGATAAACTATACAACGGAATATATAGATTAAGAAATAATTACACTTATGAACATGATAACTAATCAAAGACTATATACATTTCAATGTGTGTATATATATATATGTGTTTTATACAACAAACTTCAAACCAATGTCAAGAAATCAATCTACACAGAGCATCAATCCAGACAAAATCAATCAAAGCAAACAAATAAAAATCAAATGTTACGTGGAACTTCCACCCATCCTTCTTCTCCAAAAATTGGGTTTGCCTTAATAGAATCCCAATTATCATTGTCATTGGTGAGAGAGACAGGAGGATGTGCTTTGTTATCATCCTTGTGAAGAGAGGAGATCATCCATCGTATCGCATCGAAGTGCCTTTCTTGTTCCTTGATCATCTGCATTTGACTCAATCATAGGTGACGCTGGTTTCTTAGAATAAACGAGAGAATACTCCTGAATGAATTAAGAGTTTCTTCAAGATTTTCGGATAGATTGTGAATAGGATTAGCCATAGTTGAATTTATGAAAGAAATAAAGAATATAGATGATAAGAAATAAATTTCAGTGAAGAATTCTGGAAGAAACAGGTATTTATAGGTGTAGAAATTCGTTTGAAACGAATAGACATTTGGTAGTTATTCAAATTTCAAATTCAAAATCAATTGTCATTTCTGACCAGTACATGTCGACATGGTCATATAGGGGATGTCGACATGGGTTAGTGAAAAATTATGACTAATTTGATTTTTTGGATAATTGTGTGTATATATATTTATATACCATACTAACATTTATTCTAGAGATAAGATATGTAACGACCCAGAATTTTTAGAGATTAAAATTTGAATATTTAATTTATTTTAAATATTAATAAGTGAATTTATAAGTCAAATAAATTTTTATTTGAATTATTGGATTTAATTGGATTATTAAATCGATAATTTAATACGTTAAATTATGGAAATAATTGAAAATTGAGTTAAATATGATTGAAAATGATTTGTAAAATTTTATTTTATCATATGGAAGTTAGAACGATATTTTAGAACTTTTAAAATCGAATTAAAAGTTAATTTGTGAAAATTGAATATTTTAATATTTAAATCGACTAGTGAAAATAGCCAATTTTTGAACAGTCTCAGAATTGAACGAAACCAGTTCCATTGGATCCGTAATAGTTTGTTATTACCGTATTTCAAATTTCGTGTCAATCGGAGTTATCGTTTGATCGTGGCAGCTCGAAACGCATCGAATCGTTTTTAATTTAAATTTGGCGAGCTAAAATAGCCATTTTTCAAAAGTCTCGGATTTCGACGAAACTAGTTTCATCGGATCCGTAATGTGATATTATTGTAAGCTTTCAAATTTCAAGTCTATTGGATTTACCGTTTGTCCGGTACAAATTAAAACGCCTAGAAATCGACTTAAATCGGTTTAATTCAAATTGAGCGTTTACAGCCATAACTCACACATACTTCCGAATTAGCTTCCGAAACCTGTTCCATTGTGTCCGGAACGCGGGATAAACCCTAGGTACGTCAGTTTCGGCGCCTAAATCGGAGTTCGGAATTTCCGGGATGAATAGTGTCGTTCGTTCTCTTATAAATAGCACCACTCTCTTCATAAATTTAGAAAAAATACTAAAACCCTAATTTATTAAACCCTAGCTGCCTCTAACATAACCTAAGGCCAGAATTGTCCCAAAATCATCCCTCAATCTCTTCCAATCCGTGAAGAATTAGCTAGAACTTTCAACTACAAACTTGAAGAGCATCTCGAGAGCTTCGAATCCATACGGTGATGATGGGGTTTCACGCGACGGATTGGCGGCAAAAAGGTGATAAAGGCCACGTTTTCATGCACGTATTTCTGGACATAGGGCAGGCCGAGCTTCACAAGGGGATGGCCGAAGGTGGAGCTTTGCATGGTGGTTCGTATGGTGGTGGTTTGATGAACTTTCGATGTTCGTGGAGGCCGTGGGGTTAAACCCTAATTCGAGCATAATGGGTTCTTCTTGCGGCTTGTATCTGTAGATGGTACGTGAGTTTGGAAGGAGAAGATATGGACGGGCCTGATGTGTTTGGGTTTGAGATGGAGGGCCATGATTTGAAGCGAGGTTAAAAATATAAAATTTAGTTGTAAATTAATAAGTTTAAATACGTGTAACTTCAAAAATTCATAACTTTTTCATACGAGGTCGAAAAAATGCAAACTCAGTTGCGTTGGAATCGTATGGACGAGCACTACGCGATGGAGTTGGTTTGGAGTCGATTGGAGTTAGTGAGAATTTTGGGTAAAATTAAACGTCCGTTTAATTTTATTCGAAATAAATCGCTAAAACGGAATTTAAAATCAAGGTGAGAACTTCTCACTCAATCGAATCAGTTTCGATTTTATTTTAAATAGTTAGATTTAAAATATTTGAATGCATGTTTAAATGTTGATTGATATCTATTGATTGTTAAAATAGACATTATACGCCGTTAGTAAGCGGATGTTATTTATTAAAAACATATACCGCGAATATTTCATAAACAGTGAAATTGGTATTATAAATAATATCAATATATATATATTGGCATATGTATATATTGCAGTTGATTGATTTCCCGTATTTTTTAGCGGATGAGACCCTATTACGCCGTTATTAAGCGGATAATATTTAATAAGAACATATACCGCGATAATTTCATACTGGAGCGAAATTGGTATTGTGCTAATGTTTTTGGATGCAGGAAACAGGTTGGAGGGATCCAACTGGATTCCTCAACAGTATTTATTTAATTTCAGATATTTTGATATTTGATTGATTATCATATTGATATATGATATCGTTGTTGTCGTGATTGACTATTTGGTGTGTAGCATCATTGGACCCAGATTTTGGGATTTTAAAATGATTTTTTAAAAGTGATTTTAGAAAGTATACGTTTTATAAAATAATTTTTGGAATTGATCCATTTTAAATAAATAAACGTTATAATAGTTAAAGTTATAAAAATTATGATTTTGTGAAATATAGTTAAAAGTTGATTTTTGAGAAATAGGGGATTTATGATTTTATAAAATAGTTTAAATTGGATTTTTGAATATATTATAAAAGTTTAAAAATAGGATTTATAAAATTTGATTATTTTATAAACCAAAATGGTGAAACTATAAAGGAAATTAAAGACGTTTAAAAGAATAATATAAATTGATTTATTTTAAGAGATTTATAAACGGATATTTATAAATTGAAATATTGACTTATAAAACGAGTTTTTATAAGTGTTTGAATGAAGTGAAAATGAAATTCATAAATGAATGAAATTTATAGAATTATAAACTGTGAAGTTATAAAAGAAAATTTATAAATAGTAAGATTTATAAATTTGGTGAAATTATTTGAAGAATAGATTGGTTAGATAAATGGATCTTATATGTTATAAGATTTATAAATTGGAAAGTCTCTAAAGGAACGATTTTGTAAAATAATCGTTTTATAAGTAATTAACTTATAATATGAACGTTTAGTTTATAATTTAGTTATAAACTGGAATAGGTGAATAAAGGAATTTATAAAAAGGAAGTTTTTATAAATAAATAGAAATGGAATTTATAAACGTTGTTTTATAAATCCGCAAACAACTTATTTTGATAAGTTAATTGTCATAACTTATTTAATGGAGTTATATTCACATTTTTGAATAGTGAATAATCCTTTGAATTAAAATGAATAAAAGGATGAGATTTGTTAACGAAGTTTATTCACATTTTTGAATAGTGAATAACACGTTAAAGAAAATGTTTTGGATTTGGATGTTTAAATAGAATTAAAACGATCTAACGATGTTTTAAAATGTGTTGAGATTCGAAACCATAGATTTCAACATTTATTGTTGAAATAGACGTTTTCGAGAAATAAAAGGAAATGGTGGACTATAACACTGTTGTTATAGTAAATGATTTCCGAAAGGAAATGTTTTATATAGTATTGGGATTTATATATCTATTTTAAATTCGAATCCCTATACTAGTGATTTTGGGACGTTGTAACGATGTTTTACGCAACATTCGTTTTGACCCAAATAAATATGTTTAAGTGAATGATTTCCTTAAAAGAATGAAATATATACTTAATCTCGATTTAAGTATATTGAATATTTTCCAAGTGTTGAAAATAAATAAAAATTGTGAATTACTTATGAATAAATAAGTATGGAAATGTTTTTCCAATATAAAGTGAATATTAGAGAATTTATCTTTTTGAAGATAAATTGAAAATGAATATTATAAATCGAATTGAAGTCGTATATTCATTAATACTTTGGAATGTAAATTCACCAGTGAATTTATAAAAGAAAATGGAATTTGATTTAAAAATAAATATTGATTTATTTTGAAGTGTTAAAATTTTATATCTTGTAAAGATATTTTGGAAAATAAATAATTTGGAAAATTATTTGGAAACTGTTGATGTGTGCATATCCATTGATAGTTCAATAACCGACTATCAATATTTCCCTTTGAATGGGTATTTGATGTGATTTGATTGAAATTGAATGCCACACTTATTTTTGAATAAGCGCTCACTATTCGGGTTAACCGGGAAAGGACCATGGGGTCGTATAACCCATTCCGAATATGTGATACGTCGTTATGAATTGCATTTGAAGATCGGTGTTGAAGACCGAGTATTTGTGAAAGCGATAGGATGACCTATCGATTGTCTCTGCACTGGGTAGCTCCTGGTATAGAGATCTCCTAAGTGATGGGAAATTCGATCGGGATTGTGAATACCCGTATTGCAAGGGCTTCGTAAGAAGTGCCTTCGGTTTTGTTCGAGCCCGGAACAGACTTGTATGGATTGTATGTCTGACATTACAAATTGAGATGTAAAGCCAATTTCTTTCAAATATATTTCTGTTGGTGGCGGAGAATTTATTCTTTTAGCTTAACACCCTTCTCTGAGACGTACGAGCTCAGAGGTTATATAGTTGAATGTTATCAGCGATATATTCCCAATTTGGTAATGTGATATGCTGAGTGATGCTGAAATGATCATTGTGTTGATTATTTGTGATAGGATCGTTTATTTGATCGTCTATCCTTGTGATCATTGTGTTGATCATTTGTTGACCCAAAGCATGGCTTTTGTATAAAGTATGTTTTTGTGGACGTGAATTCGTCGAGCCTCACACCCCGTGAATGGTCAAAACAGGAAAGAAGCAGCAAGGTTATGAGGGGTAGCACCCTTTAGGATGTGTCCATTTTCTTCTGGAAAAGGGTGGTATCATGGTATGGAGCCCAGATACTTACTCATGTTGAAAACACTTTGTTATGATTGTGTGAATTGATTACGAGCGCTCGGTGATAAAGGTCCCAAAGGACCGGGGGATGGCATATTCGGTCAGTTGTTACTCAGTTAGGGGTAACCCGGCCTTGTGTTGGTAGAGATCCGGTTTGGTTCTCGGGGATGTCCATCCAGAGGCATTCTCATGTGGCAATGGGAAGTTCCTTGGCCTGATCATTCGTTGGAAATCCAAAGAAACAATACGAAACTTGTACGGTTTTAGTTGTATAACCTGCTATGGAATGTGGCGGTAACCTGCTATTGAACATAATTAGCTATAGTAGGCATACGATAATGGTCGTATGTTGGCTAAGATTTATATTCTACTTTCGAAATGAATTTTTCTCTACACTATACACTAATAATAATATCAAATGTTATTTTAAATGCGTATCAAGCATCTTTGACTATCATAAGGAGAAATCTCCTCCGATTCTGCGTTTGCATTGTGTGTGTGTGCGGGAGGCCTTATGGTAGTCTCATTTTTAAAAGCATTGCGAATTGAATTTAAAAATATTCCTCTATTTTGATTTTAAAGATAAATAAACTGTTTTGAGTTCTCACACCAGTCACATGACTGACTTGGAGTTTATTGTTTTCCTTCCTAAACTCTGGGTGCCCACCAATTTCCACACGGGCAGTTAAGAGTTAGGTTTATCAGGATATTCTGGATATTCTGGAGTTGCTGGAGGCAAGCTGGATGGCATGACGTATTAGTAGTTTATATAATATTTCTTTTTCCGCTGCATTGTTTGTTGTTGTATGATGTTGTTGTACACTCTGATGATATGTTGTAATGTAATGTATAAAATGTAATAACTGACATAGTTCTTTGTTTAAAGATTATTCATTTATTATTATATGTTGTTCCGCTGCGAATTGTGAGATTCTGTTGTTCTGTTGTTTTCTATTCCGTCCTATTTTCTTCTGTTTTTCTTTTCTCTCTATTTTCTATCTTCTCTCTTCTTCTCTTTTCTTTTCTTAAATTCTTTTTAAAAATCCATAACATTCCGGTTTTTGGCCTTCGATTTCTCGACAGTCGATAAAGTGAGTGTCGATGTTGAATTTTCGAAAGTCGAAAATTTTCGGGGCGTTACATTTGGTATCAGAGCTTATGGTTAAGCGACAACCATGGTTCTGTTGGGTATTACTCATTAGAGATAGAGTCAGCAGTACTCTAGAATGAGTTTGAGTGTAATAATAGCTATGAGAGCCTATTTGTTAGTGAATATAAAATTGTTTTATATTGTGATGATTGGTTTGTTGAGTGGTATATGAACCTACGTCAGCGTGGTCTCGACAACTATGCCGAAGGGGTTTCTAAACACTTGAATAGAACAATTCGACATAATATTGATTTTAAAATTGGGTAAATGAAATAATTTTACTTGATTATATTTTTATATATAAAGGAATAATTTTTCAGAATTATAAAAGTGTATATAAGTTGATTGTTAGGTTGTTTGAATAATTTAAATTAAAGGATAATTGTATAAGTAATTGAATTATAATTAAAGTGATTTACAATTGTGAAATAAACTTATATATATAAAAAGTGAAACTATATGAATATATTTATGAATATGGGTAGTAAATAAAAATGAATTTAAGTTAAGTAAAACCAAGTGATAGATATGAACTTGAGTTATGTAATAGAATTCAACTTTGTAATTGAATTGGATTAATGGATTGAATATTAATCAATTAAATGTAAATTTAAGTTGATATGGAATAATGGGTATAAGTATTAATTCATTAAAATCTAATATTATTAGAAAGTTGAATAGTTGAATAAAAAATCAATTTAATTGAACCAATTGAAAGTGATGGTGTTAAAACCAAATTGAATGAATATATGCAAAGTGATTTTGTTGTTATATGGTTGTTAGTTGATTTTATATAATTCATTAAGTGTTAATGAAATTGAGTTAATGAAATTGAAAGCTAAAATAATTGAAATTCAATTGGAAATTAAGTGAATCTTAAATGGAATTGAATTTGATTTGGAAGTGAACCAACTTGAATATGAATTAGTGAATATAAACTAATTGAAAATGAATGTTAGTGAAAACATCCACTGTTAATGAATCAAATATGATTTAAATGGAAAACCAATTCATTGTATATGAATGAGAATATGAATGAATATTATTGGTTATGGATGGTAGTTGGTTGATGGTTGAATATACATTTGCTATGTTGGCATATATAGTTATTATGTTACTATATGTTGTATATTGAGATTTTTGTCATATATGCATGTTCTCATGATGTTTGTTGAGTAATTAGTAGGTGCGGATCGCGTTTGCTTCGCATTTGGAGCTCGCTTTAGCGCTATATTAGCCGTATATGCTTGCTAATAAAATATAAGGTACATATCTCGGATTACATACCGCACTTTTACATTTTTTCCCTTCGGGATGCCTCATTACTTGATGAGATGTATATTTGTGATATATATACTGTCATTTTTTTTTCGGATCGAGCCGCGCAAAGGAGACTATGGCGAATTTTTCCGGAAATTAAAGGCGTTAGAAAAAATTTGAGAAAAATTGGAAATTTTTGAAAACTTTAACTTTGATTTTGAAATTGAAAGTTAAACAATAGTAGTTGTTTTTGAAAAGATAACTAAGTATGATTTAAAACTTAGTAAAGTATTGTAAGAAGTTTAATTATGAATTTTGGGAAAATTAATAGATTTTGTAACTTTCTTACTTATAATTTCGAGGACGAAATTCTTTTAAGGGGGGAAGATTGTAACGACCCAGAATTTTTAGAGATTAAAATTTGAATATTTAATTTATTTTAAATATTAATAAGTGAATTTATAAGTCAAATAAATTTTTATTTGAATTATTGGATTTAATTGGATTATTAAATCGATAATTTAATACGTTAAATTATGGAAATAATTGAAAATTGAGTTAAATATGATTGAAAATGATCTACAAAATTTTATTTTATCATATGGAAGTTAGAACGATATTTTAGAACTTTTAAAATCGAATTAAAAGTTAATTTGTGAAAATTGAATATTTTAATATTTAAATCGACTAGTGAAAATAGCCAATTTTTGAACAGTCTCAGAATTGAACGAAACCAGTTCCATTGGATCCGTAATAGTTAGTTATTACCGGATTTCAAATTTCGTGTCAATCGGAGTTATCGTTTGATCGTGGCAGCTCGAAACGCATCGAATCGTTTTTAATTTAAATTTGGCGAGCTAAAATAGCCATTTTTCAAAAAGTCTCGGATTTCGACGAAACCAGTTTCATCGGATCCGTAATGTGATATTATTGTAAGGTTTCAAATTTCAAGTCAATTGGATTTACCGTTTGTCCGGTACAAATTAAAACGCCTAGAAATCGACTTAAATCGGTTTAATTCAAATTGAGCGTTTACAGCCATAACTCACACATACTTCCGAATTAGCTTCCGAAACCTGTTCCATTGTGTCCGGAACGCGGGATAAACCCTAGGTACGTCAGTTTCGGCGCCTAAATCGGAGTTCGGAATTTCCGGGATGAATAGTGTCGTTCGTTCTCTTATAAATAGCACCACTCTCTTCATAAATTTAGAAAAAATACTAAAACCCTAATTTATTAAACCCTAGCCGCCTCTAACATAACCTAAGGCCAGAATTGTCCCAAAATCATCCCTCAATCTCTTCCAATCCGTGAAGAATTAGCTAGAACTTTCAACTACAAACTTGAAGAGCATCTCGAGAGCTTCGAATCCATACGGTGATGATGGGGTTTCACGCGACGGATTGGCGGCAAAAAGGTGATAAAGGCCACGTTTTCATGCACGTATTTCTGGACATAGGGCAGGCCGAGCTTCACAAGGGGATGGCCGAAGGTGGAGCTTTGCATGGTGGTTCGTATGGTGGTGGTTTGATGAACTTTCGATGTTCGTGGAGGCCGTGGGGTTAAACCCTAATTCGAGCATAATGGGTTCTTCTTGCGGCTTGTATCTGTAGATGGTACGTGAGTTTGGAAGGAGAAGATATGGACGGGCCTGATGTGTTTGGGTTTGAGATGGAGGGCCATGATTTGAAGCAAGGTTAAAAATATAAAATTTAGTTGTAAATTAATAAGTTTAAATACGTGTAACTTCAAAAATTCATAACTTTTTCATACGAGGTCGAAAAAATGCAAATTCAGTTGCGTTGGAATCGTATGGACGAGCACTACGCGATGGAGTTGGTTTGGAGTCGATTGGAGTTAGTGAGAATTTTGGGTAAAATTAAACGTCCGCTTAATTTTATTCGAAATAAATCGCTAAAACGGAATTTAAAATCAAGGTGAGAACTTCTCACTCAATCGAATCAGTTTCGATTTTATTTTAAATAGTTAGATTTAAAATATTTGAATGCATGTTTGAATGTTGATTGATATCTATTGATTGTTAAAATAGACATTATACGCCGTTAGTAAACGGATGTTATTTATTAAAAACATATACCGCGAATATTTCATAAACAGTGAAATTGGTATTATAGATAATATCAATATATATATATTGGCATATGTATATATTGCAGTTGATTGATTTCCCGTATTTTTTAGCGGATGAGACCCTATTACGCCGTTATTAAGCGGATAATATTTAATAAGAACATATACCGCGATAATTTCGTACTGGAGCGAAATTGGTATTGTGCTAATGTTTTTGGATGCAGGAAACAGGTTGGAGGGATCCAACTGGATTCCTCAACAGTATTTATTTAATTTCAGATATTTTGATATTTGATTGATTATCATATTGATATATGATATCGTTGTTGTCGTGATTGACTATTTGGTGTGTAGCATCATTGGACCCAGATTTTGGGATTTTAAAATGATTTTTTAAAAGTGATTTTAGAAAGTATACGTTTTATAAAATAATTTTTGGAATTGATCCATTTTAAATAAATAAACGTTATAATAGTTAAAGTTATAAAAATTATGATTTTGTGAAATATAGTTAAAAGTTGATTTTTGAGAAATAGGGGATTTATGATTTTATAAAATAGTTTAAATTGGATTTTTGAATATATTATAAAAGTTTAAAAATAGGATTTATAAAATTTGATTATTTTATAAATCAAAATGGTGAAACTATAAAGGAAATTAAAGACGTTTAAAAGAATAATATAAATTGATTTATATTAAGAGATTTATAAACGGATATTTATAAATTGAAATATTGACTTATAAAACGAGTTTTTATAAGTGTTTGAATGAAGTGAAAATGAAATTCATAAATGAATGAAATTTATAGAATTATAAACTGTGAAGTTATAAAAGAAAATTTATAAATAGTAAGATTTATAAATTTGGTGAAATTATTTGAAGAATAGATTGGTTAGATAAATGGATCTTATAAGTTATAAGATTTATAAATTGGAAAGTCTCTAAAGGAACGATTTTGTAAAATAATCGTTTTATAAGTAATTAACTTATAATATCAACGTTTAGTTTATAATTTAGTTATAAACTGGAATAGGTGAATAAAGGAATTTATAAAAAGGAAGTTTTTATAAATAAATAGAAATGGAATTTATAAACGTTGTTTTATAAATCCGCAAACAACTTATTTTGATAAGTTAATTGTCATAACTTATTTAATGGAGTTATATTCACATTTTTGAATAGTGAATAATCCTTTGAATTAAAATGAATAAAAGGATGAGATTTGTTAACGAAGTTTATTCACATTTTTGAATAGTGAATAACACGTTAAAGAAAATGTTTTGGATTTGGATGTTTAAATAGAATTAAAACGATCTAACGATGTTTTAAAATGTGTTGAGATTCGAAACCATAGATTTCAACATTTATTGTTGAAATAGACGTTTTCGAGAAATAAAAGGAAATGGTGGACTATAACACTGTTGTTATAGTAAATGATTTCCGAAAGGAAATGTTTTATATAGTATTGGGATTTATATATCTATTTTAAATTCGAATCCCTATACTAGTGATTTTGGGACGTTGTAACGATGTTTTACGCAACATTCGTTTTGACCCAAATAAATATGTTTAAGTGAATGATTTCCTTAAAAGAATGAAATATATACTTAATCTCGATTTAAGTATATTGAATATTTTCCAAGTGTTGAAAATAAATAAAAATTGTGAATTACTTATGAATAAATAAGTATGGAAATGTTTTTCCAATATAAAGTGAATATTAGAGAATTTATCTTTTTGAAGATAAATTGAAAATGAATATTATAAATCGAATTGAAGTCGTATATTCATTAATACTTTGGAATGTAAATTCACCAGTGAATTTATAAAAGAAAATGGAATTTGATTTAAAAATAAATATTGATTTATTTTGAAGTGTTAAAATTTTATATCTTGTAAAGATATTTTGGAAAATAAATAATTTGGAAAATTATTTGGAAACTGTTGATGTGTGCATATCCATTGATAGTTCAATAACCGACTATCAATATTTCCCTTTGAATGGGTATTTGATGTGATTTGATTGAAATTGAATGCCACACTTATTTTTGAATAAGCGCTCACTATTCGGGTTAACCGGGAAAGGACCATGGGGTCGTATAACCCATTCCGAATATGTGATACGTCGTTATGAATTGCATTTGAAGATCGGTGTTGAAGACCGAGTATTTGTGAAAGCGATAGGATGACCTATCGATTGTCTCTGCACTGGGTAGCTCCTGGTATAGAGATCTCCTAAGTGATGGGAAATTCGATCGGGATTGTGAATACCCGTATTGCAAGGGCTTCGTAAGAAGTGCCTTCGGTTTTGTTCGAGCCCGGAACAGACTTGTATGGATTGTATGTCTGACATTACAAATTGAGATGTAAAGCCGATTTCTTTCAAATATATTTCTGTTGGTGGCGGAGAATTTATTCTTTTAGCTTAACACCCTTCTCTGAGACGTACGAGCTCATAGGTTATATAGTTGAATGTTATTAGCGATATATTCCCAATTTGGTAATGTGATATGCTGAGTGATGCTGAAATGATCATTGTGTTGATTATTTGTGATAGGATCGTTTATTTGATCGTCTATCCTTGTGATCATTGTGTTGTTCATTTGTTGACCCAAAGCATGGCTTTTGTATAAAGTATGTTTTTGTGGACGTGAATTCGTCGAGCCTCACACCCCGTGAATGGTCAAAACAGGAAAGAAGCAGCAAGGTTATGAGGGGTAGCACCCTTTAGGATGTGTCCATTTCCTTCTGGAAAAGGGTGGTATCATGGTATGGAGCCCAGATACTTACTCATGTTGAAAACACTTTGTTATGATTGTGTGAATTGATTACGAGCGCTCGGTGATAAAGGTCCCAAAGGACCGGGGGATGGCATATTCGGTCAGTTGTTACTCAGTTAGGGGTAACCCGGCCTTGTGTTGGTAGAGATCCGGTTTGGTTCTCGGGGATGTCCATCCAGAGGCATTCTCATGTGGCAATGGGAAGTTCCTTGGCCTGATCATTCGTTGGAAATCCAAAGAAACAATACGAAACTTGTACGGTTTTAGTTGTATAACCTGCTATGGAATGTGGCGGTAACCTGCTATTGAACATAGTTAGCTATAGTAGGCATACGATAATGGTCGTATGTTGGCTAAGATTTATATTCTACTTTCGAAATGAATTTTTCTCTACACTATACACTAATAATAATATCAAATGTTATTTTAAATGCGTATCAAGCATCTTTGACTATCATAAGGAGAAATCTCCTCCGATTCTGCGTTTGCATTGTGTGTGTGTGCGGGAGGCCTTATGGTAGTCTCATTTTTAAAAGCATTGCGAATTAAATTTAAAAATATTCCTCTATTTTGATTTTAAAGATAAATAAACTGTTTTGAGTTCTCACACCAGTCACATGACTGACTTGGAGTTTATTGTTTTCCTTCCTAAACTCTGGGTGCCCACCAATTTCCACACGGGCAGTTAAGAGTTAGGTTTATCAGGATATTCTGGATATTCTGGAGTTGCTGGAGGCAAGCTGGATGGCATGACGTATTAGTAGTTTATATAATATTTCTTTTTCCGCTGCATTGTTTGTTGTTGTATGATGTTGTTGTACACTCTGATGATATGTTGTAATGTAATGTATAAAATGTAATAACTGACATAGTTCTTTGTTTAAAGATTATTCATTTATTATTATATGTTGTTCCGCTGCGAATTGTGAGATTCTGTTGTTCTGTTGTTTTCTATTCCGTCCTATTTTCTTCTGTTTTTCTTTTCTCTCTATTTTCTATCTTCTCTCTTCTTCTCTTTTCTTTTCTTAAATTCTTTTTAAAAATCCATAACATTCCGGTTTTTGGCCTTCGATTTCTCGACAGTCGATAAAGTGAGTGTCGATGTTGAATTTTCGAAAGTCGAAAATTTTCGGGGCGTTACATTTGGTATCAGAGCTTATGGTTAAGCGACAACCATGGTTCTGTTGGGTATTACTCATTAGAGATAGAGTCAGCAGTACTCTAGAATGAGTTTGAGTGTAATAATAGCTATGAGAGCCTATTTGTTAGTGAATATAAAATTGTTTTATATTGTGATGATTGGTTTGTTGAGTGGTATATGAACCTACGTCAGCGTGGTCTCGACAACTATGCCGAAGGGGTTTCTAAACACTTGAATAGAACAATTCGACATAATAT